>OX456984.1:255336274-258139166 GCA_949752695.1 Melanostoma scalare | reverse complement strand
TTGAATGGACTTTTATTGCATGAATCGATTAATGGGATAATTTTAGAGAAAAAAACCGAAAGTGCTATTAAATTAGAGGGTGCGATTCGGAAATATGGGTTCTAAACCATCTTCATTCGCATTTTCAATATATCTCGAAAACGAAGCAAAATTTTGATGCAATTCCTAGGACTTTTTTTGTAGAGAGCAAATTTTCCCATCGAAATGCATTTTTTTAAAAATTATAAATAAAAAATTTTTATCCAAAATAGTAAAATTCCCGACAGAAAAAAAAACCAATTTTTCCAGTTTTTGAGTTTTGTCAGTTTTTTCAATGGCATTTCTTTCTGGTTGCAGATAGGTAAAGGCGAGATATTGCTTCAAAAAATGGCTTGCTATTGAACTACAGGTTGCCTTGTAAGCTGTGGTTCCAGAAAACTACAAATTGCTTGCTCAATATGTATGAGAGTCAATTGCGATACTGAGCATGTAGTTGATATTGCAGAAGAGGACATTTTTGAAGATGAAGATGTCGATATAGACCTTCACAATGTTAGTCAAGAATTATAATAGTAAAAGTAAGTATATAAAATCTTTTTTTTTTCTGTAACAAATACCTTCTCATTGAGTAAAAAATGTTTTTTTATTTCACAGAGTAAAAATAAATGCAGTCAGTATAAAAAGGATGAAAATCGACGATAAATGTCTATGTTCAAGTGACAATAATTTGTTGAAATTCAAACATAAAAAGTTTTCTGATAAAGCATTTTAAAGAAAATTTTATTTACTTCCTTTTTTATTGAGCATTGCCTTTACCTATCTGCAACCAGAAAGAAATGCCATTGAAAAAACTGACAAAACTCAAAAACTGGAAAAATTGGTTTTTTTTCTGTCGGGAATTTTACTATTTTGGATAGAATTTTTTATTTATAATTTTTAAAAATTTGCATTTCGATGGGAAAATTTGCTCTCTACAAAAAAAGTCCTAGGAATTGCATCAAAATTTTGCTTCGTTTTCGAGATATATTGAAAATGCGAATGAAGATGGTTTAGAACCCATATTTCCGAATCGCACCCTCTAATTTAATAGCTTTCGGTTTTTTTCTCTAAAATTAATTTCTCTAATTAATCTAAGTAATCGATTCATGCAATAAAAGTTCATTCAATGCCGTTCCTTTATATGTCCTTTTTTACGACATAATCAATAGACTATTAGCGCATTTCTCACAACCATGCCTTTTGAACGGATGGAGGGGACCTACAATTTTCTGCCGCTTCCGAATGGGTAATTGAGAAAGCGATTTTCATGGCAATAAATTTACTATCGAAGGACTTGCCAATTCTTCGTGAAAGGCGATACCCGTGGAAAATGTTGCAATTTGAACCACGAACCTCTGGATTAACTGGCAGACATGCTAACCATCACGCCGCTGGTACCACTACTCAAAACTTGTCAGCGAATGTTTTATTGACAAATTGAACAAACGGGCATTAACAAAAAGGTAACAATCTCGGTATCGAAGGAAATGAGCAGGCAGACGCACTAGCAAAGACACAAGCCGCAACATCTCTTATAGGACTGGACCATTTTGTGGAGTAATAGAGAGCCGCATCAAGGAAGAAATAAATAAAAAGGAGGAAGACAAACGGAATAAACTCTGGAACCAACTTCCGAAAATGCGCCAAGACAAGCTTCCATTTGGTAAGCTCAACACAAAACTATCCAAAGACCCTGTAAACCTCAGTAGGAACACTGTAAGAATACTAGCAGGGTTCTCAACTGGATATTGCAGACTAAGGAAGCACCATAAAATAATGGGCGTGGAGAGCGATGAACAATGCAGATACTGTAACGAACAGGAAAAATCTCCAGATCACCTCCTAGGAGACCGCAATGCTCTCAAACGCAAAAAAAAAAGTTCCTAGGAAGATACCACTTAAAAAAAAGGGAACATAAATCCCTAAACGCAGCCCGACATCCTCGTTTTCATCAAAGAGACTTATCTGGATGAAATATTTAAACAAAGGAATATCACTTACGAAGCAAGGGGCACAATGGATCTACAAAGTCGAAGAGCAACACAAAACCCCCAGCCATTAATTCATTCATTCATTCAAGTGCAACATTTCCGAACCTTGGTCAGTACCTCCTTCCGTCTAATATTTTTGACAACCATCTTGGGAAAAAAATTTAAAAATATACTATAACAAAAAAGCACCTCAAGTGCTGATTCTGAGCGCATTTAGTCAGACAGCAGACGTATCCGAATCCATCAAGATTCGTTGAAAGTCTTTCATCTACAAATTTTAGAATCAAATACTAACTCAACCCCTAAGCTCTATAGCCGGTGGATTCTTGGTTTTCTGAGTTCCAACGAGTTCAAATCATAAGGATCTGCTGCAAGGATCTCTCAGAGCTTCCACTGTGACCATTCCGCTGATTAAATGGTTTCAAATTGTGAAATCCTCCTTAAACTTTGAAACCCCCTCCGCAAATTACCATTTCACCTCTACAACCATTAGGAAGTCGCGCAAACTTACTATTAAATCAATTTCATCAAACCACTCCATTCTCTTCTCTAAAGGCTTTCTCCCAACAATTGCTAAAATAAAAATTTCATTTGTCTGCTTAAATGTTTATTCTTCACTACCCCAAATTCCAATCATCATTTACTCATTTCAACACTGTCACCTATTTACCCACTGACATTGTTCGAAGAGCAAAGTTCCCCATCGAAAAACTTTGAATACCTATAACAATTCTTCGCCCCCAACCCATTCCTTACAATGTCTGCTCCATCATCATCTCTCGACGGTAAATTTAAAACCATAAAATAAAAAACTTTTCAAAAAGTCAAAACTATTTCACTATGCGAACAATAAACCTGTCTCGTTGATTGATGAATATCCTCCAAAGGGTGGCCACACCTCACCTGCTATACAGTACTCCGCTCACTATGAATTCCTCTGATCTTCTGTCATAAAACGCTTTCAACATCGGCAACATTGAAATAAAAAAAACGACAAATCGAAAAGTTTTCAAATTAATTTAAAACAAACCCAAACGACGCACAGTCTTTGTGTCAAAAATCTTCCATTTTGTCGAGGTGACACCATCTCATTCCGATGAGAAGAAAAAAAAAACATTCTACCTGGAGCTATAAATCGTCCAGCATTCCGTTACCTTTACCTTTGTCAACTGTCAATTGTCGAATTTGTTGATTACAAAATCAGTCCTCTGAGAATAGACTGTGAGGAACACACCATAGCAAGCAAGGGAGAGACAGTGCCTAGTGGAGTTTAAAAATCTGTCTTATTCACCCGCCACCATCACCAAAGTTATTATCAGTTTTCCCATTCACCTTTGGGGCACAAACAGGAGAAAAGTTACTCCTATTGTGAGTGCTGCCGCTGCTTCCATCGTGTTCCATTGAACACCATACACTGACAGTTGAAAACTTTGACGTATTCACAGAGATGAATCGTTTAAAAAACCCAAGCAATGGCTTCTTCTCCTCTCTCTCTCTCTCTTTCTCTCACATACGGCAGTATCAATAGCGCCAGCAGTGGTATTTCTGGAATCCATTTGCAAAGATAAAACCGTTTAAGTTTTGCGATACTTTTGTTATTCATTTTGTAAGAAATTTTACCTAAAAGGATGACGATGACGATGCTTGTGACTCAGGGATATAGAGCATGCAAATGGTCTTTGAATAATGTTCTACGATTCCTGGAAATGGCAAAACGAGAAACTTTTCATTTGGTTCTAAGTTGCATAGAGCCTGTGAGTGTATTCGAATGGAATTTATCCCCCAAAACTGTAAACCTGCACCTGGCCAACTTATTTAAAGGAAAGAAATCTTTTGTTGGAAACATGGTTTTTGTGTAGATTGGTTTTGAATGATATGATTGTATTTTATTCTTTGCTGTAATTTGTTGGGTAAAATGTTGTGTTTTTGAAATTTTGGTGATTTTTCGATTGTAAGCCTAGATTTCGACAATAAATAGATGCGAATATCATGTCTGAGTTTGAGGGTTTTCGGTTTTGTCATTAATAGCAGCTAACGAAAAGTTACGGAGTGTTTCATCTCCATATTCGTAAACCTATAGACAGATAAAGATTACTGCATAAGCATGGAACTTATATACGAGAAGTTTAATCGTTTGTTGTACGTAAAGTTAGCCAGAATATTACTAATTCAAAGTAAAGCTAAAAGCTTCCCTCAACCCCACCAGAGGAGGGGGCTTGATGCTTTGTAAAGAGTACTTATTTTTCAATGCGGCATCAGCATTTGTTTTACTTGTCGAAATTTATCTATAAAAAGGACAGCAAAATATTTTTATAATAGTCGAAGTTTTAGTAAAGTTTCTCCAGAAAAAATAAGCAGCAATTAGTAAAGCACGGAATAGTAAAGCAATTTTAAGCAAGAAAGCGTTTAGTATGCAAGCCACATCACCTCGGTTGAATTGTATTGAACCTATACTTCTATAGTGCACCCAACAGTGAAGAGCATTCAGGGAATTTTCTGAGCCATAGGCCTTTGGAAAAATTTTAAGAACCTCTAATTTAGTATCGCCATATAAATCAACCTTTCCTCTGAAAGTTTTCAAGTGCTCTTCTTTATTTATCAATTTAAATTTTAAGTCCGCAGAACAATTTATTCTCTTTTATCTTCCGCCTTTTGCAAACATATACCTATACACACACAAAAAAAGAAACAGCAACACAACGAAAACAACAAAAACGAAATCCCCACAAAGACTTTAAACATTTCTTTTTTTTTTTTTTCTTAAAATATTAAAGTTCTGAGAAATATTATTGTTTTTTATCCGGTCTTCCCTAGTGTCCACACCATCATCCCCGGAGATCAACGCAAATAACAAAACCTGCATCACACCGCTGCGTCGCGTCGTTGGCGTCAGTCGGTCGGTCGGTGGGTCGTCATCAACGTTCGTGTTGTGTGTAGATTTCTTTCTCGCTTTATTTTTCAAAACCAAAGCCGTGTGCCACAAGCAAGAAGTGTTGATTAAAAATTCCTTCCCCATCACTGAATTCTTTTGCCCACAGGGAGCTCTCACTTTTCTGCAAGAGCTTTGCCGCCAACTTAACGGTATACAGCCCCTTACTCTTAACACAAACACCAATGATGATGAAATTGACTTTGCTTTTCTCTTCACGAGAGATGCTGTTTATACCACTCTCGTTGCCACTTTTACTTTATTCTTTCTAGCTCAGCTTAGGGTAAAAGTATGCGTGGGTGACACGACACCAGCACCACGCCGGATATGCATCACTTTTGCAACCGTAGAAGAAATTAGTGCCAAGTTGACATACTAGGCCAAACTCACAAGGACACTAGCACATCATACGATGCTTACACTTTCAAATGGCAATCTACCACTACCACCATCACGACGTCATATGGCATCATCATCATCATCTGATAAAAGAACTAAAAAAAGGATATTTCATACGAAAAACAGAACAACAGCTGCTGCAGTGCAAGAAGGACTCTTACTTGGATATCTTTCTTATTTTTTGCTTTAATTTTCATCGCATATAGCCGCGAGCTGATGATGAAAAAAAACAGTTTCCTGTTTTTAACTGGCGCCCAATGCGAGGTGTCGTTTTTGACGAAAATACATAACCCGCTTTTCTTTTATCCCTGAAATAGAAAAAAAACAAAAAAGGTTTATTCTAGCTGAGGTGAAAAATTAATTTGCGGTTGTTTTTACTATCAACACAAGAACAACAGCACTATAAAAAAAAAACTCCAACAACAGCTACGGCTACATTGACGAAAGGGATAAATTCAAGAAATTTTATATTTGACCTCGTTATGTTGGTGGAAAATGGTATTGTGAGTTGCTGTAGGGGTTGTGGCATAATTGCGGTCTGTTTTGACATGGATAACGTACCAAACACAGAGGGGAGAACAAACGAGCTCAACACTGGGAACCACTCCCGTTCAAGGATTCAGGATTGATGTGATGCGGTTGGCGTGTGCTGATGTTATTCTAGTTTTGTTATTTTCCGTGTATTTTTTTTCGCGATCCTTATGTTGTATTAGAAATAAATTAATTTCATTGGAAAGTAAACAAAATTGAAAATTGTTTGTCATGTTTTTTTTTCTCTTTATTTTTTTTCTTTTACCCACAGACCACAGTGCGAGTGTGTTTTGGGGTTATAAATGTGATTTTAGTGAAACAATACTAATTTTTCAGTGTTGAGTGAAAACCAAGGTTTTTGGTGGACGGGGTGGATTTTATTCATAAATCAACTTCATACACGTGCTATGTTGCCACAGCAATTAGCCATCGGCCAAATAATCATTGGAGCGTGGTTCTAATATAAACACTTTTGGGATACTGGCTGAACAAACCTGGCACCACCATTATATGCGTATAATCGATCATTTAAACGCTTTTGTGGTAAAATTGTATATTCGAGTGGGTATAATGCCTTTGAAGTCAAACGATGAATGTTGGCAAATCAGCCACGACTATTGATTTGATTCATGTGAATAACAAAGTCTCTTTAAATTGGGTTATGTTTTATGTTTGTTGCACTTGTTCTTTTTTTAAATAAAAAAACCATTGAATTGATATTATATTGATTGGTTTTGTGTAGATATTAATGAATGAATTTAAGTTGCAAAAAAATACTGAGTGTTGTGCCTATGCTTAGTTTGTTTGCCTGTTCGCGGGAGGTTCGTGGTTCGAATCCAAACAGAAACTAAAAACGTTTTCCCCGGATACCGCCTTTAGAAGGGAATTGGCAACCCCTCCGAGAGTAAGTTCATTCCCACGAAAAGTGCTCTCTATTAGCCGTTCGAAATCACCAGAAAATTGTTGATTCCCTCCATTCCCTCACAAGGCATTTGTATAAAAAATGCACTAGGCGGCCTCGGGGATCTTCGCTCTGCTGCGCCACCCTATGTATGTAAACACTGAGTGTAAGGATGACATTTTCAATTTTTTTATTTTGGTGGGGGCAAAACCAGCATTTATTAGGCTTAATACAAGTTGTTGCTTAATCTAACTTACAAACTAAGAAACTTAATAGCTAAGACTTAAGTTAACTAGTTGGAGGGCTTAGGAGACGAAGTTTTAGGCAGGGAGTACTCATATTTAAGTCAAAACAAGAAGAGTGAGAATTGACATTCCTCAGACGTAGCCCCTTATGTCCATGATAGAAACTCTATAGTAAGGGATTTTCGTTATTTCCATATTATGCAAGACCCAGAGCTCTCCACTCTCTATGTTGTTTTTGTAAATCAGACCCAATAAATAGGTTCGTTCATTCAATCCCTGAAGTTGTCGTATGGTTGCCGCAAAGCATTGTTTGAAAAACCTCGACTAGCCCGGAATCTCAAACTGGGTGTTTTTGAGGCTATGGTTCGCCGTAAACTAGCTCTGAGGTAGTTTATACCACCAAACACTTGGATTTCAATGGATTTATGTTCAGTTGATTTATATGAGCTCAGTGTGAAAGTTGTTCAAGGTCCTGGTTCAAACGGTAAGCACATCTTCGATGAAGTCAAAAGTGCAGCCTACGTACAGGTGCACATCGTAAGAATACATTTGTAAATAAACAAATAGGAAGAAATTAGCGTATATCTTCAAGTTTCCTGAGAACCAATGTGTCAAATGCCTTGGAGAAGTTCAAAAGAACTAGAAAATTTACTGTATCATCTTCCAATGCCTGTTGAAGGTTCTCAATGACTTAAAGCAAGGCAGTCACCAGTCACACAGCTATGCTTTTCCGAAAACCACTCTGTCGGTAGTCAAAAGAGGTAGTCAAAGGACTTAAGTGCACTGTCGCACCTGGAGAGTCGAGAAAAAAATTTCGTGAATTTTTTGTAGGAAATGTATGAAATGGATTTAGACGAAATTTCATACTCAGTCTCTTCTTCATTATTAGAAACTACATTTCCGACCGTTCAATACAAGTTGTATTGGATGGCTTCAAGTCTGATACCCACTTCAAAAATGCTGGGGTGCCCCAGAGCTCCGTTTCGTCACCGACTCTCTTCCTTATTTTCACAAATGATCTCTTGTCTGAAGCTTCTAAACCGCTTAACTGTTTTGCTGACGACTCGACCTTCAGCTTTTCATATTCGTTTCCAAATTCACAGCATATTTACATGGGGTCATAAAAACCGAGTAGAATTCAATGCTTCGAAAACTCAATGCTGTCTCTTGTCGTTGAAGCTTAACATTCCCCCATTGCCATTATCCATGAATGGTTCCTGCATCCAAGAAACAGAAAAGTTGTCAGTACTTGGTATGTGTGTAAACGATGATCTTCGTTGGAATGACCACATATTTGAAGTCGCCAAAAACGCTGCCAAATGCTTAGGCTTCTTGAGACAATGCAGGAAGTTCTTCACCCGTTCTGATCTGGCTACAATTTATAAGGCCTTCATCCGCCCAAAACTGGAGTATAACTCCCATATCTGGTCAGGTGCTCCTCAAACATCTTTGCACCTTCTTGATAGGGTACACAATAGAGCGTTAAAATTGATAGGTGATAGTTCAATCGTAGAATCGATTGATTCTCTTGAACATCGTCAAAACGTCACCTGTCTCTCTCTCTTTTATCGCTTTTTTCACAAACAGTGCTGTAGTGGAATAGCCAGTTGCATTCCTCCCCTGAAACAATTTAGCCGCAACACTCGCCTCGCTAGGAATGCTCATCAGTTTTACCTTGAGCCCAACTTCGGGCGTACAGTCAAGTATAGAGATTCTTATTTTAGTAGCACCACCCGAATGTAGAATGCTCTACCTGACCCTGTTTTTCTCCTTCATTACGATTCACAAAAATTCTTAAGCAACGTGCATCGGTGTCTCCTTTCAAATCCTCTCCTATTTTCCTAAATGCTCGCACTGTGTTTTTATAACATTATAAGGGTAGTCATAACCCCTTGTAGTGCGCGTTAATTATAAAAAAAAAAAAAAATCATACATTTCCAACAAAAATTCACGAAAATTTTTATATTGCACACAAAAAATTTTATATTGCATTTTTCCTTCTTATTGAACTAAAAACGTAAGACAAAAAATTGGAAACGTCCGACATGCAACGGGTTTTTTTGTAATTTGTTTTGTTTTACGCACCTTTTTTTTAAAGGCAATTTTTTACTTCGTTACAAATAATCGATTTGGAAAGAAGCTATCGAGTGTTTTGTCCAGTGTAAGTATTTTGTGTAATATTTGAATGAAAGAATACTCGTGTGTGTGTGTTTTTTTTTATTTCAAATTATTTGTTTTGAGATGATACCGCGTGCTGAATTGGCTTTTGTATTTTTTTTAAAGAGAGTATTAGGCTTCAGTATGCCCCTAAAATAAATCTGCTCTTAAACAAGGGATAGTTGGACAGAAGAGGCGCTGAAAGAAGCCCGAAAACACGTTAACAAAAGATTGTTTCTCCGAAGAGCAGAGAAAATGTTTGAGTACCAGCCAGAATTTCAAGAACCAAAGGCTATTTTTCCGAAACGGCCGTTTCATGTTCTGAAACAATCTTGGAACCGTTAATTCCAACCACCGGCCATAGGTACATCATGCAGTTACTCCGAAAATGAAACGCCTACCTCATCATGTTTCAACAAAACAAACCCATCAAAACTACTGCAATCAATTCCACCACTACCGAAATTCCAGTGCCGCTTTTTTCTAATCGTAGGCAGTTGGCAGAGGTGTTGACTTATCCTCAATTTCAAAAAAAGAAAACTTGAAGTTTATTTTCAATAAAAATTTTTATTTTTTTCGAGTTAAGTTTTTTCATGGTCGGAAACAAATTCATTAAATAAAGTTTATTTCACTTTAATAAACAAATTATACTGATTTATGAAAAACAGCGGCATTTCTCCCGCAATTACCCTACATATATTGTTCAAACATTATTTTGTAGTTTACCCCACAACAAAATATTCATTACAACTGAACTTACATGTAGGTAAATAAAAAAGGCGAATCCCTGGGATTTCAAAAATTTCGATTTTGGTATTTTTTGGTGACCATTTAAAAGAAAAGTTCGATTTTCACCAAAAAATCGAGCTTTTAATCAGGTATAAAATCAGTTCTATTGAGAAAAAATAAAAACTCCACCACATATTAAGTACTTCGTTTTTGTATTAACAATAAGAAGTTTGAAAAATTTGAGGATGATCGGTTGAACCGTTTTTGAGTTATCGCGGTCACCGACTTCAAAAAAGTGGTTTTCAGATAATTACATTAAAAGTTTCAAGTTGATGTAAAACGTAACATAACACGCTGTAAAAACGACTACGTAAATGTACTACCGTAAACCTCGCCACTATATACAATATGCTGCCTACAGCTGCTTGCTGAAAAATGTCGGTAAGTTCGTAAGTAAGCATTGTAGTACCGTGTTCACTCACCAAGTGGCACTGACTTGAACGAAAGGCGCCAAATATGAACGGCCGTAACTCAGAAACTATTCGTCAGATCGACTTGAAAATTTCAAGTTATGTTTTTCAGATCTGGTACTTTAATATATGTATATATATATATTTTTTTTTTAAATACATTTTTTTCGACCCTCTATTTCGAATTTCGACCCTCTAGGTGCAACAGTGACCTTAGGAAATCAGCGAATTAATTTTTCAAGATATTTTTAAAAACTTTTGAAAAAGTGTCCAGAATTGAGATCGGCTTAAATTGTAAGAAACGTTTTTAAAACAGAAGGGTGCATTTTATCGAGACCGATGGCATTTGACCTTACTGAAAGTTTATTTACAACCACTTCAGTATTGTTAACTCTTGTTAACCCAAAATTCGGATATATACATATTTTCAAATGAAGCTCGAGAAGGGGTAATTGGATTTGAAAAAGATGCAGGGTGAAGCCAATGAAGGAGTTGAGACTTACTAAGACCAATAGTACGCAAATTATTCCACAACTGGCGGCCATTAACGGATGTTTTCAGTTTGGCAGAAAACATACAAACCTTAACAAATTGATTTTCCATTACAACTCTGTTGCGAATTGACTAATAAATAAGTCTAAGCTCAAGTAGAGTGTGGAAAGCTTCATCACGTTGCAGCATTTAGACGCATATTTCATTAGTGAACCAATTGGAATAACCTAATTTAGTTTGCTTACACATCCACAAATTTTCCGTCGGCTCTTAGACTGTTATGAAGTCAGTTATTCATTCAAGTCTAAGCAGAGCAATTAAAATCCGAATCCCTCACACCTGACTCCAACAAATCTCATTCAAATAACCAAACCAAATCAAACATTTAAATAAATTAGCATGACACTATAAAAAATTAACGACTCAAATAATTTACTATCGAACAGAAACATGAATGTGTTTCCAAAGAATTTCAGATCACGGTCCATCTTTGGATGTTCCATAAATACATCAACTGATTTAATTAAACTTAAAGACCATAAAATTAATCTAGGTGCGCAAATACCATCGCCCGCTTGTGTATAGTCGTAAACAATAAATGTCAGACGATTTGATACATTTCTAATTTTTTTTCATGGTGAAATCACATAAAATGTTTGGCCAGGAAATCACTTTCATTCTGAATGAAACCATAAGATTTCGAATGAGCATTTTTTGTGCCCACGTCAATACATCTTGTAATCAAAGACAAAGTGGCGGCGACGACGCGACGATGGAGATGACTCGTATGTCACCCACACTTGACTTTGTACCAAATTGGGATGCAAAGCCAAAAAACAATCAAATCACCGGCTGGCAGTTACTTCTTCGCATCTTTTGTTTTTGCAATAAAAAATCAAGATCAATAATTTTTGGAGAAGATGGTGCGATAGCTTCAAAAATGGTTTCCCAAAAAGGATTTATAGCTTTTTTTGGGACATGCAAGTCGAGTTATTGGAGTAAGTGTAAAAATAAAGTCTCATTCAGTGGCTGCGGTGACACAAAAGGAAAACCAACAGTTTTTGGATTATTTGTTTGTAGCAAGTATTGGGTTCAAGGTCGGTAGGTCTAATTTAAAAATGATTCTCCAAACTCATTGCGATTTACAGATGTTGCCTTAAAAATTAACATAGAAACTTTCATATTATTAATGGACTCATATTTAAGCGCTGGAGTTGATGTAAGGACCACATCATTGAGTTCTCTCGTTTAGCAAAACAACTGCGTAAGTTTTTCTATCTATCCTATTCTTCTGGGCTCTTCCCGAGCAGATGAAAAACAGCATTTGTTCAGCCCGTCCCAAAAGAGGCGAATACTTTCCCCTTCCAATTACCTCCCATTTCACTAACGTCCCTTCTTTCCAAGGCCATGGACCCGTTGATAAATCCTCAACTAATGAAAACTCTTGAAAATCGAAATTTTCTCAATGACTGACAAAACGCCTTTCGTAGCAAAAGGTCCACTGTTAGCTTGTGAGTCTAAATTAATCCAAGCCTTGAGTCCTCTTTACAATAAATTGCAGTTTTTGAGCGACTTTCTCAGGCACATCGATGTGTTGAAAGTATATTGGTAGTTATTCCCGACACCGACATCAGTATCAAGATTTTAGTTCATAGTCGTTTTAAATGTAACACGATCCAGGGTCTTATCTGACAGATGACAGTTAAAAATGACAAGCTGATTTAATTATACTCATTTGGCAGGTTCCATGGCGTTTGTCTTTATGTCTATGTGCTAATTGATACAAGCCTCATAGTGATTCTTCATCAAGAACAGAGTGCACAAATACAGGGAAAGAAAAAACTCAATGAAGATAGTAGTTGCATCTCATATGTACTATCTCGTCATTTGACACATAACTGCACACTCAGCTAACAATTTATCTCTTCAAATCAACTCTATTGAGCATCAAACCGCCAACCGGAAATAATTAAAACTCAATTTCCGCCCCATGTGCCAACACCAGTTGTCACCATTGACTGTCACCCTGGCAGATAACTGCACTCACATACTGCTGCCGTTTGAATTGTCCGTCGGCGGCGGCGGCGGCGTCGCCGTCGATGATCTTAATTACGATCGATCTTTGAGGCAGATAAACACTTGTACTACCGTCTCTCTCACATTGAATTCAATTGTTGGACTCGCAAGCAACAGAAAGAAAATATAAAAAAATAAAAAAAAATAAAAAAAAACAGAAAAACAAACACTTCGTCGCACCCACTTTGATTCCAACTTCTAGGCAACAACAAACGGATTCATGAATGAATGAGTACCACCGATCACAGCACAGACTAGGCGCACGCAAATCACGCCATCTTGACTACGAGCGACATCGATGCAACTTGGGGTATTGTATCGGTACTCGTTATAACCTGTACGCGGAAAACCGGGAACACGACCATACGAATCATACACTGACATCGTTGTGTTTTGTTCAATGTGGACTGTGGAGGAGGAGGTTGATTTCTGTTCGTTGTTTTTTACGTTCTTTGGAGCTTTCATCAGCTCCACGAGGGTTTTGCCAAAGAACGTTTTGCTATTACATCGTGAGACGCGTTCTTTGACGGAAGAGACCTTACGCTTGCTTTCCATAACTCGACGCGTGTTCAATGTTTTTGTTTTGTTTGTGCTGTGTGTGGTTTGTGGCTTGCTGCATTAGGCTGTATGTCGTGATCAAACCGATTGAATTGTAGATTTCATAGATGCAGAAGATGATTGTGCCGTGACAGTTGCACGCACTTTGAAAAAATTGTTTCGAATTAGAGTGAATGGTGATCAATTTTCTTTTTTGTCTCTGCGAAAATGTGTGTAAACAAACAAACAAAGCAGTTTTAAATGATTGAGTGAACAATGCATGTGATGGAAAAACATATGAATTATGAATTGTCGTTTGTGAAAACCAATTAGGCACGAATGGATTACCAGCTGGCAGAAATCATGGTAAGTGAATAAAATGAGAATGTTTTCTTAATTGCAGTACAGAAGCTAAAATTAAGTTTTAGTTTTTTTATACATGTACTGCATACACGAGAACATAAGTTGAAGTTGAAGCTGTAAACAGTGGACTCTTTTAAGATTGAAAATACAATTACCTACACATGTTAACATGTTTTCAAGTCCATATAGTGGCGTCGGGTCGTCGTCTTAGATACGTTTTACTAATGTTTAATGGTTCGGTAATGTTCCTCAGAAAAACTGGGAGTACTTCTAGTTTTTGATGGCAGCTACTGTAGCCTATGTAGCTTCATAGGTACTATTTCCAACGAATTATAATTTTCTACTTAGAAAGAGTACAAATTGTTTTCTTAGGAAAGATTAGGAAAGATTACTAGATTACACTAGGGTACATTCTGCAGATGCTTCTATCCACAGAAGCTTGTACAGGCCAGGTTAGGTTAAGGTAGGCGACAGCTGGGATTTCACACCTATCGCTGTAAGACCTATCCCTATATTACATAGGAAAAGAAATTCCATTTACTGTTTAAAGGGAGAGATCAAAAGATCGCATGAGTCGTTAAAAATAATGAGAGCCTGTGGTTTCGAGCCGAGCACGATTAGAGAAAATAAGTAATTATTTTCTTCTCTTTCTCATTATTGTCGCTATGTCAAATTTTATTTTTAAGACATTTTAACCTTTGAGAAAGTGTTCCGTAATGACACAAAACATGGCATCGATAAGTTTCACTTTAAGATAGTTGTTCAGGTGATCTTTTAAGACTTGAGTTATTCGAATTTGGTTGTGTGCAATACAATTGGACTTGACCTCTTTGTTAGGAAAACGAGTTTATTATAAGGGCTTTGAAAACGACCATTCTGTTTGAGAAGACACGTATATTTATTTTGGATATATCATGTTTTCTCATGGCTCATAAAAGATCACTTCCTTGTGGAACCCGCTAAAGCCGCAAGGAAGGTGAGAAGAGAGGTAACAGTTGCTTAATTATAACATCTGTCCCTGCGTCCGGTACCTACCAGTGGGGCCCATATATGTATACGAACTCCAGGTCGACTTTAAATATCATCTCTAGTAACGTCTTCAAAACGATCTTTTCAACATGGTACATTCAAACTCTCCCGCTGTTATTCTCATTCCCTTAAGCGTAGACTGTGCTTAGAAGATTACTTCCTCAATAATCCAAGCGGCCATGGGTGGGTTTTTGTCGCATCGCATCGGATAGGTTTAGTCAAGACAAACAAAATATCGTGTGTAGAAGGGGGTGTGATTTATAGCATGTCCGCCTGTTAATCCAGAGCAGAGATTAAAATGAACTAAGTCTGCTTGTGAACTATGAGTATTTACTTGAAAAAAACGAGTTTGAACAAACTGAGTCAACCCACAAGCAAGTAAATTTGAACAATCTTATTTGTGAACCAAGCAACTCTGAACAACCCCTATTTTCAAACGAACCAAACAAGTAGACTTGCTTGCAAGTCAAAATGAGTTTGAATAACATTAAGTTAAACTGCTTGTGAGCAAAGTGCTTGTGAATAAAAGTGATCACAAGTTATTTGATCGTAAGCAAGCAATAAGTTCATGAGCAAGCAGTGTGCTTGTGAATAAGCAGTGTGTTTGTGAATAAGCAGTGTGTTCATAAAGCAAGCAATGTGATCATACCAAAAAGGGTAGTTTGATGGCGTGATCGTTTTAAGTAAAATAAAAATCTATGTATACCTAGGTGAGAAGCACGTTTATTTAATAGCTTGGTTTTTTCTTCTTTTCTTTTATATGAAGAAAACGGTTATTATACAGTAGATATGGAAACAATTTATTGTATTCATTGAAGTAGATAGTACAGGTTTGTAAGTATATAGAAACAAAAAATTTCAAGTAAACAGAAAACTCAACTAGAAGTTAAAAAAAGCAAAACATTTAAAAAAATATGCAACTATAAAATAGGTATTTATACCTACATGTTTATAACTCTTCCTAATTCATTGATGACCTTTAATTTTTGTACCTACCTAAGCTTAAACCCAAACATTTGCATGCCATAAAACGAAAGGATAATAAGCAGTCACTTGTCATAAAAAAATGATAAGCAAAATCCATTTCCGCAATAAAGGCATATAAATTTATTATACTGTAAAATTTATTATTATATTAAAAAGGGAAATTTTGGAATCAGAAATTAAAATATTTTATCATCCAGCAATGCAACCAATCCGTTCTTTCTTATATCCAAAGCCAACCATTTGTATGCCTTTCTTTGTTTTTCAATAGAATTATATTTAGGTATAAATGTTCAGTGCATTGCTTTCCGATGGACACACTGCCTGCTTATAAACATACTGTTTGCTTGTAAGCACGCTACCTGCTTGTGAACACACTGCCTGCTTGTGAACACACTACCTGCTTGTGAACATTTTGCGTGCTCATGAGTATTTGAATATATTCAAGTAAGTTCAAACAAGTCAATCTGCTTGCAAGTCATTTGCTTGTGAGTGCAATACAGAAAAAATGACTTGTGAGCATCCTTACTGATTTAGTTTGTTCAGAAGAATTTTTGCTTGGGAGTAAATATGCTTGCGAGCTATTTGCTTGTGAATAGGGGTGGAAAATGATCAAGTCTGAGCGATCGTTGAGAAATTTTAGATGTGTTTGAACAGATTTGAACATACTCATTTTGATCTCTGATCCAGAGGTTCGAGTTCGAATCCCAACAGAGGCAAAATGTTTTACTACGGGTATCGCCTTTCGCGAAGAATTGGCTAGTCCTCCGTTAGTATTCATTGCCATGAAAAGCGCTTTCTCGATTAGCCGTTCGGAACCGGCAGAAAATTGTAGGTCCCCTCCATTCCCTCACAAGGCATGGTTGTGAGAAATGCGCTAGGCCCAGAGGCTCCTCGCTCTGTTGCGCCACCCTATTTATTTATTTTTTATTTTTAGAAGGGTGTCTACCTCACCCTGTTTAGGCGCGAGGGTTCTTACCCCTTTTTTTTATTGACATAATTTTGTCAATAAAAAATCAACTAAGCCACTTAATACCGCACATACTCTAATGCTTTTGAAAGCAAATATTTTGTTCTTTGATTAAATTCAATTCAGTTTGATGTATGGTTTTTGAATGATCAAGTCTCAAAGCGAACATTTTGAAAAAAAAAAATATTATTCTTACAAAACTTTGTCTTACTAAGGGTATATTTTTATTTAGTTAATCCATGCTCTTATTAGTTTTGAGTCAAACACAGAAAACCGAACGAAAAGTCCTTCTTTCTTAGTTTTAAAAAAAATAAAAAAAAGAAAGGTACGTTTATCAGTAAAACCATTTTTCATTTTTGTTGGTATTTCCTTGGTTGGTTTTTGTTTTCTGAGCAAAAAAGAGTGTTTTCTGGAAAAAGTAACTTTAATTTTTTGTCGATTTCTTAAAAACTTAGAAAGATTTTCAAGTTCGATTTTCTGTGTTTTCTTCAAAACTAATAAAAGCGTTGATTATTTAAAAAAGAAAGTGAAAAAGTTAAAATTCTTTAATTTTTTTTTGTAAAGCGTTCTACAGACGATCAATGTTACTTGACAAGTATTATTGAGGTTTTCTCTTGTCAAGTAAAATTGATGAACAATCGCCACACGTTCAATGAAAACTGACAATTTTTCGCACTACACAACGACACGGTGACAGTGAAACTTGATGAAAACCAAATCAGAATTGATTTTCGTCAATGTTTCAATATTACTTGAAAGTAACATTGAAGAGCTTACAAACGATCAATTTTACTTGAACAAAAGCTCCTTCAAGTAGTATTGTCAAGTAACATTGATCGTCTGTAGGGCGCTTAAAAAATTTAATTTTTTCAAAGTTTTGAAATTTTGTTACTAAAAAAATATTCACTAAATTAAATTAAACTAAAATGTTCATTAAAGAACAAAGTATTCGCTTTTAGAGTAGGTTGTATTAAGTGCCTTAGTTGATTTTTAACAATTTTTTTTTTAAATTAAGTCAATTTTTTATAAAACTGCCTCTCCCGCCCAAACGGAGGGAGATAGACACCACCTCTCATGCGATTTTTTCTCTTCTTGACCAAACCTTTTCATCCTGAGCTTTTGAGGCATCTTGTGCTAAACACCTTGTATGTAATCAGTATACATGAAAAAACGCTATCCTCATTTAACTTCTTCGTCAACAAAACAATTGAGTGGATTAGAAGATTTAGACAGGAGATCAAAATAGGCGCTATTCCCTGGGGCTCCACGCAGTGGACCTTTTGCTACGAAAGCCGTACGGTGTCGGTTAGAAGTTTTCGTTCTTAAAAGTTGACGGATAATCAAAGCTTCCGTAACCTTGGAAAAGATGGACTTAAGTGCAATTGAACGGCAATTGGAAGGGTGGAGGATTCGCAATTTTTACAAACAGGCTGTACAAATTATGTGTTCTATCTGTTTGGAAAGAGGCCAGAAGAATATGAAAGATAGAAAAGCTAACGCAATGGTTTTGAAAGCGTAGAAGAACACTTCTTCAGAATATTTGCAGGGATTTCATCTTTCAAAAGTGCTTCCAAGTACGGAAAAATATCAATTTTATTGCACAATTCACACTTTCGAGCGCAGGCTGAGACGAAGTGCTGTATGGAAGCAAATTTGCTTTGTCGATAGAATTGATAAATGGAGAGTAGTCAAAGACGAACGTTACCGATACTACTGTTTGCTTCGGTAGGATCACAGTTAAAGTTTTCGTTTTACATTTTTTATTTCAAATGATTTCAACTAAAGTTTGTTATTCAGATCATTCAAAGAAATTGTTTTATAGACTTAATTTTTTTGTTCAATCCAGGCAGACGGAAGCATAGCCATGTCCTCATTCATGGCTTACATAGTATTTAAATCGTCCGAATTCGAACTAAAGAAAATTGTCTGCATATCTGTTAAATCATTTGGCAAAAAACACACACATAATTTGGTCGAAGTAGTGAAGAATTTTAACCTTCTATGTGGATATTTAAATCTATGTGTACGTAGTACGTACTATAGTTAATTACACTTCCACTATCGATTTTATTAAATGACTTGTTAAAATGGTTTTCCTAAGCAAATATAGCACTTGTTTTTATTGTTGAATGCCTCATTACTAATCCACCTGGCAATTAACAAAGTCACTCATCATTTATTCATCCCACAAATATTGTCCATCCAAATCGTTAGTTTTCATACCACACAGCCACACTTAGAGCTGTCAGTTCTCCACCCCCAACGCTCTTTCTCACGTCATTGCTGTATTCCACCACAAAATGACCGTAATAACCACTTCTACTAATTTATTGAAATAATATGACACCAAATCCAATTTACGCCCGTTTGCCATTTGTTGTTCTATTACTGTATACACAATAATCCAAAACCAACAAGAACGACGAGAAAAAAGAAATAAAACAGAAAAAGCAAAAATCTTGGCGGAATTTTCCTAAAATGGCTAAAATGAGTCTCCCACGCGCAATATTTGAACAGCACAGCCCGCTCGCACCCAAGACGCGATGCGGGGTGTACGGACGCCTGCCACCTTCATCCAACTGGAGGAGGAGGCTATAGCATGTTCGCACATAAAGTTAACTACATCACACCTACGCCACAATCGAAGTGTTACTGGTTCTCTCCACGTCCACACTGCATAAATGCAACACTGTCTGGTCTCTGGTGGAATCCCGGTCCCAGGAGACAGACGAATCAACGCCACCTCCGTACTATTAGCGCTTAATACTTTGATCAATCAAGTGTAGAGCACAGAATTTTTTCGCGTTGCAGCCGGTGGTGCTGATTGCAACCAGTGGTTTCAATTATCCGGATTAAGTTCTGGGCCGAGATTAATAGTGCGGTGTCACATAACAGCATTACGCAGCACAAATGCACTTCAGTTGCATCGCACATGGCTGAACTTTTCAAGTTCGATTGCTATGTATATGAAATATGATATAAAATTGACAAATAGATGAGAAATCATTGAGTGGATTCTGGATTGTCTTCAAAGAATTATGGACTTTATTAGTCATGACTGACAGACTGGCTTACCGGTAGATCAGCATGATATTGTGAATTAAATTTCATAACAAGAAACATTTCGAAAAATCTTGAACACTGAATAACCAGTCAAGACTGAAAACTCGTTACTAATGATAATGAGGAAAGAATATGTTTTCATGTTGGTTTTGTATCTGCATGTTGCAAGTTGAATACATTATTCGAATATATTTAAAAATGTAAAAGAAAACTAGCTGACCCGGCCACGCGTTGCTGTGGCTAACGTAACATAAATTGAGATGTAAGCTATCCTATCTTTCAAGTTGGATCAAACTGCACACGGTGTACAAATTTGATTAAAATCGGTTAAGTAGTTTAGGAGTCCATCGCGGACAAACATCGTGACACGTAATTTATATATATTAAGAAAGAAGAAAGATTTAAAAGTGGTTTCGAACAGATTTTTTTACTTTATGGGAAAATAAAATTAACAACAACTTTAAAGGTTGTCGGTGTCGGCAGGGGCTGACAATTTTACCACCCCGACAATACAAATGTGTGAAAACACTGCTTTTTTGCTGCGTCGCGTGCGTCGGTTTGGGTATTCTCATAAGTCGCTGTATAACTCAATTTTGACAGCTTCAATTGCCGACGCGTTTCGATAATAAAATCTTCTATTCAAACTCGATGGCTTTTCCTTTTCTTATGACAGTAAAAGTCTGTCATAAGAAAAGGATCATCCTACTAATATTATAAACGTGAAAGTTTGTATGTGTGGATGTATGTTTGTTACTCTTTCACTCAAAAACTACTGAATGGATTTTACTTAAACTTTCCAATAATATAGCTTATACATCAGAATAACACATAGGCTACAATTTATCCCTAAATTAACACGGGAACGGGAACGTATACGGGAACTTAGAAACTACAACACCGATTTCAAAAATTTTTCAACTGTTAGAATGCTTCATTATCCCCGAGTAACATAAAAACTAATTCATCCATATATTCCTACGGTTCCCAACATTCCCACGGGAGCAGGAACGTATACGGGAACTTTAACACTGCAGCAGCGATTTCAAAAATTCTTTCACCGTTAGAATGCTACACTATCCCCGAGTAACATAAAAACTAATTCATAAACCCATATTCCTACGGCTCCCTATATACAACACCGATTTCAAAAATTCTTCCACCGTTAGAATGCTACACTATCCCTGTGTAACATTAACTTTAATTCATCCACATATTCCTACGGGAACAGGCGTCCTTACTAATATAATAAGTGTGAAAGGAGCTCTGTCTGTCCGTCGTTCTATGTTATCATCTCCCGCCCAAACTAATAAACCGATTTAAATGAAATTTTAAACAAAGATTGTTCAGAACTTGAGGAAAGACATAGACTATATATTTTTTCCCTATATTTCCACGGGAGCAGGAACGTATACGGTAACTTTTACACTACAGCACCGATTTCAAAAATTCTTCCACCGTTGGAATGCTCCATAATCCCGGAGTAACATTAACTTTAACTTATCACATATTCCCACGAAAACGGTCACCATATTCCCTCGGGAACGGGAGTCTTTACTAATATTGAAAATGCGAATGTAGCTATGTCGGTATGTTTTTCGTATGTCTCCCGTTCAGACTGCTAAACAGATTTTATTAAATTAGCTTCAGAGATGGTCTAGAACATGCGGAAGGATAAAGGCTATATATTTATCCTTATATTCCCACGGGAACGGAAATGGGAATTCAAAAACTACGGTCTCAAAAGTATTTTTAACAGGGCTACAAGGTGTTGAAATAGGGGTTGAATGTTTTTTTTTTTGGAAATACCTGCTGAAAAATATGCTGCTGAAAGTCACTATTCCACGCGGACGAAGTCGCGGGCACAGCTAGTGTAATTATAATAATAAATGATCACATGTAATTCAAAACTTAAACACATGTAAAACAAAACTTCGTTCGAATTGCTCTGAGCATATTTTTTATATAAAATATCTCCAAAATCTTTCTGGCAATCGGCTGAAATGATTTTGTTAAAAGGGAAAGATAATACAGAGAGTCAACATCTTTGAGTGCTGTTATTTCGCAGACTAGTTGAGAGGTTAACGTCGACTGTGGTAAGTTAAGAAGCCAGCCGATGTTTAAAAAGTGAAGGTTTGATCTTTATTTGCATTTAAGAAGATATTTCCTACTTTTCTTTTAACTAAGAGTGAAGAAAACTGCTATCAAGCGACAGTTATAATCAGCTTTTTTCGTTTAAGTCAGAATTTCACTTAAAAAGAGGAAATATGAAGCTTAATTGCTATTTGGTGCAGATGCTCTATTAGTGCATTCATAGCCTAAGTCTTATAGTAGGGGAGCCCAGGAAGGGATTGTGCGCTTTGCTCGAGCGCGTCAGAAAATCATATGGGGAGAAACCTTGCACCCTGTAATGTACTCCTACCATATATGAAACCTTAATGTTGGGGCGTTCGTTGAGGGCTGATCTGATCTGACGGGCTGATTAGTAAAAAAAGTCAATCCTCGGAAATATTCGAGCGCGTCAGATTAAGAGATGGTAGGTTGATTACATCCACAAGAGTGTATATTTCAATAATCTCACAGTTTGAGCGGGGCCTTAGTAAGTAGGCGAGTCACAAAGATGTAAAAAAAACGACATTTTGAAATACTCGAGCGCGATTAATTTTTTTTTTTTATTTTGAATGTAATTTTATCAGGATTTCGGAAAACATATAAACTGACATTTTGCTCGGGGTGATTTAGGTAAAATCGTCAATAAAGTGTATAATATATGATGGTTAATATCTCGGTTAATATTGATATTAGCAATTTGGTCTAAAGGACCTTTTTTGTAGAAAACTAAATTTTCTACAAGTTTGTAATTTACCATTTTTCCGTAGCTTTTGTTATTTACGAGATAACTGCGACAAAACGTGAATTTTATGGAAAAATCTGGTTTAGTGGCCCGTATCACCTGGCGGGTATGAGTAACGACTTTGCCAAAAAGAACATTTTTGTAGAACGTTCAATTTTGAGCAAAAAAAACATCTTCGGTTAAAACGTTCCCATGAAATGCCGCTGAGCTATAGAAATTTAAAAATTAAAAATCAGAGTCTCCGTGTATTTTCAATGCGAAATCTTCACACCTCTTGATCGTGCACTTAAAATTAATATTAAGGGCTCAAGCTTTCATGGTTTTTTTTTTTTAGTATTTTCAACAAAATTTCAAATCAAAATTTGTAACTACATAATATGTATACCTACAAATTTTTTTATTGCATCCAGTAATAAAAAATAGAAACAAAACAAATAATTGTTAGTTTCAAATTGTCAGACTAACAGTACGCCCCCATAAAATTGTCAGATTATCATCCTGGAGGACGAAGATATCAATTTGTAAATTAAACAATAACAAAAAAGTTTTGTTATTGTCGTGGTTTTTTGTCCTGGAGTTGTAATTTGTTTAAATACAAAAACCTAAAAAGAAATAAATTTTATTGTTTAATTTATAATTTGAAGCCAAACCATGGCAAACATTTTGTTTACTTTTTCCAAGTGCAATATGACTTGTTCATTCACTTGGATATAAAATTCACTGCGTGTAAGCGCAGTAAATTTTATAAGTGTCGGTGTATTCCGAACAAAGTTTGCGTCTTAGAAGGGTACGGCAACATCTAACTGATGAGCCCTTTGCCGTATCTGGGCGAAACGCAAGTTTGGAGTTGAAGGTTGATCTTCACGATCATTTAACATGCCTTTAAAGAAATTTATTTCTTTTTAGGTTTTTGTATTATATCAATTTGATCACTCTGTATAAAATTCTGACGCGATCGAGTGTTTCGAGGTCACGTATCTTTTTACATTTTTAAAAATCAACAAAAATCTGCCCCACTCAAATTGTCAGATTATTGAAATATACACTTTTTTGAGTACACTTAACATTAGCTTTAAAAATCTGACACGCTCGAACAACTTTCTTTTTCAACCACTCCTTACGCCCACCTGCCCCCAGTTAATCGTCAGATGTCAGATTAATATTTATCGGTTAACAGAAAGACAAAGCGCGTATACTCTATGAATATCTGACGCGCTCGAGTATTTCAATGCGACTGTTTTTTTTTTTTACATTTTTAAAAGTTCATACACGCTCATCGCCCCATTAAAATGGAAAACTGCCCTACACTTTTTTTCGTTTCAAAACGTAAACTTCACAATCCAATAAGTCACCATGACGCTTTAGTAACTGCAAATTTATCATCCTGGGCTCCCCTACTATTAAGAAAACGCCCTACTTTCAGTACAAGAAATATTGACATACTCCTTTTTAAGAGACTTCTTCTTTCCATTTCCGGCGTTACGAGTAGTGATCTTGAAGCGATCACAACTCTCCCTCCTTTTTAAGAGTTATCTCTATAAAAGATTCTCAACCTAAAACCAAATGGAATCTACTGAATTTGAATGAATTGAAAAAATGGAATCTACTGTAGTTTTCAACAATCAGCAAAAAACTTTATCAGCTTCACTTGATCTCACTTTATAACTCGTAGAAGTAGTATCCAGTTAGTTGAAGAATATCCCAATACGAAGCGAAAGGCAACAGTATCACAGGCTTCACTTTGAAATAACAAAGTGGCAGTCCATAAATAGAATGTCAATGTCGAGAATATGGATCCAACACAAGCATACACGAATCATTGGAGGAGCAAAAAAGGGTGGTTTAGTTTTCGTTTCTTCGTTTAACACGATATTTTTGATTAATTTGAGGGGAAAAACCAAATCCTGGGAATCGTGCTGGTTCGTGTGAAACGAAACAGCTCAGTCATTTCTGACGAAAAATATAACTGCGTTTTATTGGTCAATCTGAAACAAGCTTATTGCTGTCTTTTTTCATCGGACGTTGGATGGTTGCTTTCAATAGGCGTCCCCAACTTCACCACCGCAAGGAGTTTTCCTGTTTCGACAATATAGTTTCCACAGACTTCGGCAAGTAAGATATACAAGATTAAGTCTTTTCTTCGGACGCTAGTAACACGGTCGTTATTCAATCAAGCTCAGGCATCACAAGAGTAGATGACTTACATCCTCGTTTAAATATTTTGATTAAACTTAGCAATGCGATTGGCAAAAGAAGTAGTCCACATGGCATTTTAGCAATTATTACCGAAACATTCAGTTGTTTCTCCTCTATCTCAAAAGTTGCAGTAGTTGAGTAAAGCAGTTTCACAAAGATTGTTCAGAGATTAAAGTTATTAAAAATAAATAAATAGGGTGGCGCAACAGAGCGAGGAGCCCTTGGGCCTAGCGCATTTTTCACAACCATACCTTGTCAGGGAATGGAGGAGACCTACAATTTGCGATACCCGTGGAGAAAACATCTTTGCCTCTGTTGAGATTCGAACCACAAACTTTTGGGTTAACATGCAGACATGCTAACCATCACGCCACGGGTGTTTATAATAACAGTCATTTAAAAGATACTCGTGATGTATTTGGGAAACGTTTTTGTGGCTCTTGTAGTATATTTTTAAGATTTAGTTAAAACTTATTGGAGTATTTGACTCACTGTTCGCAAGTAAGTTTTAATAGGATCCCTATATTCACAGTGACAGAATTGTGTATTACCTCTCTTCTCTAAAGGATGACGCTTCGTTTGGTTTGGATATGATCCCAACTATCGTTTTAAAAAAGTGTTCTTCTCGTTTAGTCTATCCACTCGAAAAGTCTGGAGAATGTCATAGTTTATGCAAGAAGTCTTGCTCCTGTTCTCAAGTAGGATGTATAGATATAAAAAGAAACTTATACAGGCTTGTTGGAAAGCTTTCATGTATTCACAAGCTATTTGCACCGAGTGAATTCGTCTTAAACGAACCAACACGAGTCGCACGTTGCTTTTTTCTCCTCAAATAACTCGGTTGGGGTTGTTTTACAGAATTTAACACGACGCACACCGTGGCAGTAGTTTTTCCGTCACAGAAGAGAAATGTGCTATGATGTCAAACGCTACACATCATATGCAACCACTGTAAAGGTCGATCATATTGGTTGGGAGCGATGGTCAATATAAAATGAAAAGGATCAAGATTACTTCTCGATTGTATGCCCTAAGTCATTTAAAGTTAAAGAAATTAATCCTAACTAATATTATAAATGTGAAAGTCCCTCTGTCTGTCCGGCTTTCTATGTTACCATCTCCCGCCCAAACTATTGAACCGATTTAAATAAATTTGATACAGAGATAGTCTAAGACTTGAGGAAGGACATAGGCTATATATTTTATCCCTATATTCCCACGGAAACGGGAACGTATACGTGAATTTAGAAACTGCAACACCGATTTCAAAAATTTTTTCCACCGTTAGAATGCTATACTATCCCTGAGTAACATAAACTTTAATTCATCCACATATTCCTACGGGAACGGGAGTCCTTACTAATATAATAAGTGTGAAAGTAGCTCAGTCTGTCCGTCGTTCTATGTTACCATCTCCCGCCCAAACTAATAAACCGATTTAAATGAAATTTTGTACAAAGATTGTTCAGAACCTGAGGAAAGACATAGAATATATATTTTTCCCCTATATTCCCACTTGAGCAGGAACGTATACGGGAACTTTTACACTACAGCACCGATTTCAAAAATTCTTCCACCGTTGGAATGCTCCATCCCGGAGTAACATTAACTTCAACTCATACACATATTCCCACGAAAACGGTCACCATATTCCCACGGGAACGGGAGTCTTTACAAATATTGAAAATGCGAATGTAGCTATGTCGGTATGTTTTTCGTATGTCTCCCGTTCAGACTGCTAAACAGATTTTATTAAATTAGCTACAGAGATGGTCTAGAACATGCGGAAGGATAAAGGCTATATATTTATCCTTATATTCCCACGGGAACGGAAATGGAAATTCAAAAACTGCGGTCTCAAAAGTATTTTTAACAGGGGTATAAGGTGTTGAAATAGGGGATGAATGTTTTTTTTTGGAAATACCGCCATTTTAGAAGGGTGCAGTTTCCTCTGAAAGCAGCATTTTCAATTATCCTTACTAGTCCTTACTAATATTATAAATGTGAAAGTTACTCTGTCTGTCCGACTTTCTATGTTACCGTCTCCCGCCCAAACTACTAAACTGATTGGTATGAAATTTTGTACGGAGACAGTCTCGAGCCTGAGGAAGGACATAGGCTATATATATTTTATCCCTAAATTCCCACGGGAACGGGAACGTATACGGGAACTTAGAAGTTACAGCACCGATTTCGAAAATTCTTCGACCATTAGAATGCTACATTATCCCCGAGTTACTTAAAAATTAATTCATCCCCATATTCCTACGGGAACCGGAGTCCTTACTAATATAATAAGTGCGAAAGAAGCTCTGTCTGTTCGTCTTTCTATGTTACCATCTGTCGCCCAAGCTACAGAACTGATTTAAATGAAATTTTATACAGAGATGATCTAGAACCTGAAGAAGGACAAAGGTTACATTTCATTCGAATATTCCCACGGGAACCAGTCTTCACTAATATTATAAATGCAAAAGTTGCTCTGTTCTGTTTCTTTGTTACCATTTCCAGCCCAAACTAATGAACACATTTAAATGAAATTTTGTACAGAGATAGTCTAGAAACTGAGAAAGGACATAGGCTGTATTTGTTATTCCTATATTACCACGGGAACGAGAACGCACACAGGAACTTTGACACTATTGCACCGATTTCAAAAATTCTTCCACTGTTAGAATGATACACTATCCCTGAGTAACATAAACTGTAAGTTATCCCCATATTCCTACGGGAACGGTCACCATATTCCACATATTATATCATAATTCTGTCTGTCTATTTTTCAACCTATTTATATGAATTTTGGTACAGAGATATATTCTTGAGCCTGAAGATAGACATATAGACATATAGGCTATATATATTATCCCTGTATTCCCACAAGAACGCAAACGTAAACGGGAACCTAGAAAATACTGAACTGATTTCATGAATTATTTCCGAACCGGACGAAGTCGCGGGCACAGCTAGTATTTAAATATAAAGGAATGCTGGGTTCGACAATTCGTCTAAAGCTAACAAATGGTCGTATTTAGTGCTCTTAACCTGGCAATACGAGCTACGGTCTGCTACTACAACTACTATAGGAGTACAGGACCTAACGAATTTTTTAAAACCATTCTTCTGAGGAGGTGGACGACTTTTTCCGTTTCCGAACTGTATAAGATAACTTGACAGGAATAGAACGGGAATAAATAATTGAAAACATCAACTACGTTGTATTTATACACATACCTGCATATGTCATTATATTCGTTACACCTCATGTTTAACAAAAGCAAAGAGCTCCAACTTCAACCAGTCTATAATATCAGCGCTCAGTAGTCATAATCATCATCCGAGTTCGTACAAAAAGCTATTTGCGAAATCTCCATTTATGGTCTAGACTCTGGAGTGCAGTAATTCGTTACATTGCGTTGGCGGAAACCGTAAAACTCGTTCAAACAACGATTACGCATTCTGACATTGTGAGTGCGTAGTTCTGAGTGGTTGCTTGCTCTACTTCTTTTATGAATTCATTTTTAGTCACAAATGGTCCCAATAAGGGCATCAAAACTTACTCAGCAGTTGCATTTCCCACTTAAACCTACCACGCCGTTGTCATTTGGATTCCTTTTTAGCCAAAAGTTTATACCATAGACACAACAAAACAAAAAAAAAAACATTTTGAAAATAAAGATGAAGTCTTTGCGAACGTGTATCGTTCGTTACTCCAGCAGCAGAACTAAACTATTTGCACAGATTAAATGCTTTTCATCCAAATATGGATTATGGCGCGAAGGTGTTTGGGCGGAATTTTTAAGACGAACTCTTTTAGCCAAATGTGCGGAGTAAAATTCACCTAAAGGCCGACGACGACTTAATTTTTTGCACTCGTACTTGCTGTTGGTACTCAGTTTGGCTTCTATGATGACGACGCACAACGACGACGACGACGACAACGACGATGATGATGGCGACAAGTTTTATGGTCAAAATATAATTTCGCGTTAGTGTAATGCATATGAGGAGTAGGAACTCTATTCACGCTAATGCAGATGTGGGATTAGGAGGTTGCTCTTAGGCTTTTGTTATTGATTTTGATTTTCGTTATTACTTTAACCTTTTTTTTTTTGTAAGTGAAAAAGTTTTGTTTGCCAAATTCGTGCGCGGGTTGCCTTAAATAGCCCGACTGTGAGATGGCCTACGCAAAAGCGATTAATTCATTTCCATGTTCATTTGTGGGATTAAATTGGTTAGGTTATTCCAAAATAGGTGAAATGAAAGTCCTTTTCGATTGTGAAAAAGGAGGTTGAATCTAGGTTCAGCCATTGGGTGGGTTACGCAAAATCAGCTATAATAATAATCCACTGGTCAGAGTTTTGGTGATTTGGGATAAGGAAATTGGAGTTTTATGAGTGTAATATGAGAGAGAGATGAAGCATGAATGGATTCTGTAAATGGATTATGTGCTCATGGTGATATTGTATTGTTAAAGTGGAATAATGGTTCGATGTGGATCGCTGAATAATTGACTTATAGATACGAGTTGTATAGCCTCAGTTGAATTTAATGCAGAGGAGTATAAGTTTCTCGAATGAACTTCATCCCTTTAATGGTTATTCTTTGGCATTAAACACGATCTTACTTTTACTTTAAAAGAGCTGAAATTTGTCTGTAGTCTTTCTTTGAAAAGGATATACTTCTGAAAGGATGGAGGGCTGAAATAAAAACAAAATGTTTGCATTGGAGACTACAAACACGAATTAATCGAGCATTCAAAGCCCAAGTCTGCTTTAGATGCTAGCCTTTGCACGGATATCAAGATTTTCACAAGTGGTTCTTTTGCACAACTGGTAGGCCTTCACAAGTGGTTCTTTTCCACAATTGGTACTTTTTCACAATTGATTAAAACGAAAAACAAAATGAAGAGGTGGCAGTTCTTCACCTTTGTATTCAATTAACGAGGCAGCTCGCTGGACATTGTGACGCGTTGCAACAGCGAAAAGGGACCACCCCCTTTTGTGTACAACAACTCGAACCACTTTCACTGCGTGTCGAAAATAATTTTGTGAGTGTGCAGTCAACACGTAATTTTCACAGCGCAGTATGTTAAGTTAGGCATATAAAAAGAGGAACCAAATATAACAAAAAAAAAGTGAAATATAAGGCTCAGTGAAGCTCGTAATGACTAAATCACTGACGAAATTGGTGACTTACAGTAAATACACCAGAATTTTCATCAAATGCTACACATGAGGAACAGATCATTTCTTTTGTTGCTTGTTTTTTCGAATTCGAACAATTTAGAGCTCTCGCTTTGCTACACCATATTGTACCATCTTTGAGATTCTGTGTGTTCCATGACGTCAAGGCGTTTCGAAGATTGGTCTGAAAGTGAAATCTTTAAGTTAGACAACGAGATATTGTTAACATTTCTTAACGAATATTCTCACCGGGTGACAACTCTTGCACCAAATTATAAAGGGTTTTTTAACAGGGACGCTACAAAAGTAGAGAGTAGTAGTAGTAGACGCCATATTTCTTGCCGCTCTTTTGACATTTCTCTTCAGTAATGTTTGCCATTTTATGATGGAAAAATATACGAGCCAACAACGAGTCGAAATTATTAAAATTTACTACCGAAATTCGGAGTCAGTGGCCTCAACGTTAAGAGCGCTACGTCCAATTTATGGTCGTCATGCGATGAGGTTCACTCCTGGTTCTGGCTGAATGGCTTCGTCAATAAACAAAATATGCGGTATTGGTCAGGCAGCAATCCACACGTATTCCATGAGTCACCATTGCATCCCGAAAAAATTACGGTTTTGTGTGGTTTAGGCGGCATCATTGGGCCGTACTTCTTCCGTGATCATCAAGACCGGCACGTTACTGTGAATGGGGATCGCTACCGTTCAATGATAACCGAATATGTTTGGTCCCAATTGGATGATATAGAATTGGAGGACATGTGGTTCCAACAGGACGGCGCCACAAGCCACACAGCGAATGTCACAATTAATTTATTGGAAACCAAGTTTGGAGAACGTGTTATCTCACGAAATGGTCCAGTCGCTTGGCCCCCTCGGTCGTGCGATTTAACACAGTTAGACTATTTCCTGTGAGGCTATGTCAAGTCTATGGCTTATGCCAACAAGCCAGCGACGATTGATGAACTTCGTACGAATATCGAAAGTGAAATTGCAGCAGTATCGGCCGATTTATGCTTGAAAATCGTCGAAAATTGGGTTCAGCGTCTGGACTTCTGCAAGCGTGACCGTGGTGGCCATGCAAACGAAATAGAGTTCCAGTCATAATGGCATCAAACGTACTTTCACAGGAATAAAGATTTTTTTGTTTTATTTAAAAAAAACTTTTGTAGCGCTCTTATTGAAGAACTCCTTACATTCAGCATATTTTACGACTGGCGTCACAAGCATCTCCCACTCATCTGCTTCACACTACTGATCCACTTTAAGGGGTATGAGGGGTTGATCTCAAATAATTGTAGAACTGCATATCGTCGGTTAAAGTGCAGGACCTCGTAAGTCAAAAAATTCACCTTTTGGCATTTTCAGTGTACCTACTTATGTTCCTGTGAACATTTCGTAGAAAAGAAAAAAGTGTAAAATATTTATATTTTATTATATTTATTATTTATGTATTATATTTATAATACTTACGAGGTGCCGAGATTTAGCTGATGATTTACACGTTAACATATTGTAATGTTTATCAGATCTCACGTTTAGTACTGATCTGTACTGATCTTTGTATACAATTTTGTGTCAGAACTATAAGAAAATAGTGCAATAAAAGACAAGCGAAATTAGTCACTTCTCATGGAATTATTGCTCCCGCTGAGCTGAACCAAAATCGTAAGTCTCGCCATAACAATTTGCAGATTGAAAAAAAAATGTAAAAGGTACATATACCCCAAGGAAGTGTAATGACGTCCTGAGTTATCTCCTTTTTATTGTAGTCCTTAACCACCAGATAGAAAATAAAGTAACGCACTTTAAAGTATTTCAACTATTATTGGCTGACAATGGGGCCTCGTGATTGGGGATCCTACATCCGTGCAATAATTCTTGAAGTTTAACAATTTAGTTATTGGATCCCAAAAAGACTAAAGCTATGTGTTGCCCGTTTTTTGATTCAAGACATTTATTTGAATGAAGATGTGCTTCCCAAGGGTGATCGTGGGATTTATGGTCAATAGCATGGCAAATTGTGATGACGACATCAAACGAGCAAGTAGGATAAATGAAATGGTTAGGATCCTCCGTTATCTTCAGTGACTGAAAAATGCCTTCTAAGCCGAGGGGAAAACTCTTTACCACGGTGCGTCCAACACTCACTTATGATTCACAATTTTGTTCAATGTATATGAAAAAATATGAGTTTAGGTTGACGATAGCTGAGATGAAGAACAGCAGAAGTAAGAAAGCTTGATTGTCTTAGAAACGCCTGCTTTAAGAGAAGCCTTCACGATCGACTCAGCTGGTATTTTCACATTCAAAAGAAGAGGCCCAAGAATCCCGTCAAAGGGAAGAAGAATGGAAGGAAGAAAGACAGGCCAACCGACTTTTGGTCTGAACCTTAAGCGCGAACAAGCATTGCATTAATTCAAAAACGGGGGGCCCTCTCCATCAAAGTAATCGGAAGATGCCGATTAAAAAACTCTACTTCTCCCTATTTTCGAAGCGCAATATATTTGAAAAGTGGTGGCAGTTTTTTCACGATCGTATTTTAGCATTCGAAGCCAATAAATTTGAAACTATAATGTTTTTCTGGGATAATTAATTGACGAGAAAAATCAAAGATGGCGTTTCTTTTTTACGATAGCGCAATCAAAATTTTTCAAGACTTTTTAAATGCTTTTCGGCGTGTTGCCTATTAGCGTTTGAATCAATTTGGTGATGATGATTTTGGTTTGAGCCCTGAATTGAACTAGATTTACCAATAATCCAATGCAAGGTTCAATCCAGCCCCAAAATTAACCTAAATAAAAATAAGTAAATAGAGTTACATACCAAAGCTATGGAATCCTCAGGGACTAACACATTTTCAGGACCTACAATTTGTTGCCGATATCGAACTGCTAAGTTAGAAAGCGTTTTTCTTGGCAGTGTGTAATTACTCTCGGAGGACTTACTTCGAACCTCGACCCGCCCACGTACAAGAAAATATTACGCCACGAGCACCACAAAACTTACCCGATAAACAAGTTTTATACTATTATTCGGTATCTGACAACCAATTTTCACCAATCCTTAACGGACAAAAATTATCGAACAAAAATAAAGAGTGGGCTGAATACAAACAAACAAAATGAGCAATATTACACATTATAGCTTTATAAGTAGCGGGAAATGGAAAGTGATTTATCACCTCTATTACCGATGTCGAAAACGACACGACACAATCTGTATTCCATAAGTCGTTTTCGATCTTGTACACTCGTTTTGATGTCTTGTGCAGTCGTCTGTAAACGTCAAGTGTGGTTGAATGCAGTTATTCTTCATTCCATTCTTCAAAAAAATACGACAACGACGAAAAAAAACGTTGATATGTCTCGTTCAAAAATTCGATCGCGACATAGAAATGGAAGGCCGCAAAACAGCAAGTAACCTTGTTAAATGAATTTATTTTGAAAAATTTTATAACTAATAAAACATTTATTTGACTTCTATTTGAATTTTTGCTGCGATAGCGGAGCAGCTTAAAAGCAAGGGTCCTACAGTAAGATGCGGGAACGGTTGGCAAAAGGATTGAATTACTTTTGTCAAAATACATATGTATACATTTTTATAAATGTTTGCTTTTATCAGGTTTGGGCTGACATGAAGCATAATGTAAAAAAAAAAAAATGATACAGAATTCGAAAGAATTGAATGCGACTGGAGGAAGTCCAAACAAACTAAAAATTTTATCTCCACTGGAAGAAGCTGTTGCAAATTTATTACATATAGAAAAAGTGGTAAGCCTGAGCGGAAACGCCATTGGTATATCGCAGTCCATTTTGCTTCCTATCCCCTTGGCAAATGCCACATCAGTTCCTTCATCACCGCAAACACATATACACATCGAGGTGAAGTCATGGAGAGAGAGGGGCAACATCAATACATCCGATGACAACAGGAAATCCCATCATATTGAAAAGTAAAGTTTTGCTTCTGATTTTTCGGCAGGTGTGATTCGAAATCAAATCCATTTGGGGCAAATATGTTTTCTATGACGTTGATAATTTCTTTGAAAAATTTGCTAACTGTTGGTTGAGCTAGTCCCAAAATCATTTCCCAAAGTCATTTCCGGCGCCGCCGTGTTGGTAACTTCCCTCAGCTAAAATTTTTAAGGTGACTGCAAGTCTCAATATGATTGGAATTGATGATCAACGATGCCGAATCCTTTTTTTTATTACTTATTTCATCCAACAAATATTTAAACGCTTTTTTTGTCAATCTAAAGAACTGCTTAAAGCTGTTAAAACGTACAAAAGTTTTATTTAAAAGCAACTATTGGGATAAAAGTGTGAACTCACTTTGAATCAGCCAAGTCGAATGGATATGAATTGTGCGATTGTGCCGTATCTGTTTTCTTATTATAATCGATTTTTCTTTCCGGATTCTTTTTTCTACACCTTCTTCACTTTCACTACTTGCGCTGTTTTTGGTCGTTTTAAAATCTATTACGAATCTTTCGTGTCGAAGAAGTTATGGAATGTCATTTAAAAAACGACACGACAGAGAAAACGAGTTGACGACGAGACGAGACGAGATCGGTAATAGGGGTGAATATGATACACAATATCAGGTGCGTCGCGGTATTGCGAATCTTAGTTTGGTCCGCTCGCCAATCAGCCAAGACCTTGTGGGTTTCTGGCTGTAGTTCACAGATTGCTTAGCCTTAAGTGTTTAAATCATTTCCAAATTGATGGTAGAACACCGGGCCTTCGATGTTCCCCACAAAAAAGGCTAAAAAAAGGAATAAGCTACAAAACATTCAGTTTGAAAATGAGTTTTCACTATTTTGCAATCGTATAACGACTCATTTTATTTCGTGGATGTATGATACTGACTTCCTGTACCTTCTATGCAATTAAGAATAAGAAAATAAAAATAAAAATGAGTAAGAGTAAGAAATATGAAAATGAGAGGATTTTAATGAGGAATCCCATCGTATTCACTAAAATGGTTCTATTTCTATGAAAATAAATTCCCTTACATATCTACACTTTTGATTAGTGTTAGATATTCTTATTGTTTTGGGATGATGGCGTGCTTAGAATCAAGTAAGGTCCTTCAGAATAAAGATGAATTACAGTTCATAACCACAAGGGTAGTTCTTCAAATATTGAACAGGAAGCGTCTTGTATAACTAAAATTAACTTTTGTAAAACAAGGTGGACTTCGAACGATTTCAGGGCTCGTTAAACTTTATTGTTTCATCAGTTGCCCTGGTTACTCCAATTGAGGTTTCAAAAAATTCGCAAACTAAATCATTTTTATTAAAATTTTCTGTTTTTTTTTAGTATACAATTTGGTATGATTAAAGACTAAAAGAAAGCATGCAGGTATCTTAATGTATTTGTAGTTTTTTATTTTAATCCTGATTTCTTTAACATAAAGTAAACCAAAAGTAAACAACACGAACTATACTTACAAAATAGTTCCTTTTAGTTGAAACACATAGTTTACCTATACTAACAGAAGTTAAAAACGTGTGAATCTTGACATTCAATTCCTTTTACTCCATGTTCTGCCTTCGTTTTTTTTTTTTTTTTCAAATTAATTCCAAATATAATTGAAACAAATATTTATCCAACACTAATGCATACTCCTCCTTCTTGACCTAGTCTGCGGTCAAAAAACAATTCAAATGTTTGAAAAACTGTCAGACAATGTACAATAAAATGACATCCAACTAGAATGACAGCTATCAACACCCCTGTCAGCTTGTCAATTTTCATTTAAGTTTCACAATATCCGCTTATCATGACATTGTCTCCACTTTGAAACATTTCAAAAACACACATCCAAAGTCGCAAGATTTCATTTTATTCAGCTGCAGCCTACGAAAATCGGTCACACTCACGCAGCACAATATAAATTTAAAAAAAAATACAAAATAAAAAATAAAAACATATACAACCATGTGTAGGAAACCACTACCGCTGCCAAAGGTAGCAGCAACGCGAAATCAAAGCCGCATTCTGCCATCTACCAAATTTAGGCAACTTACTCATATTTCGAAAACTTGCGTTCCAAATTAAGAACTTTTCTCTCAGTAAAAATTAGCTCGAAGTCGGAGCGAAACGACGCACTCCGACGGGCGATAAGAAGGAAAGAAACGGGGGAAAGTGTTGAAGACAGCGCCAGAAAGAAAATACCCAAAGCGAGAAGAAAATCAAGTAAACAAACTAATCAAGCATAGGTTTCCTCATTGAAAAACCACTTTCGAAAACCGGAGCGAGAATAGCGCAAAACACATTTAATTTCGCATTGAAGAGATATCACTCTTTTTTCGTTTGATGTGCTCTATTCGTCTAGCAGAGAAAAGTTGACGTTGTCAACACCATAAAAATACAAAATGACCGAAACAAAAATCAAAATTTTTACGGATATTCAACATTAATCACAATTTGGAAAAAAGATTTCCTAGTTCACCTCATCAATTCATCAATTACGAAATGGGAACCAAAAAGAAAGCATCTGAAAAAAAAATTTTACTAAAAAATAATCCGAATTCGAAACATTTTTAAAACGAAAAGCCAATTTCCAAGCCACAATTTCAAAACTGGCAATAACAAGGAATATCATCTCTCCGAAACTATGAATCAAGGCGGCACGCACGCAGCATTTGTTGCTCTGCTGCGTCATCATTCACAAAGGAGAGAAATCAAAATTCGTTCCCCTTCTCATATTGTTTACTCTAACAAGTGGCCAAAACTAGTGGTAGTGGTTATTTTTGGCCAATCGTGGAAGGATTGATATTCGAGTGTTTTTAGCTCTCTGTCTTCTCTCTTTGTTATTATTTTTTTTCTTATTTTTTTTTTTGTTTTGTTTTTCTTATTTATTTCGGTTTTATAGGTTTTCAAGTTAATAAAAAGTAGCTATTATGGTCTATGGTATTTTAAAAAGAAAACTTTTAGAATTTTTATTTCAAAATAAGATTTTTTTACGTCTCCTGTTTAGAGACCGATTGGTGGTGATGTCGGGTTGAAAAGGTCAAATTTTTGGAACGATTTTAATTAATAACTTTAAATATTTTCAAAAATGGGATTGAGATAAATACACAAATAATAGAAGTTCTATAGCTGGTTAACGCCCTTTAAGATGAAACCAATTGGAATTTTAATTTATATGATCATAAAATTGGCTAAATCTGGACTTATGATTGCAGGAGGTAAAAAATTTCAAACAGCGAATTTGGTAAATGAAAATAGCTACGCATGGTGACCCCCCATGCGTAGCTAACGGGTTTTGTTTAATTATAAAATATAATTATTCTTGGGAAAGTCAACCTAGAAAGATCGGCTTGGGATGGAATTTATTAAGTACTCTTCGTCAAAATCAAAAACAATTGAAGCAAAACCACAGATTCATGACATATCTTTTACATCATTTTCATATTACATTAATTTCAAACGCATAAATCAATGGACGTGGCTAAATACACCCAACAGAAGCTTGAACGAGTCAAGGAGTAAAAAAGGGTGGTGTAATTTTTGTGCGTTCGCTTTAGACGACCTTTTTGAATAATTTGAAGGGGGGAAAATTTTTTGATTCGTGATAGTTCGTTTAAAACGAAATCACTGAGTCAGGCAGTAACGTTTTTTACTGGCCAATCTAAAACGAACGCTTGTTGTAGTCACTTTATTTAGAAGCAAAATGGTGCAGCTCGTGTTGGTTCCTGTACCACAAAATCACTCAGTCATTTCCAATAAAAAAGATTTTCTATTGGTCAATCTATAATGAGTTCATTGCAGTGGTTTGAGTTCAAAATTCAATAGTGTTGCCAGAGTAAGTGCAAATAAGTTATTCGTTTTGTCATTAAAATGCAGAGTTAAAATAAGCAATCAAAATCTTTTCAGCTCAAAAGCATTCGAAAAGATTGTTAGTCAACAGATTAAAGCGTTTATGGAGACTCATCGATGAAAACTCACACCATCTGGCCTTATATCGAATCATGTCACAACTTTGGCTTTATTGAATTTCCCTAAGACGTTCCATACTGTTTCTTCCTTGAAAGCTCATCCCTACCTCTCATTGAATAATGTCCAAGCCAAATTGCTCAAACCGTCATGCGAACTCCAGGCTGTCTCATTTTCTGTCTACCTCTATGAAGTGCCCCAGTGCTCGATATTTGGTCCAATTGTGTTTACGCTGGCCATTAACGACCTTAGCATGTCTCCCTGTTATTCGGATGTGCTTTTTGCTTTCCAGTCAATGTTTCGCTCGTCGAATTAGCCAGGGTCTTTCTGAATAAAAACACGAAACTTCAGAGGATAAGGTCTTCACCTTGAATGTACAAACTCTTTAAAATGTATATTCAATCAATTTAAAACAAAACTACTGTGGCGTACACTCCATATACGGTAGGTCCTAATTACCTCTATCCGGCGGTTATTAACTTACGGTATGATGCCTTGATGCTGATAACAATATTAACAACTTAACCAGAAACAAATGAAAAAGTACAGGTTTTCCTATGGCTCCTGATGACACACAAAACAGCAGGCAATAGTTCTGATCAGCAGGTTTATTTACAGAGCTTGACACAATAAAACTGCAAAGTAAAGCTCTTTCTTACTACAGAAACCCTAACGTAAGTAATGGCCGGACGTTTCAATGGAAATTCAAAAATAATAATCTTTTACCGATCGTTATCCTTGTTCTCGGGATTTAGTTTGTGCTCTATGGCTGCAAATAGCCCAAAATTACTCATGCCAATTCTTGAGGATGACTCGTTTCTTTGATTGGTTTCGGCAGGATATGAAATTCAGGGTACCTACATTACTATTGGATAAGGATTTGCATGTGAGTTAACAATCTACTACTCAATGCATTATTACTGTTGCTGTGTGGGTGTTATTGCAGTAATGTGTGGTATATTCTTAGTTCAGTGCTTTTAACTCCAGATGTAGATTGTAGTACGAAAAGTACCATGTACCAAAACACACCAAAAGTAACTGTTTTCAACAAATGTTTCTTTCAAGGGAATAGCCTCTCACGAGGAGTCACCTCCGATAGAAATTTCACTGCCATGTTAAGCGCTTTCTTGATCAGTCGTTCTGTATCTTTGAGATCATATAGTTCCAAATATGATATGGTACGAAACCAATATTTATACTCGGTGTGCTTCTCCAGGAATTTAGTATCCTCACTAACGATGGCTCCATTGTCACAAAAGAGCAACTGATAAATTTTTTCGTCCTTCAGTGCCAAGTCCAGGGCACTTAAGACGCTTTATTGCTGTTCATCTACTTGTATCTCGTGGTTTTTTATAGAAACAGATGTCTTAATTTTTTAGAACTCGTATGGTATCGTTGTTATCTTTGGCTCAATCGATTTGTCTTTTTGAAGAATTAAAATTTCTCACTAACTTCTTGATCTGTATTCTGTAACGTCAAATCAAGCTGTATGTTTGGAACTGCTATTTTAAAAGAATGCCACTGTTTCGTTATAGAGCTCACTTAAGCTTGGTTTGCGGAACAGAATTTTCTTAAAACTCCCGATGAAGGCTGCCAGGTTCTTTGCTTAAAATTTGACTCACTTCTTTTTGGTTTTTTTCAGGCAGATTCTTTTTTTCTTTTGAATACTGCTTCTCGACCAAGATTGAAGCCTTTTTCTTCTTTTATCACTGCTTCAGAATTGTAATCCTTCCATTATGTTTCGTGGTTCTTTTGTAGTGTTCTTTTTGATTTGGCTCTCCTTAAGTAACTTTGCTGTAAGCAAATATGATGTTTGTTTAGTTTTTAGGAACTACAAAGGACTTTTCGATTGCCACTTCTGTAAATTTATAAAATATTGTCAAGCCACGCGAACGGAATTGGTTACAGCTAACATTGTAGAAAATCTTATCACCTAGCAAAAATTTTATGGATCGTTGAAAAAAGATCCAACGCTAAAAAGGGTTTCAATAAACATTTCCTCAGTCTATTTAGTACCTTCACCGGTTAGTCTCAGAAGAACCTGAAAGAATTCTAAATGAATTTTACCGAGAAAAAATGTCACTCATACGCCCCCATGTACCCATGCACAGTACATACATATTTATGTATCTCATTCAAAATAAGACTTGTAAACATTTTTCTCATCGTACAACAGGTTGCGATCATAAATCAGTTACGGCAACCCTCGAAGCGCATTATTCATCACCCGTCCTACAAAGTGATCTTCGCGTTGGGGGTTATTTTTAAATTTTTTGCCATAAACGATTCTTGCCATATTTGGTCTATAAACTCTCAAAAAGTTCGCCTGCTGTGCTCCGAATGCGAATGAAATTCTAGGCGCTCGATGGCATCTTTTCCTCGAACTAATTTTTCTTTTGGACGAAAATAGCATTTTTTAAAAGGAAACTAGCGCACGAACATCTTATTCATTTTTTGTTTTCCTCCTATAAAACCACTCGCTGATAAGATTGTAAAGTATCCAGCGGCCGAACCGGCCTCATCGATTTTGCTATTGATGTCGTCATCGGTGAAATAGTGAAATGTATCTCTTTCTTTCAAACATTTTACTCTTTTCTTCCATGCACGCAATGATTGAATATGATATTTTAGAGGGTCTAGAAATAAACCTAAAAAAAAAATCAAAGCCTTCTGTGTAGGTATATTTTAACGCGGTACCCGTGTATTTAAAAACAAAAAACACAAAAAAACTATCTCCGATTGGACATCGGATGCTTTGCTAGCCAGATCACCACCACGTTTGTGTGTAAATAGAATGTTAGAAACGCTTCGCTCACACTTTTCGAAAATCCGCTCCCTATTGTAGTGTGTATTTTTTGAACTTTTTGCCTTTTGGACGTTGCATACGATCCGACGACAAGCTAACGAAGGACGGGTCTATACAACCTGATGTGTAGCGTTAAAAGATGAGAAAGAAGAGTCAAGATATATATAACAGGACGGCCGTCATCGATAGACGACGTCCATCTAAGGTGGATATATTTTCGGAACGTTTTTAGTTGCGTTTTGGATGTCAACGCGTACGGGCTGAAGCTTAATAAAATAAAACGGATATTGTCGGCGGAAAGGAAGTCGATCTAAAATACAGCAAATTCTTCTTAACTCAAAAAAAAATAAAAACAAATAGCAATTTTTTAAGTACACAAGTGTTTACAAATAACGGTCACGTGTCTCATGTTGAAAAAAAAAAAATTAAAAATTTCCAATTGAAACAAATGAATAGATAGTAAACAAATATTATAAAAAAAAGAAAAGAAATTCAAAACTCTCATCGCAATACTGTTTTTTACATGTGTCAGTTCGGTCAGTTGATCAACCGTAAAAGGAAATCTTCGGTCACAAAAAACACACGACATATCACGGCAAAAGAAACCGGGAATCGAATTTCAAAAGAGAGGAAGTTCCCTTATTTTTTTTCTACAACAATATTTCCGGAACTGTAAATAAGACTATGGACGTTATAAATTTGAAGTGTTTGTGAAGAGTCAAAATATTATTAATTGGCTTCATTTATAATGTTACCGGAGTTTTTATTCAACGGTAATTATTAAAAATATTTTTACTTCTTTTTTGAAAAACATGTGAAAGTGTTAAATTTAAGAGAGTTTTTGCCTTAAGAGATTTGGTGGGCATATCTCTTTAGACTTTCGATCAATTCATTCAGAAGTTTTGTGAACGAACCGCAAATGCATGTAAGGTGTCATGTAACGCATTTGAATTTACAGTCAATATAATTTTATAGATTACTGGTGCTTATTTTTGTTGAAATCTAAGTGAATTATTGGGTCGAGTTGACGGGAAATTAATTGAGTTGAGTCATCCTGATTTTTATTTGAATGTCAACATTGTAGCATGTGCAACTGAACGTTCGTCATCACGAATGCCCATTTCTACTTACAGTTTACGTGGTTTGAAATATTAATAGCGTGTTTTGGAAGAAAAAAAATGTACTTTTAGTGAATCTTCGTGTGTGTGTCTCACTTTCAAAATGAAATCGGCCCAATTTCATAAAAGAAAATAATTTTTGTAAATTTGGATAGATCAAGATCACTCCAGGGGTGCTTATGTTTGCTTTTAAAACACAGAGATAACTTTTCAAACTAATGACATTTTAGAAAAAAAGGTGAAGATGAAAACATCAGAAGTAAAAGCCCTAAGCCTATGTTTTAGTTGAAACTTATAATAAAGTAGATACTCGTATAAAAGCTATCGATAGAGAAGCCCATCTTACTAGTCCAAAGTTTAAACCTTTCCAAAGCCTCAAATTCGCTAATGCATGCATTCACATGTACATAAGCTCGCGCAACAGAGCGTTGAACCCCGGGGCTCAGCGCATTTCTCATAACAATGCTTTTTGACGAAATCGAGGGCCCTACAATTTTCTGCCGGTTCCGAACGGCTAATCGAGATCTCTTCATGGAAATGAATTTACTTTCGGAAGACTTCCCAATTCTTCGGGAAAGTTAATACCTGGGCAAAAATATTTTTTGGCTTCTGCTGGGATTCGAACCACGAATTTCCTGCGGTACAGGCAGACATGCTAACCATTTCGCTACGGGCACCACCAAATTAATTGTTTGAATATGTGTAGTTTTGAAATCGAAAGCTTGCGAAACAGAAAATGAGAAAATGAGTTGATTAGCAATCAGCCCTATCACAGATTCCATCGTAGAAAACTTCAACGCGGAAAGCTAAGTTACGAACTACGAAAATTTGTGTTCACAAAATCCGAATGGAATCGAAGAAAGAATTTCCAGTTGCAACACTAAATACCGCCATGCTGGTTTTCGAAATCAGCTGTTTTACGCCAAATATGAAATATCATTCACATTTTTCTGCAAACACAACTTCTTTCGTTTATTAAGACGACGAATTTACATTCCACTTGGATTTGGTGATACCAAATCTACGAATTTCGAAATTTGTTCCACTCCGAATGGATTATGTGATAGTAACATCGGGAAACTTAGACTTTTTTCGATTACGATGGAATCTGTGATAGGGCTGAATATCTTCTACGAAAAGGACACTTTTAAACAAAATCTGCTGCATTTGTCTTGATGGTAATTAGTTAAGGCACAAGGATGTGATTGTGAATGGGATAGATTCCAATTTGAGCCGTTTCCAAATGCCAGTTGTAGAAAAATTTTTAGTTGAGAAAATAAATGAAATAAAATAAATAAATAAATAAATAGGGTGGCGCAAGAAAGCAATGGAAACAAAGAGACCCAACGCGTTTCCAGGACTTAGTATTATATACCTATTCCGAACCTTTAAGTTTTTTATGGCAATGTGCAAAACAACTGATACCTATGAAAAACACTTTTCTCTTTTTTTTTTTGTTTTGGTTTTTCTGGTATTCAAATCTCGAACCTCCAACGTATCAGGCAGACATGCTTACCATTAAGCTACGGACAAAGCAAAATTGAAAAAGTAGGGCGAGATAACTATCCTTACAAGCTGTGAGGTTCAGCTAGTCGCATTTAACACTACAATTTTGAACGTTCGAAAACTTTAGCTTCAAAAGAACACTTGGTTTGTGACGTGTTTTGAAATACTTTGCACAAAAAATACGATTTGGTTATGAATAAGGAATTCCTCGACAATTATTTGAAGCTGTCTGAGTAGGGTGGCGCAACTGTATGCCAATTCCGAACGGGTAAGTTAGAAAAAGTTTTTCATGACAGTATGTATTGCTCTCGGATGACTTATCAATTCGCCGAGAAAAGGTGATACGCATGAAAAACATTTTTTTACGTTTCTGGTATTCGAACCTCGAACTTCCTTCGTTACAGGCTAACCATTAAACTTAACCGTTACGACACGGGCACTGCTGAAATTCGTATTACATGAAAAAATCGTTTGATGGAATCGTAGAAGATAAACGATTTAACGATAGTCGTTAGTTTTCTCTTTCCTGTGCTCCTTCTGGTTGCTATGGGAGTTCGAGGTTCTAATTCCAAAGAGCAAACCCAGGGCTCAAAAAAACATTCAGTTTGACAAGACAATACCCTAGAACTTCGACGAAAAAGCCTAATTAGAAGTCATTTACAGAAAAAAAAACAATATTGTGTGAGTCTTACGACATTTTAGTTTTTTTAACTTAATTGAGGCGAAAGGAAGACTCCTTGAAGTGTTGCAGTTAATTGACTTTTAGGTATATCAGAATATCAGATACAAAAAAGAACGTGCAAGCCTCAAAAGATCTAGCGCAGTTCGAACTTGAGGTTTTCTCAATCCAAAGCGATTTTTCAGCTGCGACAACAGCAGATACGCTGATGACAAGAATTATGTCGTTGCAACAACTGCAAATGTATTGGAACGCGGCGTCTTCTCTTCCTCAGTGTAGGTACTCTCATATAGCGTTATGTATAAATCTGATGTTTTGTATTTTTGTGTGTGTAATTTGACAGCTGAATTTACCACTGCCGCAACTGGGAAATCGCTTTGGGTTGGCTGATCCTTGAAGTAAAATACATTTGGGCAGCGTTGAAATGTTTGGTAGTCGACGATGATCGTTTTTCCATGGGTATAAACTTTCTCGAGCAATTGACAGATGCTTTAAAAGTAATTTTGCTGCCCTTCTCCACATCAAAAATTTAAAGCCTCTCCGTTTCTCGCAGGTTATGGTTGAGAGAAATGGACAGCCTGTTTGTTTTTTGATTTGCTTTTTATGTAAAGTCAAGTTCAGTAAGAAATTTGTGTTTTGTGTTTGTCAACAAGATAGACACGGACTTTTTGGACAACATTATACTCTCGTTTGAGCAAAAACAAATAAACAACGGTTTTAGACAAATGTATGCACAAACTTGTACTGTGGTAACTATATATGGTCAATCAAAAGATTGGTTTCCTTGAAAGAACTTTTCAGAATTTGAACCTAGCTTAACGGAGACAGCGGACAAAACAGCCGTGCTAAAGAGCTTCAAGGGAAAGTTATAGAGGACTTATATGTGGTCCATTGTGCTGCCATTTGCAACCTTCCTTTGTCAAAGCTTTCTAGATATTCATAAAAAAGCCAGAAGACACTGCTATGATAAGGAGCCTAGGTTACTAGCTCTAAATATGCCTGAACAGAGTATCTCTAACCTGATTCGAGAAAATGAAGGACAACGAGGATGTGCCCAGCTGCGTGTCATTATTCTGTCCACAGGATTTTCAGAGTGTACGAGTAGTATCACAATAGAAGTGTATGCTACGCGTTAGGCTATGAGTTTCCCTGAGCTTTGTTATACCACCATATTTATTTATTTATCCAGCCAACAAACATATCGTGTTAAACACAAATTGTTCAGCTTGACTTAATATGAAACTTGTTACCTTGGGTCAAAAACACATGATTGATTTTTGCACGTCGCAGCGTGTGACAAGCTTTAATTAGTTATGAAGGCCGAACTTAAACGACTTGATGAGCAAAACTTTCTTTAAAGCAAAATGCAAAGACCCATTCAGATTCTCTGTACCAAAACGGCAACAACTGAGACAACTTACACAGTAGGTTCGTTCGGGTTGACCCAGGTTTCCTTGACAACGCCAAGAGTTGTCAAAAAAAAACCTGGGCATTCTAGTTCTCAAAAAACGCTAAACTACGAAATTACCACACATCCCTGTCATTTGAACAAAAAATACATGCCATTTGACAGCTCTTTTTATTATCCAATCTCCCCCCAGCAAAAACTAGGGCGAGATGAGGGAAACCCCAGGCAAGGGCTCAAAAACACTCAATTTGAAATTCAGGGCGAGTTTAGGTTATACAAAAAAATCTTTGGGGTGACCACAGGGCGACCCCAGGGCTTTAACGCACGAACCTAGTTATTTATTGTCCTCCAGGAGATAAACACAAGCTGCTAACAGAGACATACGCTTGTATATGTATTTCATTAATCAATTTCAATTTTGTAAAATTTAGTATTTTAAAACCATTATGTTATGATTCTTCTGTCAAAATTAACCGTTACGCTTTCTCTATTTCAGTGGGCAATAGCATGCAGGACATATCTCGTGACGATATCAACCTCCTAACCGGAGCCGGATCAGCGTGTGACAAAGATATGTGCTCATCTGTGATACGCTCCACTGTCATATCCCCGTTACCATTGAAACCACCTATTATACAAGCTGTACCCGAGGTTGCATTGGTACATCCAATCAAGTTGGAAGAAGACGCCAGTGATCTTTATCACACACCCTGGCATCACATTAGCAACCAACCCTTAGAAATGGGTTCTAGTAAATTGCTCCTTCAGGGATCCGATGATCCATTGATTTCATGCGGAGCAAATACTGTTGACGATGACCATACGTCTGAGTTTACTTCTATAATTACTCCAGTTCAAGTTAAGTCTATGAGTACATCTAAAAGCCAACTCAAAGCGAAACTTCAAAGTGCGGCTAAAAAGCAATCGGCGACCAAGCCTAAGCAAAAAGGAGCAATGAAACTAAGATTTCATCATCAAGCTTTACCAGCTGAGTACTTAAGCCACTACGAAGCTACTCAGGGTCAACATATACCTAAAATTCCACCAACACCGAAAGAGCTACCGCCAAAGCTCGTTCCAGAAAAGTCTCCGACCAAGAGCTCTCATGAGAATGTTCGCAATTGGTTACAGAAAATTGCAGAAATGCAACGCCAATCAGCTGCCAAAGAAACAACTGAAGATTCATGCATAGAAGATGTCCCATGCTTTGATCCACCTCTTCCCGAGGTAGATTTAAATGCTAATATTCAAAAGACCCCTCGAAGAGTCTTCAAGTACTCAGACTTGCCGTATATGGGTGAAATGACTTTAGATAATTCAAAACCACGTCGTGGTCGAAAGCCTAAGAAAGCTGACATATGCCATTTGATCTACAAGAACTATGGGACAATTCTTCCTGGAACACCTCGAGCCGCTATAGATGAAAAGCTATTTAGTGAATGCAACGCAACTATAAAAGTCGAAGAACCACTCAATCTTTGCCTTCGGGATCATGCAGACTCATTTTCCGTATCTAGCAATGAGGAAGAAGGTTCAGAAACACAAACTAACTCCAACTGTCCTACACCAGTGGCAACACCTCTTGATGCAGTAACTGATAGTCTCTTAGCGGCAAACTTAAAACTGTCTTTACCAACTGTAGGATTGGCAGAAGCGGCTTCAATAGACTTAAAGGGAAATCAACCTGTCTGGCCAAATACCAACCCCAACCTTTTACTACACCCAATGAGTCTTTACTATCAAAAGCTCATCGAATCAGGTAACTTCTCTGCTGCCAATTTGGAAACTATAAACTGCAACAATCAGCTGGCTATTAAAATACCTATTCGAAACACCGGTCTTTTACCAATTCCAAAGATCGAACGACCTCCCTCTACTCCAGAGTACCCCGAACAGCTTCCAACCCCAAGTTCGATCAAGTCAGAAAACTCAACAACCACAACTACAAGCCATGTCACTAACAATCCACCACAAAAGCGAAAGAGGTCTGCAATATTCATTCCACCAATGCCTGCCGAAAATACTTCAAATCCTGCCACAGAAGTAAGCATTTGCAAGTTTAAATTTACAGGAGGTGCCAATCCTTCGTTGCAGGAGAAAAAGATGTTATCCGTGGATTCTGATGGCAATTATCGCTACTATAGTGGAACTGGAGATAAGTCAATGCGAAGCTATGAATTCTTCCCGAGAGAAAGCCTTCAACAGTCAGGAGCTGTCCCTGGAATGAACTGTGCTGGAGTTTTTCTTAACGCTACTGGTGAAAAGATTGCCATTGATGTACCACCTCCCTCAGCTGGATTAAGCAATGAATTGCTACAAATTCCTGACTCGCCAACAAACAGTATACTCCTGCCATCTGTTTCTGTGGCCACTTCGACTACGTCATCTCCATCGCCATTTCCTTCACCCGGGCATGTGAAAAATTCAGACAATAGTTCACATCACCACCACCACCACAATCACCACCAGCTGGCACATGGCGCCACCAAAAAGAAAAAATCACGCAGAGCAGTCCAGCGAGAGAAGCTGGAGAAGACTTTCAAAGAAAAAGGCTTCCTCATCCAAACCCAACAGTTGGAATCAGCGGAAGGAGCCACTTATTGTAAATTTAGACAACTAAAAAAGTTTACTCGATATTTGTTTCGCAACTGGAAGGATTATCTTCCGCCAGGAGAATTACAAAATTCAAATGCAGCTGCAGTGGCAGCTGCTGCCGCTGCTGCAGCTATTAACAATCACCATCAACATACACCTCCACCACCGCCACCAGCATCATCTGTCATTGGAAGTATTCTAGCAGAGAGCTATACAAACCATCAGCGAAGTAAAGACTCGCATGATCTCCATGGAATTCAAAATATGTAAGAACACCTTCGTATGTCTGACTTGGTCCAAGGTTCCTTTAGTTCTTAGTTCTTCTTCTTCTTGGAGGGAAACAGTGTGTGAAGCTAAAGTCCACTCGGAAAGATTTGTGCAGCTATGACGTAGGATGCATTTAAACTTCTCAGACGAAAATTCGAGGACATTGTGAAGTTTTGAAAGCTCCAAATGTGCTTCTTTTTGCTTACCTCTAAAGCAAAATTTACTCTCACCAACACTGCACATTGCTGCTTGTCTCTCCCTTTGAATTGTTTTGTCAAAAACAATCCAAATTTAAATGCAAAACGACTTACCACTTAGATGAAAAAAACAAAACAAAATTGAAAAGACTAACTCAAATAAATTAATGAACATCGACTGATTTTCAATTAACAAAGCAACAAAATAAAACTGCCAAAGATATAATTTTTAATTTGTTTGATTATTTGTAAATACATCAATATTTATTGTATAAAAAAAAACAATGTTGCTCTTTGCATGTTACACAAAACAAAAAGTAAAATTATTTATTTCGCAGGTCGAAAACAAATGAAAATGCATCTAGTCCATGGTTAAAAACATGCCACACACTTTTGCGAAATCATTTATTGTTTTTTCACTGTAACATATCATAAGACACAAGAAATAAATTATATATAAAAAAAACTTTTAAATGGTTCATAAGTTAAGTCATAAATAAGGTGTTTTTGTATAATCTTTCATGTTGTTGGTTGAAAAAAGAAATTATTTATATATATTTATAAAAAAAAGGATTTACTATCGTAAAATATTTTTTGTAACGCCTTGAATGTTTCTAATCTTTTTTTTTTTAACTATAATGTTGTTTAATTTTGTTTCTATATTTTCTTAAGTTATTATTTTTTAAATCTAATACTGTTTTATTACTTAATTAATTTATTATTGTTATTAAATATTATTGTTAATTCTTTTAATTATTATTATTTAAATGAAAATTTTGATAAGAGTTCTTTAAAATAAATTTATTTTTCTACATAATAAAAACAAGTGTGTAAACTTTCTCAATATATTTTTCTTCGTTTCCTTAATTAAGTTACAATTCCATCTTCTTTTAATCATAAAGTAAGTATTGTGCATATTGTGAGGGCTACAGAACTTTGATCGACAAATCGCTACATTGTGCCTTTGAAACATATTTGGTTCAAGTTCAGCTATACATCCGCCAGATTTAAAGTGCAAAAACTTTCCCGGTCTTGATTTAAATTGGTCTAAAAGTCTTACGACTAGCAAGAAGTCAAGTTGTGTCATCTATTTTTCGTTTGTTTTTAAATTTAATCATAAACAGTGCCCGTATTATGAATTACGAAGAGCGAACCCGAAACAACGATAGCCACGATAGCACGACATAAACCGATTATGAATTACGAGGGTGGATCCATAAAAATTTCATATCTACGACGATAACGCCGACAGTTAAAAGCAGTCAAAAAAGACAGCGAGTAAAAAAGACGGCCTTTTTGCGAGTATCGTTATTTGTACCAAAGAAAAGATAGACTTTATCAATGGAAGAGTTTTTAAACATTAACTATTTTCGGAATTTGTCGTACTGAAATTTTCATTTAATATACAATTAAAGCCTTGCTATTTTTTAAATCAGTAGCCTTTGTAGTATTTCACTGATAGTGCAGTATTCTAGTTGAAACAAAAAAAACGCTTTACCCCTATTCATTCTTTTTCGTACTACAAACTCTTTTATCTTTATAATCATCTCTGGTTTTTACTTTTCGACAGCAAAAAAAATTGTTGTTCAATAAGCCGAAGCGAATTTTTATTGAACTACTAGCTTAGAAACAAACATGGTTATTTTAAGAGTGCAAATTCTTAGAAACGATTGACTTTCAATGCTTTAAGGCCTCAGGCCACTCTCGAATTTTCGAAAAATCGTTTTTTTATTAATTGCAAATGGTCCCTTAGGACCTCAAAAATGATGTCCCAGAAGATTATGACCGGGAAAAACCTTTTGGAACTCAGTTTTCGAATTTTAAAACAAGACCGTCTGGTCCACAGCGGGCTCCTTTTGTGAGCGCAAGGCGGAAGGTAAGTTAGGGGAGTAGAGCATGTATACGGCAGTTGTTATTGAAAATATTTATTTCCTGACTTGTCTAGACGAATTAGACTTGTCGAACGTCTCTTTCAGGCATCGCAGATTAAAGGGATTGTAAAATTATTCATGATTTTCTACTACTCAAAACTTTAAACGCGTTTATCTCAATACTGTATTTTTCAAGTTGGCCGGACTCGGAACTCTACCAATTTTCAACCGATTAACTTGAGCCCAGGAGCTCTTCGCTCTGTTGCACCACCCTATTTATTTTATTTATTTAGTTCATTTGTTATTAACAATTATCTGACAATTTTTTAGGCAAGTTTTTCACTTTTCACTTTAGAAGGGCGCCATTTGGCCAAAAATCAATGTATCGCAAAAATCCTACGTACTTCTTTCTGTAGCAGTTAGTATATATCGAAAAAATTCATTTGCTCATTATTATTTAAAAAATTACAGGAGCTGTTGGCCCGGCCGTGGACCCCGAAAAAAAATACGTCGTCGCAAAAACGCTGCACAGCCGACATTTTGTAATAAATCGCTTCAAAAAAATTATTGTAAGCAGTCACTGATATAGATACTTATAAAATCACATTTCTGTTATTTCTATTTATTTTGTAGTATTTCTGAAAAAAAATCTCCAAAAAGACTATTTTTTCAGCCTCTAGGGTGGCCTAACCCTTTAAAATGTTTCATCCAAAAATACCACTTTTTTCATAACTGATGGTTGTTTGTTCTCGCAAATTTAAAAGATATTTATCATTGAAAGCTAATAAGAAATGCACGTTGCGTGATAGTTAGCACGTCTGCTTGTTACTTGGGGGTTTGGGGTTCGAATCCCAGAAACAACAATTGATTTTACATGAGTATCTCTTTTCAAGATAAATTGACAAGTACGCCGGAAAAAACGAAATAATGCGCTGTGAACAGAACTCCATGGTTTAATTCTTTTTGTTTATCTTTCTTTTTATAAGCAACTGCTGGAATGGTAATCAAATATGAGTCGGGGTATTAATTACGACAAGACAAAGTATAGTGAACGTTGCCGCGAAGAGAATAAAACCAACATCGACGACTCGATCGTAAGCTTCGACTTCATTATTACCTCGCAAAATGAAGAAATCATAGATTTACTTTTGGCAGTTGTTGTTTCTCCGGGCTTATCTGTAGAAAATAGACGTTAAGAAGCAACACCTAAGTAATACTTTTCTGGCTGTGTAGAATAGAGGCATGGTTGTTGTAATACAAATGATTGGTCGCTTTCAAAGTCGAATTTTTCGCGAAAAACCTGTAAAGTCTTCTGTCTGTTTAGTTTGTAAAAATTAAACGTCTTCCTTTCTCAGCGTGACGAGCATCGTGACCTAGAAGGGATCATAACATTTTCACTTAACTGCTTAACAAAGCGAAAGTTGAACTGTTATTTTTACTTAAATTTATTGCTTCTTCACTTTTTAGTAAAACGACAAGTTTAACAAACGACAGAATTAAGAATAAACTTTCGAACAAACTTTTTTGTGTGACAAACGTTCAACAAAACCCAGTAATATGAAAATGACTCAATTCCAAAAAGTTGGTTAACCCCACAAGCACCATATACACAATTAATTTTCTATTAAAATTCCTCAGCACTTTGTTTTAAAATCCTTAAGACAATTTACATCATCTTTAAGACAAGGCGTTGTAATATTTTGTTTTCATTTTTTTAAATAAGGCATTTAATCAATTTGGGCTTTTCAAAAGCCACTACATACCTACTATCAGATATACATAATATTATTCTATTGTTCATTATTTTTGTTCGACTTGTACAATTTTATCAATTCCAGGAATATGACTTTTCAGTAATTTTCTCTTTAAACATTCGATCAAAAACAAGTTTGGTATTTTAGAAAAAGTTATAGAAAAGTTAGAAAAGTTAGAAAAGAACTTTAAGATTATAAATTTTATTAGTAGTTTATTTAAGCTCTCCTCATTGAGCAATGCAAGTTTTAAAAATACACAAAAATATGCTAGTCTTGATGGTTTTTATTTGTGTAAATTGCTTTTCATTTGGTCTTTAATTGATTTCTGTACTTATTCTATTTAGTAAGTGTTTAATTTATTTAATTTTTTCTATCTAATTTTTTCGGTGACAATTAGACCTATTGCTACCATTTTACTAATTTGGTTTTCTAATTTTAATTTTCTATTATTAATGTGAAGCCAATGAAGGACCTAACATGCTGAACAGTGGAAGAATTAGAGAAAAAAAAGCAACGGAGGAAAACAAGTGCAGATAGTTTCTTATTAAATCAGGATAAACTAGGAGAAAAGAAAACCTCTTAAGTTATAAGTCAAACCAACAGATCACTTTTCAACGGCCTCGCTTATGTTTATGCTTGACAGAAGAAGAAAATATTCTTATCAATTAAATGTCGGCATTCTGTATCTATTCTATCTATGTTCCTACCCGCCTGGTTTTTTATAATATCGGGCTCATATTTTTAATAAACTAGAAAAGAATGTTTGAGAAGAACTTGCTTTCTTACAACTCTGTTATGAAAAACGTTCTAACAGGACTTCGGCCAACATTTTTAATCTATTCAATGTTTTTCTGTAACCAATCTTTTACTTTATGTTGTTATACTTGCAATTTGGCTAATTCGAATTAAGTTTTTAAGAAAACATTTTTTCTGGATATATAAGGCTATAAACAAGAACAGAGGTTGCATAGTATAGCATAGATTAAGGACCACATTTTATAACGTATTTATTTTAAGTCAACAAACACAATCATCTTGAGCCTTATATTGTTGTTCTGCAACAGTTTGCTATTTATTCCCATTTCATTAGTCATTGCAGTTCTATTTTTATTCCAATTTTGTTTTTGATGACATGGGTCTGTCCACACGTACGTTCATGCGAAGGTGGGATTTTCCTCTATTGATCAACAAAGGTGGTATTTTGACTCTAAAATTTGTAAACTCTTTAACCCTGGAAGGACATCCTTCGTCGAATCGACGAACACCTCTCTTATTTTGTATGATTTTCATGATAGACTGATAATTTTCATTTCATTTTTAAAGGCCGAAAACATATATAGACGGCATATCAATAAATGGCATTTATTACTTAAAAACATTTTTAAGAGTTTCATTTGAAATTTTTGAGATCAAGGTCAACTGAATACCGGATAAGATAGGTTTAAAGTTGAGCTTCGTCGATTCGATGAAGGATGACCTTAGTGCGCGTAAAATATGCATGTCCTTCCAGGGTTAATCTAACCTTGAGCTCCACAAACTTTACCAAAATCTCAAGAATTAATAAAGGCGTTAGTTTTTAAAGACACCATTTTCCTTTTTGCTGTTAAAATACAGGAAGCTTCATACGAAGCTGGAGCACTTCGAAAAATTACCGATCCGTTGTACTACCAGGGTAGCAACTTTTTTTCTGTGGGGCAGTAGATATTTAATAAATTAAATTGTGGAGACTGAAAGTAAAGAAAATGACCGGTGGGGGATACAAACACACTCGTCTGGCGTATCGACTAAATACTCTACCTCTGCACCACTGCATTACGGCCGCTTTGACACTATAATGAAAGTTAAAGATCTGCAGTCGTATTTATAAAATTTGCTTAGAACATCCTTAGACAACTGTCCAGCTAGACGGTGTCTAAAAATTTGGACAAGCCTTAGCCAGTTTGGTATTTAAAAATACATTCCAACAGTTGTCTAAATAACCCCTAAAACTGTCAACTTTGAGCGAAAAACTAAATGGTGGCGTTCATGATGTATCCGTGCAGTACCACTGTTTGTGTTTTGATATACGAGTGCAACAACTATATAGCTCTGAAAGAGTGTGGCGTAGCACTTGAACCAGACCAAAAAAGCAGCTGATTTGACTTTGTGTTACAGCTTTTCCAAATCTCATAAAATGATGAAATTTGTGCAATTTATAAATGAAATTGTTGAAAGTAGTATTTTTGCATCTCAAACTACTTAATTTTTTCGATCTTAACACTCTCAGCAGTGTTTTATAACATGTTCAACAAAATTGTTTTTTGTTGTATCTAATGACCGTTTAGCCACAGTTTAGAAAACCAATTTCGGTGTCTAAAGTTAGACCTTCCATAGACAGCGATGAAAGTGTTTATAAATACGATTTGGACTTGGACACTGTTCTAAGAGCTGTCCAAAGTTAGACATACTTTGGCATGGGATTATAAATACGACTGCTGGAGTCTAACCTTCACCTAGCCTAGTTTTTTAGTGGTTTCAGCAGTTTTTCAAACTGAAATATCGTTGGCTGTAAGGCCAGTGCCCTATTTCACCAAAATGAAAGTTACAACCACAAATTTGTAGTTGTAATCTACAATTACAAATTTGTAAACCCGTTTCTTGTTTCACCAATTGCAAGATCTTATTTCACAAACTTGTGATTGATTCTAATAAAGCTGTAGAAAAATGAATTGTAGGTCACAAGTGATCAAAATTCCTGTTGCACCGGCATCAAAAATAACTTGTTATTTATAACAGTTTTTTCACAATATTGTTGAACGTTGTGCTGCGTAGATATCAAAACTAACAAGGAAAATATAATATTTGCAGCCTCTTTGATCAGAGATAAAAAAGATATATTGTTCGGAACGTTTTCCGATTACTTGATACATTCAGACAAAGTAAGAGAATGGAAAAACATTCTTAATTTTTTGCAGTCTCAATCATCAATAAAGACTGGAAATATTGATGTTCGTTAGGCCAGCATATTATGTTTTCGAATATTAAACTGACGACTGCGGTGCAAACTCTATGTACGCATCCGCAAACTGTTGACTTAGAAATCACTCGAGTGGTTTTTTGCGGTCCAATAATTGAAATTATATCCTCTGCTTTATATCGACTCATACGAAATTTTTCATTAAAATGAAATAACTTAAATATATCATAATTTATACGCGGCCGATAAATTCTTTTTTCACTATCAAAATATCATCACTTTGGCTGTTATTGCTACTCTATGCCTTCGTCGCAAAGACATTTTTGTAATGAAAGTAAGGAATTACAAATTTGTAACAAAAATTACACGTCTACCTTCACCTGTAGAATATTCTTACAAACCTAACAAATTTTGTAAGTCTATTTTCTTTGGTGAAATGAAAACTCACAAATTAGTGTTATATAAACAAGTTTGTTACTTGTAAGGTACAACTTTAATTTTGTATTGGTGAAACCGAAAAGGAAATTTTTCCACAAATTTCCTTTTGTAAAATACAACTGCAATATTGTAATTAACAAAGTTTGGTGAAACAATATTTTTACAAAAACCCACAAACTTTGTTAAAAAACGCTTGTAATTACAAATTTGTGAGTTGGTGAAATAGGGTACAGGCAATAAGGAATTTATATGATTTAATGGACCCAATCACAAGGCCCGTCATAACAAATTCGGACTACGAATGCCAAAAAGGTACCACCATAGACGCTGCACCGTCGTTTCCAATGTTTTGCCACGAAATTTGTTTTTGTATTTTTACAAGTTTTAAATACCTACTGCAAAACATTCATTAACGAAGATGTTTTTAGTTCTTTCGTTTTGGCGTTCGTAGTCCAAAATTGTTACGATGAGCCTTATGATAGGGGTGAATAAATTTATCTAACAACTGCAGTCTATTCTTCGGCACACTAAAACCACTTTTCTAAAATTGGAAATGTGCTTTTGAATCAACACTACAAAAGAATCGAAAGAAAAATACTCCGAATATTTTTGGCTCTGTATATGAAGACAATGGGTTGAGAAGAAGATACAACAACAAGCTGTACCACATGGATATACAGTGCTCCACAAAAATCTGCGTACAACGATGACATATGGAAAAAAGTAGCTGTTATTCACACACTGTGGGTGATACATTGTTATATTAGGTATATTTCAATAAAACAATGTTCAAGGTTTTGAAATATAATAACATCTATAAACTAAATATTCTTTAATAAAATAAAATAAATACAAATAACGAAAAAGCTTTGAAAATCGTCTACAAAAGTTTGCGTACAGAATATTTTATGCTTGCATTACATACTGTTTAGGTAACTGTTAATCTTTTTGCAAAACAGGTTTGTTTCTTCAGGCTTTGTTTGTGCTTATCACTTGTGGAAAGTAGTTGTTTGTAATTTTTTTCTGTGAAAAAAAAACTATAAAATGGCAAATAAAGAAAAAAAAATTAAAAATTAAGTTTAAGTGAGCGGCAGTTAATTATTGATCTGAACATAAAAAAAAAAATGTCCTACTCGGAAATATCAAAAATAACTTCTAGAAGCCGGTCAACGATTCAAACAACAATAAATCGCTACAAAAATACGGGAAAAGTTGATTCAAGACCAAGATCTGGCCGACCATCGAAGATCTCTGTGAGAGATAAGCGTGCAATAAAACGGATGGTGGACCAAGATCCTTTCACAACGAATAACTCGGTAAGCGCACAACTTGAAAAATATAACAAAATCAAAGTGCATCCAGAAACGGTAAGAAGAGTTATAGTTCAAGAGGGGTTGAAGTCATGCACACCCAGGAAAAATCCATTTGTCAATAAAATCAACAGGCGCAAACGACTTGCATTCGCAAAGGAGTATGTTGACAAACCTCCGGACTTCTGGCGAAAAGTTATATTTTTGGACGAGTCGAAATATAACATTTTTGGGTCTGATGGTCGTTTGAAGGTGTGGCGAAGACCAAACGATGCCCTTATTCCTAGGTACACTATCAAGAATGTAAAGCACGGTGGTGGAGGAGTTATGGTATGGGGCTGTATGAGGTCTTCAGGGGGTCGGAAAACTGGAAATAATCGAAGGGATCATGGATCAATATGTTTATATTGACATACTCAAACGAATTTAAAAACTAGTGCCGAAATACTGGGTATTGCAAACGATTACTATTTCCAGCAAGACAACGACCCCAAACATACCGCACATAATACGCGTATGTGGCTGACATACAACACTCCCCAATTGCTACGAACCCCACCAAAGAGTCCAGATATGAACCCCATTGAGAATCTATGGGATGCTTTGGAAAGGAAGATTCGCATTCACGATATCCGAAATAAACCTCAGTTAAAAGAAGCCTTATTATCTGAATGGAATAATATTAGCAGTTCTTATACAGAAAAACTTGTAGGGTCTATGCAAAACCGCTTGTGAGAGGTCATAAGGCTTAAGGGATATCCGACGAAATACTGACACCAAAAGTAGTACAAAAGAATAATTATTTTTCCTTTTTTCTAACATTTTTTTCATATCTTTTGCAACAGTACGCAAACTTTTGTGGATCATTTTCAAACGTTTTTTTTGTTTCAATTCGATTTTTTTTGACTAAGGAGTATTTTGTTTATTTATGTTATTAAAAATCAAAATCTTGAATACTGTTTTATTGAAATATACCCTTCAACAAATTTTAACACTTAGCGTTTGTGAATAACAACTACTTTTTTCAATATGTCATCGTTGTACGTAGATTTTTGTGGAGCACTGTAGCTAGAAGAGTACGCATCGCGAGATTACAATGGCTGGGACATGTAGAGCAGATGGACACCATCTCGACACGTTTTCGATAGCACATCGCACATCGCAACTAAGTCAGTAACTATACCCCATACCACCCAAAATTATGAAATCTGATTAACGCTCTTAGCTTTTACTGCGGTTGGCAAAGCGAACGTTAGACGTTTTAGAAAAAACTTATCTTATATGTTCCTCTTTAAAATACTTTAAAATATTGGAAGCCCTTACTTGATTGTACTGGTTCAAGCGGGGTTCATTAAAACGTTCGAGTCAACTCAAACGTTCGATTCACCATCGAATAGGTGAGTAAAAAAATAGTTTGAAAGTGAATCGTAAGTAGTAACTTGATTTGATTTAAATAAAGTGATTTTAAGTTTGAATTTTTTATGTGCAAGCCACTAAATTATGTACGTGAAAAACACTTCTAACAAAGAAGCATCTCTATCAATATTTCAAAATATTTTAACAAAGATCATTAAAGCCGAGGACAATGTTTTTTTTCATCAACAAAAAGACAGTAGAACAACGCTAGAAATAGCTTAACTTAACTATAATACGAAATCTTTTAATAAAGAAATTGTTTTATCAAGAAGCGACTGTTTTTGTTCTATGTTATTAAAATTTGTAGGTATACGGGGCGGCGTTGTGTTCGATGCGTTGAACATTGAAGTCATTTTGTTCGATTTGTTGTTTCAATAAATCGTTTAGGTGATGGGCCGAAAGGGGGGAAAGCCACAAGCGCACTTTAGCGTGTTTGGCCTATGTTTCAAAAACTATATGCCAAAATCAAACAATTTTCTACGTCTATTATTCTATCTAATTTTATGCATTCCTAACCGGTAAAAATTTTAGAGAAAAAAAATTTCATCAAACTTTCCTTCATCTCGTCTAAGCTTTTCATCTAACAATGAATAGCCAGTGGTTTTGTTGATGTTTAGCTGAGCCCGCTGTAATGGAGAGCTGATAGTAGACTTAATATTTGCCACTGGCTCGTATTTAATAATTTTTTCAAACGTTAAGGAGAAAGAGCTGGTGCTTTCGGATTTTCCAGAAGGACACTGGAATGGGGAACTGCATTCAGAATATAACAACATTGTGATGTATGACCGAGGGAATTTCTTTAAGGAATGTTAAAACAAAACAAAATTGATGGAGAAATTATGCTTCTCAGGATAAATGCAAGGACTGGTAATACTTTTGAAATGCGGTTACATAAGTACATAGGTACAAATTTATGGATATTCTCACATTTAACTTAAACACCAAATAGAAAATATTCTTCCACAGCCAGCATGCTTCTTTTCCAATTTGTGTGTGTTTTCAGTAAATCAAAACACTTTCATAAGATTATTTTCTTTTCTTTTTCTAATGCGATTAATTACAACTATTCTAGTACTAAAATTGAAACAGGAAATTTAATTTGTTTTCTTTTATCAATTTTTCGTTTGACTTTATATGGTAGGTATAAAAAATTGTTACAAAACTCGATATAAATTATTGTGCGGGTCGTATTTAGTTTTCAAGGAAACGCTTTGCTTGCACGTATGTAGGTATTGTTGTATAAATGCTTTGCAATACATTTTCATTTTTCTTATATGCTAAAGATCAATTCTAAAGATCGTAATAAGTGTATAATTGAAAAACAAATCTTTCCTAATAATTTCATTCCATAACACGTGGATAACTTGCAAATTTATCTCTTAACTATTTAACAATTTAATTTAAGAAAAACTGGTCCAAAGGATAAAATTAAAACTGAAAAAACTTACCAAGTACATCGTTGAATGGTTGGTAAAAATTCTATGGAAATTAAAAATATTAAGAATTTAATTTATTGTTCGTTCTTTTTGCAGTGCTTAAAGTTGTGTGTGGTTTAAAGTAGCTCTGTGCTTCTTTTCTTTCAGGGAAGACTGTGAAAAATTAACAATCGAAGAAAGAGCATCTTGTGATTTCCTTTTCAATCGCTGTTTTAGTCATCTTAGGCTGAATTGTTTGATATGTTTGTTGTATTGTCTTCGTTTCCGCCATCTGAATTTTTCTTGATGGGCGTCGTCATTGTTGTTGTTGTCATTGGACAAACAAAATCAGTCCATTCGATTTCGCTGCCTTTTGTGCTCTTTCGTCGTTTCAAAGAGAATTGCGACTTTTTTTGCGGTTTTATTTTGGCAGTAATAGTCAGTGGTTGGTAGCCGGGCACAGACTCTGCGTCACGTTTACCTTGAATTGTATCGCGACCCAGTAATTCTTTGAAATGCGTCGCCAAATGACGACGCAGAAGAGTCTTACTCGGTGGAATACTTAATAAATCGGCCAACAATTCGGCAGTGAATTTCTGCTCGTACAGCATAAGAGCTCCATGCACTCCTGCACCACGTAAGTTTGGTGCATATTCTGAAAGATCAGCAACCTTAAGCCATTCCATTACACGATGTGCTGTCCACAGAGCAACAGATTCGTTGCTGGTATCCTCATCAGATTTAGATCGGCGAATCAGACAATCGGCATCCCATTTCATTTCGCGCATACATTGAATGCCTCGACGTAGTGAAGCAATGTGCAGGCATGATGTTACATGCAACTGTACTAGATCTTCCATTGTCAAACGATGTAGCATACGGCCATCGATTTTTGCCAAAAGGAAGGTATCCTTGTACTGTGGTAGACCAATATCATCGAGCCAACGCATTGTCCAGGATACGTCCAAACGCCCGGCTTTTAATGCAAGGTCATCATCTTCTTTGCCTGTTAGTTCAGAAATAGCCAGAGTGATTTTCTTTCGGTGCAGCGGAGACTTAAGATTCAGCTCTTTTTCAATGTCGATTGGGGAGGTTTCGAAGAAACGGAGACTAAAATTAGATTTTAGCCATTTTCTGTAAAGATAAGATAATTATGGATTTTTTTTTATGTACAGAAAAAGGGATAGTGGAGTTGTTAAAGGATAAATTCTTCAAAATCTAAGACCAAATGGCCTCCATTTGCTTGAAGATAAAATCAACTGTTTCCTGTCAACCACAAGTGCCCTTAAATTAATTGTTTGGGTATAGCCATAATCTTTGCCATTGTAACCAATTACCAATTCCAAATAAAACAGGAGCAAATTCTGTTAACACTTTTCGACCTAGCTCCCTTCTCCTAAGCCTCAGCAAAATACCTGAAATGCTGATCCTCAATAAACTTCGCTCATTATGCTCTTCAATGAGTATATTTTTAAATTTTGGTGGGGGCAAAACCCCCATTTATTCGACTTGACAAGCTAATTCTCAATCTAACTTAAAAACTAAGAAACTAATTGATATAAAGTCAAATAGAACACCTTATAGTCTTGTTTAATCAATCTAATTTTAATGACGCGTTTCGACTAAACAGTCATCCTCGGATTACAATCGACTAGTATCATAACTTCTTAAGAAACTAATAGCTAACGTTGATGAGGAGGATGATTTAAAAGCTAGACTTTTAGGCAAGGGGTGCTGAGGTTGAAGTCAAAACAGTTCAAACTCGAATTAACATAACTCAGCGTTCGGGAGATGGGTTCATTTGAGCCATATGACGTTCGATGAGGGGGTAGGTAAAAGAGGCTAGGATTCCATATATTTCGAGGATTAGTGTTAAAGAAGATAGAGTTGTAAAGGGTTGTGCAGTCAATTGTTCTAGAAAAGACACGGTGAGTGAAGAGAATGTCGAATATTTCGCTACGACCTTTCAAAGTATTCATGCTGAGAAGCTTGATGCGATTTTGGTAAGGAGGGAGAATCAAGGCATTATTCCAAGGAAGACCTCTCAGAGCAAATCGAAGAACAAAGGTAATCTAACTGATGAGCCCACTGTTTGTACCTGGGCGAAACGCATAAGGAGTGAAGGTCACTTGAACTTTTCATTTTGATTTTAAAAATCAACACTCCGTAAGAAAATAATAAATTGTTTTATTATTTTTCTTTTTTTCAATAAACAAAGGTAATATACAGACATCGGGTTATGAAAGGGTCGGAGGATTCTTTTGACCATCGGTTAATGAAACCAAGTGCTGAATTGGCTTTTAGTATAATATCATCAATATGTGAGATGAAATTGAGTCCTTGGTCGCAAATGATTCCGAGATAACGAATCTTCTCAACTGGTGAAATGGTTTGGTTGTGAAGAAGATAGCAACGGAGAGGAGATTTGATTCGCTTACGAGAGAAGGTAATAGATTGATAAGCAGTTTTTAAATCACCAGATAGAAAAGTTGTAGAGATCCTGTTGAAAATGAATATAATCAGTAGGTGAAGAAATGATCTTTTAAAACTTCGTATCATCTGCGTACAGTGAAATAAGGGAATGGTGAATAATCAATTCGAGATCGTTAATAGTAAGAATGTAAAGAAGAGAACCTAGCCGGAGGTAGCTAAAAAAGGACTTGATAGGGAAGATCTAAAACGAACACTACAAAAACGGTTTTCCAGATAAGAAGAAATCCATTTCAATAAAATATGTTCGAAACCGAAAGTCGATATTTAAAAAAGAATTAGTCTATCGGAAATTTTATCAAAGGCTTTACTAAAATCTGTTAAAATAACATCGACTTCTTTTCCTTTTTCCAAGGCAGAAAGGGTGATTGAGACGAATTATTGCGCTTGATATTTCTAAGGCATCAGGCTCTCTTATTGATGCGTGCTTTTGGTATCGACGTGTCTGTTCTTCGTTGGGTTAGAAATTACATTTCCGACTGTTCAATACAAGTTGTATTGGATGGTTCCAAGTCTGATACCCACTTTATAAAAATTTTGGTGTGCCCTAGGGCTTCGTTTTGTCTCCGACTATCTTCCTCATTTTCATAAATGATCTCTTGTCTGAAACTTCTAATCCGCTTAACTGTTTTGCTGACGACTCGACCCTCAGCTTTTCATATTTTTTTCCAAATTCACGTCCTTGCTCTTCGTATGTGAAACTGAAACGGTTGCGTATGATAAGCTCATTGAATTCTGACCTTGACAGCATTGTTACATTGGGTAAAAAAAGCCCAGTAAAATTCAATGCTCCGAAAACTCAATGCTTTCTCTTGTGGTTGAAGCTAAACATTCCCCCGTTACCATTATCCATGAATGGTACTTGCATCCAAGAAACCCAAAAGCTGTCAGTACTTGGTATGTGTGTCAACGATGATCTTCGTTGGAATGATCACATATTTGAAGACGCCAAAAATGCTGCTAACTGCTTAGGTTTCCTAAAAAGGTGCAGACAATTTTCACCCCTTATGATCGGGCTACTATTTATAAAGCCTACATCCGTCCTAAGTTAGAGTACAATTCACATATCTGATCAGGTGCTCCTAAAACATCATTGCGCCTACTCAATAGAGTACAAAAGGGAGCATTAAGATTGATAGGTGATAGTTAAATTGTTGAATCAATTGATTCTCTTGACCATCGTCGTACTGTTTCATGTCTCTCTCTTTTCTATAGGTTTTTTCACAATCAATGCTCGGACGAAATAGCCAGTTCCGTTCCTCCCTTAAGCAATTTAACAGCAATACACGCCTTGCAAGGAATGCAAATCAGTTTTACCTTCAGCACAATTTCGGGCGTACAGTGAAATATAGAGATTCATTCTTTAGACGTACTACTCGGATTTGGAGTGCTTTACCTGACTCTGTTTTTTCTTCACATTGTAATACACAGAAATTCAAAAACAATGTCCATCGGCACCTCCTTTCTAATCCTTTCCTATTGTCTTAACCGCTCGCACTGTGTTAATAACATTATAAGGGTATCCATAACCAATTGATGTGCGCGCATATTATAAAAAAATAAAATTCAACAAGATTAGTGGTTGTTGATCTGCCTTTGAAAAAGCTATGAAAACTCAAAATTTCACACAAAATACTTTCGAAGATACGATTGGCCGGTAAAGGGGTTATAAAAGAGTTTTTCCATACTTGATATACTCCTTGAGAAATGGATAAGGTGGAGATTTTCGAAAGGGGTAGAGAAAGCGAAGACGAACATTTCTTTAGGAGAATGGCTGGGATATGATCAGGACCAGGTATGAAATCATCATTAAGTTCATTTAGCTTTTTCTCAATAAGAGATGGTTCGATAGTGCGGGGAAGAAATGGACCAACCGAGAATTTTAGCAAATACTCAAAATAAGTATGTATCGTCATTAAAAAAAAATTCGTTGGCGAAAGATTGTTTGAAAAAGGAAATGAAAGAATTGGCAGTAAAGAGTGGATCAATTGATGTTTCATTATTGAAAGATAAGGAGGATGGGTACCCATTAGATTTTATTTTGTACTTGATAGATTTATAAAAGGACTTAGGGAATTGAAATCAATCCCACTAAAACTGAGTTGATCTGCTTTAGGAATCTCTGACATAGTGACAAGATGTAAATTCCTGTCCCTGATTCTCCATCCATAATAAAGTTATCACTTTTAAGCAAAGTTAAATACCTTGAATACCTTAAATTTAACCAACATACTAAGCACACTTTCCGTAAGGCAAACTGTGACTAAGCTCTCCTTTGTCTTCTTATGAAAGTAAGAAGATGTCTGCAAACACGATCGAACTTCTGCTTAACAAGCAGATTTCTAATTCGTCGCATTCTAACTTATTGCTTCCTTATATGGCACACAATAAGTGCAACATACATGAAAAAGTGCAAGTATTCGAGCGTAAGGCTCTTCGCTATTGGAAATCTTTGCATACAAAACCAAATTCAGTCCGCTACTACAGCAATGAAATGCTCTACGAAATCTCAAAAATTGTTCCCATAGACAAACAACTACACAACTTTAAAATGTTGATGAAAATTCCATCCCATCCCAGCCGTCTTATTAATATAATTGCAGTGCAGGTAACCCAGCCCCCGACCAATATCTTCAGATGATATTCGTGATGGATCCCGCATTTCGAATATCATTAAAAGACAGTACAGGTTCGGAGACTTCTATGTCACTGCAGGAAGAGGAACGCAGCAGAACAGAGGTTGAAGCCACCAAGAGACCCATCCAACAACACATACCTACTTCCATTATCGAAGCCACCATCGAACTAATCTTCATCCTCACCACCATTAGAGCTAACGAACGTCAACACTTCTCAAGCCCACAAGAACATGAATAAATGAATACGGTGGCGGAACAAAGCGAGGAGATCCCAGGCCTAGCGCATTTCTCACATTCAAAAAAAAAAAAATATTAAAATATAGCCGAAAATATACAACGGTATAGCCCCTTAATAGCGATTGCAACACCTCTACCGGCTTATGAAAAGAAACTCCCTCAATGTCGAGCCCGACCATCTTATAATCAAAACAGTTGTATCAATGAACTATAAGCCCTGCATCCTGCATGAATGATACCACATCGCTCTGTTAGATCTCTGGTTAAACTTTAAAATAGCACTAAGAATAACTTCATTATTGTAACACCTCACCTGCAATCCTCCTCATAGCACCCTAATCCCATGTCACACAACCAGTTGCAAATGTCATTGCAATTCCAATCGCTGTACGGCTTTGCCGATGACATCATGGACTGCGTCCATTCAATTCGTCCAGCAGCCGTAGCTCTTGCACCACCTCGTTTGAATTCCGTTTCCTCCGTTGGAGGTAACTCTAAGTTGCCACTATTACTTCTCCGTAATTTCCCAAAGATATTCCTGAATCCCTTTACTTTGTCCTTTGACTGACTCGGTGATGGTGATGAATGCTGCTGCGACATGAAACTGCCATACATTTCATTGGCATCATCAATCATAATCTTATCTGCATCAGCAAATGCTACATTTCGTTTACCCTGTTGATTGGCATTGTTGTCCATCAAAGGCTTTTGGTTCTTTAAGTGAGTCCGCGGAAGACTATGAAATTGTGGGTGCACCTGGTATCGTTTTGTTGCAGGCGGTGTCTTGGGGGTACCTTGCAGAGAACTACCCGCTTGTTGTAAATTTCCCATGCTGCCAAAGGGAAGTCTCTTTGCTATTCCACCACCAGCGGTGTTACTGCTCGAACTACTCGAGTTGCTCTTTAGTTCAACGTTTTCTCTTTCCAAGGCAGCACGGTGTAGTTTAAGCTCACTCAAAGCAGTCATAAGTTCTAGTTTTTGCGTCTCTAATGCCGACTGTGACAAAACCTGAAAGAAGAACAAAATGACTTCATCAAAAGGTGAATAAAAAACTAAAAATAAAAACGAATAAAAAAACAAAAAGAACATCCGTGGGAGACTGTCAGTCACTTTATTATGCTAAGTGGATTCTTAATTGAAAAACTATTGGAGTATGTAAATGAAGTAAAAGAGCAAATTTCCGGTTCGATGGCAACGAACTCGAACGTAAATAAACACACTTGACTTACTTGTCTCTGCAAGCGCTCTTCAGCCGCACTCAATTGCTGTGCTTTCTCGACTAGTTGACGCTCCAGTTCCAAAATCCGATCACCCTGTTCGGCGACTTTGTCTGTCATTGACTGATATTGCACCGCTAGAGCTTCTTTATCTCTCTGCAGACGTCGCAAGCGCTCATCCGTATCTTGACGCGGTAGGTGTGTCTCTAGCCAATCAATTATAACAGCCGATGTTACCGGATCTGGTGAGGGGGCGTTGCAGCCGACTTGTTGCAATGCCAGCGCCAGAGTCTTAGCTGTCGATAGTACATTCGCTGCTGAAATCAAATTACGCTCCACATTTGCAGCATTCGCTACATGATTCAATGTTGTCCCCGATATAATTCCGTCCATCTGTTGCAGAGCTGCCTCCAACATTTTACTTGCCTCTGAGGAATCTGTTGCTTTTCTCGCCCGAGCATTCATTTGTGTTGCCTGCCTATGTTAACTTTTCTTTGATTAGGATTTCAATCAACAATAAACTTTGAAATTGTTTACATAATATGAAATTATTTGGCAGCAAGGGAATTTGTTCACTTTCGCTTTTCACAACACTATTTTTAGGTAGAAAATATTTTCACATCAATAGTAAAATGCAACAAAAAAATATTTTGGAAATCAAGAAAAAAGACGAGAACTCGAGTGTGAAAACAATTTTTTTGTCCACGAAATGTCAAATGTTTTTATGGTTTTGGAACACATCCATTCACAATTGAAAAAGAAGAAAATGGATGTGAAGAAGTAGTGCCAAGTCTATTTTTAATATAAACAAGTTTCTTTTTCACATCTGATGCAAAACAACGTTCTTTTGCAATTTTTGTACTTTTTACTTTTCTACTACACCGGAAAGACTAAATAATATTAATCCTTCTTATGGCTCTACTTTTACTCATCACGACCCACAAGGCCACAAGGCCTATACAAATATTTAGTTTATAAAATTCTATTTCTCAAGAGCAAAAAAAACTCACAAAGATGATCAACTCATCATTTGGAACACTTTAGTACTTTTTCGTAAACACTTCAAAAGTTCTTGAGTTCGTAGTGCGCTTAAAAATTTTGAAATGATTTTAAGTCGAAACAAACATAAGCCCAAAACACTTTTCAATACTCGTTTTGTGATTGTGATTAGGCCCCATTCAATTAAAATTTGACAACTCTACCTCATCCGATGTTTACCAAATTTTAACAATTCTCTAAAATTGGTTTGTACTTTATTTTACAAAATTAATATCCATCCATATTTTTTTTATTTTTCAATAAAACTGAAATGTGTTAACACGTGAATGAAAAATGAATCGTTTCGAGTACGTCGCAGCCCGTTTGTTCGTAGGTGAATCACTTGTAAGTCAAGACCGCAATGTCAAGATCTACGACGGTGATGATAAGGTAAAAAAAAAAATATGAAACAACCAAAACAACAGCTTAAAAATAAACTTTCTTTTAAAGACTCAATTTGAGGAGGGCGAAGTTGTGCTTACAACACATCGTCTTTTCTGGGGTCGGCCAGGTGAAATTGCCAAAGCTGCAACCGTTCTCTGCCTTCAGCTTAAATATGTTCTGTCACTTAGCGAAGAGACAGCCAGTTCATTTATCTTCGGTCGCAAAATACGAATTATAGTCCATCTTAGACCACCAGCAAGTGATAAGGCTCCAGGACCGATGGACTTCAGTACAGCAGGGTTCATAAAACTCTCCGGGAAGAATGGTCTCAACAGAGAATTCTCTATGGCATTGTGGGAGACGACCGAAGCGAGGGTGTGGGAAGTTCGTTGTAATTTGCCTCCACCACCACCCGGCTCTGATAGTCCATCTCCAAGAAATGAATCCATTCCTAAGATCAAGCTTCGAACCGGAATAGGTGGAATCGAAAAGTCCATCGAACAAAAGCACAAACAGACGAATGAAAATATAGCCCTGGCCTTTCAGGACTTGAAAGTTCTTATGGCTATGGCCAAGGATATGGTAGGAATTTCCAAAGAGATCAGCAGCAGAATACGGGAACGAAAGGGCGAGATATCTGAAGACGAAACGGTTCAATTCAAATCCTACCTTATGAGTTTGGGTATTGATGACCCAGTGACGAGAGATGCATTCAGTAGCAACTCAGCTTACTTCAAAAGTCTGGCACGTCAAATATGTGAGCTTCTGTTGGATCCCATAGAAGTAAGTTAAAAACCATTTGATTGAAAATTATCTCAATTCTTTGATTATCCTTAGCAATCTGGAGGAATGATGTCACTTGCAGATGTCTATTGTCGTGTCAATCGAGCCCGGGGCTTGGAACTCCTATCACCTGAGGATTTGTTGAATGCCTGCCACTATCTGGATGGACCTATTAAACTCCGCCAATTCCCTAGTGGGGCACAGGTACTTCAAATGGAGTCACAAGACGATGGAATAGTTTCAAATGAAACAGCGGATAAAGTAGAAGCAGCGACTTCTATGGCAATTGATGAACTGGCCAGGGAAATGAAAGTTTCATTGCTCTTGGCGAAAGAGAAGTTACTCGTGGCAGAACGAATGGGACTTATTTGTCGCGATGAATCCATAGAAGGTCTCAGATTCTATCCGAATTTAATCCTACGCAATCAGGACACGAATTTAGATTACTAGTTGCACGTTTATGTATTTTGAATTTGTTGTATCGCATATATATGTATGATTTTAATTAAATGAAGGCTTTTGCAATTTTAAGTCATGTCAAAGAGTATTTACTATTTCTAATATAGTTCCATGCTGATAAAGTTTTGTTTTACAACTCATGGTAGGATTTCCTCCAAAAAAATTCAATGGGTAAAAATTCAGTGTGGTTCCGAGGTACTGCAAGTAACGACCATACTCACTGGAAACTGCCCGAATGTATGTGGCCTTTTTTAAGGGGCTGTTGAATAACAAGCAAATTTGGCACAATACTGGTAAGTTATGTTATTTGCTATATTATTGTTGAATTTAGAGTTCATTTCTGTAGTAATGTCGACTTTAGTGTACAATGCAACATCAATATCAAATACATATAGTGATTTTTCTTCTACCTTCGCGGAGAACCCATTGCTCAATGGAGGCCACGGTCTTTCACAGCGTGGGTTTCAAGAGGACCATGAGTGGGAGTTGTCAAAACTCACTCTTGTGGAAACTGGTCCTTAGACTCATTTCAGAATAGCCATACCAGACTAAAACCAAAAAATTTAGAATTATGCAGAATAGGGTTGCGCAATTGAGCGAGGAGCTCTTGGAAATAACGCATTTCTTACAACCATTGCCTCTTGTGAGGGAATAGGGGGAACCTACAATTTTCTGCCGATTCCGAACGGCGTATCGAGAAAGCGCTTTTCATGGCAATGAATTTATTATCGGAGGACTTGTCAGTTCCTCGCAAAAGGCGATACATGTGTAAAAAAAAAATTTTGGCCTCTGTTGTGATTTGAACCACGAATCTCCCGGTCAACAGGCAGACATGCTAACCACCACTCCACGGGTACCACAACCACCAGAAGAACATTGCTAATGTAAATTATCTTTAATAAAAGAACAAGCTGTGAACTGTGTAGCTTACTTTTAACAAATTCCAATAAAGCTTAACTTCAATTAACTAAAGCTTTATTGTTTTTTAGGCAGCCTTAAAAAAAGCATCCGTACAATGTGTTGTTTTCCGATTTCCGTTTCCGTTCCCTATTTTATTCTGTATTTGAATAATTTCTAGGACATTTACATTGTCACAAAGAACATATCTCAGAGCACACAGGAATAATTGTTTGGCTTATGAACTTTTTACCTGATTCAGAAGAACATTATTTAAACTTGCAGCTTCCGTTTCTAAAATAAGTTATAGCTGGGTGAACAGAGCTTGAAAAAATTCGCAGCGACTACTGAATATGGACTGCCAGTTGGCCATAGAATAAAGCGCACAATAGCTGCCTCTTGGTGCGTAATTAGAAATTCTTAAACTAATTTCCCAGCTTCTATGAGCTTAAATATCTGACATCTATTATTTGGTTATAGGTTCAGAATTTTTAATCCGGCTTTCAACTGCGCTGATGCCACCCCAGGCTTATATAAGGATGACACTAGAAGTCAGTTTGATGTACTTACGAAAGAGTTCGAGGTTCGAACATCAAAAACATATTCGGCCGTAGCGAGGTATTCGTTCGGAGCGGAGAATTGTGCGCAACGTGGGTCGAAATAAGCTGCCAGAAATCGCACAAACAGAGCACTTGGTCGTACATCAACACAGTGTTAAAATAATGTCGAAGACAAATTTCGAATAAGTAGGTGCTCAGAAGAATACCTCGAAGGAATAACCTCCGAATCGTCTGAAATCAGAGAAATGTCTGATAGTAGCTTCACTGTCATAGCCGTTCTCAATAGACAAAAATTTTAGGTCGCCTCTATTCCTCACAATGTGCGGTTGAAAAAAGTGCACTAGGCCTCTGCGCTCCCCGCTCTGTTGTGCACCCTGTTTATTAATTTATTCGTTTGATGTGACACTTTTTTGCCCCGGTGCATTTTCAGTGTGTTCCACGTTTATTCCCTTCAAGGCTTCAGTGCGAACGAAGACACCCAATCATGTATATACCCGTAATTTTTATCCTTCAGTGGCAGCTGTACAATCAATGGCAAGGAAAGTAAAGGACAACATACGAAGCTTGCGCCCGATGATGGAAAGATTCCGAAACGCGTTGCCTATTACACTTTAAAAATAATTTGTGAAATTAAGCAAAGTAGCTTTTTAACAATAAAAAATCTAAAAAATTTGTTTTGTTTTCTAAACTAATTTTATAGTGTTTTTATTTACATATTCTGCCAATAAACAAAGAGAAGGTAGATAGGCGAAATAGCTGTGATAATTACTGATGGTACCTTGAATACAATTAGTTTGCCCATAAGATCATTTCGGTCAGAAGCACGTATACGCAAGCACGCGAGTAATGTCTTCAACGGCGAGGTAGAACAAAGTTCTACTCTGTGATGGTAAAGAATACCTACTATTATAGTAGAAACTACTTGCTTTCCATAAATGATCGAGTGAGTGATAACCATTTTTCTTTCAAAATTCGATCTATTGTACACAACATCAGTCTGCTGTTCATTTATCGACTTCAATTCATTCAAATACTCGTGAAAAAATGTCAACTTGTGGTAGTTGCTCTTTAGAGCTGGAAAACGCGAGAAGTAATGCCAAAACACATAATTCAGTCACGTATTACTCGATCACGTATGGGGTAATACTCAGAACGATCTTGTTACGATCAAGCCGCTAAACAGACACTTTTGTAGAGCATAAAGCAGCAATTCTAAAAAATCTCACCATTCTCAAAAATTGTAAAACAAAAATAAAAAAATTTATGGCGCAACAAAACGGACAGCCCCGGGGTCTTTTGCATTTCTCAGAACCATGCCTTGTGACGGAAATGGACAATGCAGGAGACCTACAATTTTCTGCCGATTCCGAATGGCAAATCGAGAAAGCGCTTTTCATGACAATGAAATTACTATTGACGTTCGACGGACATGTCAATTCCTCGCGAAAAGCGATACCCGTGGAAAAACATTTCTCATTCGACTCACGAACATCCCACGAAACATGCTAACCACTAAACCACGGACAATCCTTAATAAAAATTTTCTTTTATGTATTTTCTACAAAATTTCGATGTGAGAATGAAAAATTAATAAACGCAAAATAAAAGTCAGATAAATATAACGTTTTGCTTCGACTTAGTATTTTGTTGCAAAATTGAAAAATTCAGCTTTTTCAGCAACCCGAAGAAATGTCAGTTAATCTGAGCTAATCCTGTGCTAGGTTTAACAACAAAACCTGCAACTCTCAGTTTTTATTAGGCATTCGTTTGTAGTAATTGAATAAACCTTTTCCTATGTCAGTAAATTAGATATAATTGTTTCCTAGAATTGAAAAACAACTGCATCTTTTTTTTTTTTCATAATATATTTTCAGAAATTATTATTCCTTCTTATATATTCCTTCGTTTAACCTTGTATTTCCATCCATCTTGTTCATCTTATAATAATTTATTTTCCACATTTTAATTTATTATAAATTTGTCTTATTTAAATAACAAAATATTTCATTGCTCTCCGTTTCTGTTTTTCTGCCCTAATCATTAAAATTAAGTTAAAAATTAAATTAATAAACAAACAAACATTTGAATGTAGCTATAGAATTAATTTAGAAAATATGTCTACATACGAGTACTCATTAATAGAAAGTTTCACACTTGAGATTCATATTATATGTTTCATCAGTACCAATATATTGCCTTCCAAATTCGTTTCAACAAATAAGACTTGCAGAAATATATATATGTATGTATATATATATGACATAGAGAACCACACATATGGATTCACTTTAATGTATAGTCTTTAATCAATTTAATAACTTTATATAATATTTTTGTTTTATGCTTTAAATATATATATATATATGTGTGTATATATATTAAATAATATAAATCGTCGTAAGTCATTTGCATTATAAAGCGTTTTAGTATTAAAAATTAATGCATAATAAAAATTAAATATAAAGAAAAAACAATTAATATTAGTAATACTTTTTATCATTTATGGTTTCTTACGTCTTTTAAACTAATCTCTCTGTGTTCTTTGGTTTTTCTTTTTTTCATTTTTCTCTTTGTTATTAATGTACAATAGATTTATTTGGTTTTGTTTATTTATATATATGTATAAGTCATACAGTACTCAGTAATTTATTTTTCTCTTCTCAGTTTGTTATGCATGTGATCTTTTGGTTTGGTTTTTCTCTGTTATTTTTGAATTTAGTGAAATATATTATTAGGTCATAGCTTTACATAATTCTTTGTTAATTACTATTTTATTTTAAAATTGATTGAATGCTAGGCTCGATCAGTTTGAATATACATATTTGTTTATTTTCTTTCTTTCTTTTTTCTTAATTTCTCTTAGCATAATAGGTTTACTTCTTTTGTATAAATTTATGTACATCATTTACAAAATTGTTTTATTTGTTCACTTATATTGTTAGATGACAACGAGTGATAAAGATTTGCGTTTGACGACTATTTTTGTTAACAAATTTAAAATGTGTAGAAATAATGAATTTATGTTTTCTAAGCTTAGTTTTTTAAGTTTAATAATTTTCGATTTTAAAAATGTTTTGTTTTTTTTCTGGCTTCGATTGTATAGGAAGTTTTTTATCAGTTTCAATTTTTATTATTACTATTTATTGTATTTCGAAATGCATTTCAAGGAATCGAGTTATGTTATGTTGTTTTTGGAGAAATATTTAAATTGAAATTTAAAATAAATGTTTAAATAAAAGGTATACTTTTTGGCTTTGGGTTGGGTTTTTAAATGCGGACAGTTGTTACTTACCTGGTTTAATAGAGGATAGATTTTAAATATTAAATAGTCTAAAGTTTAATGTCAGTATATGTATGTTTAGAACGGTTTCAGTTTGAAAATTAATAAAATAGTATAAAAATCGGTTGCAATTCAAAACATTTAATTTAATTATCTTGAAGGCTTTCTGGGAAAAGGAACCTGGATGCCCTAGGGCTATCTCAATTGTTTGTTTATTATTGAATGTGTATCTCATGATAACTTTAAATGATTGTTATAAGAGTAAAAGAAAATTAATTGAAATCGTAGTGAACCTTCTAATGAGTCTTTTTGTTTTGTTTTGGGTACATTACGTTCGTTCGTTGAACTTTCCCCAGGGTTGACCCAGGTTTTCTTAACAACCCTATGAGTTGTCAAAAAAACTGGGTATTCCAGTCCTCAAAAAACGCTAAACCACAAATCACCACACATCCCTGTCATTAAAAAAAAAATACATGCCATTTGACAGCCCTCAATTCGTCACAGCAAAAACCTAGGGCGAGTTGAGGGAAAACCTAGGTCAACTCTAGGGCTAAAAAAACACTCAATTTGACATTCAGGGCGACTTTAGGTTTCTCAAAAAACGCTTTGTGGCAACCCCAGGGCGACCCTAGGGCTTCAACGAACAAACCTTAAGTTAGAATCCCAGAAACATATTATATTATTATAATTACAAGTAAAGTCTTTAAACTTGTGACAAATATCCGTAGATGGACGTTTAATAATCGGCCTTTCGAGGTAACCGTCGGAGCAGAGTTTTCTCCGCAACGCATCCTTTTTTGGAGATTCAATTTTGCTTCAAAGTAGTTGTCATCGTAAGAAATTTTTCACAAATACGGCAACGCATTGCATTCCCAAAACCAAAACTTTCCGCAGCAAAAACTTACCGGAGGACGTCGGATCGGCCGATCGGAGAACTACCAAAAAGCAAAAAGTCTCCGAATCGTAGGAAATCAGAGATTTCCGAATGCTTCCTCTTTGGCATTCGTTATCCGAAATTGTTATGAAGGAATCTACGATAGGTATGAAGATAAATCCGAAAAATACTTCAGGTTACTCATTTGAATTAAAGCAACTTATGTAACGCAATTTTTTATTTACAAACTCGTAGGAAACGGAAGCCTTTAGTTTGAATTGTGAGCTCAGGGCATCCAACAAAAGAGAAAATATTGAAAAAAAAACTGTTTTTACAGAAGTATGAAGCTGTTGTTTTGTATTATTTTTTCAAGTTTGAAGATTGCAGTGTGTAGGCTTAGTTGAGAGTTTGATGAGATATTTACAAACAATTCTATTAAATTGAATGCAAATACTAACGTCGTATTCTTTACTATTGAGTATTGATATTTTTTTTATATTTGGTTCTAAAGTACGCACAGACTTAAAGAATTTTAAAAGCATTTTAAGCATTGAAAACACCTTAAAAACTCCAAGAAACATTTGAAAACGGGTGGTAACAGTCTGTGTAAAAATTTCCAGGACGATATTTAGCAATTGGTGACAAGAGGATAGTTTGGAATCAAAAACATATCAGCTTCTGATTATTGATGAAATTAGAACTAAGCCTTAAATTTTGATACTTCTTATCATCATTAACGGACAAAATGAACTCATTTAAGCCAAGTGTAGCAAAACTTTATAATTTTAGTGACAGGCCCATGTTACAAATTTAGAAAAGCTCGGGAAAATCTCCAAACCCAAAACAACGATAGCTATGACATAAATTGGTTATGAGTTACGAGAGTAGATCCATAAAAATGTCAGAACGACAACAAAACAAAAAAAAACAGTCGTAAATGAAAAAGAGTATCGTGAAACGTAATCACAAAGTAATGAAAGCGAGGAGTTTTTGCTAGTATCGTAAATTGTAATACGGGTCAAGAAAATTAAAGCGTTACTTTGTACACGAACAAGCATTGATAGCATTGAAGACAAAGCGACCTTGTGATAGGAAGTACTGGTATCCTTTGAATGAACTCACAAAAGTCTGGCGAAACCGAAGCTAAGGCGGCATTGTTAATAACAATACCTCTTATGTCGTTTTTGTTTGATGGCCCATTTCAATTCTTCTCCTAAAATGAAGAGAATATCACTTCTAATTGTAATTCGGTTACCAAGTACAATATCAAAATCTTAAAGCTGAGTACATAATATATTATTGGGTTGTCCAATTCACATTAATTATGAAAATTGAATAAAATCAAATAAGACACCAAAAAAAAATATTAAAACATTCCCAAGGTTTTTAGCGTAAATATAAAAACAACATTTTTGAAAATTTAATCAAAACCGTTAGGCAGGATTTTACTTTTTTAAAATCCAGCTTGCTACTTTTAATATCATGCCAGAAGATATATTGACAAAAAAAATTTAATAAAATCGAAGATACTGTTTTAAAAATATTAAAAAAAATTCAAAATTTTATTAAAAAATCAATGAAAATTTTAGAAACTGAAATTTTCTAAATGTTGACGCACGTTTCTTAAACAGCGAAGGACTTCCAAAATATAAAATAACGTCAAAATCGTGTTAGCCAGTAACGAGACAGTCTTCGTAAAAAAACGGTACTATGGTAGGTACCATTATTAGACATTTTCCAGAAAAAAAATTGACATCATAAAAAAAACAGCTAAAAATTAATTCCTGATTAGTTTTCGCAAAAAATAACTATTCACCCTTATTGCGATAGGCGTTTCACTAAAACGCCTAAAAAATGACAGAGCTCTAGCCGCTATAATTTTTGTTTTCATAAAAATACAAGTTCAGCCCTCTATCTGTTCCTCACTGCTCTTACCATTCCCTCAAAAGTTATTTTATTTAAACGGCAATTGTGGCATCTAGAGATAAATCATCTTATTGGCGTTTTATTAAAACGCAATTCGTAATAAGGGTGATTATCTTATAGGTTGTATGGCAGGTACCGTTATTTCAAGACCAAGAAACCCAGTTTCAAAAACTTTTCTATAGACTGCCCCACAGAGCATAACTGCAAATTTTAAAAAAGTAACCGGTGATGCGCTGAACCGCTTTCTATATACGGAAAGACAGACAGATTTGCAGTTCCCACTTTTCTATTCTATATCATCGTAACGACATGGCCTTAATTGCTGTTTTCTAAACAAAAAAATTCTTCACAAGTACAAAACTTGCCTAACAGTACCCATAATCGCAAGTTAAAAGAAGAACATAACCTAATCAAAGTCTACAGTCCACATGAAAAAAGAAGCACACGGCTGTTCTGATTCTCGACCGGATTTAAGAACGATAACCGAAATTGTATCCGTATGGATTGAAAAAAATTGTTCTTATTTCCGTATTTCCGAACGGATTTACTGCGTACTGATTGGAACTATCTACTATTTAGTACATTTTCTCATTAACAGCAGTAAATAATGTTTAATAATAATTCATCAACCGAATTGAATTACGCTAAAAAATGATAAGCGAATTCAAAGCTTACGATTTCGGAATTAGAACTGCAAAAACTCTAAAACGGGGAGATAAGCACCCTTATTGCGAAAGGGGTTTCACTAAAACTAGTAAAAAAATGACAGAGCTCCAGCCGCCATAATTTTTGTTTTCATAAAAATATAAATTCAGCCCTCTCTATCTGTTCCTCATTGCTCTTACCATTCCCCCAAAAGTTATTTTATTTAAACGGCAATTGTGGCACCTAGAGATAAGTCATCTTATTGGCGTTTTATTAAAACGCCATTCGTAATAAGAGTGAAGATATCCGAACAAAAATGGACCATCTTATTAAGTTGCGCTTTTAAGAAGGAGAAGCACCTAGCCTAGCTCACCCACCGGGCGTAGCTCGGGTCCTACGGTGATCAAGTTGAGTAAATTTAGTAAAGCAGTTTCAAGTTTCCGTTCCTGTGACAATAGAGGGATAAAATATAGTTCATGTTACTCAGACACAATTAAACACTCTACCACTGAAAGAATTTTTGAAATTGGTAAAGTATTTTAAGAGTTCCTAGTTAGGCTTCCCGTCCCGTGGAAATATGGCAATGTAATATAATCAATGTTACTCTGGGATAACACATTACAATAGTGAAACAAATTTTGAAATCGGTTCAGTGGTTTTCGAATTCCCAATCCCATTCTTGTAAAAACATTGGGATGAAACATACGGCCCTATCGTGGTAACCGTCGGAGCGGAGTTTTCTCCGCAACGCATCTTTTTTCGGAGATTCAATTTTGCTTCGAAATAGTTGTCGTCGTAAGAAATTTTTCACAAATGCGGCAATGCGTTGCATTCCCAAAACTAAAATCTCCGCAACAAAAACTTATCGGAGAACGTCGGATCGTCCGATCGGAGAACTACCATGAAGCAAAATATCTCCGATCGGAGAGAATTCCGCTCCGACGGTTACCACGATAGGGCCGATAGTCTATGTTGCTCGAGGATATAAAGAATTTTTGAAATAGGTAAAGTATTTTTTAAGTTCCCAGTTATGTTTCCGTCTCCGGGGGAATATGGGAAGGTATTTAAGCCTATGTTGTTTCTCATTCTCTAGACCATCTCTGTTCTAAATTTCATTCAAATCTTTAGCCTATTCAATACAAAAAAACAACAAAATGTTTCCTCTTTATAATACCGTAAAGATATGTACAAGAACATGTTTCTATTGCGAAATTATTAGAAATCAGTTACGATTCTGTTAGCAAGAAATCACAAAACGTCGGACTGTAGCTTGAAAAATTCAATAGTAACTCGGAAATATTCGAGACAACACAGTCCACAAAAACAAAATATGTTGCTGACTTCCTACGTGCATTCATTTTCTTGTCTTCTTTCATTTCCTTTGCATGTTTTGTTTTACGAAAATTGAGATAATTATTTTGCTTCTTTTATCCCACAATATTAAAATGAAACATGGTTCGAATCATAAGACTTTTTTACGGTTTATGATGTCACGTACTATAACTTAAGTAAACTTTTATTCTTAGCTTGATTTCCATGCAGCCAGCAGTCTTCCTTTCCAATACGTAAGACCCCAAAGAAAAAAAAAATTAAAAGACAAAACAGCAAGCAAAAACTGATTTCGGAATAAAGAAAAAAGTAGAACAAAACAAAATCCAAACTAACTCATTTCCCTTAAAAAAAATAATAAAAGTTTATCCAAAGTAAAACACAAAATGAATTTTTTTAAATTTAATTTAAAACATAATTTAATTAGTTAAACAAAAATTTACAAAATATATTTATATATGTATTTATATATATGTATGTATAATTACAGGATAAATTAATACTACAGCATTTATTATGTATAATTTGTTTTCTTTTCTCGTGTGTTTTTTTTCCTTTTTCCTTTAATAATAATTAACTTTGTTTTGTTTTCTTTTGTTTGCATGGTTCGCTTCGCATAGTAATTTGAACTTTCTAACACAATATTATCAACATGAGAATATTCTTTTTTCTGGTTTAATAATTAATAAACTTTTATCATCATTTCATTAAACTTATCTAAATTATTTACTTATTTTATTTACTTTAACTGTTGTAGTTTCTGTTCTGTTGGGAAAGAAAAAAAATATGTGTTTATGTTTACTTTTCATTTGTCAAATAATAACAGTTTAAAAAAAAACTTAACAATAAATATTTGTATGTGTGTGTTCATTTTTTATACATGTATTGTACATATATAAAAAAAATTAAATAATTAAAAAAAACTTATCTTTAAATTAATTATTGAAGGCTAATAAAGAAGAACGATTACTTTGACGACACGAAAAAAAAATTAAAAGAGTTATATTTCCCCAAAAACAAAACATTTAACAGAATTTAGTCATCATAATACATTGATTGTTTTTTATTTTCTTACTAAGTTTTCTTTTTCATTTTGAATTGTTTTAACTGATATCCTATCCTAAGAGAAAAATTATTCATTTTTATCAGTTTCATTTCAGTTTAAGTCGTTTGTTTGCTTTTCAAAAGGATTACTATCCTTTCTGTTGGTTGAAAACAAATAAAAAACATTAGTTAAGTTAGTCGCTGCACGATTCGCTTCTTTTTACACTCTTATTACTGTTTAACTAAAATTATTTGTAAGTTTTTCTACATTATGAAAATAATTTACTGTTTTTATTAATTTACATAATAATAATATTATTTTTTTCCATTTTTAACGTTTGGAAAGACTATACAATTCAGGTATTTGGTAAGCAATATGAATGCATCTTTTTTTACTTATGTATTTCAGAAATTCTAAATTCATAAATGTTTTTTTCTTTTTTCAAAATGTTAAACTTTATTTTAGTTTTTTTTTTTTTATTCGTTTTCCAATCCCATTTATATCTCTACTAAGCTGTTTTTTTATTATTTTTTAAATTGATCGTGTAACAAATGAGTTTTGGAGAGGAACTTTTATTACTGCACTAGCGCTCAAAAAATAACTGTTGCACCAAAGGTTTGCATGCACAGCTTTTAGAAAAAATATCAAAGAAAATAAAACTAAAAACTAAGAAAACCGAAGCTCAAACTGTTATCAACCAGCGTTTGCAGTTTTTTTTAAGACTTGCTATGTTTTATTCATTGAAAGAAAAAATTTTAAAAGAGAATGTGATTCTACTTTCAGAAAAACGTATGATTTGGTACCACGTATATAAATTTAATTTATCAGTCAAACATCAGTCAAAAAACAGTTTTTTATTTTATTGACTCAAGTTGATTTCATGAACATTAAGGCTTATTGTAATTTTCTCTATCAAGACCTAGCTCAGGCAAAGAAATCGGCTGCTCTATCATCGTAATGATGATAAAGCGCTTCAGAAGCATATTGTATATACACCACAACGAAAGAATTCGTTCGCCCTTCTAGGATACTCTTTTTTTTGTAACTATTACAAAAATGCCTGGAAATATTTTAAAAGAACACTTGCGCTTCTCAAGCAACGTAAGGGTTCGTTAGCAATTCTAGGATCCTCTTTTTTTTGCGAATATTACGAAAATACCTGAGAATATTTAACAGTCAAAGTGATGCGCCAGGCAGCAAGGTGTAGTTTATCGAAAATGATAAATGCAATTTACCTTTTTCACAGATTCCTTCCAATTGTGACTATCAATTTAAGAATTTTAAAGGAAATTATACAAAAAAAAAAAACCAGATTAAGTCTCAATGCGGTTAGACGAGATCAGATAATATAAAATCATGTATTTTGCAAATTTTGACATATTTCTATGGTTTCCAACTTTTCCGACTTAAAAAAGCTGAATTTCTCTATCGTTTGGTCCTATCGGCATAAGTCTAGCATACCTTCTTTTTATAGAAATCACTTCGTGTAAAGAGAATAGAGTAATAAGTTTTAAAAATTGTTTAGGGCGTAACTTGGCGTATGTTAGGCAATGGTACGCATTTAAAATTTTAAATAGCTAACAGATTTGGAAAAATGGTATTGCTCCTAAGACAACAAAAATGTGGCTCACGAACAGTTCTCCTTTTCAATGTTCAATGGCTTTTATATAAAAATTAACGAAGAGAGGCCCATTTTTGTGACCTTAATCTTTAGAAAAACTTTAGTTGTACGTGTCCACAAAAACCTCTCAGGAGATTAGAAAATGAAGTTTTTTTTTTATCAACAACCTAAAGCTATTACAAATGAACATATTGATTACAGTTTTGCATTATTAGTTTTTTTTTTTTCGAATGAAGAAAATGTTTGGGGCTGTCCCAGTATGATCTATAATGCTTTTTAACATTAGTAACCCTTCGTCAGGAAGGCGAGTTCGCCGAAAGTAATCCTACTACGAAAACTGCTTTCCCATCGTTCCCTAGAATATTTTTTGTAAAATGCACTAGGTCCCAGTTAATTCAGAGCCAAATATTTATATTTATGAAATTTCTTTTCTTTCTCTCTACGAAATTTATAAAGAGTATGCTTGCGACTAGGTTTCGACATTCACTTCTGACCTTACGCAATCCAACCGAATTAATTTCGATTGGCAATTGCTATCACAAAATATTATTCGAGCAAAAGGTTCATTTATTAAAGCTACTGCCATGTGACTACGAAATTTTTGCTGTTTTATTTTGATACATGTGGTGATTTCGTATGTGAGCTTTTTAAGGAAACCGAAGACTTTGTTTTTTTTCGACAATTCGTGGGGATTCAAGGAAACTTTGGTCAACCCAGGATAAAGTTCAACGAACGAACCTAATACTAAAAGCCTTACTGTAGTATGTAAATCGCATTTATTTTCCTCCAGGAACCCAACAACAGTGCTTTTAATTTTTCGGATATCTGAAACGGCAGTTCTTTCTTGGACCAACTAACTTGATTAGTATTTCTTACAAAATGACCCAGTACTCAGCAATCATGATCAAGTTTGTATAAATAGAATTTCCCTCAAAGTGGTTAAAGATCTGGAACACGATTTACAAAATATCAAAGGTTTAATTCTATTGTTTTGTATAATTTTCCAGCATCAAGCAGTTAAGTTTCAATTTCCAATGCATCTCATCTTCAAAGATTTTGTGAAGGACTTTGATCGATTGAATCGAAAATGAACAGGGGGTACTTCTTGGAAGAGAACTTCTAACAAAAAATAGTCTTTTTTTAAAGAAAGGTATATTGTATTTAACAATGCCTAAATTTCCGATTCTTCTGAAGTGAAGTAAAGAGTGAGACAAGAAAACGTTCACCAAATCTTCTTCTACTGGTAACAGATTATGTACTGACTGCCATCTTGGCACAGATGAGCGACAACCCATTCAAGGATTTCGAATACGCTCATTGTATACGTATGTTTCCTGACAAAAAACATCAGCGGAACGGAATGTGTTAACCACTACAGGTGGAACAATAGTATATGTACCTTTAAAACAATCGCAACATTGCAGGATACATTGAAGAGCTAGAGCAATATGAGTGAGTTTAGAGTACCCGCCTAGGGTCAGTAAGTTAATTAAGTTATTATGGAAGCCAGTTTAAACAATTTTGTTAGCAAGTAAGTATAGTTATAAGTGATAAAAAAATAAAAATGAATTTAAAACTGAAAAAAAAACTGCAATATGAGTGTGGTACATATTCGAAATTTAAAAGCAGTTGAAATAAAGCCCTGCCTACAGTACCTTAATGTCGGAAAACTTATTACATTTCTTAGGGCAATATTCTTCGAGTCCACGTTAAATCTGTCCTACTGTATACCTTTGAAACCTGAAAAGCCGCTGCAAACATCCAGAGAAAGCTGTAGGCTTTTATGAATCACTACTGTCTAATGTCGTAAAATTTCCATTGGTACACAAAAGCACTTTTAAAAGTGCTTTTTTGCTCGAAATACATTCCATGTAGGCACTGGATCACTTTTTTGCCCCGAAAAAGCACTTTTATGAATTTCGATTCGGAGGCAAGAGTCACACGAACTTTCACTTACACTAACATCAAATATTTGACGTTTACCCTGTTTTAAGCAAGAGGATTTAAAATTAGATGCTTCTACGCAAATGTTATTGAGTTTTTTTGGTGTAATGTTCGTTTTGTTAGAGAACAGAGCAAGAAAAAAAAACATTTTATTAAGAGTGCTTTTGTTTTCCCAATGAAAATCGACATAAACTGCATCCTAAACTTCTGTCGGACACCACTTATATCTTACCTCGAACTAAGGAGTAAGTATCAAGTATCAAGTATAATTTAAGAAACTGTGAGAGCCTGATCATTTCAATCACACATAATGAGCCCCTATCCAAATATATCAATTTCCTGGTATTACTCAAAAATTGCAGTGGACTTTCAGTCTATTTAGAGTAACAAACAGGGACCATTAAGAAAAATAGACAAATTCTAGCCCCTTTCGAGAAAAAATATCCACATAGTTTTTAAAACAAAATTTTTTGCCAAACTCCAAGAAACTTGACATGTAATGTAATGGAGATAGATACTGTCATGAAAAGTAGTCCTACACTTAGCCGTTCGGAAACTGTATTTCTCACCTTATTCCTCACATAATTTTTGAGAGAAATGAACTTGTCCGTGGCAAATACTAAGTTGGCTTCGTTTCCGATTTGTATCCTCTGGAACAATTATACAAAGTATAATTCCCTGTAATCACTTGAATGTTTTGCAACAGTAACAATTTTATCAACACAAGCAAAACATTAACTACGAAAGCGTCTATGACCCTTCTTTTTGTTACGACGGACCTTGTGATAGGGGTCATTATTTCTGCCTAATCATCTTTGACTATTCGGGGTCGGTTTGATCACATCTGTTGTTGTTGTTGACAACAGTCAAAAAATGCTGTGACAACAAAGTCATTTTAAATTTTTGAGGGCTAGCGAAACAAAAGTGCATGCATTAAATAATCTTCTCCATAGCAGTTGTAGCTAAAAAAAAAACGAACTCTTTAAACTAATGCAATATAATATCAAAGTCAAAATGAAAGACCCGAAAGTCTGTAACATAATAGTTGCATACGATATCATTTTTTCTTTTAAATTAATTTATGATTTACAATTTTTTCTAATGTAAATTTAAAACAAATTTATCTAATTTTTCTTAGACTTGCATGCACCAAGAGTGGAAGTAAATAATTTTGTGGTGATACCGGATAAAGAGTAGTTAAACTAAAACAAAATCTATCCTGCTTTTATGTTCTATATAAAAAAAAAAGGAGAAATATTTTACACAGAGACAAAATTAATTAAAAAATAAATATATAAAGGGAGTGCCACAGTGATATAAATAGAGAGAGAGAGAGAAATAATGAGAAAGAGAGAAAGAAGGAGAAAAAGATAGGAAAGAGAGAAAAACTTTTAATTGTTATTATTTATTTACATCAGTCGCTGACCTTCGGCGTTTTTGATTTTGACTCGCTGCCGTCGCAACTGCTATTGCGGAAAGTGTTCTTTGGCTGAGACTTCCGGTGGCAGTGCGTCCAGTAATTTGAATATGCTGCTGTGGTTGCTGTTGTTGGCTGCTTATCACAGTCATCTGGTGTTGTTGATTAGACTGTGAAACTATATTTTGTTGCTGCTGTTGCACAGTCTGTTGCTGTTGATGTTGTTGTTGTTGTTGCTGCTGCTGTTGTTGTTGTTGAAGTTGTTGTTGTTGTTGCTGCTGCTGCTGTTGAGCAGCCGCTACCTGAGTTAATACCCTCTGCTGTTGCTGTTGTTGCGCCTGTTTTTGCAATTTCAATTGCAACTTTTGTGTTGTCATAACGAGGGGAGTGGCAGTTAAGTTTGCAGTCGTCGTTATAGCTGAGGAAGCTGCAAACAGTCATTATTGATTTTCTTTAAATTTTCCAAACAAATGATTATTTATTTGTTATTCAACACAATGATAAATGTTAACTTCTCATTATTCAAATATTTTTACAAATAGGGAGCAACTAACATGAAATACAATTTACTCAACAATGAATAATAGAGTTTAAAGTAGTATGGAATGTAGTTCATTAAATGATTATGATGTGAAACACTCTGTTTGAAATGAATGAGGGTATTATTTAGCAGTATAAGTCTTAATGTTAAGGCGAACTCACAATGATCATCAATTTTAATTGTTCAAGCAAAACCATTGTAGCTATACATATTATTTATGTAAGGAGGGAGCGAAGAGCATTAATAGTAAAAAATAGTATTCATTTGGGAAAGGTGATTATAGTTATGCTTTTACTAACTTTGCAAAAGGAAGATAAGCAAGTGAAAAGATTCAAGCAAATTTTAATTTTTTACACAAGAACTCTACTGTGATCAATTCGCTTGAATCGATTGATTTTTGTTCTAGTATTGTGAAATTTTCTCGTGTCCGTATCGATTGTTAGAACAAAAAATAGAATAGCTAGAATTTCTACCAATAACGCTTTCTATTGGACGAAACTCAGCGTCCAGAAGCGATCGAGAGCATTCCCTAACCGTTTCTTTGTGGCTTCTTATGATTCTGAGAAGTGGCAGCAACTAAATGAGAATCCACTCAAAAGAACTAATGTTTACAAAGTTATTTCAAATTTTTTTTATCCTCAATGAATATTTTTTATGAGCTATATTTGTTTTACTTACACAAAGCAGAAACAATTCGGGTGTTTGCTGAGTGCTTTCTTGAGTGAAGTCAATAGAAAGCGACATAAGCCTTTTTCCAATGAACAATCGAAATCAACTACCACAATATGAACACTTTCCTATGCCTAAACCGATTCCATTTTTGCAAATAGCTTCTGTGACCGTAAAGCAATAGTATGCATTTCTGCCTGTTACGTGGGAGTTACAGGTTCCAATCCCAAAAACATCCAACTGTTTTCCATGGGTACCGCCTATCGCGAGGAATTGGCAAGTTCTATGATAGTATTACCACTGCCATGAAAAGCACTTTCTCACTTAGCCGTTCGGAATTGGCAAAAACTTGCAGGTCCTTCCGCTTCTCACCTAAGTATGGTTGAGAGAAATGCGTTGGGCCAAAAGGCTCCCTGAGCTTTGTTTCCCCTGTCTATTTATTTATTTATTTATTTAAATAGCGTGACCTTCGAAGTAAAAACAATTGTCTCATCGTTGTGACTCAATTTTAATATTCCTCGTCATGGACTTCAAACTTCAACAGGACAAGTAAAGTTAACAGACTGTGTCCGCCACTTTGTTGCCTTAGATTACGATTACGAATGAGATGAGAAAAATATGAGTGGGACTACAAAAAAGGAGAATAATTAGAATTCTTCCAAAATTGTGACGAGCTATTGAAACCCACTTCCAATGAGTGATTACAGCAATGATATGGTAATGTCATTGAAACGATACAAATAATGTGACTCATGAGATTATTACCAAGTGAGAAGAAGATAAAGGAAGTAGGACACAGAAAGATGTACAAACAATATGTCAGATGATTACGCAACCAACAGTGTGTGTTATAACTAAAAATTCAATTTAAAGTGAAATTTGCTCAGCCATCGTTGGTAACGAGGGCTGATTTTCGTTTTTATTTGATTTTAAAAAGAAGTCACACAAATGAGTAACCAAAAATGTATGTTCGTTCGTTTCCCAAACATGAAACCTTTTCTTTGTTTTCTCGTTCTTCAAGTTCATTGTTCCACAACAAAACAACATTTAATTATTATCATAGATCGCAACTCTCCCATCTCTATTAAGACTTTTCACGTTTCAATTTGAAATTAACTAATTTCTTGATATTACTACTCACAAGTTATTGGTGTGGCTATTTTGAGCGTTGATCCAGACAAACTTCTCTGTGCCGCAATCAACTGACGATTGGTAATTTGTTTGGCATTGACAACTTGTATATTCCTCGGCCGTCCTTGCTGCAGTGAATTAAGTAGATGAATTGATTGCTGATTATTCCCAGTAGCCTGATTTCCCGATGATCCACCGCTTGAACCACTCGTTGTCGTTGTGGTATTTACTATATTAGCACCGCCTAGACCGCTACTGCCTGAGGTACGGATTGTTTGAGTGTTTAAATTTTTAACACCAGATGCAACTAATTGAGCTGTGGGCAAAAGATTTTCGGGGTCGAAGATAGAGAGAGAGAGAGAAAAGAGAGGTGGAAGATGGGGAAAGGAACATTTTTTTAGCAAACGGTTAGCAATGTTATGATGATTAAATGATCGCAAAATGCAAACAAGCAGCTTTGTTAGCGCCAAACAAATCAAGGACAAGCATAAAAAAATTAAGTTTAGTACTTACCAATGGGCAATGAAAGCATCGAACCTCCAGCTGTGCTCACACCTCCTGAACCTGCATTGGTGAGTACCACAGTTTGTGTACCAGCCGCCGACGCACCACTGGCGTTGCCAACTCCCATTTCTCTACTGCTGCCACCACTTTGCAAGCTATTTGCCTGCGTTGTACTTGTTACAGGAACTGATACCAATAGACTTCGAGTCTGATGTCCACTACTTTGCATCTGGTTCTGATTAGAATTTTGCTGCGCTGTTATGTTCCCACCAGACAGTTGCACTGATATTGGCTGAGTCAATCCAGGAATTTGCACTTGAACGTTCTGCACAACAGGAAAATTAGCCATTGCTCCTTGGAGAGATGATAGGTTGATACTCTGCAAATTGAGAGTGGCAGTTTGCTGCTGCTGTTGTTGTTGTTGCTGCTGTTGTTGCTGCTGTTGATGGGAAATCGGTGAAGGCGATGCTTGTGGCGGTGGACTAGACATTGGCGATATTGATGCAGCCGGAGATTGGGCATTTGAGATTTGCTGAACAAGAGCTTTAGTCAGATACTGCTGCTGTTGATGCTGTTGTTGAGGAGAGAGACCTGCTCCGGGACTGCTACTAGTATTTAAATTTGTATTGCCGCTATTCAGTCTTTCGAGAAGAGCCTGATTCGAAGAGATACTCGTGGACGTTGATACATTGTTGCCACCACCCGATTGTGAATGATCACTGCTGGGCGATGGAGAGGTAGCTACCAACGAATTCAGTCCAGGCATAGTAAAATTTAAATTCGTCCCACTCGAAGTATTTGATGCATTCGAATCACTACCCGGAGACGGCGCAGCCGCGCCAACCACATTCGAGTCCCTTCGCAGCGCATTCGCTGTAATCACACGCTGACCTGAGCTGTTACTCAGTATTTTAATGCTATTGTTATTAACTGTTGCATTGGCATAGCCAAAGTTTGCGTTAGTCATAATGGCGGGAGGCGATGCAAGCTGAGACGCTAAAGCAGACATAGAAACCCTAACACTTTGTGGCTGACCTGCAGTGCCGTCTTGATTCAGTCCAACCGCAATTACGTTCGTTCCAGAATTAGATCGTTGACCACCACCGTGAGTTCCACTAACGATGTTTATCTTACGCAGGCTAGAGTGAAGCAAATTTTGACGAACTTCATTGGGCTTGCGTTGCATTGCTTGTTGTTGCTGCACAAAGTTCTCTGTTTGTTGGTGGGTAGTTTGTTGTTGTTGGTGCTGCTGTTGAGGCTGATGTTGTACTAGGGTCACAGTTTGTTGCTGACCCGATGAGGAGGTAAATGTCCCACTGGCAACGGGAGTGCTTGTCATTGCCGCCGGCGGATTATTTAAAAGGCTAATAATAGAAGCGTTGCCAGACGACTTATGCTGCTGCTGTTGCTGTTGACCGACAATATTTGAATTTTGTTGTGACCCTGTTGCGATAGTAAGAAATGTTTATTAAGAAATTGTGTTTCAGTGAATTTTGAAAAACTAAGCAAGAAACTGAGGTTCGTTGCTATACTTGCCAGAATTCTGTTGCTGCTGTTGTTGTTGTTGCTGCTGCTGCTGCTGTTGCCATTGATTTGCGGTATTCATGAAACTGGTGACCAACGCATTAATCGCCTGATTTGAGTGAATAGTATTCGCAGAAGATTTCTGATGTAGGAGCTGCTGTTGCTGCTGCTGTGATGTAACAATTGAACCAGCTTTTAACTGCGCCTGCTGTTAAGTTTGAATTAGAAAAAAAAAATATTTTTTTTTTAATGTTGCTGCTTTAATTGTTAGTGCTTTCATCATAAAAGCCGAGTTCACACTGTACAATTAGTTGGACAGACTTTGGCTTGAACGACCAATGTTGGATAATGTGAACGCTCAAACGACCGCTTGTCCAACTTGTTGGATGATTTTCAAATATTTTTGAAAACTTTGAAGTTGGATGGCGCGGGGGAACATATGACACAAAGTTGGACGACAAATCTGATAAATCTAAACGCAAACTACATCCGACCATTCAACATTCATCAAACGAAGTCTGTCCAACTAATTGTACAGTGTGAACTCGCCTAAGGCCGAGGCCACGCAGCCAGAGATAAGCGAGCGAGCGAGCGACTGAACGACATGAAAAAATTAAAACAAATGAAATTGCATTGAACTGGCCATGCATTGAGCGAGCGATGAGCGATTTTTTTAAGCGACTGAACGACGTCGCTCTGTCACCAAACTTGTTCTAATTTTTATTTTATCGCTTAGCGTCAAGAGCAACAGATGGTTGGTGGACAACAAATATAAACATAGTGCTCTTGACAACGGCATTTTAACAACTAATCGCTAAAGAAATGTCGCTCACGAAAAGGCCATTCGTCGCTCGACTTTGTCGCTTAATCGCTGATCGTTCAATCGCTCGCTCGCTTATCGCTGACTGCGTGGCCTTAGCCTAATACTATAATTTTTGATTTGAATTCAATTTAATATTTTTAATACATAAATGCAGTTCTTACCAATATTGGCCCACTTGCTAGTTGCGATCTGAGGGCAGCATTTGCACTTCCAGCTGATATCACCTGTGTTTTTTGTTGCTGATGGCCACCACTCCCTCCAGCAGATTGTATCGTCAGTCCAGAAGATAAATTTTGATTGCCACCATTACCTCCGGAAGGCTGTTGTTGCACCAATACTAATGATCCGTTGCTTAGACTCAATTGATGCGTTGCATGGTGATGAGTCGTTTGCACCTGCACAGTTGCACCATTTGCATCGATATATTGTGGCGGTGGTCCCTGCTGCTGTCGTGTGTGATGGACAGTACCGCCTCCAGTTGTGATCCCAACTATATTTGCTCCCTGCAGATTGATATTCAAATTTTTAGCTGACCCAACTGTTATTGATTGATGGTGGTGGTGATGCTGCTGCTGTAGATTAACATGCTGCTGCTGTTGCTGTTGTTGTTGTTGCTGAGAGATCGCTACAACCAGCTGCTGCTGAGCATGCTGCGGGTGATGTGAATGCTGTTGCTGAGTATGTCCCGATACCGAAGCTATATGATGCTGCGCTACAGCAGCTGCTGCTGCTGCCTGTTGTTGGGCAGCAGCAGTTGCTGCTGCAGCTGCAGCCACGGCGGCTTGCTGCTGACGTTGTTGTTCTAGGAACACCTTCACAGCCTTCATGTGCTCTTCTGACATTCCCGTATGAGATATTTTAATGGGATGGTCGGGAATATAATGCCTTATCTCGACCGCTTTGCGGCCCTCTTCAGTGAAAATCTCCCTAAACTGTTGTATATAGCGATGTGCATGCGTGCGAGTACCCAACGAGAACTGACAAGCCTCTCCGTTGCGCTCTCCCACGCGATAATCACGATCAACATAAAGCTCACCCAGGTACTCAGAATTCATTGGTCTCTGATAGATGGACAGCTTGATGTGGTAAATAACACTGCGTCCCTTGTTGTCCTTGCGCTCTGTCTCAAGGACATACTCTTCGATAAGTTGTGGTTCACAGTCAGTTGTGTCCTTCGGCCATTCGTATGTTTTCGCATATTTTTCCACATCTATACTCTCCGGAACGTCCAGAGGCGGATAGTCGAGGTTGGGCGTGCGTGCCGCCACGGCAGCATTTATTATTGAGTGTGTGTTGGTGTTTGAATTATTTTGTTGATTACTACTATGACTATTGCTACTACTTAGATTACTACTACCACTAGAGCTATTATTGCTACAAGTTTGTCCACCTACGCCATAGGAGAAGACGTTACTGCTCCCCAGTCCAACACCACTGCCACTACTGCTACTGGTGGCGCTGTTATGCAACTGCCTGGGCTGTTGTCGCAGCCTTTGCAGATAATCACAAAGCTCCAGACCATAGTTATGCGTAAATTGATCGACTTTTCTTTTCCGATTAATGGCTACCTGGGAGTATTTGCGCATTTGGCGGCGAATATCATGGGTGTTGAACATTTGCCGGACGAATTGACTGTTTATCTCATCCCTGCCGATGTTCGGGTCTGGATCAAGACACAGCGGCTCAGCTGTTGCAAGCACCAGTTCGCTTTCCAGCTGCAGCCTCTCCTCGTAGGTTTGAAGGTTGGCGCGCTTCGCCAATTTCTGTACGTCCGAGTAAATAGTATCGTTGGTGGGCCTTAACAGAACATGATAGATATCACAGCTATTTGATGAAATTGGAAAGGTTTGGCGAAAATCTCTTATTTGACAAATCACACAACCCGAGTAGAAGACATTCGGTGACCGGTTCTCGAGGAGATCGGAGAGGAAGCTTGGCAACTGGCCGCTATCGATGCATTGCAATAGGTTGTCTACTTCGTAGGGCCACCGCAGCACTTCAATGAGATTGGCATCCTCATCGATGTCATCGGCAGTGTCTGTTGCTGTTGTCGTCGTTCCATGAATGTCATCCTGATTGCTTGGTGAGGGCGAATGGAGTAAATCATTATCGTGGCACTCATCATTGTTCAGCAGTTCTGCAGGGAGGGAATTGTTGTTGTTAATATTTACATTTGAATTGAATTTTTGCTGTTGTTGTTGTTTGTTGAATCGACTAGATGGGGAATTGTTATTATTGTTGTTGATGATGGAAGTAGAAGTGTTTGATAGTGATGATGTTGCACTTGATGATGATGATGATGGAGTAGTATCTTCAGATGATGATGTCTGCCGGTCGTCATGATATAATGCAAGAGAGTATCCCTTATTCCCAGGATAGAGATTAACAACGATTTTATTTAGTTTCTCACGTTGCACCAAACGTTCAAGTACAAAGGAACGAGAGCGAAGTCTCACCTGAAAAGGTGATTGTTTTAAATTCAATTTATTTTCAAAATGTTACAAAGCAAAACAAAGAAAAATACAAAAAGAAAACTAAAAATATGGTCGGTTTACGTACCCCAATTTGTTGTGCGATATTTAAATCATCCTCAACCATTTCCAAATACAATTCCTTTAACTTGTCCTGCATATTAAAGAACCTTGATGGAGCTGAAGAACCTGATTGAATTTCACTAGACTTCAGTGTAACTGTGGATGTCGATGCTGTTGTTGTCTTCACATTGGACGAAGAAGATGTCGATGTCGATGACGATGACGCTGATTGCGATTCATGTCGACTGTTTACAATACTACTGCTGCTCCGATTTTGCTGGTGCAACATCATATTACTTATCATCGGTATTGCTGCAGAAGTTCCTGAAGTCCTTTGCCTTTTGCTTGGCGAGCCAGTCGCTGAATTACTGCTACTATAGGAATTCGAAGATTGCCTCTTTTGTGATGATGCTAGTAATGTCGCCGCTGATCCCAACCCCGTACCTGATCCACTACAAATATTACCACCACCATTTCCTCCCGGTATCGTTGTTGTTATTGAAATGTTTGATTTAGTCGCTGAAGCTAAACTACTGCCACTATTCGCATTAGTTAACGTAGATTTCGTTGAAGTAGACGCCGAACATGATGGTGGCGTTGAAAGTAATGTATCGGGCAATGCAGCCGACGGTGATGTTATCGAATTAATATTCGATATGTGTGAAGATGAAAGCAGGGAATTCTCTGCTGACGATGATGTGGTGGCGGGTGTTTTAGATGTTTCGGCTGACAACTGCTGTTGTTCCGAAAGAAGATTTTCGCTAAGTGATGAGTTGATGCTTGAATAATCTGGCGGTGAATCGGCTCCATCGAATATACAGTATGGCGGTTGGCTGGGTATTTGATTGATGTTATGCAGGAGGCTTGAGTTGAGAAGACTTTGACTGGATTGCTGAATAGCTGGATAGGGTGGTGGAGGGGCTTGATGATGACGTGTGGTTGTTTGTTGTTGTTTTTGCTGCTGTTGTTGTTGTTGTTGATGTTGCTGGTTGTGTGGTGATGGTTGCTGTGACGGGGTTGAAGAATGTGCCGATGATTGCGCAGCAGGATGAGGAGGTGGAGGTGGCTGCGCCGCTTGATACTGTGGCTGGCGGAGCACATTCGACGTGTTGTTGGAGACCTTTAATCGCAACAGCGTGTCGTTAATTATAAACTGAAATGAAATGAGTGATTCAATGATTGTTTCAAACATCCACATATATTTTTTATTAAGCCTTAGTTTATAAGTCACAATTCTGAGGAAGTGTTTATTCTATTTAGCTGTTATATAAACGTGACGAAATGCATATGACCGATCCTTATCCATGCAGATATGTATACAACGGGCTCTGTGTTCATTTAATCCCTTGGATTAACGAAGAAGAGATCTACAACATTTAGTTTGCATTCAGGGCATTTAGTAGGGAGCATGAAACTTCTGCAGAAGACGCAAATTTGTCTTAGCTTCGAAAATTACTAAAAGATTCGGAAGCCTTATCAGATCACATATTTTGATTTCACTTATTTTGATACTTCGAGGAATCAGACGGTTAGGCAGTTTTTCCCCAAATTTGAAAATCTATTAAGCCAAAGTGCTTTTCTCACAATCTACTATGATTTTTGAATTGAAAATTATAGTAGGGGAGCCCAGGATGCTAAATTTGCAGTTACTAAAGCGTCATGTGGATTTATTGGATTGTGAAGTTTACGTTCTAAAACGAAAAAAAGTGTATGGCAGTTTTCCATTTTTAAAAATGTAAAAAAAAAACATTCGCATTGAAATACTCGAGCGCGTTAGATATTCATAGAGTATACGCGCTTTGTCTTGATGACAGCAGGAGTAACAAAGCTTGATCGAATTAGAAGTACTAAGATCCGTGGAATCCTTCATGTCAAAAGTACCATCTTGGACAAAATTCAGCACGACCGGCTCAGTTGGTATTGTCATGTTCAAAGGAGAGATCCGCAGAACCCCGTCCAAAAGGCAATATCGTACAACGTTTCAACAAATTCGCGACGAAAAAGAAAAGGCAGACCAAAACACTCCTGGTACAAGCAAATGCAAAAACAGCAGCATTTGGTTGGCCTCAGACATGGAACAATCCAAAACCGGGAGGCTTGCCGACGCTTTCTGAGGTCAACGCGGCGTACCCCACAGGCGGATCACTAGTGTGAAGCAGAAAAGTGGGAGAGTTGTGATCGCTTCAAGATCACTACTCGTAACGCCGGAAATGAAAAGAAGAAGATACGCGCTTTGTCTTTCTGATAACCGATAAATATTAATCTGACGATTAACTGGAGTAGGTGGGCGTATAGAGAGGTTGAAAAAAGAAAAAAAAAAGTTATTCGAGCGTGTCAGTTTTTTAAATTGAATGTAAATTGTACTCAAAAAAGTGTATTATCAATAATCGTGGCCATAAGTCATGGCTGATTTTTAAAAATGTAAAAAAAACACGTGACCTTGAAATACTCGAGCGCGTCAGATTTTTATACAGTAATCTAACAATTACATGGATGCTTAGTCTGACAATTTTAAAACAACAATTATTTGTCATTTCTATTTTTTATTACTGGATGCAATAAGAAAAATATGTACACATATGTATATACGAATTTTGATTTGAAATTTTGTTGAAAATACTAAAAAAAAAAAAAATCCCTGAAAGTTTGAGCTCTTAATATTAATTTTAAGTGCCCGATCAAGAGGTGTGAAGATTTTCCTTCGAAAATACAGGAAACTCTGATTTTATATTTTTAAATTTCTATAGCTCAGCGGCATTTCATGGGATCGCTTTAACCAAAGATGGTTTTTTCTCAAAATTGAACGCTCTTCAAAAGTGTTCATTGTGGCAAAGTCGTTACTCATACCGGCCAGGTGGTACGGGCCACTAAACCTGATTTTTCCATAAAATTCACGTTTTTCTCAGTTATCTCGTAAATAAAAAAAGCTACGGAAAATTTATAAATTACAAACTTGTAGAGAATTTAGTTTCCTACAAAAAAGGTCTTTTGGACCAAATTGCATCATATAGGTATTATACCTTTTATTGACGATTTTACCCAAATCGCCCCAATTTATTAAATAACATACCTTCAAAATAAAAAAAATTAATCGCGCTCGAGTATTTCAAAATGTTGATTTTTTTTACATCTTCGTGACTCGCCTACTTACTTAGGTCACGCTTAAATTGCCAGATTATTGAAATATACACTTTTCTGGATGTAATCAACTTACCATCTCTTAATCTGACGCGCTTGAGTTTTTCTGAGGACCACCTTTTTTTTCTAATCTGACGGGCTGCCCTCAACATTAAGGTTTCATATATATGACACAATACATTACAGCGTGCAAGGTTTCTCCCCATATGATTTTCTGACGCCCTCGAGTAACGCGCAAAATTCCCTCTTGGGCTCCCCTACTATTATGGGAGTAAAATTATTATTGTTGTGTTGTCACGATTTCATGCAACGGAAACACAATAAGTAGCTAAGTGCGGCTAGTACAATAGAAAACATGAAAATGATCTAAAATGCAAAACGAATTTTTATTTCTGTTTATTTTTTTTTGTTATTGTAGATTCTAAAAGATCATGTTTTTGAATTTTCATCTGCAATGTTTGAAGACTAGTCATTCCCAGTTAAGAAACTTATTTATATACAAAAACTATTCAATTTGCATAAACGAAACAGTTAATTTACTATATGAAAGGTTATAGAAGTGATAGTAGGGAAATTGGACTTCTAAAGGGTTTTCCAATAGGTATGATATGAGGTCTGTTTCTTTACTTTTCGTGTAAAGTTTGGGAAAAAGCCCGGGAAAAAGTTTGGGCTCGAGCTTTTTAATGTTGTTTTTGTAATCTCCATCCGAAAATGAAAAGTAAAGATACACCTTTGGGATGTTTCTTGCTGAATGACATTTATCATGCACTCTCAGCAGAGATACTTAAAAACATACAAACAATTTTGTTTAAGAAACGTGTTAAAATGAGCTCATAGCAATGTTACATTGCATACTTAACATTATTTTGAATTTTCAAACCTACAAAGAGAGATTATGCTTTCCATTTTTCACTTAATTTCAAAAATAAATTTGAATTCAATCGAAATGTTTCGATCAGCTGATTTCACAAACAGCCGATTTGACAAGCAAGAAAGTGCACGAGCAAATTGTTCGGGTAAATTCTTACTGGAGGGGAAGTGACTAAAAAGCAAAAGCTCTGCCACTTTTACGTCAAAAAAAAGTAAAGATACACGTTTCGGGATCCCGCGGGATCCCACGGGATCCCGCGTGTGAGTAAAGATACAGACCTATGATTTTGCAGTGGCGTTTCGGCCATTTGAAGTATCTCATAATCTCTCATTTGTTTCGTATTGCATTTAGAAGGGCTTACATTTCACCATTTAACCACCGTAAACGTCGTGAACTTTCGATTTAACGATTTTTTTAAGAAAATCATCTTTCCCGAAGAGGCTTACTTTTATTTGACTAGTGCGTTAAATAAACAACACTGGCGATGAAAACCCACAAAATATTCATGAAAAACCACTACATTCACCTAAATTGAATTGAATTGGTGTGGTTTTTGGGCTGGTGGAGTCATCGGTTCGTACTTCTTTCAAAATGAAGCCGGTAACATCATTACTGTCAATGGAAAGCGGTATAGATCGATGATAACCAACTTTTATGGCCGAAATTGGAAGAAGTTGATCTTGACAACATTTGTTTTCAACAAGACGGGGCTACGTGCCAAACAGCAAATGCAACAATTGAATCATTGCGAGAAAAATTTAGAGATTCGATTATTTCAAGAAATGGTGATATTGAATGGTCTCCAAGAAGTCGCGATTTAACACCATTAGACTATTTCTTGTAGGGTTATTTGAAGTCATTGGGCTTTCAAAATATACCAGATTCTCTTCAAGCTTTACAGGTCAATATTGAACGTGCCATTCATGATATACACGACTTGATTTAGTGGAAAAAGTGCTCGAAAATTGGGTTCATCGAATTTGTTGCTGCAGAAGAAAAGGTGGTGGCCATTTGAATGACGTTTTATTTAAAACTTAATTGTATTGATTGAACTGCACATTAAATAAAAAATATTTGAATTTCCTTAACGAAAAGTGTGTTTTTTTTTTCAAAAAAGAAATCATATCACTCTTATTGGAAAACCCTTTACCAATGTACAAAGAAAAGAGAGATATTGTGTAGCCGACAGCAAAAGAAAAACAAACCTATTTGATAATAATTTTTGGTAGGTCAACAACATATTCAATCCAAAGCACTCCAAAATAAAGTAAAAACTTCATCAAATATATAAGCCTTCAGACAACGAGGAGCTAGAGGTTTATTTGGGGCTGATCAAAGATACATATGTATGAAAGAGCAGTGACTAAGGTAAGATGTCCAAATAAAATCACTGAAGCATTTCAAGTCACAGTGGATGAACACCAAGGAAGCGTTTTGAGTCATCTATTCTTTGCTGAAAATAGAACCATCCCAAGCAAGGATACTATCACACCGCGCCGGCAACGAGCACTTGATGTTTGGGAAGGCAGTGGGAACCGTATTAGTTCGAAAAAGACTGAATAATTCTGTTTCCTGTTTTTTGGTGCGGGCATGCATATTTTCCAGGTTTGTTTGAATAGAAATATGCTACTTAGTGTGTAAACGTCCTGAAATTCACTCAGGGCTCCAAATGGTTCAGTGGGAGCTCCCTACCATAATAACCATTTACCTTTCCAATCCTCCCATTTCCTCATCCTGTTTTCCCGGGGAGCACAATGGATCCTTGAGATCCGAGTGAGGTGCTGCCACTTGTGGCTGCACCCCCCATTCAACCACCTCCACCTCCAGCACTCACAGTGAGTTCACGATGACAGACATTGTACAGAAAGTATAACAATTTTTAATGTTTTTTGGTCTCGGACTTGCTTAATTGATTTGAAATTGAATTACATAAAATGTTTATTATTGTAATGACACTCAGGGAGAAGACTTACATGTCGTTTTTTTGATTGTTGAAGTAGTGCTAAATTTGAAGAACTATTTTTTTGTAGTGTAATTGATAATAAACTTCTAATTTGAAATCAAAACCGTTGCTACAAAGTTGAAGGAAGTTTTTCACATGTACAAACTATTTTATCATTAAACTGAAGCGGTCAGGCGAAGAAGGAGTTAAATGCATTCTTTTGTCTTTTACAACAACATACCAAACCTTCCCGTTTTACAATTTTTGCAGTTCTCAATTCCGAATTGGTACCATTTCAATTCGCTTATCACTTTGTCAACGGAATTGAATTTGGTTGATGAATTATAAAAAACACTTTTTATTGCTATACATGACAAATAGTGAACTATATTAACATTTTCGTGTACTTAAATAGTAGAAAGATCCAATGAACATAAAAATTTAATTTTTAAATCGTTTCTATGATATAAAATCAGTAGTGAATCTTTTCGAAAATAAGAACACAATTTTTCAATACGTACGTATTCAATTTCGCTTTTAATCCGAATGAAAATCAGAACAGCCATGTAAATGTCTGACTGTTCCTTACCGTTTCTTACCGATCACAAAATAAAATGTTTTCAAAAAGTCATTTTCAATGGCAATCGAAAAGTTCGTTTATCGTTTATCGCTTATATCTTTAAAAATAAAATATAAGTAAATAGGTTGGCAGAAGAGCGAGCTGTCTCCACACACGCCATTTTCCTACGATGTGCTTCCAAAAACCCTTTGAGCCGGAGCTTTGAAGTCCATCCCCTCTACATATCCCAACCATCGTCGTCTTGCGATGCGTACTCTTAAAACTATGACAATGTTACGGTACATCTTTTACAGTTTGTTGTTGAACCTTCTTCCCCGCACATTGTTTTGACATACGGAACCAAAGATCAATTGGAGTATTTTTCTTTAGAAACGAGCAAGGGATTGCTCATCTGCCTTAGGTTTATACATGCTTCCGCGCCGTATAGCAGGACAGGGATAAACAAGGTTCTATAAAGAGTTACCTTTGCTTTTCTATAGAGTGGTTTATTTCTCAATAATTGCCTTCTTAACCCAAAGAAGCAGCGATTGGCAAAAGTAATTTCGTTTGATCTCTGCACTGTTTTTATTTTCTGTCCTAGGTAGACGAGGTCCTCTAATACCTCGAAATTATGAATTTCTATTGTGAAGTTTTGTCCAAATTGTTGATGTTCTCTGTTAGGCGAAGTAAGAAATCGAATTTTGATGGCATTGTGCAATTACTATCAAAGGACTTTTCAGATCCTCGTAAAAGGCGAGCGAAAAACATTTTTTGTGTAATGTTTCAGAGATTATAATCACGAACCTTTCACGTAACAGGCAGATATGCTATCCATTACGCAACGGATAAAATAAATAAATAGGGTGCCGCAACAGAGGGAGGGGTCCCTCGGCCTAGCGCATTTCTCACAACCATGCCTTGAGAGGGAATGGAGGGCAGAAAGCAATTTTCATGGCAATGAATTTACTAACGGAGGACTTGCTAATTCCTCGCGAAAGGCGATAGGTGGAAAAACATTTTTGCCTCTGCTGGTTCGAATCCAGGTTCGAATCCACCTCGAACCTCTGGATAGCAGGTGGACATACTAACCATCACGCCACGGGTAACACGCAACGGATACCAAAATATTATATCTACATGATGGCCTATGCTTTAGAACTGTTAGTTTTTATTTATTTAACTAATGAACTGATAATAATAAGAAAAATACTCAACCGAATCAATACTGTCGATGTATTGAAAGTAGTAAAACTTGTTGCGTCTTCAAAATTGAAGTCTTTTGATTATTTTGAGCTCAAAGGAATGTCCAGTCCAATGAAACGTTCTGTCATTATTTGAAAAACTAAATTTTTCAATTTCTTCGTTCAAATAGAAAAATTTATGAGTTTTTAAACTTTGAAAGAAATAATTTTGAAGCCAATTTTTGCATTAAAATAAATAGATAAATAAACGTTTTTCAAGCAAGTTTCTAGAATGCTTTTCTTGAATACTACGTTTTCCGTTTTTATTTTAATAATGCAAAAATATTTAGAGTTTTCCAAAACAAATTAAAAACTGTTAAGTACTTTGCATGAAAACTACTTGTAATAATTTAATGAAACATAGTTCACTTTGACAAGTCTGAAATTATTATTCTCAAATTTCAAAATTAATTTTTTCTGTCTCTTTCAAAACTTACATTTGATAACTTCGTTCTAGAATATTTTAATAATAAAATTGTTTTGTTCATTTCTAAAAATTGAAGATAATCTTTTATTATTCGTTCTGAGGTTATGGGCCCAGAATACTGTTACTAAGAAGACCTGAATCAGAAGAATTTCATCAAGGATTGAAGGACTTTAATAGGAATTCTTTTTCACTGCATAAGAGATTATTTTCAATTTCAGAAGAAGGAAAATTAAAGATGGCCGATAATAATTCTTGCACTTTCAAGATTCCACTTTTTGATGGCACGAATTTCAGCAATTGGAAATATCGTGTGGGGATTTTGTTGGATGAAAAACTCCTGCGGAAATATATTGAGCAAGATTTGGCAACTATTCTTGGGAAAGAGACCGTTGAGGCTGCTCGCAGTAAGATAGTTTCAGATGAAAAGAAATGTATTTTAATCTTAGTCCAAACTATTCATGATGGGCAACTGGAAATCATTAAAGATAAATCAACGGCAAAGGAGATGTTTGATGCGTTGACTAGTATCTTCGAAAGAAAAAGCATTGCAAACCAATTGTTGTTGCGGAAGCAGCTCCTTTTGATGAGGTATAATGAGAGTGAGGTTATAATTGATCATTTTCTTCGGTTCGATACGAAAATTCGGCAGCTGAAATCAATGAAGCAAAGATAGAGGAACTAGATGTCATTATTCATTTGCTGCTCACCCTACCTGGAAGCTATGACAATTTAGTGACTGCATTGGAGACTATGAAACAAGACGATCTCACCCTGGAATTTGTGAAGACTCGGTTGATGGATGAATTCAATAAAAGAAAAGGTGGAGCATCAAGTTGTACTGAGCCCGGTGCAATGGTTGTTTAAAGCAAAAAGAAGCAACTGATTTGTTACGGATGTGGTAAGCCTGGACACATCAAGAGCAAATGTTTATTCAAACGAAATAAAGAGGTAGATAACAAAAAAAAATTAAAACAGCATAGCTCGTCAATGTGTGCAATTGAGGTTAAGAAGCATGAACAGCAGCACAAGTGGTAAAATCCTGTGGAAATAAAGTAAAATTTGTCTTGGATTCTGGAGCTACTCAACATATGGTGAACAGTAAGCAATATTTTGACTGTTTGAAAAATATTGAGGAGATTCAAATCTCAGTTGCAAAAAAGAGTTCTAGTATTAGTGCGGTCAAATTGGAAACATAGTTATTAAAACTTTTCATGACAGTCCTAAGAAAAAGATGTCGGACGTTTTATATGTCGAAGATCTGAAGTGCAACCTGATACCTATTCGAAGTCTTACCAAGAAAGGATACAACATTCAATTTGAGGGAGACCATGTGTATGTATCGTTCAATGGTGATACTGTATTTGAAGCACATTCTATAGGGAAATTGTACGAAGTTGATTTTCATATTTTTAAAAATTTTGCTGGTATCTCAGGTGAGCAAAATTTAAATCATTCCTCCCAACTATTAGGCACTATAGATTGGTGCATATGAACTTGCCTGACTTGAAGAAGTTAGTATGTCGGCGAATGGGTAAGGACTTAGAGCAGGTTAATGTTAATCTTGAATCTGAATTCTGCGAATCGTGTGTTATTGGCCAAAACAAGCACGCAGTTCATTTGCAAAGAACAAAAACATACGGTCCAGAAGAATTCTGGAATTAATTCATAGTGATGTATGTGGTCCTATGCCAGTTCCTGCATATAATGGGTCCCGGTACTTTGTTTCATTCACCGATGACTACTCAAGAGCTTCAATGATTTACTTTATTAAAAGAAAATGTGAAGTAATCGACAAGTTCAGAGTTTGTGACTATAAGCCACCTGTTTCCTGATACATATTATAAAAAAAATAAACAAATATTGTGTCAGAGCAAAGAGGGCCTAGCGCAATTCTCACAACCATGCCTTGTGAGAGAATGCAGGGGACCTACAATTTCCTTCCGGTTCTGAACGACTAATCGAGAAAGACCCTACCATGGAAATGAATTTATTAACAGAGAACTTGCTAACCATCACGCCATGGGTACCACGGATATTGTCAGGAATAAAAACAATACTAAGATGAACTTGAATACTCTTTGCAGTTCTGTTTACAATTTCATAAAGAAAAAAGTGTTTTCCAAGTAGTCAAGTATTAGTTTTTAGCATTTAAATTAACTCTTTAAAAACATGTCTTGCCATTTCAACAGTAAAAGTAGAATTTTTCAAAACAAATTGTATTTTCAACACAGATTTGTTAGAAAAACTCCATGAAACATTCCACAAAAAGCAAAAAACCATTCCCAGGATATTTCAATTTGTTAGTCTTGTATAATGACATTTCTAATGTTGTATAATCCAACATACAACACTCCTAAAAAGAACTGAAAGTTTTATTAAAATTTTATTTATTTTGGTTACACTTACATCAGCTTCTTGACATGATGAGTCCAAGCTTTGCATTTTGCCTGAATCCTCCACATTCAATCCAATATTATGTATCACCTTCTAGGATTGTTGTTAGTATTCTCTTAATTCTTTTTTCTTTTTTTTTTTTAATTTAGCTTCTGTTGATATTCCTTCAGTAGTTTGTTCTTCCTTCAAAAGTTTCTTTGCTTTTTGGTGATCCTTTTATTAGGTCTCTGCTATGACAGTCTGTCTTACTTGCTCTCCTTTTCCTTCGTCGTAGTCTTTGTCACTAATTTTTCTTCACTTCTTCACCTCACAAATCTAAAATAAAAATACCATTTTTCAAGTTAAAGATTTATGCAAATATTTATTTGAATATTAACACATCAACTATTATTAACAATAATTGTCTTTATAATTTTTAAAATATGAGCATTTTCTGACAGGAGCCCTAAGTCAGTCAAATATTAAAAAAAAAAAAAACTAAAAGACGACACAAACGAGAAGAAAATTCCCTGTCGTATGTGTGTGAGCGAAAGTGAGACAGCAGGGCGGCGGAGGAGGAAATTATCCCATTTGCATTGGATTATATTTTTTTCTTTCAGCGATGAAAAACTATTTTCCATTGTAAAAAAAAATTGTTCAACTTTCGTAAACAATTTTTTTGTTACTTTTTCCATCTCTCACCTTTCAGTAGCGGTTATGTTTTAAAGCTTTGCTAGTTCGTTTTTTTTTAATGTTACTCCCTACTTCAGGCTACTGTGTTCTGTGTAGGGGGAAAAAGTTTTGCACAATGTTTGGCATTTGACACAGAAATGTAGAAAAAAATTATAGTTTTCTAAATCCGCATATGTTTGCGGAGTATTTTAACACTTTTCCATTGTTCACTGATTGTTTATGTTTTTTAGTTTACATTTTATTTGCATTTATGTTGCGAATTTTTCTTCAAAATCGTTTCTTTTTTAAAGAAAATATTAACCAAAATGAATAATGGGGGAGAGAGTGAGATAGAACTGAGTTTCTTTTTCAGTAGATGACATGTTTTGACAGATGGATGGGATTTTATTTTTTGACATTTGTCTATGACTTTCTCATTTTGTTTCAAAAAGTATTCACTGTTCACTCTCGTAGCATAGTTTGAGAATGAAGAGTTCAAGAAAAGAGAAAACCAAGTGAATTCTTGAGTGTGGCACGTGCGACAAGATTATCTGAATAAACTTGAGGAACGGAATGGGTTCATTTAATAACAAAAAACAAACTTCTTGGTGTGAAGCTCAAACAGCTGATTGTATTTAGACAAATCCAATAGAAATATGTTATGTATCGTATCGAAAATCGAGAACGTTGACAAACAAAATTACCAAATGTTTTTGTAGGTAGGACAAAAAAAATTAAGCTACGTTGTTGTATACGAAAAATTAGAATTTTCCTTGGGTCTAATGCGGACGTACGTCCTTTCCACACGAGGATTCATGTATCGCCATCAAAGAAAATCCAATACCAATTTTAAGTGGAGCAGTTCTAACTTCCCCTGTTTGGGATTTACATATACTCTATTATTAATTTTTCTATGGTTTTTGATTTTGGCTATGTAGCTACTGATTACATGGTTTGATTGTTTTAGTTACTTAGATTGGTGGTAGAAGTAAAATTCTTTGATCTCAATTCAGCACTTTTTCAGATTCTGAATAACAATTGAATTTGAACTTCTTCTCTAGCTTATTTGTTTTGTATTGCATGACTTCACCACGATTTTAAATCAATTGTAACACTTAACTTTTACGGCTCGCGTACACTGAATCCGAATTACCGGCCGATATCGGATCGGAGCTGTTCGGACTACAATCTCGGACGTTCGTCTGCATACACTGCTGCCGTTCTCTGACGATAACTGACAGACATCCTGTTATTGAATTTATTTCAATTGAAACTTCTTTCCATAGATTTTAAGTGACATCTCTATTATTATATGCCTTTGAAAAGTTATTCCACAGTGGTGTCCTACTAAAAACGAAATTTACTAACTTTCCACTATCCATTGCTTGTATTCTTGTGTACTTCTACTGGCAAACTGACGTACGACGTACGATAAGTCCAAACAAGTTCGGATTTGTTGGTTGATCGGTTGTAGTCGGCCGACATGGGCGACCTCTGACGTTGTCGGTTGGAGTGGTGTACGTACCCTCTTTGCTTAACACATGTTTGGATCGATCGTCAGAGTTCGGCCGACAACTGCCGATTATAATTCGGATGATGTCTGATTTAGTGTACGCGAGCCGTTACGGTGTCGTTTCAATCGAAAATCTGACAAGTTGTATGCACCCCACAGTAAAGTAGGTACACACTGTCTTGAGTCCTCATAATTACTATTTGACTTTGAAAAACTCACTAGTTGAAAAGGACCTGCTGCATCCGTAGGAACAAGGTCTAAGAATTTTATTTTCCATGTTCCAACAACACATAAAGGACCCCAGATAGGAGACGCGACAGTAGCTGAATCATTCTTAACAGTAAAAACACAGTATTTGATTCATTTATAATCTAAATTAACTAACCTGCTTTTAGCAAAACAACATCAAACTCAATATCCAAATTCGGTTTCAATAAAATCCCACATTCCATCAAATTCCGTTCGTTCCGTGGTGTTAAGATATATACCATCTCTGCTTAAAGACTATAGAACATCCCTGTAATAAGCAATTCCATTTCGTTTCGTCTTGAACACTATTCCTATTTCTCTTTAAAATATCGTTGCTCTTTTTACGTCCTTTCGTTCGCACGCGAAACACACACGAATACCGCAACCAGACGAGAACACACTACTTAAGCTACCTACACATACACAACCCAAAGTTTATACTGCCGACTTTTTCTCGCATATTAAATTCGAATGCATTGCTTGCCAAATAAACATATGATTATATATATTCATCTCTGTCACCAGGGGGCACGAATTTCATTGACAAGAAACGCCGAATATTTTCGTTCTCAACCACAGAGGGGCGATAAAATTTTCACTTTTTTCGAAACCAATTAATCGCAAAAAACCCGTAGTAGAGATATTAAAAGAATAAAATAAACAAACAAGCACAGTGGCTTTAAAGTATATTATTGAAAATCTTAGAGAATTTATATGATGGAATTTTAGGTTTAATTGTGAAGAAACCACGGAGCGAAACAACGAACGAATTCTCTTTTCAAACTAATACGAGTATCTGAGTGTGTGTGAACATTTTGCGTGAACTATATGAGATGAAACACGTGTGCGGATGAGAATTATGTTAGTATGAGTTAGGTGGAATTGAAGAAAATAAGAACGATGCAAAGCAGAATGTCAAAATTTTTGGGAAATTTTTTCTTAGATAGGTTTGATTTGTAATTTATGAGAAGTAGTTCTGTTCGTTTCAGCATTTCATTAGTAATAATGAAAAAACACATATATGAATTCGTTCTTTTACGGCCTTATTATTCACCCAATAAACCCGGGTTTAAATTTTCATCCGGATGTAAAGTCGCATAAACCCAATTGTCAAAAGCTAATCCATATTATTCACTCCTAATAAACCCATGGATTTAAGCCGCATTGTGCTGTTGGGTTTATGTACTTACATCCGAATGTTTTTTTTTGTCCGTTTGTGCACTATAAAAAACAAAAACAAAATTGACAACTGGGTTTATTTCTATTGGGTTTAAATTTAAGGTGTGAATATTATGGCCGTTAGGATGATACATTTTACATAGATCTTGAACTTAGAAGCGAAGAAGTAAAGCGGTATGAATATACAGCCTTATTTATAAACAAATAATAGGGAGTGAATAGCGCTGTGTTCCTCTTATAATATCTCTGAACAGGAAAACCTTATTTATAAAACTTTCTGAACGTAACATAGGCTGAACGCCGATTTGGGTAGTATGGAGACTGAATAAATTTGTGTCTTCGCTATTTTGAAATGACAGGGGAATGTTAGTACGCCGGCGGATACATAGATGGCTTTCAGGGACCGTTTTGTCTTCGATAGTGAAGTATACCTAGGATTTTCCTTTTTGGTGGTTTTCTTACGCACCAGCTGTTCAATAGGTAGAAAATACACATCATTGCTATAATAGGTTTATAAACAAGAATTTATGCAACGAAGAATAGAGTGCTATTCACTACATAACTATTCATCCGTTCAGAGCTATTTAGGGAAATCTAATAAATACGGCTGATAGAATTTAAAGCACAAAAGACAGATAGAGAAACATAGCTCAAATTTATAATCATTTAAAGTCGCCTTAAAATGAGCCTTATGGTGGATTTACATGCATCTGCAAGTGCAGATGAAAATCGGAAAAAGACACAAGATGTAAAATTCATACTTGTCTGATAGAGAGGGAACGAACTTCCTAGTTATATTTGCAGATGAAAAATTATGGGTGCAGATGAGCATGTTCATCTGCAACCATAATTTTTCATCTGCAACCATAATCCTATTCGTCTCTCTTTTTAACCTTTGTGCTTTGTAATCTTCATCCGTCTCGCTTTACTTTTCTGCACTTCCGCAGTTGCACATGCATGTAAACCCAGCATTATGGTGGATTTACATGCATCTGCAAGTGCAGATGAAAATCGGAAAAAGACACAAGATGTAAAATTCATACTTGTCTGATAGAGAGGGAACGCACCATCTGCACTTCCTTAGTTATGGTTGCAGATGAAAAATTATAGGTGCAGATGAACATGTTCATCTGCAAACATATTTTTTCATTTGCAACCATAATTCTATTCGTCTCTCTTTTTAACTTTTGTACTTTATAATCTTCATCCGTCCCGCTTTTAACCTTGGCCAAACCAACGCGGTGAGACCGTACGATGCGATTGCGATAAGTCAAATCCCTATGCATTAAGTCAAACGTCCATAAACGTTTGACTTAATGCATAGGGATTTGACTTATCGCAATCGCATCGTACGATCTCACCGCATTGGTTTGCGCAAGGCTTTACTTTTCTGCACTTCTGCAGTTGCAGATGCATGTAAACCCAGCATTATGGTGGATTTACATGCATCTGCAAGTGCAGATGAAAATCGGAAAAAGACACAAGATGTAAAATTCATACTTGTCTGATAGAGAGGGAACGAACTTCCTAGTTATGGTTGCAGATGAAAAATTATGGTTGCAGAGAAACATGTTCATCTGCACCCATAATTTTTCATCTGCAACCATAATCCTATTCGTCTCTCTTTTTAACCTTTGTGCTTTGTAATCTTCATCCGTCTTACTTTTCTGAACTTCCGGAGTTGCAGATGCATGTAAACCCAGCATTAGTGCCACACTTTTATAATTGATTTTAACTTCATACTTTTTAGAGTCACTCTAAATTTAAAGTCAAACAACCCCCACTTTAAATACTTAAAACCTTGCTCTAAATCATTTCTTTGACATTTTATGTGATTTATTTCCGAACAAATATTTGTTCTGATGTATTTCCCGACAGAAAACAAAACCTTCATTTCACATTTTCGTTTGCAATCCAAATATATATGCCATTTTTCACCAGAATTTATTTTGTTTTAGCTTTGTAGGTCTGTTACTTCACTTCATTTGCCTAAACTGTCAAAATTTTGGTTCTATTCACATTCATTTTAACAAAGTCCTTTTGAAGACTACTTCTAGATAGTAGATTAATTTATTTTTGATCTAAATATGTGGAAAGGAAAGGCTATTTTTAAACTATTTATTTGCCTTTTCGATAGATTTGGATAGAAAATAAATAGATTCAATTCACTAATGGGCCGTGAAATTGATTTAAATTGTAACACGTACGACACACGTACGCTTAGTTAAAAATTTGGATTTTATGGGAGAATGTTTACATACGAGTATATATTTCTCTTTTGATCATACTCTACTGCAGTCGCGATGTCAAAAAAGTAGTTTAAATTTCAAAGATGAAATAATAAATACTAACCGTATTTATGAAGGAAGCGGTCCTAAATATATTTTTCTGACAAATCAGGGTACATTGGTCATAGTTAACAAAACACGCACAAGTATTATCACTTTGCACTTCAAAATCAAAAACGTTTAAAAACACGTGTTTTATATGCATCAAGAGCCAGAAGGCAAAAATTTTATTTTTTATTTTTGGCTTGCATTGCATTGGCGATTGTTATCAGTTAAATAATTCGCGTGGTAGGCTATTATCCTCAGCAAAAAGAAGTTAGTGCAAAATCTGGTGATATATATACAAGCAAGTGAAAAATAGGACGAAAATTCAATTTGAATATAATTTTAATTTTTTTAATTTTAATAGACAGAAGAAATTCTTTGTAAATATCACATTTTTTGTGAACACGTCCATTCGAAAAACATCGCAATAATGGTGGTGCCATCTTCATTTAAGAACTTAACCACAGGAATGCCTTAACTGATTTTACTGTGGTAAATTACGACAGTAAAATGCTTTGTTGTTGTTCCTCAAGGGAAATTTTTACTGTACTATATACTGGCTTAAAAAAACACACCTACTATCTATTGAATGGTCAAAACCACCATTGTGAATGATAGTTAAGACCATAACCAAAGAAATAAGCATTGACTACAACCATTCAAGTTTAAGGCGACATCTATGTGCCACACCACCTATTTGAATCATGAACGCAATAGCTGTGTTCAATGAGAAAAAAGCACGACAGAGCAAGAAACAAGAAAAATGTCAAGACTAAAGATTTCAGCAATCAATGGAAAGTGAATTTACTATCATCTTACAAAACTACTAGGTAACTTTTAAGGGTTGTAAACAAGTTTATAAGAATTTACATAGACGATTGTCGTCGAAGGATCCAAGTTTGAAATCATTCTAGTCAAACATAAATTAACATCTGATGTTAGTTCAATTTTTTCGATAATTAATTCGATTCGAAATTGATTGTAAATTACAAAATGTACTTTAAATATGTGAAACAAGCGTCACCGGGTGATTTTGCCACTTTATCTGCTTTCACGCAAAATGAGGTGCTGAAAATGCTGCTCAAAGTCCTAATCTCAAAACGCCATTTGTTCAAATTCGAATAACTTTCAATCGAAATAAAAAAATCTAAAAATACTCACTCAATCATACTTGTGTCGAAAAAAAAACTGTCCTGGAACATCAAGGAGCATTTTCAGACCGTTAAATTAGTGCAAAAAGATGGCTCCTCATAATTCTGAGAAGTGACCACTAGCTACTTGTCGCGAAGTAAGAATCCTCTCAAGAATACAACGTATGTAACTCAAACGTCAAAAAGAATTTTTTTACGAGCCATTAGAGCTTTATTCAAGCAATTGCAATTTTTTGAACTGAACAGAAATAATTTTAGTTTAATGGAAAGCGACATTAAACGGCAACTGTGGTACCTATAGCTGTCATTTTGATGGCGTTTTACTAAAAGTCCTATTGTAATAAGGGTAAGTGTTATCCCACGGATTCCTCTTGGATATCGAATTGTTCAACACGTTGCTATTTAAAAACCGACCTTTTGCTTTCGGGAATTTCGTCATTTTCTAATTTAAAAAATATAAAACTATTCAAAGTTTTTTTTAAAACTGTGCTATTTTCTTTTTGTTGACCAAAAATTTGGTTGAAAATCTTAATAGGGCACTATGTTTTTACTGTTCGAATAAAGAAAACGATTTTTGTTGGATATTCCAACTCGAATACTAGTGTTTATATAGGCAGTTTTCAGAGATATTTTTTTCTCCAGGCAACTAACATTTATTTTGTACCAAGCCTGAACAGAATGCTGCTAAATTGCTCTTATGCAAGGATAACACCAATGCCCTTCTTACCTCTTTCCGTTGAATCGTAGAACATCTTATATTCACACATCTCTGCACATATTTCTTCCACTTGTATTATAAAGTGACTTTGAGAGAAATTTCGTTTATAAGAATAATCGTAAAAGCTCGTCGTTGTCTTAGATTCACTCTTTCTTAATGCGATCAGTTGTCTTGGTCTTTATTTACTTCCACATATAAATCATATTTCAAATCGCCATTCACCAAACGATTCGAGATTCCCATAAACAAAAGCACAAAATCATTGATTTTTAATTAATATTAATTTTAATTTGTTTCTTTAAAGGTATTTCATCATAATACATAAATAGAGATTATCAATTAAATCTAAAATACATTTAAGTTTCTATAATATATTAACGTTACATTTAGTTTTGAAATATTCTAGATTACAAAATGCAAATAAGGAAAGAATATAAAATAAAAACAAAATCAAACAAGACATTTAAAAGAAAAGATCTTAAATTCAAAAGTAAGATACATATATTTTAAAACTGAAATATAACTTGAAAATATATAAAAATAATAGGAATTCATTGGCCGTCTTAAATAATACACAAAGTTATCGGTTTCGGTTTATTAATTTTTGTTTCATTTTCATTAAAGAATTAATATTTCTTATTTAAATTACTAAATCTAAGACAGTAATTCATTTTAGTAAATCATATTAAACAGTAAAAATAAGTTACGACATTTAAGCGCGAAATCGATTGTAAAAAACCATAGTCATGAAGCGAAAGATAAATGTGCAAATTTTATAATTTAATTCTTTTTTAAGTTATTCTTTTTAGGAAAGAAAAAATTAATTGGAAAATAATGTAAGCTAATTCGAAATATTATTATAGTTTCACGTTTCTTGGCTTTTATCAATGTTTTAGATTTTGATTTCCATGGAGGTAAAGTTATAAAGTACGGCTCCTTACTTTCCCTTTAAAGGATGCCCTGCTGGCACCGTCCAAGTAACAACTCTTCCATGTTAACACATGCTGGAGTTGAGGTCAATGGATCTCTTGATCGTCCATGTCTTTTTAGATTTTTTTTTTAGTAACACGTTCTTGCTTGAAACCAAATGAAACTGAAGTGGTTCTTCATAGAACTTAATATTTTTTGTCATGTTAAACGGAAATGTTTAGATGAATGTTGTTCAGTAATTGATGTTTCAAATTGACATAATGTATTCTTTTAGCTTATCATAATCCCTCTTCTTAATATAACGCATATTCCCTTCTTATTACCAGAAACAAACCACTATAACTACTCGTTAAATATTTTTTTTTTGTAATTTTTTACTTGAGATCTTTTTGCCATGTATGGGTTAAAAATAGTATAATAGTATAAGTTTCACAAAATTAAAAGAAAAAACCATCAAGTATTATTTTTTTATACGCCTAACGGTTCAGAATTGTCAAAATTCAGTTCCTCTGTTCTTTATCTGCCTGCAGTTTTTTCCATGTATCTCCTAGTGCCTTTGCAAAGTGATCGTCAACAGATGGCATTGATGATGGTGATGAAACTGTCGATGTAGTTGTTTTAGATGAGGATGTAGTGTCATTGACGTGTGCCAATGGTACATGGGCCGGAGACTCAACTCTGGCCGCTGATTCATGAGGTGGCGATTGTTCAATCGGCCTCACTGGACTCATGGTTGGTTTAGTGGTTAAGGCTTGAGGCATAACCACTACAGCTGGAGGAGTAGGGGTAGAACGATGATGCTCTACGGCTTGATGAAGTAGTGTTGGTGTTACAGCGGCCATTGGTACTTGTTGAAGTGATGGTGGCGGTGGTGTTGGAGTTGGGGTTGGCGAAGGCGTCGTAGGCACTGGAGACTTTTTACCAAAGAGAGCAACATAGTCTGGTCCTAAGGAACGACGGAAATGTTCATCTATCACGGTCTCACACATCGATATTGATTCTATTGGAAAAAATATTTATTTAAATATGCGATTCATAGTTGGTATGTTCAGATTTTTCACTTACCAGTACTCTGATTGTCGTTCTCTCGATTCGATACAAGATAACTGTCACGTGAATCACCACGCTTGGGTGGTGCTTGTGTTATAACACTTGGCCTGGCAAGTGTTGATGCAAATGTCGATCCCGGCAATGGTTCCCTGTATGGGGGTGGCGGTGATGCCCTTGGTTTCATTGTTGTCGATGTCACAGACATATCAATGGGACTTTCAGCTATTGGCAATGTTGTTCGATTTGTGGACTCGCACAGCGGTCTCAGTGTAGGCGGTTGGGAGACCATCATTGGCGGTGAACCTGGTGGTGATCCAACCATCGATGGTGTATTTTGAGATGACAAAGAATGCTGGTATTCAGATGCAGCCCGCATACGACGATCACGACGCCATTTTGTGGTGGGAAGTTCTTTGGCAGTTAAGCGGGATTCTGAAAAAAAAAATTTCGAAAATTAATATTTGATACTCAACAAAGGAGAAAACAGGAGAGCGATACTCAAACCAAAGATTTTCCTCAAAGAGAGTGATGGTAAAGTAAAAAAAGAGAGAGCGAGATAGAGATAGATATATATATATATATATATATATATATATATATATATATATATATATATATATATATATATATTTAATTATATATATATTAGGGTGGGTAAAAAAAAAACAAAAAAAATTTTTTTTTGATCCGACACACGAAAATTTGTTTTTTGGTACCTCTAGAAAGTACTTACAAAATTTGAGCTCTTAATATTAACGGGAAGATGATGCTCATCGTAGTTTTCCATTTTCAGTTTAGTATCATATAAAAATGGTCATATTTTTTTAAAAATAGATTGTTCAACCAGTCGCAAAAACAGTATTTATAGGAAATTGAACGGTCTACAAAAATGGTCTCTAATACTTTTTCATTATTCTAACCATTTAAAAGATATTCAAGGTAAAAAATTTAAGTATTTTAAAGAAAATTACTTTTTTGTTTTGAATTTTGTAACTCACTAAAAAATAGTTATTATCAAATGAACATCAATTATTTCAATAGAAAATTGAACGTTCTACAAAAAAGGTCTTTTGTTGTTAATCGATTACTCCAACCATTTAAAAGATATTCGCAGTAGAACTGCAATTCCTACGAATTCTAATAATTTCTTTATAAATATTTCCAATTTATCTACTCAATTTATGAGTTTTGATAATATTCATGTGAACTTGAGTTTATTCCAAAAAAATTACAGTTTGCAAGTTATGTAGTATCTTTTGTTTGAGAATATATTTCATTTCATTGGACTTTTCTTTGTAGATCATAAATTACCTTAAAATTTATAAATTAAACAGACAAACTTAAAATATTAATTAAAAAACTATTAAAATTAGTGGGAGTTGCAATTCTGCTGCGAATATCTTTAAAAAAATTTTTTAATAGATGTATTGGAAATATTTATTAAGAAATTATTAAAATTAATAGGAATTAATATTCTACTGCGAATATCTTCTAAATGGTTAGAGTAATCGATTAACAACAAAAGACCTTTTTTGTAGAACGTTCAATTTTCTATTGAAATAAATGATGTCCATTTCAAAATAATGATTTTTTAGTGAGTTACAAAATTCAAAACAAAAAAGTTATTTTCTTTAAAATACTTCAATTTTTGACCTTGAATATCTTTTAAATGGTTAGATTAATGAAAAAAGTATTAGTGACCATTTTTGTAGACCGTTCAATTTCCTATAAATACTGTTTTTGCGACTGGTTGAACAATCCATTTTAAAAAAGATATGACCATTTTTATATGATACTAAACTGAAAATGGAAAACTACGATGAGCATCATCTTCCCGTTAATATTAAGAGCTCAAATTTTGTAAGTACTTTCTAGAGGTACCAAAGAACAAGTTTTCGTGTGTCGGATCAAAAAAAATTTTTTTTTGATTTTTTTGACCCACCCTAATATATATATATATATATATATATATATATATAGAGAGAGAGAGAGAGAGAGAGAGAGAGATTAGAGAGAAAGAGAGAAAGAGAGTTAGAGAGAAAGAGAGATAGAGAGAGAGAGAGTTAGAGAGGGAGATAGTGAGAATAAGAGAGAAATGGAAAGGAGAAATGGAAAGGGGAAATGGAAAGGAGAAATGAAAAGGTAAAACGAAAGAGGGACATCACAAATCACATATGACAAGGGGAGTGAGGTCGAGACAGGGGGATAGTGAAAAATGACAGGAGCAAATAAAAAAAAGGAAAAAGAAATACAGAGAACAAAACAAAATGGTAAAATAGTTGCCATTCACTGATTTTCCAGCCAAGGTTTTTGCGTTCTACAAACACACTACAAAAAAGAACTTGAATGCTTTGCAACATTGAAAATTCAACTCATCGCTTCCAATTTAACTGACCAGTTGCATAAATCAAAATATTTTGATGTCTCTCATATCCGCTTAACTTGCAGACGAAAGATCCGCTCACAAGTTAAAATTATTAAAACGACATCTAATTAAATCCACAACTCCTATACAATCTCAATAAATCTAAAAACAAAATAACAGCAACAACTTACATAAATATACGCTGCGCGTGTGCCAATGAGTATGTAAATTTTACATTACAGTTCCAAAAATGGTTCACAGAACGTGCCACAAAGAATTCCAAAGTCTTAAATAGGATATAAACTGTTCATAATTCTTTTCGGGTTTCATCTTCCTTAAAACATACAATACAAGAAACTCAAAAGTCAAAATAAAAACAAAAACACAACAAACTTAAATAAAAACCGGAAGCGTCAAAAGCAATGCATTGGAAGGTGCAACACACAACACACTGCAAATGTCTGCCGACCGTCACCTTAACGCTAGCTACTTGCGATGTGAGTTAAGTTCATTTATGAGCGGAACATGTCGTCGGTAATGTCACTGTCGGCGGCCGCGGCCATCATTAAGCCATGGTCAAAAACGGAAGAAGGGCTGTTGCTCCTACTTTGTAAGCAGTGGGAGGCAATGCGTGCTTACATTTTAAATGTTTCACGCCGCAAAGTCCGCACTCGAGTGCGGGTTGAGGAATAATAATTTATTTTTATTCAAATTAAAACTCGAACATGACGACTGAAAAAAGAGGTGATAGGTCCCCCGTGTCTCACACTCTGTCAAAATACACTCACTGCTTAAGTAACTTGATCCAACTATTTCATTATGCAACAATGAATTCCTTTTGAATGACAGAAGGCATTTTGCATTTTATTAACCCGTATTCGGTGAATAATAGATTTGTGATATCTAAACAAGGAAATGGCCTGACAATGAAGATGGTTGCCCTCTCCGCGCCGGTAATGTAGAGGTAATTAACAATTCAATGTTGGTGTTAAAGACACGCAGAATTGTTAATCGTTTCTTTATTATTATTAAACAACACGCTTTCGTTGGACATTGCATTTTGATTATTTAAGAAATATGATCGTTTATGATGTTTAGCTTGTGACAACCACTACCAAAGAGAGCAGAATTGTAATAATAACAACCTCAAGTTCTTGAAAACGTTTGTTTACCCTGCTCTGCCAATTGGTTTCTTTATCTCAAAGTTTAAAACTCCAACTGTTTAAACAAGCCCGTTTTGAATAAAATTGTTTATTTGCTTTAATGTCAGGCAGAATAAACAATATAAGGTTCAAACACATTTATTGACATCTGATCCATCTTTTAAGTCTGCTACTGATGCAATGTTTTTGTATTCATTTGCGTAAGTTGCTAAAGCACGTAAATGAAGAGAAATGAAAATAGAAACCAATATGAAATGAATGAAATAACTTACTTTTAGAGCAAATTGATAAATAAATAACAAACACAGATTCTAAGCAACCTCATGAAAAAGTATGAAATATTTTAAAGTAGCCGTGAAAACGGCATTGCAAAACAAGATTTCAGAAATTACGGGAGTTCGAGAGAGAGAGCTGTTGTCGTTTTTAGTTCAGTTTAGTCAACAGCAATACATTCAATTTAGGATAAAGGATGAATATGATATTCGAATTCGCTTCTATAATAAAAAACCTACATAGACCAGTCATTATCATGTTTAGTGTTCAGAGAAACGGCTTAGGAATTTAAGAAAAATCGTCAAAGCGTTCGATGGCGAAGAGTTATAGTCATACATTAGATTAGATTAGATTAGGTTATATGGTGGGTTGAGCTTGAGCAGCTCTGGGCACTGCGGTGTTTGAATGAAACTTATTGTGCCAACCGATGTGAAGTTTCAGAGCAGTTCTCTGGCTCCTGTGCTGAACCAAAAGTTAACAATCTTCTCTGGGTGGATGAGTTTGAGTTTCATAAGAGATAATCATAATAGTCAAATACATATTTGCTTTCTAAGGCGGAAAAGTGCTGGACATTCTGTAATGCGGAGATGTTTCTTCATTTTCGAGGCATAGTCTGCAGTTGTCAACCGCTACTAACCTCATTTGGTGAAGGTGTTTCTTTAAGAACATTGACCGGTAAATAGTCCTATGCAATTTGAGGGTTTTCCTATTGAAATTCAGTAGGAATTTTATTTTTTTTTTTTTCAGTATATTCTGGCAAAAAGAGTTTTGAACAGGTTTGACTAGATGAGTTTTACGCCAAGCTTTATTTGATTCTTCCATCATCTTCTTGGCTGTGTGTTTGAAGGTGCTTTTATTTGCACCGCAGAAGGGTTCAGGACCGACGAATGGTTTAGATGAGCCATCTTTAGCTAAGATGTCTGCTTTCTCGTTACCAACATAGCCTTTGTTTGCTGGGATCCAGTGGAGAATGACAGAGTTTTTCTTTGCTAATTCAGAGAGCGACATAATTATTTCTCGGACTAGTTTGGATCTTATGACAGGTGAGCTTAGCGCTTTAGTCCAACTTCACTGTCTGAGAAAATGAATATTGCTTTGTTATTCGTGTTCGACGAATATAGATATTACTCTCGAACATTGATTAATGGCTCAGACTTCAGCTTCAGAAATTAACGAGACTTACTGAAAAGTTCGTTCTAGGAGAGTCGCTTAAAATGCCGGAACTGTACCGGTTTCCATTTTCGAGCCGTCAGTATACCAGACCATATCTTGTGTTAAGGGGTGAGGCTTTGTGTTCTCCCAGTCTTCCTTAAGGGGGATGACAATGGAGAAGTTGAGAAATCATTGTTTTTTTGTCATATTGCTGGGAGGGTTGGAATCGTGGGAATAGTCACATGACAATTTTTTGAGGTCCCCCACATCATCAGCTGTTACTTTTTGAGTATTTTACTTTATTCTTGAAATATTGATTGCCTTTTCTACAGCAGTTCCAAAATTGGGCATATAGTACCCCCTTATGTCACAATTTATATACAACTAAACCAATGTCTACAACATAGAAATTTTTTAATTGAATACAGCCTGGCACTGCTGTGACCAGTTTGGGCAAATTACTCAAATTTAAATTTATTTTGAATAGCAGAATACATTTGTTGGTCTTTTTTTTTGGCAAAAATGTAAAATACAACCAGGTTTATACAAGATAAAAAGTACAACAACAAAATACGTGGAAAGATACCAACCTGCGCTTATAAAACTAGTTTAATCGAGTTAAGATAGTAAAACTTCAGGTTAAGTTAAACCATAGTTAAAATTTTTACTGTGAACCTAACCGTTAGTGGGGTTAAAATACTCTTATAATACGGATGAAATAAACCTTTTTGCAATCGATAAGTTAAAAGAGCAAAAGGGTTTATAAGAAACTTAAGTTAACTTAAAGAATGAAACCAACTGAGTGGGGTTCAAAAAATTTGAGCAATGGTTTAGTGAAGCGAATAATACAGGTGTTAAAAAGTTTATACACATCTTTAAATGTAGATTTCATGCCTTATGACCCATGGGCTATCGTGAAAGAGAATGAAGCCAAAGGACAACCACCTTTTCGACTTAAGTTAAAACATTTTTAATTCAAAGTTTAGTTCGATTGAATCAGACCTAAGAATCTGAATAGACAGCCTTTTTTAGACAGCTGTTATGCTAAAGTGAACCATACATAGATCGGAAAACATTTCTGGTTCCTAGTGGGATTAAAACCACAAACTTCCCACGCAACCGGCAGACATGCTAATCACTACGCCACCACATAAAGGAAAATTGAACACGAAAAGGATTAAAACGTCACGTCAATTGACCTCCCTGCTAGGGTTTACAATTTCCGACCTATAGTTTAAATAAAACCTAGCTTTTCAAGAAAATGAAAAGGCGTTGAAGGTTTCACATTCAGTTTAAGAAGAGGCCTTGCAAAACCGCATATACACGAATACAATAAGTTAAACACAATGATTCAAGCAGAGCCGAACACCCACAATTAAGATCTTGCTGCCTTTACTCTTTGTGTGGTAATGACCACATCCATAAATTCAATAATAAAAGCTTGAGTATATCTTAAAATCAAACATAAATCTAGCTCAGATGCCCCAAACTGGCATAGTTTCTATAAATGAAAAACAAAGAGAATTGTAGGCCGCATCTGATTGGGGGTATCAGAATATCAGAAATCTAAAGAATTACAAATTTAATATTTTCAAGTCTTGATTGCTACGCCAGCAACTTATGAAGTTATTCTTATTTTTAAATACTACTTCTAAACTAAAACAACGGAAGACAATGTAAAGAAAATAAAGCCAAAACCGATATACTTTTCCTCAAACAAACAGAATTAATTGTTCCTTATTTGGAGAATAAGTCAAACTGTCATATCTACACTATCGCAAATAAAACAAAATACCTAAAACAAAAATCTTAGATAGAATGACAAAGAGTTAAACAACCATTAAGGAAAAATAAAGCCATCAGTCAAGAATAATGAGGCCCTCAGGGATAGAGCCTCATCTAATTAGTCAATTGATTGTATTTGTCTTGTCCCCATTTGGTTTGTTTCTTGTCATAACTGTCTCCGTTGGTGGTCTGTTGTGTCACGTGCGCTAGTTGATCAGACAACTTTTATGATATGCTTTTTTCTTCTTCTGCAAAGAACGTTGAAGAACAGTACCTCCCTGCATCGCAATGGTAGATTTTTTTTTGTGTAACTGCCTATAGTGCCTACCTCTGTAGACTAATCTTGACAGTCGATCACTCAACGGGAAGTCGATTTGAAAAAAAGACGTCTTACTGATTCAAACAATATTTTTCAATCAAAAAATCGTCAGAGTATACGACGTATTGGGCTTAAATTCAGTTCAGAAATGAGATATTATCCTTGAAATAAGGATTCCTGTACTTCCGTTGGATAAAAAATCGTATAGCAGGGATTTACTTTCACATTATTTATCTAAAAGACAATCCAAGTTCTATTTCGAGGCAAACAACCATGCTTTCTGGTAATAGGGAAGTCGTCACTAAAAGGATTATACCCTCGATATGCAATCGTTAGATTTGCCATTATTTTAGGTGCTTCTCTCAAAATACAGAGTTAGTAAACAGTTCAAAAGTAATTTCTACAACTTTAAAAAGGAGCTCTTACCAGTGACCTTAAAGGAATCATCAGCATCCCTGTTTCCGACTCGATAACAGTCTCAAATGTAAGTTGCGATAATTTCGAGCGATTTTGCCACAGTTTACTTATTCATTGTGTGCAAAAACGGATTTTTAACTGGAGACAATATTTTCTTACATTTTATTTTCAGAAGACAACATTCCCTTTTTTGAGGATCAAAGATGAGCTTTTTTTTGGAAACTTTGCAATAATTGAACTGCCTGCGTGATTTACATTATCTAAATTGAAAAAAGAGGTCAACCAGCAAATCTAAAACCTACCGACACCAAATTATAAATAAAATATCTACATTATTCAAATGCACACCCACTCAATCATAAAAACTCCTCTAATCTCATTAAGAAGCCACTCAACAGTCACTTTTATAACCCTAATCAAAATAATCTTCAACAAATATAAAAAATAAAGACTGCCTTTCTCTCGTAAAAAAGTGCACTAATTTCAAATAAAAACAAAAAAAAAAAAAAAAACGTTAAAAAATCATAAAACAATACCGAACCTAACAAAAGTCTTCGTTTTCCCGTCCATCGTTTGAGTGGGTGTTTGTGTGATTCATATTCAAAATAATTGTATTTTGTGGGTACATTTCTTCAATTCTTCACCACATACACATACCTATACACATCTCTATAAAAGTGACTCGTAAAAAGTCAATTCTTCTGTTGGGAGCTCAGCCACTTCGGCCTCACCTCTTGAAAGAGCCCCCCAAACGCTTTCAACTCTTTTACCACATCTTAAATGAATGAATGGGCAAAACAGCTAAAAAAAAAACAACCAAGATCCAAGAAACTGAAGACAAAAAACCGTGAATACAAAAGTGGATACATAAAATACAAAAAAAAAAAATGTTTTAAAACTAGTTTGCTACCCAGTTACGCTTTAAAAAGCAAACAGATAAAATCTTTTCGGAGAGTTTGTATGTTGTTCATAGCGTAATGCCGCGTGCGACCATATACGTAGGCCTTGTGTGCATATAGATATGTGTAGCTGCCTCAGAGATACAAATAAAGCAAAATAAATGAAATACGTTCGTAAAGGCCTCTCCTCTATGCAGATACAAATGAATGAAAAAAACAAGTTGAAAAAAAAAAGAAACAACATCACCGCACCGATGGACGTGTGCAGATACACCTCTCAAACTTAAGTTGGAGTTAAAGATGATAGTTGGCGCGCAAAGAGCTAGCAATGCGTATAGATTATGGTGCGGTGAGGCCAAGGGGAATCACATTTGATTTAAAAATGAATAAAACGAGTTAACAGGGTGATTCGCACAGCACAAGATGCTTTACAGTAACGCACTGATGTTGGCTGTTCTAGGTTCGAATCCCAGAAAAATCCAATTGTTTTTCCATGAGTACCGCGTTTCGCAAGGAATTGACTGTCAATCGAGAATATAATGTCATAAAACTCAATAGACCATCAAAAAGTCCTTCCTTCTCACTATAGTTTTCCCCCCTCCTCCGAGCATTCTTGTGCCGCCGTCCTTACCTGTTTTATGTAAGCTGGGCGCCGATTTGGAAAAAATAGTAAAGATAAAAAAACAAAATATTTAAATTCAACAAAATTACTTTAGCAAAATTAATTACTTACACAATTCTGACTTTAATTTTAAATAAACTAAAAAATACAAAAAGACAACAAATAAAATACAAATTTTGAATTAATTTTTTAAAGATGGATGCTTCTAAACTAGCATTTCTTGAACAAAATGTTAAATGGTCAGAGTATCTACTTTTCTATTTTTTGCTAACTGGAAGCAAACATAAGCCTTTTTCCTTAACGGTCTCAAAAGGATCACCGTTCTCCCTCCTTTTGCAATATTAGCCGCGTTTTATTGGGAATTTTTATATTCACTTCACTTAGGCGCTCAATAAAATGCTGTACTCACTTATACAACTTTATTCCATGAACTCCATTTACGAGCCATCCCTGTTGTTCACTTCTGCAAGTGACTTATTTTTGTCCACTTACGTTGTTTACTTTAGAGTTGTTGTTTTTCCATGTGCGACGTCTTGCGATGTTTTGCTGAAGTGAATATGAATTCCCAATGAAACTCGGCTATTGTTTCACCTATGGGGGAACTACGCATTGACGATTGACCTAATAAACCTTTAGATTTTTCAGGTCTTAGGCCAACCTGGCAGGCATACTTGCTCGAACTTGTGTTTTAAAAGTTCATAAGGGTATTATCCACTAAATGTGTCCACTGAGTATATGGCATGTCTATTCATTCTTTGGTCTCGATATTGTCCCAACTTCGACGGGGTTCTTTGGTTCCTTTCTTTGACCGCGACAGTACAAATACCGACTATTTAACGAAAAATGGTATTTTTGACATGGAAGTTTCCATGGGTCTACGTACTTGGTATTTTATCAAGTTTTCATTACATCTTCATCCCAGAAAATGGTTACCAAACTTAATAAGACTGTACAATTAAACTATTTTCTTGATTAAGTGTAAACTACCGTCCCTCCTAAACGAAATAAAACTGGCACCACATTCTAACAATTTTCTCTTGCCTTCACATGATTTAGGTACTACACGCATTTGAATCACCCTATATGTAAAAGAAAAACGAGAGCAAAAAAGTTGAGCGAGATTAATCAACACGGTGTATTCACCTTTTAATTTTTATTATTTTCACATTTGAATTTAATGAGTGAAAGATAATAGAGGCCAAAGATGAACGTGCGGATGCGATGCAAATGTGGCAATTTACGTGATTTGACAATAAAACTGTTGAATTTAGGCTTCGAACTAGCCCCAAACGAAATTTTATGTGTATTCACATTTTTTACAGAGCTGGACGATAGCTACTAATAAGCCGTGGGAAGATTGTTTTGTTTCTCTTTGTTTTTTTAAATTTCATTTTACACAAAACGTGGTGAGGCGCGGGGTGATTATGAAATTAGCAGTGACATTAATTGGCTAAAAAATAGTATTTTATTATAATCGTTTCAGACACAAATGATTTAGCAAAAAACAAACGAAACTATTAATTAGCTAATTAGCAAACTAGTTTACTTACAATTTGCCAATTTGTTTTTTGTGCGTTTTAATGTGTTTTATAAATAGATATGAATTTATGTACTGTACATATTCAAAAAATCAAGTTTTTTTCTCTTATTAATTATGAGTTGTATTTCCGTTTGTTGATTTCGCGATATTTTTATATTATATTATTTATCTAAGCCTTTTTTAATTTCCAACGTTAATTTCAGCTAAGCAGTTTGCACATAGTTTACGTTTGTCCAGTTTTCAAAATCTCAAATTTCAATTTTCTTTATCGTTTCGTTGATTTTTATAATCATTTAACAATTTAACAGCTCAATCTGGAATCGGTCTGATACAACTTTTATGTTTTTGCGAATGGTTGAAAGATTTGCTCATAGGAATTTTGAAAGGAATTGTTTATAATATCTGTCAAAAAACGGCCTATAGAGAGTCTTAAAAGTTAATGAAAGGAAAATAGATTTGAAATCGACATATTGACTACAAAAATTTGAACCAATTCAACTATAGCGGAGCTCACACTGTACGATAGTTCGACAGACTTTGGTTTGAACGACCGGATAATGTGAACTTTCAACCGAGTGTCCAACTTGTTGGATGGTTTTCAAATATTTTTAAAAATTTTGAAGTTGGACGGAGCGGAAAAATATATATCATAATGCAGGACGAAAAGTCTGATAAGAACGAACGCAAACCATTCAACATCCATCAAACGAAGTCTGTCCAACGGCGTGAACTCTGCTTATAAAGAAGAGATCAAGAATTCAAAAAACTTTTAGCCTTCAAACAAAGGATTTCATCAAAGCACGTCTGAAAAAGCCCAAAGAATCGCAGACTAAAGAGAAGGAATTTTCTAGAAGAGTCCACCAGTTAATCTGCTGGATGATTTTAGTACAGAAGCCGAATCAAAAGGGCAGGAATAGGCTTTCCCCCAAACGTAGGGTGACCAGGCGTCCACTTTAAGGAAGACAAGTCCTCATTTTGGCCTTTGAATTTAGTGCCCAGCATCAGACCTCTTTTTTAGATTTTATAATCGGATTTTTCATATTTTTCGATAGTCAGTGCTGACATCAATGAAGGAAATTCAAAAAAGGTAAAGTAGCCTGACAACATCTCTAGCTATATTCTAAAAAAATACCCAATTTTCTTATTTTTTCTTTGACCATCAACTTTAACAATTCTTACAATTTTGAACAACGGCGATGGCCATTTTGCAAAAAGTTAGTTCTTTTATCATAATCACAATTCCAGGAAAAATACTCGACGACCCAACTCTGGATCGCAAAACGACATCACAATAGGACTTCATAAGAAAAAGAACATAGGATGTAGATATAGAAGAGGCTTTTGATAGTGTGCTGTTTCGCAGGATATTTGGTCTAAATATATTCAATTTATGATTTTTTGGAGAAAGACCAAGCTTGGACTGGATCAAAGCGGGCGCTCCCCACTGATCAACACACCAAGAAGGAACACAAAGCTCTAACTTCGTTACACATGCGGCTATTTTTTCTCAAAAAATTCCAACTTTTATCAACATTGAAACTGCATATTACACAAAATAAGGACTAAACAAAATCAAGCTTTAGATTCGGTTTTCCCTGACCATACGAAACTAGTCCAGCCTATCAAAATGCCGCTTTTGATGCTGCAATACGTTGAATTATATACAAAGAAATTTCGGTCAGTTTAAAAAACTAAAAAACACAAAGTGCACTCAAAAGCTATTGAACAGAACGAAAGCACAATCAAAGTGTAATGTGGTATTTAAAGCATTACTTCTATGAACTTGAGGAAAAATACGTATGAGCAAGTTTACGGTGTGGTGTGCTTGAGCACATATCAGCTCACTGTAACAAATATATAATATAAATAGTTATCTAATATGTAAAATAAAGTAAACTAAGCACAGGATTGTCCTCTTAAGATTGAAGAAAGTTGCCGAAGCTTAATTATCAGAGGTTCTATACAAACAAGAATAATCCTTATCGAACATGAAGAATATCCGGCATGAATCTCAGCCAATTGGGCGAGCATGTGAGACTTAACTTTCTACCAAAAAAAAGTCTAAAAGACTTTTAAAATCTTAGTTAGATTGACAGTTAAAAATCCTCCATTCATTGCCCTGAAAAGCGCTTTCTCGATTAGCCGTTCGGAATCAGCCAAAAAATTGTAGGTCCTCTCCAAGGTATGGTTTCTGAGGCCCAACACTCTGTTGCGACACCCTATTTATTTTTATTTATTTATACGAGTATTTATTTCCATCTAAACCGAAAAGTTTTGCTTTAAAACTCAAACCCTTATATCTTAAACACTTGGTGAAATATACAAATCTTCTATATTTAGTACTTTATACGTCTGTGCAAGCACACTAGCCTGCAAAAAACGAGCACTTCCCATTATTTTTAAATTCCTTGCTTAAAAACTTGGACAGAGAGGAATTTGCAAGTCACTGTTCACATTCTTCTGATATCAAAGCGAATAATCTTCGCTTTTTCGTTTTGTTAAAGCCAAAAGCAAAATACGAATTCATAAAATGCAGCTTTGAATCAAATTGGAAGAATTCCAACCAAGATTGATATCACAACATTGAATAATTTCACAAAAATACCTTTGCGTGGGTCTTTCTTCCTATAAAATTGATTGTAATTTTTGCCAGGAATTTCGCAAAATGTGTGTTCTCATTTTTATTATTATTTTACTTCATTCTGGGCTGTTTTCCTTCTTTGTGCCCAGCCATTACATTGATATTTATCGGCATTCGGCAAAAAAACAAAAAATCTTAAAAAATAAAAAATAAAAATCAAATAAAGCTAAAAATGAACGTCGTCGTCTCGGTCGTCGGGTGGTTTTAGTTTGAGTTCATGCCAGGCATAAAGCGGCGAAAAGGGTATTAACTCAGGAATGTTAATCGTGTAAACGCAAGGAGTACAAGGATTGGAATTTCACCTTATCCAGACGAACATGGTCTCTGTGTTGCTTGTGGATCAATACGGTCGACGAAGCTCGAAGGTTTTCTTTTTTTGTGTGTTGTTGTTGTTTTTATGTTTGTACTTTGTAAATCCACATTCCACATGCAACTGTGTAAGCGGATTGGAATTCCTGTGAAAACACAATATTTTTCTTCTTCTTTTGCGATATTTACCTGATGGCAGCCCTCTTTCGCAAAGATATGAAATGAATTTTGTAAAAATGCACATTCTGTGAGGATGATGGCTGGCCATCGTCATCTTTGGTCGATGGAAAAATTTATATGGGGCTTATGTCAGATGAAAATCCAATACACAAAGTGAATGGTCATTGTGGAATGCATTTTATGAAGACGATTGTTTTTTTTATTATGATTCGATGGAGGGCTACAAAAAGGGGGAAGTAGGTATATGGAAGACATTCCGTTGGACGTGTCTTTACTCTCAGTAAATCCATTTTTCTTTTATAATTTTTTGATCTTTGTGCCGATACAAAAAAATTGAAAAATTTGTACGGCCGGAGGAGCAAGCATAGAAGGCATAAAATTATAAACTGAGTCGGTAGTCTAGGACTCTTGAATACCGTGGAATACATCACATTTTCACAATTCAACAGTCTAAAGTATTCTTCTTAGTCCTATAAGCGAATTTCTGTAAAATTTTCAGAAAAGTAGAATTCAAAAGACTCAACTATTCCGACAAGAAATGACTTTTAACTTGTCATTGACAACGGATAAGGTTTAAATTTCGCTCTGCACAGTTAGTACTCTTTTGCTAGATACCTGCAGGTTTCCTGAGAGTTAGTAGGCTGCCAAGAAAAGCGCTTCTCATTTAACTTTTCGCAATTGTAAAAAAATTGTGGGTCCCCTTCTTTCCTGACAAAGGTTTGGCTAAGATGAGTGCACTAGTCCCCGGGGCTTTCTTTTATTTTTAATAGTCCGGCAGAAGGAGACAGTCTTTATTGTGATTCGGTGACAATTCTCAATTTTTCTATTTCGTGAGTATTAGCAGGGCTACAGAGTCCATTGCCACCACTAACATTTTTCTGTAAATTAGATGCAGTCGCTGACGTCATCTTCTTCAACGTTGAATTTTTATCTTTAGTTCAATGAAATGAGTTTTTGAGTATGAACATTTTTCTTTATTATAAGTTTCAAGAAGAAGCAGTAAGCTTTAGTATAGAACTCGGCTTTAAGGGTTGAAACCCCACCACAAAAGGAATGTAAACAGTTTTCTGCGTTAGCTTGAAACCATAAGTTTTTTGTGACCTTCAATGAGAAGAGGACATCACAAAGAATCTAAACGTAAGGAAAGAAATAAGAGAGTTTTTCTTCAGTTTATTGACTTCACAAAAACGAAAAACGTCGTTCCACGATGACAAAACAAAGTGAAACAACCAAAAAAATCAGCACGTAGCGTTGTTGTGAATTCAAAGATTAACTCATACCCACATAGCTTTTTTTAACAGCTATGTTTTCATCAAAACAAAATTCTATTAAGTTTTTGATTCGCGAAAAAACAAAATAAAAATGACATATTCGAAAATCCAAAAAGCCAAATCATCTAATTAAATAAAATATACTGGGCAAATGGTTCAAAAAAGTACTTGTTCTCTTTAATGAGGGCGTCTGGTCACCCTATCCATACAGAAGACCATCTTTAAGGAAAACTTAGTAATTTTATATTCAATGCTTTTAACTGTACTCCTGAAAGAAATTATTCCATGGTACATATATGTATATAAACTATAGTAAGTCAAAAAGGCGATTTAACAATTTTATGGACCGGATGAGACCGGTAGCGGTGGCGCAGCGTTCGCTTTTATGTATACAATTGTGAAACCAATAGCTTGGAACGGACACTGCAAGGTTTAACCGGAGAGAATAGGCTCGCCACCACTCCAAAATTCAACACAATCCCACTACAGTGTATATATACAATGATTTTATTGTTCGCACTCCTATTTTCAAGATGGCCGCGATGCGAGAATTTTTACTCCAACCTTAATAGAAGCTAAATTGTGCCTTGTTTTTATAAACCTTTCAATCGAAGTATCAAATGATGTTGAAAATATGTACTTCTCTGTTCTGCTTCTCTTCCTACTCTTCTAACCCAATTGGTCGTTGAACCTTCTCGCTCCTACGCAAGTTGTAGGTATTCCTAAGTTTCCATTTCTTCCTCTGCTATTTTTAAATGATAGTCTGTGTTGTCTATAATGATTTAAAGCACAACAGTTTATTACAATTATCTCACTCTTGCTCATATGAAAGTCTTAAAAACTGAAATCTCCTTTCTATAGTTCCATTTCAATCATAAAAAGTTTGTTTCTGTTTTAATTCACAAGAAATGAAAGTAAAAGATTCTGCAGCCTTTAGTCATCTGTTGATTTGATTGAAATCCTTTCTCTCCTTAAAACCATGGTTTAAACTAACTTCTCTTTTCTATTTTACTTGTTTTATTGTTTCCAAAATACCTTGTCAAATCCTGGGATTGTGTGTTATTTTTCAACATTCGCCATTCAGCAGAAAGTTCTTGATACCTTCCCGAGTCCTTAACAAAAACAGTCACATATCGTAGTTCGCCCACTTACATTACGAAAAAAAAAAACACACACACACAATTCCTTGCCAAACATGATCAAAGGCATTGAAATTGGAATTGGTGACAAGTAATTATCGAAATGACTTCCGTTCCCCGTGATCGAGTTGATGGCGAACCTCTTCTGATCTGCGCAACAGATTCACCCATGCGAGAAAAGATGAATGGGATGCCTTTGCAATTGCATGCAACATATCCGTATAATTTTCAAAAAATCGACAAAAAAAAAACTCCACTAAGACTGCATGAATTGATTGCAAAGCATCGTATGGACACACCCCAAAAAAGTGGAGGACGATAGTGAAAAAGAAAAGGAAAAAAGCTTTGCAGATGAGTGGTTGCTGTAGTGGAGTGGCCCAATACGGTTTGGCGAAGTGGTTTGTGAAGAGAATTTATCGAATCTTGCCCATGGGCAAAAAAAAAAAAAAACAGCAAAAGCTGAAACATTTCGTGTCTTTTCTTTTTTGCCTCTCCACCAAGGTGGATGGTTGGGACTTGGGATATTTAATTTGTGAGAGACTCGGAAGATTTTTTTTTTTTGGTAAGTTTTATTTCTATTTAATGTTTGGCCTGAAGGTCCGGATGTTGGGTCTCGCCGCATAAAGATGTGCAATTAATTGTAAAAATAAGTAACCGGTGTTCATTGAAAACGAACCGGAAAGCACAAAATTGCATGGCATTTAATGGAGTGCCAGAGGGTTCCCATTAAGAACCAGTGTTGCAAGATGTTATTTGGAGAGGAACATAACATCTACATATTTTCGTTGCCAATTTTTTCTCTTATCAAAAATATTAAAAAGCTTGAGGATTTTTTCGACAAGCGCATAACCTGCGTCAATTTTTTTAGCAGAACTATGTAACGTGACATTTTTTTCCTTCAGAAAACAAGAACAATGATATCAAAAGTGGAATGCCTAGGGGCTCCATAACAAAGATGCTCGCAAAGTAACGCATATATAAATAAAACTTTTCCATATGAAATATTTTTACCAATAGCCGCTGATCCTTTTCTCTTTTTTTACTTAAAAAGACCCACGTACTAACAAACCTGTCAAAAAAACCATTCCTTAAATTTCTTCAACTTAAAACGCGCAGATGTTCCACGAAATCAAAAAAGACAATCCAAAAAAGAAGGAAAAAATACCAACGATGACTTCTGTGGAATTCTGAACCAGTGAGAGACCTCAATCCCCAAAGAATTCCAAAGATTGCAATTATCTGCTCACGCATATGTATTCCCTTTTCCCTTGTTGCCATCAAGAATATATTCCACAATCAACTCAGAACAGCGCACTGATCGCAGCCGAATCGTTTCATTCTTGAAATTACTACCACATCTCACGTATCTGTGTGTTTCTTATCTTCGAGAATGTCTTTAGTTTCTTTCCACCGAAAAATGTTTCAAAACTAATTCAGAAGCACACAAAAAAACATATAAAAACCACGGTTGCTGCAATAAAAATTCAGATTTCCTTCCAAGAAGCAGCCTGCGCACGGACAATGACATGACACCCATTCCTTGAAAACATTATCTTTAAAAAAAAGGTGTTCTTAAATGGAGCCCGCACTTTCTAGGGCTCCACTCTGCTCCTCCCTCGCATGGTTGTTTTATTTTATTTTAATTTTTTTTTTAGCCAAAAAACGGCCTTGTAGTTGACCTTATGTTCATTTTCATGTTGCTACGCGGCGAACAGCACTACCATCGGACGGTCTTCAGCCGAGGTTTTGCCCAAAGAAAACAATTTATATCCCAATCACAAGATACAAGACCAAGCTCCACTCTACACTCTCATCTCCCTCCTACCCTCCCCACGCAATTGATCTGTGCCTTCGTTGTTCTTTACGTTCTCTTCAATGAATGTCCCTCTCGACGAAAATTGAAAGAAGTTGTTGAATTAAAATTGGATACACGCCCGTTTGTCGTATGTCTTTGCATCGCGTCGCGTCGGTCTGTCGTCCGCACCAAATTTCGAAGAGCTCCTTCAGCGGAGTTGGGCAACAACAACAACAACGCCACGAAAAAAAAACCGAGAACGAGTTACAAACAAAACACAAAAAAAACAAAGAACCCACCAAACAGCTTCTGTATTTCACGTAGTGACCAATAAATAAGATAAACCGCGCGCATAGGACCGACAAAAGAAAACAAAAACAACAACAACAATAATATAATTTATCTCACAAGAAAAGACCGGGCTTGGATGGAAGACGAACCATGTCCATGTCTTGAAGAATGGGGGCCAGGGAGTGGAGAATGGGATAAAAGAAAACGAAGTGCGCCCCAGAACGTTAAAAGTTGATGCTGCTGCTGTTGCTATCACTTCCACTTCCACTATAGGCGGCAGCGGCACGCAACATTACCTCTTTTGCCGTTTCAACAACAACACAAAGAGAAAAAGGGAAATGAAGAGGAGCCACAACGAGACTACGTCATTTGTTTGTGGTGGTAAAACTGGGAACTGGATATGAATTTTTATTACACATTTCCGGTCATCATTTCTCGTTCGATTTTTCTCCCGATTAAAGGAATAATACGCATGCTTTTGGACCATGTTACTTTTTTTTTAGCCTGAATAAAGTTCAGGTTGTATTGAGTATGGTGGAGAACTAATTCTATTTTCAAAAGGAAGTGTTTGATCTTAATTAAACGAAATCAACACTAGAATTTAAAAGGTGGACTAAATACATAGTTTAATATAATCTCGATAGTATAGGCATAGGGTTTTCCAAAAGAGACTTGACAGCTTTGAGTTTAATTTGCCAACGCACTCTTTTACCAATTTATTCAATATGGTGAAGTACTCGAAGGACCAACATCTGAAAAATTATAAAAATTTCTACCCAAATTCGGAGTCGGTGATGACCGCTACTTTAATAGCGTTAACTCCAATTTTCAGTCGTAGTTATCGTTCTTGTAGACAACCAATAAAAAGTTTAGTTCCAAAATTTGAGTCTACATATTCTTTGAGTGGTGCCGCTGTCTCAGTGAGACAACGGGTTGGTCAAACTGTCGAAAATATCGCAGACTATTCCCCGTAGTTCGTAATATGGCGTATTTTCCGTAAGAATTTTGGTTTGCACCCACACAATACCAAGCTGACTCAAGAATTGAAGTCGATGGACTATTTGAAGCGACGCACACGATGAACGTTCTCCGAATAGGCCAAGATGATGAATTTCATCGCAAAATCATCTTCAGTGACGAAGCTTATTTTTGGTTCAGTAAGCAAAACAAATTCAAATGTCAAAAATAATTATTTGGTGCCGATGTTATTGAGCCACACTTTTTGGTCGACGATAACGATCGTCACTTTACTGTGAATGTCCCGCGTTATAGCGAGCTATTTTTGCAACTATTTTTGGTCCGAATTTTAAGAAGTGCACTTGGGCGCATGTGGTTTCACCAGGTTCGTGCCACAAACAACACAGGACATGTCACATCACAATCAATTTAGTGAAGAGTAAGTTTGATGAGCGGGTGATCTCAGGAAACAAGCCAGTCGATTGGCCGCCTGGTTCGTGCGATCTAATGCCTCTCGACTAATTTGTTCAGGACTACGTTAAGTCATTGGTTTAAGCCAACAAACCGGGGACGAAAGAAAAGCACAGAGCAGCGAAATAAAGGTGTGGTCGATTCATCGATCCAATGAATCGACCGCTTACAAAAGTTCCCGCGGCCGGCCGAGTTCAGTTCATAAATTTTTGAACTGTACTTCAAACCAAAAATAAAATTTTTGAATTATCTCAAGTGGTTTCCGTTTATTAAAAAAAAAGGTTTTTGTAGTCCTTTATGAGAAACCTCCAATGTAAGAAAAATCAAAAAGAGCCTTCTAGTCTCATATGACTTCACATTTCCAGATTCAAGTACATATTTCCTCTAAAATATGCCATACAGAATGCTACACTGTTTTTATAGTTTATCATTTTTTACATTGACAAAGAATTGTAGCATGCGGGATGAAATCATAAGCTTATAGGTACGTATAATGCCAGTGATTTTCTAACTTTTTGAGATGAAAGCCTGGTAAGTAACACTTTGACTCTATAACGCGTCAATAATTTAAAAAGCTATACATATTCTGAACCCCTTCCAAACCCGGTCTAGTTATGAAAGATTTTACTTATTCGCCATGAGATTCTTTCCCGTGTTACCAAAAATTAAAAAAAATTGGGGTAGGCATTGCAGAACGTGGTACCCGTGGGGTGATGGTTAGCATGTCCATCTGCTAACCCAGACGTTCGAGGTTCGAATCCCAGCAGAGGCAAACATATTTTTCCACGGGGTATCGCCTTTCGCGAGGAATTGGCAAGTCCTCCGTTAGAAAATTCACTGCCATGAAAAGAGCTTTCTCAATCAGCCGTTCGGAACCGGCAGAAAATTGTAGGTCCCCTCCATTCCCTCACAAGGCATGGTTGCGAGAAATGCGGTAGGCCCAGGTGCTCCTCGCTCTGTTGCGCCACCCTATTTATATTTTATAGGCCTTGCAGAAATGTTCGTTTTTTTTTTTAAAATCCTAAGCTGATTTCACAGAATTTTGTGTATATAGGCTTCAGGCTTCGCTACAGGGCCCGTATATTTACACAGACTTGTGGTCTGTGCTTAAGTCTGCACAGATTTACTCACATGTTAAATTTATATGGGAAGTCTGAAATCTGCGCAAAAGTCTGTGTAGTGTGAGAGCAGCATAAAGTGGGCAATCAGAATTGAGGAGCAAGACGCAAAACTGAAAAGACGCCTTAATTGTGAAAATGCTAATATTTGTGCTCAAGCTTTGACGGGCAACACAACTTGACTTATTGCAAAATTTAAATTAAGAATGACAAACGTTTTATGGACATTATGCTTTCTTCATTGACATACATGTTCCTGCATCCATGGTTCCACCCTCTGAATTTAATGATGTGCTCTAAGATGTGTTCCGAGTTGTGAACTTTATTAAAAGCAGACTGTTTAGGATCATAGGCGATGAAATGGGTTCACTCCATCAAAATCTATTCTTTCAGACACAAGTCAGATTGCTGTCAAAAGGAAGCGTAATTTCCACGAGTTTTGGAATTAACGTTTTGGAACACGAGTTCTGGAATTAAAAGCTGAACTGTTTATCTTTTTACAAAGTTCAAAATCAGAATATTTGAGTAATTTTTTTTGATCCCACTTGTCTTTTGAATTCCCTTTCATTGCTGGATTTCATGGTCAACTAAACGTCTTAAAGAAGAGCCTCCTCTCTAAGCATAATAACCGTAATAGTCATAACCGGAGAACTCATCGCAAGAATTCGTTTGCTGTCAAGATCCTTCCAAAAATAATTTTTTTGATTCTTTCCCTCTGTTAAAAAAAGATCCTCGAAAAAATTTTATCGGTCGAATCGTTATCCGTAAGCTGTTACATATATAATTTTTGTTGTATGAAGCTTGAATAATCTATAAAAGAAGCTTTGATGTTATCTTAAATCCGTTTTTTGAATATGTTAGTCGAACTAGTCGATCTATGATCAGCAAAGAAAAAGATGCTGATGTCGTGCTGAAACTTGAATTCAACTTGGAAGCTATCTAGAAATTGGATAGTACGTAGAGTATCCAGAAGTGGCAAACGAGGCTTTGGAGTTGTAAATGTCATTCGTCACTGCTTTCACATTCTCTGTAATGTTTGAAAAACACGTACGTACACAAAAAATTGAAATGTTCACATTTGTTTAAAAAATATCTAAAATAGATGGGTTTTTGTCGCAACTTGGCAACCCTTTAATCAACATAGCAATGCACTTTACCAATAGATACAAAAAAAAATCAATAATGAGCACTTTAGGATTGATTTCAGCTCAGCAACTGAGCTAAAGTCCTCAGTATTTATTTGTTTTTGTATACAGTGGTACAGTGCATTGTTGATTAATGGGATTGCTGAGTTGCAAAAACTCACCTTATATTGGCAGAATTAATATGCAGAATCAAATATAAAAGGGGGCGCAACAAAGCTATGGAGACCTCGGCGTCGAACGCATTTCATGGAATTACAATTCTATGCCGACTCCGAAAGGCTAAGTGAGAAAGCGATTTTCATGGCAGTATTCGTTGGAATTACCAACATCTGTCCTCGAGCAAGAAGATATCCGTGGAAAATCGATTTCATGTTTCTAATGGGACTCGAACCTAAGCCTCAAAAACTAGTGAAACAATCACCCTTATTGCGATAGGCGTTTCACTAAAACGCCTAAAAAATAATAGAGCTCACGCCGCGATAATTTTTTTTTTTAATAAAAATGTAAGTTCAGCCCTCTCTCTGTCTGTTCCTCATTGCTCTTACCATTCCCTAAAAAGTTATTTTATTTAAACGGTAATTGTGGCACCTAGAGATAAGTCATTTTATTGGCCTTTATTAAAACGCCATTCGTTATAAGGGTGAATAACTTTTCTTTAAATTAAAGATGAGTTTTAAAGTTGAGATTGAGTATAATAATGAAAACGCTAATGATTTCGCATATAATGTGTTCAAAAATCATAGTTTAGTGTTCAATATTAAAAATTATTTATTCAGACATACCCTAATAAAAACTCTTTTAATAAAAAAAAAAATTTTAAAAAAATTTAAAATCACTTTGGTGTTAAAAATGAAGACGTCTCAACTTCAATTCAAAGCTTTATCTGAAATATCAACAGCTAATAATTATCTATGATAGTCACGCCCATCATCACACCATTTCTACGAAATTACCCAACCATGACACAATCATTCCATTGACAACGAGTTAAACAAAAAAAATTCTGTGAAAAAATAACCATCGAACTGGAACTTTAAAAGTCGCCAACATGTCTCATATGACTATGAGAAGCTAAACGTCTCTTTTCCCAACCGAAATCTTTGCGAAATAGCCATGCCATAGTTTTTATTACTCACTCCCAAGTCACAACGATCATTTTGTGTACTCTGTTTGTTCTTTTATTTGTTGTTCTAAAAAACGTGCACACCTCTCTGCTCGTGTTTCAATACTTTTTTTTTTTTTATATATAAAACGTTCAACTGGCGCATGCAATAATTAAACGACGAAAAAACATTTGCAGCAACCATATGGCAAACAACGACAGCAAAAGTCGATAACTCTCTGTGAGTCAACTTTTGATAACTCAATCAACAATGAAACTAAATATCGAACCTCCAAAGTAAACAGGTCTGCTAAAATGGTAGCAAAGCAGAAGAAAAAAAAAACGCACACACTTTTTTTATTGACACGTTTTTTACTAATGTTCGTCCGACCACGAGTGTAATTTTCGGAAGGAAAGCACATTAAAGACTTAAAGTAGTATTAAACCTTTTTTAATGCAAAACATTACTCAATGAGTTTCAATTTCAACAGACTTCAATATGAAGTTCTATCTCCTCTAGAAGAAAGTAGATTTGAGATCGGGTTGAATAATGAACCAAATTATTCAGATATTTGGATCTTCCTATACCTAGTTCACTGTGAATTCACCACAAACCAGCATATTTCATTGGAGTATCTTCTTTTTCAAACGCCTACATCACGAAGTTTCTTTTATTAATGAGAACCAAATTCATTTCCATGTTCTTGTAGAAATTTGCCTACGTCTTTTGCGTGTCGCAATGATATTCAAATGATAAGTCAAACCATTAGTTCTATATATAAATCTAGCCAAGAGTTTTAAGTCTAAAATAAGCAGACACAAAAAAAAAAAAAAACCTTCATACCTTCAAATTTGAAAATCAAATTAGCTTCTCGACAGAAAAAAGAACAACCAACAAAATAAAACTTTTTATTTTTGAAAACATTGCAAAATAGCTTCACCAAATTAAAATGGCGGTGAGCGGTTTGTTCACGAAGAATTAACATAATTTAAGAATTACGATTTGAATAATTTTTGTTTTCGAATTCGGCACTATTAGCATAGATATTGGACTTGGAAAAGTTTTTTTTTTATATTTTGGACATGCTAGTGGTGAACTTGAATTAATTTGTTTATTGTGACAATATTCGCCATCGCCATATTGGCCTGTGGGACTCGCAATGCCAATTCTTTTGTATTCACAAATGTGTTTCTATTATTAGTTTAGTTTTGTATTATTTTTGCGATGGGAACTTAGCTGGTTTTTGTTGAATATTCAATGAATAAAGATGAATCGTTTTGATTAATAAAATGAAACTAGTTTACATTTGCTATTGAATATTAATTTTTTAACTGTTAGGACTTGCAAACTGTTTTGAGTTTTTTACAGCAAACGGAAATGTGGCGCCATTGAGACTGAATGACCAGATTGGGGATGGATTTAAGTAATAGATTTGTATTTTAATTTACACACTTTGAATCAGATGAGTATAGGTCGTTTTAAGACGTAGTTGAAGAATAGACCGGCAGACACTAATTTATTAAGAAACTAGCTGACCCGTCCAGCGTAGCTCGGGTCCTACCGTGACCGAATTGAGTAAATTAAGTAAAGTAGTTTCTGAGTTCCCATTCCAGTGGGAATATGGGGATGAGATACAGTCCACGCAACTCAGGCACAATGAAGCACTCTAGTTATGAAAGAATTTTCGAAATCGTTCCAGTATTTTCTAAGTTGCCGGTAATGTTCACGTTCCCGTTTAAATTCCTGAGGGAAAACGGTTGAAAAATATAGCCCTTATCTTTTCACAACCTCTAAGCCATCTCTGTTCCAAAATCTATTCAAACCGCCTCAGTAGTTTAGGAGCCTACTCAAACAAACAATAAAACAAACAAAAAAATCTTTCCTCTTTATATAATAGTAGCCGTGTTTTATTGGGAATTTCTATATTCACTTCACTTGCTAGTTTCAATAAAACGCTTTTTGGCTATATTCACTTACCAAGTTCACTTTCTCATAAACGCCATTTACCAGCCATCCCTGTTGTTCACTTCGGCAAGTGAGTTATTTTTGTCCACTTACGCTATTCACTTTAGAGCTGTTGTTTTTCCATGAGCGATGTTTTGCAATGTTTTGCTGAAGTGAATATAAATTCCCAATAAAACACGGCTTGTGTTACTATAAGCTTAGCTTTTCATTTTAAAAAAAAAGTAGTGTGTAAGTGCTAACTTGAGGCCTCATGTTAGCACTACCACCCCTTTAAAATGGTCAAATCAACTCAAAATTAAAAACTGAGTACGCCATTAATTGTCGTAAATTTGTCGTTCACAAGATATCCAAAAAGATAATTTGTCGTGACTCCCCTTTCAAAAGAAATAAAATTTGGAAGCCTAATAAAGCGCTTTACAAGGCAATGAATTGAATATCGAGCGCCAATCCCTTGCGAAAGGCGATACCCGTGAGAAACATTTTTGATTCTGTTGGAATTCGAACCACGAGCCTCCCGGTTAACAGGCAGACATGCTAACCACCACGTCACAGGTGCCACAGCATAAATACAAACGTTTAGAAATAAATTACTAACATTGCTTCTAAGTGCAACGTGGTAAATAAGGAACGACAACCTTAAAAAGGATCCTAACGAGATTGAACATATACACAAATGCAGAGAAACTAATCAATCGATCGTTTGAGTTTTTGACAAAATTGACAGTCTTATTTCGCAGAACATATCTAAAACCTCTACAAGTCACAGCGTTCCAGTCAAGTCACAAACCTTCCACTCAATATTGATACAAATAGTGATGTGGTTCGGAGCAGGTCACAAAGTTCCGACTTTTGAGTTTTTGGCAGAATTGGTCTGTAAAACTAGGTATGGTAACAGTTTACTTCTTTAGAATCGAGAAATTTGGAGGAAACTTTCTTCAAAAATTTGACTACAACAAAAAACTAAGTTTAGAGCTACCGCAGACTGCAGACTGCAGACTTTTAGTCTGCTGATAGTTTGACGGGGATGGGTAGATTCCATCAAACTTAATTATAGACCGATACCCGATAATTTCAATATACGCATTACCATACATACTCGTAATTCGTTAAAAAAAGGCATGATTTTGAGAGTTTTTGTGAGAAACCAGTTCAAATTTCTTTATTAAAACCAATTACACATTAAAAAGAGACATTTCAAGAATGTTGTGCAAAATTTTCACAAAGAAATATTTTAAAATACGGCAATGGCAGCAGTTATTCGGACGTGCCTCGAAAAAAGGCAAGTTGCAGTGCCCCTCATAACTTAGGGCTGGATCATCGGAAATCAAAAAACCTAAGTTCAATAATAGTTCTTACCAGGTAATGTCGAAAGGGTTTTTTGAAATGTTAATTTTTCACTTTTTTAGAACACTTTGAAGGGAAAAACGCGATTTTCCGTGAAAAAAATCGCTTAATAAATAAAACTATAATACTACTACTACTAATACTAATATATAACTATAATAAAATAATAGCAAACTATTGTAAAATAACAATCAATTATCAACAAATTTGAAAAAGCTCTTCGTCACTAGCTTGTAAATTGTTTACAGAAATAGTGTTCAAAATTTCAAAAGAATCGGTGCAGTAGTTTTGAAGTTATGAGGGGCACCGACTTTTAAAAAGTGAGTTGTGGGAAAAACGCTTTAAAGTTTTGAAAACTAAAAAAAACACAAGGAAAACTCTATACAGACAGGTATAAAAATATTCGTAACTTTGTCAATTTTGCTCTAATCCACTTGAAATTTTGACACAATGTTTTTAAAATGTTAGGCATTCATTTAAAAAAAAAGAAAAAAAAAGTTTAAATACGCTACCCCCCCTGAAACAAAAAGACTTCTATACATTTTAAACCAAACAGAAAAAAGTCCAACAAAGAATTCGTAACAGTAAGTTCTGAAACGTTATAAAATTTGATGTATTTTATAAAAGATTGATTGTGGACTTTTGCATTAAAATCAAATTTTTGTGAGTTATTTCTATGTCAAGTTTAAAAGCTAGAAAATTCATCACTATACGAAATTAAAATTCAGTTAGTGTAGGAAATAAAAAAACTTTAATGCAAAATTACTCTTTTTAGTGTCAAAAGAACGAGGCTATAATAAAAAAAAAAGAGAAAAGGTGACAGTTAAAGTGTTAAGGTTGTGAATATTTGTGGTTTGCATCTAACAATAACGATACCCAAAAGGGTGACGTCCCTTCCTTATTTCCTGGATTATTTGAATTGCCAATAGTTGACCAAGTAACTAAGTTTGGTTTGAACTCATCATCGTTTTTCAGAAAGCCATACATGCGCAGATAAGCTATTGTACCTACGTGTTGTGAAATGCAAACCTTTGAATTTTGAAATGTTGCCAATGACCAATGGGGTCCTATCATTTTCATCTACATGAAAACCGCTTGGTGAATAAAACTTACTTCAGAATTAATGACAGTCTTAGTCTTTCGGTCGTTTCCGTGACTGGCGTAAGTATTGAAGAATTAAGAACATTTTGCGATTTTCTCCTTTATAGACGTCTTTGGAAGTCACATTAAAATAATAGTCCATAATCGAAATAAAGTCAGAATGAAAGTTCTTTGAAACTCTTTGAATTAACTTTTCCAAGAACAAATTTTCCAAGAAATACTAAATACTAAAATACTAAATGTATCAATTTGCAATGTGGCATACTTACTTTTTTCCGTTCACTTGCTTAATTTTCTAGCAATAAGAATTTTAAACCCTTAAGAATAACTTCGCTGTACCCCAAAGAGAACTAAAATACTTGGATGAACCCTGTGTTTTTCGGTTCCAAAAACAAACCCTCAACAACGAAATCATCATATATACGTCGCTTGAAGAAATACATTTTAAATCCCGTTCGATTCCTGTAGTCTTCCAGCAAAAAGAAAAAAAACTAAAAGCAACTTAAGACCGGGTTGATGGCAAACCAAAGGCTAAAAAACCACTTCGTTTTTCAGGGCGAGTGAAGGTTTTTCAAAAATGTTTTCTGTTGGCCATACGGCTAAGCACCGGACTTCAACGAACAAGCCTAATAATAATCTAATTTTATTTCTGAATAAAACTAAAAAAAAATTGTATTTCATTCTGTTACCTAAAAAAACACTCTTCTGAGTGTTAACAAAACTCTTTCCATCAAAACACTCTTCAAACAAATTAACTAAAATTTCTCAGAGTATGAATTGTGTACACAGGTGTGCAAACATGACATCGATTGAAAAGTTAAAATTATACCAAGGCGCCAAGTAAGTCAAACAACAAATAACCTCAGAGTTACCCTTGTTTTACTAGAAGATTCTAATTAGATTTCGAATGCCTTTTTGTCTGTGTTAACCTCGAATTTATTAAACGTTTTTACCAACTAACTGGTTTAGCAAGTTTGCATTGCCAAATTATTATTTTTCTGCATAATTTGAAAATACAAGCTACAATGAAACAAGAACCACCCTTAACATTTTTGATCTAAAATCTGTGCTATTTTGTCAAATCTCACAAATCTAACAACCTTGTCTCATATTCCGGCGAGTGAGGTTAAGTCAGATTCACAGAACTGCAATAATATTATTTGCGAAACGACAACAGTTGATTTTTTTAGAACTAAATAGTCTACCAACCTTTTTGCAAAGTCTGCTGTTGTTGCGGCAGTTGATGGTGTTGCTGCTGATGGTGATGAATTTGCTGATGGTGGTGTTGCTGTTGATAGAAATGGTGATGTGCTGCCGCAGCAGCAGCCACCGCTGCTGATGATGTAAAATCCCTCCAAGGTTGCCAAAGTAAACTATTTGCAACATTTGTTGCATTACTGTGGTGGCCATTCAAATGGGAATGGGTGGCCGGGTGGTGATGAGGATGTTGATGGTGGTAATGGTACGGGTTGTTCAAATTCAAATGATTCGGCGGACTACTATTACTGTTGCTATTGCTACTACTACTGCTGCTACTACTACTGCTCATTGGACTGCTGCTGCTGTTGATACTTCTCAATCGGTGATTTGAGCCAGCAGCCGCGGCCGCAACCCTTTCGATTTCTTTAATCCGATTGTAGTAGGTCTGTTCAAAGGCATTTAGAATGCGAAGGTATTCCATAGTAAGGGACAGATCACACACACTTTTCTTTTCCTCTCAATTCAATTCAATTAAACTCTCAGAAGCACTTGATTTCAAACCAAAATAATTATTTCATAACTTTTTTTGGTGGTTTCATAAACGCGACTCAATTATAACTCGAGTCATACAAAATTTTCGCTTTCAAAAACCAGCACACGCGGTCACAGGCTCAGATTTTTTTTGTTGTTGTCTAAAGACACAACACGATTGAATTGTAAAAGTAAACCCCAAGACTCTGTGTTGTCAATCGGCCACTAAGCAACGAAGGCAAACTTCAGCTTTACTTAACACACAAAAAAAATAAACTTAACGAAACAAGATGAACAAAAATATTGTAAAGTTTGCCAAAGTTATTAACAAACTCGGCTTAGAACTGGTCTTAATTGCCAATTAACACTTTTAGACCACTTACTAACCCTCACTAAGCTGTGTTTAATATTTCGTACAGCAATTTACTTTTTTCTATTTTTATTTTGGAGAATTAAATTTATATTTTTTTGGTAATTAGTTTGGAAAGAAACTTAAGACGATAACACACGAAGGCAATAATTTTGTTTTATTTTTTGTGTTCAGTTAAAAAAAACCCCGTCAGTCAACCAAAAAAGTCGTGCTCAACGAACGAAGGTATAAACATAAACTGAAGAGACTTGAGTTCTCTTGAAGCGATCGCTACGACGACGATCGGTTTATTTTTCTTACTTTTTTGTTGTTGTTTCTCGGAGTGTGTGTATGGGTTTGGAGCTCGTTGATTTGGATTTTTTTTTATATTTTGTTATTCTATAAGCTTACTTTTACTATACACACATCTTTGAAAGGTACGTGGGGGTCTTGAAGAAAAAAAAAACAAAAAAAAAAAAAAAAAACCAAACGTCTTGTTAGTGAATGTAAACTAATTGAAGTCGGCACAGCAGCGCAAGATTTTGTGTGTGAATGTAGTTTAATCGTGATTCAAAGAATAAGCGAGTATTGGAAGAGTTGAGAGTTTATTATTATTTATTGCAAGGGAGGGTTAGAAGATGGGAGGAAATGAGGAAAACAGATTTCTTAAGAAGAGCTTAGAGGAGCTGTGTTGGAGCAATGTCGGTGTTGCTGTTGAGCTACGATAAAAGTGACCTCTTAATACTTTAGTAAAATAATACGCAAAGAGGACGAACTTTATAAGAAGTACTTTGAAAAAAAATAAAAAAAATAAGGAGTTCACTTTGTGAAAGACAGATTCAAAAAACTTGTAAAGTATAAATAATAATAACTTCAGCCATCTTTGTTTTGAAATTTTAAACTTTTGATTTTGCCTAAAAATAATTCCAAAAACATGTAACAGCATTGTAGTCGCACTTAGTTTTGGAAGGGCAACAAGCCCTGTGTAACATGTGCTTAACTCCACTTTTAACCGCCTGGTCAGTGACCAGGTATCCGGGTACCCATTTTAGTTTCGTAGCCGAAAATTCGAGAATGTTCTAGACTCACCGGATCTCGTGATTAGCTTAGCTTTATATGTATTTCACATACCCGCAGCCAATTGATAACTTTTCTATCCGACTTATCTACTTGTTACGCTATACGTTATACCCGAGTACCCGGCCATTAAAGGAACCCTGAAAGTTTGGTCATTAATTGGAGTGTTAGACTGGACATTCACGATCTCTCACGAACTACACTTTTGGCTTGTGTAACCATTTAAAAATTATGTGAGTTCCTTATTTAATGAATGCGCACTCAAGCAATCCGCAATACTCACCGGCCTTCATAACAGTGGTCAAGTTAGTGTTGTTTTTGAGTGATTGAGAATGATCCGCTTTTATGAGGAAAGAAAATATCGGCGCAAAGTCTTGAGCAATGAAACTATGTAAAAAATGCACTAAAGACTCACTATGTAGATCAACTAAACCTACGAAATATCAAGATTACGTCGAGACGATTTTAACAAGGGCGGATAATCTGAGACCGCCCGCCCTACTAAACTGACAGAGTTCTTATCCATTTCCACGTTCTGCTGTGACGTTCCGGGTATAAAGGAGACCCCGCTACACGAAATTAAGTGCTAGATCACTAGATCAGCGGTACTCCAATCTGTCCTAAAACAGCTTAAATATTATTATTAGTGTGGAAAGCTTACGGTAAAACAAACAAATTTACTGAAACGTATTTTTGCTATACCATTGATGCATAACTCTAGCAGCATGGTCATGGTCATATTATCAAATAATGAAATCATCGATCCGATGAACTTCGCTTCCGGTGTTCTATACAATGCAAGACAGGTCCGCTGATACTACGAGTATCTTTCAATCTTTTTCACTTGAGACATTTATTTAAATAATGATCGGTTCAATTTATTGTTGAATTAGCAGAACTTTCCCATTCCTAAGACTTTGTTTTCGAAACCCATGTGATTTTTGCAGCGTAATTTGAATAAAAAATGCAACCAAATACAACAATATACGTACAAACTTTCTCTTTTCCTCAGATTTACGGACTCATATTCTTAAATCAACACACTCTAAGCAATCGTTAAATTGTGCAATGTTTACACACATTTAAGTACCTACTAAGCAATCATTGATTAACTCCGATTGATTTCAACGAAAGTGAGGTCAGACTCGACGCGTTTCATTCAAGTGAATGCAGTTTTTGAATTTGTTTTGATGAAACGGAATATTTTGAGTGCTCATAAATCGACTACTTGTTGCAATTCTCTATGTAAAACACTTACTATTTAAAAAAAAAAGTATTATAAAGAGCAACAATTTGCTTAATCATATGTTTTTATGTGTGAACTTAAAAGCTACAGAACCGATTTCAAAAATTTATTCACCTTTAAAATGCAGTTTTATCCCTTGCAACACAGGCTTTATTTTATCCTCTTCGGAAACGGAAACGGAAACTACACAGTCAAAGTCGAGCGAAATCGTGGACATAGCTACGTAGTTTTATTATAAGGGTTATTGCTCTTTTTAAAAAATCACCTAACATAAACTGGAAGTATAGCTTGACTCTGGGGCTTACGTTTTAAAAAATAGAACACTTAAGCTTTGATATCAAAGACGCCATATGTTGCATTTTTTTTCGAAATACTGGATTCATTTTTAAAAGTATTCACTTAAACATATAACACATAGTTGTAATGCGACAATCAAACACAAACAGCATGGAATTTCGAAATAAAAGTTTCTGCTTGCTTATATTGCAAATTTTCCAAATCACTACAATTTCAATGTTGCGCAACCCCATGGCAACACTTGGCTTGCCCCACACTGATCTTCTTTTAAACTCTTTCGAAGTAAACAGCAAAAGCAAATGGCAAACTTACAACCAATACCACTAACACTATAAGACGAATCATTGAAAAAAAAAAAAAAAACAACAACAACAGAGACCACAACGCGCACACACAAGCAAGTCTTGAACGTTTTTTTTTTCGATGTCTTGTTCTGATTTTAAGCTGCGATTTAAACAAAAAAAAAAGACTCTAGAATAGAATACTCTGAAGAAATAAAAAACAAAAACAGAAAAACTAAAGCTTAATGTTTACATAAGCGTATAGTAACAAAAAGAATGGCAACTGAAAGGCGGTTATATCCATGCGCTGTATTTTGAACTGTTTTCTTTTCTCGTTCAATTGAAGCATATTGATTAAACTCGACTTAAAATAATAAATAGCATTGGGAAAGAAGAAGAGTATCTACCTATCTACTTAACCAGAACAGAATGCATTATTAAAATAGAAAGGAATGGAAAATTGGATTGGATTAAAAGCGTTTTTAAGGTTTGGATTTAAGGAGAGTTCAGCAAGAGGTTTGGTTTTATACTTTTGAAGTGAGTTATTGTTTAATTCGTTTTGTAATGTGTAGTGTGGGCGTTCAGTAGTTTCCGAGCTCTTGGACTATACAAGTTTTTAGTGAAATTATTTACATGCATTAAGACCTTGTAGCAGAATTTTGTTTTTGAAATGGAACTTCTGGGAAGTATTGTTTTCTGGGTGAAGGGATAGCAAATTTTTTAAGTCGGATCGAATTCTTCGATTTTCTGATAAAAGTTGACAGGGATCCTTTTCTATCTTAAGGCTCCATGTAATATAACCGATATCAAGGATGTTTTGATCTTTTCTAGAAGGTGTTGAACCTTCACGAAATGTAAGTTTCATAAGTCCAGCAACTTTTAGAAACGAAGTATGAAGAACATATAACTATCAAACTTGAGTAATCTTTGCTCAGTAGCTATAGTTAATCCAGGTTTAGATCTTGTTCTCACATTTTTCCAAAACAGTATTTGAAAACTAAGAAATCTATGTCCCTACTACGACTGTTGACCAAGAGATTTAAAAAAAAAAGTACATTACATCTCAGAAGGCTGCTTGTTTTTCGTAGCGGCCTTAAAATGCAGTCTTTCCGCAGAGGCAATAACAATCCGGATTGAAGGGATAGAAATATTTCATCGTTGAGCTTGGTTTTATGCTTGTATACGAGCATGTGACTGACTACGAACTTTGCACTAAAAATTTAAAATAACGTAGACTTCTTGAATATTGAGAAAGTCCGGGGCCTGGATTTTGTTACTTGAAAACGACTATCGTCTAATAAGACGATAGTAAAATAGCTTTCTTTTAATCGCTGAAAGCGAAGTTACATAGGTAACACAATCCTTGAACGATACAATCGACGATTGGACGTTAAATAAAAAGTTATATCAGCCAAATGGTCTTTGTCACCCGGCTGCAACCCCCCTACTCCGCAGATTTATGTGTGGAGTAGGTTTCATGTAAATGTAAATGTAAATAAAAAGTTATGGAACCCAATCCTAATAAAAACTTAAAAAAAAATTCAATTCAATTCGATAAAATTCGCTTCAGGTTTGAATACTTGACAAACGAGGTTGTCAGGGATTCGGGTTTCTTTATATAAAACGATGATAGCCTAGCCTAAGCTTCTACTAAAAGATAGGATGGCCTAGTAAGAGGATCAAAGTGACTTGTTGATTTGATTTTGAAATATCAAAAAAAAAAAAAAAGCTTTCAACCATCCCTTTTTGTTTAGACTTTGGAGTAGAATTACGATCTCTGTTTCCGTCTCGAAGTATTGGAGACTGAGCTTTAGAGCACCAGTAGTATGCCAATACGGCCAAACCAATTTTGTCGAATCTTAGGCTACACCCATATCTTGAGCTCGTTGACAGGGAGTACCTATGCACGTGTAACACGTGTAAATGAATTATTCGTGTATGAACACGTGTACTTGGTATTACTCGTGTATTTACTACTACAAGTGCATTTAGTAATACGGGTTCAATTTTTTTTTGCGGTTTCTGATTCAAATGGCTTTAAAAAACAAATACATTTTGACTTTACATGATTCAAAAAATCATTTTTAATGCTTTTCTTTTAAATTAAATTGGTTTTGGGAAAGGTATGGCAAATTGTGGCGCTACATATACAATTCGAGCTTTTTTAAGCACACAGTTGTAAACCCTAAGTTCAAAAGCTTGGTCATTTATCTCGTTCTTAACCTCCTTAATGTCCAAAGATATATAGAATAAATAGTTTTGTTTTTGATGTAATAACACCAAAAGATGTCTTCAAGGTTATTATGTCCTTAAAAAATAAGCACTCATGTACTAGTGATGGTGTGTCTGGCCACTTATTAAAAAATGTTGCTTGGTATGTTGTCGATGTACTATCTTTCATTTTCAACAAATGTGTTGAATCAGGTAGCTTCCCAGATCATCTCAAATGTGCTGAAGTAATACCGCTTTTTAAAAAAGGAAATAGAAAACTTATGTCTAATTTTAGGCCCATATCACTGCTTTCAACTTTTTCCAAAATTTTTGAGAAACTACTCAAGGTTCGTATTTTGTCCTTCTTGGACAAGTATAATTTCTTCTGTAACAATCAATTTGGTTTTAGAGGAGGTTTGTCTACAGAAGATGCTATTTTAAAGGTGTGCAGCCAACTGGAAGTTTAAATGGCAACAAAACAACTATGGGTTTGTTTTTAGATATGTCCAAAGCCTTCGATCTAGTCAACCACGATCTTCTGCTTACAAAACTTTATAATGCAGGTTTTCGCGGTAGTTTTTTCGTTTTGCTCACTTCTTATTTGAAAAATAGAACACAAAGAGTCAACAACAACGGAATATTTAGTGAATCAAGCTTGGTTAAAAACGGTGTTTTTCAGGGATCTGTGCTTGGCCCTTAAATTACAAAAACGACTTTTTAAAATTTTTTTCTTTTAAAGTTTTTTTTCGTTATTGGATTCTTAAGTGATTCTTAAGTGAAAAAAAGTAAAGAGAAAATTCATCCTTTATTTCGTAAATTCACTTAAGAATCCAATAACGAAAAAAAAACTTTAAAAGAAAAAAATTTTAAAAAGTCGTTTTTGTAATTTTTCGTTTTCTCAAAAACTACAAGTTATTTTGGCATCCTGTTTTTTGTGTTTGATCAAAAATAAATAAGAGCATGGAAAATAAGCCAGAAGAATACTACTTAATTACGTAAAACTTAAAAAAAAAAAATGGTTTGAAGAAAAAAAATTATGTTTTTTTTCAAAATTTTGACTTTGAAAATTAATATTTCAAAAACTATTCATTTGAACAACTTATTTTTAGATTTTATTTAATGTTTAGGTTCTTGGCTTTTCAAAATGCTATAGCACGACTCTGTAGGTATTACCGTTATTTTTAAATAATATTTTTTTCCATTTTTAGTGATTTTTTTCTTAAATTGCCCCTCCCACCTAAACGGGGGAAAATGGACCCCCCCTCCCATACGATTTTTTATTTGTCTAGGTCCAACCTACACACCCTATCTTTATGTCACACCTTATGCAAATCACCCTGTATATTTCTTAGCTTTCCCGCGGTATTTTTTGAATAGATTTGAAATACTAGCAAAATCATGTGTTTCTATCCCATAGTAGAATAGTTTGTTTTTGGGGTTTCGTAAGAGACGTAATGGAAGACAATGGTAGTTTAAGAACGTTAAAAATAAAAATAAAGAAATTATTTCATCCAGATTTTTTATAATAATTCAGTGCACTATTGACATTGGATTTTAAATCAAATCACACCTCGTCGGATATTCAAAAAAATCAGTTTTTGTGTGCATTTTCATTTACACGTTTATTTCAAAACTACACGACTAGAGCTTTTTTTATAGAAGGTTAGTCGTGTTAAGAATACACGTGTAATTAAATACACGAATTCAATCGAGATATCCAATACCTATAACGCAAATTTACAAGTCTACAATTAAAGAGCCACTTACAAGATTACGTCCATTAAACTTGTAGAAAATCAAGCAAACTGCACATTTGTGCAACAGCAATTTTTTACACTTGTAATAATTCACTCGTATTGCAAGCACTTGTGGGTTTGTTTCAGGCTCATAGTACCTAATAGACATTACAATGATAAAGCACTAGGCACTAAATTCGACAGTAAAAAAGCACTGAGCAGTTAGCTAGTGAGATAGCACTAGACACTAAATTAAAGAATAATGTAGTATGGAAGCTACTTAGGACCAAAACTTGCATTCAGATCTTTAAAAAGAGAAAGACCTCGTACCTGAAACACAAACCTATGAGTACTTGTAATACAAGTGAATTATGACAAGTGTAAAATATTTTTGTTGCACAAAGCTGCAAGATTGCTCACTCTTCTACAAGTGCAATGGACATAATCCTACAGTGGCTCTCGACTTGAAGGTACGTGTTACAGTCTCCTCACTTATTCTTTAAACGATATGCAATTAAGAGATTACGCTTTAGAGTTACAACGTAAATTTTTTTGGTATAACTAAATGTGAATTATATATAAGAAAAGAAGGATGACAAGAAAATAATGAAAAATTTTTATCACTGTTATTTAAAGCCGATTGGCGCGTTCAGCGATAGCGACTGCTATTTTCCATGAACAATTGTGACGTGAGTAAATATGTACCTACGTTTTTGTTGATCTCAATGAACTGCACTGGTGGGGATAGTTCAATAGGATTTAACTTAGGCCTAAAGCCTTAGTCGAATAATTCATGGCTGATTTTGGAGAAGAAAAACTATCAAAAAAACTTTTAGCCTTACTGATGAAAGACACACTCACTGGTCACTAGTTTAATGAAGACTCTTAAAGTTTGATTTACCTGCAAAGAAAAAAAAAGAAAAAAATTGTTTATATCAACTAATTTTGGTAAAGGGTATTTTATTCAATAAATTTGTATTGTCAACCTTATAAAAGTGAATTAGAAACCAATCATAACCAAAAAAATACCCATTTCTTAAAAAAAATTTTTAAAAAATCAGAATTCAACTTAAAAGAAGTTGCTCATTTAGTGAGAAATAATACCTACTTTTACAACACTCCGTTATGATCAAAATACTCTCTCAAACTTCAAAATACAAATGACACTTCATTAGAGGTTTAATGGATTTATAAAATTAGATGACGTTAATTTATACATTTGAACTATTTTGGTAAATTTTATGTTTCCAAGAATATAAATATAAACAGCAAACCGTAAAAAAACAGATTCTTTGATTAGCATTAATTATAGATGTGGGAATTTTGCACGAATTTGGAAAGACACAAACTACAAATTCGCAAATTAAATGAGTCGACTTTGTATTTTTTTTCTGTATAAGTTGAACGAGACAGGTTTAAGATTGACGCATTGAGGTGGTTTGTGTCAGTTAATTTACGTCTCTCTATTCGCGTACTTTTGGTGTAAATAAGTGAAATTGAATATTGCCACTCAATAGATTTTTCGACCAAAGACACGAAAAGACACACACACAAACACAGAAAGTCTTCCACTCTTAATCGACTAGTGGATGAGTGGAAAATCCAGAAACAGAAGCGGTAGTAAAATGTAAAACCAGCAGCACAACAGCAGAACACAAACCTCCGAACCACCCTATCGCCAAGAACTGGTTTTTCCACAAAACGAAGCAACACGAAAAAAATATACCTATATACATAATAATAAAACCCACGATCACGGTTTCGATTTTCATGTTGAGCTTCTTACTACCAAAAGCAACATTTACGTCCATCGTACGTATATCGGCGTACGATCAATGGTAGTAAAATTGGATTGTAGTCGTAGTGAAAAACATTCGCTCTGAATGGAACATTTGAAGTTGATCCTCTTAAAGACCACATAGCCATAGCTATTCTATGGGTAGTACCGTCATCGTCGTTGATCTGATGACGCGATTTCTGATTTGATTTTCTCCTTTAAGCGAGATCCTCACTTTTGTAGGTTGATTTTTACGATTTTATTTTGAATGCTTTCGTTGGACTTGTTTGCCGAATCGACCCCAAACCACAAGAACTGCACTTTTTTTTTCATATGTGTACGAGTATAGAGGATGGGGTTAGGTTTTTGGTTATTTGAATTATCCGGGATAAGTTATATCAATGTGAGAGGGTATTCTATAAGAGAAACCAAAAACACTCATAACACCCACTTCTTCTTGACATAACCTAGCTTTTTTGTTTTCTTATTTTTTCAATTAGTTGGGAGATGTACGCGTTTGTTCTTTAAAGTTGGAAGAAAAGCTAGTGGTGCTCGTGGCGTAGTGGTTGGAGTGTCTGCCTCGTACGATGGAGGTATGAATCCTAGAAACACAAATTGTTTTATACGGGTATCGTTTTTCGTGAGGAATCGACAAGTCGTCCGAGAATGATACTTAAACTGCAACGAAAAGCTCCCTCTTAGCAATTTGGAGTTGGTAAAGATTTGTAGGTCCTCTCTATTCCGCATGGATGTAGAACCTGATTTACTTTTCTTAACGCTCAAAAGGAGAGGAAGGAGACTGAATATGTCTCAGAGAAAAACGAATACAGAAAAGGAAAGGAGAGTGAGAGAAAAATGAAAATAAGGACAGCAAGAAGTAGATAGATAGGCGGAGAGAGATGGATAAAAATGGACGGTAGAAAAAGGGAGAGAGATAATATGCGCAGGCGTAGGCAAAGGTATAGTTAGACATTGGTATAGGCATTAACATAGGCATAGGCAAGTGCAAAGGCAAAGGCAAAGGCAAAGGCAAAGGCAAAGGCAAAGGCAAAGGCAAAGGCAAAGGCAAAGGCAAAGGCAAAGGCAAAGGCAAAGGCAAAGGCAAAGGCAAAGGCAAAGGCAAAGGCAAAGGCAAAGGCAAAGGCAAAGACAAAGGCAAAGGCAAAGGCAAAGGCAAAGGCAAAGGCAAAGGCAAAGGCAAAGGCAAAGGCAAAGGCAAAGGCAAAGGCAAAGGCAAAGGCAAAGGCAAAGGCAAAGGCAAAGGCATAGGCGTAGGAAAAAAAGCAAAAGGAAAAGGCTGCACAAAAAAGAGGAATAAGAAACACCTTGGTTTAGAAAAGATCATGGAGAAAGATTTGACGAAAAACTTTCCAAAAAATCGAAGGAACTTTGTTATATTTTTACGTTAGATTTACAAACAAAAGTACGCTTTAAACAGATAAACAGCGAAAACACGCATTTTTGTCTATCGATAGAAATAAATTTTTTAAGTCCCTCTTTAATTTGAAACAATTTCGCTGCAAGTTGTTGGCCTCTTTGCATCAAGATCAAGTAAGCTTTTACAAATCGTGTAGATTTCCATAACAAAAGCAAAACTCAATTTCCCCCTTTCATTAATTAAACGAGTTTTGTCTTAGTTTTGTTTTTCACTCCTTTCTTTCTTTTAGTCACTGCAACTGGTGTTCACTTAATCCATCATAATTACATGAACCATTGTCATCATCAACATTATCACTTCAACATGAGTAACTTCTGTGCAATAAGTGAAAACAGCTTCTGAATTTCATTTAACCTTTTCGTAAGTTGGTAATCTTTTTTTCTCCATAAATTTTTTGTTGTTAATTCCCTCCCTGCTTTGGGAGCGTGAAGTTAAAGAATCACCTATCGATTAAAAGTGCATCCAAGTTTCCTGTGAGGCTATTAAGTCCAACAGGTTAAACTTCATGTGCACACAACTTGCACCGAATGTCCGTGGCCATTGTAAATTAATTGACTTGAGTTTTGAAAAAGAAAGTGTTACAAAAAGTCATCACAAGCATACATATTATACGATAACAACAGAGAAGCAAACTTAAGAAGGAAACAAAACAAAAAAAAAAAAAAACAATAATAAAAGAAAGTCCCAGGAACGATCATGAAGCAAGCTCTCAGTCTCAGTGTGTCTTTCTTGTCCATGATGCAGAAAAGTGCGCCTCAATGCAGCAGCACCACATGTTCTGTTCATTGACTTTTTCTTTATCTTTGTTCGCCAATAAAAAGTGGAAAAACCATACAGACTTGCTCTCTCGGTGATTGTTTCTTAATATGAAATCCTATAAAACTGCTTTACCAAAAGCTAAGAAAAGGCAGACTTTCAACGACACCCTCTTCTAAAATTAGAGAAATTAAAGAAAAACCTCAATAATAACAGTGCTCAGGATCACAATGTTGAAAAGCTTATGTAAAAAATATTTGAACAAATTATTGAGATTAACTTTATAGCACCTATGCAATGCACTCGAAAAGCTGAGAATTATCCTTGATATTTGTGAAGGAAGGAATCGAAGAACGATCGTCTTTAGACAGACCTAAAGGTCCAAGATCACCAAAAGCTCTCTGTGATCTAAGAAAAGCTATGTGCTTAGCACAAACTTTAAAACTCAAACAAGACGTAACAACACAAATAAAATCATAATATGTCAAGCCTTTAAAGTTTGAGTTAAAAGCTCCTAAAAAGCTATTGGTCTTCATTAATTACAGCTTTTTAAAGTCCTCCTCCTTCCCTTCTTCCTTAGAAAAAGATTTACTTTCAACTATAAACGGAGAAACAAGTGCAAAGTCTTTATAAACTACCTTTTATTTTCTACAAACAGAAAAACAAACTCAATGCACCCTACAATGAAGGGTAACACCAACATAAAAGGAGAAGAAGAAAATGACGTATCTTCCAAAGAGGTGTGGGGAAGTAAGATTCAAAAAGAAATCTCTTTCCAAGTCCAGGTTAAATGGGCGGTTTATAGGTGGGTTGAATGATAAATGAAATGCATTTTAATTGCAAAATATGATTTGACATTTGGGATGCTTCAGTGGTTTGGATAGCAGCAGCAGCAGCAAGTCAAGTCAAGCAATAATATGGAATGGAAAGTGGAGAAGTTCAATTAAATTATGGGAGTTTCTTCATTACAAAAGCTATGCGAACATAATCATCAAATCTTTTGAAACAAAACATTATAAATGACGTTTTAGATTGATATCTGTCAGAAGACCGTTGTTCCATTCAAATGGTTAAATGGACCGAACAAAGTCACTCCTACCACTGCTGTTGAGTTTAGTTTAGTTGGTTGATAAAATTTATTGGATGGAATTATCGAAAAGTAGTACATCGCCTTATGCTATTTAGAAGTGTTTTATAAACTTCGCTCATTACTCTTTGCCTTCATCAAGCACTCGCAAGCCTTCTTTCTGATGTGGGCACATTAAAAACGATATGTATTTTTAAAAGCTCTGTAATTATCAAGCAGTTTATACATTTTCTATTCTTTAGCTCGTTATTAAACCATAATTAAAGTATGAGTCATGTTTTAAGACTCTAGCTTGACCAGGTTATCGCACCACAGCAACTGATTCATTTTGCCTACGCTAACCACATCGCCTGAGTCTGATTATTTTGCTAACCTTCTACCTACTTGTGATTTAGATTTGTTTGCATTTTTTCTGACTCACAAAGTTAAACTTTTCTTTTTTTTTTATTTTTATTTAGAGTTTGTGAATCTTTATTGAATGTTTACTCAAGGGTGTAGAAAAACAGTGTTCCGCAAATGAGGGGCTTGGCTTTGCATGGCTAGGGATAGTCATGGTTTGTTTGCTCGCTTTCGAGGTATTTCCTTAAATTGAATAAGAAATAATGTTCAGAGACGTTCTGGGTAGGTCAAACTTATATGAACATTGATCACCTACCTATAGTCTGTGTAGACAGTATGTGACAGTAAAATGGATTGCTTATACACTTATCGTTCAAGTAAACAATGGAGACAAAATAGCAAAGCGAACATGTTTAAGACATTTGGAGAAAATGGTTTTTTAATCATTACGCAGGCGTTTGAAAATCTGAATATTTTTTAAAGAAACAATTATTTCAGCCAATAGTAGACACTTTTACTAGTGAAAGATCGTCCATAAAATACGTCAAACAAGTTTGAAAGATTTTTTTTTCTCCCCGATATCAAATTTTTTTTTAATTTTTATTTTCACGTCAATTATGTGCATTTCCCAAATCTTTTTTGGTAGATTTTTTTTTAAAGAAAAAAAGACAAAATCGCTTTGCTTTCTTTAGAATTGAACGCACATACTAAAGTTCTTTTTCCACGATGATGACAGGCTTCTTCGATTAGGGATTTTAAAAGAATTAGTCTCAAGACGAGAGGTGATATAAAGAATTAAATTTTGGTTAACATTAAATTTGATTGTTTTGCCACTTCTAATATAAAGGTCAACTAAACTGAAATTCGGTTGTCTAAAAATAAATAAATAAATAAATAAATAGATAACGTGGCACAATAAAGCCCACCGAGTCTCGCAGTCTAAAACCCATTCCAAACGGCTAAGTACTTATACTTTTCATGGCAGTGCGTTTAGTCTTGGAGAACTTGCAAATTTGTCGCGAAAAACAATAGTCGTCGAAAAACAATTGGATGTTTCTGGAATTCGAACCTCAAACTCCCACAAAACAAGAAGACATGATAATCCACCCCAAAGTCCATAGGCAAAATCATTATTAAGTATATCTCCCTATAAAATAACACAGGCACAAACGCAACTATGAGTTGAGTTGTCATTTGCTGTAAAAGGGTATTTATTCTAAATCTAAATATTAAATAAAAAAACTAGCTTTTATTTGGTACGGGGATATCTTATCGCCTGTTGAAATTAATCAAGCCACATCAAGCACAACGCATTTCTCTCAACTACAACTTGTAGAAAAATGAAGGGGACCTAAAATTTTGTCGACGTAAGAAATGAACAAATGAGATATTCAAAAATTTACATTTACGTATATCAATGTGTAGCATTCTAACGGTCGCGGTGTAAGAATTTTTGAAATCGGTGCTGTAGCTTCCAAGTTCCCGTTCTCCTGGGAATAAGGGATAAAACATATAGCCAATGTACATCCTCAGGTTCTAGATTATCTCTGTATGTTAATTGGTTTAATAGTTTGGGCGGTTGATGGTAACAAAGAAAAGTAAACATACCGACTTAATTTCGCACTTATAATATTAGTAAAAACTCACGATCCCATGGGAATATGGGGATGAGTTAAAGTTTATGTTACTCGGGGATAGTGTAGCATTCCAACGGTGGAAGAATTTTTGAAATATGTGCAGTAGTTTCTATGTTCCCGTTCCCTTGGGAATATTGTACAAAATTTCATTTAAATTGGTTCAGTAGTTTGGGTGGGAGATGGTAACATAGAAAAACAGACAGACAGAGCTATTATCGCACTTATTATATTAGTAAGGACTCCCGTTCCCGTTGGAATATGGGTATGAATTAAAGTTTATGATACTCGGGTATAGTGACGGCGTACCCCACAGGCGCATCACTAGTGTGAAGCAGAAAAGTGAGTTGTGATCGCTTCAAGATCACTACTCGTAATGCCGGAAATGGAAAGAAGAAGATACTCGGGTATAGTGAAGCTATTATTCTAACGGTGGAAGAATTTTTGAAATCAGTGCTGTAATTTCTAAGTTCCCGTATACGTACCCGTTCCCTTGGGACTAGAGGGATAAAATATATAATTTATGTCCTTCCTCGGTATCTAAAATATCTCTGTACCAAACTTCATTAAAATCGGTTCAGTGGTTTGGGCGGGAGACGGTAACATAGAACGCCGGATAGACAGAGTTACTTTCACATTTATAATATTAGTTAAGTAAGGATTTAGTTTTGTTAAATATAGTCCAGTATTTGTATATAAATACTAAGGAAATTTCAATTTTATAGAAAAAAAAATTTAAATTTTTAATAATAACAAAAAAAAAAAACTCTTTTTCCAGCAGTTTTTTTTTGTTTGAGTTAGCATCGAAGAAAAAAAAGTCTGGCGGAGTCATGCGGAAAAAATGGAAGAACGGTGGTTTACCTCAACTATTTGCTCAAACTATATGCAAAGTTGTAGCTGCAGCCACTTGCAACCTTTGTAAAAATTGTAATTTGTTTAAAAAAAAGTCGCATTCCCGGTGCTCTTTTTTGGTCTAAAAGCCAATTTTCTTTAACGAATACTTCAATTACTTCTGAGGCAAAAGAGATTGTGAATTTTTTTTCTTATATTAATTTAAAAAAGTTTTGTTAATATTTTGATCAATAGAAAATCCGCCCATTTTCACACCTTTTTTTTTTGCATAAAACTCAAAACGCATATAATGGACCAACATAAAACAAAAATCGTATGGGAGGGGGCCTATCTCCCTCCGTTTAAGCGAGAATCATTTTATAAAAAAAATTTACTTCAAATTCTGAAAAAAAAACTAATAAAAATCAACTAAAACGCTACCAAGTGCTACAGTGTTTTTTAAAGTGAATACATTGTTCTTTAGTTTACATTTTATTTCAAGTTGTTAGTGAGCCACTTCTGAGCAATCAAGTCTCAAAGTAAAAATTTTAATTAAATTTTTGCAGAATTTTTCGCTATTAAGGTTCTCTTTTTTTTAAATAATCAATGCTCCTATTAGTTTTGGGTTAAACAGTGAAAAACAAGACTTAAATTTTGATTTTTTTTTGTCTGTTTGGTTTTTTTCGAATCTGTTTCATATAAAACTTATAACTCAAACAGACTATAGCTTTATAGGATGAACTGATGTGTTGTGATGTGAACGGATACCTTTCAAACTGTAGGTATATCCTTTCGATAATATTACTGAACGTTTCCTCCCAAAAAAACGAGCAGTTTCTAAAAAAGTAGTTTCGAAATAATTGCGTTTAAAGTTTCATCACGAGAAAATTATTAATTGCAGTAACTTACGGATTAATCGGTGATTCCAGGCGAGTACAATAGACCTTCGACTTCTTTCCCCGAAACAGCTGCCTGACCATACAAAAGGTCAACAGTAGAGGGTATTGTAAAGCGAAGGTCGCTCCCCCTCTAACGGCCGAGCTACCTGTCTTGTCACCCGACCGCATGATGTTCTCGCGTTCTAAATGTGTGACTCTGCATCTATTCGAAATTTTCAGTTTTTCTTTGGTCATAACTCATAATATTGTTTGGATATCATACTTTCGAAATATGTAATAAAAACAAACTAGATTTTTTTTGAAAATTTTAAAGTGGTCTCCCCCCTTAATGCGTTCAAAAGCTATCCAAGAGAAATGAAATGTCAATTGGGACCATAGTGCGATGCAAAGATCTGCACCTACACTCTTACAAAACCCTTACCTCTGAGAAAAATATTGCCTGGGTTACTGCAGAACTCGCCAAGAATGACTGAGAGTTGGGAATTTTTAAGATTAGAGACAGCCAAATTCTCATTTGGTTGGATGTTTGAAATAGCAAAACTGCAGAGTTTGTGGCACAGAGAAACATCAAAAAATTCCATTAACTTACACTCAGTTCGTGCTACTGGAATAAACTCTCGTAAGATTGATGGGCATATTCCTTCGAAAGGAATGCGAGTGCCAGCGCCAGCGTTTCGATCAATGTGTGCTAAGTTGTTTTGGTTTCACCACATTAGCTACCCCTCACATCGACAAAGAACTTATTGCCACTATCTAACCGAAAAGGTTTACATTAACAAATTACCGACTGTGCAAAAGTTGAAACTCAACATTCGCAGAGAAATCGCTTAAATTACGCCGGAAAACTTTCAAAAAGTCATGGAAAATGCCATAAAAAGAGCCCAAGAGAATTTGGTTCTAATGATCGATATGATTTTCTATTCAGAGTGTAAAAAATTTCAAGACTTAGATTTTTATTTTCTTATAGGTATTCTTATATCTTTTTGTTCAAAAGATTTTTAGATTTACATAAACACACTATTGGGCCACTCAATATTAAATTCATAAGCAAACTCACTAAAGATGGAAGCATTCATTTCAAACTGATCATTTGAGGAGAGACAAAAAGTATTTTTTTCTGTTGCAATTAATCTACATCTTCTATTTATTGAAGAAAGGAATACTGAAAATTTGAATTAGTATGAGATGGAGTTCTTCAAGAAGGCGGTCCTGACTCCTGAGGCCTGTACTTTTCGGTTTTAAATGAATACACATGACATTTTTCTATGCTTAGGACTCAATACTCGATCAATATTATACATAAAATAGGAAAAAACTGTGCACACGAACATCTATACTTTTGGTGAAAATATTAAAACGATTTGAAAAACAAGAAGGCCATCGTACAAGTTTCTGTAAAATTTTTAGGTCAGCCAAGGGTTACAAATGAAAGCCATTTTTGAATAATTGATTGACTTCATAATTCAATTGTTGCATTCATCAAAATTGAGTTTTTCAGATAATCTACCATTTTACGGAATCTGAAAGCTAAGAAGTCACGTATCAAACGAAAAAATTAAGATTATCAGCAAAACCTAAATGCGTTGAATGTCCCCATTCACTTCGAACATGAAAACACACTGTCTTATTTACATAATCCAACTTCTGGATTTCCTACTTCCACGCGCCAACCAGCTTGTGCCATACATTGTGAGATAGCAATCCCCATCACCTTATCCGTTAGATCTCTCTGATTTAACAGATACACATATCACCAGCGCAAATCAATTGGTTTTGCAATAAAATCGCAAAGCAATCCAACTTGCAACAATGTTACAACTTAAGGAACAATCGATCATTCATGAAACAGTGTTAATTTCAAGCTATGTGCAAAGCCGTTGGAAATATATTACAGAATTACACTTCCCTGCATTGCATGCAAATAATATGAATTAATACGTTTTTCGTCGTTTATAATAAATTGCTTTTATCGAGAGGAACATAACTTTGCCCCAAAGTGGCCATTACTTCTCCTCCTCCCCTTTGGTCAGCAGAGAGAGAGATTTAAAATGATTGGGCAATTGGAGCAAATGATAGTAAAAACGCAATTTTAACCCAGAAATTTATAATAGATTTATTTTTACCAATTCTATCTGCAAGCTAATAACGTATTAAATGCAACGCTTGATTGCGTAGATCGATCGAATGGCGCCATTAAGACGCTTCCAACAACCATTTTCCAAGTGAAAAGTCCGTTAATCATGGGTTTAATATACCTTTTCGTTTTATTACAAAATCTTTCTTTTGAGGTTAATTGCACATCGCCAAGCTATGACTACTACCTTATGGTTGGTCACTTTCAATCTTTTCATTTTATAAATACATTTTTCTTTGGTCAGCCATACAGGCAGAGTTCAGAGTCTATATCCAGGGGGATGGATTAAGCGTTCAAGAGATATTTAAAACATGATGGTTGTTGTTGCCATTGGCGCTTGTTGTGGCAGTCAGAAAATGTATTTTTAATTGAAATTTGCAGAAAGTCATTATTTATTTATGGTGTTCCTTTTTTGTAAACCTTTTTTTTGTCGGATTGGATGATGGTTACGTAATGAAAGAGGAGTCTGGTTGAAGTCATTCAAACAGAATGAGTCATTCAAAAGCAATGGTAAGGAACTGTTTTTTTTTTTTTTTAAATTGAATGGTTTTACAGTGGCGGGCAATACTCTCAAATTATTTGACAAAAGGTTTTATCGGGGAAAAATTGGTAAACTGACTTTCTCAGCCAATAGCTACACCAGAGCTGTTTTTTAAATGCATTCGGTGTTCCATGTTTAAAAACATACAACTTACCCCTTCGAAATCATTCGATTATTTCGCAAACTCTGCAATACTTTCGAGCACAACTGCCATGGGCTCTCCAGTGCCCCTAGAGTATAGTTAGTTATCGTGAGTTGGGTTTGACCGCAGACCGTCGCGTCGCTTCGCTGTCGTCATTTTACGATTGACGATTCACTCTTTTCAAAGAAATTTATGACTTATGATGTAAGAAAATTACAATTCACAGGAATTTTCATTACTTCAAATGTCAACAAAATTAAAAGATTGAAAACCGCAAATAAAGCCTGAATAATTGTTATTACCTATACGAGAAAGCATTTTGCATTTTCTCGTAAGAATATGAACATGAAAGAGAAATCTAATAAATTGTATTTATCCATAAAAGAGGTACACCTATTTTTTATTGAGCGAAAATTAAATGAAACCTGTCATGGAAAGGAAGAAGCTGTAATTAATTTTGAAAGAGTCAATGATAAATGTTTCACTTCCAACTGGTCAATGGAGTTGACCTTAATTTTTAATCGATATTAATTGCACCTGTTGAGTGTGTGGCTGGAAGCAACAGAGCATTTGTTGAATGGCAATCCATAGTTATGTATGCTAAGCAAATAAATTAAAGTTATTATGAGCCTTAAATCAACCTGCTGGCTTAAGTTTTTTTCCCCTTTTTTTGCTTCTAATTATCTGAACCCGTATTTGGTTGTGCTTTGATGCCTGTGGTAATTAGCTGCGTGATCATGTGCAAAACTGCAGATAATTTTTCAAGCTGATTGCGATCGTTTTATTTATAATGTTTTAGATTTAAAACTCAAGGAACTACATATATGTGTCTAGCTGTGACTGTGACACCTATGCGTCAATTTCGGATATTTGAGGTTGGTAAAGAGGATTGGCAGCTGAGGGTCGTATTCGAATATAAATTTCACCGGTGAATGTTGTACAACAACGCTCCTTTGCATGTTAAGGGTGATTTATGGAACGGAGCTCCTTGTCGCATGTATTTAAAAAAGAAACCAAAAGCAAAATTCTGTGTATTTCTATCTTGGTAAACAAAAAACAAGATTTTATTACAGTCTACCCTTAAAAAACAAAGTTGGTTCAACTGTTTAATCCATCAGGTGATCCAGAAAAACGATAAAGATCACCTTAAAAATTAGTAACTTATTTCAATATTTGTTGTCGTTTAAAAGTAACTACATACTTACAAAGGAAAGCGAGCTTTGATCCACTTTGTATTTTGGAAAAACAGTGAATATCACAAAACGACACATTGACTTTCTGTTATCGGATCGACTGTTGCACTTGGGTCAACTTTTTGAAACTTAGAAAGAAGTTTCTGCCACGAATCTTGCATTCACTGACAATTTTCAATGTTCTTTATGTACTCATAAAAACTATATTTTCGTTATCTAACATTTTTCAGCTACGTTTGATGAAAAAGAAAACTACATATGCCTTTTTTGTAGATTTTAAAGCAGCATTTCACTCCATTAACAGAAAGCTACTCTTACATAAGTTGTACAATCTTGGGGTTTCATATAAATTTGTGCAATCGCTACGAGTTCTCTACGATGATTCAGTGTCTGCAATATACGATGGGAAAAATCTATCCGATCATTACAAAGTTGAACTTGGCTTACGCCAAGGATGTAATCTAAGCCCAATCTTTTTCAACTGTTTTATTAATGATATAACAGAAAATCTACCCTGCGGTGTGCAATTAGGAGAGGAAAATATAAAAGGATTATTATTCGCTGATGACGCTGTATTTTTCGCAGAATCCCCGCGTCATTGCAGCTGATGACTAATAAAATTGAAGTTTACTGTGCGCACTGGATGTTAGAGGTAAACGCCCAAAAATCAAATCATAAATCAAAAATCAGCACGAAATGAGAAATGGAAATTTAAACAACAACCATTGGAAATAGTAAAAGATTATACTTATCTAGGCATAAAGCTAACCCATAATTTAAACATGGAAAAACACATAACCAGTAAGTTAGAAAAGGCCAAAGCTGCTATCGCAGTTAACTGGAAACGGGTTTTTAACAACAATAGCATACCGCATCAAGCTAAATACAAAGTTTTCCAAGGAACTGCTAGAGCCGTTATGTTTTATGGTGCGCAGTGTTGGGGTTATAAAAAAATACGAGTCAGTAGAATCCTTGCTGAGGTACTACGTTAAGAAAATGTTTAAACTACCTAGCACAGTGCCAAATTATATGTTCAATCTAGAGACTGGCCTGTCTGAGCTCTTCATGACTACCCTCAAACTACAAATTGATTATCTACTAAGAGTTGTAGAAATGGATGATAATCGCCTTCCAAAAAGGACCGCTGTACAAGTCATCAGAAGCAACTCAATTTGGTTTGCAGAATGGCACAATCTAGCTAGGGAGTGTGGATGTGAGCTTTCTTTGGACCTTGCGAAACTCAATTCTTGGAAGCCCCAACTTTACCAACTTATGCAGAGACTGGATGATGCAAAAAGGCAAAACTTTATTGAACCGGCACAGAATTCCTCAGCTAGATTCATGTATGGAACATTAAATCACAATCTCTGCGAGAAAAACTACTTCAGCAGCTCATTCACCGTAAGTGAAATATCAACAATTTTTAAAGCTAGAGGTGAACTGCTAAGCCTTAATTATCGCCCACATAGAGCTGATCTGGAACAACTATGCAGTTTGTGCAACTTAAGAGAGCGTGAAGATATCAGCCACTTCCTAGGAAGATGTCCTATACTCCAAGAGATTAGAAGGTTGTATTGGAATAAATCAACTTTAGAAGATGAAGAAATAAGACTGATACTCAATGGCAGTCAATAGAAAAGGCTCTTTGGGTTTTGTAATGAAGCACTTGTATACAGAATAAATGTTATAAATGAGTTATTTTAAGTCCACTTATATTTGTTGTAAAGGCAGGCATTTTGTTTATTGTATCTACTTTCTTTTGATTACCTAGTCCACATAAATTAATTATTATTATCATTATTTTTATATCACTTATCTTTATTGTTGTTATAATCACTAATGTAAATAAATGTACATAAAGTTGTCTAAACTTGGCTCTACATTTAACGCCAACAACGAGCGAACAGGGGCGCTCGGGCGCTCTGAGCAAACCAAACCCCCATCGTACTGGATGCATTAAATCCCATTCCTGTTAAATGTAAAGTCCATGTTAACTCAACATTAAATGTTCGAATATTGTGATATTTAAATAAATTTGTAATAGAAAAACAAAATACTGTTACCACTCAGACAGACGGCACTCGGCCATGTCTTTATTATGTATGTAAAACCAAATTTGTAAAAAATCTTTTTGAAAAATAAAACATTTTAATAATAAAAAAAAAATAAAAAATACTCATTAAAAAATCACTCAAAAATCATTTTCCCTGACAGCAGCTATAAACAAGTTTCGAGATATTCGTAGAAAAGCCAGAAGACGCTGTCCTGATAATGAGCCTAGGATATTAGCTCTCTTCATGTTTCCACCGAGTTTCTGTATTCATTCACATTCACATTCAACGGTTGTGCTTCACACATTCTATAGTTGATTGAGGCCCTTACTGAGGAGCCAGGCAGACCATAAGCTCTAGTTCAGGTCTTGAGAAAGTTGCCTGAGATCCTTACCTAACAAGTTCATCCGCGATCTCGTTTCCTTTTATTTTGTGATGCCTTTTGAATCCAAACGTAACTTAAAGAATTTGGTATTTCGATTGCATTCAAAGAGATTTTGAATTCTTGGATAACTTTCGATGTAGTTGGAGGGTTGAGTAGAGCTTGACTGTCACTGAAGGCACAAATACTCCTCCCTATCCAGCTATTCTTCGTTACATAGTTTGGAAGACGGACGCGCATGCGCCAAACGAGCAATGCAGTTGTATACCATCGCATTCCACAAAGGCATGAGCGCCTTTCCATCATCGGTTTTGCAACCTGCGAAGATCCGATAACAGTCTTTTTCTGATTCAGATTCAAGAATGTATATTTGATGCAGTTTGAGCCTTAGGATCATCGTATATTATTTGGCGTAAGCTAAATAATAGTCTGCTTTCGGGATACTCAAAATTCGAATGCAAGTTGTAGCAGAGACCACTTCTTTTTTAACGGAAAATCGTCTTGAGAGTATATTCCATGATATATGTACCAAGAGGAGGAAGATTGCACAGTTGATCGATAGCAGTACCCGGAGTGCAGCGCAGAGCCCCAGTGCAGACGAGACTTATTGTTCTATGAAACGTGGCGAACGATTGGCAATGACGTATTTACGCGCGAGCCTTGATCCATCAAACAACTGCAGCTGATAAATTGGTCTTATCATCGCAGTGTAGATCCGAATTAGCCTTTTTGGTAACAGTTTTGTCAAAGACTCCCTTTTATTATTTTAAGATGTTCAACTAAGTTCGAGAAGCGAATGTAGAAACCTCAGACAACTTAATTTTCAAATCAGTCAATTTTCTGCGTCTCTAGAAAAGAAAAACCACGGTTTTAAGAGGATTGAAGACAAAATCGTTTCTTGCACACCAAGTTTCAATGAAGGTTAGCGTAGACAGGGGTTTTGGAACAAAGGTTGGATCGAACCGAAAGGACAGCGACTTCGGTCGGCGTCATTGGGTTGCGTATGAAAACCTGAATAATTGTTGTTTTTTTTTCATAATTAACGTGCTCATCAAGGGGTAATGAGTAGGACAACAGGAGAGGATTTAATAAAAGACACCGATGGAAATTAATTTAAATTGAAGTAATTTCTTTGTTTTCCTTTTTCTTTTAATATAAATATCTTTAACTTTCTTTTATAATCTTTAATATTTATTCTGTATCTTGTTAAGTTCATAAATGTATTTTAAACTTTTGTACTTAATTCTCCTATACTTATTAAAAGTCATTGTACTTACTAGTATAGTTGTTAAAATCAATAAATAAATTAAATTAAATTGAAATTAAATAAGAACATTGTTTTTGAACTTTTGTGAGTCGTAATGCAGGGGAAAAACAGTGTCTGACAAAGCATTTCACATTAGGGTAGTGAAACCATACTTTATTTTATCTGTGAAGTTGGACTCAAAGTAAAATTAATGAGCATTCCTGGCGGGTGTTGGGACTATATTGTTTCAGTGAAGGAACGCAACTCGCTATTTCGGCAATAACGTGCCGAAAATTGTCTTCCAAGGGATCAATCATCTCGGGCTTATCTGCATAGATAAGCGAAAATTTCACATAATCTTACAAAAAGTAGTGCAACGGTGATTTAAAACCACACACCCTTCAAAAGTTACCACCTTCTTCAAAATTATGAAAATGAACAATAGTTACCGAAATTTTTTTTCAAAAATATCCTAATCAGTTTTCAATAGGCAGTACAAAAAGCTCCTTTCACAATTTTTACTAATCCCTCCTAGAATAAATTACTGCATGAGTATTCACCTCTCTACAGTATACCGACGAGAAAAGATTTTTTCAACTAATTATTTCAGTTTTGTAAATCTTCAAATCGCCAAACCCTAGAAAGACTTAGATTGCTCTTGCATACGCTGTAAGAAGTGAGGGGAACTTTTTTGATACGGGACTGGCCTCTACTATAGCTAATTTAAATTGGAATTGTTAATTTTCCCTCTGTCTGCACGATTAAGCGAGATCATGTCTATTATGGATGGTTTTACTCAGGTATTGTAATATTTCGAATAAAGGACAATTGCGTTACTAAGAATGACCGTTACCATAATTCTTCGAAAAAGTGCAGGGTTTTCCAAATGGGACGCTACAAAAGTAGAGCGACAGGGACAGCAAACGACGCCATATTTCTTGCCGCTCTTTTAACATTTCTTTTCAGTAAGGTTTGTCATTTCATGATGGAAAGATATACGAGCCAACAACGAGTCGAAATCATTAAAATTTACTACCGAAATTCAGAGTCAGTGGCCTCAACGTTAAGAGCTACGTCCAATTTATGATGAGGCTCATTTCGGGCTGAATGGCTTCGTCAATAAACAAAATATACGGTATTGGTCAGGCAGCAATCCACACGTACTCCATGAGTCATCATTGCATCCCGAAAAAATTACGTTTTGGTGTGGTTTATGTGCCGGCGGTGGCGGCGTCATTGGGCCGTACTTCTTCCGTGATGATAAAGACCGGCACGTTACTGTGAATGGGGATCGCTACCGTTCAATGATAACCGAATATTTTTGGCCCCAATTGGATGATATGAACTTGAAGGACATGTGGTTCCAACAGGACGGCGGCGCCACAAGACACACAGCGAATGTCACAATCAATTTATTGGAAACCAAGTTTGGAGAACGTGTTATCTCACGAAATGGTCCAGTCGCTTGGCCACCTCGGTTGTGCGATTTGACGCCGTTAGACTATTTCCCGTGGGGCTACGTCAAGTCTATGGTCTAATTCATCCAAAACGACCAATTTTTAGATTCCAAAAAGTATTCTGACCCATAACTTGATAGCAACAATTTCAGAGAATGAACTAGGAAGTTTAAGTATTACAATTTTTCCACTGAAAGATGTCGAATATTAGTTTGTATGTCTCGAACTCAAAAATTTTAACCATTTCCCTGTCTCTACTTAAGTAATTTTGGATATGTATGCAAAGCTTTTTAGCTCCTAAAGCCATCCAAGTACATAATTAATTTTAATTCATGTGCAGTTTCAGTTGAGATTTCCTCGTACCATTTAATCTTCATTCAAGTATTCCGATTGTTTCCTTACTCTTGCCCCTATGCTACGCTCTTACGCACAAAAAACCACAACAATCAATAACAATTAATGACATTATCTACTTCTTAGAAAAAAAGTGGCACTCTATCACTGCCACCGGTTTCTAATGTTACCATTTCGCGGCAAATAGGCTTTGATCTCTTTAAAAAAAATCACATCCAATTCAGCCCATCACAAATTAAAGTAAAACCTCTCAAAACATATAATTGAAGCAGACGAAAATAAACAAAAGAGTCTCAAAGAGAGCTTCATCATCATTATCGACATCATCCTTCCCTGTAACCATCAGCCACCTATCGCATGTTATTCCGATTGATTTTTTTTTTTTCTTTCTTGTGGAAATGCTTAACTCCGGTAGCCAGTTTCTCAATTCTATAGCAACATTACAAATTTTTATGTCTTTGGATGCATCTATAAAATGTATTTCTACTGCTGTCCGATTATCATAAGTATCTGGAGAGGAAGAGTTTAATTATTTCCCCAAAAGACGTTTGTATACACCCGTTAATTTCGATTGATCTAGAGATGTGTGTTTCTTATAAATATTCATGCCTGAAGCAAGCTTGAGAAACAGAGATTATCGCGTAGCACTACTGTTGCCAGGGCTTCGATGTGTTAGTTGAGTTTAAGATTCCCACGCTAGCAATTTGAGGTTTCGATGAACCCCATGGCTCTTTTGATGATGATGATTAGCAATAAAAAAAAAAATATAAAAAGAGCTCACATGTGAACTGTATTTGGTAGCGAGGGAATAACTTGTTAGTTCCTAACTCAGCAAAATTCAAAAGACTTACAAAGAAATATTTCTAATTATTGATGCGGGAAGCAAACACCCATGGGTTGATGATAATGTTGTATTTGTTGTTGTTTTCTTTTTTGATATAGCTCCACCAGCAATGATGATGATGGGTGATATGACCAGCGGATGGACCACTCCTTTTCATTCAATAATCCTGCTGGGCAGAGTCGGCGATTTAAGCCGGTAAAACGAGGCTGGGATACCAGTTTGTAGTTTTTTTGCCTTAATCGTGATACCGTCGATAATCGCGAAGATTGGATTATGGGTAAAGCAGGAAAAATTCAAGTCTCAATACTCCGATTCATTCATGCTGCGAGGGCTTGGCTTCACTGAAAAAAATGGTCAGGAGCTATTCTTAGCTTCACAAAATTTAAAAATTACTTTAAGTTAGGCTTAGTTGAATTTGATGATGTCGCTTTAATGTTTTGTTTAAACTATTGGGTTTTAAATGTTCTCACTTAGAAACAAAGGAGATTAGCGGAGATTTATTTACATATGCTATTCCACACTTCGACACACGGTGTTACGAATTTCAAAAATTAATCTAAATGCAAAAGTTATTCATGATAATGTCGAAGTGAGATAGTATGGCAAGTTTTCGCAGATTCTTGAACTTTTCTCAGTAGCAGATTTTGTTTCACAGTGTCAAAGAGTATCCGATGTCACTTTTAGGCCCCTGTTACAATTCCAGATGATAGGCTTCCTAGTGAAATGTCAAAAAACATGCCAGAAACAAAGATATTTATACCATACAAGAAAACATGTAACATACAAGAAAGTATGTAACATACAAAGAAGCATGTTACATGCAAGAAAGCATGCAACATGCAAGGAAGCATGTAACATCAAAGGAAGCATGCAGCAAACAAGAAAGAAAGTAACATACAAACAAGCATGCAACATGCAAGGAAGCATGCAACATGCAAGGAAACATGCAACATGCAAGGAAGCATGCAACATGCAAGGAAGCATGCAACATGCAAGGAAGCATGCAACATGCAAGGAAGCATGCAACATGCAAGGAAGCATACAAATTGCAAGGAAGAAAGTAACATACAAACAAGCACGCAATATGCAAGGAGACACGTAACATGCAATATGCAAAGAAACATGCAACATGCAAGGGATCATGCGACATGCGAGGAAGCAAGAAACATAGAATCAAGCAAGCAACATGCTAAGAACCATGCAACATGCAAGAAAGCATGAAACACGCAAGGAAACATGCACTAAGCAAAGCAAGCAGACAACGCAAAAGGAAAGAAAGAATTTTTCAATTGCAATTTTCAACATACACATCAACATAGAAAAAAGGAATATCCAGGGAAACATGTACACAATATGCGAAATACAAAGAAACATGTGCCATCGATAGCAAGATGGTGACTGCTGAAGTCGCAAAATAATTACTGTAAGATGATCTTTTGCAACATAAGTTGACTGCATTTGATTATAGCTACTCAAGCAACAAAACAAAGGCTAGAAGTCAGGTTTATAAATTTGAAAATGTACTCTATAAGTCTATATCAGTTAGTACCATAAACAATTCTGAGACCAATCAAATAACACTTGCTGTAAAAAAAAAAATACCAAGCATCTTTAGAAAACTTTTCACTCCATGCCCCAACGGGAATTTTCTTCTACTGCCCTGCCTTTTAACATAAATCGCTCCTTATTGTCATTGAATAAAAAGGAAATAGTAATAAAGTATTCATGGCTTTTATGGTTATAGTAAAAAGAGTCTGTTAAGATCTTCAAAACATAATCTGGTTTCATAAAACATGAGCTCATAACTAGCATCAAAAGAATAAATCCAAAACTCGCAGCCACTTGAAATACAAGCTCTCTATCGATATTCATTCTTGACTTCCTGCTGTGCTCACTTCCGAAGAAGCTGTCTACCTTAGCCCTCAGACATAAATTGTAGTGTCTCTCCAGATAAACCAAATTTATGAATGAAAACCAGTCCGACAGTGATGTGTGGCTTCTTTTCATCATCCCACGTAAAAGAAACACAAACAAAAAAACATAAAACTAATTTAAAACATGTTCTGCCGAAAATAACCAAAAAACGATTAGATAAAAGCGCATAGCCTCTTCTATCTTTGTTTCTGAATTTATTTACCTTGTAAATGTCCACAAGAAAAACAAACTCGGATGTGGTGTATAGAAAAGCACTAAAACCTCCAATAAAAGCCATAAAGTTGGACTTTGACTTGCATGCTAAATACCACTTAATTGTCATAGGCCGTAGATATAAAAGATATAAACCGAATTAGTAAGAAACATTTCCATTTCAATTCCATTAATTTGGTTGGAAAAAATAAAAACTTAACTCTTACCGGAGGGGACCGGAATTAATCTCAAATAAATTGAAAGCGGATAAAAGACCTATTCACAGTTTCATTGGTCAATCTCTATTTTATAGTTGAGAATAAAAATAAAACGAAAAACATTTTATTGCGGTGGTGACAACACAATTTAAATTATTGTTCCATTGGAAATCATTTCCGCTGTTGTTTTGGTTGAAATATCAGAAAATTTTTAAATTTTCTCACGCGCGCGCGCATGGTCAGCGCGTTTAATATGCTGATGAGGGCAGACTTAAGCTCCCATGTAAGCTTCTTTTTGTTTGCTCATTTTTTTTTATTGTTTTATTATTATACTGTTTGATGACATCGACTTTCTTGATTATATTTTTTTACTGTAAAGGCCTATATAATGAAAATGAGCAAGTGGAAATGATGCTTACGACGTTAAAAGCAAAATTACTATTGAAATATAAATAATTTCTGGGGGAAAGATTTTTGCACGTGGTGACGTGGTGGCTCGAATTCGATGCATGTTTTTTTAAAGGTTTTGTATTAATGTTTTTATAAGGATTTGATTAGTTTCGTTTCCTGCTTGAATCGGATCAGTATTGAAAAATCTACAGTCTCAAAAAGGAGAAACACAGAACAATCTCAGTGTCGGTAATCTGTGTCTTCAATTATCGTAACACAAAATAATTTGAAGTGATTTTTTTCAAGGACTGTCTCCTGCAGTAACGACTAGAGGAACGATGATTGCTTTTCTTTGAAGACTTAATATAATCTACCGGGATAGTCCTTTTATGGTTCATATACTAAATTATGCCTTTCAGACTTGACACCATTTTTGAAACAGAAATTAGATTAAGTTACAGTCATGAGAAATGTGATCATTGACGGTTTTTCTTTCGACTTATCTTTTCAGTGTTGTATAGAATGGAATATTATTGATCCAACGGCGATAAGCTAAAGAGCAACTTTAAGTAAAGTATCGAGAATTCCACAACTACTTTACGCTAAAAGCATCAAAGTGCGCAGTGATTCTGCAATGGGTGATTTTTGTTTGCTATTTTCTTTTTGGCAACACTGGTCACTCACGTTTTGTGTCACTGTCAAACAATTTCAGTTCAGTCTTTAATTTAACCATAAATCGTCTCACAAACGAACACAACGCTTGCAAATTTTTGAACTTTGTTATCAAAAAGCGTACTCTGGTAAGAAAGTTCAATGCGCGCTTCTTTCCATTTCATGGTCAGTTAAATCGACCAACTGAAGCGGCTATTCGGGGTATTGTGATTTTGCACCAAATTTACATTGTTAGACATTAAACCGCACAACACTTTTACTTAAACTGCGAACTTAAGAAAACATCGCAGATGTATCGGGCAGTGATAACCATGAGTTCGGTGCTGTTCGCAGTTGGGAGCTACCATGTGATGACAACAAACATTTTTTCGACTTGCATGAATTTCCACATGCCACATGCAAATTCAGTGAACATTTTATTTCACCTTTGTGCTGTGGCCGGTCGATTGGACGCTTAAATCGTGTGTTTTAAAATCATGTAGACTATTTTTTGTGGGCTATACTAAAGGCTCATGTCTATAGCGACAAGTCCGCTTTGATTTCCTCAGAAACACATCCATGATTTCAGTTGAAAGATTTTGGATTAAAATTGTGCATGCCCTCCTCTAAAGCACTATAGCTTCTACACAAAATTAGGAAAACTGTTACAAAGCACTAGTAACCAAAGCTCTTCACTGATGAGTTCAGATTTTGAATCAAGTAAGACTCCATGGTATAGAGGTTCCAAAATGGTTTCGAAATGCATATGTTTAGAAGAAGTATGTGGTTGAAAATTGGTATTACACAGCAGGGTATGTTTACCTTAAGTAATAGGGAAGTTTTATTACAATGAAAGACAATAGTCTTCCATAGCAAACTGCGAAAAGAGTTTCAGAGTTTCTTCAGAAGGCCCATCTCCATAATCTCGACTGGCTAAACTGCTCAATTAAACTGAATTCTGTTGCGCACATGTCTGGGACATGCTTATCCGACTTCAAATGCGAAAAATTCGAATTCATCAACATTAAAGAGTAAAAACCTGGGATGTAATTGGATTCCACAATAAAAGTGTTCGAATGCCCAATTCTTGTCTACACAGTTCATAAGAACGAGCGAATAGATGGGAAATTTGAATGAAGCAAATTTCCTTTATTTCAAATGATTTCAAATGTCTTGATCAATTTGAGATCATTTAAATTCAAAGTAGTTTGCTTACTTTTGTTTTTCTAAAGCAAAAGAACAAAACCTGACATGAAGATAAAGGTGAAACGAAAACAACCCAACATTTTTCTCTTTGTTTAGCAGTGTACTTAAACACAAATATGAGAGATTTTTAGTTCCGAACAGAGCACTAAACTGAGACTGAACCCATCCTACCCTTAGTAAATAAATGAATAGGGTGGCGCAACAGAGCGAGGAACTCCCTGTCCTAGTTCATTTCTCACAACCATGTCTTGTGAGGGAATGGAGGGGACCTAAAATTTTCAGCCGGTTCCGAACGGCCGATCGAGAAAGTACTTTCCAGAGCAATGATTTTATTAAAGAAGTACTTGTCAATTCCTCACAAAAGGCGATGCCCATGAAAAAGTATTTTTGCCTGTTGGGATTTGAACCACGAACCAAATACAACCCAAATGTGGAATCCACCCGAATGTGGAATGCTTTACCTGGCTCTGTGTTTTCCCTGCATTACGATTTACAAAGATTCAAAAGCAACGTGCATCGGTGTCTCCTTTCAAATCCTCTCCTATTTTCCTAAATGCTCGCACTGTGTTTAATAACATTATAAGGGTAGTCATAACCCCTTGATGTGCGCGTTAATTATAGAAAAAAAAAAAATAATATAATATTTATTGTTCATCATAGTTTCACAGTAAGATAAGTCTCATGGTTTGTGAAGGCTTTACAAAGTTAATAATGTTCAAAAGAAAAAAAATTTTAAAATAAGTTACAAGTTACAAAAATTTTGATTCAATTCATATTTGATTTTTGCTTAACACTTTCTTAGAGTCGCTCTAAATTTAAAATCAGCTAAGTCCTATTTTAAATACTTACTTTAAAACTTATCTGACGTTTGTCATTTTCTTGTCTGTTTGTGTTTCTTATTCTCAATCAAGAATTTCTAGAAAATACAAACTAATTAATTATTAAAAATATTTTTCACAACTTAGTTCATTTTGATTTACTTTTTAGGTCTGTTACTTCATTTCATTTGTCCGAACTGTCAAAATTTAGGTCTTTTTACATTAATTTTAACCAAAGACATTCTCAAGTTGTCACTAGTTAGTGAGATGTTAATAGATCGTTTGTATTTAATGATCCCATTTTAAGTTAGAACGATATTAACAAGAGCTGATGACACATTCCCCTAAAAACACGCTGACTGCGCCAATGACTTTAAAAATCATTCTAGATAACATAGATGGATGTAAAGCACTTTCTTCCCAAACTTGTAACGTTCATGAAAACAAAAAGAATATTAGAGCTGAATTGATACATTGTCTGAACATGTTCGCAAACAAAAACCAAAAATGTAACACTTTGCCATTTTGATCCGAATAAAGTCCTTCACATTCCATCAAAAAGATTGTGAAAAAAAAATGGAATCTAACTAATTACTTCTTTTTTTTTTTTGGTGAATTTCAATCTTCCATGATTTCATTCGAAAAGAATTTCATCTGAAAAGATTTACATCATTAATTTGGATCATCAAACGAAGAGAAACAAATTATTGAAATGTTTACCTTATTACCATCAGCAGCCCTGATACCATAAATCAAATTGCTTTTCAATAAAATTTAAGCTGTTTTTACGTGGGAAACCACACTGCCATGCAATAATCTTAATCTTTTTTTCTTCATCTCACAAAAAAAAAAACAATTAAGAATAGACCTCAATCAATTCAAAAATAAATGTTTATTATTGATGGCTCCAATGATTATGAAATCGCATTCCCGTGTTAACAAAAAAAAAAACCGATGGTGCCTTGTTAGTTATTGGTATTTTGTCCAGTATATCGTCTCCAAAACACACAAAACAGATGTGGAATTTTATTTGTGATGGGGAATATTTTAACGATATAAAATTTGTAAAATATTTTGCACATACCATTTGTCACGTCGCCTTAATTGCTGTGTATCAAAAAAAAAATTCCAGAAATATTTTAAGAATAATAAAAAAAAAAATTGTTTTAAATAAAAATAAACAAGAACAAAAATATTTTTGCATTTTTTGATTTCAAATATTTCAATCAAATTTCAGACACAAACAAAGTAGTAAAAAGATATTCTCTGGAATTTGGCAGCAAAAAACAACAACTGGAAAGTGGTTGAGTATGTTTTGATGAAACCACTTAGAGTCACATTAAAATGAAACGTGATAGAATTTGTCTGTGAATATTTTAAATTGTAATTTTTTACGTTTAACTGTTATTGACGTCAGTGTCACTTTTTTTATATGGGAAAAGTCAGCTTTCAGGAAAAGGTGGAGTTGAGATTGATGTCTGTTTAATAAGGACCCAGTTTTTAGAATTCCAATTTAGGTTAAAACTCTTTATGACGCCATAATACATAGAAACAAACTTAAGAAGATCGCATAACTTAAAAAAAAAAAAAACTAATTCAACACTTTGCTTCCGAGAAGAACCGGTTTTTAGCTTACTCGCAGGTGTTAATGCACTGGTTACAAAAAAAATAACGTTTTAATAATTCCTTAGATTCCAAGGTCAACGAGTGACTCTAGAACTGTTAAGCGAAATTTCTTAATTTAGTTAAAAATATTTTACGTCAAAACTTTGCAATCGACTCGAAACTTTTTATAAATAAGAATCGTATTAAAAAATTTAAATATTTAAATAATTAAATAAAACGAAAACAAATTTGTTAAATCCTGAGTTTTCTGTATATTTGCGTAGAACAGAAATATATAGGTTTAGACATTATGTAAAGGGTTTTTCAATAGGTATGATATGTTTTTGCAGTGGCGTTTCGGCCATTTGTAGTATGTCATGATCTCTCATTTGTTTTTTATTGCATTCAGAAGTGTTTACAATTTCACCATTGGAGCACCGTAAACGTCGTGAACTTTCTGATTTTGCCTTGGAACAACTTGAATAATCGATAACGATTTTTTAAGAAAATCATCTTTTCCGAAGAGGCTTACTTTTATTTGACTAGTGCGTTAAATAAACAAAACTAGCGATGAAAATCCACAAAATATTTATGAAAAACCATTACATTCACCTAAATTGACAGTTTGGTGTGGTTTTTGGGCTGGTGGAACCATCGGTCCGTACTTCTTTCAAAATGAAGCTGGTAACACCATTACTGTCAATGGAGAACGGTATAGATCGATGATAACCAACTTTTTATGGGCGAAATTGGAAGAAATTGATTTTGACAACATTTGGTTTCAACAAGACGGGGCTACGTGCCACACAGCGAATGCAACAATTGAATCATTGCGAGAAAAATTTAGAGATTCGATTATTTCAAGAAATGGTGATATTGAATGGTCTCTCTATTTCTTGTAGGGTTATTTGAAGTCATTGGTCTTTCAAAATAAACCAGATTCTCTTCAAGCCTTACAAGTCAATATTGAACGGATATACGACTTGATTTAGTGAAAAAGTGCTCGAAAATTGGGTTCATCGAATTTGTTGCTGCAGAAGAAAACGTGGTGGCCATTTGAATGACGTTTTCTTTAAAACTTAATTGTATTGATTGAACTGCACATTAAATAAAAAATATATGAATTTCCTCAACAAAAAGTGTGTTTTTTTCAAAAAATAAATCATATCACTCTTATTGGAAAACCCTTTATATAAAATGGATGTATTTATGTATTTATGTATGTCCGGTGTATACTCCTAAACCACCCGACGGATTTTTATGAAAGTTTCAGGGTGGAAAAAGTTTAGTCCAGAGATGGTTCCTGTCAAGGTTTGATCTCCATATTCCTACAGAAACTGGATAGGGAACGGAAAATTAGAAACTACCCAACAGATTTCAGGGGTGCTAAATTATCTTCCATCATCAGTAACTTAGACTATATTTCATCCCTATAATCCCACAGGAACAGAAACGGGAACGAGAACGGGAACCTTAAAGTTACTTGACCGATTTCAAAAATTCTTTCAACTCTAGGATGTAACGTTATCCCTCAGTGACATAGATTTATATTTCATTCACATATTTCCACGGGAACGGAAGATTCCAAAAGGAATGGGTTGGGAACGGAAACTTAGGAACTACTGAACAGATTTCAAAAATTCTTTCAGCATTAGGATGCCACATAGTCCCACAGTAATAAAGATTATATTTCATCCCCAAATTCCCACGGAAGAGGAAAAACGAGAACGGGAACCTTGAAACTACAGACCCGAGCAAAGCCGGGCGGCTCAGCTAGTACAAAATAAAACTAGAGAAAATTTCCTACAATTTATGTGTTTATATGTTTTTTCATAAAGTCAATAGTTTTGGCGTACGAGCGCCACAAAGTGTACTCACAATACTTTTCATGTCATGGGCGGTATCCAATGTATAACACCTAGAAATGCTATCGCTCCTGATCAAAGTATTCCACGTTTAAAAAAAATGCCGTCTGCAAAAGTTGTAGGCAGTTTTGGTACTTGCATTAAAAACATTTACGAAGAGAAACGATGCGGGCTTAAAAACAATAAATTTCAAAACCTCACTAGCATTCTTGCGGTTTCGACAGTGATTACTCCGTCCGTTTCATACTTATTGTGGCTATGTGGAAAATGGGTCGACTTGCCTCACATACCTGGATGGAGTGGATTTATGGAACAAGCGACAGCGGAACTCCCCTTCGCAAAATCATTTGTAGCGTGCTTGCCGTTCATTAATGCTCCACCGAGTGATTACGACACAATTTTGACTGCTCTCTTATCGGCTTCTGAAAAATGAGAATCATAACACCAACATCCAACATACTTGCTTCGTTACATTTGACCAGCCTCTGTATTTCAAAGCGCGAGAAATCACTTCTTCGTAAGATGAGAACTACAAATTGAGTAATGTTATCGTAAGACTCGGTGGCTTCCATTTTTTAATGTCGTTCATGGTATCTATCGGACACATAATGACTGGAAGCGGATTAAAGGAGCTCTTTAACATTATTTACTAGTACCGATTGGTACTACAGACAATGAATTCGCAACACCTTGTCCATCAAGAACAACGAAGCGAAGGAGAATGCGCTAAATTTTAAGAAATTCAATTGCATGTGGATTAGGCCTATTGCGGATACCACGATAAAAAAAACGCGTCGCTTACTCTACCTCAAGGTGGTGTGGAAATGAGTTTTTTGGCCAAAACGCGTGTTGGAGTACACTTGTCGCGCTCGTACGCCAACTATTGACTTTATGAAAAACCATGTAAACTCATAAATTGTAGGCAATTTTCTCTAGTTTTATTTTGTATATAAAAAATGAGTCGGGAGGGAGATATTCCCTGAAAACTGATATTGGGTGCCATTTTTCCAATATGGCGGCGCGAGCGGCAAAAGTACGAGGTGGCAAAGTTGAAATTCGGAAATAGCACATCAAAATCTATAAAATTGCCAATTTTTAAAACTCCCGGAAAACTTTCCAGGCAACCGCTATTTTTCCTACCAAATGACTGTACTATTGGCAATCGCTCGTAAATTTTTGTCTTCTGCTGGGATACGATCCCGCGGAATCACGCTACGGGTAATACTTAAACAAAAAAAAACTCGCAAAACATGGGATACTTTGATGTGTAACTATAGTTCTATATTACATACCTTAAGCAATTTCACAATGAGAACTTATTTGTGTTCAGAAAATATAATTACCTGAAAAGAAAAAAAAATATTTTTAAATAATTTCAATATTAATAATTTCAATTGCATTTACATTAATTCAATGTTTAAAATTGTTTACTTAATTTTTTGGAGGAGAAATTTTATCAGATTTTATAAGGACTACTCGTCTTTTTAAATATCTAAGACTTTCAATTGCTACCAACAATTTGTAGAGCTTACTTAAAAAATACAATACACAACAGAGTAGAAAATATTAATGTGTAGTTGACAAATTCCTAGTTGTTTGTGTTCATAACTTTTTTATTTTAATTTAGATATTTTATTTTAGCCACCAACTCCATCTGGGCACCTACCGCGCCCCTAACATTATATCTAAGACTACAACCATCTTCTACTTCTTTCAATCCACTGCACCACAAAAAAAGGGGAGAGAAAGGGGTAATATAATGGACCGGTCATTTTAAGATATTAATCGAAAACGACTATAGATTTTCGCTATAACCTTTAAAAAAACAACAGGCAAATAAAGGCAACTATAGGGTCTAAATGTGAAACTGGGTCAATTTCCTAACTCAAATGGAATTATTAAGTTTTAAATTAATTATCATTCCATCATTATAAGCCTAAATTCAATCCTAAAACCCACTCTCTCTTGGAATTGTATCAATTTCACTACTCAAAATGAGCTGACATAAAAATAAAGCCTAAAAAGAATTCAATCGAAAACAAAACTAAAAAAAAATCCTAAAAGATTAATGTAGTACGATCGCCTGATCAATGACGACACAAAAAATGCCAATTAAATGTTAGCCGTGGTGACTTTTAATGAACACAAATAAAATACATAAAACCAAAACGAGAGCAAACATTTGAATAAAACTAATTTGCATTTTTCAAATTCCTTCACCTTTCTAGAATGTGGCGTGTGGTTTAAAAAAACGCAAATAAAAAAGAAATAAAAAACAAACACAAAATATTACATTGATCAATTTATTTACAAGAAAAAGAAACTTAAATAAATTTTGCAACAAAATCAGTTTAACAGTTTCCGCCCAAACACGAAACAAAATGAAAATGACAATTTGCATAAAAATTACATTTGTCTTTTGCTGCATTTCGTTTGGGTTGATATTTGCTTAGCAATAAAAAAAAAAAAATTTATATACATACTGTCAGATACGTTTGTTATTTATACGAGGTTGTGACTCAACATGTGGTTTGACCATAAATGTCGACTTTAAACCATGAATCTGTGCACGAAAAGAAAAGATTAATATACACAATTTGCAAGGTTACTATGACCATTTTGTGGTTTACGTAGAGAGAAATATGTGCACACTCAATTTGTAGATACATAGTTGTCGTTTTAATTGGCACTCGTTAAATGCTAGCCTAACTGTGGTATATCAACACCCAGATACCTTTGGAGGTATGTTATAGAATACAATGGAAAAGAAATACTTAAGCCTTTGGACGGGCTTTGATGTTTAATGACAAAAAATTTCACACAGTATATACAGAAATTATAAAAAAATTAAAGGTTTTCTATAAAATCTATTTTTTTTTAGGTTTTCCCTGATTGGACTTTCCGAAAAAAAGAAGCTTAAAATTTTGAGATAGAGCCCCCCCTTCCCTCGTCATCCATGCTGAGTTCATTGGAAAATAGCTTATCTTTAACGTAGCCCCAAAAAGTCAAATATTGCTTAATTACAAGATGTCGGTTAAGAGTGCCTTTTCGAGAAATCGCACGCTCAGGACGTTTTTCCCCCAAAAGGGCGACAGTATATCGTTGCTTGTTTAGTGCGTTCCTTCATCTTATTGCAAATAAACGTAGCGTCTTCCACATCGATTTCTTTTAGGTCCGGTCATACGAATCATTAATCATTGTTCGATAGCCCAATTCGTTCACCGTAACTCGTACTCAAGCCTCATTTTCAAAAAAATAAGATCCAATGATCCCACCAGACCAAAATCCACAAACAAACAGTCACACGACGAAAATGAAGAGACTTTTTAATAATAATCCTTGGGCTACCCGATGCGACAATTCTTCCAGTTAACGTTCCCTTCGAGGTGAGAACGGACCTCATCACTGAAAATGATTTTTCGATTAAGTTCCTGGTCAATTTGATACATTTCAAGGATCCAATACGCAAAGACACGACCTAGTCAATGGTCGGTAGGTAGGCTTGAGTTCAGTGTGTCAATTTAACTCAAAAAGCTTCGAGTCCTAAGTATTTTTTCAGTTTAATGTCGTTTGTGGAATGATCAATTTCAAAGATCGACGAGAAATAGTGAAATCTGGTTTTTCCTCGACACTATGGGCTACAAACAAGTTGATCTTGAACGATATACTCCACTTCGATTTTTCACATCACTAACTTGTCCTAAAAGCTCAATTTTTTCACAAAAAACTTAAATTTTTCAAAAAAGTTCAAAATTTCACAACGAAGCCTGCTCGACTTCGATAAATAATGCTTGAGTTTTTCGAACTGTGACCGTAATTTTTAACCACTTTTACACTTTAGTGTTTACTGATCCACGGGTATCGCCTTTCGCGAGGAATTGGCAAGCCCTCCGTTAGTAAATTCATTGCCATAAAAAGCGCTTTCTCAATTAGCCGTTCGGAACCGGCAACAAATTGTAGGTCCCTTCCATTCCCTCACAAGGTATGGTTGTGAGAAATGCGCTAGGCCCAGGGGCTCCTCGCTCTGTTGCGCCACCCTATTTATTTTATTTTATTGTTTACTGATCCATTTTTTATGTTTAATGGCGTAGTGTTCATTTGTCAATTTGCCAAAGTGCGACAGCTTAAGTCAAGACAACTGCTCCAACAGCAGGCTATTAACAATTACAACTCTAGTTGATTTGTGATTTTATTTTTTGGTATTTTCGTTTTGGCAACAATGTGTGTGCATCCCCTCACAAGGGATGGGATTTTTTTTTTTTTTTTTTATATAATTAGCGCGCACATCAAGGGGTTATGAATACCCTTATAATGTTATAGAACACAGTGCGAGCATTTAGAAAAATAGGAGAGGATTTAATAGGAGACACCGATGCACATTGCTCTTGAACCTTTGTGAATCGTAATGCAGGGGAAACACAGAGCCAGGTAAAACATTCCACATTCGGGTGGTGCGACTAAAATAAGAATCTCTATACTTGACTGTACGCCCGAAGTTGGGCTCAAGGTAGAACTGATGAGCATTCCTAGCGAGGCGAGTGTTGCGGCTAAACTGTTTCAGGGGAGGAATGCAACTGGCTATTTCACTACAGCACTGTTTGTGGAAAAAGGCGATAAAAAAGAGAGAGGCAGGTGACGTTTCGACGATGTCCAAGAGAATCAATCGATTCTACGATTGAACTATCACCTATCAATTTTAACGCTCTATTTTGTACCCTATCAAGCAGGTGCAAAGATGTTTGAGCAGCACCTGACCAGATATGGGAGTTATACTCCAGTTTTGGGCGAATGAAGGCCTTATAAATTGTAGCCAAATCAGAAGGGGTGAAGAACTTCCTGCATCGTCTCAAGAAACCTAAGCATTTAGCAGCGTTTTTGGCGACTTCAAATATGTGGTCATTCCAACGAAGATCATCGTTTACACACATACCAAGTACTGACAGCTTTTCGGTTTCTTGGATGCAGGTACCATTCATGGATAATGGCAATGGGGGAATGTTAAGCTTCAACGACAAGAGACAGCATTGAGTTTTCGAAGCATTGAATTCTACTCGGTTCATAAGACCCCATGAAACAATGCTGTCAAGGTCAGAATTCAATGAGCTTATCATACGCAACCGTTCCAGTTCCACATCCGAAGAGCAGGGACGTGAATTTGGAAACGAATATGAAAAGCTGAGGGACGAGTCGTCAGCAAAACAGTTAAGCGGATTAGAAGTTTCAGACAAGAGATCATTAATGAAAATGAGGAAGAGAGTCGGAGACAAAACGGAGCCCTGGGGCACACCAGCATTTATGAAGTGGGTATCAGACTTGAAGCCATCCAACACGACTTGTATTGAACGGTCGGAAAGGTAATTTCTAATCCAACGAAGAAGAGACACGTCGATACCAAAAGCACGCATTTTCGATAAGAGAGCCTGATGCCAAACTCTATCAAATGCCTTAGAAATATCAAGCGCAATAATCTTGCTTTCTCCAAAACAATGTAAAGATTGGTTCCACTATTCGGTGAGATATGCCATCAAATCACCAGTGAACCTTTGGCTACGAAAGCCGTACTGTCGATCATTAAGAAGCTTTCGTTCTTCTAGATATTTCATGCGTTGACTGCTTATCAACGTTTCCATGACCTTGGAAAGAAGGGACGTTAGTGCAATTGGACGGTAATTGGAAGGGGAGGAAGATTCGCCTTTTTTAGGGACCGGCTGAACAAATGCAGTTTTCCATCTGCTCGGAAAAATCCCAGCAGAATAGGAAAGATTGAAAAGTTTACGCAGTGGTTTTGCCAGCGTAGAAGAACACCTCTTCAGAATAACGGCGGGGATACCATCTGGACCAGCGGATTTATGTATGTTGAGATCTTTAAGGATTCTCGCAACCGAGCGAGTTCGAAAAAATATCTGCTTCATCAAAGAATTTGCAGACTCGAGCTCAGGTGGAGCCATTATGCTATGAGGAAGTGTCGAGTACGCAGCAAATTGAGCTGCTAGCAAATTGGCTTTGTCGATGGAACTGACATACGGAGAGTCATTGAAGACGAGCGTTGGGACCGATGACGTGGTTACTGTGAATGTTGAGCGTTACCATGCGTTGATAACAAAATTTTCTTTGCGGAAAATGACAGAGCTCGACTTGCTTGACTTGCGGTTTCAACAAGATGGTGCCACATGCAACATAGCACGCTTAACAATGGGCCGATTGAGGGGCGAGTTCGTTGAACAGTTTAATTCACGTTTCGGGCTGGTCAACTTGCCAAAAGATCGTTTGAATTTCACACATCAAGACAATTTTTTGCGGGGCTAGACTAAGGCTTATATGTAAAGCGAAAAGCCCGCTTCGATAGACGCACTGGACGCCAATATTGAAGCACTTCGTGAGATGCCGACCAAAATGTTAGAAAGAATATACCAAAATAGGAACAAGCGGGCCATTTGCAGCGCAGCCGCGATTAACATTTATATCACTATGAAAGTATGAATATACTATAGCAAGTATGAAATATTTTTCAAACGTTAAATTATCCGTACTATCGATTTAAATAAGGGTTTTGTGCATTTTTCTCATTTTTATGTGTCTTTCCTTTATTTCCGAGAGCTCAACTTGTTAGAAGAAGACTTATCTTAACATAAATATAATAAATAAAATAATTAAAAGATATTCTCAAAAGTGCAATTCTTAGAAGAAGAAAAACGCATCACGTTTCTTCCATCTTCAGATTTTTAAAGTTTTGATTTATTCAACTGAATCATGTTTTGCATCTACCGAGTTGAATCCTCAACTTTGAAAAGTTTTTGGTAGCCGTCAATCAGCTTTTGGAAGATTTACTCACATTCAAAAATAAACACAAAAGCATTGTTTCAAACAATAAAATATCACGCTCAATATTCTTCCCACGGTTTACACAATGCCATTTATTTCTTTTTGTGTTCCAATTTATTTGTTAAACGAAATTTATATCTTTTGCGTCCTATCGACGATTGGCAATGTAACAAAACTTTCTTTTGTCAAATTCAAATATATAATAAAACAATATCGACTTTGTTCTCACACTAAAAACAAAACAACTATCACTTGTCAATTAATCACATCGATAAAAATCTTTTTGCATAAGCTATTAGATTCAAATTTCGAAGTGAGTAATTTATCTTGAGACTTTTTTTGTTTGCCATTTTTACATACCAAATCACATACCTACCCCATCTACCATGACAATGCCAAGGAATCGATTTGCAAATCTAATTTTTCGTTTGTCATTCATGATCTGCATTTTAACAATTTGTTTTGTTCGCTTTCTTATTTCAGTCAAAATTATTCTCATTCGAATTGGGTCGTAATTCAGATTTCGAAATAAGAAAAACAAAAAAAAAAAAAGCGTGAAATATGCAAGAACCATCAAAAAGAATGTGGGTTACTTCACTTCAAGCAGGAAGGAAATATTATTTCTTTTACAGCAATCTGTGGAATTTATTTGCACTGAAACAAGAATGTCAAAAGCCTGATAACTTAACCATTTGTTTTAAACGAGTACACTGCGAGCATACCAAACGAAATGTTAATAAAACTCTGACTGACCTAGATAAATTATTTCCTTTGTTTATGTTCAACGCAATATCTTCATTTTATTTGATTGTTTGTTTTTTTCTTTTGTTGTATTGCATATTTCTTGTGAACTCATTCTTAGAATATTTACGTATTTTATGAAGAGTTGCACCGCGAAACTGTTGAAGAAGAAGCATAGGCTTACGCAAGGTTCTGGGCTTGTTATACAAATGAATCATTTGCGAACTTGGGTTGAATAAATAATTACAAAATGAACTTTCTGCAAAAGCAAAAATTTATACAAAATTTGATTTGTATCCAGAAAGAATGACAAGTGAATGAAGCTGAAACTATTATGAATATTTTAAAGCGTTGCCACTTGAAGACCTAAGGACAGAGTGTCCTATGGATACAACAAGATGATGGAAAATGACATACCACCTTCAGTTCATGAATTACCAAAGACTGGGATTGATAAAGAAATTTAGTTGCGAATAAATCAACAACGACCGACAGAAGGGAGTATACAAAGCAAATTAAAATCGAAGCAATGAAATTTTATTGCGAAAATTTGAAGTGTTGCGAAAAGGTGAAGGGTGCTAGGGGTGTGGGGGGTATGTCAAATTACAGAAACTATTACCTACTGTCATCTCAAGAAAGATACTTTTCAAATGATGGCTAAAATGATAGGATTTTAGTAACTTTAATAGGTTTTATAAAAAAAAAACAGAAGAGGACCTAGAGTAGATCCTTGGGGTTGGCCTGAACCAAATTCGAATATGAAGTGACTGGTGAGCAGTTCATAAGAAATGAGGATACAATTTTATGCCAGTGTTGACATTTGAACACTAATATTCTTTGTGCAATTATTGCCCTTCAAGAACTCGTGCATTGAAAATATCCTGACTGTTCAGAACTTACGAAACTCAGATAAAACTTTGTAACAGTTTTTTTTTCCCCCAACTATTTCTGATTATATTTCTAATTTGGTAGTCATCATCCTCACTAGTTAGTTAGTTAAATTGACTTTTATTTCAATAAATATTTAACAATTAAGATTTAGTCTAAGTCATAATGGATTTGGTCTATGGCCGTCTACCAGTATCATCCTCACTACAATGGGCGTTTCATTGACACGTCTGAAAAATGGCAAAATGCGACGATTTGTTTTTTTTTAACAAAAATTAAAGTTCAGCTTTCGATCTGCTCTTCATTGTTTTGCAAATTATTTTGAAAGCTATTTTACAATTGTGTTACTCTAGTGGTATGTCATTTTACTGTCCTTTTACTAAAACGTCTATTGTAATAATAATGGTGAATGATTTGGAATTGATTGATTCATCATTTTGGCAGTCAATAAGTCAATATAATGTCATCAAGATATTTAAATGTATGTACATATTTGAATGATTTCGTCAGCCTAGTGTGTAATAGTGTAGTCACTCATTACAAACTAATCGCAAAATTAAGAGTCGTTGTTCGTGATTTCGTTGCAATTGAGTAATCTTACATGACACTCACTCGATGTAATGTTTCACAAATAACAAAACTGACCAAGTCAAACTTTATGAAACCAGTGTGTTCACTTGTTCGTCATGTATGTACATTGCACCAAAAACATTGCGAATATCTAGCTTTTTGACCTGAAAAGGAAATCATTTTGCTAGTTTGCTGACCCTCAACTCGTGTAAAATAGTTCGCGAAAATTGTAATCACATAATGCAACGCAACGTCCGAGGATCATGATGTGATGTGAATTATGCGTACGTACCTGTCCGAACTTACAACAGGCGTATACTCTAACATACACATGATTATTACTCTTCTTGAATATTTTTTAATTCCTATTTCTGGGTAAGAAAAAAAAACAATTCAAACATAAAAATCACGTCTCATGGCATCATACTTTGCATATCATTGTTGGATTAAACAAAATTTTGCAAATGTGAAAACCTTTACACACTTTTTTCCCTCATTTTTCTGCAGTCAGACGAACATTTATTTTTGTTGCAATGTAATGCATGGACTATGGCTAATTTGAATTTCCTAACGCCAATAAATAAACGCAAAGACTGAAGAAGTAATAAATAAAAAGGTGCTGCTCTGAAGGTAAAAAAAAATAATTATAAAAACATTTCTTCACGCATTGTAAATATCATTCAGTTGATTGCACATAGACAAATAATGGTGCGTAAAAGCACTAGTCAGTTTTTGATATATTATTTTATTGGAAAAAAAATGTGCTATGAATTAGCAAAATGTGTAATCTCATTGACTTAAAATGGAACTCTTTTACCATGTCTAAGGATAGATTTATGGGAAACGTTATGAGACAAATTTAGCTGAGAATATGAGGCAAACAGTATTGTTCGACGTATATCTATACGAATATTATTTGATGAACGGCTTGACTTCCAAATTAGTTTTTAAATTATTATTGAAAGGGAGCAAAGAAAGGAATAGCGATACAAACACAAAACATATTAACAAGTCAATTCATTTCCAATACGAAAATGTAATATACATACAGCTTTATGAAGGCTTTGAACAACTCAAAAGAAGAGTGAAATTTGAACAGGCAATCTACTTTAGGATAACTCGTCTCTCCCATCTTTTAACTATAGTGTAGTCGCACTTGTTTGATATTTTTGACTTGCCTTTCTTCTTTGTAAACACAAAAAGAAATTTATGAGCCGTTGGCAGATGGATATCCAGAACGAGAACGCTCGTAACTAAGGACTGATATTGAAACAAAAATAAACTTTCCTTTGCACCATTGGAATGATATTTGTATAGATAATATGTACACCAAAACTACGCACATCACCTCAAAGGTTCAATGTGTGTATCAATTTCATCTTATCTAAGTTGTGATAAAGGAAAATGTTAGAAAATATAAGCACTTTCATAAAATTGACCATAATATTAAGCAAATAACTGTGGCGTATGAGCAACTTTTGCAGATATTCTGTAACTGAAGTTGTAGATGTTCGACCTATCGTTTTCCCCAATTTGTAAAAGTAACACCTGTAGCGGTGTAGCAGTTACTATACAAAAGAAAATAATAAACAAATAGAATGAAATTTAGAAGCGCCAAGCCCGGGGAGAACCATTACTTAGCGGCTAGCGCATTTCTCTTAACAAAAAAGGGCTATGCAGTGAAAAACTAAGTTATGAGCAAACACACCATTACGCCAGGGTTACCATAATCGAAACGAAGGCAAAATTACAGAAAAGTTGCTACCTGAATACCCAAATATCTCAGTTCCTTAAAAGGTCGCCCCCAAATCGATCTTAACTAACTGCAGTTAGCTTTCATAAAAATCTATATATTTTTAAGAAAATAAGCTATTCCATTAATAATTTAAAAAAAATACAACCCAATAAGCGCAACATTCTCGATAACTACAATTTTATAAGTTGTCTAAACCGAGTTTCTACTGTAATTCATTTTCATATGATTTTCGATAGTTGCTGGACTCGATTTTTGAATTCGGTTATCAAAGACAAATAACATAACATTTTTCCAATTACCTTTTCGGTGTTACGAGTCTTATGATCACGAACTCTCGAAAAGTTTGACTTTCCGCCCGGCGGAAAAGCCGAAATCATATAACTTTTTCGTATTTTTTTTCCGATTCAGAACCAACCTAATTTTATAATAGGAGACGATATTTATTTATTTAGGTACTTTTTATTTAAATGAACAATAAAGTTTGCTATATGTGTAAGTTTTACATTATCGATCATCATCGGTACGCACAATACGTAAAGTCGACAAAAATGTATCAGATTATGCGGCTATCAGATATACCAAGAAGTTCAGCCGCTCACCAACATTTCTATTTATTATCAAGTTCAAATTTGGCAAGGGCATGATCTGGAACTCCCGTAATGGGGATGTTTAATGCGTAACAAATCGTTGGAACCCATAACGACAATTTTAGCACTGGCCAACAGGATTTGCACAACACAATATTCCCCAACTGCAAGAGTTATTGTTGTAAGCGATGTGGATCTGCAAACCGTGTTACAGTGCTTTTTTGCTTGTGTAATGAGGAAGCTTGTCTCAATGTTTTACTACATCATTTTACCATATGTCAATGACACAGAACTTTTGGTCATGGAAGACCTACAGCCAAATGTCGTTGAAGACAAAACTATCGAACAAACATACATATTGTACATATTATGTGCAAAAAATTTGTGACCTTTGTTTCTTGATTTCAACAGTCGCGTAGTACACCCTACCATGTGTAGATTTTGACACAACTTTAAAGATGTCGCAAGTTTATACGAGTTTAAAGTTGTGTTAAATGACCTGCTCTAGATCACTTTAGAGCAGCATTTTCTGCACTTGCTTTCGAGTCAGAGCAGATTCGAGCAAAGTGTCAAAGTCAGCTGTTGACATTTGCTTCAAATATTTTTGTTTATTTTTTGCGTTTTGTAATCTATTTAAAAACGAATTTAACTTAAAATCAATGGAATTAACATCGCATGTTAGTTAAGTTTTGATTCCAATGTTTTCGACTATGTATTTTTATTATAATAGGCTACCAAATTTATTTTTGCAAGCTAACTAAGCCACAAAATGATTGTTTTTTTTTTTTTTTTCCAGATGACTTTTGGCTCTAGCTGAGTCTGCTCTAAGTTGCCTGACATTTTTCATGTTTCTTGCTCTGCTCTGCTTATTTTTTCATTAAACACACTTTAAGACTGGGTATCTCCAGTTGAACTTACTAAAATAACTGAACCACTAAGCATTTCCCCCTTATTAATAGAAATTTTCGATAGCAATAGTAAATTGTTATCACAACAAACTGTGTTTTCTTTACATTTTTTGTGACATTGAATATTTAAAAAATAAGAATTACATTTCTCTGGGGAAAAAATAACAGAATTCAATATTTACTCAAACATTCAATTACTTAATTTTATCACCAGCTGTTCTGTACACATTCACTTCAAACATTCCAAAAAAACAACATTCAATTCAAACCAATGACCCTCAAAAGTAATGATATGGAAAACAAACAAACAAAAACAACATTAAATAACTTCCATATTCTATTTCATAAATAAATATGATGAGCCAAACTGCCATGAACATTTGCCAACCCCCAAACCGATAAAAAGCCAAGCATTCCAAATGCCAACTATTTCGCAATAAAAAAATCATAATAATATTTTTCGCTTCCAGCATTCCAAAGTGTGCCTCAAAAAGATCCACTAAAGTACATAACTTCGACATTACACAAATCACATACGACCGACATGGTATGGTGCTGGTGCTATATTCGTTCTCGCATTGCATATGTCCGAATCAAGAGGGTGGAAAAGTCGGCGCACCGGGCGGGGCGACAACGCACGGCAAAAGACATTGCTTTCTACATAGCATTCCAAGGTGTATCTGTTAGATACAAAAAGTTTTATGTAACTCTTATTTTTTTCTTTTAATTTTGCGCGCGATGCACATTCATATTCCAACTGAAAGCAATTTGTTGTGAATTTTAATTGAAAAACAAAAAACAAAATAAAAACAAACGAACTGACCTACGATATACCTATAGACTGCGTTGTCGCCCAATTGAATGGCATAAAGGTGGGGTGCACTTCACGTACCTCAGCTCAAAACGACTCTGACTATCTTTCTGGGCTTTAGACTTTTTTTTTCTTGTACCTACAGAGTGTTAAGAAATCTGGGCGGTGGCCGTTCAGTGCTGCTTGAAAATGGTAATGAGAATTTAGTTTGCCTTGTAAATTTTGTATATAAAGTATTCAGACAAAAAAAAAAACTTATACTACCAACACCGGCCGGCGGCAATGGCGGCGCTTGCAATAAAAACTACAACTTAAGGAGACTGACTCTATAACGTGCCTCTCACTCAGATGGTAGAGTCTTTTCACCATTTTTAAAGTGCAGCAGCAATAGAGAGCTGGAAATGCAATCCGTGACTATTTGTATAGTAAAGGCGTCTGACTTTGAATTTTCCCATTCAAATGTGAGTTTGATTAGTAATGAGGCATAGGCGATATGCAAATTTAAACAAACCGAGAATGGTTACAAGGGAGAACACTACACACAGGCTTCCATTAAGGTGTGTTTGGGTAATGGTTGTTAAATTTAGAATGTGATCGAGGTAATCCAATTGAAATTCTAGTTGATTTTCATATAAAATATATGATGGTGTTTATGCGAATGACTTCAAGACAATTTCTGATAACGGATTACTAACTGAAGGGAATTTGTTTACAAATGTAGTCGTTAACGTTAACCGACATTGATGCAACTGATCAGGGCCTAAGATTATAACAGAAAAAACAGAAATATTTCTAAATAAAATAAAGAAAATAAACACTGGAGCTCTCTCCATCTAAGGTTATTTTTAACTTGATTGTGCCAGGCGTCTACTCAAGCGATTTCCCTCCACCGTGCCTTTGAAAGCTTGCTGAGCAAGAGCGTTGATGTAAAAAAAAACTAAAAATGAAAACCTTGATAATTTAAGAACCATTCACTAAACCCACTCGAATAAAAAAGTTAAATGAAAAAGTATTAGGTTTCAAAAACACCATGACACGTGGTAGTAGCTGACTTAGTTGTCCCGCCTAAACGAAGAACCTCCCATACGGTTTGATTTCACTTTTGGGCCTAACCTATCCGTCCTGTGCTTTTTTCTTATGCTAAGCACCCTTTATTACAAAACCTTTATACATGAGTCATTAAACCGAAAAAATAACTTGGGTCTGATAATAAGACAGTGAGATAGAGCAGAGATAGAGCAAAACACTACTTATTACTTTCGACCAAGCCCTCTTCAACCCTTTAAAAATGAAAAGATCACACGAAATTCGATCATGAGTCTCGTACACTCTGCTCGAACAATGAAGCATACCGTTTTTTCAAGGCACTTCTAGAATCCGAGCCTAAAGCAACGAAATACCTATCATCACAGTTAAAGCTCGAAGATGATAGTGAGACAGTTTAGAACTCCAAAAGTCAAAAGTGCTGGACCAGACAAGATACCATATGAGTTTTGGAAAAAAGATGAGAGACATTTGGTTTCATCATCATTCTCATCTCCAATTTTATAGAAGGCTATAGTCGTCCTACACTACGAAGATCGTTCTGCGTGTACTTTATAGCCGCGTGCCCAATATGATAAGGCATCTAATAACCAATGCAGATTTGTCGCGGGTAAGTCAACAACAGTTGCACTCCAAAGTATAGGGATTCTAATGGAAAAGGATTTGCATTTTAGGTTGCTTTACTTCGAAAGGTGTCATTCGATAGGCAACCAACCATGAGATCCAATATGTGTGTAAGGAGTTCCAGAAACCTATGTTCGTGAATGATCAAGGATATGAATGAAGACGCAGTGACTTTCCTCCAGGAAACCATTTTTTGCTCAGAGAATAAAGTCCAATCAGTTAAAAACCCATAAAATTCGATTTTCTGCAGGAGAGAACCATTGGCCTTTTTAAATTTCTCAAAAACTAAGTTAGATTTTATAATTCGGTTTTTTGTGTTTGACTCAAAACTAATAATGTCAATTTTGTAAAAATTTTATTTAAAAAAAATTGATTTCTTTTTCCGAAACTTTGGCTTTTAGACTTAATTACTTAAAAACCATTCACTTTATTAACTTGAACTGAAATCTTAACTAAAGAAAAAAGTATTAGTTTTGCACTAGAGAATGAGGTAGTAAGTGGCTAAGCTGGTTTTCAATAATTTTTTTTTTTTTAAATTAGGTAAATTTTTATTAAACTGCCTCTTTCGCCTAAATCGAGTGAAATGGACACCCCCCCCCCCCCCCCTCACCCCAATCCATGCGATTTTTTTTTATTAAAATATGACCAAGAGTCACATTCCTAAGTAATTCAACCGGATCACGGGACACCCTGTATATCAAGGATTTATAATCAAAGTAAAGCAACTTGTGGCCTAATGTTTAGCTTGACAGCCAGTTACGTTGGAGGTTCGTGGTTCGAATCCAAATAGAAACCAAAAATTTTATATTCCACGGGGACCGCTTTTCGCAAGGAATTGACAAGTCCTCCATTAGTAAATTCATTGCCATGAAAAGCGCTTTCTGGATTACTTGTTCGGGACAGGCAGAAAATTATAGGTCCTCTTCATTCCCCCAAAAGGAATGGTTGTGAGAAATACGCTAAACCCCGCTCCGTTGCCCACCCTATGTATGTATGTAGTAAAGCTATTTGTTATGACGACATCATTCATTTTAAGGGTATTTTTCTATTACTAAAGATGGCGGGGTCTGCTCGCCAGTTCTTCCACTTTCCTCGATGATTGCATTAAGTTAGCGTATGGTTGATGAAGTGCTAAGCCACTTCTTAAAAATGCTGTAAAATCAAGGGATGACTTCTACATCGCTGTTTTGCGTGCACTAACAAACTGTTCACGAAGTTGTAGAATGTACAAAATAAGTATAAAAGTAGAGCAGAAATAAATAAAATAGAATATATTTAGAGCTAGGGTAGAAATTTTGAATCTAAATTACATACCTCACCGAGGTGATCGGCCGCACCTTTTATCTTTATGTAACAGAAGAGAAAATGAAGATATTTATCACTTTATAGCGATCCGTCCAATGTAACAGGAAATACGACGTTTATATTTTCAAGAAATTTTTTTGACATTGCCGAAACTTTATGATATTTTAAATGGATGCCGGGGTTGGCTTAATTTGTACAAGTTTTGCAAACATGCCATTACTTATCGCAACAGTATCCCATAAATTGCGAATTTTGGCAGTTAGTGCAGTTTCTCGAGTACACTTTAGTTATTTTGTTGCAAATCACTTAATTTTGTTTTTTTTTTTCTTTTGTGTTTCAAATCACGTTAAAATTAAAAATTGTATAACACTTTATGTTACAAACCATCAAAATGCTTTTTTGTGTTTCCAATCACTTTAAAATGGATAATTTACTACGCTTTCTATTTCTAACTTATGTAAAGAAGAACTCGTAAAATTTTAAAAACACTATTGTACTTTTATACTTTTTCTCATATTGTTTCTAAATTTATAATATTTAACTTGTTTCAAATTATTATGAGACTTTATGTAAATATTACTTATAAAGCCTTACACTTTTATATTTTTCTTTGTTTTGGCAGACGGCAGTAAAGCCATGTCCTTATTCTTAAGAAAACTAATTGTTACGAATATTGGAATTAATTGTTAATAAATTTTGGTCTCCACATGCTTTAAATCTATCGCAGCTATTACAGCAGCCTCTGAATATCGCAAGTGGAGATCATTATAGCAGCTTTATTTTCATAGTCTGCGATAGATAGCATACTTTTATCGCAGGGTATCTGTCGCAGCTATTAGAGCAGAGGGAACTGTCATCTGCATAGATTTTTCCACCATTTTGTTACTTCGTTGTTAAGTTTGGTATGAAAAGTATGCTATACAAAATGTCCACAACACAAAATTTGTCAGTTGCTCTGCTTTCTTGTGTCTGTCATATTCCTGCTTTCTGCTATGAATTTAAAGCAAATGGAGACACAGCGTAAAGCAGGAATAACAAAACTTTATCGTATTACAAACACCAAGCTGCGTGGAAACCTTCATATCAAAAACACCATCTTAGAGGACGACTTGCTCAGTCGATATTGTCATATTCAAAAGGGAGCCAGACCTCGTCAAAAATGCTATAGCATACAACGTTCAGACACGATCGCCAAGGCACAAAAAGAGAGGCAGACAATAACACTACCGGTACACATAAACATCGACACTTGGTTGACCTGAGACATGGAACAATCTAAGACCGAGAGATTTGTCGACGCTTTAAAATCCAGGCGGCGCGGAGGGCGGGGCGGATCACTAGTGTTAAGCAGATAAGTCAATGAGTTTTAATAGTTCACGAGGTTCGTAATGCTGTAAGTGAAGAAGTAGAAGTAGATATAGAAGTTTAAGACACAGCTGATGCTGACGAACTTCCATTACATACTCCGTAGCTTCCTGCAATATTACTAGTTTGTTTACCTAGCCAATTAATTAACTAATCTCTATTTGACTACTTCCATAGTTAACTTAAAGCATTTCTTCTTTCCTTTTTCCAATCTATTTTGTTTACATGAAGAAACAAATGCAAGATGGCGGTACTAAGATGAATTTTGCGAGTGCCATGGGTTTGAATGGGCATTGGGCTTTCAAAGTTGGACTACAGAGAACTAAATCAACAAACCTTCACACAATTACGATCAAATCAAAAAATCAGCTATCTGTAACCTTTAGCAAGGTCGACATTTATAAGAAATCTCCTGATGCCTGACTATCCTCTTAAATGTTGCTCAAATGTTCACCACACGTGTAAGCAGTGTTAAAATATTTTATGATTCAATTTAGAACCATAAAAAAAATTTAAAGCTTGTGCATATTCAATATACGTCGGTCGGCGCGGCGTTGTCGCGGTTTATAATCTTAAAACTCAAATATTCAAACGTATTGCAACAAACATAAAAATAATGCCGCTATGACTTTCAAAAGCAACGACATCATGATGAAATTTCGCGGATTTTATAGAGCGGAACAATGTTCGAAGATGAACATTATGAACACATGTACTGCGACTACAAGGAAAAAATTGCCAAATTACTTTTTTGCATGAAAAATGTCAATCCAATTAAAAACAATCAAAACAAGTTAGATTCCCTATGAATTTTTTCTCAAATTTAACACGAATGTAAATTTTTGGCCAAGCAAAATTAAACTCACCCAAAAATACCACTGAATCAAATTAACCATCGCAATATCTTCCAACAGTCATCACCGACTTTAATGTCTAGTGCCCGTGTTGGTTTTTTTTTTTTTTTTTATTGGAATATTCACTTAACACCTACTCGCAATTCTACCCAACACTTTTGGATAAAAATAAACTTTTGACCATAAATTAAAGACCCATCAATTTCTGTTTAAAGAAACAAACAACGATGACGATTTGCCATTTGCTTTTAGGAAATTAATTTTTGGGAGTTTTTAACGATTTGCATCTGTCGTTGTTTTCGGTATTTTAAGGCAGCCATGCATTTTATGGTTACACTAAATATATAACAGATACGATAATAAAGAACGATACATGTCTTTTTGTGGACGCAATTAACATTCCGGTGTTAAGCATTATTGATTTTGAATTTATTTTATAAACGCTGTGTTCATTTTCGTAAAAATAAAGTGGATCATCTTTATCAGACGGTTCCTGCAGGTTAAGCAGGATAAGAGAATGGAAACGATACTTTTGCAGGTGTTTAGTAAAAAGTTAATGTCTACTAAGTTTAAACCTTATTTACTTACTTAGTTTATTTATTTATTTACCATCTATCGAGTTCATAACTCTTCTAGACTTACATAAACTATATTGAGAAAAGTAAGAGCAAATATTAAACAATAAGTAGCAAAAAGAATTATCTTACATATGTACATATATATACAAACATGCTACGATACTAGACTCAAAACAATAGTTTTGAAAACATCTCTGCTTAAACATATGTCTATATTTTGATAAACGCAATTAAATTCATGACTAGAACGTGAAATCGGATCTGATCTACCGTAGTTTGTATAAGATCGGGGAACAAAAAACAGAATCGGCCTCCACCTCAACTGTCTTGAAGGAGCATATAAAGAAAAATAAGAGAGAAGTTTAGGACAATCAATTCGATTACAGAGAACATCTCTAGCAAGCATGACTAAATAATAATTCCTCCTAGCTTCGAGAGTCTTTAAATCTATTAACAGACATCTTACATTGTAGCTAGGTAAAATATTATCAACCCAATTTAGTTTACGCAAAGCGTACCTCGAAACTTTTTTTTGAACGGATTCAATACGATTTATACCCACCCTATACAATGGACACCATATACAACATGCATACTCAAGAAGTGATCTTACAAGTGAGATATATAAAGATTTAATCGTGTAAGGATCCAGAAATTGTTTTGAGTTTCGCATGATGAATCCAACTAATTTATTAGCCTTAGAAATAACGTAGTCTAGATGCAAAGGAGCTTTGAATCGAAAATAACGCCTAGGTCTTTTTGTCTATCCACTGATTCAAGTTGAATGTCAGAAATGACGTATGAATGATTTATAGCATTAGGCGACCTGGTAAATGTAATGCTCTTACACATCGCTATATTCAAAAATAATCGATTTTCAAAACACCAAGCTGACACTTCATCTATATCACGTTGAAGTCGATAACAATCCAATTCACACTTAATTGGCCTAAAAAGCTTAAGATCATCTGCAAAAAGCAAACATTCAGAATAGGTCCTAAATGACTCCCTTGAGGAACACCTGAGTGATTAAAAATTTCTTTTCAAACAACCGTTCCAATTTTTACATATTGTTTGCGATTGGTCAAGTAATTTTCAAACCATATAAGTAGGCTAGAGTGAAAACCTAACAATTTCAGTTTTTTTAGCAGAATATCGTGTTGAACTCTATCAAACGCTTTGGAGAAATCTGTATAGATAGCGTCAACCTGATTTCCACGTTCGATACCTCTAATGCAGAAATTAGAAAACAAAGCTAGATTAGTCACTGTTGACCTACCACTAACAAAACCATGTTGATCTGCTGATATACTGGAACTAACCTCATCATAAAGACATTTCTTCACAATCGCTTCAAAAACTTTCGGTATCAACTTCAGTTTTGAAATGGGTCTGTAATTAATAACTTCTTGTTTTGAACCTGATTTATAAATTGGACTTATCATCGGCAATTTCCAGTCATCTAAAAAGTTGCCAGTGGAAAGCGATAAGTTGAAAATTTTAGCAAGTGGAGCTGCAAGACTTAAAGAACACTTCTTAAGTAAAGCCGAGCAAAAATTATCAGGTGTTAGTTTGAAATCAGACTTCAAGGATGAAAGCTGAATCAAAACCTGATCCACTGACAAAGTTAAGGTTCCAAGATTAGTTAGTGTTTCACCACTTCGAATTTCATGCGAATGAGGAACGGAATCTAGAACAAAGTTAGACTGAAAATAAGACGCCAACATATCACATATAACGTCTTCACTATTGGATGACTGACCAAGGTAATTCATGCTAGTTGGAATCCCATATGATTTACGTTTTGAATTAACAAATTTCCAAAAGGCTCGAGAGCCACTTTTAATATTATTATCAATATTACGCATATAGCTTTTATAAACAGATTTTTTTGCAGTCTCATATTCTTTTCTACATCTTATATATCGAAGGTGCTTGGCTAGGATCTTTTCTGTAATTTTTATGTGCCTTAGAAAGTTTATTTTTAAGGTTACGTAATCTATTATTAAACCAGACAGGCTTATTTTTATGTTTTCTCTCTTTAAATGGAATAAACAAATTATATGCTTCCTCAATTACAGCAGTGAAAGAATCGTAACACTCCTTTAAGTTACGAGAGCGAAGAGCTTCATCACAATCGATGGCGTTAAAAAAATTATTCAATTCATCATAATTAGCTTTGCTGAAATCCCGAACAGAGTAAAACTCACGTTTATCAAAATTTAAGAACTTTAAATCAAATTGCAAGGCAAAATGATGCTTTTGTATTTTCAAAAATTGGAGTTTCTGATTTAACTAAATTTGCTTCAACTTCAGTATTTATAAAAACTAAGTCTAGAATTCGTCCAAATAGGTTTAAAACATAGTTGATCTGGTTTAAATTGAAAGATAACATATAATCAATGAAACTCGACTCCAATTCATTTGAGACGTTGAAAGGAAGTAAACATTTATCTTTTTCAGAGTAAATCCATTTTATATACGGGAGATTAAAGTCCCCTAAAACAATTATATTAGAACTAGGCCCTAACAGACTTTAAGGATGTTATTGATATATATAATACTCATATTAGAGTCAGGTGGAATATATGATACAATAATATAAAGATTATTAAATCCAAATGGCAAGGTTACTTCCACACATAATTGTTCAGCAGTATTGAATTCAAGAGGAACTTCTCTACATATAAAATATGATCTTAATGCTAGTAAAACACCACCACCTCTGACTAATCCAGTATCTGCAAACGATCTATCTCTTCTGAACACATTAAAATCAGCAGACCGGCATAGTTCAGTGGAAAGTATATCTTCAGACAACCATGTCTCTGTTAACGCAATAATGTGATAAGGGCAACAGGATACAGCAACGTAGAAATCCATCGTCTTAGTTTTCATACCACTTAGGTGGACATTACAGTTTGGGGTGAACCTGAGCCTCAACCAAGATCTAACGCCATCAATTTCGATTTCGGGCCAGCTCTCTCCAATTTTGCACTCTGAGTCGACTGAGGTCTTCTTCCACTTGATTGCGACGAGGTCTTCCCCTTCCACGATTTCCCTGCAGTGTGCTTTCGAAATCCCGTCGAGCCGGAGCGTTGATGTCCATCCGCTCTACATGGCCCAGCCATCTGAGCCTCGTGATGCGTTTTCTAGCTATGCCCATGTCGCAGTATAGCTCATACAGCTCGTTGTTGTATCTTCTGCACACATTGTCTTCGCATACGGGGCCAAAGATCATTCGGAAAATTTTTCTTTCGAAATGACCAAGGATTTCCTCATCCGCTTTCGATAAAGTCCACGCTTGGGAAAAACTCAAACGCCAAAACCAGAGGCACAATCTTTCAAAAGTCTGTAAAATTACTCGCTTACGCAGACCATATTGACGTAATGGGAAGAAGGAAGCGTGATGTCGTAGGTGCTTTTGGGAGTATTGAAACAGAAGCAGCAAAAATGGCTTTGATAGTTAATGAGGGTCAAACCAAGGCACAGAGAACATCGACGAATTGGAAAAACGGCACGATAGACAGACATAACTTCGAGTTTGTACAGCATTTAGTCCCGTAGACTTAGAAACTTCTGGAGTTTCAGACGTTCACATGTTACAGCAGACAAGATTTTATACGCGACGTTAAGGAGGCTTATTCCTCTATAATTGGCGCAATTGTGAGGGTCTCCCTTTTTCAGTATCGGACATACGATACTGATGTCCCATTCATCGGGCATACTTTCTTCCGACCATTTCATGCAGATCAGCTGGTGCATGCTTCTTTCCAACTAATCTCCAGCTGCCTTGAAAATTTAATTTGAGTATGCATATTACAAGCTTAACTTCTTCTAGGTCGGGAGGACGGCACTCTAGTGATCATCGTTGAATGGGCATTCTGCCTGACAGCGGAATAAGTGTTTTCATCGCCCTTGCGCAGTCTGCAGAAGTGACCGTTCCAAATCCTCAGTAGCAGTGGCGTCTCTATTACTATCGTTTCTTGCTTGCATTACAGGGTTGAGTTCGGGCTTTGCCACCCTGGCAAGATCTTTTTACCTTTTGATAAATGATAAAGTTTCCGAATCTCATTCCTAACATGGCATCTCTCAAGTTCCGCTTCTTTTTCTTTTTGAAAATTAAGTGTTCTTCCCTTCTTTTTTCCTTGAAAATCTCGTTATACTGCCATACTGGTCGAAAGCAGGCCTTGTTCTCTATTGTATCAACATTTTCGTGACTTATACCTATTTGGCTGCAATTCTTCATCGAACCATGGGTTTTCGTTTTGGAGGCCGAGTGAAACCCAGAACCTCTAAACTACCGACCTTTTATAGTATGGAGCTAAATGCAAGTGAAAGCCCGAAATTCTATTGAGACTCTCGAGTCTCGAGTGACAGTTGAATAAAGATTTATTTGGTATGAAAACTTCAACTCAATTCGAAGAAACTTTTATTTAAATTCAATCACCCCATTAACAAAGTTCGTCGTATAACGATTTCGGACTACGAATGCCAAATAGAAAGAATTAAAAACATCTTCGTAATAAATCTTTTGGAACAGATATTTAAAACTTGGTAATAATTTAATCAACAGTGACAAATTTCGTAGAAAAACAATCACTCCTAAGGCATCTTTTTGGCATTTGTAGTCCGAAATTGTTACGACCCTTGTGATGGGGGCCAATATTCAACATTCCTACGTAAAAACCTTACAAACAAAAAGAAACTCTCCAACCAAAGTCCAACTTTAAGAAATAACTCTTATATTCGCTTGCTCAATGTTTCTTTTCTCTCTGGCGCAATGCCTCCTAATTGAATAAAAAAAAGTCATAAAGATTGACACCAACGTTTTTTTCTTTTGAATAAATCTTCCGAAAATGTTCTCCCTCTGGAATGCAAAAAAAAATTGAGATAAAACAAGATTTCAGTTTACGCCCAAACAACTTGAAATGTGTCAAACTAAAAATTGATTAAAAATTTGAAATCACCCCAAGGCAAACTTTACACCCATAACAACAAACAAAACCAGCAATCAATTGAGTTAAATAAAATCTGCATCTCGATGCTTGACTTTTTTTTTAATCGTTGTCGTCCGCTGTCATCCACTTTGCTGCCAATGGTCTCTAAAAATAATAATAATAATAATAATAATATCATTCCCATTCCCAAAGATAAATCATTGTACGGCTGGTATGCGAATGCCAGGAATGTCGTGGGAGTGTGACTATATTTTGTTTTCTTTCAGATAAAATGAGATGAATTTTATTATCATTTTCGCCGAAAAATACGAATGTACACGTTTATTTTCCGAGAAAAGAAAAAAAAAATGTCTTCAGAAGTTCGCAAATTACCGCCTGTTGTGCTAATTAATTATCTTCTACAATTAGGACTGACCTTATCAACAAGACTGCAACATTCCAATGTAGATTCCTTGGTGCTAGTTTGGTAAATGTAGCGTGCGACATTCTTATGCATGTTTCACTGAGAAAGTGAGAAAATCACAAAAACAAATTTTTGCAAACAACTGCGAAATGCCAACGAGAACATACACTCTCAGCTTACAGCTTGTGGTTTATTTTTGTTTGGTCGCTAATTAGCTTTAATTGTAATGGTTGTCGCATATGCAGTGGAGTCAAAAAGTGGTCGTTTGTGGAAAGGAAAACGATCCTCCTGATACACAGATTTACAAAATAATTTTTCTGTCGACTGAATGAGAACAATGGCATTTTCAAGTCCGAGCAAGGAACCTTAAGTTTTTTACTACTCCCCTAAATATATTTTACAAGGTTATGTTAGGCTTAAATAGCTGCCAGGAAACCAACTAACACACTTAGACAGTATTAGGTCCATTGTGATACCATATGAAGGTGTTTGAGGGGGTACCTCACCTAACTAAACCATTTGGAGCTCTTAAGGGGGGACGCTGGGCATAATTTACGAACTTTTTGTGACTCAATAAAAAGATCATTCAAAAATCAGAAAAATTTATAATTTAGGTTTTAATATACAAATACAAATTTTTTCGTGTCAATTAAATTCAAAATGGCGGCTGCCCAGCATTTCTTCGGAGGCATCTCATTTTTTAGACGGATCCATGGCCGAAGATGTAACCTCCTTAATTTTGGTCCTGGAAAAAAATCCCGAGTTTCTATATAACAACAGCAAGAGCCGTATGTAGGATTTTTCCGATATTTTGTTTTTCGCGAAATAGTGTACGTTTGAACAAAAAATTAAAATTTTCACTAAAATAAAACGACAAAATTGTTGATAAAAACTATGCAATATAAAGAAAAAATTCTACGTACGTCTCCGGAGAAAAGTATTTCGAATGTACTGTCAAAATTTCGTATAGATCGGTGAAGATTTGCTCGAGTTATGTCTTCGGACAGTTCAAAAAAAGTGATTTCTGGGGCGCTGCCGCAGAATGGAAAGTTTGCGCATTTAGACATTTTTGCCGGCATCCATCCTTTGGTATGTTATTTTTAAGACCCTAAAGTACCTTTTAAGACAATAAAAACATTCGGTTTCTTCAAAATTCTAGACCAGCTTAATAAAACGATAGAAATGAAGGATATCTGTGTTCACCAGATCGCTTGTATTATAGAAGAAGATGCATTTTTCTATAGTGGGAGAGTGCAGGACCTGAACAGAGCAGGTGTAGGATTGTCTCTTGTTCCTACTCTTCCAAGCGAGTTTTGTGGCGCCGAAAACGTAGCCAATGTGCAAAATGTTCATGTCTTTTGAGTTTTAGATAATTATAGCTTTGGCCATATCTGTTTTGTTGCCACACAAGTAGTGGTGTTAGTCTACCTGTTGTTTGTTTTATCCATGGCTGCATGTAGTAATCGGTATACGAATATTCAAACTGCTGGTTAAGATCGGTATATCGGTTCCATTTCTGGCGAGTTCGACAGCTTTGCAGTTTTCTAGGATATGTCTTTACCTCGGAACCCAAAAAAAGTAAAGGTTGAACTGTTCAGCCATCTGCATGAGGGATTGTCGAGAATAGTAGCAACACGGACGAGTTATTTGAGGGCTGATTGTTTGTCTGACTTTTTTGATCGCCAGAACTTCCGCTTGGAACACGATGCGCTGCAGTGGTTTGGAAGCCGAAAGGAGAAACTTACGTTTATTCTGTCTGAGTACACCTTGCAACCAACCCCCTTTTCATTCTTAGAACCATCTATATAGAAATGAATTGAATCATGAATTTTGTCGTAGTCCCAAACTGAACTCGGTGGAAAAGAGACTTGGAACTTGTTTTCAAAGATCAATCAGGTATGTGGTGTAGTCGGAGTGATTTGGGATTGTTGAAAGACGAATCTTTACTTCAGCTTACCAAGCTTTTTGTCAGCATAGTATACAAGTTTTTGAGAAATTAGGTGCCCAAAAACTAGAAATAACAAGTTCTGAACTTGCTAAGAAATTTTAAAAGGCCCAGGTGTGATATGAGCATTAAAGTTCATCACCTTCACAGTCATTAGGATCCATTTCCCAAAAACATAGGTTCATAAAGTCAGGGACAAGAAGACTGGTTCCAACAGGACCTGAAAGTGAAGGAAGATTGATATCAAGGTTGATGAGATGACGACATGATTTCGGAGTATATTGCTGGTGCAGTCAAGAGAGATTGTCTGTCTTGCAGACACCCATGCCAGAAAATCTTAAAAAGCTCGGATGCATTGTACTTCTCAGTAGTGTGAACAAATTTTCTCGAGAATCTAGGTCCATTGAAAGCCAAGGAAGATCGATATTAGACGATATATTTAAACACAACATGCTGTAGGTATCAAAAATCAATGAAAGCAAGTTAACAGCCTGAGTTACTTGAGTTCATAGAAACAATTCCCACTACGGCGGCTCAACTACTTCGAAAGTGACTTTTCTGAATGCGGTCGGAACACTAATTTCTTTGAGTCTCTTTTGGGTTTCAGGCCATCACGGCATAACTGGAAACGAAATCGGCGTTGAACTTGCAAGGCAAGGATCTCAGACAGCTTTCCCAGGAACTTAACCAGCACTTGGTCTGCCAAGGTCCTCAGTGAGGGCTTTAATCAACAATTGATCCGTTGAGAGCACGACCGTAGGTGGCATGTCTTGATTGTATGCTATGCACACACTCTAAACATATGCTCCCCAACGTTAATAAGAAAACTTCTATATTTTTGCTATTCCGTAACAGAAAAGATTGTAGAAAGCTTGTTGGCGTTGCCATGGGACTTTTGTCAAGCATTTAAACGTGTCAGTCTTAAGTGATACCTTACTCTAGGAATCATGTGAAAAAGATGATGACGCCGTGGAGCACTTCATGTGGGAATGTCATGCAATTTTTTGATTTTTTTAACAATTTGAACGACAGATGTTAGACTATGTGTGTTCTTGAACCGCGGCTTGTCCGACTTATTGGATGTCTTTCAAATAAATAAACAAATAAATAGGGTGGCGCAACAGAGCGAAGGGCCTTAGGACTTAGAGCATTTTTCACAACCATGCCTTGTGACGGTATGGAGGGGACCTACAATTTTCTACCAGTTCCGAACGGCTAGTCGAGAAGCGCTTTTCATGGCAATGAATTTATTAACGGAGGACTTGCCAATTCCTTGCGAAAAGCGATACCCATGGAAAAACATTCCAAACAGGAGGATTCGAACCACAAACTTCTGGATTAACAGGCAGAGATGCTATAGCCATCACGCCACGGGTACCACGTATATCTTTCACATATTTTTTTGATAATTATGTTTCCACTTTATGGACACAGCCACACAATATGGCGGTCACCAAGCGGTCGAAAGTGGAAGCAAATGAGCCACATTCTGTCCTAATTCAAATCATATTTTGCTGTTGATAATTGCACCCCTGATAGGTGCCACAGATCCATCAGTAGTTGATATTTGCATGTGTGGTATGCACTAAATAAAAATAAAAACTTGATTTTAAATTCTCTGTAAATCTCATCAAAAGGTCGCACTGTCCCTCAATCACTTTACGTGCCTTTCTCGCTTTCCCATTTTTCCAATAAAAGCCCCCACCTGAAGGAATGTGCAATAATACCGAGAAGAATTTTAAAAATGTTTGCAACACTACTCGTAAGCCGTGGAAAAGGGAATTCCAGAACACACAATCGCAACCAACCCTAAATTAAATCCGGGTTCTGAGATTGCATTTCAATGTAAACATAATGGACAGACAACATCCGCGTTTTATGATAATTTTGTTTTGTTTCTCATGTCTGGAATTTCAAGAACTCAATTTAAATAGGAAAAAAAACACAACACACCAGCAACCGGCACCGTTAAAAATAAATCATCTTAAACGAGATTAAGTACATGGGGAGGCAGTGTTTGGCGGTGGTATTGTTGGAGTTGTTGTCGGCGACTTTAAATGGATTAATTAGAATCCAGGGTTTAATGAGACGATAAAACTTTTAATCGACTTTCGGCTTCAAGTACACACAAAAATTTAGGTTCAATTACACAATGCGTGTGTGCCGCTGATTAATTGACGCGATTTCTTGGAATTGTTGTACAGTACACATTCATTTGGATCGGTTGGGGCACAAACGCATATACGTACGTAAGTACGACATCGAAAAAGAGTCCCGGTCGCCGCCGCAGACATTTCGGCGTAAATTCTGTTGACTGATGGTTCAGCTTCAACGTTCAGATGATGGAATGTCGTTCTGCGGTGGATATTCTGCGGAAACTTTTGCTTTTCATTTATGCGCGACGCGCTGCGTCTTTGTGTTTATTTTTATTCTTTACGACTTTTGTTCCTTCTTAATTTCTCACTCAAGGCTTTAAGTGAAAATATAAAACTTTATTTTTAGAAAGGAATTTTAATTGGAATTAAACGGGGTATGTCAACGTCAACTTTGTGGTAAATACAAGATAAATATTTCGATGAATGATCAACTTTGAAGGAGGTGGTTCTGTGTGATTTAAATAGTAAAACAAACAGATTTTGGGTAAAGGAATTCGCATTTGTTATTTATGCCGGCTAGTCAGATCAACGAACAGTTGGTGTTTATCAGAGTGTTGTTGAGTTTGCCTTCACTCAATTAAAAATTGGTATTCTATATCATAGATTTACCGACGAGAGGATTTTTGGCAATCATTTGGTAGACTGTCGGAGTGTGAAGGCACTTTAGGAAATATTTGCTTTAAAAATAAATCTAATCACAATTCAGTGATTATCAACACTTGACTGTTTAGAAAAGTGGCTCGTAACCAGTTTTTTAAAGCATAAGACAGTGGAACTTTATAACCGAAATCCCACAGTTCAGACGTAAATGCAAAGTTATCTATGAAACAAAATCAACACATTTCAAAATCAGGTGCGCAGTGCGCACAACATAGAATATCTTTTCGTTGATTGGTTATTTTAGCTCTGACATTTTTTTTATAAATATACAATTTAGGGACGCATCAAGGAGTTGTGAATACCCTTTAACGTTATAGCACATTTCAAGCAACAAAAATAGAATAAACTCCAAGTTGAGATGCCCATGCACATTGACATTAGAATGCATAATGCAACAGAAAAGCTTAATCGGGTAAAGCTTTCCACATCCGGGTGGAACGGCTTAAACATGAGATTCTTTACATGACGGTCAGTCCGAGGTAAAAGCGATGATGGTTTGTAGCGAGGTGGATTGTGCGACTTAAAAGGTAGTCAGCCAAGAAACATTATGAAGATTTTTAGGAAATTCAACTGATTCTACAAATGAGCTATCACCTATGATTTTAAAGCTCTGTTTGATGTTAAAGAAGAACTAAAACCTTTCAAGAAAGCTCTAACGACAACACACAGCATTCAGTTTTGAAGCCATGAATTCTAATCCCCACCAATTTTAACAATGTTGTCAAGGTCAACATTCAATGAGCTTATCATATGCAATCGTTTTGTTACACATCCGAAGAGCACAAATATCAAATCGATTGTAAATTGCATTGAATTTTTAAACAAATCTGCTAATCCAAATAGGAAAAATTCTTTCAGTTGATTCGTATGTGCAGAAGTTTCATTTGAAGAAAAATTGACATCAAGACTTGATTACTCAAAAACTATTCCTTAAATTAACTGAAATCTTTACACCATTAGAAAGAGGAAAGTTTTTTTTTGTATTGAATAGGATCCAAAAATACTGAGCCGATTTGAATGAAATTTGGAACAGAAACGGACTAGAGTCTAGGAAGCAGCATAGAGCATATTTCATACCCATATTCCTTGGTGAACGTAAAAGGGAAAATAAACGAGAACTTAGAGTTTGTATTGAATGGGCTTCAAAACTACTGAGTCGAAGTGAACAATATTTGGAACAGAGATGTACAAGAGTTAGAGAATTCCCCTCCCTTTCCTATAGGAATATGGGGATGAAACGTGAAGAAGTTTCATCATAAAAACTTCTGAACAGATTTCCAAAGTTATTTCAACGTTAGAATGCTTCAATAATCCTCAGTAACATTTATTTTTGCTTGCAGAGTCGATGCTATACACTGGATCATTGTAGGACCCGACATACTCCGGGAGGGTCAGCTATTACAGTCAAACCTGGATAAGCGAGAGTTCAAGGGAGCACAATCTCATTCTCGCTTATAGAGGTTTCTCACTAACCCGATTTTCTCGCTAATGCAGGTACATGGGTAGCGTTTCTCACTTATAGAGGAAAAATAGAGAATTTTCGGTTTTGACATGATGCAGAACTGAACTTTCCTTCGCAATTGATAATTATAAACTGAGTAAGTCCGACAAGCAGGACGGTACACAGGGACGAAATAGAATAGGTACAATATTGACGAGAAAACAATACAAAAACAATGGAAGAATGGTCAATGAGGGAAAAACGACTCTCTCTCACAGAGGTTTCTGTTTCTCGCTAATAGAGGTTTAGGGAGCTTAAAATGTCGGGTCCTGGCTATTACTCTCACTTATAGAGTTTTCTCACTTATCCAGTTCTCACTTATCCAGGTTTGACTGTATATACTTATTGAAATGAATGTATGTCTATATAGACTTCTAAGCCGTTCCACCGATTTTTATGAAATTTTTAGAGCAAATATTGTTTAGGTCAAGGGTGGTTCCTGTTAAGGTTTGATTCCCATGTTCTATTAGACAGACCTCAAAAATTCTTCAATCCAATTCAATTTGCCGATTTAGTTGTCAAAAAACTTTTGACAAAAAGTAAACAAAAGTTATTGTAGCCCGAAGATGGAATAAATATTCCGACACGCGTAGCGAATTTTAAATATAAATGTTCTGATAGTAGTGTTTATAAATAACAATAAGCAATAAAAAAAATTTCTTTTAGTTTTGTTGAAATTCAATTTGACTTAATAACACTATAGTATGTGGTATTAAGTGGTTAGTTAGTTAGTTAGTAAATTTTTAGTAGTTATGTTAGAAAATTAAGTCAATTGCCCCTTCCGCCTAAACGGAGGGAGATAGACTCTCTTGTTTTATTTTTTTTTTTTTTGTCTTGGCCCAACCTATCTGTCCTGAGCATCTAATTCCAAACACCCTTAATATTGGCATTTTTATTCTTTACTTGAATAAAACCAATAGCTATTGATTTCAAGTTTCAACTTTATGGAAGCACAAATTTTCTATCATTATTCGAATAATACCCGTGGAGTTAATGTTTGCGGTGTTTACTTGTTAGGTTGGAGGTTCTAGGTTCGAATCGAAGAAAAAAAAAATTTTTCCAACAAGAAGAATCGGCAATTTTTTCGATAGTAATTTCATGCTATGATAAGCGCTTTCCAGGTTACCAATTCTGAATTTTCACGTTATCTCTTTATTCAAATACACCATTTAAGTTCTATACAAAAATTTATTTAAAAATTTATCAAAAGTTTGTTTCGTTCGCGCGAGCAGTTAAAAATACTGATGTGATAAGGGTGCATTTTTGTAGGGATAAAAATACACCGTTATCACCTTGAAAATTTTTACTTTCTAAATTTATAGCATTCCGTGGTATTTATTTATAAATAACTCAATAAATCGATTCCTGCAATAAAAATTAAAATTTTATAGTTCCTATACAAATGAAAATGACATACCTACAGCTATGGACAAAGAAATAGCACACTCATTCATTTTCTTATGAAAACTGCATTTATTTTTTCCTTTTGAACTTAAATATTTTATTTCCTATTTTATGACATGAAGTGACTTCTAAGGATTAATAATAATTAGTAATAGGGAATTATTTCTTTACAATTCAATTTTTAACAATATATTTTGCAGTGATGATCAAATTTCTTGTGGACAAGAAAATAGCACACTTACCTATAGTCGTTAAAAAAAATTATTTTTAGTGAAAATATTTATTTTTTCATAAATTTTGGTATTACCAAGTTAGTTCTTAGTTGGTTGACCACGATTTTTTAAAGTTGCTTGGCACCTCCTTGGTAAGCTTTCAACTAATGCCTGGGCATCTAGTTTGCGGGATAGAGTACCAAGCTTCTTTGATTCCGGCCCAAAGATCGTTTGAATTTTTAAATTTTGTCTGACCAATTTTGACTTTAACATCATTCCATAAGTGTTCTATGGGATTAAGATCGGGACTTTAAGTTGGCCAGGTTAGGACATCGATTTGTTCATCCACGAGCCAAGCTTTTACTATATTTGATGCGTGTTTGGGGTCATTGTCATGCATGAATATCCACTTAATTGGCATGAACCCAAAGGAATATGGTTCCATTGTATTCTTCAGTATAGCAAGATAAGCGAATTTATTCATTTTGACATCAATCCTCACCAATGGTCCCACCCCATGCCAGGAAAACGCACCCAGACCATTAAATTTCCCACTCCATGTTTCACCGTCTTTAAAGTATACTTAGGATTGTACGCTTTGCACTTAGGACGATGCAAAAATTGCGGTACTTTTTAGGCTTGATAGACTGCATTTGTTTATCAAATCTACATACCCGAAGAAAAAGAAACTTCACAACCATTTCACATAACGGAAATTTTGAATTTATTATTTTTCTTAATAGTGTGCTATTTCTTTGTCCATAGCTGTAGTCAATAGCTTATATGGGTGGCAATAATATAAAGGGGATTTTCAAGAGGTAAATAAATTCAAAATGAAATAAAAATAAGTGTCATTATCATGGCTATTCTATCGACAATAACAATTTGCAAGCGTTGTTCTGAAGTAAGTCTATTCATTGGGTATTGGCAAAACGTATTAACTACAAACATACCGCTAATTATCAAATTGACAATCACTTAAAACAGTGTTGCCAATTTAAAAATCAAGCCTCTAAGGAAACACCCTCTACGATAAAATAATCAATATATCTGAATTCGGTTTCTTAAAATGTGTGCACTTCGATTCGACGCACTTATGACTCCCGCACGACGTATTAAAAGTTTTTCGCAGAATTTTACCCTTTAAAGAATCCCAACATTTCATCCCATTGAATACTTTAGGTGGGAGTCTAAATTGTTGTTCATAAAGTTGACCATATCAGCATTATTATGAAATCGATAAAAATGAAGTTAATGTTTAAAAGATAAGAAGAGTTCTAAAATTTCTCGCTTTTTATCCTTTTTAAGTATTTTTAAATATTCAAATGAAGTCTGTAGAAAAAGAAAGTTAAACGTTAGTGTCGCACATTTATTTTGTATTGGGAAGAAAGCTTTAGAAAACTGTTGTTCTCTTTCCACTTCAATTTCATATAATACAGTTGTTTTGTGGATATCATATTCCACAAAAGCATTCACGAAATTCAGACCAGTATCGGTTACTGTTGACACAATCACGAGACGTTGCCAAGACTGGCCGGCCCCATAGCGCTCGTTCTGCCGAGAATATCGCCGCTGTAACACCGTATCACCGAAAACATCGACCAGACGAGCGCCGTGCTACGCAATTAGCCATCAGTCGGACGTCCCTAAGGCGAATTTTGGTCAAAGGCCTGCACATGTTCCCGTACAAAGTCCAGTCCGTGAATCAGCGGCTGCCTGCCGACCGCCAAACGCGCTTAACCTACGCCCAAGCCATCCTCAATCTCGAGGAAGAAGTGGACGATTTTTCGACCAAAATTATAATGAGCAATGAGCCTCATTTCCAGTTTCCACCTCAGCGGGTACGTGAACAAGCAAAACTATCGCTTATGGGGCACCGAAAATCCACGAGTAATGCATACGAGAAGCCATTACACCCGCTCAAGGTGATGGCATGGTGTGCTGTTCACGCTGGAGGAGTCATCTGGATTTTTTCGAGAATCCCGCTGCTGGACGGTGCGCGATATAGGGCCATGTTGACCGAGTTTTTCTTCAGCAGCAATTGGGCGAATTAGGACTGAAAGACATGTGGTTCCAACAAGACGGAGCAACGCACACACTGAGCGAGCCACAACCGATATTCTGAAGGCGGCGTTCACGGGTCGCCTCATCTCTCGTTTTTGCGATTTGCAATGGCCCGCAAGATCGCCCAACATAAGTATTCCAGACATTTTTGTGGGGTTTTTTGAAGTCCCCTGTTTAGGTGAACAAGCCCGAGACTCCGGACGCCCTCAAAAACAACATTCGACACGAGTCGAGTGCGAGAATTTATCACCCTAAGTTATCGTTGAAGTGATGAAAAATGCCATAAAACGAGACCATAAGGCAATCAATTGTGACGGCGCTCATCTGGCCGATATAATCTTCTCGACTTGGCCAATAAAATTTTAAAGGTTCAAATAAACGTAGGTAATCGAAAAACAGAATCGAAGTTATCATTTAGAAAAAAAAATTGCCAAGCAACATCGGATGACTTCTTTTGGCCTACCTTTTATAATAAGAAGAAGAAAAAAATGCATTTCTGTCACCAATTTTACTAACAAACAATCCCACATAAGCTTAGGTATCTTCTTTGTTTCCATAATCTTTAAAAAACCACATCAAACAGCCTTTGACCCAAATTCTTCTCAAGCAAAGCAAAATTAACAAGAAAAAAATTTGTGAAAGATTAAAAAAGCCTTTGAAGCACACAAGTGCTCATTTCTGCACCTTTTCTTTGTCAAAGGAGTAACTAAACCTACCCAATGTGTTTTAAGCTAAACCCTCTTCCCGGAAGACATCGACGTTATTTGTCAACATATTTGTCTCTCTCTTTTCCCGACATTCATATCTTCAAAGAAAACAAAACTATTCCTACCTGCAAAAAGAAAAAAAGAGATACAAAGCACTTTGTCAACTCTAGTCGTTCTTTCAAAAAGAAACCAATAAACAAACACATTCTTAGTTCATTAGCTGGAATTACAAAATTCTGCCAAAACGACAACTTTAATGACAATTATCTCTTCTGTGGAACTATTAATTTAAGAAAAAACAAAAAAAAAAAAACTACATGTTCAAAAAATTCTTCCTCGGCACGTTTTGGTCACCCCACCACATCAGACAGCTGACATTGGACGTTCGTCTGTTTGTTCGGCCGTTTTTTTAAGGTTTCCCAATGACATTGGATGTTCAATTCGAAGAAAAAGTTTTAATGAGTTGCGCGGAATTGTCTAACTTCAGTGACATTTTGACATGAATTCATGTTTGACAAGAGCTAAATGTGGAGAAGCATACAATTTACATACTTTCCGACATCAAATTAGGTCAAGCAAAGCTAAGCGCACTAAGCCACGGACATACAACAGCTTCCCAGAAACAAACTACTGCCGTGGATTCCAAGTAGTCCATCCCTTTGGAGTTGCGCGATGAAAGCACTAAAGAAAATAGAGTGTTACAGAAGCTGGAAGTATTTGGCAACCTTTCGACATCTTGAGTTACAAAAATGAGACTCCATACAACAGAACAAAAAAGCACAACAAAAGAATAGTAACGCCATCTATCCACGTCTCTTCTTACTTGGCCGGTGTTACTTCACTTGAATCTTTTTTTTTCTTTTCTTTCTTTCTTTTTGTTATATTTTGAAAATTATGCCTCACCGAAACACGAAGCCATGACGACAATGATGATGATGATGAAATTGAGTCACACAGAAATTTTAGGAAGAGAAAGAAGAGTGTGATTGGAGAACAAAAAATAAAAAAAAAAAAACAAAAAAAAATAAATAATAATCACAATAAAGAGAAAAGCAAAGCAAAAACCATGGCAACTTAGCAAAAGATCGTGGCGTTGGCGTGCACCGCGTGATCTGTGATCCGAATACAACAGATTGTCGTGGTTAGTTGGATCCATTTCGAGTAGAGGATGTGGAGTAAATGGTCTGTGCATAGTGGTGAAACTTGTACCAAAGGGAGATATTTGATACAGAGTTTTGCAAAGAAGAGCATTTATATGACAGCTCATGTTTACACTTGGTTATCAAATAAATAAAATAAATAAACAATTGATTTATCAGGACGCTTTTAGGTTTTAGTTTCTACAGATTGCAGAAGTAAAAAGTAGCCTGCAAGTGATTGAGATGGATATCACATGAAATACTAATGAGGAATGTATTCTAACTAGTAAGAGTAAGGAAAACGTTTAAATACGAGTTCCGTGAGTTTTATTGTGGCTTAGGCTAGGTCACCATATTGCCACCAACGTAGCAAAGATCCTGCCAGGGTGGCAAACCCCGAACTCAAGCCTGTAAAGACCAGCAGGGAAACATAGTTATAGAGTCACAGTCACTACTGAGGATCTGGAAAGATCATTTCTGCAAACTGCTTAACGGCGATGAGGACACTGTCACTGTCAGGCAGATTGCCCCATTCAGCTTGGACGATGATCAAGAATGCCGTCCTCCCGACCTAGAAGAAGTGAAGCTTGCCATTATGCAAACTTAAATCAAATAAAACTGCAGGTGCAGATGGCCTTGATGCCGAACTTTACAACGCAGCTGGAGATCGGTTGGAAAGGAGCATGCACCAGCTGATTTGCATGATATGGTCGGAAGAAAGTATGCCCGATAAATGGAACCTCAGTATCGTATGCCCGATCCTAAAGATGGGAGACCCTCACAATTGCGCCAATTATAGAGGAATAAGCCTCCTTAACGTCGCTTATAAGATCTTGTCTGCTGTAATATGTGAACGTCTGAAACCCCACGTCAACAACTTGATAGGTCCTTATCAATGTGGTTTTAGACCAGAAAAGTCCACAACAGACCAAATTTTCACATTACGGCAGATCTTGGAAAAAACCCGAGAATATAATATCGATATTCACCATTTTTTTTTTTTCGATTTCAAGGCCGCGTATGACAGTATTTACAGAGACGAGCTGTACATAGCCATGTCTAGTTTCGGCATCCCTGCAAAACTCGTACGACTATGCAGGATGACTTTGGAGAATTCACGCTGCTCCGTCAAGGTCGGTAAAGAATTCACCGAGACCTTTGATGTCGAAAAAGGCTTTAGGCAAGGCGACAAACTGTCATGCGATTTCTTCAACATCATACTTGAACAGATTATAAGAAACTCAAAAGTCAACACCAGAGGAACAATCTTTCAAAAGTCTGTACAATTACTCGCCTACGCAGACGATATTGACGTAATGGGAAGAAAAAAGCGTGATGTCGTGCTTTTGCGAGTATTGAAACAGAAGCGGCAAAAATGGGTTTGATGGTTAATGAAGGCAAAACGAAGTATATGCTGTCATCAAACAGGGACACAGAACATCAACGAATTGGACAAATCGTCACAATAGAAAGACATAACTTCGAGGTAGTACAGGACTTCGTCTACCTAGGATCCGCTGTAGACACGGAAAACAACATCAGTGCGGAGATCAAACGGAGAATAACTCTTGCCAACCGTTGCTTCTTTGGGTTAAGAAGGCAATTGAGAAACAAAACCCTCTCTAGAAAAACTAAGGCGACCTTGTATAAGACCTTGATCATCCCAGTCCTGCTTTACGGTGCGGAAGCATGGACTTTATCGAAAGCGGATGAGGAAACCCTTGGTCGTTTCGAAAGAAAAGTTCTATGAATGATCTTTGGTCCCGTATGCGAAAACAATGTGTGGAGAAGAAGATACAACAACGAGCTGTATGAGCTGTACCGCGACATGGGCATAGCCAGAAGAGTACGCATCGCGAGGCTACGATGGTTGGGCCATGTAGAGCGGATGGACCCAAACGCTCCGACTCGTCGGGTGTTCGAAAGCACATTGCAGGGAAATCGCGGAAGGGGAAGACCTCGTCTTAGGTGGCGCAATCAAGTGGATGAAGACCTCAACCGACTTGGAGTGCGAAACTGGAGAGAGCTCGCCCGAAATCGAAATCGTTATAGAATGATGTTGGTTGAGGCCCAGGTTCACCCCGAACTGTAATGCCCACCTAAGTAAGTAAGTAAGTGGCAACGGTTAGTTACACTAGCTAACGTTTAGTTTCACTAACTAACGTTTAGTTTCACTAACAAACGTTTAGTTTCACTAACTAACGTTTAGTTTCACTAACTAACGTTTAGTTTCACTAACTAACGTTTAGTTTCAATAACTAACGTTTAGTTTGAATAACTTACGTTTAGTTTCACTAACTAACGTTTAGTTTCACTAACTAACGTTTAGTTTCACTAACTAACGTTTAGTTTCACTAACTAACGTTTAGTTTCACTAACTAACGTTTAGTTTCACTAACTAACGTTTAGTTTAACTAACTAACGTTTAGTTTCACTAACTAACGTTTAGTTTCACTAACTAACGTTTAGTTTCACAAACCTACGTTTAGTTTCATTGCAATCTTCTTCAGCGCTTATTAATTCTTTGGTCAATTACGTAGTCTGAAACGTCAATTACGTAGTCTGCCGTCTTTCTTCCGATACATCATTTATGTCGATAGAAATGACACTTGTGAATACAGGAACGGTGGGTTCCGAACCAGACAACGCTACGTGCATTGCTCCTATCGGGGTGCATCTAAAAAATTCCCCAGATCTCACATTCCCTAAGGGCAATTGCATACGAAATCGATATCAAAAGCTTCCGCAATCTGGCCTTTGGACCTCCTACGTTCGTTATCAATTTGCTCAATAGCAACAATCGTATCTTTATCTGTGGCATAGTATTTAATGTTATGGTCAAGAATTTAGGTCTATTATAAGGGTTTGCCATTGTTTTAAAAATGATTTGGCGCAAGTGACCACTGCGGCTTGTTCGAATAAATTCCAACCGAGACCAGAATTTCAACAACTGGCAGCATTTGAGACCGTATGTCAGCAATCACAGGCCAAATACTTTCTTTCAAGTAAACATACCACTTCACATAACCCCACAAAAAACAGTCCGCGGTGTTAAATCGCCCGATTTTGGAGTTAACTCACAGATTTAAAGCTCGAAATTATGTAAAAATCGACGTCAACAGCGATTTCGTTTCTAAACAATTAACCGAATGTACACAGTGCCCAGTGGGTCGTGCAGCTTCAATTCTTCCATTGTGTAATGGCAAACAAAACTAACGAAGTGACAGCTGTCAAAAATACAATCTCCGAAAAATGCATTGCCAGATTGAGAACCACACTTCTAAGAATAAGACCCTTGACATTGAACTAAGCCCCACTGAAGACATCTAAAAATTTATAAACCAAGCACAAAACGCAATTCAATAATTCAACTACCTACCTTAATTTTGTACTTTTCACAGTCAAATTGACAAGTAGAAATTTCTCCATCAAAGTAATAATTGCCATCTCGTAAGGCACAAACACAAAACAAAAACAGAGACAAAAGGCAAAGTAAAATGAGTTTCTCTGTCAGATTCTTGTTGTTTTTTTCACCATATGGTCTTTTTTCTTTTCCAAAGACAACAACAATAAAACCATTCTGAACCATTTCATGACAGATGGTGTAGAAGTATGACAGTTCACAAGCCCCAAAGCCCATCAACAACACAACTAATAAAACAGTCAATGCTATCTCTACAACGACGTAGTGAACGATCAAAATAAAAATAAATGAAAACAACAAAAAACTAGAACGAGGGTGGGGGAAAAAGATAAAAAACAATTGGAATTTATAATAATAAGCAGAAAAAAGGCAAACTATGTATGGGTGCGTGCTAAGCTCGGGGTCTTCGCTTCACACTTCGGTGCCTCTAAACGAGCTGAATAAAAAAAAATAAATAAATAGAAAAGGCAGCAAATATAATAAGAAATTAAAAGAAAAAGATTGGACATACATATAATGAGGAAAAAAAAACCCACTAATCGCCAGATAATTTGTCCAAAAGAATTTAGAAGGAAAATCAGACGACAAAAAGAATGTCAGTGTCAAGTCAAGTGGGAGAATTTTAGCTGTGGAATGAAATCAAAAGAGAAGTGGATTTGTCGGAGTGTGTAGTTTTTTGGAGGTCTTTGAAAATGGCCATGTGAAAGGGCATGTTTGTACGAATAGATTAGGCAGGTCGGTCAATTGTGCCGCCACGAAAAACAAAGAAAGGTGGCGTGGAAGAACAATGAACTTAAAATAATCGGCATAGAGCTAGAGCATTCGAGTTTACGGAAATGGGAGCAATGAACGGCCAGTCAGTCGGTCGTTTGAAATGAAAATTCGATGCTTTGTTGTTTTCAAAACAAAGAACATCATTAGAGAATGTTGAAAGGTGAAACTTTAACAACATTCGACCATTGTTTGTTGAAAAAAAAGTGAGGGATCTGTCAGATAAACAATCTTCGACTTGTAGATACATGTTCGAAACTTGATACCAATTGAAGAAGTAGTGACAAGTAAATGCTTTGTGTGCACAAAACGAATGTGGGTAGGTCTACTTAATGAAATTCTGAATCATATTTTGAATTTAATACCAATAATTCATGAACAAAGAAGTTCTCCGTAGACTATTGAAAATTTCCACCAGTTGAAATTCATGTATACTGAAAAAAAAATGAAGGGGATGTTTCATTGTCTATGAGATCAGTTTGGGGAGAATGGGTGTTTCAAACCATTTTATGTTTTTTAACTCGTCTCAAATGTTTCTATTTGATATAAAAGAAATTCTCACCAAAGATTATTTTGCAGCTCTGTTATAGTGTTTTGTTTATTTAAAGTAATTTCTTTTTGAACCACCCTAATGTACATAGGACTTATATTGATCCTGATCACAAATTTTAGTAAATGCTTCTGAACATTTCAGATTATTAGCCTCCGATGTTAGGCTTGGAAACAATTGAGAGTGGCTGTGACAAAATTTGTAGCTTAAAATTAAGACATTTGAGCTTTTTGTTAATAAAATATTTTCCACTTAACAAACTTTGAGTAAATTTACATTAGCATCAGCTTAAAATTTTGCAAAAGAAGAGTATCTAATAGCCTATTCACAAAAGGACAAAAACCCCGTTTCGCAATAGCTTCTACTTTCTACAACCATCACTCGTTTTGCGTTACATACAAACACAGGGTGGTGCAAGCGCAACAGAGCGGGGAGCCCCGCAGCATTTCTCACAGCCATGCTTTCTGAGGGAATGAAGAAGACTGACAAATGACTGCCGGTTCCGAACGGCTAATACAGAAAGCGCTTTTCATGACAATGAATTTACTATCGGAGAACTTTTTAATTGGTCGCGAAAGGTGATACCCGTGAAAATAAATTTTTTGGTTTCTGTTGGGATTCGAACCACGAATCTACCTCGTTACAGGGGGACATGCTAACCATTACGCCACTCGTTTCGACATTCGTTTCGTTTTGCTATGGGTTTTAATATAAACGACTTGAAAAAATCTCGTTTCTCAGGTTCTTTCTCCCATAAAAAAGTTATACAAACTATAAATTTCAGCCCAAAAACCGGTGCCCTTCATTTCTGGTCATGCCTCAAATCATTGGTGAAAACATAGCAAAATTTATTTTCGAGTTTTCATGAGTTGCTTCATACTTTTTGAAGTGGAACTTCTTACAAATCGTTGTGATTTTAAACTGCATGAAACGAAAATGCGTCACGATAAGGAAACAAAAACATAAATTTATAGGATCAACTTGGAGAAAGAATGAGACAGAATGCATTACACATAATTTTATATTCAACTTCGTAGCGCCCCCACTGTCGAAAGTTGTGCGATGTGTGTAGTGGAAAAAAAAATATCTATAACTACAGCCGAACCTCGTTAAAACTATAGCGACGCATGTGTTCGCGACTGCATATTACAAAGCTTTAGTATACGGTGTTTTCTTACAGAAGAGGTCTTTTCGACAGCTATCATTTGATTTAAGCTCAGTTTGGTTTCCCATTTCATTTCATCGTGGAAGATAAGTCCCACCCGACCACTGGGCAAAGAGTAAGTTCGGTAAAATCGGGCGATTTAAAACGGCTAGACTCATTTTTGTAGGGCTATTAAAGTTGCACAACTACGCAGATAAGACGATTAACGCATTGAAAAACATTATTCGGCCCGTTAATGCTGACATACGTACCCAAACGCTGCAAAGTAGACCAAAATTGGACCTCTCGGCTGGAATTTATACGATCCAGCCGCGTCGGCCACTTCCCCGAAATCATTTTTAAAACAAAATTTCTTCCTGTAAACCATATGTTCAAAAATGCACAATTTGTAAGGCAAGTGAGTAGTGTTATTGAAGTGAAACTACTTTAGCACCGTGTGATTTGAAAATTAAATGAAACGAAAAAGTGACACAAAAAATAACAAAAATATTGTTTAATAGTATTTATTTTGCAATAGAATAAAACTTCATAATTCCTATAATCTTCGTCTCCCCTTTGTTCGAATATTGAACATTGTAGTCGCTTCTTTTCCTTCAACTTGAAATGGGATGACAATATTAGGAGCTTATTGGCAACATACACTACATAGAAGTTCTACCTAAACTTTCAAGTCGATCCGAGTAATAGTTTTGGAGGTATAGCCTGCGTATTCACACACTCGAGATCAGCCAGCCTTAGCACTAAAAACTTTAAACACGTTTTTCACGAAACTATACTTTGAAAATCGGTGGACAAGTTTCTTCTCAACCGATCTTGATCTTGAGGGTGTTCCTCTTCGAAATACAATTCACAAGTACTTGAACAAATTAATTTTTGTTTCTTCCGATTACAATCCTTTTTGACAGAAAAATAAGGACATATTTTGAAAGAAATTTAAATTTTTTGTAAAATGGTCTACTAAAAATCCAATTTTAATTTTTTTTTTTTGTTTTTCCTTCGTTTAAGATCTAGTTTGTGATTTTAACTAAAACAGATTTGGGTAAATATTTAGAAGTGGGGCTCCAGCCCAAATAGGTCCAAAAAAATTTTCTAACAATTCTGGATTATTTTATAGTATAAAAATAGATGTTTTGAAGTGGGGGAAGACATTTTGCTTACAGAAAACAATTGCTATTTCCATATTTAGCATGAGCAGCTTAACCCTGCGGAAAAAGGGTTTAAATAATGAGCCCCGCGAAGCGGGCCATGCGGAAAGCTGTTGCATACGGAAATTATTTGCTATTTTCATATTTAGCATGAGCAGCCTAACCCTGCGGAAACAGGGTTCAAATAATGAGCCCCGCGAAGCGGGCCATGCGGAAAGCTGTTGCATACGGAAATTATTTGCTATTTTCATATTTAGCATGAGCAGCCTAACCCTGCGGAAACAGGGTTCAAATAATGAGCCCCGCGAAGCGGGCCATGCGGAAAGCTGTTGCATACGGAAATTATTTGCTATTTTCATATTTAGCATGAGCAACCTAACCCTGCGGAAACAGGGTTCAAATAATGAGCCCCGCGAAGCGGGCCATGCGGAAAGCTGTTGCATACGGAAATTATTTGCTATTTTCATATTTAGCATGAGCAACCTAACCCTGCGGAAACAGGGTTCAAATAATGAACCCCGCGAAGCGGGCCATGCGGAAAGCTGTTGCATACGGAAATTATTTGCTATTTTCATATTTAGCATGAGCAGCCTAACCCTGCGGAAACAGGGTTCAAATAATGAGCCCCGCGAAGCGGGCCATGCGGAAAGCTGTTGCATACGGAAATTATTTGCTATTTTCATATTTAGCATGAGCAGCCTAACCCTGCGGAAACAGGGTTCAAATAATGAGCCCCGCGAAGCGGGCCATGCGGAAAGCTGTTGCATACGGAAATTATTTGCTATTTTCATATTTAGCATGAGCAGTCTAACCCTGCGGAAACAGGGTTCAAATAATGAGCCCCGCGAAGCGGGCCATGCGGAAAGCTGTTGCATACGGAAGCAAAATGTCTTCCCCCACTTCAAAACATCTATTTTTATACTATAAAATAATCCAGAATTGTTAGAAAATTTTTTTGGACCGATTTGGGCTGGAGCCCCACTTCTAAATATTTACCCAGATTTGTTTCTGTTCGCTTCAGATGACACCATAAAAAGTTCTGCTCTCCGGGCGGAGACACCTTTTTTCGGAGGCGTGGCCGTGATTGATGTCACAAAGGCGGAGTTTAGTACGTCAGTTAAGTCGGTTATGTCAGTCTATTACGTCTATTACGTCACGTCAGTGACTTTAGCAATTGCCATTGCAATTCGAGCTCGCATATTCTAAGAATTAATTTTTTCTAACTGCAAGTTGTTAGATTAAAAAAGAAAGAAAAATTAACCTAGTGTAACTACTAGGGTGCTTTTTTTTTGGGCAAATTTTTAAAAAAAATCCCTAAAAATTTGAGCCCTTAATATTAACATTTAGTTAAACTTAAACTTTTTTTCTTAAAAATTTTACAGTTCAGGGGCATTTTATGGTATAGTCTAGGACATTAGTAGGTTTTCTTTAGAATTGAATGTTCTACAAAAGTGCTCTTTGCGGTGAAGTCGTAACTCACACCAGCGAAGTAGTTCGGGTCACCAAACCCAATTTTTTCGTTAAATTCTAGTTTTCTTTCCCCTATCTCGTAAATGGCAATAGCTACAAAAGAAATGTTATCAACAAACTTATAGGAAATATAATTTTTTACAAAAAAGTTTCAAGTATCAATATGCTAACATTTATATTTATTGAGATATTGAACTTTTAAGTTGAGGAAGTATGGAATTTTAATTAATTATTATTATTATTATTATTATTATTATTATTATTATTATTAATTAAAATTTAATGGAAAATAACAGTTTACACTTTAAATGGCCACCAAAAATTTTTAAATGAAAAAAAAAAAAAAATTATCAGAGAACGTTGGGGGGAAGTTGATCATAATTTGACTAGTTTTTGAGAAGGAATGGGTTTTAAATCACTTCTGTATCATGAAGCGGAAAAAAACTTCTATACGAGAGGATCTACAGGGTGTACCGTAATTCGTGTTACGTACTTTGGGATGTAATTCTTGATCATACTCTAAGAAAATGTTGTACAGTAAAAGTCCGTTTCTCTTTGACATCACTTTTTGACAATTTAATAAAAGGCTAACCTTGGTGTACCCTGACCTGTGTTAAATTCGATTTCTCTGTCAATATTTTTGGTAGAGACCTAATTTTAGACTTAATTTTTTGTAGAAATAAAATTTTTTAAAACTGTATTTAAGTTGGGCTCCAATAGGCTTAGGGTTGCCAGATTTTCATTCATTTTTCACCATTTAAAAATGAAAATCTGGCAACCCTAAGCCCATAAGAGCTTAGTTTAAATGCAGTTTTAAAGATTATTATTTTAACAAAAAATTTAGTCTTAATTTAGGTATGTACCATCAGTATTGACAGAGAAATCGAATTTGACACAGGCCAGTGTACACAAAAGTAAGCATTTTCTTAAATTGCAAAAAATGATGTCAAAGTTGAGAAACTGAAACTTTTACTGTAGAATAATTTTTTTCTTAGACTATGACCAAGAATCACATCCCAAAGTATGTAAGACGAATTACGGAACACCCTGTATACCCAACGTCTATCGCAGAAGTATCAACATCACCAATTTAAACCGGAGAAATATGTGGATTCCCTCCTTCCATTGCATTCAAAGAAATAAATAAGGGAGTGCGTTTGGGCCAGGCTCTTGTTTCCCTTTAGTTATCTTATGACTAACCTATAAAAATGTCCAATTTATTTACTTCATTAATTTACTCAACTGGCTACATACATATGTAACCTGCCTACCTCTACATCAAACAAAAATTGCTATGCCTGCATTTGGTCGGCGACAGCTGCTCTTCAAGGTCAATTGAATAAAGAAGAAACCAATAGGGGGAAACCCATCTACCCATGGACTTTGTGTATCTATTTTATTTGGTTTTGTTAAAAATAATGTCATAAGCACTTTTTACATCTCCAGTCTCTTAAAATGTTTTCCAAAACTTTATCTAAAATAAAAGAAGACAAAAAATGTGCACTTACCATTTGCACTGTCCTGGACCATGGTTGCGGCTCTGGATAGCACTTCCAATGGGGATTCCATAGCTACTTCGTGCACTGGTTCTATTGCCTTTGTCAAGTTGATGCGATTTATAACACAAAATATTTCACGACTTTTACTGCCACAAAATAGACTTGCACTTCTAATTAGAACACAACAAATAAAACCGAACCGAAAAAATAATTCGACTTTCTACACCGACAGCAAACGACAATCAAACGAAAACAAATCGGCAGAACAGGACTAGTTTTTGTTTTATCTTCGGTATATGTGTTTGCAGTTTCTCCTTTTCTGTTCTGGCTCTGACAGATGGGCACAACAGCACAGCACCGGTTCTTTCTAGCACTCGAACACAGTAATATAGTCTTCCCTTTTTAACGACAAGGACACTTCCTTTTTTCGAGGACAAACCTGCTAGCTGCTATGGTTGGATGGCGGTGGTGCGATGAATTAAATCGATAATTTGATTGCGACAAGAATATTTCACAAAAATGCACAATTTTTCACACCAGAAATAATGAAAAATACTAAATTCAGACGTTTGCCAAAGGAAAAGTAAATCTCTCCTGTTACCAGTTGTCAGAAATGTTGGAAGAACAAGAAAATCCAACGATGACTCTCTACAAAGAAGACGATACCTACAATTGCTCAGTGTATGGGTGTGTGTATATTGGCGGTGGAGATGATGATGGGGACGACCGCATTCCAAGCGAAACAAACGAAAAGAACGAACAACAACAACAACACAAACAGCGGCGGGACGACCGTTTTCTGTGGCACACGATATTTCTGTTTTTTTTTTTGTAAATTCACGAGACGGATCTTGCCCACCGGTGCTGAAGGCAGACGAGGGAAACACAATAACAAAAAAAAACACTTCACACGATACGCAAGGTAGGAGACCACCACCGATACACAGCAACAACACAAACGATCGCGCAAAAAAAAAAAAAACAGCCGCACACACACAATAGCGGTAGGGGAGAGAGCGGAATTCGATTTTATTAATTATTTTGTACTATTGTTGTTGCTGCTTTTTACTTTGTTGTAAATAAAATTAAACAGAAGAAAAGTTATTCACTTGAAACATGAACAAAGTAAAGATTTACACTCAATTACATTCCACACACCACACGACGACAAACGAGACTTTTTTCTTTTTGGAACATTCAACAACACCCCTCTCTTTGAAGCTCTCTCCAGCGCACTCAAATCTCGAATTCTTTCTTTTTTTTACTTCGGAGTGGAGTTTTGGACTGTGACTGTGGTTGATTTTGATTCAAATCGAAACCCGCTCTTTCACATGGAATTTATTTTGTTTCTTTTCCTTTGGCAAATTTAATTGCCGAAGGGTTGAAAAGAATGCAATTTTACACAATTTCCCTGGGCGGGGAGGAAGAAAATCAAAGTATTTAATCTTGGATACCCGAAGCAAATGCAAACTTTTTGTATTGTTGCACTAACAACAAATTACAACTGGGAATAATGATTACACGATAGTTATTCTTTCTACTGACAATGGTTTCCGATTAGATATTAATTTTCTAAGAGTAGAAATGTATTTTTGATAGTAATTTATATGAAAGTAGATATTATAGAAATGAGAGATAAAAGGCCAACCGCAACGCGACGGCAGTTTTTTTCACTTTGAAAATTTTGGCGAATGGAATGTGAGGAATTTACGGAATGCAGTCGCAGCGTGTTCAGGTAGCGACAGATGTTGGTTGCGGAAACAAAGAGAAACAGCAATTCGTGGGCAGACAATAACAGCTGCTTTTTGTTGTTGTTAGACTAGTTTTACAGAAGTATGGCAATAGGTGGCGCTAACTAAGTGACGGTTGGAGTGGCGTTAACATTTGAATAATTTGTTTTTGTTTTTGAGATCAAGTTGATAAATTCAGTCAAATTTCATTGAATAGGTCTTTGGCGATTTAAGGTTGAGGTTTATACCAGAAAGATAATATGTGTAATGAAAGGAGAATAGGTACTGCTATTTCTATAGCTACACACATAAAGTAATTTGGGAGGAGCTAGAACGCAAACTGTTCGAATTTTTCTTGATGGTTCTCGTCTTCTATAGAAAGTTCGATAATGTGATGATAATGTGTCAGTGTGGAGTAATGGTGTAAAGATTGGATAAGACAAAGTGTGGTTATTGTATAGCGTTGTAAAAAAATTGTAGAAAAGTGGTGCAATTAAAGAATAGTTAAGAAGAAGAAAGTAAAGTTTTATTTGTTTAAGGGTTGAAAGTATTGTAACGTGCGCTAAGTTCGCAATAATAAAACTTTTCTTTTCAATTCAATTCCACTACTTTTATTCGGATATATACTTTATTCGATTTCAACTCAATCTTTGCATTATCACTTGTAAACAGATTATCACTCTATAATTAGAACTGAACTCTGGTTGCATCAGCAGCCAATTTATAAAGAATAACATTACATCCAGTATCCAGAGCGTTCCAGTAATTTCCATTGGAGACCCTTCCAGTATTGTGCTGTCAAGCATTTCCACTCCTGGTATATTTCTACACTCACACACACTGATTTACAAGCAACGCCTTCTATTAGATGTACATTATAGTGCTGCCGCTTGTGTTTTCGGTTGAACGTTTTCGATTATGAAATTGGTATTAAATGTTGGGTGTACATGTATGTAACTAAAACCGAATAGGAATTTTAGCGTAATCATGCAAGGAAAAAGTTCATGCAGGGGATGGTTTCAAGATGATGGCAACATGCAGTAACCAAACTTTCAGAGATGGTGATAATACATCTTTTATAAGGAAATTGAAGGTGCTGCGTTCTCTGATGTTCTAACATGGAAGATTTTGAAGGCCAGTTAAATGAAAAACTCTCAAAGGTAAGACGTTGCTTTAAAATGATTCTGGGTTTCAAGGGACCTGTAAAGGGATTACACCAGTGATCATTTATTATCTCGACCTCTGATAATTGATTTTCTCATTTGACTACGTATTGTAATGAACACCCAACATTTATACCAATTTCCTAATCGAAAACGTTTAACCGAAAACACAACTGGCAACACTATAATGGAATGGTATAAAATGACAGGCATTGCTTGTAAGCCAGTGTGTGTGAGTGTAGAGATTTTTGACAGCAAATGTGGAAACCATGGAGAAGAAACTGGAACGCTCTAGATGAGTGTTGTTCTATATAAATAGGACCGCTGACGCAACGAGCAGTCAGTTCTGATTATAGAGTGATAAAGTTAAGAGTGAATTGTTGTGAACAAGTGATAGTCCAAAAGTCGAGTTGAGTTCAAATAAAGTATTGATACTGAATAAAAGTGGTAGAAATAAATTGAAAAGTGAAGTTTTATTTTAGCGAACTAAGCGCACGTTACATTGGTGTCAGAAGTGTAAATAAAACTTATTTGATAAAAAAAAAAAGAAAAAAAAAAAAAACTAGTTAAGTGCAAAAAAAAAAAAAAAAAGTTAAATACAGTGAAAATGGGTAAGTTGTTGGAAGAGCTCAACTGCACTGAGCTTAAAAGTGAGTTAGGTAAGCGAAATCTTTCTAGAGCGGGATCGAAGAATGAGCTCGTCCTGCGCTTGCGCAACTATTTGGAACAGCAAGGGGAAGACGTAAGCACTTTTGTTTTTGAAACAGAAGTGGAAAAAGAGGAAGAAAGTGAAAGTGTCGATTTTTCTAGTATGATGAAGCTTTTATTAGAACAACAAAAGAAGCTGATTGAAGAGCAACAGCAGAATATTCTCGGACGTCTGGAAGAGCAACGAAACGATCAAAAGAAGGAACAGCTGAATGTTCTCGAACAACTTGAAACACAACGAAACGAGCAAAAGAAAGAACAGCAGAATGTTCTCGAAGAACTTGAAGCACAACGAAACGAGCAAAAGAAGGAACAACAGAATATTCTCGAAAGACTTGAGGCGCAACAGAATGTTTTAGAAGGTCAGAAAAACATTCTAGAAGGAAAATTGGGTAACATTGAGAAAAATGTATGTGCCCTTGACGAACGAGTTGAAGGTGTGGAAAAACAGCTTTCTGTTGTAGAGAATCGTTTGGAAAGCCGATGCGATAACCAGTTCTCTGTTCTGTCCAAGGAATTAGACCAAATACGGAAAATAAAAATTCGAGAATCTGCTGGAGAGTTTGCAAGGAAAAAGGAGATGAAACCCCCAACATTTGATGGGCAGTCTTCTTGGCCAGTCTACAAGAGACAATTTGAGGCAGCCGCGACAACAAATGGCTGGGATGACGAAGACAAGTACATTGCACTGACTCTTGCTCTTAGAGGACCAGCAGCTGAATTACTTCAAACAGTTCCAGCTGGTAAGAGCGGCGATTTCAGTTCTCTCGTGGCAGCTATAGATAAACGCTTTGGAGATAGCCACTTGAAAGAAGTCTTCCGAGTCCAACTCAATAACAGAGTCCAGAAAAGGGGTGAAAGTCTACAGCAGCTCCAAGCAGACGTCGAAAGACTGGTTCACCTGGCATACCCGGATGCTGGAGAAGAAATCATCAACCAGCTTGCTGTTGAGTCCTTCGTTCGTGCCATTTCCGATATACATCTTCAGAGGTCTGTGCGAACTGCTAGAACACGTACTCTTTCTGAAACTTTAGCATTCGCATTGACAATCGAAGCAGCAGAACAGGCTTCTCATGGAGTACATCGACTTAGAGAGGCCATAGTCGAAGAATGCTCGTGCCAAAGATCAGAAATACAAAAGAACCAGCGGAGTGGACCAGTAAGATGTTGGAACTGCAACAAGACCGGGCACTTACAGCGTCAATGCCGGCTACCACCAAATAAAACCGGTTGTCAACATTGTGGAAGCAAGAGATCCAGCCCAGGGCAAGGTAACAACAACACCAGCGTTGCCTATCAGCCCGTTTCCCATCAGGGAAACGAGTAAGAACCAACTTCGAGGGGCAGAGGCTGGTTTCTTGTATCGATGGCCCCAGAACCACCATCCAGGTCTCTCAGACCAAACGAGACAACAAAAGTCTGACTGTGGAAACTACTATTAACGGGAACAAACATGTGGCTACCATCGACACCGGTGCCACAGCCTCCATAGTACGTCGAGACCTGGTAAAGACGACGTGGCTTCATAACACCAATAGCTACCGTCTAAGAACCGCAACGGGAGAAGCAGCAAGAGTATATGGAGAAGTGTGTCTTAAGATCCGACTGGCCGATCTAGTGTTTACTCATCAATTCCTGGTGGCAGATATATGTGACGAGTGCATCATTGGAATCGACTTTATGAAACAGCACGGAGTTATTTTGGACATCGGTAATCAAGTTTTGAAGTACCAAAATATGGAACTTCCAATGACCTATTCGAACGAAAGTACGTCGACACTGAGGACTGTCATCACGGAAGATCTGATTCTGCCTCCTTCTTCTGAAGTGTTCGTTTGGACAAAACTGGAAGGTGAGTTTGGAAGCCTTCGATACCTCATGGTGGAACCAGGCCCAGAGTGTTCCTCCCAAAGCGTCATCATTGGGAAGACACTGGTAGCACCGAAAAACAAAATGGTCCCCGTACGATTACTAAACACCAGACCGTACGATGTAAGGTTGAAGAAAGGAGAAGTCGTTGGACGTTGCGAATCGGTTGCAGCAATTACGAAGATCACAGACGAAGCCCCGAGAAAAACTATAACTCCGGAGGAGCTCAAAACCATCAGAGCTAAAATACTGAATTCATCCAACCTTGATCACCAACAAACAAGGATGGCTGAAAATCTCCTACAAGAGTACCACTGACATCTTCGCATCGCAAAAGGGACAATATGGTAGGACACAGTTGGTGCAGCATCGCATCAACACAGGAGATGCAAGACCGATTCGTCAACCCGCAAGACGTCTTCCACTGGCCAAACAAGGTGAGGTTGAGGAAATGATAACAGTAATGAAGAAGGACGGTCTTATCGAAAATTCCAAAAGTCCTTGGGCTTCACCCAAGAAAGACGGAAGCACTCGTTTTTGTGTGGACTACCGAAGGCTGAACGATGTGACTAAGAAGGACAGCTATCCTCTGCCGAGGATCAGTGATACCCTGGATGCCATGGAGGGAGCCCAGTGGTTTTCGACGCTGGACTTGAAGAGTGGATATTGGCAAGTTGATATCCACCCTGATGATCGGGAAAAGACGGCGTTTTCTACAGGTAATGGGCTCTGGCAGTTTAAAGTTATGCCGTTTGGGCTATGCAACGCTCCGGCAACATTCGAGCGTTTGATGGAGTGCGTTCTTCAAGGACTGACGTGGAAAGCTTGCCTAGTCTACTTGGACGATGTGATTGTTTACGGGAAGACATTTGGCCAACATTGCAAGAACCTAAAAGCCGTGTTTCAGAGACTTCGAGAGGCTAACCTTAAACTGAATCCGGAAAAATGTGCACTTTTCAAAACCGAAGTTAAGTATTTGGGACACATCATCTCTTCCAAAGGAGTGAAAACCGATCCTGAAAAAGTTGACTCCGTCAAAAATTGGCCAACACCACAGGACAAACATCAACTCCGAAGCTTTCTTGGTCTTGCCACATATTACCGACGTTTTGTTAAGAACTTTGCTGGAGTTGCAAAGAGTTTGCATCAGCTCACCGAAAAAGGGAAACAGTTTAAATGGTCAGGTGAGTGTGAGAAATCTTTTCAGGAGCTCAAATACCGCCTCTGTAACGCTCCAGTGCTTGCACATCCAACACCTGGCAAAACATTCATCATCGACGCAGATGCAAGCAACGTTGGAATCGGGGCGGTACTATCCCAAGTGCATGATGGCGAAGAGAAAGTGGTGGCATATTACAGCAAGGTCCTCTCGAAGCCCGAAAGAAACTACTGTGTGACCAGAAGGGAACTGCTAGCTCTTATCTTGGCAACAAAGCACTTCCATAAGTACATCTATGGACAGAAATTCCTTCTGCGGACAGACCATGGTGCTCTGAACTGGCTGTTGAACTTCAAAAATCCAGAAGGTCAAGTCGCAAGGTGGATAGAAAGACTGCAGACTTATGACTACCAGATTCAACACCGCAGAGGAAAGCTGCACTCAAACGCCGACGCATTGTCCCGAAGACCTTGCAAAGAGGATTGCAAGCATTGTAGGCGACAAGAAAACAAAGAAAATATTACCGCTCAGCGACTAAGAGCTGACCCCATATGCGGATGGAGCAATGAGGAAGTGAGGACCGCTCAACAGGAGGATCCGGATATCGAACCCATTCTCGCATGGAAAGAAAATGAAGAGAAACCTGAATGGGGAGACATTTCTGACCGGAGTCCAGTTCTCAAAGCCTATTGGGCACAGTGGGACTCACTATATGTGCAAGAAGGTGTCCTCAGGCGAAGATGGGAGTCCGTTGACGGTAAATCATATGTGATGCAGCTGATCGTACCGCAATCGAAAGTCAGTGAAGTTCTTCGGGAGATGCACGACGGACCTTCTGGAGGTCACCTGGGAGTTAACAAAACACTGGAGAAGGTGCGACATCGGTTCTACTGGTTACATGCTAGAGACGACGTGGAGAAGTGGTGCCGAACATGTGACAAGTGTGCTGCAACCAAAGGACCTGGTAGGAAGATTCAAGGTAAGATGCATCAGTACAACGTTGGATCGCCTTTTGAGAGGATTGCAGTAGATGTGGCTGGGCCTTTTCCAGAGACCAACGCTGGAAACAAGTACATTCTGGTTCTAATGGACTATTTTAGCAAATGGCCTGAGGCGTATGCCATCCCAAATCAAGAAGCCAAAACGGTGGTCGACCAGATTGTGTTTAACTGGGTAAGTAGGTTTGGCGTACCTATGGAACTCCATTCCGACCAAGGGAGGAACTTCGAGTCAAACATCTTCCAAGGAGTGTGCGGACTACTTGGCATCAAGAAGACCAGAACCACACCGCTTCATCCACAATCTGATGGGATGGTTGAAAGATTCAACCGGACCTTGAAAGAACACCTCACCAAGGTCGTAGGCGACTACCAAAGAGACTGGGATAGGCACGTACCGCTATTCCTGATGGCCTATAGAAGTGCAGTACATAGCTCGACAGGACAAACACCATCTGACATCCTGTTCGGGAAAACCATGCGGCTGCCCAGCGAACTTAAATTTGGATGCCCCACAGAGGAGCCACAGGACACGAACGAGTATGTGGATGACCTCAAGGAGAGACTCGCTGACATCCATAAAAGAACAAGGGAACGGATGAAAACCTACAGCGACCGGATGAAGACACGGTACGACACAAAAGCGACAACGGCAGGATTCCAAGCAGGAGATCGTGTGTGGCTTTATAATCCTCATCGTCAAAAGGGATTGTCACCGAAACTTCAGCAGAACTGGGAAGGTCCTTATACTGTTGTCACGAGGATTAACGACGTGGTTTACCGCATCCAAAGAGGATTAAGAGGCAAGTTAAAAGTAGTTCATTGTGACCGGCTGCATCGATATAGTGGCGAGGCTGCAGATGGAATTATTCGGGACGAACAATCTTAAGGAGGGGGCAGTGTAATGAACACCCAACATTTATACCAATTTCCTAATCGAAAACGTTTAACCGAAAACACAACTGGCAACACTATAATGGAATGGTATAAAATGACAGGCATTGCTTGTAAGCCAGTGTGTGTGAGTGTAGAGATTTTTGACAGCAAATGTGGAAACCATGGAGAAGAAACTGGAACGCTCTAGATGAGTGTTGTTCTATATAAATAGGACCGCTGACGCAACGAGCAGTCAGTTCTGATTATAGAGTGATAAAGTTAAGAGTGAATTGTTGTGAACAAGTGATAGTCCAAAAGTCGAGTTGAGTTCAAATAAAGTATTGATACTGAATAAAAGTGGTAGAAATAAATTGAAAAGTGAAGTTTTATTTTAGCGAACTAAGCGCACGTTACAGTATGTACATACATACATACACTTTGCACTTCAACAAATTGAATGACCGAAGGCAAGCGACAAGCAACACACGATAGCATTAAGGGTTCATGTTACCGACCAAAGTATTCTGAATACCTACTGCTTGGTCGTCATCGTTAGTTGCAATGCATTCCACTGTTGAGGCAATAATGCTGATATGGCGATATGCTGGAGTGAGGTGTGAAGTTATTGGGGTTCGATTGTCAAAAGTCGGGAATATTATGAAGTACTGAATGAAACTGAATACCAATCTTTTTGTATAAAAGACGAAGGAAATTAAATAATAAATATTAGGCGTGTTTTTTTGCACGCGGATATAAGCTTCGCCCAAAAAAACGGCTTCCCCAAATTATTCAAATATTTGGCAGCACTGCAATTTGACATAAATGAAATTTTTTTATTTAACAGCTGTTTGTACTAAACTGTAGACTACGATGGTGGTTGTGCAAAACAGCAAGGTATAATCATACAATTTTTGTCGAGGATACCTACAGAAACTGTCCAAACAGCAAATGTGGAACTACCCTGTTTACCTTCTTCCCAGATAAGCAATGCTGAGGTACCAGAAGCTCAAATAGTGAATCCAGGAGTCCCAGATAAACTGAGTGTTCAGACAACAAATGCTGGTATGTCAAAAGTAGGAAGTACCAAGCCAACAAATACATTACCACAGATTCAACCAGTTCCAAATCAGTTGGAAAATCCTTCTGTCAATCGACAATCACCACAGGCTTCGGGGAATCCAGAATCTGATAAGCAATCCACAAATACCGCATCTACTTTGACTTCAACATCGCATGTCCTAGACTGCATAGATTCTATTAAAACTCCAGAATCGACGACCGTGCTAACAGAAATCGCACCTAACCCTGCAACACCACCAGAACATAACTTAAACAGATGTGATGCAGATGTGAGGGAGTAGGGATTCCATTAATGCTTTTTAGCCTTCAAGTGGATGGCTGTGTCCTTACACAAAAGCATTTAAATACACCATTGGTCGAGTCCAAATCCCAACGATTGTTTTGACCCCAGCACGTACCTGATCAGTAAGTACTCTGTGAAACAATCTCAAGGATTCAAAGTGATGGTTTCTTGTGTTCTTAGGCCTCGACGAAGAACAGTTATGAAAGATCTCATGTCTCGAGTTTGTGATGCATGCTCCCAGCAGCTACTACCATGACAAAACGACACCATTTCCACCGCCAGACTCGATGGACTACGACACCAAGCCCAGTGGTTACATCTGGACAAGCATGCGTGAAGTGGAGCGTAACAAAAACCAGAAGGAAACAGTCGATGTTTAGTTTTTCATTAAATTTATTAGTTTCTACCACAATCATACATACGCTTAACAAACGATTAAAAATAAACTCGACTTTTAATAGAAATCTTCCTCGGGGTCTTTGGATTTGTGTTGCTGGTTTTTGATTTGGTCTAGGTCTTGGTTGGAGTACATGTCAGCCACTTGGGATGCAGAGGTGGCATCTTCGGGTGATTTGTCATCTCGTATCCGAATGAATCGCGGAAAACGCAGTGGGATGCCCTTTTCGGGATCCACAATGCCGATGGTTGCCTTGTGAGCAGAGAGGGCTAAGCGAGAGATCGGCACATTTTATTTCCCACACTTGAACGGCGTCAAACCACTCGTCCGGCTCGTGGGAGCTGTCGTAGCGGTAGTATGACTTGAGCGTCTTGATCACGTGCTTTTTGAAGAACTCAGCATGCGTTTGAAGGTCTTCGTCACTGAAACCTTTAAGAGCGGTTTAGAAGTTTCTTGAAATAGAGACACTGTGGCAATCTTACCTGTTCCAATTTTGCAAATGCTCTGGTACTCCTCGTTGTCGGCGTCGTAGCAGGCCAATAGAAAGCCTCCGTAGATCCCAGTTCGCTTTCCTTTGCCAATTTAGCCGCTAACTACCAGCACGTCCAGGAAGTCTCCAACACCGCTGAGGTAGTCCTTAAGTTTCAGCATTTCAGGATTCAGGCATTGGTAAATGAGAAAAAAAAACATCCGAATTTGTTTTTATTTTTATTTTTTTTTTTATTTTTTTTTTTATTTCCAAAAATTCATCTACACCATCTTGGTAGCACTTGCAGTTTATATTCGCTTCAGAAATAAACGTAGATGTTTATCCTCGCTATTCGCTTATTTTGTTGTTGTTTTTAGCATGCAAAAATTTTAACAAGCGTATATGCGCGTGCAAAAAAACGCACCTGGTTGTCTATTCCAAACCAGCAACCAGTGCATTTGTTTTTTCAAGAGCAACTCGCGTTTAATTAACTTTGCATTTCCCTTCGCTCCCCGGATTATTAAATTTTTAAAAGCAACTCGCTTAGATTGGAATAATCTTAAAAACTCTGCTCGCTCTATTATATAGCGTTATCGCTTATAGAGGCAAACGACGGCGCAATAGCCAACGTTTTGAGTACGAGACTCTCCTCCTAAATAAGACGAAAGATCGATAGGCGATCTTAACGAAATTAATACGAACCTAAGACGAAAGATCTAGAGGAGATCTTTGCAGACCTACTATTTATTTTCTGTCGATTCCGAACGGCTAATCGACAAAGCGCCTTTCATAGCAATCAATAGACTAACGGAGGACTTGCCAATTTTTCGATAGGCGATACCCATGGAAAAACATTTTCGTTTCTGTAGGGATTTGAACGAAGATCCTCAGGGTCAACAGGCAGATATGCGAACTATCACGCCAAGGGTACCACACGGAAATGCGCCGACTTTTTTCAATTGGTTCTTCGGTCTTCACTGGGTTTCTATTACTCAACTTGAGGTATGCAGAGACGGCTCTCTCCCGGTATGGCATTTTTCCTGGAATGATACAAATAACGTTGGCAGGGGTTTTGTTCTGAGAAAGTAGGGGCTAATGAACTCTCAGCGAGATAGCACATGAACCTCATACTTGGCAACTAGCCACGGAATAGTTTGATGACGCTGCCTCAGCTAAGAAAGTCATTTCTTTATCGTTGAGTGTGTCGTCGTCCATTAGGGTTATTGCATCGATGTATTTAAGCTCCGGGTGTCTGCCTTCTTTTTCTATCCTTCTTACTAGAGGGTTTGAATGGTCGGCCCACGTTCCAGTAAGCGTTTTTTAGATTGCACCATATACTTCTTTAAAATGATGATCCTTGCTTGTACGTAAAGTTTTCTACTGCTGACGGTTTTCCTGTGTACTGGATCATAACCAAGTCCTGTGCAAATGTATAGAACCTTCCCCTCTAACACAGTCAGTTTTTGCATTCGTCTTGGATATTTTGAACCAGACGGGAAAGCAGTACGCATGATGACAGGTCGTATTAGATGCTTGTACAGCAGCAATTTCCTCTTTTCGCTAAGTCCACTTCTTGTGCGTTTCAGCAGATTAACGCGAAGGAAAGTTTACTTTCTTTACAACTGCAGCTACAGTGTGAGGGTTAAAAAGCATCAGTTCATTGAAGTGGAGTGGTATTTGACCTGCTGCTTTGGGCTTTAAGGTTAATGAACGTGTTGTGCCAGTTTGTGGCTAATCGCGAACGTCTTCGTCCTTCTGTGGGTCGTCGTATGCAAATTAACTCAGACCTTGCTGAGTTAATTTCGACTTCCCATCTTTGTTAGTACCCGAAGAGCTTCCATTATGTGGTCTTCAATCCTACGAGCTTCAATCACAGGTGAAAGCGAGTGCGAATAAGTCAGATAATCATCCGCAAAAAGAGAAAAGAAAGAAGTTGGTGGCGCTTTCAGTAAGATTAGATGAAGAGTGCAGTGCTTTTCCTGGAATCCAAATGGCATACTGTGGTTGCTGGGTTGTATGATTCCATCTGTCCTCCCTATTTAGTTCCATTTACTGTGGGGTTTTCTAGGCAGCGTATGACTAGTGCGTTGTTTCGCTTATTAAGGTGCACTATAAGACACTAGGTTTAGTTTGTAGAAATCGCACTAGTCTATTTTGAAAAATTAGAGTCAGGAATTTGTCGAAATTAAAATGAAGATCTTTTTTACTGTGGCTACTTCATTAATTTATCTCAATTCGTCAGCGAAAATGAATGTTTCTTTCTTTGAAGTAGATGAGATAACATCTTCTATTGCTCCATTGAATAACAAAGGACTTAACTGACTCCCCGCCTCCCCAAAGCGTTTTAAGAAGGTTAGAAGAACTCAATTTTTGGAGAAGCATTCCAGCAGAAGAATTAGTTTGTCAACAGTAAGAGACCAATAATGCACAATAAGAAATCGTTAATCAACTGGAGTTTGTTTTGTGAGTCGTTGTTAGAGAATATTTTATTTATTTAAATTATTCAAGTCTGTGGCAATAACCCATAACAGTATAAGTCGACTTATGCTCAAATTGAGTTAATGATGCAGTTTTTTTCACATTTTCTTGGTGCTTCAGTCTGTGAAATTTTCATTTTGATATCTTTGTCCGTTACAAAGATAGAAAAACACAAGTTAGGAAATTTCAAACTATAGCAAAAGGAAAAACAAGTCAAGTCACTACTTATGCTTTTAAAGCAATTTCGTAATTAGATAGTTCACAGGTATAAGTCAACTTGTGCTTTTTTTTACCTAAATTTTTTCATTCATTCCTGTAAGAACATGTCTATTTATGCTTTTCTTCCAAATTTTGTTAATTATTCATGCAAGCACAAGTCTTACTTGTGCTTTTTTTTCTATTTGAGTAAAGAACACAGTTGCTAGACCTAACTGCACTAATGTTGTTTTTCCATATTCAGAAATCATCACACACCTGCAGTTAAGTAACACAAGTCAGTTTTTGCTCAAAATTACAGTATAATAAAAGAATTTTAAAGAAAATTTAAACTTCAAAACAAGCAAACTTCTATTTTCTATCACTTAACAACATAAAAACTTTGCTTATGGTAATATTTTCGTCTATAAAAGCGCTTCAACTGATGACAAAAACTTCAAATGCTTCTCCTGAAAAGTAGCGAAAATTGACTTATGCTGTTATGGGTTATTGCCACAGAAGTGTGACCCGATCAAATTTTGTTCAAATTCATTTCTGCGAGATGTCATCTAGTGCAATTTTTTTAAACTATAAACGAGCACTGCCAGCATACACAATTGTAAAACAACAAGCTGCCATCTGCAGGGAAAATAAAACTCATCTATCTGCCATCAGAAAACAAGCCAAATCTATTACCATTTATCATCCGTTTCTCTCTAACACACGCCTAAAGTCAACCACCCTCTGCAAAAAGAAGCAAAAACACCGACCGAAGCGAAAATGAAGATAACAAAAAAGAAATGTCAAAAACAGTGCATCAAGCAAAAGCAAACACTTCAATCATCGACTGTGAAACCATTCTCCTCATCACCATTCTTGGCATTCAATTCAAGGCAAATAAGTTAGCAGTCGGAAAGGAAAAACAGCATTTAAAAGAAAAGTTAACTTTTCCAATTGTGTCCATAATTAAAAGAAAAACTCTAGCGCATTTGAAAACAGCAATTTACAAGCAACACAACGTTCCAATCCGGTTGCATTTTTTTTTGTTTTGCATAAAAACCCAATCGATTTTCAAGTTCTTGAACAGGTGAAAAAAGAAAAAATCAATTCTATCCACATTCCAAAAAACAAGAACCTCGTACCCCAGACAGAATACCAATAGAAAATAGTATGACTAACTAAAAAAAAAGAAGCAATTGCGTTTAATTTTGTGTCATCATTAAAGAACAGGGAACGAGAAGACCACAAGTGCTCGTCAATTCATTGGATTCCTTTTCGATTCAGACCATTCCGATACAATGGCCATTAGTTTCGAGAAGCATCGTGAGAAGATCATCGCCGCATGGAAAGATGTCCTTGATGACAAAAGCACCACAGATTGGTATGATTCCAAATTTGTCTATTTCTTTTTTTCAACTGTCCAAAATGTGTATTCTTATTTGGGAGTGTCTTTTTTTTTTAGGTCTCTCTATGGATATGAGGGTCAATCGAATGACCTCAAAGTGGTTGGCAGTGGAGAGGGTGGCATTGAGGAGCTCACCGAAGAGCTAAACAGCGGCAAAATTATGTACGCTTTCGTGCGTATCGAAGATCCCAAGACTGGGCTGAATAAATTTCTTTTGATCAACTGGCAGGTAAGTAATAATGCAAAAATATTGCAAGGGAGAGATCGTGGGAACTGGCATATGTGAAAGGGAATTTTCCCAGACTTTTTTAATTCAGATTCATTGCCCTGTTGTGGGACAATGTGGAGATAGCTTTTTCATTATCTACAAAAGTATGTCGACGTTAGTATAGGTACGTAGTAGCTCCTATGACTACCAATAATAATTTTCGTTTATCTTATCGACGAGTTCAGTGTTTACTTTTAATCTGGTTTTTATTTTTAACTGCTGGGGTGAAATGGGACGATGAAAGAGCAAATTACTAACAAAAACATGACAAATTCTTGTATAATGAATTCTCCAAGTATGACAAAGTCAAATTGGATGGTTATTGGTTATGACACATAGGCTATAGGTAGGTACATGCGTAGGTGTTATCTAGCAGAAAAAACATCAGTCCCACAAAATTTAACAAAAATCAATGAAATCATCTATTTTGCTTAAAACAAACTACGAGGCTCCTTCGTTTTTAGGATGAAAATAAAATTGAAAAACAACATCTTTACTAGGTTAGACATCCAATCCCATTTCTTTGTTTTTGTTTTCCACTCAAAGGAGAGATTTAGTTTGCATCACAATTCACAATTCGAAATAGAGAACAAGCTCAATCAGATTATGAGTGTTGGGCGCGAGTCCAATTTGATTGGGAGTTTTCCTATATCGAGTTTAGGTTTATTCAAATTGGCAGAAAGACAAGATGACCACTGCGGTTGAGTGTTCTGTTGAGTATCCTGTTTGTTTCTGGTACCTTTGTAATTTCATAATCTTCAAAATTGAAAATCGCATATTTCCATTTTAGCATTGGGATTCTACGATATGGTTTCCATTTTGGCCTCAATAGGTTGAGTTTGTGCTTTTCTATGCTTGGTAAAAGTTTTTGACTTCGTTCGAAACATAGCCTGTCTTTATGTGCCTGATTTTTTCTCTTTATTTCTACAAAGTAGATCATCGAACTGCTTTTGAAACTGTTCGGGAAACACGCCGATGTTTAATTCTACGCCATGAGATTTCTTTAAAAACTCACCACTAGGAGATTGTTAACGTTTTGAAATTTGTTGCTTCTTTTCCCCGTGGTAATTATTGAAAATTGTAATAACTTGAAGAAAGAAAAATATCAAAACCTTGGAGACTATGAATAAGCGTTCTATGTGTGAAGGGCGCCGTTAAATACCCTCGTATCGGAAGCATTGAAGCAAAAAATGAAAACAAAAACCCAATTTAATTTCTGGCTCTTAGAAAGTTATGTAAAAGGACCCAAATATTTGAAGCTTCCTTAAAAAAATTAATAATACGAAATCATGGGCTAAATTTTAAACTGAAAATGAAGCAGAAGCACATCAACATATGGGAGTACTGTAACTTAGGTAATCAAATAGTAAACAGCGGAAAGGTGATATGAACAATTAATCCGTTCTTAGCACACAAAGTCTTGAAGTCTTGACGAAATTATCCCAATGAAGCTCTTAAAAGTAGTTTTACCTATCATATCGCTATAGCACGTATATAATAAATCAGTGTGGGGATTAAATGGATGTCGCTTACCAATGGACGAAAAGAACCGTCCAGGAGCGTCCAGGAGCTGGAGCATTCTCAAACAGTTCCATTAGTGCAAAAAGATCGCTTCTCATGGTTCTGAGAAGTGACAGCCACTTCTGGTTATGAAGTGAGAATCCACCCAAGAAGCACTAATACTTCTAATCTGTCAAAACTGAACGGAAATAATTTTAGGTGTTCCAATGGTTTTTAAAATGAGTTGTTCCCCGAGTGGAACCAATGGAAAGCGACAAGAGAATTAGTCTTGCCAATGACTTTCTCTTTGGGTTAAGAAGACGATTGAGAAATAAAACCTAGATAAACCAAGATAATCCAAGACCTTGATCATCCCAGCTTTACTATGCGCCCCAGAAGCTTGGACCTTATTTAAAGCGGATCAGGAAACTTTGGTCGTTTCGAAAGAAAATGTTTGAATGAGAAGATTTATGAGCTGTACCGCGCCATGGGCATAGCCAGAAGATTACGCACCATGACATTACGATGACTGGGACTTGTAGAGCTGATGGACATCAACGCCCTGGTTTGGCAGCTTCTCGAAACCACATTGCAAATAATATAATAATGAATAGATATAATAAAAGGGGGCGAATTACCGCACATTATATCGACTCATGCGTGATTAAATTATGTGAGTATGTATTGCATTATTACTTACGTTATCGAGGAGTTGAACAGACGACTGAAATTTTGAAGGAAAAATGCTAACTACTAATGAACGTTGATGGTAATACCCTTAACGAAACTTTTGTGGCCGTGCAATCAACACTAGCTCAATTGCCTATCGAAGGAAATGTGTCATTATTTACCGACCAGTCAGACCATCCATTGTGGTACCCGTGGTGTGATGGATAGCATGTCCGCCTGTTAATCCAGAGGTTCGAGTTCGAATCCCACCAGAGGCAAAAATGTTTTTTCTACGGGTATCGCCTTTCGCGAGGAATTGGCAAGTCCTCCGTTAGTATTCACTGCCATGAAAAGCGCTTTCTCGATTAGCCGTTCGGAACCGGCAGAAAATTGTAGGTCCCCTCCATTCCCTCACAAGGGATGGTTGTGAGAAATGCGCTAGGCCCAGGGGCTCCTCGCTCTGTTGCGCCACCCTATTTATTTTTATTTATTTTAGTCAGACCATCCAGGCTTTGGTTTCCATGCTGCAGATAGTGCTGATGTAGTTGAAGCTTTGCTTTCTATAAAGTCAAATGCTGTTGGTTTGGATGAAATTCATCCAAAATTTCTGTACCTTATTCTACCAATAATACTGCCTTATCTCACCTATTTGTTCAAGACTATTCTCACGTCAGGAATTTACCCGGATTTGTGGAAAAAGCCAAAATCATACCAATTTCGAAAAATGCTAAAAGTGTTGAATTCCGCTTCATCTCTATATTACCGTTTCTATCGAAAGCATTTGAAAGAATTTTACAAAAACAAATAAACGTTCGATGCTTACACCGAAGCAGTCTGGTTTTCGTAAAAAACACAGCTGTATTTTTTAAACGTAACTGAAGATATAAGACAATCCTTGGATAGAGATGAGGTTACTTTTTTGCTTGTTGATTTTTCAAAGGTTTCCACACAGTCAACCACGTTAATTTATGTCAAAAGCTTAAAAATCAATTCAATTTCTCATTGAGTGCCACTAAGCTTATTTATTCTTATTTAGCTGATAGAAAACAAGCAGTCCAAGTTGATGGTAGATTGTCAAGTTTCCTCCCGAACATTACAGGTGTCCCACAGGGTTCTATACTTGGTCCTTTACTGTTTTCGATGTACGTTAATGAACTCCCGTCTTTATTTGATAATTGCTCTTCGCAGATGACGTCCAATTGTATTTTAGCTGTCCCCTTGGGCTCATAGAGCATGGAGCTTTTTGTGTCAACAAAGATCTCGAAAAAATTCAAAGCTGGTCCGAGCTAAACGGTCTCATTTTAAACCCGAAAAAATTCAAATGCATCGTTATTTCAAGAAAAAGTCTTGGTCTTGAGTATTTTCCTCCAATTGTATTGAATAATTACCCTATAAATTATGTATGTAGATTGTAGATACTGCAAAAAATCTCGGCGTGACGTTTAACCGCATCTTGACTTGGGATGACCATATAAACACACTTGTTGGCAAAGTGTATGGTGTACTTCGTACATTATGGGTAACTCAGACTTTTACACCTTTTAAAACACGTTTACTTCTTGCAAATACTTTAGTTATTCCGATCTTGATGTACGGCTGTGAAATTTACTGTAATTGCAATTATGTAAGCAAGCGAAAACTCAATGTCGCCTTTAACAGTACCGTACGTTTCGTCTTTGGCCTACGACGATACGATAGATTATCTAATTTGTCTAAAATGTTGCTGGGGATGTCCTTTGATAGATATGTTGAGCTTCGAAATTTAATTTTGCTTTCTGATATACTCATTACACGCCAACCACAATATTGTTTTGATAAAATTACTACCGCGACTTCGGTAAGATCTCGTCAGTTAATTCATCCTCACCAGTCGTGTTTAACATCTGAGCGTCAATTCTTTATTAATTCCGTCCGTCTCTGGAACTCGGTACCGCGACATGTTAGATAAATGCAAAACGCAACAAGAATTAAAAAGGTCTTAATAAATCACTTTCGAAGTAATATATAAATGATTTTGTAAATCGTATTTGGAATTTAAAATTTTGTTCATAATTTATAATTTTTAATTTTGATTAATTTTTTCTTTTTCTATCTAACTCTTTTCTGTAAAATTAGCTTATAAGTACCTTAAAAGATATTGTATCTTACAGTTGTTAAGCATTCACTAAATAAACTAAACTAAACTAAAAATTACTCATTTGATCGCTGATGCCGTAATTTAGCCCCAGATCTTGGTGAAACAAAGCAGTTATATTATCATTAAAAAACATTCATCAACAAGCTTATTAACTGGGGACTGAAACCTGGGGAATTCACGTAAACTCCAGTGACACAAACTCAGTTTTGCTTACGAGGAAATGTAAAATTTTCAAAAATTCTCATCTATCATTGATTAGTAGACCCTGTCATGGTGTCATGATGGTACGGTAAAATATCTTCACGTGGTACTTGATCGTAAATATAAACTGCAAAAAAATTTGAGAGAAAAAGAGAGGAAACACTTGTACATTTTTAGACCTGCATTTCAATTTATAGAAAAAGATTGTTCCAAAACTATTCATTAGCAAACAGCCTTATTAAAGCAGACCCTCACAAACACTTGTTTGGTCTGATATGGCGGTCATCACTTGAGAGAAAGCAACTCAATTTTAAAATCATGACCAAAATCGATAGAGAATTACACTTATATAAGCGGTTCAAATTAGCCAGAAATTAGAAAAGAAGCCTCTCAGGACCCAGTATTGTAATGAAGTACAGCAACATAATTCAAACTGACAATGTTCCACAGAACATAGATTTCACTCCAGAAGTTCTAAAATGACATCCTATCAAGGAAGAAAACAGGGTTTCAAAAGCTGGGCATGTCTCTGCCTATACAAACTGTTCTAAACTCATTGATGGTTGAGGGGAGACATATTTTTAGATCACCCTCACATAAATAGAACAAGAAAGCTTTTAGATTTTTTGTGCAGCGTCATCCAAGCTGAAGTACTTTAAGTACGTGAAGTCGCGAAATATATTACCACGTCCGAGTTAATCAATTAGAACTTTTACGTTTTTAAAGAAAGTCGAGGAAAATGTTGTCGCAGGAAATTAGAACTGCTAAACGCAAAGAACCTTGATGTCGTTCTGAGGACATCGTGATATGAATGGAAACGAAATGCCACGACAAATTGACCCAAATCTAGTCATCACTCGAATCCAACAAAACTGAGACTTCAATATTTTTTCTGCTGGAAGAATCGAATCATCATAGGTGATCGTCTATGAAAACTTTCCTGGAAGAAACCCTTTCAATTTGGACTCATATGACAAGGTTGGGTCTGATTCATGTAGAGGACGCTTTGACGAGAAGGCTAAATAATATAAATTCCACTAACTCTATGAGTGTCATACCAGTAAATCAGACGTCGTAGAATACTTAAAATTCAATCAGAACTCCAGAGGGTTCAAAGAGGCACCATACTTTAAGACCCAGTTACTTTCACTGCCAATATTCCCTCTTCTACAGTATTATAATTGAATAACCCCGGGGACATTTTTTCCGTTCGCTATTTTTAAAACCAAAGCTAGATCGTTCTCCTTTCTTTCGCTTTTATCCCTTTGTTTTCCATATTATAAAAATGTGACCTTGACTAACGTACCTTATCCCACCTAGTAAATGCGAAGGCCATGTTCTTACTAAAAACTTCAACATGCAAAGACGGAAGATCAATATACTCATTCATTAAACGCACTTCTTATGAAAGTCTTGGGCACCTATTGCGTTGCATGTCCTTTTAGCTTAATTAAACTCGAAACGCCTTCTAATTTTTCAGGGTGAGGGTGCCCCTGTCAATCGCAAAGGCAGTTGTGCCAATCACATTTATGATGTGTCCAAGGTCCTGGGTGGAGCTCATTTGACAATAAACGCACGCAATGAAGATGATATGGATGAAGAACGTATTATTAAAAAACTGGGTACAGTTAGTTCAGCTTATAGTTTTAAAGAACCTAGAGCAATTGTAGAAGAACAAAAGGCCCCAGTTGGAACAAACTACACTCGTGTTATTCCAACGAAAGAACTGAACGCCACCGTGATGCAGGATTTCTGGAAAAAAGAAGAGGAAGAAGAGAGACGACGCCTTGAGGCAGAAAAGGAACAAAAAAGAATTGAATTGCTCAAGTTGGAGAAGGTAGAAGTTGTTTTGCATACGAAATTACGCATGGAGTTACCTTTTTTTTATTTAGGAACAAAGAGCGAGGGAGGAAAAGGAACATTTGGAGAGAGAAAAACAGGTTGTCAACAAGTCAAAGTTGCAGCCAGCTCATGTACCCATCAAAACGTAAGGCTAACCCACAGTTATTTGTTTTCATTTAAAATTGATTTCTCGTTGTTAGTTCACCACAACCCTTGAGCCCAGAGAAAACACTTAACAGTAGCACTCAAGGAATGACTGAAGCTGAGCGTATGCGACAGCTGCGAAACCAAGAAGCCCGTGAATTGATTGGCTCCCGGGTGGGTGCTGCAAAGGCAATATTCACACGAAACACCAGCGAAGGGCAATTGCAATCCAAGTAAAAGACGCAATAGAGTCCGTTTTCCAAACAAAATAATTTTTTGTTTTGAAATTTAGGTTAAGTTCAGCGCCACCAGCTAAGCCAGCTCGCGCATCCATCGCACAGAGAATAAATGCTTTGAATAATAATCAGCAGCAGGCAGAGAAGCAAGAGGAACCAGCAGCTCATATTGCAGTACCAACAGCCGCTGTTGTTGTACCCAAAGAAGTTACTCCATCAGCCCCAGTTGCACAACCAGCTAAAATAGTCGAGGAAGAACCACCAGTGAAGCCAGAAATGACTGCAATAGCAAATGAAGAAATTCATTCTTCTACAGCGACAGATGATTATGTGGAACAGGAAGAGCAATATTCCACCATCAAGAGATCCCCACACAGCAAGTCGAATTCCCTACAATCGCCCGATGAAGTGACAGTTGTTCAACAGATGCCGCCTGCCGCGGAACCTGCCCCACAGCAGCAGCAACAGCAGCAACAGCAGCAGCAGCAGCAAAAACAACAAGCAGCTCCTTCCAATGGCAGCTATAGACAAATCAATGAAAGTAAGAAAAATAATTGTTCTGCACTTGGATCATAACACTAAATACGGTTTTTGTGCTTTTAGTGGCTGATATCGTCAATGAAGATGATCTTATCTGTCAAGATGTTGTGAGTGACAATGGACTTAAAGCTAGGGCTCTCTATGACTACCAAGCTGGTGAGTTATGAAGTAATTTGTTCGAAAGTACAAGAACTTAAGAGACTATTGTGTTTTTCAGCTGACGAATCAGAGATCACCTTCGATCCTGGTGATATCATCACCCACATCGATCAAATCGATGAAGGATGGTGGCAAGGACTCGGTCCAGATGGAACTTATGGGCTATTTCCAGCTAATTACGTTGAACTGATTGATTAAATTATCTTGTTGTTGTTGTTGCTCTTTTTCGAAACACACACACTTAGCGCAGAAAAAATCCACAACATTTTGTATTCATTGTCCATTCAAGGATTTTCTTCTTCTAGAGTTTTATACCTTTTTCTAGACTTAGAATAAACAATTAATAGCCCTTTTGATACCGTTAGATATAAACCCCAAAACACCTCACACACGCTGATTGTAAGATTACCACACATAAAAACCACACTTTTTAGATAAAAACAAAAAATTTTAACAAATTTGACACTTTTATTGAAAGAAATAAGAGGGTGAGGTTGAAAATGAAAGAAGATTCATGCATGCAACTTTTTGTTTACTTCTTCTCATGAATACAACTCTCACTCTTAATCGCTGGCAATAACAAATAAATAAACACAAACATTTAAATGTAACAGCGACTTTTGAACGAAAAAAGAAAAAAATTATGAAAATGTATTCGACTATAAGTATTTTTCCCATAGGAGATACCAAAATATTTGTAAGTTTCCATTCACGTCCATTTTTACCAAGTATTTTATTTTGTCATTGATGATGATAGTTTTTTATTCCACTTATACAGTATGTAGGATGATAATCTTAGTGCCAAGCATTTATTGTTAGAAGAAAAAAAAAAATTGTATTTTTCCTTAGAAGGCAGCTTTGTCTAGTTTTATTTACAGTCTTTCAAATTTATTTCAAACCATTCGTATGTCGTTCGTACATCAAACACAAAAGTATATTTTTATTTGTCTTGTTATTTTAGTTTTAGGTTTATATTAAAATTTTACTTTGTAACAATGTCTTTGAAAAATAAATTCATCATTTCTGGGAAAGAAATAAAACTTAACTGCATTAATTTAATTGTTAAGTTTTAATATTTTATCATCAGAATATTCTTTTTTTCATTTTGTCAACGTTGCGAGCACAGCTTCCCCACTTTTCTGCTTCACATTAGTGATCCGCCCGTGGGGTACTGACCTCAGAGTGCGTCGTAAGCCTCGTGGCTTTAGAATTTTTCAAGTCTGAGGCTAACCAAATGAAGATTTCGTTGCGTTTGTTTGTATCAGGATTGTTCTGGTCTGCCTTTCCTTCTGTTACTTCACGATCGTGTCGGAACTTTGTTTGCTTTTTGAGGGGGTTCTCTGGATCTCTCTTTTGAATATAATAACAAAGTATTCAAATACGGAATAAATTATCGGTGCATCTGTTCTCTTATTACGAATCGTATAACTTAAAATGAAAATTTTTAAATAGCTCATCCACACTAACTTCGATATAAATAAGGCTTTCTTTAAACAAAACATATCAAAGTAATACTTAATCATTCCCAAAAGAATGGTTTGTTCGCTGCAGCAATGGGTTTTCCCTGTGATCGCCGCAGACGTCTTTGAAAAGTCTATAGCCCTGAGTTTACACTCAACTTCCCCTAAAGTAGCACTGTGTTTTGTTGGAGGAGTTCATGTAATGAACAGGGCTATCAAATAGCATGTATATTTTTCTTAAATGACAGTCATATGTGGTATTTTTGAAAAAAATTTATTAAAAAATGAAAAGCCTAGCCTAGGGGTTTTTACAACTCATAAGGTTGTCAAGAAAACAAAGGGCAACCTTGGGCCTGTATCTATACAAATAACGATAGAGATCCCTCTTTTGGCGGTCATTTTGTCATCGTTATGACATTTTCATGGATCCTTTATCGTGGTGCCCGTGGCGTACTGGTTAGCACGTCTGCTTGTTACGCGGGAGGTTCGTAGTTCGAATTGTGAGAAATGCGCAAGACCACAGGGTCCTTCGGTCTGCTGCCCAACCTATTTATTTATTTATTTATTTACTATCGTAATTCATAATCGGCCTATATGTTATGGTTGTCGTTGTTTTTGGGTTTTGAAAGCGATTTTCATGGCAATGAATTTACTTTTGGAGGACTTGCCAATTCCTCGCGATAGTGGAAAATCCTTTTTTGTTCTCTGCTGGGATTGGAACCACCTCCCGCGTAACAAGTAGACATGCTTACCACTACGCCAGGATTGCAATAACACAAAGCTGTTTGAATACGTTTTCATAAACTTCTTATGGTCAAAAATTCCTGTTGTTCGGTTCTCAAAAAACACTAAAACCACCAAACTACCACTTCAACATTTTAATTTATTTGTCGGCTCTGCTATGTAACTGAACTTACAAACGCAAAAAATTTTGAATTTTATAAATAATAAAAAAAACAGCATTTTGTAAAAAAAAAAAAAATACGAATAAAATCGCAATCAGAATACGAGAGACAAAAACGAATAGTAAATTTCTATAATCAAACGGCCATGTTTCGGTGAATTTTAAATGGAAACGTATTAAGTTTTCTGATACAGCTTTTCAAAGAAAATGAATTAATTTAACTTTAGATTTAACAATTTCGATCTGTGTCTAAAAAAGTGCTATACAAAAAGTAACAAAGAACTCGAAAATTGGAAAACGTGAGAGAGTACGCTAACTTTGGCGACGAGAAATAATAATAGTTTTTTATATAAGGGTTCAATACAAACATTTTTTACTACAGGAGAGGGGGTCTTTTTACCCTCGTCTAGGCGGTAAGGGCAATTTTATAAAATCTAAAAAAAAAGAAGTTTTTAGTGCAGTTTCTGCAATAAAGTCAAACGCGGCTGGATTAGATGGAATGCAGCCAAAGTTCTTGAGAATGATTATTCATGGGGTGCTCTCCGAAATTACTTACATTTTTAATAACATTTTAACCTACTCCATATACCCGTCTTCCTGGAAAATTTCCAAAATCATCCCCGTCCTTAAAAATGCGGGGTCCGGGAATAAATCATATCGTCCTATATCTATTCTTCCTTTCATCTCGAAGGTTTTTGAAAAACTTATGAGCAAACAAATACATTCTTTTCTCAATGAGTTTAACCTTCTATCACCAAGGCAATCCGGTTTTAGACCAAAGCACAGTTGCACTACGGCGCTCTTGAACTTGGTAGATGACATTCGAATGGAATTGAATGAAGATATTGTCACATCACTTGTCCTACTCGATTTCTCAAAAGCATTCGATACAGTTCCTCATGATATTCTCATTCTAAAACTGAAAAACTACTTTGCTTTCGACCCCACAGCTTTGAAGCGTATGGAAAGTTACTTAATAAGTCGCTCACAAACCGTCTACTGCAACCGAAAAATGTCAAATCTCCTTGGTACAAATGCTGGTGTCCCGCAAGGATCCATCTTGGGTCTACTATTGTTCACCCTGTTCAATAACGACATTCCATCAATTTTAAAATGCTGTAAGGTCCAAATGTACGCAGATGATGTGCAGATACACTACAGCTATCCGATAGGTCTTGTTGAAGATGCCACCGAACGAATTAATGAGGACTTTTGCTTGGTAGCCTCTTGGTCGATGAGGAATAAGCTTATGTTGAACCCCAATAAAACTCAAGCCATATTAATTAGTCGTTCAAGCATTGACACTCAAAGCTTACCGAATTTGTGCTTAGAAGGATTAGTATTACCCTACGTTAGTAGTGTTAAAAATCTGGGTGTTATATTCAACCAAAATCTCAACTGGGAAAATCACATTGCTAAAACAGTTTCCAAGATATACGGTTCCCTCTGTGCTTTGTATCAAATTGGAAACTGCCTTCCGTTTAGAATTAAAGCAATGCTGATTAAGACATTCCTGTTTCTAATTATTTTTTATGCCTATCCCGTTTTTTGTGACCTAGATAGCTACTCTTTCCGAAAGTTGAAAGTGGCTATTAACAGCACAGTAAGGTTTGCTTATAAGTTATAACATTGGTCGAAGAGAACACATTTCTGGTTATGTTAAGGCTTTCCTTGGAATGGAATTACAGAAGTATCTCGAATCTAAAACATTAACTTTTCTATTCACTCTAAAGGAAAACAAAGTGCCCGAATATCTTTTCCAAAGATTACAATATCCATCTTCCTCTGAAAGAAGTAGAAGTTTTGTCACACCCATCTCGAACTACACTGTTACTCAAAAACAATTCTTTGTTTACGCTATAAGACTTTGGAATTCCCTTCCGCTCTATGTCAGGAGGTCTTCAAATATCAAGGATTTTCAGGAAAAACTTAATAAACAACATTACTGCACATAAGCGTTGTAAAGCAAAAGAGAAGTAAGGAAGGAAAAGCGAATGAATAATTAAATATAAATATATACAATTGCAATATGTTTCAATTAAATAAATAAATACATAACAACATGATAGATATATAAATAAGAAAGGTTTGAGTAAATCATAATTTAAAGTTTTTGTTTAATGTAATTATTACCTTGATCTTTTGTTTCACAACTAAAAGATAATATTGTATCTAAGTGTAAACAAAATTTATATAACAATAAAATACAAAATACAATACAAGAGTAAGTAATAGCGTTTTTCATTGAAATTCGACAGAATTACTTTCAAATCGAGAACTACTCCTTTCAATGAAACATGTTTTTAAGTTTTTTCCCAGTATTGCAGGTTAAATTGATGTTCACATTGTGATGCTTCTTTGGTTTCCCAGCTGGGGTAGGACTCAGCGGGCCAGGGTATTTCCCAAGGAAGCCAGAAGACTTGGGATGCGACGGTCCAACTTCTCGCGTAGTAAATGAGAACTCCGACACGGCAAATGTTTCTTAGGGATTTTCTTTATTAGCCTAATTCAAAACGAAAAGCTTACAGTGTTGTATACAATGGTATTCTTTTTACGTTACGGTAATCTTGAAATTTTAAAACAGAAAGCTTACAATATTGTTTACAATGACATTCTTTTACTTAATGTAATCTTGCATCTACGTTAATTGCTCGAAAAATAGAAAGTGAATTAACATGCCTGAAGGGCCAAGTTTCTCTACGTTAATTGCGTTAAATAATAACAAAAAGATGAATCCGCATAAATGAAGAGTCGGCTTTCTTGGTTATTTTCCACCTTTTTAGGACTTTGCGGTTGACAGTATTGCGGCGAGGTCGGTGAGTGCCTTTATGCTGGTTGTATTAGGTGCAACCTTTGCTGTAGCACCTGGCGGTTGGTAGCTCGGTCGCGGCGTGCTAAATAAAAAAAAGATTATTTATTATTAATAGACCTTACAGCGTAGTGCCCATTGGGTCCTAGCGCTGGGAGGCTGGATAGTCTAATCGACACGGGAGCTAGGGTTGACTATTAAAGTCAAACGAGCGGCGGTTTTGGTATCTTTAATGGACTTTAGAGTTGAGATGTGCCTCCTGGGTCCATACTCAATATAAAGCCATTTACAACCAAAATATTTCGGGAGCGGAACGGGGTAGACTGTTAGAGTCGATATGGCGGCAGATTCTGGTGTATTTAATGGACCTTAGAACTGAGATGTGCCTCCTGGGTCCATACTCAATATAAGGCCAATTAGACCAAAATACAATGTGCTGCTAGGGGTTTCTAAGTTGCTATCCTTTTAATGGACCCTATGTAATGTGATGTTCCTCCTGGGTCCATACACACTCATACGGCCAATTATTTAAAAGGCAACGTTCAATATTCGAGGCGGAGATGGTGACTATAAAAAGTCAAGCGGGGCGGTAGATTCGATTTTTAATGGACTTTTAGAGTTGAGATGTGCCTCCTGGGTCCATACTCAATATAAAGCCAATTAAAATCAAAAAAAATGACTGTGCAAGTCGGCAGAACAGAAATCTTTCGCAATTAATCAGAGTGGTATTCCCACAGCCAATGTTAGCTCGTGATTTCTCTTCTCCTTCTGGGGTCGATTTCACATCTACTTATCATTTTTATGGTGATAAGTGGATGTGAACTGAAAAAAAAGGAAAAACAAAATGCACACAGAATTTTTCTTTCATCGTACTTGTATAGATGGTTTGCAGCATAGACGATGTATGCGTATTAATGGCTGAGCTCTGGGGCGGCGAAAGTAAAAAGTGTGACGTTTCGTCACAGACCCTCCTTACTTTTGGAGACGAGAACCTTCTCGTCTTATCTCCTTGCTGGAAAACTGATGAAGAAGTTTTTTTTTTCAACTGATCATTTTAATAATTTTTTTAATTTTTTTTTTTTATTTTTTTTCTTCTTAAATCTTTTTTTTTTTTTTCGTTTATTATTATCTTTTTTTTTCTTCTTTTTTTTCTCAAAAACGTTATAATTTTTACTTAGTGATGCTAAGTCAAAAAGAAAAAGGATAAACTCAATAATAATGGTAAGAAAAAAAAACAAGGTAAGCAATACTTAAAGCTATAAAAAAAACAAAAAACAAGGCAAGTAATGCTCCAAGCTATCAAAAAAAATACAAGGTACTTTAATGTATGTCCATACGGGACACATCGGCCGAATCGGAAGTCTCCTTTCTACGCAGCGCGCTGAACCGTGCTCTCTGTCGGCGTTTTTGGGCGACTCCAGTTTTCCTCCACGGGTTTATGGGCGCGTCGTTGGTTGTGGAGCTTACGGCGGCCAGGGTGTCCGGGGATCCATCTTCTCGGTTAAAAGATGTTCCGGCGGTAGCTGTCATCATTGCGGCGGCGGTGTCTGTTGCTGGAAAATATTTGGGCTCTGGCGGCATGGGCAAACGGCAGGCCGAGTCGAAGTTCAACCTACGACAAATTGCGTTTCTGGTGTCTTCAGGTCCGGCGGTGATGGTTCGGAATGATCCCCGAACAGTGCATAAACGGCCACCATGCTGCAGTGAGGGATGTCCCTTGGCGTAACGGGCTGTTCTAGGATCGCCCCATTGCTGAGCCAAGCTCATAGTTCTGGCTGCAGCCTGTATCACTGCCCTCCGACTCACTTCTATTGGATCGAGCTCCAACGGCTTTAGGATCCATTCCATCGGTCGGGTTGGTCGGTTATTCCTCGGTATCTTATCAGCGTGTTCTGGTGGTGGGCTCAGTGGAGAGTCCCGGCTGCTTTTTTGCTGAATCCGGTTTTTCCATAAGTGAGTTGCCTTGCCCTTGATGTCGCGGACCATTGACATGTGTTCCTCGATCGGCGGTGGGCGTCGGACTGGGTGAGCTCCCGGCTTGTCACTCCCTTTGACGTTTACCCTGGGATCTCGTCGAGCAGGGGGTTGGGGTCTTGCGGGTTGCATTCTGCGCCTTCTGAACGGATCGTATAATGCCGATTCGGAATTTTGGCGAGTATGAAGAACCTGGACGGTGTGTTTGGTGTCTCCGTGTTGGTCGGTCATTTTTCCTCGGACGGGGTTCGTTTTGCGAGGTCTGGTTTCTAGTGTTGACGATATGGACGAGGTAGGTTTACTGGTACCGGAGTGATTAAAAACTGGTTTTACTTCTTTGACTGCTGGCACGGGAATGAAGGTGAACGGACTGGTTCCTTCTTTCTTGTTTTCTGGTGCAGGTGGTCGCGCTTGTGCGAAGAGAGGACCTTTGATGACTGCGGCTGTTTTATGACTAATTATACTGGCGGATGAGTTTATTTTAAGTGAATCATCTGTACTAGGTTCGGGTTCTACGGGGAACATTTTCAGGTCTCTCACGTGAGCGCGGGGATTAACAACTGGTCCTTTGTTTATCCCTTTCTTTCGTAGGGCTACAATTACCGGAGTGAGGATTTTTGTAACCTCATACGGACCGTCGTATTGTGGGGCTAATTTGTCGGTAAAACAATTTACTCCGGAGGACATTACTCGTATACGCTTATAAACTTGTTCTCCTACTTGCGGTCGCCAAGGGCGGCGGCGGAGATTATGATGCTTAGCTTGCGTTATTGTGCGGGCACACAGTATGTCGGTACATCTTTGAGTTTCGTCTCTCCAACATGTTACTTCGTTTCCACCTAACGTCAGCTTACAACCGGCTTTGCTTAGCAAATCCATACCCAAGATGGCATCCTCGGCAAGGGTCGGCATATACATTGCTTCTCCAGACAATGTTTGCCCATTAAAACTGAAGTGGATGGGGTAGTATTCCGATGTGTGTGCTGAGCGGCCGTCGGCTAACTCGATGACATGAGCCTGGTTTCGTGCTTGCATTCCCATCCTACAGCATTCTTTGCGTAGGTCTTTCCCGACAAACGAACGGGTAGAACCTGTGTCGACCAGAGCGTGGAATGTGCGACTCGGGGTCTTAATTGGCACAAACAAACGGGGGTCGTCCCTGGTAGGCGATCGAGCGGCTGCGACCGGGCTGCGGCGGCACGGACAATCTTTTGTCAGGCGGCCATCTGTGCCACAAAAGGAGCAGAACAGGCGGAACGGACGGCGGCACTCTTTCTTGTTATGTCCCCTCTGTTTACACTGCCAGCAATGGGTTGCGCGGTCGTATGGTGTGCTTGGATATGGCGGCTGGGTGGAAGGCACTACTGCATTGTGGTTCCGTGGACTTGACTGCGGTGGTATTTGAATGCGAGGGATCGGTACGGTGTTAAACGTCTGTGGCACGGTAGAGCGAACGGTTCGGTCTTCTTGCCGGATGAACTCATATTCATCCGCCAACTCCATCAACTCCTCCAACGTATCAAAATCACGCCGCTTGACGTAGAGTCGATATTCGGGTCGCAGGCTGTCGTAGATTCGGTCGATGTTATCAGCGACCGTCAAACGCGGATGTTGCCGGATTAAATACAAAAATGCTCTGATATAATCTTTGGCCTTTTCCCGTGGGCCTTGGTGCTTCCTCATGATCTCGTCCTCAAGTTTGTGGTAGTATCTGGCCGGTAGAAAGTATTGAATGAACGCGTGTCGGAACGTTTGCCAATCGTGGAAGTTTTCACGGTTGATGCGTAACCATTCTAGAGCGGAACCTCTGAAAATTTCGGGAAGGGTACGCACCATATTATTCAGGGGGAGTTCATAGCATCGGGCTAGTTCCTCAACCCTTTCCAAAAACTCCAGTGGCTTGCCAGTGGAATCAAACCGGAGACCCCACTTCCGTACCACATTCATCAGTTCAGCCTCGTAACTTAAGGGGAACCGGTGCGGGAACTGGGGGCCTGGCAGATTACTAAACACAATCCCAGTGTCGGGGGGGCGGCTGGTCGGAGGGGCGGAAGTGGCGCGTTCAAACTGTTGTGGGGTAGGACGTGACACTAAGTGTGACGTCGATGTCCCTGGAAGCTGTAAAGCTGGTACTTGGAGACTGGATTGGTATATCGGTTGCTTAGCATCCGCGTTTAAGGATGCGTTGTTTCCTTGGTCGGTATTCTCGTCGTCTGCGTCGTTGCGGGCTTCGATTTTCTGCTCCCACTCTTCACACAAGTTCTGCGTTGATTTATGCATCCGTAACTCCTTTAGATGCTGGCTTAGACGTTGGCGCAGTTCACGCACGTTGCCTTCAGTGCTTTGTCCCCGTAAACTCAGTGTCTCGACGAGTTCAGGTTTCCTCAAGAAGTAAATAAAGCCGAGGTTCTGGTACGGGCTTGGTTCTTCTCCGGAGCGGTCGGAAGAGTGGTCAGACAAGTCAGGATCTTTCTCGATGTTTGCCATGTCGAAACTTGGTTAGTCGGAATCGGTCGGTTTCGGAATCGGTCGGTGGACGATGCGTTGGTTCCAGGTCACGGTCGGTCGGTAAGTGAACCTTCAGCAAAGTCCCTGCTCGGGCGCCAATTTGTGATGCTTCTTTGGTTTCCCAGCTGGGGTAGGACTCAGCGGGCCAGGGTATTTCCCAAGGAAGCCAGAAGACTTGGGATGCGACGGTCCAACTTCTCGCGTAGTAAATGAGAACTCCGACACGGCAAATGTTTCTTAGGGATTTTCTTTATTAGCCTAATTCAAAACGAAAAGCTTACAGTGTTGTATACAATGGTATTCTTTTTACGTTACGGTAATCTTGAAATTTTAAAACAGAAAGCTTACAATATTGTTTACAATGACATTCTTTTACTTAATGTAATCTTGCATCTACGTTAATTGCTCGAAAAATAGAAAGTGAATTAACATGCCTGAAGGGCCAAGTTTCTCTACGTTAATTGCGTTAAATAATAACAAAAAGATGAATCCGCATAAATGAAGAGTCGGCTTTCTTGGTTATTTTCCACCTTTTTAGGACTTTGCGGTTGACAGTATTGCGGCGAGGTCGGTGAGTGCCTTTATGCTGGTTGTATTAGGTGCAACCTTTGCTGTAGCACCTGGCGGTTGGTAGCTCGGTCGCGGCGTGCTAAATAAAAAAAAGATTATTTATTATTAATAGACCTTACAGCGTAGTGCCCATTGGGTCCTAGCGCTGGGAGGCTGGATAGTCTAATCGACACGGGAGCTAGGGTTGACTATTAAAGTCAAACGAGCGGCGGTTTTGGTATCTTTAATGGACTTTAGAGTTGAGATGTGCCTCCTGGGTCCATACTCAATATAAAGCCATTTACAACCAAAATATTTCGGGAGCGGAACGGGGTAGACTGTTAGAGTCGATATGGCGGCAGATTCTGGTGTATTTAATGGACCTTAGAACTGAGATGTGCCTCCTGGGTCCATACTCAATATAAGGCCAATTAGACCAAAATACAATGTGCTGCTAGGGGTTTCTAAGTTGCTATCCTTTTAATGGACCCTATGTAATGTGATGTTCCTCCTGGGTCCATACACACTCATACGGCCAATTATTTAAAAGGCAACGTTCAATATTCGAGGCGGAGATGGTGACTATAAAAAGTCAAGCGGGGCGGTAGATTCGATTTTTAATGGACTTTTAGAGTTGAGATGTGCCTCCTGGGTCCATACTCAATATAAAGCCAATTAAAATCAAAAAAAATGACTGTGCAAGTCGGCAGAACAGAAATCTTTCGCAATTAATCAGAGTGGTATTCCCACAGCCAATGTTAGCTCGTGATTTCTCTTCTCCTTCTGGGGTCGATTTCACATCTACTTATCATTTTTATGGTGATAAGTGGATGTGAACTGAAAAAAAAGGAAAAACAAAATGCACACAGAATTTTTCTTTCATCGTACTTGTATAGATGGTTTGCAGCATAGACGATGTATGCGTATTAATGGCTGAGCTCTGGGGCGGCGAAAGTAAAAAGTGTGACGTTTCGTCACAACATATAGGGATTAATATTTTCACACTTTGTAATTTGGTTGTTTCCAGCAAATTACTGATTTCTAACTGATTTATTCGCTTGTTCATAATTTTCAACAATTTTTTGAACCTAACGCTGATCGCTGACACAACAAATTTGAAATTATCAAATTATTTTCCATTTAACGTCTGACAGAACAAATGTTTTTGCATGTGTACGTGAATTCAGAGTAGATCTCCCAACCAAATGGGAGTAGATCTGTGGCGTACATCTTTTCACAAAAGGAGTAACTCCTTTCCTCAATGAAAAACGATATAAGTATACATTCTTTTTGATAATTTCAATTCAATTTGAATTCTATTTTTATTAGAACACTTTAGATTTTGCTTAAATTTTTGAAACAAGCTTTATTCAAACAAGCTGGGCAAAAACCTAACATCGAACAACATCGTTTTTGCATCTAATATTCTTCTTCCTCAACTGCTGGCCCAAAATATTTCTCAAGTTCTTTTCGCTTTTTTTCTTCGCGAGCTTGACGCTCTACTTTGCGTTTGTTAATGAATCTCTGATGAATCCTTTTCATTTCGAGGACCTCCTTCATTTCTTCTTTGGCTTCTTCCTAAAATTGAGATTAAGCTCAGTTATCTACTATTCACCAGTATATTAAATTTCACTTACATTCATGTTTAATCGCAAGACTAACGCCCTTCTTCCATCTGACATCGGCTGACTGTAATTCATGAAGTTCTTAAGTCGTTCAGCTGGTGCAACGCCTCTCTCAACAACCAAAACAATTCTAGCCCATTGACGTTGCCATTCGTTGCGAGTTTCAGCAATTTTTTGATAAGTGTTACCCATCATAGCAATCAACATGTTGACCAACAAAACTCCAACAATCACCATAAAAAGGACAAAAAGGATCTTTGCATTTACTTCATGTTGAGTAGATGACATTGCGCCATAGTAGTCTCCAAAATTAGTCAAGGACATCAAAAACATGGCCACAATTGATTCCATTGGTGATGGCATTGGATTTGATTGAGTGTCATCAATATCGTCCGGAGTGGCAGGATTATCGAATGTTAAAAAGATTATGTAATAAGCTTGTGAGAAGCCCATGACAAAAACTGAATAAATGGAAACGAATCGAAGGAGATCTCCCATCACCATACGGTAGATCATCACGACGAAAGGACCAACCGTCTTAAAACCACTGAAAGAATGTTGTTGAAAGTTTGGACACCTGCGTTTTTAATGTTTTCTCACCGACAAAAGAAAAGGAAGTAAGGAGCAGTGGTGAGCATTATAACAACGGCAACATGGTCATCTACTTCGGTCATACACGACAAACGCAGCCACGGAATTGTCATCATTAGCCAGCATGAGAAAAGAAACATTACACGAGATGGCGCTGTCATCTGAAAAGCAGAAAACTCGTTAAACTCCCAAAAAAAAGAATCTAAAAACGATTTTCTCAGAAAGTGGGTACAGAAATTAAAGTAAATGAGAATTAGCTATGCAAATCCAAAACTTTTTAGTCTACATTTTCAAAGATAGCTTCTATAAGCCTCATAAGAAGCTTACCACCAGCTATTGAATTCTAAACTGACTTTGCAATGTAAACTTATTCACTTAAAGTGTCAAAAATATAACTTTAATCGGTCATACCAACTCTTACAATGAGTAGCATAAGGCTCTTTTTTTAATTGAACTCGAAAGGAGGCTTATAAAGCAAACTCATGACTTTCAAGATCTTCTTACTTATTACTTTATATCAAACTAAATTTCTGGTTCGACTGCTTTACCCTTAAGACCGATCAACTACATACAGTACATTTCACTTCTCCACTTCATTTTCAAATCAAAACTTACCAAATTTTCCACGAACATCTTGTAACCCAAGAATCTTGACTCTCGGAGAGCTGCCACAAGGTAGAGAATTGCACCAAAGAAAATAACGATTTCGCAAACTACCCGAATCTGTTGATTAAATCTTGAGATGCGTCATCATGGTTTTTGATCAATAAACACATAAAGTTTCTACCTTTGACTTTGTGGTATCCAAGTGCATCAAAGGACATTCCTCATATGCTGTCCACCAAGACGGTCCTGTGTCTTCCTCCTCAATTTCAATGTATTCTGTTAAATTCAACCAATCTGCAAGAGTCAGAGTCAACTCATAAGTGAAACCATTCCAGACAACTCCTTTTAAAGGCCTACCATAATCCATCAAATATTGGGCTTTCTTTTGTTCATAAGTTTTACTTGATTTGATTTTGTTTGAATTCGCCCTCCTAGAAGTTTTGTTAAACAAACTTACACTACCAGCTACGCCCTCAGTAGCATTCCCCTTCAACGTTTCCTCATCGTCGTCATCATCTTCTAATGGAGGTCCTGGTCGCAGGGTGTAACTAACCAACGAAAACATAAAGTAAAACGTAAACAGATAAAACTGTTTGTAGAAACGAGACTTAACGAAAGTATTCCACTTGGTCTTGAGTAGATCAATCAAAACTCCATCCAAAAGCTCCAAATGTTCATATTTATCCTGTGAAAGGAAAGGATATTTTGAATGAAATCTGAGCTGCAAAATTTCTTTTTCTCACCCCAAAGACCACCAAGTTAAGGGCTGAATCCTTGTTGATGTTTCCTGTCTCGCGATCAATTGTGTCAATTTTAGAAAGTGGATAAGCCGCACACGTGATGCTTCCCAATTGCCAATAGATTTCTCTTTCAATGTTCATAATGTGGAAGAACATCTCAACTCTACCCAACTTGGCGGCTAAAGTCAGAGGAGTCATGTTCTGTAAGTTGCGTAAGTGAAGGCTGGATCCGACCTCATAGCCAACATCAAACATTTGTGTTTTTTCATATACGACTAGCATGTGAAGAACAGTGTTGCCATTCGTGTCCTGGAGATCGGGATCAGCACCCCTGGCCAGTACTAATCTAAAACAGTCTTCCTGATTGAGACAGGCAGCAAAACTCAATGGAAATTCGCCCCAATAGACGTAGCCTTCATAGTTGCTAAGTGGAGTTACTCCAACGTATTCGTGATCGGGTGAGTCATACCGGGAGGGTTTTTGATCCTCAGCACTCATGAAGCTTCCACAGCACCTATAAGTACGTGAAGTAACAAGAAAAATGTATAGGAAATATTTCAAGATAACATGTTGTCTTTTGACAACCTACCCTTTGTTTAATATCTTACACAAACCTCTTTCCCTTAAACTCACCTTTCTTGAACGTCAGCTCCAGCGTCTAGAAGGTACTTTACCATGGCAGGGTCTTCATTCACAATGGCAATATGCAGCACAGATTCTCCATAATATTCATCCGATACATAAATGTCCAAAATAAGTTTAGGATAAAAACGAAGAAGCCTCTTGGCCAAGTCCGCGTGCAATGATGTAGCATTCAATAGGCACAAGTGAAGAATTGTTTCTCCCACAGCTCCTCTTTGCTGAAAGAATATTTTCACTAGCGAACTAACTTTATCCTACTTGCAAAATGTTCTTACATTCAAGTTCCAACAAACATGTCTGTAAGCACTTGGATTGGCCATATATTCTGATTCCGAAACCTCTGGGCAGTGTTCGTCAATGTTGAAATCCTCATCCGGATTCTCTAGAGCTCTTATTTCCGGAAGTTGTTTGTATCTCGCACGTTCTTTGTTTCGTAACAAGACAATTTTAGATATTGGTATGTATTTCCCAGCACCTTTATTATAAAGGAACGGCTCTACTTTGGTCTTGATTGCATGATCGATTTCAGCGAATTGCTTACTTTGGCAAGCTCGCTTCATCATGTCCACCAAGAGTCCACCACCTTTGAGATTAACAAACTTATATAGAGCTTGAGTGGAAACTCCAGCTTGTTTTTTGACACCGCTTGTTACATTACTTTCAGTATTTCCCATTTTGCGAAGTGGTCACAGAGACGCTTGAATTTTTCGAAACACCGAGACCTATAGTTTGGTAGGTTTTATTTTCCGAGGTTACAACATTTCTGGAAATTGATTTTGTGGCTTTCCTACTCCAAAACTGTTTACGAGTAGAACAACTTAAGTATTGATTAAACAGGGAAATTTATGTTGCTTAGTGAGCATTCTCATTAGAAAAAAACAACAAAATGCCTAGTCCTTGGAGGTGATTAATAGTATCAAATGACCATACTGCACGTTTTAAAGATTAGGACATACCTCAGTCTAAAATAAGTTGAGTCTGCTTTTGAAGGTAGCTGAATTGAAATTTGGCCATGTACACTATTAGGACTATAAAGCTGCCATCAATCGGCATATTAAAATCAAGGGCAATATTTACAATATCGTGCAGAAAGCCTTTTCGAACTAATTTTTTAATGAAAAGTTTTTGAGAAACGAGCTCGCAAAACAAAATGATGAAAACGATTTACATTTGGCCAGTATACGAATTTATCGGATACGCTATCGTCGATAGCGTATCCGATAGCCTATTGATATCTACATATAAATATGTACATCGATACCTATATCTGGGATACCTTTTTGAAGGCCGGAGTCAGGTATCTTTCTACTGATTTCTACCATAGTCATCAACTTTTAAGTGCTCTGTTTTTTTTATTTTATTTATTAAAAAAAATATACGAAAAAATGTTTGTTTTGTGACTAAACTTAAAAAAAGATGATTAAAAATCAAATAAGCCATTTACTCCCACATACTAAAGTCTTTTTGAAAGCTAGTATCTTGTTCTTAGCTTAAAATTTTAGTTCGAGTTAATTGCGTGAACAATTTTTGAGTAATCAAGTCTTAAAACCAAATTAAAAAAAAAGAAACCAAGTTAATTTTTCTTTAAATAAATATCTATTTAAATTTCGCCTTTTAAGAATTGCTTTTTCTTTTAATAATAATCAATGCTCTAATCAATTCTTAATCAAACACAGAAAAAAAAGAAGAGAAAAAAATAGGCTGGCGCAATGGCGTGGGGAGCTCCTGGACCTAGCGCATTTCGCACAATTATGCCTTCTGAGGTAATGGAAGGGACCTAAAATTTTCTGCCGATACGGATACGAACGGATAATCGAGAAAGCGCTTTTCATGGCAATAAATTTTATTATTATGTTCCTTGCAATTCCACGGGAAATTAATCGAGAAAATCTTTCAGTCTTAGAGAAACCAAAATAAAATAAAAGTTATATTTCTCCAGAAAATCAATTTTGTTGGTTTTTTGGTGATTGGAATATATTCTCCGACCAAAAAATTTTTTTTTTTGGACAAAGTTCCTTCTTTTTTTTTATTTATCAAAAACTAAGAAAGACTTATTCGTTCGATTTTCTGTGTTTGTCCCAAAAGTAATAAGAGCGTTGATTGCATAGCAAAAAAGTGACCCTGAATTAGGTAAAATTTTGTAAAAATAAGAAAAGAAATTGATTTTTCTTTCCAAAACTTTGAGGTTTTATTATTCAAAAACTATTCACTAAATTAACTTGAACTTAAATGTTTTTCAAAAACGAGGTGTTTTAAAAACATTATAGTATGTGGTAGAAAATGATTTAATTAATGTTTAATATTTTTTTTCATTTTTTTTTATATGCCCAAAAGGCATAAATAGAATCCCTTCCAAACGATTTTTTTCTTGTCTTGACTTAACCTATCCGCCCTGAGCTTTTATTGCACCGTATGCAAAGCAGCCTGTATAAGGAAGCAGAAACTTTTCGTGGAGCAGAGTTGCCATCAAATCGATATGCATAAATTTTTCCAAATCTATTTAAACCACTTTTCAGCTGTTTGAACTGCGTAAGGCTGTTTTGACTAAGCAGGAAAATTGAGAAATGATTTCAAAATATTCTTTTCTCAGAAAATTCTCTATTGAAAAGTAAGGGCTTATTTGATTTTTTTCTCTTCCTTCAAAATCCTTGGAGCCCTTTGGCAGTTCATTTCGTCTGGGGCATCTAAGAGTTCTAGAAACGACAAAAGGTCAGACAGTTATAAGTTTTTGATATTTAGTTGGCAAACTATTGCTGGAAGAAAACCTGGCGGGTGCAACAGTGAACCAGATCATGTGCGGAATTCCAAGCAAACAAGCAAATTGCTTCAACTAATTGCTACAATTGCTTACCGCTATGTCACTGCAACCATCACAATAAAATCTTTTCTTGCTTGCATTTCTGCGATCAGAAACGGAGTTTTTGTAACATTTGTCACATTCAACGCCTTTGCTCTGTAATTTTAACCGATCAGACAAACTTACCGTCACGTCGATGAAAAATTGTGGTCGTAATATTCCTCATGGTGATGGGAACTTCTTCGTTAAGAGAAAGTTGGAAAGTACACAAAGCCGCGAACAAAGCGAAACATGTTTAAAAACTAAAGTCTGAAACCGAATTCTCCTTAAAAATTTGTTGCAACATTAAAATTGGTCTTTGTATTTCTATAATCGTTCGTAATAACCTAAAATCTCAATTGCTTCTTAGATTACATATCGAGAGCTTTTGATATAAGTATAATCTACAATTGTTTTCTGGAATCGGCATTAAATTGTAGAGAAGTTAAAAGTGTTGTAGGAGAAGTTTTCCAAATTCAACCTGCTTCTCACAGCCGTAAATAGCTGTTGCCCTTGAAACAGTATTTGGTATTAGTACGTTTTTTCAATTTTCGATAACCCGATATTTATGAGGGGGGTTTTGATTTTTTTTGTTTAAATTGCAAGAAAGGAAACCACATCTAAATATTTATACGATTATCAGCCCGACTTTTAAACTACAATTTCAGGTACAGCTAACGACGCCATATTTCTTGCCGCTCTTTTAACACTCAAGGTTAAGAGCGCTACGTCCAATTTATGGTCGTCATAATCGTACAGCAGATCAAAAATTGAGCGTCTAGTGGACAAATTTGAATCCACAGGCACAGTACAAAATGATCCCGTGCCAGTGAGACAATGAAGTGCCCGTAGTGTCGAGAATATTGCTGCCGCTGAGGCTTCAGTTGCAGAAAGCCTCACACGTCGATTTCAAGCGTTGGGCATCTCTGTGACGTCGTTGTGGCGAATTTTGCGAAAAGATCTTGGCCTACATCCTTACAAGATTAAATTGACGCAAGAACTGAAGCCGCTCGACCACCAGAAGCGTCGTATCTTCGTGAACTGGATTGAGCAACAAGTTGAAAATGATTCGGATTTTCATCGAAAAATCATCTTCAGCTATGAGGCTCATTTCTGGCTGAATGGCTTCGTCAATAAACAAAATATGCGATATTGGTCAGGCAGCAATCTACACGTACTCCATGAGTCATCATTGCATCCCGAAAAAATTACGGTTTGGTGTGCTTTATGGGCCGGCACGCGGCGTCATTGGGCCGTACTTCTTCCGTGATGATCAAAACCGGCACGTTACTGTGAATGGCGACCACTGCCGTTCAATGATAACCGAATATTTTTTTTATCTCACGAAATGGTCCAGTCACTTGGCCGCCTCGGTCGTGCGATTTGACGCCGTTAGACTATTTCCTGCGGGGCTACGTCAAGTCTTTGGTCTATGCCAACAAGCCAGCGACGATTGATGAACTTCGTACGAATATCGACCGTGAAATTACAGCAGTATCGGCTGATTTATGCTTGAAAACTGTCGAAAATTGGGTTCAGCGTCTGGACTTCTGCAAGCGTCCCCGTGGTGGCCATGCATAAGAAATCGAGTTCCATACATAATGGCGTACTTTCACAGGAATAAAGAATTTCATTGATATCCAAAATCGTTTTTGTTTTATTTAAAAAAACTTTTGTAGCGCTCTTATTGAAAAACCCTTTAGCATTCAGAAGAAGAGAAGAATTGCAAGAGTCCTCCGACAGCTGAGGTGATAAACCGTGCGTTTTCGTCGCAACTCAGTTATCCTATAATCTGTTCAGCACTCACCACAAAAACAAATCAATACTGACCTAAAAGTGCTCAGTATGTATGGAAAACGGCAAAGAAAGTGGAAAAAGAACCTATCATTTTTTCTTTAATTTTTACTAAAAAAAGATTTTCCCTTTTGCTTTCGAAGTTTGTCTCAGAACACTAACAAGCGCATTCATTATTTTGAAAAAAGAAAAGAATGCGAAATTTTGTAAAAATTCTATTTGAAGAAAACAAGAATCTCTTAATATTTTTCACTTTGAGACTTGATTAATCAAAAATTATTCACAAAAACAACTTGGAATAACGAGCTATTAAATCTGAAGAACACTAAATAATATTTTTAGAAATTAAGTAATTTTTTTATAGAATTACCCCTCCGTTTCCGTCCTATCCTTTTGCTGTATCTAACATAAAACACCCTGCGATCTGTAACAAAAAAACCACAAGTACTTTTAATACAAGTGATATATGATTAGTGTAAGAAATTTCTTTAACACAAAGCTACAAGTTTGATCTTCTAGAAGTTTAATGGACATAATCCAAATGGATCTTGTCTTGTAGACTTGAAGCTTTGTGTTACAAGCCGCTGTTTCTGTTTTTTTAAATTATTTCATGAAACTCTCCTCTTGCAAGTGTCTGTAATGCATGGTTTCTTTTAGCTAATGTGTTTTGCATCAGAATCTGAACATAATTCTGCTTCAACATATTGAACCGAGCTCAGCATGTTCTCCTCTCACTGCCCTTTGCATAGTAAAGAGAACATGCTCTGAGTCTTGCTTTATGTAATATCCTTGTTTCCGTCAATTTCTTCACATTGTTGAAAATCGTAAAAAGCTAACCTCCCTAGACATACTTCTTTTAAGTGAACCGAAATTGGATCAAGTCGATAACTTTGTTGTGAAAAGAACGAGAAATCATAAATAAAACACATCATCTTCAAACAATATCTATATAAATTTATCATTATATTTATCATAATATTTATAATTAATTTTAATTATGTTTCCATTTTAACAGTATCTAATAGTTTATGTAAATACCTATATAATATATTTTTTGGATATTTCTTTATCATCCTTTAAGAAATATTCCAGTTAAATAAATTTAACAAGAGCTCTTCTTCAATATTGATTATTCATTTCATTTTCATTGCTTTTATTTAAAAAAAAAAATCTCTTAATCAATAAGAAAAAACATCCTTCGGCAAAAAATTTCTTTCAATAAAAATACTTCAATTTCCTTTTTTTGAATATTTCTACTACAAATTGCTTGCGGCGCTAATAGGCACTATTTGTTAAATATTTTGTTTATCTTTTTCTTAAATTTTAAATTTGTTTGTATATTTTTCTAGAGAATATTTCTTAATAATTATTTATTTTTATTTTTATGTGTAAGTATTTATAAATTTGCAATTTCTTTTGATTTTCGAAAAAGGACCGGTTGCTTTTGATTGAGTTTATAAGTTTGCTTAAACAGTGTTATAGAAGAAGTTATCGAGCCTAAGCCTTATTTGACAAACTTGTGTTCTTTATTATCTAAGCGACATTATGTGTGACAAGAAATACACACAAATGAGAGATATTTTGAAAAACGCATTCTTATTAATATGACACTCAAGATGGCGTTTTTATCAAGTTTTGAGGGTGCGTGGACAAATATATGGAAGGAACTGTGGAAAACAAAGGACTTTGGTCTTATAATCTAGGTAATTAGATAAAATTAGATGAAAAAATAATTTACATTATACTTTGACCTGTGTTTAGTGCAATGTCTTGAATATGATTTTTGACAGACAGAAGTGGAACGATATGAAAATGAACACTGCTGCTGATTTGTCTGTTTACAAATTACAAACCAATAAGATTCTGATTATGTTTTGTTCTGAGGAACATAAACGAATTTTTGATAAAAAACAAACACAGGATCGCTTCGAATTTAAAGGACGTATTATTCTGAAGCAATTTTCTCCTTTGTTTTCAAACGAAAATTTCAATGAAAAACATTTTTGCAACAACACAAGTAGATAATATAAACACATAGGCAAACAAAGCAAATGAATGGTAACCAAAATTTTGGAAGGAACGAAATAAGAAATGAGAAACTTTAACTTTTAGTTACTTTCAGATTTTACACAATTTTATTAGAAATAATGGTTTTCTTTTTATGATTTTGTTTTTGATTGGAAAATGTACTACTATAAGATGTGACTTTTCTATGCTGTCATCATTCGGACTTAAGTTCGGTCGCTGATTCGTTCTTAGCTGATGACCCGGAACCTGATTTGGTGATTGCTTCAGCAGTGGTGGCGGTCGTTTCAGTGCTCCTTCCAGGACTTGTTTCTTTGTTCGTGGCAGGAACATTTTCAGAACTTCCACGTGTTTTTAGCGACTGTGGTGGTGGCAAGGGAATTGCCTCGTGAACATTGGAAACGTCAATTGGTTGGGCTTCAGTGGGTTCGTCATTGGCGGCAGGGGCGCTTTCATTGCTTGTGTTTGCAATCACAGCTTCTTGTGGTTGTGCAGTCTTTGCGTTTTCTTCAGCCTTTGCCTCCAGGACATTTATCGAGGCTTGGATGCATTTTATGGCCTCTTTACGTGCTAAACGAATACTCTCCTTGCCTTGAGTGTCGATGGTGTCTAGCTTGAGGAGATTGCGAGTAAGCATTTCATCGAGATACGCGTATTCTTTATCCTTGCGAAGACCGCTGAAGTTTTCTACTTTTGTCATCAAATTAAGGACATCTCTTTGGATGTCTTGAATCTTGTTAATGCTTTCCATTGTATGGGGTGTTGCTGGTGGGGGACCTTGCTGCTGTTGTGCAGTAGGCTGTTGTTGAGTATTGATGGGTGTTGGGCGGTTTTGGTAGTGATGTGGGGCTTGTTGTTGCTGATGCTGTTGCGGTTGATGTTGTTGAGGTGCTTGATGAGCAGTTTTGGTGAAATTATGATTGGCTTGGGTTTCTTGTTGAGGAATATCCTTGTGGTTGATGAGTGGCTCTGAGCGACCCTCGACAAAAATCGGAATTGTTCTGATAAATGTGCCTCCTGGAGTCTGAGGGGTAGAAGGCTGTTGTGGTTGTGACTGATTCGATGGAGGATAGTAGGCTTTTTGGAAACGAGGAGGTTGCTGATTGGTTGGGTATTGTCTCTGCTGTTGTCCAGGTGGTGGTGTGTTGCGCTGTGTTCCGGTACCTTGAGAATGAAAGCCTGGTTGATCGTGTTGTTGGAAGTTAGGTTCTTGCTGCTGAGGTGGAGCTGAATGAGATCTTGAACTGTGACCCTCTCCTTCCGGTGGAGTGCTTACACCCATGTCCATTGTGTTTCTCAAGCCATGTTGATTCAAACTGTCTGTGTTAAGATGATGGCCATCAACTTCACTACGATTCTTGCCTGCTGATGGGTCTTCTGTCTGAATAGCTGCATCACACATATTCCTCATCTGAACTGGTGGCGACTGAGGCATAGTCGTAGGTTGTGGTGGTGTTGTTCCTGGTTGAACATAAGTCTGATAATATTGTGGTTGCTGTGTAGGAATATGAGGCGATTCTGTAGCAGCACCGCTACCAGCTTGACGTCGCAAACTACCAAAGCCATCTGGGATGTATTGTCTGAACTCTGGGGGTAAACGTTCGAAAAAATCATCATGTTGCATACCATCGGTTGCCTTTGGGATGCCGGTACCGGCGCCGGCGCGTCTTGCCCGACCTAACGAACCGAATTGAGGAAAATCTGGATCATCATCATAGTAAGAAGGGGAAGCTGAATGTAATGGATTTTTATTGCCATTACGCTTACGTGATCCAAATGTGCCGAAAGGGTCTCGCATTCGACCCAAATGTGATCGCAGACCAGCATCGGAAAACATATCGTCTATGTCTGGGTCGAAACCAAAGCTTTGCTGCAAATAGAAAAAGAGAAGAGAAGAAGGTTAGAAACGCAATCAATAATGTGCAAAAGCTGGTCATTCAGAATGTTGGAAACAGGAAGTCCTTTTTCCGGGCATTAATATAAAAACGGATATTTTTAATTAAGAAAATTCAGGGGAAGCAAATAGGGTACGAAAAACTACTGAACGATTATTGAGTACATTGTTCAAATGACTCATCGATCAAGAACATGGGAGATCAGTCAGAGATTCTCGTTTCTTTAGATGTGACATGGATTTTGAATTACTGTCAATCATTATAGCAGGTACTTAATATACCTGCGCGTGCGCAGATAAATCTCGAATACAAATATCGTCACACATTTTTGAGAGAACATTCTGCACGATCGAGAACCATCCTCACGTAGTGTTGGTGTAGATAATGGCGCTATTTTATTAATAGCTGGTTTTGAACTTCGTCCAATTTTGCTTACAAACAATAATAGATGCATGATAAATTGGCCTAATATTACTTTGGCGACTAACCATTGCGTATTTTTAGTTCAGACACGTTTTCATATACTTAATTGAAAAGATATATCTTTTTAAATCGCATTCAATAAATCAAATACTTATTTTTGTTGATGACACGACACCTAATCTATTAACTCGTCTGCCTTAGTTGACCTTGGTAAAATATTTCAATTTGATTTTATTTGAAAACTGTGTAAAAACTAATATGAATTAGTTAAATTTTTTAATTGAATTAGTTTCTACCACCTCCAGAGAAAACATTTGAGATACAAGGATTTTGACTTAAATTTGTAATAAAGTCTGCTCAAATTGTAGGTTGAAATATTTTTGAAATGATAAGTTGATGGGGAACGTTACAAATACTTTGCAGGGAAGCAATGCATTTCCAATGGTTTTCGCTTATTGGAAGGTTGATAGGGCTATAGCAATCATAAGCTCCCTTAAAAAAAGACATCAAATTAAAGACAATCTTTTATAGTTGGTCGATTAGGTTCGACTTTCAGCATGAATTACAAAGCTTTGTGATTATTATCATTTTTGTGATTGAGTAACTTGTCTTAGGTGTAGGTAGCTTTGAATCCTACAACGGGTGGATTCAAATGAAAATCTCAGGAAAACTTGAACAACAATAGCAAAAATAAAATTGGATTAAATCCGAGCACTTTTGTTGGAAGTTTTTTATATTATTTATTGGAATCAAAGTTGGTAGAGACTCTACTGAAACCTTCGAAACCACCAGAGGGCTTAGACAAGGCGACGCACTGTCATGCAGCTGTTTTAACATTGTGCTTGAAAATGTAATACGTGTATCACCCATGCCAGTACATCGGGCACCATTTTCAATAAATCAACACAATTACTTGGGTTTGCAGACGATGTAGACGTGATAAGAAGAACAAAGCGAGTAGTAACTGGTGCATTCACTACTATGGAGTCAGCAGCAAGCCAAATGGGGCTGAAAATAAACGAGGACAAGACGAAGTATATGCTCTCATCAACAAAAGTCCAATCCCACCACCGACTTGGTCAAAATGTCACCATTGACAGGTATAACTTCGAGGTAGTCAGTGAATTTGTCTACCTGGGCACTGCTGTAAACTCAGCCAACAACATCAGCGCTGAAATCAAACGCAGACTAACTCTTGCTAATCGTTGTTTTTTGGGTTAAATAAGCAATTGAGGAATAAAGCCCTATCGAGAAGAACCAAGGAGACACTATACAAATCACTCATCATCCCGGCCCTGCTATATGGTGCAGAAACATGGACCCTCTCCCAATCAAAAAAAGTCACTTGGAGTCTTCGAGAGAAAAGTTCTGCGTACGATTTATGGTCCTGTTTGCGTTAATCGAGAAGACAACGTTTGGCGAAGAAGATACAACGACGAACTATACGAGCTGTACAGCGACATAAGCTTAGCCAGAAAAATTAGAGTCCAACGACTAAGATGGCTGGGCCATGTAGAGCGAATGGACATCAACGCTCCAGCGCGTAAAGTCTTCAACGCCAAACCAGAGGGAGTCAGAAGCCAAGGTAGACCTCATCTTCGATAGAGCGACCAGGTAGAAGGAGATCTCCGCCAACTTGGAGTGCAAAATTGGAGACGGCAGGCTAGAGATCGAGCCGGCTGGAGGGGCATATTGGACAAGACCTAGGAGCACCACGCTCTAGTTGAGCCACCTAAAGTAAGTAAGTAAGTAGATAAGTTTTGGAATACTAAATATCGGTGCATTGTACTGCTAGATATCAATCTTCTCTTGTTATAGCTCTCCGTTTGTAAGTAGAAAAGCTAGAAGACGCTGCCACGACAATGACCCAAGTTTACCGCCTCTCAAGATGTCTGTCTGATTCAAGAAAAATGCAGGGCATTTACATAGAAAGTGCTCCGCAACTTCGTTATCTTCTCCACTAGACTTAAAGTGTGGTATCGAATAAGCCTAGCAGGTTTCAATGAATTGGCGAAAGAAAAGTGCTCCGTGGCAACACCAAAAAAGTCTGCATCCAAACGGAATAAATCCGAGCATAATCAAACCTAATTCTCCCACATTTCTTACAACCAAATATTTCTTTACTTATACATAATCTACTCAATCATGGTATTCGTAAACGATGCGAAGAAATTCGCCACTCCAATTGTTATTTTCGACCATTCGTAGTCGACCAGTCGTTGTCGATGGAAAATTTTTTGGCATCGGTCTTAGAGGAATAAAGAGACAAGAGGTAAAACCACACACACACCACGCCATCGGCCATCGAACTGACTTCACAAAATCCACTTTATTTTCGGATTTCAAAACTGGTTTCGAAATCCGGAAATAAAGTGGACAGATGGATCTCGTGTTACAAAAACAACAATGGCCGGGTTCAAGACAAATTCCGAAAGTTCGAAGAGATCTGTCAGTCCATGAACGACTATCTTAACTTTTTTTTTTGTCTTAAAGTGGTAGTGTGATTCACCTCTCGATTCTACATAGTTAGTAGTAAAATTAATTGTAAAATACAGATTTTTTCAGTTTGAAATTCAACAATTTGACTTCCAACTGTTTCCAAGTTGAGTAGTTTCAAAATTACATTCATTTTACTTAATTTTGTTAAAAAAATGAAAATCGTGTGCCTTCAAAATTGTAATTTCTTTGTTGATAAACTCACTATTAAAATTAATTTACAAAACAGAATATCCAAACACCAATAGTTATCAATTTCAATTCAACAAATAAGCGAAAACTTGTAGAACAAAAAAATAACCCAAGAATACCGAGTAAAGTTCGATTGTCATATATGTTGTTTTCCTTGTTTTGACAAGTAAAATCTTAAGTTCAGATTTTCAGCCAAGATTTTCCATCTGAAAATCTATGTTCGAAAATCTGAAAATCTAAATGTCATCTGAATTGTCATCTGAAAATCTGAAACTTTTTGCAAGGGAAAAGTGACAGAATCTTAAGTCAAGATTTTCGAACATAGGTGCCAGGAACGCGGCCAATGTAAACAAATAGAAGTTGCGGGGCAATAGAGCTAATGGTTTTCCCTCTTGTTCCTTATTCCTCTAAGGCATCGGTATAGCGTGCAGTGTTGCCACTAGGATACTCTTTTTTTAGTCGTTTGTTTTGTTTATTTATTACTAAATTTGAAAAGCTCAAAACTTTTAAACTTAACGCAGTACAAAACTCCAGTCTGAATTCAAGTATACCAACCTCATCAATCGAAATAATTTACTGTGTTAACTGCTTTGTTTAATTTATTCATTTCAAAACGTTTCAATTCAGAAGTATATTGCTGGACATTTTTCAAACTTTACGATTTGGTCATATATATTTGGTCTCATAGGTCAGAGCTGCAATCCATAAAAACTACGAAATCGAACAGATTCGATATGGTAATGGCTGACGTCACAATGTTTGTAAAAGAACTTTTATCTGAAAATGATTACACGAGAAGGTTTTGGATCCCCATTTGAATTCATGCACTTTTTTTAAATTGAAATTAATTTTTGTTGAGTATTTGTTAAGTTTTTTTTAATTAAAAAATTAAAAAAGTAAAAAGAAAACTGTGAAGTATTGGTGTTAATGTTTTTTCTTTAAATATTATCAAAATGACTCTTTAACCTTCAAAAGGACTATTTGTTATTCGAAGGGACTAAAAAATTATTTTGGTTGCGGCAACACCGATTACGTCGGACATCAAAAGCGATAAGTGTGATAAAAACGTTGATAGGAGAAGCATTTCATACAACAACGTGTGGAATTTAGGGATAGACTTACTTCAGAACAACGCTTGCAAATTATTGTTGCCGCTTTATTTGAGCCAGCAGTGAGGCCCGAAATTGTTGTTAAGCAGTAATGGCATAAGAATATCTTTTATTTAAAATTGTAATGTTTAGTCTCAAAAAAAGTGCATGCACATGCACAATAAAAATCCAGACGTCTTCTCGTCACAACTTTTTTATTACAATTGATCACTTCTTAACTTACACAGTATCGAACAGTTAACAATTATGTTTTGGAGACTCTTTAATTTACAGTACATAAGAGAACGTTTACATAATGAATCGTTTGATAGTACAGTAAGAGAACAAGATTATTTAAAACTGTTTCATACATGCATATTATTACTCGTTAGATATGTATATCTACTTAAAACAATTGTAATGGGTGTTTTAGCTATAGCTAGTTTAAATGATTCGACAAATCTCTTACAAAACCAAAGCAAACACCATGATAATAAAACTTATTTTTAAGTGTCTCATTTCTTTTTGAATTTGTGTACTTCTAAAAAAACACCCTTTAGTAGACAAAAGAATATTGAAAGTCATAAACGACAACAGTAGTGGAATTGTTTTTCAAAAATTATTGCAAAACTCTTATGACGGTCTTTGAGATGATAAACCAGTTGCAAGTTTCGAAGTATTTTGAGGAATGATTTAGTACTCTCTTGCCCGATTGTAGGCCCGGTGTCCGGTATACATAATTTTTCTTCTGGATATCGTTCAATTGTGTTGTTTTTGAATGCAATTTTTGGTGTACGAATGAACTGCAGTAATGGCAAATTTTTTCAAAGCTTATAGAAACCTTGTAAAAATACTGCTCAATAAAAGCTTCAGCGTTCAGCTTTTACATCATCTAATAACAAAATAAATTACTAGTTGAATAATTGAAAATCGTTATGCGTATAGTGTTAACTAACTAACTAACTAAATATCTTCACTCCAAAAGAAATCAAAATGTAACTACTTTTGAAACACTAAATATTTAAAAGAACAAAAGCAATTTGCTTAAATAGTGATGATGAAACCTTTAAAAAGAAAAAATTGATTTAATTTGAATTTGGCTAAAATTTCTTCTGCTTTTTATTAAAAATAATTAATCAGATCGCCCCCGCAATTTTATTTCACCATCACAAGCAATATTGCTCTTAATATTGAAACACTTTTCAGTGGTCAGCTTTTTGAATATTTGATGCTGGCGCTTTTGTTGGTCATAGAGGGGACAGTGAGATTTTCCAAGCTAAACCATTTAGCGTATTCTTGCTAACACAAATAGCTTGTCTTTTTATATTACGGTTTTTTTTCACCGATCAAAAATTTGCAAAAAATTTGTACATTTGAAACGGTGTGGGAATGATATCAAACCTGTGAGCTGTGAATGCTACGCGAATTCAAAAATAGTTTCTAAAATCACGTAACGCGTTCCTGGTCATCAATCGATTCTTTAATGGCTTAAAAAAAAAGCTTTTTAGAAATTTGCAAACATCGAAGTAAATTCTGTTGGCTCCGTTCATATAATTCAAGCAATGAATGGGAAGCGATCGGGGAGGGGGTATAGCTGGTTCTGATAAGATGAAGAATCTTTGTGAGCAGTAGTTAGTAGTCGGCTCGTTTGACTTTTGTAACACTCTTTAACATGAAATTCAAAAGTTACAACAAAGGTCCAAGGACCAAAAAACTATGTCTGTGTTTGGGTATAAGCATTCCAAGTTGAGTAGGATCTCATAAAACCTTCAAAATCTAAAGTAAATTCTTCTACGTCTCCTTTTTAGACTTGGTGTCTACTCAAATGACTTCTGCAGAAGCTGCATGGACGAGGAAGAAGAGGAGACAATCCAACATCTCCTTTGCTCATGCCCTGCACTTGTTAACAGACGAGAAGCTTACTTAGGTGATTACTTTTTCGGCGACACCAGCGATTTAGCTAATAAAGACCCTAAAAGTCTCTCCCTTTACGTACGAAGTTGTGAATGGTTTGACTAACAGGTGATCAACTTGTTAGTCCAGCTTCGATTAGAGGGTGTTCCTACTCTTCAATACCCTAGATAGGAACCAGAGGGAGATCAACCTTCTGGTCTCAGTAGACTCTCTGTGGTCTAAGTGTGTCGGGCTCCGTATACCGGTAGCCACATCTAACCGAGCCTTTTTAGTCTTTTACGGTGTGGCGCTAGTTGCATTGAGTTTTTAAAACAGAAACAGCTCTCCTTCTTGTCTGCTTAACACCAGTATCGACCTAGGGGGAAAATTGTTATTAGTTCTTAGGTTGTCTTTTTGAACATGGAAATGCTAGTTGAGCTGGTACTTTATTTTGATAAGGTCACATCATTGACAGTATTGTTAAAAACAGAAACACACTTTCATTGTGGTTGGATAGGTTGGTGACGATGCGTTTTTATGAGACGTTCTACTGCACTGCCGATGTATATAATATACCAAAAAATGCAAATAGCTGTTGACAACCATGTGTATCTGAAGATTTGAAACTCGACTATGTCAGTGTATTGATCAGATCGGAGGGCACTTTAATGACTTTATATAGCAAAAATTAAAAAAAAAACCAAAAACTATAAATAACTTTAATTAAATTGATATCTTCCTTAATTTAAAATAAACAAGCACACCAGCCTGTATAAAAACTGCTTGAGAGATTTTTGCTTTGCCGTTCAGTTATTTGCAGGAGCATGCACATAAAGCAAACCACGTCAGTTGCAGTGCTAGCTTGAAAAACTTTTGAAAATAACCAACCATGTTTCTTTTCCTATGTTGCCTCTTGCATCAAGTGAGCAACTTAACAATATATCCCTTTCAGAAATGCTTCTGCCTTAGATAACTGAGAATAATGAATTCTGATTCCCTGTTCTAAAACAACACAGATACCACCTACGTTCTTTTTGCTATGTGGATAATGTTCTCCAGAGTATAAATGCATAGTGTGTGTTCAAAACAGAGAATCCCACTTAAAATAGGTCATCCAAAAACAAAGGGGAGATCATAGGCTTCTAAAACGTTTATACAACGCATTTATTTCCCTCAATGCATTTCATAAACACACAGTGCAGAACCCCCCGTTTACATTAGCAACATCTGCATTGCCATAAATCTTCTTGCTCTATTTGTGCATTTTGGACACTACCCAAGTCTGACTCGTGCCAGTTCCATAAAGTTGTACGCATTTTCATATAAAATAAATGAGTGCACACACTCCGCCATCCCGAGTGGTTAATGTGTTAGATATAAAAGTAAGAAAAAAAAAAAGAAATATAAAAACTTTTCTAGAACAAATCTGAACTGTGTAGGTATAGCGTGTCTATGCCCGATCAAGACTCACAGTTTTGAGAAACAAAGAATACTTTGCGAAGGCGTAAACTAAAACTATGCCACACACAAGAATACACATTTTCCATAAAATTGCGTTGGTGAATCGCAGCACCTACTGTTGGCGTCGTTGGTGCCGCACCGCACGCCGCAACGGCATGTGCCACTCAAACACAAAATTAGCAGTGGAAAAAACCAAAACGAAATAATTAGCAAAAAGCTGAGTAGAGAATAAATCCATCCAAAAGAGAATGTTCTTCATATAGCTACATAGATACTTTTGTATCTTTCAAATACTTATCCTCTTTATTATGATGAATCGATTTTGTTTTAAACAGACTTTCCGATAGGCACTTTGGTGTCTATTAGATACTTTTGAATCCATGAGATTCTTTTGTATCTATAAGACGTTTTTCTTCAGATAATGACAAATAGAATAAAAATTCCTGTATACACACATGTCGGAAATATTTTCTTTTACATAAATAGACTTCTTGTTCTAGGAAAACGCGTGCGTGTTTCTAATTACCGGACCAAGCCCACATGGCAACACCACTTAAAAGCAAAATAATTTCAAATCAGATTACTGCAGATACTTTTAGAGTTCAACACAAAAAACAAAAAAAACAAACAAGAAGTGGAAACTATTTCACTTATTGCTATTCTTTTCCGGGTCGGCATTTTCCTTTCTATCTACACAGCGCAGCACTATTTTATATCAAGTATTTTTGATACGTAGGCCCAATGACGACACTTGAAAATGTACTATCTACCGCTTATTAGAACCACTCGCCTTACCATAAAATGCGGAAGCACTATAATTGCTCCTCCAAAGTGTGCCTTCACAATCGTATCTGTTCTATATGCACAGACAAAGACACTATGCCAATCTAATGGGTGGATAAAATCAAAGTGCCAACCGCATATAGTTCAACGTTGAAGGGCGCCCCGTCATATAAATTTCCATTTCAATTAATTGAATCTGAATGAGAATACAGAATACGATTAAAACAAAAACGACAGTAAATTGATTTCAATTGAATCTTTTCGCCTTTGTGTGCCCCATCAGCCCCATACGTCTCGAGTAGTGTTGTTGTTTGCTTTGAGGTTACGACCCGACAGAGTTGGGTGGGATTTGTATCATTGTGATTTATTGTTTGACATCAACCAGATTGAAATTTAATTAACACTCATCTGGGGTAAATATTTTCTTTTTTTTCTCTTCTTCTTTTTCATATCAAAAGTACTCCAGATATATGATTGATACTTTGTTTGCCCTCTTCACACTTTGAGTTTAAATTTTTGCGTAGAAAAAAGGCTCCGCCGCGCCGCCATCGCCAGATGGATACATTTCGCCGGGTAAATGAACGCTAAAGTGTTTGAATTGGGTGTGTTTGAGATCGATTCATGTGTCATACATTTTTCTATAGGCATTCATGTTTTTGGGGGCTATGGTTTCCTTTTTTTTTTATTATTATTTTTATTGACAGTCGCTTATTGAATGCTTGTGGCTTTCAATTTAATTTTCATTATAATGGGGCTATAAAACCTGTCATCGATTAGAATTGGATTTGCTTAAGGGATGAAAGCACATGTTTATTATACATTTGTGTGTTCATTAGGATATTTGGAGATTTATTTGTTAGAATTGTCAGTTTATTGGATCTAATTTGATCTTTTAGCGTGAGCAAATTGATGTTCTTTGTTCATGTTAAACAAATATTGACCAATCATATTCTACACTGTACGCACACAGTCAGCGAAACTAGCGGATGGATGGATTTTGGTACATATAATATATATTGATTCTTAAGAAGTAAAGTTCCCATTTATATATATCAGTAACGCTGAGAAGCCACCAAACTAACCGGATAAATAAGGATTGTAAACAATAAATAAGAGGACTAAATAATAAAAAAAATTAAATATATAGGGTGGCTCAACAAAGCAGGGAGCGCTGGGCCTTGCTTATTTCTCTCAACCATACCTTTAGTCGCACTACCCGAATGTGAAATGCTCTACCTGACTCTGTTTTTCTCCTACATTACTATTCACGAAAATTCAAAAGCAACGTTAATCGGTGTCTCCTTTCAAATCCTCTCCTATTCTCCTAAGTACTTGCACTGTGTTTCAAAACATTATAAGGGTATTCATATTCCCTTGATGTGCGCCTTAATTATAAAAAAAAGAATACCTTGTGAGGGAATAGAAGGGATTTTTGCCAACGCATAACGGCTAAACGAGAAAGCGCTTTTCATGGCAAGAAATTACCATCAGAGAAGTTACCATCGCAAAAGACGATATCCGTGGAATTTTGTTGTCTTGAATTTTGAATCTCCCATGTAACAGGTGGACCAATAACTGTTACACTGTTGATGCTCCGATTGCTCAATTAATCTAATGTCAACGGCGCCAAGGCCGGTGACGTTATCATTGTTTCTTTTGAATACTGCTGTCTGTTTCAAAACACAGTCCAACTTGGACTTAACAGACGGTTTCTTAAACTAAGTTCAACTGTGAAAAAGTGTCCATGGAAACATCGGTATACTGACATGAAAAATTTAGTTTTAATGAGACATTAGGCCTGCACGTTTTAGAGCCTTATCTAGCACGCCAGAGGCTGGTCTCTACTTTTGGCACTTTGAATTTCTTTCACTGCGATATTTACATCATAATCTGAACCTTTAAGACCGCTTGGAAACATGTTGTTTCTGTTCCAAAACACACAGGAGGTGGTCACAATTAGAATTTTGGAACCGAAACCCAAAACCAGGATCTGAACCGGGAAATGATGAATGATGGTTAACGTGTGTTTCAAGAATGAATAATAATTGATCTTGTGCTTATATTTTCATGGAGGGCTATAACACAAGACTCAACACCTCTCTAGGTTAGCGGGTATGCATGTTATTCTAATTGCTATAACTTACGATGCAAGGAATAGTTGGACGGCGAGCAATAATTGTGTCTACGGCTACGACCTACGGCATTGCTTTATCCTCGAATTATTATAAAATGAATGCTGTGAATGTGATTGTAAGACCAGAAGCATTGAGTTGCCTTTGGATACCAGATCAATACGGTATAACTGGAAATGTAATCTATTAAATCTTTGACACCTGCCCTACCTCTGTCAGGCCTCTTCTGTAATGGATTCCACCAATGATTGAGTATATGAAGGTATTCTTGAGAACAAGTAACTAATGCTCTTAAAGGCAGACCCTTTTGACTTACGAAGATCGAAAGGTTTTAACGAAAGAAGGTTGCTTAGGGGGGGAATGTTTCAGCTAATATAGAAAAAAAAAAACCAGGACGTTCATATCGAAATTTTTGAAACATTTGCTGATACTAAAGTTATATGAAGCAATCTTCCGACGATATCACTGACGGCAAGCATTCGATGATTTTCTTAAGACTAACGCGATGAGTAAAAAAATTTCCCGATAAAACCTTTTCAGATCCCCGCATTTTCCAGATTCTTTGAAAACATTTTTGAATTAATACATTTAACTTTATAACTATGGTGACGCAAGAGTTTTTTTTTTAACAAATAAGAGTAATACTTCCAATTGATGAAGCTCTACTCTCTACCCAGTTCCTCTTCAAAGCTTTCCGAAACGGTATATCAATTTTTGTAACTAAGTTGACATTAGTCCTTATCGCATTCCTCATTGTGATGTCATGCCCGTTATGTCGCTTGTTGTTAAACAAATTCAGAATGGAAGCGATCATTAATAACTAATAAGCGAATTCGGTTGCTGAGTCTGACCAGTAACGAACGATAAAGCGTCATGAGCATAACGACACGTGGGATCTATAGGCATTGAAAAATACTCATACTGTTTGTGATTTCCCGTTTAAAAACAGGGTGTTTTGCATGGGGTGCGGCAAAAGTGATTTGTTACAATAAACAATTCTATCTACAAATAAATGGGGTGGCCGTGGGCTTACCTTTAGCTCCGGCATTGGTTCCAGATTTGTGGATGGAGGACTTTGAAACAAAGGCCTTGAGTAGTGCTGTCGAAAAACCCAAAACCTGGTTGAGATAATGTAAATGACAAATTTTGCATCCTTAAAAGTTCCACCGTAGTGAGTTTCCTGGAACATCTTAACTCGAAACATCCAAAAATAAAGTTTACGATGGAAAATGAAAACAGTAATTCCATTGCATTTTTGGATGCAAATGTAACAGGAACGTGAATGGCACATTCGGACATACAGTCTACAAGAAGAGCACGCATACAAACAGATACCTACTTGCTACTTCCCATCACCATTCGACAAACTTAAGATCTGCTGTTTCTACATTATTTCAGCGAGTACATAGAATATGTGATAATCACCACCTCGCCACTGAACTTACGTTGGTGGACAACATTCTTAAAACGAATGGCTATTCCAAAGAACATAGAAGCCAGTTCAAAGCTAAAGTTTTAGCTTACGAGCCTCACTATATCCCTCGGGTTATACGCGAAGCAATTGAAATCAAACGCCATCAAAATTTCAATCCCGAAGACAGCATCAAATTGTCGCGTACATGGGACCCCGTTATTACCATCGCACGGCCTATCCAGATAGTCATAAAAACATCCAGTGATATGGTGAGCACTGTTTGCTCCCAATTTTCTACAAAGCAACAACGACAGCTTCAAATAGAACCGTCTACGCATTGCTACAACTTGCGTAGCCAAGGTGACCACGCACAATGTAACTTGTGGCGAAACGTTCGGGGTGAGAGAATTGAATTCATTTAATCGTGGTAACCGTCGGAGCGGAATTCTCTCCGATCGGAGTAATTTTGCTTCGTGGTAGTTCTACGATCCGACGATCCGACGTTCTCCGATAAGTTTTTGTTTCGGAGATTTTAGTTTTGGGAGTGCAATGCATTGCCGCATTTGCATTTGTGAAAAATTTCTTACGACGACAACTACTTCGAACAAAATTGAATCTTCGAAAGCAGATGCGTTGCGGAGAAAACTCCGCTCCGACGGTTACTGCGATAGGGCCGAATATCTGTAATATTAACGCGGAATCATAAATTTCAAAATGTCTGTAAACAACCGCGAAAGCCTTAACAGCTGTATTTTTAGTTCATTTCATTTCATTTCATTTCATTTTCATTTATTTAATAAATACATCTTTTACATTGGGCCTTATGGCCTATAATTATTAGTAAAAGTTAATAGCAAAATCTGAATTAAGTTAATTTCAAAATCAATATCAATATGTTAAGAAGAATGACAAACAATATACAAAGATTTAATAAAGAATTTAAATTTTCATTGAAAATATTTTATACAAATTTAGTTTAATTTTAACTGAATTAATGTACTGCCAAGTATCTGAATAGAGCCGCATCAAACTGCTTGGTGCCGCGAAGTCTTCTTAGAGAGTAGGGTAAATTGTTCCACTGCCTGATAACGTTCACGAAAAATTGACGCTCCGAGTTTCTACAACTGAATGTGGGTTGTAGCAACATAAAAGAGCGAGGTGATCTTGCGAAATGTATTTTTGCAGAGAGATATGATGGTTCATTGATACTAATAATATTATTTAGTGTTTTCAGAGAAAAATAATTGAAGTATTGGTATAGGCTACAGCCAAGAATATTATTCGAGTAGTTAGACACGTGGTCATATCTTCGGAGATTGTAAACATAACGACATACATTATTATGTTTACAATCTCCGAAGATATGACCACGTGTCTATCAAGATAATTTGGGGAACAGTTTTTGAATAATAAAGTCCGAAAGTCAAATTTTTTTTCCTCAAATTGAATTTTTACTAAATTTTGACTTATCAAGGATCATTTCTTCTTTCCATACGAAAGACACAGAAAACTTTTGAAAAAAAAAAAAAAAATAAAATAAAATAAAGGCTACTTTTCTGCAGAAAGTCGAATTTTGTAGGTTTTCTGCTGATTGGACAAAGTACCTTTTTATTTCCCTAAAACTAAGAATGAATTTTGATTTGGTTTTCTGTGTTTAACTCAAAACTAATAAGATCATTGATAAATTAAAGAAAAAGTCACCTCTAATATCACATTATTTTGTACTAACTTTATTTCAGGAAAAAAGATCCATTTTTTTTTCAGTTTTGACTTTGAGATTTTATTTTTTGATTACTCAAAAGCTATTCAACTTGAACTAAATGAAATGTTAGTTAAAGAACAAGGTAAAAGCTTTCAAAAACGTTATAATGTGTATAAGTAAAAGACTTAATTGATTTTGAATACAAAATCAATAAACTCATTCCTAAATGAATGGAGGTAGACCCCTCTATTACGCGATGTTTTTCTTGTCGTCGGTCAAGACATTCTTGGCTTTTGTCGCATCGTATGCAAAACACCCAGTACATGCGGTTTATCTTAAATGTGACTCAGAAATATTCCCATTTGTTTCTATTATTTATTGTTGGCCAAAAACAAAGGGGTAAATTTAACTGTGATGTATGAGTCTAGGTATTTGATTTGAATCATCTTCTGAGAAAAACTGATTTCAATTACCTTAGGAAAACTACTCAATGAAAAGTGATTAAACCCACAACCATTTTACACGTTAATTAACATCCTCTCACAATGCAAGTGAGGCCCATGTCAATTTGTTCGAAAACATTGTGAAAATAAATAATAAATCAATTGTACTGACATTGACATATCCCATGTCCATCACATGTACCTACACAAGTCGTCTTACGTTTGTTGCTCAACGTAGTGAATAACATTGGATTGGATTTATCACTTCATAACTCTACGATGCCACAATTATTTATTGCATAATTGCTAGAACTTAACACCGACATCGATCTTTTCGTTAACTGCCACTAAAAATCCCCCTTGAAACAGCTGCCCAAAGTTCACTCACAAATAAAACGAGCATAGATACAAATACAATAATACAAAGCTCATCAAATGCTAATGCATAAAATAAGCTAACTAATAAAAGCCATCAACTATAACTAATTTACGAGTTTTCATTTTTGTCGGCATTTTAAATATTCGGCAACAATTTCTTTGTCCAATTATCAAAAAGGAATACTTCTTGTTTAACAACTTATGAATATTTATATATTCACTTCATTGCATTCGAATGGGTGTTTCAAATGTCAGATAAAGCAGGGTGGTAGAGACGTTGATCTTTAAGTTCGAAAAAATTAAGTTTGTCAGCTTTTACAAATCAGTTAGCCAAATATACTTAAGATAACGAAATTCTTCAGTAGAATTGACTAGGATGAGATATCTTCTACAAAGCCGACATACAAAATTCAATGTTTTCAAACTTTTGTCGGTTCACAACCCTGATCTAACAACATAATATTTTTTCTTATCATTAAGTTATTTAAGTACAAAGACCTTTGATTTGACATACGATTTGGGTGAATCATGGAAATTTTAATCAGTGAGACAAAAGGTCTGATAGAGACAAGTTAAACGGATGACAACACAAACCATTTTAAGATCGATTGCTGATTAAATAATCATTTTTTATTTCCCTTGTTTTTTAAATGCTCGGTTTCCTAAGCAAGAACCTCACGAAAGACGTAAACTAGAAAGAGTTGTCGTATTCATATCATACTGATAAGATATAAGAAATACTTTAAATGTTAGAAAAACAATCAAGATAAGTTTATTCAACCACAATAAGCCTCGCATTGCCTTCACAAATAGCGATCCCATAGAGAGTATTGTTTTATAGATTTAGATTTTTGGGTAGCCTGATGTTCATGTTCACTGGTGTAGATAATTGAACATTATGTAATTTAAGAAAAGATTTTCAGTTTTTAGAGCCCTTTTAGAGGTCAGAATGTTAGATTTTTAATTACAAATTAGAGTTTGTTTGACTAGTTTGATTATAATAATCATATGCAGTAACTTAACAGTACCAAATTGATCGAAAATAAAAAAATAAATAGGGTGACAAAACAGAGGAGACCCTCCCTGGGCCTAGCGCACTTTTCTCTAGCATACCTTGGACGAAAGTTGGAGTTCTCGAATGTCAAGCTATTATTTTTCTGACTGCAAGTTCTGTGATTGAAAATAAGTATTATAATATATTTTTAATTCCAGTTCAGTCAGAAAAGTAATGGCTTAGAAAATACAATTTTTTAAACTTGCATTTCAATGACAAAACTAATAACATCTTTAAATTCTTATGAAATCTGGCAGCGCTATGAAATTTTCAACCCAAGCGACTGCAATTAGGTCATTCGAGAGAGATAGAGCAATAACTAACTAACTAACTAACTATAACTAGGGTGGCGCAACAGAGCGAGGAGCCCCTGGGCCTAGCGCATTTCTTGGGAGGGAATGGAGGGGACCTACAATTTTCTGCCGGCTCCGAACGGCTAATTGAGAAAGCGCTTTTCATGGCAATGAATTTACTAACGGAGGACTTGCCAATTTCTCGCGAAATGCGATACCCGTGGAAAAACATTTTTGCCTCTGCTGGAATTCGAACCTCGAACCTCTGGGTTAGCAGGACATGCTAACCATCGCGCCACGGCCACGGGTAGAACAGATAGAGCAATAGGAAACCTTTTTAAATAGCAAAAGTGATTTCGTTTCGTAAGATCTTACGCGAATGACACTATATTGTTCCTACCTTGAATGACAGCAACAATCTCGTTTTAGATTGACCAATAGAAAACGCAGTTACCTTTTTCATCACAAATGACTCAGTAGTTTCGTTAGAAACGAACGAACACGAGTCACACGGTTTTTCCTTCTTTAAGTTACTCAAAAAGGTCGTGAAAAACTTATCAACAAGAACTACATGACCCTTTTTTATTTTTTATTTATCAACTGATTCGTGTAAGTTCGTGTAGGCTGGACAGACACGTAGGTTTTTCTCAGCCCCATATACGATATTTTGTAGCTGATAGTCAGATACAACATTACCATCCTCAATAAGCCCAAGTCTGAAGAAAATATAGAGTTTTACTTCGTTTACATATGAAATAATAAAACCCATGAAAGGAGATGAACAAAGAATAGATTCCTGAGGAACTCCACTGCTTCCGTATTTTAAGACACTGTTGGCTGACGGTAGTCGAGCAGACGATTTTCTTTGAGAATACGTTTATTTCGGTTTACGTAAGCTTTATTTGAAACAAATTATAAAAGTTAAGAAATATGAACATAGAAATAATGAAATAAGTAGAAAAATTACCTAAAAATTAAAAAAGTCTTTTTCTTCTCGACTTCGTCTCAGCTTCGATTTCATTCCAATAGTAAAATAAATTGACATTTAAAACAAAGGAAAAATTATTCAAGGAAGACTTGATTTAAAAATATTTGAAACTGGCTGAGTTATTGAAATAAAGTAACAGACACTTTGACTTAGAATGCTCGAATGCACTGATTTTTTTCTTTGAATCAAATTTGCAGCAGTATCTGAAGCAAATTTTAAGGTCAAATGCATCGAAAGCGTCGCAGAAGTCCACAAGGGCCAACATATTGACTATATCATTACTGAATCGAATATATGATATTAAGTATGTATGAGATATAGCTAGTACAAGAAAATAAGAGATAAAAGCTGGAAAGTAATTCAAAAACAAAATTGTACCATTCAACAGCATGTTATTGTAATTCATGGGTTTTTCGTTGCTTATGAGACTAGAGAATTGCTCGCTAGAGGCCATCACTAATCGTTTGATATGTTTTGTTTTGATAAAAGGGATTCAAACAGGGTGCAAACACATCTATATCCAAGCGATCTGAAGAAAACAAACTTTGACTGTCTCCGCCGCTTCATTGAAAGAAGCCAAACGGTTTAAAGAGTGTGGTACTAACTCGCATACTTATGCGATATTACAAAGCACCTTATGTTGGTGTAAGATTGTCAGTCGTTTTCCTGACAGTCACTTTAATCTAATCTAACAAACGTCAGCCTAGACGTCAATATGTTGAAATAATTAATACGTGTATGATTTCCGTACATAAATATCGCTACAGCTGTTCGGGGGCAGCCGAAGGCTCTCATATTAATTTTTGTATTTTACAAAAACGAAAGCCCTTTAAAATAATCAAGGATAAACTTTTACAAGTGTTGAACCTATATTGTTGTCCGACTGATCAGTATTTACTTTAGATAATCTTATCAAATGTTTTACATTTTTAAAAGATAGTGTGAAAAGCTATAAGCAATCATAACAAATAAGCAAATAAACAAAAATAAATAGATATACATAATAGTGCACAATGCACACACATGTGTTCGCTAATCAGTTCAGTCAACACAACTATACTATAGGACTCAAGCCATACAATTGGTGTCCACTCTTGGCTCGATTCATTCCGTCATATAGAAACAACAACAAACAAAGCTTAGAAACAACGGAACTCAGCTGAATGTGGGTTGTGTTTTTCTAAAGTCAACTTTTGGATAAACTAGATTGTAGATGATTTCTATTTTGTTATATTTTCTCTGTGCGATGGGTAAGAATAATGCTCTTATCGCTGATAAGTGTTCATATAGCATTTTTTCCCTAATAAAACTTCTATTTTATTCCCATGGTGGTCCCAGGCGTTTGAAAAATTTTAGTTTTGCTCTTCAAAGGTGAACGATATTTTAAACAAAAATTAAGCATATACAATGCTTGTTATATACTGAATACCTTTTGCTTATTCAGTTTGAAACACTCCCATTGCCTTGGAAAAGAAGTCTGTTCTTCGTTTTTACATGGCATTTTTAGCAAAAGTATCGAATTATTCGCTTTTTTGATCAGCTCCTCAATTCGAACTTCCACGATAGAAGTGCAGAGTAAAGTTTCGATTCTTATAAGTAAAACTCTGTTAGTGAATTAAACTGTCTGACCTCTACTTTCGAAGAGGGCAAAAGTTGGAGTGAAAGACTACTTATTAAGAACCGAAAGCTTTTTATAAAAAAAAAATGCAATAATTTTTGGTAGCCACGAAAACGCATTTATCCCTTGCTGTTTGAATCAATTATTATTATTTAATAGTGAAAAAGCATTGGTTGGTCTACTTGATACAGTACAGCAAAAAAAAAAGGTTTAAGTGATGACATTTGTATGTAGTAGTAGTAGAGCGTTGTACCTACTTCTGAAATACAGTGCAGGTCGTATACTGTACAGAAACTTATCTCATTCTTTTTTTCTTTTCTATTTAAAAATCACCAGAAAAGAAGTTGTCTTCAAATTACACAACATTTTTGTAGACTGTCTTATCAAAAATCTAGAAAAATATCAGTGTGAATATTAGTTTAGTTTATGTTGCTCTTAAAAATATGATGCTCACATTGCTTTCTTTTGTGCTCACAGTATAGCACCTTTATGGATGCGAATTATCAGCTAGAGTGTGCGTGATTCGAAAACGGACCATTTTATGATTACATCGACGATAAGATTGGTGAACTGAAATGTGATTTAAAAATAAATTTGAAAAATTTATAAACGTTGTAGCAAGTTTATTCACTGTAAAGCCGAATCACACTAACCACAAAAATACCGCCAATTGTCAAATTGACAATCGCAAGAAACAGGTTTGCAATTTTAAATGGCAAGTATGGTTGATTCGCCATACAAAATCATAAATTCAAAATTTCCGTAATGTGAAATGGTTGTGATGTTTCTTTTTCTTCGGGTATGTAGATTTGATAAACAAATGCAGTCTATCACGCCTAAAAAGTACCGCATTTTTTGTATCGTCCTAAGTGCGAAGCGTACAATCCTAAGTATACTTTAAAGACGGTAAAACATGGAGTGTGAAATTTAATGGTCTGGTTGCGTTTTCCTGGCATGGGGTGGGACCATTGGTGAGGATTGATGTCAAAATGGATAAATTAGCTTATCTTGCTATACTGAAGAATACAATGGAACCACATTCCTTTGAGTTCATGCCAATTAAGTGGATATTCATACCTGACAATGACCCCAAACACGCATCAAATATAGTAAAAGCTTGGCTCGTGGATGAACAAATCGATGTCCTAACCTGGCCAGCTCAAAGTCCCGATCTTAATCCCATAGAAAACTTATGGAATAATGTTAAGAAATAATAATTTAATAAATAAATAAAATTGGGCAGACAAAATTTAAAAACTCAAACGAACTTTAGGCCGGAATCAAAGAAGCTTGGTACTCTATCCCGCAAAGTAGATGCCAGGCGTTAGTTGAAAGCTTACCAAGGAGGTGCCAAGCAACTTTAAAAAATCGTGGTCAACCAACTTAGAACTAACTTGGTTATACCAAAATTTATGAAAAAGAAAATATTTTCACTAAAAATAATTTTTTTTAACGACTATAGGTACATAAGTGTGCGATTCTCTTGTCCACAAAAAATTTGATCATCACTGCAAAATATATTGTTAAAAATTGAATTGTAAAGAAATAATTCCCTATTACTAATTATTATTAATCCTTAGAAGTCACTTCATGTCATAAAATAGGAAATAAAATATTTAAGTTCAAAAGGAAAAAATAAATGCAGTTTTCATAAGAAAATGAATGAGTGTGCTATTTCTTTGTCCATAGCTGTATATTGAGATAAAATATTTGCGGCAATGGTTGCAATGGTGAAACGTTTTGAAAAATAGGAGATCTGTGGTGCCCCTCATAATCGGTACTGGGCGACCCGAAATCAAAAATCCAAAGTTATTTTGTAAAATAATTGTTCTCCTCAGGTAGCGCTGGGAGGGTTTTTCGGAATGAAAACTTTTTTTTGAAATTAAGATTGCGGGATTTGAGGAAAAAAACTGGCGCATTTGTAATTGTAAAAAAATTTACCGATCAAAAAACAATCTACAGCAGCACCTCGTAAATCATATACAGAAAAAATGTTCAAAATTTCAAAAAGATCGGTTCAGTAGTTTTGAAGTCTCTCAACGTGAGTTTTATGAAAAATGCCTCAAAGCTGCCAGGTAACAATAGCCCGGTCAGATCGAGCAGGTATAAAAACATTTATAAGGTCATCAATTTTGCTCTGATAGACTTGAATTTTTTACAAAACATTCTTGAAATATTATGGATTCATTTAAAAATAAAGCAAACTAGAAAATTTAAGACCTCACCCCTTCTTTAAACAAGAGAAAAACACAACTTGTGCATAACTAGAATTCATAAATAAAAGCGTAGCTTGCGTTTTTCGGTTCAATGTTACTCGTAGATAAAAAAAAAAATTTGTTCTTACCGCTGAAATATTCTAATTAATAATTCTTGTTTAAATTTCATTAATTTGTGCGCAGAGCAGCTTTCTATAGTTTTGGGGATGAAATATGAAAGTAAGAAAAGGACAATGTAAACACAAACGAAAATAACGCAGTCCTCGATTTTATCCAAGGACATCGTGATACACCAAAAAACAAAAAAAAAAAAAAATAAAAAAACGAAAAACCTCTATGCGAAAAATCTTTTTTTTTTTTTAAACTGTTCACGAATTCGTTTAAGCCCTAACGGTTTAGTGCTTAAAAGTCAAGTAAATGTTTTAAGGGAATGTTTAATTATAGTATTAAGGAAATGGGCTTTCGTTGATTATCCACACGATAAAAGCCTATTTTTTAAAAGTTTTTTCGCTTCCATATCATTATCTAGACGCTCTTTATTGCCCTGAAACACGTTTTGTAAAGTATATGTTTTATTTGAGTTGCCTCCTTAAGGGCTGCCACACACGAACAAGGGAGTATTAAAGTTCTATAATATTTAAAAGCCAATGTCATGCTCATGCAAGTTTTTCAATTGCAATATCTTCGCATAAACATCCAGCAAAAAAAGGGAGAGGTCGTTATGAATATAAGTATTGCTTTTTCTAAGGAATCGCTTAGCAGATGAATTGTACCTTTTAGTACCGGTTGGATGATTTCTCAAAAAATTAGTTCAAAGACGCTAGAAACTAGTATTGATAATAGTTGTATTTCGCCAAGACCAGCAATTGTAGTCCTGATCAGAAGTTAAATATTGCAAGCTTACATCCAAGCCCGGATATTGCAAAATGATTTACCAATCCTTGAAAGCGCAGTGCATAATTATAACTCTGAGCTTGAAATTCATAGCTACAATCAAACCATTGCTATTGTTGTAAAGTTCAGAAAGTATGCAAAACTTGCCTAAAGCACTGTCAAATAAGTATTTTTAGCTATTGTTTTTTTAACATGACCTCTACCTATACATAGAATCAAAAACTATAAAAACAGAAAAATTTTAAAAAATGAAAACACATTAAGGAAAAAAACCAATAAATCCATAGCCATCTCCATAAAAGACCCCAGCAGTTATTCGCCATAAAACGAATATTTTTTAAGAACATTAACAATCAATACACCCCCATTTGACAAAATACTTGACCCAAATACAATGAATTCAAATCAGGGCAGCCAAACTAATTGCCATATGTAAATTCGAACATACCGGCAGCCGTGCTTTATGCTTTCTTAGCAACAACGCTTCTTAACAATACGATGAAATGATAAACATATCATGCTCTTGTGAATAACTTAACGCAAGCCGCTTGAATACAAAGTGGACTTCCCAGAATTCCCCTGAAGATAGATGGTAGTTCATTAAATTATAAAGAACAACGTTTAGAGCTGCACAATAGTGTTGACATAAGCCAAATAAATGTTCAGCCAGACGGAGATTATGTCGGTTGAAAGCGTAAAATTCCTTTCGACGGCTTCTGGTCTTTTGTAATCAGCTTTTAAACCGCACGTGTGGTGTTAAATCGATCGAATATGGTATCCATCAGTGAATAAAATGTATACTTTCCTCCATTTAAACATCAACAACAATTAGCCTTTCATTAAAACCAGACAGACAATATAATTAAATTGCAGTTTCTTCACATTGTGCAAAATGCAAATACAAATTGTAAACTACCAAAAATGATTCACCTAATGATGGAGCAGTGTATTCAACGAACAATATTTGAATATTTTATCGAATTTGCATTCCTAATTGAGAAACAAAAACAAACCAACCTACACCTTCCCTTTCCTGAATGCCATTTTCGTTTCTTGTCTCTCAAAACGGAAGTGCCGAACAAAATGAGAGTGTTTTGAAGAGCTAAAGACTCAGCGATATATTGCACAATTCACCCTATCCACATCCACACACTCAAACTAATGTCTGTCTCTAACACACAAATCCAACACCTAACGCGAACACTAAGGCAATGGTGGTCTATTTTCGTATTAGTCATTGCATTGCTCTCTCAGCTCGGGCTCTCCAAATACCAAATATTTTTCTCGAAAGTTTGAGAACGACTGGATAGTGGAAAATTCGTCGAGAAATAATTGGAAAATTCGCGCTTCTTAACCATAAACCGAAAAATGTTCTAGAAAAAAGAAAATATAGATAGGGAGAGTAAGGAAAAGAGAGAGCAAGAGATCTCTGAATGACTCAGCTAATTTTCATTTTTCAAACGGTGACGTTAGAGTAAATTTGAGGCTGAAGGACTTCTGAATCCTTTTTGCCTATTTTTATATTAAAATTTTCTTTCTACCTGAAAGTGTGGTGAAAATTGAGACTGCCTTCCACCGCCACCACTTGGTGATGCAAATCCCGGCTGTGGATGGTATCCTTGTGGCATATCCATACCAGCTGTTGCTGCATGATGATGATTTATTGGTATTTGCTGTGTGCTGCTATAGGTTCCATTTGAATTTGGTACACCCTGTGTAGGGTTTGTTGTTGTTGTTGCATTTGAATTTGGCATTTTGATTTGTGTGACTTGATTGCTGTTGCTACTGCTGATTTTTTTGAGTTTGATTAGACACGATGAGATATCACAGTTTTAAAGGTGCATAAAATCAAGAACTTTTCTTTAACACTCCTTCTTTAGATAGAAATAGATAATCACTTTTGTTTGCCTTCACATTCGTTGTCATTGACTCTTTCCTTTGAATAAAAGGAAACAAAAAAAAAACACCCACTAAACCGAAAGGTATTCCAAAATTTATTTTCAAATCTTGTGTCACACTTTCAAATTCATTAAAAGAAAATTTTAAATTTTCGCGCAGATGTAATATTGTATAACACTTTCTGGCAGTAATTTTTTACTTTTTGCTAACGTTAAGGTATCAATAAATTAAATAATAAATAATTAGTAAGTTGTTTTAAATATTTTTTCCAACGGAGAATTTTTAATTTTTTCTTCACAGATATTTTTTCAAAAGGTATGCTGCTCTTTAGATACTTTTTCAAATATAAAAACTGAAAGACCACGCGTCTCCGTTCGCCTCATTAACTATGCCGCTTCAAGAGTTGAACTAAAACTGTGTTCACATCACTGGTCGACGTTAAATCAACTTTATTTTAGTGTGTTTGTGTATTTCTTATTTTTATATCGGTGTGTAGCTGTTCTCTCGAATAAAATCGAAAGGAAAATAAAAAAAAAGCAACACCAAAACGAATCGAGACCGAGAGCGTAGAAAATACGATGATGTAGCTACAGTAGAGTTGTAAAGTAAAGTAAAGCTTAGGTGGTGGTAGTCGAACTTGTCTGTCCTATAGATTTGGCTACACTTGAATATTGTGGCAAATAATGTGCTCAGAAAGTCGAAACAATACTAAATTGTCAAAGACGAAGACTTCGTCGTATTCGTCGTACCGCACCACACCGCGTGTCGTTGATGTCTTTCTATCTTTTTGTTGCTATCGTCGAATAACGACAAAAGCCGATAGTAGATACTCTGACACACATCAGATTTAAAAATAGACTTAGACGTGGGAATGATTATTTACACGTTAAGGTTGATTTTTGTGTTTCAAAGTATGGTTGCTGCTTCTTCGTACTCTTAAATTCGTTCTTTTATTCAAAAGTATTTGTTCTTTGAATGAATTTTATCTCTCTAATCTGTATTTATAGATACTTTTTGGTGTGTTTTAACATCATACACTCTGAATCGTTGGCAATACTCTCATTTTTTTAGGAGAAGAAAAAACACAAAAATCGAATGGAGCGTCAGCATCCATAAACAATTTGTATCTAGATGTATCTCGAATGAAATGAAGTGAAGAGAATACAAGATACAATACTTTTTTATATTTATTTTGGTATATGGGGATATCTTGTTTGGGGTTTTGTATTTGGGTATAGCAGATATTGGAGATGTTTTACGTGCCATATAGGGGCTACTGAACGTTTTTGCACAAGCTTACAACGATTTGGCGAAGAGCAGAGAGATCGATTAGAATCGGATGACCGATTTTGTTTATGGTATTGTTTTTGGTGATTTTAAGATGTGTAAGCTGTGACCAGTTTTGATGAGATTTTTTTTTCACAACCATTGGCATATATTGATTTTTGGTAAGAGTTAATTGGAATACTTTTGTGCATGTTTGGTTTGGTGATATCCGTGGCGTGTCCGCTGTTAACTCAGACGTTCGTGTGGCTCAAACCCCATCAGAGGCAAAAACGTTTTTGCACAGGTATCGTTTTTCGCGACTAATCGGCAAGTTCTCGGTTAATAAATTCATTGCCATTGCGCTTTCTCGATTAGCCGTTCGGAACCGGCAGAAATTTGTAGGTCCCATCCATTCCCTCACAAGGCATGGTTGTAAGAAATACGCTAGGCCCTGGGGCTACTCGCTCTGTTGCGCTATTAAATTTATTATTATGTTTGCTCGAAATATTTGAAGATACAGTGAAGTCCATGAATGTGGAGGTTGTTTTTAGAAGTATAGAAGTTCAAAATGAAATAAATTGGGTAAAAATATTTTTCATTATCATGGTATGGGTTATAATTTTACTTAAGGTGGCGCTACAGTCCCGGTCGGACCAGGGCCTCAACCAACATACTTCTCCAGACAGCTCGGTCCCTAGCTAGCTGCCTCCAGTTTTGCAAGCCAAGTTGGTTAAGGTCGTCTTCTACTTGCGTGCGCCAACTGAGTTGCGGTCTTCCTCTACTACGCCGTCCCTCTATATTGGCATCGAAGACTTTCCGGGCCAAACCGTTGGTGTCCATTCGCTCTAAATGACCCAGCCATCTAAGCCGCTGGCGACACGCTGCTGGAGTGTCGCTGTACAGCCCGTACAGTGCGTGGTTAAATCTTCTTCTCCACTCTCCATCTATGCAGACGGGACCAAAATCACCCGAAGAATTTTTCTTTAGAAGCATCCTAAAGGGATGGATCCTTTGACAAGGTCCATGCCTCTGCGCCATATATAAGAACCGGCATGATAAGTGTCTTATACAGGGACACTTTAGTTGCTCGAGAGAGGACTTTACTACTCAATTGCCTTCTTAGTCCGAAGAAACAGCGATTGGCAAGAGTTATTCTTCGTTTGTTTTCAGCGCTGGTGTCGTTGTCTGAATTAATAGCGTAGGTAGACAAAGTCCTTAACCACCTCAAAGTTATAGCTGTCTATCGTGACGTTCTGTCCAAGACGTCGGTCTGTGTTGGGTGTCCTCTCTTGATGACAGCATATACTTGGTCTTGCCCTCATTGACCACTAAACCCATTTCCTTTTGCTCATAAACTCAATGCTCATAAACGCGCCATTGACATCACGCTGCGTTCTTCCAATTATGTCAATATCATCGACATATCCGAGCAATTGGAGGGATCTTTGAAAGATTTTGCCTTAGTGCTTAAAAATTATTACTGACCAGAGCCACGACAATACCACCATATTGTTGAATTGAAAATCACTAGAAACAGTTTAAAAGCCAAATGTCTAAAAAATACAATTTATTTGGACGAAAGTCATTTTAAAAAGCTTTACGGGAAAGTCTTTTGCATTTGATTTTGTGATACAAGTAATCATTTATTAACAAAATCATTGGGATGAAATTTAAGATATTTAGGATATAAGATATAATTGCCCGAATCGGCATTGAATTACACTAAGCTTATTCTGTTCTTGCAGATGGATTCTATACATAATTTTGTCCCTTCGGAAAAGTAGGGACTTGATCGTCTGTTGAATATTGTGAGCTTAGGTTCCTGAAATGAAATTGTTTTAAGAAAATCGTAAAAGTAATTCTTTTTTGAGGAAAAAATGCTTATGATGAAATTTTAGAGGCTAAGTAAGCTGAAACACCTTTGAGTACACATTTTATAAGGCTTTTCTTTAACTTAAAAGTGTGTAGGTCTACTCAGATTCCAAAATTTCTTTATAAATACGGCTGCAGGATTGCACAGCTTGTCCGTATTATCGCGCAAAAGAATGAAATAGAAAGATACGGTGCCGTGACATTGTGCCAAGCGACATTATGTCAAATGTAGAAATTTGGCACAATGACGCTTTTGCAAAGTGACATTGTGCCAAACGTTGGTGTTTGGTATAATGACGCTTTGTAGAATTTTTAATTTTCAGAACACAAACCCATACTCCGTACTCCCCTTGCCAAACTTTTTTCCGCTTCGCATTTAGCTTCCTTTTCTGTACTTAACGCGGTGGCTGCAGATTTTTTTTAAGTTCATCACTAATCATCATTAAAATTCAACTAAGTAAGAACACATCTCATACACATACAGGCGAATTTCTTACTATTATTTTATCTTAACTCAAAACCTATACATTCGATTGTTTAAAATGATTTTTTAGTTTCATAATCAAGTCTTTAGTTTATGATAAGTCAGTTATTGACTTTTTTTATTAACAAGAGATCTGTATTTTCATAGACTTATTCATTTGTATAGTTCTTATGACTCACAAATCTGAGCAAGTGTATCTTCATTTGTTTCGTTATATTGATAAATCGTGAAAAAGCGTCAGGATACCAAATTGGCCTAATGACGCTTTACACAAGCGACACTGTACCAAACGCTAGTGTTCGGCCCAATGTCGCTTTACCAAAGCCTCATTGTGCCAAATTTCTGCATTTGGCATAATGTCGCTTGGCACAATGTCACGGCACCGAAAGTTAAATTCCTCCCCTTAGAACACAAATGTGGAATATTTATTAATCTCAACTTTTTTTAGGATGGCTCAAATGTTTTTTTTTTGTCGGAGGATCCCAAATATAATTTGCGTACAAGAGCTGAGACCCTGTTATAATAACTTAACATAACATGTTTGCGCCGAGTATCTGATATTATTTAAAAAAAAATCGAAACATTTGAACGGAAATAGTCAGCAGTGTTATAGCTTGCTCCACAGGATTGAAGAAGAATGTTTTCGGAATGCTCCTGGAGCATGGAAAAGATATTCATCACACGTTAACCTCTGAAACCGCTAGTTGAAAGGCAGAAATTGTCGAATACACGTCATTTGGCAGCAAAAGAAATTTGAACTGCATGCACGTCTTCCTAATACGTAGTTCAAATGGCTGAAGTGGCCTCGCTGAGTAGTGCTGCTCTGATAGGCAAAACACGTAGAAAACAGTAAAAATTATATTATATTCGTTCCAGTTTTCACCTCTGTTGCCTTGTTTCTTGGCTCTCAAAACGATCAATCCTTCGAGAAACGGTGAAAAATAGAAAACATTTATATTAAATTTGTTTCAATTTCCACAGCTTTCCGACATGTTTAATCGATTTGATAGCTTAATTAAAAAATAGTAATTTATACTTAATAAACGAACACATACATTTGATAGCTACTGAATAGAGGTAGGTAAGCGCTCTCACCATATCTGCGACGAGTGCCTGCAATTTACTTGAGGTTCTATCTTTTGAAGGGCTTAATGACTTCGCTTGTTTTTTTTTTTACAAACTAATATAATTTTGTCAATTTCAATCAAAAAACCATCGGTCGTGAAAAGCACTTTTCCATTTTTCAAAACTGGCAAAGTCTCTTTAATTCTTCACCAAGTATGGTTGCAAGGAATGCGTTAGTTTCGGGCCCTAAACGAACTAGCTGTGCCCAAATATTTATTTAATTTATCTTGATCCATCGAAAACGTAGGCAAGCGGTCGAGACACAACTGCATTATGAATTTTGAAAATATTTTCTACTTTCTACTTCTACTCTTTCTACTTGCTGCTGAATAAATAAGCTTACACTGCCGCCACTGAAAGAGTTTTTTCGCATTGGCCACACGAAAAAAGAGAAACGTTAACTTTCTAATCAGATAAGATAAGTAGAAGTGATAAAAGCGATGTATACATTTAATATACTATGATTTCTTGCTTTATTGAGCCAAATACATTCACACATGCTATTTGTTTGCGAAATAAAACAGAAACAATCTGCTTTTAGGACTTTTGAATCACTTAGAAGTAGAAGAATTCAAACTATGATAAGTTTTCACTGCTAGCAGCAGATAATTAAAATGTGTGTTACGTCTAACAACCCCTTGGCGGCATAAAAAAAATAATGTAGAAAATATTTGAGCTGCAAGTACTTTAATTTTTACTCCTTTGATAAAATATTAGAGAAACTTTTCGACTTACCCTAAACTTGCCATTCAGTGTTTGTTTCAAATGGTGAAATGAAACGATAATCAAGCCTTCTTTTAGTTTGATACATACTCTTTCCATCTATGCATACAACCAACATTGGTTATGTATCCACTACTATTATTGATTATGATTTAAGAATTGAATTCAAAGCTGAATTGAATTCACAGCATCTTCTTGAAACAAGTTTACTTAACTGTCACTTTAATAAATTATATGTAAGAAATAAAATCTCAAGTGTACAGTAATCATTCATCATCATCTTGTATAAATTATTCAACAAAATTTAAACGTCAATTGCCATCTGTCAACATTTGAATTTGTCTCTGAGATTGTTCTTCTATTAATTTGTTTTGACTTAAGAACAAAGTAATTAGTTTGTGGACAGCTATGATTGTTAGGCGAATCAAGCTTTCATCATATTTAGCTAACTTTTTCGTATAAATCGAGAATGTTTTTTTTTTTGTTTAGAGTTTCATAGTTTAAATCATAGTTAAAATTCGCGACGAAAAAGAAAAGGCAGGCCAAAACACTCCTGGTACAAGCAAATGCAAAAACAGCAGCATTTGGTTGGCCTCAGACATGGAACAATCCAAAACCTGGAGGCTTGCCGACGCTTTCTGAGGCCAACGAGGCGTACCCCACAGGCGGATCACTAGTGCGAAGCAGAAAAGTGGGAGAGTTGTGATCGCTCGAAAAAAGTTTGGCCGTGTTTAGACTCAAAACGCTCGAAGAGTTTGTTAGCCCTGAACCGCCTGTATCTAGGTTCTACCATAGGTGTTCTTACGGGACGCTGTCTAATAGGGAGACACGCCAAAAGACTTGGTGTGTTTTCCAATGATTTCTGCAGAAGCTGCATGGACGAGGAGGGGGAAGAAACCGTTCAACACCTTCTTTGCTTATGCCCTGCACTACTTCATAGGAGGAAAACTCATCTCGGTGAATTCTTTTTCGATGATACTAGCGACTTAGCTTACATAGACCCTAAAAGTCTTTCGAAATACATTAAAAGTTCCACGTGGTTCGACTATAGCAGGTGATTAACCGGCTAGTCCCGTAATGGAAGATCAATAAGTGATCAACTCGTTAATCTTACATCGGGTTTCTGAGATCAGTAGGTGATTAACTTGCTGATCTCTGTGGTATCACAATGGGCCCTTGCGGCCTAAGTGTGTCAGGCAATGTACTCATTGGCTGACAGCCACTTCCACCTAACCTAACCTGCGATCGCTTCAAGATCACTACTCGTAACGCCGGAAATGAAAAGAAGAAGAGTTTCATAGTTTAAAATTTAATAACTACTTTTAATGATTTGTATATCTCAACCTAAATTTGCAAATATTCTAAGTATTTAAGTACAGCAAGGTTCCATTGTAATCCCAAATCTATTCCACAAAAATAATTTGCTAAACAAAGGCTTAATCGATCATCCGAAAGAATGAACGTAAACTATCAACAAGCTTCTGGAACTACATTGGCCTTGTCCAATATAGTTTTTCTTACAACTTTGTTGTACTACGCATGCTTCAAATTATTTTCTGAGCTCTTGTGGAGAAAAAACGTTATAAGTTGGAAGCATCTTGTATGGAGACTGAAGGGGTTCATATCCGATATTTTTTTTTTTAAGCTAAGGGCAGAATAAACAGTAAGTTAACTTAAAATGAGGAAAAATTTCAAGGACGATCATTATTTTCTAAAAAAAAAAGACAACAATGATTTTTCAGGCAACAGTTGGTGAGTTTCTTTCAAACGTCACTGTGTGCAGTCTCTTGCATTTCTTTTTCCATCCCACTCAAACGCATACCGAACCAATGACTAAGCACAAGAAAAGACAAATGAAAAATAATTCTAAAATTGAAAAGTCAAATTAAATTAAGTGCGCAATCCCAACCCTTAATTGAGAACGCATTTCTTTTCACATTTCACTGTGTGCGTTTGCTCTCAAACATTTCTTCTCTGACGAAATTCTTTTTAATATTTCTCTTTCTCCCTCTGGCAAGAATTCAATTTAGGATGCACCCTTAACTCCACCCTGAGCAATAGTTACGATGAGCATAGCATAGCATTGCTCAAGTGTTTTGAGGATAATGTTGACCTACTCGGCATAAAGTGAGGGTGACATATCACTCACTATGCAGAATATGATTGCGTAATCGTTTCCTCATTCTTTTTATGCTGCAATGACTAATAGAATAAAAGAAAAACACAAAAGGATGTTTGTATTGCACATAGGAAAATAAAGAGAAGCACAAGAGTCACACAGTTTGGGGTGCCCCAAGTGACACCGGGGGTGAATAGTCCCATTTTGATGGGGTTGTAGAGTGAGTTGTTATTGTTTCTATTTTGCTTGGTATTGATTAAAGAGCGGTTCTTTGTAGAGTAGGTTTATCGATTACACATGGTAATTTAGGTGAATGGGACAGGCCGTTGTTGTTTCGGCCATAGCACTGTGGGGTGTCTGATTAAATATTCATTGAATGATGGATGAAACTAATTGCACTGAACACATGTCGAATTCCACTTGGCCACACAGGTTGTTGTAGGCAGCATTATTTGATTTGTGGCAAATTTGTAACTTGTGTAGCCCTGTTGATGGACATAGTTCTCCCAAGAGAAATTGACTAATCACAGTGGTTTTCGAAAGCAATTTATCAAACGATATGATGTGAGCGTGGAACATAAGAACAAATATAATTTGTTGGCTTTTATTTAACTTTGTGATAAGATTTTAGGAAGTTAAAGTACTGCTACAAGTCGCAAGTCAGCATTTAGGGATTAATATGGTTTCAAAGATAGCCGCACGTTAGGAAGGTTTAGGAAAACACAAGATTTCTGTGAGAACTAGTCCAAAGTTTTCATTTCATGTCTCTTTAAAGGCGAACAATTTTTACACATAATACCGAGCAGAGTCTGTATAGAAGGAATTTAATATCTATCGAAGATTGATTGGATTTGGCTTTGGATTCATCGGAGAATAGTTATTTACTTAATTGAAACACGGTTTCGAGGATAAATCTTTCGCTACAGTTGTATAGTATAGAAAGTTTAAGTCATGCGATGAGTGTAGTACTTACAAGACTGCAAAGTTATATGTCCCAATAGAGTTAGTTCATCAGACTGATCTTTAAAAATAATAGTTTAGGAAGTAATACCTAACTTACTTTCATGAACTCGTGTTTATAGAAAATTATCACGTATCAGAAAGTAACTGAGGACATAAGGGGAGAGCTTCAAGAGCTACCTACCCACCACAAGACAGATGATATAATACCATCTTATTGTTGGCAAACCTGTAATCAAACTTGAGATTACATTTTTATTCACAGTAAAAATCTGCAATTGAAGGAGGTTGTTCATTTTAGTTCCAAGCACAGCAATTAACTTAGACTAAACGCCGTGAAAGTGTCCTGACTTGAATGTATCAATTAAACCACGTTCAGACGATCCATTAGTTTACTTTGAGCAGATAAAGTGCATCAGTGGAAAGTGATTCGGAAGAAAAATGTACAGCTTTGTATGTCACCGAAATAAAAATTTAAAGAAATATTCGTACTCAGTTCACTGAAAATTAAAAACTCTTGTTATGCCATACTATCCATGATTTTTCACCGCGTTACAAATTTTTTCAAAATTAAGATTTTTGATGGCATCATAATATCTAGCGCATACCTACTCCTTTTTATCGCGCACCACCACACTGAAGCATATCCCCAATAAGCTCAAAGGCATGTTTTTATAACTTCACCTTTAGCAGGAAAAGTGCAAAATGATCCTATTTGAAGCTTATTGTAGATTTTTTTTACCTGTTTTGTACGAGTATGTTTCCAAATATCACTAAATTTATGGGTTTTGAATGTACTTATTAATGAATTTTTTTTAAATGTTGTTTCGTGTATCAAAAAAAACAAAGAAACTTTATTTATCAGGCATTTTATGAATAACAATCACCTCAAAATCAAAGTTTTGTTCGAGGAAAATTTGTTCGAAAAAAATTAAAAAAAATTAAAAATCTGGCAAACCTAAAACCATATGATCCCAATTGAAATACAAATTTAAAAATGTATTTCTACTAAAAATTAGTCCAAAAATGAGGTCTTTACCATCAGTATGGTCAGAGAAATTGAATTTAACAACGATCTGGGTACACCAAAGTCAGCCTTATTTTAAATCGTCCAAAAGTGATGTCAGAAATGAGAAGTGAACTTTTCTGAAGAATATTTTTATTCCTAGACTAGCTGAGCCACCCGGCGTTGCTCGGGTCTGTAGTATTAAGGTTCCCGTTCTCGTTTTTCCGCTTAAGTGGGAACTTGGGGATAAAAAATAATCGTTAATGTAGCATTAATAAGCCATTGTGACTGATGGATAATGTAACATCCTAGAGTTGAAAAATTTTTTGAAATCGGTCAAGTAACGTTAAGTTTTCGGTTCTCGTTCCCGTTTCTGTTCCCGTGGGATTATAGGGATGAAATATAGTCTAGGTTACTCATGGAGGGGGGTAATGTAGCACTCCTAATGCCGAAAGAATTTTAAAAATCTGTCCAGTAGTTTATAAGTTTCCGTTCGCAACTCCGTTCCTGTGGGAATATGGGGATCAAACCTTGACAGGAACCATTTATAAGTCATTGTCACTGAGGGATAATGTAACTTTAAGGTTCCTGTTCTCGTTCCCTTTTCTGTTCCCGTGGGGTTATATAGGGATGAAATATAATCTAAATTACTAATGGAGGGGGATAATGTAGCAATCCTAATGCAGGTAGGGTTACAGAAATCTGTCCAGTAGTTTCTAAGTTTCCATTCCCAAACTCGTTCCTGTCAGAATATCCGCGCAATTTTTTAAATTCCGTTCCTCTGGGAATATGGGGAACAAACCTTGACAGGAACCGTTTATAAGTCCATGTCACTGAGGGATAATGTAACATCCTAGAGTTGAAAGAATTTTGGAAATCGGTCAAGTAACTTTAAGGTTCCCGTTCTCGTTCACGTTTCTGTTCCCGTGGGATTATAGGGATGAAATATAGTCTAGGTTACTGATGGAGGGGAATAATGTAGCACTCCTAATGCCGAAAGCTTCTAAGTTTCCGTTCCCAATCCCTTTCATGCGTTTTCGTTTTCGTTGACAGGAACCATTTATAAGTCTATGTCACTAATGGATAATGTAACATCCTAGAGTTGAAAGAATTTTTGAAATCTGTAACTTTAAGGTTTCGGTTCTCGTTCCCGTTTCTATTCCCGTGGGATTATAGGGATGAAATATAATCTTAATTACTAATGAAGGGGGATATTGTAGTAATCCTAATGCAGGAAATGTTATAGAAATCTGTCCAGTAGTTTCTAAGTTTCCCATTCAAACCTTGACAGGATCAAACCTTGACAGGAATCATTCATTAGTCTATGTCACTGAGGGGTGAATGTAACATCCAAGAGTTGAAAGAATTTTTTAAATCGGCCAAGTAACTTTAAGGTTTCGGCTTTCGTTCCCGTTTCTATTCCCGTGGGATTATAGGGATGAAATATAATCTTATTTACTAATGGAGGGGGATAATGAAGTAATCCGAATGCAAGAAATGTTATAGAAAGAAGAAGTTTCTAAGTTTCCCTTTCCCAAACCCGTTCCTGTCAGAATATGGGGATCAAACCTTGACAGGAATCATTCATAAGTCTATGTCACTGAGGGATGAATGTAACATCCAAGAGTTGAAAGAATTTTTTAAATCGGTCAAGTAACTTTAAGGTTTCGGTTCTCGTTTCCGTTTCTGTTCCCGTGGGATTATAGGGATGAAATATAATCTGTATTACTGATGGAGGGGATAATGTAGCACCCCTAATGCTGGAATCGTTTTAGAAACCTCTCTAGTAGTTTCTAAGTTTCCAGACCCATTCCTGTGGGAATATCAATTTTTAAATTTTTTTATGTCATAAGAACCTTCTCCTGACAATAACAAACACAACAAAAAAAGAATTGGCCAAATTGGTCCAGGCGTTGTTGAGTTATGCGCTTACCAACACATTTTGCGATTCATTTTTATATATAAGAAGATTATGACCAAGAAGTACATACTAAAGTATGTAATACGAACTACGGGACATCCTGTATATTAAGGTGATTTCGTACAAGGTATACCGTTGAAAGAAATTCGCAAGGTCTCCCATGCTCCCCAAGCTCTGTTGTGCTGCTTCATTAATTTATTTAAATGGAGGTTATATAGAGCGCTCTGTGAGATTTGGATTAAGGAATTATGAGTACGATTTATGAGTACAAAATACTAAAGTGAGGACTTTCATTCAGAGTTTATTTCAGAATGACTTCCTTTTTCCGGTTCTCCACCTCTTTTACAATAATTTGTCGGTAACGTTTTGTGGTCGATTGGCTGAAGAATGTAATCATTTTGTTCAATTTATTGCTATTAGTAGTGAATTTATTTCCCACATCTCGAACTCGAAAAATGAACAGGAGCAATAAATGTATTTTTACGGCTATTAAAACTTGTTTTTTTTTTAAATAATTAACGCACACTTCAAGGGGTTGTAACTACCCTTATAATGTTAAGAACACAGTGAGGGTGTTAGGAAATAAGGATAGGATGGAGAAGGAGATGCCGATGCGCATTATTCTTGAATTTCTGTACATTATATTGCTTGGGAAAAATTGAGTTGGGTAAAGCACTCCACATCCAGGTTGAGCGGCGAAAATATGAATCTCTATACTTAACTGTACGACCGAAGTAGGGCTGAAGGGAGAACTGATGAGCATTCCTTGGGGCGAGGTATTGCGGCTAAATTGTTTCAGGAGAGGAATGCTACTGGCTATTTCACAAGAGTACTGTTTGTAAAAGAAGCGATAAAAAAAAGTGAGGCAAGTAACATTTCGACGGTGTTCAAGAGAATCAATCGATTCTACAATTAAGCTATCACCTATCAATCTCAATGCTCTGTTTTGTATCCTATCAAGTAGGCGCAAGAAGAGAGAAGCACCTGACCTCAATCAATCCAAGCTTGCAACTGAGCTGAATTTAAGCTTCATCCGTATACAAGTCATCAGTTGAGTGGTTTGTTTGCGTTGGTAGATCATTAATAAAAATCAAAAATAGCACCGGACCAAGAATCGATCCCTGTGGAACATCACAGAAGATATTGAGAGGGCGGGAGATTTTATCATTAATATCAACAGCTTGCCTCCGGCCACTAAGATACGATAGAATTGTATCAGCAGCACTATTTCAGAATCGAAACTGATTTTTTGATAAGCTTTTTTTTTAAGACTGACCAAATGCTTTGGACAAATCAGAAATCTACTAAGGTAGGGCATTGTCGATATCATTTTGAATACCATCTGAAACTTTTAAGATAGATGTCATGCAACCTTGTTTAAAATCAGATTATTTATCCGTTGAGAGCTTATTATATTCAAAAAATTACTTATTTGTGTATGTAGGCAATTTTTCTAAAACCTTGGATAGAAACGGTAATATTGAGACAGGTCTACATATAATTTTTGCTGTTTTCTTTGTGTTGGGAAAACATAATATCATAATGATTGTGTTAGAAACGTTCGTAAAAAGAAACAAAATGAACTGTAAAGCATTCGTACCTTCAGTTCATGGACTAATTTCTTCATTGAACCATTCAATTTGAAAAAGCAAAGTCCGTTCCAAGCAGCGAGCCTTATCATGTGAATTTTTCAATGTCGATCTAAGGCAAATTAGACTTGTTTGGTTATTTCAAAGCCCAGTAAAACAGCGCCAAGATATTAAATTGATACGAATTGTTGCTAGCCTCTTGCTCCCTCACCATAATCGTAATCTCAAAAACCCCGGTTAACATCATTTATGACTAATCCTCACCCGAGCAGAAGCCCTCAACCAATTACTAATTATTTTTCGTAAACACCAAAGCAAACATAAGTTAATTTACCATTATGCTCTTTTGAGGTCCCCGAACAATATAAAGCCGATAATTCAACGTTTACTCGATCTGTTACGTGCTCATACCAAACTCAAATCAATTTTTTCTTTCAAATTCTCTCACATCACGTACCAATCCTCCTGTCGCAGATTATTATTATTTCGTATTTGATTTTGATCTTCATCTTAATCGTATGCTAATAAAATAAAATAAATGTCTGTCATACTTCAATAAAGCGGCGCCAAGTCATTCATTTCGTATCCAACCCCGCAGACCGCAACGATCAGTGATGATGTTGATATAAATCTGCCTTAAGTTTACATGAAAATCTGAAATCGAATCTTCTCGATTCTATTTTATTCGATCCATGCGAACCCTGGTCGTATCTCAAACAAACACCTTCTCATAATCTCAAAAGCCACAGAAAACAAATAAATACTGGTTTCTCTCTCGACGTCGCGTCGTGCAGCGCCACGCAGTGTCACATCATGCCACGAACAACCAAGTACGTCATACTTGAAACACTTGCTCGTTTCTGCTAATCAAACTCATTCAAACAACATGATGACGTTAAATCGAGTAGGTCGATGATGGGCTTTCGACGTCTATACCTATCCACTGAAAATATATCTACCACAAGCCGCAATACCAACAAAACCACTAATTGTAAATGCAGCCCACACACCATGTGCCGTACGTCGTCGTTGTAGCCACTGCTGCTGATCGTGTCGCCGCCGCCGCACGGTTCTGCCCATTTATGTAGGTAGACCTGATACCAACCCACCTGGGTTCGCGATACTACGAGTGTTTGCCGTCTAAACTTTGCAATAGATGTTTCGTTTCACAACTACTTTCGGAAGTGGTTATGGGTGCAAAACCAAAATAAAAATGTCTGTTAAATTACCCTAACAAAACATCTGAAGTATTTGAATCGTAGATGAAAAGACAAGCGAAACTCAAAAGTAGCGATAAACTCTGTCTGATAATAATAGATGTTCATTAATGTGGTAATAAATATTATTTTTGCGAATAACACCCAACAGTCAAAGATACGATGTTATTGTTTTTCATATTATTCAAAGTTGATAACTAGTTATTATTTTTTTATATGGCATTTTGTTTGGTCGGATTTAATTGACATGACAAAGAGAGGAAAAGTGTTGAGTATAAGTTTCGATATGGAGGAAAAAAAAGAAGAAATTAGGCAAAACAAAGTTGTCGCACGTTTTGGTTTTACCGATGACATAAAAGAATTTGTGTGTGTCTCTCGCTGTCTCTATTTGCCAAATAAATAACGTGACAGTATTTTTTAGTGAAAATGAAATTTAACCTATTCTTCTGAAATTTATTGACTGAAATGGGCAACAATTATGCACATGCTTGAAATTTTAAAGTATTCAGTTATGAGAAAATAAAAAGAGCAGAAATATGTGAATGACTTTGTTTGCTAGTTATACTCCTGAGAGTGACTACTTGGAAATGGTTCTTTTGTTTTTATGAAAAAAAAGTACCTATCTTCCATTTTTTTTTAATTTCTCAAAATCTTTCTCAATCGGTTCACAGTGTTTGACTTAGAACTAAGAACTGTTTGACTTAACCAAAGTAAAGAAAAAAACTAATATTTGAAGAAAAAATCTTGGACACTTTAACAACTTGAATTGACAATTTAATTGAAGAACAAAATATAAACTTTCAAAAAGACGATTTCTCAAAATTCAAATTAATATCGGAGACATTTGCAGGTATTTTGCTGAAGAGTATCCAAACTAGAACGGCTGTAATTACTTCTTACTTAGGTGGGCATTACAGTTCGGGGTGAACCTGGGCCTCAACCAACATCCTTCTATAACGATTTCGATCTCGGGCGAGCTCTCTCCAGTTTCGCACTCCAAGTCGGTTGAGGTCTTCATCCACTTGATTACGCCACCTAAGACGAGGTCTTCCCCTTCCGCGATTTCCCTGCAATGCGCTTTCGAACACCCGACGAGCCGGAGCGTTTGGGTCCATCCGCTCTACATGGCCCAACCATCGTAGCCTCGCGATGCGTACTCTTCTGGCTATGCCCATGTCGCGGTACAGCTCTTACAGCTCGTTGTTGTATCTTCTTCTTCACTTATTGTCTTCGCATACGGGACCAAAGATCATTCGGAGAATTTTTCTTTCGAAACGACCAAGGGTTTCCTCATCCGCTTTCGATAAAGTCCATGCTTCCGCACCGTACAGCAGGACTGGGATGATTAAGGTCTTATACAAGGTCACCTTGGTTTTTCTAGAGAGGGGTTTGTTTCTCAATTGCCTTCTTAACCCAAAGAAGCAACGGTTGGCAAGAGTTATTCTCCATTTGATCTCCGCACTGATGTTGTTGTCCGTGTCTACAGCGGATCCTAGGTAGACGAAGTCCTGTACTATACCTCGAAGTTATGTCTGTCTATTGTGACGTTTTGTCCAATTCGTCGATGTTCTGTGTCCTTGTTTGATGACAGCATATACTTCGTTTTGCTCTCATTAACCATCAAACCCATTTTTGCCGCTTCTGTTTCAATACTCGCAAAAGCACCTATGACATCACCCTTATTTCTTCCCATTACGTCAATATCGTCTGCATAGGCGAGTAATTGCACAGACTTTTGAAAGATTGTTCCTCTGGTGTTGACGTTTGAGTTTCTTACAATCTGTTCAAGTATGATGTTGAAGAAATCGCATGACAGTTTGTCGCCTTGCCTAAAGCCTTTTTCGACATCAAAGGTCTCGGTGAGTTCTTTTCCGACCTTGACGGAGCAGCGTGAATTCTCCAAAGTCATCCTGCATAGTCGTACGAACTTTGCAGGGATGCCGAAACTAGACATGGCTCTGTACAGCTCGTCTCTGTAAATACTGTCATACGCGGCCTTGAAATCGATAAAGAGGTGGTGAATATCGATATTATGTTCTCGGGTTTTTTCCAAGATCTGCCGTAATGTGAAAATTTGGTCTATTGTGGACTTCTCTGGTCTAAAACCACATTGATAAGGACCTATCAAGTTGTTGACGTGGGGTTTCAGACGTTCACATATTACAGCAGACAAGATCTTATAAGCGACGTTAAGGAGGCTTATCCCTCTGTAGTTGGCGCAATTATGAGGGTCTCCCTTCTTTAGGATCGGGCATACGATACTGAGGTTCCATTCATCGGGCATGCTTTCTTTCGACCATATCATGCAGATCAGCTGGTGCATGCTCCTTTCCAACTGATCTCCAGCTGCCTTGAAAAGTTCGGCATCAAGGCCATCTGCACCTGCAGTCTTATTTGATTTAAGTTTGCATATGGCAAGCTTAACTTCCTCTAGGTCGGGAGGACGGCATTCTTGATCATCGTTTAAACTGAATGGAGCAATCTGCATGACAGCGGAATTTGTGTCCTGATCGCCTTTAAGCAGTCTGAGGAAGTGATCTTTCCAGATCCTCAGTAACGACTGTGACTCTACAACTATGTTTCCCTACTGGTCTTTACAGGCTTGAGTTCAGGGCTTGCCACCCTGGCAGGATCTTTTTACCTTTTGGTAAAACTTCCGAATCTCGTTCCTGTCATGGCACCTCTCTATTTCCTCAAACGAGCGCTTCTCATGCTGCTTCTTTTTCTTTTTGAAAAGTCGGTGTTCTTCCCTTCTTCTCTCCTTGTAAATCTCGTTATACTGATCGTAAGCAGCCTTGAACGGCTGTAATACGAAACTTTAAACTCGTTTTTCTCAAAACTATCATTTCCAAAACTACGGCTACGATTTCTCGAGCCACTGATTTACCTAAAACTTCTTCTTATGATCTTCTCTATGGTTGGAACTACGCTTAACCTTCAAATTCCTATTTTTTGTTGTTTTTAAAAATTATAAAAACTCCGAAAAAGTGTCGCTGACAGTCGCTTTTTATGAAAAATTTTCGTTTCATTTTTTCCGTAGTTCCGACCATAGGGAGCCACATCAAAATAATAAACTTTTTTGTTTCCGATTGCTTATTAGGGTTGGAATCGTGGCCATGGTCACGTGCCAAGTTTTCGAGACCTCTACTTGTTGACTTTTAACTTTTTAACTATTTTTATGTTAAATAATAACTTATAAGAAAATGTATAAATAAAATATTGATTGCTTTTCTTACCACAAATCAAAAACTACCTGAAACTAATGCCTCTAGACCAGAACACCCCCTTGAGGCAGTGTGATCGATTAGGAAAGTAGGAAAGAAATAGAAGGGAATGCGAAAGGAATGCGAAGAAAAGACTGTTAGGTAAAGCATTCCACATTCCGTCTAGCCACAGAATGAATCTCTATATTTCACTGTGCGTTTGATATTGAGCTGAAGGTAGAACTGATTTGCATTCCTTGCGAGGTAGGTAGGAATGCAACTGGCTATTTCATCCGAACACTGTTTATGAAAAAACGGTAGAAAAGAGAGAGAGACATGAAACAAACACATTATATGGATCCCTTTTGAGTTGTCTTTTGCTCTGAATTTTTCTAAAACTTAACTTGAAAACTTTCTGGGCGGTAAAGTAGCAACGTATTAAATTTTTTCTTGTGATACGGTGATTCTGGAAATGAGTCTAACCATGGTGATTAACCATTCTTTCAATTGCGTCCAGCTACAAACGAATGGAACGGATTCTATGAGTCGAGGTCTTAACTAGACGTTTATTAACAGATACCTACTTTTCATAGAAGCGGGGATAAGACTCTACCTTATGGTGCATCTCGATTGATAGTTCTTTTAGAAACGAGACATCTTAAATTGAGTTCAATATCTCTTTTTTTACCTTGAGGCTAGGCCTTTAATAATAATGTCTCCAGCGCCGTTGTAATTGCAAGCTGGAAACATTATTATTAACGGCCGTCTTAACGTCAAGCGAAATAGTCTCCGTAATCGTGGGGAGTACAAAGGATTCTTTAGATCCAAATGTGGTGTTGTCGCTTGAGGCTGAACCCCCCATTCCAACCTAACGTCGAGCAATACGAATAGGTTGTCCTCTTTGTGATAAAAGTAATATTCGACATTGTTTACCAATTTTTGCAGGGCAGTTTTTACCAATTTTCTCTTGCAATAACCCTGTTTTGCTGTAGAGACTACATTTAATTCCAGCGCGTTAAGAAATAATGACAATAGATTGGTCTGAGGCAAATATTTCAAATCAACAAAAGAAATTTGAATAAAAAAATTACACTTCTCATGAAGTATTTGGTGCCGTGCAACAAAGCCGTGCGAAATAAGGCCGAAGGGGCTTTATTTCCACTTAAAATCGGAAATAACGTCGAATTGTAACAATTTCCTAATTCGACCTTATTTCGCAAAAAAATTGTAATAAGTGGAAATAATGTCGATTTCTGGATTGGGGATATTTGTGTGGTAGGCGTTATTACCCAATGCAAAACACCACATGTATTGTATATTGAAGTAACAAACAAAATTTTATTCCTGTGAAAACAAACAAGAAAGGTATACTTTTGCAATGAAAAGTTAGCATTACATCATGTCATAAGATCTTTATCTGAGATGAGTTGTATTGTGAAAAGTTATTTATTAAGCAGCTGAGCGCAGTGCGGAGTGGGGGCCGTGGCGGCGCGGACGCAACACCGCGCCCGCGGGCCCACGCGCCCGCACCGCCGCGAGCGGGCTGGCGCCGGGCGGCGCGGGCGCGTGGGGCGGCGCGGGCGCGTGGGGTGTCGCGGGCGCGTGGGCCCGCGGGCGCGGTGTTGCGTCCGCGCCGCCACGGCCCCCCCTCCGCACTGCGCTCAGCTGCTTAATAAATAACTTTTCACAATACAACTCATCTCAGATAAAGATCTTATGACATGATGTAATGCTAACTTTTCATTGCAAATTCTTGAGAGAATTACCGCTATTCCCACCATAAAAACAAATTTTTTTCTCTTTCGCCGCATTTCTGCATATAATATGCCCTGTACAATTTTTTTTTTTTCAAAACTATTCTACATGCCATATGGGTGATGTGCTTCTTTGTAGAATTTTTGTTCAATTTCGACTTTATTACCTTCCGATTTCTATCTGGTTTGTGATTTTTCCCAGTTCGACTTTATTTCCTCTTTTTCGGCGTTATTGCCACTTCGCTAAGGAAATAGCGCCGACCCTTGTAAGAGGTACAACTCGACATTATTGCCACATAGGAGTGGTAATAAGGTCGTTGGGGCCTTATTTCGCACGACTTTGTTGCACGGCACCGAAGTATTTCATTTTGTATTTTCACAGCATGAAATGTTGCCTTACAACAAACTACATTTTTCCGAAGCTACTAAAACTTGTTTTCTTTCCTTTTCAAAATATTTTCTTGCAATTTTTGGCTTTAATTCATCACCGAACTACATAGTTTCATAAGACTATTCCCATCGGCCACATTTTAATCTAGACATTACAGTTTCGTCGAAGGAATAACCTCATAAAACCTTAACTGCAGCATAAAGCCATATTCAAGCTCAGTCTAGTGATTTTCCCATTGAGCTAAAAACAAAAAAGCTTGCACAGTGTGAGACAAAAATGGAAGTCGCTGCCAGTAACCAGTTAACAACTTCAACTTAAACGTAATCGGCTAAATTCGGTAAACAGCACACATGGTGCCATAAAAGCAACGGAGTAGTCATTATGGACACTTCTAAAAAAAAAAAAAAAAACAAACCCATTTTTAAGTAAACACTTGAACAGCAGATACACACGAATTACTCACCGCCTACGAGTAGATTCAGTCTACAGATCAGTTGGCCACTATTTTGTGTATCTATACGATGATAGTAATCATAATAATAATAATTTGTATCTCATATTTCGCCGTTAAGAGGCCACCTACCTGTAACTTCACTTACAAGCTGATATCTAATCAATTATTCTTGTCTGCACTTTGAATCGGATGTCACTGTCACCAAGTGGTGTAGCTTTCTTTATTTCGAATTAATTCCATTGCCTATTCCCTATTAGATTTCAATTCACTATGCCATTCCATGCCGAACCAAATCCGTGATATTTTTTTTTGTCATTAGAAATTATATCTCAGAATGGCGAATTGTATGTACTTGCCGTTTGCATCATCGATCTATTCAGTTAAGTAAACATATGACCATGATCCCAGAGTCTCAATAGCCGGTGCCGTTGATTGGAGCGTAACGTGAGGCTTTGAAAAAGCCGGATAGATTGCGAGTGAGAAATTGGAAACGCAAATGCATCGCAGCATCTATTTGAACTTTGGACACTAACTCCTACACAGGCATTAGGGTCATGCAAAACAAGAGAGAGGAAAGCAATTAACTAATCATTTACTTACCTGACATTTACGTAATAAATTAATTTTATTTTTGCATGTATTTGTTAAAAATGAGAGAACAAACAGAGAGGGAAAATGATTATTCGTCTAAGTTGGATGCTATCATCAGTGTATTTTTGGGTAGTTATTTTTTTTTTGTTTTTATTGAATGGTTGTTAAATAATTATGGCGACGATGGAATGTTGTGGTTTTTATTTACAAGTGAATGCGAACTATTTTCAGAGAAAAATGCTTTGTCTTGGAAATGTAACAAGTATAGTTGATTCATGATTACGAAACTACATTATGAGCAAAAATGTCTGGATATATTTTGTATTGTTGCTATAGAAATCGTTTTATGGCGAAGCTTGTCAACTTTGTTTAAGGTTCTGGGAAATATTAATTCGTGAACCTAAAAACAAAATCATTTGTTTTCTTTACTAAACACTAGCTTTTATTTTACTATGCTTGTAATCTTCTATTAAAAAAGAAACGATAAAATGTTTAAGCGAAAAAAAGAAGACAATGGAAAGGCTGCATGATCCGTGAACCCTATACCCATCCTGGGAGAACCATTATTGCTACCGTAAGATCTTGGTATAATTTTATGGCCCAATTTAAATAAGAAATCGATTTATATATAAATTATTGTTTATTGATAAGAATAAAGGATTGTCTTAACGTGTAAAATGTGCTTAAAATTTTAATAGAGACACATTCGGGGCAGTGAGCGGTTATGTTTGACATACAAAATGGGTCTCGACAACTGCTACACTTGACTTCGATTTTACGGTCTTTGTCTTTTAGACAGAGGGTACATTGTGTGGTGATAATATTTATTAATTATTACCAATTATTTGGTTTAAATAGATGGGATAACGTCGAATTCTAATTTATAATTTTACTTACATTACTATTATTACATATAAGACATTTTTTTTTTTTTAAACTGATTAAGGCTCAATAATTACAAAACCAAAAACTCCGAATCTCTTTAATGCTCGTATACATAATTATAATTAAAAACGAAAATGTATATGCTTCTATTAGAATTTTTCTGTAGATGTACCGCACGTTTGTTCCCTTTGTTAATAGACTCAAAGTGGGGCAGAAGTAGTGTTCTTGTACGATAAATTACATATTTCGATCAGTTTTAAGTGATTTTTTGCATTATAAAGCCTTGTATAAGTGTAAAAATGAGTTTAAATTTAATTTGTTTAAAAAAAAAACCGAATTTTCGAGGTTGTTAACATATACACTTATAAGAAAATCGTTGGTTTTCATTTACGGGATAGTACGATATCCATGGCCCCGCGATCTGACAATGAATTTGGATTTACTAGACCAAAATAAAATGAAAATGTAAAATAAAATTTTTTACTTTGTTTTCAAAAAATCGACACTTGAAATCAAAAAATATTTTTGCTTTACGTGCTTGAATATAAAGAGAAACGCGTGCAGCTTAATAATCTAGGTGTTCACTGGCCAAAGTTTGTGGAAATGCGGGGAATGTGTGAGGTCTGCTATATAACAAAATGCAGTCGAAACTATTTTTCAAAAGCAGTCATTGTTCGAATATTACTTTGTATTCGATTGCTTGCCAGGGTACTTGGACCGTGAGAAGCTCGAAGATTCCACAAATGGTTCTTTGTGCCTTTGTGTATCGTAGATAATTCACCACTTACCTCTGGTGGGAGGAAGCGAATCTAGTTGAACAGAGCAGCAAAACAAAGACGCGAGCTACTTTCATGTTGAAAAGAACCTGTGAAAATTATTGCATTTTAATATTATTTATATAATGTATAAAAAAAGCTTACTTGACTAATTTAAAATTAATAACAATCTACAATGAATTTCTTTAAAGTCAAGATGCATTGAACAAAATGATTAAACTCTAAGTTAATATGATGCACGTTGACCAGGTATGCACTAGTCGAAGTGCATTGAAGTAACTATGCTGACTACATTCAGCGAAGCTGAATTAAAGTTGGTGTCAGCATAATGAAATAAAAAAAGGTATACAGCGAAGATGTATTTTAGGTTGGTGAATTAATTAAATATTAATCTGATCGATTAAATATATACAGTCATTGTAACCTATATCTCTGTTGCAATGGTAAAAAACTGCTTTCCTTTATATCATGGAATACTTTTTCATTAATTTATGATTTTTAACACTAACAAGTCCATTTTCTTTTTTAATAAAAAGGATTATATTAATTTTAGTTAAATAAAAAGTAAAAAAAATATTAAATTTTATAAATTTTTTTTATATACCGTAAGCCCAACGGTATTTTTGTGTACCACTTTCACTTTTTGACCTTAGGTGTAATTGAAAATTTTAACCGAGTTAACTTTTTCAACAAAGGGTTAAAGAATGTAGTTTAAAGGCTATTCATTAAACTCCTTCTAAGTCTTAGACTCCAAATTATGCATTCAATAAACATTGATTCAAAGAATAAATCATAAAGTACATGTCTTCACATAATTTCCCTGTTTTTGCATTATTTTGCAATCTCTGTGAGGTTCACTTAAATGGGTTGTGAATACCCTTATAATGCAATAGAACACTGTACGAGCGTTTGGAAAATAGGAGAGGATTAAGTAGGAGGCACCGATGCACATGGATTAAAATTTTTGCAGATCATAAACAGAGTTAGGTAAAGCATTCCACATACGGTTAGAGCGGCTCACTAAACTTAACTGTACGTCTGAAGTTTGGTTCAAGGTAAAACTGATGGGTATTCCTAACGAGGTGGGTGTTGCGGCTTAACTGTTTCATGAGAGGAATGCATCTGACTATTTCACTAGAGCATTGTTTGTGATGTAGGCTTTATAAATTGAAGCCAGATCAGAAGGGGTGAAAAATTTCCTGCATTGTCTTAAGAAACCTAAGCAGCCTTTTTGGTGGTTTCAAATATGTGGTAATTCCAACAAAGATAATCGTTAATACACATACCAAGTACTGACTGCTTTTCGGTTTCTTGGATGCAGATACCATTCGGATACTTAGCTTTTACGACAAGAGACAGCACTGAGTTTTTGAAGTATTGAATTCTACTCGGTTTCTATTACCCCATGTAACAATGCCATCAAGGTCAGAATTCAATAAGCACAACCGTTCCAGTTCCACATCCGAATATGAGAAGCTTAGGGACGAGTCGTCATCAAAACAGTCAAAAGGATTAAAAGTTTAAGGCAAGATATTGTTTATGAAAATAAGGAAAATAGTCTTAGAAAAACTGAGCCCTGGGGCACAGCACCATTTGTAAAGTTGGTATCAGACTTCAAACCATCCAATACAACTAATTGAACGGTCGGAAAGGTAATTCCAAATTTAGCAAAAAAAAAGACTCATCGATACCCAAAGTACGCATATTCCATAAGAGAGCTTGATTCCAAACTCTATGAAATGCCTTAAAAATAATAAATGCAATAACCTTACTTTCTCCAAAACAGTGTGAAGATTGGTTTCAGTTTTCGGTGAGATGTGACATTAAATCACCAGTGAACCTTTAGCTACGAAAACCGTATTAGGAAGTTATTCTATTCTTTGACATTCATGCAATCTCATGCAATTTTTTGCTTTATTTTCTGCAAAAAATCTCATGAGCTCCTCTGGCTGCCGTCCTTCTTTTTGTGACACTTTATTTCCAAAAAGTTTATTTCCTTGAAGCTTGGTTAGGTTAGGTTAGGTTAGGTGGAAGTGGCTGTCAGCCAATTAGTATGTGCGTACGTGCATTGCCTGACACACTTAGACCAAAAGGGTCCATTGTGATACCACAGAGATCAGCAAATTAATCACCTAATGATCTCAGACACTCGATGTAAGATCACCCATTAATCTTCCAATACGAGACTAACCGGTTAATCACCCGCTAGTCGAACCACGTGGAACTTTCAATGTATTTTGAAAGGCTTTAAGGGTCTATGTAAGCTAAGTCGCTAGTATCGTCGAAGAAGAATTCATCACCAAGATGAGTTTTCCTCCTATGAAGTAGTGCAGGGCATGAGCAAAGAAGGTTTTGGTTTCTTCCTCTTCTTCATCCATGCAGCTTCTCCAGAAATCATTGGAATATACACCAAATCTTTTGGCGTGTCTTCCTATTAGACAATGTCCCTTAAGAAAACCTGTGGTAGAACCTAGATACAGGCGGTTTAAGGCCAACAAATTATTCAAGCGTTTTAAGTCTGCACACGGCCAAACTTTTTGGTTACAAGGCAGTTGTTACTCTCAGTCCATCTGGTGTTTGTTAACCTTATAGCGTCTTGCCTCAGAAACTGAACTTTTAAATTGCAAAGCTGGAAAACAATTCTGAGGGCAAGCTTAAAATCGAGTTGGTTCACGTAGTTGAGCAAACAGAATAAAAATAGCGGTCATTGTAGCTTTGTTGTTAATTTTTATTAAATTATTTTACAGTTTTTATTGATTTCAAGCAAATCATATGCGTCGATATCAATTTTTATTTATCTATTGAATTTCATCATTAACTCGTAATTTTGTTTACTTCAAAGTTCTGTCTCATGATTCTATTTTCATTTCAGATGTTGTTTCAGTAGGCGCGTGGGCTAATCCTGTCGAACATTTCAATCTGCTGATTCAAAATACTTGTAAGTTCCTACAGTAATCTGTTTTGAACTCAAATGAGTTCCACAGACACAAACATTACTGAAATATGTAGGCGTTTCGGAAGCAATCAGTTATTACATCCATTTTAGGACAAAGACTGAATATGAAACGTCCAATAGCAATCACAACAATTAATTCACATGAATCGGTGTGATGTGAGTCACGAATCACGATATACTATTTCATTGTCACTGGTCATCCGCTGTTTCTGGAATAATCAAGAACCGTGTTACATTAAACAACATGAACAATACAATCCGCCTCTTATGCAACTGAGAAATGTTGTCGTCGACTCGAAAAGGCAATACAAGGCAACACACGTTCACGTCCACGTCCGACCGATTGTTTGTTTGTGCATCTATCGGATGCGCCCTCATTTCGTATTCCGCGCCGATAAAATACGATCAGAGATGTTTCGTTGATTCGAATAGTAGATCACTTCAAAATCGAACGATAACGTCGACAAATTGTCATGTTTATTAGTTTCCTAAGATATTGCCATACATATTTCATGGGAGGAATTTATTTGGGAAAGTGTTTCTGTTTATTTTTGTTTTAGAAGACCCGCCTACGAACAGGACGCCACTGTCACTCTTAAAAGGGTAACAGCCGAGGCGGTTGGTTAATCCAATGACGTGGCATAAATGTGTTTTAACAAAATAAAGAAGCAAACAAAAAAATGTTATTTCATCTCATTATCAGTTTGGTTTTGGGAATTCTTTTAGAGCATCGACGCGACATGGCACATCGCGCGATGTGTCATGCAACCGAAAATGTTTCTCTAAGAAAATGTTTTTTAAATCTTTTTTGCATTTGTAAATACAAATCGTTGCCAAGTTGTATAAACAGAAAGATCCACAAAAAAAAAAAAAAAAATAACAAATAAATAAATAAATGAAAAAAGAGAAGAAAAAAACAATCTTCGATGCCGGATACATTGCGCAGCATCCTCTTTTTCGATCTGTGTGAGCCTATGGATGTGAAAATCATGTTCAGAGTTTTAATTACTTTTTTCATCTCAAAATTGTGGTTACACTCGATTTCTTTTAAAAAGTAAAAAATAAAAATAAATTTCGTTTGGTGTTTGTATACACAACCAACAGCAGAAAATCGCATCAGTTGAAGGTGAAAAATATTTATTGTCCCAGATTTTGGGAAAATTTTCTTTTCACTTGATTGCGCATCAGTTTTTTTTTGGAAAGTGCTTTTGGGTGAAAAATGAAGAGGAGATTTTTTCTGACATTGACATACTTAAATTCGTAAGTGAAGACATTTTAATATCCTTAGTGGTTTTACAGCTTCTTTGTTTTGAGGAGAAGACAAAGCAGAAATTTTTAGCATATAAATCATCGAGTATAGAGCTGTGGTGACGGAGGGGATAAGGGGATAAAGTTAAGTGTCATACCATTAGACTGTGCAATGTCATCAAATTCATTGCTTAAAATGAAAGAAAAAACACAAACCTCGTCAGTTGTGACAATTCACGAGATATGAGATCTAAAGACTCGGGAAGTTCTACGATTTATTAGACCTATCATTAAATTTTGAACGTGTAGTACAAAATCCATTTTCAACTTTAGGACTATAACGAAATTACTACTCGTTGAGTAAACTTTTGAACCAAAAAAAAAATCATTTTGAATGAATTTATGAATTGTAAAATAAGATACATGTAGAGAATGCAGAAATAGATTTCGGTTTGTTTTATAGACATTTGAAGATAGCAGAGAGAAAATGGTTTTTTCGTTTAAAATTATTTCACCGTTAGAATGCTAATCATTCCCATACTGCCTCAAGAACGGGAATGGGAACGAGAATGTAAACTTTTTATTAAAAGGGCTACAAAACTACTGAGCCGCCTTGAACGAAAATTATAACAAAAGTGGTCTAGAACCTGAGAAATACCATTGGCTATACATATTTCCTCGGGAACGGGAATATAACCAAAAGTTTAGAAAATACCAATTTCAAAATTTCATTCTTCGTTAGAGTGCTTCATTGCCCCTGAGCAACATAGATTATATTTCATTCCCATATTCCTACAGGAACGGGAACGTCTATTCAAAAACCACGGGACCGATTTGAAACATTTTTCGACTTTTAAAATATGTAACATAGGCTATATTTCATCCTCATATTCCCAAGGCAACTTAAGGCGAACATCAGAGACATAACCGGCAACTTGGAAAATACTGGACTGATTTTAAAATTCTTTCAGTGATAAAGTGCTACATTTTCCCTGAGTAACATAGACTACACATCATCCCCGTTCTCCCACTGGAATGGAAAATTAGAAAAAACTTTTCTTAATTTACTCATTTCGATCACCGTAGGGCGCGAGATACGCCGGCGGCGCGGCGGCGCCGCACCAGTCGGATGAGCTAGTTCTTATAAATTTGTCATTCCTTTCGCATGCAAGGAGTTGTAGCAAAAGGAGTAACAGCTCGAGGTCTTACTATTTTGGGGTATGCCAAAGAACCATAACTTCTAACGTTCGTAAACGCTGATGAATGATTTTTTGACTGTTCGTACACTGTGGCAACGCCAACAAGCTTTCTACAATCTCTTCTGTAAAAATTTTGCGATTTGCGTTTTCTTATAAACGTTGGAGAACATTTAGTCTGTCTTCATCCATCGGGAGCATGCCTTCTAAGGTTGTGCTACTGACAGATTCAATCGTTGATGACCAAGCATGCTAGAAAATGAAAGCATAGAAAACGTGTAGTGTCCTCGGATACTTTTTAATTACCACTATTGTCAGAGTCCTATCAAAATCTGGTTGTCTGCTAAGCTTCAAGAACCCTTAGTTCTTTGCGAGAGCAACTGACAAGATTACCGCAAGTTGCCACTTGATGGTCAATGAAAAAGTTGATATAAGCGTGAAATATTGCAAATATTGTTACCTGCTTAGCAGCTGCGGTAGCTGCCAAGCATGCTACTATAGTCAAGAAGTTGAACTCACTTGGTCAAAAGTTTCGGAGACTGTGCAAGCAATGCCATCAAAATTAATCTGAGGAATCTTTGAATGGTTTTTTGGACTAGGTTCTTGCTTTGAGCTTGACTGAGCTCACCAGCTCTTAACACCTCTGATTTTTTTTTTTATACAAATAAAGAGGTTTGAGGTGGAGTAATGTTTCCAATCACAGTGTGGATGTGGTTCTTATCTCAATCTATTACTCTATACACAATAACTTGTGAGTTTTTTGAGTTTAAAATGATTTTTTTGACTAAAGTCGTTATCTAATTCAAAATGTTCAAAGGCCGAAATAGCGAAGCGATACCGAAATAGATGGTTCTTCGCCTTCTATTGCTAAGTCAGTTAGTCCTTGCAAGAAAGTAAATGAAACGAATTCTCCTCAGACTAGTGCGTGAAATGCTAGTTCATGAGTGTTGTCCACTAGCATGTCAGTTGCAAGATCTTTTTGCTCAAACTGGACTTCAGCAGACGCGGTGTGTGCTTCATTAAGGCCAAAACTTTTTCTCAAAAATTTAACAGTTTGGGCTGCATAGCACAACTCACTTTGAAGATTAGCTTTCAATATTTCCTTACGTTAAGAAACAAAGCCCTCTCTAGAAAGACCAAGGAAACCCTTTATATGAGATCATCCGAGTTCTGCCATTCGGTGCGGAAGCACTGATCGAAAGCAGATAAGGAAACCCTTAGGCATTGGCCACGCAATGAGCGTCGAGTGACTGAGCGACTGAATGGCGCTGAATCGCTGAGCTCCGAATCTGAGCGATGGGTGGCCATTTATTAAACGACGCCGACGTCACTTAGCGATTTGTTGGGAAAATGCCATCGTCAAGTGCGATTCGTCGTAGCTTATTTATTGAAAGTCGCGTTCATATTTATAGATCGAGAATCCGTAGATTTGGTGTACACCCATAAATCGAGAAATGGCAAATTATTGTGAATTTTGTCATTTATATCGATCGATTTTGGCAATATTGTCGTATGTCAGTACCATCTTTTTATTTACTGTTGGAAAAGTTCGACTAAAATTAACAAGACAAAAGAAAGCAATTAGTTCAGAACAACGGCTAGATTTATGTTTAGGGTTAGTTTTCTGTATAATCCTTGTGGGTGTCCTGCCATAGTACTGGGTGGCTTTGGAAAGCTGAAATTAAACTTTCAAGTTTTTATTTCATTCGTCTTTTTCCTTCGTCGCTCAGCAATCGACTGAAAAATTAAAACAGATTTGATTGCAGAGCGACGCGACGTCGGTCGCTCTGTCCCTCGCTTAAGAAATCGGCCAGACGGTCAGGGTTTATGTGGCCACCTAGATACGATCTCATGTGTTAATTTTTATGCGTCGCTCATTGCGTGGCAGGAGCCTTAGTCATGTCGAAAGAAAAATACTCCGAATGATCCTTAGTCTCGTATCTGAAGACAATTTGTGGAGAAGAAGATTCAACAACGAGCTGCATTAGCTGTACCGCGACATTGGCATAGTTAGAAGAGTAAGCATCGCTTGACTAAGATGGCTGGGACATGTAGGCATATAGAGGATACTGCAGGGAAATCGTGCAAGTGGAAGACCTGAAGCGACTTATAGTGCAAAACTGGAGAGAGCTCGCCCGAAATCGAAATTGTTGGCGTAAGATGTTTGTTGAGACTCAGGTTCACCTTGAACTGTTAAGTTAACTGACTCGTTCCACTGAATTTTTGGCAAGATTTATTAAAGAAAACAACTGTCAGTTGGATGGGCTATGTAATAGAAGAAGCTATTAGATATCCCATCCATGAAAAATTCGTAATTTTATTGGGTCGTGGCTGTATACTTTTGGAATAGTTACATGTTAGAACACAGAATTGATATATTGAAATATGCACAACTTTTTGCTATCAAATGAGATGGAGGATTTCGCAGCTGTTAAAATTTCTATTTTTTTTCTAGAAAATTCTGGAAAATTTTGGTTTTCTTTATATTCATGTTCTGGTCCCAACCAATATCAATATCACTCATAGGTTATAGTTTGAAGGAAAGGAATGCATTGAATCAGCCTTGTTGCCTACTGTCGTGTTGCCCGAATAGACAGCATCTACTTGAGGAATTCTTACTAAACAAAATATCGATATCATCCAACATGAAATTAATGAGGTTAAGGATTTTCAGCAAAGTAAAAATGTTCAACAACATTCATGTATGTATCTATGTATATTGTATATGCATATAGAGTTTTTCCGTCTTTTTTGAATGCACTTTCCACATTCCATTTCTTTCCACAAACTAACACGACGTTTCTCACTTCGATTGTTTTCTTGATTTTTTTCAGTTGTGGCTTCTACTTACCACCATTTCATAGCTCTCATTGTTTCATTCATTGTATTGAAAATCAACTTTGTTCTTGGTAGTCCATGTAATTAACATGTTCGGCTACTGCATGATTCAAGCAATAATTCAATCAATCGGCAAACATCAGAATAAAAGCGAATATTGATGCCTGCTGATTTTGCAACAATCCCTTTTTTTAATTGTCGCCCATCGATGCAGCCAACGCAGCACACATTACAGATTGCCTTTGTATGGGATTTTATGGCTCAATTTCACACTCAGTCATCCGTTGGACGATTGATAAATCGATTACGTGCATTCCTCTTTCATGTCAGGTATAATGAAATTCATACGAAAGCATTTAATTCTCAACCGATGAAATTAATCGACTTCAATATAAACTCTGCTTCACAATTGACTGAGTTTCAGAACGTTTTTTACGGTTTCCACTGAATGAATGCCACTCCCGCTCTTTTCAAGTGGATCTGTACGAGTACATCGTTGTGTGGCACGGAAACGTTTGCCATACGAAATAAACTTTGAAATTGCATCCCTGACAACGATTAAAATTAATTCTGCTCGTTCGCTTGTCATCGTGACTTCTACAAGTAAAAAATCATGTATTTCGTCGGTAGGTAAGGACACCTGGACGCCACCGTACGAGTAGATTGGTAACAAATAAAATTTGAAGCGCTCCGTTTTATCAAGGGCCCGGATGAATAAAATATAAAATTGCAGTTGTAACAAATTTACGATACGATTCGAGAGGTACCGCTCAGATTAAACATCCACAGAAGTCAATGGAGTGCGAGTCAAATCAGAGAGATTTCTGTGGAGCATCTAGAATAAAGCAGACATAAAACTCACTCAAACAGAGCTGTAATTGATGCTTGAAATGCAAGGAAACAACAATATCCTTAGGTCTCCAGACATAACTGTGGGATTGGCTTGTCAATTCCGCAAATGGGTTTCCTAGAAAAATATTTTGAGTTCCACTCTACTTTTGTGAAACAATAAACTACAATACTTTTCCATGCAAAATGTCCAAGTTTGGATTTTAAATTTGCTTTACAAACAGACATTTTACTTGTAAGTATATTCTATTCCTTTTATTATCACAGTTCATACCCTTCAGCAAGGATAGTCAAACCACAAATAAAATTGAACAGACCACCATGCCGTGGTGGACAACTATCATGACCCACTTGCTACAATTGTGTCCAGAAATCAGCATTTTCAGCCATAAATATCCAGTGGTTTTGGTGGTTGACCAGCAACAAGGAATGTTCTCCATCCAATCTTGATACGGGCTTTCGGCTATGAAATGGAAAACGTTTAGAGTGGCGTGTGCCATCGCGACGGGTACGAATAACAATGAATCAATGTGTGACATGATATATGTTGTCTACCCCCCGCTATTGTATTGGCGGATGTGCAGTGCAATAAAGAGTGCAGAACCATAAAAAATTGTGCCTCTAACAAAAGCCCTTGAAATCAAAGCGACTAATTGTAAATTTTGAATACTGTCAACGAAAACAAGAAAATGACACTCGAGAAATAGCGGCCATTGGGGACATTGGAAAATTTATTGACATAGTATTTTCCTTTGAAACTTGAGTTTGTTAAGTTGCGGTCGAACTTTGAACCTATAAATATGAAAGTGAAACCTGAAAGTGAAGTAGGCGTTTATTGCTATTCGACGCATTTGAGTTTTAAAATAAAGCGGTCTGTTTCGGAAAAAACTTTTCATCAAATGGCTGGTTTTTGTGATTTTATTTTAACCTATAAGTTTCTGAAAGTTGATAATGGTGTGGATTTCTGGAAAAAGTAAAAGATCAGTTTTCAGTACAGGTTTTTAATACCGTGTGATCAATGCAGGTTTTATTTACTATGAAGCCTTTATTTTTTCAAAGCTCTTGAGTGATCGCAAGCGTTTACTTTTAGTGATTTGGTTGCACGTTAACGCTTGCAAAATAAAACTCGCTAAGTATGACCGTCCTGCGAAAGTTTTTAAGCCAAGAAAAGTTTTTACTTGCGAATAAGAATTCTAAAAGTGTTCTCAAGGGGTATAAATGCTGTTTAAGTCGAGCTGCTGAGTAAAATAGACTTTAAATATTTTAAAAGTAGACAAAAGCCGTGTCAACCGAAAAGAGTCGGTCCCCATTAGAACACCGTAGTCAAATCGGAATGAGCGCTGTTAGTGACAAGATGGGGGACCGTCCTGTACAACTGCACGCTGTTGTCATGTGTTATTTGTTCTATGTAGTATTTCTGTAGTTAGTCTTGTGGTGTATCAGCCAAATGGTCTTTGTCGCCCGGCTGCAACCCCCCTACTCCACAGATTTATGTGTGGAGTTGGTTTCATATAAATGTAAATATATTTTAAAAGAAGTTAAAGGCTTGAGAGAGACAGAAAAGCGCATCCTTACAAGTCACTCTTAGTGAAGTGTAAAAACCAATTGACTTTCCCGATTCCGTCTAAGATTTTCGCTTTTTGGTATTTAGTATTTTTTGCTTTTACTTCAAAATAAGGTTCTCATATTGTAATGGTTAGTATGTCTGCTTGTTATGCGGGAGTCTCGTGGTTCAAATTCCAACAGAAAACAAAAATATTTTTCCACTGGTATCCCTTTTTGCGAGAGGAATTGGCAAGTCTTCCGATGGAAAACTCAATGCCACGAAAAGCTTTTTCCCGATTAGCCGTTGGGAGTCCACAGAAAATTGTAGGTCACTTCCATTCCGCAAAATGCGTTGTTTTTGAGGAAGGTGGTAGGTCTCGAGGCTCCCCGCTCTGATCCGCTACCCTATGTATGTACTTATTTAAAAACTTTCGACTAAACAATGTTTAGGATCTGTTAAAACGTTGGCTTCTCGTCACTCGAATTTCTTAGTCAATTTATATACATAGGTTGATTTTCCACTCGATTCCTTAGATAGTTGGTATTTCTGTCAACAGCCTATTCACTCCAGGTTAAATGCCCAGTTTAAGGAAAAGTTTCTTAAACCCAACAAGTTTCCCCACAGCTTTTACTTGTTTTCATAGGCGAAATGTTTTAAGTCGTTTATAATAAAACCCAAAAGAAAACGAGCAGTGGTGGTACATTTTTAACCTGTTTCGTTTAACCCGAAACAGGAGTCACGAAAAATTCAATTCAATTCAATTCAAGCATATGAAGTGCTTATAATGTCATAAATTCGATCGTGTTCAACTCAATCTCTTAATTTTGTAGTAAAGAAGTGAAGTAATGCTGATGAATGGAGTTTTTCTAAAAAAGGGGTCAAAAGGAGACGAGATGTCAAACGAAAACCTGTAAGTGTTTGGTCTGAATTGCTGAAAATATTCACTTAAACGTATTTCCTTTCTGAGGTAGTGCGGATACTCTCCTTCCCTAGCCCAGTTACCTTGATTATGTATATAACGGTTGGGAGTTTTGCAGTATATTTCTATGTTCACTAAAAGGAAAACACCGTAGCATGTCTGATAGACATCGAAAAGGCATTTGACAGCGTCTGGATCAATGGACTCATTTACAAGCTAAAGGAATTTGGCTTTCCAGGATATTTGGTAAAAATAATTCAAAATTTTCTTACTAATCGCCTATTTTTTGTACAGGTTTCCAGCGAAAAATCAGGACTACGACACATCAAGGCCGGAGTCCCGCAAGGGTCAAAGTTAGGCTCCTTTTTATTCAACATCTACACCGCAGACCAACCAGAAAACCCACCAGGCACAAGGACTAAGCTGTATGCAGATGACTCCATCACCTACTCAACATCTCCATCGCCTGAGATAGCAGGCCGTAGAGTGCAGGAGCACGTCAATAATCTCTGGAAGTACTACCTTAAATGAGGATTGAAGATCAACGCCAGCAAGACGGAACTGATTTGCTTCAGACCACCACAGACAAGGACGAGGGCCCGAAGAAGAATCGATGAAAGGAGTAGAGTACTATCGTATTTCTAGACAAAACAGTTGTCACAACAAAGGACAGTGCCAAATACCTGGGTGTAAACTTCACCCACCGGATGAAGTTTAACAAATACGCCACAGCTATTTTTAAACGCGCCAGTTTCTCGTTTCACCTGGTATATCCTCTACTTAGGAAGCAGTATGGACTCAGCAAGACGACAAAACTACTCCTGTACAAGCAACTCATCAGGCCCGTCATCACATATGCCTGCCCGGCCTGGTTCACCATCTCACAAATAAAGTTCTTCGAGAATTTCTTAGTCAATTTATATACATAGGTTGATTTTCCACTCGATTCCTTAGATAGTTGGTATTTCTGTCAACAGCCTATTCACTCCAGGTTAAATGCCCAGTTTAAGGAAAAGTTTCTTAAACCCAACAAGTTTCCCCACAGCTTTTACTTGTTTTCATAGGCGAAATGTTTTAAGTCACGAGGAAGTACTGGCCAAATAAGATGTTATACGAGGCAGCTGACATGGTACCAATAGACCAATATATGATGGAGCTATCCAGCCGAACCCTGAGGAACCTCGAAGGACATTCAAACCCAGAAGTGCAACAACTACTGCAGGAAAAAATTAATACTAGCCATAGGTATCTACTCCCAAGAGCAATCATCGATGCCAGATTCCATGATGTACTGTTCAACGAAGGAAGACCTTTCTACAGAAAAGCAGACAGTGGACACGACAGGGGATGAGACCTAGAGCTCATCTTATTTTTATTTTTTATCTTATTTAAGACTTTTAGTTACGCCATTTTTTATTTTATTTTATTTTCATGTAGTAGATTAAGTAGACAAAAATATGTATTTTATTTTATAAAAAACATCCCTTTAGACAGTAGAAATAAGTTAGGCCCCTTATGTGCCAACAATATAGTAATAGTTAGTTATAAGCCTAGTTTTAAATCAATTGTATATAAAACTTAGTTACTTAAATAAAAACAAATCTTAATCTAATCTCAATCATTACTCTGCCGGTCTCGGAACATTCTCTCATGGCAGATTGAAAAGATGCCAAACTAGGTCGTGGGTTCAGTTTTTCTGTCAGATGGTAGGGTGAATAAACAGTCAGACTATAACAATTTATTGACACCTCTTCATTGGACCCTGTAGCCAGTGAAGAATAACAATCTCTCTACGAGTAAAGAGTTCACTTTTTTTTGATAGATGTGATTGAGCTTCCTGTACATTGCTTAGGGGCTTCTTGTTCAACACTTCCATCCATACATTTATTAATTTGTTTAGACTATTGTACTGGAATATCTCGACCAATAAGAACATTTTTAATTGTGCTTTCAATAAAACTTCCAATTCAAAGGAGTAAAAACTACCTGTGGCTAAAAGATCTCAAACTAAGAGCAAAATAGCACTTCATTAGAACTTATATCAAAATAAAGCTAAGCTTAACTTCATTAAGGGAGTGATCTGGCCTAGAGCCTTACTTTTTGGGTATTTTTCAAAGTTGGATAAAAAAACTAAAAACATTTCTACAATCCATTTTTTTATACAATATTTATTGATTTTTAAAGTATGTACATATATGTGTAAAAAAAATTTAAAAAAAAGTCAAAAACTTATCCAGTGTCAGGCCGGTGAAGTTAGGGTGCTCCCTGGGAGTACGGTGCTCCCTGGTTGACATGATTCCAACCCTTGTAGTGATCTAAATTGAACAAACAAAAAAAAATTCTTAATTAGTAAAAATGTCGCTATAACTTACCCTTGGCCGAAAAAAAAAATTCACAAAATGGCGCCCATTTGAAAAAAAAAGATTGTTTACCCCGGTTTTTCGACCTTTACAAATTTTTTAAAAATACTACAAATTAAAATTTTTCAAAACCCAAGGTCCAAGTCATAAAGTGAAGTATAAAAAAGATTCTCCCAAAATTTCAAAGGAATCGGTCAGATAGAACTATGAGATATCGTGTCAACCACCTATACAAAAGGAGTTTTGAGAAAAACGCGTTTGAAATTTTTAAATTATACTGTAGAGACACACACTTACAGGCATATTTTGTGTGGACAGTTCCAGGTATATTGGGTACGTACTGTTATTCAGGTAATAAAAGTTTAAAGGGGTATATAACGAGCTCAAGTCGGATACAAAAGAATTTCATACCAGCATGAAAAAACTCGGAGCATTTGAAAGGACAATTCTGAGGATTTGCACAGGACTCAACTTTGACCGTCAACGACAGAGGTACTTCAGCAACAAAAAGCTCTACGAAGCATCAGGAGTCCTTCCCATCGACAGATTCCTTTTGAACGCTGCAAGGAAAATAACCAGCAACCTGAGCATGAGCAACCATCCTAATCCACTGGTGAGAAGCATGACAAGCGAAGAGAGACATCTCGAGCCGCGATACTTAGATATGATGGCACTACTGGACGAAGAAATCATTCCAATCAATGACGAAGAAGCAATACCCTTTTACGAGGTAGCAGCCTCAGCTTATCACCGTTGCTAGAGGTCACACAAACCCCCTTCAACATAAAGACAACCGGATCTGAACAAGCCGAGATTTTTTTAATAACATTATTAATATTTATTTTTTTCTTATCATAGGCAATAATCATCATTATTTTAGCAAACAACACATTATTTAAAGTAAGGCCCCTTCTGTGCCAACAAAACAAAAAAAAATATCTAAATGTAATGTAATCTTAGAATTAAGAACCAATTGTATATATATATACCTGTTCAATAAAAATAGTTAAACAGTTACAAAATAATTTCATTGTGTGATCACTCCGCTCGGCCGGTCACTTAAAATTGAAAAACAAAATACTATACATATATGATTCAACTGGACACGCTAATGAGGATCACAGAGGATGTAAGACATTTCCACTTCTATTGACAGCTTCTTTTAAAACGTATTTTTAGCTTTGCTTTGTTTATTTAATTATTCGCTTACTTGTCAATTTCAATTTTTGTTTGAAATAAGTTTTCTCATAAACAATTTTTGGAACCAATAAAGTAAAGTTCCACATATTCATCCAAAAGACTTCACAGCTTCCAATTCCAAGTTCAAGTATAAGTGAACGCAAGCATATAGAGAATTACTTTTCGCATCGTTTTATGTCAAACAAATATTTGCAAGTCTCTTGAAATTTTTCACCTTTCCTTCATCGTGCACAACCTTTTTTTTTGAGAAGTGAACATCATCCTATCAAACTTCAATTATGGCAATGAGCCAGAATATCGTCGCATTCTCATTTGGTCAGGAGAGACTTATTTGTTTTCCCGTGTCTATAATTTCATTTTTCTTGTTTGTCTGACTGGGTTATGTACCAACAAATTTTAATTCGGAAACAAACATCAGTTGGTTTTAATAGTATAAAATAAACAAGCACTCCACACCGGAAGTCGGTGTGGCCGTTAGTGTTTGCTTAGGTAGCATTCACCTAAATAGAAGTCCCTTGGGTCGAATTTGGCTTCTTGTTGTTTTCAGAAAGCCTTGCAAACTGCGCAGCGAAATTTATATTTATTAGAGTGCTTTTTATTAGATGGTATCAGAATACAGCATTATTTGAAATTTGACTTATTTATTTTGACGTGCTATATAGTAAAACAAAGAAAGTTTATTTCGTTTTTTATTCGACGCTGCGTCAAAGAACAACATCGAATGGCACTATAATTAGTTAAAGTTTTAGCTATACGATGACGTGGAAATATTTGGTTAAAGAAATCGTAGGAAGGAACTTATTTCAATGTTTTTTTTGGATTTCGCATGTGGCTGGAGTGCGTTTAGTGATGACTTCGATTGAAAGAGGAAGCTATTGGATTTTTTTGTAGCCTCTTCTTAGTTTTTATGATCTTCAAATGGTTTGATGCTTCGATTAGAAATATTTCGGATAAACACCGTATCAACATACATAACTCGAAGAAGCTCTTATAAATATTATTGTTAAAAAACATATAGCATACTTTCAGTTCGTACATGTCTACTATTAAAACATTGTTCTTTGTTACCATATCAAATGAGGCATTTTAGTTTTTTTTGACAGTTTTTATATTTATTTATTTTATTTATTTATTCGTTTATTTGTTTGGGTCAGATCGAGTAATCAAACTGATCAGAAATTTGGTTCGAACCTTAAATCCTCAGAACAGTAAAATTTTATACAATCTGTATACATAATTGAACATGGCGACCATGGCTGCAAAATGGCGGATTACATATTTTAAAACTACTGTGTTCAGAAAAGTTTATTCATTTAAATGATGGAGACTTAATCTATGAAGAATTGAATACTTCAATGGAAGTTAAACCAGGGATGTATACTCAGCGCCTTATTCTTTATGTTGCATATTAATGATATAACTGATGATGTACAAGGCGGAAAAAACTACAACGGAGTAACAATACCTGGGTTGATGTATGCTGATGACATCGTTCTCTTGGGTGTGATTCGATGGGAGGCCTTCAGGCAATGATAAATAGGCTTGACGAGTGGTGTAGGAGTTGGAGTTTAACAGTTAATTTGATGAAATACAAAATAATGGTGTTTAAAGATTTAATTGGTCGGTACTGAAAGCTGGAAAAATGGAAGCCAAACGGTGAAAAAGTTGAGATTGTAAGTAAATACAAGTTTCTTGGTATGCTAATGTCATCGAACTGAAATGCAAACATAGATCTTGAAGAAAAATTGGAATGTTAACGAGCTGTATCATCGATATGGGAACGCTGCATTACAAACAATTATGTATCTCATACTGCAAAACAAATAGTATTTCGCTTTACTGCTGCATCAATACTTCTGTAAGGAGCTCTAGTTAGTATGGTGTTATAGAACTTACGAGTGTGTTGCAAAAGTTTCTGCGGTACTTTTAAAAAGGATGTTCCAACTACCGAAGAATATACCAAATTATATGTTATATATTGAAACTGTTCCTCTGTACCTGCGGAGGTTCGGAATACACTTTAACTATATCATGAGATGGAAGAATCGAGATCATTGAACATAATACTATGGTATGCTATTAGAACGAATGGAAGTATGTATTTGCAACACTTGAAGTGAAATTGCAGCAGACTGTGGAATAGATCTAGTTATGCAGTCATCAGTGAGAGAGTTATCCAATTTGATGTTGCCAAAGTAAGTCAGTTATCATATAATAGATATGTCGAAGATGCTTGAGCCTTGGTGTTTAGGAATTACTACAGTGTATTTAACTATCGTCTGAACGAAAATTCCTACCTTTTGAACTGCTACCCTGTGGATAAAATAAGTATGGTCTTCAGAATGAGAAGAGAATTAGTTAATCTCAATTGTATACCCCACCGCTCCGTTCAACCAACGCTCTGCGAACTTTGCAACTGTAGAACGAAAGAATATGCATTTCATTTTCTGGCAACTTGCCTAATATTGAAAGAACTTCGGGTTGTGGAGTGTACAAAGGACACATTAGAAGAAAGTGAAGCACTCAACATTTTAAACGGTGGGATTTAAACAGGGATGGGATGTTTTATACAGATACACAGTAGCTGCACTTAGATGCCGAAAGAGATTTTAAGAAGGAGATTTAAAAAAAAAATTGTGATATAGATTGTTCAGTCGTCGATAAAAAATCACGTTATATCGGGGTTTTCAATAAGAGCGCTACAAAAGTTTTTTAAATAAAACAAAAACGGTTTGGGTTATCAATAAAATTCTTTATTCCTGTGAGAGTACGTTTGATGCCATTATGTATGGAACTCGATTTCTTTGGCATGTCTACCACGGGCACGCTTGCAGAAGTCCAGACGCTGAACCAAATTTTCGACGGTTTTCAAGCTTAAATCGGCCGATACTGCTGCAATTTCACATTCGATATTCGTACGAAGTTCATCAATCGTCGCTGGCTTGTTGATTGATCATAAACTTGACGTAGCCTCACAGGAAATAGTCTAAAGGTTGACCTTTACAAGAATAGTCAAATCGCACGACCGAGGCGGCCAAGCGACTGGACCATTTCGTGAGATAACACGTTCTCCAAACATGGTTTCCAATAAATTGATTATGACATTCGCTGTGTGGCTTGTTCCGCCGTTCTGTTGGAACCACATGTCATGCTGTCTGACCAATACCGCATATTCTGTTTATTGACGAAGCCATTCAGCCAGAAATGAGCCTCATCGTTAAAGATGATTTTTCGATAAAAATCCGAATCATTTTCAAGTTGTTGCTCAGTTTAATTCACGAACATCCGGAGCTTCTTGTGGTCAAGCGGCTTCAGTTCTTGCGTCAATTTAATCTTGTAAGGATGTAGGCCAAGATCTTTTCTCAAAATTCGCCACAACAACGTCACAGAGATGCTTATCGCTTGAGAACGACGTGTGGGAGACACATTTTGGCAACTGAAGCCTCATCGGCACTAGACGCTCAATTGTTGATCTGCTAGGACGATTATGACGACCATAAATTGGACGTAGTGCTCTTAACGTTGGGGCCACTGACTCCGAATTTCGGTAGTAAATTTTAATAATTTTGACTCGTTGTTGGCTCGTACATCTTTTCATCATAAAATGGCAAACCTTACGAAAAATGCCAAAAGAACGACTAGAAATATGGCGTCGTTTGTTGTCCCTGTCGCTCTACTTTTGTAGCTTCCCTGTTGAAAAACCCTTTATTTGCAATGGAATGAATGTTCGGTGTCCAAGCGGATAAGAAGAGATTATAAAGCTTTAACCGGATATCAAAACAAAGTTCGTACAGGCTTATGGAAACCATATAGTAATGCGGATATCCTTTACATCTCTTGGGAACAAATTAATTTGTATATTTCACAAAACTAGTACAAATTGAATTCGTTTCTTTCAATAAAAAAGAGAAACGAATTCTCAATGCCAAAAGTTAAAATCGCACATTAATACACAAAGTAAACTGCCTTGTTCCACGAGTTTTCTGTAAGGAAGCGTACGATTTCTTTTGTTGTTCTTTAGTTGAACACTGAACAACAGCTTGCCATACAAATAAATGAGTTCTCATAGTTAAAATAAGTAAGCTCCTCTGCTGGTCCTAAGTGTTTCAAAAGCAGTTGACAAAAAGACAGTTTGCTGTGTGTTTCGATTGTTATCACTACTGGTCGAATTTGCATAAAATATACTTATAGGAGAACCTGCTGTAAAAGAAAATTTCATGCTTAAAAGTTTAATAGCTTCCGCTGATAACGATGACAGTTGAATTTGTGATAAATTTTTACATCATAATCTTTATTCCAATTGTTGTTCGAACAATGCTTTTTATAAAATGTTCCAACAACAAGTAAAATGCTTTAAATCTTTCAAATTAATGTTCATCTCTATGTGTCCGAGAGCCTTTTTATACTTCGCTTTATCCATACACTTGATCCACAGGGTAGTCTGTAGTCTATTCGATAAAATTTGCAGTATAAAAATGTTGATAAGAACTAACAACACCTAACAGAGAATTCTGATGATATAATTAGCAGTTTTGAAATAGCTTAAGTTTCAGCCCTTAAGTGAATCATTCAGTTAAGGAAAAGGTTAAGCGGCATTTGGATGTTTAAAAGACGTAAGCGCTTGAACTTTTTATGAATATACCTAATTATTGCTTTTGAAGCCGATTTCTTCAAAACATGTCATTTTGTAAACAAGTAATCGTTAAGAAACGTTGAAGTAAAGTAATAAGAGACTTTAAATTTTCCTGTATCCTATTTGTTGTTAAAAAAAATTGAATTCATGGAAAATGCACTTAACGCATTCTTCAGCTGAACGCTTCAAGTTTTTGTGATGGTGTAGATAGCTTCCAATTTCATTTGAATTTTTTTTTTTAAACAGATCTATGATAGAAAATTTAATCCTGTTTGCGTTTCTCTCTCTTAGACAAAAGAAAGTTCTGAAAACAAACCCAGGGGGAATATTTTGGTTAACACACAGTTTCGGTCTTTTGATATATGATATATGATATATATTTGTTGATGGTACACCTAAGTTTCCAAGACAAACTTTTAATTAATTCAATTTGAAACTACCCCCAACTTAAAATCTAGTTACAAACAGTACTTCCCTTTTATCATATTTCTCAAAATCCATTGAGATGAAACTTTCATGCAATTTCCTATCTGCATATGCATAGATTGGTTTCTTTTTATGGAGTTTTGAATTCATTTTCTTTCATTGAGTTTTCAGTAGTTCAAGTGGATTATATACATACAGATAAAAGAATCGTGAATTTACTACAGTAGGTAGAATATCTATCCATCAATGGTAGGTGAGTGTTTTGAATTGACTATTCAATTACAATAAGTTTCAGGTTTTTGAAGGGAAAACTCTACCAAAAATGTGTATGTGAAAGTACGATACCCGTGCCATGATTATTAACGACCGACTCTCAGAAACATTCAATCATTTTTCCACGAGCATAGCCTTGCGCCGGCAGGAACTGGCAAGCCTACTGAGATTAAATACGTTGACATAAAAGTTGCTTTGTCGTTTAAAATAGAAATCCTCAAAAATTGTAGGGCTCCTTCCCATCCTCACTCTGGAATGGTTGAGAGATGCTAATTATATATTTATTTGTCAGTGAATTTGAGTAAGGAAGGTAAAACATCGAACTGTATAGGCTTGTTCAGCGGAAACTGACACCCAAAACAACACAATAACACCTATAGCGTTTTGTATTAAAAAAAAAAAATTATGTGCTTTCTTTTAGCTTTTAGTTCGCTTTTGTTACCACTGATCCACTTTACAACCTTTTATTCAACTCTTTTGCAATAGGTTTAGAATAAAATAATTCTTTAAAATTTTTTATACTCCATTTACACCTCCTTTTAAGTATTTTTCGAGTGGAATATTTTCAAACCCTAAGACACCTCAAAGGGAAATGTTCAAAAACATTTTATTTTTCAGTTTTGCACTGCCTTACAAATACATCTTTAAGTGCTCTTGCAGAGGTTTCTGAAAATTTGGTAAATGGTTGCTACAAGACCTCTGAACCTATTTGAGCGACATTTAATGATCAAATTTTTCCTTAAAGCGCTGCAGTTGCCAAAGAAACACCATTATCAAAACGCCAATCGGTTTTCTTCTTTATAGAGGGTCAATCTTTTGATAAGTTTTTGGAATATTCTTTCGTAAATGAAATTTTTATAAATGGTTTTATGAGTTTGAAGGAATTTTCATCTGGCTCATCAAAAAACACATATTGAATTATTCAAAACTGTTTTTAATGCCCTCAAATGATTAAATACAAATCCAGCTGTAAAGGAAGACAGAAGGCAGATCATTATAGTTTTATATTGAAATTGTTTACAATTTGTCATCAGGCCATCACGTATAAGCCAAAATGCAATTAAGTATTTAATTTGACTTTGTTTTGCAATAGGAAAGATAAATATTTTTTATTATTTTGCTTCTATAACTGGTTCAAATTATTCTTTCAAAACGAAGTACATCTTTGTGCGCTCTAGCCACTACTACTTTAAGAATTCTTTGCCCATACAATAAGTTGATTGCCTTTACTTAACTACAAAGAGCGCAAGCTCTTAAGTACTTTTCAAAATATCTTCAAGAGGTTTTTGTGTTGCTTGGGTAGTTGAAAAAATATAAGTCCAGCGATTAAGATCATTGAACCATGCAGAGTAGCAAAAGCTTTGAAATGTTTCTAGTAAACTAACAAAATTGGAGCAAGATTTGTACCAAGTGGAAGTTTAAACCAGAAGGCAGCTAAAGACAATAAACAATTCTTTGAATAAATGCCAAAGTCTCTTATAGTTTTTCGTGCTTTCCTAGCATGTAATTAGGGTGGGTCAAAAAAATCAAAAAAAATTTTTTTTTGGTCCGACACACGAAAATTTGTTCTTTTTTACCTCTAGAAAGTACTTACAAAATTTGAGCTCTTAATACTAACGGGAAGATGATGCTCATCGTAGTTTTACATAGTTCCACTGTGAGTATGATCGGAACGATTTACATTCAGCCGGACATGAAGGAACTAGGAACTACGACAAGTCCACTATACACTATACTCCACACCTAGCAAAATGTGTGAAACTACGAAGAAGTGTTATATTCAATGTGAGACATGGAACCATTTCGTTCGTGTATGTTTCTATGCTACATATGTGGATTTTGGAGTAAAGTTTGCCGTTGTGGTTGGCTTGGATTTGTATGGAGCTCAACTCAACTCGTTCTTTTTCTTGTATATTGGCTTTGGTTGGGAATTTCGCAACACAAACACAATGCACATGCGAGTGTTTGATCATTTAATTTTGTAACTAAACAGAGACATGTTCGCTGTACTTTATTATCTCGTTCTTTTGTGTATCGTTGTCGAAACTATGGACATGTTTGAATTCAGAATTTATAAGGGTTCATCCGTCTAAAACTGGAGTTTAACTACCATATCTGGTCAGGTTCTCCTCAAACATCTTTGCGCCTACTTGATAGGGTACAAAATAGAGCGTTAAAATTGATTGGTGATAGTTCAATCGATTGATTCTTTTGAACATCGTCTAAACTTCACCTGTCTCTTTCTCTTTTATCGTTTTTTTTTCACAAACAGTGCTCTAGTGAAATAGCCAGCTGCATTCCTCCCTTGAAACAGTTTAGCCGCAACACCCGCCTCGCTAGGAATGCTCATCAGTTTTACCTTGAGCCCAACTTCGGGCGTACAGTCAAGTATAGAGATTCTTATTTTTGTCGCACCACCCGAATGTGTAATGCTCTACCTGAGCCTATTTTTCCCCTACATTGCGATTCACAAAAATTCAAAAGCAACGTGCATCAGTGTCTCCTTTCAAATCCTCTCCTATTTTCTTTAATGCTCTAACATTATAAGGGTAGTCATAACCCCTTGATGTGTGCGCTAATTATATATATAAAAAAAATAAAAAATTATATTTCTTTTTGTCTTTTATTAGTCTCATTCGTTAACATGCAATGCTCTCCCATTTCTATTTCATCGTAAAACTTACTTAACGATGCTTAATACTTGATGTTCGTGCAGTCAGTGCAATTAAGTTTGAAGTGCATCGGTTTTAAACTGTCGATATCTTTTTTATTACCTTTCTACTGTCATAACATATAAGCCATAAAATGAATTACAACAATCCACTTTCTGATATACGTAACTCTTGATTGCATTTGTCTTTTCATGCAAGTGCTCCGCGTTCAAACCAATGCATTTTTCGGAAAATCCATTTTACTTTCGTTTAATATTATCTTCAACTGAGGTAGCTATCATCTCTCAGTACCTATAATCATGCAAGCAAAGGACGAAAGGGAATCACAGAAGTAAGCTGAAAGTGCAATATGAACATAAAAGAATGAAAGTGCTATTTATAGGTGCACACCCGAAGCATCCAAAAGTGGTCTCTTAAGATCCTATAAATAACTCGTATTTTGTAGGAGGATGGCTGTTAAGAATTAAGAGGACATATCATCAAAGCATTTCATTCCTCCCAAAAAACACAAAATTTAAGAGAGACTTATTTTCACACCCATGGCGCATGTCTCTCTACTTGCAAAACAGATGTTATATAACAATAGCCTCGATGAAGAAACCGCCACCAGTTTGTCTCGGCTGTGGCTCTGAAAATCCTTCACAAGTGTTCCTTCTGATTTTTTTCTCAGCTTTGTTTTGATATACTTTTCGTCAAAGAGGTATGGGATCTAGGTCCGGTTTTTTATTTTGAAAAAAAAAAAAACTATTCCAACTCGTTATATGGTCCAATTAACTTTTTTTTGCTAATATAATTAAAAGCACACAGGATATTTCAAACAATTAAATAATGAAATGAAAAACATTGAACTTAATGGAGCACTGACATGCATATTAAGTAATTTTATGGGAGGGGCAACAATGCATACAAGTTGTTAGTTGGGTGCAACAACAAAATCTAAAACAAATCTGAGAACGAAACACTGAAAGGCTTTTATCTATTCAAAGCAACGGAGGTAAAAGAGTGTAATAAACAAAATCTTGGGAATCACCCATGTGGATTGTTTTTCTATTTATCCCTGGGGATGAATTTCAGTTTTATGAATCAAGTGAACTTTTATATTCATTTTTTGGGCTTTTGTCTAGCTTGATGGGGTATTGGTGTTGCCAAGTTAGCTTTTCAAAATGAGTATTAGGAAAATAAGGAAAGTACATGTGAAAAAAATTAGTGGTCGCAGTTGATGTGTAATATCTGACAGCAAACATTCGAAATTAAGTTGGACTCTGCAGTCGCTGAAAAACCAGTAGGAAGCTCTAAAAACCAGTCGCTTTTTGAATTGATCAACCGACTGAAAAATGACTTCCTTTGCTCTCTGTTACAGACTCTTTCCTTTTAACACTTTCGTCCTATACATTTCCTCCCTTTTTCTAAAAATCACTTTCAAAGATTGTAGGAGTGGAGGGATTTGACTTTGAAATCAGGAGAAAGTTTGCTTTTAAGTTCCTGCGCTTATATTGTTTACTAAAAAACTTTTTTCTCCATTCCCTCACAAGGGATGGTTGTGAGAAATGCGCTAGGCCCAGGGGCTCCTCGCTCTGTAGCGCCACCCTATTTTTTTTTTTTTTTTTTTTTTTTTTTTTAAATTTTAACCAGTCTTTCGTTGGGTAAAATCAGAACCAATTTAAGCATTTACCTCTTTGCTTTGGGGCCTTACCCAATCAATTTGCTAGTTACCTTTTTCTTAAGATTTGATAACCTAAGGGAACCACCTCTCTGGTGCAGCGTCGATGCCTACAGGAGGCGGCGTTAAAAAAGAGGTCCTTTCAATGCGATGTGATAAAGATGAACCACCATCTTCTTACTTCAATCTGTGATCTTTTTACTAAGAAGGTGACGGCTAAAAGCGCACTGCGACTCAAACAGTGCAGTAATTGGAAAGAAGGCATGTCAGTCCATATAACCAACATGAACCATACCGATATAGACATTCAAACAGACTACACCCCCCGCATATTGATTTTAATCCCATGGCCCTAACAGTCTTTCCGACAGGGGAAAGCAGTTCCTTCCAGTTTTATAAAAGAAAATCACATTTCCGTCTTCGCAGACGTTTCCAAAACGGACGAAGGGGTTGGGTCAGGTATCTTCTCTGATTACCCTGCTATGAATAGATCAATAAAGCTTCCCGATTTCTGCAGTGTCTTCCAAACAGAAGTACTTGTGTGAAGCCGCAAAACACCTAGCTACGCAAAACTTGATCAACAAAAATATTGACTCCTTCAAAGACAGTCAGGCGACCATTAAAGCTATCTTATCCATTATCACAAAGTACAGATTAGTAGACAGCTGTTGCAGTAATCTTAGACTGCTAAGCGAAACAAGCACCATTACTTTAACCTGGGTTCCAGGACATCGTGACATAATCGGTAATGAATTGGCGGATAAGCTGGCTAAATTCGGCTCAGCACTCGAATCCAGCGAAACGAACACGACAGGTGGTCATCTTTAGAAACATGCCGAGTCTCCAGAAACCTTTGGCCAGATATTTCCAAGAAAAAAACAGAATTTCTACTGCAGCTTAGCAGACCTCGACTCTCTCTGTTTATTGGCATGCTCGTTGGGTACCCATATGATGAAAATGGACATCAGCACATTCGACTTATGTAGAGGATGCCAAGACGAAGAGGCGGAGGAAGGATCATTCCACTTCCTCTGCGAGTGTCCTAGCTTAGCCCACACTAGGAAAAAGCCCTCGGAGAATACTTCTTCAACAAACTGGGTGACATCTCTAACCTCCCACTAAGCAGCATCCTAAAATTTACTCAGAGCTCCAAATGGTTCAGTGGGGGCTCCCTAACCCAAAAACTCAGCCACCAGCCCAACCTCCTACCTCTTAAAAACTCCCACTCCCTCATCCTCTGTTGCCCGGGGAGCACAATGGATCCGTGAGATCCGAGTGAGGTGCTGCCACTTGTTGCTGCATCCCCCATTCAACCTCACCTCACCTACTTCTATCTGTCCTGAATTCTTCTGTTCTAACGTACTTTTTTTCATACTCAGAATAAAAGTGCTTGGTGCTGTTTCAAGAGATTCTCAAAGACTTCTGTACACGAAAATCTTAGATGAAGTTACTTGTAAGTCCTTATTTACAAGCATCAGCTCTTATGCGTCTATGTTTGTCAGCAAAAGCTTTTAAAATACTCATTTTAAGACTTTCTTCATTTTATTTCAAACTAATATACAGAAATTACTGGATTTTGCACCTGTTTGTGATTTCGGCTTCTGGCTCGTCTATTTCTATAACCGAAGGGCTCTTTCATGGCAAATGACTTTCAAGAAACATTGCTTCATTTTTATGGGATTTACATAGCTACGTCTGCTTCCAACGAAAATTTAGTTTTAAAAACCTGAAAAAAAGATACGTATACGCCAGAGTGTTCAGCAAAGTTTTCCCAGCAACCAACACAAAATGGCAAGACTTTCAAATAAAAGCTCGAATTCATTCTTTTCTTCATTCTACCATTGAATAAGCACTTAAAGCTCACAACAGGACTAATATTCGTATATCAGAATACCCACCACCCACCACCCTCGCAGCACTCACCATTACGTTCGTTTCAAAATGAAATGCTTTGCTTTTCCAGCCAAACTCTTCGATAAAATTGCACATTCACCAAGCGAGAACCGAGTGAAAAGTCAAAAACAAAAGCCCAGAATAAATAAAAATCCTTGTCACTGCCGTCACTGAGAACATTCAATTCAGTCTTTTTCCAACTCGGCCCGCTTACGGTCTAGAGCAGCAGCTGCGATTCTCTTTGATATTTGTTGTTATTTTTGCTTTGTAAACTACTCCTTTGACACTTCTAATATTTTTTTCTTTTTCGTTTTCAATCTCTCGGGGGCCTTATTACAAGAGTTTCATTTTTCTTTTGTAACCAAAAAACGGATTCTTCGACGAAAATGTCTATACCGACGTCCTTGGGTTCAATAAAGTTTCCTCCGTAAATCGGGAAGTAGTAATAAATAAATCGGTTTTATTTTATCGGTCTGCGTCTATCTCTTTTTTACACCCCTGAGCTCTGATAACCCACTCAGTTTACGATGTGTGTTGTCTGGTAGCACCACCGACCGAACAACCAACCTACCGTATTCCAAATCCTTGATGCAGCTACGGCAAATGTGTGATATAACGTGTGTGTTTTTTTTCTTTGTGATTTCTGCTGCTAGTCGAGGTTTTTGTGTATTCAAAATAAAAGAGGATTCTTTTTGAAAAAAAGTAAAATTAAGAAAAAGGAAGAGAACAAGGAAGGGTGTAAGGAAGTAAAATAAAAAGTGCAATTTTTCACACTGGCACTTCTTCAAGAAAGTGCGAGTCCTCTGTGATTGTGTATTCATGTGTATGGCTTTGTGTGAGAACAAATTTCCTTAAGAAAGTGTTTGAAAGTAAGAAAAATAGCAAGGGATATTTAAGGAGCGGGAAACGGTTTTCGACCAACCCATGGTAAGTAAAAACCTCATAATTTTGAATTGAAATACTGAAAAAAATGGGAAAAACTCTGTGTGTGTTGGCCTATCCCCAATGGCTTTTAACTCTCAGTAATTACAACACATTGTCTCACCTAAGTGGCACAGAAACGTCAGTTTAAATTATGGTCCTACATAGTAGCGTCAGAAAAAATGTGAATTTTTTATCAGTGCTGGACTGTGTTCCGTTGATTCTGTTCATTAAACAAAATGTAGGGCTGACACATTTTACAAACATTTTATACACATTTTATACACATTTTATACACACACCTGTGCTGGCCATGTCAAATTGCGTTAAAGTAACCCACATTGTTTGAGTTCATTACCTCAAACTTCTGCAACGCAACGGTTCAGAGTTTTCATAAAATCAGCAAAATATTCGCGTGACTATGTTAATTACTTTATTTTGTTTGCAGAGGGATGAGGATGGTGTACTTGAGGTAAACTCTCCACTGAAATGCGTATAAATTTATTTCTTTACTTAGAATTGACGTCTGTAACTTTTCGGGTTGCAATTTGTTTTCGGGGTTCGTTGTACTGAGACGTATATGGGGTTGGCTGATGGAGTAGTTCTTTGGCATAGTTATAAATCACATTGAGCCCTCCGTGGCTACCAAAAGAAAGTAACCATTTAAGGTGATGAGAAAGTAAAGTAAAGTAAAAAAAGTAAAAAAAAGTTGTGAATCATTGTGGTACAAAGTTTTGGAAAGAAAGTTTCGACAAAATAAGAAAAAGAAAAATGAAATTTTGTCAGAAAAATATATCTCAAAGTTTGTGACAGAATTGACCATGCTTAAGAACTGAGCTAAAAGCATACTAAGTACTCCCGATGTCTGCTGGTGGGGATTAATTCAGACATAGAGTTTATCAAACTTTGTAAATGATGGAAACGTATTACATTAATAATAAAAATATGCCTATATTTTTGCCATGGGTTGTTGATTTGACATACCAATTTTTTTGTTTTGCAAAGTAAGTTAGTAAAAAAAGTGGCGCAACTAGTGTACGGTGAGCCCAACACTTCTCAGAGCACTACTTTTTTTGTTAAATCCGAAAAGCTTGGGTAGAAAGTGCTTTTCAAGGCAGTGTTTTTGCTCTTGAAAGATTTTTTTTCCAATAAAGTTATAGCAACTTCAGAAAGAAACCGCTTTAAAGTTTGGTTCAGTAATATCGAATTTCGTGTTAGAGACATTTTTGTAAGAAGATATGATTCTATCTGCTTTTCTGTCTAGTATTTTATGATTTAAAAGTTTTTGTTTTCAATGCTGGAATTTCAAAATAAAGAATAAATTCACCCCTAGTCGCAACATTTTCGGGCTACGAATGCCAAAAAGAAAGGACTAAAAACAGCTTCATAATGAATGCTGTGTAAAGGATATTTAGAAATTGTTAACAGTGTTATCAACGGTAAAAACATTCACTACGAGGGCGTCTGTGGTGTTTTTAGTCTGAAATTGTTACGCCGGGTTTCGTGATTGAGTCATTGTACTTTGATATTTTGAAAACCTTGATGTCTTCAACGATTGAATTTTTGAAAATTTGCTGCAAGCTTCTCAAATTACTAGCAAATTTTATTTTATTTTAAATTTTTTTTATAAATTTGTCATTCAAAAGCAACTAATGAGTCGTAGCATTGTCTAAGCCATCAAAAGTACTAATTATTATTATTATTATTATTATTTATTGAAATATACATGAATGTACAAAACAATACTTAAAAGCTAGTAGCTACCAGGGCTTTTAGCTGAGTTTAAAAAGAGTAAATGTTAAATATTATTATGTATGTTAAACATTTTTAAGATTTTGAATACATTTTTTATATTATGTTCGGAAGGAACTAAAAGGAGGTTTTTTAAATTGTTATTGATAAGTCTTTTGCAAGTTCCGTTGATTTTCGCGCAATCCGTAGTTAAATGGTTGATGGAAAGCTGGAGGTTACGTTGGCAAAGGTGGCATGTGGGTGGCGGTTCCTTGTTAAGTAGATGGCTGTGGGTGAGCTGGGTGTGTCCGATTCTCAATCTGATGAAGCATTTGTTCATGATTCCAGAGGTAGTGGTTGGATAGACAGCTGGGATGCGATTCTGATTGATGGAGGAGTAGTGGTGGTGATATTGGGACCAAACTATTAGTTTCCGATTATTCAAATATGAACTAGTCAGTTTCGAGACATCTTGTGTTGTGGGCTGATATTTAGAGATAGCTTGGTTGTTGTTCTTAGCAGTTAATTTGGCTTCTCGATCTGCGTGTTCGTTTCCCTTTACACCAATGTGCCCTGGCACCCAAAAAATCTTGAGTCGTTCTCCAAGTTTGATGACGTTGTCTCTAATTTTACAAATGAAGGTCGATCGGTTGTCTATGTTTTCGATGGCAGCTAAGGTTGAGAGACTGTCCGTGCATATCACTGAGTTTTTCTTGGATTTATACGCTATTTGTGTGGCTTTAAGAATGGCTAATGCTTCGGCAGAGAAGATTGTACTAATTAAAAATTATAGGACTATAAGCGCAACTGCCACATGAGCTTTGAATTTAAAGTTAAATTTTGAATTGAAAAATAAATACATAAATAAGAAAATGGTGGCAGGGGCTCAGTGCAAATTTCTCAATCGTACGTTGTGAGGATTGGAGGGTATTTACAAACGTTTGACAATTGCAAACGACTGTGTGAAAATCGCTTTTCATGGGAATGTGATCGCTCAAAGGGTTACTGCACAATCCAGGTGGAAGTCAATAATTAAATGAAAGCCAAAAAATAAAGGGGACACAATAGAGCTCGAGAAGCTCGTGAGCTTAGTTTTACCGACTTTAAAAAACTTATTCTTAACTACTTTTTATGACTGTTGTAATTATTACAGGATGACTTGCCAATTCCTCGCTACCAACATAAAACAATTGGATATTTTTAGGATTCGAACCTCGAACACCCACGTAGCAGGCAGACATGTTAGCCGTTTTGTCACTAAAGTCGAGAGTGCAATATTTTCAAGATGTTAGTGGTTCGAATCCCAACAGAGGCAATAATGTTTTTTCACGGGTATCGCCTTTCGCGAAGAACTGGCAAGTCTTATGTTAGTGAATTCATTTCCATAAAAAGCGATTTCTCGATTAGCCATTTGGAATTGTAGGTCCCCTCCATTCCCTCACAAGGTATGGTTGTGGGAAATGCTCTGTTGCGCCACCCTCCTTACTTATTAGATCTTCATTTAACCGTACAAGAGCATCGTCCATCATACCCAAACGGCAAAGGGTATACAGTAAAACATCATCAACATGCGGGTGAATGCCACACTTATAAACATCATTTGGAAGATAATTTACTCATAAATATTGATAAACAGGAGAGATCCAAGAGCAGAACCTTGAGGAGCACCACAGACAGTTAACCAGAAATGGAGTTAACATACTCGGCTTAGTTTTCATCATTAGGCATAATCTTTTGAGAATTTTAAGGCTGTACCTACTAGAAAAATTAAATCTATGACACAACTCAGGAAGCAAAATTTGATGACTTTCACAATCCAAAAGTCTTAGAAAAGTTTAATGCTCAACTGATCGTTTTTTTGTGCAGAACGAAAATTTGAGGTAATCATAAAAACATCAGACTCACAGATGTGATTGATGCAGAAACCTGACTGTCATTTGGACATTGTCTTATTCATTTCGATATAGTTACGTATTTGGTTCCCCATAAGACGTTCAAAAACCTTAACAAGAAAAGGCAACACACTAAGAAGAGCTGGGAAGACGAATAAACTAATTTCATTTTCTCTGTATTCAATAGACATTTTGAAGAGATTTTCTTTGAGCAGATACCAATTTCTTTCAGATTTTTCCAGAGAACTTTGGACAGATTCATTTGAAATTATAAAATGTATCCACAGAAGAGCACTATTTTAGCAATAATGCCGCAGTCTGGGATGGAGATATTTGGTCAAACTGCTTGAAGCCACAACTGGGGTAAAACAAGGATGTCTTTTGAGCCCACTACTCTTTTATTTCTCCGGCAATTAAAACGCAGGAGAGAGGAAGGGCAAGTGGAGGTTGCTATTTGGGAGTAAAAAAGGAGCTAAAAGATAAGGACATACATTGTTACTTTCAGATGGATAACGACATTAAGTTTTTAGAGATGCAGTTGGAGCAAGAAAAGTACCAGATATATCCATGCTACTTGAATTGTAACAAATGGGATGATGATATGAGGAAAATTACGGACCTGTTAATACAATCAACTAATCCAAACATCATGCTTATAGGAGACTTGAACGCAAGAGTTGGAGAGGAAGAGGGTATGGGAAACTTAATTGAAAGAATAGCCCGGAAATCGAAGGACGCTGTTTCAAATAGGAGAGGTAAAAAAGTACTAGACTTGTGTGACACGTTTGGGATGAGAATACTAAATGGAACTAGTGAAGGGGACAAAAATGGTGAATACACGTTTGTAGGTGGTCAAGGAAATTCGGTGGTGGATTATTGCCTAGCAGGTGGAAGCTGGAACAAATGCATCAAGGACTTTGAAGTGAAACATGTACCTTACTCCGACCACTTACCTATTGTTGTTGTATTTGGACATAAAAGCGAAGTAAGAGATGGAAATCGCACTCTTCTGCCTCTACCGATGCTGAAATGGAAAGATTCTATGGGTCATGTATATAGAAAAGAATTGGATAGAAGGCTGACCGGCCAAACGGAATTTGATTTTCCCACATTGGAAAAATGTATAAAATGTGCAGCTGCACGTCCCTATTCCAACTCAAGGCGAACAACGCAATCTACTCCATGGTTTGATAATGATTGTAGGAAGGCAAGAGATCTCTCGTTTGAAAGGCTTACGCTTTTTAGAGAAAAAAACACATCTATTGTTAAATGCTCTTATCTAGAAGCCAATCGGCAATACAAAGAAATCTGCAGAGAAAAGAAGAAAAATTACTGGGAAGGAGAAGCAAAAAAGCTGGCAACATGCAAAATTTCGAAGGATTTTTGGAGCCTAGTGAAGAAATTAAATGGAAGAGTAAATGTGATAAATCGGAATCTGAGCCCAGATATTCTTCGAAATTATTATAGTGACCTTCTAAATCCTGGTGGAGTAATACATTCCTTCCAATATGCTGTCCCAGGGATCCAAAATGAAACACTCGATGCTACTATCTCGGTACAAGAAGTGAGCCATGCACTTGAATGTTTAAAAAAGGGCAAAGCACCGGGACCAGACTCCATTCCGATAGAATTTTATAAGAATGGTTCGAGCTTGCTGAAAATCAAGCTCTGCCACTTAATGAACAAAGTCCTTGAACATGAAATGACACCGCAAGGATTCAAAGAAGCATTAATTTTTCCGATACACAAGAAAGGATCATTAGCTAACCCAGAAAACTATAGGGGAATCTCGTTCCTGAATGCATCATATAAAATTTTTACGGCGATCCTCAAAAATCGGCTGGATGAATGGATAAGGCAGAATAATATCCTGAAAGAATACCAGGCAGGGTTCAGGTCAGGCTACTCAACAGTTGGTCAACTGTTTGTCCTTACAAGCATCGCGGAATCGTTCCAGAATCAAAACAAAAAACTTTACACGTTTTTTGTGGATTTCAAAGCAGCTTTCGACTCCATTGACAGAAATGCGTTGCTTTATAAGCTGTACTTGAAAGGAGTATCACTTAAGTTTTTAACAGTCTTACAAAACCTATATACAGGGAACAAAGCTGCTATTTGGAATGGTGAAGAGATGTCAGACTGGTTCGAGACAAAATCAGGTGTGAAACAGGGATGCGCCTTGAGCCCAACATTGTTTTCGTTATTCATAGATGATCTGCTGGATGGACTTCCGGGGGGTGTTCTTTATGCAAATACATGCATTAAGGGACTGATGTTTGCGGATGATGTGGTGTTGTTAGCTAGCTCCGCTGAAAGTCTTCAACTAATGATAAACCGGCTTGGAGACTACTGTAAGCTCTGGAGTTTGACAGTGAACCGAGAAAAATCCAAAGCAATGATTTTTAAAAAAGGAGGTGGTAGAAGAAGTCGTAAGGACATTTGGAACTACAATGGCGGAGAATTAGAACTGGTGAATGAGTTCAAGTACTTAGGCATGCTTCTTTCGTCAAACCTCAATTTGAGTAAACACCTCAACGAAAAACTATCCAAGGCAAAAGCTGCAATCAATGCGACGTGGAAAGGATGTTTTTCAAATGGAGCAATTGCGCATAGCAGTAAATATAAAGTATTTGAAGCAGTGGCTGAATCAGTTTTGTTCTATGGGGCACAGGTGTGGGGATATAAAGAACATGAGGCAGTAGAGAAGCTCCTACGGTTCTATATAAAACGAATTTTCTGTATTCCTGCTAATGCTCCAAATTATCTGTTGATGATCGAAACAGGACTTTCACCCTTGTTTATAAAAACTTTGAAGTTGCAGATAGACTACATACTGAAGGTAATGAAAATGGCGGATACAAGGCTTCCAAAAATAGTGGCGTTAAAAGCGGTGGATAACAAGTCAAGCTGGTATGCGGAATGGATGGATCTGGCGCTTCAATGCAAGATGGAGGTTGATCTAAGTATTGGAAATGTAGATAACTGGGGTTCAATTTTATATCAGCTGGTGGAGAAAGTTGATGAACTGAAGCTACTGGAGTATAGAGAAGAAGCAAAAGCTTCGGTACATAGAGCAGTGTACAGTCGCTTGGACCACAATTTGGTAGGAAAAAACTATTTCCATGATAAAAACAGTGTTCAGGTTATATCAATGATGATGAGGTTGAGAGGTGAAATTATTAACCTGAATTACATACCACATAGGGAAGATCTTCCATGTCTTTGTGATCTATGCAACAGGAATGAAAGAGAAGATGTCTTACATTTCATTGGGAAATGTCCAATATTAAGTGAAGTGAGGCGTCAGGTATTTGGAAAAAACTACCTTTCGGATGATGAGAGTATAACGAAGTTAAACGAGCTGGATGTGGAAAAACTTTTTAATTTTGCCAAAAATGCGCTAAATTATAGGAATAAAATAAGGAGTGAGAACTTTTGAGAACTTATTTATTGTAATTTTTTAAATGATCGGGCAGACGGCATAATGCCATGCATATATGTTTTTATATTATTTTAAAGTAGTTAAAAAGGAATTTGAATAATAAAAACTATCTAATCTAAAAATCTAAATCTAATCTCTTTTATTTCTACTTAGATGACTAATTTTCTACTTCGCGGAATCAATTTTGATGGACTAGGAACAAAACTATTATTTTACGCTGACGATATTGGCATTCTTGCTGAGAACATTCTCCAAATTATGATTAATAAACTGCATCGCTTCTGTTCGCTCTAGAACTTACAATTAAACACCTCTTAATGATATTCCATGATATTCCGAAATGGAACAGGTCGCTGTGCAATTGATGAACGATGGACAAGGCAAAGTGAAGAATTAAAAACGGTATGAGAATAAAAGTACCTGGGAGTTCTGATCACGCCAGCAATGGGAGTCGAAACGAGCAATAAACTGCACTTGGAAGATCGTCATGAGCAAACAAAAATTTGCACACAGTGTAATTATAAAAACTTCCGAGCTGTCGTAGAATAATTTTTGTACTATGCAGCACAAGTTTGGGGTTTTCTCGAGTTTGAAGAAGTAGAAGAACTTCTAATATATTTTATCAATAGAATACTCAGATTACCGTAAAATACACCAACGTACATGTTGCATCTAGAAACTGGACTACCACCTTTCTATATAAACACACTTCGGTTACACTTTGCATACATCTCAAGAGTCATAAGCCAACCAAGTCATCGCCTTACTTATAAAATAGTCTTTTATCTCAAAGACAGAAACCTAAAATTATTTTCAATGAATGGGCGAGATTGGGCGATCTTAATGATGTTCAAGTTTTTCAAAACAGCGAAACATCTTTTAGAGAAACTCTTCGAATGCTTATGACAAAAATTGAAATGTCGTCAGGGAGTGCGTTTGAAAAACAAAGCCAAAGAAGAATTTTTTTTTTTTAAATTTCTGAATCATCAGATGGTCGAAATCATGACAAAAACAGTCTTCATTTCATATCATTAATTTTGAAAACGAGGGCTGAACTCGACAGCCTGAACTACTTGCCGTATAGAAACGATAGAAATTCTGCACATTATGCAGTCTACGATCTAAAGAAAATATAAGCTACATTATTTTAAATCACAAACGAAGAGCTTTCTGGGAAAAAAATATACTTTCTCCAAATGAAGACGAATGAATGATGATGAATGAATGACGAAAATTGAAACGTCCTATATAACTAACTACCTGACGTGCTCGCTTAAGCATCGTCAACAAATTGTAAACGAATCTTTTTGACATTGTACATATACAATATGCATGTAACAGTACCTATACATTTCTTTTAGTATTTAACTGTTCACTTTTTATTAAAATTTTTATTTAAAAAAAAAAGAACGCAACTTACTGTTTTTAAACTTATAAAGACTATCTTTCTTCGGCTGACGGCAAATGCCATAATCTTTATGTGAAAATTGTAAGCAAAAATTCAGTTACTATGTATTTATTTAAAATTGTCAATAAATCACATTGTAAAATCAAAAGCCTTTTAGAATTGGTAGATTATGACAGGGAAAAACCTTTAGGCACTCGGTTTTCGAATTTTAGTACAAGGCCGTCTGGTCCGCAGCGAGCTCCTTTTGTAAGCGCAAGGGGAAAGGTGCGTTAAGGAGCATGTATACGGCAGTTGTTATTGAAAATATTTATTTCCTGCCTAGTCTAGACGAGTTAGACCTGTCGAACTACTCTTTCAGGCATCGCAGATTAAAGGTATTGTAAAATTATTCATGATTTTCTATTACTCAAAACTTTAAACGCGTTTATGTCAATACTGTATTTTTCAAGTTGGCCTCGTAACTCAACCAATTTTTAACCGATTAACTTGAAATTTTTTGAAATATACATTGTCTATGAAAGTACTTAGGATTTTTTGTATATTGCGTAGTTCACTTGTTATTAACAATTTTCTGACAATTTTTTAGGAAACTTTTAGGCACTTTTCACTTTAGAAGGGCGCCATTTAGCCAAAAATCAATATATCGCTAAAATCCTACGTACTTCTATAGCAGTTAGTATATATAATCGAAAAAATTCATTTGCTCTTTATTATTTGAAAAATTACATGAGCTGTTAGTCCGGCCGCGGACCTCGAAAAAAAGACGTCGTCGCAAAAACGCTGTACAGCCGCCATTTTGTAATAAATCGATTCAAAAATATTATTGTAAGCAGTCACTGACATAGATAATAAAATCACGTTTGACAACGGCCTTGTCAACCGAAAAGAGTCGGTTCCCATTAGAACACCGTAATTAAATCGGAATGAGCGCTGTTAGTGACAAGATGAGGGACCATCCTGTACTACTGCGTGCTGTTGTCATATGTTATTTACATTTATTTATTTGTTAGTCTTGTTGTGTATCAGCCAAATGGTCTTTGTCGCCCGGCTGCAACCCTCCTACTCCGCAGAATTATGTTGGGAGTAAGTTTCATGTTAATGTAAATGTAAATGTAAAATCACGTTTCTGATATCTTAATTTATTTTGAAGTATTTCTGAAAAAAGATCCCCAAAAAGCCTATTTTTTCAGGCTCTAGGGTGGCCTAACCCCTTAAAAAATCTTTTCGTTTTTGAAATATAAAACTAAATGAGTTTTTCAAAGTAATGATTTTGAAAACAACTTTACTAGTGCGCCATTGCTTTTTCATGTTCAAGAAATACTCGATAACCGATTCCAATCCTAAAATAGGCACAGTATTTAGTTGCAATAATTTTTACCCTAAGATTTGTCTCTATAATGGCGAAGGAAATTGCTAAATTTCGTTTTTGAATTTGGAAAACATTAAAGTAGTCTCGCCAAAACAGAACACATTCATTTCAGTCGAAATTGGCTTATGTATTTTTCCACACAAGACGGACATTTTTTTTTTAAATTAATGAGCTGCACAAAACCATAAAGACATTAAATGTCATTGTGGTGGCGGTGTGAGGTCTTACGCAGAAAAACAAGCAGACTTCAAAATTTAATACTCACTTACGTTTCATACGACTATTCATTATGTTTATTGAGCAGTGAATGCTTGTCGCTAGTTATGGCTTTTCTTCGAAATTTGACTGTGAACTGTCAACCATGACCGATGAATCACTCTATCGAACAAACATAACAGCAATAAACGCTTGTTAGGAGAATTCTTCCAAATGAGCACCCAACCATAAAGAACCGAAAAAGACATTAAAATAAAACATTAAACTGCCATAGTAAGACAATTTCTCAATTTTGTTTTGAATCTTATTTCTTAAAAAAGCTGACGAGATGTCTCTTTTAGACAAAGTTTCAATTTATAAAGTTCTAATAAATTCATATTCACTGACAAACATACGCAATTCACAAAAAGTTATGATTTGTAGCAAGAAAATAGATAAAAAATGAATAAAAAAGAAACCATAACAGTCTACCAAGCAAGCACTCTCTCAATGATCAAATTAACTGCACCCCTCCCTAAATGGACCACTCATCCATGTAATAAGAATTGAGTTTCTTGTCGAGCCTTACCTTCCTTTCCGACACCATGATTTTTATTTTGTATTTGAGATTTGAGGTCTGTAATAAAAGCAGAAAACTTTTTCTGAGATAATAAACGCCAGCCAATGTTTGTAGAAATAAAAATTTGCGGCAGAACTTTCGGCGCCAAACCTCATCCTATCAAAACTGAGGGATGAAAATTGAAAGCCTTTACTTTTGCAATATTAAAGGAGAAATTAAGAAAAGGAACAACCATTTGCCTTCTTTAGATGTCGATTGTCGAGAAGACCAATACAAAAATCAAAAATACCACATGAGGGTGGTTCAGTACTCCCTATACTTTTGTTATTTAGTAACATATTATTTTCAAGGTTCCAAAAAGGAATTCAAATAAAAAGTGAATGTCCAATTCAAGCTTCTATCATGCCTTGAATGCCGTATTTATTTTTGTTGATGTCTCCATGATGTCTAGGCTATGACAGGCTGTCGAATTCATTGTTTTGGACCGAAATTTGGGGTTTGTAGGTAGACTTAGGGAAAGTTGAGGCATAAACAAGTTAAGATGGTTGATTTGTTCTGAGAAGATTGTAAGTAAAGATACAATACTGTTGCTGAGGTCAAAGCAGTAATTCTCCAAAAGCAATTCTGAAAGGCACTGTCAGCCTTTAATCATGGAAATTGAAAAACAAACAGAATATTAAAGGATGAGCATGTCCATCATGATTTTGAATAGAAAAATACGTTATTGAGATAGCAAATTTTTTCGGCCTAAGTAATTGATGGATGAAGTGAAGAATGCCTCAATTTGATATTCAAGGATCGTTAAGCAGGTTTCCGCACGAGCTGAGTTCACGGATGGGTTTGAGAATGAAAATGTAATGAGCAAATACGTGGCTGCTCTCGTTCTGTATATCTAATAATTTATGAGTGATGGGCTTCTGCTGATATAGTTACAATGGCGAGGACGACTCATTTAAGGACTAATGAGATTACAGACAGAGGAACGATTTTATTCACAAAGGTTTCATTGAAAACGGAGTCGCTTGATTCGCTTAGTTGAAAACTAAGGGCCATATACTTATCCCTTTATTGAACTTTATTTCACATAAACGCTCGTACACATAACTCGTCAGAAAGTAAAACACTTTAATTAAAAATTTGCCTTTTTATTCAAAAACGTAGCTTTTCTAGAATTTATGAGGGGTGTTCAACTTGTCATACATACTTGATCTAGTGAATGTTGGATATGGCCGGTAGATGGAAACGTTGCACGATGTCTCAAATTCTTTCGTGGTTACCCACCTCAGTCTACATAGTTTTCCTTTTCTAAAATCCTGTGTGATTTAATATCAATAACTTATTCTTCATGGATATCTTCTATAAGTTATGAGTAACTTGTTCGTAAAAGAACAAAGAAATATAAAACAGTCAACGTGACTTTCGACGCGTTGTCATCTCAACTCAGCAATGCTATAATTAGCTAAGTAATGCACTTTGACGCTGAACAGAAAAAGTAATCAATTATCGAGTAGTTTAAGGTTTGTAATGGGTCAAAGCAAATTGCTGAGATCAATGTGAAAGCATCGTGAAAGTGAAGGTCGCAATAAATACCATTATAGCATCGAACTCGAAAAATAAAGAGTGATCTTTTGTATTCGCACAAGTATTGTTGCAAAAAATATATTTTTCCTTAACTTAAGGTTATTGACTATGAATTAGCAGAGATGTAAACCAATAATAGGAAATCTGTGCTTTTAATAGGCGCAACCCAGATAAGTCTAGACAAGTGAGAAGTTTATTGAGTATAGAGTTTTTTTCATATGTGATGTGTAGCAATCAAATTCTTCTACTATAGTTGCACTTCTTGTTAAAAAAATGATAATAATTGTTTTGGAATAGAGATGAATTGGACGAATAAATTGCTTCAGTGTAAAAGACAAAGGTGGGTGTATTAGCTGTGTGACCGCTTCATTATCTCTGTTAATTGGTAAGTACTGACGGAATTCGGGTAGCAAATATTTTTATACATAGTTATTTTGTTACTGATTAAGCGTTGACAAAATGCTTTCTGTTTGTTCACATTACAATATAGTTGAATATTTACTACTGCGTCACCTCTGCACTACAATATGCACTACAAAGAGGTAACGCTACGCTACTACTTCTTTGGCGCTACCACGAGCATCTGCTTTTCACTAACATTCCGCCGCATAGTGGCCCGTTTAGACAAAAGTGCTTGCCAAATTCAGTTTTTGGGTGGGTCTATAATGCAAAACTATTACATTTTATGAATTAACAAACGTTTGGAGCTCAAGTAATCGAAAAAATTATTTCATTTGTGTGAACGGTTCGGCTTGTAGAGCCTGCCAAAGTCGACAAATATTCAAGATGAGAAAAAACATTAAAAAAAATTTTTTTTTCTTACTTTGAGAATAAAAACTATTAAAGGAGTGTAAGTTAAACTATGTTTTTTCTTTTTTTACTTGGCATATACATATGTGTTGATTGTTTTGATCAGAAAAAGAAAATATACCTAAATATTGTAAACTACCAAATTTAATGATTTTTGAAACACCTTCTTTTGCGGACTTTTTCAACTTTTCATTGAGCAAAAAAAAGTTTTTAAAAGTTGTTGTCAAGCCAAAGTGGACGTATAATGAATATACTTATATATCTCTTTATTAACATCCAAAAACTCAGCTGCATGAAAATGCATAACACTGAGCTAGAGAGATTTCATTTGAAAAAGTCAGTAATTTTTTTTGAGCTTTTTTTTTAAGCGCAAAAAAAGTCATGGAAAATGTTATTTCTTTGTTTTGCTGGAATGGGTCTTTTATAATATGTCAACAAAATACTTTATAAATACTTACAAGTAGTCTTTTATAACCAAAAAAAAAAAAATTACAAAAATCAATAACATAATGAAAATTTTTTTTTTCACATTTTAACTTAATTAGGTCTGTTATCATTTTTTCCCACTGTTCTCCTTAAATTATATTCAAATTACTTCATAAATTGACTTTTAAACTTTTTAACATATAATACCAATTATGTTAACCATCTGAACTAAAACTTCTTATTTCAGCAGTAGATTCTGAAACACCCTGTAAATATTTTTTCTTCAAATTTACAAACTTTATAGCCTTGGAAATTTCCATTAAGATAAAAAAAGAATTGGGACGATCACGGTATCTTTATTTGTTTAAGAGGTATGATTTTTGCAACCAAATATGTCAATTCGGGCCACTGTGCGCCGAAGGTAGCGCCGTTCTGCTTTGGATTGTTAGTTGTTACATGCCTAGTGTTAAATGTTTATATTGTTGCATTAGTATTAAGGAGAAATGTCAAGATCGTGTTTGAAGGTTGTAGTATGTTACCTTTTCGCCGGGGCTGTCTCAACATCATATAGTGATGCCTCTGGCATAACTACTAGCTTATCTGCCTGTTACGCGGGAGGTTCATGGATTGGATCCCAACAAAATGTTTCTCCGAGGTTATTGTCCTTCACTAAACATTGACAAGTCCTCTGGTAGTAAATTCAATGCCATGAAAAGCGATTTCTAGATTAGCCATTTGGGATTGACGGAATATTGTAGGTCCCCTCTATTCTCACACGAGGCATAGTTATGAGAAATCCGCTAGGCTACCTGTTCTGTTGTGCAACCCTACAACAAACTATGAACAACACTTTTAGCTCAGTATTGATTTGTATCTGTTTTCAGGTAAATTGCATTGCTGACCAAATCATAGGACTGCTGAGTTGTGGTAAAAATGTGCATAAAGAAAGAAATGTTATTACAAAATACCAATATAGAAAAATTAAAAGTAGTTATGGTTGAAATTTGTATAGTTATAAAAAAACACACAGCAAGACTTGCTAAATTTTCTCCAAGTGATTGCTTTGATCTTAGTTCTAAAATTCTATAACTTAGTCTATGCACAAAAATGAGTAAAATTTAGTGTGGTTTGAGCTTGTGACCATATAGATACTCTTAGTTGCATTTGACAGCTGCACTTCGATCTTTTTAAAAACCAAAACTTGAATTTTTAGGACATGGTGTATAGCTAATGAAGCAGTGGTTCTTCCATATTTTGGCTATTATAAAGCCAAATCAACTAATATAAAATCAGTTCGATGCTTGATTGTTTATTAACTTTCACAGATCGCTTAATTGCTTAGTTAACACTTTCGCCTGTGTGCTGCGCTTTAGAGTATAAGCCTTAACACCCTTCAAACTCTTTTTGATTAAAAGAAAACTAATAACTGTAATTATTAGTTTATTTATTTATTTGTTTGTTCATTATTTTGTTATTTATTTCTTATTTACAATACAATGTTTGTATTTGTATATACTTTGAAAACAGATTGTAAAAAGTCTATAATTTGGCTGAGGTAATTCTCAGATTTTTCCTCCCCTTCTCTCCCTCTCAAATATTCAATGAAGGTTTTTCTTGTAGCTTTTCCTTCTATCAATTAATTTAACTATTATAATATTACAAAACCATTGTTATAAATATTTCAGTAGTAAGGTAGGTTTATACCAAATCTCTGTAAACTGTGCAATGTAGGTTTAATGAAAAGAAAATGTATAAATTATTCAGCTACAATAAAATAAAATTAACTGAACTGTCTCGTATTCACGATAACTGCGATAGCAATAAATCACCTACTCAGTTTTATTGCTATCCCAGTATAATGTTTCGTACGATTCTATATCAAATAAGTTGATTTTCTTCTTCAATTTTTAGTCTTACTGACACACAGCACAAAATAACCAATATATTATATTACTTTGTTAGTCAGAAGATTCAACAAAAATGTTATTTATTCAAAAAAACAAGAGGAATCAGAGCCACATTTTGACATTTTCTGTGCTCTTATGTTGTTCTGAACACTTCGTAGAAATGAAAAAAGTCTAAAATATTTAACATACATATCAGATGCTCCGTTTTGCGTTTTTTACGATTTCTGCAAAACTTGCAATGCTAACGAGGTCCTGCACCTTAACTGATGATTTGCGATCTTATTTTTGTGCCTTGTAGTTTTAAGATAGTCGGAGATGAACATTTTTCTGTAACATTTAATTTACCAAGTTACCGATGCTAAATTGAAAAAAAAATGAAAAAGTTTTTTTCACTTTAATAAATGTTATGACTTTTGCCCAGCAATAATCTTGTTATTTTAATTTTATCAAAAGTTCTATCGAGTGGAACAAAAACAAACGGCTCGCTATAATAAAATGTGGGGCTGTTTTTTTTTTTTTTTTTTTTTTTTTTTTTTTTTTTTTTTTTTTTTATAATTAACGCGCACATCAAGGGGTTATGACTACCCTTATAATGTTATTAAACACAGTGCGAGCATTTAGGAAAATAGGAGAGGATTTGAAAGGAGACACCGATGCACGTTGCTTTTGAATCTTTGTAAATCGTAATGCAGGGGAAACACAGAGCCAGGTAAAGCATTCCACATTCGGGTGGTGCGACTAAAATAAGAATCTCTATACTTGACTGTACGCCCGAAGTTGGGCTCAAGGCAGAACTGATGAGCATTCCTAGCGAGGCGGGTGTTGCGGCTAAATTGTTTCAAGGGAGGAATGCAGCTGGCTATTTCACTAGAGCACTGTTTGTGGAAAAAGCGATAAAAGAGAGAGAGACAGGTGACGTTTCGACGATGTCCAAGAGAATCAATCGATTCTACGATTGAACTATCACCTATCAATTTTAACACTCTATTTTGTACCCTATCAAGAAGGCGCAAAGATGTTTGAGAAGCACCTGACCAGATATGAGAGTTATACTCCAGTTTTGGGCGGATGAAGGCCTTATAAATTGTAGCCAGATCAGAAGGGGTGAAGAACTTCCTATCGTCTCAAGAAACCTAAGCATTTAGCAGCGTTTTGTAGCGTATGTGGTCGTTCAAACGAAGATCATCGTTTACACACATACCAAGTACTGACAGCTTTTCGGTTTCTTCGATGCAGGTACCATTCATGGATAATGGCAATGGGGGAATGTTAAGCTTCAACGACAAGAGACAGCATTGAGTTTTCAAAGCATTGAATTCTACTCGGTTCATAAGACCCCATGCAACAATGCTGTCAAGGTCAGAATTCAATGAGCTTATCATACGCAACCGTTCCAGTTCCACATCCGAAGAGCAGGGACGTGAATTTGGAAACGAATATGAAAAGCTGAGGGTCGAGTCGTCAGCAAAACAGTTAAGCGGATTAGAAGTTTCAGACAAGAGATCATTAATGAAAATGAGGAAGAGAGTCGGAGACAAAACGGAGCCCTGGGGCACACCAGCATTTATTAAGTGGGTATCAGACTTGAAGCCATCCAACACAACTTGTATTGAACGGTCGGAAAGGTAATTTCTAATCCAACGAAGAAGAGACTCATCGATACCAAAAGCACGCATTTTCGATAAAAGAGCCTGATGCCAAACTCTATCAAATGCTTTAGAAATATCAAGCGCAATAATCTTACTTTCTCCAAAACAATGTAAAGATTGGTTCCACTTTTCGGTGAGATAAGCCATCAAATCACCAGTGGACCGTTTGCTACGAAAGCCGTACTGACGGTCATTAAGAAGCTTTCGTTCTTCAAGATATTTCATAAGTTGACGGTTTATCAACGTTTCCATGACCTTGGAAAGAAGGGACTTTAGTGCAATTGGACGGTAATTGGAAGGGGAGGAAGATTCACCTTTTTTAGGGACTGGCTGGACAAATGCAGTTTTCCATCTGCTCGGAAAAATCCCAGCAGAATAGGAAAGATGGAAAAGTTTACGCAGTGGTTTTGCCAGCGTAGAAGAACACCTCTTCAGAATAACGGCGGGGATACCATCTGGACCAGCGGATTTATGTATGTTGAGATCTTTGAGGACTCTCGCAACCGAGCGAGTTCGAAAAAATATCTGCTTCATCAAAGAATTTGCAGAATCGAGCTCAGGCGGAGCCAATATGCTATGAGGAAGTGTCGAGTACGCAGCAAATTGAGCTGCTAGCAAATTGGCTTTGTCGATGGAACTGACATACGGAGAGTCATTGAAGACGAGCGTTGGGACCGATGACGTGGTCGAGTTCTTAATGTTCTTGACAAAAGACCAAAAGTTTTTACTTCCTTTTGGACACAATAGTATTTTTTGCCTTACTTTTTGGTCATGTAAAAACTTAGTCCTTTGTATTTGAGCATTACAGATATTTCTAGCCCTTTTGAACAAATTTCGGTTTTCTACAGTCGGGTTGTCTTTAAATTTTCGAAAACTACTTTCTCGATCCCTAATCGCCTCTTTACAGCTTGAATCAAACCACGAATTCTCTTTGGGGATGATACTTTTTAATCTGTGAGGAACAAAATTTCTCATGCCGTTGAGAATTACGTTAGATATCATATCAGCTGATGCATCAACGTTTCCGTCGAGAAAGCACAATGACCAATTAAAATTTCGAAAGAAATTATTCAGGCCGTCCCAATTGGCTTTCTCGTATTGCCATACAGTTCTTTTGGGGACTTTCTCTTTTATTACCGTGACGGATAACGAAAAATCTACCGATATGACACAATGGTCCGATTTGCCTAAAGGAGATGATACTACAACCCTGTATTTTTCAGGATGAGAAGTGAGAAATAAGTCAAGAGTGTTGGCCGCATGGCCTTCAATATCTGGAACCCGAGTGGACAAAAAACGAAGTGTTATGGCCAATGTTCTTAGAGAATTTATTGTAATCGAGACACACCTTGCGTTTTCTATAAAATAGTTGGTTGCTGGGATATTGACAAAATTAACATTTTCCGTTTAAATGCCGATGTCTCAGCGATGCTCATATCGAGGCTCTTAAAATAGAAAAGTGAAGCAGACTTACAAAGTTGTTCAGACAGTGTTTTTCAAGTCCAAAGTCATTATTTTTTTCTTCTATTATTTATCTCAATTGCAATCTGTACTAATTTTTATATTTTCTCGCAACAAATCGAGAAGCTCCATTGCCAAGCACATTTCTCACAACCATGCTTTGTGAGGGAATGGAGGGGACCTAAAATTTTTTTGCCAATTACAAACGGATAATCGAGAAAGTGCTTTTCATGGCGGTACCGGTGAAAAAACATTTTTGGTTTCTGTTGGGTTTCAAACCACAAAACTTGCCGTGAAACAGGCAGACATGCCAACCACTACCCCACGGGCATCACGGAAAAGCCTTTAATATTAATATTTTAAACATTTCCCATATAAAACACATGTAAACATGGACCTTTTTCTAAAAACCTCTTTAGCTCAAAGGCATTTTGAGGTACAGTTTTTGTTGATGAAACATTTTGCTTTCCTGATTAAATTGACCTATTAAATAATTCAATGACTGCTGATGTCGTTTTTCTCCCAATCCAGAAGCGGGGGTTTAAAATTTCACATGTCATAACAAGTTTTATAAATACACCACAAATTAACATACGAGCGCAAATAACAATATGAATCTTTCTTGCTATTAAGAGCCTTCCATTAAAAAGTTATTTATTATTCCATTACACCGCACAAGCGAGATGCCATTCAAAATTAATGCAAAAAGCAACTCTTGTCAAAACACCTCAAAAACTTTGTCAATGCGAGCCACAAACTTGACTTCCTCATAAATGCGATCTGACGCATGTAAATTATGACAAAAGGTAAAATTTTTAATTTTTTAGAGTCCTTAGCGGTATTTAAAATCAAGAACATCCCACAGTCCTACACCCTCAAACTCTCCATAATAACCCACCATTCAGTTTGCCTTAAAAATGTGTATATACGAGTATAAACCCTAATTTGGTGTCCCGCAATCCTTAGTTATTCATTTTTGGGAACGCAGAGTAATTTAATCTGCATCTGATGAATATCTAAATCGCAATTTAATAGTACACACACTTGCAGGCATAAATTAAAGGACTTTTCCTCTGCGACGGTATTCGGGGACTTAGAGTTTCATAATTTGTAAGGCAAACAAACCATTTTTCGCCAACTTAACAGAAATTTGGTTAGTCCTTGCCAAATTGCCATTAATATAAAATCGTAAACCCAAAAAGGTTGAGTTGCGAAATAATGTACAAAAATGGGATGAAAAAAAGCAGCAATTTGCTAAAAGAAAAAGTAAAACGGAAATAATTTGAAAAGAGAAGGAGGCAAATGAGTTTTACTTAATGTGGGTTGTGGTTTGGTTCATTTCCGGTTCTTTCTTTTGACACTACATTGCGTCGCAATAGACCTCAGTCCCAATCACATCGCCAAGGTAATTTCGATGAAAGCACCTCATGATTTCCCATTTCAAATGTTGTCCTCTTTGCCCGGATTTTCAATTTCTTGTGTTTTAATGATCTGCCGGACGCACAGTAAATCTGATAGCTCCCTAATTTGCTTTGATTCATTCAAAGCACTAACGGACACGTTTTGCTTGTTCCTGATACTCGTAGACAAACACAAATACGCCATAGCAGGTTGAAGAGAGGGATATTTCAGATACGATGCCGACGCACGGTGAAGGTAAGATTGAAAAGGATGCCTTTAAGAAGTTGTTTGCTGATGAGACTATATCACCTTGAATTATCTTCCTTGGGATTTCCTTTTCTGCCATCCCCCTATCAGGACTCTTGGGAGCTACTAGTCCTAGTCTTCGAATTTGGTAATTATGTGGTGTTTTCACTCGATTAAGCGCTTGGGAGACGAGAAAGCATTCATATCGTCATAGACGTGTAAGTGCGCAAAGCTTCTGAGACATGGCATTCGAATTGCGTGAGGTTTTGGCGAAATTCATTCCCAACTAAATGCCATTAATTGTGGTTGAATTCACTTCAGATTGTTGTGAAACTTTTGTCATTTTCATTTCCAAAATGAATTATTTAAGCCGTTGGTCTTCGAGGTTAAAGAAACCATAGACGAAAAATGCTTGGGTCGTGGTAGCGAGTTTTAATAATTTTGCAAAGAAATTACAGATTGCTTGTGCGACAAAGTTTGCCTTAGAAATATGAAGTTGTTAAACAGTAATTAGTCGTAGACATGCACAAAGCTGTTCAATTTTGTTTAATTCAACGTTCTCGAGTGACATGTTTCACTTATATAATTGGCTGCCATCAGAATATTTTTAGTTGATTGCTGAGTTTTGATTTGAAGATTGGAGCCACAGTTCTTTGAATGATGTCATCAGCAGCTGTCTAGACTTTGATGGGCTTTATCGCTTTTACTTAAAGGTCTTTCTAATTTTCAACCAAATCATGAATCAGGAATTTGTTGGCTCTCAGCAGTTTTAGTCTGTAAGTAAAATATTCATCGCCTTGTGAAAATTTTCATTAGAAATTTGAACCCAAGAACAGTGTTTGGACAAATAAAAGTCAAGCAATTTTTGAAGAAAAGAAAGCGTTAACTGTCTTTTGGAATTACGAACTTCATTTTATTTGGTTAGGATGATTCTGGAAATGGATTGTGACTTCTACAAAAAATTGGAAAAGATTTTTTGAAGTGAAAACTTCTTTAGGCGCGTTTGGCACTTTTGCGATGGGGGTAAATCAATGAATTCGCGACCGACAGTATTTTTTGATTGGCTCATCGTAATTCGTATGTAAAGTCGTCATAGCCCAGCGTCTCAGGTTCGATTCCCAGCCATGACTTGCATTTTTTTGTTTATTTAAAGTGAAAACATAAATAAAAATTGATCACCACGGCTGGGATTCGAACATGAGACCCTCAGTTTAATAGCCAACGACTCTACCATTGAGCCAAGAGACACCTTAATTTTTATGTTGCTAAATGACTTAAAAGAATGCAATAACATTATTACATAGTAATTGTACTTACCAACTCGGAGAAATACAGAGAAGAAAGAAATCAATTGAAGAAACAGAGAAAAATTTATGCAACGCAGAAAAAATAAAAAGCACCAAATATTTTACTGCCATTACAAAGAAGAGTGGCTGGATAAGTGAAGCTGAAAATTTCATCATGACAGAGTAGGAGACGCTTTTTACAACAAATTAGAAGAGATCAACAACTCATCGCGATGATTTATCGATGGAATTGAAACGGTTGCATGAAAATAGCTTGAAAACCATTACTCAATAGACACTATCGCTAAGAAAATTAACGTATTAATTTTAACAGAGACTCACATGGGTGAAGAAGAAATATATGATATTCCTGATTTCAATTTAGTTGCAAGTTTCAGAAGGCACGATCGTCTAGCAGCAGGAGTAGCTATCTATAAATGGTTGTCAGATACAACTGCCATTTTTTGTGCAAATCATATGAATTTGAATACGAGGTACACTAGTATGTCTAGTACTATTTTGATATCGGCGATCTATCTGTTTGTCGTTGCAACTGTGAAAATGAACAGCAAGTTATAATAGTTGGCGTTTATATTTCACCGAATACGTTTTTAAGTGTAATACAACAGTTTTTATATAAAAATTTATTTATTTATTCTGAATACGCTTCTGCACACCTTCACGGCAAAATTGGGGAGAGATTTGATGATTTGCCAATGATTTTGAATGGTGACTTTAAACATCAACTCCGCCTTTAATTTTTAAAAGAAGAATATAACTTAACAATGACGAATGACCGCAGCCTTAGTACAACGAAATATAAATCGACAGTTAGTGCAGTCTTTGCGATATATTTAAATAGATTCGAGTCAAAATTTTTCGTTTCCTATTTTAGTTACCATAGGCCTATTACTTCATTATAAGAATACGATGATTGCATCAGATGATAATGGAAAAGCTGAAAATGTGAATGAAAACTCATAAGTTTCATTGATGTTCTTCCATATGTACATGTACATATATTATAAAACATTGAATAAAATTTTGCCACTATTTATCTATTTTTATTATAAGCACTAAGAAGAAACATTTCAATGAAAAGATTTTCCTGTACATTAAAATATTTACTGAAAATTCAATTCTGTTTTCACTTCTGTCGGCACTCCCGGAGTGCTTTTTTTTGCCCTAGTATTACCATCAACAATGTTCAAATTTGCTATAGTTTGTGGCATATTATAATTTACAATCCTTCAGTATGCTCCCCAAAGTTATTAAGACGACTGTTACATTTTTGCGATCCCGTTTGACGGTGGTGTCCGTGGCGAAATGGTTATGTCTGCCTGTTACACAGGAGGTTAGAATCTTAACGGAAGCTGAAAATGAAAAACTGGTATCACTTTTCGCGAGGAATTGTCAAGTCTTCCAATGGAAAATTCATTGAAAATAGCACTTTCTTAATTAACTGATCGGAATCGACAGAAAATTGTATGTCCCCTCCAGTCCCCCGTACTTTCCGCTCTGTTGCACAACCCTGTGTATATATGTGGAAGACAGGCATTAGAAAATTTGTTGGCATTGCCAATAGGCACTTCTCTTTCACCAAGCATTTAAACGCGTTAGGCTTAAGTTATAAGAGACTCTGCGAATCCTGTACAGAAGAATAAGACACCGTAGATCCTCTGTGAATGTCCTGCGTTTTATCGAACAGGTTACAGATACTTCTTCTTCATGATAAGAGCTGACAGACTAGATTTCGCATCATGGCAGCATCTACTGACTTTTCTACAAACATTTAGAAAGCTGTAGTTCGAGAAGTTTGCTATCTGACAGCGCAATGGGCCGATATTTTGGTCTGAGCGCTAAAGTTACTCGTAGCCGTAAATAAAAAGTGACTCTTCCGACAGAAGTTTCTCCAAAGCAGAGTGGTCCCACTTTTCAGTAAGATATGCCAAATCAAAAGTGGACCTTTTGCTACGAAAGATGTTGGTCATTAAGAAGAAGAATGGATCAAACAACTGAATGGAATACAACAAAATAGTATGATTATTGGATACCTAAACTAGTTGCGCAATCGACTGAGCACTATTGCTGTCGGTAAAAATTATAATTGATGAAGTCCAAGTTCTACAAGTAAATTTTGTAAGAATAATGCTTATCTAACAAAAGAACTGAGATTCACATATTTGGCTTCCGCACTCGAAGTAGTGTCGAATATTTTTGCAACATTGTAAATTGCGGAGGACGTCTGTCCTCCAATGTTATTGGCAAGGATCGTTATTGAATTGTGGTAACGCATTCACTGCATAGGCAATGTCAGCTCTGCTAAAAGTTGAAAGGTGGAGCAAGTTCCCTATCAATTCGTGATATTTGGGTTTGTTGCTCTCCTTTGATTTTGGGGTCTTGTTCCAATTTCAGACCAGTCGTCATTGGTAATCGATCGGGTTTGCCCATATTTGTCTAAAATAATTTTTAATGAATCTTTCCTGAGTAATTGACAGAGTATCGTTAAGAGGTTCAAATCCAACATAGAGTTTAGGATGTTCAAGATCCGATCCTTTATGTCAAAACATTTAGATAAACTCTGCTTCATTAATTCAAGTTCTTTGGAATCATTTGTTGCAACCATTGAGTCATCCACGTAAGCTGTGGCTAGTGTAATTTAATCGTTTTGGAATATGGAGTACATACGCTTGTAATATTTTGAAGCATTGAAACCAAGCGTTTTAAGGTTTGCATCCAACTTCAAGTTTCAAAGCCGTCGGTTCTATTGCAACCCATAAATTCCCTTGTTTAATTTGCACACCTGATCACTTTGTTCAAACCCTTCCGTCTGTTCCATAAAGATAAGAGTATTGATATCACCACCGTTAAGGTATGTATATTAACGAAACATCTAGAACTAGATGGTAAAGATCCAACCCATTTTAAACTGCAATTGGTATAGTCAATCGGATTGAACTAATATTTGCCACTGTTGAGTAGGTATCTTGATAGTCAACTCCTTGAATTTGATAAAAACCTCTGGCAACAAGTCTTGCTTTTCGCTTTTCAATACCTCCATCAAGCCGGTATTTAGTTTTGAAAACCCATTTGGATTTTAATTTTGTTGCGATCTGTGGTAGATTAAGTCAAAGTGTTCTTTTTTATATATCTAGCACTTAATGCGATATGTGATACGTTTTTGAGAGGACATTTAAATTTTTTTGACTTCATTATTTTTAAATAACAACTGCCATTCTACAGATTCGGCCGAAAAGGCATATTTAAAAATAAATTTGTTAAACGAGATATTTCTCGAGGTAATGACGGGACAATTATTTTTTTTCTTCGATTTTTCGTAGCACTTGGGAGCCATAAACCCGATTCTCGTTTTTTTTTTAATTATTAACTGTTAATAATTAAAAAAAAAAACGAAAAAGTTCTCGACAATACCTGGTGAATTATGTGAAGAAGTACTGTGCATGCACGGACATACACGGACTTCAAATATGACGGTTTGAAAAACGCAGAAGAGTTTGTTCGTTTAGCGGCATACAGAGGTCAACTGATGTACAGACTAATATACACCATGCCTAGAATATAAACAACAAGACAGGAACAGGCCCGTTTGTGAAGAAAATTATTCATGGTCGAAAAATACAATAGCAGAGTTCACACAGTTTACGCAGAGCTATCGACAGCGCATGACGTGTTTATCTTGTTTATAGTTCTAAAACTACAACCATTCCCAAACGCAATAGATCGCCGGTAACCGGGGACAATCGTTTGTCCTCGGATAAGAAACTTTGTTCCACAATGTTTCCCAAAAACAATTTCCATAATAAATTTGCCCCCTTACAATGTCACCCAGATAGTGATAACTCAGATATGGATGAAGTTGAATCTCCTATCATTAAAAAAGTGTTTGTACCACCCATAAAATTACTGCAAAAGCCAGCAGATTATGTGCATTCCTTAATGAAATCACTAAAAGTGTGTAACTATTCCATTAAAAAGTTATCAATCGGAATTAAAATCATAAGTGACAGTTTGGATTCCTACAACTTAGTCCTGAATAAACTTAAAGACGAAAATTGCCAGTTCTTTACACACGATTTAAAGAGTGCAAAATCTTTCAAAGTTGTGTTGTATGGTCTGGAAGACTTAGAAGTTGACAACCTCAAAGCCGAACTCATATCACGTGGATTGCAATGCACCGACGTGAAAAAAATAACAAAAAAATATGAACAATACAGTGACACGTTTTATATAGTATTTCTTGTAAACGGATCAATTAAGCTAAGTGATCTGAAAAAAAACTATCGTTCTATTTTACACACCCAAGTAAACTGGAATTTTCAAAGAAAACTTAAAAGCAAGCTAACACAGTGCTATAATTGCCAAATGTTTGGCCATGGTCAAAAGAACTGTCATATTAGAACATATTGTGCAAATTGTGCAGGTCATCATAATACTTCTGAATGTGAAAACACAGCAAATCAAAAATGTGCCAACTGCAGCGGCGATCACAAGTCAACTGAACCAACATGCGTCAATAGAGTTCGTTACTGGCAGTGCAGATTAAAGAAAAATTATCTGGTAAAAGATCTCATCCCCACCCAACAACACAAATTAATTCGCAAACACGTCATGTTACTGCATTTCAACAACCCGTTTCTCTCAACTCAATGAGCGATTTTCCTACTCTGCCACAGCGGAACAAACATCAGGTGAATGTGTCTATGCCTAATACCAGCAGTGGGCATTCTCATACAAATAAATTATTAAATACATCTAATGAGTGGGAGATCAGTGGATCTTCGAATATCAACAACAACAACAACCGCAGTGTGGGCACTGAAGGTAATGTGTCCAACAAGAACTCTAATCTCTTTTCTTTTGATGAACTCAACTCCCTCTGCATGGAAATGATAACAAGCTTATCACTTTGCAAAAATAAGTTAGATCAATTTAATGTGATCGATCGCACGTTTAGCTACTAAGTTTGTTTATAATCTTTCTAATGATAAGTAATGGCAGACCCAAATTTAAAAATTATAACTTGGAATGCAAAAGGCATACGAAACAAGTATATTGAGTTCTTAAACTTTTTAAATTGTAACAACGTTGATGTTGCTCTTGTAACAGAAACTTGGCTAACTTCTAATATACATACGTCTACCATCATCTGATTTCAGATGTTATCGTATGGATAGATCGAATCAAAGAAGCGGTGGGGTTGCTATTCTTGTAAGGAAATCAATTCAACATTCGCTCTTATCTGTGATTCAAACCCATGCAGTGGAGAATGTAGGAATAGAAATTATGTTACGAAATCATAGAAAACTTAAAATATTTTCAGTTTATTTCCCTGGGGGGCCTTCATCGGTGGAATTGAAAAAACGTCAATTAAAACAAGATTTGTTAAAATTATTAAACATGAGTGGTGAATTTCTTCTAGGCGGTGATTTTAACTGCCGTCATAGGGAATGGGGTTGCGTAAGAGCAAATGCTTATGGCAACATACTTGCAAACCTTAATTTGACACTCCCAATAAACATCCTTTATCCTCCTTGTCCAACGTACTACCCGGCTGGTTCTCGTGGAAGTCCGTCTGTTCTTGATTTGTTTTTTTCAAATGTTCCAAACCTTATCAACCAACCAACATCCTTATAATGCCTTAAATTCAGACCATAATCCTGTTTTTTGTGATATCTTATGGTCGGGAATTTCTACTGTGCAATATTTTCAAGACCTTAAAAATGCAAATTGGAATTTATTTAGACGTCAGACTAAAAGAAAGCTTCTAAGTGTATCCACAGACCTTGTGAACGTTCACAAAGAAGAGGTGGATTCTATGATTAATGTCTTTACAGACGCAGTTATTTCTTCAATAGATGAAAGTGTTCCAAAAAGAGTTAAGAGCAATTCCTTTAAAAATTTTCCTCCTCAGATTTTAGAACTAATTAAATTGAGAAATTTACACAAAAGAAATTGGCAAAGATTTCGCCAGTCTTTTTCACGTAGAATGATTTCGTATTTAAATAAGCAAATTTCTGATCAGATACAAACATACCGAAACAAAGAGTGGAATAGCAAACTAGAAATGTTAGACAAAAATGGAAAACCATTTTGGAATATCATGAAAATTGTTAAATCCAAAAATAGGAACATACCGTTTTTAAAAGATTCAGAAAGAAACTTTTTCACTGACACAGAAAAAGCAGAAGAACTAGCCAGAAATTTCATGAAAAATCACTTAATCTCACAAAATTTAGGTGACAGTGAAACTACTAGAGTTGTTGATAACACAATACAAAATTTCGATAACCTTGTGGTGTTAACTCCATCTAATGCACTTGTAACTGAGGACAGCATTAAACTCATTATTAAATGCCTACAAACGCGAAAAACAGGTGGGTAAGATTTAGTCAAAACTATTTATTTAAAACATCTACCGTCAGTTGCACTAAAATATTTAACATCCTACTAATATTATAAACGTGAAAGTTTGTATGTGTGGATGTATGTTTGTTCCTCTTTCACGCAAAAACTACTGAATGGATTTTACTTAAACTTTCCAATAATATAGCTTATACATCAGAATAACACATATTCTACAATTTATCCCTAAATTCCCACGGGAACGGGAACGTATACGGGAACTTAGAAACTACAACACCGGTTTCAAAAATGTTTTCACTGTTAGAGTGCCTCATTATCCCCGAGTAACATAAAAACTAATTCATCCCCATATTCCTACGGTTCCCTATATTCCCACGGGAGCAGGAACGTATACGGGAACTTTGACACTACAGCACCGATTTCAAAAATTCTTTCACCGTTAGAATGCTACACTATCCCCGAGTAACATAAAAACTAACTCATCCCCATATTCCTACGGCTCCCTATATACAACACCGATTTCAAAAATGCTTCCACCGTTAGAATGCTACACTATCCCTGTGTAACATTAACTTTAATTCATCCACATATTCCTACGGGAACGGGAGTCCTTACTAATATAATAAGTGTGAAAGGAGCTCTGTCTGTCCGTCGTTCTATGTTACCATCTCCCGCCCAAACTAATAAACCGATTTAAATGAAATTTTAAACAAAGATTGTTCAGAACCTGAGGAAAGACATAGACTATATATTTTTTCCCTATATTCCCACGGGAGCAGGAACGTATACGGGAACTTTTACACTACAGCACCGATTTCAAAAATTCTTCCACCGTTGGAATGCTCCATAACCCCGGAGTAACATTAACTTTAACTTATCCACATATTCCCACGAAAACGGTCACCATATTCCCACGGGAACGGGAGTCCTTACTAATATTGAAAATGCGAATGTAGCTATGTCGGTATGTTTTTCGTATGTCTCCCGTTCAAACTGCTAAACAGATTTTATTAAATTAGCTATATATCTATCCTTATATTCCCAATGGAACGGAAATGGGAATTCAAAAACTACGGTCTCAAAAGTATATTTAACAGGGCTACAAGGTGTTGAAATAGGGGTTGAATGTTTTTTTTTGAAATACCGCCATTTTTAAGGCTAGAAGTTTTATTTCCTTAAAAGTTAAAAATGCTGCTGAAAGTCACTATTCCACGCGGACGAAGTCGCGGGCACAGCTAGTGTATAATAAATGCTTGTCTAAAGTGTCAATATTTTCCTACAAACTGGAAAAAAGCAAAGGTTGTACCGATTCTCAAAGCTGGTAAGTTCCCAGAATTATCCACGAGTTATAGACCCATTAGTTTACTGAGCACTTTAGGTAAAATATATGAAAAAATTATTAAAGAACTGATTCTGAAAGTTGTCGAGGATAAAAATGTTTTTCCTAATCAACAATTTGGTTTTAGGCGCTTTCACAGCACATCCCACCAAATTAAAAGAATCTGTAGTCATGTAATCGGAAAACGCTTACAAAATAAATCAACAGGAATGCTTTTGCTTGACATAGAGAAGGCATTTGATTCAGTTTGGCATAAAGGACTAGTTTACAAATTAATCAAATTTAACTTTCCAACTTTTTTGTGTAAGATTGTCCAAAGCTTTTTGTTAAATAGATGTTTCCAAGTTCATATAAATTCTGGTGTTTCAAAAGTTAATTTTTTTAACTTTGGTGTTCCCCAAGGATCAGTTCTTGCGCCATCATTGTACAACATTTACACGTCTGATTTTCCTACACTACCTAACTGTGAATCAGCAATTTTTGCTGATGACACAGCAATTTATTCATCACATTCGTTTGCTCTCGATATCGAGAGAAATCTGAAAAATGCGATGGAGATCCTACAGCGGTACTACAATAAATGGAAAATAAAAGTCAATGAGGAAAAACTGCAAGCTATCTTTTTCTCTCGAAAAAGAAAGCCTTGCTACCTTCCAAGCGACTCTCTTAATATAAATGGAACTATTATACCATGGAAAGAATCCGTCAAATATCTTGGTGTTCATCTAGACTCTAAGCTTACTTTTAATCACCACGTTAAAAATGTTTTGCATAAGATAAGTCTATCCATCAAAATGCTTTACCCTTTTATAAATAGAAAATCATCACTCTCAACTGAAAACAAGATTGTTATATTCAAAGTAATTTTCCAATCTATATTATTGTATGGATGCCCGGTTTGGGGCCAAGCTGCGAAATGTCACATAAAAAAACTGCAAATTTCACAGAACAAAATTTTAAAAATGATGCTTGATTTGCCTTGGCATTATTCTACCCAAGATTTGCACACAGTAACGAATGTTGAATTGATTTCCGATAGAATTCTTAAGCTTACAAATAATTTCAAAAATACCTGCGAGGTTTCTGAGAATCCGCTGGTTTCCGAATTATATCTGTGATACTTAAAACAATGTTTCGTTTGCTTTATTACTTTTTATCAATGTTTTCTGTTTATATAGTTGTCGTTTACTTTATTATTAATTCATTTATTTATTTATTTATTTATTCACTTATTAACTATTTATTTAATTATTTATTTATTTATTTATTTACTTATTTATTGATTTATTTATTTATTTACATATTTATTTATTAATGAATTTACTTGTTTATTAACCTATTTATGTATTAATTTATTAATTTATTTATTTATTTATTTATTTACTTATTTATTTATTAGTTTTATTATTTATTTATTAATTTATTGTTTTGCATGCACATATCTATTTATTTTGTTGTTGTTACTCCTGTTATTTATTCATTTATCTATTCATAAAAAAAGGATTGGAAATGTTTCCTATTGAATTCCTTATTTACTTATTTATTTTCTATTTGGATATCCGAGTTGACTTAATAGATTTAAGCATCTACACATATTTACATTTATATGTACATATATGCGTATGTAACACATGTTATACATGCATGCATACGCATATATATATTATATTTTATATATATATATATAGTTTTTTTTTTTTTTGTTCTAATGAAGGTTTTTATCGTATTTTTCCTTCAATCAGCAATGTCTTTTTCCATTTAATTAATTTGTTTTTCTAAAATAATGTCATAGTAGAAAGATATTGACTATCGAATCTCTATATGTAAAACGTGCGGTCACATCCTTTGTATAAAATTTATGACGAAATAAAAAGATTGAAAGAGCAGAGTTCACACTGTACAATTAGTTGGACAGACTTTGGTTTGAACGCCCTATGTTGGATAATATAAACCCTCAGACGACCGCTTGACCATTTCGTTGGAAAGTTTCCGAATATTTTTAAAAATTTTGAAGTTGGACGAAGCGGAGGAATATATGATATAGTATTGGACGACAAGTCTAATAAGTCTGAACGCAAAGTACATCCGATCATCCAACATCCATCAAACGAAGTCTGTCCAACTAATTGTACAGTACAATCTCCGCTAATAGCGCGCCGCGCTTTTTTAAATCCGAATAAGAAAATGGAAAACCGCATACTCCTTAAAAATTCTCCAATTTATCATTTCTTTTGAAATAAATAAAAATTTTGTTTTTATTTACATAAATAAATGTTTATATTCTCCGGCAAGATGTTTTCGTGTATAATTTCTCGCTTAAACAGACTGTGCTTCTCAAACACAAATCCGTTATTAGTTAACTTCAAGTTCATCAAAATGTTTACAAAAGGCCACTTAAGAGAAATATGCCTTCTCACTACCTTATATAGGGGGTTTACTTCATCAAACTTTACAAAGCAGGATGCGTTTTGATAGGTTAGCTCTTTTTTTATCAACTAGTCCAAAATAAACATTTAACGTTTAACTTATTAGAAGATAGTTCTTCTGAATCTATATACATCTTGTCAAATTGTCAATTCGTTATTTTGTGTCGCACAGAGTCCCAGACTAAAGTACGGTTGGCTGACGGATGATTCGCATAAATGTTTAAGTGGTGTTATAATTAGTTTTGTAAGGAGTATTCAGCAAAAGTGTTTAAGTTCTTTTAATTAGAATTAATGATGGATAAGGGCTTTTGGTTATAGTCGGGCGTTTAAAGTGTTCTCTCTTTAGAACGACGATGACGATGGTAAAATTAATGAATATTTTAAATGGAATTCTTGTGTTTAATCTTCGAAAAGGATCTTTCTCTTTATTTCTCTTTCTTTCAGATGGTAAGCATATTTGCATATTGTAAAATAATGAGCTGCCTATGGTAGTTGTGTAGGTTCAAAGTTCAAGGTGGAATTGTGTTTGAGGTTGATTTTGTATGGAACTTATGAAATTCTTATACTAACATACTAATTTTAGAATTTGAAGTATTTTACTTTGTGTGTTTTTGTGTATACATAAAAAATCAAGGAGACGCTAAGATATTTTGAGTTTGCTTATGCAATGTATGCACTGGAGCGCCGTAAATCTCCCTCACTAAGAAAAATAAAGCCCTTCAAAGTGACCCACTTTATTCACCCTTTGGGTGGTATCGGAAAGGAAGGAAACTGCGTCGAAGGAAACTGTGCAAATTCCCTGTAACACTTGAAAGTTGCTTACAAAAGACGGTTTTTTTTAAGATAAAACATCTTTATCTTAATTTGATCTTACAGTAACCCACTACTGCAGTGCCGAATTTTCATTTTACATAGATGTTGTTACATGTAGGGCACTCCTCAAAAGTTCGCGTATCACAGATGGGCACTTTTTGCGGCCGTGCTTCTTAAAGGATATTCTTTTTATGAGGAGAAAGTGTAAGACATAAGACAGAAATGTGAGACAAAAAGGCTTGCTTGATTTGACTTTTCTTGGGTATTGGTTTTCTATGGAATTTTATATTAAAAAATTATTTAACAAAATATAGGTTAGGGTGGGCTATCTTTATGTGTTTACAATTTCGCTCTGTGATACCCGTGGCGTAATGGTTAGCATGTCCACCTGCTAACCCAGAGGTTCGAGGTTCGAATCCCAGCAGAGGCAAAAATGTTTTTCCACGGGTATCGCCTTTCGCGAGAAATTGGCAAGTCCTCCGTTAGTAAATTCATTGCCATGAAAAGTGATTTCTCAATTAGCCGTTCGGAACCGGCAGAAAATTGTAGGTCCCCTCCATTCCCTTACTAGGGATGGTTGTGAGAAATGCGCTAGGCCCAAAGGCTCCTCGCTCTGTTGCGCCACCCTATTTATTTTTTATTTTAATTTCGCTCTAGAGCGCAGGAATCTGGCGCGGCGGAGTGTCAAAGCTGCAATATGTAGCGTTGGTGCAGTTGGCCCCTGAATTCATTTCTGTACAGTTCTATAGTGCATTTTAAACTTAAAAGGGTGAATACTGTATAGTTTCTTTCGACAAGGCTATGGGAGTAACTTCTTTCAAATGAAATGAAAACTAAACTGAATCTCATTTCATTTGAAATAAGTTACTCCCACAGCCTTGTTGACAGAAATTATACACCCTTATAAATAGACCACAGTTTACAGAGCATGATACACACAATATAAATTTAGTATATATTTTAAGCGTTGCTACCTTCCGCTTTAAGATCAAATTGGCTGAAGGACCGCACTCACCAGCTCAATATGTGCTTGACACACATCTAGAACAGACACCATGGTATGATATGGTTCTTTTGAATGGAATATAATAGTGGTGATTTCGAAGAAGGTATGACTATATAGACTTAGAGTGCAAAGCTGGAGAGAGCTCGCCCGAAGTCGAAATTATTGGCCAAAGATGTTGATTGCGGCTCAGGTTCACCCAGAACTGTAATGCCCATCACACACAAATGGTGATTTTGACTGCATTTGAATTAAGCTATGAATAAAATAAGCATACACGGTTGTAAGAAAATATTCTTTTCCAAAAATAAAATGTTTTCCTGAATTCTCTTAATATACAACGACAACGACAACGACAACGACAACGACAACGACAACGACAACGACAACGACAACGACAACGACAACGACAACGACAACGACAACGACAACGACAACGACAACGACAACGACAACGACAACGACAACGACAACGACAACGACAACGACAACGACAACGACAACGACAACGACAACGACAACGACAACGACAACGACAACGACAACGACAACGACAACGACAACGACAACGACAACGACAACGACAACGACAACGACAACGACAACGACAACGACAACGACAACGACAACGACAACGACAACGACAACGACAACGACAACGACAACGACAACGACAACGACAACGACAACGACAACGACAACGACAACGACAACGACAACGACAACGACAACGACAACGACAACGACAACGACAACGACAACGACAACGACAACGACAACGACAACGACAACGACAACGACAACGACAACGACAACGACAACGACAACGACAACGACAACGACAACGACAACGACAACGACAACGACAACGACAACGACAACGACAACGACAACGACAACGACAACGACAACGACAACGACAACGACAACGACAACGACAACGACAACGACAACGACAACGACAACGACAACGACAACGACAACGACAACGACAACGACAACGACAACGACAACGACAACGACAACGACAACGACAACGACAACGACAACGACAACGACAACGACAACGACAACGACAACGACAACGACAACGACAACGACAACGACAACGACAACGACAACGACAACGACAACGACAACGACAACGACAACGACAACGACAACGACAACGACAACGACAACGACAACGACAACGACAACGACAACGACAACGACAACGACAACGACAACGACAACGACAACGACAACGACAACGACAACGACAACGACAACGACAACGACAACGACAACGACAACGACAACGACAACGACAACGACAACGACAACGACAACGACAACGACAACGACAACGACAACGACAACGACAACGACAACGACAACGACAACGACAACGACAACGACAACGACAACGACAACGACAACGACAACGACAACGACAACGACAACGACAACGACAACGACAACGACAACGACAACGACAACGACAACGACAACGACAACGACAACGACAACGACAACGACAACGACAACGACAACGACAACGACAACGACAACGACAACGACAACGACAACGACAACGACAACGACAACGACAACGACAACGACAACGACAACGACAACGACAACGACAACGACAACGACAACGACAACGACAACGACAACGACAACGACAACGACAACGACAACGACAACGACAACGACAACGACAACGACAACGACAACGACAACGACAACGACAACGACAACGACAACGACAACGACAACGACAACGACAACGACAACGACAACGACAACGACAACGACAACGACAACGACAACGACAACGACAACGACAACGACAACGACAACGACAACGACAACGACAACGACAACGACAACGACAACGACAACGACAACGACAACGACAACGACAACGACAACAACAACGACAACGACGATGATTATATTTCGACCATTCACAAAATATTTTCTACGGTTCGAGAGCCGACTTGAAGAGTATACTGAGGAGGAATTTCTTCAGCCAGGGCCATAAAAACGGCAAAATAGTATAAGAAAAGCCGCTGGCAAAAAGCAATTGCTCTTAATTATTAAATTTTATGTACAAAAGTTTGTTTGTTACATAATTATATCTCAGTAATTCCGTAAACAATCTTATATACTTTTTAACAGATTTGCATTGTGCATACAACTGTAAAAGCTGCTAAATAAAGAAAAAGTGCATTGATTTGAATGACTTCATTCAGGTTAGTTTCTTCGATGAAACTAAGTATCTGCCTACAAACGATTAGGTGTTTTATTTCCCCTTCTTCTATAAAGCCTGACCCTAGGCACCTCTTCCTTTGGTGTAAGAGCCCTTCGCAGTCTCCTAGAAGATGGTCTGGAGAATCTTCCTGTTCGTTACAGTATCTGCATTGGCCATTGCTCTCTATGCCTTGTACATTTAGGCGTTTCCTTAGCCTGCAATGTCCCGTAAGGAAACTGGCTAGCATTCTTATCTTGTGTCTACTAAGGTTTATTACGTCTTTAAAGCGTTTTGCGTTGAAGGTACCAAGTAGGACCTTGGCTTAACGCATTTTCCTCCTCCATTTTGAGAGGAACTTCTTCCTCTGTCGCTAAATCCATCATAGTACTTGTTACTGGGGGGTAGGTGGTGGAATGAGTGGTAGGATGGGGTAGGATAGGACGTAGGATGGATGATGGGATGGGTGTTGCCGGTAGATGCTTCGGTTATGTCACCGGACTCTCCTGCATTGGGCTTAGGGTGAATGTGATAGAGATTGGGGTTTGTGACAAAGTTGCGTTTGGTTGTTGTCGGTAGTAGCAGGTAGGTCCCTCTTTATACTAGTGCCCTATGCCCTTCCTTCTTACCGAATATATAAAGTATACTGTGATGGTTTCTAGGAATCGCCTCCACAGACTTTTCGTCAACTCATATATTTAGCAGTTGTCCGTTACCCTCCTCCAGGAAAGAATCTTTCAGACTTGGGTATTCAGCTCTGCATTCTGTTACTTGATCAGAGCTAGAATCATGCCGTGGTCTTGTCCACTGCCTCTGGGTACGAAAATCTTCCCTTGTCTTGTGGAGATTTCACAACCTTTCCATCCACTCAGCATCGGCTCTGTCTTCGTGTTCCAGTCAGCTGTTCCCGGATTGGTACAATATACTTGAATCATAACCATGCATGGACTTGCTGAGATAATAATATTTATCTTAAATAAAAAATTTAAAAAAAAAAAAAGAAGAAATTTAGGACTAAACACCCTTTACAAGCTTAATAGTAAACATTCTCTTCAAGCTATACATATAATTATATATATTTACCGAGATTTCTCTTCCTTTCGAAATACAAAATCAGAGCAAGCATGTGAAACAATTCGTTTGATCAATTTATGCTTGTCTCTCTATTTTAAACACAAGCGGAAAATTTGGGATTGTGTTATCAAGCCTTCACTAAAATGCTTTTCTTAGATCTTCATAAGTACTTCCTTCTTGTGGGTAACAATCAACACGCCTTTGCCTCAATTGGAATTTTGTCTTTTGAGTTCCATCACCTGAAATTTCCAAAACAAGTCTTCTTTTGATTGTTTGCACAATTCTGAATTCATTATAGCTTTGCTCCTTTAAACACTTCCGTTCGTAGAATTTCCCTCTTCTTCTTATCAATTCCCAGTTCTCGTTGTAATTTGTTTTCCTTTATCTTTACTAACAACCATCTCTTGCTTTGTATAATTATTCCAAATTAAGCTCGTTGTTCTGTCCATTAAATCTCAGATTTTTGGTTTAATTTCAAGCTCTATCCTTATTAAATTGATTCCATAATCGATAAGATTATACCTACAATGAAAAGTGCCAGTCAATTTGCTGTCAACAGCAACACCCAGTGATCTGCAAAATAAGTTTTGCCTTCTGGCTCTTTGTTGTACTTAAGCTTAATAAGAGATTAATTTTCTGTCATTTCATAAACACAATACTTATCATAAACTTTGCCTTGTGGCTGAGACATGTAGTTTCGATTAAAATGGCTTTAGCTTGTGTGATGCCTCAATCAACACACACAATTTTATTTGTGAATAACTTGGACAGGATAACATGAGAGTCATTCAATGAATTAATCGAGTCAATACATTTAAAACTCAAAGCCCAGTCTCATAGCCTCACGTCAGAGTCTTTACATTTGAATTTTGGAATAAGCTTTAAATTTCAACTAAGCGGGTATCATCCCTTCTAATGCTATCCCCTATTTAATCGCTTTAAAGCTTTTAGTACATTATATGTTGTGCCTTGTGCGTGTTGCCTGTTGTACCATTTTTCTACTAGAAAGAAAAACTTTAGGCGTTTAGGTTGTCATTTGTTCTCGAGTGGTTGGGGAAGGATGAAGGCTTGTCTGCTTACACACAATTAAAGAACAAGTAATTAAATAAAAATTCACAACGGAACGAATGCCAGCTACATTTTTGAATAACAACAAGGACACGTGGCCGTTGACAAGAGAATACGAGAATGAACAGAAAAAAAGAATAATAATTATATTATGTCCTTGAAGCTTGCCCATCGTGGTATTGCAGAAAGGAATGGAAACAGATATGGTTGAACGTGTTTCGTTCGTTTGTTTGTTTAATTTGTCAATGTTTTTGTTTTTATTTACTTTCTTTTTGTATCGGGTTTTGTTTTTAGTTTTTAGACATTTTTTGTTAGCCATTTGGCAGCACATGAAGGATTATGGGGCTAAGTAATTACCGGTGAAAATGATGATGGAAGGTTTACGTGACAACTCCGATATGCATCTCTTTTTTTAGCAATTATTTGTTCTGAAGCTTTGTCATGGGAAGATAAGCTGTGTGCTTTCATGAGAAGTTCAATTACAAAATGTTATATTGAGGAAATGAAGCGGAACTTAAGGCGACAACGTATGGCTGATATGTTGTATTCAATTTTCTAGACGCCGAAGTTATTAGGTCAAATACTGCAAAAATTTGATGAAACAATAAATAAGTAAAACAAATAGGGTGGGGAAACAGAGCGAGGAGCTCCAGGGCCTAGCGCATTTCTCACAATCATGCCTTTTGACGGAATGATGAAACGATATGAGAGTTAATTTCAAAGGCTTGACTGGTCTTGGACATGTGGCGTAATTGAGCTTTGACTTCCAGTCAAAATAATTGAAAAGTTAACTCTCAATTATGAACTGTAGAGCCTTTAAGTCCTTCCGAATTGATAATTTTGAGAGAAAAATTCCGTAGGCCTTGACTTTTACTAAGTTTAAGAAGTCTAGGTTCATCTCGCTACCTGAGTCATTATCGTCGGTATGCAGATCATAGATGTAGTCATCTTTTCAATTCATATAAAGAGAGTTTCTAAGAACGCTTTCATTGGTTTGATTGTATGTATAATAGTCAAAAATATGCATAAACCATAACCTTTACAAATTCCTTTTTATAACAAGCTGTGGTTAATGCACAACTTGCTTAAGCTGATGCTGTTCAAAAGTCTTTCCGTTCGAAGTACCAGAGATAAGACATAACACGCTAAAGGTAGCTTCTTTAAAATGGGATAAGTTATTCCGTGCAATTGAAATCTAAAAAAGATTATGATTTACGTGAGCACTGTTCAAATGACAGTTGTTGGAATGTGTATGGATTTCATTGGAAGAAGATAAGAATGGCAAAATAGAAGATGAGAATGGCACAAAGAAAATGATGTCTAAGCTGTAAACGTTGATTTCATCCTCTGCATTTGTGGATACATTTGGAGGATTATTGTTGAAGGGTGGGCTTAAACACCTACAGGTTTCTTAAGTCTTTGGTGTGTGAACGATTTAACACTAATTGGTAGCAAATACTAAGCTCACTTAAGATATCGGGCAGGTTGAACTATCAGAAATGCCGGACTAATTTTGTTTAAAAATGCGTTTAGTTTACCAAACTAGATCTTTGCTGTGGTGAAAAAAAATTTCTATTAGGAGTAATAAAGAAAATTGGTTTCTATTCGTCAAGACTATAAGTGAGGGGCTAGGTTTTTTTTTATTAATATTATTAAGACACAAATCAAGGGGTTATGATAGTCCTTAAATGCACAATAGGTTTCATTCAGACACCGCACTGCCCAGAGCTAAGCAAGCTCTACCCGTCCCCTAAATCTAGTCCTTAAATAAGTTGACTGAGTATGAATCCCCATAAAAGTGAACATGTCCTTTTCTCTTGGTAGTACAAAATTCCATACATAGACCCTCCATCCATAACGACACACAATTTACATTTTTTCTCTATTTATAGACAGGAAAATAAGTGAGGCCAAACTACATATAAAGGGGTGGAAAAGCTAGTGTAACACTCTTTCATGTTCAAAAGACATAGGAAATAAAAAACGGTCTTGGTCAATATACATAAATATGTTCATTTAAAAAGCTGCAGTGTGGTGGACTGCTCTGGGCATAGTACTAAAGAGCAACAACGTGAGTAGAGGCCAAAATTCAGCGTGTATACTTAGACCACACCGGTGCCATTTTTCGGCTTTCTGTTGTTGCAGATAGGAAAATTCTGAACAAATTGAGAACTAAACTCTAAACAGAGCAAACCTAACTTTGCCTAATCACATGAAACCCTTACGTCTGCCCTGCTTCATTGAAGACTCCAAAAGGAACACGCAGACCAATTATTGTTCTCAATATGTACAATGTGGTCCCCTTGGCGTTAGCATCTAAGTATGTGTGCCTGTGTGTTTTCAAGGTACGAGTATGTAGAACATAAAATTGTTTTTCGACGGCTTTCGCTTTTTGTGAGGAACTCGAAAATTATCCGAGAGAAATTACACTAGCACTGTAGATGGGCATAGTGTGACCGTAATTTCATGTCTCATGGACAGCTTTCAGATAAAATTTGAGACTAAAGGCAAAGTTGATTTCGGGCACGGGACTCGTGCTAATGCATATGGCCTCTTGTTAAAAATCATAACTTTCGAACGCATTGAGATACCAACGCAGTTTTTTCCCTAAAAAGGGCTATAAAAATGATAAATTTTTAACTAAAGTTAAAAGGGAAAATCTGTAGAAACGGCCCTACACACCCTGGTTCGTACTATAGAATATTCCATCCATCACAAAGAATTCACTCTGGCAGCTTTCCTCGTCATAGAGGGTGCCTTCAATAACGTCAGCAACTCTGCAATTACAAAGGCACGGACGAAGTTCAATGTAGATGGTTCCATAGTGGGGTTGATAAATCTAATGCTTAAAAGCAGGAGGATCAACTCTACTTCTCTGCAAAGAGATCTGTCAGTAGATGAACACCACAAGGCGGAGTCCTATCCCCTCTTCTATGGAATCTAAGTCGTCAATGAACTTCTAGTTGACTTAGAAGCTGAGGGATTCAAAGTGATTGCATATGCAGATGACGTCTCCATTGCGTTATCTGGCAAGCATGCTCACTATCCTTACGGATGTGATGCAAACCGCTCTAAATAAAATAGTAAAATGTGATCTATTGGTCAACCCTCAGAAAACTGAACTCGTTCTCTTCACCAGGAAATACAAAATTCCTAAACTTACAACTCCATCAATAAATGGAATCTCACTTCAACTTTCCAACGAAGCAAAATATTTAGATATAATCCTAGACAAAAAACTGAACTGGAAAGCCAATATACAGGAAAGAATCAGGAAATCCACCGTAGCATTTTTTCCTGTAAAAAAGCCATTAGTAGTAAATGGGGTTTCTCCCCCCAAATCACACACTGGCTCTACACCGCGGTCATCAGACCATTACTCACATACGGGGTAGTAGTAACGTGATATCCTGAGCGAATATCCGGATTTTCTCAGACAGTCAAGCCGCCCTTAACTGTCGCCTATCTCTTTGGGAGATGGCTGAATAGTTCAATATTCACCTTATTTGGGTGCCGGGGCACAGAGATATCGTGGGTAACTGCAAAGCCGATGAACTCGCCAGAGTAGGAACCGTTCTACCGATCTTATAGCCAGTAGGTTGAATATTGGTATATCAATCGCTACATGTAAACTTATGCTAAAGCAAGAGGCAATGGATAGAACAAATTATAGGTGGAACAATATCACCACTAGATCCAAAACGCACAAGACATTTGTTATCCATAACCAGATTGCTCGTAAGGTCCGTAATCAATGTGCTGATGTGATTGCTTAGATTAGGAGGAGGAGGAGACAATCCCACACCTCCTCTGCTCCTGTCCTGCACTCTCCTTTAAAAGAAAATGGCATCTAGGAAAATATTTTCTTGATGATCCAAGCGATCTGGTGAACACAGATCCCCTGCATCTGCTTCGCTTTATTAAAAGCTCCAAATGGTTTTGTTAAGTAAGGTACTCCCTATCGCACAATTTTTATGGTATCACAATGGACCTAATATTGGTCTAAGTGTGTCAGTTGTATTCCTGACAGCCATTTTTGACCTAACCTAACCTAACTGAAACACAATTTTTTGCAAATCAAATTAGACTGCAGGCGCAGATGGCCTTGATGCCGAACTTTTCAAGACAGTTTGAGACAAGTTGGAAAGGAGCATGCACCAGCTGATCTGCATGATATGTTCGGAAAAAAGTATGCCCTGTGAATGGAACCTCAGTATCGTAAGCCCGAGCCTAAAAAGAAAGATCCTCACAATGGCGCCAATTATAGAGGAATACGCCTCCTTAAAGTCTCTTACAAGATCTTGTTTGCTGTAATAAGTGAACGTCTGAAGCCCCACGTCAACAACTTGATAGGTCCTTATCAATGTGGTTTGACACCTGAGACGATAAACACCATATTTTTATCGATTTCAAGGCCTCGTATGACAGTATTTACAGAGAAGAGCTGTACAGAGCCATGTCTATATTTCGGCGTCCCTGCAAAACTCGTATGAACATGCAGGATGATGACTTTGGAGAATTCACGCTGCTCCGTCAAGGTCGGTAGAGAACTCACCGAGACCTTTGATGTCGAAAAAGGTTTTCGACAAGGCGTCAAACTGTCTTGCGATTTCTTCAACATCATACTTGAAAAGATTGTAAGAAACTTAAACGTCAACACCAGAGGAACATTCTTTCAAAAGTCTGTACAATTACCCGCCTACGCAGATGACATTGACGTAATTGGAAGAAGGAAGCGTGATGTGATTGGTGCTTTTGCGAGTATTGAAACAGAAGCGGCAAAAATGGGTTTGATGGTTAATGAGGGCAAAACGAAGTATATGATGTCATCAAACAAGGACACAGAACATCGACGAATTGGACAACACGTCATAACAGACAGACATAACTTCGAGGTAGTACAGGACTTCATCTACCTAGGATTTGCTATAGACACGGAAAACAACATCAATGCGGAGATAAAACGGAGAATAACTCCTGACAACTGTTGCTTCTTTGGATTACGAAGGCAATTGAGAAACAAAACCCTCTCTAGAAAAAACAAGGTAGCCCTTTATAAGCCCTTGATCATCCCAGTCCTGTTTTACGGCGCTGAAGCATGGATCTTATCGAAAGCGGATGAGAAAACCCTTGGTCGTTTCGAAAGAAAAATTATCCGAATGATCTTTGGTCCCGTATGCAAAAACAATGAGTGGAGAAGAAGATACATCAACGAGCTGTATGAGCTGCACCGCATGGGCGTAGCCAGAAGGATACGCGTCGCGAGGTTACTATGGCTGTGATATGTAGAGAGACTACGATAGCTGAGCCCCGAACTGTATTGCCCACCAAAATAAGTAAGTAAGTATTTCAGCCAAACTGAAAGCTTTCTCCATCTAACCCATACAAGCAGGAAGCAATGCGGAAACAATAAGAACTTTCTACACCGAAAGAAAAACCTTGGTAAAATCAAACATGAAGCTTGTTTGTTTTTGCGTCAAGCACGAACATACTTAAATTGAACAAGCTGGCATTTTCATTTTATTTATTTAAATGCTACAATTTTCATTGCTCAAATCAACAACGTCATTTTCAATTTCATTGTTAACCAACAACGGTTGTGATACTAGAAACATACGTTTGTGTTTCGTCAACAATTCTGAATTGTTGGTATAATATGAACATTGTTGATCAAGTATGTTCGTGAGAATTCAGCCACGTTTTTATTTGCTCAACAGTTTTAATGTAAAATTTCTATGATAAATGCCTGAATTGAAGTTTGACCTATACATTTGATAGGTCAAACTTCAATTCAAGCATTTATCATAGAAATCTTACATTAAAACTGTTGAGCAAATAAAAACGTGGCTGAATTCTCACGAGCAAACTTGATCAACAATAAAGAATAATTAATTATCCCTTAAGATAAAATGGTCATGAAACTTATCATAATGAATTGAAGTTCCGTTATGCGACTTCACGCTTTCTGTCAGCTTAAGTATGAAAAATATTGGAATTCAAAATGTAACTGATACCTTAACTATTCTTTATTGATTAAAGAAGTATGAACATTGTTGATCAAACATATTGGTGATAGTTCAACAGTGTATTTGGTATTTCAATCACAAACGTGATAGTTTTTGTAATTTCAGCCTTAATTGTTAGTTAAATATGTTTGTTGTTGATCAAGTATGAAATCAACAATCACGTTGTTGGTTAAAAATTAGAAAATATTCAAATCAACTACGAACATACTTAATTTAAACATTTTTATGATACTAACCTGAAAAAAAATTGATCACGGCAGCATACTTGATTTGAAAATGCGTTCTTATTATTTTTTGTATTCATCACGAAACTTGGTTAATTTCACAACTTTAGATGAATTGTTGATTAACAATGAAACATGTTTGAATCAACCAAGGTTTTTTCTTTCGGTGTACATACATAGGTAGTTAATGTTTTCTTTAAGATCTTTAGTTCTTTTAGTTAAAAAAAATAAGTTTAATGAGGCAACTATTTTCAATGAGTGAAATGTTGGGCCTAGAGCTTTGCTAAAGGCAAATTTTGTTATCTCAAAGAAGAAGCCTGAAAGATGAATTCAATTTGGTTAAAAATTCGATGTTGCCCATTTAAGGTAGAAATAACTTCTTTAAGGCGGATAATTTTCAATACAAGGTCGATATAAGGTGGATGTTTCTTTTTTAAAATTTTGTTTGTTGTCAGAAAGGTCATCAAGTTTTCTGCTTAAAGTTTGTTGTGCTCTCACAAAAGTAGAAAAAAGTGGTTTGTTTGGCCTTACATCATATCTAACCCTAGTTCCCCTCATATTCCCCTAAATTTTTTTGTTGAAAATTCCAATGCAATGACAAGAGTGATATTTTTAATGGCTGTGAAAACTCCCATTCATAGCCATTAAAATTAATTTCGTTCAACAAATTGGAAAATTTCATTCAGGGTCAGTACATCAACGCCACATTAAACAACTTGCCTATTGCCCAAAGTTCCCCTACTCAAAAGCAGCATTAAATTCCAATTTGGCTTCTCATCTAGATGGAATTACTTAAATTACATTCAACGGAATTCCAATTCTGGACTGAGGCATGTGTTCCTTGTCTTCTTTTATTCATCGTATTATTCCTATTACATAGTAATTTCCCCAAATCAGCTTTTAATACCCCATTCTCTCTCAATCCACTCATAAGGCCACCTAATTCATTATTAAACTTTATACGTCTACTATTCGCTTTCGAACCGAACTTCTTTTCATCTTCTCTGTAATGTGTAATGCCGAAGAAAAATACGAAAAACGACTTAAATTATAAATTAGACCCAGCTCCTAAAGCCTTCTTAAAAAAAAAACACGAAAAATAGTTTTCCTAGACCCTTGAGCATTAAATAAAGACGATTCACAGTGACAAGAAGAAAACAAAAAAGCTTTAAACATCCTAAGTACAGTTGGAGTACCTTAAAACAATGGACATTGTGTTCCTAATAAATGCACAATAGCATAAAATTATACATTCAGACAGAAAGCTTGGTCGAGGGAGCTTGGCCAATGCTTGTCATTTTATGCCGCCCTTAGGGGCTACATGTGTGTCTGTATACTTTGTTTTTGTGAGTAATATAACATCACACATATATGTCAGTTTGTATGGAGGGAGACTTAAATAAACCCCTAGATAGGGTTAAAAATAAAAGCAGAAATTCTACCTCTCTGTTGAGGTATTTCTATTGAAAATGAAGGGATGAGAAGATCATCTCATTGTGCGATGGAATTTTCATATCGACTGAGGCGTTAGATTGATATTCGATTTCAAGGTTTTACCTTAAGTCCGTAGGTATTTTGTTTGTGAATCAAAATAGACCCACATGGGTTGTGGAAAATATTGTACGTGTTTCTTTTGTGTTTCCCTTCCTCAAGGCGTCGGTCGTGTCTCTTCAGCAAACAAGTCACGTATTTGGATGCTTCTTCTGTTGAGGTAGTCACAACTGGTTAAGATATGAATTGCCGTTTGCTTTAAACGGAAAGCCTTTTTTTTGATAAAGTAGACCTACAAAGGGAATATCACTTTGAGAAAATAAGTTACTTTTTTTTCTTGTGTTCAACAGAATACGCAATCCTTCATCATACGTCCAACCAAGCCAAAGTAATAGAAATTCAATTTATATGTGAAAACGTTTATTCAATGAACGTGTGTGTAAGGATATTGGAGGTATTTTTCAAATAAACAATATTTTCAAAAGGAAATTCAATATTTTCGTTTTTTTAGTGTTTTTTGGTTAGAAATTTAAAGGAACAGTGTAACCTGCTATGCGATTTTTCAAAGGGAAAGGGACATTTTCGGGATAAACGATTGAGTGGTTTGCCGACAAAATTATTTATGGAAATGTGGGATTTGATGTATCATCCGGTAGGGTAATATTTTTTTTTGAACTTAAACCCCTGGAGAGATCACTTGGGATGGGCACTACGTTACCGGATATAGATACCTCCCCGAGCACCAGGAGGCAAAGGATTTATTGGAGTTGTTGTCAGTATTTTTGCTTGAATAATCACTGAGACTTTTTTTATGTAATAAATGAGGGTAGTATCATGTTTTATTTAATGATGGAACTTTTGAGTCTGACAAACTAACTTCCAAGGAATTGAGCTAACATTCTCACCATTTATTGGGCGACGAATCGAATGATTTGAAATACAAGAAAATTATTAATTAAAGAACATAGTTTGATACTTATAATAGGACAAAGTTTTCAATTTTACGTGACTTGAAACACAAAAGAATTTAATCAATTTTAAATGATTTATAACAGTCAATTTTACGTGATTTGAAACACAAACAAAAAGCAGTTGTAAATTATTTGGAATATAAAATGTGTACAAAAGAATTTTCAACAACTGGAAAAAAAAATTCGCTGACTTATGGGAAACTGTTGCGATAAGTAAGCGCATGTTTGCAAAGCTTAAACAAATTAATCTAACCCAGAGACCCATTCAAAACCTCATAAAGTCGTAATAATGTCACAAAACTCTCCTGGAAATATAAACGACGAATTTCCTGTAACATTGGACAAATAGCCAAAGAAGTGATAAATATCTTCTTTCTCTCTTCTGTTGCATAGACTACAATTTTGCGGTAGATCATCTCGGTATGGTATGTAGTTAAGATGTAAAATTTCAACTCTAGCTCTAAAAATGGTCCCTATTTCGACAGCTGAATATTCTCTTCGAAAATAGCTTGCATCCGAAGTTATTTGGTGATTTAACTATGCCTGTAGATATTTCTGGATGGAGACGAATTTGTTCTAGAGAGATTTTCTATTAAAATTTTATGGTCAACTTTTGCGATCACATCTGCAAACTGAACTTGCCAATCATCAATGTTAAACTCTGTCAAATATAGAGAAGAGTCATGGCTTAGTGCTAGCTCATTCCATTCCCGGAAAGGGGAGGCATTGGTTTGAAGCAATTTTTTCAAAATTATTTTGTGCAGACAAGTATCATTTTTTTTTCATTACTCTAATAATGAAGTCTGCGTTAGCTTTAAGGTTTTGTATATATGTATATAGGTGTTATCCCGGACTTTGCATATATTGCATAATTTGGTGTTGTGTTTGGTAGCCGAAATAAGCGTTTAAAGAAATGTCTTTGAAGATTTTTGAAAGCTTCCATTTTAATATATCTAAACACTTGTACACCATAGCACATACATGCATTAACCGTTGAATCAAAGACTCGGTATTTGGACGTCAATCAATAATTTGGTCCGAACACATCTTTTTATATTCTACACTAGCTAACCCGCCCGGCGGCGGCGTAGCTCAGGCCCTATGTCGATCAAATTGAAAGTTAAGTAAAATAGTTTTCATGTTTCCATTCTATTGGCAGAGTGGGGATGAAATATTGTCTATGTTACTGAGGGGGATTTGAGCACTCTAATGATGACAGAATTTTTGGAATCGGTCCAGTATTTTCCAAGTTCCCTGATTTGTTCCAGTTCCCATTCCGTACCCGTATGGGGATGAAATAGTAGTGAAAACCGTATTGAAGTCAGTGATTTTTGAATTCCCGTTCCCGTTCCTGTGAGAAATTTGTGATTTAATATAGTCTATATTACTTAGGCACAATGAAGCACTCTAACAGTGAAAGAATTTTTGGAATCGGTTAAGAACTTTCCAAGTTACCGCATGTTTTATTTTTCCCGTCCCGTCCTCGTGGGAAAATGGGGATAAAATATTGTTGAAGCTATTTGGGGATAACGTCGTATTGCAATAACGACAAAAATTTGATAGCGTTCCAGTGTTTTTGAATTCCCGTTCCCGTTCCCAATCCCGTTCTTGTGGGAATTTAGGGTTGAAATGTGGTCCATGGTTTTTTAGGGCAATGAAGCACTCCAACGGCGAAAGAATTTTTGGAACCAGTCTAGTATTTTTCAGGTTCCCGGTTATGTTTCCGTTCCCGAGGGAATATGAAAAGGAAATCTATCCTATGTTATTTCTCAGGTTCTTGGTCATTTTTGTGTTCCAAATTTCATTCAAATTGGATTAATAGTTTTGATGCCTCTTCAATACAAACACTTAGCTCTCGTTAACGTTCCCGTTTCCGTTCCCGAGTACTTTTGATCGCACATTAAAATAGGAATAAATAATAATTATAGTCAGCGATTTCTTCTTCTTTTCATTTCCGGCGTTACAAGTAGTGATCTTGAAGCGATCACAACTCTCCCACTTTTCTGCTTCACACTAGTGATCCGCCTGTGGGGTTCGCCGCGTTGACCTCAGAAAGCGTCGGCAAGCCTCCCGGTTTTGGATTGTTCCATGTCTGAGGCCAACCAAATGCTGTTGTTTTTGAATTTGCTTGTATACCAGGAGTGTTTTGGCCTGCCTTTTCTTTTTCGTCGCGTCGCTTGGACAAACCAAGATGGTACTTTTGACATGAAGGCTTCCACGGATCTTAGAACTTAGCTTTGTTACTCCTGCTGTCATCCGAAGCATCTTCATTTCGGCTGCCGTCAATTTGATCTCATACTTTTTGAACCGTATGTCAGAGCTGGACGGACAACTGCTGTGTAGAGTCTTCCCTTCAGCTTAGGGGGCATTTTTCGATCACATAAGATAGCGGAGTTTTCTCGCCACTTCATCCACCCTACGCTTGATCGATGATTGATGTCGTCATTACAAGTTGCTTCATTTTTGATCATAGATCCCAGATATTTAAACTTTTCACACTTGGGAAGCACATTCCCATTCAAATAAATGTCTGGAATAGACTCGTCTGAATCAGAAAAAGGGCAGCACAGGTATTCAGTCTTTTTAGCGCTAATACGGTACCCATTTCCTTCCAGAACATCAATCCAAACGTCAAGTGCTCGTTGCAGGGATGTTGGATCCTCGCTTATGATGGCTCCATCGTCAGCAAAGAATAATTGTTGTACATTATTGTCCGTTACTTTTCCATCGAGCAAATAATCCTATAAAAATAAAGTCAGCGATTTATTGTCAAAAAACTACAATTTAATTTATTTTCAGATCAAAGTAGAATGCTGCTAGTTCAAGAACCACAGAAGCACTACTCTCAACTTCATTTTGTCGTGCTCGCAGTTGTTTTGTCACTTCATTTCCACTCACTATAGAACGTATTTGCGACTATTTTCGTTATATGTCTCTCGCTGGTCATCAGTGCGGTTATCACGTGATGTTTATTTTCGCTCATTTGATTTACTTCTACGACCTATGTCAGATCTTTTTCTCCCTGGCATTGTTAGTCTTACTAAAACTCGGTAATTGGTATATGCATCTGTAAAGCTACGACGGGCGGGTCAGCTAGTGAGATTTTAAATTATTTGTGGAAGCCCAGGGAATATATGAAAAATAACCTGGATTATAGTAAAAGTAGTTAACACTATAAATAAAAAAAGTTTAAATCTTTGTTGTTTGAAGCAAACAATCCAATAATCATATTATTTGTCATTTATTTTTTTAATTTCTTATTGTCAAAACAAAAAAAAAGCATTGTTTTAATTAAATTTTTAATTCATTACAGTTAAAATTAAAGTAATTGTTACTTTTACTTTATTCCAATTCCTTTTTTTTCATAAAAACCTTCCCTAGACCTCCACGAACATTTCAAGACCAAGATAAGATAAATCCGTTCTGCCGTTCTCGAGTTTTAGCCAGACTAACGAACGCAATTGATTTTTATACATATACTAGCTGACCCGCCCGGCGTAGCTCAGGCCCTACTTTTATCAAATTCAAAGTTAAGTAAAGCAGTCTCCAAGCTATCATTCTAGTGGCAGAGTGGGGATGAAATATAGTCTATGCTGCTCAGGTGCAATTAAGCACTCTAACGATGACAGAGTTTTTGGAATAGGCCATCCTGCGTTGCTCGGGTCTGTAGTTTCTACCCTAAGGGATAAAATATACGCTAAGTTACTGAAGATAACTGACCAGTGCCGAAAGAATTTTTGAAATCTGTCCAGTAGTTTCTAAGTTTCCATTTCCAACTCCTTTCCTGAGGGAATCTTCCGTTCACGTGCAAATATGTGAATGAAATATAAGTCTATGTCACTGAGGGATAAGTTCATTGAATTTTAATTGATAAAATCACAGACGAAATTAATTCAGCAACAATCAGCAACTAAAATTTTTCTCATTGAACTCTTAAATATAAAATGTATTGAAAGTAGCTACAATTTGTTATCAGAATAAAACTTAAAAAAAAAAGAAATAGTACGTATACGCCAGAGTCCATAGTACACTTAAGAAAATGTATCAAAAATGTGTTTTTGTGTTCTGATAAATAAAAGACCTTTTGTCTAAATTAATTTCAAAACAAACAAAACAAATCCGTATTTAATAAAAAAAAGAATTTTTTAATGAAGATTGAAATATTATTACTATTTTCGGCACATCATGTTGCTTACTTACAAAACCAAGTTCTCTTGAAATAGTGGCTATTTATAAGGTTTAAATTTGATATTGACAGACACACACTGTTATTATACAGTCTGTTAATCAATTTAAAGCTTTTTCATAAACTATATAATAGACGGTTTTAATACGCGCGAATATATGCGACGTATAATTGTCCATGCGCGAAACAGGAAAACTCCAAGTTGATTCCGCAAACTTCTAAGACTATCCTTGTAATTTATTTATGGTCATCGCACAGGGCAGACGTTCTGGAAATTGTAACCGTTTAAAATCAAATGGTTAATCCGTTGGAATCATCGGTATTAGCGGGATCAAGACATTCTCTCCTTTGTATTTTCCGTTTATGTTTGTTGCTTCAATGACGTTATTCATCAGCTTTTTCACAGCCAGAGTCTTGTTCCATTGCACAGTCGAGGTTGATTAATGTTACGCAGCATGATGATAACTGATCCTACTTTTAACTGCAAATTGTGAGGTGATTGTCCAGGCAATTCCAGTGAATTTAAAAATTCCGTGGGATAGTTGACTATGTCGTCCTGGTTCATAACGGTGTCGACTGATTTGAAGGAAACCAACGGTCCAGGAAGAAAATTCTGAATGGTCGCATTGAGATCCTCGAAATCTTTATTTTTCGCTGCCAATATTGCTCGTTCACTCAGCCAATTATGGTTATTGAACTTTTGCGCTATATCCGGGAAAACACGCTGAATAAGCTCCTCTTTTGATTATGTGATGTGACAGAAATCTGTGGGTAATGTGATGAATCCGGTCAAGGTGTCCACCGCAACTTTATTATTTCCAAAGTCTAACAACTGCTTCGCAAACACATTTGCAGTTTCATCATGTTGCAAAAATACTCGCATGTTAGTTGTTAATTGGAGTGTCTTTACGTACTGCCACAAATTCGATGATTTTAGGCATGCATTTAGTTCATCAGCTACAGTTGATCGGGGAATAACTGGAAGAGTCTGACGAAAATCACCTGACAACAGAATCATGGCCCCACAAAAAATATTTTGATTGTCACGAAAATCTTTCGACGTTCTGTCCAGTGCCTTCAGTGACCTCTTATGGGCCATTGTGCATTCATCCCAAACAATTATTGCGCTATTTTTGGCGATGTTGCAAATAGGTGTTTCGGCGATGAAGATATTACGGAATCCTTGAGCGTATCATCCCAGTGTGAATCGTTCTCAAGAAAATGTAATAGCTGACATGCCTCACGGTAAGTCGCACACAGCTGTCCATTAACTGTTCTCAGTTGTTTAAACGATGTTGGACAACGAACATTCACCAACAACAATCGCAAATAATAACATTCGTCGCTATGTTGACGCAATTAGTCAACCTGTAGATCCTTCAATAACTCAGAGAAAACGATATTTTCTTGCTTGAATGAGGATCTACAGGTTGACTAATTGCGTCAACATATTTCAAAACAAGTCTACTCTCCTCAAATTCTAAATTTACAATGGCAGATTCTACTTTAATTCTTTAATACAAAATGGCTACTAGTTAAATTTCGATTACTCGATTACAATACAATGAAGATAGACCTGGTTTGGGCATAGTACCCATATTACACTGTGTGTCATTTCTGCCAACACTCCCCCTTAGTATGTCCAAACAGGTACCGTTCATCCTCTTCCTGGGGTGGTAACATCCAGGACAGCCAGCTTCACTGCAGGCCTTAAGTAGACACCATAGCGTGTTAGTACTGTGGCACTTCGGACCTGCCCGTCTTCAGCAACCTTGGTTTGGATAACACGTCCCTTCAGCCAACAGTTTCGAGGGCTGTTGTAGTCTACAATGACCACTATGTCACCTTCTTTGATTGGTTTCACTGCTGTAAACCATTTGGAACGACGAGTGAGGGTAGGTAAATATTCACTTACCCAGCGCTTCCAGAAGTGATCCGCATACTGCTGCGACGCTTGCCAACCTTTCCTTACGACCGTTACATCATCGTCAAACACCGCTAAAGGCTTAATTCCGTTCGACGATCCCAGGAGAAAGTGATTTGGGGTGAGTGCTTCTTCATTTTCGTTATCGATGGGAAGATAAGTAAGTGGACGTGAGTTGACTATATTTTCGACTTCCAACATCATACTTTTTAGAAGTTCATCTGAGGGATTCCGCTTAGGCATGATCTTATAGAGGACGTTTTTTATCGAACGCACTAGGCGCTCCCAGGAACCTCCCATGTGTGGGGATGACGGTGGTATGAAGTTCCATTTGGTTATGGTGGAAGTAAGCGCTGTCATCAGTTTATGTTGGTCGATATTCTTGAATGTTTCGCGTATCTCTCGTTCCGCTCCCTGAAAGTTGGTGCCGTTATCGCTAAATATTTCAATAGGGGTTCCTCGACGAGCCACGAAGTTCCGAAGGGCTAAGATGCAGGAGTCGGCTGATAGGCTGTGTGCTATTTCTAGGTGGACTGCTCTTGTTGTGAGGCAAGTCAAGAGAACTCCCCATCGCTTTTCCGTCCTTCTTCCAACGGAAACATTTATCGGGCCAAAATAATCCACTCCGGTGAATGAGAAGGGTCTGGTGTACGGCGAGAGTCGCGCCTTGGGTAACTGAGCCATTATTGGTTCGCATGGTTCTGCTCTCGAGTTCTTACAGTCCTGGCATTTTCTACTCATGACTTGGTACGCTGTTCGAAGCCGTGGGATCTGATACATTTGGCGGAGTTCGTTAATAGCTGTTTCGTGGTTTTGGTGGTGAAATCGACAGTGCATATCCATCATGATGAGATGGGTGATTGGATGATCTCTAGGAAGTATGACTGGACGCTTGAGATACTCATTGGACCCCGAGAAATGATCGATTCTGCCCTGAGCTCGAATGATGTTGTGCTCATCCAAATACGGACATAGGCTGACGATGGGGCTTCTCTTATTTAGAGGCCTTTTGGACATCAGATCCGCTAACTCATCTTGGTACACAGTACATTGCGCTTCTCTCATTAATATTTGAAATGATTCTTGCAGTTCTCTTCTTTTAAGAATTCCGGAGCTTCGTTGATGCTTTTCCCTTGCTTTAAGTTTAAGGTTATTCTTATATCGAACGACATACGCCGTACTTCGCAGCAGTTTGTTCCAGTTCGAAAAGTTTTCTATGCGGAGAACGCTTTTTTGTGGTTCGGCGTGGACGTTCATATAATGGGTCCTAAGTTCTTCGACGATGACGTTGTCTGCACGTACTTCTCCTGGCCAAGCCGTTGGCGGTAGTCTCAAAAACTCAGGCCCTCTAAACCATCTGTTTTTTGGTGAGAATTCGGGTGTGGTCTTCCATTTGGTCGCTTCGTCTGCGACGTTGACTTTCGTTGGGAACCATCGCCACTCTGAAACATCCGTTAGATCCAGGATCTCGCTCACTCTACAGGCCACAAACTGTCTGTAACGTCGATGGTCGGCACGAAGCCAGCTAAGAACATTCCTAGAGTCTGACCAAAAAACTCGCTGGGAAAAACTGATGTTATGTGAATCGCCGATCGATTTTTGCAAACCGGGCACCAAGAAGGGTTCCTAAAAGCTCTAGGCGCGGAATCGACATATTTTTAAGAGGCGCCACTCGGGTCTTTGCACCTATGAGTGCACACTCGACATTTCGATCACACGCACTTCTTACGTAAGCCACTGCTGCGAATCCATTTTCGCTAGCATCAACGAATATATGGAGTTGACGATCTATCGCGCCTTTTGTAGAGTCCGCAGTGTAGCATCTAGGGATCTTCAGATCTTCAACCGCTGGTAGTAGTTGTACCCATTTCTTCCACTTTTCGAATTCAGGATCTAGTATGGCTGTATCCCAATCGATTTTAGACCGCCAAATATCCTGCAGCAGAATTTTCACAAACATCAAAAAATGTGCTAAAAGGCCTAGGGGATCAAAGATGGTCATCATAATCCTCAGAACTTGTCGCTTTGTTGGTCGTTCGCCTTCGAATAGAATCGCTCGCTGATCTTCGTTCGAGACAAGTTCTCTCCCAACATAGGATGTTCCAAAGCTATCATTGACAATAAAGTCGCTTACCAAACGCTCAAGACTATTAATGTCGCGTTCAGGTGTGTGAAAGCAATTATTGTTAGCTTCAGATCTCTTGAGGGTCGCGTTCGATTTATTAAAATAAACTCGTTGACCATTTTCTAAATGGACTGCCAAACGGACTACCGCAGGGTGTCTTTCATGGATCGCAAATGAAAAGATACGCCAAATTGCTTCGTTGCCACTTACATAGCGACAGCGACCCATCTGGTACTGTGATATTTCAACATTTGCATTGGTTACAGCGAAGACAGCCATATCGCTAATTTGTTAACATATTTACATATGTACTTTATCGACTTCACAGAGTTACAATATTCCACTTTGATATGAGTCTCAAAAGCTTTGGACAATATTGGCGAGTATATGGCACAATCCAACGATTGTCTACATCAACATTTAGTCCTTTTACCTTGACAATTAGCGATCGCCCATTGTCCGCAACTTATCGCCGACGATACAATGGGTATCCATCATTTCCCGTTATGGTTTCAGTAAGCAGGTCTCTTGGGTATCGGGTATCGCTTGGAACACTTGCCGTCGACCATACAGGGTGAATTGTAGTTGAAGAATCCGCAGGGTCCATGTATCATGTGTTTGGTAACTACTGCATGCAATTTTGGGTCAACTGTTTTATCTGGAATGTGGTACCCGTGGTGCGATGGTTAGCATGTCCACCTGCTAACCCAGAGGTTCGAGGTTCGAATCCCAGCAGAGGCAAAAAAATGTTTTTTCCCGGGTATTGCCTTTCGCGAGGAATTGGCAAGTCCTCCGTTAGTAAATTCATGCCATGAAAAGCGCTTTCTCAATTAGCCGTTCGGATCCGGCATAAAATTGTAGGTCCCCTCCATTCCCTCACAAGGCATGGTTGTGAGAAATGCGCTAGGCCCAGGGGCTCCTCGCTCTGTAGCGCCACCCTATTTATTTATTTTTTTTTTTTTTTTGTTTTATCTGGAATTTCAGCTGAAATTATAGAATCAATCTCATCCGGCCTTATTTTATCCACTAACTAGAGTAAAATGTGCGCATGTGGCAATCCACGCTTTGCGATGAAGTGTAGTCTATTGTACTAATGGGCAATAAATTAAATTCGTACCAGTCAAAAATTTCAAATAATTTTCAAAAACAAACAATCAAATAATCTTATTATTTGCTATTTATTAATTTAATTTTTTTTGTCAAAAATTATTAAAATAAAAAACAAAAGTATTGTTTGAATTAAATTTTTTATTCATTAAAGTTAAGAATAAAGAAATTGTAACTTTTACTATATTCCAATTCCTTTTTTTTATAATTACTTACCTTTTAAACCTTCCCAAGACCTCCACGAACATTTCAAGACCAAGATAAGATAAATCCGTTCAGCCGTTCTCGAGTTTTAACCAGACTAACGAACAGCAATTGATTTTTATATATATAGATAGATATAGATAGATAGATAGATTAATGTGGAGGTAGATATTTTTAAAAAACTGAGAGTTCGTTGATCTGAAAAGCTTAAGATATGTAAAAGAAAGCTTCCGGAGCTCTCTACAATCTTTATCAAACCATTTGTTAATAGGTATAAATGTATTTGTGCTCATGAGTGCGAAGGGAGCTGAAGCTTTAATGACTTGAACCAAATTTTCACATGTCTCCTCAATCGTGTTAGTTGATTGATGCCTCAGGGATTGGGAGTGGTGGTTCAAAAGTCTTTTATAAATAGGTGCATTTTTATCAGACCATCTTAGTTTGTTCGGATTGGAGGAATTAGCTTACATGGCCATTTCAGTAAACTTCAATTTAACAACTATTGGAAAGTGACCCGAGAAGTTAACCAAAGCAACTTCGAAATCTTCGAAAGCATTCAAGAAATTATCCGTCAACGCGGCAAAATCAATAACTGACTGCCCCTGACCACTAAAAAATGTAAAATCACCTGAGGCATGGCTATGTAAATTAAATTGAAATGGGACTTTGGTGACGTGTAATCATCAAAAGCGGGACGTGGGACTTTGTGAATATATTTGTTTTGATTTAAATTGTTTCTTTTTTCTGTTTTCATTGAAAGCTCGTCCGTATTTTCGACTCACACGACACAAAGTATCTCTTAAAGATGTCTGTTGATGATGAGATCTCAAGTTGTGTGTTATGTAAGTTGTTTTCATTTCCTACTTACTTAACACTCGTTTGACAAATCATAGTCAATACAAACAAATAAAAAATATTCATCGTTGAGATTACAAAGACGATTTGCTTTCCAAAGGACGACATTTAAGAAAATATTCCTTGCAACAACAATAATAGTAAAAACAAAAACAATAATAATAATAATCAACGACGACTCAAGGCTACGCGGAGACACAAGCACTATCATCTTTAATGCACACAGATTATGATGAGTGCGCAAGCAGCACCATATCTATAAAACACCATATCCACCCCCAACAGCATAGCCTATACGTACACTCATTTATCCTGCAATTGAAAATAGCATCACAAAGCTCGTCAGAAGCAGCAGCAGCAGCAGCAACGGCAACAGCATCAGCATCACCATATCAACATCAGCTACTTAAACATTGAAATTCATGAATTCAGAAAGAGAGAGAGAGAGTATGAGCTGGTTCTTCTTGAATAGAAAAGCGCAGAGAAAAACACATTCTTCTTCTCATAATAGTAGCTATAGCTAGCGACAGCGAGTCGCACGTCTATTATGAAACACTAACAACTCTCGAAGTCGAATCAATTATTGCTGAGCATCTTTGACATGTAGATCTGGGCTCTTCATCTGCATTTGTGAAGGATTCTCCTGACAATGGACCTCTATATGTCAGAGGTGGCATTGATGAGATTACCCTTGCCGTTGCACAGCACACATAGACAAAAATAGAACAATTAAAAGTGCACCAAGTGGGAATTATGATCCTGGCAATGGATATGCTTTATGCTGCAGTATGATGGAGGGGGAGTGTAGATGATGAAGACGAAGTAGGATCCTTATACTAAAACAGAGATGTATTGTTAGAATGAGTTTTATTCTTGTATATTATCGATTTGTATTCATTTTGTATATTGCCTTCTTTTGGGTTAATCCTTTCTGAGAGAATGTCCTGAGGTCATTCAGAGCTGTGGCAGCGTATAATTGTTACTCATCAAGGCCGGTCGACGTAATCGTACTGCAGTTACTTGATGTAAAAGAGCTAAATAGTGCCATTAGATTGATGTGGTTGTCGTTGTGTGTTCTTCTAGTGATTGATTACCCAGTCGTAAAGGATATGATGTCGGGAAATGGATTTATTTGATTGCTTGGTCATTTGCAGGCGTCATTAGGCGTTCAAAGAAGCCATTTAAGCCATTTGCATAAATTACACCGTCAAGTGGCAGTGAGAGAAAGAGCTATCGCGAACAAGTGGATAATCTCGTTTTTCGTCTGGTGTCCTTGTACGGGTTCCGACCAATTGAAAGAGAATAGCAAAACAATTCCCGACTTGCACTACCCATAGAGAGTGAAAATACAAATCTCAGTGTATGCCAAAGGATTGTGTTTCTGTTTGTCTTCTACAAGGCTAGGAGGTCCTTGACGATTTGTTACTGCGATGGCAGTAAAGAAAAGAATATGCCAATTGAGAAGATGAAGCAAAGGATTAAGAAGTTAATTAACAGCAAAAGAACAAAAAAAAAAGACTCTGCAGTTTGCGCTTGTTGTAAACACCGACAAGGGCTTTTCTATGGCTCTTAAAATAAGGGATTATATGGATGTTGAGCTATTTATTAAAAATTGAGAAAGAAAAAAACTCTTTGTCGGTCAGTTTTGTTTCGTTTTTGTACTTTTTATAAAAGAATGTCCTTGATGGTTGTTTGAAAGAAAACACTTTATCGAAATAAAAATTCTTCATCTTTATCAATCTTGTGCCAGGGTAGCCCTTCTTGCAAACTGGATCCTTCATGATTGATTTGATTGTGTTAAAGTTTATTGAAACTTACTGAAGGATTCAATTTCTTAATTTATCATTTCGAACAGGGCGCTGAAGGAGGTCATGTTCTTTTCAATCATTCAAAAGTGACTTTTTTAATGCCAGTTCTAAAAGTGCTGATAAGTAAGGCTTAAGGTTTTAATTTCGCAAGCGAATGCTCCTGTGAATCGTAAGTATCGATCCGATTCTAAATATTTCATCTTGGAAAGAAGGGACGTAAGTACAATTGGACGGCAATTGAAAGAAGAGGATGATTCGCCTTTTTGGGAAGGGCTGGACGAAATCAGTTTTCCATCTGCTCGTGAAGACCCCAGAAGAATTGGAAATATGGTTTTGCCAGCGTAAAAGAACACCTGTTCAGAATAACGGAGGGATCTTTGAAGACTCTTGCAAACGAGCGATTACGAAAAAGAAATGTTTCATTTTATAATCTACATTCTGAGGAGGTGCTAATATACTGTGCGAAAGTTTCAAGTTAGTAGCAAACTGGGTTGCCAAGAAATTCGCTTTGTCGATAGAACTGACCTATGTATGAAGATTCATTGAAGCCGAGCGTTAAGACCGATGACGTGGTCGAGTTCTTAATGTTCTTAATGAAAGATCAAAAGTGATTGCATCCTGTTGGACACAAGAGTATTTTTGAATTTCTTAATGGCTATGCAAAATTTTGGGCTTTTGTATATGAGCATTTCAGATATTTCTGGCCCGGTTTTCTACTGTAGGGTTGTCTTTAAATATTCGAAAACTTTACTCTTTATCCCTAATAGCCTCCTTACAACTCGAATCACACCACGAATTCTTTTAGAGGATGATGGTTTAAGTTCTTTGAGGAACAAAGTTTCTCGTGTCGTTGAGAGCTACGTTAGATATCATATCAGACGATTCGTCAACGTGCGTCGAGAAAGCACAATGACCAATCGAAATTTCGAAAGAAATAATAATGGCTTTCCCATACTTCCATACATTTCTCTTAGTGACTTTATCTTTCTTTATCGTAACGGAAAAAAACACTTACACATTGGCTCCGTAATCAATGTCATTACTGGACATTGCCTCATAGGTAGACACGCCATAAGACTCGTCGTTCCTTCAAACGACTTCTGCAGAAGCTACTCAGATGAGGAGGAGGAGGAGACAATCCCATACCTCCTCTGCTCATGTCCTGCACTCTCCCTCAAAAGAAACTGGATCTCGGAAAATACTTCCTTAATGATCCAAGCGATCTGGTAAACACGGACACCATTCACCTCTATCGCTTTATCAAAAGCTCCAAATGGTTTAGTTAAGTGAGGTACTCCCTCACACACGTTTTATGGTATCACAATGGACCTTATATTGGTCTCAGTTGTTTTTCCTGGCAGCCATTCAACGTAAAATCTACCGATGTGGCACAATAGTCATGGAATATCAGGAACAATGGGGCTCGGAAATAAAAAATAGTATACTGCTGATTGATTGTGGCGGCAAATGTCGCACTTGAATTTCGGCCGTATTTTTGACGATGGATTGCAAAAAACAGTACAAAGTATTTTTTTATTTTTTTAGTACGTATTTAAAGTTAAAAAAAAGCAGTATTTTTTCGTTATCTTGCCAATGAAGCGTCTTTGAATCGACATCTCCCGACTCCCGAGCGACGTAGTAGACTTTGTGGCCCGATTTCTTAGCTTCAGAACCTTGAAACATGAAAACAATCATATTTTTCTACTTCTTATTAGCCCAATTACAATGAAACTAAAGCTTTTTGAAAGATTTTGAAATTTAACAAAATGGTACCGATTTGAAAAAAAATTCTATTTTCTACCCCTTTTTCTAGCTTGATAAGCTTTTTAAGCTGTAAAATATTTAATAACTTTTTTTTCTTTAAGCTGGTGTCAAATCATATAGTTAGACGCTTTAAGAATACGAAACAATTTACAGTCCAATATCCAATATCTTCGATAGTTCCGTTAAAATCCTACCAACAATTCTAAAAAACATAACTTACGAGAAAACTCGTTTAAAGTTTATGATTAATAATAATGATTAATAAAAAACATATGATGAGCGCTAGATAAAAAGGTAGGAAGTATTGAAGTAGCATATTTTCGAATAAATCAAGGCATGTTCTTTGTAGTGTCTAGATTCGAAATAAGCAACCCCCTTAAATCCTTACTAATATTATAAATGTGAAAGTCACTCTGTCTGTCCAGCTTTCTACGTTACCATCTCCCGCCCAAACTACTGAACCGATTTAAATAAAATTTGATACAGACATAGTCTAAAATTTGAGGAAGGACATAGGCTATATATTTTATCCCTAAATTCCCACGGGAACGGGAACGTATACGGGAATTTTAAAATTACAACACCCATTTCAAAATTTTTTCCACCGATAGAGTGCACTCTCCACTCCACTATCCCAGAGTAACATAAACTTTTATTCATCCACATATTCCTACGGGAATGGGAGTCCTTACTAGCATAATAAGTGTGAAAGAAGCTCTGTCTGTCCGTCGTTCTATGTTACCATCTCCCGCCCAAACTGATAAATCAATTTAAATGAAATTTTGTACGAAGATTGTTCTGAACTTTAGGACGGACATAGACTTTATTTCATTCGAATATTCCCACGGGAACCGGTCCTCACTATTATTATAAATGCAAAAGTAGCTCTGTCTGTTCACCTTCCTATGTTACCATCTACCGCTCAAACTAATGAACAGATTGAAATGAATTTTTGTACAAAGACTGTTTAGAACCTGAGGAAGGACATAGGCTATATATTTTATTCCTATATTCCCACATGAACGGGAAAGTATACGGGAACTTAGAAGCTACACCACCGATTTCAAAAATTCTTCCACCGTTAGAATGCTACACTATCCCCGAGTAACATAAACATTAATTCGTCCCCAAATTCCTACGGGAACGGGATTCCTTACTTTTATAATAAGTGCGAAAAAGTAGCTCTGTCTGTTCGCCTTTCTATATTACCATCTCCCGCCCAAACTAATGAACAGATTTAAACAAAATTTTGTACAGAGATATTTTAAAATTTAAGAAAGGACATAGGCTATAAATATGTTTTCCCTATATTCCAACGGGAACGAGAACGCATTCGGGAACTTTGACACTATAGCACCGATTTCAAAAATTGTTCCACCGTTAGAATGCTACACTATCCCTGAGTAACATAAACTGTAATCCATCCCCATATTCCTACAGAAATGGTCACCATATTCCCACGGGAACGGGAGTCTTTACTAATATCATAAGTCTGAAATGAAATCTGTGAATTTTTGTACAGAGATATAGTCTTGAGCCTGAAGATGGACATAGGCTATATATGTTATCCCTGTATTCCCACAAGAACGCAAAAGTAAACGGGAACCTAGAAACTACTGAACCGATTTCAAGAATTATTTCCCCGTTAGAATGCTACACTATCTCAAAGTAACATTAACTTTAATTTATCCCCATATTCCCATGGGAACGGAAGTACGTACTAACATTATAGATCCGAAATCAATTCCGTCTGTCTGTTTTGTTTTATTACCATCTACCGCCCAAACTATTGAACCTATTTGTATAAATTTTGGTGCAGAGATAGTCTCGACTTGAGCCTGAAGAAGGACAGGGTCTGTATTTGTTTTCCCAATATTTCTACGGGAACGCATGAATGTGTCTTATTTGCAAAATAAGTAGCCTAAAAAATTAAAAAAGCTGCCGAAAGTCACTATTCCACGCGGACGAAGTCGCGGGCACAGCTAGTGCAGAATAAATGAATGATGAAAATAAACAAAATGTTGATTTCATTTATGAAAATGTTGATTTGATTTATATTTAACTGCAAACCTTTGGACAATTTGTGAAATATTTGCAAAAGAGTATCCAGATATTTTCACCTTTATAATTGTTTTAATCGGTAGGGGGTACTAGCCCCGGTGCTAGTAGACTAGAAATTTCCTAATCTTAAAAAAAAAAAAAAAAAACTAAGAGAGGTATCAAAACGAAAAAAAGCCTTTTTATAGAACATCATTTTTGCTTTTTAAAGAAGATATGTCTTGTAAACATTGTTAATACAAAGACATTTTTTTCCCAAATCTATGGTTAACTAACCCCAAAACCGGGGTAAATTGACCAAGGCTATGGGTTAAGTTGACTATATTCAAACTTCCAGCTTTGTGATACTAAAACTATAAGCAAATATAATTTTATTTGAAGCTTAAAACTATAATATATAATATTACTTCGTTAGAACTAGATTCAAAAAACTGCTTTGAAAAAAATAAAATTAAGTTAACAAAATAAATCCACTCCTTGTGGTATCACGAAATAATTAAAAAAATTAAATTGAAAATTTAAGCCACTTCGTGTGATATAACTGAAAACTTAAAAAAAAACCTTTGGTTTCGGAGCTCTCGCGGTTTTCCGCACATTATGTCATCATTTTTTTTTGAAACTACCAAGAAAAAAAGATGAGTCAACTTAAGCCTAGTACGCTGCTGATGCGAAACGAAAATTTTCGTTGATCTCCACGAGCACGACGGAATCGTGAACGAACACTCAGCGGAAAATATTTTTGTAGAGTATAATCAGCTGTTTCGAAAAAGTGACAGTCAAAGTCAAGTCAAAAGTGTCACCAGAAGCAATAAAACAAATTAATATTTTTAACATAAAATGTGTTAACAAAACTAACTAAGAACCATATCCAGGACCTACACTTTCGAATACTGTGAATATTTGTGTGGGTGAATCCGGTGATAGGTTGACTCGTGCCGTTAAGGTAAGCTCAGGAATATAAAGTGCATTAGCTAAATACTCAACGAATAAACATTTTTTGTCAACATTCAGGTATCGGAACAATTGGCTGGTCAACAACCAGTGTTTTCAAAGACTCGTTATACCGTAACCGTACGTTCTTTCGGCATCAGACGTAATGAAAACATCACTGTTCACTGCACAGTTCGTGGCACTAAGGCCGAAGAGATTTTGTAGCGTGGCTTTAAGGTCCGTGAATACGAGTTGAGGAGGGACAACTTCTCATCCACAGGAAACCTCAGTTTCGCTATCCAGGTGGTTCCAACAAAAATACGACGGAAAAACTTGAACAGCACGAAGTAAATTTCCAAGTTTCAACTGTTTTTTAAATAAAAGATAAGAAATCCAAAAGTAAATAAACCTTTTTATTCAGTTTTCATTGATTCGGCCGATGTTTCGACTACAATGAGTGTTGGTGTGCTGAAAAAATTGTTGCTGGTTGGGTGTTCTTTGAAATGTTCGCCACCTTGTTCTTCATAGTCGGTTTTTGTTGTCTCTTGCTCCAAACCAGGCATTCAAACTTGCTGAATCAGCCATTAAAAATTTTGTGCGGTGATTGGAAAAGCCTCATCTCTAGTAATTCCTTAGAGATCCGCTCTTTGAGTCCTGGAAAATGATTTTCTTTAAAATTGTAACTTGGAAGTTGTCTTCTAAGAATGTGTACCTGGCAATTGAACGCATCCACTGGTCATAAATACATTCTGTGCTAAATAGAAGCTACTCATCGGGGCGAAACATTTTGAAATGTAATCCAATCAATTCGGCAAGGCCAGATTCAGAGCTTCCTTTCATACTTGGTTAGAATAGCAATTGGGTTGCTCGAATTGATTCGACTCCGACGTGCAGCTAAACATTCAAAATTACTTTTTCAAAGTCCATGTTCACTATTCACACCCACTTCAAAACTACTTTATCTATTTATTTCAAACTTTGTTTAGATAAAATTCTTCTATTTTCCATTTAATAAATTCTATTGAAATGGCACAATTAATAAACAAACCAAAAAAAAATAGAACTGTCAAAATTTCGCAAGCATTTATTGTCCCGGGAGATAAATGATGGACGGAAAATTGTGAAGAGTTTAAAAATTGTAGTAAAAAGATCTACTACAATTATCCACCTATAAAACCCTTTTCGCAGAGCAGCAGCGTACTGCACGACGAAAAGGTGAGCGAAATTTTTCGTTTACGATTCCGTCCTGTCATTTTTGTATGGGATTTTTCTTTTCGTTTCAGCAGCGTACTAGGCTTTACCCCAAAAAAAAAATAGTCAACTTACCCCGTTAGGTCCTTCAACGACTTTTTTTTGGCACTCAGATATCAATATAAAGAACAACTACCAGGTGTTAACAATGGCCACACTAACACTACTCTTTTTCCTAAAAAAAATTTTTACATTTAACACAAACAATCACAAAAAAGAAAAAACAGAATAGAAAACCAAAAAAATTACTCACGAAAGCAAAAATTTGTTTTTTTGTAGATAACACACCAACGAAGTGCTACACCAGTAAAAGACAATATGAGAGTCAGCAAGCAGGTGTGCTCGATGCACCAAGTGCAATAAACTTGAGTGAAATGGTTTTCTTTTTAAGTTATTGCCGATTAGTCGCAAATAGACCTTGGGCCAACTAGTCCAGGTTACCCCTACGATATCAATGTCGACTTTTTACATGTTAATAACAACATTGTTATAAAGGTGTTCACAAAAAATTTTGCTCAATAGACTATTAGTTTCGTGTCAAGTATTTCTATAGGAAAACTAGAGTTATTCAAAATATATTTCTTTTCCTACTACTAATTTTATTTCGATCTCTTTTTCGGTCTGTTGCTTCACATCATATAAGTACATAATTGACTTTTTTCAACCAAGTCAACTTTAAATTTATCACAAGTGAGTGAGAGGTATGGAGGTGTTTATGAATCGTATATTTTTAATGAGCTCATTTTAAAGTTAAAGCGATATTAAAAGAGCCGGTACTATCGTACACTTAAAAAAGCGCTGACTCTAGTACGCCGATATTGTGCTAAATATTCCCACTAACGACAACAGCACACGCACAGTTCTCTTTCACCACTTTAATATAAGCTAGTTTAAAACCAAAAAATCACCTCTAGTATTGGAAACGCTCACTAAACACCGTTCATAAAAAAGAATTTCTTTTTCCACAGCACACGATAACAGCGGCAAGTATTTTTCCTCGCAGTTTTTGTTAAAAGGTAGGTTTTTTTTAACGTACTAGTGTATTATTGTAGTAGTCCAGGGTGACGACCGAAATTTTAACGTTTTTTCGTGACCATTTTTTTAACAAGAAAATAATGTACGATCGTTTTGTAACTTTTACATGTCTATTTTAGAGTTTTAAATGATACGAAAAAGATATTTTTTACTTAATTTTACATTAATTTTTTACAATTTGTAATGTCAAAGTGGAGTCCTCTAAAGGATACTGAGCACACAGCCTTCCGTAGTCATCTGAAAGAAAAAAAATCATAAAGATTATTATTGTGTAGACCTTGTTCTATTGAACTTGCCAATAATATGCAAATAAAAAAAAAAAATAAAAAAAATGTCGGGCTTGTGAAAAAAATTCTCAAATGTAATATTTTTCGTTGGTAAAATATTTAAAAATAAATTGATTTATTGTTAAAAATTTAAATGATTTAAAGGTTAGGTGTTTAGCTATGTATATGTAGAATAACTGGTTAAATTTTTAGTCAAATCGGTTGACTAGGTTTTGAGTCAGTTCTTCCCCGAAATTTCAAAAACAAGGTTTCGAGAAAAACGCGTTTCAAGTTTTCACAACAAATAATACCTTTATTATTTAATCAGCTATGCCCAGTTCATAGAGCAATCCATCTGTTTCCTCAAAATCGTCATTTTTTGTGGCAGCTTTAAGAGCATTGCGTAAGGTTTTTGCCTGTTTACAGTTGGCTTCTGCAGTTCTCTCCTGTTTTAAAATCCATGCATTGTCAACAGCGTCTGCGTAGCACCTACCTACGCCCATCACCTCCATAATTTTAAGTACAGGTAGAAAATCCTCATTACAGATTCAGGCAGCCGTATAAGTAGCGATTTCCATCTCCATATCTTTTCACTAACAGCGCTCATTCCGATTTAATTACCTTCCCGTAAACGACCCCTAACCAATTTGATGGATGCAGTGCTCAAAGTGTAGCTGACACAGAGCTCAAAGCTGTTGCTCGCCTTATGTCCTTCTAATTGCAAGTGCTTTCTAAGTTGTGAGTGGTTGTTTTGTTTTTAGAAACCAACTGTGTGTGAAGATTCGGCTTGAATTCAACTTAAATCCCACACTATTCACATATAAAATGAATACCGGAAAGTTTTTTTTTATAATTGCCATGTTTAATGATTTCACATCCTAGAAACAAAAATAATTATGGTAACATTTAAAATTCCAGGTTTTTAAAATCAAAAAGTTTTCAACAGCTTTGCATAAAAAAAGCTCAAAACTGAATAATTACGTTTGAAATTCAACTGCTAAAGTTAAATAACTTGACAAAACGTTTCAACGAAGATTAATTTTGTATACCAATTGTTCACTAAGAACAACTTTGACAAACGAATAAAATGTTTGAGAATTGTTCGGAAATTTTAGAAGGAATACTCAAAGGAGCTATTTCAAGGATCAATTCCACGTAGTTCTTAATTGGTTTCGACAGGAATGCAATTTTTCTATTTTCCTCCATTAGTTTCGGTTTCGATAGTCACGTTCATCTAGTTCAAAAAAATATTCTCATGTCCTCGCTTTGCACGTATCCTCAACTAACACTGTAGGTAGGTACATCCCAATTTACTTTTCTCATCCATGACCATAGACATGAAGACACAACCCTTTGATCAGAAAAGGTATGTGTGTACAAATATCTACACTAATTTAAGGGATTTAAGTGAGTAGGATAGATGCACCACCCACGACCCACCACGTATTGATTGCAAGTTTATTTTGAAGAAGATTCTCTGGAATCCCAAGCTTTCTCTTTTTGTTATGATCTGCATTTCTTGCATACATACCCAGTTTGCATTTGGCACGTGCTGGCTTATTGAAAGTGTGCAAACATTGCTGTTGGTTAACATGCATGAGTATCAAAGGAATCAAACGAGCACAATCAATCATTGCCAGGATAAAATTATTTTTAATTCATTTCTGTCAACGGGAGTCATTTTTCTTCTCAAGTACTGCAAACGCCCGTCACTCATTATCAAACAAGATGCCGCTTGTACTCTAAAATCAGCTTTACTGATGAGTCCACAAGGACGACACTGTTTTTTCTTCCTTTTTGAATTCTGACAACCTCGAGCAATGACACATTTCTTTCCGCCACTCTAGATCGAAGAAGCACACTTCATTTTATCCTTGTGCATACTTCACACAAAAGTGTCAAAGGCGATTGAGCGATAGAGAAAGGAAAAGAAAACTGTCTCGAGAATAAATATTGGGATACGCATATCCGAGGTTTTTCTATAAAAAATAAAAACAAAAACAGAAAAAAAAAAATAATAAACCACTTTGACGTTTCTTTTCTTGAAGATGAGAACAAAACAAATACGATGCTGTTTCTTCAAGCCGAAAGTTTTTGTGGCCTTCTTTCTTTTTTGCGAACAATGTAAACAAAGTACCGAAGAGATGAATGAAAACTTAGAATGAATGCAAATACAACGCAAGTTTATGAATCGTTTGGATGGAAGAATATCTATAGAGCGAAGGTATACATATTACGGCTTCGGAAAATGATAAAACTCATAGACCATGAAGTGGAAATCCCTAAGCAAACTTTTGATTAAGAGGATTTCAAGAATTTTCTTTAGGAGTTTAGTGAGTGTCTCACAATGGGTTGGTGGATAATTCGCGTATTATGAACTTTGGCTTGTTTTGAAAATGATGCAAGGAAATTCATCAAAAGAACATTAATTTCAAGGCAAACAAAACATTCGTTGAGAATTATCGCTACCCAGACAAAACCAGGCTTTAATTAACGGATCTCATATTTCAATGTGTGGGTTCATATAATTGTTTTTTAAAAAGTTTATTTTGCTTACGATATTCAAGAGAGTTTACACCGTCATTGAATCTTTCTTTAGAATGCTTATTTATTTAGGATTAAAGGGTTTTGTGGAATTGTTGTGAAAACAACTTGTTAGCCCTTTGAGTTGAGCTTTTTATGTGCCCTTGTGGGAGTGCTAGAATTTGTGGTCAAATGCGTGGGCTCAAATACTACGAAGGGTATCTTATGCTATTTTCTTTCAGCGTCCCAGGTTTGTTTTGGTTGAACGATGCCATCACTTTTGGAAGTACAAGAAAAACTTCCAGCACCTCACTTCCATGGACGGCCGGCATAAAAAGACCACCATTAATGTTTCCGATGAAAAAAAATGATAGTAATCGATTGGCTTCTAGAAAAGATCATTTTTTGGCTAATATTTGACACTTTTTTGCAATCGAAGGCTGAGCGGCAGAACAATGTCATTTATGACACTTTCCATGAAAAAAAAGAACAGTCCAGGAGCGTCCAGGGGCATTCTCAAACCGTTCCATTGGTGCAAAAAGATCGCTTCTCATGATTCTGAGGAGTGACAGCCGCTTCTCGATTTGAAGTGAGAATCGACTCTAGAAGCACCAACACATGTTACTCAAATGTCAAAAAGAAAATTTTCAAAAAGCAAAAAGATAAGAGCAGACGAGATTCCATATGTGCTTTGAGATGAGGGGGGAGATCGTGTTTCACGATTCTAAAACCCAAGTTTAAAGAAAGTGATAATTTGCTTTAGCAATGGATGGAAACCATAAAGAAAAAACATCGTGATCCCATAGAGCATTTGTATGTTGTGGCAGTTTGGAAGTCAAAGCCGAGGGATCTGACATGAGTCATCTTCAGACAACGAGATATTCCGTATGCTTACGTTCGGGTGATCGATGGTACGAATGAGCATCAGTAAAATAAATAAATAGGGTGGCCCAACAGAGCGAGGACCCCCAGTGACTAGGGCATTTCTCACCACCACACCTTCGTGAGGGAATGAAGGGGACCTACAATTTTCTGAAAGCGCTTTTCATGACAATGAATTTACTAACGGAGGACTTGCCAATTATTTGCAAAAGGCGATACCCGTGGAGAAACATTTTTGAGCATCAGTGATACGTCATAAATGCGTCTCTGCAGTAGCCAATGACATGCAAGTCAAATGGGTGTACGTACACCATAAAGAAGCGTTTTAAGTCCTCCGCTTTTTATTTAAGTATTTGATTAGCTGCTCGAAGCTAAAATATTGGACTCTGGAAATCACGACTCGTTAACAGACTTAATTTTTAAAATTGGAGTGTTATTTTGCTTTGAAAAAGTACTTAGTGGTTTCGTCAGATGGTTAAGCATCAGAACTCAGTATCTCCAGAACAATGGCGAGATTTTTACACGAATCTCAAAATCTCCAGACCAATGGCTAGCTGTTTGTGTAGGCTAGCTGTTTGTATAGAACTCAGGGCGCAAAGAACATAATGGATGATGTTTTCTATTGCACACTTAACTCAGTTCGGTAAGGTTGATTTTTAAAGAGTTCAGTTTTTCAGCTTGGCTGCACTGGTTGGTATTTGCGTCCAGACGTCATCAATCAAAGTGAAAAGTTTTCAGTATGCCCTGCCATTGTGCACGTTCAAGAACCTATCGGATAGGCTAATCCGGATACCTATATCTTGGGTACCTTCTTGAACGATTCAGATTTCTTTTCCAGAGTACTGGAAATTTATTTTTTTCTAATTCCCATGCAACTTAAGTGACTTTAACTCTGAAATAAACGCACACCAAAATAAACCAGCATAAAAATAAACAAAAATAAATTGACTATCAGCTGATCACTTAAATAGAAAGGCATTCCAAAAATTCTCTAATACCTTATAGCTTCTTATTTGAAATGGGTTCGGGTCTCTGCTAAATTCTTAACACGTAAACAAAAACAAAAAGGTACTCGGATACGATTATAGAACGCCCACATTTCATCATGATAAGCCTTACAAACGAGCGGCTACTGTAAATTGTCGAAATTTACTATCAAAATTTGTGCTTTGTGAAAAATGTGGTTCGTTTGTTCCGGCCATATTATTTTGGTCAGCGATGAGACTCATTCCTGGTTCAACGGAAACGTAAATAAGCAAAACTGTCGCATCTGGATTGATAAACCCTCATGCCATACAAGAATTACCGATGCATGCCAAAAAAACGACTGTTGGATGCGGTTTATGGGCCCATGACATCATCCGTCCATTTTTGTTCTTAAACGACCGTGGAATATACAGTGGTGGCCACACAATTAGAAACTGCACCCCAAACCATTATGTCTCCTCCTCCATGTTTCACGGTCTTCAGGGTTTATTTTGGGTCTAATTCTTTTTTCTGAGGACATTTAACATACACTTTACCGTCTGACCCAAACAAATTGAATTTAGTTTCATCACTCCATACATAACGGTTTGGGGTGCATTTTCTTGGAGTGGTGTTGGTTTTGGTTGGTGTTGGGTAGTGAGGATAAACGTTCAAATGGATCAACACCTTTATAAAGTCGTACTGGAGAGTGTGATAGAGCCTTTTCAATTCCCATACATGCCCATCAGTTATGTTTTTCACCAGGACAACGACCCAAAACATACTGCATACTTGTAAAGCAGTGGTTTGCGGGTACAAAAACCAGTGTTTTGGATTGACCCGCGCAAAGTCTGGGCCTGAATCCGATTTAGAACTTATGGGCAGACGTCGAGAGAGGATTAAAGTCCAAAAAATCTAAAGATTCGAACTAGTTTTCAAAAACATTAAGGAGGTCTGGGACGGTATAGCACCAACAAGATGCGGCGCTTTGGTTGAAAGTATGTAAAGAAGTTTGGCTGCGGTTATACAAAGTAATAAATTCCCTACAAAATATTAATACTTACTCTATGTTAAACTGAAGATTTCTAGTGAAATACCATTTTTAATGTTCTGTTTCTATTTGTATGGCCACACAAAATTTGAGTTAAATGCATGTTTATTTTTTTTGTATTTGATATTGTGTAGCTTTTTTCTCGTATTAATTATTTAATTTGTACTCTTATTCATGGGCTACAAATTAAACCTCTTTTCAACCTGAAGAAATGTCTTTTAAGAAAGTTATGCATACTTATATTACTATAAGGGTGCCGTTTCTAATTGTGTGGCCACCACTGTACGTTACCGTCAACGGCGAATGACATCAGGCAATAATACACTACTTTTTTGCCCCAGTTAGCTGAATTCAAATTGGTTGAAATGTGGTTTCGTCAAGATGGTGCTACATACCACACAGCTCGTGAAACAATGGACATGTTGAAGGATGAATTTGGTAAGCAGTTTATCCCTTGAAGTGGCTCTGTGAATTGTACGCTAAAATCATGCAATTTAACGCCTCTTTATCATTTCTTGTAGAGCTATGTAAAGTTGTTAGTCTATGTGGACAAGCCGAACACGGTTGAAGCCTTCAAAAAAAAGAACCACGTTTAAAAAGTCACCCTTTATATGTAGTGATGCAAGTGGTGTTATGGGTAGAGTGTCTGCCTGTTACGAGGAATGTTAGAACTTTGAGTTCCAGAAAACTGCGAGTGTCGCTTCTCCCGAAGAATCTACTATTGCTCCGATAGTAGTTCCATGAAAAGCCTTTTCTCGAATCGTTCGGAATCAGCAAAAAATTGTAGGTGCTTTCCAATACCTCTCAAGGTATGGTTGATAGAAATTCCGCTACGTTCCGGGGCTTCCCGCTCTGTTCCGCTACCCCATTTATTTATTTGCAGGTGCGGTTTTACTTTTCCACTTATTTTTGTAGAATAAAAAGAAAGGTTCTGTGACTCACACTCTCAATGCCACAAACCACATGAAAATCAGAGCATTCGTTGTGCCACAAAGATCAAATCACCAGCCATTTATGACAACACACGCCACAGGCAAAACAATGCCATGCCGGATTCGCCCGTGGCCCTCATTTTCTAAGTCAAGCGATATCCATCAACAGCCATCACAAATTCCATTACCCTAACTGTTGGCTTGCATGTGTGCAGCTCAAGATGAAATAAATTACATTTTTTACACACATGCCAACAGTACATACATACAGTCCATATAGTATTTTCCTATAGTTTTTCCCCACCTGTGTTTATGTGTATGTATAGGTGTACGTAAGCAGTGCAGAGCACCAAGTGTGGGAAAATGCTGCTGAGGTTTTAATTTAATGAACTAGAAGCATTTGATTTCAAAGGACACTTCTACAACCACACCCACTCAAGTAACAGGAAAATATACTTTTTTCTCTGTGTAAAATGCATAAACCTAAGTCATCCAACATGTTACTCTTGACCTTCATTTCATTTAAGAAACTGAGAGACGTACGTTCGGAGCAATGTTGAACATCCCCCAACAAAACTTTTCCAGGCAAATTAAGGAGTTTGAGAGTGTTTTTGTTTTTTTCGGCCATTGCATTGCCACGGGGTGTCTGCCTTAGAAATGTGTAGTATACCCAAATGTGCGGTTTTTTTTGTTATTTTGTCCCTCTTTTTTGTTTTCCAAATGAAGACGAGGAGGAAAGTGAAAAAATGAACATTTTCTCCAGTGTCGTCCTTGAATATTCAATTGTACCGCGCCTAATAGATGATTATCATACAATGTCGGTTTACTGTCGTCCTTTTTACAGGGTGTCATTTTAAATGATGGGAAGGGTGTTGTTATTGGAAACTTTTGTCGTGTTCTTTAACACGAGGCTCTAAAATTGAAATGGACAGGAGACGAGAAATTGAAAGAAGAAAGTTCCCTCAGTCGAGACACCCTCTGTCTAAAATTCTGATAAGGGTGGGTTTAATATTTGTTGTACTGCCAGTGGCGAATCTTTTCTATCGAATCCAACTATTAATTTCGTCCTATTCACCAAAAATCTTTATTTCTATTCAATGGCTAAACGTTGATGGAATATCTATATATTTTTAGAAGCAGTCGACATTGAGAGAGAGAAAGAAAAGAGAAGAAAAAATTTGTTTTCATGAGTTTTCTTTTTTCTTTTTTTTGGGTCAAGAGCTGGAACCGAAAAGCTGCCAGATAGAAAAGCAGACATTGTTGTTGCTCATGGTTGTAAGTGGTGCTGCATTATCATCCCTGAAATTGATAGTTATATTCAACTACACTGCTGAAAGGAGACATATAAAAAATGAGAGGAAAATGTAATCAACACAGCTCGTGAAAATGATGGCCAAATAAGATTGGAATGGGACTTTCCACCCAGGGAGTGAGTTTTTGTTAGAGGTTTTTGATTCTCTTTTAACTGGCAGTTGTGTTGATCTGTAATTTGAATCACTTTCATCAACTTAATTGGTTACTTTTCGGCGAATTCATTATGTACAGTTATGTTATTTCCATGATGGCGGAATACCTAAGCCAATTAAATTGTGGGTGTTCTTTTGGTCGTATTCTTATATTTATACAAATAGAGGTTAGGGTTTAAGATTTTGCTTGTGAATAAAGGTGTTTTACTAAAAGCTACGCTTAATTTAGCATCAGACAATTTGGGCAACATTATTACCTGAAATTTCTATGGGATTCTGTTTGGGTCTGTGTGTCACTTTGTTCATTGTTTTTGTAAGTTCCTTAGAACTCTTAGTAATTTGGCTACCATATGCCACAAAAGTTTATTTTTTTAGTCTTTTTGAAGTTACTCAATACTAATTGGAGAACTCATACCCAAAAATCGGAGTCTTCAAAAACAAACAAAATGCGCTGAAAACTTGATTTTTGAAATATTTTCACTGAACACTTGGCTTTAAGTAGGTACGTTCAATATCTTGTGAGAGTGCCATTTCTTGAGTTTTATGCCCCAAACATTGATTGCAGGGCCGTGGTTAGTCATTGAAGCACTGGAAACGAAGAAAACTTTCCAAACCTTCATGTAGCAAAATTGTTAATTTCACTTTGGTTTGGCTCAGTTTAAAGCAAGTTTTTGTTGTTTCCATGGGATGTTCGAAGGGTGAAAATATATGTTTTCATTTTTCGTATCGTCATTATGAACATGGATATTGAAAACGTAAAGTGAAAGTCCTCAGACCAAAATAATTTGGCGCTAGAGGTGAACGAACTCGGTAACTAGGTAAACTAGAGGCGCGTTATCTCTCTCTGTTCTCTCCCTCTACGTCATGAGACAGTACACCGCTCGAAGACTGATTTTTTTTTTTTTTGTAGCAAAAGTATATTTAAAACTTAGACAGAGAATTTGAGAATCTACATATTTGGTATGACGTCTTACGTTTATGAACCTCGATAGATTTTTAAAGAATGTACTTAAAGGACTTAGAATGCAAAACTGGAGAACGCTTGTCTTAATTGAAAGTTGCTGACGAAAGATGTTAGAGATTTAATGGCCACCTAAGTTGAGCTGAGGCAAGTTTGTAATTGTCACTAGTTGTGGCACTTGCGAAGTACTGTGGCAGCTGCAGTGTGGCTTCTACTCGAAAAGCGGATAGAAGTAGCACAGCTAGTACGCTTCATCCTTGCTGGTCACCAATTTTAACGATTAAGATCGTTCGATGACTTCAAGATAACACCTTACACATGCAAAAGGGTGCGCCATCTAACGTTTTTTTTTCAGCTAGTGCTTATTTCGTGAATGGTAACACTTAGCCCATGTCTAATTTGACAGATAATTAGTTATATCCTTCCGCTGAACGAATATGCTTGAACAACGCTGGGAAATATTGCGACATTACTTTGAAAATCCGATGCCGATTTTAGCAAAAAAATAATTTTTTTAGATGAAGCTCATTTTGATCTTGGCGGGTATGTAAACAAGCAAATTTGTCGCATTTGGGCACAGAAAACCCGTACGCATACATTGAAAAGCCGATACACCCAAAACGAGTCTCTGTTTGGTGCGGACTTTGGTCCAGAGGCATTCTTCAAAAATGAGCAAGGAGTGGTTACAGTCATTTGTGATCGTTATCGGGCCATGTTGAACGAATTTTAGTTCACAAAAATTGAAGATAAAGATATTGGCAACATTTGGTTTTAACCGGAAGGCGCTACGTGCCACACAGCCGAAGCTACACTCGATGTTTGGCGCCCTGGTTTTTGAAAAAAAAAAAGTTATTTGGCGGACCCTTTATATCTATTCAGATAAACATGTATATCTATCTCTGGTAGAAAGTATAGACCTTTCGTGGTTTGTCTACTCTGAAAAATCCAACCGTATAATACTTAAGTCCCCTTCATGCCGAAAATCGAAAGCAAGTATATACTGACTTGCCAAGAGCTTCAAACCAGTATAGTGGTCTTTGGAATTTTAGCAACTTGAAAAGTTTTCCACGATCATTCGCTTCGCTGAATAGTTGCAGCAACTATGTCTTGTCACAAAAACTGACCGAATTAAGTTGTTGGAGTGGCATTGAATATGAAAAGACAGATCCAATTTACAAACGTAATTCAGACCCCTTATAAAGGAGTCTGTTAAAAGGTCGTACACCGCCCAAACCATTGATGTGACTTTTCTATACCCATGGTTCATAGAACCATAGATTCTAACGTTATGCTGTGTGCCAAGAATCCTTAGCTCTTCGCGACAGCAAGAAACAAGCATTGATTTGACAAGAGTGGCTTTTATTGCTGCTTGGCTTATCAATGAAAATAGTGATATCAGCATGTGATAGCGCCATTATTGACACCTGTTTTGCAACGTTTGTAACTGCCAAGATCTCAGCTTGGAAGACACTGCTGTGATTTGGAAGTTTGAATTAACGCATAGAATCAGGCTTTCTGAAAAGAAACCTGCATCTGATCCAACTTCCATTTTCGAGCCGTGCGTCGCGACGCACAGTGTGGAAGTGGATTGATTAGTGGATTGATCATATGTCATATCTAGAAAGCTCTTTACGCATATTAGGAATTGAATGCATAATGCACATTGGGACTCATCCATAGCGACACGTGGCTTGTCGAAGTATTATATATAGGTTCATCATAGAAATAGTGATTTGCTAATATTTTTCAAATGAAAATGAAATCAAAGTAGCTGTAATAAAGCACCCATTCGTGTTTTTTTTTTATTCTATCTAAAACATTTTCTTACGCTATTGCGTGCACTGCTTTTTAACATTTGGTAAGCTATCTAAAACAGCCATTTCCATTATGTTGTTAATAGAGCTACAAATCAGCGCTGCAGAGAAAGCGAATTTCAATTTGATGAGCCCCAATATGCTTTGAAGTCTACAAAACTAAAATAGTACAGGCAATAGAGACCAAATAAGGGGGGTTACCTTACAAAAGGTCCGGTAGTTCTAAATTTTTTATATGTTGTCTAGGATGGTTGTTAAGTGTTTAAAATGAAAAATGCACAATTCCCCCCCTCCGCACCCGCCGCCATTTTGAAAAAACCGAAAAAATCGGCACTTTTTTTAGATTTTCACTTATATCTTTGTTTCGGTGCATTTAAGCTACAAGACAGTTCTATTCAATGTTGTAGAGAATGAAATTCCCTATAATATACGTGTTAAATTTTGTTTATAGGGCAGATAGTTCACGAGATATGATATTTTAAAAAAGATTAAAAATACGCATTAAAAATTCCCCGAAACTGATCTAATTATCAACATAAACTCTGGCGTAGTGGGAAGTGACCAAGTTAACTGCCACCAAGCTCAAGTGGTCACTTCCCACTACGCCAGAGTTTATGTTGATAATTAGATCAGTTTCGGGGAATTTTTAATGCGTATTTTTAATCTTTTTTAAAATATCATATCTCGTGAACTATCTGCCCTATAAACAAAATTTAACACGTATATTATAGGAAATTTCATTCTCTACAACATTGAATAGAAATGTCTTGTAGCTTAAATGCACCGAAACAAAGATATAAGTGAAAATCTAAAAAAAGTGCCGATTTTTTCGGTTTTTTCAAAATGGCGGCGGGTGCGGAGGGGGGGGAATTGTGCATTTTTCATTTTAAACACTTAACAACCATCCTAGACAACATATAAAAAATTTAGAACTACCGGACCTTTTGTAAGGTATCAGCTCTTTATTCACTGGGTTAAAAGAAACAAACAAAAATATTTTGTGAAATGAGATTTATAATTAAAAAGAACTATCGTTTACCTTTTCTTAATATTGTTAACAAATTATTTGTGTAATTATGACTATTCTGAGTTCGAAAATTAATCAATCGTTTTAGAAGCCGGGCTCTAAAAACATTTTGATAGCTTCAGAATCAAAAGGTTTTTTTTTTTAAGATTTTCTTATTCTCTGATTGGTTATAAATGGATCTGAAGATATTAAAATTTGGTTAATTGTATTCGTTAATGTGTCTTGCTTCGATATTTTTTTACCAAAATATTCTATACTCATTTTGAAATCCTTTGTTTGGGTTTCTAAACGCTTAATTCTCAAATGGACACAAAACAATTTGAGAAAAAAAATTTCAGGAATACATTCTTTACTTTTTACTTTTGCTTTGCATAGATTCAATTATGATAAACAATTTAAGTTTTATTAGAATGTCCCGCAATCAAAAAGTACCGCTATTTTACAAATTTTTTAGTATTTTTATCAGAAATTCATATTTTTTTTTAATTTTCAACCATTTTTTTTTAACATAGTCTACAGCTGAAATTAGTGCCATTATAATAAATATACCTACTTTAACAAACTCTATGTAAAGTTTTTTAGCAACAACACATTTTTTATATATTTTCAAAACAATTTTAACTGAACTATCAACTTTGATGTCGATTGGTAAAGTGATGGAACCACTCACTGAGAAAACTTTTTTTGAATCATGTGAGGAATTTCGTCAACTAATCGAAACAGTTGTTTTCAAAGAAATTTGTTACTTACGGTTTAAAAAAAGACTTCTCGTCACTTTTCCTTAGGCTAGATCCCATAGTGCGTCGGTATAAATTGAGGTAGACGTCTCGTTCATATGAGGTGTTTCATTCTCCCAATCCTGTCTACTGGGGAAGCTGGTTGAGAAGGATTTTTTAAAGTACAGGTATGGAGTTATGTAATCCGTGCAGATATTGTTGACATAGGAGGTATATGAGGCCATGAGAGCCAAGTGGCATAACCAAAAACTATTCAATTTTAGGTTAATTGCACTACAAGGAAAGGAAGCCGTTTTTTTTTTTTTTATAAATAGAAAATGACAAATCATTTTTTGATTTACTTCTAGATATACATATGTACAGGTTTTTTTTTTTAAGACAGAGATTAGTGGTGATTTCGTGTTTTAACGATTTTTGCGAACCGAAAAAGCAGGTTTTTTAAAGCTCATAGGGTTTTCAAGGTAAAGTTCAAAGAACGAATCTATTATTTCTCAACTTCCTGGTGTAACCCAAATTTTTTCTATGAAAATCTAACAATAAAGGCAATATAATTTAATAACTTTTTATTAATTCATTTTGTTAGGTACTTTGATATTTCGAAACAAATTTAGATTTTTTAGATTTAGATTTAGATTTATTCATTGATTGCATACACAGTAAGAAAAATATCTTATAAGATAGTGTTATGCTAAAGAGAATACATTATAAAAAAAAAAAAACAGTGAGAAGGCTAAGTCTTAGAAAAATTATTTACAAACATTTCTTCCAATTTTTATCTAAATACGCGTTAAATATAAACAAAACTGTACATTACTTTAAGCATTTCAGTTCTTTATTTTAAATAGATTTAATTCTTATACATACATCTCATCTAATGTTAAGTGCTTTAGTTTTTAAGAGCCAATGCATTTTGTATTAATTTATTTTAGTCCCTTTGAAAATAGTTGCGAAGTTCAATGCTAAACTTGGCTTGGCCACGTTTCATTTTCAAGTTTCTTGGAAGAAGATTCCACAGACGGATAGCGTTGACGAAGAATTTTTGTTCTGAGGTCCGACAAGAATACCGAGGGTGTATTAGCATTAAGGATCTGTTTGAGGAGCTGAAACGTACCCTATTGAATAAACTGCAGGGTTGTTGTGTGAGAATGATATTGCAGAGTAGTAGTAAAGTTCTGTACCGAAAGAGATGGTCAAGGGACATATTATAAATTTGATTCGAGAAACTAGATATCCGATCAAACCGACGTAGACCAAATATGTAACGAGCTGTGTACTGTGTTATTAAAAGCAACGTTCAGTTTTCTCCTACTACTAGCGTCACAATCACAAAAGACCTCGCAACCATAAGTTAAAATAGGAATTACTACAGTTTTGGCTAGCATCATCCGAATATTCAAAGGTGTGAATTGTTGCGAAGACCATAGCATTCTAAGAACTCCATAGACCTTTCCCACCGCCGCATTTATATGACTGTCCCAGGTTAGCGTCCTATTAAATAACATACCTAAGTTTTTCGCACTAGATGTATATTTGATTGGTGTACCATTCAAGGAGATGCTTGGAAAGTAATCTAGGTCTAGCACTGTCCTACTGATTACAATACATTTGGTCTTGAGTGGATTTAGAAAGAGTCCATTCTCCTGGGACCAACTAAATATTTGCGCAAGATCATTGTTAATTGTGTGCGCACAATCTTCGATAAGTCCGAGGGTACAGCTTCTAAACAATTGCACATCATCAGCATACATTTGAATATGGCACCCAGAGATCTTTGTTGGAAGTTCGTTTATGTACAGGGAAAAAAGGAGGGGTCCCAGAATAGAACCCTGGGGAACTCCTCTAACTGTGGGAAGAAAGAGAGAAGTTTTATTATCAACTGAGACCGCTTGAAGTCTATCTTGCAAATATGTTTTTATCAAACGAACCGCCGGAGATGATAAACCAAACTTACCATAGAGTTTATCACATAAGTTATGATGGTCTACCGTATCGAAGGCTTTTGAAAAATCTAGTAATACTAAGAAAGTAACTAGATCATCATCTAATGCCAGTCTTATATCCTCGACTACATTTAATATAGCTGTCGTACAGCTATGTTTTTCGCGGAAACCAAATTGCTTAGATGACAATAAGTTTTGCGCCCTTAGATACACATTAAGTTGTTTTTGAAGGATTTTCTCAAGTACTTTGGACAAATACGGTAAAATGGAAATAGGTCTGTATTCATTCTTGTTTGGATCCTTTAGAACTGGAAGAACTTTTGCTTGTTTCCAGACGCTTGGAAAAACGCCAGTCATGATTATTGTATTGAATAAATGTGTTAAGTGAGGTAGAATATATGGCAAAATTGACTTCACAAAAACTGGGTGGATACCATCAATGCCAACCGCATTTGATTTTATACTAAGTAGGCTTTCTACAACTTCTGTACTTTCTACACAAATAAAGTAAAATGCCGTGTCCGAATGGGAAACATGAGATGGTTCATGAACATCAGATGAAGAATGAGAAATATGTGGAAAAGGAAGCGAAACAAAGTTATGGTTTAATACATCCACATCGATATTCTCCTTACATTCCATGCTTTTCTTACCTATCCCTATTTCCCTCAGATTATTCCATAATTGACGTTTGTTAGCTGTTCCTAGCTTTGCTCGATACATTTCTATTTTTGCGGATCTAATTTTACTGGTTGCTTGGTTGCGAAGAGTACGGTATATCTGATGGTGAATCTCCAGTCTATATCTTTTCCACTGTTTGTATGCCTGATCCCGCTGAGATAAGACCCTTCGAATTTCATTGGAGAACCAAGGACGTTGATAATGATTTGTGTTTATTCTTCTAATTGGAACGTGGGTATTAAACAGATTCGAGATATTTGCATTTAGAAATTCTACCTGGTCATTGGGTGAGGGCAAACAGAAAACTCTATTCCACTCAATACTCTGTACATTTTGTTCTAAACGAGAATAATCTACTCTTTTGAAATCTCGATACTCGTATGCGGTTTCAATTCTATTAATCCTAAAATTAAGCTTCAAGTAAATAACATCGTGTTTTGAGAACGCTGGTGCTAATAATTGATCATAATGCAAGACATCACTTAGGTCATATATAAAAAATACATCTAATAGCGTTTGCGATCTACCTACAAAATGGGTGGGAATGGTTGTGTTCACTGGGAATAAATCAAATGTTCTCATTTCATTGACTAGAACGCTATCAACAAGGAGGTTGCTGTTAAAGTCCCCACAAATGAGTATTTTTGACGTGTTTAAAGAAAGAGTTTCTAAGAGCGTGATAATTGGACTTAAGGCGACATCATTATTAGGTCTATATACAGTACCTAATGTTAGGGAACTGTCTTCAGTGAAAATATCAATAAAAACAAATAAAGTTGAGAATAGAACATGAATATAACAATATTGGAAATATGACAAATAAAAGATATTTCGGCAAAACATATGCAATGCTTTTGTAATAATTTAATGATTAAATATATAACATGACGTTTTCACAAGGTTTTATTCGTCTTTTAAAGGAAACAACAATTCTCTGAATTTAGTGTTACGCTACATCTACTTCCACGGCCACATGAGTAAATGCGGTACGAGCGACGTCAGGTCAGGTCAGGAAGGCGTTTTGGCATCCCAAAACATAACATTGGTATCGACAAAACGAAATGAAAAACTTATTCTCCCAAGATGGAAAAGACGATTCCTGTCTTTCAATATTTGAAAGCTTCCTCATGTGTTTCAGACTCTCCGCACCGACTACAGAATCACACATCCCCAATGAAAATACGTAAAACCTAAACTATTAACTCACAAATAAGTATTAACCTATCACATACTCGTACAATGGAAGTTCCTACCCGTAGAGCATTTTTTATTACTTTTTTTTTCAAATAATAGTTAAAATAGAACCCTTTGTTGCATGGCATTGCAAATAACGTATTGCCTTTTTTGCAAATATTCTTTTCATTGTTGTAACTTTCCGCCGAAATTTCTGTTGTTCGCAATACGATACTTTTCAAGCCAAAATGAAAACTTCTCGTTTTAATTGGTCCGAAGTACAAGTATCGACTTTCCGCGAAATTCAGTTATGTGGACAGGTATCGGTTATTTTTTCATTAATAGTAACCTCACAACCTCGCACTCCAAACGAAATTTGCGCAGCAGTAAAAAGTAAGGTATTTTCTTTCTCTCTTTTAATATCAACCAGCAGAGAGTATCACATTCAGCCACAATCTGGCAAGTTTTGTAAGGTAAGTAAAAATAATCACCCAAAAATGTTCATTGTTCAAAACAATACCTTTGTAGTCTACAACTGATGCCCACATAGGGATGAAGCTATTTGTAATTAATTGACTCTCTTAACCTTACACAAATTGGGTAAAACCTGATTTCACTGTCATTACTGTAGAAACAAAACATATTTTGGAACTACTGCTACCAATGGTGTTTGGACAATGTTGCTGTAATCTACTGTACAACCATACTTCTTATTATTTATCATCGTCCTAGGTATTTGTTGGTAATCTGTTTAATGGGATTTAGGAATGTGCCAGTGCATTTCCATGCACAAAACTATCAAAAGCTATTTAACCTTTGTGAGACTATAATAACAAGCTGCAACTGGTGTAGGATTACGGTATGCTCTGGCTCTCCCGTTTTCAAAGTTCTCATAAACATGAAATTGGAATTTCAAAAACAATTAATTAATTTGGTGGTGATAGTAGAGATTAATGGAAGTTCAATGGGTGTTATTTTCCGAATGATAATAATTATTCATAGAGAAGTCCCGAGTATGTGTTTTAGCTGAAATAAATACAAAATCGAGAACAAGCCCATACACTGCACTAAATAAATTGATAAGCCAGTCTCGATTGGCTCTTTGCCATTTAAGCACTTGTACAGCAAGTTGGTCTACTATCGGTTGAGTTGTGTATTACATTGTTGATACTTCATTAATAAAACAGTTTTATGAAATTCGAATCAAAAATAACAAAAATAGTAGTTGGTGCAATGCAGTAACATGCAGAAGACGGAAGCAAGTACAATCTACTCCATCTAAGTTCTACCTTTTGCTTAAGATTAATTGTTTTTGTTTGTTTTTATGAATTGAAAGAAGTTTGAGTGAAATTAAGTCTTCTTTATCTGTGTCTCTAAAGGTAAGTGCATAACAAAGGGGGTTTCCACAAATTCGAAGCAATAATTCTGCTAAGTTCTGTTTAAAAACTTGTCTGTAATATTTCATAAGGAGCTCTATGACTTTCTTAAAAGTTTCAAAACTTACTACCCCTTCCTGTGACCTGTGACCCTTTGAAGAATAATAAAAATAAAATCAATAGGGTGGTGCAATAGAGTGGAGAGCACGAAGGGGTTAGCTCATTTCTCACAACCATGCCTTGTGAACGAATTGAGGGGACCAACAATTTTCTTCAGGTTCCGAACGTTTAATAGAAAAACCGCTTTTCATGGCAATGAATTTACAATCGGAGGACTTGCCAATTCCTCTCAAAAGGCTATGACCGTGGAAAAACATTTTTGTTCTCTGCTGAGATTCTAATTTTGAACCACGAACCTCCAGCGTAACAAGAAGACATGCTAACCATTACCCCAAGGGCAGAATATAAAAAAAAAATACTCGTGTGTCTGGTATAGCATTCCATTTTCGATTAGTGCGACTAAAATATGAATCTCTATAATTTACTGTACGTCCGAAGTTGGGGTTCGAGGTAAACTAATGAGCATTCCAAGTGAGCCGGGTGTGCCGGCTAAATTGTTTCAGGGTGGGAACGCAACTGGCTATTTCACAAAAACACTGTTTGTAGAAAAAGGAATAAAAGGGCTGAGGCAGGTAACTTTTCGACGATATTCATGAGAATCAATCGATTCTATGATTGAACTATTACTTATCAATATTAACGCTCTGTTTTATACTCAATTGACAGATCTGGCTCAAGCTAGATCTTAAGCGGTCGAACGGCTTGATCTCTCTCAAAAGAAAACACAATAAAGCGACGATAGGTGTCATCACGAACACTGTCTTATTGGAAGACATGCCGCAAAGAAACTATTTCCCACCTTCTTCGTTCATGCCCAGAAGTAGCTCACAAACGTAGGATACACCTAGGTTCGTGTTCCTTTGAACGACGTACACATAAGTGTACAAAAAGATGGTTTAAAAATTAAGCTTTTCATTAAGTTCAACTTTATTTGCCACAAGTTGGCTTAAATTTTGTATAATTTCATAAATTTACAAAAAATGAAAAATGTTTGTAAAATGCTACCTCGTGTCGTGCTTCACAGATCAGATAGTAAATGACAAGAGAGCGAAAAGCTGAAAACAACATTTGCAATATGGCTGCCCGGTGTGTAAAAAATGGCAAACTGTCAAATACTTGCAGCATCCAGGCAGAGGAACTATTTCTACTTTAGGTTTTGTTACAATAAGGATATACATTAGATCCGTTGTGGTATCACAATGCGGGCCCAACAGGCTTAAGTGTGTTAGCCAAGCTAACAGCCACTTTAACCTAACCTAACCTACTTAAACGAGTAAGCGCAAAGATGTTTGAAAAGCACCTGACCAAACCTGATAACTGTACTCTAGTTTTGGGCTGATGTAAGCTTTATAAATAGTAGCCAGATCAGTAGGGGGAAAAAAATTTCCTGCATCATTTTTGGTCATTCTATCGAAGGTCACACACACACATACCAAGTACTGACAGTTTTCGGTTTCTTGGATGCAGATACTCTTCATGGATAATGGCGATGGGGGATTTAATGCATTAACAACAGATGACAACATTGAGTTTTCGAAGCATTAAATTCTACTTCGTTTTTACAACCCCATATAGAATAATATTGCTAAGGTCAGAATTCAATAACCTAATCATACGCAACCGTTCCAGTTCCACATTCGAAGAGCTGAAGCTGAGGGTTAATTCGTCAGTAAAACAGTATAAAGAGGATTAGAAGTTTCAGACGGGTATGGGTTTGCAAGGAATTGGCAAGTTCTTCGAAAGTAATTACAGTAACACACTGTCAAGAAAAACACTATCAACTTGCCGTTCGGGTTCGGAATAAGATTGTAGGGCCTAAAATGCATTGGGCCCGAGGTTTCAATAGCTTTGTTTCTTTGTTTAACTGCGTTGAGATTTTCAATACCGCCTTTGCATAGTGTCGAGAATCTATGTTGTTAGGAAGATGAACTCACATATTTTTTTTCAAGTTAAATTTTTCAACTTTCGACCATTCTATTCTATTTCTAAAATAGAAAGAAGAGACTTATGCTAATCTGTAGCACTCCGATCTAATTGTCGGTCAGTTATTCTGAAAGGTGGTGCAGTAGATGGAAACAAACACCTCGCCGCTCGGGTAAGAAGTAGTGATTTTGTGCAATGAACTATTTTGATCATGAGTTCAAAGTGGTTCTTTGATTGTCAGAGAGTAAAAATGAGTTTAAATAAATTTTTTTTTTTAAAATGGGCGCAAAACATCGAGTGTAGCTTCGGCCATGTGGCACGTAGCGCCGTCCTGTTGAAACCAATTGTTGCCAATATCCTCCTCTTAAATTTTTGTGAACAAAAATTCGTTCAACATGGCCCGATAACGATCGCCACTGACTGTAACGGCCATTCCTTGCTCATTTTCGAAAAATGGCCAATTATGCCTCTGGACCAAAATCCGCACCAAAGAGTGACTCGTTTTGGGTGTATCGGCTTTTCAATATATGCGTGCGGGTTTTTTGTGCCCCAAATGCAACAATTTTGCTTGTTTACATACCCGCCAAGATCAAAATGAGCTTCATCTGAAAAGATGATTATTTTGGCAAGATCGGCATCTTCTCCAAGTCGATCGCAGGGCCACTTAACGAAGCGGAAACGCAACATATTCGTTCAGCGGAAGGATAAAACTAATTTATCGGTCCAGTCAGGCATGAGTTAAGTTGATACCATTCACGAAATAAGCACAAGTTGAAAAAAAAAACGTTAGATGGCGGACCCGTTATAAGGCAAAAAAAGTTTTTGGGCTTCAAGTATCGATATCTCGAAAACGAAGCGAGATATCGAAAAAATGTTTGTAACATTTTCGTTTTATTTCGGCATAATTAAGTCAAATTCATTCAATAAAATATTGTGGGGATATCCTTGGATATCCCCAAAAACAACAATTGGCATTCTTTCAAAATCATTAACACTTTTAAAAAAAAAATTTCTGACAAAAGCTTAGCACTTCTGCTTTCACATTTATGTTGAGGAAATATTTCTTAACTACAAACAATAAACAGACTAAAAAAAGCGAAGCTCAAACAAGGTTAAAGAAAAACGCTCGTTTTTCAATCAATACATTTTTTCTTAAGTTTACAATCTAATATCCCCCTTATGGAATAATAATCATGTTAAATACCATGGCTGTCCGTTGAACCTATACAAATACAAGACATTTCACATGAAAAGCGAAAACTGCAAAACTGAACACACACAGAGCAACAGCAATCCCAAAAGTTTACTTAAAATCACAATGTCCCTTGTTGACTTTCTAAACGTTAAACACACCCAGTACGTCCTTATTTGCTCCCAATCAATTTAAATCAAAGATAATAATATTCACTCAGCTCTGAGCTCCAAAATTACTCAAGGCTACATTGAATGACATTCTAAGCTATTTCTCAACACGATATTTCATATATTGACACTAAATCGATCGTCATGTACCTACTTTCACTTTGAATGTCACTTTATGCAATATGCATGTGCTTATAGCAAATTTTTTCATTTCACATTGCATAGCTCTTTCGCTTTTATTCACTCTCGCGACACATTATGGCATGGGAACTTAAGTTCCAATTTGAGTGTTGTTGGTATCATCGTTTTGAAAAACGCATGCCAAAGTGGGTGGCTGTTGTGACTGCTCCTTTTCATTTGGTCCTCTTTGCACTTCCGCGCATCAGGGTGAATGGTGTATCTCTCACCAAACATTACCAGAGTGCATTCAAGTTTTGAAGTGGCTACACGATTAGTGAAACTTTTTTTTACCATCCTTACATCACACAAGCTTCCGAGAAGAGGTTTTATGTGCTTGATAGCTGTTGAGGGAATATTACTTTACGAGGTTTTTATTCTGTCTACAGAACATGGTGTGTCCTCTTTAAAAAGAGCGCTCGGAATCGAAATGTATGAAGTACTTGGGTCAACTACATCCATACAAAGAAGTAATGGAAGAAAAACACTTTCTTGGAATTGCTAGAGAGCGTGGCGAAAAAAAGGTCACTCTTCATGAGTTGTGGTTGAGGTATAATCAAAGGTTTTCATCCAACCAGTGGTCTTTTAAGGGTGAGCAAGTGTAGGGCTATACATCGACAGTACTTGTTGCATAATTCTGATTGGTAATTACTTCTGAAACTGGGACCTATTCCAAATAAGGAAAAGGGTGTTTACAAGAGAAAATTGCATTTGGGACAGCTCTGCTAGAAATTGGAATAAACACACAACTGAACAGGGTTTTGATTGAGTTTGTTTGTGCAAAATGTGCCCGTAACGCCTCAAAGTGTTATTGAATTTGTTATGTAGACAGTTTCTGACTCTTGACAATGTTTTCCGAACTAAGAAAAGACCATTTTCCTTTGGCTATGAGAAAACTTACAACGAACACATCAAATTATAAGATAGGATATTAAGTAGTACCCAGCTCTTTATGTTGAAATATGATGTGATTCCCAAATACTCTATACTGACGTGATAAGGTGGTGTTCTTGCTGACTCATCTATTTTCGTGTTACAGCTATGGACCATTATGAATGCAAGCATACCGTAGAGGAAAATAAATGTAACAACACGAGAGAGTGTTTACTTGAAGCGGATGCCCTTAATGAAATGAATGGAATCGTTCTCAAGTTTCAAACAAGGAAGTATCTTCTTCCCTTGGACAAATTAGTTTTGCAAGTTTCAAAAGTTAATATGGAGGTATGCTTTAGATTAATATCTGAAAATGTAGAACACACAAGCAAAGGGTAAACGTGGCAATCATGACAGGACATTTCTTGTCTTTAGGGTAAAACCTTATGTTGTAAGGTTTAATCATAATATATGCACAGATCCTTCACATGAGAATTCTTCAGCAGAAAACAAGAAGTAGATTACAATCGGGAGAAAGTTCAAATAACTTTTTTATGTGCTTGATGTTGGTACTTAATCAAGGTCCGGATGAAAATGATCTGAATAGAAGTTATTAATACAAGTGTATTTTGTATGCACTTTTCAATGTTGTTAAATCGAGATTTGGTTTAAAAATTCCAAAAGATAAGTAGCAACAATTTCGTTCTCATTAAGTCTTTTCTGTCACTGTGTTTTTTATTTAAGTGTTATTGCACACGAAGTTCTTCCTTTTTCCATCTTTTGCGAAATAAAAAGGTTTTACGCAACTGATACACGTGACCGTCATACATAGAGTTGCCATGGAATTTTTTTAAAACGAACACCTGTAACTTTAAGCGTCTGAGCCTTACTAACTTACTTAGGTGGGCATTACAGGTCAGGGTGAACCTGGGCCTCAACCAACATCCTTCTATGACGACTTCGATTTCGGGCGAGCTCTCCAAGTCGGTAGAGGTCTTCATCCACTTGATTGCGCCACCTAAGACGTGGTCTTCCCCTTCCGCGATTTCCCTGCAATGTGCTTTCGAAAACCCGACGAGCCGGAGCGTTTGGGTCCATCCGCTCTACATGACCCAACCATCGTAGCCTCGCGATACGTACTCTTCTGGCTATGCCCATGTCGCGGTACAGCTCATACAGCTCGTTGTTGTATCTTCTTCTCCACACATTGTCTTCGCATACCGGACCAAAGATCATTCGGAGAATTTTTCTTTAGAAACGACCAAGGATTTCCTCATCCGCTTTCGATAAGGTCCATGCTTCCGCTCCACTCTTGATACTACTAGGAATTAGGAAACTCTATAGGGTGTGATGTGACTTGCTCAGTGTCCATTATATTGTCTACTCATAGACATTCGACAACATTCCCCACCAGGTCTGACATAATTTATTAGATTGTATTATTAACAATTTCATTAGTCGGCGCCGAAATCAACCTTTCGCACAGCCATTCCCAATTGCCAATATTTATTAGATGATCAAGATAGACATTTCTTCTCAGATCAACTGTGTTATCGACAATTTGACAGAAATCACCTCACGGTGAAAGCGTTTTTGAAATCGATCCAGTAGCTTTAAGGTTCCCGCTTACGTTGCCTTTCCCGTAGGAACATAGGGATAAAAAATACAGCCCATGTCCTTGCTCAGGCTCAAGACTAAATCTCTGCACCAAAATTCTTACAAATAGGTTCAATAGTTTGGACGGTAGATGGTAACAAAGAAAAACAGACAGACGCAGTTGATTTCGGATCTATAATCTTAGTAAGTACTTCCGTTCCCATGGGAATATGGGGATAAATTAAAGTTTATGTTACTTGGAGATAGTGTAGCATTCTAACAGGGAAAAAGTTCTTGAAATCAGTTCAGTAGTTCCTAGGCGTTTAGGTTCGCGCTCTTGTGGGAATATAGGGATAACATAATATAGCCTATGTCCATAATTAGGCTCTAGACTATCTCTGCACCAAAATTCATATAAATTGGATTAAATGTTTGGGCGGTTGCTGGTAACAAAGAAAAATAGACAGAAAGATTTAATTTCAGACTTATAATATTAGTAGAGACTCCCATTCCCGTTTGAATATGGTGACCGTTTCTGTAGGAATATGGGGATGAGTTACAGTTTATGTTACTCGAGGATAGTGTAGCGGGAACCGGTAACATAGAAAGCCGGACAGACAGAGTTACTTTCACATTTATAATATTAGTTAGGACTAGTTATGATTGCAAAAGTAGCCTATCCATTGGTCTTTTGGAATGAATTGCACTTTCAACGCTCTGTCATAAAATCAATGTACAAATACATTAATCAAAAATGGACACGACTGGGTCGCACGAGCTTGCTTTTGTGTGCTAATTAATAAATCAAATTCTTAAGGCTGAGTACAAGGTTTTAGTATTCTGTCTTTATAATACAGGGTGTCCCGTAATTCGTGTTACATACTTTGGGACGTGATTCTTGGTCATATTTTAAGAAAAAAATTGTTATACAGTAAAGAAGAAGTATGTGTGTCATAGCTACAGAGTAGACGTGTTTCTTTAGCGGCTGTATTCATTTAAGTTTTTCAACCAATAAACATTTATATACTCCATCTAAAATTGTGTGAAATATTTCTGAGCTATAAATCTCGTTAGATATCTAAAAGTGAAGTAAAATAATCTACGCATATAATATTTCATTTTAAAATTAAACTAAAAATTTTCTGTGTGAAAATTCTTGAAATACAGTTTGCTTTTCTCTTAAATTGTGTGTTGTAAACGAAAGCTTTAAAAACGTTAGCTCGAACACTAACATAATATGTCTTGAAGCAATAAAGGGGTAAGAACCTGTGCATCTCTTGCAACAGCCAAAAATTCACCACAAACTCCGAAGATGCTCTCCCAAATAACTTCTGGCTCTGTCAAAGACGCAACAACACAACAATAAAGAAAATACACGATATTATCGCAAACCAAAGTAAGTCCATAATTTTTTTACTTACTACACAAATCAAAGAATCTGCGGAAAATGTAACAAAAAACATTGAAACCAAAATAAGCGAAATGAATGACACGATGGTTGACATAAACAATCGCATAGCACTGCTTGAAAGCGCAAATTCCACTACACACCTAGAATTGGACGAGATAAAAACCGACGTAAACAAACTTGGTGCATCGATGAAGGATGTAAAAAATGAACTTTTTCACAAAAAAAAATCTTTAAAAACCACAACCAGGGAACTCGATGACGTTAAGAACGAACTCGCCGAGGTCACAACAAAAATGCAACAGATAGAAACTGGTCAAGAAATACAAAACAATAGAAACGTTGCCGCTGATGCTGTTCTTTATGGCATCCCTGTCGTCAAAGATGAAAGCTTAAAATCATATTTCAATCATCTGTGCCATATTATCAATAGTAAGTCATCCACACTTCTGGCTATTTTTCGCACTCGCGCACAAAACAACAATAACAGCAACAATTCAACTAGTCTTGTAAAGTTTTCAACTCCTTTTGATAAGAATTTCGTGTTAAAGGCTATTTCGAAATACCGCAGTGAGTCGAACAACAAACAAATTTATCTTCGCGACGTGGGATTATCACAATTCGAACGAGATAGTCCAATTTTCTTGCGCGAATGTTTGACGAAAAAAAATCATTTGTTGCTGCAAAGGGCACTGCAGTTGAAGAGGGCTAAAATACTGTCATCGCTTGTAGAAAACAAGCCGTTACGTTTGGGAACCAGCAATCTGAATTTCTCCCCACAACAAGAGGTGTTCCACAGGGCTCCATTCTTGGTCCTCTTTTATTTTCCCTGTATATTAACGAACTTCCCCAAATTACTTTTGTGTCAACTGTTCACTTGTATGCTGATGACGTCCAAATGTATAAAAGCTATATAACAGCTGTATCATCGATTTTAACTGTGACCTACAAAACATTTCAAATTTCGCCAAGAACGGTCGCAAGCAACGGTCTTTTTCTGAACCCAGCCAAGTCAAAGTGTCTTGTTATCTCAAAGAAGCCTCTGGACTCTTCCCAATTTCCACAATTGAGATTATATGGTGCTACAATAGAGTATGTCGAGACCTCAAAAAATTTAGGAGTTATGTTCAATCGGTCACTTACATGGGAGACGCACGTAAATATAGCTGTTGGAATAGTATATAGGGTACTCCGCAGACTTTGGCCAACACACTACTATACACCACTCAAAACAAGGCTAATGTTAGATTAATCAATGATGGTACCTATACTTTTGTATGGATGTGAAATTTTCTGCAATCCCGACCAAGCAACACGAAGAAAACTCAATGTGGCCTTTAACAGTATTGCAAGATACATAAATGGCCTCAGAAGATTCGATCATGTTTCTTCGTTCGCCAAATCTATATACGATATGACGTTCGATAACTTTATTCGGTATAGAATACTAATCTTACTGTTTCGGACTATGCACACTCATCTGCCTTCTTATATATTTTCCAAGATACAAATGTCCTCATCAATTCGATCCCAACAAATCTTACCTTTTCGTGGTACTTGCTTAACGTCCGAACGACAGTTCTTCGTCCATGCAACGCGGCTATGGAATAATCCTCCGCGTAATATAAGAGTTGCTAGAACAATAAAGTCATTTAAAAATGATCTAAAGAGACACCTTACATTACAATAACACCTGCAGAATATAAATGCCTTTAAATGTCTTTAAATTTACTTTAAAATCACTTTAAAATTTAAATATATATTTATTAAAGCCAATTGAATTTGTAAATGATAAATTAATGAAAAATAATATTGAATTTTCTCTTTAGCTATTTCGTGAACTTAATTGTCAAATTAAAATGAATGCATAGTTTTAAAATTAAATTTTTTAACTTCAAATAATTATAGCTCTGAACAAATTTCAAATTTCAATTGTAGTCTATGATTAATTTTCAAATCAATGTTTGTATTAGATTAAAAGATATTGTATCTTAAAATGCAAACTGACCAATCTCTTTGTTTAGTTGTGCAAAAAGATCGCTCCTCATGATTCCGAGAAGTGACAGCCACTAAACATATCGATTTGAAGTGAGAATCTACTCAAGAAGTACATATACAAGTAACTAAAATGTCAAAAAAGAAAATTTATATTTAAGGATATTTTTTTAAGAGCCATAAGTGTTTCACTCATACAAAAAACAATTTGTTAAGCTGAAAAGAAATAGTTTTGCGTGCTCCATTCGTTTTTAAAACGAGTGCCTTAAGTGAAATCAATACAACATCTAATAGGTCTGCTACATCATCACCGCAGATATAGATGCATTTTTTGCAACTTCATTGCAAAGGGGCAGAGCTCAGTTTGGAGGCTGTAGCTGTACTCAGATAAATTATAGACCAATTAGGAAACATGAGCTTAAACACAGTTTTTTTGCAAATCGACTAAAGATAGATAGATAGATTAAAGATAGATATATGAACATTGTAGAGATTCGAAGTTTCAGAGAGTCTCTTCTTCTTTTCATTTCCGGCGTTACGAGTAGTGATCTTGAAGCGATCACAACTCTCCCACTTCTCTGCTTCACACTAGTGATCCGCCTGTGGGGTGCGCCGCGTTGACCTCAGAAAGCGTCGGCAAGCCTCCCGGTTTTGGATTGTTCCATGTCTTAGGCCAACCAAATGCTGCTGTTTTTGCATTTGCTTGTATACCAGGAGTGTTTTGGCCTGCCTTTTCTTTTTCGTCGCGAATTTGTTGAAACGTTGTACGATATTGCCTTTTGAACGGGGTTCTGCGGATCTCTCCTTTGAACATGACAATACCAACTGAGCCGGTCGTGCTGAATTTTGTCCAAGATGGTACTTTTGACATGAAGGCTTCCACGGATCTTAGTACTTCTAATTCGATCAAGCTTTGTTACTCCTGCTGTCATCCGAAGCATCTTCATTTCGGCTGCCGTCAATTTGCTCTCATACTTTTTGTACATTGTCCAACATTGTGAACCGTATGTCAGAGCTGGACGGACAACTGAGGTGTAGAGTCTTCCATTCAGCTTTGGGGGCATTTTTCGATCACAGAAGATAGCGGAGTTTTCTCGCCACTTCATCCACCCTACGCTTACTCGATGATTGATGTCGTTATCACAAGTTGCTTCACTATTGACCATAGATCCCAGATATTTAAACTTTTCACACTTGGGAAGCACATTTCCATTCAAATAAATGTCTGGAATAGGCTTGTCTGGATCAGAAAAAGCACAGGTATTCAGTTTTTTTAGCGCTAATACGGTACCCATTTCCTTCCAGAACATCAATCCAAACGTCAAGTGCTCGTTGCAGGGATGTAGGATCCTCGCTTATGATGGCTCCATCGTCAGCAAAAAATAATTGTTTTACTTTATTGTCCGCTACTTTTCCTTCGAGCAAATAATTTAGAACAGCAATAAAGAGCAGTGGACTCAAGACACTTCCCTGATGTACACCTACTGTTATTTGGAATTCTTCGGTGACTCCAGCTGGGCATCTCACTTTTGTAACTGCTCCCTCGTACATGTCCATAATTATTCGCACATTGGCTTCAGGAACTCCTCGGTGTCTGAGGGCCACCCATATCAGATCTCGTGGTTGTCGATCGAATGCTTTTTCGAAGTCAACCAACACAATATGCAAATCCTCTAAGGCATCTCGGTGTTTTTCCATAATGATCCTTATACTTTGGATTGCGTCTGTAGTTGACTTACCCGCGACAAACCCGCATTGGTCATTGGAAGTTTCAGAGAGTCTCATTGGCTTTTATATAACCTAAAAACATAAAGACCCGAAAAATGGATAACCTTCTTGCATCTCCTAGGACTCTCCTATGAAGGGTGGGGACCAGTGCTGCCACTGAGAAATTTAAAAAATCATAGTTTAAAAACATGATTTGGGATAAAAAAACATGACGGACCAATCTCGTAATGAAAAACAAAATAAGGAATTCATATAGAGTATTTGGAAACCATAGCATGAGTAAAACAAATATATGTAATAAACTAACAGTTTATTAAAATTATTAGTTAAAACATAAAAGCAAAAAAGTAACGAAACTTAAAACAAAAATAAACAGTTTAGGTAAATGAAAAGATAAGTTAAATTTTTAACAGTTAAAAACTTTTTATATTTCATCAGATGCACATTTCGGAAGCAATGCTTCCATCGTCAGTGAGATTTATAAATTAAATTAAATTTTTTGTCAAAAAATTTAAAAAAAAAACAAAAATGTTTCTAAGCAAAACTACAATTGAGTTGAATTGAATCTATTAAAAAATTTTTGAATATTGAATCTTTGATTGGTTCATCATCACTATTCATTACATCCGATAGAATAAATTCCTGGTTTTTAAAGTTGTCAATTTCATCTTTAAATCGTCCAATCAATCAGTGCAGCGAAATAAAAATAAAAAATCTAATTGAAAGATCTAAAGATTAAATTGAACAACTTCAAAAACCAGGAATTTATTCTATCGGATGTAATGATTGTACAAAAGAATATATAGGTTTTTAAGTTTGTAAAATTTAAAATTAATAAAAAAATGTAAATAGCAATTATGAGTTGATGCATTATGTGTTGATACTTTTGAATTATTTTATATGTTTAAAAAAAAAAAAATTTAGTGAATAGTGATGTGGAACAATCAAAGATTCAATATTCGAAAAATTTTTAATACATTCAACTCAAGTCAATTGTAGTTTTGCTAAGAAACATTTTTGTTTTTTTTTTTTTTTTATTAATTTTTGACAAATAATTTAATTTAATTTATAAATCTCACTGACGATTGAACATTGCCTCCGAAATGTGCATCTGAGGAAATATAAAAAGTGTTAACTGTTTTAAATTTTACTAATCTTTTCATTTATTTGATAAAAAAACACGTGGTTTATCTCAACTACAAAACTCATTAAACAGTTTTGTACTTATTCATGTGTTTTTTATCCATTGTCTAGAGAACAAAAACTGAAATTGGCCAAATGTGATTTTAATAAAATAAATACATTATTTTTCTTAAGCCAAAATATATGTTTTCATTCTCTGCAATTGGGAATTGCTGAAGCTGAACTCAATTCTCAATGTTGAAAGCAAAATGATATCAGAAAAATAAAAAGCATTGAAGATGAAGTGAACGATTGAAAAATGAAAAAAACTGTTTCATCCTCTGATCTCTTTTACTCATCATTATTGCGTTACTCGAGCAGTCGAGGTGGTTGCTGAGCTGTCAAAAATATTTCAAGGCCCGAGGCGAAAGAAAGATTAGGTACCTATACTTTTAAACGAAGAGTCCATCCTGCTATTTGCAAAAAAAAAACATGATTTTGGACTCAAAAACATGAAAACATGAATTGGGTCTAAAAAACATGAAAATCATGATAAATCATGATTTCTGGCAGCCCTGGTGGGGACTTTATGTGCGTTTGTCTCCCAGTTAGTTCAAACAAAATTCCAAAGTTTGACTCTCTGCTTCAGGCTTTTCTATTTGCAATCATTTGTTGCCCAGACTAAAGCTTGATGATTTGTTTTAGCTAGGTTAGGTTAGGTTTAAATGGCTGTCAGGAAAACAAACTGACACACTTAGACCAATATTAGGTCCATTGTGATACCATAGGTATTATGCGATTGAGTACCTCACTTAACAAAACCATTTGGAGCTTTTAATAAAGCGAAGGATATGCAGATGATCTGTGTGTGCCAGATCGCTTGGATCATCAAGAAAATATTTTCCTAGATGCCGCTTTCTTTTAAAAGAGAGTGCAGGACATGAGCAGAGGAGGTGTGGGATTGTCTCCTCCTCCTCCTCATCTAAGCAACTTCTGCAGAAGTCATTTGAGGGAACGCCAAGTCTTATGGCGTGTCTTCCTATCAGACAATGTCCGGTGATGACATTGATTACGAAGCTAACTTGCAATCTGGCAATTGATAACAAATGTCTTGTGCGTTTTGGATCTAGACCTGGCCATATCCGTTTTGTTGCCACGCACGTGGTGATATTGTACCACCTGTCATTTGTTCTATCCATTGCCTCTTGCTTTAGCATAAGTTTACATGTAGCGATTGGTATACCAATATTCAACCTGCTGGTTGAGATCGGTAGAACGGTTCCTTCTCTGGCGAGTTCATCGGCCTTGCAGTTACCCACGATATCTCTGTGCCCCGGCACCCAAATAAGGTGAATATTGAACTGTTCAGCCATCTCCCTAAGAGATAGGCGACAGTTAAGGGCGGTTACTGAGTTCGTAGAAACAGCGCCGAGTGATTTGAGGGCTGCTTGACTATCTGAGAAAATCCGGATATTCGTTGAGGATATCACGTTTTCTCTTAGCCATGATAGGACCTCTTTGATCGCCAGAATTTCCGCTTGGAACACGCTACAATGGTTTGGAAGGCGGAACGAGAGACTTACGTTAAGTCGGTTTGAGTATACCCCACAGCCTACCCCTTCTTCGGTTTTTGAACCATCTGTATAGAAATGAATTGAATCATCTCTCAAAAATTCTTCGTCTTCCCAGGTCGTTCTCGGTCGGATTGAGACTTGGAACTTATTATCAAAAACCAATTGGGGGATGGTGTAGTCGGAGTGACAGGGGATTGATCCGAATAAATTCAGGATTGTAACGTGACCGATCTTGTTATCGGTCCATTGGGAGATAGCTCTCATACGAGTGGCTGCACTGGAGATATCTAGTGGTGTGAGGTTAAGGAGTGTATTTAGTGCAGCTGAGGGTGTTGATCTCAGTGCTCCGCTTATACACAGACAGGCTGTTCGTTGGACCTTGCTTAAATTGTCGCAGTAGGTCCTTTTATCAAGAGCGGTCCACCATACCACTACTCCGTATGTGAGTATTGGTATGATGACCGCGGTGTAGAGCCAGTGGGTGATTTGGGGGGAGAAACCCCATTTGTTACCAATGGCTTTTTTGCAGGAAAATAAGGCCACGGTGGATTTCCTGATTCTTTCCTGTATATTGGCTTTCCAGCTCAGCTTTTTGTCTAGGATTATACCTAGATATTTGGCTTCGTTTGAAAGTACAAGTGAGATTCCATTTATTGATGGAGTTATTAGTTGAGGAATTTTGTATTTCCTGGTGAAGAGAACGAGTTCAGTTTTCTTAGGGTTGACCCCAAGATCACATTTTCCCGCCCATTTTACAAGTTTATTTAGAGCGGTCTGCATCAGGTCCGTAAGGACGTGAGCATGTTTGCCGGACACCGCAATGGAGACGTCATCTGCATATGCAATCATTTTGAATCCCTCAGCTTCTAAGTCAACTAGAAGTTCATTGACAACTATATTCCATAGAAGAGGGGATAGGACTCCGCCTTGCGGTGTTCCTCTACTGACAGATCTCTTTGCAGAGAAGTTTCCTAGAGTAGAGTTGATTCTCCTGCTTTTTAGCATTAGATTTATCAACTCCACTATGGAATCATCTACTTTGAGCTTCGTCAGTGCCTTTGTAATTGCAGAGTTGCTGACGTTGTTGAAGGCGCCCTCTATGTCGAGGAAGGCGGCCAGAGTGAATTCTTTGTGATGGAGGGAATATTCTATAGTACGTACCAGGGTGTGTAGGGCCGTTTCTACAGATTTTCCCTTGCAGTAGGCGTGTTGTGCTGTAGATAACAATTTTGGATCTATAGCTGTACGCAGGTGGATATCAATCAGTCGTTCTAAAGTTTTAAGAAGGAAAGATGATAGACTTATTGGTCGGAGATCTTTTGGGTTTACGTGGGATGATTTCCCAGCCTTAGGTATAAACACCACCTTGACTTCTCTCCACTGAGTGGGGATATAGTTCAAGGTGGTACAGCCGATGAGAATTACTTCAAGGACAGGGATAATAATGTCCGTGGCCTTTTGAAGTTCGGCTGGAATTATACCATCAGGTCCAGGGGATTTGTATGGGTCAAAGCTGTTAATGGCCCAAACTAATTTTTCCCTTGTAATCAGATCGGGGTTGTTTGTTATTATGCTACCTGGTTCTGTGGAATCATAGTTGCATAAGTTCTTAGAGCTTCCTGGAAAGTGAGTGCCCAGAAGCAAATTGAGCGTTTCGTCGCAGGATTCTGTTCAGCCGTCAGCTGTTTTCAAACTGCTAGGCATGGTCGGACTCTTTGAGAGGATTTTTCTTAATCTAGAAGCTTCTGAAGTATCTTCAATTTTTCCACAGAAGTTTCTCCAGGAAGTTCTTTTATTTTTCCTCAGTTGATATTTATAAGTTTTGAGGGATTCCTTGCAGGAGTCCCAGTCTATTAAAGTTTTAGATGGTTTAGCTCGGTTGAAAAGTTTTCTACATTCCTTCCTGAGCGGTTCTAGCCCCGAGCTCCACCACAGTGGTTTCTGTTTTCCTCTTATTTTTATAAGAGGACAGGATTTCTGCAGTGAATGGTTAAGGGCAGTGGTAAGATCATTGACTTTTTTGTCTAGATCATGTTTGTTTGTAGGGTTTTGTAAAAGTTCAGGTTTAATAAACTTTTTCAAAATTACCCGATATTTTTGCCAGTCAGTTTTCCGATAGTTTCGGAAGACTGGTTGCTTGAGAGGTTCCTCATTAAGATCAAATTGAATGTATCTATGATCAGCAAAGGAGTGTTCAGTAGATACTTTCCAATTAGTAATCCTATGATGAACCGAATCGGAGACAAGAGTGATATCTAAAACTTCTTGTCTGTTTTTGGTAATGAATGTTGGTTCATTGCCAATATTACTTACTATAAGGTTAGTACTTAAAATAAAATCAAAAAGTGACTCACCCCTTTCATTTATGTCAGTACTACCCCATACTGTGTGATGCGCATTAGCATCGCATCCAATGATGAGGCAGATCTTCTGCCGTTCTGCTGCAGCGACAATCCTTTTAAATAAGTCGCATGGAGGAGGGCCAGGATGGTCATGGCCGAGGTAAGCTGATACCAGCCAGTAGATGTTGTCACTGGTCTGTTATCTTATTGTGGTTACATCACGATTGCTGTAATGAGGGAGTAAAAATACATTAGTGCTACTTCTTACCAATACGCAGGATCTGGGTTCACCTTTGTCCTTCATATACAGTAGAGTATATCCAGGAGTCCTTAATCCTCGAACGATGGACTTGATGATCCAGGGCTCTTGAATAAGGACAATACCCCTCTCTTGTTTAGGCGGAGAAGAAGGGAGGCCGAAGCCTGCTTGGAGTGTTGGAGGTTAATCTGAGTTAGCTGCACCATCTTGGGTGTTTTAGCTAACCGAACTGACAATAAATACATGGTAGTTTTTTTCATGCATTGTTGGATATTGCCAGCTGCTTTTTTGACTCCCAAAATCATCCCGAAGCCAGGAAGTATTTTGTTATGGGAGATAGTTAACGACCAGTTTTTTTATCTAACCTAAATGGAAGTCGCGAAATCAGAATTTAGGTGCAAATTAGACACAGAGCACTGTACAAAATATTACTTTAGTCCGATCATACATATATATGTATATACAGTGGTGGCCACACAATAAGAAACGGCACCCATATAGTAATATAAGTATGCATAACTTTCTTAAAAGACATTTCTTCAGGTTGAAAAGAGGTTTAATTTGTAGCCCATGAATAAGAGTACAAATTAAATAATTAATACTAGAAAAAAGCTACACAATATCAAATACAAAAAAAAATAAACATGCATTTAACTCAAATTTTGTGTGGCCATACAATTAGAAACAGAACATTAAAAATGGTATTTCACTAGAAATCTTCAGTTTAACATAGAGTAAGTATTAATATTTTGTAGGGAATTTATTACTTTGTACAACCGCAGCCAAACTTCTTTCCATACTTTCAACCAAAGTGCGGCATCTTGATGGTGCTATACCGCCGTAAGGAGGTCTGGTCCTTAATGTTTTTGAAAAGCTCGTCCGAATCTTAAATTTTTGGGACTTTAATCCTCTCTTGACGTCTGCCCATAAGTTCTCAATCGTTTTCAGGCCTGGATTTTGCGGGGGTCAATCGAAAACACTGGTTTTTGTACCCGCAAACCACTGCTTTACAAGTATGCAGTATGTTTTGGGTCGTTGTCCTGCTGAAAAACATAACTGATGGGCATGTATGGGAATGAAAAATACTCTATCACACTCTCCAGTACGACTTTATAAAGGTGTTGATCCATTTGACCGTTTATCCTTACTACCCAACACCAACGAAAACCAAAACCACTCCAAGAAAATGCACCCCAAACTATTATGTATGGAGTGATGAATCTAAATTCAATTTGTTTGGGACAGACGGTAAAGTGTGCGTTAAACGTCCTCAGAAAAAAGAATTAGACCCAAAATACACGCTGAAGACCGTGAAACATGGAGGAGGAGACATAATGGTTTGGGGTGCCGTTTCTAATTGTGTGGCCACCACTGTATGTATCTACTTAAAATATTCATTTGCTTAGTTTTCAAATTTGTTTTGAAAAACAATTCAATAATTCAAAACTTTTCTAATTGAAACTTTTGGAGATACGAAATTTAGAGCCAATACATACACAAAATTAACAATGAGCTCAGGAGCCTCAGGGTCAAACGAAGCATTGGGCCATAAGACCGATTTATGTAAATCTACTGATAATTAAATTAGGTTTATCTACAAATGTAAGCTAATACTACAATTTCGAAAAATTCCAGCGGAAACAGCAAAGGGGCTTGTCAATGAACGACCTGCAACAAAAAGAATTAGGTCAGAAAAGACGCTTGTCAATGAAAGCTCGGCAACAGAAAGAAGTGGGTCAGAAGAGACTCTTGTCAATGAAAATTCTGCAACAAAAAGAAGTAGGCCAGATTAAAAAATTAAATTAGGTTTATCTACAAATGTACGCTAATACTACAATTTCAAAAAATTCCAGCGGAAACGGAAAAGGGGCTTGTCAATGAAAGATCTGCAACAAAAAGAAATAGGTCAGAAAAGACGCTTGTCGATGAAAGATCTGCAACAAAAAGAAGTAGGTCAGAAAAGAAGCTTGTGAATGAAAGCTCGGCAACAAAAAAAAGTAGGTCAGAAAAAACGCTTGTCGATGAAAGATCTGCAACAAAAAGAAGTAGGTCAGAAAAGACGCTTGTCAATGAAAGCTCGGCAACAAAAAGAAATGGGTCAGAAAAGACTCTTGTCAATGAAAATTCTGCAACAAAAAGAAGTAGGCCAGATTAAAAAATTAAATTAGGTTTATCTACAAATGTACGCTAATACTACAATTTCGAAAAATTCCAGCGGAAACGGAAAAGGGGCTTGTCAATGAAAGACCTGCAACAAAAAGAAGTAGGTCAGAAAAGACGCTTGTCGATGAAAGATCTGCAACAAAACGAAGTGGGTCAGAAAAGATGCTTGTCAATGAAAGTTCGGCAACAAATAGAAGTAGGTCATTAAAAAATTAAATTAGGTTTATCTACAAATTGTACGCTTATACTATATTTTCAAAAAATTCCAGTGGAAACGGAAGAGACCCTTGTCAATGAAAGACCTGCAACAAGTAGGTCAGAAAAGATGCTTGTCAATGAAAGATCTGCAACAAAAAGAAGTAGGCCAGATTAAAAAATGAAACTAGGTTTATCTACAAATGTACGCTTATACTATATTTTCAAAAAATTCCAGCGGAAACGGAAGAGACCCTTGTCAATGAAAGACCTGCAACAAGTAGGTCAGAAAAGATGCTTGTCAATGAAAGATTTGCAACAAAAAGAAGTAGGTCAGATCTTATAGATTTTGTATTTTTAGTCCGTGGTAAAGATCGTGGAAAATCAGCGTGGCATTATGTATTAGTTGATAAAGAGAAAAGAGAAACGTTTTTAGCAAAATCCATCAAAACTGCCTCTATAGATGTTTTAGACTATGGAACGATTTGGTATTCAGGATGGGGAGAGGATCCACCACAGGCAATAACTGATAAAGTCGAAGAAGAGCTTGGATTGTAGAAAGTCTGCATAACAAGTGGTAAACTGCGTTGCATTACGTTCACAAAAACTAGGAGTTACTATATCGAGCCCTTCCCGCAAAATCATCGTAAGCCACAAAAAAAAAATTTTACAGGAGACACATTTTTTTGTATTGTACGGAGCTAATAAACGAGGCGTGCTAATTTCCAGTGTTTAGTTATGTTTTTTTATGTGCATCTAAATGGTTGTAAACAAAATCCCACAGTTGTCAGATTCTCGTTATTTTTCGCCTTTTTGGGGGTTACGATACATTACGGCAACCAGATAAAAAGGAAAAATTGTATTTTTGTAAAAAAATTAACATAACTAGTTTCGCCCAGTGGTCGAACTTCGACCACTAAATTTATTCTCTCATTTTTGCAAAAATTAGAAAATACATAGTATTGTCGTTGTTTTTTGGATGTCCCTTCTAGCGCTAATTTACCTGAGTGAACGTTTACAAATCCGCAAAAAAATTATATGGTTATTATCTGTGGCCAAATACCTTTCAGAAAAATAAAATTTTGCGGGTACGTCATTGTTAACTCTGTTAAATTGGTAAGACAAAAAACCATTCGCCTATTAAAAATCAATATTTAAGTTCAATTAGGGTACTGTTTTTTCCAAATGATGCTGATCCAGGTGTTTTAAGAAATTAAAAAAGAAAAAATAAAAGCAAACTTTATGAAATATTGAGAATATTTGCTAGTTAAATGAAAGGCAATAACATATTAAATATATATCTTTAAAAAGCCCACACATTTTCCTTTTTGTTTTTTAATTGTGGACGATTTTATGCAAAACCCTGACAAGGGACTGTTCTAACTATTCAGGGGAATGTTTTAAGGACAATAACGATTATTTTGGTTTATTAAAGTAATCAAAGTCTTTATTTTTCTTTATGGTTTTTAATTTGGAAAAAATCTTTTATAACACCTGTTTTCAAGAAGGGTGAAAAAATTTATATAAAAAACTAGAGGTCAATTTCAAAGCTCTCATGCATACCCAAGCTATTTGAACAAGTAGTCTGCGAAAGCCTATCCTTCTTTGCAAGGAATGTTATCTGCCATCAGCAGCATGGATTTATGCAAAGAAGATCGACGGCTACCAACCTTCTATCTTTTTATCATAAATGATAACGCCCTTGAATGTGGGAACGAGCTTGACTGCATTTACACTGACTTCTCTAAGGCGTTTGACCAACTGTCTCATAATATTATACTATACTAGCTGACCCGCCCGGCGTAGCTCAGGCCCTAGGTTAATCGAATTGAGTATAAAGTTTAGCTAAGTAGTTTCCAAGTTTCCATTCTAGTGGGAGAACGGGAATGAAATATAGTTTATGTTACTCAGGAACAGTTAAACACTCTAACGATGACACAGGCGCGGATTCAAGGGGGGGGGGGGGGGGTCACAGGGGTCATGACCCCCCCCCCCCCCCCCCCCCCAAAACAGCCCGCATTTCAAAAAATAGAGCTAAACCAATCGAAACTGAAACTGAAAATAAAAAAAAATAACCGAACAAAATCTAATTTTTGTAAACTTGAAAAACGGAAACGAACCAAGCGACCAAAATCAACTTACTTTATTGCACTATGAAAAATTTGCAATCAAAAAATGGCTGACTCAACATGACTGACTCAAAATTGAATAAATTTTTCACACAATACTGACTTTTGTATCAATTTCTCTATATTTGGATAGTAGCTTTACTTAATATCTTAACAATTATTACAAGTTTTAAGTAAAAACAATTTTAACAAGTTTTAAGTAAAAACAATTTATAACACAAAATCCAATCTTCTATTTTGTTTCACAAATCTGTTGATGATCGCATCGATGTCCAATTCAATGTCGCGATGAATGTGTAGCAATGCAAGACCGGTGAGTCTGTCTTCTGCCATAGTCGATCTCAACCAAGTTTTGAGGCGACGGAGAGTTGAAAAGCTCCTTTCTGCAGTGGCTGCAGTAACAGGAGGCGTCACCAAAATCCAAAGCAGGGTATGAATAGCCGGATACATTACTCTATCACACGCATCAAGGGCGGCAGAAACCGAATCAGGAAGTTCACCGCCTTTTTCAACAATTCGGTTCCATTTTGCTACCCACAACTCAAATTCTGCAATAACGCTTGCAGGATGAGTGTTCATAAGCTTCTGGTACATGACTGCTACGAGATTAACTTCTTCAATGTCCTCCTCTGTATAAGAAGTCCGAGGCAGAAAAACTCTCAACCCAAAAAGCTTCATTACGTCTGGAGAAAGCCTTTCGTTGAGGTCCGTTAAAACGTTGTATAAAAGAGGAACGTAAACTCCTCTTCTAAAATATTTCTCCGGGGTTTGCTCTGTTTGGGTGTTTTGGAAAGAAACCACCTATTTTTAAATTTGAAAATCAGACAAATATGCTCATACATTCGGTTCTCTTGATGTTTGCTCCATATTATTCGAATTAATTTACCTTAAAGCATCCGTCAAATGAATCCTTGTTTTATATTTTATACACACGAAAACCAAACATAGCTCCTGAGCAAGAGCAGAACAAACATTAAAAGCAATTGTCAGCCAAGTGGCGAAAATATTAAAGCAAAAGTAGTGAGCAGGCAATACATTATAGCCGCGATTTTCAACAAAAACATAGTTTATAATAATACGTAATTGTAATTGTACACCAGAAAAAGACTCAATAAAAACTAAACTAAACTTATATTTTTTACTTTTGTTGTTTATTTTCTGGTTTTTGTTCCGTTTCCTTCTTTGTTTATCGCAAAACACAATGAAAACTATCCTGATTTCAACGACACTGAAATCAACAATGGACTGTTGTGCTTTCAATATTTTGATTGCAAACTGATGTGAATGAAGTTAGCCACGATGCCATAAATGGCGCGAAGCCATTTGAAAACACACGAGGAAACGTTTAAGAAAAAAATTTATTGGTTAAGACATTTCTTACTTTTAAAAGTACATTTTTTATATAAACAATTTATAATTTAATATAAACAACAGTTTATTTTTGTTATATTTGATTTTTTTTATCCCGTGACCCCCTCCGGAAAAAAATTCTAGATCCGCGCCTGCGATGACATAGTTTTTGGAATTGGCCCAGTACTGTAAAAGTGAAATACGCATTGAAATCGTTAGAGTTATTTTTTTTTTTTTTTTGGATTCCCGTTCCTGTTCCTGTGGGAAAAATTGTGATGAAATATGGTTTAGATTGCTCTGGGACAATGGAGCATTCTATCAGTGAAAGAATTTTTGAAATCGGTTCAGTGCTTTCCAGTTTCCTGGTTATTTCGCCATTCCTTTTTCCGTTCCCGAAAGAATATGGGTAGGAAATCTAGTCTTAAATACTCAGGAGCAATGAAGCACTCTAACATTGAAAAATTTTTGGGAATCGGTCCAATATTTTCCAAGTTCCCGCTAATGTTGTTGTTCCCGTATCGTTGCTGAAGCTCTTGACACTTGTTGAGTACATCAAAGTGTCAGCATCTGCACCGTTCAACATGGTCACAAAGACCACCACGTGGTTTTACAATACCCTTAATGCGTCTGAGCTAAAATTATAATTTTCTTCGAGTCTTTATTACTTTATTCATTTCTTCTTGTCTACATAATAACCAAAGAACTTCCACTTCATTTGCATTCGAACCCAATATCCCTTCGAGATCCTTATCTCTACCAAAGGCCTAGAAGACGCTGTCATAGCTTAGATCAAAGTGTATAGTATCACTTTAAATCAATTCCTTTTGTTTTGCGAATATAGATCAAGTTCAATATGCGGTCATTTCATATGAAAAAGGAGCTTGAATTTTTGTAAAAATAACACTTTAAACTAAAAAGAATTTAAATCTCTATTCTTGCCAGTCGAAAATCAAAAGAGTTCTTAAAAACAAACAATCCAATAATCTTACTATTTGTTATTTAATTAACTGAGCCGCCCGGCGTTGCTCGGGTCTGTAGTTTTAAGGCTTCCGTTTTCATTCCTGTTTCTATCCCCGTGGGATTATAGGGATGAAATCTACGCTAAGTTACTGAGGGATTATGTGGCATCCCAGTGCCGAAAGAATTTTTGAAATCTGTTCAGTAGTTTCCAAGTTTCCATTTTTAACCAAGTTCCTGTGGGAATTTTCCGTTCCCGTGGAAATATGTGAATGAAATATAAGTCTATGTCACTGAGGGATAATGTAACATCCTAGAGTTGAAAAAATTTTTGGAATCTGTCAAGTGACTTAAAGGTTCCCGTTCTCGTTCCTGTTTCTGTTCCCGTGGGATTATAGGGATAAAATAAAAGCTTTTAAGCCTTCCCTAGACCTACACGAACATTTCAAGATCAAGATAAGATAAATCCGCTCAGCTGTTCTCGAGTTTTAGCCAGACTAACGAACAGCAACTGCAACTGCAGCGCCATCTGCCGGGCTGATTTGTGAATCTAAACCATCCAGGGCGCCACTCAAACGCATACAGAAAAATTCGTTTAAATCGGTCAAGCCGTTTAGGAGGAGTTCAATTACATACACACGTACAGCAGAATTATATATATTTATTGTTTGGATTAGCTCCTACCTAAAAAAAAGAGGTCTTATGAAGTCAAATTTCGAAATATTTTATCAAAACCTTTCATTGCTTCATCTGATTTGCCACAAGGTCATCTTGGTCCCTTACTTTTCATTGTTGCAATAAATGATGTGATTTCTTGCATTTCCAATAGCGACATTTTAATCTTTGCTGATGATATGAAGATTTTTAAAACCATCAAAAATGCTTCAGATCGGGACTTCTTACAAAAAGATATCAACAGTTTTGTTCTATGGTGTTCTAAAAACGGACTTAGTTTGAACGCTTCCAAGTGCCAAAGTATGACCTTCTCCCGCAAAAGATCGCCAAGTATTGGAGAATATTCAATATCGCAACAATCCCTATCTCAAGTTTTTAGATTCCGTGACCTCGGTGTTCTACTTAGTACCACCCTCGAGTTTAATGAACACATCAACCTCATTATTAACAAATCAAATTCAATGCTTGGCTTTATCAAGCGATGGGCAAAGGAGTTCAATGACCCCTACGTCACCCTCTCTTTATATAAGTGTTATGTTTGTCCGCATCTAGAATATGCGTCTCAGGTGTGGTCACCATTTTATGATATTCATAAATCTCGAATCGAAGCGATACAGCACAGATTCATACGTTTCGCTCTCAAAGGTCTCCCTTGAGAAGATCCTTTCAATCTCCCTCCTTATGAAAATCGTATTCGCCTATTAAATCTTCAAACCCTCTCACAGAGACGAATCAGCAATGATTTAGTATTTTTTCATCAATTAATAACCGGTTCAACTGATGCCCCAGACTTGCTCTCCAACTATGTAATTTAGAGTTTTTACATTGCTCCCACCACAGAACTAACTATGGCATGCATGAGCCATTAGCTCGCATGAGTAGGTTATCTAACTCCTATCCATTTGTTTCCGATTTCAACATAAGTAAAAATACTTTAAAATTAAAACTAAGAACCAGTTTGCCACCTGCATGACTTATATTTGATATTTTGTTATTGTTATTTAATTTCTGTTCTTATTTATAGTTTTTGATTAATAATGTTTCCCTAGTTTATTTCGTAGTTCTATTTAATAATGTACTTTTATTTGTTTTTTTGTTAAAAATTGTAACGTCTTTTATTCTTTTTTTTTTCATCGTATACGATCTCTTTGTGCTTGTGTTGGCGTTATTTACTAACCACTAACACTTGCATTAATGATGAAGATAAGTTCAGTACCGCTTAAGTCTCTGAGATGCAAAAAATATGTAATTTTTTGGAATAAATCAACAGTATTAAAACAAGTTTTACTTATTATAGTGAATTTTCTTAGAGCTCATAACATTTGTGTTAAACTTAACAAAATCAACTTCTTAGTTCACCGGTTTTTTAAAACTAATTGTATGACACTAAAGTCAGTCTTTATAATAATCAAAAAACTAAAATATAAATAAAGTAAAACTACTACAACTAATCATTTATGTTATGCTATTATTATGCTATGAAATGACAGGGGACTGTTGGCCAGGAACTGTCATTTTTTTCATAAATATTGAATTAATCAAAATCATTTAAACATATCAGATTACCGAAACAAATGTGGCTCCATACTAGATAATTAATTATTTTCAACAAGTTGTCGTTATTAAAACTGTTAAAAAAGTATAAAAAAGGCTTACAAGGGGACTGTTTCCGTAACGGCCAAGACGCGTGGATCACTAGCAGATGCAGTCGTCACACTAAAAAAATTGGCGCTTGCTCGCTTAGCCCCACAGTCGAACGAACTTCACACCGATTGCGTTTCGTTTCACGACCTAAATGTTTCGCGCCAAAACAAAATTTGAATTCAGCGCGGTTTTCAAATTTTAACAGGGGACTGTTGTTACACTTTTTATTACGCGAAAACTAAAGTTAGGATGAAACGAAACTATTAAACGCGATTGGATTATCCGAATCCAATTAATAAAATAAAATAGACGAAATTAAAAAACGATTAAAAGAGTATGCACAACCGGTGTGCCGCGAAGTAAACAATTAAACTGTCAAACGCGCTGATAAAAAAAAAGTGTAGCATTCAGCAGGTAGGCTGCTGACACCACGGCTAAACTCAGCTGGGCTGGGTTCGTAAACAAAAAAATAAGCGGAGCGCGATAAAAGACGATCGCGAATAAAATGACCGATTAAATAATAATTAAAAGAATGATAAAAGTATTTTCCAAGTACCGGGTGTACTGGAAAAAGATGGGCGCCAGGAAATTTTATGGTGAAATTTCCAAACCACAAACTCGATGCTGAAATGTTAAAATAACAATTAAAATACGCAATTTAAATTCCCAAAGGGATTTAAAGCTATTTATTTGTATTTCTGTTGGGAAAACCGTACAAGAAGTGGATTAAAAACCCAAATCTTTTCAACTATAAAGTGGTACAAGATAGACGGTTAGGCGAACCGTTTAAAAATGTAAACAATAGAAATAACCGGAAAAATGAAACGTTAATTGTTCTTTCCCGAAAAGAACTTGCAAAAAAAACTAAAACACTCTACTTATCTTTTCCTTTTCTCCTGCTTTTCCTTCCTCCTTCGAATTTCCAATATTCTTGTCTGTCTGATAATTTCTGCTAACTCTCTCCTCCCACTGACTCTAAATTTCACTTTTTTCAAGCAATTAAAAAAAAAAACTATTTTTCAAATATCTCCAACTTTCAAAACACAAGTTTGGTACTCCATTTATATATTTCGCATAAAGATTTTTAACTTTATCACCAAACTCTAAAATCTCAACTTTCTAAACTTTATTTTTCTCTCTTTTCCAAAATCTCAAATTCGCAAAAAAACCACTTGTCATAGACTAGGTCAACCAAGAAGTGTTGATCTTGTCAACTTGTCCTTTCTCGACCCTCAAGTTCACACACACATTCATACAATCGGCCAATCGTGTCTCGAGGTTTTCGGTCACGGTTCTCTAGTGCCTTATCTCTGACTCTCACATGTAGCCTTATGGCTGACAAGCACCTCCGTTGTCGAATTCCAGCGAGACCTTTCACTCGCACAATTTTCCAGTCACATTGAACTGAAAAAGTTGTTGGGATTTGTTCCCAAAACTTATCCAGCTCATTAGTCGAGATCAGACCCCTCCCATAAAACATGTCGAGAAAAATGAAAGTTTCTGAAAGTTGAAAATAATACTTCTGGGCATTTTCCCAGTTACTCTACTATTTAATCTACTGAGTCAGGGGAAGGATAAAATTCTCTGTGTTACAACTTTTCGAAAATTGAAGAAGGGAGGAAAAGCTACCAAAACCAAAATGAACTACTTTACTCTATTCGGTGGATCTTTGCGCAGATTTGGGGATAAGGGAAAACTATTAACGTTTCATTCTTATGATTCGGTTTTACAATACTAAAAGTTAAATTTAGGGTGTTTACACTTGCAGCACTACGCTGCACAGTGTGTCTCATAACGAAGTATGGCGTTCACACGTGCCATTTCTATTGTTCTCCTCTGTGATATGTGTATGTATGTGTATAGTGTTGTGTGTGTGATATCCTGCTTGTGTAGTGTGTGTAGTGAGATGTGTGCATGATGATGATTGTAAAGATGATAGTTGTAATGATGATAAAGGGTGAATGATGGTATAAGTGTATGAATGTAAATGAATGCATGTGTAAATGATGATAATGATGTGAATGTCGATAAATTAGAATGATGATGTTTGTGAGTGACGAAGTACTTACTTACTTACTTAGGTGGGCATTACAGTTCGGGGTGAACCTGGGCCTCAACCAACATCCTTCTATAACGATTTCGATCTCGGGCGAGCTCTCTCCAGTTTCGCACTCCAAGTCGGTTGAGGTCTTCATCCACTTGATTGCGCCACCTAAGACGAGGTCTTCCCCTTCCGCGATTTCCCTGCAATGTGCTTTCGAAAACCCGACGAGCCGGAGCGTTTGGGTCCATCCGCTCTACATGGCCCAACCATCGTAGCCTCGCGATGCGTACTCTTCTGGCTATGCCCATGTCGCGGTACAGCTCATACAGCTCGTTGTTGTATCTTCTTCTCCACACATTGTCTTCGCATACGGGACCAAAGATCATTCGGAGAATTTTTCTTTCGAAACGACCAAGAGTTTCCTCATCCGCTTTCGATAAGGTCCATGCTTCCGCGCCGTACAGCAGGACTGGGATGATTAAGGTCTTATACAAGGTAACCTTGGTTTTTCTAGAGAGGGTTTTGTTTCTCAATTGCCTTCTTAACCCAAAGAAGCAACGGTTGGCAAGAGTTATTCTCCGTTTGATCTCCGCACTGATGTTGTTTTCCGTGTCTACAGCGGATCCTAGGTAGACGAAGTCCTGTACTACCTCGAAGTTATGTCTGTCTATTGTGACGTTTTGTCCAATTCGTCGATGTTCTGTGTCCTTGTTTGATGACAGCATATACTTCGTTTTGCCCTCATTAACCATCAAACCCATTTTTGCCGCTTCTGTTTCAATACTCGCAAAAGCACCTATGACATCACGCTTTTTTCTTCCCATTACGTCAATATCGTCTGCATAGGCGAGTAATTGTACAGACTTTTGAAAGATTGTTCCTCTGGTGTTGACGTTTGAGTTTCTTACAATCTGTTCAAGTATGATGTTGAAGAAATCGCATGACAGTTTGTCGCCTTGCCTAAAGCCTTTTTCGACATCAAAGGTCTCGGTGAGTTCTTTTCCGACCTTGACGGAGCAGCGTGAATTCTCCAAAGTCATCCTGCATAGTCGTACGAGCTTTGCAGGGATGCCGAAACTAGACATGGCTCTGTACAGCTCGTCTCTGTAAATACTGTCATACGCGGCCTTAAAATCGATAAAGAGGTGGTGAATATCGATATTATGTTCTCGGGTTTTTTCCAAGATCTGCCGTAATGTGAAAATTTGGTCTATTGTGGACTTCTCTGGTCTAAAACCACATTGATAAGGACCTATCAAGTTGTTGACGTGGGGTTTCAGACGTTCACATATTACAGCAGACAAGATCTTATAAGCGACGTTAAGGAGGCTTATCCCTCTATAATTGGCGCAATTGTGAGGGTCTCCTTTCTTTAGGATCGGGCATACGATACTGAGGTTCCATTCATCGGGCATGCTTTCTTTCGACCATATCATGCAGATCAGCTGGTGCATGCTCCTTTCCAACATCTGCACCTGCAGTCTTATTTGATTTAAGTTTGCATATGGTAAGCTTAACCTCGTCCAAGCTGAATGGGGCAATCTGCCTGACAGCGGAATTTGTGTCTTCATCGCCGTTAAGCAGTCTGCAGAAATGATCTTTCCAAATCCTCAGTAGAGACTGTGACTCTACAATTATGTTTCCCTGCTGGTCTTTACAGGCTTGAGTTCGGGGTTTGCCACCCTGGCAGGATCTTTTTACCTTTTGGTAAAACTTCCGAATCTCGTTCCTGTCATGGCACCTCTCTATTTCCTCAAACGAGCGCTTCTCATGCTGCTTCTTTTTCTTTTTGAGAAGTCGGTGTTCTTCCCTTCTTCTCTCCTTGTAAATCTCGTTATACTGATCGTAAGCAGCCCTTGTTCGTGTTTGCATAAGCATTTGTCGTGCTCTTTGTTTGGCTGCATTTGCCTGCCTGCATTCTTCATCGAACCATGGGTTTCGTTTTGGTGGCCGAGTGAAACCCAGAACCTCAGAGGCAGCGGTTCTGATGGCTTCTTGGCATTGCTGCCACTGGTCTTCAATGTTTAATGCTGGCGGCATGGGATTCAAGGATAATTGAAGGGACACTCGATTGGAAAAGGCATTGACAATCTCTTGCGATTGTAGCTTTCCGACGTCATATCTCTTCACAGCGTTAGTTCGCGCTGGTCGTGAACAAGATATCCTCATTCGTACCTTGGCTACAACAAGGTAGTGGTCCGAGTCAAAGTTGGCCCCTCGGAAAGTTCTGACATCTAGAACACTGGAAGAGTGCCTTGCGTCGATCGCAACATAGTCAATTTGGATGACGGTTAATTGATCTGGGGATCGCCATGTACCTTTATGAATTTTGAGATGCGGGAAGCGCGTACTACTTACAACAAGATTCAGCCCCGCAGCAAAATCGATTAGCCTCAGTCCGTTTTCGGAGGTTTTGTCATGGAGGCTATGCTTACCGATTGTGTTTCCAAAGATGTCCTCCTTCCCTAGCTTTGCGTTAAAATCGCCAAGAACGATTTTCACGTCGTGTCTAGGGCACTGCTCATACGTTTCTTCCAGGAGCTCGTAGAAACAGTCTTTGGAATCGTCGTCTTTCTCTTCTGTGGGGGCGTGGGCGCATATAAGGCTAATGTTGGCGAATTTAGCCCTGATGCGGATGGTCATTATACGCTCATTGACTGGATTTTGGCTAATCACCTTATCCCTGAGTCTTCCTCTAACGACAAATCCGCACCCAAATAAGCGTTGTTTCTTTTGTCTGTAGCAGTCGCCATAATAGATGTCACAGTTTCTCATCTTCTTTATGCCCGGTCCACTCCATCGCACTTCTGGGATGGCGGTTATGTCTGCTTTGCAGCAGTCCAGGGCGTCCGCTAATTCTCCAGCTGCACCTAGTCCGTAAAGAGACCTTACGTTCCACGTGCAGATCCGGAGGTCATTGTCCTTTTTTCGTTTGCTTGGGTCGTCAACTTTGAAATCATTATCGTTATCCGAGGCTGTTAGTTGTTTCGGAACTGTCCTTTTTTAACGTGGTTGGGTAGTTAACCCTACGCACAACCCCCAACCTGGAGGGCCAGGTCCTTTTTGGATCCCTTCGGACACAAAGGGCTGGAATATCCAGTGTCAGTACCCTGCTGCAGGGGTGTGAGTGCTGCCGTTGGCTCACCAGGAGCTCATCCGCCACCATCTCTACTTCAATACCCTGTCCTAGTATTGAAAGACCCCGAAAGACCTTTAAACCAAATATGTTGGAGCAGCTTCTTCAGGGTTTTCTGCTTTTATGGCTGCTGAAGTCCACCGTTGATTCTGTCCTTCGAATTCATCTGCTGGAACATACTTGACGAAGTATGACATTCAATTTAGGTAAATGGTGTGCGAGTCTCCAGAGGCTTCTGGCTCGACACACCAAACTCCGACATCAGTTCAGCTCATCCGCTGATTACGACATGCACCTATTTTGTCAATTGCTCAAAGCTATGTTTCAATCACATTGCTAAGAGCAAACAACGGAGAAATGATGGGACGAAGAAATGATAAGGAAGGGTTTGAGGAAAAGAGAGGGATATCGAAATTAAAATAACTAAATGTAAGAATGGTTTTTGTTGCGGGAAAATATACCGCAAAACTGTTTCAAAAATTTGAGGACAGCATTCGCACATAGATATTTTGAATGAATTATATTGTTAAAAATATTAAAAAATAAAAAGATATTTAATGTTAAGTATTTTTATGTATTTGGATGTTTTTTATTCAGTTATCAACGGCGAAAAAAATTAATATTGGTAACAAGACTTGTAATTCTTTAAAAGGGACGTACCAGGGGACTGTTTTTTAGGGTGTTTGGGGTTTATTTATTCAAATATAACATTATTCAATTACTAAATAAGCTGTGGCGTGCTAAGAATGCATAATACTATGTCATTATTGATACAAAAAGTTGAGAAAAATTTAAATTTATTACATAAAATTTGCTTGGGACAGCGATTTTGCATTTAGTGGAGAAATGCCCATATACATCACATTTGGTTAGAAAAATTTTTTGTCATTAATTAAAACTTTTTGTAAATCAAAGCTTGCACAGATCAAAGACGAATCTACCTTACTTTTTTCTTTTTTATGTATATGGTTTACATATTCATCTGGTTGTTCCAGAATTTTTTTCTCGGAGTTCTAATGTCTATCACAAAATGAGCGTTTGAATTTAAATCGAAACACTCTTTGTGATGTTACTGAGGAATCTAAATTTGCTGTTTTCAATTTTTGGTAATATATTTTATAAAGAGTAAAAACGTTGGAAAATTGTTGGGGTAGGTATAGTTTGTTACTTTTGCTTCGACAGTGTTGTGAGATGGTACCGCCGGAAGTTTTTCAATAATTTTAAGTCTTTAAGAATGCTAATTTTGCTCTTGGAGGTCTTGATATGGGTTACACGTTTTTGAACACTTTTTTCTAAGCATATCGAAGAGTCATTTGATAAATATCAAGAGTTTTTAGTAAAAACTAAAAAGAAACTTATTTTTACAATAATTATTACCACACTTTTTGTTTATGGGCAACATCAATCCATGTCATTTGCGATGATTTTGCTGCTAACAGAATGTTTGTATGTCACTTACGATAATTTTTTTTTTCTCGGTAATTCAGTATTTTAAAGCTTTATTGTAAAACTAGTGATGTAGAATGACGCAGTACTTAATAAACTATCGAACTGCATCATTAACTCAATTTCCTAAAAAATGTCGCTAACGATGATTTTACGGGAAGGGCTCGATATAAGATACAGTTCCACAAAACTCATCTAGTTGTTATGAATAAGTTTTAAGCTATATGATATCTTAAATAATAAATGCAATGCAGAACAACTTGTAAGTGTGTTTTCCAACAGAAACAGTGTATGCTCTTGCTCGTAATGCACTAGATAATGAATCTATAGAAAAAATATATCAGATAAAGAAACGCTCTCAAAATAAGCCACTCTCCAGATTTTTCAGTGATATTCACAACTTAATAAAAATGGCAAAGGTTAAGGAAAGATATATTGATTAAGTAAAGCACTCCCAGTTGATCACGTTAAGTACAATCACAGCTTTTTTCTAAATATTAAAAGCAGTAAATTAAGTTCCAGAACAACTGCAAAATTCAACAGCAACCGAAAAATTATTTCAAAAACCCCTGTAAACGGATTTGGTTCCACTGTAAATTGATTGAAAACATTCACAATGCTATCACCACCCTTCTTTTTCATTCTTTAGGTGGCTTAACTAGGGCGTGGTGCTCCTAGGCCTTGTCCAATATGCCCCTCCAGCCGGTTCGATCTCTAGCCTGCCGTCTCCAATTTTGCACTCCAAGTTGGCGGAAATCTCCTTCTACCTGGTCGCTTCATCGAAGATGAGGTCTACCTTGGCTTCTGACTCCCTCTGGTTTGGCGTTGAAGACTTTTCGCGCTGAAGCGATGATGTCCATTCGCTCTACATGGCCCAGCCATCTTAGTCGTTGGACTCTAATTTTTCTGGCTAAGCTTATGTCGCTGTACAGCTCGTATAGTTCGTCGTCGTATCTTCTTCGCCAAACGTTGTCTTCTCGATTAACGCAAACAGGACCATAAATCGTACGCAGAACTTTTCTCTCGAAGACTCCAAGTGACTTTTCATCCGATTGGGAGAGGGTCCATGCTTCTGCACCATATAGCAGGGCCGGGATGATGAGTGTTTTGTATAGTGTCTCCTTGGTTCTTCTCGATAGGGCTTTATTCCTCAATGGCTTATTTAACTCAAAAAGTCTTAGTCTTAAAGTTAGTCTGCGTTTGATTTCAGCGCTGATGTTGTTAGCTGAGTTTACAGCAGTGCCCAGGTAGACAAATTCACTGACTACCTCGAAGTTATACCTGTCAATGGTGACATTTTGACATAGTCGGTGGAAGGATTGGACTTTTGTGGGTGAGAGCATATACTTCGTCTTGTCCTCGTTTATTGTCAGCCCCATTTGGCTTGCTGCTGACTCCATAGTAGTGAATGCACCAGTTACTGCTCGCTTTGTTCTTCCTATCACGTCTATGTCGTCTGCAAACCCAAGTAATTGTGTTGATTTATTGAAAATGGTGCCCGATGTACTGGCATGGGTGCTACGTATTACATTTTCAAGCACAATGTTAAAACAGCTGCATGACAGTGCGTCGCCTTGTCTAGGCCCTCTGGTGGTTTCGAAGGTTTCAGTAGAGTCTCTACCAACTTTGACGGAACAGCTAGCGTTCTCCAACGTCATCCTGATAAGGCGTATCAGTTTAGCAGGGATTCTAAAGTTAGACATAGCACGATACATTTCAACTCTGTTAACACTATCGTACGCTGCTTTAAAGTCGACGAACAGATGGTGGGTGTCGATGTTGTACTCTTGGGTTTTCTCCAGGATTTGGCGCAATGTGAAAATTTGGTCGGTGGTAGATTTTCCAGGTCTGAAGCCGCATTGATAAGGACCTATTAGATCATCAGCAAACGGCTTGAGACGTTCACATAATACGCTCGAAAGGATCTTAAAGGCGATGTTTAGAAGACGAATGCCTCTATAGTTGGCACAGAGTAGGCGGTCTCCTTTTTTGTGGATCGGGCAGATGGTACTGAGGTTCCACTCATCGGGCATACTTTCCTCCGACCATATTTTGCAGATGAGTTGGTGTATGCTCCTGACCAGGTCATCTCCAGCGTGCTTAAAAAGCTCCGCTTGTAGACCATCACATCCAGCTGCCTTGTTCATCTTTAGTGTGGTGATGGCTACTTTGATCTCATTTTGGTCGGGTGGCTGCAGTTCGTGGTCGTCATCTAGATTAACTGGTACAAGTTGATCTTGGGCGGGATTTTGGCTGTCATCGCCATTTAGCAACTGGTTAAAGTAGTCTCTCCAGATGTTTAACATTGCCTGCGTTTCCACTATGGTATTTCCTTCCTGATCTTTGCAGGGTCCAGGGCGACTTGTGAAACCCGATGTTGATTGTCTCACTCTTCTATAGAAGTTTCGCACCTCTTTCCTACTAAAACATCTCTGCATCTCATCGACTTCGCGTTTATGATGTTCCTTTTTCTTGCTCCTGAGTAAGCGTTTTTCCTCTTTCCTTCGCTCAACGTAGAGATTTCTGGACGCTGTGGTATCTTTCTGGAGCCATGACTTGTATGCCTCCGAAACCTAATACCTCTGACGCAGCACTTCTTATGGCTTGTTGAAATAGCTGCCTTTGGTCTTCCGTGTTCATGTCATCAGTCGAAGGATTCCTCGCAAGCTAAAGGGATACGCGGTTGGCATAGGCAGCGGCGGCGGCGGTCTCTATCGATTGAAGTCGTCCAATATTGAATTTCCTCGGCGTAGTTGGTGATCGCCTAAGAGCTTCCATCGAGATCCGTACTCTGAGTTTTGCACCAACAAAGTAGTGGTCCGAGTCGATGTTTGCTCCTCGGAAGGTACGGACTACGGACATTCAGGATGCTGGAGGAGTGTCTTCCGTCAATCGCAACATAGTCGATTTGGTTACAGGTTCGACCATCTGGGGATCGCCATGTGCCCTTGCGGATGTCGGGACGTAGGAATAGCGTGCTACTTATTACCATGTTTTTTTCCCGCTGCAAAATCGATGAGCCTAAGTCCGTTATCGGAAGTGGTGTCGTGCAGGCTATGCTTTCCGATCGTCGATCACCACCCAGGGTATTATTATTAATATTAAATAAAGAAATAAAGTCACGATAGAAGTGTAAATTGACAGTTAAACTTTTCATGATTTAGACTTTGCTGACCGAATAATTATGGACATGTACGAGGGAGCAGTTACAAAAGTGAGATGCCCAGCTGGAGTCACCGAAGAATTCCAAATAACAGTAGGTGTACATCAGGGAAGTGTCTTGAGTCCACTGCTCTTTATTGCTGTCCTCGATTATTTGCTCGAAGGAAAAGTAACGGACAATAAAGAACAACAATTATTCTTTGCTGACGATGGAGCCATCATAAGCGAGGATCCTACATCCCTGCAACGAGCACTAGACGTTTGGATTGATGTTCTGGAAGGAAATGGGTACCGTATTAGCGCTAAAAAGACTGAATACCTGTGCTGCCCTTTTTCTGATCCAGACAAGCCTATTCCAGACATTTATTTAAATGGAAATGTGCTTCCCAAGTGTGAAAAGTTTAAATATCTGGGATCTATGATCAATAGTGAAGCAACTTGTGATGACGACATCAATCATCGAGTAAGCGTAGGGTGGATGAAGTGGCGAGAAAACTCCGCTATCTTCTGTGATCGAAAAATGCCCCTAAGCTGAAGGGAAGACTCTACACAGCAGTTGTCCGTCCAGCTCTGACATACGGTTCACAATGTTGGACAATGTACAAAAAGTATGAGAGCAAATTGACGGCAGCCGAAATGAAGAAGCTTCGGATGACAGCAGGAGTAACAAAGCTTGATCGAATTAGAAGTACTAAGATCCGTGGAAGCCTTCATGTCAAAAGTACCATCTTGGACAAAATTCAGCACGACCGGCTCAGTTGGTATTGTCATGTTCAAAGGAGAGATCCGCAGAACCCCGTCCAAAAGGCAATATCGTACAACGTTTCAACAAATTCGCGACGAAAAAGAAAAGGCAGGCCAAAACACTCCTGGTACAAGCAAATGCAAAAACAGCAGCATTTGGTTGGCCTCAGACATGGAAAAATCCAAAACCGGGAGGCTTGCCGACGCTTTCTGAGGTCAACCCGGCGTACCCCACAGGCGGATCACTAGTGTGAAGCAGAAAAGTGGGAGAGTTGTGATCGCTTCAAGATCACTACTCGTAACGCCGGAAATGAAAAGAAGAAGACTTTGCTGACCAAAAATATGACGAACAGTTCAAAGAAGTGACAAATAACGATTTAATGTTGGCATTTGGAAATATTTTTCCTCCATTGCACAGCTTAAAAATGAGTCACTTTCGTGCTATATAGGGTAAATATTTCAATAATCTGATGTGATTGGCTTATTTTGAGGTCATCAATTTTGTTTAAGTGCATCAAGAGTTTTGTGTTTAAGGTTTTATCATAGTCTGAACGATAATTAAAATCTCATTTCTTCTATTTGAAAGTTTAATGTCTCAAAACCCCTTAGTCAACGTAGGTATTCTGAATTTAGATATAAGTTTGAAACGACAAAATCATTGAAAGAACAAAAATTGATTTTGAGAGAAAAACCATAACAAGATTTAACTGTTTTATACTTGGAGACAAAATAAACAGAAAAAAGTACGACACTTCAAAGAAATCCATGGAGCCAATAACGCACTATTTAAGGGCTTAGATACAGACGCAAAGCCTTGTAAATATATTGACATCACACAGCTAGTGATAGGCATTTACTCTTCAACCTCAAATTAAATAAGGACATGACGCGTCTCCCAAGAGTGCCAAGAAAGATCTTGTCTTCATCCTTTTAGCTTTAATTCGATATTATCCGGTAACTTTTCCTTAAAGGATGTTAGACATTTATTGGATACGTATATCACTTTTGAAATCCCTAAACCAGGTAACCTCAGCAATGTTTGTGTACACAAACGTACAGCTCGACTATAGATATTCATTGTCTTTAAATCTCCCATCTTTCATTAAATTTTCACAAACTTTAGCATTAGCTGCACAACGTGCGATTTCACATTTTCTTTTTTCCACCCCTTCTACACGCTATATTATAGTTAGTAGGTAAAGCATGTTTAAATATTGTTTTTGTACATACGTATGTCGGTGTACTGTACGTATCCTTGATGTTATATCCTGGCTTTATGAGAAGGTAAAGTTGGAAAAAAAGTAAACATCAGCGAAATATGCATAAACGACTCACGTGTGTGTTTAGCGCCTCCTGCTCTGCCTGTTTTCATGCCCTACATCCAATAATCTCCTGGAGTGCAACATTGACTTTGCACCGTGCCACACGATGCATGAATAGAATGGATTGCTGTGAGGCAGAGAGTGTACTCAATTGTGTATCTTTTTCCTTTTTTTTTTATATACTATGCTCATCTTGTATATGTACTGCTTTTGTGCGTAGCTTGTCAATGTGCATCCACTCAGTGCTCACGCCGCCTGTTTACTTTTACAAAAAAAAGGGTAAAAATCATTCTACCAGGTTTTTTCTCGGCCTTTAGCTGTGTAACTAGTTTCGTATGGACGCTGAATGAATGGACAGTCTATGAGTGTTAGCCTTTCTTAATGAGAAAAACGACGGCCACGAAATAGATTATCACTCGTTAGAATTGCAGTGTTTATGTATTCAGCGATGATGATGTCAACAATGATTTTCCATAGGAGGTGGGATGCTCATAGTTGTCAGAATGAACCCATAACAGACTGGTCCCACCAGCTGGTAGAATGCATCTGTGACACCCCCTTGCTCATCAAGGACACATAAATGGAGAGAGAGAGAAGGCTCACAAGCGGCAGATTATGATTATATCCTAATGATTGAGAACACTGCTGTTGAGTGAGAATGTGAGTGAATGCAGTCTGCACTGAAAATATAAGAATTTTCCCTTCTATAAAAAGGATTCATCAATTGAAAAGTGTCAGAAGGCGAGATAATTAAATAACTCCAACGTAGATTTTTTTAAATGTTGTTGGAGGGAACTTTTTAATATACTCTACGGCCACAGCAGGTGCAAAACAATATCCTTTTTCCTTAAGTAGAGCCTTGCCTCTCTTTATCATAAATAGTTTAGCCTGCAGCACGGTTTACTTGAGGAAATTATACAAAACATTTCTTTCTTTTCTCTGTCGGATTTTTTATTATTTTTTTATATTATCCTTCTCCGCCTCCATAAAATTGTTATGCTTTCCTTGAAAGGATGCATGAAATAAAAAGACACTCATTATCCAAGCCTTAAGACAAATAACAATATCAACAAACAGTTAAATTACGCGCAAGGATTGTGTTAGCCCCTTGGGTATTTAATTTATGTTTCATTTCCTTTGAGAAAAATTTTGACGTCCTTTTGTAGATATTTGTCTCTCAGAAATTAACGCCAGACCAACACTCGAACGAGAGAAATGTCTGGCCGAACTATACCTTCATATGATATCTTTAAGTACAGGTGGATATATGTGAAGTGAATAAGGAAAAGACCAAAAGACACGAGTCTCGAAAGGGGCTAACTCGATTTGATCCCATTTTGAAATGAAGATTGATTCTTTGACAAAAAGGACAGGACATGACCCTTTTTATGGAGAGAAAACCTATTTGGGTTTTGATTGCTCAAATAAATTGGAAATGGAAGACATTGTGTGAGAATTCCGTTCGTAATCTGGTGGTGAAAAAGAGTTGTTCATGTGTAGTAAGGATGTGGGAAATAAACTTTAGAAGGGTTTAGGGTGTTATTGTTAATACCTCCTAGTTTTCATGCTGACATGGTTTATGATACATACATACCTATATGTTGTTGTACATTCATGTATGTACTCTTTTCACTTGAAGCCCATCCCTATACATTTCTTATTTCTATATTTTTTGCATTTTATCAGTGTGGTAAGCAAAAGCAATAATAAGAGCAATAACTCGCTTGGTAGCGCATGACAGACCGAGCGAGGAAGCCAGATCCGCTTTCACAGCGTAGGTAAGAGCGATCTCAGTCGCTGCAAGAATGTGCACCGTTCATACCTTGCTCCGATTGGAGAAAATTTACTCCACTTTTGGAAAACAAAGTAAAATCTCCTCCGATTTTTTCGAGACTTGCTTCACGTTTTCCTCATAGAAAATCTTGGATACCTAAACACCAGACAACCGGGAATTCCATAAAACTGAAAAAAGAAAATAAATAAATGAAAGAAGCCACAGGAACGCAACAAAACTCAGGGATCCTCGGGTCTTATGCCGAGTTCGAACGGTTAAGTGCGATGGTGTCTTTCTTTCTAGGCGATACGTGCTTGAATAGTTTCTAGAATCTTGACATAACATCGGTCTTTCATAAAAAATAAAAATAAATAGGGTGGCGCTACAGAGCGAGGAGCCCCTGGGCCTAGCGCCATTTCTCACAACCATGCCTTGTGAGGGAATGGAGGGGACCTACAATTTTTATGCCGGATCCGAACGGCTAATTGAAAAAGCATTCATGGCATGAATTTACTAACGGAGGACTTTCCAATTCCTCGCGAAAGGCGATACCCGTGAAAAAACATTTTTGCCTCTGCTGGGATTCGAACATCGAACCTCTGGGTTAGCAGGTGGACATGCTAACCATCGCACCACGGGTACCACTCGGTCTTTCATAGTTCCCATAAAAAATTGTAGAACAAGATCAACTTGAGACTCTGAGACGACCAATTAACACCGCCAAGATGGCTGGTAACATGATTTGGCAATTTGTAGTACGAAAAATTCATTGCGGCATTGACTGTGTGGGATAGCACCCCATTCTGTATGAACCTGAGGTCTTCCAAGCACCTGTCATCAATCTCATTAAAAAAGTAGCTGGTTAACATCTGTAACACCCACAGATAACCGAAACATAGAAACGCGTTAATGGATTGAGTCTCACACTCTGGACTTCAGCAGCCACAATACAGTTTGTGCAGGCCGTACAACTAGAACCATGGGAGATGTCCACTGGCATCACTTTTTGGACAACTTGCTTACACCGACGCGCTGGGTGCTTCATTTCAACCAAAACTTCTTTTAAAAAACGCCCTGATGTTTGGGCTAACCATAGGTTTGTTCGTTGAAGCCCTGGGGATACCCTAAGGTCGCCACAAAGCGTTTTTTGAGAAACCTAGGATGTGTGGTGATTTGTGGTTTAGCGTTTTTTGAGGACTGGAAAACCCAGGTTTTTTTGACAACTCATAGGGTTGTCAAGAAAACCTTGGTCAACCCTGGGGAAAGTTCAACGAACGGACCTCGTATGATACTTACTTTTTGAATAGAGAGCAAGCTGTCAGTGTCAAAATAACCTATAATTTAAAAAGAAACCATTAGGGTGCCCACCCCCTACTGCATATCTCTTTTTATCGCTTTTCCACAAACAGTGCTTTAGTGAAATAGTCACAAATACCACCTTTTTTTTAAAGATAAGTGAAGATTTTTGAAGAATCGACACATTTAGCAATGCTAAGAATTGTTTGAGTTGTAAAATAACAGGCATAACTAGTTTCTTGTGCAAAATAGAAACGTCAACACCAGAGACCTAATCTTTTGAATGTCAAAACAATCACTGGCTTATGCTGAAAATATTGACGTAATGGGAATTGTGATGTCATATGAGCTTTTGCGAGCATTGAAACAGAATCAGCAAAAATTGGTTTGATTAATGAGGGCAAAAGGAAGTAGCCAAATGAAAGGACAGAGAACATCGACGAAATGGACTAAACGTCACAACAGAAAGAAATATAGGAAATGGGATAGTACCAGGATTTCGTCTACCTACGCTACGGTCCGCTAAAGACACTGGAAACAACATTAGCGCGGAGATCAAAGGTAGAAAGTAGAATTACTCTTGCCAACAGCTGCGTCTCTAGGTTTAATAAGGCAATTGAAAAACCCTCTCTAGAAAAACTAAGGCAACAGCCTTGCTATAATGAGGAAGCATTAACCTTATCTAAAGTGGATGAGGAAGCCTTTACTCGTTTCGATGGAAAAATACTACAACCATCATGTCTTGTTAAAGAATGGAGCGGACCTGCAATTTTTTGCCGGTTCCGAACGGTTAAACGAGAAAGCGTTTTTCATGGTAACTATTGGAGGACTTATTCCTCGCAAAGGTGATTCCCGTAAAAAAACATTCTTTTTCCAGTTGGGCTTCGAACCACGAACCTCCAACGTAACAGGAAGACATTCTTATCATTACACCATAGTACTTATCCCGTCTTATTCTTGTACCGGAAAGCACCGCCCTTACTATTTGTTGCTGACCAATTTCACATATAATCAGATGCAAAAAATGTGGTATGATACTGTAATGTACACCCAACATTCGAGACAAATAAACAAAGTGGCAACACTATAATGTACATCTAATGGAAGGCGTTGCTTGTTAGCGAGTGTTACAATACACACAGCATCACTGGTTGAATGGAATTTTCCATTTGAGTTTGTTCAACACAATACAGCTCACAGTGTGTTCTGCCCAAAAGGCCAATAAGAAAGCAGAAGAAATCAAATAAAATGTGTTCTTGCGGATCTGTACTGGACAACACTATGACAAGATACGAAGGAAGCACGTCAGCAAGGAGACTCTACAAAGAAGCAAAAATATTGAAACTTAACAGGAACCTCATCGAATCCAGCCGTAGATGTCCGCAAAAATGACCGACCACCCGAATCCCCTGATAAGGAGCATTATAAGCCAGGCAAGACATCCCAGTCAGCGGTACCTAGCAATGGAACTTCTCGATGAGGATCTTATTAATACAAACGATAAAGTGAACATCAACTTCTATGCTGACGCGGGGTTAGCTCACCACCGACCGTGGCTAAGAGCCACCAACCCATGTCCAGTGCTATCTTGCTGTGAATTTAGTGTCAGGTGCTATCTCAGAGCAACGTTCTAGTCTCATTTAAGGAATCACAGTACCCAAAGAGACTTTCAAGACTAAACAAACATAACACAGTAAACGCAGTTCGGTTCAGAAGAAAGAAGACCAGAGACACAGAACGACAGAACCGTCATTATTTCATCCCATTTACCCCAAGCAAGGCGTAAAGCTTGAATTACCGCACCACTCTTAGACTTAGAGTATCAAGGTCAAAACTTAAAACCCTGACTATTCATTATCATAGAAACAAGTCCTAAGACCCAGAATCATCAACAACCCAGCCAGACGTCAGATTAGAAACTTTCATCACCAGAAGGGGCTTTATAAGGATCCACCAAACCTAAAAAAAGAAATACCCCGGATTAATTTACTTGATGAAATTCTAAAGCTAACATCGGAATAAAACTAACTTCAAAAAACTAAAGTTTTACTGCTTCTTTAGTATGCCTTTAATCCGACGAGCTTCCTTCAGCCTCCGATAAAAAGTTCAAATATATCCAGTTCAAATATGTCCAGTTTTCGAGTAATTTGATTACCTTCAAAAGTCTAAAGGCCCTTTTAGACGATCAGTTGTCAGTTCAACTATCAGTTCAGTTCGTTGAAGCCCTGGGGTTGCCCTAGGGTCGCCACAAAGCGTTTTTTGAAAAACCTAAATTCGCCCTGAATGTCAAATTGAGTGTTTTTTGAGCCATAGGTTTGCCATAGGTTTTCCCCAAACTCGCCCCAGCTTTTTGCTGTTGCGATTTGAGGGCTGTCAAATGGCATGTGTTTTTATTTAAATGACAGAGATGTGTGGCGATTTGTGGTTTAGCGTTTTTTGAGGACTGGAAAACCCAGGTTTTTTTGACAACTCATGGGGTTGTCAAGAAAACCTGGGTCAACCCTGGGGAAAGTTCAACGAACAGACCTATCACTATAACGTACATCTAATGGAAGGCGTTGCTTGAAAGTAAGTGTGTGTATGTGTAGAAATATACCAGTAGGGGAATGCTTTACAACAGCAAACTAATGGAAAGCTCTCGATGTTCGAAATCACTGTAAGGCTCTTGATGTGATTGTTTACTATATAAAGAGGCTGCTGATGTTACCAGAGTGTCAGTTTTGATTATAAAGTGATAGTGTAAAGATTGAATTAGTGTGATTATTAATCGAATTGCATATCGAATAAAAGTAGTATGTATAATTAAAGTGAAAGCAAAAGCTTTATTATCTCGAATAACTCAGCGCACGTTACAGTATGCATTCTCTCTTGTAGTTTTTTCATTTTTCTTTTTTTATGCACATACAATTACTTTGGTCCTTTTTTTTTACTTCCTCTTACAACGCCAACTACTGCTAAAGATATTTTTCGATTTGTCTGCTATAAACCTAATTTAGTTATATTTGCTTCACTAGTCACAAAGTTTTCCTTACTCACGTTACTCAAACTCTTTCACAAAAACCCTGAGGATCACAGAATATTTCTTCCATTTCTCAAATTGAATTTCCCTTTGAGAAAACATTAACCATCGAAGGATTTCCCAGCACGTTACTAGATACAAAAAACAATTTGGCGCGTTCCCCAAACACAAGACACACATTACTTACAGTCAACTATTTCTGAGAACTCTTCCTTTGGTTAAGATGCATGTGTAAGGACACAAAAAAACTTCAGCAAAAATCCCGCCACAAAACCATGCACTTATTTTCATTGGAATGCTTTTATATAAAATTTAAACTCCCATCAGAAACATTACAACATTCTTTGACACTGCCGCAGACATTTTGTTACAGAAAATTGAAAAAAATAAAGACTACCATCCTTACAACATCCTAAGCGACTAGTTTTTCTGTTCCTGTCACATTTCATATTCCGGTGACACTAACAACCCTCCAGACAGCACTTGTCTCGCACTAAAGAATGCTATACTGCTACTGCTGCTGCACCCGAGGCCCATTAGAGACCTTTTGTCTCTAGGTATATTTAGTAGTCGCCACACTGATTTGATTTTTTTTTTTTTACACGGTTTGTTTGTTACAGAAAATTCATATTTGATTTCAACTTAAAATTTATGTTACCGCCACAGAGTATAACCAGAGAGTCCACTGCAGCAAGGTAGTGCGTTTTGCCTACAAGCTAAATCAAACCGGAAAACCGCACCCGGAAAACCGCACTGGCCGTCACTTACCACAGCCGCCATTGTGTGCGGTCGCAGAATAAATTCAGTTGAGTTTGAAAAGTAAAAAATTTTTTTTTGGTTGCAAAAAAATCGATAGTTTTTAATTATCATACAGCCTAGAACTTAGAAAAATGAATTTAAGTTGTAGGAGTTAACTTTTTTTTCCATTTTGACCAGTATTTCACTGAAAAAGACAAAAATTAGTAAAAAATTTCATACCGATGCAGGCGCTTTGTTAAGTTTCACAGAAAATAACAATGTGCACATAGCCTTAAACTCCCCACACTCATTATGACAGATAAGCAAAATAAAAACAAACCAATTTCGTTCGTGGTTCGTGAGTGCAAAGTATTTTTGTCGAAAAGTTTCTTGAAAATATTACACAATTATCATTTCCCTTAATGTTGTTCCGATATTGTTTTCCTGTCACAACTTGAATTCGTGGAATCTTTTTGATTCTTTGTACCAAGACATTGAGGAGAGTCAGACAAAGGAGAACCCGGTCGCGGATTGCCAAACGAGGCTTTGGTTTACTGCACGGAAGCGTGTTACTTTTCATTGACTTGGGGCTTGTTTTACTTGGAACACCAATGTGAAATTTCAAGTGTCCAAAGTGGATGTGCAGAGCTTCGAACAAATTTACATAAATACATGAACCCTTGTTGTCAGCTCACTTGAGACGGACCAACGCAGCAAATTCAGGAATCGGTAAATTCATCCTTAAATACTGACAGGGAGGGTAGTTTCTCAAAAAAATTTTTATAGGCATGTCAATCAGTGTGCGACCTTCTCATTCTACAAATGAAAATGAACACATAAGGGTGCTGGAATACAAAAAAACATTGAGACAAAAATAAACTTCTCTGCGACGTTCTGAGCTTGAGGTAAATAGTTTAGGTGCTAGCAATAAGCAATTAAAGCGCCGCGTTGCATCGCTCCAACAAGATATTGTTTCAAAAGAACAACAGAAAACATGGATGTAGAGAGAAAGATGAGAAAAGATATCGATTCTTTGCTAACCAGAATCTCGGAACTAGAAACTAAACTAGTGGAAGCATCCTGTCATGGTAAAAATATAAATCAATATTCAAATATTCTTCTAACCATTGTAAATTCGTTTCAGATTGGCAGTGAGGATGCATTAAGCGCTTCAGGTAGTGATAACACTCCACTACACACGACAACAAATTCTTCGCTTATCTGGAAAAGAATTCTCACACTTGCAAACACAATATGAGATCTCTCGTATTAGTTATTCTCTGCCATGCTAGAACAGATATGCATTCCAAGTCCATGTCTCAAAGAGGTAAAATTTACATACCACCCCGATGCTGAGTATGATATATATTTGTGTTGTTACTATCCAACAGGTTATTCGCACACACTTCTGTTTAAAACGGCACGAAATTTGTTCTCAGATCGAAGGTTGGATAGAAGAACTGAGCAAAGCGCAGTAAAGCGAACCCAACACCATTACATTTAACTCAAGTTTATCGTTTACATACTTGCTATCTGTGTTTTCAAAATACTAGAGAATTCTGAAAAAAAATTGTTTTTTTGTCAACAAAGTTTTGATTTTATATTTTGTAACTATACAATAATTGCTTCCAATGATGATTGGATGTTATCCAACCATTGGTGTTGATGAATATCAAAAGTGATTTTTACTATGCTACCTTATTAAATGGCAAGTGAAATAACTTTTGATCGGGAATTTTTTCAAATTTTGTTTTGATTGAAAATGTTATGATACAGCTTTGTGGTAAATATAATTTCTGACCAGGAAATATATAACTTATGGCTGCATGTCTACTCATATACATATAAAACCCAAAAAGGTAGAAAAAAATTTTCAATTTCTGTATTTTAGAAACTCTTGGTACATTTTTGGGGGTTACATCTATATTAATAGGCATACAGCCACGAAGTGTATATTTTCTGATTAGAAATTATATTTATCACAAAGCCGTATAATTTTTTTTTTTAATAAAATTTTTTTTTAAGAAATTTCCCATCTAAAGACGTTTCTATTGGTTTTTATCAAAAAAAAGTAGAAAATGATAGTTTGTGAACTAAACTTTTTTGAAATATAGCTCGCATCGAAAATGTCATGATGCAACTTTGTAGTTAGTACAATAGAGACTCCGAAAATGTATAGTTCGTAACCGTAAGTGAAGCCATTCATCACCAAATGTTTTTGGTTTTTCAGATAAAGTGATCTGATTGAAAGTCGACATCAAACCATGTAGACAGTTTTTGAAAAACTTGTCACAATGAATATCTTTAAATGCCAAAATATTGTCCACATTATGCTGAGGTCATAAAGCCTTCATTTGTCTCAGTAGCACAATTTTTAACCAATTGTCAACAGTTTAAGTTTCCACTTTTTCTTAACACAAACAAAAGTGGAAACTTAAACTGTTGGCAATTGGTTAGTAATTGTGCTACAGAGACAAATGAAGGCTTTATGACCTCAGCATAACGCGGACAATATTTTTGTATTTAAAGATATTCATTGTGACAAGTTTTTCAAAAATTGTCTACATGGTTTAATGTATGCTTGAAGCAAAAAAAAATTTTCTTGAAACGTGAAATTGACACTGAAGTGCTTTCGGTGAATAATTTTTTTGTTTGGAAATAACAACGCTTCACGAACACAAAACACATATCTTAGAGATTAAATCAAATGAAATGTAGATATTTTGGTTAAAGTGGAACAAGAAAAACATAAAAGCACACTTAAAGATTCAAATTAACGTTTACTTTTATTGTCAATACTGACGATTTATAATTAGAATTTTTTGGACTGGTTTTAGGATAACATTTTCAAGTATTTCGATGTTTGCCTTTTTTGCCTGCACTTTAACATCCTCTTTTGGGCTAGAATCAGCAGCAGGATTCTCCGAGATAGTCGAATCTAACGAAATGTGAGAAGCTTCACCTAAGGCCAAACTGTTGTTTATTTCTATTTGCTGAATATCGTGTTGTCAATGGAATGGCTTGGTAATGTTGTCCAACCATGTGATGTAAACCCCGGTTTACATAGCTGAACTGTGGAACAAGGCTGTCGGTTCTGGTCATTGTAGTTGGATCCAGGTCGAACAGCGACGCTATCTCAGAATAACAGAAACCAAACGAAATTGTTCATGTTTCGATTTATCTGCACGAAAAAAGGAAAAAGAACTATTTTGACTTTCGTAAAACAATATGGGAATGATGTAAATACCGACAATTTCCAATATAAGTTTGAAATACCTACAATAAAACTTAAAATAATTTTGCAGTATTTTGCAATTGTCAAAGGCAAGTGTCATCTTGTTTTTTTTTTTATTTGTTGAAGTTTGGAAATCTACCACGACTCCATTTTTAATCAAGAAATAGGACGCCATATTGAATTCGTGTTGAAAAATTTTTTGCGGGTGTTTCGGGTTGAAGGGGTGGAAGTGGATACTCTGTATTATCTACTCTGTGGTTACCGCTGACTTAGAAGTGGTCAGGCTAAACTGAATTACAATGTTGGAATGTCTATATTCTATTTTATTAATTACTTCAAAGCGTTTAAAGGAAATTATCCGAATCTGAAGTAGTCGCCACACTATAGCAAGGACATTATAGAAATATTCCACACATATTTTCTTATGTCAACTCAATAACTCATTGTTATTGTTTACTCTCCTCATAAATATAAATATCAGAACCTCCTCATAATGCAGGTATTTTTGAGTTGCGTTAAAAAGCATGTGTCTTCTTCCTCAACATTGCCCCTCATCAAATAAACAAGGGATGCTGTCCAGCTCCAACTGTTTTGTTTGGAAACAAACAAACTGAGAATTAGACATTTTTCTATTACGTATTTGTACAAGGTTTTAATTCAAATCGCTAATTGAAATTTTTGTTTATTTTTGCAGGAAGTGGCAATTCAAAGGAATTAAACGTGGTCAGAAATACTAATTCGAGATTTGACAACAGATAATCCAAACATAAATGAAGAATCATGGGAAATGGAATGAACAAGGTAAGAGAACAAAAAATACTACAATCTTTCAAACAGGAAGCCAGCTATCTCATAGATTCAAAAAGCCTAACTATACGCATGAGCTTTCAAACAAAATGGTTTGAAACTTAGGAAAAGCTCAACGAAAAGCGTAATGCTGTGGTGAAAAACTTAACCTGCCATCTATTGAGCAATAGAAAAATAGAAAGTCTTGTTATTGAACTAGAGTTGTGCAAGACTAACGAGCAGCATATATATTGTTTCGAATGAAAACCGATGAGATACTTTCGTTTAATTGAAGTTGCTTATGTCGATTTCCATTGGTCGTTCGGAAGCCTTCTGAACGCTTCTCAAACCATTCCATTGGCATCAAATGACAGTTCCTCTTCTCGAAAGAAGAGAAATTTTATTCTGGATTAGAAGAAGGAAGCGAAGCCAGAAGCACTCACACACTGAAACTGCGCACTGAAAATAGCGCTTGACGTTTCACACCGATGCACAAAACCATTAACGAAACTTCTAAACAAATGAAAGTGTTGCTTTGGGATCCCGGATCGGAGAGTTTTTCCGGATTACCAATGGAAATCGACATTAGATGCTTCAAAATGATTACATGGATAAAATGTTTGTCACAAAATAGTGAAGTCAAATAACAGCAAGAAATGAGTAATGCCCCATTTACAAATATGATGGATTTGTTAACATTTGCCCAAACTTTAACTAACCGATTATGGATATTATTGACAAATATGTACACTTTCTCAAAGTTTCGGTTAAGTTCCGATGAAGCGAGTTGTCATAAATCAACGAACATTTCACCTTTGCACATCCCTATAAAAAGATTTCACCACTTCGACCCGGCTGACAGCTCATAGCAAAACAAAAATCCAAAACAAAAATTTGTATTGTTTTGTTTGTCCTCGCCCAGTTATCTTGTATTTTCTTATTTTTCAATCTTTTAAAATGAATACCAAAAGTCTCCCTGAATCAAAACCAAAATGAGTTTTAATATGGCAGAAGCAAGTCCCACAAAAGCATAAATCTCCTTCGTTTTTATCATTATCAAATTTTCTTCTACTCTGTTTAAGGTCTTGCCAGGACTCTATGTTGGCAATTACCGCGATTCCAAGGACCCACAGCAACTGGAAAAACATCAAATTACACACATCGTTGCAATTCATGACAGTCCGAGGCGGTTGTTACCAGTAAGTTTCCCATTTTCAATCCAAAGCTACACCTATAACAGAATAACCTTCTTTTCTTCCATTGAACAGAACAAGCATTATCTTTGCGTGATGGCCGCGGATACACCCGATCAAAATCTCTCTCAATACTTCTCCATCTGTAATGATTTCATACATGCGGCCCGTTTACGTGATGGCAATGTTCTCATCCACTGCCTAGCGGGTATGTCAAGATCTGTGACAGTAGCCGTGGCCTATATCATGAGTGCAACGAATTTAAATTGGAAAGAAGCCCTTAAAGTAGTACGAGCCGGTCGTGCTGTAGCAAATCCAAATCTTGGATTTCAAACTCAATTGCAAGACTTTGAGATGTTTAGGCTGAATGAGGAGCGACGTCGATTAAGGGAGCGGTTTCCAAGTCGGGCATTGGAGCAGAGAGATCGATCGAAATGTATGACAGCGTTGGACAACTATGAAGAGCTACTTCAAAATAAAAACATATGCGAGGGCAATTGCTCTAGAGGCGAAAAATGTCCCACAGGTGGGATAGCATTTACAATTGATTTTACCACTGACAAGTGGAAGAACTTAGAATGAAGTGAGAAGTTTGCTTGCAGTTTGCACATTGCACGTTAAATAGCTTGATTAGTTTTTGAGAAAATAAAAGATTTTGTGTTTGAATATTTCCTGTTTAATAACACACATGCCTTCATTGAATAGTTCAGAGTTCAAGAGTCATTTTTTTACTTAGTTGGTGAACTTCCACCAGTAGGAAACAAAAAACTGTTTTCGATTATGCTTCACATAAACAGCGCGCGTACATTAGGTTGTTGAGAAATCACCACATAGCCTGAGGCGACTCTTTAAAGAAGAACGGTCTGAGATTGTGGCCTAACAACTATCTCGAAGACTTCTTTGATTTTTTGGAAAATCGTTGCTTTTTAGATAAATCATTTAGTTGATTGAGTCTTACTTGTACACCCACAAAAAAAAAATGAGCACAACTTTTTCCCTAATGTGCTGAGACGACATTTGCTCAAAGAATGGAAGGTTAATTGAACCATTGGATTCCATCACTTTAACAATGTCGCAGTAAACTATCTACTCGAGTAAGGAGCGATCGAGCTTTTGACACAGAAAATACCATATTTTGGTAGTCCAGCAAAATTCTGAAAATTTTGATGAAAAACGGAGGGTATAACGAATGTCTTTGGAAACCCAATGGAGCGGTTGTCTGGAGAGTACCTATGTCAGCCAAATTATGTTCTTCACATTTAGTAAATTGATATTACTTGTTTTATAATCTTACCAATAGTGAGAAACTCTGCGTATTAGAAAACAAAATGCTTGAGGTTTGCTTTGATTTGTAGCGATCAATGCAAATTCAATGCTAAAAATGTAAATTACAGCAATTTGTTTTTTTTTTTATTAAACTTTCAATGCAATGTTTTCAGATACATATTTTTAAATTACACTGAAACTATAAGCTGCAAATTATACATCTACATATTTAAGGAATATCAATCTTAAGAGGGTGTCCCATCTTTTCCTTTTGAGGAGCTTTCAGGAACTTCTTGGGCCTTCTCTTCTTCTATTTGTTTTTTCAATTTTTCTATCAATTTATCTTTGGTAGTAAAGAAGGAAGCAGGTATTTTCATGGGTGCATGTAAAATGAAAATTTGACGACACCTCGTGCAAGATACAGAGATTTTCGGCACAGTTTCTTTCTCGGGTATCTTTACAGTGCAAATTGTACCACATCTCGTGCAAGATCCAGAGAATACAGTTAGATCCATGATGATTCCTGAATTGACTTAATACTGAATATAAAAAATCTTGAAATTAAACTTCTCTTCTAATATGTCTGTACGATCTGAAATTCTCCGCCGATATAGGAAATTCACAACGCTATTTTCAAAAGCATTACGTACAGCTTGCTTTGTCTTTTTTTTTTTTTAATGTTTGATTCTTAACTGAGTGTCTAATTGCCAAATGTGTGTCGTTTAAGGCCTTTGCAACATGGACCCAACGAAAGGCCTTTTCCGCCGAAGGCCAAGCACATCTTCAACACGCTCCCGTTTGCGTCCACAAACTAGTCAAACAGCGACGGGTGGCACCACAGCACAGTCATGTCCTACATCTCCTAAACACTCTGGTAGTCAGCGTCGTTCCATTGGTGAACAGCAGATTCCCGAAGATGAAGAAGCCGATGCAACCACATCGTCGAAAGAACCAACAACGTCCACCAACAAACAAAAATCAACGACTGTAAAACTTGAAAGAAATCCCACAATTCATACAATTCACAGTAGCAGCACCGAAGCAAGTACTGGAGGGGGAGGAAAAAGAGGTGGTGGCGGAGGAGGGAGTGGTGGTGGCAGTGGAGAAGGCGGAAATGGAGGAAATGGCGGAAATGGAGGAAATGGCAGCGTTCCTTTACAAAGGAGTGCAAGCACGGTCAGTGGTATGAGTATTAGACCACGTAGTAGTCCAGCTGGCCTGCATTCATATACAGGTAGGCCAGTTTCACGTCTCATTCCCCTCAACCTCAACCTATTAGCTTCATTTGTTTTTTTTAAATTCGTGGCATTATTGTGGTTTATTGTTTATGTAATATAGCGGGATCAGTACCATCATCCGTCCGTGGATCGCGAGTGGACTTAGACCATGATGATCAAGGATCAGCTATTTACCTAGGCTGTTCGGCACCAAAGAACACATCAACCTGGTCCTTGTCATCGCGTGGATCTTCTGGAGGTTCAGCCCCACCAACACCAGTGCACACCCCACCGGTTAGTCCTAGACATGGCATCAGAAGGTACACTGAAATAGATTATAAAATTCACTCACTACAAACCTTTTCTATATTTAAAGGACATCAAGTCAGGTGGCGAAAAAGTCCAGATGAAACCAAAACAAATCTCAATCATCCTCCCCTTTTCCACGATATGGAATGTGATCAATTAAACCGAATAAGCAATCCAGAGCGCTTTCATTTTTTTTTTTTTTCGAAGTATTTAGTTTGAGCATGGTTCTGTGTCTCATTTTTAATCAAATTTCAAAACACATAGTGGAGTAGCATAAGGACGAAAATATCTTAAAATCTCCGGTATCTCTTTTGGTCATTTTTTGATTGAACTTTTTTAAAGTCAAAGTACAGATAACTTAAAATTTTCCCAAGAAATGAGTGTAGGTTGCCCATCAGTTGACTAATATCGCTTTCCACTGGACGAAAAGAACCGTCCAGGGGCGTCTAGGAGCATTTTAAAACCGTTTCATTGCAACAAAGATGGCTCTTGATTCTGGGAAGTGACAGCCACTTCTCGACTTAAAGTGAGAATCTACTTAAGTTTAGACTGTTACTAGAAAGTAAGTTCTTTCTTCTTCCAAGAAAATCTCACAAGGAAGTTTTTCTGATGTATTTATTACGTGATGTCTTTCTGTCTGTCTGTTAAAGAATGATGTCTGCATCAGTGACTGGACTTAAATAATGAAGGAATAATTTAGCTGTTTAAAGTTTTGGTGATGCATTTCGGAGGCTTAAGAAAGAACGAGCGGCGTAATGGTTAGCATGTCTGCTTGTTACGCAGGAGGTTCGTGGTTCGAATCCCAACAGAAACCAACCGTGTTTTTTCACGGGTATCACCTTTCGCGAGGAATTGGCAAGACTTACGATAGTAAATTCTTTGTCATGAAAAGCGCTTTCCCGATTAGCCGTTCGGAACCGGCAGAAAATTGTAGATCCCTTCCCTTCCTCCACAAGGCATGGTTGTGAGAAATGCGCTAAGCCCAGGGCTCCCCTCTCTGTTGTGCCGCCCTATCTATGTACATATATAAGAATAAACGAGAGGAAGTGTATATGTATGTTGATTGGCTGCATTGATTTTGTTTAAATGAATTGCTGTATTGACTGGCCTTTGATCATTGAGAGCATAACTCGAAACATAAACAAAAACCACTGAAGCGCTTCTATGGACCTGTTTTAAGGCTAATTTCTTTTTAATTGAATTGTGGATCGTTAGCAAAGAACCATTTATTTTATTTAACCTTCCTGCAAATGCTTCCTTCAAATAGAAAGTGTTTAAAGACATAAAAGAAAAAAAATATTTGCTCTTGGTTTTCTTGGAAGAAATTATGGACATTTTTCTTAACAAGAAAACTCTCTGTCTTCTTACCTGAGGCATTTCTTTTGGGTTACAATTTAAAGTTTTGCTGAATTAAATTTTAGACTTGTGATAGTTTAGTCTACTTAAATATTTACATTGTCCGTCAGAGAAGTTTCCCGAGGTCTGAGATATGAGCCCTGTAGTACTCCACTCAAAACAAAATTACAAAAAAACACACGCATATTTTAGTGTTCTCTCTATCTCGGTGTTGCCATTGCAGTAGTTTAGCCTAAATGTCTTTCTTGACTAAATGCGAGTTATAATCTTGAAGATAATCAAATTATTTTTTATAAAACAAAACAAAACAAAAACAACTAAACATTAATTAGTGCATATCGTTCATTGTGAAACTAAACATTATTAGACCCTAAGGCATAAGAAATTGAAAAAAAATTACTGTTACATAAATTTAGTTTTGTTAGATTTTGTATTTCTTATGACACAAAAAGACACAATCAGTACCTTGGTGCTTTTGAATCAGTACCTTGGTGCTTTTGAATCAGTACCTTGGTGCTTTTGAATGCACTTGCGACGGTATATAAAAATCCAAGGCTGTTTTGAAAAAAATTGTTTGCAAATGCTAAGTGGAGTTCTATCACTTTATTATAAAGTCATTTTATTTTCTAAATAAATGTTCGCATTTTTAAAAGTTGTTAGAAAGATGAAAGAATTTTTTGTTAATTTATATTGAATAGGTCGATTGGAATGAAATTGGAAATATCATAGGCTATATTTCATCTTCCCTCGAGAACGGGAACGCAAACGAAAACTCAGTATTTTTATTGATTAGGCTCTTAAAATAATGAGCTAGTTTGAAGATAGCTGAGAACAAAAATTGTCAGCGCCTTACAGACGATCAATGTTACTTGACAAGTATTATTGAGGTTTTCTCTTGTCAAGTAAAATTGATTCACGTTCAATGAAAATTGACAATTTTTTCCCTCTGTAGTTACCTAATCGCACTACAAAACGACACGAGTGTAAGTGAAACTTGATGAAAACCAAATCAGATTTGATTTTCGTAAAAAGCCTACAAAAGATCAATTTTACTTGAACAGAAGCTCCTTCAAGTAATATTTTCAAGTATCATTGATCGTCTGTAGGGCGCTTAGGTTGAGAAATGACATAGGCTATGTTTCCTCCGCATATTCAATCGGAAACGGGACGAGAACGGAATTTGAAAAGTTCACAAAAGCAAATATATAAATAATTATAGGTCTTATTTGTTCAATATTCTAAAGAAGTATAATCCGCAAAAAAGAAAAATTTCTTTATCAAATCGTAGCACACATGAAGTACATTATTTTATTTCTTTCCAATGATAAATTTTATCAAGAGTATTTAACTTTAAGCTTCAAAATTTGAATTGAATGAGTTCACATAATTCGTAGTGTCTTATAGGCCGGTCGTTACCGTAATTTTTGAATACCCCGAGCAATGTAGATCAGTTTTTATTATTCACTATTTCCTCTGTTTTTAATGATAAAGATTAATGTTATTTGTTAAACGAATGTGTTCTTTAACCTGAGCTCATTTGAAAATCACTATGACACGACTAGACGGGTATATGTAACATTGTAAAACGTAGAAATGATAAGTTATTGAGTTTAAGTTATTTATTCAGCCCTTTTTTGGTTTCGATTGAAGCTTGTGTTTTACATTAATGTTCTATTAAATGTTCATCAAACTATTTTCTTAGAATTACTGATATTTTTATTTGAAGCTCTCCTTTGGTATACGTTTCACTTGACTTTTGTCTGTTGTTCCAACGGTTTGCAGAATACCAAAGTCCACACCCATGCTTGACAGAATGGAGCTTATTGCTTGTGTTATGGTGCCAAAACACCATACAGTACTAGGATTTGTTGTTTTTTTTTTAATTTACAAAGGTAGGCTTTATGCTAATCTGAAGCGCTCAGGCCTGATTGACGGTTTATTTTACTACCAGGGTGGTAGCCTTGGTGCAGTAGATGGAAATAAGATGATTGTAATTTCACACATAACTTCAAGAACGGCGTCCAGGTGAAACTGAGATGCTCAAAGAAAAGAAGATGCCTAGAGCGGGATTCGAATCCACGCGTCTGACCTACTTCTGAACACACTACCACTGCACCACGGCCGCCCTCACTGTGCTAGGATAGTGCTCGTAATAAATGATTTAAAAACTAAATTTTTGAAATTGCCTTCAAGTCACTGCATTCGATCTCTTGTTTTAACAAAATGCGATCGTCTGTAAATAAAAAAAAAACACGATTTAATGGGCACTCGCCAGAATTTAAAAAAAAGAGTGTCGGTAGAACAGAAACACCTTGCGCTTTGTCTCTAGACGTCATAAGGTTCGTTCGTTGAACTTTGACGACCCTATGAGTTGTCAAAAAAGCCTGAGTTTTCGGTTCTCAAAAAAAATTAAACCACAAAATCGACGCAAATCCCTGTCATTTGAAGGAAACCCCTACCCTGTTCGTAACTTGAAGTCGCTCCAACAAAAGCCTCGTGATATTGCAGATTGAATTGAGGGCAAATCCATCGCTCAAAAATCACTCACGACATTCAAGAGGAGTTGGTGGCGAGCACAAGGCAAAAACCCAGGGTTTCAACGTATAAATGTTTTTTATTAACTCACGCTGCACCTATCCTACTGTGATTTTCCTTTTTTGGTTTAGTTTGCTTGAAACGTTACAAAAAAAAAGAGTGCTCATACGCCACAGTGAGTTTGAATACATATACACTAAGCGATCACCGTGAGGAAAAATGTATCCATTAAAGAAAGTTAGTGTACTTATTACATCATATTAAAGTATTTACTAGAAAACACGATTAAACTCATGAAGCTATCAGACTTTTTACCTCAACTTGCGTAAAATACTCTTGATTTTTTAGGAAGCGTTGCGGAGTTTTTTTTTCTCTTTCAAAAAGTTTTATACCGATAGTTTTTTTTTATTTCTTAAGGCTCATGCTTCATACTATTCATTCGTTTGCGGACTACAATTCTAAATTTTGAGTCGCATAGGTACTTAATTAATTAAATGTTAAAAAAAAAATAAAATATTTTCCTCTGGGAAATCTTTTCATGTGTCACAGATTATACTTTAAGACCCAGATGCTTCTCTAATTTAGAAACGAGACTTTGAAACTAAGCCAAATCAACTCTGAGGCGGTTTGTGTTGGGTTTCAGAATGATTCTTACTCAGACACTATTACTTCCTGTCTAAAGTAGTGATTTCATTTAGCTCATTCAGCTGGTTCCAATTCTCAGAAAGGGTGGCTTTAATGACAAGTTGATTGATGGTTTCGATGAAATATACTAACCACTCACTGTTTTCATTTCGTTCTCCAATGTCGTTAGCACCCGTAAGGAGCTTCAATGCTGTCGTATCCTTCCTTGGCATTGAGATCTCCTGTCTAATGTTTTGTCATAAGAGGGGGTGTCGTTTGGTTAGCAATTATTTTCGTTAGCTTAATCATTTAAACTTTAAGCCTTTAAGGCTTTGAAAAACATATTATGTGAATACTAGATGAAGTTTTAAAGACTTTGAATAACTTGTATCCGAACAGCACATGCGCGCTGTTTTGCTTGTTTTAAATGAAAGTAAATTTAATGAAATACGACGTCGTAAATTGCGTGTGCACAAGAAGATAAAACTTTGCACAATGATAAAAAAAAACACCTAGAATGTTAGAAAAAGAGTAGTTAATCCGAATTTAGCTTGTCGAATTTAACTCTTTTGAAACTTTTGAATCTAGATTTTCCCTGATAGTCACAAACCTACTGGTTTACCACTTTTTAGTCGAATGCTTTGAATCGTTCATTGTGGTAACCGTCGGAGCGGATTTTTCTCCGCAACGCATCTTTTTTCGGAGATTCAATTTTGCTTCGAAGTAGTAGAAATTTTTCACAAATGCGGCAATGCATTGCATTCCCAAAACTAAAATCTCCACAACAAGAACTTATCGGAGAACTTCGGATCGTCCGATCGGAGAACTACCACGAAGCAAAATGTCTCCGATCGGAGAGAATTCCGCTCCGACGGTTACCACGATAGAGCCGATTAACTGTTTGAAGTGACTATTTGCTTCAACCTTATTCATTTCCAGCAGAACAACTTGCACAATTTGAAAATTAAGATTTTTTTTCAAGCCGATAGAATTCTACAGCATTAATTTTTAATCTTATTTCTCACATCATTGGCATCAAAAGCAATCGTTGGGAAGCTACCCGCATAAGATTATGCGTCCTAAAGCATTTAAAATTTTATGTATATTCGAACAAAATGGAACAATTTATTGCAAATAAAAGAAAAAAAAACTGTTAAAGTTAGACTATGTAAGTGATTCAATTTGAAATCAAGATCAATTAACTATCTTTGCGAATAAAAGAGAATAAAAATTAAAAAAAGAAAAAATTACTTTTAAGGACTGTTGATATTTTTATTTTTAAAGAAATTGGCTTCATAAATTAAAATTAAATTAACAGCGAAACGTTATATTAATTTCGCTTTTAATTCTAAAACTGTTGAGATTTTATTGAAACTAAATAAAAATAAAAGTTGTTATTGAATTCGTTAATATGCATACTGATTAATAAAGTATGTATATACCTGACCCTATATGAGGCATTATTAATATTTGTTGGATGGAACTACAAAAATGTATTCGTTTTATTATAAGAGTTACCACACCTATGACATACAATGCTTGTTGTACAGATGCCTTGATTAGATGTGAGCTGAATAGTGTAAATCACTGCTCAAACACGTGTGATACAGCTTTGATTTAATTGTTTCCACGTATGTATTAATGACATATGATTTCATTCTTCTTTGAATACAGAAATTTAAGACCCTACCTCTGGAATAATTTAAACTATACATATAACTACATTCTTACCTGAACTTCCAATTCCTATTGTATAGGACTTTATCTTTAGCTAAGCTATTTATACTATGTATCCCTTTAAGAAAGCGAAACGATTTGTTAAGATGTGAAGTTGTATTGAAATAACTATAAAAATTGTTAAAATTAATATATTGTTAAAAATATAATCGGCACACACAATTGGTTATGACCTTTTGTTTTAATTTTTATTATCTTGCCAGACGCAAATAAAACAAAAAAAGAAGAAATTTCAAAAGGAGACCACATAATTATATTCAGCTTGAACTCCAAAATGTGCTTACATAAAAAAATAAAAGAAAGAAACTGAAGAAACAAAATCAAAATGCTTAGGCCTTAAGCTTGTTATGCAGCTTTCACAGAACAGACACAAGAAATATCACATTCATTGAAAAAAAAAAATTGTTTGTTTGATTTGCAAGAAGAAATATTAATACCAGAATTAAGATTTGTACTCAATGTTATAGAAAAAAAAGAAACATATTTACTTAGATCAGATGTTATTTACAAAATACAAAAAAAAATATATATATACAACACATATACCAAAAATATAATTAATTCACAGCAACACAAAATTGTATTTATAAAAAAATTCACACATAAAGTTGACAGAAAATATATACCTAAATGTAAAACAAACAAAAAAGAACAAAAATGTTATAGAAAATAGTTTAATGAAAAATGAAAACAAAATCAACATTTTTACCGAATCAAGAAAAGTACTAAACTGTGTTGAATATACTAAACACAAAATTGTTTTGCATTTTTAATTTTGATAGTTGAAAATATATATATAAAAAAAAACTTTGTTATATTACATAAATTATATAGTTATAAACTTTTGATTATAGCTTGTGGTTGAAAGTAAAAATAAAAAAATAAATGAAAATAAAAATTGTATGTTTGAAACATATATATTTTGAAATTGTGGAGTTTTGTTTATTTTCTGTGACTAATCTAGTGAACAATTATGAAAAGACGTGACTTTTGCGTGACAATTTTTAGTTGGTGGACAGTTAAAGAAAAAATTCGAACACAATGCTGAAACTCGTATCGAGTCGAGTGTATTAAGACGAACGTGTATGAATATTTTAGCGAAAAATTAAGTTTCCGTCTAAAGGTTTCGCAGTTTAGTGAAAACAAAGCCCAACCAAGTTGAAGTACAAAATTGAATTGGTATAACTTTTCCAAAAAGTTAACTCGTTGGCAGACTTAGGCTGAGTACAAGGTTATAATATAATCTCTTGATAATAGATTTGGTAGTAAAGGGTTGCAAACTACATATAAATTACAATACTTGAATAAAATGCCATAAAATATTGAAAATAAAATTAAATATTCCTACAGCCTTATTCATAATAAAAAGATAATACACTGATGATCGGCTGACTAGATACACACTGATTATCTTTTTAATCAGCTTCATATTCAAAATAATAATACCGTTGATTATCTTTATTTGCCATATTATCAGGCTGATTATCTGTTATGAATAAGAATTTCTGTTTTATCATCTGATTATCTTTAAAATGCGATTATGAATAAGGCTGCTAATGTTTTAAGCCAATACCGACATTTTTTTGCAGTTTAATCAACATCGTTAGAGCAGCCCAAGCAACACAATCGACTCTTATAGAATACTTAAAGAATCATTTTCATAATAGTTTTTACCCTTTAAATCTTCGTAAAGTAGTCGATAAGACCCAATAGGGACCAAAGGGGAGGAGCCAACTGCATGAACAGAAGTATTCTTAAATATACTCTTCTTAAGAACAGTTTAAAGGCACTGGTTTCCAATTGTTCCAATCATTTCAGTACAATGGAAGAATAAGATTCATTCTCATTTTCACAAATACTAATTGAATCCAATATTTGTGAAATGGAATAAACTTAAAATGATAGGAGAAAATATTGTGTTTGGTTTATTTTCGTCAACGACAAGTAAATATGTTTGCCCATAACTTAAGGAAAATATTAAACTTATTTTTCTAGCTTTTTGAAGGTCGGTTTGATGTGCCACAAAAGTTTTACTTTGAAATCACACATTCTACCTCCCTTAAATTTAACGCGCCTCCAAAAAAGTTAGTTTCTAAGATTTTATGACAACAAAAATAAGTTTAAACCGTACATCAAAAACTTTCGGCGTATGTCCTAAAGTGTCGTTTTACAAATAAAAGCTCAGGAGTATGCAAAACACAACTGTTTTTCCTGAAACATAACAATTAAATGCATTTTTGGGATATATTTTTGAAATTCAGCCAAAATGAACATGGCGAACACTTTTTTCTCACGTCTTCTAAACAAATTGTTCTACAGGGTGTTTCAATTCTAATGTATATATATAAAAAAAATTGTTTCTGCTTGATGTGATTTACTAGGAAATATGCCAAAACAACTTTAGCATATAAAAAATAGATCCAGCAGGCTTTAAAAAAATTATTTTATTAAAAATCGATTACATCAGAATTGCATATTCTAGAAAAATATTTGGTTTTATTTCTTATCATTGTTGTGGAACACAATTTTCTTCTTCTTCTTTTTCATTTCCGGCGTTACGAGTAGTGATCTTGAAGCGATCACAACTCACCCACTCTTCTGCTTCACACTAGTGATCCGCCTGTGGGGTACGCCGTGTGGAACACAATACTCACCAAACTAAAAAGCACGAAGTTGTTGTTATAGTAATTTATATATGAATTTCTCACTTTTAAAGGTTTAATTTAGCTTAAATCTATAATCACTTAAAATCGACTTAAAATCAGCCGTAGTGCAGTTCGAATCTTTGAATTTTTTTGTTTTCAAAACTGCATCTTTTGTAAAGATGCACCCTGTGTCCATAATTATCTTGCAATTATAACGTTTCCATTTAGGATCGGGTAATCGAATCGGATTATGAATCAATGATCTCTGAGCAAAACCTTCTTAAATAGGTTTTAAATAAGTCTTGCAAAGTGTCCGTATGAGAAACACTTATTATGAATTATGTATTTAAGATATCCTAGACAAAAACCACTTACAAAGAGATAGATTAGAGGTTATTAAGTGGAATAGTAACCCCTATCACAGGGCCCATCGTAGCAATTTCAGACTATAAATGTCAAATAGAAATGACTAAAAACATTTTCGTAATGAACGCTTGGCAACAGATATTTGTGACTTGTTAATGACTTTATTAATAGTAACAAATTTTTTGGCATAACATTCACTACAAGGCCGTCTGTGATGCTTCTATTGTGGTATTCGTAGTCCGAAATCGCTACGACGGGCCTTGTGATAGGGGCCAGTACTCTTAAGATCAAATTAATTGCTTGTTAAGTACTGAGCAATCTTTTTCGATAACTCTTAAAAAGCTTGTGTGTTGCTTATTGGGAGATTTTTCGAAAACCGGCCTTTTATTTTTAATTTTTTGTAAGAACAAGTTTCTTAATAGTAAAGTATGCAAGTGTTTAGATCTTACTGGAAGATGCTTTGGCACAAAGTTTGAAAAAAAAATTGAGATATCATTTTGAAAATATTCCAAGAAATCAAAATTTTTTAAAAAAATTATAAAAATATCAAAATTTATATTTTTTAAATACTGATTGTTCTTGGAGGTAGCCACATAAACTCTGAGCGACTAGGCGATTTTTTAAGCGACAGAGCGACGCCGACGTCGCTCTGCAATCAAATCTGTTTTTCAGTCGATAAGTGTGCGACGAAGGAAAAAGATGAACAAAATAAACACTGAAAGTTTAATTTCAGCTGTCGAAAGCCGCCCAGTGCTATGGCAGGACACCCACCGGGATCCGAAGCTGTATAAACAAAAACGAGATGTCCAATTTTCGAATTGATTCAGATCCAACTGTGGCAATTCTAACACTAAACATAAAACCAGCTGTTGTTCTGGACTAATTGCTTTCTTTTGTCTTGTTAATTTTGTTCGAACTTTTTCCAACAGCGACGTCGCGTCGTTTAGTGAATGTCCACCCATCGCTCAGAATCGTCGCTCATTGCGTGGCCGGAGCCTTAAGGGGTAACAGCCAAAAAACGTGTTTTTTGTATTTTTTTTTTTGTGTGAAAGGAGAGGTAATAACACTATAGTATTGGAGGAAGTTATTTAGTGTATATTTAAGCAACAAAATAGAAAATTATTATAAAAAATATTCAAAAATGACGGCACAACAGCTATTTTCACGACGCACGTAGAATTTGAGGCGATTAATGATTAAATTAACTTATCAAAAATCCTCTACGCATTTCTTTTTAAAATCTTATTTTCAAGATATTCTAACAAATTTGATTGAAATGTAAGTATTACTTACGCTGCGTGCCGTTGTGAAAAATCATATTTCGAGAAAAACAAGTTTAAAGTTTTGAAATGCATTATAGACATGAGCAACGCGATTGGGGAAGAGCTAGAAATTACAAGAAAAAAAATACTTTGATGTATTTTTAAAGCCTAAAAGATTTACAGTGGTTTTACCCCTTAACTGTAATACTTTTATGTCAGTGGTTCATAACCGGTATCATTTGGACATTAGATTGGTGTCGTTCACGAGTATACAAAGTGAGGTATCAATTTGTAAGAATCAGATTTGATTATGTTTTGTGTTAATTTGAAAGTGTGTATGGAAACACAATATAACAATAATTTAAAATCAAAATGAAAAGTCCAAGTGACCTTCACATTCCTCTAGAGTCTAGAAATATAAAGTTTACAATGTGTTTGCACTGTAAACTTTATATATTTGTCGATAAACATCGACCAAACATTGAAATAAGATGAGTAAGGCTAATAAAAATGAGTCCCTTTCTACTCAAATGAGACCCAGTGGTAACTCTGGTTAAGATAGAGATAACTAGTACGCGATAAGCGTGGAGCGTCACCAAAATAAGGAAAAGTATTCTATAGCTGTTTTAAGTAGGGCATTTTATCCTTATTTAAGAGCTAAGGCAGTACTTAGCTTTTAGATTTCTCGCGGTTTATTTGTGCTAAGTTAGTTCTTTGTTGATTATAGTGATTAATTTATCTTTACCATTACCCATACCTTTGCTGGCTCATCATTAGTTTCTTGAAGCTTACCCAGCTCTTCTGGCAGACTAATCTTATTGTATTTTTTTTTAGTAAGATCGAAGAACTTGAATAGATGTCTTTTAAGAAACTAAAAAAAAAAAAAATAGTGCGTGGAGTCCCTCCGCGCCTAAGAAGTGAAACTTCCTAATGAGGAAATGAAAATAGGAAGAAGTAGAAATTGATTTTTATTGAACTTATATTGTTTCGTTCAGACAAACTTTTGATACAAATGATATCAAATACTTTGATATCAACAAATTGCGAGCAGTGCTGAAAAATATGCAATCGTTTAACTTAACCTTGTTGGAAGTCGCATAAGAAGTTTTACTTCAATAAAAAATAAAAAAAACCTGTTTTTTCAAAAACAGTTCACACCGTTTTGATTAAAATTTGCAAATAGTGGCTAAGTATTCGCTTAAATCATTCGGAAGGAATATTTATTTTAATTTTTTTTTAATATTTTATGTGATTTTGTACAATTTTTATAATTAATGTGTGTTTGACAGCCCTGTACCACCAAATCTATTATGAAGAGCGAATACTAAAACTTTGTACTCAGCCTTAAGATTCTGATATTCAAATTGGCATAATCGCAAGTTCCTGCGACCCAGTCGTGCACATATTTTTTTTTTCTTGATGTTTCTTGGAATCGAACCTCGAACCTTCAACTAATAGACGCGCTGCTGGCTGTACTCGGCCCAGTAGTTGATAGTACAGAGTAATTTTTGTTCATTAAATATGTTAAGTAAGACCAGGGATGTGGATGAATAGTTTGTAGTGTTAAAACAATTCTTTATTCATGTTTTCTCTTTAACTGGAATATTTTAATATCAAAATACTGTAGAACACTGGTTCCCAACCCATGGGTCGCGACCCAAAATTGGGTCGCCAAGCCATTTTCGGTGGGTCGCGAGCACAAACTGACATTCTGTAAAAAATCTTATAATTTAAAAAAAAAATTATACATTTATATATATTTTGCTATAAAATAAATCTTATGCGGGCATATGTGTTGTGTCGCAATCGCTTGTGTGTGTTTCATAAAAGAGCAAACACTTTTGTCTCATATAATATACAGACAAGCAGTTACAACACAATGCAACACACAAGTGTGTTCCTTGTTTTAAATAAAACAAGGAACACACTTGTGTGTTGCAATACAGCCGTATTTATAATCGCATAATAAATTTCGCAAAACTTTAAAACACGCTTATTCATTGAACGGGTATTGCCTTTCGCGAGGAATTGGCAAGTCCTCCGTTTGTAAATTCATTGCCATGAAAAGCGCTTTCTCAATTAGCCATTCGGAACCGGCAGAAAATTGTAGGTCCCCTCCATTCCCTCACAAGGCGCATGGTTGTGAGAAATGCGCTAAGCCCAGGGGCTCTTCGCTCTGTTGCGCAACCCTATTTATTTATTTATTATTCTTTGAATAAAACAAAAATCCTATTTATAATAATTTTTCTTCAGTGAATAGGGGCTGAATTGCTTAAACGCCTATATGTGTGTCTTGAGAGTGTTTTAGCGCATAAATGTCATTTGATTCTGAGTATTGAGTTGTCATTCAGTGGTTTACTTACATCTTTGAAAATTTTAAAAATAACTAAAATAGAAATGTACTCAAATTACATTAACTTTATACATAAAGTAAACTTTTCTTCTGTTTTTGTAAAAAAATGTTTGACTAGGTATTTATTTTATTAGCAACAATGGCAAAATGAAAATATTGTGAAGATAATTTAAAATTCGGTTTCACTTCATTGATCTCGAATTGTATCGAAAAGTCTCAATGCGTTCTTTGTAGTAAATCTTTTGTTTTATTCACATGTGCGGTGGTTGTCCAGAGGAAACACGACAAATCGTTTCTTCGAACTAAGAAAAGAAATTCAAATGTTTTAGACATGCGAAAAAAAAACGAATTTTCAGATAGAGTGAAAAATTATGACTGGTTGATTAAGGTTGCACATTTTTGCAGATATATTCAAAGAATTCAACAAATTGAACCTTAAATTACAAGGACATGATATCACTATAATTCCATATAAAGATCATTTGCAGTGTTTTGTTGAAAAACTTGAAAACTGGAGTAAAATGGTAAGTGAGCACTGAGCATAACATAGCAATGTTTCGCAAACTCAGCGAGACCCTGGAAGCCAAAAATGAATATGTTAAGGAAGAATTAGAAAAACTTATCATCAATCACCTGACTAATTTAAAACAGCGGAATTTCTCTGTTGATTGGCATTCTCACGGGCCACAACTTGTTGGGTACCCGCATGATGAGAATGGGCATTAGCACATCCGACTTATGTATAGGATGCCAAGATGAGGAGGCAGAGGAAGGATTATTCCACTTCCTCTGTGAGTGTCCTAGCTCGGCCCACACTCGGAAAAAATCCTCGGAGAATACTTCTTTGACGAACTGGGAAACATCTCTAATCTCCCATTGAGCAACGTCCTGAAATTTGATCAGGGCTCCAAATGGTTCAGTGGGGTTTCCCTACCCCAATAAACCAATCTCTACCTCTCTAATCCTCCCATCTCCTCATCCTCTGATTTTCCCGGGGAGCACAATGGATCCTTGAGATGCCACTTGTTGACTTTTGGTGCAGTGTGAGAGAAGTTTACCCAAAAACTTTAAAACTGTTAATACTAAATGTCTTCTTCTTCTTTTCATTTCCGGCGTTACGAGTAGTGATCTTGAAGCGATCACAACTCTCCCACTTTTCTGCTTCACACTAGTGATCCGACTGTGGGGTACGCCTAAATACTAAATGTATTAAATGTTAAAAAAAAAAAACCAAACCAAAAAATAAATTGGATGTAAAACACGATATATGAGACTGGCCCTGACAACAACACTCCCTAGAATTGATGAATTGGTATCTAAATGTCAATATCAAGTTTCTCACTAGGAAACTAATTGCAAATATAATTATTTTTTTAATTAATATTAATTTTCAAATACGCTATGTATAAATATGTACATATTATATACATATATACAATTGACACATTCGCTTTTCAATTGAATAAATTTAGCACTTTATATATTTAGGTTTGTTGTGAAGTTATTGTCATTGCTAACTTTGAAATTAGATTTCTAGAATATTCTTAAGTATGTACCTTATATGTATACGGAAAGGTTTATAATTCAACAATTATTCAAATACATTGGGTCGCAGAATTTTTCCAAAACTCCAATTTGGGTCGCTAGTTCAAGAAGGTTGGGAACCACTGCTATAGAACGTAGCTATGGCTTTAAAAAAAGCTTCTAATTATTGCTTCTAAAATTTGCTACTTTCATTCTCTAGATCGTGTGTTACTTTATTTTGAGCGCATAGAGTGCGCTAGGAAACTGAAAAAGAAAAGGTTAAAGCATTCATATTTCGCTGAAATGTAAAGAATTTTTTTTCTACATTTTCGATGGCTCTAAAACAAAAGCACAGGCTGTCATTTTTCCCTGCTATACTAAAACAGATTTATAAAACAAAAATCGAATACAACATTCCAAGGGATCTGGTAATAAGCTTGCCAGACGAATCGAATTCGACCCAACAAAAACTTAACCCACTTAAAACTAATTCAAAGCTTGTTAATAACTTCAAAGTCATTTTCTGGTGAATTTTTACTCAATCAAACAATTCTTCTTTCCATGGTTTAACAACATTTATTTAATTCTTTTAACTTTTTATATGAACTCTAAGAATTATTTTCCAAATTAATTTTTAATTTTCTTATTCTTTTTTAGTTTAAATAGTTAAGAACCCTAAATCAATCTTAAACAACAGTCATTGAAATTCATCTAATATATTACGAGCCTTTCCAGATCTTTGCCATACAATTGTTGTTTCAAATCTTATTCTAATTCTTAAACTTTCTTTTCGTAGATGTTAACAAATCAAGTACAAAATCTTATATTTAATTAAAATTTGATTTAACTTAAAGTTCCATTTAAAATATTTCATTTTAAAACTGGCAGTGACTAGATGCTTTAATCACTTCTTACTAAATTAACTACATAGGTTGGATGTTTAAATTATACTATTCCATATTTAACTAACTACATTATATGTGTTTTTGGGAACAGACGTTGGCAGTGTCATATATTTGCTTTAAGTAACATTTTAATTGGATGGAGTACATGAACATAGGTTTCAGTGGAAGGAATAAGTATTGTTCTGCCTGTTGGCTTTCTTTTTTCATGAACAATTGAATTAAGTTTGTTGTGGTCTGGAACCACTTCAAAGGTTGACAAAATGAAATCTATACAATGTGGTTCATCAGTAGTGGTGTGTTGGCAGTGGGATACGAGCTCGGTCTTCTGTTTTTGTTAAACGTTTGGTAGTCCTCGATGGCAGGACAGGACAATGTTGTATCCACATAGCCAATTGGTGGTATAGACACACCACTTGGCCTACGTGGACTGGAGAATGAATCCGAAATAACCTCAAGAAGTGCTTCGTCACTGCAAAAGAAATATGTAAATTTGAAAAATATGTTTTGCAACAATGTCTATTTATTTTATGTTAATCTGCTTTTTCCTCAATCCCAGCCTTTAAACCTCTTCTCTTTAATTTAGCTATGCAAAACATCGTAGCAAATTCTGCTAATCCTGCACAAAACAGGCTGCAGGAAGTATCTGCTCTCCTATATTTGACCTCAAGTGGGATGCTCTGTATGTTAAATGGTTGCGAGAAAATACACACCTGTGATAACGGTGGTTTTCAAGTAGTGTTCCTGTAGCAAATCGTAATTTTTTTGGTGATTCCAAACTCGAAGAACGTGTCAACGAATTACGTGGAATATTTTTGTTTTTCAATGAACTCCGTATTCCCGCCGCTAGGTCGTCAATTTGATTCTGCTTAATAGTGCCTTGGATGTATTTGTTCAAGGCACGCGAGCCTCTTCGCTGTGAACGTTCATATGTTCGTCTTATGCGAGCTTCCTCGTCTTCTCCCAGCAGCCAATATGTTCGTTGATCCCCTTTGCCTTTCATCGGAATGATTCCACGTTCCTGTAGGAAATATTGAATAATTTGGTAACAATAAAGCTAACTTATGTTTAAAATCAACCTGGTATTGATATCCACCCAGTTTGTCAAGCAGTGTCTTGCACTGGGAACTGCAGTGAATTTTCAAAGGAACTCCTGTGGATTCCATCCGAGAGGCAGTGTTGACAGTGTCGCCAAATAAGCAATAGCGAGGCATTTTTAAGCCAACAACGCCAGCACATACAGGACCAGTATGTATGCCAACACGAAGAAGAAGTTTATTTGTAGGACGATGTCGTATTTTAAATTCAGTAATCGCATCCAGCAGGTGCAGTGACATTGTAGCTATTTCCGCTGCGTGTAGGTCACCATTGCGAATCGGAAGACCAGATACCTTGAGTTAAAGAAAAACATTTTTTTTGTATCGTGCAGTTAAAAAATGGCGGCTATCTGGTAGTATAATAGATAGACATAGATATTTAGGGCTGAGTGTTGCAGCTAGCATTTTAAGACCATCAACCAAAAACCAAAGATTCCCGTGCAGTGTCAGGTTAGAATAGCACTGCAGCGCCTCCCCGCTTGTCGTAAAAGGCGACTAAAGGAGCAATCATATCTAGACGACTAACATCAAAGTGAGTCTAGCGACACACATACCACCTAAAAACTCTCCCCAAGTATGCATGCAGATCCCGGGGTTTACACGACTGGAGATTACCGGTGTAGTAAAAGGGAAATCAAACTCATTAAATGGAGCATGCATGTGTCGAAAAGGATGAAAGGAAAATTTTTGAAAAATTTTGAGCATTATGGAAGTACTTGCAATCATAAGAAGCACTACCCCGCCAGGCAGTTCCATTGCTATGCATGGAGCTGATCCTGGACCGAGCAGCAATGTTCGGGTCAGAGCTATACGGATTCCGGGGGCTAGCAAAGTAATGCGACGAGTTGGACGAAAATTTAGAGTCGCGAGTTGGAACGTTGGAAGTATGACTGGTAGAAGTCTTGAACTCGAAGAGATGATGAGAAGGAGGCGAGTGGACATCTTGTGTGTTCAGGAAACGAAATGGCGAAACACAGCAAACAAAGCCCGTTTCTTAGATGTAAAGACCAAGGCTTACAAGATGTTCTACTATGGAACAGAACAAGGTAGGAACGGAGTCGGTATCATCCTTGACCAAAGTTTATATAACAGCGTGTTGACCATTTTGAAGTCCAGTGACCGTTTGATGTCTCTTAAATTGGTGATGGAAGGAAAGGTCTGGAATATCATCAGTGCATATGCTCCCCAAATAGGGTGTGAGCAGGAGGAAAAAGATGCATTCTGGCTTGATTTTCATAACCTACTTAAGAACATCCCAAAAGAAGAGTATTTGTTTGTTGGAGGAGATTTGAATGGACATGTCGGGAAGACAAACGAGGATTATGAAGACTGCCATGGAGGTTTTGGATTCGGCGCCAGGAACACTCCTGGTGAAGATATTCTAAATATGTGCAAGTCATACGGTCTAATCGTACTAAATACCATGTTCATCAAACAAGACCGACACCTTATCACTTACAGCAGTGGAGGAAATGAAACCCAGATTGATTTCCATTTGGTAACCAATTACATGAAATCTCGGGTGAAAGACTGCAAAGTGATACTAGGAGAAGCTGCCGCTCAACAACACCGTCTTCTTTTAACAGAATTTTTTACGGATGCGGTGAAGGGAGTCAAACAAACAAAGGCTCCTAGGAGAATCAAGTGGTACAATCTGGAGAAAACAAAAGGACAGCAATTCATTTCGTATATGCGAAGTCAGCTGTGTAATACCATCGACGCAGTTTCAAATACAATGACGGCACAAAATATGTGGGATCGCCTACAACGAACCTGCTTAGAGAGAGCCAAATCACTGTTAGGAGTCTCAAAAGGACACCACCAACAAGCTAAAGAAACCTGGTGGTGGGATGATGAAGCTAAAGCAGTGATTAGAAAGAAGAAAGCAGCTTTCCAAGCTTGGTCGAAGTGCCCCTCAAGAAATACAAATGAAAAAGCGCGTCTCAAAATGGAATACAAGAGCTGCAGAAAAGAAGCGAAGAAAAAGTGCGCCCAACTTCAAGCAAAAAGCATGGAGGGCCTGTATCGAGAGCTGGAAGAGATTTCTGCCCCAGCTGCTGAAGCAAATCAGGCAATCCAAGAGCTAAGACAAAGCAACTTGAATAAGGGAGCAACCATTTTCAAAATAGCCGCTCAGAGAAGGAGAAATGCGCAGGAGATTCGTTCGCCGAAGTTCATAAATGATGCTCAAGGACTGCTACTTGTGGATGACGACAAAATTCTTCACAGGTGGCGACAGTATTGTGATGATCTTTTGAATGAACAGTTTCCTCGGCGCCACTTTCCAACAGCTGCACCTAACTTTACGGAAGTATCCGACGTCACAGTCGAAGAAGTTGGGGAGGCAGTTAAGAGCTCCAAAAAAGGCAAAGCGATTGGGCCAGACGAGGTACCATATGAGTTTTGGAAAAATATGGGAGACATCGGGTTGAGATGGCTCACGATTCTCATCTCCAAACTTATAAGAGGTGATAGTTTGCCTAATCAATGGAGGGAAAGTTTTCTTCTTCCAATGTACAAGGGAAAGGGAGATACCAGAAGCTGTGACAACTATCGTTCGATCAAGTTGATGTCCCACACTATGAAGATCGTTGAGCGGGTTTTGGATAGCCGACTGCGGAAAATAATAAGGCTGTCTGATGACCAATGCGGGTTTGTCGCGGGTAAGTCAACTACAGACGCAATCCAAAGTATAAGGATCATTATGGAAAAACACCGAGATGCCTTAGAGGATTTGCATATTGTGTTGGTTGACTTCGAAAAAGCATTCAATCGACAACCACGAGATCTGATATGGGTGGCCCTCAGACACCGAGGAGTTCCTGAAGCCTATGTGCGAATAATTATGGACATGTACGAGGGAGCAGTTACAAAAGTGAGATGCCCAGCTGGAGTCACCGAAGAATTCCAAATAACAGTAGGTGTACATCAGGAAAAGTGTATCTTGAGTCCACTGCTCTTTATTGCTGTTCTGGATTATTTGCTCGAAGGAAAAGTAACGGACAATAAAGTAAAACAATTATTCTTTGCTGACGATGGAGCCATCATAAGCGAGGATCCTACATCCCTGCAACGAGCACTTGACGTTTGGATTGTTGTTCTGGAAGGAAATGGGTACCGTATTAGCGCTAAAAAGACTGAATACCTGTGCTGCCCTTTTTCTGATCCAGACAAGCCTATTCCAGACATTTATTTGAATGGAAATGTGCTTCCCAAGTGTGAAAAGTTTAAATATCTGGGATCTATGATCAATAGTGAAGCAACTTGTGATGACGACATCAATCATCGAGCAAGCGTAGGGTGGATGAAGTGGCGAGAAAACTCCGCTTTCTTCTGTGATCGAAAAATGCCCACTAAGCTGATGGGAAGACTCTACACAGCAGTTGTCCGTCCAGCTCTGACATACGGTTCACAATGTTGGACAATGTACAAAAAGTATGAGAGCAAATTGACGGCAGCCGAAATGAAGATGCTTCGGATGACAGCAGGAGTAACAAAGCTTGATCGAATTAGAAGTACTAAGATCCGTGGAAGCCTTCATGTCAAAAGTACCATCTTGGACAAAATTCAGCACGACCGGCTCAGTTGGTATTGTCATGTTCAAAGGAGAGATCCGCAGAACCCCGTCCAAAAGGCAATATCGTACAACGTTTCAACAAATTCGCGACGAAAAAGAAAAGGCAGGCCAAAACACTCCTGGTACAAGCAAATGCAAAAACAGCAGCATTTGGTTGGCCTCAGACATGAACAATCCAAAACCGGGAGGCTTGCCGACGCTTTCTGAGGTCAACGCGGCGTACCCCACAGGCGGATCACTAGTGTGAAGCAGAAAAGTGGGAGAGTTGTGATCGCTTCAAGATCACTACTCGTAATGCCGGAAATGGAAAGAAGAAGAACCAAAAACCAAAGAAAAAAAACATTGGTCCAGGCGATAACAAAATTGTCGTCCGAGCGAAGGATGGATTATGAGAACCGCCTGCGCTTGCTCAAGTAGGTTAAGAAGAAGACCACTAATACTCGTAAAATTGAGGAATGCAGATCTTTTTTAGCAGGAAAAAGGTACGAAACTTGTATAAAGGAACGAAATAATAAACATCTGATACAGAAAATATGGTCATGGGAACCTTGTAGTAGACACGCAGGAGTTGACAGCCAAAGAACGACCAGTACTCTAGTCAATCTGGATTACAACACAGAAAATGTCATTCTATGAGCCATCGTCATCATCTATCGCCGATTGCCTGTCAGATCTTTTTGGTAGCCATACAGGTGATGGTGTTTGTCCATCTAGTGTTCGTTGTCTTTATAGCATCTTGCCTTAGCTTAAGTTTACACGTAGCTATAGGCATGCCAATGACCCTGTGAAATTAAGCAGCTGTGGAAACAATGGCCAAAATACGATAGGAACGGATCTGAAAAGCTACTATCCTTGAATAGGGCTTCACTACGATCGCTTATCAGTATTATAACAGAATACTACAGAATAATACAGAATACTACAGAACCTACTAGGCTACTACAAAAAGAAAATGGGTCTTTGCACAAACGACTTGTTGCAGAGGATGCAATGACGAAGATGAACTTGAGGATAACACTCACTTCCCTTATCACTCACTGCCCAGGAATCTGCCAAACCAGGAAAAAATTTGTAGGCAATTATTTCTTCAACGAACTAGAAGAATTATCAGACACTCCAAGAAACAGCCTGTTGAACTTTATTAAGGCCACAAAATGTTTAAGAACTGAAAAACCATAAACTCATAGGTTCTTAGGACGTTACAATTCTCCATGGTATCACAATGGATCTACATTGATTTAAGTGTGGAAGAAATAAGATCAACCGTCACCCCATTCTTGTAGAAACATTACCAAGTGATTTACGGGCTGCTTGGCTCTCTGAGGAAATGCGAATACTTGTTGCAGATATCCTGTTTTCTATTTCCCATGATACCAGTAAGACCTCTTAGATCACCTGGACTTCCACTTGGGACGCGCTAACGCTATAGTGATTTAGAGGTCAGAATGACTGACTAATACTTAGCTCAGTACATATTGCCACCAACTATGTCCTTGGATCACGAGCCGTCATCGTCAGTGTGAAAATGAATTGAATCATCTTGTAAGAAATCCGTATCGTTCCGTGTGCTTCTTGGTGGAATGGTGAATTGGAAGTTCTTATCGAAAACCAGTTGAGGGGTGGTGTAGTCTGAACGACTTGGTATTGATCCGAATAAGCTCAGAATGGTAAACTGACCAACTGAGTAATTAGTTCGTAGGAAAATGGCGCTGAGACGAATGGCCGTTGTACGTCTGATGCAGCTGAAGGTGTTGAGGGAAGAGCTCCACTGACACATATGCTAGCTGATCTTAGGACTTTGCTTAGCCTGTCGCAATAAATGGTTTTTTCCAAGGCTGTCCACCATATTGTTTCCTAGTAACTAATAACCCAGTATTCGACTGACGACCGCTGTATATAACAAGTGGGTTCTTGGGTCTTACCCATAAAGTCCCTCCTAACTATAACGTCAAACGTTTAAAAAAGAACTGTGCAAACATTACTGTAACTAAAATTTTCGTACTCAAGCTTTAAATTTTTTTTCTTGGCTTACATTCATGTCTAGATTTTTTTGTCAAATTTCGAATATTTTTTTATTAAAATATATTTGGAGATTGCTTGGAGCAGACAAATTTTTTGTGAAAATTAAATTAATAATGAATTCGCAAACAAACAAGATATTTCCATTCCTCTTAGATGTGCTTAGCCATAAGCCTGACTTGGGTAGGTTTACTTTAACGTTGATTACGTATGTACTTAAAATATATATGTAAATGAAAACAAAAATTCATTAATTTTAGAGGAAACCCATAAGGTTTTGTTGGATAATTTGAGGACCAAATTGAAAGAAGAAGACATCAAACTGAGGAATGTAAAAAGCGAATTTGAGGACGCTCTGGAAATTGGCCAAAATCTTGGTGTTATAAGGATTGTTGAGGATAGCATATGGATGCCTATTTTTTCAGAGAAAAAAGAACATACTAGCAACAATCCATCGGTAAGAATTTATTGTAGTTCGATTAAAATGTACTCCTAAAATCATTTCTTTGTCAAAAAAAAGGCTGCGAATGCAAAAGCAGACAAACCAATGAGATCCCGAAGCAGCAAAAGTAGTCGACAAAGCCGCAGCAGAAGCAGTCGACGAAGCAGCAGCAGAAGCACTCGAGGTCGGGCCAATCGCAGGATTAGCCGAAGAAGGCGTAGCAAGAGCGCCCATTGATAAATTCGTCCTGATACTATTGTAACTTGAAGCATAAATAAAATTCATTATTGTACCAGCATATTATTGATTCTCTATCACGTCAGTCCGACGCCGACGGTTGTCAACACATTGTTCTCATAAAACGGTCCAAATATCGCTCTTAGCGTTTATATTTCCAGACTACCGAGGAACGGTTTCCTCAACTGCTTAAGAAAATTTTATTTCCTTGCTCTTGTCTTTAGAAGCAATTTGCTAAGGTAGTTCAACGGTTTTATTTTTGGAGCCCTGAAAGACTTCCTTCACGGTTTTTTGGATTTTTCCAGTTCCAAACAAAAAATGCTGATTTATATGCATTTTTTTGTACAGGTGTGTTTTGGTCTGCCTTTCTGTTTTGATGAAAGTTGTATCTTGTATGATAAAATAATGTTCTCTGGATCTCACTGTTTGGACTATAGGCATGCCTGGATCAAAAATCGGTCAAACGAAGTATTTATGGTGATGATTCGTCCATTACATTGGTTAATAGCAATATTTATGGTTTGATTTCCCACACTAACTATTGAACTCGTTTCACCATATTCCGTTTCTCTTTATGAAGGGTTTAAAAAAACGTAGATTTCTCTAGGATTTTGCTGAAGCGAGTTTAGGTTGCGAACACGCATGAGAAATGGCGTTTTTTTTTCATATGACGGGATGTATGTATGGTGGTTTCGTGGTCGAGCTTTTTAAAAGAATCGAAAATAGAGATTTTTTAGTCAGCTACATCCAATCAACAAGTCGCGATATATGATGCTTAGCATGATAGCCACTTAATGTATATGATGTTTGTTCAGATTGCATTTCAAACGATATTCAATTGATCGAAACCTTCCAACACCACATTACATTTAACAGCACTCATTTGGGCTTAAACACAGAAGAACATCGAAAACACTGTAGAAGTGTCTTGGATTGATGGCAACGTATTTTATCTGATTGGAGGTTGCCTCGTTTGGATACCATCAAATGGTTTTCTGAAACTTGAAAGACGCGCAGAGCTTGCAACTAAATTGAAGCCCAAAGGGACTTCAATTAGACTGAGACTGCAAATGCTGGCTGTGGAAACAACGCTTAGAGGTAACGTCTGTTTAAGTTGTGAAGACGTAAATGTAAGTTATAATAATATTCGGCAATTCAGCTTCAAATGAACTGGGCGATAGCTGAAGACCTTCAATTATATGACCTCGAACTACAAACACACATCGGCTAAATATTTTTCTACTGCCTTTTCCGTTAATGAAAGAGAGTATTCGGAGCGTTATTGCTGACATACGGCCATAAGAAACAGCAATAACAACAAACCATCAAAACCGCTGCCTGTGAGAGAACAAGGGCTGCTTTCGACCAGTATAACGAGATTTACAAGGAGAAAAGACCGGAAGAACACTGAGCTCTCAAAAAGGAGCAGCATGAGAAGAAGGGTTGTAAGCCCCGAACTCAAGCCTGTAAAGACCAACAGAGAAACATAGTAATGAGTCGCAGTTGCTACTGAGGATCTGGAAAGACCACTTCCTCAGATGACTTTGGAGAATTCACGCTGCTCTGTCAAGGTCGGTAAAGAACTCACCGAGACCTTTGATGTTGAAAAAGATTTTATGCAAGGCGAAAAACTGTCATTCGTGTTCTTTAACATCATAATTGAAAAGATTTTACAAAGCTTAAACTTATTAGATAAAAAACACGCGGATTATCTCAACAACAAAACTCACCAAAACTTAAACGTCAACACCAGAGGTACAATCTTTCAAACGTCTGTACAGATACTCCCTTACACAGACGATATTGACGTAATGGGAAGAAAAAGCGTGATGTCATAGTTGCTTTTGCGAGCATTGAAACAGAAGCGGGAAAAATGGGCTTGATGGAAAAAAACCGGGGTAACCATTATAAGCCCTTGATCATCTCAGTCCTGCCTTATACGATGTCGAAGCGTAGACCTTATCAGAAGCGGATGAGGAGACCCTTGGTCGGTTTCGAAAGAAAAATTCTCCGAATGATCTTTGGTCCCGTATGCGAAGACAATGTGTGGAGAAGAATATATAACAACGAGCTGCATGAACGGAAGGGAAGACCTAGTATTAGGTGGCACAAGCTCAACCGCCTTAGAGTACAAAACTGGGGAGACTTCGCTCGAAATCGAAGTTGTTGTTGAAAGATCTTGGTTGAGGCTCAGGTTCACCCCGAACTGTAATGACCACCTAAGCAATTAAGGCCCCAAATGCTGCAAGAAGTAGTCGAAAATTGGGCCTCTCATTTCGAATTTATTTGCCAGCCGCGGTGACCACTTGTACGAAATAATTTTTAAAACATAAAGTGGCAAACCATAATTTTTAAACTAAATCGAAATTCTTATCCATAAAATTAAATTATGTGCGTTCAATTTATTCCTGAAAACAACACGTCTAAAAAAAGCTGTTTATGTATCCGAAGTTCGTGGTTTTGAAGCTTTTTTTGGAAGCCTTTGGATATAAGGGCTGATTGTAGTCCTGCAGCAGAGGCTTAAGAACTCATCAGGAGCTCATCTTTCATCATCTCTATACCTATATCTTGTGGTAGTATTGAAAAACCTTGAATGCTAAGTTACGCGTTTGCTAGTTTTTAATGCCGTCTCAGTTCTTTGTAGCAGTACTATAGTTATTTTGTTCATTTCAAAATTAACATGGCGTCTCTTTAACATCTAATAGGTTTGTTTTAACGTGAGTTCGAACTATCAGAAGATTGACAAGATCATACGCACTTTCTTTTTTTTTTTTTTTTTTATAAATAACGCGCACATCAAGGGGTTATGACTACCCTTATAATGTTATAAGAACACAGTGCGAGCCTTTAGGAAAATAGGAGAGGATTTAAAAAGACACCGATGCACGTAGCTTTTGAACTTTTGTGAATCGCAATGTAGAGGAAAAACAGGCTCAGGTAGAGCATTCCACATTCGAGTGGTGTGACTAAAATAAGAATCTCTTTATTTGACTGTACGCCCGAAGTTGGACTCAAGGTAAAACTGATGAGCATTCCAAGCGAGGCGGGTGTTGCGGCTAAATTGTTTCAAGGGAGGAATGCAGCTGGCTATTTCACTAGAGCACTGTTTGTGAAAAAAGCGATAAAAGCGAGACAGACAGGTGACGTTTCGACGATGATCAAGAGAATCAATCGATTCTACGATTGAACTATCACCTATCAATTTTAACGCTCTATTTTGTACCCTATCAAACAGGTGCAAAGATGTTTGAAGAGCACCTGACCAGATATGGGAGTTATACTCCAGTTTTGGGCGGATGAAGGCCTTATAAATTGTAGCCAGTTCGGAAGGGGTGAAGAACTTCCTGCATCGTCTCAAGAAGCCTAAGCATTTAGCAGCGTTTTTGGCGACTTCAAATGTGTGATCGTTCCAACGAAGATCATCGTTTACACACATGCCAAGTACTGACAGCTTTCCGGTTTCTTGGATGCAGGTACCATTCATGGATAATGGCAATGGGGGACTGTTAAGTTTCAACGACAAGAGACAGCATTGAGTTTTCGAAGCATTGAATTCTACTCGGTTTTTAAGACCCCTTGAAACAATGCTGTCAAGGTCAGAATTCAATGAGCTTATCATACGCAACCGTTCCAGTTCCACATCCGAGGAGCAGGGATGTGAATTTGGAAACGAATATGAAAAGCTGAGGGTCGAGTCGTCAGCGAAACAGTTAAGCGGATTAGAAGTTTCAGACAAGAGATCATTAATGAAAATGAGGAAGAGAGTCGGAGATAAAACGGAGCCCTGGGGCTCACCAGCATTTATGAAGTGGGTATCAGACTTGAAGCCATCCAACACAACTTGTATTGAAAGGCCGGAAAGGTAATTTCTAATCCAACGAAGAAGAGACTCATCGATACCAAAAGCACGCATTTTCGATAAAAGAGCCTGGATGCCAAACTCTATCAAATGCTTTAGAAATATCAAGCGCAATAATCTTACTTTCTCCAAAACAATGTAAAGATTGTTCCACTTTTCGGTGAGATAAGCATCATCAAGCAACATCATTCTTTCACATTTTGATTGCGCTTGCTCCTGTCAGTTTGCTGATAGTTTGAGCGCTTATAGCCCAGTTCACACTGTAAAATTAGTTGGACAGACTTCGTTTGATGGAAGTTGGATGGTCTGATGTAGTTTTCGTTCACACCTATCAAGCTTGTCGTCCAACTTTATGTCACATACCCTTCCACTCCATCCAACTTCTAGATTTTCAAAAAATTTTGAAAACCATCCAACAAATTGGACAAGCGGTCGTATGAAGAGTTCACACTATCAAGCATTGGCTTGTCAAACCTAAGTTTGTCCAACTAATTGTACAGTGTGAACGGGGCTATTCGGAACAGAATTTCAATAAAAACCTAGTTCTTCGAAAGCTTAGATAGAAAGCTTTGACTCTTTCAAGCTTGAGTCAAATCCAGGTTTCCATCTTTTTATCATTACGAGAAATCACATTCAGACTCCCCTGTGTAAAAGTACGCTAATACATGATTCATTAGCCAAGGGGCGCTTGAAGGGTGTTCAACCAGTCAATTCGGGTTTTCACTTGGATTTTCTTTTTGGGATCAGAAAAGTTCCCAATTGGAAAAAGCAGGACACAAGTAAATGTTTCCAAATGGCTGAAGGGCGAAGGTGAATTATTCAGGATTAAAATTATTTCAGCGCATTGAATTTCGAATTTTAAATTGACCGACTATTTGTACATTTATTTCAAAGACCAAACACAAACAAAGCCCTCAAGAAGTGAAATTTTCATTAATTACTTTTGTCGATTATAACCTCTCGGCCATAAGGTGGCTGCTGAGGTCTAAAATTGTTTACCAGCACCTTTCCTTTGCTATCTTTTACTGCCCAAAATCGTTGCAGTGATTGTTTGTCAATTGAAAAAATTTCATCAAGAACAATCCATCTAACTGCTTCAGAACATGGCGGAGTCGTAAGGGAACCTTCATAGGTAAAGAATTTCTTCCTCTTCTCTGTGCCCAAAATTGAATTCAAAGTTATAGGTTTCTCAAGAATTTGTTTCGAATTAAACTTCGTCAAATTTGGTAGCAAGTCCCATATTTCGTTGAGGCCAGACCTTTTTAGCTCACCATTCACTTGCTGAAACAAAACCGCCAGTACAACCAATCCAAACGGGTCTTTCAGTGCAGCTTCCATCGACGGCAATTTCACATTTTTCATCGCAATATGCATCTCAAGGTCATATCTCAAATCTTGTATCGAATGCTCCGATCCTTTTGTTGTTGGCGACCCCCAATGGAAATGAATATTTTCAATTTCGTATACTCTATTTCCTAAAGCAGCACCAGTAATGGAAGGATAACGTTCGTTGGAAGAACTTTTCTTCATTTCTAATTTGATAGTCTTGCCATTGTTTGTAAGAACCAAGGGCTGGCTCAATGGCGAATCGAAGTTTTTGAATGTTATTGGAAAATCCGCAGTTGGTTGTGCCTGAATATAGTTCAAAGCAATTGGAGATTGTTTTTTTCCACTGCACTGTACAAAATCGTGGAACCAATTTCTGGGGTTGTCGTAGTTATAGTGGCCTGCTGATTTAGAAATTACCGCCACCGATAAATGGACGATTCGAAAAAGCATGGGCTACGAAAACGATGACGGGTGTCACCACGAAACACTCAATGGGAATCAGTTGCCAAAGAGAACACATCAAATTTACTTAAGCTATAGCTTTACTCTTTCACCTATAAAAAGTGACACAAATCGACTAGTTTACTGACTTCGCTCCTATGATAATACAAAACGTAAAGTAATCTAAATTCAACTTCCTCCTCATTGAACACAGGGAACTTCAGAGATCCCGATAAATCCAAAGTACATACATAATTCAATTTCAATCTACCATCTAAAAGTCTATTTATTGAAAATACAAACTCACCACCATGTAAGCATCCCCAATAGTCTCGACTTTATACACATCGTAGTGTCCAATTATCGAATCGAAACACGTATACAAGTCGTTTAGGAAATCAACAACCTGTAGTGGGGTACTCTCAGCCGACATTGTCGTAAAGCCGACAATATCACTAAAATATATCGACACTTGTTCATAGCTCTCCGGGTCCACTTTGTTACCCTTCTTTAGTTGTTCGGCCACTGGACGTGGCAGCATCTCCAATAGCAATGCCTCAGTCTTTTTCTTCTCTTCTTGTAGTTGATCGGTTCGTTCGTCTACCAAAGCCTCTAGATTGTTAGCATACTTCTCCATCATGGACATCATATTATCGAATATATTTGGTTTCATTCCTTTTCGCAACGGACGTAACTTTGCACGGATTGCCTTGAAATCAGGTCTTTCCTCTGGCCTTTCACTCCAGCATTCACGCAAACACTCTCGCACACAATCGAACGAGGTCTCCAGTGGTTGAAGAGCTGGTCGGTATGGGTATAAGTAGTCCTGGACTTGAAGTACCTTATGCAAGCATTGCATAGGAGTGAGACCAGTCTCACCAAATGGTCCATGACGGACGTGGATCTCATACAAAACGATTCCAAAAGAATAAGAATCACCCTTTTGGGTGCCAGCTACCAGGGAACATGGTCCACTTCGCAACAGTTCGGGAGCACGATAGAGAAGCTCTATACACAAAAGAGAAAAAAAAAACACACAAAATGATTAAATGAATGATAAAACAGGCGTTTGACTTCACTTACTTGTACATTTGCTAGCCATACTTTGTAGGTCGGTAGAGTTATCCTCCAAACCCCTCTTGAAGTCGAATAACCCGAAATCACTTAATTTGACCACCCAGCGAGAGTCAATGAGGCAGTTCGATGTACACAGCGAGCCATGGTACCGAATAGGAGATTCGTGTAAATATATAACACCCTAAACGAACAAGGAGTTAAGTTAATACAAATAAATGAGATGGAAAATGAGGGGCTGAGTTAAGTGAAAGTGGCCATAATAGATGTTCAGAGGTTTAGTTTTTGCTTGGTTTTCATATCAGGACGGAGCATTTGGTAAGATTTATTTCACCTACTCATAGTTCAAGGCCTTGGATGTGAACTGTTTATTAACTTGTTAAACATCAATTGGAAATGAAGCAGTTTCATACACTAAACTAAAATAAAATTTTACACCAATACCAATAATGATATCAATATTTACGATGTTTGAAGGAAATAAGACCAATGACCTTTTGATCTGGACGTGACGCGAAACTAAATAGGGAAAGGAAAGGGCGAAGGTGTGGAAGGGGGGAGCCTGGCCAAAGTGCTTTTCATGGCAGAGTTATTACTTTTACATGACTTGCAAATTCTTCGACCAGTGAAAAAACAATAGCAGTTTTTCAACTCCGTGGATGCTGCAGTTAGAGTTCCCTTGGAGAACAACGAAAAAAATTTTGGCGTAGAAAAATATTATTGCAAACACCAGGGAAGTTTTAACTGTGGATAAAAAGTTTGTAGTGTTAGAGCATATGAAGGCTGAGTTAGAGCTTTTCCAACTGTCAATTAAATACTGCAGTAGCTTCTAGTTTAAAAAAAATAAAATCCGGCTATTGGATGTACCTGCGACATAAGACTCTCGACCTCACGTAATAAGCTACGGCAAGGTCAACACATGTGACCTGCTCAATCCCTTTACAGACCCACCGCTGCAGCCGAAGATTTTACGGAGGTTAAAGAATTTTATAAAGCAAACATATTCGCCATTCAAGTAGTGCGATGAAATGGGGCCGGCAAATTGAGATGTTTCGCTTCTGCATTCACCGTCCGAAGATTATGATTAAGAATATGTCGTCATCCAATGGTCAGTGAGTATGCACCTTATGACCATTTGCAAAAAGGCTGAATTAAATGGCAATGTCCCAGATATGATGTGGAAATAGTTTTTTTTTTACAAAATTACAAATAAAATGAATAACGAAACAGAGCGGGTAGCCCCATTTCTCAGAACCATGCCTTGTGATGAATAAAATTTTTTGATGATTCCAAATGGCTAATCGAGAAACTTCTATCCTCGAAAGCGATACCGAGGAACACTGTTGATATTCGAATTTCGAAGCTCCTACGCAACAGTCAAATATGCTAACCATTGCGCCACGGGCACCACAATGTACAACTAATAGAAAATCTTTAGAGACACCTCCGACATGGCTGAGGTGCTGGATTTAGATGTGTTTTGACATTCCCAGATTCGTAGTGGCACCTATCGACTTCAAAACAAACTACCTTTTAACTTTGGACGACACATTACGTAAAAGCAATACACTGTAAAATATTAAGTTAAGCAAAGTGAAAAGATTAACTCGAGTCGCAATCTTGTTTATAGCCATGGTACAAAGGAGGATATCCATCCAAGCCGCAGCCTCTGACACTTTCGTTTTAACTCGGCCACCAATGACAAAAGAGGACTCATTGGTGTTGTTATAGACATGCAAACGAAACCAAACAAAAAGCAGACGGAGATATCAAGGGCTTACGAGTTCTAGAAGCAGACGTCTACATGTTTTTACTAACGGAATGAGGGAAACAAGGAATTCTCGATAAAAGAAATTCCGAGAAAGTTTTTCGAATCATAAAAAGATCATGCCAGGGTGGTAAGGTAAGAGAAAAAGTACATGGCGATGATGATACGAATTTAGCAGATCATGAAGGAAGTTGACATGGACACGCAACATATAGTAGTCAATTTAAGGATGCGCGTTAATCTTTTGAATCGAGAAGTTTAACAGTCACTTTAAAATTCAAATACTAACTCTACTAGTCCAGCGAATATTTCACCACAATACCTTGTGAGGAATGATGGGGACCAACAATTTGTTGCTGATTCCGAACTGCTAATTAAGAAAGCGCCTTTCATGGCAATGAATTTACTATCGGAGGAATTGCCAATTCCTCATGAAAGACATGCTAGCTCCCACTAGCCCACTCTGAACGTAAACTTAATTTTGCCAAAACAAATTTCAACGGTATTAATGCTTGGCTGAATACCATTAATTGGGAAATGTAATTTTATAATAAGAGTCTAAATTTTGTCTATAATCGATTTATCGAGATTATCATGACAGGGGTTGGAATGTTTGTTCCGTTGTCTTCGATCAAAAAATACAGTAAGCCTCCTTGGTATAATAGACAATTGTCTCATTTAAAAAACAAAAGAACTAAAGCTTTCAAAAAATAAAAAAAATCTGGTAGCGATTCTGATTACGAAAATTTCTGCAAATTTCGAAAGGATTTCAATGTTTTAAGTAAGTTTTTACACAAAATTTATATTATGGTCATTGAAAGTAAGTTTAAAGTTGATAGTAGATATTTTTGGCCTTACATAAAGTCATAGTGCTGTACTTATGGTTTACCTGAGACAATGGTGTACGGCTCTAGTCAGTGGCGTAGCGAGGGGGGGGGGGGGGGCGGGGGGCGGTCCGCCCCGGGCGGCAGTGTTTAGGGGGCGGCAAAATTTAACAATAAGTAATAAAAATATTTTGCAAATACTTGAACTATTTTATATTTTTATCGCAACTACAAATTTGGACCGATTGAAAAGAGCACGGCACGGAGTTTTCAATTACTTATTTGGTGACGAATTCGACACACAATTGTTGCCTCAACATTATTAGCGTTTGGCTACAGCAACTACAGACAAAAGCTTAAAATGGGTTCAAGACACGCGGTGGAGTGCAAGAGCCGATGCTGTAAATGTGACATGGCATCATTACAAAGATATTCTCGTCGCTTTGGAAAAACTGACAGAGGCAGGTGAAAGTTTAAACAGCAGAACAGATGCAGGTGCTTTAATAGTTTTGATGCAGTCATTTTCCTTCCTTTGTTTTTTGGGCCTGTGGCAACCTGTGCTACATGAAGTGAATGATGCACAAAAATATTTACAAACAAAAGGACTTGACATAAAATTGTGCGCTCAGAAAATAAATGCTTTGCAGATGATATTGACAGAGAAAAGAGAGAAATGGGCAAATGGTGCAGTAGGTTATGCAAAAAATATGTGTGAAGAACTTGGATATTCCATAAAACCACGGAGGCGTATAACAAGAAAGCATATTTTCGATGACGGAACTAGAGATGCTAACTTGTCTGGTGAAAATGAGTTGAGACGAAAGCTGTTTTCTTCGTTAGATAGAGTGATTGTAGAAATTCGTGAGCGTTTTCAACAGCTAAAGAATTTAACGGATAAGTTTGCATATCTAACGCCGGCTATATTATTAGATCCAGACAACACTGAATGCAATTTAGACTACGCATCTGACGAAATTGACGAGCAGGATTTCAAGCTGGAAAGACTTTGACTGCGGACTTTCGTTGCTGCTACAGGTAACGAAAATAAATTGATTAATGCAGACTCACTTGAGTTATTTAAATTTATTGTTAAATCCAAGCTGGAAGATACTCTGCCCAATATTTTAATAATGTTCCGAATATTTTTCACAGTTGCCATAAGCAATGCCAGCTGTGAGAGAAGTTTTTCAAAATTGAAATTGATTAAAAATTATTTAAGATCGACAATGAGTTGTCTAAGACTAACTAACTTGGCTATTTTGTCTATTGAGCAAGCGGTGTGTGATGCGATAGACATTGACCGGGCAATAAAAGACTTTGCTCTTAAAAAAAGTAGACGTGTAAATTTTTAATTTAATAAATTTTAATTCAATTCTAACAAATACTCATATTACTTTTCAGTAAAAATAAGAATATACCATTTTAGTATACTTCTTGTTCTAATCAAAAAATGATTTTATTTAATCTTGTCGATCCGATTTACCTAAGTTTTAAGTTATATCAATTAGTGGTTAAAGTAAAAGAACTTTGAATTAATAAACGTGATTGTAAAACTTAGATAAACTTTTTTATTTAAAATCTTATCTGTATACAGCGCTCCTGAGAAAAGTATTTCTTAGGTTTTGCTATCTTTTATGTGCAATTAACCGGGAAAGTTAGTTATTGAAACCCGGTTACGTGCCTGATAAAAGGACCCGCTTTAATTAATTGTGTTTTTGTTGGACATTGATGACATTTCAATTGCTTCTGTGCTGATTTTGAAACAAAACAAGGAAAATTTTATTTTTATTTTGTGTAAGTAAGGTAGTTATCTGAAAAAAATGCGTACTTATTAGATAAACGTGTTGATAAATAGAGGGCGTTAAGTGGGTTGGGTAAATATCCAATAGGTATTTAACAGGGTTAATTTGTGAGCAATATCAAAATAACAAGCGTAGAAGAAGATTACTTACATAAACGGGCTGTGCATCATAGCTGGGAGGTAAATAAACGGAAACTACTGTAATGCAAAATATTTATGACTGCTCTCACCGAAAAGTTCTCTATAATTAATGTATGTAATGTATAGTATACATTAAATTAAAATACCTAAATAAAAGGGCGGCAAAATTGTCTTCCGCCCCGGGCGGCAGACACCCACGCTACGCCACTGGCTCTAGTGTCGCAAATGTTACTCAATCAGCGTGTGAACTTTTTGCTCAGTAAATAAGGCAAGAATCTCGGAATTTGAGATACCCAGCTGTAAATTTGTATAGACTACTATTTTGACATCACAAAAGTTGTATCAAAACCTACATACTGTAGGGCGCCAGCGTCTATTGAAAACAAAAGGTCAAAGGTCACAAAAATCCATTCGCAAATATCTCGTTTCCTATGGATTTTTTGCTATTTGTGTCTATTACAATATGGTAGTAGATTAAATTCTCTACAACTTTTGCCTCAAAAGTTTTTTAATACGTTGAACCGTTTTCGAGATAGAGGACAGAGCGCGCACGTTAGAGCATAATTCTACGAAAAACGAAAATTAATTTTTTTTCAGCGCCTACCACGACGCACGATAGCCATAAACTAAACCTTCGGCTTCATGATGGACTTACCAATATGCTATCAAAAGCTTGGTACGATAGTAAAAAATTAGACCCCGAAGCAGAAATACTAAGAATTGTAGAAGCTGTAGCAGCTGTCATAAGAGAAGATATCCGTTCATCAATAGTTGAAAGCAAATCTTATCCACCTCCCAGTAAAATGTTGGATAATATTAATCAAGAAGTTCCTAAAACATTATTGCATTTCTTACAAGAAGTTATGGCGAAAAACAAAAAGGGAAAAATAGATAAATTAAAAGCGAAATTTACATCAATAAGAAATGCAATAATGGCGGCCATACGGAAATGAACTTTTTCATCACCGCTACTATTAAGCCTTTCTGTATTTCTTCATAGAAGATATATGGATCGAAAAGGCTATTGGATATTTTATCTAGTTTCGGATTTGCGAACGACCTTGAATTATGCTCTAACCTTGTGCACTCTGGCCTCTATCTCGAAAACGGTTCAACGTATAAAAAAACTTTTGAGGCAAAAGTTGTAGAGAATTTAATCTTCTACAATATTGTAATAGACACAAATAGCAAAAAACCGACAGGAAACGAGATATTTGTCAAAAAAAGACTTTTGTGACTTTTGACCTTTGATTTTCAATAGACGCTGATACCCTACAGTATGTAGATTTAGATACAACTTTTGTGGTGTCAAAATAGAAGTTTATACAAATTTACAGCTGGGTATCTCAAATTCCGAGGTGAACTTACAATAATGACTGGGCTATTATTTGGGTTCCAATCTATAAAACTAGATCAAAAAATAAAGTTGAAAACTACAGAGGTATAAGTAAGCTTTCAGCAATCCCAAAACTACTTGACAGTAATAAAAGATAAGCTTGAGTTCCTCGTAAAAGAGTATGTATATATCTGAGCTTCAGCATGGTTTTGTGAGTGGTAGATCCACCTCAACAAATCTTCTATATTGTTGCGTGGGCATTTGGGTCGCCAAACATTAAGCGTGTTCCCCAATTCAACAAGTCATTGCCATTGATGATGTCGCAAGAAAGGTTCACCTTTGCAATTGACACAAGAATTGGGCAACACCAAAATGCTTGGCGAGCAAGTTTCAACATGTTAATTGGCACAAGAGACGAACAACCTCTAAGTGCTTCTTGGACATTTCGGTCATCGGCAAGATTCAATTGGAAACGCGAATGATCGGGGAGTTCTATTCTGTTCACCAAACGAATCGGTCGTTTTGTTTAATATTCGTAATTCAGTGCTATCATAAAGTAAAAGCACAACATTTTGGCGCAGCCGGTGTTCGACCAGTAAAAGTAAATAATAATAATCGGTGCGGTGATTATAAAAAGAGAAAAAAAAAAATAATAAGAAAAACAGCGACTGTGAGCTCCACATCGTAACCGAACTGAAAACTTTTACCAAAAAAAAAAAAAAAAAACAAATAGTAAGCAGTGAGTGAAGTGAGTCAAACTAAAAGAAAAAAAAAAAACACAAAATCAAATTACTTCAGTGAATCACAGGTGAGTATATTTTCGTTTTTGTTTATACCCTTTTATTTTTGGCAAACAGTGTTAGCTCGAAATCCGAGATTTTTTTTTTTATATATATACATATATTTATTTCTTTTAAATATCTGGGTTCAAGGTCGTACCTGACCAACGTTTGAGATCTTGTTGGAGTAGGTCTAATAATTCTGTGACTCGAAATTCTGTGTTTTCCTTCAGTTCTATATTGATATGTTCTCCTCGAAAATTCAAGGTTGAAACAAATTTATGGCCACACATAGTGAGGGTAATATTGGAGAACTTATAGATCAGGTAGAACAGCTAAGAAAACTAATAAGGGATCAAGACCAGGAAATAGCTAGATTTAACGAGTCTCTATTAAACGAGATTAAGAAAAGAGTATCGTCAGATAGTTTTAAATTGATAAAATCTCAAATAACATCACGGTGGGGAAGGCTAACTAGATTAGAATCAGCCGATGCAATTCTAGAAAAATATTCCGAAATTCTAGATATCAATACCGAATCTTATGAAGAAAAGTTGCAAGATTTAACGAAAAATCTTACACAAAAGGAAAAGCACATTTTAAGTCTTAAAAGGCAGTTGGAAGACAGGGATAATTACGTCCTAGAAGCTCAAGAGTTGGTAGAAAATCTCACTAGGGAGAACATAAAGCACAAAAAAAAGATAGAACAATTGTCTGGAGTTATAGAGACCAATAGAGACAGTTTGACTGAGCTTGAAGAGTTGAAATCTTTTAGCGACAATCCTAGAGCGAAAGAGGTATTTACTACCAAAGCACTAGAAACAAAAATCTCGGAACTACAAGCTGAAATCAAACATCTGAAAGAGGAAATTCATGTCCGGAAACTAGAATCAAATAAATTAAGCCAAGAATTGATACTAATCAAAACAAATACAACCACGCTTAAAGGTTCTAGTTTCAACATGTCGTTTGAAAACATCAGCAAAGTAGTTTCCAGGTTAGTTCCAATTTTCTCGGGAGAACGAAATCAAGAACTGTCACAAAGAGTTCATGAATTTGTTAATGCTTGCGATCTGGCATTAAGAAGCGTGAAATCGGAAGAAGAAGAGATTCTAGTTGCTTTGATCTCCACACGCTTGGTGGGAGATGCCTTTGAACTGATTCGTTCAAACACGGTGAAAAAAATATCAGATTTGACCAAGCTGTTTAAGGATAGTTATTTAGTGCCAAAAACACTAGACTACGTCCTAAATGAGTTGAAACTGTCTCGCCAACTGCCAGGCGAAGAAGTTAAAACGTTCGCCAGACGTTTAGGCAAATTGCAGGCTACGGCGAACGAAATCATTGACGCGAGGTACCAGGCAAATGAATCGGTTGGTCTTAAAAACGAAGTTGCTAACACAGTGATAACAACTTTCAAAATAGGACTAGCCGATCCAGCTCTCCGCCAGTTCATGCTGGGGAGCAAAACAACCGACCTCAATGAAATAGCCGAAGAAGCCCGGAAAACAACGCTTCTTATTCAGCCAAACCCTTTCAGTCTTATGGGACTCCAAACTCCTGTGCATCACCCTCAATATCACTTAAATTACAGCCTACACGGCGCATATCCATCAACATCTTCTTTTTCCCTACCACAACAAGCCCCATCATTTTCTCTACCTCAGTCTTCAGGTTACCCAACCGAATACCTTCAGGCTATACATCAACAAGTGCCGCCTACCTTCGCTGGTGGAGTTCAAGAAAACAACCATCAACTCTTACACACTAAAAATCCGAGTTTTCACCCTGACAAAGAACCAATACGGTCAAGACACGATTCCAAGACAAAATGTGGTTTCTGTGGTAAGTTCAACCATACTTATGCGGACTGCCGAATAAGAAGAAACACACCATATTGTGAATCGTGTTCCTCCTACGGGCACACTTTAGATGTGTGTCCGAAATCAAGAGTTTTTGCGGTTCAAAGTCAGGTAAAATGTGTTTGGTGTGCTCGGATAGGGCATACCGAAGAAAAATGTTTTGCTAAGACTAACTACTTGGCCAGACAGGAAAAGGGAAACGGGAGAGGGGCCAGCAAAACCAACTAAGCTGTGCCCCTAACAAAACCAAAAGACTGCCTCATAAAATTAAAGAAGTAAAAGGAAATCAGGAACAACCTGATTCAGAAATCGGATTTTTCTTTTGCGAGCAAAATACGCTCGGCAACCGTACGACAGCAAACAAAAAACAAGCTAAAAAATATAGTAACCTACGAATGAGGATAAATTCTCTAGTCGTTGAAGGGCTTACAGTGATTCAATTTTTACTTTTGACCATTAGTTCGAAAGTAAGACAAACCATAAACGAAGCCAAAGAAATCATATCAAAAGGCTTGAATTTTGTAATTGCTGGGAGTGGGTTAATAAATAGAGGAATAATTTCCAAAGCAAAAATAAATACAATCAAGGAGAACGATGTATATGTTGAACTCCCTATGTCATTAGCTAAGACAGGAAAAATTTTAGTTTTAGTGGATACAGGAGCCGACACCAGTTTACTAAAATTGAGTGTTTTAAAAAACACAAAAAACATTTGTAGTAAAGAGATTAAGGAATTAGGAGGGGTCTTTGGTGGTAACGGAGTGACCTTAGGAACGGTCAGAGCAAATATATTTTCATCCCAAAAATTCATAGCAAAATGGCACATTATAGACGATAAAAATGATATTCCAGTTGATGGTATCCTAGGTCGGGATATACTTTGGAATAATTCCGTTATAGATACAGTGTCCAAAACCTTAAAATTTTTAAATAAAAATAAATCGGTTGTCTCTGAATATCCCCTAAGGCATGCGTTTGAGAGAAGTATTAGCTTGCAGTGCATGGCTAACAACGCACGTTTAGAACAACGAGAGATAAAAGCACGTACTCAAATGGTTGTGACTTTAAAAGTGCCATCAAAAACCCCTGAAATTCTAGTACACTCACAAGAAATCTACCCAGGCATATATTTGGCCAATACTGTGGTAAAAGTGAAGGACGGAAAAGTACAAGTACCCGTCCTGAATTCAACAACAAAAAATTTTTACATTGATGATAAGTTTACTCCAAAATTTAGCAATTTCAATCAATTTAAGATCTTAGACAATAAGTCTCCAAATATCTATAGCATACAAAGCTCAAAGCTACCATGTAAGAGAATAGATTCATTGCTAAAGGCATTAAAATTAAATCCTTCTATGAGTATTGAGGAAAGAGCTAGTATAGAAGAAATATGTAGTCAATACAATGATATATTTCATTTGGATGATGACCTTTTAAGCTATACCGATGTTCTTTCCCATAAAATAACTGTGAAAGTGGACCAAGGGCCAATAAATCAAAAACAGTATAGATTACCTCAAATTGCTAGAGATGAGATAAACTCACAAGTCAAAAAAATGCTTGACGATAGAGTTATTTCTACCAGTAAATCACCATGGAATTCTCCACTTTTGGTCGTTCCTAAGAAATCAGGACCTGACGGACAAAAGAAGTGGAGAGTGGTAGTTGATTTCCGCAAACTCAACGAGGTGTCAGTGAAAGATGTTTTTCCTCTGCCTAGAATAGAAGATATTCTCGACCAGTTAGGAAATAGTCGGTATTTCACTACTCTTGATTTGGCCAACGGTTACCACCAGGTCCTCATAGACAAAAAGGATCGAGAAAAAACGGCTTTTAGCACTAGTCTCGGTCATTATGAGTTCAACCGAATGCCGTTTGGACTTTCAGGAGCACCCGCCACTTTTCAAAGAATAATGAATAATATCTTGACGGGGCTCCACGGCATTGACTGTTTCGTCTATCTTGATGATATAGTGATTTATGCTAAGAATTTAGAAGATCATAACAAGAAGCTAGTTAATGTTTTTGGTAGACTAAGGGAGAGTCGTTTAAAACTCAACGTAGAGAAATGCAAGTTTCTTTGCAGAGAAGTGGTATACTTGGGCCACATCTGCTCTGAAGACGGCGCGAGACCTGACCCATCGAAGACTAGTTGCGTAACTAGCTACCCACCTCCCAATAATATCAAGGAAGTTCAGTCTTTTCTGGGATTTGTAAGTTATTACCGTAAGTTTGTACCAAATTTCGCAACTATAGCTTTTCCCATAAACAATCTCCTCCGAAAGAACACACAATTTAGGTGGAGTGACGAATGTAAACGGGCTTTTGAAGATCTAAAAAGGGCAGTAACATCCCCACCGGTTTTGATATACCCTGATTTTACTAAAACATTCATCCTTACGACTGATGCTAGTGGGGAAGCGTTGGGTGCAGTATTGTCACAGGGAAAAGTAGGGGAGGATAGGCCGATCGCTTTTGCTAGTAGATCGTTAAGTCCGAGCGAGAGGAGGTATTCGACCATAGAAAGGGAGCTTTTAGCTGTTGTGTGGGCGACTAAAAATTTCAGAACATATTTGCTAGGGCGACCGTTTATAGTCTACAGTGACCACCAACCACTGAAAGGAGTATTTAACGTGAAAGACCCAACAACTCGTCTTGTTAACTTTCACCACAAACTCTCAGAATACGATTACAAAATTGAGTACAAACCCGGGAAAATAAATACAAATGCGGACGCATTGAGTCGTATTTCTAGGCCTGAAGGTCAGTGTCTGGCAGTAACGAGGTTACAAGCAGCACGGGACCAAGTCAAAAATGCAAATAGTCGAAACTTACAGGGGGATGATAATATCACGGTGGTGAAAGAAGGTCAAGTCGATTCGGTTAAAAAGGGTACTGGGAATTGGACGTTTCTATCCAACCCAGACGAAATCCAAACAATATTAAAAGATTTCCATAACTCGCCACTGGGGGGCCACCAAGGTGGAAAAAAAACCTTCCAGCGCATCAGACGACAATACAGGTGGAAAGGTATGAACAAACAGATACTGGACTATGTAAAAGAGTGCCCAGAGTGTCAGAAAAATAAGAGTTCACTACTTACTAAAATGCCAATGGTTCTGACAGACACCCCATGCCTCCCGTTCGAAAAAGTATACATGGACATGGTCGGTGTACTTCCGTTGACGTATTCTGGTAACAGGTATATTTTGACTTTCCAGGACGACCTGACCAAGTATATGACATGCGTAGCAATTCCTGACGCGGAAGCATCGACTGTTGCAAGAGCTTTTTACGAGGAGATCGTTACAAGGTTCTGTATACCAAAAGTACTAGTCACAGATAATGGAACCAATTTTACTTCGAAACTTTTTTCGGAAACTTGTAAGCTTCTAGGAGTTAAAAAGGTTCACATTACCGCCTATCATCCACGAGCAAATGGCTCGCTGGAACGCAGTCACAGACCCTTAGCGGAATATCTAAGGAGTTTCGTTGACAATGATGACCGGTGCTGGGACCAATGGTTGAGACAGGCGATGCATGTTCACAATAACACCGAGCATTCAGCTACTAAGTTAACACCAACGAAAAGCTTGTATGGTTTTGAATTTGAAATGCCAACTAATTTAAAGGGCAAACCTGCACCCCTTTATAATAGCGAGCATTATCCAAAGCTTCTGAAACATCAGATACAAAAAACATACGAACTAGCGAGGAAAAACTTGGTGGTTGCTAAACAAAAAGCAAAGCAGCAATACGACCGACAGACAAACCCTGTTATGTTTGCTGTTGGAGAAAAAGTTATGCTCAAGAACCCTACTAGGAAAAATAAGTTCTCTCCAATTTGGTTAGGGCCCTATGAGGTGGTGTCCGTTAACTCAGTAAACACCACTATTTTATCCGGTAGGAAAGCCAAAAGGGTGCATAACAATCAACTCAAACGTTTTCACTGTCAGAAATAAATCAATTATCATATTTTTCAATAAATGTCTAATAATCAAATCCTTTTCAAAAGTTTACTTATTCCATAGTAATAATCCAAAGTTTTTCTTTTCAGGTATCAAAATAAATTTTATATTTCTAAGCAAAATTAAATTGTATATTATATTTACATTAAGTATTGTATTTCTTTTAAATTAAAAAAAACAAAGGGTAAAAGGAAGGAAACATTCAAAATGTATAGATTTATAATAATTTCATTGGTAGTTATAGGGGTAGATTTGTCTAGACCACCATACGAAATCGAACGTCTTCGGGAGTCACCGGTGTTTTTCGAGACAGTGGGGCGTGCAGTTTTTTACAAGGACACGTGGACGGTATTGACAAAGTTTACACCGTTGGAGTATCCGACCGTATTGGCAGCGACGGAGGACTGCATTGAAAAGGTGGGAAAAATCTGTCAAAATGTTCCTGACAGCCAATACCAGGAGCGTTGCGTGCGGAGGTTGCAACAGCTGGAGCTCAATCTTGACATGCTGAGGCAAGATGGCCAACGTTTAAACGCCATCTTTCAACTCCCCTCTAACCGTCAAAAACGAGCTCTGGACTTCATTGGAAAGTTTTCAAAATGGGCCTTTGGCACTATGGACAGCGAAGACTCACAGAAAGTGTATAGCCGGCTCCTGGTTTTAAAGAAGGATGAAGATGAGACCATCCAAGTTATGAAAAATCAAGTATCGGTTGTGTCCTCGAACTATGAAAAACTTTCTAAGCCTATTACGCAGCTGACATCCGAAATCGAAAACATAACGGCAGAAACAGAAGGATTGTCCAATGCAATTGGGAAAAGTCTGAGCAACATAGATAACGAAATCAACACGATGCAAATGAAGTTGGATATCAACGAACTTGTTGCACTTATTACGGCAAAGATGATAGAATTGCAACATCGTCAGTTCATTGAGCTATCTATTGTAGATGATCTCTACAAAAATAGACTGCATCCTTTTATCCTAAATGCAAGCAATTTAACTAAGACTTTGCAGGCAGCAGGTGTAAGAAGTGAAGACGTATTTGGGGATTTTACAATACTCCATCAAGCCGCCGACACGTCAGTTTTTCCTAACCAAGGCAGTTACTTTATAAAAATCATCATACCACTGCCGGAAAACTGTCGTTATGAGTTACATAAGGTATATCCAATGCCAGCAGTATACAATAAGGATTGGGATTTAGTAATCGACAACAGATTCGAGTACATCGCTGAATCCGAAAACCACGCACTATTTGGAATACTAAGTCATGATGATTTCGAGAGGTGCGTGCTGGTATCTGAGACAAAGGCAAACTCGACAGTGGCCATTTGCAGCTTCTATGCACCGCTGTTAACATCTGGTTCTAAGCATTGCTTAGTTGAACTTTTACAACATGCTGTTACATCCGAAACTAGTTGTAAATATGTTGCAGTCCCAGCAAACGATGGCGTCCTTCTTAAGATGTCAGCAGCTAACCACTGGTTTTTCAGTTGTAGAAAACCATTGATACTGAACCTAATGTGCGGTGGGATTCGTGAGCAGGCAACTCTTGAGGGGTTGGGAATATTCAAACTTCATCAACCTTGCGACGCCAACACTAAAGAACTGAAATTCTCATACCAACGAAATTTCGCAACACTTGCGGAATACAAGCAGCCTTTGGTTAACCACTCACAGCTCTTGGAGGACCTGAGAGACCCAATTCGAGCCAAAAGCCAACCAACTACGTTGAAACCATGGAATTTCAGAGTGGGAGACCACAAGAAAATAATCAGCGATGAAGAGCCAAAACGAATCAGCAAAACTAAAAGAGCACCTGAAGCACCAACTCGCCAGTCGAATAAGGGAGCTACGTATGCGTGTGTCTAAGTTTCGTTTGGGTTTTTTTTTTTTTGTTTGCTATAATATAATGATGGTTTCCTTCCCATGTAAATGTAGATTTAAAGAAAAATTATTTTTATCAGTAAATTTTTATAAATTGTAAAATCAAAAGAAAAAAAAAATGTTTAAAATTAAATTTTAGATTTTATGCCACAATAAAAAAAAAAAAAAAGGAAAAATGTTTATTTATGTCAATTAATTTATATAAATTGCAGAACATACATCTGCGTAAACTGAAAATCTCTTCAGATTAAAATAAATATTAAATTTATTTGATTAAAGACAAATTTGTGTAAAAAAAAAAAACATATAAAAACAATAATATTGAGTCAATACACCTCAATAATTTTTCACTTTGTAATTTCAGTAAAATTATTAAAATTTGTGTAATGTATAGGTTAGTTTGTGTATGTTAAAGGTTATAATATAAGATAGTCTATAAGTTGAAATAATCTGTTAGTTTTAAGTTACATACATAAATACTTGGAAAATAAATATGGAACACTGATGTTCGCGTTTCCGATTGAAACTTTCCCTGAGGGTGGAGGAATGTTGCGTGTGCATTTGGGTCGCCAAACATTAAGCGTGTTCCCCAATTCAACAAGTCATTGCCATTGATGATGTCGCAAGAAAGGTTCACCTTTGCAATTGACACAAGAATTGGGCAACACCAAAATGCTTGGCGAGCAAGTTTCAACATGTTAATTGGCACAAGAGACGAACAACCTCTAAGTGCTTCTTGGACATTTCGGTCATCGGCAAGATTCAATTGGAAACGCGAATGATCGGGGAGTTCTATTCTGTTCACCAAACGAATCGGTCGTTTTGTTTAATATTCGTAATTCAGTGCTATCATAAAGTAAAAGCACAACAATATTTTTCATCGTCTGCCATTAACTTAATTGAAAAAGGAATGCAAGTTGATGTTATCTACACAGATTTCAGCAAAGCAATTGAACACTAGCGGTGCTACATTATTTCCCTTCATCAGTAACTTAAACTATATTTCATCCCTATAAACCCACAGGAACAGAAACGGGAACCATAAAGTTACTTGACTGATTTCAAAAATTCTTTTAACTTAGGATGTAACATTATCCCTCAGTGAGATGGACTTACATTTCATTCACATATTTCCATGGGAACAGAAGATTCCCACAGAAACGGGGTTGGAAATGGAAACTTTGAAACTACTGGATAGATTTCAAAAATTCATTCAACATTAGGGGTGCTACATTATTCCCCTTTACCCTTTATCAGTAACTAAGGCTATATTTCATCCCTATAATCCGAGAGGATTAGAAACAGGGACGAGAACGGCAACATTAAAGTTACTTGACCGATTTCAAAAATTCATTTAACTTAGGATGTAACATTATCCCTCAGTGACATAGATTTATATTTCATTCACACATTTCCATGGAAGATTCCAACAGGAATGGATTGGGAACCGAAACTTAGGAGCTACTGGACAGATTTCTAACATTTTTTCAGCATTAGGATGCCACATAGTCTCACAGTAAGAAAGATTGTATTTCATCCCCATATTCCCACGGAAGAGGAAGAATGGGAACGGGAACCTTAAAACTAAAGACCCGAGCAAAGCCGGGGCGGCTCAGCTAGTAGAAAATATTAATGAACTTAGTTCTTTCTGGCAGAAGCTGGAAGCTCCACTCTGGAACAGAGAATAGACCCAAAGCTATTACAAAACTACTTACTTCACTTATATTTTCGCATAGCTTCATCATAGAAAATAATATTGGTTCTACCAATTGCTCAAAAATTAACCTACGTTTACCGTCAACCATTACTTTAATGTAAGCTAACGATTGTCTAACCATCGGCCATTCCTTTCAATCGTGTGAGAGACCGCACTTCCGCTTTGTCACCAAGGCATAGGCGGATCCACGGGGGGGGGGGGGGGGTTTTCGGGTCCGGACCCCCCCCAATCGGGAAAATAAAAGATGTTATTTGTAACATTTATCTGTTCCTAATGTTCAAATTATAAAAATATAATCGACATTCTTGAACGACTTGCTATTGATGACCTGAAAAATATCGTCAGATTGATGTTTGCATATGTCAATCGATCCGATAAAAGGGACTTACTAGACAAAAAATCGGTTGTTGGATCTTGATTGATTACACAAGTTCTTTTATTGAATATTCATGAAGTGCAATCAGAAATTGTAACATCGCTATTATTTCACAAAATATAAATTCAGAAAAACGATTTTTTAGATGGGTTTGAATGGTACATCAGCGCCTTTCAGAGCGTGCCATGTAAGCTTTCACTTTTGCCTAAAAGGTGCCTTTTCTCGCACATCGCGTCACATATAAACCTTTTTACATGTAAATTTTTGATCGAAAGATACTAACCAGTAAAGCATCAAGCACATTTTGGATGTGCTGGCGGTGGATTCGTTGTCTCCACATCTTGATTTCTGACAGAAAATCTTCTTTCGAACAATCCGATATATCTTCGTAAAAGCGCATTTCTTTTCGTTAAATTCTTGTTTAAAAAACAGTTGCTTGAAACTTTGGAAAATGGATTTGTTTTCCGAGATCTGACTTTTGAGTTGAGAAATGAACGTATCAAGAAACGGAATGTAGAAAGAAACTCGGTAGTAGTCTTCAATACTTTGTACTTGAACGTTGCAACGATTTTATTGTTGATTGCAACGGCGGCGGCGGCGGCTGCGGCGTGGCAATTTCATTGTGATTTCGTATTCAGAACAAATTCTAGCAACATGCTCATAAATAACGTGGAAAGTATAATCTGCGTTTTCGCGTTTGTACGTAAATTCATTCAAAGCGTCATCTGCCAGCTTAGTAGCCTCACCCAGATCTTGGTTTTTAGATTGCAATTCCCGATTCAAAGGCAAAACAATCGAATTAACTGATTCCATAATGGCGATTTGGAATTCAACCGTCGAAATCGATATCAAAAGATGCAATGCATTTTGCGAAGTATCTCCATCTTCTTCCAAAGATTCAATGGCAGCCGGTTGCAATTCAACGTACGTTCCAACTGCTTCATGAGACTGAGCCCACTTGGTAGGACAAACAGACTTCAACTTTTGTTCTTTTCTCACTTTGATTGTCATTTTTGAAATTTCTTGGTGTAGAACGTCTTCAATCGCTCCGATAGTTCCTAACGCATTTTTGATTCCCGATACTTCGCATGCTGCATTGACTGCCAAACTAAAGCTATGTGCAGCGAAATGTACATAAATTGCCAGGGGAAAATACGATCTCAGATGTGCCTGTGCACCAATGAATTGGACACTCTTTGCCGGAGCTCCGTCGAATCCTTGGCCATACATATATGAGCAATCGACGCCAACATCATGTAAATAATTTCTGATTGGATCTGCTAAACCTCGTATATATAAATAAAATTTTGAGTAATGGACCCCCCCCATGCCCAAATCCTGGATCCGCCACTGCACCAAGGAATATATAGCCTTAAGAGTCCAAGACGGCCAGACCTTCGATGTTCTATAAAACCTGAAAGTTTTTCTGTGTATGTATCCAACACTGGGAAGAACGATTTATGAGTATGGAGTTTGGATTGTGGCTACAGCCAGGTAAGTGGTGGTAAAGGTGTTAAGAATGAAACTATTGTTTCAAGGTTGGTGTTCTGTTTTCAGAGATGGATAAAAGATCCTCTCATCGATAAGCCATCAAATACAAAACTCGCATATGAGTACCTGCGCATATTTTGATAACAGGCAACGAACATGCTGACCAAGCTGCAAAAACTGCAATGAAAAGTCAGTATATTTCTTTCATTTAAAAGAAAGACATTGAACGCGACATATATCACATATTTAAAACCAATGACGTATTAAGTTAGACGCATATTAATACCCACTACTCTTAAACCAACACTAGCTGCAATAGTCCCATCCTATCGACCCATCTTCGATTCGGAGGATGCAAACTGAAGCTTTGATCGTCTTCGCTAAAGAAACAGCATTCTAACACGAACGTGTCTATTATTCGCGCAAAACGAGTCGTTTGAACGATAAAAAAAGTGTTCGTTTTCTTATCTTATCACGACCTTTGAAATTTTTTAAGGGGAAAAAAACAGATCGTGTTACTTGTATAAATTCAATTAAAACGAAATCACTCAGTCGTGTACTCATTCGTGAAGCGTGAACTTATTGCCTTACGATGTCATCGTAATTGAAAGAATTTATTCAAAACCCAAAAGTCAACACAAGTGACATATCTATTCACAGTTCTGTGCCAACCTTAGAATCAAGTAAGTATCATCTACATAAATAAGTTAATTAGAAATATTTTCTCGTAGGAGAAGTAATACTCTGGCAATGCTTTTCTAAGACAAAAGCTTCATTTGACAACCAATTAGCAATTAGTAGTTACATACATACATATAATTTCATTTAAAAAATCTTTCCTCACATTCATTTTTAAATTCTATAGGCAAAAAATTAAAGAAGATTTCTTAAAGCAATTAACGAACTCTGCAAAAGCAAAGCTATTCAACTGTACAAAAGGGTCTTCATTAACAAATACGGCTTTTTGTACAAACAGCTTTTATTAATGAAGACTCTTTTGTACAATAATACAATCAAATGAAACTCCATAAAAACTATTTGAAATTCTATAAATACGAATCACATGAGTTCATTACTTAAAAATACTTCCAGAAGTAAGTCACACAAAAACCGCAACATGAAGTTTTTATTTGGATTAATTTATATTGCTCTACTATGCGTCGGCTTAAAGATTGTGGACGTAGCTGGAATATCTCGTAAGTTCAGTAAAATTATATAAACGGTAGCATTTATTGACGTCTAATCCCCTAAAGCTTCCTGCCTTCAGGAGCCCCAAAAGAAAGGAGATTGCAAGGGCTACTTTCCAAGGTGGTCATTCGATTCAAACCTGAATGATTGTGTCAACTTCATTTATGGCGGGTGTCAAGGAAATGATAACAGTTATGACAGCGAACAAGATTGTAGAGATGACTGCATTAATTAATTTTGTTGAAATTTTGTTAAAAAGAACTTTTAACACTTTAAATTGTTTGTTTATTTTTTTTCATATTAGAGCAATGATAATAATGTCAATTGGTCCTTAGCAAGTTTAGCAACAAACCAAACTGATGGTCTTTTTGAGTGGACACATTTAAATTTAAGTTCAGTATCAGATACTTCAAATCATTTATTAAGAGTTTATGCAGTAAACACAGCACAAAATTAAAAACAAAAATGTGTATAGCTTGACCAATTCTAAGTCAGCAAATTTCTTAGTAGAAAAAAAAAATGGTAATGTAAAAAAAAAATGTATCATAAAAAAAATCTCAATAAAGTTTACTTACTTACTTACTAGTTAAGCAACAAAATGTCGTAGTGTTGGTTCGTGTTAATAGTCCGCAATTTTAAAAAGCGTATTCACTTACAAAATTCCTTTCAAAAGAAAAAAAAAAAAAAAAAAATTGCTTTTTCGATTTTTTTATTTTTTTATTTTTTGTATACATATTTGAAAGCGCCTAGAGGAGATATCTGAGAAGTGTTACGAGAATGATATTGAGATTGATGAAAGGAAGTCCCTTATTTATACACAACTTTAAGTGGTAGGTGAAGACGATCAATAGCCCTTAAGTGGAGGGTAGTGAAAGACTGGCGACATTATCGAACAATCCAGAACACCACAGTTGGTTGAGCACGACTTTGTGATTTTCGTAATCTTGTCAATGCGTTGTAGATCTGTTTGTGGATGAGCCTAGCCGGCAAGACCAAAGTTAGCAAACTTGAAGGTAGGTCTGTATGAGATGTACCCCCTTATATAACGCAAAATTAAGTCTGGTTTCCATGTACCCCCTTATATAATGCAAAATTAAGTCTGGTTTCCATATATTGGATATAGCTAGCGTTCGACTAGCGGTTGGTTTGCTTGTGGAACTTATAAGTAGATTACGAATTTATATGAGAAAACTTATAAAGAAGAAAGTTTGTTCAATGTTCATATTTCTATTCGTCATCAAAGCGTAGCCAAAGTTTGCTGTACTCCTCAGGAGAACGACAAAGGAAATATTCTCGTTGATCTCTGCAACTTTCGTCAACATGAGCAGTTTGGATTCCTTTACTTTATTGAGTTTTGCCACTTCAAAATGAAGCAAACATGGAATCACTAATTCAAGCATCTATTCTTATTTTAAAAACGCTCAAAGATAACAACAACAGACAAAGACAAACGCTCTTAATATCTATTGACTACAAGTGAAATAACGTAAAAATGTTTTATTGGATATCGAATGAAGAAACAACCAGAAATGATGTGCCAAGCCAGTGGCGTAGATAGCTTTTGGCTAAGGGGGGGATAAACCTAGTTCGCTCATTTTTTAAAAAGATTTGATAATTAAAAAAAAAAAAATGTAATAACACTTCATTGAATTCATTATGTATGCCATAAGAAATTGTGTATTTTTTAAAGATAATATATTATGCGCATTAATTTGAATGTGAACTAAAATAAATATTGGTGTAATAGGTGATATAATATTAATTTAAGAAATTTATCAGAGAGTAAAATCCTTTTAATTCTGTCCTCTTTATTGTTATTAAAAAAGACATATTTTTAAAAATCTCACTTCGTTTGTCACGCTTCTTTGTGTTGCTTTTACTCTTTAAATAGGAGAAATTTCTTTCGGGAGTTGACGTTGAAACGGGCAGTGCAGCTAATAGGCAGTGTAGCTAATAGAAAATATATATGTTAGGAAAGTTTTCTTTGGGGCAGCTATCGAGCGCTTCCAATGAATTCTTAGAGGAAGTAGGTATCATTCCTTCTGATCAAATATCTCTTCCAAGTTTTTAATTCTTCAAGAACAGAAGATGGAATCAATATTTTCATTAAATTTTTCAGCTGCTTTGTATATTTCAGACGAAGAATCCTTGAAAAGAACCGAAAACACTTCTAGTATGTTTTCATGGTTTGTAAATTTTTCTCCAAGGTTCATTACATAGAAATCGAGAAAGGGATTGTTTTCATAACACGAAAATATTCTTCTGTAATTGGAACCGAAAGGTTTTTGCATCTTCAAACTCTTTCGAAAATGAGTCATCTTCTTCCCGTTTAATTTTTAGTTGATCCCTTAAATCTTTGGCGAGATTCATAGCATGGACCAAGTCTAAATTCACTCTATGAATCTCACTACTTATTGACAACGAGAGTTGGTAAACCATACTTTTAACCTTTAAGCTAATTAAAAACTCGGAATCCATAGCGTTTTTTAAGTTCCTTGCGTCAATTTCCAATGTTGTTATTTGGTCAGGAATCTCGAACACAAACGGAAATAGCTTCTCAAAATCTTCAACTGGGGGATATATCCCCATGATCCTCCCCCCCCCCCCCCCCCTATCTACGCCACTGTGCAAAGCTACCTGGGAAAATCATCAGAAGCGAGAATTCCTATTAAAAAAGATTTAAAATAAAAACAAAAATTAAAAACAAAAAACAAAGCTAAGAAATTAGATATTGCTCTCTGCGCATTGTTCAAAGATGACTAGAATGCTAGTCAAGATTTTTTTGTGGTCTCCGTATCCTAGTCTTAAAGGGGGTATTCTGGTGTAGAGGCATGATTTTCAGGCAATTTTTGAAGTTTCGTTAAAAAACAATCAATATTTGTACTTACATTTTTTTATCTTCTATATTCTATATATATAAAATAGGATGTATGTATGTATGTATGTCTGGTGTAGACTCCTAAACCACCCAACCGATTTTTATGAAACTTTCAGGGTAGACATAGTTTAGCCCAGAGATGGTTCCTGTCAAGGTTTTATTCCCATATTCCCACAGAAACCGGGTTGGGAACGAAAAATTGGAAACTACTCCACAGATTTCAAGAATTCTTTCAGCCCAGTCTCATCAGTAACTTAGACTAAATTTCATCCCTATAATCCCACAGGAACAGAAAAGGGACCGAGAACGGGAACCTTAAAGTCACTTGACCGATTTCAAAAATTCTTTCAACTTTAGGATGTTACATTATCCCTCAGTGACATAAACTTACATTTCATTCACATAGTTAAATGGGAACGGAAGATTCCCACAGGAACGGGGGTGGGAACGTAAACTAAGAAACTACTGGATAGATTTCAAAAATTCTTTCAACATTAGGGGTGCTACATTATCACCCTTTACCCTTTGTCAGTAACTAAGGCTATATTTTTCATCCCTATAATCCGACAGGATCAGAAACAGGAATGAGTAAAAAGTAATAAAAGTTTACTAGATCAGCATCTGATGAAGTGGGGCATCTCTAAAAATTGGCACATAAAACCATACCCACTATTTCAACTCTTCCGCAGCAATGTGAAACTAAAAAAATATTAACCCTTCCCCACATACTGGAATTTTTGGGACCTTAAATAATGTTTGAACACTCGTAGCATTTTTTCTTTTAAAGTATTTTTAAAAGAAAAGTGAACAAAATTCAACTTTTTATTAATTTTTTACGTTAAAACCACTATCAAATATTTTCAGATTTTCAGACATTTTACACATTTAGGTTCTTGTGTGGGAAAGGCAACAACATCTGCAACATCCATCGCAGGTGTTCTGCTTTTCTTGTCTTCTGTTCTTGGACAAAGAAGACAATTACCCCTTTTTCAAGAAAGTCTTTCGAAAAATGTTGGTATTTACGACTGAACTCTCCCCAAAATACGGAGTGCTTCCAATGCATTATCCAACGTTGTTTTGTGTTGCAGGTTGTGAATAGTTATTCTGTTCTGACACCAACAGATTTGTTTGACAGTTCGCCATTTTTCCAGAAAATTCAAAGATGGAACAACTGGACGATACTGCCTTTTGTTATTAACCTGGCTCATTGTGGTCATTACGAATCTCCTTCGTTACAAAAGATTGAGTCACATCTCTTTTGATTTTCCAGATTGTGCCAAGGACCTTGTTATATTTGAAGTCCGTGTACACGATAACTCAAAATCTACTGGACCAATCGCTTTAAAACTGTGCACAGTACTTCTTCACATAATTCACCAGGTATTTTCGAGAGCTTTTTCGTTTTTTTAATAGTTAGTAGTTTTTAAACAACAAATTAGCTGATTTTTTTCTTTACGAAAATTTTTGTTCTTATCTCCTAAGTGCTACGAAAAATCGAAAAAAAGTCCTGCCGTCATTACCTCGACAAACATCTTCTTTAACGAATGCATTTTGATTTTTTTTATTTCAGATGATTCTGTTACTAGTTATGGTGCACACCGCAAACCAACTTTATTTCAAAGCGCCTCCGAAATTTTAATTTTCACTCTCTCAATTTTGAATTGTTTTTGATTATTGCAAATTTAGGAGAATGTTGTTCAAATGTTACTTTATTATGTGTTAATTTTTCTATAAACTCACACTACACGTTCGTAGTACCCGTGCCGTGGCGTGATAGTTAGCATGTCCAACTGCTGACGCAGAGGTTCGAGTCCCAGCAGAGGCAAAAATGGACTTTCTCAATTAGCCATTCGGCACCGGCAGAATATTGTAGGTCCCCTCCATTCCCTCTCAAGGTATGGTTGTGAGAAATGCGCTAGGACCAAGGTCTCCTCGTTGCGCCGACTTATTTATTTTTATTTATTCAACACAACCTGTTACTACGTCAAAAAAATCTTGAAAATATAATTGACTGATCACAGAGAAGGGAAGTTTGAAATAGGTCAACAAAAGTAATTTTCTTCGAAGTCAAAAAAACGCAATAGAGTTCCACGTATAGTCCAGTCAGGGTCAGCTGCAGCTAAATTAGCGTCCTGTGAAAGATTTACAGAAAACGACTTTTTCATGGTCTGGTGGGTCTTTCCATTTTACGTTATTTTGAGTCTATTTGAATTTCCAACAAACAAAGCTAGATATCGAAAAACTTCATTTAACATTTCCGTTTAGTTTCGGTCTAGTTTAATTTCATTGTCAGATTGCGGCGCCACGGACTATCCCGAAATCGAGAGTCAATGATTGTCTGGGTGTAACCATGTAACATCTCTTAACAACCACTTCTAATTCATATTTTCTAAAAACAAGAAATTTAAATTTGAGTACTTAAACAAACTATTTCAGAACACCAATAATTTAACAAAAGCAAAACTTTCGTGATTAAGATGTGAACAAGCTCGACTTTCGTAAAAGAATTTCAAGGAACAGCTGTGTACTAAAAAGTTGTTGTTAAGATAGTATCTCAACTATGTTCTCTTTTCTAAACAAACTGAAGAAAAACCTAATCTGTTTCATCAAAACAATTCTTGTCCAGCTTTGACAGCTTTCCCTAATCCACAAATCCTCAGAATCCCTCCCATTCAAAAAAAAAAAAAATTTACAACTTACTCTGATAATATCAGCGACCATTGATGCAATAAACATGTTGTCCAGCTTGACGTCCTCGTTCTCTAGAATATCCTACAAAGAAAGAACAAAAGTTTACCATCGCACAAAGCCAGCATTGCCATGACAATAATCTCAAATGACCAAATACCCACAACACCATCCCCCCCCCCCCGTGTGTACTTACTTTCAAACTACCCCGAGTACAATACTCCGTAATTATGCAGATGTTAGGTGGATCTGTACAGGCTCCAATGAATGCACAAATGTTGTCATGACGAGTATCCCGTAGCTACAACACAAAACGAGTATCAATGCATAAAAGGTTATATAAAATATACAGAAAAGAAAATATCCTTGAGCGGAATTTTATTGTTCTCTATTCCCCAGCACTCTTACCAGTTTGAGCTCTTTTTTCATTTCGCGCGTAATGTCAACACTTTTCTTGCGGACTTTCTTAATCGCATACAATTGACCCTTGTACAAACCGATTGGAGTAAATATGGTTGTGTAACGGAAGTCTGCATCCGGATTTGAGCTTAAACTAACTTGACTCGTCCGTATGAGGGGATGGGTGGACTGTAATATATTAAAGGATTTAAAATATTTTGAATCAATATTTGGTTTAAACACACATACCCGAGTTTGTTTTTGACTAGAGGATTCTTTTTCATTTTCATGTATTTGAACTTCACGATAATCGATTTTCCAGAGCAAACTATCGAGCTCCTGTTCATATCGCCAATTACGGTAAAGGACTAGAGAGACGATGCTGAGTAGGAGGAGAGCACCGCCAGCAATTCCTGCTGATATTTCACCTGTGTAGCCTACAGAATAAAATAAAAGAGATTTCAAGGGGTTTGTTGTACAGAACTGTTAGAGGTTTTTTAATTAAATTTTCCCACGAAGCGAACGAGGGCTGGCACTAAATGACTTTCGATGCACAATGAATGGTTTGAACGGAAAGCATTGAGAAAGGAGCAGGGTGTTGAAGCAAACTGAATCATTGAGGAGCAAAAAAAAAATGTAGTATACGAAGATATTCTTTGTTCATAAGCTAATGGTAATTGAAGAGTAAAAAGGACTTTATTGACTTTATTGATTGCTAAACAAGATGTGATCATTATTCAAAAGTTAGTTTAATCGTTTTTCATTGAAATTCGATAGATTTGCTCTCAAAACCGAGACCTACTCCTTTCAATGAAACATTTTTTTAGGTTCCTTTCCTGGGGCCGAATTACGGCCCACGTTATCGAACAACTCGTGACGGAATTAAGTGGTACCACAATTTGGCATTCTCTCATCAGCAGTCGAACGGAATTTCATTCAACATGTGGAGTGCTCACTGGTTATTCCTGAAACTTTGTGAAGATTTTTCTTGTATTTATTACGAAGACTGATTACTTTATCCCAAAGTAAATTTGTTAATAAAAAGTGCCTAGTAAAAGGCTCGTTCTTTGAACTTTACCCACGGTTGGTCAAGGTTTTCTTGACAACCCTATGAGTTGTCAAAAAACCTTGGTTTTCCAGTCCTCAAAAAACGATAAATCACAAAATCACCAAACATCCCTGTCATTTGAATAAAAATACATGCCATTTGGGAGCCCTTAACTCGCCCCAGCAAAAACCTAGGGCGAGTTGAGGGCTCAACCCCAGGATGCAAAAAACACCTAGTTTGACTTTCAGGACGAGTTTAGATTTTTCAAAAAAGCTTTATGGCGACCACAGGGCGACCCCAGGGCTTCAACGAACGAGGCTAATATAAACAAGTAATCAACCATATCGATAAAGAAGTGCCTGGGTCTCTCAAACCGACCACTTGCGTTGCCCATGTACACATGCATCAAAAGACAATCACAACCGTCTAGGTAACAATTATCAAGATTTCAAGATGTTTTTGTTTTCTGAAACTTTCACTTATTTGATCATTTTAAATAATTAAACTATTATTTATTTGAATTCAGAGTAGATCGTCCAACAATATAGGAGTAGATCTTTGGTGTTTAGACTAACTCCGAATTTACTCATCCTTTCAGAAAAGGAGTAACTTTTTTCGTCAATGAAAAACGCTATAAGAAACTCTTAAACAACCTCATAAACATGGCTTCACTTCACAACATAAATATGGCTTCACTTAAGAGTAATGCTTAATTCACAATGTTGCGTTAAAGTGAGATATCACATATCAGCGTAACAGCCGTAGCTTAATTTTGATGAATGCGAGTGTACAACATATAAATATAAAAGGTTTTTCAACAGGGACGCTACAAAAGTAGAGCGACAGGGATAGCAAACGACGCCATATTTGTTGCCGCTCTTTTAACATTTTTCTTCAATAAGATTTGACATTTTATGATTATTAAAATTTACTACCGAAATTCGGAGTCAGTGGTCTCAACGTTAAGAGCGCTACGTCCAATTTATGGTCGTCATAATCGTCCTAGCAGATCAACAATTGATCGTCTAGTGGAAAAATTTGAATTCACAGGCACAGTCCAAAATGTTTCCGTGCCAGTAAGACAAAGAAGCGCCTGTAGTGTCGAGAATATTGCTGCCGCTGAGGCTTCAGTTGCAGAAAGCCCAAATCTGTCTCTCACACGTCGTTCTCAAGCGTTTGGCATCTCTGTGACGTCGTTGTGGCGAATTTTGCGAAAAGATCTTGGCCTACATCCTTACAAGATTAAATTGACGCAAGACTTGAATCCGCTTGACCACCAGAAGCGTCGTATGTACTTGAAAATTATTCAGATTTTCTTCGAAAAATCATCTTCAGCGACGAGGCTCATTTCTGGCTGAATGGCTTCGTCAATAAACAAAATATGCGGTATTGGTCAGGCAGCAATCCACACGAACTCCATGAGTCATCATTGCATCCCGAAAAAAGTACGGTTTGGTGTGGTTATGGGCCGGCGTGCGCCGCCCTCTAAGTCCATATCATCCAATTGGGGCCAAAAATATTCGGTTATCATTGAACGGTAGCGATCCCCAATCACAGTAACGTGCCGTTCTTGATCATTACGGAGGAAGTACGGCCCAATGACGCTGCCGACGCCACAAGCCACACAGCGAATGTCACAATCAATTTATTGGAAACCAAGTTTGGAGAACGTGTTATCTCACGAAATGGTCCAGTCGCTTGGCCGCCTCGGTCGTGCGATTTGACGCCGTTAGACCATTTCCTGTGGGACTACGTCAAGTCTATGGTCTTCGCCAACAGCGAGGATTGATGAACTTCGTACGAATATCGAACGTGAAATTGCCACAGTATCGGCCGATTTATGCTTGAAAACCGTCGAAAATTGGGTTCAGTGTCTGGACTTCTGCAAGCGTGCCCGTGGTGACCATGTAGCCAACAAGTTGCCTAGAATAGCAGTCTCGAGAAGAAACATGGTTTCCCAAATTTTATTCCACATTGTATCGGGTGTTTTTTAGAGTTTGGTTTTTTTAATAGAAATACAACTAACATTTTGTGGTCAAATTGGCCAACTCTGATGTTATTTATGTTAAATTTGGTTTGCCATTTTATCATGAACAGGTTGACAAAATAACAACGCTTGCAAATCGTGCAAATATTTCGAAAATAATGGTTCAGTTCGCGAAGTCTACCGCAAGCTCCGTCCATTTTATGGTCGACATAATCGTCCATCAGAGCAATTAATTTGGTTAACCATGGATCGTTTTCGCACTACGTTTACTTTATGTGATAATACGCATCCCCATAGACGTCGAATAGAGCAAAGTATTGAAGAGTACCCGAATGAATCGATTTACCACCGTACACAGCAATTGGAGCTTTGTCCCTAAACTTTGCGCATAGTTCTTGGTTTACGACCTTGCAAGACCCAGCTTGTGCAAGAATGAAAGCCGCGAGACCATGCAATCCGTCGTGACGGCGCTACATTCCGCGCACGTCACAATCGATTTATTGAAGGAAATATTCGATGAGCGTGTAATTTCGCGGAATGAACCTGTCTGGTTGACACCATTGGATTATATTCTTTGGGGATATGTGAAGTCACTATAGTCTACGTCAACAAACCAGAAACGTTAGGGGTCTTGGAAGCCAACATTCGTATCGTTATTACCGACATTACGGCCTCAAATGCTCTAAAAAGTGGTTAAAAACTGGAACTCTATGTTTGGCTTTGTTTGAGCCAACGGCGGCGGCGCCGGCGGCCACATGCCAAAAATCATGTTTAAACATCAATGGCATAAGACTATCCTTCCAACAAAGCCGAATTGATGGACATTAAATCGATTTTCTTGTGTTTCATTTCAATTCTAAATTGTATATCTCTAAAAAAAAAATATCCTTTAGTATCCGTAGCGCAAATGTTAGTATGTATCCCTTCTACGCCGGAAGTGCGTTGTTTAATCGCTAGAATATCTTGAAAAAATATTTTTGACTTTCGAAAGGAATTGGCAAGTCATTTGAGAGCAAATAAACTGCCACGAGTACCGCTTTCCGATTGCAGACGACATAAAATTGTAGGCGCTAGAAATGCGTGAAGCTTTATGGTTTCTATGGCTTCAATGCTGGATCCCATTTCTTTATTTTATTTTGTTTTGTTTTATTTCTTTCACAACAAACAATGCATAGCACATAATAATTTCAGTTCATCTAAGTTGGAAAAATGGTGAAAAGTTAGTAATTTTTAGCCTCGCGTTAACGCACGCTATCGCCGCGTTGTAAATTAGTACAACCGGTTTTAAGTTTTCATTTGAGAGGAGTACAGCTTATTAAAAAAAGATTCAGTTTACCAAACAGCCAGCGATTCTACAGGGTGGGCCGAAAGGTTATTCACAATTTTAAACGCTCCGTAATAATCAACCAAGATTGCGAAGATTCTAACACCATCTGTTGCATAAAACTATGCCATTTAATGGAAAAATACTCGCCTGTTAGTTACTATGGCACCGCGTGGACGCGACAGCAACGTTCTTTCGCTGTGGAGTGTTATTTAAAAAACGAGGAGAGTGCAATCGCTACCCAGCGCGCTTTCAAAAAACCGTTGACTTTAAAATATGAAAACCCCCCAGGTCATCATTCTATCGATAGATGGATGAAAAACTTCCGCAAATCGGGTAATGTCATTAACCGTCCGCGTACATCAAGGACGCCGCAAACAATAAAAACAGTAAACGACGCCCTGAGCAAAAGTCCTCGTGTCGGTCTGTGCGGGTTTTTTTCCCCGCTCTCCGCTTGAGACATATTCGTCTCCGTGATACTTTGTTTCAATAAGACCGAGTGACTTCGCGTACCCCTACTGATGTTTTGACCTTGTTGAGAAAAAAAATTCGGTAACCGCTTGGTTTCGTGCAATTGTGACTTCGCTTGGTCGCCTCGTAGACCGGATCTGACGCCGCCGGTTTTTTTCCTGTGGGGTTTCTTGAAGAGCAGTGTGTATGAAGGCAAACCTCCAGAGATGGAAGCATTAAAGTTAGCTATCCGAACTGAAATTGCAGTGATTCCGCAGATGATGTTGGCCAGAGTTTGGGAAAATTTTAAGAAAAGATTGCGCGAATTTTTCCGCGGAGACTACTGACTGGATGTTTTATGTAAAAAATAAAAATTTTTATTAAATCGCATACTTTTAGCTTTATTTTCATTTTGGTTTCATAATTTTAGCTCTCACCGTTTTTTTTTACGAAGCGTTTGAAATTGTAAATAACCTTTTGGCCCACCTTGTACTTAGCGATCGAACATCAGATTCACTCATAAATGATTTTTTAATGGATTTTCGAACTTCATTTTTCCACATTGCATTTGCTTTAAGCAAATACATTTCTACCTACAAATATACACTCACATTTATCGCACACTTACTTATGCATTTCTCTCCTTTGAATCCACACTGCGGCTCCGCTGCCGGTGGACCCGAACCAATCCATGGAATTTTGCCATACAATTTGAAATCCTGCCAATGGAATTGAAATCAAATATAAAAATATCGTTCACAATTGACAATGCAAGCAGTTTTGAAATGCATTTCCTGCATCTGTTACGCTTTCCACTTGATGAAAAAAAGCTCCCTTACCTGAATATAGCTCTTAAGTGAATTTTCAATTTTGTAGCATTAGTGTGCATTTAAAAGAGGAAAAGCAAAGGATTAAAGAGAAAACAGGAGCAAAAGTTAAAACAGGAAAAGCGAATCAATAAAGTATAAACAAGCAACCACTTTTGTTAAAGGATATTTAATACAAAATCGATCAACTTACAGGAGAAGCATCTCCCTTTGGCCCGCCGAATGTACCAACAGGGATAAGACCATGTCCGGTTGTGTTTCGTTTGTTGTAGGCCCATCCTCGTGCCAGGACAGTGTAATTGCCAGAGGCATCTCCATTTTCATCGATGTACACATGATAACTGGTAGGCGAGCATGGAAATAATATTTCAATTTAATTAATTTAATTATAAGTGAGTGCGAGTAATTGGATTTATGGTTAAAGCTCATTGAGGTATTTTCTTTTTGTTAAGTTATTTTTAATTTGGGGATAATATTAATTTCGCTCTTTTAAGTTGTAATTAATTGTGGTTTCAACAGTGATGGAATGTAATTTTGTAATCCACATAAATTGAGTATAAGGCAATAGGAAAATTCCACGCATTGTTGACAAAATTACATTTCACGATTTATATTCCTCAAAATATAAAACGAGAGCTTATTATATTACCTACCCCATGGCGCTTAAGTACTTGGTTCCTTTTATGACACTTATCAATGCAGTGCCATTCTTTGGCTTTTCATCTCCCGACTCAATAAGTTTTATAAGGCCATTCGCATACAAATGAACGGCATCGTATAGATATGCAGCCTCAGCACTTATCTAGAAACAAAAATCAATACAAGCAAATAACGAAATTGAAAACAAATGATGCTTAATGAAGCACGCAAAACAATATCATGACATAATGGTTTCTTTCAGGATGTGCTTCAGCTCATCATTATCTCGTGTAAATAAAACACAAACAAATAATAAACCAAAAACGAATAGATAAAATGAGCTCGTTGCTGACCTGCTTGGATCCTCCAAAGTATCCCAGTGGATTTGGAAAATTGAATGGGGGCTGTTCCATGTATTTATTCACCTAAAAAGGACGAAAATGTGGAAGTTTATTAGCTGAGAGGCAATAAATTATGTTAGTGAATTTAATTGCTTGATTGCGGAATTTGGAAAGTGTTTTGCATAAAAATAAAAATTGATTTTGTTTGGATAAACATTTGCATAAGCTTTTTAATCGGTTTCTTGGGCTTATTGAAATATTCGAGTAGGCACTCGTATAAAAACTAAATACTAAAGCAATTTTTTTTCAATAAGGGTGTACCTAACTTACCTAAAATACCGACTTAAAGGGCTTTGTGGGACTTGTTCAAAAGTTTCAACTGAGATCCTGATGTTTATTTCCATCGATAAAACAGTAAAATAATTTCTGATGAGAAGCCATATTTTTATTTGAAAAAGAGAGTCATGGACAAAACGAATTTATAAACCATAGCATATGACTACTGATCAGTGCTTCAATGACCTGGGACAGATGGAACACAAGTGCAAGTGGTTCAAACCATAAAAAAAGATTCGCAGACAAGCTGTACACATTCCAACAATGTCAAATAAAATATTTCCAACCACTCTAAGCGGTCAGCTAAATAAAAATGGTGGAAATATCACTCACTTTCTTTTAGAATTATGTTTGAGTTTGTTTAAGGGAGGGGTAAACCCTGGGAGGCTGAAAAAAAGGCTTTTTTACGAATTTTTTATGGAAAATCTGATAGAGTTATTTAAATTATTGATTTGCCACATTATTAAATATAGTTTCAAGTATCTTCTATAATTTTTTCATACAAAAATATTGAAAAACAAGCCGAAGATAGTGCATTTTCCGTGACGCCTCCACTTTTCGGTCTTTTGCGGTGTGCAAGATAACTTTTGACAGGATCATCTAAAATCAAAATTTTAAAAAGATTTCGTTAAAAGACAACTTTCTCCAGGTAATAACTAACACGAGGTTACTTTGGTTTTTTTGCCTAAAAATGGCGCCAGTTTGTAGCTGTCAATTCTGTCAAAATCCCCACGTTATTACCTCTAAAAATATACATTAAAGAAGTGTGCAAAATTTCAGAAGGATCGGTGCAACAGTCGCCGAGATATTTTGCACACCGACTTTAAAAGTACAAGTTTCGAGATAAACGCGTTTAAAGATGAACACGAAAAACAGCACACTTAATGGTTCCCCTCAAAAATATTCTGTTAGAAGCGTCAATAGAGTAACCTCCCCTTCCCTGAACGCAAAAAAAAGACCTTGAGCTCCCTTGAACCAATCATAAAAGGTTGGTTCAAGGTCGTCCGGCCGGTCCGCCTCTATTCGCTCGCCGCGCAGACCTACTCTAAAAGTAACCTAAAATCACTGTAACTTTTCGAATTCAACTCAGAATGACTTGAAATTTTAACACAACATTCTTGAAATGTTGTATAATAAGAAAATGTAATAAAAAAAATCGATTTTTTGAAAACGCCCAGGGCTTACCCCTCCCTTAAATTATTTCAATTGAATAGAGTTATTTAGTCCAAAAAAGCTCTAAGTGTCTGTTTCAAATACCGCTCCCGCTTGCTTTACGGCATTTGTGAAAGAAGATTGAATTTAAGTTCATACAAAGACATTTACCTCAACTTGGCAAAACTTTTTTCGGAGTTGGTCTTTTTGACAGCTGTCCCTTGATTTATGATGATTCGTTTGGTTTGCAGTTTTATCGTGGAAGAATTGAAGGGTTCAGGTACGTTCGGTAAATTGTCTCGAAACGAGTTCGTTTTTGACGCCGGCCGATTTTTAAATAATTTTGAGTTTTAAGCCTGTGAGCAACCTCCAAGACCGAACGATTTAATACCGCTGGACAATTTTTTGATGGGTTATGTGAATTCACTTGCACAGATAAGCCTTAAACGATAAAACTCAATTCTTGGCATTAAATTATATGTTTAATTTTTCTTAGGCGGCGCAATCAAGTGGGAGAGGATCACAGCCGGCCTAGAGTGCAAAATTGGAAAGAGCTCACACGAAAACAAAAATTTTATTATCAAAAGTTTTTGGTTCAGGCCCAGAGGCTTACCCCGACCTAAGTAAGTAAGATGCGACAGATACCTTAAATCACTAGCACACTTTTAGTCGCACCACTTGAATGTGGATTGCTTTACCTGACTCTGTTTTCCGCAAAATTACGACTCACAAAAATTCAAAAGCGATGCACATTGGTGTCTCCTATTAAATCCCCTCCTATTTCCCTAAATACTCGCACTGGTTTAACATTCATAATAACGGTATCATCATAATTCATAACCCTTTGATGTACGCGCAACAAGTAAAGAACCAGCACCCACTTTTAACTATAACAACAAAACTTTCGACCACAAACTACGATTTAAAAACCTGAGAGGTTGAAAACAGAAATATGAATGAAAAAAGGTTTTTGATTCGAATAAAGAGAATATAAATAAGCCACAAAAATTTTTTTAAGATATTTATTTTGGGCTGGAGGGTGTGCTTAAGAGCACTGTTCGTCACATTAACTCCCATAACAATTCATTTCTAGGAGTATAGTGTGTATTAGCTTTTCAACAGAATTTTAGTATTGTTTGACTATGGTTATTTAACTATTTGACTACAAAAATTACAAGCGAAAGAATTGCAGTTTACAATTCAAATTTTTAATTAGAATAATGCTTTCCCCCACCAGTGGTAGGTAGTATTGGCACATTGCTTCCTTGGAATAGGAATGCGTACTCTCAAACATATAAAAGACAGTTCTACGAACTTTTCAAATCATTTTTTATGTTACAACTACAACGTTTTATGGAATCGATTTTTCAAATTCGAAAAAAAGAAAAATATTTGTTCTGACTCGATGTTTTGTGTCATTAGCAATGATTACTCTGCTCTTCCGGTTTGGTTATTGTGAAAGCAGTCAAAGATATTGTAAGCTGTGGTGTCTGTGGAGCAATGATAAGCATGTCTGCCTGTTAAGTGGGAAGTTGGTAGGTCGAGTCCCAACAGCAAACAAAAAATGTTCATCCTCGAGTATCGCCTTTCGCAAGGAATGGGAAAAGTCATAGTAAATTCATTGTCATGAAAAGCGCTTCCTCGATTAGCTGTTCGACAGAAATGTGCAGTTCCACTCCATTCTATCACAGAAATGGTTGGGAGAAATGCACTTAAAAAAAAAAACTTAATGTTCTGTTGAAAATCAAGCTGCCAACAACTCAGTCTCCTTCTTCTTTTTCCCTTTTTTCCGACAGAGAGCGTCGGCAAGTTCTCAGTTTTATATTGTTTCTTGTCTGAAGTAGATTTAGTGGCATTTTTCTGTATCCCAGGTCAAGCTTTATTACTCCAGCAGTGATACGGAGCATTTTCAGCTCAACTGATGTCAACTGACTTTCTGCCAACAACGCAGTAGATCGTTAATTTAAAACAACAGCTGGAACTGAGTGAACTTTTTTCGTTTGGATAACCAACAAGAATGCTGGAAATAAGAAAAAAATAAAAAGTGCCCCCTACATTTAAAGAACGCACGGGACCCGAGTAAAGCTGATGAAAAAGATGAGAGTAATTTGAGCGTCATTTGACTTGTTGACCAACCCATTAACTTTTCAAATAGTTTCTTAACTATTCAAACAATCAAATTCAAATTTCAGTTCGATAAACTTCTCAAATTATATCTTTTGACGGTCTGACGCCAAAATTTTAGCTTTAACCTCATTCGACTGATCAGCATCAATTAGCTCATCAGTTTATAGTTCCTTCTGAGTTCGGGCTCAATCAGTTGATCTAAGGAGATAGCACTACAAAAAGACACATAAAATGCGGTTGTCCAGCAAAAATCAGAACGCCAAAAGTCAAGATGACATCAAAGATCAAGAGATCAAATTTTCAAAACGAACCAAAACTAGTTTCTTCTAACGGAAAGTTGAAAATAAGAAACTAAACGTGCCCTCAAAGTGAATGAAAGTACCGGCAGTAAACCAAAGCACAATTGTGGTTGTGTTTTCAAATTGTTAAGGCTAAAATCAGAGATATCAGTGGCCGAATTACCGCATCAGTGATCGAGTGAGTTAGTACCACATTCTGTCAAAATTCGCTCTATATTACACAACATCAGTCTGCTGTTCATCTATCGACTTCAATTCTTTCAAATACTGATGAAAGAATGTCAAATTGTGGTACTGAAGTGCTCGATAACGTGTGAAGTAATACCAAAAACACATAATTCAGTCACGCATTACTCGATCACGTGTGTTGTAATTAGACCCCTTTGGTTATTCAAAATATGAAAAGTACGACCACATTTAATCCACATTTCCAGAAAGGAAAAGGTTACTATCCGTTTTTTTAAATTGAATACTGACTCTACATCTTTTATGAAGGATTGAATTCTCTTTTGATAAAAATATTTATATAAGAAATCCAACTATAAAAACTATCTCGTTTACAAAAGAAAAAGAAACCTTCACAAATAAGACAAAGAAAATAATAACCATGCTCCTTATCAAATCTTCACAAGGCCGTAAAAGCAATGAGAGACAATATAACATAATCATTCATTAGTGAAAGGGTAGAATGTGCCCAAATCCCAAAGGACTCGACATGATATTAACACATAGTGTGACCGAGTGGAAGTATACAATTCTAGTAATTGCCTGTCATATCTCATCTCCCATTATATGAAATGAAAACATCATTACTTCGTTTTTCTAAAAAAAACCTTTCTCTGTGGTATCCATTGTCGAATTCCCACACAACCCACACAATCTCTTTATACTAACATAAGCCTTTCTGATTGATTAACTTAACCATCATAACGTACAAAGAACGACTTATGATCCTTGTCTGTAATTGAAAAAGTATTTGCCCATATCCATGAGTATCCTTAAACGAGTTCTTTTTTCTATATGTGCATTTTATGAGACTTCGCCTCATTGCTTTCGAATCATTTCACTTACCTCCTTGGCGAAATTTTCAAATAACGATGGAGCGGTTGGAAAAATCCCTAGATACGATTGGAATGCCTCCTCAGCCTTTGGATCGATTTTTTCTAAGAGTAGGCCACGCAGATACTTGTCCGGTGACGATGGATCATATTGTTCAATATCGATACCCACTACGAAGTATTCACCCTTGGCGAGAAGTCCTTTCTTGTGTAAGCTCACCATCAGTCCGACGTGCTCGTAGTAATGACTTAGGATTAAGTAAACTGAAAAGAATACCCAAGAACAAAAAGAAAAAATATAATAAATAAGTTGCAGTTAAGGAGGATTGTGCTGAGTTGGACCGGAGAGTGTGAACAGCAATGGAGTAGTTTCAAGCACGAGTAGCTTTTATTGTCCGACTGGGAGATTGAAAATTTTTCACTGCGACTTAAAGGATTTTGTTTTTATTTGCCGCTCCATAGTGAATCATTGGGAAAAAACTATCATCAATCCTTTTGCAGAGAATCAATTTTCCTGTTGATTCTAGGATCACATTGTTGACAGAGACGTAAAATCACTCCGACGAAGTCATGGAAGACACTGAAGTGAGTTGTGGCCTAGAAGCACAGTAGCTACTTTATTGATTAAAAACTCAAAAAGGCTTTTTTGAACTCTAGATCCATGATAGCAGGTTTGTTGCTAATTTATCTTCCCTGACAATTTTCTCTCCAAAGTCAAAAGGTAATGACAGTAACAAGCTATTAGTCTACATCGTTTAAGGATCTCAATGTCGAGTCACAGCACTGTTAGTTTCAAGTTAACATAAATCATCCTGTGTTTCCTGAATTAAACACCGACAACGTCTTGCCGTTAATTTACGACCCTCTCTACAGGAGCGTGGATGCTACAACACATCCGTTAAATTCTGAACACCGCACCATTAAGTGCTACAAAATGGTCCTTATAACTAAATTTCAATACTCACTTCGTGTGTTTGTGTATGTCTTTTCTACCAACTCATCAAAAGGATTTGCCATGAAGCCATGATGATAGATTGTGTTCCATGTTAGAATGTCACGAACCTTCACTCCAGCTTTACGCAGAATATTCACGATGGTATCCGCAATTGGATTATACAAGTTTTTCACATTATCAAGATACAGGAATGTCACCTGGATGTTTTCACATAAAAAGAAAACAAGAAAAACATTTAAGCGACATTACCTCTCGACAAAGAACCCGTTTTTTTTTCAAACGGAATAACTCACCTGAGTCCAATTGAATGCCAACAGTAGTGAGACTACAGATTTGGAAATCTGTGTGTCTGGTGGACGTGTTCGGGCAAATGTTGGGAAATCCTTTTTATTTGAAGTATCCCTGTGAGTGCAATACTGAAAGTAACGAGGTTTGTTGGTAAAAAAAAAATAGAAACGAAAATAGAATGTGCTTTACGTAAGAGATCATTGGAAGATTAAAAGCAGCCGCCATTCGTCCTTCGTGAACACAGGTTTCCTGGGGTCCTATGTAGCCGGCAACCTGTCGAGTCCATAGAGATGCTGTTTGTCGAATGCTTGACACCTCATCGCCGTATGTCTCCGCAACAACAAAAGCAATGGAATGTCCTAATTGCTTAAGTTTGCCACTATTTACTTGGGAAACGGCTAGAGATATGGCTCCCGATATGGTGATTCCTGAAAAGAGAGAATAGAATCATTTGTTTTCTTAATCAAACTAAATTTTTTTGATAATTGTGAGAGTCTTAAATTATATAAAAAGCACTAATGGCAATTTTGCAATGGCTTTTTTAAATTAAGAATTATGAGGAAAACCTAACAAGTAACAATCAAGCGATGAGTTTTCTATGCAAATAGAACTGAAAGACTCTAAACGCCTGCTATGTGGTGCTCCTGTCGTGTGCCTGTAACTAGGAAAATTCGTGGTTCCAATCCCAAAATAAAATGGAAAATGTGTTTTTCACGGGTCTTTCGCGAAAATTGGGGCAAGTTCTCCGAGAGCAATCGCACACTTAGTAGTGCTTTCTAACTTAGCATGCCGAAATCGCCATCAAATTGAAGGTCCTAAGAATGAGTCAGACTCTAGCAGTCGTATTTATAATCTCATTCCAAAGTATGTCTAACTTTGGACAGCTCTTAGAACAGTGTCCAACTCCAAATCGTATTTATAAACACTTTCATCGCTGTCTAAGGAATGTCTAACTTTAGACACCGAAATTGGTTGTCAGTTGTGACATTCGATTCAGCAAAAAACAATTTTGTTGAATATATTGTAAAACACTATTGAGAGTGATAAAATCGAAAAAATTAAGTAGTTTTACCTGAAAAAATACAACTTTCAACAATTTCATTTATAAATTGCACAAATTTCATCAATTTATGAGACTTGGAAAAGCTGTAACACAAAGTTAAATCAGCTGTTTTTTTTTTGTCTAGTCCAAGTCCTACGCCACACTCTTTCAAAGCCTTTTAGTTGTTGTACTCGTATATAAAAACACAAAATGGTACTACACAGATACGACATGAACGCCACCATTTAGTTTTTCATTCAAAGTTGACAGTTTGAGGGGTTGTTTAGACAACTGTTGGAATGCATATATAAATACGAAATTGGCTAATGCTTGTCCAACTCTTTAGACACCGTCTAGTTGGACAGCTGTCTAAGGATGTTCTAAGCAAATTTTATAAATACGACTGTAGGTTTCCATATTGCTTTATGGCACGACCCTATTTATTTTCTTTATGGATCTACTTTTTATCATCCTTACTTATTTTTTTTTTTTATTATATTAATTTTAATTTCAAATTTCGTGGTGAGTGTTTTTACTCATAATTTTTTACGTAAATTAAGTAGATGTGAATCTATTTTGATATTAGAAAGTACTCTGCGAGCATTCAAAAAAGATTAGAGAAAATTAAGTCCACATTACATCTATGTTATTGCCAATTGTAATGCGGACCAAAGACAAAGTCTGATAAGGCACTCAAAAACCAGATTGAGCAGCTAAAATATGAAACTCTTTATCGAAACTTCTAAATGTGACAAGTTTTTCTAACGTGGCAGTTTTTGGAGCTTAACTGACAACTCAACTCTCAGCTCCTCATATTCGTTTCCAAATACAAGTCCCTGCTCTTCAGATGTCGACCTGCAACGGTTACGCATATTATTAGTTCATTGAATTCTGACCTTGGCAGCGTTATTACATGGAGTAGTAAGAACCGAGGTGAATTCAATGCTTCGAAAACTCAATGCTGTCTCTTGTCGTTGAAGCTTAACATTCCCCCATTGACATTATCCATGAATGGTACCCGCATCCAAGAAACCGAAGAGCTGTCAGTACTTGGTATGTGTGTGAACGATGGTCACATATTTGAAGTCGCCAAAAGTACTGTAAGGTTCCTATGTTTTTTAGGAAATTGTTCACTGCTTCTGATCTGGCTAGAATTTATAAAGCCAACATCTACCCAAAACTGGAGTATAATTTTAATATACGCTCAGGTGCTCCTCAAACATCCTTGCGCCTACTCGATTAGGTACAAAACAGAGCGTTGAGACTGCTAGGCGATACTTGTAGGATCAAATGACAAGCAAAAATACTTGGGACCTACTCAAATAAGTTTTGTAGAATCTCCATGGACGAGGAGGAGAAGGAAACAGTCCAACAAATCCTTTGTTCATGCCCTGCGTTCTTTAACAGACGAAAAACTCACATAGGTGAATACTTTTTGACGACACTATATCCTAAAAGTGAAAGCTTCTCTCTTTTCATACGAAGTTCTGCATGGTTTGACTAAAAGGTGATAAACTTGTTAGTCCAGGTTCGATTAAAGGGTGATCAAGTCTCTAATCCCCCAGATGGAGACCAGAGGGTTAACAACTTTCTGATCTCAGTGGTATTGCAATGGGACGTCTGTGTTCTTAGTGTGTCAGACTCCGCATCCTGACAGCCACTACTAACTTAACCTAACCTAAACTAAGACGGACACCCTCAACCTGGCACCCTAGTCGCCATTTTTAATCAGTTTTCGATATTTTTGGATTTGTCAAAACACAGAATGTTGAAAGCTTCGTTCAAATCGGCAGTAATAAGCATTATATAGTTGAATACTAAAAAAAATAAAGGATCTCAACTGCTGCCGTATATTCAAAGATGACATCGTCTTTCTGATTACGCCACAGAAAAAAATGGGTGGTATTTTAGTCAAAGGAGGTACAATTAAACTCTTCACATTATCTCTTCTGTGCTGTGAGATACAAAAATGTTCTTGGAAAGACTAATGAAATACGGCTTGTATTTTATCAATATACTTGACATTATTTTTTTTAGTAGCACAGCCAAGTTAGGCCAATAAATATAGGTGAGGTAACTGAAATTCACACTTTTCTGAAAATTGGTACGATATTGTTCAAAACACTGTTATAAATGAAATTTTATACATTTTCATCAGTCCGACTCCTGGAAAAATATTTACTCTGTACAATCAAATTTTGTTGTTGAACTGCGTTAAATCCGACAATAATTACAATTAAATAACGATCACCTTAAATTGATTTAACCGGACAAGATTAACGTCAAACACTTAAACGAAAATTGCTTTATATTTACACGTTAACATACCTTGTATGCATTTCGAAACACATTCGTTTCATCATCAGCAATGCACTAACTGAAGCGTTGAATGTTTTTTTGTTTTTTGGATTAAAGCGAGATGAATCATCGATTGATAACCGGACTCAAATTACATACGCACAAAGCTTTATATTTTGGCAAAGAGACACGATTCTACATTGCCGTTGTCTTGATTTAAAAGATTGCTACTCTTTTGTATAAAAAAAACTTTCATAAGCATCCAATTGCATTTCATTGCGCACTTCTCTTATCAAGCGTATATTATCTAAGCTAACACTATGGTTCTCTTCTAATACGTGTGCTGCTACAGCCGATCGTAAGGGTTGGTTTAAACGTATGCAGGTTAAATGGTCATTATAAATCTTCTTTTAATACTTCTTTTTGTTTGTCCGATGTATTCTCTATCACAAATATTGCACTTGACGGAATAAATTCCTGATTTATCTAGCTTCTCTGTTTTATCTTTAGTTGATCCCAGATAGTTGCTTAGTTTATTGTTATTTTTGTAAACAATGTCATATCCATTTTCTTTGAATTTCGTTTTGAGTTTATTTGTTATTTGTGGTAGAAAGGTTATGGGTACTCTTTGGTTTTAAATTTTTTCTTGTTGTGAAAATAAAATTGTTAGGTTAGAGTTTCTTGTTTTTCTTGAATGATAGCGAATAAGTTCGTCAATCATTGACTCTTCATAACCATTTACTGTAGCTGTCTTTTTTATGTAGTCATACTCTCTTTTGAAGTTCGTTACTGATAATGGTAAATTACAAAGTCTGTAAACTAGCGAATGGTATGCTGCTTTTTTATGTTGAATGGGAGCATGTGAGTCGGATGTTATTGTTCTCATTGTGGTTGTTGGTTTATGATAGATTCCAACTTCAATATTTTCACCAAAACGTTTTAGTTCTAAGTCTAAAAATGGTAGCTTCAAATCTTGTTCCTCTTCAAAAGTAAATTTAATCGAACTATTTTGGGAATTTAGAAGATCGAGGGTTTTTTTAACGTTTTTTCTTTCGACGATTGCAAAAACATCATCAACATATCTCCACCAAACCCTTGGAAAGTAACCTTTTTCGCTTAAACTTACTTCAAATGAAGACATGTACAGCTCAGCAATTAAAGGACTCATAGGATTACCCATATTTGTACCTTTTGTTACCTTGAAAATTTCCTTATCAAATTGAAAGAAACTTTGGTTCATACACAGTTGAGCTGTGTCTTGATAAATTAATTTTTTATCTTCTGAAACTCCACTTCTTTCTAAGTGTTTTTTCAATTCAATTAAAGCAAGATCCACTGGGATGTCATTAGAGGGGAAAAAAACAGGTCGTGTGACTCGTGTTGGATCTTAGAAACCAAATTGCCCTGATGAAAAAGGTCTCATGGTCAATCTAAAATGAGTTTTGAAACGCAATGTTAAAATAATTTTGTATTTTAATCACACAACCCAATTGTCTTTTTCACCACAAATGACTGAGCTTCGTTTTAAACGAATCAGCAAAAAATACAACTTGTAAAACGATTTGTTATTTCCCTTCAAGTAGTGTTAAACGAGAGCACAAAAACTATACGAAACTCTTTTACACCTCAAATTACTCGAACAAGCTCATTTTAAGAGCTAATAGGCAAACACTTTCCAAAATTAAATTTTCCGCGCCCTGCGAACTTGAGAACTAAAAGGCTCTAAAGTCTTTTTTAATATTGCTGCTCCCCAAGCCAGTAGTAGGAGATAGTGCATCAATCTGAGGCAATAGCAAGTTTAACGGCTGACCGGTAGCCGAGACTTATGAGGCAGCTTGTTGAATTTTTCAAAGTTTTACGGTGATAAAAAATTCATCATATTTTTATTGATCTATCAGTCACCGATCTGCTTTTCTTTTGCGACTGTTTAAAGCTCTTTACCACAAAACTACTTATGCAAAGTTGCTGAAATTACTACAGTGTCTGCTTTGGGATGATTTAGCAAAGAAATATAATACTTACATATCCCTATAGCCTAGATGATACTGATTTTTTCACCACAGAACACAGTATTCCAATTGAACTTTACCAAAAGAAAATGCATTACAACTAGAGTTCCATTGAGAAGCTAAAGTGCTTTTTTAAATAACATATTTATGTACATGTACATGTACATACTTCTTATTTCTATGGAATAACTTTTCAAAAGAATTCCCAAGCTGTCAATGACTTCAAATGACACTTGAAAAGTCTTTCGAGCATATCCGAGTCTAATGAGAACTATTCAAACTCAGAGCAAAGCTCTTCGCAAAGTCTCAAAGCATAAAATACAGTCTACACTACACAATTCTTTGCCACAACACTCACCTGGTCTTTGATAATCCAAATTTCCCGGTCGTCTTTGTGAACCAGTTAGGTATCCCAACGTAAATACTTCTGAGTTAACATTCAAAATTAAATTCAAAACCAGAAACAAAACACAGGCAGGATACACTTGAAGTTCGAATAGTGCTGCCCTTAGTCGAAGGTATGACCTCATAACGTTTGTACCTTTCTAGAAAAAAGGAAAATCCACTCCACTGCGACAGGAAGAGAAGTTTCTCAGGTACTATGTCCTCTACTGATTAATTTCAATTAGGACGCACTGATCCAATAAAAATCCATTAGCAAAGTGATCAAAGGATGTGAATGCAATCCAATGAATTTATTTTCAAAGCATGTGACCATTTTGTTACCAAAAGACGTCATTGATTAGTTGTCGTCCTTTGACAAAATGAATATCCATTATCCTTCACTGATGTCGTGATGCTTTTAGTCTTTGTTGTAATTATGAATCAATAAGTCTTTCTCTTTGAAATGGTGAAGACGTCGTCGTCCTTTGTTAGACGTTTGTGCTAGTTTTGACAGGAAATGTGCAATTAGTTTGGTTTTCATTGAAACTTTCTGAGCCATTGAGTGCTATCAAAAGTTTCTTGGCGCTGAAAAGAAAAGAAAAGAAAAACAAAGGACTTTTATTAATTGTGATTGACATAGCATAACTTTGATTCTAATCAATTAACGAAAAAAAGATTGTTATGCAAGCTAATTGGGTTACAATGGATCGGACATGAGACACGACTAGCAAATCTGAGCATAATTACTTCAATTTGTCATCTCCAATTTACTTGAATGTGTTCCAAGTATGACAGTTTTATTTAGTTGGCCAATAAACAATCATACCGCCCACGTTGCGATTAACTTGTTGGCAAAAAAGACATACTGGTCTCAATTTACAACAGGTCTTCAAAGTCAGGAGAGACAATAAAAAGACTGCAAGAAGTGTGAGCCAAATAGCATCGTCAGTAGAATTTCAATTAGCCAACTGCATAGTTGAATGGAGTACCTTAACACGTTACATTTACTTCGACGAATAGGGTTGGAAGGCAAATTGTTTTTCTTTTTTCTTTTTTGAATGCCACAAGTTTGATGTCGTTTTCAGTATTCCAATCAGCTAGGAGGAGGAACGTCAACACTCACTTTGAATGCCCGTGTGAGGAGGAAAATTTGAATTTATTGTCAATCAACAACAGGAGGACAACTGGCGGTAGCTGCATTAGAAGAGTGCGAAGTTGTATTTTTGTTTGCAACTTGTTTCCTGTTTTCAACACTGGTCTGCTGTATTAACACTCTCTCTGTTTCTAATTGAAATTGGACTCTACAAGGCTTCTAGATGTCGTTGAACTTGAGGAGTTTTTGAACAGGGTCGGATCAACCATATGTGCAAATACATAGAGCGCCAAGTTCTGGGGCCGCATTGGTAAAGTAAGTAACATTTTTACTAAAAAATAAGCTATCAACTTAGGGAAACATGAATTTTATTGTGTGCGAACAAATACTTCAGTCCTCGCACTTTAAACAAAAGATTTGTTCAAGTAATTCAAAATGACAACATCCTTCCCAACTGTGCTGAATTTTACTTGCGCATTTACTCACAATACTCACAATAATGAAAAGTCCAACTATAGTGCTTTCTCTAAAGTCTTACACAGGGCCCTAGCTAAGGTGAGTCCAGCTATTATTTTAAACTTATGGAACATAATTGGTGGCACTGTAAGAACCAGCAAGTCACCAGCAATCAAAAATGAGTTCTGGGTTTTGGCAGACTGCAAGAGAGAAATACCTATAAACGCAGGTTATACAAAAAAAAAATTACTTTGAAGTCTACACCACTTGATTAAAGCAATTTCGACCGCCATCAGCCTTCAACTCCCAACGGAAGTTCTCACATTCAAAGTTCATTCATCTATTCAAAACGTCAGAACTATCAGTTTTTCCTATCCAACCGTACTTCCAATAAACAGCCAACACGTCGATTGAAATATTAGCGCTTACATTCTGCAAATTACTATTATTAAAACATTATTCAGGCAAACATTAATTAACCATTGGCAGGCAAATACTCATACACAACGTTGAACAGGTCTCGAGTACCTTCCTACCACAAATTAATTAACATATTTTGAATCGATACTTCAACACGAATGTATTGCAAGTGAGGCAAATTGCAACGTCCGTACAAGAGACCAACTTTACCTACGTGTTGCCTGTTGCATTGTATGCATTGCCATTGGGCACTCAAGTGGAGTGCTGAGTGTGTGGATGACAGTGATAAAAATAAATTTTCAATTTGGGTTATTCAAATATACTTATCACTTAATCGAAACTATCGTCAGAATTTAATTAATATCAATTCGGGTGCGGTTGCGAGTTGCTATGATGGTCGCCTGGTCGGCTCGTTTGCCTGATTCACTTCCTGCATCCTGCGGGCTGGATAAGTCACGTAGACAAACGACCATTACTCAGCGAATGCCTCATTTGCATGCCCATGTTGGAATGATGAGAGGGAAAACATTGGCATTTGCCGCGAGCAAAAAAAAAAAAACCAAAAACGAAAAAAGGAAATTCAAACACGAAGAAACAAGGACAAGTATTTGCTTTTATTTTAATATTGTTGAGTGTAAAATGTAATACGGTTAGTATTGGATGCCTCCGAGTGTGCAAATAAGGCATTTAAAAAGAAAATTGACAATGTTGACACGTATTTTGAATTAGGGAATAATGTATGTATCTTTGTTTATTATGCTAGTTTTTCTCATTTGTTTATACAAATAATTTCAAAATATGACATAAGGGCAATCCCTTAAAAATAATTGGCTCTTTGGTTGCTTTTTAGTGTCTAGAATGTCTCAAGTGTTGTAAAAGACAAGGGCATGACAGATGACATGACACAAATTAACATAATTATTGTGAGGCGGACACAAGAAGTACGAGAGTCAAAATAAATTTAAATAGCTTACCATAATATAAAGGGTTTTCCAATAAGAGTGATATGATTTCTTTTTTGAAAAAAACACACCTTTTGTTAAGGAAACTTAAATAATTTTTATTTAATGTGCAGTTCAATCAATACAATTAAGTTTTAAATAAAAATCCAAAATCTTCTGCAGCAACAAATTCGATGAACCCAATTTTCGAGCACTTTTTCCACTAAATCAAGTCGTATATCATGAATGGCACGTTCAATATTGACTTGTAAAGCTTGAAAAAAATCTGGTTTATTTTGAAAGGCCAATGACTTCAAATAACCCAACAAGAAATAGTCTAATGGTGTTAAATCACGACTTCTTGGAGGTCGTTCAATATCACAATTTCTTGAAAACAATCGAATCTCTAAACTTTTCTCGCAATAATTCAATTATTGCATTTGATGTGTGACACACAGCCCCATCTTGTTGAAACCAAATGTTGCCAAAATCAATATCTTCCAATTTCGCCCATAAAATGTTGGTTATCATCGATCTATACCGCTCTTCATTGACAGTATTGGTGTTACCAGCTTCATTTTGAAAGAAGTACGGACCGATGCGATGATTCCACCAGCCCAAAAACCACACCAAACTGTCAATTTAGGTGAATATAATCATTTTTCGTGAATATTTTGTGGATTTTCATCGGCAGTTTTGTTTTTTTACCGCACCAGTTTTAAATGAAAGTAAGCCTCATCGGAAAAGATGATTTTCTTAAAAATTCGTTATCGATTTCAAGTTGTTCCAAGGCAAAATCAGAAAGGTTATGACGTTTACGGTGGTCCAATGGTGAAATTATAAACACCTCTGAATGCAATAAAAAACAAATGACAGATCATGACATACTAAAAATGGCCGAAACGCCACTGCAAAATCATATCATACCTATTGGAAAACCCTTTATTTGGTGAACCAAAGATTTTTAGTTTAAGAATGAAAGTAGGTAATGAATTAACTATGAAGAACTTTCTAGTGCCACTACAGGGGAAATAATTTATATTTGCTCACTGAATGAAGTGAAATGCCTGAACTCACAACCCTTTTGAGGATGCTAGTTCCCTGACAAGCTGTTTCCAGTAGGTTGGGATCGATTCATCGGTTTTTATATTCCCGTTCCTTAAAATTCCACAAATCTCCCAGTAATATGTTCACCAATACGCCACGAGCCATGAAAAAATGTTTTTCCATGGGTGTCGGCAAGTCCTCCGATAGTAAGTTCATTGCCATGAGATAAGCGTTTTTCGTTGAGCCGTTCAAAGCCTGCAGATAAATTGTAAGTCCCCTCCACTTCCTGACATTATATGGTTGTGAGAAATGCACTAAAACTGGGGTTCCCCGCTCTGTCGTATCACTCTATTTATATATTGTTCTTAAAATTCCGTTATGAAAGTCCATTTCTTACAATCATCAGGTTTTTTAGAACTCCGCTTTTTGAAGTCCCGTGGAAGATTTTATTATAACGCTTCTAAAATTAAGTAAATGCGACAGTAAATGGGATTTTTAAACAATTTTTGTGTTTGGTATTTTTGGAAAAACGGGATTTTGAAATGCTGAATCCCGATATGTTTTCGTTTACATCTGCAGCTAAGTCCTCAAACTAATTGTTACAAATTATTCTGAACTTAATATTGATTTCTACTTCCGGAAAGCCGTCAAGATTTGGGAGTGGCTTACCCCCAAGCAAAAAACGTACGAATTTTTTTTATAGTTCTCAGAGTCTCGATGTCGAACTCAAAAGTCTGCAAAGGTTTTTTGTACCTCTGCGCATTCCTACTTAGTTAAAGAACGTAGTTTCTTCTTAAAGTAATAGTCAAAAAATTAAGTCAATGACTCAGTAACAAGGGCGGTTGATTTACTAAACCTCCAACTACTTTTTTTGAGCTCCACTTTTCTAACTTGGTTCGATTCAGCATAATTCATAACTCATTATTGGAATACCTTTCACCTGAAGAAGCGTTCACACTTTTCGTCTAGTCGTCTAGGCCGGTCTCAAAAACAACTGTACTATTTTAAAAAAAATTGTTTTGCATCATTAGAAACATTCTAATCCTTCACATCAAATTTAATCGAATGCAATTTCAATTAAATTTTATGTTGATTTTTGTTTGGTTTGGTGGATTGATGTTTGGTTTTCGTTTTTGAGAAAAATGAGTAAAGGGGTTTTTTAGATCCGTGCTTTTCAATGTGGTAAAGCTTTTTGGGAGTTGGTTTTTTTAATAGCTGTCACTTGATTTATGCTTAATCACAGGAGACAATTCGAGGCAGCTGCGACAGCAAATGGCTGGGATGACGAAGACAAGTACATAGCACTGACTCTTGCTTAGAGGACCAGCAGCTGAATTACTTCAAACTGTTCCAGCTGGTAAGAGCGACGATTTCAGCTCTCTCGTGGCAGCTATAGACAAACGCTTTGGGGATAGCGACTTGAAAAAAGTCTGCAGAGTCCAACTTAATAACATCAGAGTCCAGAAAAGGGGTGAAAATCTACAGCAGCTCCAAGCAGAATTCGAAAGACTGGTGCACCTGGCATACCCGGATGCTGGAGAAGAAATCATCAACCAGCTGGCTGATGAGTCGTTCGTTCGTGCCATTTCTGACAAACATCTTCAGAGATCTGCGCGAACTGCTAGAACACGAACTCTTTCTGTAACTCCAGAATTAGCATTAATGATGGAAGCATCTGATCAAGCTTCTCAAATGGTACATTGTCAAAGAGAAGCCATAGTCGAGGCTGGATCATCCCCAGGAGTTAAGCTACAAAGGAACCAGCGGAACGGACTTGCCAGTCAGTTTGGCTACTTATCAATACCTAATTGTACATCAGGTAGAAAACCCCAATGGACGGTTTGACGTTTGGTCGTGGAAGAATTGAGGTACGCACGACCACCGGGAACTGCGTACGTTCGGTAAATTGTCTCGAAACGAAATCGCTTTTGACGTTGATGCTGACTTTTACATATTTTCGAGCTTTAAACCTCTGAGTTTTCTCCAATATCGGGCGTAAATTGCTGAACTATTTTTGTGAAATTATGTGCACAATTCGAGACGAATGTAGCCTTGGAAGAGAATGTTCGGCACGTAATTGCAGAATCCCTAAATGCAGAAAAAAGTGCAAATTGAGCTTCTCGGCTGGAATTTATTCGCCTCAGACCCGGTAGAACTTAAAAAGTGCAAAGAAAATAGAAAATTAGATGCTGTGGTTTAACGAAGATACAAGTATTTTGATGTGTGGTGGAAGTGGTGATTAGTGGAAAGGAAAGCGTGACCTGACAATGAAAAATCTTCAAAAGTTTTTTTCATTTTCGTGACCGCTTTATTTATTAAATCTGTCTGTATGAGAGAAATGACAGTCATTTATAGTTCTAAAAATCTCAAACTATTGCTCATAAGTTCTTGCTTGCTTTCGCGGTATTTGCCTCTCACTAAAAACTGACAAGTTTCTTTTTGTAAAAGTTACAGTTCTTTTCGTCTTGGAAACGAATCCAAATAGAAAACAAAAATTTTTTTCCACGGGTATCGCCTCCGATAGTAAATTCATGCCATGAAAAGCGCTTTCTCGATTAGCCGTTCGAAACCGGCAGAAAATTGAAGGTCCCTTCAATTCCCTCTCAAGGAACGGTTGGGAGAAATTCACTAGGGCCCATAGCTCTTCACACTGTTGCGCCAACCTATTTATTGATTTCATTTTAAAAATTGTAGATCTCACCAATTCAATGAACCTTTTGAAAGCAGTAGGATCAATGTTTTGTGGCATAGTTCATGATGACGTCTCAACGATAAGGATTGCGGATGTTACTTGTAACAATGTAACATGTTGAGCAATATTCGAGCATTCTTTTTTCTTTCAACTTGTCAAGCCGGTTCATTCTATAAACAGTCTTAAAGTGAAAAGTTTGCTGTAAATAGACTACTTTATGTTTTTGGGGTACTGATGACAAGACCTTGAACAGCTGGACAAGATTGGTCCAGCTACATTTTTTCACGACTTTGGTAAGGTATCATTTGAAGCGCGGCTTTTCTTATCCAACAAATGCGCAAAGCAGCGCTTCAATTTTGAAGCTTAAAAATTAACATTATCTTCTATGTCAAGATTTGAAGTATCGATGCACCAGAATTACATCCCCTGGTAATCTTTTTGAATCTCCAAACTAGAAACTGGTTGTCTTTCTCTGTTGCTAGAAGTCTTTAAACCACATCAATAAGTAACTTTCATCAAACTAATCCCAACGCTTACGAAAGATTGCTCACCCACTTTAAATTCACTGAACCATTTCTAATCTTACATAATAAAATTCCATCAAATAACCTAACAAACTTTGATTTTTCAGCTACAAAGTCCATAAAATTGGCTTAAAGGTACGTGGATAGGTTTTAACAACACTTTTCGTCATGTGATCAAAAAAAAAAAACAAATACTTAACAGTCCTTTGGTTAGTTTTTTTCAGCACTTGAGAAACATTAAAGTTTTACGACCTCCTCACACATTCCCAAAGAAGACTTTCGTACTTGAAATTTCAATTCGCATTGCGATGTGGTGAAGTAAGCTTAAGATTGCCTATCTGCCTAAAAGGGAGTTGGATTGAAAAAAGGTGATGAAAATAAGTATGTTTTGAGGAGATAATAATCGCTGAGTTATGGCCGACCATAAACTGTATGAACACCAACAAAAAATCGATAAAACTCTTGAGTCTTGATGTTAAAATAAACGTTAAATTGTTCTGAGTTTTGAGGAAGGATGTCCTTTTATGACCAACGACAAGCACCGTCTTAGCAAACGATACTTTAGAGACATAAGAACTCATAGGTTCTTAACGTGCCGCCTACAAGTTAAACAGTTAAACTCCAAAGAAGAGACATTTGACTAACAATTTATCATAAAATATTCAAAATCACACTTTTCTGTTAAGTTCAAATGGCTTAGAAAGCCCTCACGTTTGCCATTTAATTAGCTCCAGCGAAGCCGTGGTTGCCAAAACATTTGCAACACCCGCGTATATAATTTCATCAATTTAATGACACTTTTTATGGCTCATAAATCTTAGTTAGATCAGCCTTAACAACATATTTTTAATGTGCTCTTCTCCATTTCAACATTTATTTTGCACTGTAGCTTCCTGAAAACATTTTCTGTTTTTCAGATGCAATGAACTCCCATTAAAAGATTCAATTTCGGATACAAGACCTACTTTTGGCAAGCAGCTAGGGTAAACTTCGTGGCAAATACTAGTTGCGGTCGTTTCTTTTTTTTTTTTCAGTCAAAGGGATTGTGGACAAGAATTACGGAAATTCAAATGCACGACATGAAAAAGAGCCTGCCTCCCTGAATCGTAGTCGTTTTCTAGTCCGACAAAGAGACTGAATCACGTAACCCATAAGATGAACAGATAAAAAGCCACACGACGTCATAAATTAGTTTATAAATAAATTTTTAAACTTTCGCAAACCAAACCAACCAGCTGTAACATAAACCATTTTTTGCACGTGCCTTGTCCGTAATTGTATGTTTTTCTGTTGAAAGAGGCAGTCGTTTGATTTCCTCACACGTACCTTTGGAGTGTTAAAAGTTATTTTGGCCAATGTTTGGTCGCAAAAAGTATCTTTAAAGAATGTTACCTAGTCTTTTTACTTGTGTGGTCTCGTAAGCCGAATAAAGTAGGCATGAAAAATAAATAAGAGGAAGTAAGGTTGAAGTAATCGAAATTGAGTTTTGAAGGCTACTTTTAGCTATAGAAGGAAAAAAACTGTTATCGTAAAGGAAAAGAAAGCAGTCGTACTTAATTCTTTAAGTCAAGGATGGAAATTGTTAATAGACCTTGACGAAGGATAAATCAAACGAAATGTAGCAAAAATAAAAATAACTTGGATTGAAAGGACCTGAATGCGAATCGACTGCATTGGAAGGAGTTACATATGTGCGCTGCTTTTAGGTTTAACAATAGAATTGTTTCCTTACTAAGAGTAGACTAATCCTTATTAGAAAGCATAAATCCTTATGTCCTTAAAATGTTGTTTTATAAGACTGCGCGTTTCGTTGGTCACGACAAGGACACTATATACAAACTTCAGTACATACTAACTTGAATTAAATCTCTTTTAACTTCATTGGGTACCCAGTTGAAGCGACTATTGAAATACATCATTGCGTACTTATTTTCAGATTAGAGAAGACTAATGAAATGAACATAGTGAGTTCGATGCGTGTTTGAAATCGTGAAACGTTAACTCAAAGCGAAAAAACGAGATTCCTTTATTATTATTGATGCCATATTTTTATTAAAAAGTTTTTTGAAACGCAAAACAAACAAACAATGTTGTGCACTTTCTGTCAGAATGCCTTTCCAAATACAACTTCAATAAATACCTTACGTTCGGGGTAGCTACAAGGGTTACATTCCTCTTATTTATATTTCCTTTCAACTTACTTTTAAGTTTTATAAGAAATCACAAATAACTTCATTTTATTTCTGAAGAAAAGCAATTGAAAAATCTCACATCTTTACATAATTCCCAAAAAAAGCTTAGAAGGATTTCGTTTTTCAATATTCGTGCTAAACAGGCAAGCAAATAAGGTAAAATAAATGTGTATTATGAAAGCTTCACGCTGGATTTCGGGGGAAAAATTCAACGATTAATAAATAAAAGATAAAGTTAGCTTGCAACACCCAAAATAAATAACAGTATACACTTTACTACAAGCTACTACTTGCACTTGATTTTTTTGAGTATAATTATAGACATACTGAAAGCAGTATATTAGTATAAGTTTGCGATGAAAGTATGTACCATATCTGAAGAGTTTAAAATTGAGATGACCTTTAAGGGGGAGGGGGAGAGGGTTGCTTCTCCCAAAAAAGGAACATTTTTATGATTTTTTTGACGACACAAGTTAGGTTTAAATGGCTGTCCGGAAAACAACTGACACTTAGACCAATATTAGGTGCGTTGTAAACATGTGAAGTGTGGGGGAGTACCTCACTTGACTTAACAATTTGGAGCGATAAGGGTGAAGGACATCAGTGTTCACCAAATCGATTGGATCATCAAGGAAGTATTCTCCTGGGTGCAGTTTTCTTTTGAGGGAGAGTGCAGAACATAAGCAGAGGAGGTTTGGGATTGTCTTTTCTTTCTCTTCGTCTAAGCAGCTTCTGCAGAAGTCGTTTGATGGAACGCCGAGTCTATTGGCGTGTCTACCTATGAGGCAATGTCCGGTAATAACACCGATTACGGAACCAATGTGCGTTCTTTTTATGCATCGCAAGTGTTTTGTGCGTTTTTGATCTCTTTTAGGCCATATACATTGTTTACCCGCACTAGTAGTGGTGCTATTTTATTGTATTGTATTGATATAGCAAGAGTTTGCAGGCAGTGAGTGGTATACCAATGTTCAACCAGCTGATTGAGATCGGTTAACCGGTATTATTTTCTGGGAGTTCATCGGCCTTGCAGTTGTTACCTATGATATCTCTGTGCCCGGCGCACCCAAAAAAGGTGAATATTAAACTGTTCAGCCGACTCCATGAGAGATAGGCGTAAATTGAGGGCGGTTACTGAGTTCGTGGAAATAGCGCCGAGCGATTTGAGATCTGTTTGGATGCCTGACCTCTTTGATCGCCAAAATTTGCGCTTGGAAATGCTACAGTGGTTTTAGGAAGCGAAAAATCAATGCTTCTCTAAAATATTATACTTGAAGAACACTGGGTGAAAATTTCATTGAGAAATATCAAAATACGACAATGGCAGTAGTTATTATGAAACGTCTCGAAAAGGAAGTACAGATGCGGTGCCCCTTAATAACTCGTACTGAATCATACGAAATTAAGAAATCAAATTTACTTCTAGAGGATTTTTCGAAATTTTAATTTTAAACTTTTTGGGAAGAGTTTTAATGCAAGATATTAACAATTCAAAAAAACTGTCCATCATTACGTAGTAAATCATGTATAGAAACAGTGTTTGAATTTTCAAAAGGATCGGTCATAACGTCATCAAGCGGCAGGCCTGTATTATCCGTGCTTTAGAAAAATCCTTTTTCGTCAAGAAGTACGCCAAGCATCATTGACACCTCCTTTGATCACGGATTTTCTTGCATTCCAGCTTTGTTTCAAAGCAGATTAGGAGAATCTCGTCTCATGTGCAATATTGATCAGAAAAAATGGGCACGAACTTGCGATTGTGTGCTAATTACAATATCAAAATTAAAGCTGAGTAAAAGGTTTTAGTATTCGCTCTTCATAGTATATTTGGTGGTACAGGACTGCCAACTACAGACGTATTATGAAAATTGAGTAAAATCACATAATTCCAATGGTTGCTAATTCATATGAACGTTGAAAATTTAGTCAAAATCGTTAAAACAGTTTCTTGAGAACTGATTTTTTATTTTTCACTTTTTTAAAAAGCAGGTTGTTCAAAAACCAAAAATTTTTCAAATGTTGAAAAGCAGTCTTTCCTTAACAACCCACAACTTCTTAAATATAAAGTTTCGTCAAAATCGTGTCAGCCATTATTGAGACTGTCGGTTTTGAAAAAAACCATACTATTGAAGGTATCACTGTTGTTGTTTTTCAAAAAGAAGTTTTTTACATCATAAGAAACTTAACTAGGAAAAAATGCCTCACATAAAATTTTATCAAAATCGTTAGAGCAGTTTTTGAGAATAATAAGTAACCATAAAAGTTGTATGGCAGGTTCCGTTATTTCAAGACCTCGAAATTCAATTCCAAAAACCTCTCTGTAGACAGCCTCACTAAAGCTTACTTTTGAAGAAAATTGATCAAGCGGTACAGGCTTTAGATCCATATTCGGACAGACGAGAGATAGACAGACAGAATTGGAGGGCCCACTTTTCTCGTATTCTCTTTCATCGTAATGTAACATTTAAAAATTATTTCTTCACGATTGCAAAACTTGCCTTATAGTATCTATAATCGTAAGAAATAACCGTAAGAAAGCAATGCAATACTAGAAAAGCTTGAAATGTCCTTATATACAATATGGGAATTTGAAGTGCTTCTTTAGTGATATGAATTAGAGTCTCAAGAGAAATAATGACAAAATTTGTAGTGTTTGGAATGCAGTGGGGGAGTTGCTTTCTTTCGATATGCTCTGTAAAATGAAAGCGCATGAAGATGTCAATCACTTTCGAATATGCTCCGTTTTGAAGAAACTGTGTTGCTCAACATACTCAATGGAGATTCAGGACGGGATGGTTTTCAAAATTACGATCGGGCTGCTGTAAAATATAAAAAGTAGAGTCTACTCTTATCATGTATCCCCACAAAAAAAAAAAAAATTTGGTAGTGTCTAACCCGAGCCTCTGGGCGACTACGTAACATCACCTTAATGCGATATGAGTTATACTCTGTCTAAACCTATTTCTAACGACTGGTATCGAAGTATCAGATAAAAGGCATGTCGCTCCATCTTATTGAAACCATGTAGCACTATTGCATTCTTCGAATTTTTGCAGCTGTGTAAAGAAAAAATCTCGTAAAATGGCTACGTGTATCGCCTATATCAGTACGAATTTGCCGTCACAGATTGGCCCCGCTGATTTTAAAAGAAATACAGACTTCATTCACTAATTCTTCAGTTCTTGATGACCTTGGGCGATCGAAGGTCTGATTGAGAGTGTCTCGAACTGTCTGACCCAAAGGACTAATCACACACTGATTTAGGGCGTATAATTCGTAGTCAGTTCTGTATAAATTAATGTCGAAGAACATTTTTGAAATATGACATGGCAACTACAACGTAGTAGTCATTGTAAAGTCATACGTCCTTGTAAGATAATAAATTTTACGTCTTTTTAAAAAAATAAATTTTATGAAGTATAAAAGAGTCAAAGTATACATGCTTCTAATAAATTAATAATTAAATAAAATGCACTTATTGTAATTTTTGTTGGGAATGTTATGAAGTGCATGTCAAGAAAACAACCGAATCATTTAGACAAGTATTAAGTCGGTGATAATACCACATAAAAAGATCCGAGGAACTACTCTGCTAGCTCAATCACTCAGAGTCGTCTAGAAAGCAATTAAGATAGTGGATGTTTCTGTCCACCTGATCACTTGCATTGCCGAAGAAAAGTTCTCCTAGACTTAGTTAACGTATTTGGTAGAAAGAAGGGCATGGAAAAGGAAGATATGGGATAGGCTTCGCCTTCCCTTAATTTATGCATTTTCAACAGGATTAGTTGGTAATGACGCACAGGCAGTGTCCAGCTTCGGCTCAGATTGCGGAACTATGATGCAGTACTCCTACGAATAACTGTCATTTAGTGAGTCTATTTACCATTTGTCTAAGTGAAAAGAGAGTTGAAACACCCCCTTAAACATAAAAACTATGTTTTTATGCTATTGTGTGCTAGGGGGCACTTTCTTCGCGGATATTCGTCATGCCCTTTCCGATAACCCATTTTACTTTCTTTTTTTCGACTAACCCTCACCGAAGTAAGACCTATTATCCAATCTTTATAATAAAATTGTAAAACTAAATTCAATTTGTTTCTTTTTACTATCTACGCCTACGGCAAAATAAACACCATTCATAGAACACTAAATTGAAATCACACCCTAAGGACATATTTTCCTTTTCTTTTCAAGCCCTTAGACCACAATTTGATTGAAACAATACAGAAAAGTTGGAATTAAGAATCCAAATATTGATTGTCAAACCTTGACATGTTTTTTTGCTCTGTCCTTAACTTTTTTTAATTGTTTTTCATCTCCTGGTTATAAAAATCCCGACTCCCTAAGAAAGTTTTAGATTGAATAAACAAAACACTCATCTAAAACCAATCAAGGAAGCTTATACCAAGTTCTAGACCTCTTTTTTTTTGACTCTACTAAATCACATTTTTACATTATTTGTATGAATTCAATTCTATTGACTTAATGTCTTGATTAGTTTTCCCGATTTTGGTCTTATTTTATTCTGCGAAGGATGGGGCCTTAAACTTTTTCATTTGACAACAGTTCTCCCCTAAAATGCAATTGTTTTCTCTAAGTCACGTTGACCATGGAACAGCGTGAGAAAAACCAACGGAGTTTAAATATAAGTCTTAGGTTCTGTTGCAGGGGTGGGAAAAAAACTCACAGTTTGGGGGACATTTTAATTAAATTTCTATGCCATTCAGGCCGTGGTTGTGTTTGAACTTTTTGACATTAAGGCGTTTAACGGCCTTCTGTGACGAAAAACGTTTTCTGGTATACGACATCTGTGAAAAATAACACTCTTCTAATTCAAAACAAATTGTCATCATTATTCCCTGATAATTGACAAGGAACACTTAGTTAAGTCCCTTTGTTTTTAATTTTAAAAGGTTATTTGCTGCACACAATTTTCTCTGAAAATATTCTGCCCAAGCAAACAACACTTCTATCTACGTAAACAATTTTCTCGGGACACTCTGGCGTATACTTAACTTTATTTAAAATTCTACCCAACCTCGCATTCCTTACCACGGCCAACGAAAAAGTATATTTATTACAAAAACTCTGTTCTGTTGTTCTCTTATACCAACCACCAGTCTGTTTAAGTTGCAACCTCAACCCGAGCCACATGTTTGATTGTTTTTTCAAAAAGTTATCCAAGTTTAATGTGAAAAAAATAAACTCACGAAACTTTTAATTGATTTCGTGGCACTGAAGAGAGAGTGTATCACTTGTCCATAGCATCAGTGTCTCCAAATGATCCTTTAATTGTTTTCGTGGATTTTATTTCCGTCTTGCAAAATGACTTTTAGTTTAATTGCCCGGAAAAGTAAACAACACTTTTTGCAGGGAATTTAATATCCCTGTGAGTGAGATTTCTCTATGTGGCATATGTGGGTATGTATTTTATTTATCTGACTGGGAAAATTAAAACAAAATACAAAAACTACAAACCACTTCCACATGAGTGCAGGCAGATTAAATCCATCGGAATAGAATGGATGGCAATTTGCTCGGCTCTGTTCTAAAGAACGTTTAAGGATCCAAGGGAGCTTCGGGGATATAAGAATTAACTCCTACTCGTAATGGCAATAGAAAAAAATCTTTGGATATATAAAAACTATTCTGTGTTGCCATGGAAGGGTCGAGAATTCTTTTTACACATCGCAACACTTGAACTCCATTTGCATGTTGCTGCTGTGTAGTGTAGGTATAGAGATGATGAGCATATTTGTCCTCTTTTTTTTGTACCTCCTGTTTGTTGAAAACTTTGTGAATGGGAGATGGATGAATTTTCATATTTTCCTTCATCTTTTTCTCCCTTTTTTGCATTACAGAGGATGTTTTTCTTTTTACTTTTATTTTACTCGGTCGTTGGTTTTGTATCTTGATTTCAATAGAACGGCTATGCTGTGTAAGAGTCCTTTTTCGTTTGCAAACATATGTATGTTTTATTGAAGGAAATTGTTATTGCTTTATATTTTTCATAAAGTAAACTGCTTTCGCTTTATTTTTATCTTAAATTACATCTAGTAAATGGTTGTGTTGAAATAGTAATCTAGTTTTATGGAAAATTATGGTTTCGGTGACAGTTGTGGGAAAACACATTTTAAGTAAATGGCTTCGATAGGATTTGTTTGTTTTCAAAACGGAGTGTGAAAGTAGCTCCTGTTTTAAGTTTTTGAACTGCAAGTTAACGTCATGTCACTGAAAAGGAAAGGAAGAAAAGTATCCTTTAAAATTCCTTGGGGACTTTAAAAATGTATTGCTTTTAACTCAACGCATGTTTGCTTGTGCATCCTGAGAACTTGAACTGAGTTATAAGAGAATCCCTTATTCGTTTCCATAGTGAATGGAATGGAGAATATTAAAGGCTCTTGACGTTAAGAAATCTGTTATTTTATCCATGAGTACTTATACCTTACTTTCCTTTGGATCGGATTTTTTCTTTTCCCGTGAGGGAAAAAGAATAAATAGTTTTCTACCGTAAGGGACTTGCCAACAAAACATCTTCATAGAAAAGTAAGGTAGATGGGATTTTTTAGAAAATTTGAAGCCGAAGATTTTAATGAGCCAACGTTTTGTGTTCCGAAAGCAAATTACTGGGCTTGTATTTCTTCAAATAAGGAGTGAGTTTAATCAGTACCTGTATAATTAAGTTTCTGTAAGCATTTGAAAAAGGGAAAAAAAAGAACGGTTGAAAAAAAATTAATTTGATTCTGTTTGTTCTTTACAATTAGTGGCTATTTTCACAAACATGGGAGGCATTTTTCGACCACGAAAAGTTTATTGTTTGTTATACGATAAATATTTACTTCTAATGTCTTTTGAAATTCTGTAGACTCATTTTTTGTTATCAAGTTAGGTAACCTTTCAAAGCAAATTATTTTCTTTCGCTCAGTAGCGTAGCTAGCATGGGTGGCACCTGGGCGGGCAATTGTGGTGTCACCCCCAGAATGTAAAATAGTAAAATAAATGAAATTCTGCTATTCTATATATTGCGATTTCTTTATTTAAATTCAAATAAAAAATTCAAATTCAAAAAAAAGGAGAACAAAAATTAATGTATCTACATTCTACATATTCACATTGCATAAAAAAAACAGAACAAACATTAATAAAACATCTTCTTCCTAGCTTTTAAAGCATAAAATTAGCTGATAACGTCATCAAAATTTATTTGCTGGGTCGCCTCATGTTCAATTGTTCAAAATCCGTCATTGTTGCCCGCAAGTAATTCTTAATTAATTTAAGCTTACTAAAACTCCTTTCACATGACGCAACTCACACACATATTGTCATAAACATTTTTAATGCGACAATAAGATTCGCAAAAGATTCTGCAAAGTCCCATTCAAGGATGAATTTCATAAAGTCTAAAGATAACCAATTAGATGTTGTCACTTTAGCCACTTTCAAATGACTTCTCAACCTTGGTATCTCTGAGAGAAGTTCTGACTCTGATCTCTGACACCTCATCATAAGCACCAGCAAATTTTGTTACAGCTATTTTCAAATCATTGATGTTTGTTAAAAGTAAAGTATTCGCCTGTACAACTTCAAACAATGAAGCTACCTCCTTAATAGACTCTGTTCTTGTTCGAAGTTCAGTGATGAATCGATCAAGGCACTCGAACATGTCTTTCCGTAGTTCAGCGGTCAGAGAAAGTCCTGCATCAGTTGCCAAATCACCAGCCATTCGCTCTCTACTACGAATTCTTCTTTCTGTTGGAATGTCGTATTTCTCCGATGTTTTTATACCATGGTATAAAAATCTTCTACGATCTATAACGCCATAGTATATATACTCCTTGGTAGTTTTTGGGGGTCACCCCCAAATTGGTGACACCCGGGGCGGTCCAACCCCCACTCCCTCCCCCCTTTGCTACGCCACTGCTTTCGCTTTCTGTGCACCTTTTCGAATAATGTAACGACGAACTATCAAGTATTAGTTTTAGAAAAATATGAGTGACATTGAGCTTAGATAGTTCACGATTCTCCAAGCTTATAAAAGGTGATAGTCTTCCTATGCAAGGGGGAAAGATACCATCTTACAATGTTTAAAGTAGACGGAGATACTCGAAATTGCGATAACTTCCATTTGATCAAGTTGATATCCCAATGAAGATTGCTGAGCAAGTATTGCTGAAAAAATGTAAATGTAAAAAGCTATCTCATAACCAACGCTTGTTTGTCGAAGTCAACCACAGATGCAATCCAAAGTACAAGGATCCTAATGGAAAACATCATGACTCAAGATTTCCATTACCTGGTTGTTGACATCGATAAAGCATTCGATCGACAACCACGAGATCTAATATATGTAAGTGGCCATCAGACACCAAGAAGCTATCCAGAGGCCTATTAGCGGATGATGTGGAATTTGTATGAAGGAGCGGTGACGAAGGTATAAGATGTTCTGCTGGAATCACCGAAGCACTCCAAGACACAGTAGGTGTACACCAAGGAAGCGTCGTCAGTCCTATGCTCTTTATTACAGTGTTTCAACGTAAAAAGTACATCAATTACTCTTTGCTGACGACCAAGTCACCATTAGCGAGTATCCTACATCACTGCAAGAAGCGCGTAATGTATGGGTAAAAGTCGAAGAAGTTATAGTAGGAACCATATTAGTTCAACTAGTGTGGCGTGATTTCTGATCCAGGCATGCTTAATCCAGACATTTATTTGAATGCGAATGTGCTTCCCCAGGTGTGAAAAGTTTAAATATCACTGATCAAAATAGTAAAGCAACTTCTGATGATGATATCAATCATCGAGTAAGCGCAATGTGGATTCAAAGGCCCGGAGTGCTACTGTGGTATCCCAATCAGTTCCATTAAACATGAACTGGCTACCTGAAAACGGCAGATCATGATCCACGCCTGGAACAACTCTACTGGCCATCGTCAATCAAAACTATTCATCGACTTATCTCAAAGACGTATGAAAGAAATTCTTGACATGAGCTAACGTAACGCAAATTTACTTACGGACTTCTACGCTGTACACTGCTCTCTCAAATATCACCTTGAAAACATGGGCATCAGCAAAGACGACACCTGCCCTCTCTGCCTCAAAGACGTAGAAACAGCTGAACACATTTTATGTGAATGATCTGCTATAGCCAGATCTAGGCTAAACCTTGAATTGGTTGGCCTCAGACATGGAACAATCCAAAACCGGTAGGTTTACCGACTCATTCTGAAAGTAAGGCGGTGTACCCCACGAGCTAATGCTACTAATGCGAAGCAGTTAAGTGGAAGAAATGTGATCTTATCGCATTCGATGCTCAGAACGTCGCAAAAGAAAAATGAAAAAGAATAAGAGGAAGAAGGTATTGTTTTCACGAACAAAGAGCGAGAATCCCCCAAGATCACTACCACCGAAAAAATCGATACCCGTAGATAACCACTTCTTGTTTTCTGTTGCTACTCGAACCTTTTAAGATGTCTCAAGAAGAAATAAAAACCATATAAATTAATGTTATGGTCAAGAATTGAACGTTATTAATAAAGATAAGGGCATGCCATAATGCTATTGTGTTTTAAAAATGATTCCAGGCAAGTGGCCGCCACACCTGGCTCGAGACACCTTATTTTCGAAAGCTTTTTGCAGCATCTGGGGCCGAGTTTAGATTTGGTCCAAGATATGGATCTCGCCAAAGATTTAAGGGATCAACTTAACATTAAACGGGCAGAAGACGACTCGTTTTCGAACCCTTCGGTTCAAAGTACAGAAGAATATTTTCGTGTTAATGTTTTCAATCCTTTTCTCGATTTCTATGTAATTGACCTTGGAGAAAGATTTACAAGCCACGAAAACGTACTAGAAGGGTTTTCGGTTCTTTTCAAGGATTCTTCGTCTGAAATAGACAAAGCAGCTAAGAAATTTCATGAAACTGTTGAGTTTTACCAAACATATTTGGCTGCCAGACCATCTTCTGTTCTTGAAGAATTAAAAACTTGGAAGAGATATGTGATCCGAAGGAATAATATTTCCTCTAAAAATTCATTGGAAGGGCTTGATATTAAATTTTATTAAAGACTAGCTGAGCCACCCGGCGTTGCTCGGGTCTGTAGTTTTAAGGTTCCCGTTCTCGTTTTTCCGCTTAAATGGGAACTTGGGGATGAAAAATGATCGTTTTTACTTTGGGATTATGTGGCATCCCAATGACGAAAGAATTTTTGAAATCTGTCCAGTAGTTTCTAGGCTCCCCCGTTCCCAGCCCCGTTCCTGTGGGAATCTTCCGTTACCGTGGAAATATGTGAAATATAAGTCTATGTCACTGAGGGATAATGTAACATCATAGAGTTGAAAGAATTTTCGAAATCGATCAAGTAACTTTGAGGTTCCCGTTCTCGTTCCAGTTTATGTTCCGGTGGGATTATAGGGATGAAATATAATCTAATTTACTAATTTAGGGGGATAATGTAGCAATCCTAGTGAAGAAAGGGGAAGGGTTATAGAAATCTGTATAGTAGTTTCTAAGTTTTCTTTTCCAAACCCGTTCTTGTCGGAATATCCGCGCAATTTTTTAAATTCCGTTCCTGTGGGAATATGGGGAACAAACCTTGACAGGAACCATTTATAAGTCATTGTGACTGAGGGATAATGTAACATCCTAGAGTTGAAAGAATTTTGGAAATCGGTCAAGTAGCTTTAAGGTTTCGGTTCTCGTTCCCCTTTCGGTTCTTGTGGGATTATAGGGATGAAATATAATCTAAATTACTGATGGAGAGGGATAATGTACCACCCCTAATGCTGGAATCGTTTTAGAAACCTGTCTTGTAGCTTCTAAGTTTCCGTTCCCAAACCCGTTCCTGTGGGAATATCAATTTTTAAATTTTTTATGTCATAAAAACCTTCTCCTGACAATAACAAACACAACAAAAAAAGAATTGGCCAAATTTGTCCAGGCGTTGTTGAGAACACATTTTGCGATTCATTTTTATATATAAGATATAAGCTACTTTGCCGGTTTCAACGTCAACTCCCGAAAGAACTCCAGCTTAAAGAGAAGCATTACAAATGAAATGAGATTTTTGAAAATATGCCTATTCTAATAACAGTTTGATAAGCTTTGGATGTTTAGTTATTTGCAGGTTCGTTTGAATGGTTTGGCTGCTCTAGCTATTCATCACGAAATACCTATAACAACAGACGAGGTCATAAGTGTTTTGCCTAAAAAGAACAGAAAACTGGATTTTATTTTGTAATTTATTTCTTAAATTAATATTATTTTACTCCCACAAGGCTCCATCCTTGGACCTCTTCTTTTCTCGCTCTATATCAATGAACTTCCCAAGCAAATCACGACATCATCTGTTCATATGTACGCTGATGATGTTCAGCTATACAAAAGTTGTCCCCTGGGTGTGATCGCAGACTGTGCAGCTTCTATTAACATTGATTTACAAAATATCTTTACCTGGTCATCCAAAAATAGTTTGTTTTTAAACTCAACCAAGTCTAAATGCATAGTTATTAGTAAAAAAACACTCGACCTCTCATATTTTCCCACATTGTTGCTGAATGACTCTGCTATTGAATATGTTCAAACTGCAAAAAATTTGGGAATGACTTTTAATAGGAATCTTAGCTGGGATACCCACATCAATCAAGTTGTTGGTAAGGCTTACGGAATTCTCCGTCAACTTCACTCATCACAATATTTCACGCCCCTTAAAACTCGACTTACACTTATTATTCCGGTACTTACCTATGGTTGTGAGATATTTGCCAACTGTGATGCTGTCAGCAAACGTAAATTAAACGTCGTTTGTAATAATGTTGCACGTTATGTATACTGCTTAAAAAGATACGATCATATATCTCTCTTCTCAAAAAGTGTATGTAATTTGTCCTTTGACAATTTATTGCGATACAAAACTTTAATTTTGCTTTTTAATGCTATTATTACACATCAGCCTTGCTACCTCTTTGGAAAAATACACAGATCCTCATCTAACAGATCGGAACAAATTATACTCCCTCGATTTTCTTGTTTGACGTCAGAACGGCAATTTTTCGTCAATGCTATACGCCTGTGGAATTCCTTACCTAGGCAAATAAGAAGTTTACGTGACATAGTTCTTTTCCGTAAAGAACTATTCAAACACTATCAACTTCATCCTGGCTAACTATTTCTCTCTCTCTCTCTATTTTTTTCTCTCTCTCTTTCTTTCTCTCTCTCTCTCTCTCTCTCTCTCTCTCTCTCTCTCTCTCTCTCTCTCTCTCTCTCTCTCTGTCTCTCTATTCCCACTCTTCATTAAAATTAAAATTAATTAATAAATTAAAATTATTAATTAATAAGTCAAAAAATTAATTCAAAATTAATTAAAAATTAAATCTCAATTAAATTAAATTAAATTAAATTAAATTAAATTTGTAATTTAATTATTTTTGTTTCAACTTAGTATTATTTACATAATTAACTTTTGTTAATTTTAAGCTTGCCACTAGTTTATAAGATATTCTTTCTTAATGTGTGTAAGCAGTCAAAGAACGAATAAATATCTAAATATCTAAATTATATCAATATTTGTTTAAGTTCATATTCAAATCAATGCGTATAGTATATTATCCTTAAAAAATATAATTTTTTATGGCATACATAATGAATTTTTTTTTAATTACTAAGACTTTTAAAGCGAAAGATAGCGAAAAGCTATCTACGACACTGGTTCGGCGCCAATTCTTCTACGATAAGATGTCAATCTAAACTGAGCATAAATCAAAATGACCAACTCCGGTAAAAGTATTGCCATCAATGATTGAAAACCACACGTCTTCAAAAATCCCTCTTTATAATAAATTCAGTAACAATTGTGGATTTCAGAGCGCATTTTTAAGTTGGTTTTATGCTGAAACAGACTCCTTTAATCATTAAATCACTCTCTTTTGTGTATATTGAACTGTTCTGTTAGTATTGCAAAATTACAACGAAAGTTAGTCATTTCGTCACGAGACTGCTACAACCTGCCCTTACAGATGCAAGGTGAAACAATCAATAAATGGCCAACCAACAATATACCCAACCACATTTTCAAACCCAACCCAAAAATATTTATGCGTTTTTAAAACCATATACAATTCAAAGGCTGGCCAGCTGCTTTAACCCATTGCGTGACATAACAATAACTTGAAACATACAATTTGTCTGTTTTGGTCATGATTCGTTGACATCATGACTTTGTGTACTTCACTTAACCACTCGGCTGCACCTACAGAATCTCCCTCATGGTGTCATAAATATACTGCGGCACATCGTTCTTTGTGTAAACGTCTCCGACAGCTACAATACAAGTTGCACTCAGTAGCATCGTCGTCACTTGCTCTTCAGTTCAGTCTCACTATTGTCTACATCTGCATCCCACATACACATAATTTTTCGAGAGGGTGTCAAGGCCGGCACGATACGCTTATAGAATATAGATCGACACGAAACTCATGTGTGTGCAAGGGACAGTCACTTGCAATTGCCAATCACTCTTACTCCGAGTGCAATGGACGCATAAAAATGAGAATTCATAAAGAATTGTGCATTCCGAAAAACTTTGCAATCTAAAGAGATGGGATTGTCAATCGATTTGATTTTCTATTGAGCCATTTGTCGTTGACACTTTGTAGAGATGGTGTCAGAGCTGATGGCCTTATTTTTCCAATTCACTGTACCATTCTAATCAGTTTGGTGTTGATTCAGAAACTATTCAGAGACAGAAAGAAGAAGCGGTACGATAGATCAACTTTTAAAAAGAACTCAAAGTTGCATGTACGCACTGAAATGTAGATTTCCGCTTGCAATTTATGAACTTTGTCATTCATTCATCCCTGCCGGAAGTTTTGGAATTTGCTACTGGCAAAGAAATTTAAATTGAGAAAGAAAACTTTCACTGTAGCACTGCGTCATGGAGATGAAAATATTTGTAACTCTGTGGTGGTTTACGAATTTATGGAGCGGCATAGTTGGATGCAGTCCATATGTCATTGAATTTTCAGTGCTGAAGTCCTAGGTGTCAAAATAGAATGTGTTGAAGATAAACTTAAATGCAAATGCCAAGAATAAGTTCTTGTGGGAAAAGTAGATATGTTACAAATAATGGGAATGTTTCTTAAAGTACAGAATTTTTGATAAATGTGGTTAGTACATTCCTTTTGATACGTAGATTCAAACTAAGAATATAATTTGAAAAATGAATTTCGAAAACTCAAAAAAAAGAATATTTTCTGCTACTTTGGATACTCCGCTCAGAAATGTCATTGAAATCTAAATGATGCGAAACTAAAAGTTGAAATCAACCCTCTTCACTTGTGAAATGGTAAAAAACATCAAAACTTTCTCAACCAACATCTCATTAGCAATAGTACTCAGCATCAAGCCCCTCACAGAGTTTTATTCAATTTTAGAATTCTCTAGTTCCCACAGTTGAATCAGTGTGTTTCCATATGGTTTATCGGTTTATCTTAACGACTATTAGCAAACGTGATGCCAATTTTAATTTCAATTTTATTACATTTGCTGAAAGTTCCACACACAAGACGTATATTGAGTCAATAAAACCCCACGGGACAACTGGCAACATATTAAGCCTCCCTAAGACAGACGCAACAATCGAAAACTTTGCTACATTTACGACATAGGTCGTGGTGAATAATGGGGTTTCTACGGTGATTTAAAAAACAATAAATCATTAATACGTGCATGCAATCAATTATCAAATCAAACCTCTATCAATCCAATCTGCTCTGTGATGTCAGCTTGGCTCTGTGAATTTAGAAAAAAAACATCAAACTCAAGGTCCTTGAACTTTGTCTCTTTCCCCCTTTCCCTCTTCAAGTTCATTTCAAATCAATTTTTCACACGATTGAACTGCTTTGCTATGAGAGATTTTGTACCAGTTTTATTGTGTCATCTTTGGGATGGAATTTTTACTTTAATCCTTGAATCCACTCTAAAGGATCGATTACATGATTTATGGTTTCAAATTCGTTGTCATTATGGCTAAGTATAATGGATACGAAGTAACACTCAATGTGGGTGTGGGGAGAGGGTGTTTAAATTAAGAATTCTGGAAGTATGCTCAGTTCAACAAACTCATTGGTGATGTGCTGGAGCAGAGAAATGTCTGGCAGTGACAAGGAAAATTAAAGAATTATTTTTTTTTTATGAGCTTTTAAAATGAATGACTGGACTTTTCATGAAATCATTTGCATTTTTTGTTAAACCAGCAATGACACAGAGTGAGTTTTACTACAGAAGAAATAAAAATTCCTTGAATTGGAGCATAAAATGATGAAACATTAAAAGATGTTTTAGATGTGCTGTACATTTGATGTGACCTTCACGGCACAGTAAGGAATGGCCAAACAGCTGTTAAAAATCGAAATAAAAGCCAGATATTCAAAATTCCAGCGTATGTAACACACAGCTACGCCATGTCGGGGAACCTCAGATGGTAAGCAAATTTGAATATTATGTAAATTTGACCATATACGCTAGAGTCTGCCAAACAAGTCTACTTTGTCACTTTGTTCGAACACAGATGTCTTGGGACGGACAGACATTGGTATGCCATAGCACTGTGGGTTGCTATTCAAAAAAATTGAGTGTCGATCCATGTCCGATCGGCACACAAATGTTCAATACAACAGACTGAATGGAACGAGTCTTTGAAAGAATATTATGGCGGCTGTTTTAATTTCATCTGCTTAAACTAGTTTCCCACTTCCGTAGTGATATATCCGACCAAAAGACTTAAACTTTTCTTGATTCTCTATCGAACTTGATATTTGCTAGGTGATAAGCGAAAAAAAACTCAAGCAGAATCAATGCGGGCCTGCACTGGGATATGAAAAACGTACATATCCACAACCACACCTTGTGAGAGAATGTTGAGGGCCTACATATTTTTAACGATTCCCCATGGTTAATCGAGAAAGCGCTTTTTATGGCAGTGAATTTACATTCGGAGGACTTGCCAATTCCTTGCGAAAATGATAACCATAGAAAAACATTTTTTACTTTCTGTAGGAACCTCCGGAGTAAACGGGCAATTTTTTAATTTAAATTTCAATTTCAATTTCAGTTCAATTTTATTTTACTAACTTTACACAGTAAGATACAATCTCTCATTTAACAGTGCAAGCTTCAATGGTAAACTTGAAATTTCTAAAAATAAGCAAAAGTGTTAATTAATAATAAATTAACTTATATTTATACAAATTCAAAACTAATATGATATAAGTACAAGGAAAGCAGTTCTTCACTGAAGAAGGTTTAATTTGAGAAATTTAAAGAGAAAAAGAAATCATCCATCATCATCGTCATCATTATGTCATCAGTCATCAGAAAAATAATAAGTCTACTTCTGAAAGAGGTGCTGCAACTTATTGATTGCAAGGTTCGGGGAAGGGAGTTCCAAAGCCGTATCACTTGAATAAAGAATTGTCGTTCAGATATTAAGAACTTGTAACGAATCGGTATTGTGTAAAACTGATCCTGTTGTATAAGCAGATTGGTCGACGTGATTGTATTACGTTATGGAGTAGGGTTAATATTTTTAGCTTAAAAATATTTTCAAGACTAAGACCATATAATGATTCTGCGGGTGGAGATGCGATAATATCTTTTAAGTCCAAAAATATACCGCGCAATACTGTTGAAAGCCACGTTAAGTTTTCTTTTGTGTTCGTAATCACAGTTGCTAAAAATCTCGCAACCAAATAGCATGATTGGAATAACGAGCGTTTTAGCGAGAATTTTTCTTGTTTTAACGGCATCACCTGGTGTGTCGCCCAAAGTGTGCGAAGACCTCCATAAATCTTTCCTAGCGTCAATCTGACATGATTATTCCAAGTGAGTGTTCTGTTAAAAGTCATGCCTAGATTTTTTGCAGAGTCATTCAATATTAATGTTATTAATGGATATACTTGTAAAGTATGACGTATCAACCATTTTTCTGGAAATGACCAAGCATTTTGTTTTTGATGGATTCAAACGAATGCCATTTTCACATGACCAGCAATAAACTTTTATTAAATCTTCATTTAATTCATGTGCAGCGTTGTCCAGAAGTCCCAAGGGAAAACTCTTCCTAATTTGAACATCGTCAGCATACATATCAACCGAGGAGGTCAATACACATTTAGGGAGATCATTTGTGTACATTGAAAAAAAAGTGGTCCAAGTATCGAACCTTGGGGAACACCTGAGCCTAAAGGAAGAAATTCTGATACTGAGTTATTTGCAACTACTGCCTGGTATCACGATGTAAATAGGAGGCTACTAACTTTGTGGATGACTTAGAAAAATTGAACTGGGTTTGAAGTTTTTACACAATACATTGTGGTTAACCGAATCGAAAGCTTGGCAAAAATAAAGCAGGATGAGAAAAGCTACTTTGCCATCGTCTGCAGATTCCCTTAAACCTTCTATGACATTAATAAGTGCAGTTGTACAGCTATGTTTTGGACGAAAACCAGACTGATTTTCACATAGTAATTTATGATTCCGAAGGAATCTACGTATTTGATTACTCTAAAGCCTTTCAAGAACCTTGGAGGGGAAAGGTTATATTGCTATAGACCTTAACTCGTTATTGCTTTATGGAATAGTGATTATTTTGGCATATTTCCATACTTTAGGAAAAACACCCGTTATTAATATCGAATTAATCAAATGAGTAATGTACTTCAAAATATATGGAAGAATAATTTTGACGAAAACAGGACTTATCTCATCGAAACCTGCTGACTTCGATTTAATGCATAAAATACTCTCTAAAACATCGGAGTCATCAACGGCGACAAAATTAAAACCAGGAGCAAATATATCACCAGAATTGATCTCGAAGATTTGGTCATGATCAACTGGTAATATTAATTCAATATCTGAGGAAGAATACTAATGGTACCTGTGGTGTGATGGATAGCATGTCCGCCTATTAATCCAGAGGTTCGTGGTTCGAATCCCAACAGAGGCAAAATTGTTTTTTCCACGGGTATCGCCTTTCGCGAGGAATTTGCAAGTCCTCCGTTAGTATTTATTGCCATGAAAAGCGCTTTCTCGATTAGCCGTTCGGAACCGGGCAAAAAACTGTAGGTCCCCTCCATTCCCTCACAAGGCATGGCTGTGAGAAACGCGCTAGACCTTCGCTCTGTTGCGCCACCCTATTTATTTATTTATCTGAGGAAGAAACTGAAGCAAAAAATTTGTTTAATTCATTGCAATCAGAAACATTAACGTTTTTGTTTACTTTTTTCCCCAATCCAATCTCCCTTAAATTTTTGGCATGAGATAAATATTATTTTAGAGGGCTCTATTCATCAAAGAGGGTGATCATGTGAAAGAATTATCTTGCAATAAGAAGCGGGGAAGCTCTAGTGTGTCTGTCTATACCAAAAACTTGAGAAAGGTTTCAGTGTGATGAGGACGCATAACATATCCGATAGTAAAACCTTTGCAATCGCGAAGAAAAAATAATTGAAATAACAATGAAACATGACATAAAGATATCAGAGATTGAGGAATGAAAGGTTAATAAAGGGTCTGCCATCTAACGTTTTGACTGATTTGGCAGATAATTAGTTTTATTCTTCCGCTGAACGAATATGGTTGAACAACCCTGGGAAATATTGCGACATTACTTTGAAAATCCGATGCCGATTTTGCCAAAAAAATCATCTCTTCAGATGAAGCTCATTTTGATCTTGGCAGGTATGTAAACAAGCAAATTGTCGCATTTGGGGCACAGAAAACCCGCACGCATACATTGAAAAGCAGATACACCCAAAACGAGTCACTGTTTGGTGCGGATTTTGGTGATTTTGGTCCAGAGGCATTCTTCGAAAATGAGCAAGGAGTGGCCGTTACAGTAATGGCGATCTTTATCGGGCCATGTTGAACGAATTTTTATTCACAAAAATTGAAGAAGAGGATATTGGCTACATTTGGTTTCAACAGGACGGCGCTACGTGCCACACAGCCGGAGCTACACTTGATGTTTAGCGCCCTGTTTTTGAAAAAAAAGTCATTTGGCGGACCCTTTACATTTCTGTCTGTATGTATTTATGTAATCTGTCTCTCCTATATGAATTAACAGCCTGACCCGAATGACCGATTTTCTTCAAAATTTGCAGTTGGGATCTGTTGGGCAACCTTTTGAGGGGGTTTTTGAATTCGTTTTTTAGGTCTAGAAAAAACGGTACCTGCCATTTGACATACAACTTATATTATAATACTTGTTTTTCTCCAAAACTATACTCTAACGATTTCAAATAAATTTTTAGAGGGGTCAGTTTTTGGTTGTCTTTCTTTTGATTAAAAAAATTTTATTTGGAAAATGTCCAACAGTGGTATGTTCCATAATATCGTTCTTCAATACGAAATTTTGAATTATACAATTAATAATTTATAATAATTTATGCGTAGTTGGCAATCCTGTATGATATGGCGAACGAATAGAAGACCTTGCATCAGCCTTAAGATTTTGATATTTTTTTTGTTCTCTTTTAAGTGCTCTTAAGCAGCAAGTTCGAATATGCAATAATGAAAACGGACTTTAATCCGTGTGGTCTTCTATGCCTTCTAATATACTGATTTACTTCTTATGAGGGACTCGTTTAATCGACATGGAACAGCATTTCGTTTTCAAGTTTCACCATCAAGCTCGATACATTAGGTTTCACACTTGAGTGTTTCACTTATACTGAATTCAAAGGATGTCGAACCAACAAACAATGATTTGAAAACAACCTTACAATAAAAAAAAAAGATTATTTGAAAACTAAAAAACTAACTTGGTAACAATTGCCTCGATTTTATTTGTATAGATTCGTGTCTCATATAAAAGACCAATAATAATCACATACACAACGATTAATCTTGCGTCTTCGTTCAAATCTGACTAGTACCACAAAAGTTACGTTTGATTTTTTTATCGCCTTCACTTCAGAATGCAACATCATTGTTTGTATAATTTTTACCTGGATAAATGAAAAGCATCTCATTAACACAAAAACCAACCTCAATACATCAGTATCATTGTTTTGAATTCTGAATTCTTTTTGAGCACATAAAGTCTCACCCATTTAACATTCCCATTCGCAATTCAAGAAAGCCAGCAAGCTTTTATGCCTATAGTTACAACAGCACAATGCACACTAAACAAAAATACCGCCTGTTGACTCAACAATCAATTCAATCTATTGACATAAATATCATGCAAACGATGATAATAAGTTTAATTGTTATACGCAGACAGTGAACCCCATTAAACGTTTTTTGTTTATTGTTCTCTTGAATAAGTTTTATTTCAAAGCTGACACACATGAAATAGCATCATGCTAAATTAACTGGAAAACGCGTATGCATACAGTGCACAATCGTGTAAAGAGAATTCAGAAAATTGAAATGTGGTTTTTATTACGAGGAGACAATAAAAACGTTCTGATTGAGGTTGGTCTCGTTTCAAATTGAAAATGTTTGATAATAAAAAGTTTTTTGAACGGGCACAGTTAGCAAAAAAAAAACATAAGTAAGTCCTCACGTGAGTGACATTGATTGAATGAGCTAGTCACCGCCTTGGTATGTCAAACAGGGAACCTACAGCGTTTATCCCGTCATTGCTTGAAGGATGATTTCATTTCTCATTTTCTTGTTAAATTGATAGGCCGAACTTACAGGTGACATCAGCATCACCTTTCACCTGAAACACTTTTCGAATCTCCTCTTTAACTTCTCAATGTACTCTCACTTCAATGCGTTCAATGAGATGAGTTAAAAGTGCAATCATTCCCACCATTCAAGGACAAGTTTCTTGGTAATTGGAGCGAAAACTAATTAGTTTTGGCAAACATGCCTGTAAAGCATTTTAGTTGCAAAGATATTTTATTTGTTCACAACCACAAGCCATGTTGAACCTCCTTTGGGTCTCTTTATTCAAACGCTGTGTTTATGTTCCACTGAAGTACTTTATCCTCTTCCTTTTGGTTAAATTCAATTAACTTGCCGCATATCTTCGCAATTCCAGATGACTTGACGATTTATGATCTTTAAGTTGGGTGGAGTCACCAAGGAATTATGTCATCAAGTTGGAATGTTGTAAGTAAAGGTAAAAAGTTTAGTAGGACGGGAAATGACTTCGTAACGCAGGATTGTGATAAAGTTTAAGAAGTTTTAAATGTTTTTATTTTTAAGGTTCTTTTCGAGTTTTTTACTGGCTAAAGTACTTTTGTTATTTTAATTCGACTTTAGTGATGAAGCTAAATTTGACTTTTTCATTCTTGTGAATAAAAACTCAAAAGAGATCTTGTAATATTGAAGATATAAACAGACATACAGACTACTGAGTTTGTTTCGAAAAGTTGTTAAATATTGCCTTAAAAGAATGTCATGCTGCGAGTCGTCACGAGGGGGCTATCCGAATTATATTGACTCTCAGTCAAAGTCCAAACTTTTACTTATATCTGTGCTAATTGTCTATTCTTTAACCAGAATTGCAAGCGTGTAGGTAATAAGGATTAAGATGATTTACATAGAACAGGAATGATTGCATCAAACTCGAGAGCATTCGTTGGGAGCAGCTTGAGGGTAAGTAAAGTCAATTTAGTTGAATAGTTTTCTTTTGTTCGGTTGTTTCTTTTCTATAGGTTGACAGATGCTTAAATATACTTGCGATATTTTTATTGTTAAGACCATTGCTTTAATTGAGATCCAAAAAACATAATCTAGGGATGTCAAATGACAGCAAAATCATTTTGCGTCAAGCAACAGAATCATCTCGAGGGACCAATCTCCGAATTTCTTTCGGAATATAAGATACCACTTCATTAGAATGGAGTCTCGAATCTTTTCTGATTTCTATGTTTTTCGTAGAAATACAATTTTTGACTCAAAACCCACTTCATTTTGCACAGTTTTTAGACTTATTGAGCTCGATCAAGAACCAATCGGGTAGGCTATCTCGGATACCTGTATTTCACATAGTAACAGGCAAAAAAGAATACTTCCTTTCTAAAAGTTATTGAAAGCCACTCTAAAAGCCTGAAGCCGTTTTCAGTCAAAAAAGACAGGAAATCAGTTTAATTCAGATCTTGTCTGCTGTAATATTTGAACGTCTGAAACGTAAACAACTTGATATTTTCTCATCAATGTAGTTTTAGACCAGAAAAACCCACAAAAGATCAAATTTTCACATTGCGGCAGATCTTGGAAAAATCCCGAGCCATGTCTAGTTTCGGCATCCCTGCAAAGCTCGTACGACTATGCAGGATGACTTTGTAGAATTCACGCTGCTCTGTCAAGGTCGGCAAAGAACTCACCGAGACCTTTGATGTCCAAAAAGGCTTTAGGCAAGGAGACAAACTATCATGCAGTTTCTTTAACATCATACTTGAAAACATTGAACAAAACTCAAACATCAACACTTGATGAACAATCTTTCAAAAGTATATACAAGAAGAGGCAAAAATGGATTTTTTGGCTAATGAGGGAAAAAGTATATGCTGTCATCAAACAAGGACACAGAACATCGACGAATTGGACAAAACGTCACAATAGACAGACATAACTTCGAGGTAGTACTGGACTTCGTCTACCTAGGTTCCGCTATAGACACGGAAACCAGCATCAGTGCGGAGATCAAACGGAGAATAACTCTAGCCAACCGTTGCTTCTTTGGGTTGAGAAGGCAACCTCAAAACTGTTACGTTTACGTAACCAGTTCAGCTATTCAGACCTAAAAATTGGTGGTTTTTGTTTGAAATTTCGACCACTTATGCGCTGTTTGCTGACATAATAACACTTTTTTTTTTGTAAAATAAAGAGATTGAGTTGAACGCAAATTGAGTTACATCAGAAAGTACTTAAAAACATCGCCTTTATGACTACTGTAAGCTCTGGAATATAAGCGTTAACTCGGAAAAATCCAAGAAAGATGGAGGAAGGCGCAGTAAAAAGGAAAGATGGTAATATAATGATGTAGAATTGGAAGCGGTAGCGGAATATAAGTACTTAGGTGTTCTGCTCACCAACGGCTTTACCTTGCAAAAGCATTTTAAAAAATTAGCAAAGTCTAAAAACGCAATAAACGCAACGTGGAAAGGATGTTTTGGAAATCGTTTCATTTCACATAGCAACAAATATAAATTTTTTGAAGCAGTTGCTGGGTCAGTGATGTTCTATGCTGCGCAGGTATGGGGACATAAACAATACGAGGAGGTCGAGAAACTTCTAAGATTTTATATCAAAAGAATTTTTCATATTCCTTCAAACGCCCCAAACTATTTACTCATGGTCGAAACGGGACTTTACAATACCTTAAAAATGCAGGTAGATTATATCTTAAAAGTGATAAAAATGTCTAATGAGCGTCTACCAAAGAAAGCAGCTCTAAAAAATATTGCGGATGGAACAAGTTGGTACGCGGAATGGTTAGATCTGGCACTGCGATGTGACATGGCCGTGGACTTAAGTGTAGGAAATAAAGACAACTGGAAAAACGAGATGTATAGGCTGATACAGAAGGTGGATGAGCTATATGCATCTAAATACAGGCAAGATGCTGAACATGGGCGTAGCCAGAGGGGGGATCTTCGAAAGATGTTATGTGCCTAATAATTCTTCAAAAAGTCATGAGCTTTACATTTTCGCTATCAAAACAACTGCAAACAATTAACACCGATAACAGCATTCAGTCACGTGGATAAAGTTATTAATGCTTTGCAACTTTTGAGAAATAAAGTTGACAAAGAGTACGGTCATCTATATGAAGTAGCAAAGGTGATGCTCGATGAAAATGGTATTATACTGCAAATGTCACGATCACGTATCGTTGGAAGGCAGCTTAATCGCTCTAGCACTCCTGCGTCGGATATATACACGTATTACAAAATAAATGTATTCATCCGATTTCGAGAGCACAAAATTCACCAATTAACCGAGAGGTTTGCGAAACACCGCAAAGCAGTATTGGCATTGTCTGATGTGCTACCTTCAAATTTTGCAGTCAGTTCTGAAATTGAAGACCCAATTTTTGTGTATTCGGCAGTGCTACCCGAAAGCAGCACATCCGTCGTCAAAGCAGAACTTGAAGTGTGGAAAGCAGTGATGATTATCTCTTCCCCTAGTCCAAAATCTGCTTTGGAATGCTTGGATAAGTGCGATAAGAAATTATGTCCAATTATTTACACGTTGCTACAGATATTGGCTACCATACCTGTTTCCACTGCTACACCTGAAAGGACTTTTTCGAACCTACGGAGACTTAAAAACTACTTGCGGAACACAACGAGTGAAAACAGACTGAACGGCTTGGCTCTTATGAATATTCACTACGGGATAGATATTGACGTAGATGAAGTAGTGGATATATTTAAAAAGAAAAACAGAAGATTGATTATAATATAATGCATATGTAATCAAATGAATGCATGAAATGAATTTTTTTTATAAAGGGTCCGCCAAATAACTTTTTTTTTTTTAAACTGGGCGCAAAACTTCGGCTGTGTGGCACGTAGCGCCGCCGCCGTCCTGTCGAAACCAAATGTTGCCAATATCCTCCTCTTAACAACATGGCCCGATAACGATCGCCATTGACTGGAACGGCCACTCCTTGCTCATTTTCGAAGAAAAATGGCCCAATTATGCCTCTGGACCAAAATCCGCACCAAACAGTGACTTGTTTTGGGTGTATCGGCTTTTCAATGTATGCGGCTTTTCAATGTATCTGTGCCCCAAATGCGACAATTTTGCTTGTTTACATACCCGTCAAGATCAAAATGAGCTACATCTGAAAAGATAGTTTTTTTTGGAAAAATCGGCATCTTCTCTAAGTCGATCGCAGCCAACTCAGCGAAGCAAAAACGCAACATATTCGTTCAGTGGAAGGAATAAACTTATTATTTGTCAAATCAGACATGACCTAAGTGTTACCATTCACGAAATAAGCACTAGTTGAAAAAAAAAAAAACCTTAGACGGCGGGCCCTTTATAATATAAAGGTTATTTATTTCATGCACTTCCATTAGTTTTATTTTCTTGAAATGCATGTCTTTGGAAAAAGTTTTCTAACGGATGAAGATTGCTTTAATGTGTTGAACCAAGTCGATATGAAGAAACTGTTTTTATTTTCCAAAATCGCTCTTGCATACAGACAAAGAATTATGACCGGAAGTTTCTGAAATTTTAAACTAAATACTTTTTTACTTTTTATTAGTTCTATTTTAAATTGTCAATCTGGCAGAGTCCATTTGTTTTTGTTAAATTTTGAAAAAAAAAACTTATGATTTAATAAAAACCAATAGTCCGGGATCCCTGGTCCAATTTTTTTTGTGACTATTATCAAGCTAATTTTCCCTGAGTGGCTTTATTTTGTTGAGACGCCCAACAATTTTCTAACGAAAACTTTCGATTGTGGTAGCTAACAGAGGTAGCAAGGGTGAAATATGTCGATTTCATGATACTAAAAAATTTATTAGTAACAGTTTCTTTCTTAGTTAAGCTTCAAGATAATTATCTGAATTACGTAAAAAAATATTTGTCCTACAAATTGTATGGTTTGATCTTAAGAGTCCCCTTCCTCAAACATGTATCGATTACGAGGTCAAAAAAGTGATTACTAACAAGCTGATTTTTTCGTTTTTACTTATTTAATATTTATATAATCTAACAATCAGATTGTCCTACAAATTCCATGGTACGTTTTTTCAGTCCTACGCTCAGAAAATGTCAATACCACCAGATTATTATTTTCATTACTAACTGTAGGACAAAAATATTACATTATAGGTTAGTATGTTATCTGCCCAATTCAAACAATGTCCTACAAGAAAACAGGTATGCATCACTAGTCCGACAAGAATTGTCATTTTTTTGTTTGTTTATTTGTTAAAAGAAAAAATCTTGCTCTAATTTTAAATATTTAGCTTTATTTTTTAGTAAATAAAAAATTCATTCAAGCACAGAGATTTCGGTATTTCTAAAAAAAATTAATCCTCCTCAGATTCATCCGACAACCCTTCGGTGCTATCGCTACTATCGCAACTATCGCTGTCATCGGCATCTACTTCACTTCCTTCATTCGTGATATCTGACTCTGTAATAACATAAAAAAATTAAGTAAATCATAATATAATAATGAATAGTCGATCATAAAATAACAATTGTATAAATAGGGTACCTTGAATGTCGGAAGATATTTCTTCAAAAGATGGACTTTGGGGACCATCAAACCAATAATATTCATATTTTCCATCAATTATTGTACATCCAAAATTTTCTGGCAATTTTTCCGTGGGGCACCGCATGTGTGCATTACACCATACATTGCAGATAAATACAGTTCCTTTAATTTGTTGCAACAATTCTTGTTTTGTTGGTGGCAAACTGGAAGGATCATATCCTACGATTTTTTGTTTTAAAATATCTTCGTTTTCATTTTTTGATTTATATCCTTTCTCAAATAACTCATACCGTCCTTTGTTAATATCATTTTTTGTTTTTAATGAATAAACTCTGCATACATACTCTTCGATAATTTGAAATACTTCATTCGATGTTGTTAATGCTGTAGTTTCAATTCGTAGGAGTTTAATAAAAGCCTCTTGAAAATTGTTATTTTTCTTCAAAATAGTGAAAGGTCTCTTTTTTCCTTTACAAAAGAAAGCAGGATTATAATCATTTCCTGTAAATATATGACATATAGCGAGTGAGCAAGATAATTGATCCCCAAGTTTTTCATAAATTTCATTTATGTTTAAGTACAGTTTTTTTTTACTCGTGCTTAAATTAATTATTATTTGAATTTGATCTTTTAAATACTTAAAGTCTACCAACATTATTATTGGTATATCAGAATCTGTACAGTGTATCTGCACACTATAATTAGTATTAAGTTGACAAATGTGGTATACAATTTTGGTATCAGCTTCTTCATGATAACAAGAGAGGTTATAGTCAATGACTCTTATTATTTTATTTTCACTAGACACCTCATAAGTGTAACATTGCTCATAATTAAGTTTAACAGTCTTTCCGATGATCAATGCAATAAATTCGTCCCTTGTCCAATCTTCAATTAAAGATTCTACAAATTTTTGTTCGTTTTTTGTCTTAGTTTAAGTCGACGTTCATTAATTTTCTAAACTTATTGTTAAGTGGAATCTATCATCAAAATTTTTTTTGTCGCGCTTGAAAAATAAATTGATTTTTTATTTCATGAATTTCAAATACATATATATTCAATTTGAGCACCGCTATAGCGTAGCGCGTTATTTTTTACATCATGCATATGTACTACTACTTTTGGGAGTAGGACTGAAAAAACGTACCACGTAATTTGTAGGACAATCTGACTGTTAGATTATATAAATATTAAATAAGTAAAAACGAAAAAATCAGCTTGTTAGTAATCACTTTTTTTGACCTCGTAATCGATACATGTTTGAGGAAGGGGACTCTTAAGATCAAACCATACAATTTGTAGGACAAATATTTTTTTACGTAATTCAGATAATTATCTTGAAGTTTAACTAAGAAAGAAACTGTTACTAATAAATTATTTAGTATCATGAAATCGATATATTTCACCCTTTCTACCTCTGTTAGCTACCACAGTCGAAAGTTTTCGTTAGGATATTGTTGGGCGTCTCAACAAAATAAAGCCACTCAGGGAAAATTAGCTTGATAGTAGTCACAAAAAAAATTGGACCAGGGATCCCGGACTACAACTAGCTAACTAACTACTTAAAAACATTGAGGTTGAAGTGAAAAGAAATCATTTGTGGTGACAGCTGTTTTGAATGAACGAATGCATCATATAAAATTGGAACCACAACTCGACTAGTTGCTTATTCATACATCTTAAGTAAATTATGATATAAGAAAAGATTACTTTAGTTTTTGAAATGAAATATTCTTTTATTTATCTGATTTTAAAACATGTGAATTATCTCAACTATAAACATAAATTAGGTGAGTTTTATTTAATTGCTTGAGATAGTTCATAAACTGTCTGGACGTTTTCAAATTAAATTTCTTTAGAAATAAAATTTATGAAGACACTGAAAAAAAGCAAATTATGTATTTAAAAACCATTAAATAAACTTTTAACTTCCATCAATCTTTCTTATCAAACAAACGCCAAATAAAAATAATTAACTTCAGATTTTTTAATTTATCAGAAAAAACGTGACCACTTAATTGGACCAAGAGTGACTTTCTATTCATTAGAACTTAGCTCTAACACAAACCGATATTATATTTTTTACAACCAAAACACTTAAATCACAACATCCCTACAACATGTTTGCGAAATTATTAACATCAATCAGCGTCCATTGAAAGAAACAAATTTTAGAAATTGTTTTTTAAAAGCAAAAGACACGCAATGTGTAACCAACTCAGCTAAAGAAAAGCTTATACTTTTTTTTCTCCCATATCAACAAATGAAACTCATTCACTTCAGAAAATCAAACAAATAATATTTTCTGTGTACTGTACGAACTGCACTAAATTGATGGAAATAAAAACAGCGGGCAGTTGAAAGCACCATCCGGTGAATGTGAATCAATCGCTCTTATTAAGTTGAAAAATCCAAAAATAATTTCAAACACCTAATAAACAATCCAAAAACTAAACCAGCACACTGACACAAGAACAACATTTTGCATTTTATAGTTTTTAAACTGTGCAGCAGCTGGCGACTGTTTATTGATCTCTATGTTGTTAGTTGATATGGTAAAGTTTTATTTATAAAGCATTTAGGTGAACGAAAAATGCATTTTTTCAATACTTTGATGATTTTAAGTGATTTATGCTACTTTCAATACACTTTCATCACCGGCGCTATGAAAATGAAACATTGGTTACAAGTAGAGTCCAATAAGAGCTTGCGGTGAGAACACACAGTCTTTTCTGTTAACGTTGTTATTGTTTAAAATAGTTCGTGTTTAGCTTTAAAAAAAAAATCTGAATTTACCATATTTACATCGAAATTTAACACTAGGAATATGCTATGGTTGTATGTTAACATGACATATAAACTGGTGCCCACGCGTCACACGCTACGGGCTTACATTTTTCTTTCGGTCTTAAAAGTTGTTTCATTAGTTTTAAGCAAAATTACTATTTCTTAGGAAGGCATAATAATTTAACGGCAATCACATGGAAACATTCAATAGTGCGAATAAACCAAATTACCTTTTTTACTGTCAATACGACGAGTACGCCATTACCCAAGTTGCTTGCTGTACAACATGACAAGAGATGAACACAAGAAAAACCAATTTCTTCCAGTCTAAAAATTAAATGCTTAACAGAAAACAAAGCTCGAAGAAAACAAAAATTTATTTGTGTAATGGAAAATATGCAAGAAAATTCAACGTCTACAGAAAGCCTTTTTCCGGATTAGTAACTAAAGTGAATATTATGGGAGATACTGTCATGATGATGGTTTGCAAAATGGTTAGAGCTTTACTTGCATTTGCTGAAAATATTACAAAGTGGAAAATTACTGAAAGAATTAAAATTTTAATAACATAGCAGTTTATACACTACTTGCAAAAATCGTTTATTTTTTTCATTATCGGATATTATTCACGGTTACAAGGTTAGGTTAGGTGGAAGTGGCTGTCAGCCAATGAGTAATACCTACGTACATTGCCTGACACACTTAGGCCGCAAGGGCCTATTGTGATACCTCTGTGGTCAGCAAATTAATCACCTAATGATCTTAGACATCCGATGTAAGATTGACGAGTTGATCACCCATTAACCTTCCATTATGGGACTAGCCGGTTAATCACCCGCTAGTCTAACCACGCGGAACTTTCAATGTATTTTGAAAGGTTTTAGGGGGTATGTAAGCTAAGTCGCTAGTATCGTCGAAGAAGAATTCACCGAGATGAGTTTTCCTCCTATGAAGTAGTGCGAGGCATGAGCGAAGAAGGTGTTGAACGGTTTCTTCCTCTTCTTCGTCCATGCAGCTTCTGCAGAAATCATGGGAAAACACACTAAGTCTTTTGGCGTGTCTTACTATTAGACCGTGTCCCGTAAGAACACCTATGGTGGAACCTAGATACAGGGGGTTCAAGGCTTACGAACTCTTAGAGCGTTTTGAGTCTATATACGGCCAAACTTTTTGGTGACAAGGCAGTTGTTACTCTCAACACGGTTACAAACATACTGTTAAATTTTTAAATCGAAATTCGAATTATTTTCGTCACTTCGGTTTTCTTATAGAAAGGGAACGGAGACGGAGCGGCACATCTGCCGCGTCCGTCCGATCGTTCAACCGTTATTCCTTTTGTTGTGCTCCTTCCTGCGCGTGACCTTCTTCGGTATTCAGTACTTTAAATTCGTTGAAGGTATAGAACTGGTTCGTTGGGAAGCCAAGCATTTCAGTTTATTTTCGGCATTCACTATGGATGGAACCTTCGATTTTCTCGGAATGACAAGAGAGAAGAGTTTTCAAGCTATCGGTTTCAGAGTTTTACAGAACACTCTTCTTATCATTCTCTATCGTCCTATTGAAGCTTTTTTATTCCTTTTTCTATTTTTTTCTCGAAAAACTGTCGAAAAAAAAGCTAAATTCACTACTACTTTGGAAAAGAAGACACCGACAATAATTAAAAAACTAAAAAATTACCACAACAAAAATTATTTTGTTTTATTCATCGTTGTCTTAATTTACTAAAAAAAAAAAAAACCAGACCGATTATGAGATCCGAAGCATAAAAAAAAAATCGCGAAAATCAGTGGCTTCTCGGGCGGTCACACTGAGATGATCCAAATTTTAGGGTGATTTTCAGCAAAGGATAACTCAAAGAATTGGTCGTATAAAAAATATTAAAAAGGGATTTGTAGCTCTGAGTTTGTCGTCCGTTCCCAAGTAATCATCCAATAACCAACGAAAAAAAAATTTGAAAATTTTCGCTCGTCTTGAAAATGATTTGTGGACTTCAACTTTTTATTGATTTTTTCGTCAGGCAACAAAATCATTCATTTAGAAAATTTAATAATTAATTTACGCTCAGTACGATGATTTCTTGTGGAGTTATTGTCGACAACAGAATAAAAGTGCACTTAAACTTTGACAATCAATTGATCGAAAACGAACGAAAAACCACTTTTCATAAGCTTATCTAGAGTTGAAGTTTCTAAGACTAAGTACTTCTTCAACCAAGACTTTTTAGTTCAAGGAAAAACATGCAAAACTGGATTTCCTGGAATACCTTTAATTTTTTTAAGTTTATAGAAAAAGTGAGTTTTAGGTATATGTTTTGCGAGGGTTTTGGTTCTTGTGCATTTCACCTCGTCCAGATCTACACCCGTTTTGATTAGCGTCTTCGATACGTTAAACAACATTGAGCTGATGAGGCCAATGTTGTACCTGGACAAAACGCTTACAACTTTCCATCATGCGTAAAACAAACAAAGGAAAAGACCACACAAAAGAACAGCACAGCACTCAGCTTCACAAAAGGGAATGATTTTAAAATTTCTTTAAAAATTCCACAGAAAATGACATACAAATTTGTTTCCGCATAAAACAGGTAAAACTTTTACAATACATATTCATATATTTTTAACTTGCTGACCCGCCCAACGTGGTACCCGTGGCGTGATGGTTAGCATGTCAACAGAGGCAAAAATGGAATTGGAATCTGACCAGTATTTTCCAGTTTCTCGGTACTGTTCTTGTTCCCGTCCCGTTGCCGTGGGAATATGAGGATAAAATATATTTTAAGTTTTTTGGGGATAACATCGTTTGTAATAGCGACAGAAATTTAAATTTTTTTTTCTCAGGTGGGAATATGGGAATGAATAGCATTCTAACAGTGAAAAAAATTTGAAATCCACCAAGCAGTTTCTAAGTTCCCATAAATGTAACCGTGTTTGTTCCCGTGTTTATTCCCGTTCCCGTGAAAATATCGGGATAAAATATATATATACCTATTTAAAATATACTCCCTCTTGGACCTTTTTTTATCTATTTAAAAAAAAAACGCATCAAAATCCGATGAGTAGTTTCAAAGATATAAGCATACAGACAGACATCAGAAAGTTACTTTATTTTATATTGTGGACAGGATTTATAAAAAGGCGCACAAAATGAAGATCATGCAGCCCTCCGAAATGACAATAAAAACTTACAACTTCGTGAAAGTTCGAGCAGAACCCGGAGAGTACCCGGACTCTTATTTGACAATCCTATTTCATTCTTCAGTTGAAAGAATCAAAGCCTTAGAAATCTCATGATTATAAACAAAATCCTGTTTTCTGCTCATCACAAAGGCACCATTTTTCATATGAATTAAAAAAAAAAAAATAACACTTCTATAGAAATTTTTTTTTTTTTTTTATAAAAATCGCGCACATCAAGGGGTTATGACTACCCTTATAATGTTATAAAAACACAGTGCGAGCATTTAGGAAAATAGGAGAGGATTTGAAAGGAGACACCGATGCACGTTGCTCTTGAACCTTTGTGAATCGTAATGCAGGGGAAATACAGAGCCAGGTAAAGCATTCCACATTCGGGTGGTGCGACTGAAATACGAATCTCTATACTTGACTGTACGCCCGAAGTTGGGCTCAAGGTAGAACTGATGAGCATTCCGAGCGAGGCGGGTGTTGCGGCTAAATTGTTTCAGGGGAGGAATGCAACTGGCTACTTCACTAGAGCACTGTTTGTAAAAAAAAAGCGATAAAAAAGAAAGAGACAGGTGACGTTTCGACGATGTTCAAGAGAATCAATCGATTCTACGATTGAACTATCACCTATCAATTTTAACGCTATATTTTGTACCCTATCAAGTAGGGGCAAAGATATTTGAGAAGCACCTGACCAGATATGGGAGTTATACTCCAGTTTTGGGTGGATGAAGGCCTTATAAATTGTAGCCATATAAGAAGGGGTGAAGAACTTCCTGCATCGTCTTAAGAAACCTAAGCATTCAGCAGCGTTTTTGGCGAGTTCAAATATGTGGTCATTCCAACGAAGATCATCGTTTACACACATACCAAGTACTGACAGCTTTTCGGTTTCTTCGATGCAGGTACCATTCATGGATAATGGCAATGGGGGAATGTTAAGCTTCAACGACAAGAGACAGCATTGAGTTTTCGACTTCCAATAAAACAAGGAAAAACCTTTGAGGAATATTCATGAATGCGTCTAATCAATGTGTAAAAAAAAAACTATGAGTCCACCTTACGGCATCAAAGCCCAAATTTGTTTCAACCGCCATTTTCCCCCATCAAAGGCTACGTGTTTATCGTCATTTTTTTCTTATACCGTTATCACTCTCTTACCTACCCTTCCTTGTGAATTTCGACATTAATTAGAAACCTTCTGCACAATTGATAGAAAACCCATAAAAATAAATTAGCCGCCAAAAATAAAAGAAACTCTCCCTCAATTTTTTCATGTGGGTGCTTAAGTTAAATCCCCGAAACGAAATATGGAGTACGATAGTGAACCAAAATTAAATATGTATTTGGGTTCATTTCTATTTATTCCATACAACACAATGTTTATGTTTACCACGTTGGTGTTAATGTAAATGCTAATTACCGACGACAACCTGCTTATCACTCAATTGAATGACAGTCGTGTAGTCGAATGCCATCTTCTTTTTTCTGCAGAGGCGCTCCAGAATTATAATTAAACCAATCCCCCATCATGGACCCACAGGTGAGCACATGCATAAAATGCGAGATACAACCGCATATCTGTCTCTGTTTCTGCTTCCTTTTTCATTTCCTGTTGGAATTATTTTGTCGTTAGACATACCAGCATGTCAAATTAATTTCACAACTTTGCCACATGTTCCCAATTTCAAATTAAAACTCGTCGAAAATGTTGTGCTAGAACTTGTGCTTTAAACTATCTTTGAGAATAACCATTTTGAGGTTTTGGAAAATATGATTTAATTAAAAGACTTAACCACTGGATTATCGGAAGTTTAAATTTAAAATTAAACAACCATACTTTGTTTAGATGGTTGAGATTTATGTGAAATCGACTGCGAACATTGGAGAGAGAAGCTTTCGATGATGGAAATTTTAAGTACGAAGAACTTTTCCAATAAAATGCAAAGGATTCGCAAAGTTTTCTAAAGTCAACATCTTAGTGTTCTTCTGACCAACTATGCGGTTAGTTTACTTAAACTCTTCGTGCGCTTGACTATGAGATTTTGTTTGGGTATCGTTTCGAGGGGGATGGTGGCGGTTGGCTGTTGGCTGTGAAATTAAACGAAGGGTTTATCAACCTCAATGGTAAATGATTGCACGTAAGTTGTCACTATCATACAAAAGTTAAAAGTTTACGAAACGCTTTGACTTTATTGCTTGGTTGTTTAAGATTTCTTGATTTTGTCGTTGTCGACGTTTTTGATTCTCACTGTCACATTTGTACATGGCCAATTAGAGCTTTGTGTGCCAATGTTTACTTGTGGCTTTGATGAATAGAGTCAAATTTGGGGTCGACCACCCTAATATTTATTTTTTTTTCAAGTAGGGCAGACAGCTAGACTCAGAAAGTGAATTACGATAATAAGGTACATATCTACTTTTATCAATTATGTAACTTTTACTAATAAGGTACACGTTAAGCGGCAGTGTTGGAAGTCTTTTGCATACACACTTTTTTTGACAATGCCGTAGAACGTGAACGAGTATTGCGGTAGATTTGATGTTTGCTTACATTTGTTTATATTTTCTTCTTTTTTTTTTCGATGTTATGAGGTGCACTGTAGGGATTATTGTACATTATAGAAAAGTTTTTGTATGAAAGCCAATAACCTACATAATTACAGCACATTCGAATAAGAAATACCCAAACTATTGTGTTGACACAGTCAATATTGGTTTTAGTATTATTCGGATTGGTAGATTGTAAATTATGCGTATGAGCAGCACTTTATACGTCACAAATCTCTGTTTTGATAAAGAATTATGAGCACGTTCCACAGCTGTGAATAAAATACTCAAATATTTTGGGCAAAAGCAGATTCATCTAAAATGAATTTCGACAATTTATTTATTTAAAATATTTATTGCTACCAAAAATAGAGTGTCGATATGTTGATGCCACCACAGCGCTAACAACGCAGACTTAAACTCGAATTTATCGCACTATTATAAAAAGAAAGATTTATTTGTTTGTTCGTACTAAATAGGCTCCAAAACTTTTGAAACAATATAAACGAAATTCGTAATAGCGATTGTCTAGAACCTGAGGAATGATATAGGCTTCGTTTCCTCTTCCTATTCCTTTAGAAAAATACTATGGACCAATTAAAGTAAGCTTTCAACGTTTTAAGAAACTTAGGTACTTAGGTAAATATGGCGTCGTTTGCTCTCCCTGTTGCTCTACTTTTGTAGCGTCCCTGCTGAAAAACCCTTTAGAAAATGCTTTCGGCTATACGGCAGCGGCAGTTTTAATTGTCAAAATAGGGCAGCGTTTTCATAAAATTATAGGTCTGTTTCTTTACTTTATGCACAGAAATTCACAATCTGTCCTATTTTAAGGATTGGGGGTTAAATTCTCTGAAAAACTCTCTGAAACAGCGTATTGGTTTAAAAAGTAAAGAAATGCCTTGAACAAAACATTCGGAGCAACGCTTGGAAAAACGTATGTTTGACAGTTGTGGTATTTTTTTAAGCTGTACATGATTTCTGTCCACAGAAATTCTGGTGGCAGAAATTTCCAGGGTGGGGAATTTTTTACTCACTCTTGTGAACTCTATTTTGTGCCCAGCAACTAAAAATCGCTGTACTGGAATAGGATTAGACTGACTTTCGCCGAATTTCGTTGCATTTCGCCATAATTTTCAGTAAAGAAACACACCTTATGTTATATTGTCGCGATGGCAAAAATGATGACATCAGCGTTTCTGCCACTGCCACAACAGCTAAAAACGCTTTGGTTTTGGAGAACCTTTAGTCCTTTTGACAGCTTGATCTATGTTCAGTTTGGTCTGCCATTTTATCGTGGAAGAATTGAAGCCGCACGACCACTGGACACTGCGTACGTTCGATAAATTGTCTCGAAACGATATCGCTGTTGACACCGGCCGATTCTCACAAAATTTCGAGTTTTAAACCTGCAAGCAGTGACTCACAGCTCCAAGATCGCACGATTTAACAACGCAAGATTATTTTTTGTGTGTTTATGTGAAATCGCTCGTCTACAATTTTGGAACAAAATATTGAGTGCGATCCCAAAATGCTGCAAAAAGTGGTCGTAAAGCGGGTTTCTCAGCTGGAACTCGTGTTCGAGTTACCGCCGGCGGCATTCCCTAATCTTGGCCAGATTCTTGACCATAACATTTAAATTGACATATACGTTTTGTTTCTTCTTGAAAACCACACGTCTAAAAAAACAGCCTTAAGATGACATTTGCAATGTGCTCAGAGAACATGGTGTGGTAGAGTCATTAGTCTTAGTCTGGCCGCAAGGTGGCGTTTTAATGTGTGATTTTGTTGCTATTTTCTTTTTGGCAACACTGTCAAACATCTTCAGTACGGTGCTCGGACTATGATTTTACCATGAATCGTCCTACAAACGAAAAACGCTTGCAAGTAATTTAATTTCATTATCAAAATGTTCTAAAGTTCATCGCGCACTCCTTCCATTTTATGGTCAGCTTAATCGACCTATTGAGGCTGCTTTTCGGGCTATTGTGACCTGATTTCGCTGATTTTGGATATTAAACCACCAACAGGCTTTTTTCTGTTGGAGGTTTTTAAAATACCAGCTGGAGCACTCAGACCTAAATACCGGTCCATTGTACTACCAGATAGCAACCTAATCTATTCTATTCTATTTTTTATAGCTTTCCAGATGTTCGAAGAAAAGCCAAAAGACACTGCCATGATAAGGGGCTCAACTTGCCAGCTCTCACCATGTCTGCGCCGAGTATCTGTAACCTCATGCGAGAAGGGAGCATACGTTTGGTCTGTCTGAATCCAATGGAGGCATACCATCTACGGTTGTGCTCTTCACAGATCCAATCGTTGATTAAAGCCCTCACTGAGGACGCTGACAGGTCTATCGACGGTTCATGTCCTGAAAAAGCGGTCTGAGATCCTAGCCTAGCAAGTTCATCGGCGATCTCATTTCCAGATATGCCGTGATGGCCTGAAACCCGAATGAGACTCAAAGAATTCAATCTTCCGACCGCATTCAGAGAGCTCTTGCATTCCTGGATCACTTTTGAAGTAGTTAGAGGGTTGGCAAGGGCCTGAAGCACAGCTTGGCTGTCGCTGCAAGCGCAGATACTTCTCCCTGTCCAGCCATTGTTTGTAACGTGGTTTAAGGTCATTAGAATAGCATACGCCTCCGCTTGCAAAACGGATGTGTATAATCCTAAAGAGGTGTGCAGTCATATGTCGTCGATCTACACAGAAGCACCAGCGACAGACCCCTCTTCGGTTTTGGAAGCATCTGTGAAGATTCGATAACAGATTCGATAACCAACTGGCTTACGTTGAGTGCGAACTGAAGAAAACAAGTCGGCCCTACTATCCATTATATAAATTTTTCATACATTTTTCTAAATTTTATGTTTTTTTTTTTTTTTATTTCATTTAAGAAGTCGTTATATGCTATTAACATTTATAGATTCAAATTATCTGGTTTTCAAAAAAGTTAGCCCGCAATTGCGGAATCACAAATCGCAAAATCGCAAAATGTTTGCATCATTCTAGTCCTGCCTATTTTCAATAACATCGTTGAACTTAAAAATTTTTTAACTTATTTTACTTTATCCAAATCATTCAATTCCACGGCGCCGGCGTCCATTTGGGTTTAACAATCGATTCGCTGCAAATGTGCCCGCGGTGGCCATATGAATGAAGTCGAGTTCCTTTCATAAATAATTTGGTTGTACTTCGGACCGCTAAAAAAGGTTTTGAAATATCTGAAATGGCTTGCATTTAAAAAAAACTGTCAAATTGGAAACTCCGATATTTCATATCAAATTTTCTTCGAAATTCACTACAAAATTACTTAAAAAGATTTATGACAGAAATATTATTATTTGTTTCAAGACTCGTAAATTAATTTGTCCGCTGATTTTACGAAGCTTATAACATAAACATCTCCCACATGAAACCTGAAGCTTATAAGATCCTTTGATTAAATGATGCAATGAAACACTTCCATGGAAATCATCGTTAGGGTATCTATCATCTAACAGTAAATAAGGAGCAACATCATCATGTTTGAGGTGACTTTATTGCTGCGAAAAGCATTAAATTCATTATGCCTTAAGCCTTCGAACAATGTCTTGTTCTTGGACCTTTTTTACTGTTAACTGCTGCCTTAAGGTTGGCCTTTCACTTAACTTCCACTTAGATATCTCGTCAAGCCGAAAATAAAAGCATTACACAACCAATAACTATCAACCCTCCAACACTGGGATGGTCCATTTTTACACAAAATAATAAAACCAAAATATAATAAACACCTTTAATGCGAATCAGCACCAAATAACTGTGTCGGTCTCTACTTAAACCACACCGCCCATGAACTTTAATAATATCTCCGCATGCCACAAAACAAAACAAAAAAGTGCAACATGCACTTCACCATGCTGCACTTTTGTCGCACGAGAGATAAAACTTATCTCATTGTAATTCACTGGGTACCCACATCATCGAAGACAACGCAGCGTCCCATTAACAACCAAACAATTACAGAAGAAAAACCGCACACGCAAAATAAAGAAAACCAAAATTAAAGATAAATCAACAAGAGTGCACAGCACTTGACAAAAAAACAGATAATAAAAAATTTTATTGCATAACGTGCCAGGACTTTTGAACCTGTTATTTCTTGAGTAATTTCATAACAATGATCTCTTTTTTTATACAGGTTAGAAGGTTATATGCATTAAACTTACCATTTTCAGCAAACGAACAGCAAAAGAACTGTTTACCATCATCGGTGATCAATTAATTCATTCACGCAGACACTCAAGACAAGCACAACATTCAAATCCGCAATGCGAAATGAAAATATATCGGCAGATTAACCACACACAAGTTAAACGTTTCTATATTAAATCAATTTGGAATTTTACACACGTACGACCGCAAAGAAACTCTTTATTTGGAATGTATGCACCATGTGCGACTTTTTATCTTTGAAGTTATTTTCCATGCGCTAAACCGATAATTTCGCACTCGACTTCGTTGATTTGAAAGTGGTTTTGAACGCTAAACATTTGCCTAGACACAATTTCTTTTTAGTACACAATCTGAACTATGAAATTATGGCATTTACTCAGATAATGCTCTAACACAACACTGTTTCAAGGCTCGCAGACACATCCAGCACACAAGCTGAAACTTTTAGGTCAGACTGGCCTCTGAGTTAGATTAAAAACAATTACTAAAGGAAGCGCAACCACAAGATATTTCAAACTTACTGTTGCATCCTTCAAAAAAGGATTTTTCTTTCTAAAATACTAGAACAGCTCACTCCAAAAGAAAGTCTTCTCATCTATTTTTAAATGCACTTTTGAAACCATTTAACACACAGAACTATAAGACTTTCCACCGCACAACTATAAATAACACACCTGTTGACTTTTCACATAAATACAATTTGTCTTAGCCATAAGCAATCAAATGACACTTCGCGAGGTGTTGCATTTGTGGTTCTGGTACAAGTACAAGTACCAGTTCAAAAGACTTGCGACAGAAGTTCAAGTAATTTTTAGGTTCTTTTGAGAATCAAAAGAATTCAAGTTTTCACACATTTCAATTGCACACGAGTTTTTCCGATGAGCCAGTATTTGGTGTCTACCAATTGCAAGTTGCCGAAGCACGAGAAAATAAAACCCAACCGATTCGCACAAAATCTGCAAACAAACTAAACTTCAAGTGCGCTACGAAGTATCTAGGAAGGTATTAAATTTTGTTTGGTACGTGCAATTGTTGCCACTTGCCGGTTTGGCTGTAGTTTATTGCAAACTTGTCGGAGCTTTCATTTCCATTTGTTGTGTTGTGTTTTGGCTTATGGGTGTTGATTTCCCGAACGGCTTCCAAGGAAACCCCAAGAAGCACATGGCATAATATTTTTGGCGCTGAGCTTTTCTTGAAAGGTTTATGGTATGATATTGTTTTGTTTGTGTACGATTCTTTGGCGAGGGAGTTACATGAGTGGTGGTCTGTAAGAGTGACTTGTCTGGTTGAGATGGGCAGCAGGAGTTGTTTTGCCGGCTTTCAGTTTAGATTAATTGAAAAGCTTTCTTGTGTGTTTGCATTTTTGGGGCAGTGAGATCATTTGGTTGTTTATGGGGAAGATTTTTTTTGTAGTGGAGGCTACAGTGGCGTAGCGTAGGGGGGGGGGGGATTTAGGGATAACCCTCCCCCCCAAAAAATTTCAGTCGAATATCATTTAAACGCTTCATTTATTTTTTTTTTTGTTTTATTGATGCAAATTTGTTTTTCATATTCAAAATTTAAGTTCGAGCTTTTCACAAATCAGTATCTAAATACATGTATGTTTGTGTTTTGCCTACATTGAGCTATAGAAAACAGTTGAAATGCGTTAGTAGGGCTCCTATTTATTAAAATCATTGACTTATTAAACATGGACTGCTAGGACCCAACTTCACTATGGTTCCACTTATTCTAAGCAATACTAGCGAGCATCATTTCAGCGGAAAACTAGTGAAACATTTTTGACACTGCTAAATAATCACGCTAGCTAAATCACAGCAGATGTCGTTAGTATTTTAGTTAAGAGTAAGATATTGGCTAGTGTAACCAAAAAAAAAAGAAGCACTCCGGGAGTGCCGATAGAAGTGAAAACAGAATTGAATTTTCAGTAAATGTTTTAATGTACAGGAATATCTTTTATAATACATTATATGTAGATGTACATATAGAAGAACATCAATGAAACTTATGAGTTTTCATTCACAATTTCATCTCTTCTATTATCATCTCTACAATCATCGTATTCTAATACTGAAATAATAGGTCTATGGTAACTTAAATAGGAAACAAACAATTTTGTCTCGAATCTATTTAAATATATCGCAAAGACTACTGCATCAATTGTCGCTTTATATTTCGTTGTTTGTACTAAGGCTGCGGTCATTCGTCATTGTAAAATAGTGTTCTTCTTTTAAAAATAGAAAAAGTGGCAAATTTGTAGCATCGGCGAAGTTGAGCAAAATATGGCAGTTGTATCAGACAACCTTTTACAGATAGCTACTCCTGCTGCTGGACGATCGTGCCTTCTGAAACTTGCAACTAAATTGAAATCTGAAATATCATAATATCTATGTTTCTTCGTCACCCTTGTGAAGTTCTGTTAAAATCAATACATTCAATTTTTTAACGATAGTGTCTACAGATCTTGTAACTGCGCTCGTAAACTTTTGACAATAAAATGAAAAAAAGGACAATGCATTAAGTTTAGAAACGAAATTAATTAATATTTGAGTAATGTTCGTAAAGTAAATGTCGAATCATCGACCAGTGCGTCTCCTACTCTGCCATGATGAAATTTCCAGCTTCATTCATCCACTTCATTGGAATGGTAGTAAAATATTTGGTGCTTTTTATTTGTTTGCGTTGCATAAATTTTTCTCTGTCCTTCAATTCCTTTCTTTCTTCTCTGTATTTCTCCGAGTCGGTAAGTAATTATTACTAGGTAATTTTGCTATTACATTCTTTTAAGCCATTTAGCAGCATCAAAATTAAGGTGTGTCTTGGCTCAATGGCAGAGTCGTTGGCTATTAAACTCAGGGTCTCAGGGTCTCAGGTTCGAATCCCAACCGTTGCCACAAATTTTTATGTATGTTTTCACTTTAAATAAATAAAAAAATGGAAGTCATGGCTGGGATTGGAACCTGAGACGCTGGGCTATGACGACTTTACATACGAAATACGATGAGCCAAAAAATGGTGTCGGTCGCGAATTCAATGCTTTACCCCCATCGCAAAAGTGCCAAACGCGCCTAAAGAAGTTTTCACTTCAATAAGTGCAATCATTATTATCCAACTTTTCAGTCCATGTATCATAAGTCAATACAATGCTTCAATCACATTGATCTATTACGCCAGTTCCACAAAGAAAAATCTCACTGAGCGCTCAATGTCACTTTGACGGAGCGCAAACAGTTTTGTGGAACATAATTCTCAGCTCAACTGTGTCCTTGTTTTCAAATTTTTACTCATCATCATCAGAATGTACAACGAAAATTCGCTGATGCTGAAAAAATAACCGAGTCTATAGGAGAAAAAAAAAGGAAAGACGTTGAGAATATTGATGAAACCGTGGAAGTAATAATGAATCAATGGCCAACAGCGACTGAGGCAGCTACTTCAACCGTAATAAATGAAGTGTTATTGTGGAGACAACGTTACTTACTTAGGTGGGCATTACAGTTCGGGGTGAACCTGGCCTCAACCAACATCCTTCTATAACGATTTCGATCTCGGGCGAGCTCTCTCCAGTTTCACACTCCAAGTCGGTTGATCATCCCAGTCCTGCTGTACGGCGCGGAAGCATGGACTTTATCGAAAGCGGATGAGGAAACCCTTGGTCGTTCGAAAGAAAAATTCTCCGAATGATCTTTGGTCCCGTATGCGAAAACAATGTGTGGAGAAGAAGATACAACAACGAGCTGTATGAGCTGTACCGCGACATGGGCATAGCCAGAAGAGTACGCATCGCGAGGCTACGATGGTTGGGCCATGTAGAGCGGATGGACCCAAACGCTCCGGCTCGTCGGGTGTTCGAAAGCACATTGCAGGGAAATCGCGGAAGGGGAAGACCTCGTCTTAGGTGGCGCAATCAAGTGGATGAATACCTCAACCGACTTGGAGACAACGTTAGGTTAGGGCAAAAACTCAACCAAAGACATTTATAGAATCATGAAATCTTTGTAACGATGCACTTTTTCCAAACATTTTCAAGTTTTTGAAAATAGGAGCAACATTGGCGCGACCATTGCTAGCAGCGAGCGTAGTTTTTCCACGTTGAGGCGTCTAAAATATTGGATTAGGAATTCTACAGGCGAAGATAGGCTGAATGGGCTTGCTCTTATGAGGATTAACAGGCACATTGACATTAAGGTGGAAGAAATTATCGAATGATTCGCGCAAAGCAGAGAAGAATTTATTTATAATTTCGTGTATTTTCATATGTTCTTATTTTCTGCACTTTATTATTGTATATCAATAAATTGGAAAAAACCTAATCAATACAATTGAACAACGACTTTTACTTATGTAAAAATATTTACATGCAGTGTTGTCGTCAGTTAGGTTAATAGCATCGACCTATCTTGGGTCCTCGTGTCTGTCTTCTTCTGCTATCATTCTTACTAAGGGGTTTGGATGGTTGGCCAGGTTTTCCAGCAGGTGTCTTCCAGATTGCACCATGTACTTCTCTATAAGGATGATCACAGCTTCTTCATAGAGTTTTCGGTTGCTGACGGTTTATCTGAGTATTGGATGGTAGCCAAGTCCTGTGAATATGCAAAGAACCTTCCTCTCGAATACAGCCAGTTTTTGCATTAAATATTGTGAACCAGACGGGAAAGCAGTACGTGATGACAGGTCTTATTAACTGTTTGTACAGCAAAAATTTCGTTTTTTGGCTCACTCCACTTCTTTTGCGCATCAACGGATAGACGCGATTGAAAGCAACTGTAGTGGTGCGCGGGTTGAACCGCATCAGTTCGTTGAAGTGGAACCCTGCCCTGCTTCTTTGACCTGAGTCTTCCGTGAGGAAGGTGGTAGTTTGAGGCTGATCGAGAATGACTTCTTCCTTGTGTGGGTATTCGTATGCAAATAAGCTCGGACTGTGCGGAGTTCATTTTCATTCCCCATCGTTGGTAGTACTCTAAGAGTTTTTTATAAGTGGGCTTCAAACCTACGAGCTGTAATCACAGGTGACGACAGTGATTGCGCATGGGCAAGGAATCATCCATAAGGACAAGGTTGGTGAAATTTTTTGGTTAAGGTAAATAATCTGCTGTTCCAAGCATTAGTATTACTGTTGTGTTGGTGATATGACAGTGACAAATTGTACTTTGCTTGAATTGATGTACATTGTGGTACTAAAAGTAAATGGTTCCGAAGAGGTGTCAAACGTACAAGTAGCATAAAGACATTGATACAAGACATCTTCTTGTTTTTTTCACGTTTATCGCCTTTGAAAAGGACATTCTAACTTAGTTTTTCGTAATCGGCAAAAGCTTCCAAGCCTTACTACTTTCCCCAAAATGGTTTTATGGTTGAGAGAAATGCTCTAGGCCCCAGCCTTACCCAAATTTATTATGGCCGATGGACTCTGAATGCAACAGGCTGCAAACATGACCGTGATTACTGAGAATTGTGACCGCGATCGCCTATACCACCGGTCGTTACCAGGTCAATAAGCATCATACGCGGTCGCAATCAGTCGTAATCTGAACAGTAACGATCGATATCGCTAACATTCGTTGTCGTGCTACCAGCAAATCGACCGCGCGGGGGCTGTTGTAGTGGCGAAGCACTCACCGATCGTGAACCTAATCGCTACGGTCACAATCGATTGGTTGTGCTGAGATCTCTTTAATTTCTAGATTGCATGAAACTTCAAATTATCGCCTTCCAATGCAAACGTGTAGCGAATCCTCTGAGCTAACTACTTGTAAATCTTGGCTGCTGACTAGCCGTTGTTATCAGTTGTTGATCAGCTGGATATGAACACAAGCTCGCAGTCAGTCGGCGGTTATTTAACAGTGGCAGGCAGAAAAACTTTTAAGTTTTTCACAGGGCTAGTTTCTGCTATCAAAGTTGACTCTCAACCAGATGGTTTCTATTCAACTTGAAGTTCAGAGTTTACTTTCGAATAAAAACATGTCAGTTCATTTAAACAAGCTGATTTCTTAACTTCTTAAATCCACAGAAGTCGAAGTTATACTGAAAAAATGGATCCTTATAAAGATAGTCTTTTTAGAGGTTTGGTTTTTCTAATTGAACTTATTTCAGAACAACACTTGCAAATTGTGTAAATTTGTTTAAGAAATCACGGTATAGTTCTCCAAACTTTTTACAGGTTTGGTTTTTAAATTTGTAAAACTTTTCTAACTACTGTTGGCGTTGTGGTCAGTACCTACGTTTTGCTGTTTCACATTGAATAGATTCAGAACATAACCTTCCGAAAGGTTTTTACCGATATACGTCCCAATTGCTCGAAAAGTGGTCGAAAACTTGAACTTCCCACGGCAGGCTCGAATTGAGAGCAAAATTGAGTTCTTAGAGCACATAGCTTTGTTCTTTTCGGTTTTTGAATTTGGGCATTCCCAATACCGTATTTTGCATAAGTATTTTGCATAAGTATTTTGCATATCCACGAGTGACTCCGAGATTTGCAACACGTTTGCAGAATACTTTAAAACAGTTTACAAATCCAGTGAGGATAATGAAGATGATATTTTCCTGACAACAATCAACACAAATATTTTACAAGCTCCGTCTTTTATTGAAAGTGATGTAGAAGCTGCTTGTCGGAAAGTCAAAGACTCTTTTTTACCTGGCTATGATGAAATTCCTGGATGCATACTACGAAGATGCTCCAAATCTTTGTGTGGAGTCTTATGCTCTCTTCTCAACAAGTCCATGCATGATTCAATTTATCCCGATATTTGGAAGAAATCATACATTTTACCCCTTTACAAATCTGGATCTCGAACTATTGCTTCCAACTATAGGGGGATTGCAAAACTGAGCTGTATTCCAAAACTCTTTGAATCACTCATGGTAAACTTTATGTTTTTTAATTTGAAACCATATATTTCACCACATCAACATGGGTTTTTCGGTGGAAGATCCATTGTTTCAAATTTAATGGAGCTAACGTCAAACATCTCTACAGGATTCGCGAATGGCCAACAAACTGATGTTGGTTACTTTGATTTCTCAAAAGCATTTGATCAACTGAATCATCGCATACTGATAAAAAAGTTGGATCAACATGGCTGTGTTGGTTCTCTTCAGAAATGGTTTCTTTCATACTTGAATGGTCGAACCCAATACGTAAAATTTAAAACTTGTTTTTCAACAGCGATAGATGTTACATCTGGTGTACCACAAGGAAGTCATTTAGGACCTCTCCTTTTTTTTAATACATAAATGACTTGCCTAATGTGCTCCATCACTCAAAGATTCTCCTATACGCCGACGATGCCAAGATATTTTTATCGTATTCAAATCCTACGGATTCTTCGTACTTACAAAACGACTTTGATGCTCTTCTGAAATGGACCGCGATTAACAAATTATCACTGAACAATTCAAAGTGCAAGATTATGACTTTCTCTCGTAGGTCTTTGGTTCACCAAGTGGATTTTGTGTTGAACGGACAGTTACTAGAACGATGCGAAAAGTTCAATGATCTCGGAGTGCTCTTTGATCGAAAGCTTACTTTCAATGACCATATTGACTACGTAGTCAACAAAGCAAAATCAAGACTGGGAATGATTAAGCGTTGGTCGAAAGAACTTAACGACCCATATGTTACAAAGTCTCTTTATGTTGGACTCGTACGAAGCTGCTTAGAGTTCGCTTGTCAAATTTGGTCCCCTACATATGCTACCCATATTCAAAGGATAGAATCAGTCCAGAAACAGTTTCTACTATTTGCACTTCGCGATTTAAACTGGAATGATCGCTTTTTGCTTCCACCATATCGTCATAGGTTGTTGTTATTACAAATGAACACACTAGAAGACAGCAGGAAGGTTTTCAATTACTTAACAACGTTAAAAATCATCAATGGAGAAATATCGTCACCATATTTACTTTCCCTAATCAAATTTAACGTACCTGCCCGTCGGACTCGAAACTATACACCTTTACACGTCAGCTTCCAAAGATATAATTATTTAGCTAACGAGCCTCTGACAAGATGCTGCAGAACTTTTAATGATTACTACTCTGTTTGTGATGTTTCAACTAGTGATCTAACAAAATTACATTTGCTAAATTATTTCAAATTAAATTTCATATAGTTAGTTTAAGTTTAACCATGACTGTTAGTTTTCAAACTGTAGTTAATACAAAAATAAATAAATAAAAAAGAAATACTTAGGTCAAAAGGCGTCTATAGACCTTCAATAACGTTACGTCTTTTCTGATTACGTCCTTGAAATTATCCGAAAACTTATTTGAAATTATTTGAAGTTTCTTGAAAGAGTTGCTAATATTACAAGCTGAGTTCTCACATTTTGCACTTTGGAAACCAAAGAGTCACTAGTCTTGAACGTTCAAGAACTTTTCTGATAAACTATCGCGGATACCCGCATCTTAGACACCTTCATGAACGATTCTTTTTCCTGATTCCTCATTTGGCTGATATTATTTTCCATTATCAGTTTTTTCCATTATTAATGAGAATAATATACCCTCCCCTTTACAATGAAATATTCTTTTTCTTCAATATCAAAATGAGACCTCTTATTGGAAGTTTTTAATGGTTTATTAAAGAAAGCTTACCTTTATTAATAATAAGAACACATAGCAGAGTGGAAAGCTGTGAAAACACTGCGAAGTTCAAGTCCCAGAGTAATCCGATGCTTATTGCTTGGGGTGGCAAAAATGTCAGATACCCTTAATCCCAAAGCAATACGCAATACACTGAATATCTTAATGTAGTCGCAGGTACACATGAAGGTACACGTGTTCAAATTATTTCAATATCCAAGTCGCATATTATGTCAACAAAAAAATCAATTTAAAAACATAATGTAGCAGATATTGAGACACTCACCTTAAAATTGCAACCCTAATGTTAAAAAAAAACGTATCAACAAAGAACACGCAGATTTAGTTCAAAATCTCCACAAAGTGTTTTCATTTCTCATTTCCTGTTTTAAGTTTTTTCAACAGGTGAACAAGTGAGTAAAAAAACAACCCTAACTTGTTTGTTTCTGTGTTCATTCGATGCTACCAATAAATCTCAAAACTCAAATGGAGTGAGCAATGTAATGCTCTCGTATGTCACATCAGTAGTAAAATGAAACGCCTGGAGTTCCTCCCCACAATAACTTATTCAATATAAATCCAAAATCAAAGATTTGATCGAAGTAACGAAGTAGAAACGAAGGGAGAGTGATGGAAGATATCGAATCAAAAAAATGGAGCCTTATTCGAATTAGAAAGGCATAAAAATAGACGCCAACAAATGAAAATTCTTAACTTTTTTGTTCACTTTCTCCTGTGGAAGTGTAGACAATCCCGGAGGGAGTTCACCCCACCTAGGACCTTTTGGAGGCTGATTTCTTTTAACCTAGTTTCCATGGTACTTCCACTTTGTCACGTTGTGCTCTGTTTACTAAAATGTGGTCTAGACTGGGGGTATAAATTTGTTTTTATATTGTTTCGTCTGAGTAGAGTAGAATTTTTTTTTTCTTTTTTATCGTACAAGAAACTTTTGCTTAATGGAATAAGAAACCGGAAACTGAATAGGTAAGATATGGATGCTTAAGCAATATTATTTCTTTTGGGGGTAAACATTCGATATTATCATTTTAATTCCATTAAAGAAGCGTTCATGCATATAATTGTGTTGGGGTAAGTACCTGGGAAATCTATGCGACGTATTTTGTTAAGTAATTGTGTTATTTGCTAGATAGTTTACATAGCATTGCTTAAATGCTTGTTTTTGTCTTTCGTTTATGCAGAAGTTTTTGGTAAGTTTGCATAAGAGATTTCATAGCAAAGATGTCACATTGTTTCTCTTTTTGCCTTATTTCTTCGTCAAGTCAAGCCAGGAATTTCAGGAGAGAAAGGAATTTATTGTTATTAAGGAAACGAAGAAGGGTGTTTCTTCTAACTTTCTTGATTTTAAATATGTTTTGCGAGGCTCTTTTTATTCGTTAGCCTTTTTAAAGAATATGTATATGTATACTTTTCGTAAGTCGATGCGATCCGATGAGACCTAACTCCGATCTCATTGCTGCTGGATTTTTCATTGAAAAGCGATAAGTTGAATTGTAATTTTTTGTCACACAAATGTGTGAATAGCTGGACACAACGAGTTAGGAGAGCGCAATTCTTTCAACCTTTAGTTATGTTGTGCGCTCGTTGAACCCTGTTGCATGGCTCGTATACCAGAAACATCAAATTGTTTTTAAACGAGAGTCGTCTTTCACGAGAAATTGGGAATCGAGTAGTCCTATAAAATTAATTACACGACGTAGAATTTAAGATCCTAAAGTGCGTTGAACCTCGAGACTTTCAGAGTTCTTTTTGACATAGTATGAGAAATGGAAGAGTTGCTACGCAGTAACTCAGAATTTCAACGCAATACTTCCCCACTTATCGTTGGAGGCGAATAAATGAGAATTCATATCTAGACAATTATTGACATCAAAGTGAATCTAGCAACATCCCAAACACCTCAAAGCTTTACCACAGGGATATTATGTAGATCCTTGCGAAGAGAGATAAAAAAATTAACCATATGTGTATGTGTCGAAAAAATGAATTACATTTCGGGTAACGAAAATGCCCAATTCGAGCTAAACGTTTTCCGAGGGCTAGCAAAATAATGCAACGGATTGGACAAAATTTAAAAGTCAAGAGTTGAAACGCTGGCATTACGACTGGTCGAAGCTTCAAACTGGAAGAGGTGAGAAAAAACACTTGAAGACACTTTTTTAGTTGTAAGAACAAAAGCTTACAAGATCTTCTACTTTGGAACGGATGAAGGTAAAACAGAATTGAGTTACTTGCCAGCGTTTTGACCATTTCAAAATCTAGTCGCGGACTTGCCTATTCCTCACAAAAGGCGATACCCGTGTTTCCTGTTTGTCGCCGTTTGATGTCGCTATTAAATTGATAATGGAAATAATGGTATTTACTATTTATCAGTGCGTATGCTCCCCAAATCGGATTTGAGTAGGCTTAAAAGACGCTCTTTTTCAAGATTTTTTACAATCTGAACGAACGAAACCCCAATACAAGAGTTTTTGTTTGATGGTGGAGATTTGAACAGAAGCGTTGGAAAATCGAACGAGGACTATGAGAATGAGTACTGTCATGAAGATACGGGATACAGTACCAGAAACCCATCTGGTGGTAAGTATGTGCTATTCGCATTGTCTCATTTTATTGAATACCAGATTCATCAAACAAGACCTAAACTTTGCCTCTTAGCAGTGAATGAAATGACGCCTTATTTGACTTCCATTGGTGGCTATCCAACTTGTGGAACTTTATTTAAAGAACTTCAACGTGATACTGCATACTGTTTGAAGCTGTCGACCAGCAACACCGTCTTCTTACTCACTTAGGTCGGGTTTACAGTTTGGGGTGAACCTGGTACCTGGGCCTCAACTAACATCCTTCTATAACGACTTCGATTTCGGGCGAGTTCTCTCCAGTTTTGCACTCTAAGTTGCTTGAGGTCTTCTTCCACCTAAGGCGAGGTCTTCCCCTTCTGCAATTTCCCTGCAATGTACATTCGAAAACACCGTCGAGCCGGAAGGTTTAGGTCCATCCGCTCTACATGGCCCAACCATCGTAGCCTAGCGATGCGTACTCTTCTGGCTATGTCCATTTCGCGGTACAGCTCATACAACTCGTCGTTGTATCTTCTTCTCCACACACTGTCTTCGCATACGGGACCAAATATCGTTCGGAGATTTTTTTTTTTTCGAAACGACCAACACGGTTACCTCAACATCTTTCGATATGGTTCATGCTTCCGCGTCGTAAAACAGGACTGGGATGATCGAGGTCTTAAACAGGGTTACCTTGGTTTTTCTAGAGTGGGTTTTATTTCTCAATTGCTTTCTTAGCCCAAAACAGGAACGGTTGGCAATAGTTATTCTCCGTTTGATCTCCGCACTGATGTTGTTGTCCGTGTCTACAGCGGATCCTAGGTAGACGAAGTCCTGTATACTACCTCGAAGTTATGTCTGTCTATTGTGACGATTTGTCCAATTCATCGATGTTCTGTGTCCTTGTTTGATGACAGCATATACTTCGTTTTGCCCTCATTAACCATCAAACCCATTTTTGCCGCTTCTGTTTCAATACTCGCAAAAGCGCACCTATGACATCACGCTTTTTTCTTCCCATTACGTCAATATAGTCTGCATAGTCGAGTAATTGTACAGACTTTTGAAAGATTATTCCTCTGGTGTTGACGTTGGAGTTTCTTACAATCTCTGTCATTTGTAGATGCCATTTGACAGCCTTGTTCCTTACCTAAACTCACTGAAAAAAACCAAGGGCTATATTAGGGCAAGTTCAGGGCAAACCCAGTGCTCAATTTGATATTGAAGGCAAGTTGAAGTTTTTCAAAAACACGCTTTAGCGACCACAGGGCAAACCTATGGCTTTGCTAGTAATGTTGGGATTCATTGTCATCAATTAGGTACGGGTTTTAATAGAACATCTTCAAAAGATTAGAACGAAAAAACCCTAGGAGTTGTCAAAAAACCTGGGTTTTCCAGTCCTCAAAAAACACTTAGCCACAAAATCACTATATATCCCTGTCATTTGAACAAAAACACACGCCATTTGACAGTCCTCAAATCACCACCACAGCAAAAACCTAGGGCGAGTTAAGGAAAAACCCTGGTCAGTCTCAGGGTGAGCCCCTAAAACACTCATTTTGACATTCAGGGCGACTTCAGGTTTCTCAAAAAACGCTTTGTCGCCTTGCCTAAAACCTTTTTCGACATCAAAGGTCTCGGTGAGTTCTCTACCGACCTTGACGGAGCAGCGTCCAAAGTCATCCTGCATAGTGGTACGAGTTTTGCAGGGATGCCGAAACGAGATGGTGAATATCGATATTGTATTCTCGGGTTTTTCCAAGATCTGCTGTAATATGAAAATTTGGTCTATTGTGGACTTCTCTGGTCTAAGACCACATTGATAAGGACCTATCAAGTTGTTGACGTGGGGTTTCAGACGTTCTTTAGGATCGGGCATACGATGGAGGCTGCGGCGGAAATGCAACAAATTTGGGCTAAGAAAAGAATCTAGTGTAATACTTTTTTTTTGAGGGCGTGAAGGGGAGAGCGGCGTGTAATTTTGGGCGAGAATAATCGAGAAACGAAGCAATTTTGGTTGCGCGAAGTCCAAAATGGCTTCCAAAAAGTGTACAAATAACGTAAACACTTTTTGTTACATTTATGGTGAGTTCCATTGAAGTAAAGGACAAAAAATTTAGTTTTTTGTCTAAAATTAGACTTTGTGAAGCTTATAAAGCTTAATTAAGTCCTACTATTCGAATTCAAGACAAAATATGGGGCCCTAAATTCTCGATTGATAACTGCAAAAACACATTAGATGGTAAAAGATTACATCATAGCTTTCAAGGATACTAATTGTAAAAAAAATTACGATGTGTAACGAATTTACAAGTAACGTGTATACTTATGTATGTATGCCATTCTTTTTTCATCTTGGTATCGAGGAGAGAAAATAAATGTATGAAGTTCGCAGTACCAAGAATGTGGAGGGAGCCCACTTATCACATCAATGATTGCTACTTTTGTGTAGTTGATCTACGCAAGCACCGGGTGGACAAATATGCCAAGAAAGATTCAGAACCCAGATCTACCATGAACAACCGCTCCAGTAACCCACAGTGAATATTTTCCTGTGCCTTCCCGTTCAAAACTGACGGAACAGCTGCCGCTATCGCAAATGTCTGGTTATAGTGGATTTACCGAATTTTTATCCGAAGCAGTATCTGTTGAACCATATCTTATAAATTTAGAAGAGTTCAATGACTTAGTAAGAGACATAACCTACCTAAACTTAAAGCAGAAATATTACCTTCCTGGCTGAAATAGTAAAATTTGATAAAAAAAAAAAAAAAAGGTTGTTAATTTAAGTTGTCAAAGAAAGCGTCATGAAATATTTTCTCTGCTTGTTTGTTTCAAGTATTCAGATATTTTACTTTATTGTTCTTTCTAAATAAAAGTGATTAACATGTAAATTGAAATTCTTTTTCTCACTTTTGCATTCTACGGAACTGAAAAATTAAGAATTTCTTAAAATTTGAAATTTTGTTCTGGTTGTTACAAAAGCAAACTTTGTTAGATAAAATTTTTTTTTTCCTTGTTTAGTTAGACATAATTAGCCAGGATCAGCGCCCCTGAACTCAGACTCAAAAATTGTGTTTACTTGTGTAATCAATAAAATATTAATGCATCTTTTCAAATATCCCACTAAACCTATTCCAATGTCTTATGCTATGTCCGCATCTGAGAGTTAAACTTGTTTAACTCAAAACAATCCCAAACCAACACGATAACCAAGTGGTTTGCCATACAAAATGAAACCTTTTTAGTCACTGGGTTTCGAGATAACCTACTCGAAACTAAAGGCGCTGAATGCACTATTTCCAATATTCCATTGAATTTGACATTTAAGAGAGTGGAAGTGGCTGCGTTCGGATTCTTACCAAAGACGAACTAGATACCTTTCGTGACATTTGTTGTTAGTGTAATCCCATGTTAAAAAGCAGCTGACTGCAAAACATCTTTTGAGGGGAAAGCGATCCAAAGGTACCTTAAAAATCATGGTATAGCAAGCTACCCAATTTGAAATTTGAGAACAGCTGACTTGGATTCATTTTTGTTTTGCTTTCTGTCATAGTGCTTTGTTGCAAAATTGTTTTTTGTAAACATAAAATTTAAAATATGGTGCTCCTAATTAATCTAAACGACGTTGTTTACGAAGTAAACGATTGTGAAGAAGTTTGCAATCGAATAATAAGTGGTACGTGTTGTTTGCAATTTTTAAAACACATTTGGTTTGGTTTGTTTTCACTTCGATTTATCAGCTGTTTCTGATTTGACAGATACCTAATCTTAGTCGTTCGAAAACTTACCCGGATACAAAGGTATCCTAGTTATGCTACCCATTTTTTTTCGAACGCACCCACTGGGTGAGTGGAGAGAGAATGAATTCTCTCATACGTCGTTGACGTTCTGCTCACACTTGTATGTCTGTCTCTTTTTAACTTAAGACAAAAAGATAAACTCAAAACTTTTCTGCATATGCGGACACTACTTGGTTAACTCAAACCATACTGGAACGAAACCCAGGTTAACTTCAGGTGCGGACATAGCATTAAAAGCATTTCAAATTGTAACCGCTATTCATTTACCTTACAACTTTTTAATGTCATGCTTATGAAAACCGAACTCAACGAATACAAATCTACCTATCAAATTCTGTCCAGCTGAACGAAAACTACGTTTTGACATTTCTTAAATTTGTTTAGACGTCGTGAAAAATTTCTTCACCTCATATTCAACATTTCCAAACACAAATAAAATGGAAATCCTTGAAAAACTAAAAGATCAAGGCTGGTAAATACTTCTTCAAACTAAAATCTATCAACTAATGAAGTGACTAAACATACATTTTTATTAATTCCATCAAAGGTACTTGACGGAAGAAGGATTGAAAAAACTACCGGACACCAGCGAACCGAAAAAAATCATCTCCGCCGCCCTCGATGTAAGACCATTTAGCATTATACAGGATAAAATACTCTCATTCAAACATCCCACACAAAAACCTTTTTATTTCACAGTTTGACTTTCGTGAAATAGCTGGAGGTGCACTGCCAGCGGATCTATCGAAAAAAGATGACTCTTTCCCTGGAAATATCGTCCTTCAAGTGCAGAAAATTAGCAATATTTCCGCACCAAAGGCAAACCAAGAGTCGAAAGCGAACCCAAGGTTTCTGCAAGTTGAACTATCAGATGGAACTACTCTTATACAAGCTCTCGAAATGGAGCACGTATCTGCGTTGAGTTTGAATACTCTTCCTGGAACAAAAATCCATTTCAAGTGTAAACAAATTCCTCTAATGCAGGGAATGATTGTATTAAAACCTGCAGATATTGTACTTCTTGGCGGAAATGTAGCGGCACTTGTGGAAAAGTGGGAAATGAATAGAACTCTGCAAAAGTACGCGAAATATGGTCGACCGCATGTCGCTGGCTCCGGTCCACCGCCATGGATTCCTTTTGGCCAAAAACTTGAGCAAACTGCTAGCGCCGATAAGAATTTCAAGAGTCTGGCATCGGAAAAAGAAAAGGAAAGCAAGGAGAACGACGAGTTCAACGCGATGAGAACTGAAGCAATTGCCGAAGCAACCAAATTGAAAGCAAAAAAGGTTCGTCTGATGGGTTCTCTCTTTCAAAGACATTCTAAGTTGAAAGTCGTATTCTGTTTTTCTAGATATTCGGTGGCAATCATCATATCCTTGATTACAATGTGAAAAAAATTCTCGAAAAAGGTTTCTCCGAGGCAGATGCGAAGCATGCCCTACGAGCCTCAGGAAACAGCCTTGAACGTGCGTTATATAATCTAAAGCGACGTGGCGGAGGAGGAGATGACTATAAGAGTAGGGAGGAAAAATCGAAAAGTCTGCCGATGGGAGGAAGCAAACGGGGTCCCAAAGAAATCGGTGGCAAACGCGGTGGAAAGGAAGATGAAGCTGCTGTAGCAGCTAAGCCTGCAGCAAACGTGTCCCTGTTTGACTTTTTAACCGACAAACTGCCAGCCGTAAGTTGCCACTTTCAGTTCTAAAACTTTACCGTTTATGAAACATTTTTTTTAGAACGCGGAGCAACCATTTTCTTCAATGACTCAGTCAACTACCGCCTCACCCTTCGTTTCTCAGAGTTCCAGTTCCAAATACGAAAGCTACTCGCGACCAATGACTAAAGCCGGCAGTGAGCCATCTACCAAGCCATATTTCAATTCCTCTTCAAATTCCACCCAATCCCACAACTATCAGGATCGTAAGCAGAACCTGGAGAGCAGTTCAACGGCCAACTCTCAAGAGCAACAGAACTCAAGTCACTCGAGTAGACCAAAATTCGAAAACAATCTCTCATCGAGCTTTGCCACGCGAAACAGCTCCCATCCGAACGACGATCGTTACAACCGGTACCCAAATTCGAATCGTGGTCGTGGCGGCGCCGGCAGTAGTACCAATCCATTCCACGGCAGACCAAATCAGCATTACGAAGAGACCTTGGATCGACATCGTGACCAGAGGAATAGTAGCGCTTATAGTAGTGGCCGAGGTGGCGGTCGTGGTTCGCATAATAACAACTACTCTGGCGGAAGAGGAGGATCTTCAAGTGGTGGGTATGAGAATCGACGATACAATGACTACCACAGCCAGAAAGAACAGACGAACCAACATCGTCAGGATCGACAGGATCAACACCAAACGGAGAAGAATGGCTACGAGCAGAAAGGAGTGACAAACGCAAAGGAAGCGGTAAGCATTGGTATCTTCTGTTTGGTACCAAGTGACTTTGGGAGACAAAAAAGTAAAGGATTTTCTTCTGTTCCTATTTTCCCCTTAAACTCAGTTTGCATTTCCATTTTCTTCTTTAATCAAAATAACTTTAACCATGTTTCTTGTGTCTAATCCTCCGTTCTTAAAGGCATTTCTTTATTTTCCGTCTTCATCTCCATTTCCTTCTGCTTCTTCTTTTTCCTTTTTATCAAATTTACTTCGACTTTTATCTGGTCCACAGTTTTTTAAGCGATTTCAAATCATTTCAGTCGACATCCCGGTATCAGCCACAGAAAGAAACTTCTAACAGCTACCAAACCAGCAGTGGAAACTCTCGTAACTATGACAACAATCGGCAGTCCGGCTACAACTCTTCGTCAAATAAGAACAACAACAACCAAAGCTCTAGCAGCAACTCGAATAACAACTCCACTAGTAACGATCATTCAGCTCGCGTCAATAAACTGGTCGAAAGTACATCCAAATTGAAATTAGAAAAAACACGATCAGGTCCATCGCCACGAAATCAGCAGCAGCAATCACAGCAACAGCAATATCAGCAGCAGCAGCAGCAAAACTATGCTTCCGCGCAGCAACAGCAACAACAACATCACCAATCGAAGCCACAACAACAAGCACCACCCATGAATTCGACAACAACTCAAAAGCTGCAACAAACATTCGGGCCGCTACCAAATGGTTTCAACTATGACCCCAGTAAAATAATCGGTTTTCAAGCCAAAGAGACCAATGAATTCGCTCTAACCCTGCTCAAGAGTCAGGGAGTTCCCACTGGGCCGCCATCACACGGAGGATCTAACCAAGCACCACAACCTTCAGCGCAACAGCCGCAATATCTTTCTGGCCCACCACCTTCAGCTATGCATATGGCCTCGCAACCATTTGCTACTACCACATTTGTGGTTCCTCAAGCACCACCCACAACGTATTCTCCATCGGCTTTTGGAATGATTCCGGGAGATAATTGGAACTGGAAGATTGGCGACCGATGTCTTGCCAAGTATTGGGATGACGGAAGGGTAAGTATTAAAAATATTTTGCCAATCAGAAGTGATGACTGTTATTTATATATTTCAAGTACTATGAAGCTGATATAACGGGAATTTCTGACAAGACATGTGTCGTTTTATTCCTTGGCTATGGAAATCACGAGGAAGTCCTCAAAACGGACTGTCTTCCAATCACCGATTCTCAAAACAGAGCCATCAATTTTTCCAGTAACATGCAACATGCACCACAAGTTTCTGTCTCCTCGCAGCAATCGTCAATGCTTAGTCGAGGTGTTCCAAATCGTTACCGTGGCGAAAGGCAAGTTTATGTGCCACCCCCAAAGAGAGATAACTGAAAGTGTTGCCATCGACTCCGTCAATTGATTTGAAAATATAAAAAAAGAATGCATCCCCTGGCCGTAGGTCAGTTAAAATATTTGAACTTGAATTTTTTGAATTTCCTAACGAAGGAGTAAAACTGTTGTCAACAATAAAAAAAAAAAACATACATATATGTATATGTTTTGATTTTTTTTCTTATACATGTTTAAGAATAATAATAAACCTCAATGGAACTTTTATTATATTATTTTTGTGTGTGAAACAAATTCGTGTTCTTCAAATAAAAAAAAAAACAAAATCTTGATTGAAATATGTAAACTAACAATAAGTATAAATATATTTATTATTACAATGTATACATTGGCAAACAAGCTGTTTGTTTTTATTCAACAGATCAAATCGAATGAAAACTCTTGCGAACAAAGCAAAGTGTTGAGATCGCTGGTTTATCGTTCAAATGCAAATTTTGAAAACCGACAGAATCAGGTTAGGTTAGGTTAGGTGGAAGTGGCTGTCAGTCAATGAGTACATTGGGCCCATTCAAAAATGTAGTCACTACGTAGTGAACTCTTCTGATTGGTTAAAATCGACTACAAAACGAGTGGAAATTTCCCCTTCAACGTAGTTGAAAATTTTCAGCTACAAAGTTAAGTCTGACGTTTGAGAATCAGCTGTTGGGTAAACACACGAAAAATTACAAAGTGCAAAGTGAAATTTTTTCGACAATTTTTATCAAATTGAAAGCAGTGAAGAGATATGGAATTAAAGTTACTCAATATAAAAGATAAGATTGTTTAAAGTTCCCGAAACGCAATTGTTTCGTGTTTTTGTGTGCTTATTTTGACAGTTTAGGGTTGACTACATTTTTAGTGCATTTTGCATTCAGAAAGCTAGTCGACTTTCCACTACGTAGTGACTACATTTTTGAATGGGCCCATTGCCTAACACACTTAGGCCACAAGGGCCCATTGTGATACCACAGAGATCAGCAAGTTAATCACCTACTGACAGAATCAGACACTGATGAACAAAAAGTCTTTGAAAGCTCTCCCTCTCGAGCGTCAATATCAGACAACATACTCAACTTTTTTTGTAGAGGGTGAGGGCGTGAGGCTTGCACCAGAGATTAAAATGAACTAAGTCTGCTTGTGAACAATGAGTATTTACTTGAAAAAAACGAGTTTGAACAAACTGAGTCAACCCACAAGCAAGTAAATTTGAACAATCTTATTTGTGAACCAAGCAACTCTGAACAACCTCTATTTTCAAACGAACCAAACAAGTAGAGTAGATAGTAGAAGAATGAGTTGGAATAACATTGAGTTAAACTGCTTGTGAGCAAAGTGCTTGTGAGTAATGTTGTCAACTTAATGTTGTCTTACTTTGGCAAAATAAACTAAACTAAACTAAACTAAAAGCGATCACAAGCAATTTGATCGTAAACAAGCAGTAAGCTCATAAGCTAGCAGTGTGGTTATGAATAAGCAGTGTGTTTATAAGCAAGCAATGTGATCATACCAAAAAGGGTAGTTTATGCCTTTATATGCCTTTTTTTTGTTTAGTTATAAATGTTCAACGCATTGCTTTCCGATGAATACACTGCCTGCTCCTTTCTCTACTCCTTTTAAGGACGAAAGGCATTAGTAGTAAGATATTATATAATTTAGAGTACCCGCTTAGAGTCAGTAAGTTAATTAAGTTATTATATAAGCTAGTTTTACACATTTTTGTTAGCATGTAAGTAGATATAAGAATCTTATATATAAAAATGAATCGCAAAATGTGTTGGTAAGCGCATAACTCAACAACGCCTGGACCAATTTTGCCAATTCTTTTTTTGTTGTGTTTGTTATTGTCAGGAGAAGGTTCTTATGGCATACAAAATTAAAAAATTGATATTCCCACAGGAACAGGTTTGGGAACGGAAACTTAGAAACTACTAGACAGGTTTCTATAGCGATTCCAGCATTAGGGGTGCTATATTATCCCCCTCCATAAGTAATTCAGGTTATATTTCATCCCATTAATCCCACGGGAACGAGAACCGAAACCTTAAAGTTACTTGGCCGATTTCAAAAATTCTTTCAACTCTAAGATGTTACATTATCCCTCAGTCACAATTACTTATAAGTGGTTCCTCTCAAGGTTTGTTCCCCATATTCCCACAGGAACGGAATTTAAAAAATTGCGCGGATATTCCGACGGGAACGGGTTTGGGAAAGGAAACTTAGAAACTAAAATAAGATTGCTACCCCTCAATTAGTAATTTAGATTATATTCCATCCGTAAAGCTATTTCACCGATTTCAAAAATTCTTTCAACTCTACGATGTTACCTTATCCCTCAGTGACATAGACTTATGTTTCACATATTTCCACGGTAATTGAAGATTCCCACAGGAACGGGGGCTGGGAACGGAAACCTAGAAACTACTGGGCAGATTTCAAAAATTCTTTCGTCATTGGGATGCTACATAATCCCAAAGTAAAAACGATTATTTTTCATCCCCAAGTTCCCACTTAACCCATTAACTCCCAAGGGTACCAAAAGCAAAGAAGTTTATATTTTTATAGTATTTTCCTCTTATTGAGGTAAAATAACACACTTCTGCAAAAAACAAATTAGATTAGATTAGATTAGATTAGATGAATCTTTATTGTTGAATAAAATAATAAATAAGTACAATTTTTAAAGATTATATAGCATGGCTATTAAGCCGTCTGCCGCTTTCTAAAAAAAATTACATTTAGAGACTACAAATTAAGGTTAATTAAAATTTATTTACAATTTTAAGTAATGGACAATCTTATTGAAAGATAGAAATCAATCAAAAAAAATTTAAATAAAAAGTAAAGATTAAATAATTAATAAAGTACCATTTTAAGCACATATTACAATTTTTCAGTTTACAAAAATAGATATTATGTTTTAACAGAAAAAATAACAGTGTTATATAAAATTTCATAAGCGCAAAAGAAAAAAAAAATGCAAGATCTAGAAATATAGGGCTTTTAGTTTAGCTAAAACGAAAAATGTGAAAATTGATTTAAATTTAAAAAAGCGGGCTTTTAGTTTAGCTAAAACAAAATTATATACAGTGTGTATTATTCACGACAAATTCAAATATGTACCTCTGTAACTACTTGCGTGAGAAATATATCGTACCAGCAACTTCCATCCAAATACTCCATTAAGAACAGTGACAAATTCGTCATACGTAAGATAACTCTTATTGAAATAAAGTCTTCGAATTTCTTGTAAAATAGGACATATTGCTAGAAAATGATAGACGTCTTCATTTTGGTTCAAATTACATAATCCACAAATGGGGTTAATATCACTGCGATATGGTCTAAAATTAAGTTCAAAAGTTTCAGTTCTGACTTTAAATATAAGGCTCATATCAGATGCAGAAAGCTCCCTTCTAAAATAATTGTTTTCGCCTAGGTTTAAATTTAAAGTTTTATATATAGCCCTAGAAGTAGACTCCCTAGCCTTATCAATCTGCATCTGATACCTCCGCTCGTCTACTTTCGCAATGCAATTGTAGAAAATATTTTGCCATTCTCCTACATTGTTTGGGCTCAAATTTAAAGGAACACCATGTTCCAAAGCAAGTTCTTGCCAATTCTTAAAAGGAGTATAACCGCACCGAAGAGAAACAAGCAGTATTCTTTTGTGTAAGTTACTATCAGCTCTTTTTATAACTTTGGTTAAAAAGTCTGCACTAGCCTTCAAGTTTTGTATAAAAATCTGAGGTAAACCGGACTCAACATAGATAGCATAGTTTGGAGTATTCGAGGGCAATTTGAATATTCTTTTGAAGAAATATTTTTGGATTTTTTCAATATCATCCATCCATTGATAACCGTAAACTTCGTTACCATAGCAGAAACAAGTGTTAATTGTGGCGTTGAAAACTTTGAATTTTGACGTTTCGTCCACAAAGGACTTCGAAAAAAATTGTGACCACATTGAATTAACTGCTGATTTGGCTACAGCCAGTTTATTTTTTATATGAGCATTGATACTCAAATTATTCGAAATAACAAAACCAAGATATTTAAACTCATTGACTACTTCGATGCTGGTGCCATCTAATGTCCAGGACCTTGAGTTTCTTTCGAACCGAGTTTGGTTTCGGAATATCATTATTTTAGATTTTGCAGAGTTTATTTTTAGATCCCATTGATCGCAAAACACCTTAAGTTTGTTAATTTGAAGCTGAAGTGTCACTGGGTTGTCAGCAAAAATGACGAGGTCATCAGCATATAATAACATTTTTATGAATATATCGCCAAAGTAAACTCCCCCTGGTATATGGTTCTCGATGTCGTTTATAAACAAGGCGAACATTAACGGACTTAAGACACATCCCTGTGGAACGCCCGTTTCTGAGCTAAATGAATTTGACATATTCTTTCCATTACACACTACAGCAGACATATTCAATAACAGCTGTTCGTAGACCCTTAAGGCCCCGACCCATAGAATCCGGTGCGTCCGTTCGCTCTCGGATTCACCTGACAGCTCGATTAAATACACACGATCTTATGAGAGGTGACCCATAAGCATCGGATGCAACGGACGAAACGCAAAAAGTAGCCCAACTTTTAACTTTTTGCGTCCGGCAAAAGAGAGACATGCGCAGTAGAACCAATTTGACGTTCGGCAGAAGAGAGACATGCGCAGTCACAACCAATTTGAAGTTAAATTAAATTGACAATGGGCGCGTTCAAGAACCTATCGGATATCCTATCTCGGATAGCCGTATCTTAGATATGATCCAGATATCTTTTTCCAGATTGCTGCAGACAACAGTTGTGAAATATTAAAATTCGACTTTTGAAAACAGAAAAACATTTAAAATATCATTGCTAGACGATTATAACTTTTTTTTTTCGATTTCCCACACGTAAACAACAACAACAAGCTATCCGGATAAGATTCTTGAACGCCCCCATTTTGACTAAATTTATCTGTCAAAACACCGCAACGGATTCTATGGGTCACCCCTATCCGTTGTGTCCGGCAAAACTCACAGCTGTCAGGTGAATCCGGCAGCGAACGGACGCAACGGATTCTATGGGCTGAGGCCTTTATAAACTTTGTTGACACCCCGATTACAGCGAGTTTATATAATAATGACCTTCTGTTTATAGTGTCAAATGCCGCCTTAAAATCAATAAATACTGCAAATAAAGGTTTTTTTTTGTCTATAAATCTTCTAGCCACTGTAGTTAGGGCAAAAATTTGATCCACCGTCGAAAGGTTGGCCTGGAAACCAGCTTGAAAACAACTGATGACATTATTGGACTGTACCCAATTCGACAACCTAAGATATAGAATCTGAGTGAAAAGTTTCCTCAGAGAGCTTAAAACAGAAATGCCTCTATAGTTTTCAGGCTGATTTGGATTACCTTTTTTAAAGATGGCAGTTATCCTTGCTAGGCGAAAACTGTTTGGAAAGGTCTCCTCATTAAACATTTTATTCAATAAGCCAAGAATATAATCCAGAAACTCCGGAGTTGAATTCTTGTAAAACTCTATGGGAATACCGTCTACCCCTGCAGCTTTATTATTCTTCATTTTTTTCAACGACATAAGTAGCTCAGGCATTGTAAAGTTGGAGTCTAAGTCCGAGATATAAAAAACAAATTACTTTACTTACTTTATAAAGTACAACGGGATCATACATACTTTTTTATTTTGAATTGACATGAAAATTTGTGAAACAGTATTTATGAATACACAATAGGTTTGTTCGTTGGAGCCCTATGGTCGCCCTTAGGTCGCCACACAGCGTTTTTTGAGAAACCTAAAGTCGCCCTGAATGCCAAATTGAGTGTTTTTTGAGCTCTAGGATTGACCTAGGTTTTCCCTCAACTCGCCCTAGGTTTTTGCTGTGGCGAGTTGAGGGCTGTCAAATAGTACGTGTTTTTTATGACAGGGATGTGTGGTGATTTGTGATTTAGCGTTTTTTGAGAACTGGAAAACCAAGGTTTTTTTTGACAACTCATAGGGTTGCCAAGAAAACCTGGGTCAACCCTGGGGAAAGTTCAACGAACGAACCTAATGTAAAATCGCACATTTCACAGCACCATTTCGATCGTAGATGGCACTGACGGGATCTCAACTGATTGGGTAGTTTTTTAGGAAAGTGGTATCCTGGGCTCTCCACAATGCTTCTTTCTCTGGACGGTAAGCGTAGGTTGTCCTGGATTCAGAGTATGAAAAATGAGATAGTGAAGCGTTATTGCCCTGGTGAACTCGAGCAGATCACTATTGTTGTTATTTGCTAGCTTGTGGAACTTCCAGGCATTTCATACAGTTGAAAGAGCATAGAGGTGAAAATGTTCCACAACCACTTCTTGCGTCGTATTTCAATGGAGTACGTGTTTATAAACTCGCATAGGTCCACACCGCCCATAATGTAACGATGTTATTGTCTTTGGTTCTTTTGCCCTGCATATAACATGGTTTGATTTATAATAAGTTGTCTGACTTCAGGGTCAAACAACACTTCAAAAACTTCGACTTCGTTGAGGCCGAATAAGTCTGAAGCAGTCATGGATTCTATCTCAATAGTTTTCTGTTCGTTCAAACTCGGTTGATGAAATTGATTTCGTCCATAACGGTGAGGCAGTCAACTTATGCAAAAATTTTTAGTAGGGATAGTTTTAAAAACCATTTAGACTTCTAGAAGAATAATGTATGCATGAACCCAATGTACTTTTTAAAGTACATACAACTTTGGCATTGCCTAAATCTGTATATAAAAACAAAAATATGAAAAAACTTTAATTCTCGTATGCTTTATGATTGTTAAGAATATAAAATTAGAAAATAATTTCAAATATTTTGCTTATTGAAGTTTATAGACCACAAATATCTTGGAAGTAGACAAAAATAGAAATAATTCCAAATGCATTCTAAAAAAAAACGGTTAGACAATAGTTTACTTGACCAAAAAACAAAAAAAGGACCTGAAAAATTCAGATAGGTAATATTGTTTATTTGGAAAACAAAATCAAACAGACGATTTTTATTTGGAAGCATTTTACTGTACTTTCAAAAGTACAATGGTAGAGAATGGGTTAAGCGGAAAAACGAGAACGGGAACTTTAAAACTACAGACCCGAGCAACGCCGGGTGGCTCAGCTAGTAACTGAATAAAAATGAATTTAAAATGAAATGAATACACAACAACTGCCTGCTTATAAACACACTGCCTGCTTGTAAGCACGCTGCCTGCTTGTAAGCACGCTGCCTGCTTGTGAACACACTGTCTGCTTGTTAACATTTTGCGTGCTCATGAGTATTTGAATATATTCAAGTAAGTTCAAACAAGTCAATCTGCTTGCGTGCTATTTGCTTGTGAATAGGGGTGGAAAATGATCAAGTCTGAGCGATCGTTCAGAAATTTTGGATGTGTTTGAACTGATTTGAACATACTCATTTTGATCTCTGACTTGCACAATGACACTCCACACTTTCTATGTTGATATTCCACACTCTATCCCCCAAGAAACAGGATCGTAGGAACCCATTTCTTGGGGATCGAGAGGAAGTGTCCGACATTTGTTTCAATTTATTGCTGAGGCACAATATTTTTATTACTAAATTGGCTGAAGTTATTTTGAAAGTCCTCAAACCGGGTGAAATATCATTGAATACAAATACATCACACAAAAAATGTTATTCGCCCTGTTTACGAGGATATTATCGTAACCGATTGGAGAAGCCAACGATCGAAAAGAATTTTAATTGTGAGATTTGTTTTCTTCTTTGTGTACCTACTCAACTTTTTTGCTGTCGTAAACAATAGGAAAGGACACATTGCCATGAAAAGGGATTTCTCGAGTTCAAAATCGGCAGAAAATTGTAGACCCCTCCATTCCCTCACAAGGCAATGATTGTGAGAAATGCGTTAGGCCCCAGGGCTCCTCCCTGTTACGCCATCCTACTTTATTTATTTTGTTTGAAATTCAAGATGATATCCTTCAACGAGAAAAAAACCTGAGATTCTGCAACGGGTTTAGTTTCAATTGTTGATGATAAAAATACTTTAAGAACAGGCAGCTAATCAATCCCAATACCTGGAACAAGTTTTTATCGCAGGCTTCGAGGCAGTTGATGGAAAGAACTTAAATTTATTCACACAAATAATCAGGGCCTGGATTACGTAACTTTTTAGATAATTACCGTCCCATCCCATCCTCTATCGTTAATTGTAATGCTAACAGATTGTTTCATGTAAGGATGCTTTAAGTGATTGAAGTGTTTAAAAAGTAGATATACTTTACTTTTATGTCAAATGAATTTAGCTCTTTCGGATTTTTAAACATTTTTATTTTTAGTACCTAGAATTTAGACGATAAAAAGTTACGGAATCCAGGCTTAGCTCTCTTATCCTACTGTTAAGACCTAACACCCTATTTCGAAATATCAAAGCATTATTTAATACACATAACTATATAAATATTGCTCGCGTAAAAGGGGCTACAGCTACAGTGCAGAACGTAAGATAAATCTTCGAATCTGCTAGTTTTAGATCAATACTTGATTCAATCTGTGTGGTTTAGTTTTCTGTGAGCTATAATGCTTCTAAGTCGTTAGTCAATAATGGTTGAATTGGTATCAATTGTTTTTGATTTGCTGTATTTTCTCAGTCGTGAATAGCAGAGTAACGCCTCGATAAAACCCGGCGATAAACGGTGGAAAATGGAACGAAATTTTATGAATTTAGTAGGATTTCGTTCTGGTTCTAACTGTTTCTCGATCGATGTTATTAATGCGTGTTGTTGTTATTTATAATAAGCCGTGTTTTATTGGGAGTTTTTATATTCACTTCACTTATACGCTCCGTAAAACGCTGTACTCACTAATGCAACTTTATTCCACGAACTCCATTTACCACCCATCCCTGTTATTCATTTCTGCAAGTGACTTATTATTGTCCACTTACGTTGTTCACTTTAGAGTTGTTGTTTTTCCATGTGCGATGTCTTGCGATGTTTTGCTGAAGTGAATATAAGGCGCGTTTTATCGAAATTCTATGTGAAGTTATGTTCATTTCAGTAAAACATCGCTCATGGAAAAACAACAACTCCTTATGTCAATAGCCTAACGGCCATATTATTCACTCTTTAAATTTAAACCCAATAGAAATAAACCCAGTTGTCAAATTTTGATCCCGGGTTTAAATTTTGATCCCAGGTTTAAAATAAACCCAGTTGTCACAGTGAGAAACGTCAAATTGAAACAGCACTTTCCCGTGGATAGATCTATATTTGAAGAAATTGTAAGTAATACTTTTTAATTTATATTTTGCATTGTCGATTTAATTTATATACTATCTTTTCCATGTTGTTGCAGGTTCAAGAAATGGTAATTCCACCAATTGCTGCTTCAGGTGTTGCTGAAAAGGCAACAAGAGCCAAGAAATTCGCAAAATGTTTCTGAATTGCGGATGAACAAACTACGCGAAGGCACCGCACCTGATATTACCAACGAGGATTACTTCCCAACTCTTGGCGCCTACACGACGTTAATTGAAGTTGATCTCAGATACTCAATAATCCAAAACGGAGGCTGTTCGCCCCGTTCTGAATTCTGATGTCCAAGTAGCTGATCATTCGATTGGGATTTGGAAATGTATCTCAAAGAACGTAATGCTACGCAAATATGTTCACAAGAATACAAGACTTGGAGAAATACAGGAGTTGCTTTTACTTATCCCGAATACGAACAATGTCAAGCAAACAAAACATTAGCATTGGGGCTTGTACGAAATGGTAACAATTATCTACATAGAGGCTACTTGGGTGATGTGCAAATTGGACCGTTTTGCGCATTTGGGCTGCGATGTAAAGAAAAAACCATGCTAAAGATCATGGACTAAATGACTAAATGACGAAATCTTATGGAACTTTTTTATGAGATACAAACGAAAACTCCTTACACCCATGACCAGAGTGTTTACCGAAAATTTGGTAAAGCTCTTTTTCAAGATGGAAAATATTTCACCGGGTGCGATACTGAAGCCATTGAGGTTGCTAACTTCAAACAACCGATGATAGATTTGCCAAATATCAAGATATACTTTCTCTCAACCGATGAGGTAAATAACATCCAAACGAACAGCAAGCTTAAGCAATTTTTCGATATGGCATTCGTTGCTCAAAACTACTTCCGTTTCATAGAACTACCGTTCATGGATATATTTCGAGAGAATAAGTTGGTTTATTTTGAAACTAATTTGCTTTCGATTTGCAGAAAAGAGATCTTAGTTGAATTTGAAGATAAAATTAAGAAGTTTTGTAAATCTGCTCAGCTTACAAGTTTAACAAATTTCAACATAAACACAAAGCATTCTATATTTAAGTATAAGTTTGAGGGCAGTAAATTAGAATAGAAATTCCATTAGCTTTTCTCAACTATTGGCCTTTTCAATCTATGGAAAAAACGTCTTTCTGTATACCTAAGTTTAGTAAAGAAATATGTTTCAGATAAAAATTTGTTCTTTGATTTTACATGTAACTTTATTTTTGTAAACGTTTCTACGTGTGTGTTCGTTTCTTGGATTTTCCCCAATTTTCTAAGTCAAATTTTAATTCGTCCGCTCTACTACGAAGAACTCGTTGCTGTTTTGATTGCTCTTCTACGGGGTTTATAATTTTTCTTCTCGGAACATGATCTAGCGACTTCTCCCAATCACCAGTGGACTTCAAATCCAACAGTATACTAACCATCTGATTCAGTGTTAAAGATTTCCCAGACCCTGTGCCCCATTGAAGGTGTTTGTCCAAAGGTAAGCGAGCCATTCGCATTCCCAAACGCTTTGCTTTGGCCAATGACAAAGGCTCATTGTTTGTCTGGAACGATAAGAAGTTTTAGTTTTCAATTAATAGAAAAACGACACTGCTAAGCTTACCTTGTCCACCATTGCGCCAATGATATAGATGTCATCTGGGTTGTAGCTTGTTAAATCTGTGCGGCAGTGAGGTGTCAGATAAACAAGGTTCTTCTTGGGAAGCACTTTTCATGAATATTCAATGGAAACTCTGGATCCAACATGGTTGTTATGTGTCGTTTTAGACTCTGCATTGTTGTCCCGTTCATATCTACATTGCAGTAGTGCATGTCAAAGGGGTCATCATGCATTCGGTTTTCTGCAAAGCAAAGCATCAATTGTTTTGCAGCATTCACAGACTCACGTTTGTTCATATGCTTATCGTAAGAACAATCCATTACAATTTTGCAACCAAATTGCATTGCTCTTATTAGCCTGATTTTAAGTTTAAGCAGAGGGATAGGTGTACATATATTGATTTATCTTATTGTTTAAAATGTTTACCTGTTGTTATATAAACGGTTCATAGTTGAATCGTACACCCTGAGAAGAAAAGTCGTATGTGCGATTCCATATATAATATGATTGTGTTCTCTGTTCATTTCTTCTTCCCTGGCCTTGCGTTCGGCTACTTGAACCTTCCTTTCTAGATTCTTTTCTTGCTTGCTTTGTTTCTTTTTTTCAACTTGCCATAGATAGGAAAGGTACTTAAAACGAGATGACTTAGTTGGGAGCGTTAGGAGGTGCTCCCAGTGATGGTCTTTTAAGAATCGACCATCTGGTACACGGCGGCCTTCTTGGTATGCAATATCCACTTCCAATTGGAGAATCTTTAATTTTACATCTCTGTCTTCAGCGGTCATCGAGGGATCACTTCACATCACGGAAATCTTCTCCGTAGTCACTGTGGTTTGTGTTGTGACTCGGAGGCCGGTCTAGATTGATGTGGTATACCTGGGCGGGTTTTTGTGACGACTGTTGGTAGTTTTTGGAGGGACGACCTTGCGCCGACTGTTGGGTTTGCATCTCCATGTGATAGCTCTGCCTCGGATAAATAATCGCTGGACCCCGACTCTCCTGCCGACTATGGCTGGGAGCATTGCTGGCAGTTTGGTAGAACAGTGTGCCAGGAGGATTTTGATACTGTGTTGGGGATTCTACAAACAAGAATGTAGATAAAAATATGATTTATTAGAATCAGCAGCGTTTACTTACTATTCCATAGCACCCGAGCAATATCTGCTCCACGACGACCATCCCAATATTCCCAAACATGTCGAGTAACTCTGCTGAAACTAAAACAATATTAATGATATAATTAAATTAAAACAACTTACGTTATATGAAAAGTATCCAGTCTAAAACTCAGAAGTAAAATGCCTTCAATTTCAATTGTTTACTTTTATTTCACAGTTTGACTTGAATAGAGACAACTGAAAATGGGGTAGTTCACATGAGCACACTTTTTACCTGCAACTGTCAAAATCCTACTGCCTTTCCTTGGATTGTATGACAATATTTGAAATTTCCCTATAGTATGCGAACGAACCGAAAATACATCCGGATGTAAAAATTTAAACCCGACAACGCAATGCGGTTTAAATCCATCGGGTTTATTTGGAGTGAATAATATGGATTTGCGTTTGACAATCGGGTTTATGCGATTTCACATCCGGATGTAAATTTAAACCTGGGTTTATTGGGTGAATAATATGGCCGTAAATGTTTAACACGTATACAACAAAAAAAAAAAACTCCCAATCCTTTTGAAAAAAAAAAAAACGAAAAATGAAGTTAAAAGCTCTCATGCAATATATCGCATAGGATGTTAAAAAAAAATTTGTACCCCTGGTAACACTGCCTGCTTGTCACTTAATTTGACTTTTCAAAACTCATCTACTCTTTTCTTTCTAACTGAAAAAAGTATCTAATATCATTTTCTCTGTTTTACACAAACAACTTCACCAAAAACAATACCACTGCCATCTCACTTACTCTACGGAGTCCAGTTATAAAACTAATGACAGCTGACTTTTCCTTAGCATTTCGTTTTGAAGCTTCTGCAAGTGTTGTTCGTACATAATTCAAGTATTTACTCCTCGTATTATAAAATAAAATAAATTCTTGGAAAATAATTCTCTATTTCATTTTTATTGCTATTTTGTCATAAAAAACCTAATTTTGTCTTTGCAAAACGAAATTCTAAATAGAAAACAATAAGCAAGGAGAATACACAAAAAACACGAACAACTTTCTAGCGCAAAAAGTATAATAAGAGGAGAAGCGAGATTTTCTTTTTCCCGAAGAGTGTGCCAGGATTAAATAAGCGAAACAATTTTTTATTTGTTTTTTATTGTTGTGACTCTTAAAGAGCAGAAAAATATAAAAATAAATTCGTGTGTGGGAAAGTTTTTATATTGGCACAAGTGTCTTTTTGAACAAAACTAAGAAAATCCACTCAAAAAATTTATATACAAGTTGAAATTTGTAATTCGTTTGATAGTGAATATCTGAAAGAGCTGAAGACCGTCAACGCCTACGCTAAGTTGTTCTATAACCTTCTACGGCATTCGCATTTGTTAGTTTTGTTTACAACAAATTCTTTTTTTGTCTTGGCTTTGCGCATTTAAATTTGTGTGTGCAGTGCAATGAATCTATCGTTTGCTGGTTGCGGCTTCTTGGGCATTTATCATGTTGGAGTGTCGGTGTGTTTTAAGAAATATGCTCCACATCTGCTGTTGGATAAAATTGGTGGAGCATCGGCTGGGGCTTTATCAGCTTGTTGCCTGTTGTGCGATTTACCATTAGGTAAGTGTTATCATTTTATAAAACTTTTTTTTTTATGTAGGAATTTGTATGACTTTAAAGGTAACTCATTCACATTGAAAACTTTGCCTCCTTGGTCACCACCATAATTTTGTTAAATGAATTTGAGAACGAAAAGGCTAGAGAAGAGTTAATTTCCCTAAATAGTCATTTAAAAATTTCAGGTTTTCCTATAAAATTTTTTTCGAACTTAGTTTTGGTTTAATTGGTGTTGGGTACCCAACCCCAGCGATTATTTTAGCTAGAAAACACAATTTTTAATTTCCCACTCACTTACTTCAATTGAATCGGAAAGTCGGGGGAATAGATAATTAACTACGCATACACCGTCGTCTGGTGAATTGAACTTTCACACTCAACTGTGCTCTGCGTTGCACTATGTTTTCTAGAAAAGCAGGCGTGTTAACCAGATGGACAATTATCTAGCAAGGGTAGTTTTTATGGGAACAATTACTTGGTAAAAGATTCATGGAAAGTACAACTTTAACAGGCATAAGTGACTTTTTATTGTTTTCATATCTTTATACGCAGGTATAAAGTGAGACCAAATGATCAGAAGTCTAAGTAATCAGCTCAGTCAAATATCTGCCACCTGATGCAATAAAACTTTGTACAGCTGCACAGAGAAATTGCTGTGCATCCTCATCCTTGCAAATGCTTCAAAGGGGTGGAGATCTTATGTCTACTCCTAGATGTTCGGCAAAAAGGGGAATCATTTCGTAAGCATGGCAGTTACTGACCCCAAGTTCCTTTTTGCTGTTAAGTGGTAGACAGAATGCCGCATATTTGTTATCGAAGTTGAGGAGCTGGAGACATGGTTACGATATGCTCATTTCTTCATAGATTCAAGCTTCCCCGACAATCCGATTAAAGCCCTCAATAAAGAGGACAGTGTTTTATATAGGACATATTAGATCCTCGCCTCTCAGGCTATCAGGGATCACATTTTGCGTGTCGCCATGGCAGCCTAGAACATAAGCAAAATTGAAGGAAAGCCTTTGAAGGAAAGTCTTCGATCACATTCCGTAACATTCATGTAAAACAAATCTTGTCAGCGAATGCATTGACAAATTAAACAAACTGGGCTGCAACAACAAGGTTACAATATACTGGGTACCAGGACATGTAGGAATCATAGGCAACGAACTGGCAAAGACAGTAGCCGGATCACCACTCAAAGGACCGGAACCTTTTTGTGGAATAACAGAAAGCCACATCAAGAAAGAAATAAAAAAATCGGAGGAAGACAACAGAGCTAAACACTGGAATGACCTCCCCAAAGTGCGCCAAGCCAAACTTTTATTTGGCACTTTTAACACAAAACGTTATAAGGACGCAATAAAACTAAGTAGAAACAATGTAAAAATGCTAGCCGGGTTCTTAACCGGACACTGCAGACTAAGAAAACACCTAAAAGTACTAGGCATAGAGAGCGACGACCAATGCAGATACTGCAACGAACAGGAAGAGTCTTCTGACTACCTCGTAGGTGACTGCGAAGATCTAATATACCAAAGGAAGAAGTACCTAGGATCCTACTACGTAGAGGAGAAGGAGCTTAAACTCCTAAGCGTAACCCAGATATTAAGTTTCATCAGAGAAACTAATCTGAATGAAGTTCTTTAATCAAGGAATACCACTTAAGAAGTAGGGGGTACAATAGATCTAAAAAGGTCGAGGTGCAATACAAAACTCGAATTATTCATTCATTCATTCAAAATAATTTAACTAATTTCGTAGTAGTACTTGCTACAGGATCTAAAGTCGATTGGTTGTTGCTACAGACGTATACTACGACCCCTGCAACTGTTTTTCTCGAAGGACATTTAGTTAGTGCCAAACGAGGTGTGTAGTCTGATGTTGTAAACCTCTAGAAAAGCAAAAAATATTTATCATTGGTTTAGGAAGTGGGCTTTAAAACGCGGCCGCAGATTGTTCCATGTTAAATTTAAGATTAGAGCCTGAACAACTTCCGAGCAAAAAAAGTCACAAGTTGAAATTAGGTTTCGATACATCTTAAGGCCTAGGTAGAATTGTTCACGGAAAATCAAAAATCCCCAATTCGAACTGTGCCAAAGAAAACTTCCGATAAAAAATTCTATTTACATAAATGACGTAGCTGACTTGTATTTTCTATTCTAAAAATAGCCGCAATTCTCTCTAGAAACTTCTTTGCATGGGAAAACTTGAAATCCATATTTCGTTGTGTTTACATTCACAGGTAGTCGCCAAGTGAACAATTCAAGTTCCTATGGAGACGATTACCTGCCGCATAAAACGCATGCCAATTGTGAGGAGCGGTTGAATTGGAATGCAAACAGGTACCTACTTACACATTTCAGACGAGTTTTTATAAATTGCACTGAAGTGAACCTTAAACAAGCCTTCTAGACACACCCCCGCTATAAGTTGATATTGAAATTCTCAAAAAACTATCACCATTCCGAACGATGTTTTTTTTTCTCATGTCAATGACACTTCATGATTTGTCCTTCAAAACAACAACATTTCATTATCATGGTAAATTTGTTATGCATATAGAGTAGAATAATAAAAATATTAATGTTGACCTGCGCTTATCTGTAGAGTTGCACCCCCACGCCTTGATAAAATCATTTTGGTTTTGATAATAAATTGGCGGTCAAAATACTCCAAAAATAGAACATGAACGCCTGTTTGATTGAACTTTGAATAGGAAAACATGTTTATAGACGAATGGTTGTTCATTCAGAGCGGTCAGTTTAAGGTCAAGGTCTGCAATACAATTGTTTGTGTGTTCACAAAGAAAAAAGAAGAGAATATTTGATTCAGTGGCCCATTTATAATGGACAGGTACATAAGCTTACATGGTAGAAAACTTGTTTTTCCTTTCCCTTTCTTTTTCACAAATATCTTTGATTTTATGAAAGAATCTTTTTTCCTTTTCGGCGTTACGAACATCGTGATAACAAGTAGTCTCATACTTATCTGCTGGACACTAGCTATGCGACCGCGGGGTACGCGGGGTACGCCGACCGCCGATGAAAAAATGTATGTACCCAGGCTTTCTTGACAACGACGTGAGGTGCCAAAAAACTGGGTTCTTAAAAAAGAAAAAAAAAACGTCCAACCACGAAACCGCCACATGTGCTTGTCACATGAAGACAAATACGTGTCACTGTCACGTCAAGTCATCGTTAACGATGACGTTACCTGAACTCGCCCCAGAAAAATCCTAGTGCTACTTCTGACTTCTGAACGAGTTGGGGACAAACCGAGGGGCTCAAAAAACACTCAGCTTGACATCCAGGGTGAGTTGAGATTTTAGAAAAAAAAAACGCTGTGCGGCCACCCCAAATCAAAATCAGGTCTTGACCGAATGAACCTATTACATTGCGTAACTACGATGTAAGTACACAAAACGCAAACAGCTTAGTGTAGGAACAGAAAATGCAACAGTGAATTTGAATTTAATTTGATTGAGAGGCCATCAAAAAATACGGTAAAATGATCGCAAAAAAATATTACTGAGAACTGAGACATTACTTCTTATTGTAACCGTTAAAGTCTGCATTTTTTGATTTTCAATTCGTGGCACCCTACAAATGACCGATGTTCTTATCTTATTTTGAATAATAAATCGTTTACAGGAATATTTTACACTAAGAATTTTTTAAAGCTTGGTATAAAATCTGTGAGTTTTGGAATTGCAAATTAAAGTATAAAATAAAGAGTAGGGGGAAAGCCTCTAAATGAAATTTTCAGTGACGATTAGTCGCTTTCCGGAGCTGAGCGACAGAAGAAGCAATTTATGACTGAGTTTGATTTAATTATTTATGAAGTCAGGTTAGATTTAGGGGACGGGTAAAGCTTGCTCAGCTCCGGGCACTGCGGTGTCTGAATGAAACCTATTGTGACAGGAAATCAGGTTGACTCCTTGTCACCAATTGGCATCAACATCTTCCTTGAAAGGATAATGAGTAAAAGCGTGTTAGACACGAACTTTCAAAAAAATGTCTTGGAACTTAAACAAGAAATAAGGTTTTTTTTTTCCAATAACCAAGCAGTCAGCAACGATAAAGGACAAAACAAAATATTTGCTTTCTCCAATAATCGTTTTGATTTTCAAACCAGACTTGGCCTATGAGAGGACTTTTGCAAGATTTAAAAATTCTCTACCCAGTTTAGCCAACTCCTTCACAGATTGTGGTTTTTGTAAACCAATCTGCTTTTGATAGGAAGGGTCTAAGTTCTTCAATAGGATATACTGGCGGCATCGCGTGCTGTGGATATTGTTTTTACTGAACGTGTGTGTTCGAACTCCTAGCCGGGATATCTTCTTTTGTTGTAAATAATCATTTTTTAGTTTGATCTCTTCTTTACAGCACTGATAATCTCCAGTCGTGTAATCCAAGCACACTTGTGGGAAAGCTTAACTCACTTTACATTTTTGAAGACTGCAGTGATATTCAAGCTGGTCAATGATAGATGAAGATGATCAGATGGAAAGTTTCCAACCATAATTAGAGATGGGAAAACGAACACAGCTAAAGATCGAGCTAGCTGGTACACGAAAAGCATGAAATGTCATTAAAAGAAGAAGAAAGTGTGACATAGTCCTTTCTGAAGTTATTATCCTTATCGAATAGCACAATCGAATCAAAATCGAAGTTAGTTCCCTTTTTTTCTTTGTGGATTATATAGTTTGTTTCCATATCAGGGTAATCCTTGCCAGATCGTCTTTAGTTTCCGGCAGCTTACGTGGTTCTTATGAAGGGCTTGCTTTGGTGAAGTCTCTTGTTCTTGTTAGGTGAAACGAAGTACCATTGAGAGTTAATTTCTAGATTCTTAGTGTTGAATATCTTTTGTTGACAAGCATGTATGTTAGCTTGTGTGCCTGTCATATGGGACTTCAAATCCCAGAAACATAAAGTTGTTTTAGAAAAAATGTTGATGATCAACTGATCTCAACTCCAAATCTGCATCTGCGTTTCGTCCAGGCACAGCAATGGGCTCATCAGTTAGATGTTGCCGTATCCTTCTGAGACGCAAACTTTGTAGGATTACACCGACATCTAACTGATGACACCATTATCATCATATTTGGATTTGGAGTTGATATCAATTGATCTTTTCGATTTTCACCATTTTTTTTAAATGTTTTTTTTTTAGATTTAATTCAATAACAACACAACTTCACAATAAAACAAAACTTATTGTTCTATTGTTATAAAGTTCTTTCTTCATGCTTCATGGGTATAGCGAGGAATTGGCAAGTCTTCCGAGAGTAATTACATTGTAATGAAAGCGCGGGTCGGAATCGGCATTAAATTGTAGGTACCCGATGTTTTCATAGCTTTGTTGCGCCCCCTATTTATTTAATAACACTCAATAACTTACCAACAGCTTGAACTTTCTCCGTATAAAAACAACTTGTTCATAAACTACAAATTTTGATGAGATGTGCTGGGTCTACCAGTTTTTGAGTGACATAAAAAACGAATTGATGACAACGGGCCTCGTCATTCGCAGTCAAAGAGCTTCGGTTCCCTTTCAAACATCGTCAAGTATACTTTTTCACTGTACTTCGTCAATTCGTCAACAAGTTGAGCTGAGCGGTGTTAATGGTTAGATGGTTTCTGATGTCTGATCGTCTGTCAATCGCGTGCTGTTGTCATGTATGAACTGTTCCTATGTAGCCTTTGGCCTTTAGTATGTCACATATCGTGTGGCCACTTAGTTTCTAGAATCACCTGCCTATAAGATAGATTTACATATGTCTTTGTAAATGAAAACTTACCAAAGTTGAAGTGCTTCAGCATTTGATCCCCAGACTTGTTACATGTTCTTTAGGTGTTATTATGAACCGATATAAAGTAATTTTTGTTTTTTTGTTAATTGTTTCACAAAAGAGCAAAAAAGAAAACAAAGCAAATCGCAAATCAGTTCAAAGACAGCTAAACCCACAAACAATTTGCACACTCAATCTCTGCTCACATTTTTTTTTTGTTTTTTGTCTTTTATCGCTTTTTTGTTGATTTTGATTTATATTTTCGTTTGGCAATACAATTAGCTGTGTTTTAATTTATTGCATTTTATTAAATTTTTTTTTCCGCAAAAAAGATCTGCAAACATCAGCAATTAATTGAACTCAATCTTTGTTTGGCCGACTCACTTTAGTGTTTTATATTTGCCTATGTGTTTGTGTAACAAACCTAAATAGTATTCAATCAACTTTAAATTCACTGAATTTTTTGAACAAATTGATCAAGAAAAAACAGCAAATCGCTTAGCTGTGACATTTTGATGATTTGAATGGAAATTCGGCGTCCTCTTTACATAGAATTTGCATTGTATCACTGATTCAGAGTGTATGTGCAATATACTTGCTTACAACGTTCTGTTCATGCAATGAAAAACTGCTGTAAATATATGTATCTGTGTAGGTATACATAGTATCAATGAATGTGAATATTGTCTGGCTCATCGTTTAAATCAACAACGTGCACAATTTATTCTGCGGGAAATTGCCGACCCATTATTTGAAGTGTACATTCACTCTACTCACGTATAAACTTGATGGTGATTTAAGTGATGTCAGGCTTCACTGGTATTTCAGAGATACTTTTCTCTTCTCAGAAGTTTTTGTTCGAGAGAAATTTTCTCGAAATAGATAATGCCACGATTTGTTGTTATGTTTTTGTTTGTTTTAGAAACATGCAATAAAAAATTAGGTATGTATTTAAGTTTTATTACGTTGGGGGGGTAAAGTCTAACGCTCTACGTGGGTTACTAACAGAAGCTATGTTTTGTAGATATTATGTGCCTATGTTTTTTTTGGCATTGGACTCATGTACAAAACCTACATAAATACCGACATGTTTATTATCATCAGCATTTGTTTTTGCATAAATTTGTTTTTTTAAATCACATGAAGTTTTCACGAAACTTACTCGTAAAAATTTATTTATATTATTTTGTTGTCATGAGAGAAGTGAAAATTGCTTTTGTTTGTTTATGTATATAACGGTTCCTATTGCATCTGTCTGAGTTAACCATAGATATGTGCAAAAATAAACAAAGCTCGTAATTAGGAATTCGTAGCATCATATGACGATGTGGGAATTGCAGGTTTTGGGAATAATCCGTAATTTGAAAATAATTTATTTGTTTTTAAACGCAAGCAAAAGCACACTTGCAAGGCTGGTTGATATCCGTTTTCATTCAAACAAGTGTGAAGAGCAGCAGCAATGTCTTCCCTAACTGACATATACTTTAGTAGGGTTTGACCTGTCGAAGGTCAAACACTGACTGGAAGAAGCGGGTTTCTGAAACCCCACGAGCTGCACTAAGTTCCTTAACCCTTCCTAGGAATGAATAATTGATGTACCACATCGCTCACCACAAAACCTGAAATTCCACCTACTAATCCTTTCCGTAAATCGCTCTTGCGGTTCGGAAATCCCTACTCTAAAGCTCTCATTCATCCCTCGTTGCACACTGTTTCTTGTGTGTTCATCCGATTTTGTTGAGGATTGTTCTCTACCAACTGCCTATTCTTCGTTCCTGAACAAGCTGTGTCGACGGTTAGTCTCCTTCATAGGTTAGCCTAGCTAATAGGAGAAGAGTTTTTTATTCTCCTATTTCCTCATCTCCTTCTGCGCATTAATTATCCTATTTAAGCTCGATTCTCCCTTAGTGAGGATCTTCAAGTATTCCGCTGACTTCGGATTTCCTGGTTGATCCTTAAGAAGAACCCTAATCTCCCTATTCTTTCAAAATTTGGATGAATAATCAGCCCTATCATCGTTACAGATCGGAGAAACATACGATCGTAGAGAAGTTCCGATCGTAACATTTATTTTGTTTATGGTATCCATTTCGTAAAGGAAACACTGACGCATGTAGTTGACATAAGTTTTTTTTTTTGTGTTTACGTACAACCCTTCCGCGACTACTTTGCTGTCTGAGACATCGGATAGAACAGAAAACCAAGAAATCGGCATGCATCGCATGAATTCCGAATGCGTTCCCACCATTTTCACATTTAATCGCCATGCATCGCATTGTTTCGTTCTTTTCGGAGATATGTGCGATTAAGCAATCGGAAACGTTACCATAATTCAAAATATCTTACATTTCGTACAAATCGGAATGAATTTCGTTCCGATCTGTTACCATAATAGGGCTGAATGTCTAAATATAGGAAAATAATTTCTTAAATTAATATACACAGGGTGTTTTACATAAAATGCGACAAAAGCCCAAGACGGTTAGGTTAAGTCGGGAAAGGCGGGGCTACTTGTTGACTAGGTTAAGGCGTGAGGTGCAATTATATCACCAATTAACTAACAATAACAAAAAATATTTATTGTTTTCGAAAGCTTTTTTTAATGAAAGGATTTTGAGTAATCAAAGTCTTAAAACAAAATTTTCTTCAAATTAAACTTTTATAAAACTTTGCATTATTAAAGGCAAAATCCGAATGGGAAAATCTTTCTCAATTTTTGAAGAATTAGAAAAAAAAATTAGAGTGCTTTTTCCGGAAAATCCTCTTTTGGGGTTTTCCCTGAACTGACTTTCCCTTTTTAAATAGGTTTTATAGAAACGTCTTGAACAAAACATTCACAGCAACGCCTGAAAAAATGTCTGTCTGTCAGTTGTTGTGTTTGTTTTGGCTGTGCAAGATTTCTGTCCAACGAAATTTTGGTTCCAAAAATTCGCAGGGCGGGTAAATCTCTCGTGAGCACTCTCTTCTGTGCACAACTACACAACCATGTACAATCGCTGTGCTGGAATAGGATTAGACTAATTTTCTGTGAATTTCGTCATAATTTTCAGTAAGGAAACAGACCTTATATTTTGTCATAGATTTACTAGCTCATAATAAAACAACCATTTGAATAGCGGAATCTTATTCCTTTTTTTGGAATTTTTGGAACCTTTGTGCCTCTGAAATAGACCCTCCCACCTCCTATCCGATTTTTTCCTGTCTCAACCCAACATGTCCGTCCTGGGCTTTTGTCGCATCTTATCAAAAGACACTCGGTATATTTAAATGCTGGCAACTATATACATCTTTTGCTACGTAAAATACGCTTTGTATAAGTTGTTAAACTTCGCACAATCCATTTCTCAATAATTATTTGAAAAAGCGCTCCACTGAATATTATTCTTTGAAAAGAAAATATCATAAGCATTAGTACAATTCTAACTTGCACAATGAAATTTATCAATTGTTCAGTGTTAATCAAACCTTGTGTAACTCGTGTGTTTTATATTGTCACAGAATTGTTTCAATATTATTTTAACAGATAGAATACGTCTACGCAAATAAGTAGTCGAAGCCTCATTGTCTATGAAACTACAGATTAGAAATAAACAAAAAGATTAAAGATTAGAAGTAATAATGACTGAATGAGTACACACAACTGTTTCAACAAGTTGAGGGATTTATCAAAAGAAATATTGGTTTGGAAGTAAGAATAAGAACAAAGAGTAAGTTGTAGGTGGAATGAAGGGAGATAGCAAATTCGAACTATCAAAATTTGGTATCGAAATCTTACCAAAACTTATTTATTAGCCTGATTTGACTCTGTTTTTGTTGATATGAGCGTTTTTCAAATACGAACTAGGTGGCATAATATATGTGCTTACATACGTTTAAAAATAAAACTAGGTATGTATAAAGCATATCAGAGTTCAACTTTTTAACACGTAGTTTTTATATTTATCGCTAAAACAAGACGATATCTTTACCTATCTCGTATAACACTATCGTTCATTCTACCCTCAGCACCCAGTAAATTATGAATTTGATGTTTTACAAATTTAAAAATGTAATCATTTTAGAAAAGTCTTTTAAGAACTACCGCTGTTCTAACATCTCTTGACTTAGAAAATGCTTTATCGTAATTTATGTGCAGTTTAACCCCAAAATTTTCGAGTGAAGCTCAAGTCTCGTTCATATTTATTATTAAATGTCCAAAAAAAGTTATACCAAACTTCACAGAATCACCTGCTGGGCTTATCTGAAGTTCATGGGAAACTGACAATCTTCTTGTATTCACATCATTTGTTTCATACGTACAGATACAGATCTGCGTAGTTGAAAGATGAATAACCCACGAAGAAGAAACCTCACTTTTTTTGCTGAAATTGTCATCTCGGATCCAAATCGAAAAGTCTTTTCAATTATGTTCATAAGTGATATCTTAAATTATCATATTAAGTGCCCATTTCTGCTGTCTTTGATTGACATTTAAGCACCATCTCGTCAGCTAAGAGAACACAATCTGCTCCGAGAAAATGAGCATAGAGTAAATTATGCACTAAATGAACCTATAACTCGCTGTGTAAGAGAAACCAACCTTATTTCTGTAAATATTGATTTCAATTTTCATACAAGTAGAATAACATTAAAAAATAACTTACTATTGTACTTTTTAAATTAGCTTTTTATATTTAATATATGTAAGTATCCATATGTATTATTAAATTGTATTATAAGCATATTTATCATTTTTATGTCGCTAGTCTAATTGATGATGTTAATGATCTCTAATTGATGTTAAATAAATAAATAAATACTTACTTTTTTGATCTCCGGTTAAATTAATTTTTTTGGGTTACTAGACATGAGAACTTGAACTTGAAACGGCGAAAAAATATTGATTCGTTAGCATAATATCGCCTAGTCGACAGACATTTTAGTGATTCAGTAGATGGGGAAGTGTTATGGTTTGTCAATAAGACAGATTCAGACACACATTCAGGTAGTAAAAGAACTTAAAGAGTTCAATAAGTATTTCAAGGGATAATTTGGTCTTTCTCACCAGTTTCTCAGATTGCCTATAAATAAATAGCCCTGTTCACACTGTGCAATTAGTTGGACATAATTGTTCTTGAACGACCAATGCTTGATAGTGTGAACCCTTCAGACGACCGCTTGTCCAACTTGTTCGATGGTTTTCAAAAATTTTTGAAAATCTAGAAGTTGGATGGAGTGGAAGGGTATGTGACATAAAGTTGGACGACAAGCTTGATAAGTGTGAACGCAAACTACATCAGACCATCCAACTTCTTTCAAACGAAGTCTGTCCAACTAATTGTACAGTGCTCTGTTGCGGTCCTCATCTCATTAATATAAATGGAAGATTGTTGTCTTATGTCAAAACTCCTTGCTCAATTGTTTTTCTATTCATCCTTCCTCACTCTTTTTTCTTACTGTCTAAAAAGTAATAAATAAGTCTTGTGGTGCAACAAATCTTGGGGAGCCTCGGGGCGTAGCACACTTCAAGGACCTACATATATATGCCAATTCCGAACGCATATATTAGAGAGCGCTGTTTATTACAGTGTATTTACTATTGAAGAACTTCCCGATTCCCCGTGAAGAGCGATCCTGTTTTTCTTCTTCTTTGTGATCTTGGAGCGATCACCACTCTCCAAATGCTTCACACTAGGGATCTGCTCATGGGGTACCTACGAATCGCCGCGCTGAACTCAGAATGCGTCTCGTCAGCAAACCTCCCGGTTTTCGATTGTTCCGTTGCCTCTACCCCGCGGAAGACGATACCCATGGAAAACACTTTTATTGTTCTGGGATTCAAAGCTGGAATTCTCACGTAACAAGACATAGGGTAAACGCACTAGTAGCCGGACAGTGTTAGTAGCCGGACACATTGACCTTTTTTTGCGATTAATAGATACATCACTCAAAAAAATCCACAAGCAACAACATACATGGGTCCTTCAATGTGTCTTATACATGCATGCAAAGTTTCAGGTACTCGAAATGCGTACTTTAGGAACTACGCATCATTTTATTGTTTAAGGTTTGAAGGTGCGGTCTCGTTGTCGATTTGTGTAAGAAAAAAATAGTGAGAACACTTTTTAGTAGAAAGCAATTGAACAAGTAATAATTAATTTATTGTCATGGAAAGACATTGGTTTCGTTGGAAATATGACTAACTAAAACAATTTGCAAAAAAAAACATAATTTAATAAAATCTTTGCCATTATTTGTGGTGTCCGGGAACTAACACCAAAATTGAATATGTTTTTCAGTACCCAGACATGCTGTCCGGGTACTAACACAGTGCGATTATCATGCATATTCAGTACCCGGACAGGGGTTGTTTCTTAAAATAATTGTGTATGGATACTGAAACAAAAGCGTTCGGATACTAGATCAGTCATTTTAAGAGACTTAATCATTGAGAGATTTGATCATTTTAAGAGACAAGCCCTGTATGGATACAAAAAATGTGCGCTTGTCTTATATTTTCAGTACGCAGACATGGCTTGTCTCTTAAAATGATTGTGTACGGGTACTGAAACAAAGGCATCCGGGTACTAGATTTTGATGTACGGGTACTAACGCAAATGGAACTTTTCTGAATTGTTATTTTATTAATTTTAACAATGATCTCTTTGCAATTTACTTGAACGCCATATTATTGAGAAATGTCTATATTCTTACAATCAATAAAAGTTTCCGTGGTAGCATTTATGGTAACAAAATGGTTTGAAGTCAAAGTTGAGAAAAAAGTTAAGTGTCCGGGTACTAGTGCGTTTACCCTACTAACCATTGCGCCGCGCTCACCTATCTATTCGTCTCTTGATGATAATTTAAAGTCTCAACAATTTCAACTCCTGTACACTAAGATCAGCTGATCTAACAAAATATGCATTTAAGGATCAAAAAAATCGATCTTCCAACAATAGTTCAGTATGGTGTTGCCGTGGTCTCTTAATTTTCTTAATTTCCTTATTTATAAAAATGAAATACGCATTGGAAATAGTGAACCCAATTATGATATTGTCTTCGCGCACAAAAAAAATCTGTTTACCAACAATGAACAGAAAAAAGGAACCAAAACAAGAGCATCTGTCAGTAACTTCATTGGGGTGGTACACTCAATCACTCATATAGAACAATCAATCCACGCAAATAAGTCAACTGATAACACTTTTATTGTTATTGGTTTCATATTTAAATAAGAAATCTCCTCTCGCATGAGTGTGAGTACAATAAAATTTGATGGACAACGAATAAACATTGAGTGAAAAAGTACAACAAGTCAGTTATGCAGTTATCACTCCTACATACGATCACACTATGAGTATAATGGCTCTGTCATTATCAATCTTCTTCTATTTGCGTTGTACAAACGCCGAGAGGAAATTCATTGACCAGTTGGACGATATTACTATGTACATATATCAATTGATTGAATTTCATCACAATGCATATTAACTCACCTAAGGAACAGAGTTTTATCATACTCGGTTGATGTTTAAAATCGTTAAACTTCGATTAATCATGAACCGAGGTGCACCAAAAAGTTAATGTTTCAGTCAAGGCATCGCAAAACAAACAGATAAGATAAGTTTTTTTGTTCTTATTGCTTAGAAGCGTTGCACTAGTGCCCGTGAAGCTTAAATCGATTAATTTCATGTGTAGACATGTGTTTTCTGACAGAGTACCTACGATCAAAGGTTGAAAACTATCTCCGAATGCATCATGTTTAATAGTGCCATTTACCTGACAATTTTTATGACTTAATCGTTTCATGCAGTCAAGATCAAGGAAAACAGCAACAAACAGCTTTCCACTTGAATGCCACTTGTTGTGTTTTTCCGTTTTACGGCCACTTTGGTTGCATGTTTTGACTTTGTTGCCTGATGACACCACTGACCATTACGTCAACGAGCTATAATTGTTTTGATCTATATTGGTTTAGGCTATCGGACTTTGTACAGAATATAAAGATATTAATCGAAATCACCCAACAGCACAGAATTAATATTAGTCATGGAATAGAAGTTTTCCATGAAGCGATTCGTGGCTTTTATTGGTAGAAGACCAGAAAAAAGAAATGTTCATCAATGTTTAAAGTTGTGGTGTATTTAAAACAATTCTAAGCTTTCTCAATCTGATGTAGGAATGATACACAAGTCTTACATCGAAATCTAAGTCATACGATCAGTGAAGCGGCACTACTTTCATATCTGTTATGAGTTACTATTATCGCTAATTTTTGCTTGTTCATTCAAAGATTAGTAAAACTATTGTATGAGTTGGGATTTCGGCTATGCTGATTGTATGAGATATATGGGATTTTCGGAAAGGTTATGACAGAGTGTTGGGTCTATTGTAGCTCAGTTTAGAGTTCAAGATCTTCGAAGGGTGACTCCCTCGTTTTAGATTTGTAACACCTTTGAGTTGTATAGTTTTTGAGCTATGTTAGCGAAATGTAGACATTTTTTGAACACAATGCACAGACAAGTTATCTTTTAACCAGTCTATCACGCTCCAAAAGTTTGGTTTCATGGACTTGCGAAAGTGAATAATATCCATCTAATCATTGCATTGTCAAAGTCCATTTTGTCGAGACAATCGATTGTTTATTAATTGTCGATAACAAGCAAACACTGAATCAAAAGTGCTTTGTTTCGCTTTCAAGCACCATTTTTCAGTGCGAAGAATTGGATTGTAAAATGGGATCATTGTTTGATAGTCGCTTTATTTTTAATAAGGAACCAAATCTAGTTTTTGTGATCTCAATCGATTTTTTTGTTTCAATTCTAATTTATGTCAAGCTCAGAGTGAATGAGCCTTGGTTTACAGTTTTACAAGGAAATATCAACTTGATAGGTTTTTTGTTTTGTTTTTCCTTTTTTCAAAAGAAAAGAAAGGAAATTTATTTACTCTCGATTGACGTCATTTGATTGAAAGTCATCGTCTGTGAGATCTGGGCTCACACATTAGTTCCCCTTTATTTTTTTTTTTTTCTTCGAGATAAGATTGTTTAAGTGTAGAGAAAGATTTAATTAATTTTTTTAAGTGTTGGTGGGGATTTTATTTATTTTTATTGTTAAGTGTTATCAATTTTTTTGCAAACTGTCCCTGAATGGTCAACGGGTGGTAGCTGTGGAAGAAAAGCTGCTATAACAAAAAAATCAATTTTATTGCGAATCGTTTTTGAGTTTATTAATAGAATGAGTCAACCTAGTTAATTATGCTTGTCAGACGCGTGGACAAAGATTTGTAGTTTCAAATGGGCGAATTAGTTGTAACTAGGTGCAGAACAATATGAAATAATAACAATGAACTAAATTCTCCTCTATGGAACAAAAAATTCAATTGACAGTGATAAAGTGGCGATACGGTTAGATTTCCGGTTAGTTATTTAACAGAAAGAGTAGACAAATGACTACAGAATATTCTAGCAATCATCTTGTAGTCTTTTTTTGGTTTAAAATCCCGTGATAAGGATAAGTAATTAAATTTGACACTCAAAGACGAGAGGGTCAAGCTCCTGCTAAAATCTTATCGGCAAAAAAGTGCTTGTCAAAATAAGTCGAGATGCCATTTAAAAAGTGAGATCAAACATTCGATACAGCTATGACTTGTTAGTCTGACCCTGCTAATTAGAATTTTGTTGATTAGTAAAAGGTTGAACTTTAATCCGTCTGGCCCTGCTTATTAAGCAAAAGATGTTGATTAGGTACTTAAAATTTGAACTTTAGGTTATGATAAGGATGACTAAGAAATATTTTTCAATTTTTGACGTCGATAACACGCCATTTATTTGTACCCGTGGTGTGATGTTTATTTATTCTATCGGGTCATAACTCAATACTAACTTCATGAGATTATGGCAAAACATGTCCGATTCATGTAGAGAGTATTGCAACGAGGTGGCAAAAGAAGTAATTTTAACAATATTTAAGAGTTGCTTACTTGATCGAAAAAGTAACCTTCGGAGAATTTTTTTACCAGACTTAATGAGGTTGAACGTATGTACATAGGTCTACCGGGCAGCGTACTGGCTAACGTGTATGCATGTTATACGTATAGGAGTTCGAGCTTAAAATCTCTGAAATATCCAATTGTTTGCGAGGCTAATATTCAAACACTTTTTGACACTGCCATGAAAAGTGCTGTTTCACATAGTCATTCGGAATCGGTAAAAAAAGAAATTAGGACTCCACATATCTCAAGTCAAGTCAAGAAAAATGTGCTAGGGCCGGTGCTCTTTGAGCCGTTTATCACATCTATTTACTCATTTATTTATTTGATTTTGTCAGTGAGCAACGTCTTTGATTGGATGGGAGTTGCAGTCCAAAGTGGTAGTCGCCTCACTCGGATCTTAAGGATCAATTCTGCTCTCGAGCAACATCTTGAAATTCATTCAAAACGTCAGATGGGTCATGCAGGCAAACCCATATTAAAATACCCGTTCACTTCCACTCTTTTCTGCTTTTCTCTGCCATGATATTCTCATTTCGCATCCATCTTATCAACCTATCTTAACAAGAAAATATTGACTAGCCTCATATTGGGTAATTCGCCTTTCAACAGGTTGCTTGTTCCTTATTTGATTTGAATAACTGTAACAAAAAAAGTAGTTCCACGTGAAACTTTTATTCAGAATTCACTAAATTATTTTCAATGCTACCCCCACCATGGGTAAGAAGGAACTTTAAGCAACCATATATTGACAGTCGAAAGTTATTTATTTTATTTAAATCTTTAAGAACAAGTAATATTTTTTTTAAATAAAGTCTATATTTATTCTCATTCTCATTCTTTAATGAACCTAAAATTGAATTTGAACATTTTCTTACCACGGTACAACTCCGTGAAAATGTTCATGTTGCAGTAAGACTTCAACGACTTTATACGCTTGTAAAATATGACATTTTTAATGAAAATTTAAATTGGTTAATACTTCGACTCAAATTATGCAATAACCATCAAATGAATGACATTAAAAAGACTCAAATGGCTTGCTCTAAAGACGGTTCTCCGATATCACCATACTCGATGCGCCGTTGAAGATGAATTCATCTTGTTTCTTGCATTCTTTTGAACGAACGATCTCACTTGCCACCGCCATTGAAAGTAGAAGATATCAGCGAGGAGTTGGTGAAAATCCAACGAACGTTGTGCCTTAGAACTTAGAAGGGTACCGCAACTTCTAACTGATGAGTGATGAGCCACTTGTAGTTTGTTTTGATTATCACCTTTCGCGAGGAATTGACAGGCCCTGCGAAAGTAAAAGGTTTTATAGTTAAACAGTTCGAAAATGGTTAGCATGTCCACCCAGAGGTTCGAGGTTCGAATACCGCCAGAGGTAAAATTGTTTTTCAATGGGTATCGCCTTTCGCGAGAAATCGACAAGTCCTCCGTTAGTAAATTAATTGCCATTAAAAGTGCTTTCTCAATTAGCCGTTCGGAGCCGGCATTAAAAATGTAGTTCCCCTCCCTCCATTCCCTCACAAGGAATGGCTGTGAGAAATGCGCTAGGCCCAGGGGCTCCTCGCTTTGTTGCGCCACTTTATTTATTTATTTATAGTTCGAAATCGTCATAAAATTGTATTCCCCGAGGGCCGAGGCTCTTCGAGCTTTGTTGCGCCACCATATTCATTTTTAAAGCTACTTAACTGCTTTAAAAAAGTCCGAATAGAACCTGCAAGACTTATGATCAAGGAAAAAAATCAGCCGGACAAGAAAAAATACTCAATAGTTCTAAAAATAGAACGTGACTTTTAAGCCATAAATCTTTTTGAACTGTTTTTTGATATAAATAAAAAGAAAAATAACAATAACAAAGAATAGTTATTGTTTTTTCCAAACAATTTGCATCTTAGAAGAGTACGAAAGCATCTAACTGATGAATCCACTGTCGTTCCTGGGCGAAACTCCAATTTTTGGAGTTCCAGGTCACTGGATCTCTTGATTCTCCATGTCTTTTTGACTTTATTCAACGATTCATTTACGAAGTCTTTTGAGTTCTTACTTTGTTCGATTTACAATGGCTCGGAAAGAGACATGCCCTTACGGATGTGTATGTTGGTAGGTATTTATGAAAATTCCAGAGAAAGATTGAATTCCTAATTTTTATTAAGATCGACCAAAACGACGCAACACAAAAACTGTGTTTAACACCATAAATTTTAAGCTTGTCCATAGTTCTATAAATTTAGTTTATTGTTTTTCGTTATTAGGTAGTTATAAACCTAGAACATCAACATTTTCACATCGTGTCATAAAACAATTTATAGTTAGCTATCAGTTAGGTCATTCTTAGGTGGAATAGTTGCACGTAAACAACAACATCGTAAGACGTCATTTTATTTACAGTCGTTGCCTGCTATGAACATTGAACCACTTGCAATAACACTCAACGTCGCAGTTTGTTAATTTGTTTGTTTCTTCATCACATCATCAAGTAACCTACCTAGGTACCACCTACCCACCCATTCGTAGTTATCCGTCAGAAGAAACCCACAATCATACCCTAACCCTACCTACCTACTTTAGGCCGGCCAAGTTACACAAAAAAGTAGTAGTACAGTTTCCGACCTCTTTTGATTTCCCTTTAACCATTTCTTGTTTGAAAGAAAGACTTCCTGCTATTTTTCTACCATGATGATGACAATCTTCTATTCCAAGTTGTTCTAGAATCCAACGTGAATCATCTAAATTCTAAAAGAACACAAAGATGGTCAAGGGCATTGCGCAAGGTATCTAGGTAACTCGACCCTTTGATGCGGTAATAGTCAATCCGGTTATTCGTTTGCTTTATTTTATGTATCTATGCATTTGTACCACGTGAATACCAACAAAATGAACCGGTGAATTCCGACGGTATCCACATCACATAATACAGATCAACAACAACAACCTAAAGAAATATCACGCCATTCAATAAACTTATACTGTATATACTTATATATCTGCCTATTTACTTTGCGGGTATATCTATAAAAAAAAACACAGATACGCGAACGCGTACTTCACGCACACGGAATGCGGAAAAGATGTTTTCTTTTATATTTTGTTTTTGTGTTTCTGGTGTGTGGTTTTCTTGGCTGTGTGTGTTGCAACTCTATAAAGCAGAGTACAAGTACCTACTACACATTAAAGGGGGCTCGTCTCTCAAATTGGAAAACATGTTTGTTTGGTTTCCCTTCTTGATTTGTATTTCTGGTTGCTGTTGCTGTTGTGCATGCAGGCGCAGGCAGCAGCTAACACAACAAACAGTCAAACACACACCCCCTTTTGACTCTGAACTGAAATGGAACAGAGATAAAATAAAAAAAAAAGATTATTTCGAAGAAGCACCTTGAAAGATGCACTTTACAGAAAATAAATTTGCGGTCAAGCAAATTCTGTTCCTCCAGCTGAGTTTTGTTTGCTTGTGGTTATCTATATGAGTCAAATCCAAGAGCCACGTCGTTTTCAGATAAGAGCATTCAGCATTCCCTCCACATGTTTTGACTTCATACAGAGAGAAACCTTGAGATAAAAATATAAAAAAAAGCACACACCCAAAACTGTTGAAAATAAAGTTGGAAATAATTAGGTAGCATTTGTTGTGATTAGTAAATAACTAGGTTAATGATTATTTCATTGAATTAGTGACCGAAATTAAGTTCTTTACGAAATTTAATTATTTATAACATGCGGAATTCTTAATTTTTCTAGAATTCTTGGTGATAATAAATTATGTAGGTACTTCACTATCAGAGCTAAGGGGCTAGTTATAGCGAAACAGGAAAAATTTTCTTAAGAATTGAAGAACAAATGCTATACCGATCGATGACAAATGACTCAGTGGATTTTTTTTTGCAAAGCAAAGATAATGTTTAAAGTGATAGTTTCTGTCAAAATTGTATTTGTGTAGTTTCGTGATGCAATCCCATTTTTCGTGTCAGAGGCCAGACGATCAGGAAAACGAATGAGGAAAAAATTCAAATGGAATGATAACTGTTTTCGTTAGAATTTAGTAATAAGTGCGGAGTATAGGCACAAAGGTGATTATCTCATGTTTTCCTGGATTGTTGCTAATAACGCCATTTAGTTGTTGGGTTTTAAAGTTATCGATCTATCAAATTGTAGCTTTCAAATAAGACTGTATCCAGTAGGAATTTTTGTTTAAAAAAGTTAATTTATTTATTTATTCATCTACAGAGAACAATAAGATCTCACAATCAAAACAGACTAAGAAATGTCCATTTGAGATAGTGATTAAATCGAATTTGTGTTTGTCCATTTGAGATTGTCACTTTTGTTTTGACGGATACAGGTTCTTCACGTTTTTCTCAAAATCAGTAAAAGTGGAGATTACCAACTTTGTTTCTATACACCTCAAATTTTATACCAATCGATGGCAATAGAGATTTTTTTTTAGCCAAGAAAATGTTCAATTGGACAAATATTTTCTGTTGAAATTGTGTTTTTCTAGTTTCCTGATAAAATTTTTTTTGTGTCAGCTGATTGAAATTTCAGCCAAAATGGAAAATGGAACAAATTGTTCCAATTATTTTATTATTCCACTGACAGCGAATTTTTTTCGGGTTGCATTAGGAAAACTAGTTGCTGGCTGTGACTGCAAAGAGTCGAGTGTCTGGCAATTTACTGTTCGCTGTGAATGCTCATCTGAAAAAAATTCAAGTTTCCATTTAGCTTTACTTTTCCTGATCATTTTTACTGATCGCTATGATTTACCCCTTTGTTGATTGAAATATCAGACTAAAATGAACAAATCTCTCCAATTATTTGAATTCATTTTTCAATGTATTCTACTGACTGACTCACACAGGATCAGGGGGACATCGTCTAACGTCGACGATAATGCCCAAACGGTGCTTTCCGTAACGTGCGCCTCTGAGGCGTATGGGATAACCTCCAACGTTATTCCCAGGAGGGTTATTACTCCATGGTTAAATTAATTTTTTTTTATTTTGGTATTTTTGTTAAGTAAATGTGTGAGACGATAGCCAAATAGCTACCGAACGATCGCCTCGTGCCTCGTTCTATCGTCACAATGACAGTTAAACTTGTTACGGAAAGCATTGGTTCAGTCGTCTATCTTCTATCGTCTTAGCCGATAGCGTTTTTGTGTGCTACGGAGAGCAGTAATATCATCAAAACGATGATCACTATCGACATCTTACGGATTGACCCCCTGTTTGCAATAAATGTTCATCAAGAAAAAGTTCATTTAGCTCAACATTTCCTGATGGTTTTTTCCGATCGCTGTAACTGTCTCCTAATTTTGAATATTAGTTAGCTATTATGTTTACACATTATGCAATACTCGGCTGAATGTAGGGATCATAAAATAGATAAGAAAAAGAACGTAAGTTAAACTAGGTTTCATTCCATGATAGTTTGAGTTGACCTAGTAGCGTTTCCATCTGGAAAAAACAGTTAATGAGTTGATTTTTTTGTCTTTTGTAAAATATAACCAAAACGTCACCGACTTATGAGAGATTCCATTCTCTACACTCCACTCACTTCCGCTCTCAATCGACTCTTTTCCATTCTCTCTCCACTCATTTACACTTTCTATCCACTCACTTCCAATTTCTAAAACGTCAAATTCACTGGAATATTGGAAACAGTGCGTTTGGCAAGAAATTGTCAGTAGTTTTCGAGTAGGTTTAGTTGAAAACTAATAACTGAGAAGTTTTCATTTTTAATGACAAACCACGAAGTTTTCATTGAGATTTCGGATATTTTGAGTTGAACTCGTTTAAGTGCCAGGTAGAGATATAGTCCAAAGTAATTCAAAGTGGTTCAATTTAACCTCACTTCCTTCAGTGAATAGTCCACAGCTGCTTTGGAGCTCGTAAGTCTCCCTCAAATCAAAGCGAATTAGGATTGCTGTAAGTGAAATGTATTCTTATTTATATGTACCGCAGATGATGGCGTATATGTGTCCCATTCCTTAAGGTTTAATGAGTTTTATTTTGACTGGCCGCTCTGATTTGAACCAGGCCTTATGTGTGAACGAAATGTCAAATTCGCCAACATGTACAGAGTACAGTTCACTTTGAGTCGATCTGAAACGGATGTAGATCATGACACTCCTTTTCAGTTGACAGAAAGTCATAAGATTCTTCATACTTCATGTGATATGCCTACGCAATCAACATAAATCTACTCATGGTTTTAATCCCCATTTGAAATAAACAGTAAATATTTGACTTCCTTTTTTATTTAAAAACTAAAATCTTACTTGATTGTTAGAAAGTATGTTACCAGCTTCCAAGCCATTTCACTTGTTATTGTTATTAAAAAATATGTGTCCGTAATCAAAATATATTGTGCAATAATACTTGAAAAAGAAAAAAACCTGTTGAGTTGGTCTTGGTCTTGGGTAGTAACTACTTCATTGATAAAAACAAGTTGTTGCTGAAGTAATAAACTATTGCGTTATGATAAAGTATAGAGATTGTTTTTAATTATTGATAATACCGCCTTTTAGTGTTTTTATATGCAACTATTGCTTGTTTTTATAGAAGGTTTTGCATTGGGTTCTTTTAAGTTATGCAATTATTGCTAAGCAATGCAGAGTTTTATAATCATAAGAGTGTAATGGATGTAAATTTACATTTACTGCTATTCAACTATTCAACAGAACACCAGTTCAACTAAAAAATCTCGTTTAAACAATAAAAGCCTTAGAGCTGACGTCAAACTATGTACCTACTAATGTGTTATATAAAAAAAACTCTATAGATCTCGTTTAATTAATAAATGCCTCTGAGATTATAAAACGATCTGAACTACTGACGTCATTCACAAATGTGTTGAAAAAGAAAATAATTGTTCAATAGTTTTTTCTGCTTCTCAAACTTTTGATATGGTGTAGCACAAAGGTTTCAAATTAAAACATGTTTATGCGATAGAACTTTTTTGTCAAACAAATTGTTATGTTTATGAACGTGAAAGAAAGGAAAAAAATGCTCACTATGTAAGGCTCACGCATGTCTATGTTTCACATGTCATTCACCGAATTAACAATACACTAAAACACAGCGTGATCTTTCCCTTCTTCTTCTTCCTTTTTGACGTTACTAGCCATAGTGATATCGAAAGTATCACAACTCTCACACTTAACTGCTTCACACTATTGATCCGCCTATGGGGTACGCCGTGTTAACCTAAGAAAGCTTCCCGGTTTTGGATTGTTCCATGACTGAGGCCTACTAAATGTAGATGTCCTTGCATTTGTCTGTAGAGTTGATTAGTCAAGGACTGTAATAAAGAGCAAAGGAATCAATATGCTTCCTTGGTGTATACACGTACTGTGATTTGGAATACTTCAGTGACACCAGCTGGACATCTAACCTTCGTCATTTCTACATCAAATATAATCCTTGATCATCCGCACATAGGCTTCTGTAACTTCTCGTTGTGTAAATGCCACCCATAAAAACAAAACTATTAAAATATTAAAAGAAAAAAAATGAAAAGAATAGAAAGAATTAAGAGAAAAGCGAATTTGACTTGAAAGACAATTTATCAAAAGATTTGCTACCATTCTATGAAGTGAAAAGCTAAATTTATTACCTTTGAGGAACCAATGAAGGAGGGCAGTGTTTGCCTTACATTTCCAGTTCAATATCGCCCTTGTCATTGCCATTTCTCCTGCATCTCATATATAATACTAAAAAAGTAAGCAACAACAAAGCTGTTGAACCTTAAGGCCTAGAGCTTTCTTTAGGAAAAAAGGCCTCGGAGACAACTTCTTTGACGAACTGGTTGACATCTCTAGCCTCCGATTGAAAAACATCCTAAATTTCATTCAGATCTGCAAATGGTTCAGTGTGGGTTCCCTACCCCATTAATCCAGTCAACAAACCTCTGCTAAATCAAACCTACCTCTTCATCCTCTCTTATTCGGGAAGCACAATAGATCCTTGAGATCCGTGTGTGATATTGCCGCTTGCTGCTGCATCCCTCGTCCAACCTAGCATAACCTAGCGCTTTCTCTCAATCATTCCTATGGGTGTGAAATGGAGGGACCTATAAGTTTTTGCGAGTTCCGAACGGTTAAATTGGAAAGCACTTTTCATGTTAAAGTTGTTACCCTCGTAGCACTTGCCAATTCCTAAAAGCGATGCCATTGTAAATACGAAAACAATTTAATGTTTCCGGAACTCGAACCTGCAACTCCATTAGAAGTTTTAAATTCAATGGCAATAAAATGAGCAATTTACTACCGCAAATGTCACCAGTGTAGCTCATGAGTTAACTTCTTTAACAATAAATTGCACACTTATCAAGTAATTAATGTTTGTAACAAACGGTTTTGTACGATAGCTTTATCTTGACAAAAAGAAATTCGGAAAATCCCCAAACAATGGAAAAAATATTTTTATTTGCAACAGGAAGGAAAAGACAAAAAAAACCCAATCTAAATCCAGAATACCTGTGTTCCTATCAATGAACGTTTTTTCGTAGGTAGGTATAGATAATAATTTCCGAGAATATAAAGTTGATCACAAGTGAGGAGTTAACGATCCTCTGATTATTTACAATCGATAAAACTGATACGATTTTCATTCAATAATTACAAGCTTTTTTTTTTAGCAAAAGACAAGAAACATGTTTTGATCTCACCTTTTGCTCCTAAGTCCTAAGTCAATTGCCACACCATTACGCGTGTGTCTTTTGGTCGAGTTCGTCTTTGCTGCCTACGTTTAGTGCAAAAACGTAGGAAAATCGTATTTTCATAAAGAGTTTAGCGAAAAGTCAATGTGCACACATCGTATTCCAATGAATTCAACGTGTAACAATTTATTCAAATCATTTTTGTGAATCATTGATTTTGGATAATCTGTAAAAGTTAAACGTTTTGTCAAAAAATTCAAAATGGGTACTTAGATCAAAATCTCTGCATATTTATGTAAGTTTGTTTTTGAATCGAAACAAATAGATACACGCAGATATTTATCTAAAAAATACACACTTATTTAGATAACATTTCAGTTCATATTCATACCCATCGCCATTTGTTTTATTTAATGAGACCGGTGTTTTTATCATTTTGTCTTGTTTTTTTTTTACTCTCTCTCATTTGGTTTATAGGAATGTTGCGTAATTTTATTCTATTTTAAGGGGCTCGATGAACCTTAAAAAGACGAGTTGTTTATCTTTACACATTATGTCGAATGCGTCCCAAGTTGAAGGTCATTTTCAGGTTAATTTTGTTTGAATAGCAACTGAAACAACAACTAAAGGTGCACTTCTATTCACACGGTAAAATGGATTCTTTTGTACAATGTAGTAAAAAATTGAAGTGCGTTGCGATGACGTCTATCCAAACCATGTCCGTTTACATCTGTAAAAAAAAAGTTCATTTGTTTTGATTTATCATTGAGATCACAGCTGGGGTGAGATGTTTTGTTTACAATCAACTTCGATTTTGAATGGCTTCATAGAGAGTCTGATAGAGAAATTTCAACACATAGCCAGTAGATTTCATTACTGAATAAAAAATGGATTGTTTGTAAGTGTTTTCTAAAGACAAACACAGTGAACGGTGTAAAAATGCTGCGTCAATTGATTGGAAGAGCGAACTAGAAATGATTGTAAGTTTTCTTTGATTGATAGCTTCTCGATGAAAGAAAACAAATGTGGACTATGGCCATGTGTAGGCATGTGGGGGTATGACTCACATGTTATCTTGTTTACATTTCTTTAAGAAATAAGAAGTAAAAGAGAGAAACACAATGTGTGCCATTCTTTCAAATGTGATATCGTCGAGTACGCAATAACTTAAGGTCGTATTTTATTGATATACTTTGAAACCAACAGATTGAGTACGCATTTTGCCGATTCATTGTAAAACATATTTATAATCTAATTTTGAAAAAAAATGCTCCAATTCATGTTTAGTTTTGAAAGATTGAAGATAACTAAGTATATCTAGAGGCTTTTCTTTAAATATCATGTAAATGTAGTTGTTATCGAAGATAAGCTAATCTACGATAAAAAGACAAATAAATTCAAGGACTCCATCATACGAAACTATAATAAATTTAAATAAAAAGTTATGCAATTGCATAGTTTCATGTGTGGTAACAATGGCTTAGGTAAAACTGCTTATCAAGGCTCTTGAAATACAGAAACTTGACCATTATTTCAAAGCTAAGACCTTAGTTGAGCTAGTAGCCATAGTCATAAGTAAACCTTAAATTTCTCCTCGAATTAAGAGTGAGAGAGAGAGAGAGTTTATTAAGTTTCGTACACAAAAATCCCTGTGGTAGCAGTGGCTGTGGCGTAGTTGTAAGCCTCAGCCTGTTACGTGGGAGGGTCGAGGTTCGAATCCCGACAGAAACCAGAAATGTTTTTTCACGGGTGTCTTTTTGCCTAGGAATTGGCAAGTCCTCCGATGGTAATTTCACTGTCATGAAAAGCGCTTTCTCGATTATCCGTTCAGAATCGACAAAAACTGTAGGCCGGCGGTCTCCCACTGTTGCCCCACACTTTTTACTTGTTTTTACTTTTGGACCAAAAGGCATAGCTTGAAGATGTTTGAAGTTATAATTTAATTTTTCATCAGCAAAGACATGCGTTTACATTTAACAAAAGTTAAAAAGTTAAAGTCGAAGTTTTCAGTACAATTAACACACAAATTATTGAATAGATTCCATATGAGAAGAAACGCATTTCTTAAGACGTTACACCAAAACCTGAGCACTCTTTTCGTAAATCAAATGTTGGTTCAAGAATTAAACTCGGTAGAAGGTTATTTCCGGGGAGCCTAGTACTTAGTGGTATAGTTCCGAAAACTCCTTCAAGCTAGAATCTACTATTTGGTAGATACCAGGGAAGACCTTAACTGTGTTGGAAGTATGATGTAGACAAGGAAACCAACACTAAGCCTGTTTGACGTCGGCTTTCAACTGACACAAGTCGAGAAACTATTGATGAAAAAGTCCATATCGTTTCCTTGTTGAGGTGCTATTGCTGATGATGGTAATAATGCAAAAGTTGTCAATAGGCATGACACGCTTGTCGTAAATCTTGAATACACAAAATTCCTCTTCAAACTGTGCATATAATCGTGAAAATAAAAGGTCCTAGGTGGCTTTCCTGAGGCATATTGTCTTCATTTAGAAAACCGGCATGTGCTGGCCAGAGTATATGAAAAGTGTACCTACTATTAACAGAATATTGGATCAGTCTCATAAATCATTTTTTTGTCACTATCCCCCAAAGCCACAAAATATATTCGAAGTCTCAACATCCAGTTTTCTTACTACCAAGGCTCTAAAGTTTCAATGTAAATTGAAGCCAAATGTTAATTGGGAGCGATAGAAAGTGCAACGCATGTACCTATAGCACCAAAGCTTGAACGAATGCCTCCAGCAAAAGTAAATAATTACACAACTTGCAATTTATAAAGATTTTCACTCTTTTGCTTGTGCTTGTGTGCAACAACAGTTTGTAAAGAAACTCTTTATTCCACAAAGCAAATGCAACGAAGAATTTTCCAATAAAAGTTAACCAACTAACGTTGACTAATTATGGCAAAGCAGCTATCACCCAAAACAAGTTTTTCTCGCGCAATAACATCAGTCCAACAACTTTGTTTAAAACTGGTAGCTAGGTTTTGTTTGAAAACTTTTGGCGAATTTGAAACATTAATAAACAATCATATGATCCCGTTGATTTTTCTCAACAGATAAGCAAATTAATTGAGTAAACCAAATATTAGGTTTCATACAAAATACACCACACCCGAGTAGAAGCGACATTTTTCTGACATACAACGCACAGCCGTAAACACCTTGTTGTTGAACTTGCTTCCCATATTATTTTTGAAGTGAAGACTGATGAAGTTCTTCAGATCAAATATCTTTTTCGCAATAAGAGGTCTTGTTGAGATATTTATCTGTCCCCACCGACCTCCATTGAGCACCTATAAACCCACAAAGAGTTAAAACAAATTAAGTTAAACGCACACAACCGCACTATCCGCAAAAAAGAGAGGAGTGTAGTGTTACATTAGCATTGCACGAAAAATAAAAACAAACACAAAATACATATTTATGATTTTGACCTTGTCTATTTATGAGGGAATTGCAAGATCTATCTTTGTGTGTTCAACTGTCTATGTTACAATTTGAATTGGCAAAACAAAAATTAGCATCGAAACGCATATGATTATTGACTCAATTCATTTATCTTGATGTGGTAGTAGTAGATTCATAGATATGTAGGGATGATTCATTGACTAGACGAGAATTGCAAACCAAATTTATAGTCGCACGCACGTGTTTCGGTAAGTTCCATATTACAAGCTTTATTCGGACATCCGAGGCGTGTGTTGCTGAATTGTTGTTTATTTTATTTGGCATGCTAAGCAGGTTTTGTTTTGAAACGCATACCGCACGCAGTCAAATATACGAGCATATTTATATAGTTTTTTGTTTTATTTCTACAAACACAAAGGGAGCTTTATGGCCTTCGTTCTATTTAAAGATCCCATTTCATATTTTGTGGGTAGGTACTTTGGCTCTTCCTGCTTTTGACTTATTGAGTGAGAAGAATATGAAGTTAGATGGAGAATTCATCCCTACTCTGGGATACATTTTTTGTCGAAGTTCCAACAACGAAGAAAAGTAATTTATTTTTAGTCAGCAAAAAATTATTCGCTCACAGTTAAAGGAGGTGAGGCTGACGGTGCGGCATACACAACATGCGGATCAATATATTGATTAGCGGATAAGTGGAGTGGAGATCACAGTTTATACATAGCAATGTCAAAGAAAAGAAGAAGAAACGTAAAGTAACTATGTGAACTTACAAATACGCTCTACTTACATATAAAGAACGTTCGAGATCACGATGCTCGTAACGCCAGAAAGAGAAAAAGAAAAGGAATTGACATCAAAAGCAGTCCTAACCTTTTAAGGTAACGTTTTTATTACGTAACGTAGATGTTGTGTACACAATTTAGCTTTCAAGCCAACAAACACCGATGTATGGTCTCAGTGAAAAGCTGAAAATCAGTACAAATCATGACCATCTGATTTATCATACAATTTAGCTACCTATTCAGCCTTATTATGAGTTTCACGCGAACAGCATTCCCCTCGAAAAGATCTCATTTCACTTTTCCCTTGTTATGAGTTTCAAGGGGAAAATTTTTCCATGTTCGAAAAAATTCCCTTATGATGAGCTATTTTTCACCGTGTAATGTGAAAACGTTAAGAACAATTTACTCACTTATTTTTGTGAGGCGAACAAGTGAACAACAAAAGAGGAAAAAAGTATAGTGGAATTTTGTACAGGGGTAACTCATAATAGCGTTTAAAACTGCGGGCCAACAAAAATGTTCCTGACGAAAAGCTGTTCACGTGAAACTCATAATAAGGCTGATTGACTTTTTTGGAGAAATTCTTTATGCATTGTAAGGAAGTATCCATACTTATCCGTTTGCGGCACTCTCCAAGCTGTTCTTACCTTGGCATATTGGCTAAAACTCCAAAAGCTTCTCGCTGATCTCCCCCTCGGGAGCACTTGAGCATTTTTTCGGGCGAGGGTCCGTGTCTAGTCTACATCTTCTTGTTTATTTATTTTCATAATTTGCGTCAGAGACGTACTAATTCATTTCCAACTGTCTTTGTCTACCTAATGACTTACCATATGCATTTATGACGTAAGCTAATTATTGTGAATTTGCGCAATTCTACATACATACTTACCAATGAACAGTAAAGAGATACCCGTTATTGAAAATTTGTGGTTTTAAAATCATAGGTAAAAATTTTACCTTGTAACGTTACGTTACGTAATCACGTTAGTGAACGCAAACACAGTCTAGTTCAGCATTCCCAGATAAAAATAGTCTCATCAAAATCTGAGAATATGGGAGCACTCGTTGACAGTTGTTTGTTTTTTGTAACGTAACAATTTACGTAGTCAGGTGGCATAGAATACGAGTATTAATATGTAACTTGGTTCATCATTTTTCCTCTTGCCAACAGACAGACAGAGATGTAGAGTAGGGTCATTATATACATATGAGGTTTCAACTTTGAAATTAAGAGTGATTTTTTATGGGTTCAAGATCAAAGTAACTAACGTAACGTAAATGTAATGTAAGGTCATTATGTTAGTTTTTATTTTGTAAGCTAATCAATCAACATACTGAGATAAAAGTGGCCGTAGTAAAAACCTAAAATATCACAAAGTTACGTGAAATAGTCTTGGAAGTACAGAGCTCGTAAAATATAGTCACCTACTTACTTAACGTAATTATATTACGTAATGTATGCTAAACCTACTTTACCACACAGAGATGATCATGATCTCGTTGAAATCTGTATGTATTGCTATTTATTTATGAAAGAATAGAGTATTTTGTCTACTGAATGATTAAGCATTAAAATATCAATAAAAGATATGCTTGAAATAGTTAACTTCTTTTGATATCAATTTGTAGAAACTGCAGTTTTGAAATAATAGTGTAATAATCTTCATCTAGAAAGATACAATTATTATCAATTTTCAAATGATAAGACTTGTGTTTTTTCTTTACTCATGTGCCGATTGTTATCCACACTTAAAAAATATCTACAACTTTTCAAGTATTTACACCCCAAAAAAAAACACACGATGATGGCCACGAGCCGATATCTGATAAGATCTAAGTTAAGTTGATATCAAAATCAGTTTATAAAAAAAAATTTGAAACCTTTGAATCAAAGAATGGAGCGTCTTTAGTTGATGACGCCCAACCACCTTTGGCCAATTTTTTTTTTGCAGATTCCTACCCATACCAAGTACTCTTATGCCGAAAGCGCGTGTGAATTTCAAGGATAAGTATGATTAGCAAAACTTGCCAATTTTCCCAGAACTACATAAATATCCAAAAGGTTTCAACGTTGCCGAAGGCGCGCGTGTTTTTTTTTTTTTTTTGAGGATAAGAAGAAAGATTAGTAAAAACTTGCAAACAAGAGTTTCGAGTAAACAACTTTAAAAAATGAAACTCGTAAACAACCATTAAATAATAATGCACCACGTTTCCGGACTTTTCAATCACTAAATCCCAATGGCAAATTGCAAAACAGATTCAAACGAACCTTGAAACTATACTCTTTTACGTCATATTCTGTTTACCAATTTGAGGTTTATCACTACTTTTTTTTTTGCACACGAGCAAAAAAAATTTGCGCACCTAGATAGGTACTTACCGGCTCATGAATTAGAACCCCCAGCGTGCCTCTTATCTTATTTACTTTACTACACTATTATTGCCAATTAATCTACAAAAAATACACCTTTTACTAACTAGAAAATAAAATAAAAAGTGGTCATTGTGTCATGATAAGCTTTTTCCCTTTTTTTGATTGAAGAGGCCACCCATTTAACAACAGCACTTGACTTTGTAGATTTTTTTGATGGTCAACTAATCTGTCAGAACATCTAAAAATCATCCGACGCATTTGCGTCAAACTTTCCCACCCCATTAGCTAGTGTCATCAAAGCAGCACTGATAAAGCAACTAATGTATTATATTTTCTAGGTCATTGCTTTATCTTGGTTCGTTCCTTGTGGGAGAAATGAAAATTTTTAACTTTAGGCACAAGGAAGCAACCCGAACCCAAGGCATGCATTGTATTGTGTAACTCAGGTCTTGTGATGTCAGCGAACTGACTTACGCAAGTTGCTTTTATTTCCTTCCAAGTTGATAAGATGGTTCGATTTCGTTGTTAAAAATGTGATTGGTTATAGCTTATAGGAGAAGCGCAAGTTATTTGTTATCGATCTGATGATTTGTAAAATGTAAATGAAAGTGGCAATGCCCTTTTATCAAATTGTAGTAGATTTTTAAAATGAGTATATTTTGTATCTTGCATACCTTTAGGTGAAAATTAAAATTAGTGTTGCATAGCTGATAGCAATAAAGTGTCCATGTTTAAACTGTTTTTATAAACTCTTTTCTTTTTCTTCTCTTTTTCCAGGGAGCATGACATCGGATTTCTTCCGTGTTGTAAACGAAGCCCGCCGCCATTCACTTGGACCCTTCAGCCCATCGTTCAACATTCAGACTTGCCTCTTCGAAGGACTACAAAAGCATCTTCCCGAAGATGCTCACAAAAGAGTCAGTGGCCGGTTACACATCTCTGTGACACGAGTATATGATGGCAAAAATGTCATTATTTCGGACTTCAATAGTCGCGAAGAAGTACTCGATGCAATTTTGTGTGCATGCTTCATTCCGGGCTTTTCTGGATTCCTTCCACCAAAATTCCGTGGTGTTCGCTACATGGACGGAGCTTTCTCTGATAATCTTCCAATTCTAGACGAAAATACTATAACAGTTAGTCCATTTTGTGGAGAGAGTGATATTTGTCCACGAGACCAGAGCTCACAGTTGTTCCACTTGAATTGGGCCAATACGAGCATTGAAATTTCTCGTCAAAATGTCAATCGTTTTGTCAGGATTCTCTTCCCTCCAAGGCCAGAATTTTTATCGAAATTCTGTCAACAGGGATTCGATGATGCATTGCAGTTTTTGCAAAGAAATAATCTTATCAATTGTACACGATGTGTTGCTGTGCAATCGACGTTTGTAGTGTCGGAGTCAGTGGCAGAGCCACAAGACTTTGATCCCGAGTGCACGGAGTGTAAGAAGCATAGAAAGGTGAGAAATACTTTAATTTGTTTCTGTAAAGCATTTATTTTATGAATAATTTTGTTTCTTTTATTCGTAGGATGCGCTTCTTGCTAATATGCCACAAACGGTCTTGGATGTTATACATGGGTATATTGAACAGGCCAATAAGGGTCTGGCCAATTGGATATTCAAGCATCGCGGAGTTAAACTGCTTTCATTGCCAGCTACTGTACCATTAGACTTTCTATTGGCAACCGTTTCCAAGTGAGTTTTTATAAAAATAAACAACGTTTCTATCATGCCTTCATTTGAGATTTTTGTTTTTGTTTTTAGTCGGAATTCTAAATGTCAATCTTATGTCTCGGTGTTTAGCCTGTTCCTTCTCTTTTTCTTCCTTTTGAATTGTTTCTCCATGTTTTTTTGTGTTACGTAGAGCTTAAGAGAACAATTTTAGCAGCAGCCCGCATTTGTCCAATCAAATCTGAATGGACATACTTATTATTGGCTTGTGATACCTAACATCAATTTACAAATCACGACCTGAGCCCTATTCCACAAAACAACTTATCAACTTTTCACTTTGCACTCATCAAATTTTAAGACAGAGTTCCGTCCTATGTCAAAGAGTAAGACATACTTGCTATGCTTTGGATTCATGTGCCTGAATGGTTGAAATAAGTGTCCAAATTTTATAGCTTTGTTTCGTGGTATCTCAACATGTATTTGTTAGGATAATGGAAAGAAACTAGAATATATGCATTATGCGGACCCATTCTGTTCTAGATTCTTTCTATGAAGGAAAATTCATTTATCTGATGAAAAAAAGAATGCCGCATGACACTTTAGAAAGCCACTTTTGGCCAAATGTGCGAATGTGGTGTTAAGTCGCGATTCAAAGCGACAAATGCCATATGTTCAAATATGCTCTAAAGTCACATGGCCTTATGACAAGGCACCTTTTATAGGTGTCAACGGCTCACCAGATCTTCTTAATCCCTTATACCCTGCCGTGGACATCTTTTTGCACTTTTATAACTTATAACTTAATTTTGAAAACATTAAAGAGGCTCACACAAGGTCTACTGCATTCTTTCCGATGCTCAGAAATTGTGGTATAGGCGATCTTCTTCTTCCTTTTCGATGTTACTAGCATTGTGATCTTGAAGGGATTACTTCACACTAGTGCTTCCGGTTGTGGTGTACGCCGCGTTGACATCAGAATGCGTCTGCAAACTTCCCGGTTTTGGATTCTTCCATGTCTGAGTCCAATCAAAAGCGAAATTCGTTGCTTCGTTATTTAGGTTTGAGTGCTCCATCTAGTATTTTAAAAACCTCTAACAGAAAAAAATTAAAGAAAGAACTTATATTTCAAGTCACATCTTGACTTTTTTTTCTTCAACACTTCCTACCTACTTATCTCTGTGTTGTAACTATTGGTTTTCTCTTTCTCTTTCTTGTCTACTTGGTGATCTCTAATGTGTTTTGTTTAATCGCATTGCCCTGGAATCATAAACCAGTTTGTTTTTTTCTGTTTTTATTTTAGAACTACCAAGCAGATAACATTGCCATTTGGGAAAACATTTGCAAGTGCCTGAGTAAATTAATTTTAAACAACAGTAGTACATTCCGAAAGACTTATTTATTTAAAAAAATATACATTACTATAGCTCAAATCCGTAAGATGCCTCTGAGACAGAAAAATCATTCATAATCATGTTCCAAACAAACAAAAACGATACACGTATTTATTAAGATTTAGTCAAACCAAAAGGTAGTGTAAAATTGATAATTTTTGAATAATTTATCACAGATAATTTATTTTTAAGATTTTTCATCTCCTCTACTTAAAGTATGTATAAAATAATTTTATTTAAAAAGGGAATCTCAGTTTCTAGTAATTAAGTAATTGAACTAGAAATATGTCAAAATTGTCTTGTGACAATATTTGTTTATTTATGTTCTCAAAATGTTTAGTTACTCGTATAAGAAATATCAAATGGGGAAATATTTTAAGATTCAAATAAATAACAAACAAAATGACAAATTTGTGCGTTTTTATTTTTCTTACAATTATTTATCTAGATCCTGCCTCAAATCCTTGCACACAGTCCTTCCTATAAATTGCTGCAAATGTTTTCCCTCTACCTTTGGCACAAAAAAAAAATTGTTTACTTCGACTCATTTTCTTCATAAATTAAAAATTCTTTTCTTTTTGTAACTAAAACTACATAATTAATGTTTCAGAATAACAACGTTGACACCGAAATTGACGAAACAAATAATATTAGTGATTGAGGAACTACTTTATCGATTGAACAACGCTGTTCATGTGCGTGTTCTCAATAACTTTACGGTTAGTAATTCTTTGCTATTATGTTGAGAAATTTTAAATAATTTTGATTTAAAATTGAATTTCAGCTTTGTGACACTCCAGACTTCGACACAACCGGACTTTTACATTCGAATAAGTTGTATGGACCAAGGGTGTCGATTTTAGTTGACGAATAGTGAGTTTAATTTGTTATAAATTAGCTGCCTAACAAATTTGGTAAATATTTTTAATTTTTTTTTTTAGCGGTGCACCATCCTTAGAAACTGATGTTGACCATTATGAGCATGTTCTGAAGGTGACTACGCATAATGATGCGTTGTATGCATATTACTACACTGATGACCAAACAAACAAGGTGAGCTTAAAAAAGAATATCAACAAAATCAAAATCAATAAAAATAAGAGATTTGTTTTTTTTTGCTTATTGAAAGAAGTTATAATGAATCCAGTTTAGTCCCGATCGACTAAACAAATAAAAATAAATAGAGGGCGCATAACAGAGAGCGGATCTCCGAGGCCTAGCCCACTTCTCATAACCATAGTTTTTGTGAGAAATGAAGGAGACCTACAATTTTTTACTGATTCTGAACGGCTAATCGCGAAAGGGCTTTTCATTACAATGAAAATGCTATCGCGAAAAGTAAAACCCAAGTAATATGCAGACATGCTTAACATTACGCGTCGGGCCCCGGTTGACTAGATACCTAGACAGATTTTCCAAAAGTATCTCGAATTGGCTTTTGCGTATATACAATTCTCTTAGATTCACCCATGACTTGCGTTTATTTCATGTGGCAACATCTCTCTTCAGAAAGCACTGTAGCACTAATGTTTCCCACTTAAACTTTTCTGAATATGCCCCGCTGTAGTTCTAAGAAACAAGATTCATTTAAGAGTACGGTTTAATAATGTTGATGACTCCTGCTTCATTGGAAACTAAAGTGTCAACGAATTACATACGAGTAGAATAGAAACACACGTAAGAGTCCTACTTGCGTTTCGCCCATGTACGGCAATGGGCTCATCAGTTAGATGGGCGAAACGTAAGTAGGAGTTGAAGTTGATTGTCACGATCTTTCAACATTCTATTAAGAAAATTTTTTATTTTTAGAATTTATATTTTTTAAAATTGTCAACTCCAGGACAAAAAAACACGACAGTAACAAAATTTTTTTTGTTATTGTTTAAAATTAATAACACGTAAGAGCGTTGTATTGTAGCAATGGGTTCATTTGTCTTGTCATAGAATTGCTGAAAGCCATCTTAGTTTAACTATCTTAAAACATCAATGTTATGACTTTATGTAAGTTTAATTGATTTTTTTTTCATTTTACTCAAACGCCCATGCAAGGATCGTTTTTAAAAAGTATGAAAATTCTTAAGTAAAGACATTTTGTTATGAGTTTTCTATTTGAATATACATAATATGTGCACATGCACATGTATGTATGCCTAATTGTATAGTATGTTTTTTTTCTATATGTTGATTTGATTCTGGCAGTAATATAACGATTTAAATACTAAGTCTGAAGTTAATAAAATAAATACTTAAGTTTTTGAGAGACCAGAGCGACCACTCTTAACCAATGTAATTCGCAGATGTCCTTATAACAGGAACTTGAATTTGCGTATACAATTCGATAGAAAGCTTAAGTGAGAAAAGACTAGGCTATGTTTCCGTAACATGATTCTTTTATTCGATATCAGTCACCTGAATGGTGTCATACAAATTAGTAAATAATTTGGTGTAGAAAAAAACTCGAGATCTAACGTATTTCCAAGACCTACAAAATGTTTGCCGAATTTGAACGACTAAGTGAGAAAACGCTTTTTATGGCAGTTTAATTGCTCTTGTAGGTCTTGTCAGTTCCTCGCAAAAGGCAATACTCGTGAAAGTATTTGAACTACAAGACTGGGAACATGCTCTTGTCATTCTTTAGTCGTTATGAATTTATTTATTGTTAGCACGACGTATACATTGGCTACGAATTTCATATTTCTACTTGTTGGTGGATGTTAAATGAGCAAATTTCAATTGAAAATCGCTGTGTTTTTTCGAAGCTTAAGTGTTTTTTCATTCTTTTGTCTTTATTGCTATTATCACAAAAAAAAAGCAATAATAATAGAATCAAAGTAACAGAATAGAAGAATAAATGGAATACCCTAATGCACATTTATATAAAGCGAAATCGAAATAAAATTTATTAAATTTTTTAATTTTTCAGGTCAAAGTAACAGAAATCTTTGAAATGACAGAGGACGATAGATTAGCAACTGATTTAGACATATTTGAGGGTTCAGTTGAAGATCATCCTAACCCACATCAACATCAACATTACGCAGTGGAGAGCGAGTGGAATGGAATTGAATCAGGTAAACATTTATTTGATTTGAATAATGAGCTTAATTTTGTTTGGGCATACTTACAAAAAATCGCTGAACATATTAGATCTAAATAAATAGTTCGAGTAAAGTTTGAATGAAAGAATTGAATAGTTTGGTTGGTTTAAAAAAAGTCAAACTTTACCAGATACTTAAAATCACTTTCAAATCTTATATTTTATTCATTTAAACTTTTATTTTTTCATTGCTGAAGCACTTTTATATCATCGTTTTGCATGCTTCATGTTTTTGAGCGGCGGTCTTTTAGTTTTTTATTTTTGTATCACGGGTTTTCAGATATTCACACGAATACCAAACTCTTCTGTTTTCAAATGTTACCAGCTTTGAATTTTGTCCTTTTCGTCTTTCGTTAGTTAACAAAAATTAGTCTTAAATTGTTTCTCCTATGTTCTGTACCATTGTGGACGTCATATTTATATCTACTCAAAAACATTATTTTCTCGTCAATTACTTTATGTGATTCAGTGTTTTTTTCGTGATACAACTTAGCAAAAAATTCTATCAGAATGGCAAACTACCGCAAGAAAGTCTAACGAAAGTCTCCGGCTCCGGGCTCCGTTTTGTAGTCTGCGATTTTAAACATCATTGAGCCTACCTTTTAGATTTTGCATTCCTCCTTTTAAATAATTTAGCCACAACCGGGCCTCGTTAAGAATGCTAATCAGTTTTATTAAACACAATTTTGGACTTACAGTCAAAAGTTACATATGTATTTCGTCCTTTATTTCTCTCTCCAGTTTTGTATTCTAAGTCTGTTATGGTCTTCCTGCACTTGATTGGGTCACCTAAGAGGAAGTCTTCTCCTTCCGCAATTTCCTTGCAAAGTGCTTTCGAAAAGCAAACGAGCCGGAGCATTGATGTCCATCAGCTCTGCATGTCCCAGCCATCGGAGCCTCGCGAGGCGTACTCTACTAGCTATGTCCAATGTCGCGGTATATCTCATACAGTCAGTTCGTTGTTGAATCTTCTTCTACACACATTGTCTTCAGATACGGGACCAGTTCGGAGTAATTTTCTTTCGAAACGACCCAGGGTTTCCTTTTCCAATTTAGATAATGTCCATGCTTCTGCGTCTTATAGGAGGACTTAGATGATCAAGACCTTTTAAAGAGTTATTTAGTTTTTTCTAGAAAGAGTGGAATACTTTACCCAACTCTGTTTTCCCGCATTCCAATTTAAAAAGGATTAAATTCAATGTGCACCTCAGAGCAAAGCTTCTGATTGTTGATTTCTTATATTAGGAGGACACCTCCTTTTTCAGCTTCCACACTGTAGGGTTTGTGAAACGAAACGAATGATTGACTTCTATTTCACAGCCAAATTTGTTTGGGTTTTATGTTGTGCTTCCACTGCTCCATTCAATTTGTTAAATAAAAAAACGCTAAGGAAGCGAAATAAAAATTGGAAGCAACAAGCTTGGAGGTTTTGTATCTTCCTGGGACTCGAACTCCGACCTTCCGTTAAAGTTCGACGCTTTAAACTCAACCCTATGGGTTTCCCTAAAGCAGCTGATGTACATATATTGGAAACCCAAATGAAGCGTACTAGAACGAATCCTTAAAATAGTGGTACAGAAAACTTTCGCATTATCGTTACCAATGGGAACGAAATTTTCTCTAATGGAATGTGAATCATTTGCATTAGTAGCCATCCAATTGTTGTTTTCTTAAAAAAAAAACTAATATGTTAGCCAGGGGATGTGTCCTTCACAGAAATCACGAAGAAAATAAATCCCATATCGGAATCCACTCTTGCCGTATGTTTCTCCGATCTGTTACGACGATAGAACAGAACATTTCATTTCGCTTATTAGCCATTTTAGTAGGTTCCCAAGATCATTTGAACCCGTATTTCGAATTGTGAAACGTGAGAAAAAAACGAACCCCAAAACAACCATAGCCACGACATATGGCTACGAGAATGGATCTATGAAAACGTAACGTAAATGCCAGCGAATATAATGAAACGTATTAGAACATGTGTTACGAAGTCAAGAATCATTATTGAAAACGTTTTGGGCAAAAATGAAAATTTTTAGAAAAATCGGTGATGATTGGTGTGCGCTCTTTAAATCTGCTGCCATCGTTCACAAAAATATAAACTCAACGCCAAGATCATACAAAAGGATCCACATTACATACACAAATCATTTTCATCAAAACTTGAAGAATGCTAAAATATCATTTTTTCATAGATGGGTTTGGTTAAAAGTGTTCGTATATTTTATTCAAACATCCAAAATGAAACTCGTCCAAATTTATTGCTTTTTTTATTGTTTTAGTTTTAATCCAAAAAAAATTTTTAGATTTAATTGGCAATTTCGTTTTCAAAATTTTTCAGTACAAGTTATTCCGACGACTCCTGAGTGTCGACCTGCTATTTTTTAAGATCTTAAAAATCCAAAAAACATACACTTTACATATACACATTTTTTTTTAATGAAAAAAAGAAAAGAAAGAATTTTGAACAAAGGTAAACAAAGTATAAAATTGTTTTTATTTCGTAGAACTTTGAATTGCATGTTTATATTCGTAGAAGATTTGGAAATGTTCCCCATATTCATCATTTCTTGTGTTGTATTGAATTTTTGTTTTCATTTTGTTTTTGTAACACCATAGTTGTAGAGTTATCCTAAAGTTTAAGTCCCCTTATTGAAATATATGATGTATTTTCTTGCATAAAACTAACTTACGCTGACGCTTTAATTTCAGACTTTTTCATCGATAAGACTCCAAGCGAAGTACAGCAGCTTCAAATTTTTGAAGCAAACAATAACAATTTAGAACACATTAACAGCAACTCTGAGTGCAACATTGCTGTGGAACCTTCAACCATCAAAAGAGACGAGGAAACTATAAGTCTACTACATTCGTCCTACGACATTGAAGATCAAGAAACGTCGGTTTTCAGCGATCCAGAAGTTGACCATCACATAGAGGTGGAAGCTGTCAGAAAGAGTGTTCAGCGCAGCAGAAGCGTTAATCAAATCTTGCCACAGTCAAATTCTCCTGATACGACGATAAAAATTGAATGAACCAGAAAATATAGAAGAGATAAAGTGATATACCAAAAAAATTAAACATCAAATAAATTCATGTACATATTTAAAAAAAAGGCGTTGGAAAAAAATTGTGAGTTCCTCTATAGAGAGGCGAGGAAATTCTGTTTTAATTCAATATGCGCACCAGTGTGATTTTTTGATATTATTGTAAATTGTATTAAAGAAAGCGAAATACCAAAACGAACAAAGTATTTAAAGAATAAAATTTAAATGAGCGACAATTTGAGTCAAAGCTCTTCGAAAGAGCTCTAAAAATTTGTTAACAAATCTTTTCAAAACCTACAAGACAAGAAAATGAAAAGTATTTTTCTTGCTGACATTATTTTGCCTTATTTGATTCTTCTTTGTAAATATAATTAGTAAAAGTAAATTTGTATATAAAATAAGCTCTCTCAAAATAGCATGGATGTCGTATTTTTATTTTTGAAAATTCTCACTTGTAAATTTTGTATTTTATTTTGAAATTAAAAACAAAAAAGAAGAATTTTCGATTGTAGAAATGTTCCTTCCTTTATAGTTTGTAATTTATTTTAATACAAAGTTAATAAAAAGACTTTGAAAACACAACAATATTATGACATTCCTGTTAAGTTAGTTAAATTATTATATTAATGAGCTTAAGGGTTTATGAAACAAAACAAAACAAAAAAATAAAAGTTATTTTAACAAATATGTATTTACAAAAATGTTTACTAAATTTGTCATTAGAAAGCAAATGAAACTTAAGGCTGTGCGCTGAAGCGACAAAAATTAAAAAAAAAAGTAATAATAATATTAAAAAAAAAAATGATTAGCTAGTTTCATTTAAAACACATTTTGTTAACACGTTTTTATTTTTATGTCTTAAATTGTTTTGTTTGTGTTGTTGATATCAATTAAATGTACATTTAACTTACAAAATATTATAACATATTACCAAAATTCATAGCTCTAAGACATCAAATAGCTACATTAATATTATTTTTATGATTTTTTATAAGATATTGAATTTAAATAAAAAACCTACAAAAATAACTAAGTTTGAGTTGAGACAAGAAAGCACTCCTTTCGGTTTTCGGAACAAAACTTTTGCAAAATCATTTATAGCAAATTGAATTGAAATCAGTCATTTAAAGTTCTTTCAGCGGAAATCGTACGAAATAAAATGGTTTATAACGATTTCAATGGTGCCAAATGATCTCAACTTGGAATCTTGTTTAGAAGCGGATGTTATAAAAATAAAATTCAATGAGAAAGAAATCAGTGAGCAAAAACAAAACAAACTTACCTTCCGCTTTTTTTACACGGCTATAAGCAGCCGATTTGAATTGAAGCACCAAGAGTAACAACCGGATAGCTCCAGTTTTTAAAGTTCAGAGTAAACTAGAAAAAACTACCTCAAAAATAGAAAAACAAAAATTTTCCAAAATACTAATTTATTTTTTAAAGAAAACATAAAAACAATCTTTTTAAGTTCAAAAATTTTTTTTAAAAGTTATTTGTTCATTAGAAAAAAAAAGTCTTAAAATTTGTATTTGTCTGGTTGTTGCACCGGTTTTGGTAAAAATTAATTAAGTACCTCTTTTTCATCATCATATTCTGACATTTCAGCATCTTGTAGCGTTTGCTGGGACGTAAGGTTATTGTAAAAGGGCATATCCGCTGGAGGAACATATTTTTTTGATAGTGACATCACATCCTCATACTTTTCGGGTTTAAGGGTATAGGCTGTTTATTTAGAGTATTTTCGGTTTGAATGGGTTTGGGTAACCTTCCAGGTTTGATTTCATATCTATATCGTAGCGCGTTAATGGCCCATGGTGACTTTTGGAAGCTGAGATGCTTGTGATTTTTTCTTCTTTGGTAAAACAAAAGTTCGACATTTGAAATGGTCCATTTAATCATATCTTTGTTTGCCACTGTTAAATGTCATGAATAAAGGACAAATAAACAATGGCTGGTTCAAATTAAAAAAGCTAAAGTTTTTTCCTTTCTGAAAAGTCAAAGTTTCGCTACTTGATGTATAGCTCACAATGACAGCAAAAACTGTTGCATTTCAATAAACTAAACCAAAACTCTGACATCACAAGAACCGTTAAACTAATAAAAAAAACCACTCCAGGAGTTGTCCTATTCTTGCCTCATTCAAAAGAAATTCAACTCCATAACTGCGTTTCTCTAACGCAGAATCGAGATAGATGACTTTTTATTACACCGAAACAAGCTTTTTTTTTTGTCCCACGTTGGGCGCCAATTTGTTACACTTTATTACGCGAAAACTAAAGTTAGGATGACTACGAAACTATTAACGCGGTAGGATTTTCCGCATCCAATTAATTAAATTAAGCAAACGAAATTTAGAACGATTAAAAGAAATGCACAACCGGTGTGCCGCGAGGTAAACAATTCAACTGTCAAACGCGCTGATAAAAAGTGTAACTCTCAGCAGGTAGGCTGCTGACACCACGGCTAAGCTCAGCTGAGCTGGGTTCGTAAACAAAAAAAAGGTTGCGTAGCGCGATAAAAGACGATCGCGAATAAAATGACCGATTAAATAATAATTATAAGAATGATAAAAGTATTTTCCAAGTACCGGGCGTACCGGAAAAAGATGGGCGCCAGGAAATTTTTACGTGAAATTTCTAAACCAAGAATCAAGGCTGAAATGTTAAAACCGAATAAAAACAATTCAATTAAATTCCCAAATAGGGATTTAAAGCTATTTATTTTGTAGGACGTGTCTAAATGCACCCACAGTGTAGTTCGTTTAGGTGGTGTTACACCGCACTTTTGAATAACCAATACACCGCATTTTAAATAATGAGTGGAAATAAATGGAGTAGGTTCGTGTTACACCGCATTTTTTTAGAAATCTCTCAAATCTCTCAATCATTTTTGAGAATGCTTTTTAGTAGCTTTTCAAGTATAAAAACAGTATGAGTAAAAAAATATGCGGTGTTACACCGCATTTTTTAAAAATCTCTCAAGTCATTTAACAGAAAAAAACCTTTTTTTGTAGCTTTAGCTGTAGGCCATCTAGCGCTGTATAGAAAAACAATGAAGGAGCTTTTCGCTATCATTTGGTTACAGAACCAAATTCGCTATGGCCATCTAGAGTTGTATAGAAACATGAAAGAAATAAGAAAATAGCTTTTCACTATAACCAATCAGAAAGATTAAAGTGATGCCAGATAGTAGCTATTTTCTGCTACTTTGTTATTTTTTGAAGAATTTTTTAAAACTCGAAGGAAGTTACTTATACTCGTATCTTCGTAACCTTCTTCTGTGTTTTAAGTAAAAACGAATTTTAAGCCACTCCTTCCTTTAAACCACTCTCCTTCGCTATGCTCTTGATAAATATTTTGCCGATTCAACTTTTTTGCGGAGCTCGGCATAGGCTGACGCTTACACCTTGGTATAACTTTCGTAACTTTGATGTCTTGGGTTTTAATTTTGCTGAAAAGGTAAAAAGTCTATGATTTGCAGTTCCTGCATAAAAGAATATCTAACTTTGAATATGTTTCTTTCTCTCTGTTTTAAAAGCGTTATTGCTGTTTGTCCTATTCTGTGGACAGCCCCGGATCTTAAATTTTTTTTAGACGGGGCAAATACTGAAAAATGCCGCCCCTACCAACCTATGTGTATTTTTACTTTTATCATCTTTAAAATTTCATCAGATGTCGAGTAAACTCGCAAAGTAATATAATTATTTGAAAGGTGCGACAGTTCTTCACATTTTGTCCAATCAAAACAATATTTATTGACCACTTTGTTACCTTTAACTCTTACAAAAATATATCGTTGCTAGTCTAACATATATACACTTGCGAGTGAGATAAGCTGCGATATAAGGTTGATCAGTGGAAGAAAAGATTGAAAAAAGTTTAAAAACGGTGCCTTCCATAGTACCGTCGACAGTCGGCTGCACGCGTCGGCTGCACGCGTCTCTGCACGCATCTCTGCACGCATCTCTGCACGCATCTCTGCACGCGTCTCTGCACGCGTCGCTGCACGCGTCGCTGCACGCATCTCTGCACGCATCTCTACACACATCTCTAAACGCATCTCTGCATGCATCTCTGCACGCGCATATCTGCACGCATATCTGCATGCGCATATCTGCATGCGCATATCTGCATGCGCATATCTGCACGCATATCTGCATGCGCATATCTGCACGCATATCTGCATGCGCATATCTGCACGCGCATATCTGCATGCATCTCTGCATGCGCATATCTGCATGCGCATATCTGCATGCGCATATCTGCACGCATATCTGCATGCGCATATCTGCATGCGCATATCTGCATGCATCTCTGCATGCGCATATCTGCATGCGCATATCTGCATGCGCATATCTGCATGCGCATATCTGCATGCGCATATCTGCACGCATATCTGCATGCGCATATCTGCACGCGCATATCTGCATGCATCTCTGCATGCGCATATCTGCATGCGCATATCTGCATGCGCATATCTGCACGCATATCTGCATGCGCATATCTGCACGCGCATATCTGCATGCATCTCTGCATGCGCATATCTGCATGCGCATATCTGCATGCGCATATCTGCACGCATATCTGCAAGCGCATATCTGCATGCGCATATCTGCACGCATATCTGCATGCGCATATCTGCACGCGCATATCTGCATGCATCTCTGCATGCGCATATCTGCATGCGCATATCTGCATGCGCATATCTGCACGCATATCTGCATGCGCATATCTGCACGCGCATATCTGCACGCGTCGCTGCACGCGTCGCTGCACGCATCTCTGCACGCATCTCTGCATGCGCATATCTGCATGCGCATATCTGCATGCGCATATCTGCATGCGCATATCTGCATGTGCATATCTGCACGCATATCTGCATGCGCATATCTGCATGCGCATATCTGCATGCGCATATCTGCATGCATCTCTGCATGCGCATATCTGCACGCATATCTGCATGCGCATATCTGCACGCATATCTGCATGCGCATATCTGCATGCGCATATCTGCATGCGCATATCTGCATGCGCATATCTGCATGCGCATATCTGCACGCATATCTGCATGCGCATATCTGCATGCGCATATCTGCACGCATATCTGCATGCGCATATCTGCATGCGCATATCTGCATGCGCATATCTGCATGTGCATAACTGCACGCATATCTGCATGCGCATCTCTGCATGCGCATATCTGCATGCGCATCTCTGCATGCGCATATCTGCATGCGCATATCTGCATGCGCATATCTGCATGTGCATATCTGCACGCATATCTGCATGCGCATATCTGCATGCGCATATCTGCATGCATCTCTGCATGCGCATATCTGCACGCATATCTGCATGCGCATATCTGCATGCGCATATCTGCACGCATATATGCATGCGCATATCTGCATGCGCATATCTGCATGCGCATATCTGCATGTGCATAACTGCACGCATATCTGCATGCGCATCTCTGCATGCGCATATCTGCATGCGCATCTCTGCATGCGCATATCTGCATGCGCATATCTGCATGCGCATATCTGCATGTGCATAACTGCACGCATATCTGCATGCGCATCTCTGCATGCGCATATCTGCATGCGCATCTCTGCATGCGCATATCTGCATGCGCATATCTGCATGCGCATATCTGCACGCATATCTGCATGCGCATATCTGCATGCGCATATCTGCATGCATCTCTGCATGCGCATCTCTGCATGCGCATATCTGCATGTGCATATCTGCATGCGCATATCTGCATGCGCATATCTGCATGCGCATATCTGCATGCGCATATCTGCATGCGCATATCTGCATGTAAATATCTGCACGCATATCTGCATGCGCATCTCTGCATGCGCATATCTGCATGCGCATCTCTGCATACGCATATCTGCATGCGCATATCTGCATGCGCATATCTGCATGCGCATATCTGCATGCGCATATCTGCATGCGCATATCTGCATGCGCATATCTGCATGTGCATATCTGCACGCATATCTGCATGCGCATCTCTGCATGCGCATATCTGCATGCGCATCTCTGCATGCGCATATCTGCATGCGCATATCTGCATGCGCATATCTGCATGTGCATATCTGCACGCATATCTGCATGCGCATATCTGCATGCGCATATCTGCATGCATCTCTGCATGTGCATATCTGCATGCGCATATCTGCATGCGCATATCTGCACGCATATCTGCATGCGCATATCTGCATGCGCATATCTGCATATGCATATCTGCACGCATGCAGATATGCGCGTGCAGATATGCGCATGCAGATATGCGCATGCAGATATGCGCATGCAGATATGCGTGCAGATATGCGCATGCAGATATGCGCATGCAGATATGCGTGCAGATATGCGCATGCAGATATGCGCATGCAGATATGCGCATGCAGAGATGCATGCAGATATGCGCGTGCAGATATGCGCATGCGTGCAGATAAGCGCATGCAGAGATGCATGCAGATATGCGCGTGCAGATATGCGCATGCAGATATGCGTGCAGATATGCACATGCAGATATGCGCATGCAGATATGCGCATGCAGATATGCGCATGCAGAGATGCGCATGCAGATATGAGTGCAAATATGCACATGCAGATATGCATGCAGATATGCGCTTGCAGATATGCGTGCAGATATGCGCATGCAGATATGCACATGCAGATATGCGTGCAGATATGCGCATGCAGATATGCGCATGCAGATATGCGTGCAGATATGCGTGCAGACATGCGCATGCAGATATGCGCATGCAGATATGCGCATGCAGATATGCGTGCAGATATGCGCATGCAGATATGCGCATGCAGATATGCGCATGCAGATATGCGCATGCAGATATGCACATGCAGATATGCGCATGCAGATATGCACATGCAGATATGCGCATGCAGAGATGCGCATGCAGATATGCGTGCAGATATGCACATGCAGATATGCATGCAGATATGCGCATGCAGATATGCGCATGCAGATATGCTTGCAGATATGCACATGCAGATATGCGCATGCAGATATGCGCATGCAGATATGCACATGCAGATATGCGCATGCAGATATGCGCATGCAGTTATGCGCATGCAGATATGCGCATGCAGATATGCGCATGCAGATATGCACATGCAGATATGCGCATGCAGATATGCGCATGCAGATATGCGCATGCAGATATGCTTGCAGATATGCACATGCAGATATGCGCATGCAGATATGCGCATGCAGATATGCGCATGCAGTTATGCGCATGCAGATATGCGCATGCAGATATGCGCATGCAGATATGCGCATGCAGATATGCGCATGCAGATATGCGTGCAGATATGCACATGCAGATATGCGCATGCAGATATGCGTGCAGATATGCGCATGCAGATATGCGCATGCAGAGATGCGCATGCAGAATATGCACATGCAGATATGCACGTGCAGAATATGCACATGCAGAGATGCACATGCAGAGATGCACATGCAGAGATGCACATGCAGAATATGCACATGCAGAGATGCACATGCAGATATGCACATGCAGATATGCGCATGCAGATATGCACATGCAGATATGCACATGCAGATATGCACATGCAGAATATGCACATGCAGATATGCACGTGCAGAATATGCACATGCAGAGATGCACATGCAGAGATGCACATGCTGATATGCACATGCAGAATATGCACATGCAGAGATGCACATGCAGAGATGCACATGCAGAATATGCACATGCAGAGATGCACATGCAGAGATGCACATGCAGAGATGCACATGCAGAATATGCACGTGCAGATATGCACATGCAGAATATGCACATGCAGAGATGCACATGCAGAATATGCACATGCAGAATATGCACATGCAGATATGCACATGCAGAATATGCACATGCAGATATGCACATGCAGAATATGCACATGCAGATATGCGCATGCAGATATGCACATGCAGATATGCACGTGCAGAATATGCACATGCAGATATGCACGTGCAGAATATGCACATGCAGAGATGCACATGCAGAATATGCACATGCAGAATATGCACATGCAGATATGCACATGCAGATATGCACATGCAGAATATGCACATGCAGAATATGCACATGCAGAGATGCACATGCAGAATATGCACATGCAGAATATGCACATGCAGATATGCACATGCAGAGATGCACATGCAGATATGCACATGCAGATATGCGCATGCAGAATATGCACATGCAGATATGCACATGCAGAGATGCACATCCAGAGATGCACATGCAGAGATGCACATGCAGAGATGCACATGCAGAATATGCACATGCAGATATGCACATGCAGATATGCACGTGCAGATATGCACGTGCAGATATGCACATGCAGAGATGCACATGCAGATATGCACATGCAGATATGCGCATGCAGATATGCACATGCAGAATATGCACATGCACATGCAGAATATGCACATTTAGATATGCGCATGCAGATATGCGTGCAGATATGCGCATGCAGAATATGCACATGCAGATATGCACATGCAGATATGCACATGCAGATATGCGTGCAGATATGCGCATGCAGATATGCGTGCAGATATGCGCGTGCAGAGATGCGTGCAGATATGCGTGCAGAGATGCGTGCAGCCAACGCATGCAGATATGCGCATGCAGAGATGCGTGCAGAGATGCGTGCAGATATGCACATGCAGATATGCGTGCAGAGATGCGTGCAGAGATGCGTGCAGATATGCGCATGCAGATATGCGTGCAGAGATGCATGCAGATATGCGTGCAGAGATGCGTGCAGAAATGCGCATGCAGAGATGCATGCAGATAAGCACATGCAGATATGCAAATGCAGAATATGCACATGCAGATATTTACATGCAGAGATGCACATGCAGAGATGTACATGCAGAATATGCACATGCAGATATGCACATGCAGAATATGCACATGCAGATATGCACATGCAGAATATGCACATGCAGATATGCACATGCAGAGATGCACATGCAGAGATGCACATGCAGAGATGCACATGCAGATATGCACATGCAGAATATGCACATGCAGAATATGCACATGCAGAATATGCACATGCAGATATGCACATGCAGAGATGCACATGCAGAGATGCACATGCAGAATCTGCACATGCAGATATGCACATGCAGAGATGCACATGCAGAATATGCACATGCAGATATGCACGTGCAGAATATGCGTGCAGAGATGCGTGCAGATATGCGCATGCAGATATGCGTGCAGAGATGCATGCAGATATGCGTGCAGAGATGCGTGCAGAAATGCGCATGCAGAGATGCATGCAGATAAGCACATGCAGATATGCAAATGCAGAATATGCACATGCAGATATTTACATGCAGATATGCACATGCATGCAGATATGCAAATGCAGAATATGCACATGCAGATATTTACATGCAGAGATGCACATGCAGAGATGCACATGCAGATATTTACATGCAGATATGAACATGCAGAGATGCACATGCAGAGATGCACATGCAGAGATGTACATGCAGAATATGCACATGCAGATATGCACATGCAGAATATGCACATGCAGATATGCACATGCAGAATATGCACATGCAGATATGCACATGCAGAGATGCACATGCAGAGATGCACATGCAGAGATGCACATGCAGATATGCACATGCAGAATATGCACATGCAGAATATGCACATGCAGAATATGCACATGCAGATATGCACATGCAGAGATGCACATGCAGAATCTGCACATGCAGATATGCACATGCAGAGATGCACATGCAGAATATGCACATGCAGATATGCACGTGCAGAATATGCACATGCAGAGATGCACATGCAGAGATGCACATGCAGAGATGCACATGCAGAATCTGCACATGCAGATATGCACATGCAGAGATGCACATGCAGAATATGCACATGCAGATATGCACGTGCAGAATATGCACATGCAGAGATGCACATGCAGAGATGCACATGCAGAGATGCACATGCAGAATATGCACATGCAGAATATGCACATGCAGATATGCACATGCAGAATATGCACATGCAGATATGCGCATGCAGATATGCACATGCAGATATGCACGTGCAGAATATGCACATGCAGATATGCACGTGCAGAATATGCACATGCAGAGATGCACATGCAGAATATGCACATGCAGAATATGCACATGCAGATATGCACATGCAGATATGCACATGCAGAATATGCACATGCAGATATGCACATGCAGAGATGCACATGCAGAGATGCACATGCAGAATATGCACATGCAGAGATGCACATGCAGATATGCACATGCAGATATGCGCATGCAGATATGCACATGCAGATATGCACATGCAGAGATGCACATGCAGATATGCACATGCAGATATACACATGCAGAGATGCACATGCAGAATATGCACATGCAGATATGCACATGCAGAATATGCACATGCAGATATACACATGCAGAGATGCACATGCAGAGATGCACATGCAGAGATGCACGTGCAGAATATGCACATGCAGAGATGCACATGCAGAGATGCACATGCAGAGATGCACATGCAGAGATGCACATGCAGAATATGCACATGCAGATATGCACGTGCAGAATATGCACATGCAGAGATGCACATGCAGAGATGCACATGCAGAGATGCACATGCAGAATATGCACATGCAGAATATGCACATGCAGATATGCACATGCAGAATATGCACATGCAGATATGCGCATGCAGATATGCACATGCAGATATGCACGTGCAGAATATGCACATGCAGATATGCACGTGCAGAATATGCACATGCAGAATATGCACATGCAGAGATGCACATGCAGAATATGCACATGCAGAGATGCACATGCAGATATGCACATGCAGATATGCGCATGCAGAATATGCACATGCAGATATGCACATGCAGATATGCACATGCAGAGATGCACATGCAGAGATGCACATGCAGAGATGCACATGCAGAGATGCACATGCAGAATATGCACATGCAGATATGCACATGCAGAATATGCACATGCAGATATGCACATGCAGAATATGCACATGCAGATATGCACATGCAGAGATGCACATGCAGAGATGCACATGCAGAATATGCACATGCAGAGATGCACATGCAGATATGCACATGCAGATATGCGCATGCAGATATGCACATGCAGATATGCACATGCAGAGATGCACATGCAGATATGCACATGCAGATATACACATGCAGATATGCACATGCAGATATGCGCATGCAGAATATGCACATGCAGATATGCACATGCAGATATGCACATGCAGAGATGCACATGCAGAGATGCACATGCAGAGATGCACATGCAGAGATGCACATGCAGAATATGCACATGCAGATATGCACATGCAGAATATGCACATGCAGATATGCACATGCAGAATATGCACATGCAGATATGCACATGCAGAGATGCACATGCAGAGATGCACATGCAGAATATGCACATGCAGAGATGCACATGCAGATATGCACATGCAGATATGCGCATGCAGATATGCACATGCAGATATGCACATGCAGAGATGCACATGCAGATATGCACATGCAGATATACACATGCAGAGATGCACATGCAGAATATGCACATGCAGATATGCACATGCAGAATATGCACATGCAGATATACACATGCAGAGATGCACATGCAGAGATGCACATGCAGAGATGCACGTGCAGAATATGCACATGCAGAGATGCACATGCAGAATATGCACATGCAGATATGCACATGCAGAATATGCACATGCAGATATGCACATGCAGAGATGCACATGCAGAATATGCACATGCAGAGATGCACATGCAGATATGCACATGCAGATATGCGCATGCAGATATGCACATGCAGATATGCACATGCAGAGATGCACATGCAGATATGCACATGCAGATATACACATGCAGAGATGCACATGCAGAGATGCACATGCAGAGATGCACATGCAGAATATGCACATGCAGAATATGCACATGCAGATATGCACGTGCAGATATGCACATGCAGAGATGCACATGCAGATATGCACATGCAGATATGCGCATGCAGATATGCACATGCAGAATATGCACATGCACATGCAGAATATGCACATTTAGATATGCGCATGCAGATATGCGTGCAGATATGCGCATGCAGAATATGCACATGCAGATATGCACATGCAGATATGCACATGCAGATATGCGTGCAGATATGCGCATGCAGATATGCGTGCAGATATGCGCGTGCAGAGATGCGTGCAGATATGCGTGCAGAGATGCGTGCAGCCAACGCATGCAGATATGCGCATGCAGAGATGCGTGCAGAGATGCGTGCAGATATGCACATGCAGATATGCGTGCAGAGATGCGTGCAGAGATGCGTGCAGATATGCGCATGCAGATATGCGTGCAGAGATGCATGCAGATATGCGTGCAGAGATGCGTGCAGAAATGCGCATGCAGAGATGCATGCAGATAAGCACATGCAGAGATGCACATGCAGAGATGCACATGCAGATATTTACATGCAGATATGAACATGCAGAGATGCACATGCAGAGATGCACATGCAGAGATGTACATGCAGAATATGCACATGCAGATATGCACATGCAGAATATGCACATGCAGATATGCACATGCAGAATATGCACATGCAGATATGCACATGCAGAGATGCACATGCAGAGATGCACATGCAGAATATGCACATGCAGAGATGCACATGCAGATATGCACATGCAGATATGCGCATGCAGATATGCACATGCAGATATGCACATGCAGAGATGCACATGCAGATATGCACATGCAGATATACACATGCAGAGATGCACATGCAGAGATGCACATGCAGAGATGCACGTGCAGAATATGCACATGCAGAGATGCACATGCAGAATATGCACATGCAGATATGCACGTGCAGATATGCACGTGCAAAATATGCACATGCAGAGATGCACATGCAGAGATGCACATGCTGATATGCACATGCAGAATATGCACATGCAGAATATGCACATGCAGATATGCACATGCAGATATGCACATGCAGAGATGCACATGCAGATATGCACATGCAGATATGCGCATGCAGAATATGCACATGCAGATATGCACATGCAGAGATGCACATGCAGAGATGCACATGCAGAGATGCACATGCAGAATATGCACATGCAGAATATGCACATGCAGATATGCACGTGCAGATATGCACGTGCAGAGATGCACATGCAGATATGCACATGCAGATATGCGCATGCAGATATGCACATGCAGAATATGCACATGCAGATATGCACATGCAGAATATGCACATGCAGAATATGCACATGCAGATATGCACATTTAGATATGCGCATGCAGATATGCGTGCAGATATGCACATGCAGATATGCGCATGCAGATATGCACATGCAGAATATGCACATGCAGAGATGCACATGCAGAGATGCACATGCAGAGATGCACATGCAGAATATAAACATGCAGAGATGCACATGCAGATATATACATGCAGAGATGCACGTGCAGAATATGCACATGCAGAGATGCACATGCAGATATGCACATGCAGATATGCACATGCAGATATGCACATGCAGATATGCGCATGCAGAATATGCACATGCACATGCAGAGATGCACATGCAGAGATGCACATGCAGAATATAAACATGCAGAGATGCACATGCAGATATATACATGCAGAGATGCACGTGCAGAATATGCACATGCAGAGATGCACATGCAGAATATGCACATGCAGATATGCACATGCAGATATGCACATGCAGAATATGCACATGCAGAATATGCACATGCAGAGATGCACATGCAGAGATGCACATGCAGAGATGCACATGCAGAGATGCACATGCAGATATGCACATGCAGAATATGCACATGCAGAATATGCACATGCAGAATATGCACATGCAGAATATGCACATGCAGAATATGCACATGCAGAATATGCACATGCAGATATGCACATGCAGAGATGCACATGCAGAGATGCACATGCAGAGATGCACATGCAGAGATGCACATGCAGATATGCACATGCAGAATATGCACATGCAGAATATGCACATGCAAAATATGCACATGCAGATATGCACATGCAGATATGCACATGCAGATATGCACATGCAGATATGCGTGCAGATATGCGCATGCAGATATGCGCATGCAGATATGCACATGCAGATATGCGTGCAGATATGCGCATGCAGATATGCGTGCAGATATGCGCATGCAGATATGCGTGCAGATATACGTGCAGATATGCGTGAAGATATACGTGCAGATATGCGTGCAGATATGCGCATGCAGAGATGCGTGCAGATATGCGTATGCAGAGATGCGTGCAGATATGCACATGCAGTTATGCGTGCAGATATGCGCATGCAGATATGCGCATGCAGAGATGCGTGCAGATATGCGTGCAGATATGCGCATGCAGATATGGGTCCAGATATGCATGCAGAGATGCGTGTAGATATGCACATGCAGATACGCGTGCAGATATGCGTGCAGAGATGCGTGCAGATATGCGTGCAGATATGCGCATGCAGATATGCACGCAGAGATGCGTGCAGATATGCGCATGCAGATATGCGTGCAGATATGCATGCAGATATGCGTGCAGAGATGCGTGCAGCCAACGCGTGCAGATATGCGCATTCAGAGATGCGTGCAGAGATGCGTGCAGATATGCGCATGCGTGCAGATATGCACATGCAGATATGCGTGCAGATATGCACGCAGAGGTGCGTGCAGAGATGCAGCCAACGCGTGCAGAGATGCGTGCAGTTGACGTGTGCAGAGATGCGTGCAGTCGACGCGTGCAGAGATGCGTGCAGCCAACGCATGCAGAGATGCGTGCAGCCAACGCGTGCAGAGATGCGTGCAGTTGACGCGTGCAGAGATGCGTGCAGCCAACGCATGCAGAGATGCGTGCAGCCAACGCATGCAGAGATGCGTGCAGCCAACGCATGCAGAGATGCGTGCAGAGATGCACGCGTCAGCGACACGCGTCGGCGGCACGCGTCAGCGGCAATAAATAAGAGCATTGAAAATAAGACAGAAAAATGCTCCTTGATTACGTAAAATTTAAAAAAAAAATGGTTTGAAAAAAAAATTATGTTTTTTCTCAGAATTTTGACTTATCGGCATGCGGCTCAAAACCACCAGTGGAATACAACGACAACGTGACAGTGCTTCGCAAAAATTGGCTCACCTCGCAGCAGTACGCCGACCACTTCTGGAGACGCTGGGTAGCAGAATACTAGCCAACCATTACCAGGCGAACAAAATGGTTCACACCGGCCAAGCCTTTGGAAGTCGGAGACGTAGTCCTGGTAGTTGATCCTAATAGCCCCCGGAACAGCTGGCCCAAGGGACGAATAGTCAAGGTTAAGCTCTCTAAGGATAACCAGATACGAAGTGCCTTCGTACAAACGACGAATGGAGTCTACGAAAGACCTGCAGTCAAGTTGGCTGTCCTCGACATAAAGGCTCAAGAAGACACCAGTCCGCAGGAGAAACTACTAAGGGGGAGTGTTGAGAGAGGTGTGGGCACACCTTAAAAGTAGCCTCTCACCGGCCAACAGAGGGAGCTCTCGCCTCCACCTCGCGCCAGCCATCTTTAATTTCGATTTGCAGCCATCTTTTAAATTTTCATTTTGCGTCCATCTTTTTCAACTCGTTTATTTCCGACAGAGAGACGACCACGAGCTGCTGTCAATTCGCCAATTCGCCTTTTTTAAGTTACCAATAAGAAGATAAAAGACTAAGTAAGAGACTAAGTAAGTAAATTTAAGCAAACCATTGTGAATATAATTGTAATATTCTGTACTCTATTTACAAATAAAGGATTTGTAACCTCTCTAAAGTAAAATAAGTGTTTTTACCGAGGTTGACAAAAAGGTTTCCGTTGCGACCAAAATAGCCGCAACAAAAGGTAACAAAGTGGTCAATAAATATTGTTTTGATTGGACAAAATGTGAAGAACTGTCGCACCTTTCAAATAATTATATTACTTTGCGAGTTTACTCGACATCTGATGAAATTTTAAAGATGATAAAAGTAAAAATACACATAGGTTGGTAGGGGCGGCATTTTTCAGTATTTGCCCCGTCTAAAAAAAATTTAAGATCCGGGGCTGTCCACAGAATAGGACAAACAGCAATAACGCTTTTAAAACAGAGAGAAAGAAACATATTCAAAGTTAGATATTCTTTTATGCAGGAACTGCAAATCATAGACTTTTTACCTTTTCAGCAAAATTAAAACCCAAGACATCAAAGTTACGAAAGTTATACCAAGGTGTAAGCGTCAGCCTATGCCGAGCTCCGCAAAAAAGTTGAATCGGCAAAATATTTATCAAGAGCATAGCGAAGGAGAGTGGTTTAAAGGAAGGAGTGGCTTAAAATTCGTTTTTACTTAAAACACAGAAGAAGGTTACGAAGATACGAGTATAAGTAACTTCCTTCGAGTTTTAAAAAATTCTTCAAAAAATAACAAAGTAGCAGAAAATAGCTACTATCTGGCATCACTTTAATCTTTCTGATTGGTTATAGTGAAAAGCTATTTTCTTATTTCTTTCATGTTTCTATACAAATCTAGATGGCCATAGCGAATTTGGTTCTGTAACCAAATGATAGCGAAAAGCTCCTTCATTGTTTTTCTATACAGCGCTAGATGGCCTACAGCTAAAGCTACAAAAAAGGATTTTTTTCTGTTAAATGACTTGAGAAATTTTTTAAAAATGCGGTGTAACACCGCATATTTTTTGACTCATAATGTTTTTATACTTGAAAAGTTACTAAAAAGCATTCGTTTCTGTCAAATGATTTGAGATATTTCTAAAAAAATGCGGTGTAACACGAACCTACTCCATTTATTTCCACTCATCATTTAAAATGCGGTGTAGTGGTTATTCAAAAGTGCGGTGTAACACCACCTAAACGAACTACACCGTGGGTGCATTTAGACACGTCCTATTTTGTAAACTGTTGGGAAAACCGTACAAGAAGTGGATCAAAAACCCAAATCTTTTCAACTATAAGATTACAATCGTGTACGGTTAGGGGAACTGTTTAAAAATGTAAACAAATGAAATAACCGGAAGATTGAAACGTTAATTGTTCCCGAAAAGAACAATTATTAAAACTAAAAAGGGTCGCGTGTATCACAATTTTGAGAGTTTTCGTAGGAAAAGAACAACCGAAATTTTCTTAGACAACACATGCAAAAACTAAAACACTCTACTTATCTTTTCTTTTTCTCCTGCTTTTCCTTCCTCCTTCAAATTTTCTATATCTTGTCTGTCTGAAAATTTCTGCTAGTTCTCCTTCTCCAATTTCTCCTTCCACTGATTCTAAACAATTTCCAAAATTTCTCTAACTTTATCTAACACTTTCTATCAACAATATTTCCAACTTTCTATTTTCACTTTTCACTTTTTCTAAACAAAATCGCAATTCGCAAGAAAAACCACTTGTCGCTTTTTAGGTCAACCAAGAAGTGCTTGATCTTGACAATTTGTCCTTCCTCGACTTTCAAATTCACCCACACATTCATACAATCGGCCAATCGTGTCTCGAGGTTTTCGGTCATGGTTCTCTAGCACATGTAGCCTTATGGCTGACAAGTACCTCCGTTGTCGAATTCCAGTGAGACCTTTCATTCGCACAATTTTCCAATCACATTGAACTGAAAAAGTTGTTGGGGGTTTGTTCCCAAAACTTATCCAGCTCATTAGTCGAGATCAGACCCCTCCCATAAAATATGCCGAGAAAAATGAAAGTTCCTGAAAGTTGAAAATAATACTTCTCACAGCCATGAAAAGTTGTTCTTTCCCGGTTCGCGTTTTGGCATAAAATTGTAGGTTCCTGAAATGCGTTATGCGACAATGATTCCCGTAACACGTTTTGCCGCCTTATTTATTTTAATTGATTTATTTTATACGCAGTCAGATGTTTTACTTGTAATACGAATACAATTGAAGCACCCAGTGCAAAAACCGGATAACTCCACTTCTTTCCGAAATAGGGTTTTGAAATGCAGATATTGTTACGGTAAATTTTCCCGCAACAAAAACCTTCCTTACATTTAGTTATTTTGATTTCGATATCCCTCTCTTTTCCTCAAACCCTTCCCTATCATTTCTTCGTCCCATCATTTCTCCGTTGTTTGCTCTTAGCAATGTGATCGGAACATAGCTTTGAGCAAATGACAAAATAGGTGCAAGTTATACCACCCACTATACATTCAGTTCATTAATCAATTCCTAAGTAACAAATCCATAACTTCCTTTTTAAATTCTTTTTATCTAAAAGATACTTTGTTGCAATAGCAACAATCAATTTCCTGCAACACAGAATGCATTTCAGCATTATGTGATCAAAAGAATACTTCGTTGCTGAGACAACACTTTTATTCTTTCTTTGTTGCAGATGCAACCAAACACCAAATGCAATCAAGCATAAATGAATCATAATTGCGTAGGCGAGTTGATTGCTTCCCGAACTCATTTCAAAATTAAAATTCATATGTGAAGTCAGTCTTCCACCGGCTCACGAGTAAAGAGCACTGTCGAATAAATACAATATAAATAATAAGTTGAAAAAATACAATAAAAAGATTTTTTTTAAACTAAAAGTATTCGAAGTGTTTAACTGGCGCCCAACGTGCTTGTAACCTAAATATAATATTCATAAAAGAGTCTCAAAAGTCATAATAAATAAATATAAAATATGACATTCAAATCGGTACTCAAGTGAAGTCACCCGAATGAAACTCTAAAAAATATATAACGTTCAATCGCCGTGTGTAGTGAAAAAAATGAATGCTCACAAATGATCATTCCATGTGTAATTGTTAAAACAACGATCACTAAAGTGAAATATTTAAAAGCCATTGAAGTATATGACATTTAAATAATAAATAATAAAAAAATAATAACAGTGTTAAAGGGCAGTATATTAAATATAACAAAAAGCCCCAACAAAAGTAATACTAGGCAAAGGGCAGAACAAAACAAGTCGAAAGCCCCAACGTGTTCGAAAACAGACGACATACTACATACAGCAAAACGAATATAATACTGGACAAAGGGCAGAAAACCAGTCGAAAGCCCCAACGAGTTCCAAAACCGACGCTAACAACAAAACGAGTTTGAAAACTACAGCAACAACAAGATGTTATTGTAAGTGCCATAATAATATGAATATTGTAAGCTAATAAATTTTTTTTTGAATAGAAAAGAAAAATCAAATTTTCTAATTTAAAGTTTTGAGTTAAAGTTTTTAAAGTTTTAAGAAATAATTAAATTTTGAAAAGTCAAACAAACCTGGAGGCTTTATTGAAAAAATTTAAAGAGTTAAGTCTTTCAAACACCATGCAGAACGAATTAACTATTGAGTTGATAACTCAGCTCATTGCCAATACAACGGCACCACTAATCAGTGAAATAAAAAAACTTAAACTAGAATTTGAGTCGAAAGACTCACAGGTAGTTGAGTACGAAACTCAAATTATCAACGAAGAAATAAAGTGCGATGAAGCACTAGATATAATAAAATCTCTCCCAGAATTTTCTGGAAAACATACTCAATATATAAGTTGGCGAGAAGCCGCTTATAACTGCATGTCCCTATATAAAATAGGAAGCAGAAAATATTTCGCAGCATTGACAATACTGCGCAACAAAATCACACAGAATGCCAACGATGTCTTAACCAACCACGGCACTGTGTTGAATCTCGAGGCTATAGTAGCTCGTTTAGATTTCGCGTACTCCGACAAGAGGCCGATACATATTGTCGAAGAAGAACTTAGTGTTCTTCGTCAAGGCAAGATGTCTGTTATAGACTTTTATAATGCGGTTAACAAAAAGTTAACCTTGCTAATAAATAAAACAATAATGACGCACGGGACAAACAATTCAATAACGCGAGAACTGAACACGAAAAGCAGAACATATGCTCTGCGCGTGTTTATAACGGGGTTAAATCCTCCGTTATCAAACGTCATTCACTCTATGTCCCCGGTGGATCTACCCAACGCCTTGGCAAAAGCCCAGGAGTTGGAATCCAATGAGCAAAGAGCTCTATTTACGGAAATATTCTATTCATATAGAAACAATAATAAAAACAAAACTAATAATAATAATGATATAAATAATATTCCCCAAAATAAAAAAAATAACCATAGCAATACCCTTAGATATCCCAAGCGGGAACCAAACTCAAGACAAATTCACTCTGGTTTTAACCAAAAACCAGAACCAATGGAAGTTGATCCTTCTACTCAAATGCAAACAAAATGGGGGCAAACAAATTTTAACCAGTCGCAAAATCTAAGACATAATCAAAACAATTTTGGGGTTAACCCGAACCAGTTCCAGTCGGAACAAAGGAAAACTTTCCAAAAACGAAATAAAAATAGTATTCAGTCAAATCAACCCCAACCAAAAACTCAAAGAATAAATAATATTAGTGAAAATCATTTTTTAGAAGATTGGGGGCAGTCGGACTGCCCTACCTATACAAGGTCGACAGAGAAACAAATAGAGAATTAAAAATTTTAATTGATTCTGGGGCCACCGCATGTTATATTAAAACAGGTGTGTTTCCCAATAAAAAAGAACTGACCAATTATAAGAGGGTTAAGACTGTCAACGGATTTTCCATAATAAAATATTACCATAATTGTCAAATCTTTGGTATAGACCAAATTTTTTACGAGATCGATAATCTAGAATCCGATCTCTTGATAGGATTTAACTTATTGAAAAAAATTAATGCTATTATAAACCTAAAAGATGGGTTTTTAGAATATGCCAATAAAAAAGAAAAAATATTCGACTGTAAAAGTATCGCCTCAAAAGAGGGGGTATATATCAATCAAAATAATAAAAATACCGCCTTGGAAAGGAAAATTTCTAATAAAGAAATAAATAATAAAAATACCACCTTGGAAAGGAAAATTTCTAATAGAGAAATAAAAAATAAAAATACCGCCTCGGAAAGGAATAATAAAAAAAATGAAACAGCCACCTTGGAAAGGAACTCAACTCATATAGAATATGAAAACAATTTTAGAATTAAAAAATATCTAGAATCAGTTGCCGATGCAACTTGTCATTCAACTTTTAGTGTATTCTCCGAAGAGGAACACAGAAATAATTTTATAGAAAACCCTGAATTATGTGGGGAGCGGGTCGAAATGCTGTATTTTAAAATGCTGTATGGTCAAAATACTGTATTATACTGTATGATACTGTATGTTCATAATACTGTATGGTTAATATACTGTATTTCAAAATACTGTATTTCAAAATACTGTATGATCAAAATACTGTAGTTCAAAATTCTGTATGCCAAATTGCTGTATATGAGCAAAACACTGTATCTCAAAAATCTGTCTGTAAAAATACTGTATTTTTGCATAATTCCATTCTTAAACTTCCATTCCTTTACTTGTTTTCCCTATCGATACATTCATTTTGAAGCAAAATAACATTGAACACTTAAATTTGCACAAACCTTTAAACATCTACTGAATGCATGAACGCGTGCTAGTTTTGACAGATTAATTTGTCTGTTGCAATTGCTCATGCAGTTGTTGATTATGATCAAAACAATTCATTTTAACATGTGAGAGAGATACATACATATAATCAAGAAGGAGAAAATGAAATAGAGAAAAAAGACGAAGATACCAGTTGTTTTGTTCTTGTTTTAATTAATTCTAAGACTAATGAATTATCATAGGTACATGTAATTGTTCAAGGAAGTATAATAGATTATTATGGTAAAAAAAAATTGTTGTTGTTTTCAAAATTCTGTATTTGAAATTGCTGTAATTAGGCTGAAAAATAAAAATTGTTTTGAGAATGTAAAAAAGTGCCGGCACTTTTTTACATTCTCAAAACAATTTTTATTTTTCAGCCTAATTACAGCAATTTCAAATACAGTATTTTGAGATACAGTATTTTGAGATACAGTAATTTGACTTACAGCAATTTGACCATACAGTATTTTGAACATACAGTATTTTGAAATACAGTATTTTGAGGTACAGTATTTTAAATACAGTATTATGACCCATACAGTATTTTGACCCTAACCCATTATGTGAGGAAAATATATCTCAATTAAGAGAATTTGTTATTAACACTATACAAAAAAGCCACTCCAATATAAACACAAGTTTACCTTTTCGAACTGACGTTCGTGCAAAAATTCGTATTGAAATAGATACTCCTATATGGAGCCGGCAATATCCTTACCCTCATTCTTGCAATGATTTCGTAAACGACGAAATAGAGAGATTACTTAAAGAAGGGATAATAAGGAAAAGTGTAGGACCTTACAATTCTCCCATTTGGATAGTTAACAAAAAAGGTTTTAATCCAGACGGAACTCGAAAAATGCGAATGGTAGTAGATTACAAAAAAATAAATAATCATACCATAGAAGACACTTACCCCATACCAGAAACAAGTATCATATTGTCAAATTTAGGTAGGTCAAAATACTTCTCAACAATAGACTTAGAATCCGGTTTCCACCAAATTCTGATGGATCCAAACGACATTGAGAAAACTGCATTCTCAATAAACAACGGGAAATATGAATTCCTACGTTTACCTTTCGGGTTAAAGAATGCTCCTCGAATATTTCAAAGAGCAATGGATGATATACTCAGAAATTACATCGGTAAAATATGTCACGTCTATATGGACGACATAATTGTTTTTTCTGAAGATTTAGATACACACCTTGAAAACTTAAAAACTGTCATCAACATACTTAAAAAAGCACATATGAAAATATCGCTTGAAAAATCTAGATTTTTCGAAACAGAAATTGAATTTTTAGGCTACATTGTAGCGCATAACATCGTCAAGACTGACCCCAAAAAGGTCGAAGTGATTGAATATTATCCAATTCCTACAAACTTACGCGAACTAAGAGGATTCCTAGGTGTCACAGGATATTATAGGAAATTCGTGGAAAACTACGCATTTATAGCGAAACCACTTACTAAATTTCTATCAGGAGAAAATGGTAGGACATCAAAACATATGTCAAAAAAAGTAAAAATAAATTTTAATGAATCTGAAATAGACTCATTCAATAATCTTAAAAAAGCTTTATCAAACCATATACAATTAGTTCAACCTGATTATAAAAAACAATTTACCTTAACCACAGACGCGTCCAATATAGCAATTGGCGCTGTACTGTCTCAAGAAGGCAACCCAATAACCTTCATTTCAAAAACGCTTAATTCAACCGAACGCAATTACGCAACAAATGAAAAAGAGCTTTACGCTATAGTGTGGGCACTAAAAAACTTGAGAAACTACCTTTATGGGGTTTCCAACTTGTTGATTATGACGGATCATCAGCCCCTATCATTTGCAGTATCGCCAAATAACCCCAATGCCAAAATGAAAAGGTGGCATGCCTTTATTGAAGAATTCTCACCTAAAATACAATATAAGCCCGGTACAACTAATAAAGTGGCCGACGCATTATCAAGAATAACACTACATAATATTTCTGATGTAGACTCTGAATTCGAGACAGAATCTGTTAATCTTGACGAAGTAGAAGAAAATGAAGTAGATATAGCAAGTACAATGCATTCTGCTGAGAGTCTAGACACTATCACAATTCCTGAAACAAAGAAACCCTTGAACCAGTTCAAGCAACAGATACTTATTCTTCATAAAGGATTTTCAACTATCCATGAGGCAATACATGTTTTTGGAAACACAAGACACCTCATAGAATTCGATAACGTAGACAATTTATTAATTATTCTTAAAGAATACTTAAAACCAAATCTTGTTACAGCAATCTACTGTACACCTGAAGATCTTTACCACATGAAAGAATCTCTCCTAAAAACATTTAACATTAAATTTTTCTACACCCGACATTTTGTCACAGATATTACAAATAAGGATGACCAGGCTATGATCATCGAACAAACGCATAATCGGGCACACCGAAATTATAAGGAAAATATTAAACAGATTAACAAATTTTATTATTGGCCAAATATGGTTAAGCAATTCAAAGAATATTCGAGAAATTGCGAAATTTGTAATAAACACAAATATGATAGACACCCCAAAAAAATTCCTATCGGCCATGCACCAATCCCTACCAGTGAAGGAGAAAACCTACATATTGATATTTTTTACGCACAAAAACTGAAATTTTTGACGTGTATCGACGCGTACTCAAAATACTTAACTGTAAGACTTTTAGATGATAAATCTGATATTGAAGGAAAAGTCCTAGAACTTCTCCAAATGTTTCCATTTGCTAAGCACATCACACTAGACAATGAGCCCAGTTTTACGTCTGCTCAATTTAAATCATTTATGATGAGACAAAATATTGAAATATTTTATTGTGACCCTCGGCATAGCACCACTAACGGTCAAGTAGAACGCGTTCACTCTACTTTAATCGAAATTGCACGATGTATCAAAGAAGAGTTTAAATTAATTAGTGATTTAGAAATAATTCTAAGGGCAACTCAAGAATACAATAGATCAATTCATTCTTCAACTGACCTTAAGCCGGTCGATGTATTATTTAACAAAATACATCATAATCATTTACCGGATAAATTATTTACTGTACAAAATAATATGCTTAGAACACATAACCAAAACAGAGTGCAAAAATCCTACCAACCAGGTGAAAAAATATTTGAAAAGAATTTTGGTGAAAGGAATAAATTAAAACACCGATATAAGAAACAAATCGTTCAACAAGATAATAAAAGAAATGTTGTTATAAATAGTAGGGAAAGAAAGGTTCATAAGGACAACATTAAATAATTTTAAGCGCATTATAGGCAACATAATCTTTCAGTAAACTAAAAAACTCCAATATTCAGTTTTTACAACGGTCCCCATGCTTTTATTACATAAACCATTTAATAAAAGAAAAATTTCTCTCAATTTTTTTTCTGTATTTCACAAAGCTTTTCCAAAAAACAGAGAGAAATAAAAAGAAGCTCTGAACGCAGAATCTATAAATAGAATAATGATTTTCAATATTTTTTACAGAAAAATATTACTACATGTCATTCTTGTACAATGGTTTAGTACATCGGCAGAAATAATAGAATACACCCATGATGACTACGTACTTATAAAAAATGACAATGCCCTTGTTTACGAAGACTTCGGCGAAATTTTTCATATTTTTAACATTTCATACTATGAAAACATATTAACAGAAGAGAAAGAAAAATTTCTCTCAAATAAAAAGAAAGTTTATTACACTCATGAGGAACACCTCGAGCTCGAATCAGAGCTCTCATTAATCGAATCAGTAATGCTTCAATTAAAAATAAATAAAGTAAAAAGAGGCATAAACGAGTTGGGAACGCTATGGAAATGGATAGCGGGTACTCCCGACCATGATGATTTCATAAGGATATCAAATAAAGTAAATGACTTAATAGAAAACAATAATATTCAAATGGTAACAAATACTGAAATTTTTAAAGAAATTAAAACACTTTCAAGCCTCATCAATGACATAATAGGTGCAAAATCATCTGTCGAAAAAATCATAAGAAAGCAAAGATTACGGCTCGCAGCCAGAGATCTTCAAATCGTTCTGGACACTATTGTCCTTGCCAAAGCAAACATCCTAAATACCAATTTTCTACATATTAAGGAATTGAAAGACATAATTCGTCATGAACACAAATCAGTAACATTAACCGATTTACTGGACGTTTCCAGGTTCAAACTTTTACAAAGAAAAGATTTAATAATTTTGTACATAAGTTATCCCATCATTTTGAATGAATGTTCACTGTATGAAGCCAGAGCCATCGCGCATAGCGATGGAAAATTGTTAATAGATGATAAGATTTTAAAATGTAATGATACATACTTTAACTCAAACAATTGTAAAAATGAATTAAACAATAATTTTTGTAAATTAAATCTGAATAGAACTTGTTTTACCGATATCTTAAATAAAATTAAGACTAATTGTACAAAAATCAAAGAAAAAAACAAAAATATAGAAGTAATTAAAGATGGAGCTATAATTATTTCAGGAAAAAATATTGTAGATAAAAAAGTTTTGAATGGCACCTTTTTAATAATTTTAGAAACAAACGTAACTATTAATAATGAATGTTACGACAATCCTACCGGAAAGATTATAGAATTTATAAAAAACTATCATTTTAAAGATTACGAAGTAATTGAGTATATTTCATCAAATGATGATGAGTTAAAATTTAGAAATATTAATTTTATAAATAAACTTTTTACACAATTTACCAATAGTTCAAAAACAAATAAAACAACAATTTTGTGTACCTTTATATTACTAACATTTGCCATATATAAAATATATACTTTGTACGGGCGACGGAAGCATGAAAACACTCTAAAAAAACAGGAAGAAATACTTTCTGCAATGTCTGATAAAATTCGAATCTTACAAATTCAGCTGAATCGGGACGATTCAGTTTAACAGGGGGGAAAGTTATACCACCCACTATACATTCAGTTCATTAATCAATTCCTAAGTAACAAATCCATAACTTCCTTTTTAAATTCTTTTTATCTAAAAGATACTTTGTTGCAATAGCAACAATCAATTTCCTGCAACACAGAATGCATTTCAGCATTATGTGATCAAAAGAATACTTCGTTGCTGAGACAACACTTTTATTCTTTCTTTGTTGCAGATGCAACCAAACACCAAATGCAATCAAGCATAAATGAATCATAATTGCGTAGGCGAGTTGATTGCTTCCCGAACTCATTTCAAAATTAAAATTCATATGTGAAGTCAGTCTTCCACCGGCTCACGAGTAAAGAGCACTGTCGAATAAATACAATATAAATAATAAGTTGAAAAAATACAATAAAAAGATTTTTTTTAAACTAAAAGTATTCGAAGTGTTTAACTTGCATGTCGTAATCAGCGAATGAGCTGAACTGATGTCGGCGTTTGGTGTGCCTCTGGAGACTCACACACCATTTACTTAAATTGAATGTCATACTTCGTCACTCACAAACATCATCATTCTCATTAATCGACATTCTCATCATTATGATCATTTAAACATGCATCATCACATCATTCACCCATTATCATCATACACATCATCTTTACACTCATCAGCGTAGTGCTGCAAGTGTAAACGTCCTAAAGCTAATTTATTTTTGTAAAACCGAATCATAAGAATGAAACGTTAATAGTTTTACCTTATCCCCAAATCTGCGCAAAGATCCACCGAATAGGGTAAAGTAGTTCATTTTGGTTTTGGTAGCTTTTCCTCCCTTTTTCAATTTTCAAAAGTTGTAACACAGAGAATTTTATCCTTCCCCTGACTCAGTAGAATATACAGTAAAGTAACTGGGAAAATGCCCAGAAGTATTATTTTCAACTTTCATGAACTTTCATTTTTCTCGGCATATTTTATGGGAGGGGTCTGATCTCGACTAATGAGCTGGATAAGTTTTGGGAACAAACCCCCAACAACTTTTTCAGTTCAATGTGATTGGAAAATTGTGCGAATGAAAGGTCTCACTGGAATTCGACAACGGAGGTACTTGTCAGCCATAAGGCTACATGTGCTAGAGAACCGTGACCGAAAACCTCGAGACACGATTGGCCGATTGTATGAATGTGTGGGTGAATTTGAAAGTCGAGGAAGGACAAATTGTCAAGATCAAGCACTTCTTGGTTGACCTAAAAAGCGACAAGTGGTTTTTCTTGCGAATTGCGATTTTGTTTAGAAAAAGTGAAAAGTGAAAATAGAAAGTTGGAAATATTGTTGATAGAAAGTGTTAGATAAAGTTAGAGAAATTTTGGAAATTGTTTAGAATCAGTGGAAGGAGAAATTGGAGAAGGAGAACTAGCAGAAATTGTCAGACAGACAAGATATAGAAAATTTGAAGGAGGAAGGAAAAGCAGGAGAAAAAGAAAAGATAAGTAGAGTGTTTTAGTTTTTGCATGTGTTGTCTAAGAAAATTTCGGTTGTTCTTTTCCTACGAAAACTCTCAAAATTGTGATACACGCGACCCTTTTTAATTTTAATAATTGTTCTCCGAATGGAATCGAAGCATTTCCAGTTGCAACACTAAATACCGCCATGCTGGTTTTCGAAATTAGCTGTTTTACGTCAAATGTGCAAGATCATTCACCTTTTTTTGCAAAACACAACTTCTTTCGTATATTAAGACGAAGAATTTATATTCCTCTCGGATTTGGTGATACCAAATCAACGAATTTCGAAATTCGTTCCACTCCGAATGGATTATGTGATAGCTACATCGGCAAACTTAGACTTTTTTCGATTACGATGGAATCTGTGATAGGGCTGAATAAACTTTTTATACACTGGATAACTACTTTCAGTGGGTTTACAATGGGATCTACTGTGATTAAAAGTTCTCTGGAAACATTTCCCATATTCAAAAAATTGGTATCTGCAATGATGCCCCTAAATTTCCTTACGGGATTTTAAGCGATCGTAAGCGAACCGCATTTGGCAAACTTATATCTCATTTTACTCGATTTGTTTCACATTCGCTTTTGTATGGTGATAGAAATAAGCACCAGCAATGTAAGGGCAGAAACATTTATAGGTCTTTTCGTTGACACAAAGCGTTTTTTGAGAAACCTAAAGTCACCCTGAATGTCAAAATGAGTGTTTTTTGAGCCCTAGGGTTGACCTAGGTTTTCCCTCAACTCGCCATAGGTTTTTGCGGTGGCGAGCTAAGTGCTGTCAAATGGCATATACATACTTTTTTTTAATGACAGGGATGTGTGGTGATTTGTGGTATAGCGTTTTTTGAAGACAGGAAAACCTGGGTCAGCCCTGGGGTGAGTTCAACGAACGAACCTTATGTTTGTTTATTATTTTTTATAATCATTAAATTTTTTTACGCGGGAAACAAAATTCTAATCGTCTAGCTACGATATTTTGAATATTTTTACGTTTTTAGAAGTTGAATGAATTTTTAGGTCCGTATTATGAGTAGCGAATCGAACGTTCGACTGGAAGCGAATGATTTAGAGAAACTCATTTATTGAAATTATTATCATTAAACTTCGTCCATTCTCTTATTTGACATACCTTAAATGTCGAAAAAAAAAGTTTTCTACAAAATTTTTGTTTCTACAACCTATAATACCTCTATAAAAGATGCTCGCAAAAACATTCGCTTCCAATCGAACGTTCGATTCGTTACTCATAATAGGGACCTTATGTTTCACATGTGAATCGTTCAAAAAATATTTAAAATGCGGTAATCCGGGATAATCTATCATATAGGTCCTTGAAGGTTCCCTTTGACTAAGGCCAACAAATATAAAATAGCAGAGTTGTAAACCAATAACCTGAAATTGGTACTTCAGGCAGGTGCGAGTCAGATAAATCTGTCACCATTTTGTTGTTTGATCCATTGCGATATCAGGAAACCATGCTTAAGTCCTTACGGAGCTGGTGCAAACCGCTCTTAATTAACTTAAAAATGGGTGGGAAAATGTGATTTGTGAAAGAAAACTCGCTCTTTTCACAACGAAATGAAATATTCCGCATCTAACAACTCCGTAAATTAATGGTATCCAATTCAACCCCACGTCAACAACTTGATTGGTTCTTATCAATGTGGTTTTAGACCAGAGTAGTCCACAGCCAGAAGAGTACGCATCGCGAGGCTACGATGGTTGGGCCACGTAGAGCGGATGGACCCAAACGCTCCGATTCGAAGGGTTTTCGAAAGTACATTGCAGGAAAATCGCGAAAGGGGAAGACCTCGTCTTAGGTGGCGCAATCAAGAGGAAGAAGTCCGACTTAGAGTGCAAAACTGGAGAGAATTTAACCACATGTTCTTTAGGACTATGGCCCTTATTGCGAGTGTCGTTTGGTTGTCGATACACGACGGTTGTCGATAGTCGAACATCGGAAATAAAATTTGGTATTGCGTATTCTTATTGTTCGATACTTTCAATTTTGAATTCGGTCGTTATCGTCTGTATTTTTGCGTTCGACTATCACTGAAACTAACTCAAATGTCAAACTATGGGATTTATTCACAATGGCTACTTTCAATATTCACAGTAAAAGAAATGCCTGTCGATAGAGAAACGCAATACCAAAATTAAAATTTATCGAAGCTTTCGACCCTTGTCGTATCGAATATTGGGCGACACTCGCAATAAGGGCCTATAGCTATGATGAAAAAATAGCGGCCACTTTCCGAAAACTAAAAAAAAAACACATCTTTTTTGCCCAAAAAAAAGTTATAGCTACTTAAACTCGTATGATAGTCATAAGGAACAACATGTGGTTAAATTTTGTCAAGGTTTGAATTATTTCGGAAAACCGTTATTCCGAGAAAAACGCGTTTAAAGTTTTCCTTAAAGAAAAATCGTCATATTTAAGGGCTCGGGTAGCTATTTCCCTAGCTGCATCCAAAAGTAGAGTAGGCTGCTCGGATCTTTATAAAATTTTAAAATAACACTTTTTAATAAGCAAATTATTTAAAAATACAAAAATTGTTTTTTTTTTTGAAAACTGTAAAGAGGTTAGAACATTTTATGACAAACAGAAATTACAAAGAAATTTTTATTTTTTTACTCGGAGTTCATTGAATTTATCAAAAAACACTTAAAAGGCTCAGCTCTAAAAATTGTCGTTCCGCTAAGGGCCCGTGTTGCAAATAGCTGTTTTCTTATCTTAACGTTACAATCGGCCCTATGTAGTTAACCGTTGGAGCGCAATACTCTCCGATTTCTTGCGATTCGGGGCATTTTTGCTTCGTGGTAGTTCTCCGATCGGCCGATTCGACGTTTTCCGATAAGTTTTTGCTGCGGAAAGTTTTAGTTTTGGGAATGCAATGCGTTGCCGCATTTGTGAAAAATTTCTTACAATGAGAACTACTTCGAAGCAAAATTGAATCTCCGAAAAAGGATGCGTTGCGGAGAAAACTCCGCTCCGACGGTTACCTCGATAGGGCCGAATATCGTTTCACGATAGCCACTGTCATTCATTGCTCTTTTTTTTTTTTGTAGTGTTGACTTTTCGTGAATCCATTGTCTCCTGGTTCATCATTGGTTTATTACGTGGCTATTGTTGTTTTGGGTTTCACATTTCATAATTCGTTATACGGACCCAAGTACGACAGTGGACTTAAGAAACACTTTTGTCAATTATGAAAATAGCCCCTCAGTCATTATCAACGTGCACTGATTGTCTCTCGCTGTGCGACCCTGCTTTTAAGTTATTTCTAATTACTAAGCCGTTCTTGGAAGAGGACACTGATCATAAAATTTATTTCAAATACAAAATGGTATTAATGCATACCCAAAATAGCACGAAGGAGTATTCACATGTACTAAAGTAAATAGTACGTACTAGACGGTTTCAATTCATGGCAACTCATAACATAGACCTGGTAACTAAGGTAAACTAAACATTAACAACAAAATATTTCTGAAAATTCACAAACAGTCCATACCTTAGGGTGTGATTTCTTTTTGATTTGTATTGCCAAATAAAATGGAAAATATCAAATGGTTAGAAGTTCAATCGAATCATCCTGATCAACTAAACACTTTGCAATCATGCCTCACACTGTGCGACTTAAAATGTGATAGTTATGTTCGGCTTGTTGCAGTAGATATACCGAAACAAAATAAACAAAAGTCTAGGTTGAAAGTTTTCAAAGGCATTGCACTTGCAGTTGAACAGGGACTTCCTGGAATACCTTCAGCTATTGAAAGTCTCTATATTGACGAATCAGAACCCAAAACTCCCAGTAAGTCTTGATTCTTTACAAAAAAAAAGATTAAAATTGAAAAACTGTACCTTTATAAAAGTTCTCGCTGTTGCGATTGGAGAATCGATTTTATTTTATCGGAATATGAAACCATACTTCAAGTACACTCTCCCAGCAATGGAAGTTGAAAATCAGGAAAAAGAAGTATGGCGCAAGTTACCCGTTGAACGGGCCGAAAATCAGGAGATACTAATTGAAAAACTGAAGGCCATGGACAGAATCCAGTTGACGAGAATGTCTCAAAAGCTGCTTCAGCTTCCGACTCAGGAACGACATGTTGGTGAAGTACTTTTGCCTGTAAGCTTTGAATTACTTTTCCTTTTAAATTTCAAGAACTTTATTGTGGAACATACTGACATGCCATTGGAAAAATTTTCCACAATCGTCGCAATGGCTGCCCTGCAAAGAGTGTCAAGTGACACCAACCCACCTTCGTGTTTAGTTCTGGCAACAGAGCATGGGGAAATTTTTATTTTGGATACCCACGGATTCGGGACCTTATATCAGGTTAAATGAGTGTTTATTAAAATTTTTGTGGTCTGTACACTTTACATTCCAACGCTTCATTTTTTAGGCTAGGACCTGCTCTTATGAGACGACCCCAAGCTTGATGAGCGTCCATGGACAATACGAATCAGAGTTTTGTATTGTGATAGCAACGCGTAATGGTGCTGTTCATCTGCTTCGAAAATCCTGGCTGGAGGGAAAGGAGATTATAAAATTGAACTACCCGCTAGCAGGACTTGTTTTGCTGCCAATCGATGAAACCATTGCTGTAGCTGGAATGGACAATCAATTGACATGCTATTCAAAAAAGGGAAAACAACTCTATACTTATGCACTTGGAGCGACTCCTATCTGTATGATACCAATCTGCTTAGCTCATTTGGGAATTACAATGGTGTGTGTTGCTCTGGTTGGAGGACTTGTTCAACTGTTTATACAAAAATATGTGGTGGATGAGTTTAAAATGGAAAGCACAGTCATGGCAATGATTTTCGGCCGGTTGGGCCAAGAGGAGTATGTGCTGACACTAATTACAGAAGACGGAAAAATGTTTGTAAAGATCCTCAAAAGAAGTGCATCTTTTGATCCATTAGGTGCCAGCGCAGGGGCAACCAAAAAAAATGATGATACCAATGCGAATAAAATATCTTTCCTCGATAAGCCGAAGAAAAGTTCTATTTTCATTGAGCAATCGATTAGAGAAAAGCTTAATGCAAAAGGTAAGACATGCTTCAGTAAGCAGCTTGGATAGTTTACTTATTGATTTTGGATTGCAGCTACTTATGGAAGCTTTCAAGTAGAGTTATGGCGTTTAAGACATACAGCCGCTCGAGCAACTGTAGAAGCAATTAACTCGGCAGAAAGTATGATATCGGGTGATGTGGCCCACGCACCGATTAAAGTTGCGGCTGAAGTGTGCGGTGCAGGGCCTGTGTTTCGCTTGTTCTTAACAATACAAAATCTGTCGTCTTTTAAAGTCGCTACAAATTTAAGAGTTCTGTTTCATGCAGATCGACGCCACTATAAGATAGCGAAATCATCAGCCTGTGTAAGTGTTAATAGCCAGTAGCAGTAGGTTTGTTCGTTGAAGCAATGAGTGTGTCCTGTGGTCGATACAAAGCTTTTTTTGAAAAACCTCAACTGAGTGATTTTTGAACCCTAGGTTAGCCCTCAACTCGGCCTAGTATCTCTTAGTTTTTGCTGCAGCGAGTTTAAGTAATGCACAAAATTGTCAAATGACAGGGATGAGCTGTGATTTTGCGGCTAAGCGGTTTCTGAGTAGTGAAAACCCAATTTTCTTTCAAACTCATCGGGTTGTCAAGAAAACTTGGGTCAACTTTAAGTAATGGGCAACGAACGAGGAAAAGACACTTGTCGGGTTTAATCTTTTAAAAATGTTTTTAGAAACTCCAATAGTAATTTTTTTTTTTTACAAAATTCAATACACAAATTCATAATAGGGCAATTCACACTTTACAATTAGTTGGACAGGCTTTGGGGTCTATACGACCAATCTTGGATAATGTAAACTCCCAAGCGATCGCTTGTCCGATGTGTTGAATGGTATTCAAATATTTTTCATAATTTTGATTTAGAAGTTGGTCTGAATTCAAGTCTGATAGATCTGAACGCAAACTACAACCAACATCAACAGACCAAGTCTGTCCAACTAATTGTGCAGTGTGAACAACCCTAATTAAACTTTTATACTCATGTCTTACATTTATTTCAAAATGTACTCAAATTAAATTTTGTATCTCTTCAGTTGCCAGCTATTCTGCCAGGAACTCCATTGAAAATTGATGTTGAGGTTGAAGCCCTTGCTGCTTCGGACGAGGGACTACCACCGCCGCTCACATTGGCAACAGAAAATTCAATAGTGCGAATAATTGTCAGTAAACTTAATCAAAGCAAGCCACTCATAGCTGCTATTATCACAATGCCAAAGCCAGAAGTTGGTCCGATTGGTTAAATATCAAAATATGTACAATTGTTAATAAATTAATTGAATTAATCTTTTTTTTACTTTGAAATGTTTTACAATTGTGTAAATGTGTTGTTTACATAATGTGGAAAAGTGCAAAAGTGAAAAAGAAAAGAGTTTAGGGGAGGAAGGGAGAAAGATGAAATTTCAGTCGCTATCCAGATATCATCAAGTAACTCCTAAGTTTTCTTCGAACAAGGTTGCTCCACTTATAAGTCTAATAGCTTATGGAATTCCCATAGACGTATAGCGTGGATAAAAAATTGTCCTTCGGAAATGATGAAATTATAGTGAATGGTAGCGAGATTTAGAGCTCTGCAAAATTGAGTCAAACGGATCCTGTTGCACAGATTCATTGATTGATTTTTTTTTTTTAAATTAATAAAAATTTCAAATCTTAAAATTTTCCAAATGTTAATATGCAATATTTCTTAAACCAACTACGACTTCTTAACCCTTTCGGGACGCAATTCAAGTTATAAGGTTACGGAATTTTTGCGTGTTTTAATAAGTTAAGAAGGAACCTTAGAAGTATCAATCAAAAAAAAAAAAAAATCGACATATTTTAATGACGTTTGAACCTGCTGGTGCACATATTTATGAGTACCATCCGTCCTGAAAGGGTGAAATTTAAAATTTCGTCAAAATCATGTCAGCCATTAACGAGAATGTCGGTTTTGAAAAAAACAGTACTATAGGGGGTACCGATTTTAGACTTTTTCCAAAAAAAATTTTAACATCATAAGAAAGAAAAACGAAAAATAATCCTTCACCTTCACATAAAATTTGATCGAAATCGTTAGAGTCGTTTTCGAGAAAAATAAGTACTATCATTAGGTTGTATGGCAGGTACTGTTATTTCAAGACCTGGAGACCCAATCCCAAAAACTTCTTTGTTGGCTGCCCTACAGACCCTAACTTCAAATTTTGAAGAAAATCGGTCTAGTGGTTCAGGCTGTAGATTCATAAACGGACATACAGATAGACAGAATTGTAGGACCACTTTTTTCGTGTTCTGTCGTCGTTATGTCATGTTTAGCTGTTATCTCAAAATTGCAAAGCTTGCCTTATAAATGGTCCGCCATCTAACGTTTGTTTTTTTTCAACTAGTGCTTTAATGGTTTTAATGGTAACACTTAGCTCATGTCTGATTTGACAGATTTATTCTTCCGCTGAACGAATATAGTTGTGTATTCGCTTGAGCAACGATGGGAAATATTGCGACATTACTTTGAATTTTCTATGCCGATTTTGCCAAAAAAAATCATCTTTTCAGATGAAGCTCATTTTGATCTTGGCTAGTATGTAAACAAGCAAAATTGTCGCATTTGGGCACAGAAAACCCGCACGCATACATTGAAAAGCCGATACACCCAAAACGAGTCACTGTTTGGTGCGGATTTTGATACAGAGGCATTCTTCGAAAATGAGCAAGGAGTGGCCGTTACAGTCAATGGCGATCGTTATCGGGCCATGTTGAACGAATTTCTGTTCACAAAAATTGAAGAGGAGGATCTTGGCAACATTTGGTTTCAACAGGACGGCAGGTCCCAGCCAATAAGTTAGGGTGCTTGAATGGAACATACTAAATGCACAAAAAAATAAAACGATCTAGTTTCAGAGCTTAAAAATTGTTATATTCTTGGTGCTTTTTGGTATAATCTTTTTTTTTTATTTTAGTTGTTTCAAATGCTAATTTCAGCAAAAAAAGTACTCATACACCACAGTAACCGTACTGTGAAGAGCGTGCCATTTAAAACTATGTCCATCTTTTGGACAAAATATAGAAAATGGAGTTGCAGTAGAAAAATGTTTTTGAAATAAAAGAAAATAAAAACATTTCATAAAGTATTTCGGAGTGATTTCTTGTGTTTTCCTCTCTCTCTCTCGGAACTTTGAAATCGGTTTTGGCTGTCGGAGCTGCTTTTGATTTATTTTCGGAGCTATTTACGATAATGATTTGATATTATTTTGGGTATTGCCCGCTTTACGTCCCGTGACTGCCAATCAGATGAGTTTCTCAAGTCGATCCATTTTCTAAATAAATTTGAGCTATTTGAAGAGGTTGTTCTGGCTACTTATTATGAAATGCATAACAAAACAAAAACAGTATGGAAATAAAAAAAGTATAGGGTGGTGCTACAGAGCGAGGAGTCCTGGTAGCGCATTTCTCACAACCATGATTTGTGAGGGAACGGAGAGGACCTACAATTTTCATGGCAATGAATTTATTATCGGAGTACATTCCAGTTCTTCGCGAAAGGCGAAAAGCGCGAAAAAACATTCTTGCTTCTGGGTAATAGGCAGACATGCTAGCCACGGTGCAATGCAATAAGACCCGCGGCAATAAGACCCGTGGGTCTTATTGCCCAAGGAAATGGAAATAACACCTACGGGCTTTGTTTCCACATTGAAGAGGCAATAAGACCCACCAAAAAAAAGAATTAAGGCCCATGTCTTTTGTTGCCATTTTGAAGCAGCATTTATATGAGTCTGATGAACATGGGATCTTAAAATTAGTTTTCCTTCTTAGAAAGGGTGAAGAACATAGTGGATGCGCTAAATGCATATATTCTTTTTATTTGAAGGAAACAACATTTTGAGGTACCGAAAAACAAAGCTCCAAAATTTTGAAACTTATTTCAGCTTTCCATGGATATGAATTCATAGCTCACGTTGTCTCCCACTTCGTGACATAGGACATATGATGGAAACTCAGTCCACTTTCTTTTGCGCACATAATAACTAAATCTACTTTATTAATGTTTGTTGTGCTTTAAGCTACATTCTCCTGTTCTGTTCGTGTGAATTTTTTATGTTCAACCCCAAGCCCGTACTACTTGCAGGGAAATTTCGTTAGCTTCGCTTTGCTTTTTACTCACGGATAGAATAACGAAGCTAAAAGCGAAGCGGAAAAAATTTTCTCAAGGGAATATGGATGTGTGGTGTAAAAATAAAAATTCGCGCGAATTTTCCATACTTCATTGAGAAAATTTTTTCCGCTTCGCTTTTAGCATCATTATTCTATCCGTGAGTAAAAAGCAAAGCGAACAAAATTTGCCTACGTGTAGTGTAATACGTGCCTGCGGTTGAACTTAAGAAATACGCGCGAATTGGCCGCGGTAAACACATAGTATGATTCATAGTTCCATAGATATTTATTATGTACGTGTGTTCCTCTTTGGTATGTCATAACCCACAATCAGAGCATGGACTTATGTCAAGTGGAGTTACGTCCCTGTGCAAGTTTATTCACATTGAAAATAAGTTTAAGTGCAAACGGTGAGACTTCTTTCCATTACGAAATGGTATTTAAGTTCGCAGAAAAAGGAACTAAGGCCCGCGGCTGTTACTGCCATTTCATCATGGAAATAACCCCCGTGGGCCTTACTTCCAAAACAAAGAGGAAATAAGACCCGCGGGTCTTATTGCCGTTGGCCTTATTGCACTGCACCGCTAACCACCTCGCAACGGGTATCATAGTAAATATCACTAACTTAAAAATGTAAATCTCTAAGTAAAAAAACGGGGTCGACTGGGTCGCTTGAACTTGCGATTACTAAATACAATATCAATATCTAAAGGCTGAACACAAAGTTTTTCATATTATGTTTATTGGTACAGGGTTGCCAACTACACATTAATAATGAAAATTGAATGAAATCGCCTAAGATATTGAAAAAAATTTAATAAAATATTCAAAAGTTTTTTAGCGAAAATATAAAAACAACATTTTCTTGCAGTTCCTCCTGCTTACATAAACGCTGAAAATATATCACTAAACAAAATTTGCTAGTTTATTTACAGAGAGCAAACTATATGTTTTTCTGAAGGTTTTTTTTTTGTCCTGAATTCAGATTTAACCTCAGAATGGCTCAGTCACGTTTTTGAGATATAAAGCCTTCAAAATCGAGAAAAACAAGTTTTTGCTATTTTGGAGCCTATGTGCTAACATGCAAATAGTTTTAGCCTGAAAACAAACCATTGCTTTTACAATAGCCAAATATGCGCTGAATGCAAATCTGGCCTGTTGCATAAGCTCAACTCGCCATATAAATCTAATAAATTTAACATAACTTTTTGAGCTTTATCCTTTTAACTTGAGACTTGAAAGTATGTCTGCAACTCAAAGAGAAAAGTTATTAGTAATTAAAATAAACCTTATACAATGTGATATAAATATTTTAAATTATTATTCATTTCTTGAAATTCTATAAATTATGGAAACTTTCTTGAGTGCACTTTGCGTTTGCATGTCTTAAAATCATTCGCTATAGGGGTAACATACGCGTATGTTCATGCAGTTCTGAACGGCAATTATTATATAAAGAAAAAGTTTCAATCACTGACAAAAGTGTCTTTCGACTATCGCTGCGTTGAAACCTAAACTGGGAAACCATTTACTTGCAACCATCTGTGGATGAGCAAATACAGTTTTTTACAGAAAAAATCAACCATCTGTTCAATATTTGCGTTCCAACTAAAACTATCACTGTTCGTACTTTCGTAGTCGTCGATGTTGATGGTTTAGTTACAGGATCGAACAACTGATCTCAAAACGAAACGATCTTTTCAAGAGATGGAAACGTTTTCGATTTTCTTCTTTTTATGAAGACTACAAACAACTTCGAAATATTGTTAATAAAGAAATCAAGAAGTCAAAATGCAATTACTTTAAGTCTAAGTTTAATGGTTTGTCGTCAAAACAATTATGGCGTAATGTCAAAACCTTAGGTATAATTAATAAGCCCAGCAACTGTAACATTGAGTGTGACCCCAATGAATTAAATAAATTGTTTGCTAGTTCTTCTTTTCAAAATGCAACTGATCAAAATAGTATTTTTCTCCACACTTTAATTTTGTGAGTGAACATTCAAATGGATTTAATTTTCGATGCATTACCGACTTCGAAGTATTAAAGTCAGTTCTTGCAATTAAATCGGAGGCAGTATAGGATTGGACGAAATTCACCCAAAGTTTTTAAAGCTCATCTTACCCCAAGTTTTGCCCTTCCTCACACATATATTCAATTCCATTTTAACCACCTCTTCTTACCCTTCTATCTGGAAAGTTGCCAAAATTATCTTTTTTCCCAAAAACTCAACTTCAAATTTCGTGGAATATCGGCCAATTTCAATTTTACCTTTTATATCGAAGGCTTTTGAGAAAATAATGTTTCAACAGATCTCCATGTTTTTAACGGAGCACAAGCTTTTATCTTTAATTCAAGCGGGCCTCAGACCAAAGCACAGTTGTCTGACCGGTGACCGCACTTTTGAAATTAGTGGATGATATTCGTCAAGAAATTAACAATGAAAATGTTTCGACCTTAGTGATGCTTGACTTCTCAAAGACCTTAGACCCTGTGTCTCATGAGATTCACCTGAGAAAACTGAATTTGAATTTTCGTTTTGAAAGAACCGCGGTTGCTCTTATTCAAAAATATTTGCAAGGAAGAACTCAAGCTGTGTCGATCAAAAACAAGCTTTCCGATTTTTTGTACACCAACGCCGGTATTCCACAGGGCTCTATTCTCGGGCCCCTACTATTTTCGTTATTTATAAACGATCTTCCTGATGTTCTAAGGTCTTGTAAGGCGCTTATGTACGCAGATGATGTCCAATTGTACTACAGCTACCTTGTCATGTCAACAAAGATCTCTCATCTGACAAGAAATGTTCTCTGAAGAATCCTTGCATCCCAGCAATCCCAAATGGGAAACTTTAATTGCTATCTGATGTTTTTCCTTTCGACCAAATGAACTGCACCTGCTACTGCAAATAACATCGACAAGTAGGACAGATTTTGTAATAGCATTGGCTTATAATGAGGAAAAAAACAACAATTGATTGCAACATTTACATAATGTCCAAAGCATACAATGTAGCTTATGAACCTTTCCACACCGATGCTACTGATTCTTGTCTCAACCATCGGGACAGTAATGTAAAAATAAACAAATTAAGTCTAGAAATTATGTAAACTTGTAGAATGTACATGAGTTCAATCACGCTAATAACCGGATCAAGTTCAGACGCTGGTATGAATTTCTATCTTCGCACAGCATCGCTAAGCTTTACAGTCCAGTTCTCTATGAGTATGTGTTCAACAAAGCCTCACTAATTTTTGCCTATACCACCCAACTGCGCATTTTAAAATTAATGATATTCATTTGCAGATCTCTAACTGCCATAATAACTCATTTAATCAGCATGTATACAAGTGACGATAAAAGAAGCCTGTTTACAACCCGAAGGCCGTTCTATGCACATATTCGCATTGGTGTTGTGCTCCTTCCTCGAACACCACCAAGGCACACAAAGAACATGCAGTTGCATTTGCATTCATTAGAAAAATCAGAAGAAAATAAAATTGATTTTAAATAATCGCGCAAACTCTGCGTAGAGATTTAAATCAGATCGCGACTTTGGCTCAGCATAAATGTTAATTAATTCCAATTACCCAGCCAACACCACGATCTGGATTTACAACACAGAAAAAATACTCTTAAAGCTTAGAGTAGACAATACACGTGCCCACGTTTCAACCCCGCCAAGCACCGATGAAAAGACAAAGTGTTGAACGGTTTGTTGATTTGTTGGATTATTCACGCTCTCAGGCTTCATAAATATTGATTAAAAAAAATATTTTTAAAAAAGGCAGAAAAAAAAACAAATCACACACATTTTAAAAGCGAGAATTCAGTGGGTGATTGGATGCATTATGCAAGTTATTATACTGATCTGTATACGGTCAAGATCGCTGGTATGCTATAGAACAACTAGACCGATCGATGGTCAATATTTAAGACTAAGTATATTGACTAGCATTTCTGGATTTGGATGCGGACTTGTTTTGAAGTTGCTTTTCGATATTCACTTAGAATACAATTAAAATTCTTGACACAAAATCGTGGTGTAGATGGAAGCATGACATATTCTGTGGGTTATTCCAGTTATAAGCTGGCCGCAACTGTGTGGAGGAGGGTATTTGCCCAAGGATGCTTGATGTGTTTTTGTGCAGATCTTTCCGCAACGGGCATTTTTTGACGGATTGTAATTATGATTTCTTTTATCATGATCGAGGTAATTAATGATTGAACATTGTAAGTGAAACAATAAGAGTAATGAGGGAGATCCTATAGATGTCAAGAAGTTTTGCGTGCAAAGTTAGTAACGTTCAAGACAAGAAGTTATACAAAAAACAGCACTCGAAATGCAAAGTATGTGAAAACAAACCTTAGCTATTTTTAAACTAGATATCAATCACATCCGCCAGAGATTGAAACCCATTTCCAAATAAGAAAAAATCATCTCAATTGAGCAATAGTAAATTGTCTCAGAAGCGTCTGCCAAAACATAGTTTGGTTTGATAACATCAATATTAGGTTTTCAGATTCAAACCAATGCAAACGTTCGCGTGTCTCCTGACAAAACAAAATCTTTCAGGTTATATCAATGAATTATTTGTATCAATGAGAACTAGAAGTATATATATTTATTTATTTATTTATTTATTTCATTGATCTATCGAGTTTCCTCTTACAGATTGCTTAAAACTAAAGTAGTTATGTAACTTAAAGGCTTCAATTCATAATTACATTTTCATTTAATTGTAATTTAAATATATTTCTTTCAAGACTTAAATCTAAGTTAAAATTTAGTTCATTAAATAGCCTCATACTTCTAGAGAAAGGTTCATTAGAGCCATAATTACATCTGTGCAGATGGATATAAAAAAAATTTCTTGGTCGAAGATTTCTTCCCGGGACATAGATATTTAAAAGACTAAGCAAACCGGGACATTTAATATGATAAGACAATATCATATATCATAAACAAACATTACACAATTTACAAGGCGACGTTTTTCTAAAGAAGCTAGACCAATCAATGCACACCTAGTAGAATAGCTGGGCATTTCTGGTAAGTTCCATTTTAGTTGTCTTACCAAAAATTTTGTAAATAATTTTTGAATTCTTTCGATTCTATTTCTTGAGACCGTGTAATTCGGATCCCAAACCACTGATGCATATTCTAAATGAGGGCGAACCAGTGAAGTAAAACAGCTTTTATTGCATAAGGGTTAGAGAATTCAGAGCAATTTCTCTTAAGGAATCCTAACATAGAGTTTGCTTTTGCTACGATAAAATCAAAATGTAAAGAGAAATCAAGCTTTTCGTTAAACACTACTCCAAGATCTTTCACTTCAAATAATCTATCTAAAGAAATATTTGTAATGCTATAATGATATAGAATGGAAGTATGTGATCTAAGGAAGGACAAGTTCTTACACTTTTTTATATTGAGTGATATATAGTTATCTTTACACCATTCAACTACTTTATTAATATCATTTTGAAGATTAATACAATCATTACTACTTTTTATAGTTGAAAACAGTTTGAAATCATCTGCAAATAATAACCCCGTCGTATATTGCAACACTAGCGGTAGATCATTTACATAAATCAAGAAAAACAAAGGTCCAAGATGGCTGCCTTGGGGAACACCGGATGACGCAGTTATTACTTTTGAAACACAGTCTTGAACTTTGACACTTTGTTTTCTATTAAGTAAATAGCTGGAAATCCACTTAAGGAAATTTGAGTGAAATCCAAAGTTTTTTAGTTTTAGTAGAAGCATAGGTATACATAGACTATCAAAAGCTTTTTGAAAATCCGTATATATAACATCAACCTGAAAACCTGATTCTAAAGCATCCGAGACATAATTTGTAAACAATGACAAATTTGTAGTTGTCGATCTTCCACTAACGAATCCATGTTGAAATGGAGATATGTTTTCTTTTATGTTGTTACTATTAGTTCAAACAGCTTTGGTATCGCCGAGAGCTTAGAAATAGGACGATAGTTTTCTATCTTATGTTTCATTCCCGATTTAAAGATAGGACTTATATACGAAAACTTCCAATCATCCAAAAAAATTCCAGTTGAAAGGGACAAGTTGAAAATTTTTTGAAGCGGCTCTGCTAATGAGAGGCAACATTGCTTTAATAGCGTGGAGGGAATCCCATCAGGACCAGCGTTGTAGCTGGAGTTTAAGGTTGAGATTCCTTCAGTTATATCATTAAGAGACAAAAAAAGGTTTCCTAAATTCATGTTAGATGAAGGAATAAGCACTTCTCGGGTATCGGGAATAACAACATTAGAGTGATCTACATACACGGACTCAAAAAAGGAAGCAAAAAAATCGCAAGTCATTCTCAAATCAGTTGATGTTTGATTATTATACTCCATGTTACTTAACATACCAGAAGTTTTCCTTTTAGAATTTATAAAGGCCCAAAAAGTTTTTGGATTTCTTGTAATCTGTGTTTGAATATTCATAATAGGTACGTTCGAGTACTTTGTGCACCAAAATCGGCCGTCAGAAAATTTTTAAGGAGTGGGGGTAAAATTTCTCTGAGAGCGATTGATGTACATAAAAGTACTCGAACGTTTTCTAGACACAAAAGCTACACACATTTAAACGTCAACGTGATCTATGAACCGAATTCATCCATCTCTACACTAGCAGTTACATCTCAACATCAAACAGACTCAAAAGAAAACATAATTGTCTAAAAACCGACAATGACAGGTGGCTACCTTTAGAAACATGCCGAGTCTCCAGAAATCTTTGGCCAGATATTTCCACTTGTGGCTGCACCCCCCATCAAACCTAACCTAACCTACATCTCAACCGTGTGAGATACTAAAAGTCTAGAATTCGTTTTTTTAATTATCTTTTATTTAGTCACAAGCTGAATTGGTTATTGCCAACAGATGCATAATAGATAGTCCCCAACCGGTGTCGGAGTTGGTAAAACTTTAGGCCTAAATTTTTCTCTAACTGCATCATTATAATCTTCACGGTTCCTTGCTATTTCAATGGCCAAGAATTGGAAACGAACAACAAGCAATGAGTTTTCAGGTGGAATTCCTTTGAAGGCTCCGATTTTAGGAGAGTTCCATAGACAAAGTCCTCTAGTTTTTTTAATTTTCTATAAACGCTCTCCATTTGGTTTTTTGTTCAGGGGCCTTGAGGTCGTCCTCCGTAGTCACATCGATTGTTAAATTTGGAAAATCTTGTCCGATTGTTGTGTAAATGATGTCATCAAATGGAGACAGTTTTACAATTTTTGGATCAATGTTGGAGAGCTTCAAAAAGTAGACATTAGACATTGGAACCTTGAACAATTTTGAAAAAATTTACATTAAAGTACACTTCCGCATGTTCCATTGCTTTCATAGCCCACATTTCTTCGACAAGGCCATCGTTTTCAAACTCTTAAACCGGTCTTGGTAGAACGTCCTAGATATTTTTAGGTTTTGTCTTGTTGATGATACGTATGAACTTAAATGTGAAGTCCGATATGCAATACCAACACTAAAAGGTTATTATAAACTATTTCACAGTAGTCCAACGACTTAGATATAATTTGTTTTATTTAAACTAAGATTTTAGTTAATTTATTAGCTACTGAAAACCAAAATAATTCCTTCCACATCGCACAAAAAATATGAAATGTCAAAAAAAAAATGTTCACACATTTCTGCTCATAGAAATTTCTTCGGCTAGAATGTGTAGCATGCAGTGCTGCCGTTTCTACTGTCATGACAGTAGACTACTGTTTTTTCACTCTAAAAAAGTCCAATCTACTGTCTCCTGTTACCAAGGCATTTTTTTCAAAATTCTACTGTTTTTCTGACTTTTCTAACTATTACATTGAATTTTTTAAAAAATGGCTAACAATTTCATTTTGCCAGATAAATTAAATATTTCTGTTGGTATTTCAGATGCTGAAAATTATAAAAACTTGCCTCAGATTTATTTGGGGGCCGAATGTGAGGAATTTTTAAGAAAATCGGGAAAATGCTTTAAATTTCTACATTAAAGGATGCAGTGAAATAAAAAAACGTTTTCCAATAGATAGTTAACTTTTTCAACAGTTTCAATTTGTAGATCCTTGTATAGCTCTTAATTTAAACAGAACACAAAACTTGAATTCTTTGCACATAATTTGTAATCATTTTTCAAAATTGATAAATACAGTTGATCTTTTAAACGAGTGGCATAGTTTGCCTACGTACTTTTAAGAAGAAGAAAGACAAAAAGTAACAGACGCAGGTATTGAAGAATTTTGGAACATGATTGCAGGTATCAAAGATTACAACGATGAACTAATTTTTAAAAATATCTTTAAATTGGCTGAGATTGTTTTAAGTTTGCCACACTCAAATGCAGAATGTGAGCGAATTTTCAGCATTGTTACCGATGCAAAAACAAAAAAACGAAACTGTTTAGGGAATAAGACTCTCAATGCAATTGCTGTCATAAGATCGCACTTAAAAGAAGATGATTTGAATTGTACGGCATTCCAAATTACGGAAACACATTTAAATTTTATGAAAAATCAATGAAAAAATATGTGATTATATTTTAAATAATAATTTCAACTAAAAGACTGATATATTATCTTATTTTATTTTAGTTTTTAATTCTTTTTTGATTAGTAAGCCATACATTTAAAAATATGCAATTGTGAACATGAAATTTTTTTGTTAATTTTTTGGATAATTTTATAAGTTATTTATCTGTTTGCTTTGAATAATAATTAAGTTTTGTTTTGAAAAAATAAATAAAAAATAAATAAATGAATTTCCAGTTTAGTTTGGTGAGACCAAACAGAAACCTTAGAATTTTTTTCATTTTGTAATGTTGATGTATCGAGTTTTCAACTCTCTGCATAGCATTCTTAATATACAATTTAGGAGAAACATTGCTAAATCTTTATTTGACTTAAGGTGATGCCAGCACGTTATTGATAAATACCGACGTAAGCGAGGTTCACTAACACATTCGAGTCCAGTTGGACGTTCTATTCGAAAAAAAATTAAATCTCCTGTTTTTTCAACCCGTTGAACAGGAAATCTCCTGTTTTTGTCAATTCATCGAACGGCAGCACTGGTAGCATGGCGCATGGGGAAATTGTTTACTCTCTCACGGAGAGAGTTTTCTGTCAAAAAAAAGCTGTTTATAAAATACTCGAACAAAACGTGTGGTATAATGTGGATGAATGTGTTTAAATGTGCGGTTGTGGGCGCGTACTCGAACGCTACTAATATATTGCCTATGTAAAAAACGATTGAGAAAATCATATTCTTTGCGTAGTTGACAGTAACGATACCTGTCAGAATCTGATTTCGACATTCTAAATATTTTAAATGCTTTTGTTTTGACATTTTTGAGATTTCTTAGTTTTTGGTTATCCCATGGTATTTTAAAACTCGATTTCTGTTGAATTTTGGGAATAAATCTAGAAAATCCATCCAAAAGACATTTTTTTAAATTGTTGTATATACTTTCTATTTTTGTTCCAGAAAGAATCAATGACCAGTTCAAAGAAAAAAAGTACTTATTTAATTCTATAAAATTCCCTTTATGGAAGTTGAAGTTATTATTGAAAATAATAGTGTTACCAGAACAAAACTCATAAATTCTTAGTTGAATAGAAATAGCAGTGTGAAAAATAGTATTATCAACAATCGGAAAAAAAAAGTTGAAGAGAGTACCGTGATGATCTGCAGTGATCTGGAAAGATCCCTTTTGATCTACACTAGAAAGCAGAGTTTAGCAATACCTTGTGATATAAAATCATTACCCAACCACAGCAACCGCAGTGATTCAATGTGAGCTTTGGATGCCCACAGTGGTAATTGGTGATGATGCCATACTTTCCCAGATTAGACTTCACTTAACAGCAAATTATTTTAATTTATGATATCCCACATGATTTAGCAAAGGACGTTTCTGACAGCTCTTAGCTCTGATTGGATTTTGAAGCTTCACAGATATCAGCAATGAAACTGAACTGATTTACAGGGACGCGCAGTAAACGGCACAGTGAACCGCTCAGCATAGTGATCCATTCTGATCTTCGACATATTCTATACAAATTAATTAATAAACAGATCAAGGGGCAACAGGGCCTAGCGTATTTCTCACAACCATGGCTTCGGAAGGAATGGAGGGGACCTACAATTTTCTGCTGGTTCTGAATGGCTAATCGAGAAAGCGCTTTTCATGGCAGTGAATTTACTATCGGAGGATTTGTCAATACCTCGCGAAAGGCGCGAAAGGCGTTCGGAATCGGCAGAAAATTGGAGGTCCCCTCTTTCCCTCCCTCACACGCAATGGCTGTGAGAAATGCGATAGACTCCGGGACTTATCGCTCTGTTGCTCTACCCAATTTATTTATTTTATTTAGAAAAACAAAAAAAAACATTTAAATTGATTCAGCTGTTCTTCGAATTCTCGTTCCCGTTCTCGTCTGAATATGGTGATTAAATATACTCTCGGGAGTAATGTAGCACTTAAACGGTGAAAGAATGTTTGGAATAGGTCCAGTATTTTCTAGATTCCCTTTGAATAAATTTTAGGAATATGCATGTCCCGATCAGAAACCGAACTACAAAAGAACTGCAAATAAGGAACAAATTACTTAAGGCACTTTATTGGTGTATATCTACACCAGGACATCTTACCTTCGCTCCTTCACATTATATTCTGATGAAATCGTCTGTCCGACGCCACAAATGTCAGATCTCGTATTTGTCGATCGCTTTTTGGAAATCAACACGGATATCCTCTAAGGATTCACTGTATTTTTTCATTATAATGCATAAATTTTTAATTGCATCAGCTGTTGACTTAAGAACAACAAGCCGGCATTGTTTATTAGACAGAATAATTATTTTTTACAGTCGACTAGTCAACAGCTTAACGATTTTCACAGCTTCATTCATACACCTCTCTTCCTTAAATAAAAAGGTAACTTCCACTCCATTGCTTAGACAAAGTTAAGCCTACTACAAGAGTAAACATGAAAATCTAGGGTAATCTGAACTAACTGCTATGCTTTTAAAAAGAACGAATGCGGTGTCTCGTCTGTCCCGTCACATTTGCTTTTTTTGCTGATCTTGACAACTTTAGTAACTTATTCGACTTTCACAGTCGGAAGTTAGGTTCAGCGATGAAACCCTTTCAAGGAAACAGTTTATTCCATAGGTTATCAAAATACTGTCATCTCTGGCGAAGAATTTGTCCTCATCTGCAAGAAGCTGTGCTTGAGCATCTTTAAAAATTTCGACGAAAATGTCTCCTGCTCATTAATTTTCTCTTATTTCAAATTTAGTAATATAAGCAGCCGGGCACAAATTTCCTTCACCTCTCGATGAATGCCCTCCATGCAGCCTATCTTCGACCAATGCAATACAAAAAACAAATAAAACTTAAAAATTTGAAAATTTTAGTGTGTGTGTTTTTTTGTAATGGATTTTAATGTTTTAGCTTTTAGGTACAGTTTTTTTTTTTATCAGTTATTCAAAATTAGGCAGAATATTATTCAAAAGTAACATTTTAATGGAAAAATTCTCTCCCTACAGAAAAGATCTTCGGAAATGCAACAAAATTTTGCTTGGTTAGTGAGATATTTTGAATTTGCACCTTCTAATTTAAGCCGTTAAAAAGAGCGCGTTTTCTTTATGATTTGCTCATGAACCAATTCCTGCAATAAGAAGCCTACCTTTTTTCGAGTTCATCTATACGCTCTTTTTATTACGACTTAATAGCCTATAACAAGAGACCCTTTGACATTGTTTTGAATGCTGACAAGTTAAGGTTAAGATTCTTCAGCCAACCACAATATTTCTTCTGCTTCTTGGCAGTGTTGGAATCGCATTTTTATAACACTAGCGGATCGAGTGATCGGTGCTTAAGCTATAGTTTCGGTTGATTTCATACAGTTTCAATTCGATCTAGATATACGTTGGTCTAAAGCCTAAGAAACGATATAGGCTTTTTTCATCCCCATATTTCTGCGGGAAAGGGTCGGGAACGGGAACATAACCGGACACTTACAAAATACTATACGGATTTAAAAAAATCTTCCACCGTTAGAGTGCTACATTACTCCCGAGTAGCATGGGCTATATTTCATAACCATATTCAAACAGGAACGGGAACGAGAATTCAAAAACAGCTGAATCGATTTAAATTTTTTTTTCACCATCACTAAAATATCAATAAAATCACTCTTTCCTGGGTGCCCGGACATGAAGGTGTACAGGGCAACAAAGAGGCTGACTGCCTAGCTAGAAATCTCTCTCAATCCCAACTCAAAGGCCCGGAACCCTACTGCGGTTTCCCAATCAGTAGCATTCAACATGAACTGGTTACTTGGGATCTTGGGAATGGCAAAACATGATCCACATATTATGGAAAATGGAACATCTCTACTGGCCACCGCAAGTCAAAACTATTCATTGACTTATCTCAAAAACGTATGAAAGAAATTCTTGACATGAGCAAACGTGACGCAAAGTTACTTAGGGACTTCTTCTCTGGTCTCTGCTCTCTCAATTATTACCTTATAAGCATGGGCATCAGCCAAGATGACACCTGCCGTCTCTGCCTCGAAGACATAGGAACAACTTTTATGTGAATGACTTGGCATAGCCAGATCCAGGCTAAAACGTTTCCAAAAAGGAGTCACTAGTCTCCTTGACATCAGAAACACCTCTTCTTCAAATACTCTTAGGTTATCTTACACGAGCTCAACTTCGAATGAACAACTTTACATATAAGGGAACAGCACAAAAGATCTTTCAGCTCTCAGTAAAGGTGATCTATGTACCTTCGCCCTATCTAGTTAAAAAAAGAAATCATAATGCGGTGTTATGCCCGAGTAGCATGGACTATATTCCAATCCCATATTTCCAAGGAAACGGGAACGTAAAGTGGGACTTAAAAGATTCCTCAGTAACATAGATTATAATTCTTATGAGTCATGCTATACACTAGAACGCCATAGGACCCGATCTACGGCGGGCAAGTTCAGCTAGCAACTTATAATGAAACAAGAACGTTGGTGGAACAATCAAATGCTTCTCGGTTTCGGTTTTAACCGTGATTTATTTGAATAAGTAAATGTTTTTAATATTTCATACAATTAATTCCCATTTTCCTAATTTTTAAGCAATCGTCCCATAGTTTAAAATATCTACTCGGGGTATAAGAACGTATAAGTTTGTAAGACACTTTTTGGTATCTATTTATTTCATTTCCATTCGTAAATTTAACCAGTGTCGTAGTTCCTCTCAAAAAAATCTCTTTTGAGTAGAAAATCATCACATAAAAAGTTAAAGTAGACGTTGCAGATGATCAACAGTAGAAAAACAGACCTTACGGCTTACGGGGAAGGTTTAAATTAAGTTGAATTGACTTAAGGCAATTAAAAAAAAAATATGTACAAACAACACGATCAAAGGATAAAAAACTGAGAAATTATTCAAAAAATAAATAAAATATTTCAAATTTATGTTGAACAATGTAACAATAATCTCACTAAATGTTTGCCTTATCCCCATTATCAAAACAAGTGGCTTTACCTTGTTGACCTCCACAGCTTCTGTCTACATCTTCAACTCAAACGCATATTTTCCGCCAAACAATAACAACTTCAATACAAAAACTAATGCAACATTAACTTGTGCAAATACAGAATTTGTTCACACAAAAACCTCTCATAAGATTTATTTGCCCAAAGGTATCAAGCACCACACAGCACACACACTCCCGCTCTACACCCGCCTCTCACCAGGAATTACAAAAAAAATAATTTGCACAAATATCAACGCGAATCTGAAAAGAGATAGTTGTTGTCTCTCAAAGCGAATACGTGCCTCCAGATACGAACGACAAACACCAGTACCACCACCCGCCAACCAGTTCTCCGAAGCAAAATCATTCCCCCCCCCAAACCAAACCATACGAAACTATCATCATGGCTTCCACGATCACCCAACAATCTGCAAGCACTCAATGCCGAGTAAAAAGCTGAAGTGATCGGACGAGCTATTCCGTCTCGAGGTGGAGCATTAAAAATTTTCGAAATTATTTATTTATTTAATTTATTATTTATTGAAACAAACAAAGTAACACAAAAAAAAAAAAGAAAAGAAGTATTTATCTTTATGCAAAAGTAAAACTCAAGAACTGTAACGGCGGAAAAATTTCAAATTATTGTGTGACACAAAAAGAAAAGAGTAATTTATGAATACAGAAACTTATTGAAGTTTTAATTTTATTTATTTTCTTACAAGTGCAAGCAATTTAAGTGCCAAAAAAGTTTAAATATTACGCAAACAAATATCATATCTTCTCTGATATGAGTCGAAACGAGTTACGCAAAAGTGTTAACAACGTGAAAAGTTATCAACAAAACATATCCAAAAAAATGTATCCACTCCTAAGACATTAAGCCCTAGACGAAAAACGGAAAGCAAAAAATAACACAACATTTCACCAAAACATACAAATATTTTGGACAAAACAAACTATCTAGATACAGTGATTGTAGTGTATTTGTGACAAGAAGAGTGGTGGGAGAAAACCACCAGTTTAGCAGTTCGGAGAAGTCGAATAAAGAGACGACGATAAGGCGAAGAAGAAAATATCTCAACAGAAATGGATTACGATAAAATGTACTTTCCCAAAACCGAGGTATGAGCTGAAATTTTATTTCAAAGATTCTGTACTTTGTTAGATTTATGAATTTTTGTCAGGGTCAATTCATTTAGTTGTTATCAAAATAAATGGCTTTTGAGTTTTTGGAAATCATGTTACACTTAATCTTACTGAATTAAGACTGTTGCTGGTTACAGATTTAATTAGCTGGTATTCAAATATTCCTTGGAGCCAAAAAATATTTCTTTTGGTTTTTGTTGACATAATTTTCGTGATAACCTCTGCCTTAATCTTTTGATTTATATGTGTGAGGCATGCTGATACTTGAAGCTTGAAAGTGGGCTCGGAAAAAAAACGAGATAAGAGAGAGGGCGAAATGTGAGAAATGCTGCTACTGAAACCAATTTTATGTGTTTTTACATTTTCAAGACGTGTCAGACCCCAAAAAAAACATCATAGAAGTAGGTAATCATGTTTAAGCATTGATAGTCTGTGTTGGAATTAGTTTTATTGCAATCAATTTTTTTCTAATTTGGTTGTATTGTTGTTAAAGGAGTTTGGAAAAATTTCTGTTGATGATTGGCAAAGAAAGAGTGCGGCATTTATTATGCGGGTTTGAGGAATGTCTCCATTTGAGAGTTGTCACATTTTGCAGTGTTTCCGGTTTTAAAAAAGCTATGCAAAAACGCAAACTATGCAATGATTTGTCACTTCATATGAATTGGATACGAGTTTGGACTTAAGTTAGAGAACGATCGGTTTGCAGAGATCAAAAAAAATTTTCTTTTGCTAAATTTAGACGAAAATATTGCTTAGAGAAAAGCGCTTTCTCAATTAGCCGCTCGGAACCGGCAGAGAATTGTAGGTCCCCTCCATTCCCTCACAAGGTATGGTTGTGAGAAATGCGCTAGGCCCAGGGGCTCCTCGCTCTGTTGCGCCACCCTATTTATTTATTTATTTATAATCTTTGCAAATGAAACACAAACACCGAGTGGTGAGAGGCGAAATTAAGTTCTAGGCCTAGTTCGTCAAGATTGGACTGAAGAACATATTCTTAGTTTTACGTAACGCAACGATTTTGTAAATTTGTCCCACTCCATAATGTGTTTTATTTTGACAACGATGGGATCGCGATCGTAGGACGCTCTGATTGCCACGGTTCTTTATAAGATCTGCAAACCAGGGGCCTGTAACAAAAACCTATAATTTCTTTTATTTCAAGTGAATTATGACGAATGTAAGATGATGCTCTAACATAAAGCTGTAAAGTTCGCTTGCTCTTCTACTAGTGTAATGGTCTTTTTCTTTTCATTTCCGGCGTTACGAGTAGTGATCTTGAAGCGATCACAACTCTCCCACTTTTCTGCTTCACACTAGTGATCCGCCTGTGGGGTACGCCGCGTTGACCTCAGAAAGCGTCAGCAAGCCTCCCGGTTTTGGATTGTTCCATGTCTGAGGCCAACCAAATGCTGCTGTTTTTGCATTTGCTTGTACCAGGAGTGTTTTGGCCTGCCTTTTCTTTTTCGTCGCGTATTTGTTGAAACGTTGTACGATATTGCCTTTTGGACGGGGTTCTGCGGATCTCTCCTTTGAACATGACAATACCAACTGAGCCGGTCGTTCTGAATTTTGTCCAAGATGGTACTTTTGACATGAAGGCTTCCACGGATCTTAGTACTTCTAATTCGATCAAGCTTTGTTACTCCTGCTGTCATCCGAAGCATCTTCATTTCGGCTGTCGTCAATTTGCTCTCATACTTTTTGTACATTGTCCAACATTGTGAACCGTATGTCAGAGCTGGACGGACAACTGCTGTGTGGAGTCTTCCCTTCAGCTTAGGGGGCATTTTTCGATCACAGAAGATAGCGGAGTTTTCTCGCCACTTCATCCACCCTACGCTTACTCGATGATTGATGTCGTCATCACAAGTTGCTTCACTATTGATCATAGATCCCAGATATTTAAACTTTTCACACTTGGGAAGCACATTTCCATTCAAATAAATGTCTGGAATAGGCTGGATCTGGATCAGAAAAGGAACAGCACAGGTATTCAGTCTTTTTAGCGCTAATACGGTACCCATTTCCTTCCAGAACATCAATCCAAACGTCAAGTGCTCGTTGCAGGGATGTAGGATCCTCGCTTATGATGGCTCCATCGTCAGCAAAGAATAATTGTTGTACTTTATTGTCCGTTACTTTTCCTTCGAGCAAATAATCCAGAACAGCAATAAAGAGCAGTGGACTCAAGACACTTCCCTGATGTACACCTACTGTTATTTGGAATTCTTCGGTGACTTCAGCTGGGCATCTCACTTTTGTAACTACTCCCTCGTACATGTCCATAATTATTCGGCTCTTAATTTTCTTATATTACTAGTGTAATGGTCATAATCCTTTAAGTGATTCTTGACTTGTAGACTTGTAGCTTTTTATTACAGGTCCCAGAGCGCCTCGTGCTGTAATTTGTGAAATGTATTTACTTTCATGTGAATGGATGTTACATACGTCATCTTTTGGTACAGATGTGTGCCATTTCATAAGGATATAGGTATAGTTTTGGCAGCAATGAGATCGCATATTGCGGTCAAAAAATAACTTCGTGTACTTAAAAACCACACGTCTAGATAGTGAGTACTGTTTTGATAAACGTGTACACGTGTTAAGAATGCATCTGTTACTATGTTCATGTATTTAATGGAGAGCTCATGACCTGACGCCAGTTTTTTGCTCTTGTTTATGGGATTTGCACGTCTGTTAATTACAAAGAACGTATCAAAATGTTCTAAATGATAAGTTGTACTGTCCCACGGCTTATGACCATGTAGTCTGTGTATGTGGGAGTTGATATAAAATTGACTAACCAACTGATGTTTCCCATAATTTTCAGTGTTCGTTTATTTTATAAGCGTGCAATTTTGTAGAGCTAGCGGAACTTTTTTCAAAATTTAGCGTCGTCCTTATGCCGTATAATCATTTTTTGCTCGATATGACTGTTGAGATTAAAGCAAACTTATGAAATCAGTAAATAACTATATGTGTTCTCTTTATGTATGGTTTTTAATTGTTTAAGGCTACGTTTATGACCGAGCGTAATCGCAACGCGCGATGCGATGAGAATCGCTCCATCGCTTGTCACATTTTCGCTATGTTTATCGCGGGCGATTGAGTGTTTATATTAGCGCGTAATCGCAAGCGATTGAAAGTTAACAACACAACTCAACATTTTTTTTATTCACGTTGGAGCAGTTGAGAAAGCAATATGCGTGCATTAACTCGCAAAATTTTATTGTTAGAGAACAGCTATTTGTTGCGCAAAAAATATTTAAAAAATATAAATAAAACAAAAAATTTTCAAGTGCACCCAATCGCCACGGAACGAAAATATTATGGTGAATTCCATCATTTACACGTACGCCTTTTACAATTTCCTGAAAAATTTAAAGAGTACTATCGCATGAGCAAGGAAACTTTTGAGTATTTGAAAATTTGGTTGAATTTGGTTTAATATTGTGGAAGTTACAGATATTGAAACAAAGAATTTTAAAACATGCACTCACTTTTACTTGCCACTGTATATAAGAACAAATCACAACAGCGAAGTGCGCATTTTGTAAATTTTTGTTAAATGTAACAATAATTAAAAACAATAAAAAACATATTAAATATATTTACTCACGTCCCAAGTCACATTTTTTTTCATCATCCTCCCAAGCTTTTCTTATTATATTTCGATTGTGGTAATCTGCATGGCGCAAATTCCATAAACATTGATTATCACGCACACACTCTATGAAAATGTCCATGCTGTTTCGCTGGTTTCGCTCAAATGAATCAAAATATTTTGATTGCAAATTTTCGTCGCTTTTATCGCTTGTAATCGCTCAATTCGCTTTTCGCTAAATCGCTGTGTCGTGAACACCACTATATGCACTAATATAATTTATCGCTAGTAGCGATTCTCATCGCATCGCGCGTTGCGATTACGCTCGGTCATAAACGTAGCCTTAGGCTACGATGCGATGCGATGAGAATCGCTACTAGCGATAAATTATATTAGTGCATATGGTGGTGTTCACGACACAGCGATTTAGCGAAAAGCGAATTGAGCGATTACAAGCGATAAAAGCGACGAAAATTTGCAATCAAAATATTTTGATTCATTTGAGCGAAACCAGCGAAACAGCATGGACATTTTCATAGAGTGTGTGCGTGATAATCAATGTTTATGGAATTTGCGCCATGCAGATTACCACAATCGAAATATAATAAGAAAAGCTTGGGAGGATGATGAAAAAAAATGTGACTTGGGACGTGAGTAAATATATTTAATATGTTTTTTATTGTTTTTAATTATTGTTACATTTAACAAAAATTTACAAAATGCGCACTTCGCTGTTGTGATTTGTTCTTATATACAGTGGCAAGCAAAAGTGAGTGCATGTTTTAAAATTCTTTGTTTCAATATCTGTAACTTCCACAATATTAAACCAAATTCAACCAAATTTTCAAATACTCAAAAGTTTCCTTGCTCATGCGATAGTACTCTTTAAATTTTTCAGGAAATTGTAAAAGGCGTACGTGTAAATGATGGAATTCACCATAATATTTTCGTTCCGTGGCGATTGGGTGCACTTGAAAATTTTTTGTTTTATTTATATTTTTTAAATATTTTTTGCGCAACAAATAGCTGTTCTCTAACAATAAAATTTTGCGAGTTAATGCACGCATATTGCTTTCTCAACTGCTCCAACGTGAATAAAAAAAATGTTGAGTTGTGTTGTTAACTTTCAATCGCTTGCGATTACGCGCTAATATAAACACTCAATCGCCCGCGATAAACATAGCGAAAATGTGACAAGCGATGGAGCGATTCTCATCGCATCGCGCGTTGCGATTACGCTCGGTCATAAACGTAGCCTAAGAAATGATAATTAACAGATTTTTTATGTTACGACACAATTGTTTGTCTTTGGAAATGGAAGGCTTACTTACTTACTTAGGTGGGCATTACAGTTCGGGGTGAACCTGGGCCTCAACCAACATCCTTCTGTAACGACTTCGATTTCGGGCGAGCTCTCTTCAGTTTTGCACACTAAGTCGGTTGAGGTCTTCATCCGCTTGATTGCGCCACCTAAGACGAGGTCTTCCCCTTCTGCGATTTCCCTGCAATGTGCTTTCGAAATGGAAATGGAAGGCTGTCAGCTTTTAATTTTCTTATATTGTGTGACTGTAAAGTTTATCCGTATGAATATATCCTTAAAACCTTTAACTGCCTACTACTTTTGGCCTTTTAATAGAATCTGATGTTTTTGAGATTTGAACCTCGAAGTTCCCCGTAAAAGACAGACATGTTATAGCACGGGTAACGCTGGTTGTGAGATCTTCAGTATAATAAAAATTCTGGCAATTTTGTATGTATGGTTAAGCTGTAGTTGTCTACAGTAGGCAAATATTGGTCTATACTCTATACGGTTATACGATCGAATGCTTAGGTCTTTTGGATACTGATAAAGTCGCCAACGTGCAACAAACTAATGTGAGTAACAAAGGAACCACCAGTTTTCAGATGAATAAAGGAAAATGCTTTTATGAACATGAAATCGAAACATGGACGACTCCCAAAAGCTTTTAAATAATGTGCATTTAAGCAAATATCCTCATTTCTCTCAACCATACCTTGCAAGGGAATGGAAGTGACCTACGATCCTTAGCCGATTTGTAACGCTTAACCGAGAAAGCCCTTTTCATGACACGAAACTACTCTTTTTCCTTGATGTTTTTAGGATTCGAACCTCGAACCTCCCAGGTAGACACGATACAACTGCAAAAAAAACTCGAGGTAAAAATAAAAAGTCTAGTGAAATTGCTACGATCGCTCAACTTTACAGGGATAAAAAGTTAAAAGTAAGCTACAGATCTGGTGAAGGATCTTGCATCAGGTTCACTAAGAATTGCAATGAATTGAATTGTATAAAAATGAAGAACTAGCAATGGAAAGGAAAATAAAAATCTGACAATAGCCTTGCTCTTTATTGTTTACTCATAAATAAAAACTAAAATGAATAAATAGAATGGTGCAACAGTGCTACTAGCCTATAACCCTGTGGTCTAACGCATTTCTTTGAAGCATATTATGTGAGGATTGGTCTGCAAATTGACTTTTCCAAATGAGTAATTTTATGGCAATATAATTGCTCTCTGAGGACTTGCCAATACCTTGCGAAAAGCCACTACTACGCCACGGGTACCACATGATTGTCTTGCATAATTAGTAACCCATTAGCTGTATACTCAAGTAGAAGTTGGAGTTTGCATTAGCCATTTCAGTTTTGCGAATTTTGAGATCACTGCAAAAAGATATACCGCATTGTAACGAATACGTTTTTTTGTGAATTTATAACACCTCAACTCTTCATTGTCTGAAACAAAAAAAAAAAAGAACATGTCAGTAAAACACTAAAACTAACGAATTTGTGATCACTCACTGTCACAGGTCATTTTCTTGTTAGTAATCCCTTTAGGTGTTTGTTATTTTGAACCATTGGACGGCATATGTATAAAAAATGATACCATATGGAAATTATGTAAGTTTTATTTCAAACTTTTAAATACTGTCTGACTCTGGCGCCAATGATCCAAACTAATTTGAATGTGAGTTTTGAGAATGACTATTAAACCATTCCCAATTAAAAAGAGAATAAATTAATAATAATTAAATTCATCACGATCTAGACAGTGAAACTCTGAAGAAAAGATTTCAATTTAGTTTTGCTGATGTTGAAATCTGCTTAACGTTAAAGCTTTTTTAGAAGTGTGGCAAATTCTTTGATTTATGCTCAGTTTGGTTTGCCATCGCCGGCCGTGGAAGAATTGAAGCCACACGACCACTGGGCACTGCGTATGTTCGGAAAATTGTCTCGAAATGCAATCCAACGTTAATTTCTACATGATTTCGAGAAGATCGGGTGATTTAACATCGCTGGACTATTTTGTTGTTGCTCATCTACGCAGATAAGCCCAAGAAGATTGAAATCTTGTAGGAGAATGTTCAGCGCTTATTGGTGACATACAACTCCAAATGCTGCAAAAAATGGTCGAAAAATAAGCCTTCAGGCTGAAATTTATCCTGAAATCATTTTTTAAACGTAATCGCAACCCATAATCCATTTTTTTAATAATCAAGCTAAATTCTTTGCCATAATATTCAATTATATGCTTTATATTTCTTCTTGAAAACCACACCTCTAAAAAATAACAATTTACTAGAAATACGACTAAGTTTCTCATTCAAAAAATAAGTGGCTTAACATTTTGTTAGCACACAGCAAATTTGACAGTTTGATTTCATATAATTTTGTAATGCTCCTCTGCATCTAGGTAGATACACAATTCCTTGCCGCCCGCCGTTGGGGCACCAGATAGTAGTGGACACTCAAATGTGGAAATAATTCACGGTGGAAGACTAGTCACTGTGGTTGTGGTGGCTGGTCGACAGCTCACTATACACAGTAGTGCGAAATTCGGCTACAACGAAATCTACGTGGTGTCAAGTTTCGACACAAGTGATTCATCGCAATGGGAATATAAAAAATCACAGTATTGTTGAATTCAAGTTCTCGAGTCACCTTAGTGGACACCTTATAGGTGCTAAGGTCCGTGGAAGTTATGTCCCTGCGCTCTAATTAACACCATTGGTTGATTTTTTTTTTTTTTGCTATTTTCTTCTTGGCAGCACTGGCCTTGATAGCTCACGCACAGTTTATGTTTTATGTCACAGTCAAACATCTTCAGTTTGGTCTAGAATTTAACTATGAATCGTCTTACAAACAACAACGCTTGTAAATTGTTGAATTTAATTATCAAAATGCGCACTCTGTTAAGAAAGTTCATTGCGCACTCCTTCCACTTATGGTCAGTTTATTCGACCTACTGACATTGTTGGACTTTAAACCAGAAACGCACATGCTTAGCAAAGGACCAATTGAGAGGCATCTCTATACTACTATTTGTGAGGCTATGTTAAGCCTCATGTCTATAGCGACATTGAAGCGTTTGTTTGTGAGATATCGGTCGAAATGTTAGAAGAATGTTCCAAAAATTTTACCATTTAATGAGCAGCCGCGGTCAACATGAAATAATCTTCAGGTATTAAATTAAGACGACCGTACTATCGGCAAATAAGGGTTTTGTGTATTTTACTGAATATTGTGTTCCTTTCTTATATTTCCGATATTAAAAAATCACTATTATCAGCAACAGTCCAATCCCATCCCTGGTTTTCATTATGATATTTTCCTGTAGTAAAATGTGTTCATGTTCGCCAAAGGAATTTTTGTTGTACTTTACTCGTATCTCCGAGCTTGAAAAATCACGATAATAATTTGCAAACTTGTACCTTATTTTCCCCTCTCTAATGTAGCTAAATTAAATATCGAGTATTTTTTACATCATCTTCCAGTGAAAGCTTTAATAAGAGCCCTTCGGACGAAATTTTGAAAAGCTGATGACCAATAAAACAGAAATCAAACAGCGACGTAAATACAAAGAAAAAAATTAAATATCATATCAACAAATACGACTCCGAGACGCCACTAACGATTAGATGAGGTCACAATGTGTCTTCGTGCATCGGTGATTATTTTATAAAACTGCATCGAATGCAATAAAATTAAACGAACGCAATTACATTATGAACATGTTCTTAGATGTTAGCGATAATTTAATGTTTTGCCAATGTAGAGCTCAATTTTTTGATAAAAATGAATTAATTCAAATTAGTTTCAGTAGAATTTCATTTGAAACTTTATACATATATACAAATACAAATTATACAGAATTTGTTCTTAGATTTCGATAAAGTGTTTTAAGAGATGGTTGAATTTTAAAAGATTCAAATTGTTCAAATACAATGCTGCTTGTCCATTATGGACTTAGCCTTCTCTCACTTCAAATTCTCCTTTTTAGAGAAACATTTCCGCTGTGAGATACTTTAATGACCCCCACCAATTAGTTTTTTTTGTATAAAAGAGATAATAATTTATAAATAGCCTTTCTTAACCTAGAAAAGAGATATTTTTACCAAGAAGTAAAACTATCTATGTTAACACTGACTCGCCTTAGACTACTTTTCCCATAAATAGTCGTTTGTTCTAATAAAAATAAGTCAAGCCATCTCGTCTTAAGAGACAAAAAACCCATCATCCTGTCGATGATTTAATTATTTACTAATAGAAAAAGTTGTTTCTTTATTTATTGTATCTAAGCAAAAGGAAAAAAAAAATACTTATACAACCTGCAGCAGGCACACACCATCCATACATACAGAAGCCACTGCAACTTATAGACACTGATCAGAATTTTTTTTTTTCCTCTATCCTATAAAAAGAAAAGTGGGCCAATGGAGTAAGTATCTCATCGCGTCGCGTCTCGCCGTCGATGGTCGCACATAGATTCGCGCAGCATGCTTATGCAGCCATCCATTCAGTCTCCAACTTTATTAAAAGTAAAACAAAAAAGTAAAAAGGAAAGACATCACTTTTAAGATGGTAAGATCATCATTATGGCCAAGATCATGGACGGACATCACCATCCATCGTCTTCGTTGTTGTCATAGTCAATGCCAGCCATCTTTTGGTGCTACAGCTCGGCTGCTGGTGCTGCATTGAAGTGGCGTAAGCCCGGTAGGTTTTTTTGTTTTTTTTCTCTAAACTTCGTTTGTAATTTTGAAAAATGCGTACAACACTTGCTGCTTGGCGTAAAGTATCTCTTAGATAGCAGCCTCTCTATCAAGGTTGTTAGACGAATGTAGAAGACATTCCAATCGCCAGCCGCAACGCAGACACCTCTAAGAAAGTTTTACTGCCACTTTTTTGTTATTGGCTTTTGGCTCCTCTCTTCTTCCAGCTGGTTTTGTGAATTGGAATTGTGATGATGCTTTTAGGAAAGGAGAGAGAGAGGCAAGAGAAATAGCGCATTCGAGTTTGTTTTTGCCTTCTTTCTTTTTTGTAACTCAAGACAACGAAAGAAAAACCTTGTTTATTCTGTAATCTGTTGCCTCTCTCTCCTAATTGACCAAAAAGACAATTCTTCAAGATATTTTATGGTTCGATGATTATTTTATTGCGAAAAACACACATTCGTGTAGCGAAGAGTGCGAAATGAGAAAAATGAGGTCTTGAAATGGAATTTTTCTGCCATGCCACTGCCCCTCAACCGTCACCATATCATTGATATGGTCGCCCAATTTTCCTTTGTCACAATGAGAAAAGGTGTGCCTTAGCTTTATTTCAGACCCCAAGCCCAAGGCTTGATCCTTTCTTGAGCAGCAACCGTGATTAGAATTATTATGAAGGCATTTTATATTGAGATACTAATACTGCAACGATATTTGTCTCATTTTATTTTATTTTAGTCGATTCTTAGAAATCTTTTGACTTAAGTGCATGACTTAAGTTGTATAGCTACTGTTGGATATGTGGTGTCTTTTAAATTGTTATTTATTATGAAATTGGCGTAAGGTATAGTTAGTGTTGATTGTGCAGATATTTCGAGTGTAGTAACTTGGATTGTAGATACTGAAACCAACGTTGAGAAGGGGCGGCCCGTGTGTGTGACTTTAAAAGAACTTTATGGCGAGGAATTTGCAATAAATTGCAGTGGGATATTTATTGGCTTCTGGTAATGGATGCAATATTAATTCGATTGGATCGAGGAAGGAGGTTGTTTGACATTGACTGTTTTATTAAACAGCAGAGAAAAAGGAGCTCCTCACTCACAAGAAACTTTTTGACTTTAAACATTATTCAAACTACAGAATTTTACAACGTTTGCTGAAAATATTTATTATTCTTTGAAGCTATCAAAGGTTAATCAATTAGTTTTCATTGATTCTGATTGAACAATATGCTAGGTTCATAGGCTCATATTTTTTAGCGTTTAAATATTTTAAAGCTATAAAAATAATTTTTCACGTGTATCGCCTTTTGTGAGGAATTGGCAATTCCATAGTAAATTCATTGCCATGAAAAGCGCATTCTCGATTTGCCGTTCGGAATCGGCAGAAAATTGTGGGCCCTCTTTATCCCCCAACAAGGCATGGTTGTGAGAATGCGCTAGACTCGGGGCTCCTCGCTTTATTGCACCACCTTATTTATTTATTTTATTTATACTCCAAAATCATGCGATTTCACACCGCTGGACTATTTTTGTGGTTGCTTTTCTACGTACCGTGGCGTGTGGGACTTGACCCCTAAAACTCTTATCAGAAAATGTTCATGCCAGGCTCTCGTACCAAATAGAATCACAACACATTCCTGTCATTTGAACAAAAATTCATGCAATACATTTGACAACCCTGTTTATTACCAAAACTCGACCCAGCAAAATTCAGGTCGAGTTAGGGTTTTTCAAAAAACGCTTTATGGCTACCACAGGATGACCCCAGAGCTTCAAAGAACGAACCTAATGTACAAATGTCATTTGACCTGGTTTTTTTTTAAAGTGGTGCCAAATTAAAAAAAAATTTTGTTCATCGCTTTAATATTATGTAGACGAGATGAAAAATTATAGTTTGCCCATTGTCTGGTACACTGACTATTACCAATGATTACTTTATTCTTAACATAATGAAATCAAACAGCTGCTTATGCAGATAAAGGGCTCTGTAAGCAAGCGACGCTTAGCGAAAAGTAAACCCCCGCCAACAACCAAATTTCATGAACTTCATTACGCTACATTATTAATTTATGTAAATCACTGTATATGAAAATATCAAAACTAATGTCGCTTTCCATTGGATTCACTAGGAGAAGCACTCAATTTAGAACCAATTTAGAAAAAAAAAACTATTTTTCTTCAGTTTAACAAATTTTTTTTGTATGAGTTAAGCCCTTATGACTCATAAAAAATATCCCTAAAGTTAAATTTTCTTTTTAGACATTTTAGTTACTTGTATAAGTCCTTCTTGAGTGGATTCTCATTTCAAATCCAAAGTAGTGCCGATTAGTTAGCCATTATTTTGGTCTGATAATTATCTCATTTACAAAGCAAAAAGATTTTTTTCCATACCCTCTTTCAGCTGGCTTCTGAGACTTTCTTAAAAATTCTTATAGGAAACAAAGAAACCGATTACTTTGCAATAACATTTAATTTCGTTGTTTTTGCCTCAGAGAGAGCACAGCAAATTTTGAGTGTTGATGGTAAACAAAAATCAACGACGACCAAGAAATTGAAAAGCTTAAATGTGTAAGAGCGCTGGTAACGCCGAGCGCTTCTAGTGAGGCTTACAAAGATAGTCAGCTCTTAGAATTACATATTCATATTCATATCAAAAAATATTTGCCAAGTATTGCGTTGTATTTTATATAATCAAGGACTAATGTCTGTGGTTAAGCAACAAGCTAGTTGATCGTGTTAGTTTATTAGGCCAATTTTGTATGTCATTAAAAAGTGATTCATGTACAGGCAATTGAAAGTAAACTGATGTCTGCCATACACTCAATTCAAATTAGTGGTGAGCCCGAGCTTTTTAAAAGCTTTTTACTAACCTATATCAACAATTAATTGTAATGAACTTTGCCATCAAATAATAATTTGGATGTACAATTTGATTGTTAAACGTATTTACCATTCGAGTTCGCCAAACCATATCACACATTGAACCAAAGAAAGAAAACATCATACAAAAGTTTTGATTGAGAAATAAATTGTAATTTATTCATCCCTTTTTTTTAAGGAATGCACATGACGGACGTAACGAATTTTCGTTTCTCAAGCACTACGTGGTCTTCGACTGCGTCTTCCCCGACTGGCTCTCCTTCGCACGCCTTTACTGCGACTTCTCGTGCTGCGGCCTCGTCGGCTGCTTCTGCTCCGTCTGCGACGAGAGCTTGATGGTTTATCTTCCAGATTCTTTTATACACACATGGAATAGTTTTTAATACATAAGAGTTTAAGGTCCCTATTATGAGTAGCGAATCGAACGTTCGGTTGGAAGCGAATGTTTTTGCGAGCTTCTTTTTTAGCGGTATTATAACTTGTAGAAACTAAAACTTTGTAGAAAACTTTTTTTTCGACGTTTAAGGTAAGTCAGATAAGAGAATGGACGAAGTTTAATGATAATAATCCAAATGAGTTTCTCTAAAACATTCGCTTCCAGCCGAACGTTCGATTCGCTACTCATAATACGGACCTAACAAAACAAAAAAAAAAATGTTCTTACCGACGCCGACGGCGACGACTGACGGCTAGGAAAAGTGGTGGATCCAGTTTTCCTTTTTCTTGACCTTATTGGCAAAATAATGTCTTCATTTTTGATTAGAATTATGCCTAGATTTTGGCCCTCTTCAAGGGCTGCTTGATACTCGCCCTTTAAATTTTTCATTGTAATATCTTCTTTCTTCAATTTTGCTTTCAAATCTTTAAGTAGCGTCTTATCTGTTTCCGCTGAAATTTTTCGAAATGGTAGTATTAGAGTTCATTTGCAGATAAACTTAAATTAATTTTCAGCAAACTTACCTAAGTCGGGCTTATGACTCAAAATATCCAATAGAATTGGAAATATTTTTTTTGATCCTGAGCTCATTGTTAATTTTGTGTATTGACTCTGAATTTTGTATCTCCTAAAGTTTCAATTAGAAATGTTTTGATCTAATGAAATTTTCTTCAAAACGAATTTGAAAACTAAGCAAATGAATAATTTAAGTAGATATATTTATGTTCGGACTAAAGTAATATTTTGTACAGTGCTTTGTGTCTAATTTGCACTGAAATTCTGATTCTACGACTTCCATTTAGGTTAGATAAAAAAACTGGTCGTTAACTATCTCCGGTAACAAAATACACCCTGGCTTCGGGATGATTTTGGTAGTCAGAAAAGCAACTAGCATTATCCAGCCATGCATGAAAGACACCATCCTGTTTTTATTGTCAATCGGTTAGATAAAACAAATCACCAAGCTTTGATCTGGGCAACAAATGATTGAAAATAGAAAATGGCCGGAAGCAGAGACTCATACTTTTGAACTCTGTTTGAACTAGCTAAGAGACAAACATACTAAATGTCCCCACCCTCCACAGGAGAGCCTTAGGAGATGCAAAACGGTTATCCAGCTTTCAAGTTTTAAGATTTTAGGTTTCATAAAAGCCAGTAAGACTCTTTCGAACTTTGATTCCCCAAATTCTTCATACATCGATCTTCAATCGTTGTCTTAATTTGAGCCCCAAAAAGTAGTCGATTTGCAAAAAACCGTGTTTTAGCTCACGTTTTATAGTTGCTCTATAATTTATCTGAGTACAGCCTTCAAACTGATCTTTGCCTCTTGCCACAATTGTCAATGAAGTTGCATAAATGGAAATTTATAATAATTTTTATAAACTAGCTCTTATTTCGAGCTCAAATTAAGTTTTAAAACTTCGAAAAAATAGCAACGAAAAAAGCGAAAATAAGAAAAGACCGTACGGTTCAAATATCAAAAAAAGAAGACGAGTGTAGTAATGATGTAGTAGAACTAGCCAATTTGCAACTTCATCCATCCACAATTCGGCATACAGAAGCAAAAAGAAGAGCGAAACGCTGGGAAACAACATCCCAGCATCGACCGACCTGAACCGATTTTTCAGGAGCAACGGTGGAAGGCTTTGATTGAATAATTTACTGATGGTTGTTTGTTGAATATAATTTGTCACTTCTTGTGTAAATTTGAATAAATTGCACTTTCTTAATAAAACAAAGATAATTTAAATGGATTGTAATAAAGTTCACTTTATTTAAAAGACAACTCTTTGATGATATCTGTCATTTGGGCACCGAACTGTTTCGGATTTACCCCAAAATCCACGTCCAATCTTCGATGTTCCTTTGCAGCATTTGGAGTCGTGTATCAGATACGAAGCGAACTTTGTTTTCCAATTCGTCAATCGGATCTGTCTTACAGTGTGAACAACTGTGCAATTCATGGGACAGACTTCGTTTGATGGCTGTTAAAAGGATGTAGGATGCGTTCAGACTTCTCGTCAGACCTCATTCTTAAACAAAATTATCAAAAATATGTATTTGAAAACAATCCAAGTTAGTTAGGCAAGCGGTCGTCTGAGGGCTTACACTATCCAACATTTTCGTTCAAAAGTCTGGCCAGCTAATTTTACAGTGTGAACTGCCCTATTGGTGTTGACTAGCAACTTCACACCCTCTACTCCCGTAGTAAATTGTATAGCCATTTTAAATTGCACGATCCCAAATTTTGGAAATTTGTCTTGAGACACACAATCTGTATCAACAGCAATCTCGTTTCAACCCATTCACCGCCTTTCCCGTCCATTCTGGCAACCCGAAATAAATATACATCAAAAGATGGCTGACATTAAAAACAGAGCTGCCACTTAAAAGTTCTACTCAAGTTCTAGATCTCTTAAAACCCTCAACTTGAGTTGTATCTACATTGTGTCAACATCTAAGTATTTCTAATAAGAAACTCTGTTTTAAAATACTTATAGTTTAACAAATACAAATACATAGTCGAGAAGGTTTGTGCACGAAATATTTTCCAAACAGTCTCCTAACAACAGTGGAATTACCAGGCAAAATCTCGTTATCTGCAAAAGACATGTAAACCACTTCCTTCAGAATATTTAAACAATCATTTTGAACATAAAGTTCTCTTTCATTTCTCAAACTTCAATATTAATCCTATTAACCACCCACAATTAGCTTTTTTGTATCTACTAGTTCATTAATCTTTTTGTAGTCTTTACACACCATAAGACCAACACTCAAAACAACTTCACAAACAACAACTAATCTCTCCACTTACACCCCACTATCAATCATCTAAATGGTTGTGGCAAAAAATAATTATCCAGTTGTCATTTTCACGGCGCATTTTCGCTCTGTTGTAGGTACACACCAACATTTCCTTATAGTTTATGATCGTTTATATAAACAGATCCAATAAGTGACAGTGATTAACAATGATCTTTTAACTAAAGATTAATAAACATAAAATTTAGTTTGCTTTTTGAAAAACACTTGCAAAAATTGAGACAAATCAAAGTCAAGACTAGGAATAAAAAAAAAATAGCGAATCAATTATGTAAAACATACAAGAGTGTTCTGAATTACTAGCCAATAGCAAGCTCTCCGAACAACCAGCAGCAACAACAACACAAAGAACCAGTGTAACCACATTTTATGCTGAATTGTTAATAATTCTCCTCAAGGCCAGATATATGATGAAAAATCTTCAACATTCGAGCATGAGTCTTGAGATTCTTTTTCTTCTAAGAGAAGCTTGTTTGGGGCTTTTGTTTTTTTTTCTTTTTGTATAAATCGAACAAGCGATATGTTTTTCTTTGTGTAACAGAAATGCCAAAGGTAAGCAAACGCCAATTGTCCATTAGACTGTGCCTTCCAAGTTATTGCAACTCGAATAGTTGTCCCTTGACTTAAGTCAGTCTCACCAAACTTACGCTCAAACGAGAACTTGTATTTGGTGAATTTAAATCAAGATGCATTTACTATGAGAACTGCCCACATTCTAAACACACACTTTGATTGTATTGAGATATGTGACACAGCGAGCTACCAACCAACCTCTACCCATATATGATTTGTAAAATGTGTGTTCTTTCGATACTAATTAATGTAGACACATTCGCCAAGGTTGACAACTTTACTTTCTCTCCATCTTCTCCCTTTTCTTTCCTGTGGCTCGTGTATCGTGTTAAGTCATCAGATCACAAAAAAGTTGAGAATATGGAGAATGTTTACAATTATTATCGTTGACACCAGGGGCGGCAGAACACTATTTTTTTAGGTGGGGAGCATTGTAGAATAAAATGAGGTATGGTAGTTTTATTTTAGTTTTAAAAAAGAATGACTAAAATCAAGGAGAAAAAAAAGAAAAGAAATAATTCATAACGTTGAGTCCATGACCGATAAATAAATGATTCAAATCACTTGGTCAGTCTCAGTCAATCAAGCAAAAATTAGTACATATAACAATATTCATAATTTCATTAAAATTTTTTTGCCTCATTTTTTATATTTCCAAGGCCAGAAGGTGGGGTGAAACCCATGCTCAGAAAAGTTAGGTGGGGTCTATACCCCACTCACCCCATACCTTCTGCCGTCCCTGGTTGACACTTAAACTCAACTGAGAAAATATGAGGAAATGATAAACCGATGGAACCTTTTATTAGCATCAAGCGGCAGCAATTTGATGATTGCCGATGATGCGTTTTATCTAAATTTAGAAAATTTGTGCTATTGCAACAAGTGGCACTTAATTTATGCATTTTAGTCATGAAATTTTCACCTGAAAATGCATAAATAAATAAAAGAAAATGAGCACACTTGGCAAAAGATATTTTACTATGCACGTTGCACAATGCACAACAAACTAAATGCAAAGTATGAAGTGGAGACTTGATCGCAAATTGATCACGCGATGGAAGAAAAACAAAAACTAATTGCAAATTGGTGATGAAAAGTAAATAGACCTACCGTACCGATCGCTAAATTTGTTGTTTTTAATTTTCTTACAAGAGTTTTTTTTCTTTATTTTAATTTATTGACTTTTGTGTTGAGAATAGGTAGCATGCATTTTCTTTGTTTAGCGATGTGTTAGAGCTGAAGGAAATGGAATTTCCATTTGTTTTTGAATGAGAAATAGTTTCTTGTCCGAGTTTGAGGTGAAATAGTGTTTTCTTCTATTGTTGTTGTTGTTTCTTGCTTTTTAGATGTGAATTGGAGATTTAATGATCGCTGAGGAAAATATTGACTTGTTACGTAAAAATTAATGGATTTGATCACGGCTTATGTCGACACAACACACAAGGCGAGTTGGGGATTTTCAGAGGAGTACTACTGAGAGAGGTTGAATATTGAATGAATCACAATCTTAAGTTACTTTAGTGAATATTATTGTAGTTTTAGCTTGGAAAGGGAATTGGTGATTTATATCTTGTTTGGTTTTTAATGACTCAACTATTAAAACGCCTCATGCAGTCTTTTCTTTCGAGCTAGGCCCAGATACTGTCCGACGAGGGGCCTAGTAGCAAGCGACAAAATGACGAGATACGTGAGGTACAGTAAAAGTTAAGACTTGAGAGTAAGCAGAGGAGCAACGATCGTTGTTGCAGAGTAAAGAACGATGTTGAACATTCATATTTAAGTTCTGTTTTATTTCTCTGCTTGCCGCCCAGCGGTAAACTATTACGATATTTACGATCTAATGTAAGAAGAGGTGTAACATTGCAAAGTTGTATATCGCGAACAAACTATTTTCAATTGTAGCTACCCTGCTGCAAAAATTTGTATTTTGTCCTGAAGATGAAAGCTGCCAAACTGTCAACGGCACCAGACAAACATTGCACCATTGTATAGTTTTTTCAGGGTCGGAGCTACTACTACTAATATTTGTTTTTGGACTTTGGAGTGTAGAAAAATTCTACACCGGATCGGGGATGAACATTTATTTTATTATCATACGTTTATTTATATATCATACGAAAAAAGTGGGTCCTGCAATTCTGTCAGTGTGGCTGTATGTCCATCTGTCTGTCTATATGTCTGTCTATCCGTATATGGATCTACAGCCTAATTCGCTAGACCGATTTACTTCAAAATTTGCAGTAAGCGTCTAGGACAGTCTACCGAGGAGTTTTTGGAATTTGGTCTCAGGTTTTGAGACCTCCAGACTCCAGGGCCTAACGCATTTCGCACAACCACGCCTTGAGAGGGTATGGAGGGGACCTTCAATTTTCTGCCGGTTCCGAACGGCTAATCGAGAAAGCGCTTGTCATGACAATGGATTTACTAACGGAGGACTTCCCAATTCCTCACGAAAGGCGATGCTCATGGAAAAACATTTTCGCCTCAGTTGTGATTCGGACCACGAACCTCTGGGCAACCAACCTATATGATAATACTTATTTTTCCCGAAAATAAGTTTAACGATTACGATAAAATTATGTATGGGGTGATATTTCTTTATTTGTCTTTCTAATGACGTAAAAAAGAATTTGGAAAAGAGTCTTAAATGTGTACCTCCTTGTCTTTTTTTTTTTAAACCCAACTTTCTCGTTAACATCTGCTACTTTTTTAACGAAATCTTATATTTTGGAAGTTATCTATTTGTAAGTTATATATGTTAATCCAGAGGTTCGAGTTCGAATCCCACTAAAGGCAAAAATGTTTTTTCTACGGGTATCGCCTTTCGCGAGGAATTGGCAAGTCCTCCGTTAGTATTCATTGCCATGAAAAGCGCTTTCTCGATTAGCCGTTCGGAACCGGCAGAAAATTGTAGGTCCCCTCCATTCCCTCACCAGGGATGGTTGTGAGAAATGCGCTAGGCCCAGGGGCTACTCGCTCTGTAGCGCAACCCTATTTATTTATTTATTTTTATATTTTGGAAGTTGTTTATTGCTTTAGAAAACGCAACATATGGAAAATTTCTATTTTTGAAACTTTATTTTTTCTTTGTATTTCTTTTTAAGAAAATTTTGATTTCCTTAAAATATTTTTAAAAGGGTAAATTGGATTTTTTTTTAAATTTTTATTAAAACATCTTCTGGCAAGATCTTATGACTTGCATACTTGATTTAAAAAAAAAAAAAACTTAATTTTAGGAAAGGAAAAATAGAAAACCGATCTAGAAAAAAACTGGTTCCACGATTTTGATTATGTTTTCAGCGTTTATATGTATATGATAATGATAGCAACTGCGAAAAAGTAGTGTTTTCATTTTTCATTTTCACTAAAAACCTTTGGAATATCAAATTTTTTGATTTTTCAAGATTAGCGCGTAGTTGGCAGGCCTGTACCATCAAATATATTATGAAGAACGAATAATTAAACCTTGGAAGTTGTAATCATCCATAAGATTTGGATACTGTGCAATTGAATGCTAATCGTAAGTTCGTGCGACAAAGTCATGGCCATTTTTTTTTCAACTAGCGGAGCTCACACTGTTGGACAGACTTTGGTTTGTATGACTAATGTTGGTCAATTTGAACTTTCAGACGACCGTTTGCCCAACTTGTCGGACGGTTTTCAAATATTTTTTGAAAATTTTGAAGTTGGACGAAGCGAAGGAATATAAATGTCACAATGTTGAACGACAAGTCTGATAAATCTGAACGCAACTACATCCGACCATCCAACATCCATCAAACGAAATCTATCCAACTAATTGCACAGTGTGAACTCCGCTATCGAAAGGGAACCATGTGAATTCGATTTTCACCGATTTAAGTTCACCCATAACTTGGAATTCAAATTTTACGAATGTGACATAATATTGAATTAAATTGCATCTGTCAGAAAGAGCTCGGAGTGCTAGATTTAGTTATGCCATTTCTAGGAGATTATTTGTCACGTCTGGTGCACCGCTAGGGTGTCACTTAGGCTCACTTCTCTTTTTGCTATTTATTATTGACTTCTCTTGTTACTGTGTAAGATGTATTTGACTTTTATTATGCTGAAGACTTTGACTTTGTTTTGTGAACATTATTTGACGTACTTTTACTGGAGCAGTGCTTGGCCAGCTTTTGTCATGGTGGAAAAGTATCAAATGATGCCAAATGTTCATAAACACAATATTGTTTCCAATTTATGAAAAAAGTGCAATAAACTTGGACCAATTCATTGATGGACAACAGTAAACTAGAAACTTGTAGACAGAAAGTTATCTGTTGAGCACCATATCGATAAAGATAAAAGTATTATATACGTACTAGGCTTCGTTACAAGATTTAAAAGACTCGATATATTGTTTCTTGGTGATCTGCTTATTCCAAATTAAACTAATTAAACTAATCAATTCATTGATTTGGAAAATCGGTGTGCTATTTGGTCCCCCGTTCTGTAAGGCACAAATGTATAGATGCTAACCCATTTCTGCTGATTAGTTGTTTCACGCAATTTTCAAATCGTATATCAAATAAAGTCATTGAACTTCTAATGAAACAAACATGATTAAACTTACATCTTGAAATGTCATTTAAACTCCTACAGAACACAACTCTTAAGTCTAAGCCATTTTAATTAAATTCAAGTATTCCGACAGCTTCTATCGACAGTTTTTTGTTTTATCAGCACAATTCTTGTCTACCATCTAAATGTGTTTTCTGTTCAACTTCGAGTCGCCATTTCCTCAATTTATCATTACTTCTTAAGACCTTGCAGAACAGCATAGAAAACAAATTAAACAAATATGTGACCATAGACCAGTTATACAATGTCACTCCCATTTTCAATAAGCAAACTGAAACCATTACCAATCAAAATAGTAAGCCATGTTAATTGCCAACAGCAAGTCACGTGTAGATTTCAAATTCAACAAGAACTTTTTGCTTGTTGCTATTGCTGTTGCTCTCTATTGACTTAACCATAAAAGTGTCTCTTAAGTGAACGTAGATTTAAATCAAATTTATAAAAACCCAACCCAAGATTCTATTTTCTTAACCTCACAACAAGCTGAGGTATTAATCTGCAAAGCGCACAAAAAACAAGTAAAAATGAATTATAAATTCATAAAAAATCGTGTTGGCTGCCCTGCGTTCCATGTCGGGCCGTGTCTCTTTGTTGTCGCGATTCGGAAAAAATAATAAATGTACGTGCGCCCGCAACCACTCTTGGTTCCTCATACCTCACGGCGTCATTGTCATCGAATTGCCCACTGTTGACAATAGAAACATGTAACGTCAAACTGACTTATGATATGAGCCTGAATGGCCTTAGCACTTATGGCGCAGGAAAGCGTGGGTAGGTTTTAACAACATACAAGAAATGGCAGATATATTTATTATGATGTTGCCTTACATGATTTGCAAAAGTTCATTTACTTCGAAGGGTGGCGTCATCTTTCTTTTGACACTTGTCAGTGACAAATTTGGCCAACTGTCAGCTCTTCAATATTTATTTGGTATTTCTATACTTGGGGGGAAAATATTTGTTTCAATTTATGATGATCGCATCAGATGTGTAGGTTTCTAATTCGCATACGAATTCTACACAAAAACAAACTTTACAAATGACCAAAACCAAAACAGCGAGCAAATTTGCAAATAACTTTCCCATGGAGGTGTCATTTAAAATGAAAAATCATATTATTCATGCTTGAGTTGAATAAAATTATTGTGGCATCAAATAGAGATCGGCTTAAGAGACCAACCTATTAGTGCTGCGTTTATTTTGCTGTCCAGACAAATTCACAAGGGAAAATTTGTCATTTGATTAATGTTAACAAATGGATAGTTTTGAATAAAAACAAACGCAAACCTTCTTCAGACTTACGTTGGTTGTTTTGTGATGGGCTTAATTTATATGCAGATCAAGGGCTCTTAATTGCCTGATTTGGGAAAAGAAATTTATTAGCTTACTAGACAGTTATGTAAGTGTAGAAAACTGTGTTGAGAATAATAGCTGCACGATTTTTGACAGATCATATATTCGATAACCAAGAAGACAAAAGATTAGATGTTATAATGTTTGGGAGCCCGTTAATCAGAATAGATTATAAGAAATCAAATATCTAAAACAACATGGATTTTTCTAACAATGCAAGTACGTATATACGAGTAGGTATGGCTGAATGATGAAAGGTTTTAGAAAAAAAATTACGAAATTGCTTTCTGGTAATTATATAACATGGGTGGTTTAGCATTGCAAATCATAATAGGCAGAAAGCTGATATGGGTAGATGGGTACTTCTTTGACAAAGATTCAAATAAAATTTAGCAAACTGTTTACTCTTTGAGACTGCAGATCAAATTTAAATTAAACTAAACATTTAAGAGTACTAGAAGTCTTCTGATCTGCCTTTTTTTTCTCATCGTCACCGTGTCGGAACGTCGAATGATACGAGTATTCGGTAAGCACTATTTTCAGCAAGATGGTATTTTTTCGGGAAGCTTTCTATCTTATTTGAAGATCTTATTTGAAGATACTCCGTATGACGGCTGGAGTAACACAGCTTGATAGGATTTGAAGTTCTAAGATCCTTGGGCATTTTGATATCACTAACAATAATCAGACAGATGTGTTCAGTAAGGACATCTTTTGAAATACGACGAGTGCTCAGAAAACAGGGAGAATTTTATAATTTTGCAAGTTTATTTATTTACTTTTGGAGAAATGCCTTACCGTACGGAAGTATCCATACTTCCCCGTGTGTCGGTCTCTCCAAGGTGTACTAAGCTTGGCATACCGACTAAAACTCCAAAAGTTTCACGCTGATCTTCCCCTCGGGACCACTTGTGCATTTCTTCGAAGGGGGTTCCGTGTCTAGGTGGCAGGTTCTAGTTCCTCAACTACCTCTTCTTATTTCTTTGTTTTCAGGATCTGCGTCAGATGCAGGCTGATTCGCCTCCAACTCTCCTCGTCTCTCAGCATCTCCTGGATGATATTATTCGGGCTGAGCTCTCCGATAACTCTATTTATTTCCTGACGGGGAGATTCCCATCTACTACACTCGAACACTGTATGATAAGCGTCGTCTGTCAGCGAATCTCCGTATTGGCGCGAAGGGCTTCTTCTTTTTTCAATTTTTTGCAGGAAAGCGTTGAAATACCCGTATCCGGTGAGGAGCTGTGTGACGTAATTGTTCACTTCACCGTATTTCCGGTTACTCCATTCGCCTATGTCTCCGATCAGCCTATCAGTCCAGCGTCCTCTGCTTTCCGACTCCCAGCGTTCTTGCCACTTCTGCTGTGTTCATTTCGCAGGTTTGGAGAGTCTAATTATGAATCTTTGTTTATTTCGTTGGTATACGTACACCTGCCACTTCAGTTTCTTGTGTCCGATCCTAAAAAATCTCAATGACAATTGCGCCAATTAAAGAGAAATAAGCCTCCTTAACGTCGCATATAAGATCTTGTCTGCTGTAATTTGTGAACGTCGGAAACCCCACTTCAACGGCTGATCTTGAAAAAACCCGGTTGGTAAAGAACTCACCTTTAAAGTCGAAAAAGGCTTTAGACAAAGCGACAAACAGTAATGCGATTTTTTTGACATCGTACTTGAAAAGATGGTAGGTACAAAACTCAAACCTCAACAGCAGAGGAATAATCTTTCAAAAGTCTGTACAATTACTCGCCTACGGAGACGATATTGACGTAATGGGAAGAAAAAAGCGTGTTGCCATTGTTGCTTTTGCGACTATTAAAACAGAAGTGGATGTGATGGTTAATGAGGGCAATACGAAGTATATGCTGTCATCAAACAAGGACACAGAACATCGACGAATTGGACGAAACGTCACAATAGACAGGCATAGCTTCGAGGTAGTACAGGACTTCGTCTACCTAGGATCCGCTATAGACACGGAAAACAACATCAGTGCGGAGATCAAACGTAGAACAACTCTTGCCAGCCGTTGCTTCTTTGGGTTAAGAAGGCAATGGAAAAACAAAACCAATGTAACGCTTTGTAAGACCTTAACCATCCTGCCAGTCCTGCTTTACGACGCTGAGGTGTGAACCTTATCGAAAGCGAATGCGGAAACCCTTGGGCTTCGAATGATGTATATGCGAAGACAACGTGTGGAGGAGAACATACAAGAGCGAGCTGTATAACTGTGCCAGGATATAGGCATAGCTAGAAGAGTAAGCATCGTGAGACATCGTTGGCTGGGCCATGTAGACAGGATAGACATCAAAGCTTCGATTCGATGGGTTTTCGAAAGCACATTGCTGGAAGATCGCGCAAGAGAAAAACCTCGTCTTAGGTAGTGCATTTAAGTGGAAGAAGACCTCAGCAAGTCTGAGTGCAAAGCTGAAAAGAGCTCGCCCGAAATCAAAGTCGTTATTGAAAGATGTTTTTTGAGGCCCATGTTCACCGCGAACTGCAATGCCCATCTAAGTAGAGGAGTAAATAAGTGGCTGTCACAAATAAAATAAGCAATGAAATAGAAGGGCTGAAAATTTTAAGATACTTCAGTGGCATGTATACCAACGCAACAATATAAATTGACTATTGGACTCTCCGAATTCGCGCAAAAAGCCCAAATGTTAATGTGTGAGGATTAATCCTTAGCCTTGTAATCATATTGAGGTCGTTCGAAGATACATCGTATGTGTACCTGACATCACAGTTCTTTCAGTAAGTTAATTTGCTTCTTGAGACCATGAGCAGCTTTCAAGGAAATCCAAATCACTTGTTTTCCATTTAATTGTAATATTCAGCTTTTCAAAGTCCACACGAAACCTTATCTAGATGTTTAAATTTTTAGTATTTTTGTCTTTCAATGATAATGCAAAGTATTTTAGTTCCGTCCTATTTATATATCTATTGCGGTGGCACTTTAAAGTCCACTGTCTAGGGTTTGGCCAACAAGTTTGAACCCAGTGGTTGTATATAAACAAACTGCCGATTCCTCTCAGTCAAAGAAATACCAAATAGGCAGAGAATACTGCTGCTGTCCGGAAAAGTGTGTCATAGAACACAGTTTCTGCATGAACTACAACTCGGTCTTTCGCAGACTTCTGCTTATTCAAGAGAACAGAAAGCCGAAACCAGAAAACTTTACGGTGGGCACTCTGCATACTCAGCTTTTAATTCCTCCTAAACCCTTTCTGCTTTTCAGAAAACAAACTGGACTAAATAAAAAGAGGAGTTTGGCCGTTTAACACGTAAATCGCCAAAAAGAAATTTGATAAATTTCAAAAAACCATCGTCCGATTTTTCGTTGAATTGCAATTAGAAAAGCCAAAAAATAAGTTACGGTATTATATAAGCAGTGTAAGCTTGTATATAAGTGATTATATATTACTGACTGTCACAGGAGTCCGAAATGGCACAAATGTCGATTTGAGGCATGTCTTTTCGGCCACCGTCGCGTCGTCCGACAAAGAGACTAACTTGTTATGCAGCATTGCCGTGCCTTTTAACTTCCATCCATCTAGGTGGAAAAGCTTACTCTCGTTTTCAGAGAGTCTTGTAAATAGGCATCTTGCTGCAATCTTCTTTCATATTTTCGTACTTGTGGTTATTAACCTATAACAAATAAGCGTATATAGTAAAGTTTTATACAAACAGCGATGTGTTCGTGTCTAGCATCACCTGTGGTTAAGTACGAGGGTTAGTCAATAATTCCGTGACTTATTGACTTTTGAGAATACGTTGAAAAATAAAACTTTTTATACATTCGAAATATAACTTTTTATATGACAACGGCCTTGTCAACCGAAAAGAGTCGGTTCCCATTAGAACACCGTAATTAAATCGGAATGAGCGCTGTTAGTGACAAGATGGGGGACCGTCTGTAACTACTGCGTGCTGTTGTCATGTGTTATTTGTTCTATGTAGTATTTGTGTAGTTAGTCTTGTGGTGTATCAGCCAAATGGTCTTTGTCGCCCGGCTGCAACCCCCCTACTCCGCAGATTTATGTGTGGAGTAGGTTTCATGTAAATGTAAATGTAAATAACTTTTTATACATTCGAAAAGTCGGGGACTTATTGACCCAACCTCGTAGATAAAATAACAAAAGCCATCAAAATTTAGATTCATTGATAGTTTGATCAGCGTCTGTTGCACCTAGTTTGGATTTCGATCCAGAAACCTTGTCTTCAGAATTAATGATTTTAGAGCTTAATCTTTCAGTGAAACTCAGTAAAACTCAATAAGTTTTTTGATCAGAAAGCAAAAATTTAAAACAAAAAAAATTATAATTTTGTTCAACGTCGTGTTCACATTAAGGGCTGAGCTTAGGAAAAGAATTTCGGCTCTGTGTAAACAAGCCACTAAAACCCAATCAACTGAATTATTCTAAGCTATTTAGAGGTATTTTGTAATTTTGCCCAAACCATCCATATTCTTTCTGTTTTCGTTCGTTCCTTAGTTTCATTTTGCGAAAACTTTTGCTACATTTTCGTAAATTGAGCTACTGCGAAGCAATGGCAATCCTTAAAAAGGATGGTCAAGTTAAAAGAAGAATACAAGAAAATGTTCAGAAATGTTGAAAAACATTGAGCCCAAAGGTGAAGAAAAATCTCAGAAAGCTCCATGTCCATTTGACGGGTTAAGAGCTATTCAGTGGCATAAACTTCTCAGAAAAGCACACGTCTATAGTTTATATTTTCCTTTTTGTTGTGCGCATTTTTTTCATTTATTTCCCCTGTCAGCTGTTGAAATTGAAATTATAAAACTGTTCATTGCAGTAGAATAATTTCGTGTTTTTACTTCGATATTTTCCACCACAATTGAATTCTGCTCATCCGTCTTTTACTTAACGTTTTGTCAAATTTCAAAATGACATTTTTTTTATATTTATTTGTGTTAGTGTTCTTATTACAATAAATTTTCCTTAAGATACCTCCTCGATCACCAAATTCAGCAGCTTAGTCATTGACAAACATGTGCCGAAACAAGATTAATCAAACCCAAGAAAAAAAGAGAAATATCAGGCTACTGTCACATGCGTGGCTGGATTTTTTATTAAATTCTAAAAAAAACACAAATCATCATTCCGTATGATAAGAGCAGTTAACTGCAGTATCTTTTACGTGATTGGCGCTACCAGCAACAATAAAATAAAATTAAAAGTATCGCAATTTCAATCTCGCACAAATTCAAATTCGTTTTATTCCACTTTGTTCAATAAACTGTGAACATGTACAACGAAATGTAAACTCGATTTAAATAACTAAAAAAAGAACAAACAGAAACTACTCACACACATACATAATTCTAGAAAAGAGTTAAAACGACCTTGAGGCAAGCGGTTTCAAGAATTTCATCAAAAGACCACAAAACAAAAAAAAAACATTAAAATCAGTAAAAAAATAAACTCACTAAACAAGTTTTTCTACACCTTCTTGTTTTGGACATAAAGTCTTCGAAACGGAGAAAAATAAAAATGAAAAGAGAAAAAAAAACAATAATAATACTACATTCTTGTGTTTTAGTCGCTTATGCCACTGGATGAAAAAAAAAATTTATTATCTTCTCTTGGTTGCTCGATTGGAAAGAGATTTACATGCATTCGAACACTTACACGAAAGCTTACACTACTTCGAGTGGCAGTAGAGGTAGATGGAGAAGAAAAAATGATGATGACGACTTTTTGCAGATAATTTTAATTTGTAAAAACATCAAATCAATTTAAATTACTCGAAAGTTGATGAAGAGAAATGATGAAGAATGCAGCAACCTGGTTAATTGCTAATAAAACTGAAATCATTTCGATTGGTTGATTTTATTAGGATTTGCACATGGGTTCACATCTCAATATCACCATCAGATCCATAGATTGGTCCATTGAATGGTAGCTTATGAACAATGGTTCTACCTTAATTGAGAAGAAAGAGCTCGATGCACCTTAAATAGTTTGTAAATGAGCAATTTTCGAAACTTTATTGAGAATCTATGGCTTTTTCAGGTCTTTTTTATGGCGAAACTAGCTGATCAGCCCAACATTGCTCGGGTCTCACTTATTTAAAGCGTAGTTCACACAAAAAAACCAAAAAATTAGTTCTCGTTCCCATGTGAATATGGGGATGAAATACAAGTATAGTCTTTATTATTGGCGGATAATGTTGCCTCCTAAAATTGAAAGAACGTTTTAAATTGGTCCAGTAGTTCCTGTTTCGGTTAAAACTGCCACTGTTCTCTAAAGAAACACTTTCTCCAAATGAGGTTTGTAGCAGACTATACCTCGAAAATTAAGAAACATCTCTGCTTATTACTACGGAATCTCTAGCACTTTTCCGCTTTAGAAAGCGAATACTTGACTATGAGATCATCCCCCAAGATAAACTCAAACTCATCCACCCATTAACTTCTGGTTGAACAGGAAAACTGATGCCCTGAAACCTCACATAGGTTGGCACAATAGGTTTCATTCAAACACCGCAGTGCCGAAGAACTGCACATGCTCAACCCATAATATTATCTAATCTAAACTTATCCTGTTCCCGGTCCCACGAAGATCAATAGCAGGAGTCATTGCTGGACTAAACGATCATAAAAATGTGTGGGATCTTTAAACTTAAATGTACATTTTTTTGTTAATATTGTTGTAATCCAAAGAAAGAGTTTAAGAAAACGATCCCTCAGTTTTTAAGTTCCCGTATCCGTTCCAGTGGTATGAGGATGAAATATAAACTACGTTGCTCGGGGATAACGATTGTTTGTTTAAATTATTGAGGGAAGGACAAATTACAATGACTCAAATATATTAACTTTCTTATGAAAAAATGAAAAACACCAATAGCTTGAGTCAACTATTTTTTATTTATTTTAAAGATTGTTTGTTTGTTTGTATTGAATAGGCTCCAAAACTATTGAGCCGATTTGAATGAAATTTGCAGCAGAGATGGTCTAAAGCCCTGGAAATAACATAGATCATGTTTCAATATAATAATCCATTGGGAACGGAAACGGGAACGTAAATGGGAACTTAGAGTTCGTATTAAATATGTTTAAAAATTAAGCCGGATTAAATAAAACTTGGAACGGAGGTAGTCTAGAGCCTAATTAATAACATTGGTTTAACATCATATCCGTATTCCTGTGGAAAAAAGGAGGGGGGGAGGGGGGACGGGAACATAACCGAACCGGGAACTTAGAAAATATTTTGACCGATTTCAAAAATTCTTTCACCATAAGAATACTTCATTATCCCCGAGTAGCATAGATTATATTTTATCCCCATATTCCCATGGGAACGGGAACATTATAATCACTAGGTAGTTGTTCGTGATGGTTAGCATGTCCACCTTCTAACTCCGCAGAGGTTCGAGGTTCGAATCCCAGCAGAGGCAAAAATGTTTTTTTTTTTTTTTTTTTTTTTTTTTTTTTAATTTAATTTTAATTTTTCTTTCTTTCAAGGATGATGCTTTACAATTGTTATACAAGTTTTGAGGATGAAAAGAAAGAAAGAAAGGTGTCATTCTGTAGACTTATAAAGACTAGTGGTGAATGACCCATGATACGATAGACTTACAATTTGTGTGGGGTTTTTATCAAAAAAAAAAAAAAATAATATAATAATAATATAACATAATTTATTTTTGTAACATTTGAGATTAAACAGAGTTCCACGGGTATCGCCTTTCGCGAGGAATTGGCAAGTCCTCCGTTAGTAAATTCATTGCCATCCATTCCCTCACAATAAGGCATGGTTGTGAGAAATGCGCTAGGCCCAGGGGCTCCTCGCTTTGTTGCGCCACCCTATTTTTTTATTTTTTTCTAATTTAGTTGTTCTTCTTGATGAATTTTTTAGTTGAGATATTCCACGTGTTTTTTAATCTAATAAATGAAAAGATTAGTAAAGTTTTTAACAGTTAAAACACTTATTTTATTTCCTCAGATGTACATTTCAGAAGCAATGCTTCCATCGTCAGGGACTGTCATGGCCTCGTTCGTTTTTGAATCTTCTTTTCCACACATTGTCTTCATATACAGGACCAAAGATCATTCAGAGTGTTTTTCTTTCGAAATGGCCAAGGGCTTTCTCATCCACTTTAGATAAGCTCTATATACTTCCACACTTTTGGAGTCTGTATGAGAATTTTTGTAAAGCGTTTAAAGCCAAGTTTCGACTCTGTATCCTTAGGCTAGGTAAGTTGGATAGGGGTGCAGCAGGAAGCGACAACACCCCACTAGGTTCTAAAGGATCTATTGTGCTTCCCTGATAACAGACGATGAAGAGGTAGGGGGAGGGTGGCAGATAGCAGAGGGTTGTGTTTGTGACTGGGCTATTGGGGTTGGGAACTCGCACTCAACCATTTGGAACCCTATAAATGAACTTTTGGATGCTGTTCAGTGGAACAGAAATGTCGCACAGTTCTTTAAATGACGACTTTTTTCTTAGTGTATGCCAAGCTAGGGCGCTCAAAGAGGAAATGGAATGATCTTTCTTCTACTTCTTCCTCTTGGCATCGTCTACATAAGTCGGATGTGCTAATGCCCATTCTCATCATGTGGGTACCCAATGGGTTGTGACCCATGAGAATGCCAATCAACATAGAGATTCGAGGACTGCTAAGCTAAAGCAGAAATTCCGTTTTTTTTTTTTTTTTTTTGAAAATATCTCGCCATAGGTTTCTGGAAACTCGGCATGTTTCTTAAACAGAAACCCCGTCATTGGCGGTTTTTAAAAAAATCTGTTGGATTCTGTTTTTTTTTTTTTGCTCTAGTAGCATCAGAACTGAGAGGTTCGTTTCGTGAATTCCAGTGTTGGCCCGATTTTGGCCAGTTTGTCCGCCATTTCATTGCCAGTTTTATCACGAATTCCTGGAACCCTAATTAAAGCCAAGGTGTTCGTTGAGCTGAGCAGCCTAAGATTACTGCGAAAGCTTCCTACTACTTTGGACTTTGTAACAAAGGATGGAATAACTTTAATTGCTGCCTGATAGTCTATTAAGATGTCTATATTTTTGTTAATAATTTTGTGGGGAACCAGATGTTTTGTGGCTTCACAGACTTAGAGTAGGTACTTTTGCTTGGAAGAAACTGCAAAAGTGAAGGAGCTATTCATAGAAGGGTAGTCTGAGAAGATGCCTGACCCTTCCTTCTCGTCCGTTAGGGAACCGTCTGTGAAGACGAAACAGCACAATTACATTATCATGCAATTTCTCTTTCATTGATGAATAAATTGAAAATCTTTTAAAAATGGTCGATAGCGACTTTAGTTCCAGGAAGTGTATATTTTGTCCTTTATTTTGCCTTTTCTTCTCCGATTTCTATACGACTATATGGAAATCGAATACTTTATAGGAGCCTATTCCATGAGCCTGCTTAACGCTTCCACAACATTTCTGCACACTATGTTGTGTTCTACTCCGATATCATGTAGTACATCGATCACTTCACTCAGAAATCTCTCATAAATATGTGGTTCCTCTGCTCAGAAGCTAGTTCACCTGCTTTACGCTCAAAACTCTAAACCCTCCATGACTCACAGTTTCAACAAAAAATTTCTGGAATTTAAAGCTTAGACTTTTAAATACAACAACTGGACCAGCTAATTCTAAAGTTTCAAACGCATCTATCACATGAGAGTTTTTCTACTGCCAGAACGAAAGAAAAACGTCTGAGGACTGAACGACTTTATCGTGGGAACATTTCTCGCACTGGATGGACATACAGTGTCAACAAGTACGAAAATTCGGCTCATGCCTTGATTTTTAAATTCCATACTTCATATCCAACAATTAATTGCGTTTGAAAGTATTAATATGCACTACCCAAGCCCCTTAATATAATGTGACCAACAAACAAAGGCCAAATGAATTTCAATGAAGGCAAACTCTTTAACCATCCATATTCACAACTCTATCTCCCACAAAACTAATAAACACCAAAAGCATAGAAAGTAAGAAAATACATTCGTACATACTCGTATCTAAAGAACAATCAAAGCGTTCAATCAAAATTGATCACAGCATGCTAATCGCCCTCGCAGGTAGGTAACAAAACCTGCCACACATTTTTGCATAATATTAGAACTTAAACGTGTAAACAAGCCTGCGCTTAACTCCATTCCTACCACTCTTCCAACAAAAACAACCAAACTACCTTCAGCGACAACGACCGTCATTGACAGTTATTCCAAGTTAAATTTTTCACTTTTTTTTGGCGGGCGCAGTTCAAAATCAATGGCTTGGACTTTAATTAGTTACACACTCTACTCCCACTCGACAAACCTAACTTAGCCTCATCCAAACTAGAGACTATCTTGTGAAAGTAAATGTTAGTAGCTGAAAGAGACTTTTCTCACATTGTGATGTCAAATCACGCTTCTGTACTGCAAAGCAGTCAGTTCGAACTGTCACAGTGACGATGATGAAAAGACAAACAGACAATCGGACAAACGATCGTCTTGATACTATAGAGCTTCATACACATAGCCCCACACATTTGCTTATAAATTGACTGAATGTAGGTATGGCTTACAAAATTTTGCAAGCAAGGGCTGCCATGTTTGCGCCACCATGAATATTCAATGTACGACATTCTCATGTGAGGGCATTTTAAGAAACATGGTCGTCGAAAGAAAGGTACTTTTCCATAATGCAATCGGCTAGTGTTCAGTTCACAAAGAGTGCATCCATTGATATGTCTTGTGGTCACAAACTTTCATAATTTTTTTCTTGGAAATGAACGACGAGTACGACCGACGTGACATACGTTTGAAAATTCGTTTTTTTGTCATTCTTGTATTTATTTTGCATTTGTCATTATGACAGCTCTACACGTTTGCATATTCTGTATGCAAATTGTTTATGTGTAGATTTTGCGAGTGCGTTTATGATTTGCATAGTAATTGGTCATGCAGTTTTTGTTTTTCTTTTGTTTTTTTTTTTATTTCGAAATGAATTGCAAAGTTCATTGAACACCATTGTTACGCAATTGTTCAAGAGTTATTTTGCTTTGTCTTTCATAATTTGAGAAGTAGCATGTCCATTTCTCATTATTATTACCATTTTTTTTAGAAAAATAAATTCATTTGATTATCACCTAGATAATTGTCAACTTGTTTTGTTTATTAAACAGTTGTGCGCTTTGACTGATATAAATTTCTTTAACGAAACGAGTTTTAAATTTATTAAAAGGCTGTGTGGCTTAAAATTATTTGATTGTTCTGCTATTTCAAAATTTATGAAAAAGACTGTCAAGAGTTGCCATGTAGCAATTAACGAACAGTCATAAAATGTTGATTGGAGACTATAAAATTAATTAAACAGTCTCGAAAGTGTTTTATTCTCATTTTTTTTTTTTAATATTTGTTGACAATTAAGGTAAATTATTCAAATTTTATAATCGAAAAACAAAATGGCTGATACTTTATCATTTGTATGTGCTACATAGGACTTATGAAAGCCAAAGCATTACGTTAGCTTACGTTGGGAATATTTACACAGAGGACTGAGTTTTGAATAAAAAAAAATCCTTTGGAAGTCAAAAGCAGGTTCAGCTTGCTAAGCTTTTTGCTACAGAAGCATACATAAATAAATAAGAAGGCGCAACAGAGCGGGTAGCACCGGGCCTTAGCCTTGTGATGGAATGGAGGGAACCTACAGGTTTCTGCAGTTCCAAACGGCCTAATCGAGAAAGTTGCTCTTCATAGCAAATTCCTATGTAAGAACTTGCCGATTCTTCGCTTCAGAAGCTTTTAATTTATATTTCGAGAAAGTTTGTACATTGTGTTGCCTATTCAAGCACTCAGTTATCTTCCTGTTAACTAATGGGGCATCAACTCTAAATCAAATATCTATGTTACCTCAACCGATTTGAAGTGCAAGGCTTTGGACAATTCGTCAGCTTTCGTACTCGTTGACGTAACATGTTAGTTGAGGTTTAAAGTTCACTTAGAGTTGTGTCCCATTCATCCAAATGTACGTGTATGTACATAAGTTGGAAAAAGTTAGGAGACAATTTTGTTTAAGCTGAATGTTTGACTTAAAAACAAAATAAAGTTCTTGTAACTTCAGTTTGGGTTTCCCCCAGGCAAAGCTCATCAGATAGATTTTGTATTACCTAACTTAGAAGCAATTTTGAGTCGACTTTTGTATACAAAAATCATGTTAAACCCAACAGGTTAAACCCAGTTTAATAGCTAAAATTTACCACAATTGTATATTTTAATTTCAATCAGTTGAGACGCTGTTGCGCAATGAATTTTTAACAGTTCTTTTTACTCGAAATGCACCCCAAGAAGAGGATTCTGTTATAAGAGGAAATTTTTGGATGACACAGCAAAACTTTCAAAGTATGATTCATTGAAATCAGCAACAAAAAACAAGGAAACTGCTAAAGTTACTTATATAAGTAGTTCTGAAAATCTGTGATAGGAAAGCTTATAACTTCTACTACGAGTACCCGTGGTGTAATAGTAAGCATGTCTAGGCATGTTGTGCCACGTGTATCTTGTGTGTCTATCTTTCGCAAGGAATGGGAAAGTCGCCCGATACTAAAATTCGTTGTCATGAGAAGCGCTTTCTCGATTACCTGCTAAGATTTGGCAGAAAATTGTAGGTCCCCTCCATTCCCTCACAAGGCATGGTTGTTAGAATGCGCTAGGTCCCGAGGCTCTTCATTGTGTTGGATCACCCTCACCCTATTTAGTAGTTTATTTTGACCAATCAACTTCAGTGATTCAGTTATTTGTTAATAGGCCCCCTACACTACGCAAACACGTTTGTACAAACGTTTGTTTGTGCAAACATAGTTTCGCCACACACTACACAAACATGTTTGAGAGATATTAGTTGCTTGACGTTTTTCATATCACAGACCTACTGAGCAATGAGCGATTTCGCAAGTGCTGCTTGAATTATTGCCTTGGCAACGAAAAATATTCATCCGTACTTCTTGAAAATTGACATCTGTTTGAGCAAAATTCAACACACACGACTCAAACATGTTTGTGCAAACACGGAAAATTCTAAATTTTTTGAATTTCTTCAAACCGTTTGCGCAAACACTCAACATCGCTACACATTACTCAAACAGTTTGCACAAACATTTTTACAAAAACAAAATACATATGTTTGCGCAAACGGTTTGTGTAGTGTAGGGGCCCTATAAGAGAAGCTCTTACCTAAATACTTTATTGCTTGTTTTTTCAAAGCTTAAAGAACAATATGTCTTGACCATGTTGGATCGTGTTTCAGCACACTGGTACACTGATTCCAAGGCTCAATCTATGGAAAAAGTGCACGGTAAGTCTTTCAAGGTTTCAAAATAAGCTCACTCCAGAATCTAAACCACGAAAAGACAGTAATGGAGTTTCCACAAATGGGGATCTCGAGCAGAGCCGTCAAAGAAGAGTACACACCTCGCTAAGAACATACACACTTATCGTCCAAGTGGAGACGTATGATATCCTAATGGTTACAAACTACCTAGCGAATGGCTATAAACAACATTGGCTGAACTGGAGAATTTTTTTGTGTCCGCAGTCACAGCAAATCTTTTTCAAGTTTCTTACTACTACAAATTTATTCAGGGATGCAAGATTTTTCTGATTACAGTTTTAAAACAAAATGCTTTGAGCCCTGCATTGATTGGAAGTCATACTTGAAACGAGATCGGAGATGAACTTGCCAAGTATCGTTCTCAAGCAGTTTTCTTAATACCTAAACTAGTACTAACATTTCTAGCTCCTTTAACAAACTAGTCAAACAAACCAAGCGTATCCTTCCCAACGTTAATAACAAAATTGCAACTTTCTTGCTATCCCTCAACGGAAATGACTGCAGAAGACCGTCAGCATTCAGCAATGCCACGGAGCACCTTTTCTTCGTCGAGCATTTAACCATGCTAGGCTTACAAGATAATCTAGAGTTGCTAGCATGTTGCTTGGCTAGTTAAGTTTCAATATGATTTTGGATAACGTTACTCAAGTACCTGGACAAGAACGTGATATTGTGCTACGCATAGCGTAACTGTTAGCAGCTCTGTCTGTTAACCGGGAGGTTCGCGGTTCGAATCCCATCAAAAGCAAAAATATTTTTCGACGTATATCGCCCTTCGCGAGGAATTGACAGGTCCTCCGTAATAAAATTTTTTGCTACTAAAAGCGCTTTCTCGATAAGCCGTTCGAAATCGGCAGGAAATTGTCCTTCCCACCTTTCCTTCATAAAGGCAATGGTTGTGAGAATTGTGCTAGTCCCTGGGACTTCTCACTCTGTTGCGCCACCCTATTTTTTTTTTTTTTTTTTTAATCATTTCTACCGAACCAAAACCCAGGTGCACTATTCAAATACCCTCTGTGAATCCTTTTGAGGAAATAATGACACGACAGAGTACTTTCCTTTCTAGCTGTCCTGTATTTCCGTCGAATAAGGATACCTACAATTGGCGTAGGCATGGGCACAGCTGTAAACTCAAGCTCACCATCATTGCAGCGTCTCTTGGTTCTTATGCGAAAATTTGGAGAGCCACCTGTGACAAAACAAAGGTTGCTATTATGGTAATGCGATGAAGCGGTATTCAGTTTGGAGTTCTCCAGTTAGTACTGAAAAAGATCTCCGACAAAAAAGTTCAAAACTGCAGTGGTTAGTTAGCACGTCTATTAAACAAGTATTAAACGTATTGCCCTAAACGAGCATGTTGTTTCCAAATTTTTTACTTATTTTGTTGCAGTTACCTTTAAAGAATTGACTTGATACGAAGTGAAACACAAAGGTCCTTGCCAATCAGAACATGTATCGAAAATAAAGCAATAAAATTTTCCAATACAGCTTCACATGCATATCACACATTTCGTTAAATTTACAACTGGTAGAAAAAAATGGAAAGGCATTAACCATTCCATTTTATCAAAAAAAGGAAAAACTTTCATCCCTTTGCAAATCAAAGAATGTTCTCCATGGAAGTGAACGCACTCTATTCAGTTATCGCTGTAAACGTGTTGAGTTAGCCCACACGATTCCATTCACTCTTCAATATGCGGTTTATTATCACCAGGCTTAAATGGTTTAAATTGTTTTCAAGTTATTTGATAAACAAAAGTATACTTTCAAGTGATTGTCTATTATTTTGTTATCACAGTTTGCATAATTGTGAGCTCAAACAAAAATTCTCAGCTTAACTTCATTATTTAAACAACCCTGAGAACCAATGCTCTCATTAAATTCTTCTTCTCTAAAGTTTGCAACATATTATATGGACGAAGAATGGGTGTGGCTTCAAAACTATTAAAAACCGCAAACAAATTAACGATTTGTGCTTATTTTATGAAGTAAGTCAAAACAAGTTATGATTCTCTGACGTAGGTTATGTGTTTATATTCGCTTCGAATTTTATGTTAAGTAACATTTTTGCAAACTTGTATTTTAATCCACATCCCATTCAATGGGCCACACCAAAATGTAAACAAAATCCGCTTCAACCTTACAAATTACAACAATAAGGAACACCTCTGCATGGAATTCCCATTGTAAAAAGCACTCTACTAACAGATCAAGCTTGAGCAACAAGAAAATTCCTTAAATATACTTAACATCCATTAAACCATACGAAAAGAGTTGTTTGGGAAAAAATTCCAACTTTGCAAATGTTTTCCATGTTTTCCATGTCAACATGTCACATTTCAATCTGTGGCAAACATTCCGTCTGTGGTCGTGAGCGTGACATGCACTCTCGCTCGCCAATAAGAATCAGAACTATTAGTCTGGTTAAGTAATTGATTTGTCACATTCTATTTCATGACTCTATAATAGAACTATAGGAGTCAGCATCCGTTCTTAATTGTTTTGGCTTAATGATTCTTTGTCGTCATGGCAACCCCATTCATATTACTTTTCAATTAAATCTTTAAATAAATTTATCAATAGAAATTGAGTTTTATTTTTAACACAATAGTTCATAGGAAATCCCAAGGTGATCTAATTTCTGCTCCACTGTGAGTGTTTTGTATTCCATTCCATTAGAAGAGTGTATTGGCAAGACAATAGAAACATGTCTGACACATTACCTGCTTGTTTAACTATTTACTATAGCAAAAGGCGCACGTATAGTAAAAACAAAAAAGATCTAACGATCATACTTGATGAGCCGATGGATAGATACATTGAATACCAAGCAGTTAAAATTAATGATTACGTCGTCGTCGTGTTTGAGTTTAGATTTCAACGAGATTCTCTTACCAATGATTCTTTGTGAACATGTTATAGTTAATTTATAAAAGTATTTTTCAACACTTTAAGACGATTGCTTTGATAAACACTTAGACCGATGAGTGGTTTTCCAGCTCGTTAAGTTGTTTATCTGAATTTTATTTCCAAACGAAAGAGTTGAACTAAAAACTTTATTTTTTATTGCAAAAAGGGTAGTACATTTGATTAGCACCTTGGCTCGATGAGTTTTCAAGCAGATACTGAAAACAACAAAATTTTACAATAAAACTAGCTTTCATCTATACTTTACAAAAAACCTCAGTATTTGCTCAAGTAAATGGGGACCTCTTATCTTTTGAATATACTCACTAAACTAAAAATGAAGAAGTCATTTTTTAAGCAGGTGGATGCTACCTTGTTATTGGCTTGAGTCTAAATGTCAACTCCTTTTTTAACACATAATATTCTATTTTTCTACCAAAATATAATATGAAAACAGACAAAAATTCAAAAACAAAACTAATGGCCCAACTGCGAGTATAACGAGCAGGATTGCCACAGTTTTCTGTCATATCCAAGCGAAATTTCGCTTAAGCCTTGCAAAATACCCTGAACAGTATTTGAACTCGTGCTTGCTATGCACTATGGCCACAAAAAAACTCTCTTTAGTAAACAAATGATTTTATTCACAGTGGCAACAGATAGCCCCTCTAAAGTCAACAGATTATGTCTTCTCATTTTTAAAGTAATTATTTCTGATATTCAAAACGCATTGCCAAAATTAACTATGAGATCGCTTTTGCCTATGATTCGTAAATTGATCAAAAGTTTTATGGGCGATGCTGTCCTTCATTGTTTTTATTGTAGGGCGCTCCTGGCCAATATTATTAAAGCTTAAAAAACTAAGGTGCATTGATCATTTTGAACTTATTTAGGGTTCAAAGCATTCACCCTTTACCTCGAGAAATGTGCTCTTTTTTTTGTCGGAACTCAACGAGCTTCTAAGCCGAAGCTCAAAATTAGACTATACAGTCGTGGAATTCAAATTTAAACGAACTTTTTTCCTGGTAGGGCCGAGTGCGTAGAAGCAGATTTAAGGAAAAAAAGAATCCCTTCACTAGGAGTAGCAGGTGGTTGTTGGCCTTCGATTAAGTGCTCAGCGTATCCACCAGGAAGTTTTTTGTAGAGGCCCGATGTCTTTCCTCGGTTCTGAGGCAGAAATATCTCCTGATAGACCAGTAACCCAATAGCTGCCTTAGGTCTTTAAAAAGATATATAAAGTCCTTGCCTAGCTAGTCTATCAGTGGCATCATTTACTGCAATGCAGTAAATACCATTCAAAGTTGTGTGTTTTAGTCGTAGAACGAATTTGGTATAATTAAAAACCGCAGGTATAGCTAAGAAAACAGACACGAAAGTGTCTAATGAGGGGTGCTATTTTATTCAATCTCTCTTATGATGGCAGAGGCACCAGGTCCGTCATTGTTCATGGAATCGTTCAACTAGGTTCGACGACTATCGTTCCTGGCTTAGAATTCCGCTTGAGATAGGAATTGAATATAAATAAATATTCGCCGAGGTTGAGCTTTGGTGTCATTACATGTGAGGAAGGAATGTGTGTACGGTGTAAGAACCGATATAGGGGCTAACGTTCTAATAAAGCCATGACAGATTTTTCTTTGAAATAACAACTAACGCTCTAACATAAAAGTTTGTTAAGTCAAACATAAACAGAGCGGTTAGCCCCGAGGCGTATTGCGTTTTTCGCAATCATAACTTTTGTGAGGAATGGAGGTTAAGTTAAAGTGGCTGTCAGTTTGGCTGACACACTTAGGCCCATTGAGCCCGTTGGTTCCATTGTGGTAACACGGTAGATTTAATTTTTCCTTATCCTAATGGAACCATTTTGTGCTTACAATGATGTGGAAGAGACGCAGGGCGTCGATGTGAGTAAGATCACTACGGTCTTTAAGAGACACGAACCTAGGTGAATCCTACGTTTGTAAGCTAAAGCGGGGCATGAACAGGGATAAGGTAGAAATCAGTCTCTTCCTCCTCCTCATCCATACAGCTACAGACTCCTATAGCCTTGCGACATGTCTTCCAATAAGGCAGTGTCCTGTGATGACACCTATCTTCGCAATAATGTGTTTTCTTTTGAGAGAGATCAAGCCGTTCGACCGCTTAAGATCTAGCTTGGCCCAGATCTATTTCGTTGCGTTACACGTTAAACTGCTTGACCATCTCAGATTAGTTTTCTTTTATTCGTCCTGCTCGAGCCAGAGTTTGTATGCAACGATTGGTATGCCGATACTCTCCGTATTCGGTTAGAAGGGCATTTCTGGCGAGTTCATCTGCTTTGCAGTTTCCTGGAATGTATCTATGGTCCGGCACCCAGCACAGGTGAATGTTAAACTGCTCTGACATCTACCTGAGGCAGTTAACGGTTAAAGTTGAAGGAATTTGACGCCAGGGATTTGATGTCTGCCTGACTATCTGAGAAGATGCATATATCGTTTTTGGATATCATGCTTTTCTGATTGCCATCACCTCCGTTTGGAACACTCTACAGTGATCTGGAAGACGAAGAGCTATGCTTAAGTTCATTTCGTCTGAATAAACACCACAACCTACTCCTTCATTTGTTCTTGAACCGTTCGTATAAAATTTGACGTACTCGTTTTCGAGGAATGGAGGGAACCTACAACTATTTTTCCAAATTGAAAAACGCTTCTCGTAGCAATAAAATTACTGTTGCAAAACTTGCCAATCGCTAGTGAAAGGTGATGCCTGGTGAGAAACATATTTGTTTTCTGTTGGGACTCGAAAGTCGAACTTCCCACGTAACAGGCAGACATCCTTACTATTTTGCCAAGTCAACAAAATTTTGGATCTTCAATGCTTTTTTCGGTAACGAGCCTCTCTTTTGCTACTCCCTTTGGCTGAAGCCGACAAAGCCATTGACTTTGATCTGGGAAAGAAGTCTAGACACCTCTCAGTGCGAATGTGATCAGCTGTGTTCTTCTTACAAAGCTTTTCAATTTCAATTGATTCAATCCACGTTATAGGGATATGCAACATGAGTGACAAATAAATAAGGTATGGAAAAATTGCTTTGATCTAGCTGATCAATGTACCCTGACCTTTTTAAAGTCCGACTCTCTAACTACTACACCGTTAGTATCGCAATCACCATCGCATCGCTCATAAATTCTTATTGAAACCATTGTTTTCCATTTCTTAGAAACTTCAATCGATTAACGAAATACCATAAAATGTAGTCACTGATTTCTAACTCTTGAACTTTTCATCCTCCGTTTAAAAATATTTAGAATAATAATTGCAATGATTGAAACATTTCCTCACTATGAATCAGTTCTATTAAGACGAAATTCAAAATTGAACTCAAGCTGATTCATCTCAGTTTAAAAATCAGGTTAACTAATTTATTTATAAACGTCGTACTCATTCTGACCTTCGGCTGCATTCTTATAAAACCTCAATGCGTTCACAATGCGTAGAGTATAATTATTAAGACAAAACGATCAAACTACTTTCATAACACGACGCGTCTACATGCTTGTCAAGTCTGAGAGGAATTCTCAGAAAATCTATTTCCCGACTACAAGAGGTCTTTAGCCTTCAAGGAAACTGTCTGAAGTCACTATGGAGAAATCGTTTCGTTATGACATATTGACGATATGAGTCAATCATATGACATGAAAACTCCAAAAGAATATTTCAATCAAATGCTAAGAAACAAAGGAGCTGAACAGCAAACTCGATATCCCATAATTCCCATCAAAGAAGTCATACAACGCGATTTACATAATTTCCTTATCTGCAAAAAGTATTCCCAAATAACTCAAATTTAATCCAATTTTTACAGATTTTCAAGTATTTGTGTCTGTCCTTTTAACTTATTGTTGGTGAAGCCTATTTGAGCAGTCTTGAGTAGTAAAAAAAAAAACAGGACAAAGCCCGACAACAGTTAATTTAAAAAAGTGCAAAATACTACCATGAATTATTCATGACATTCAACATATATATAAAATAAATTGAAAAGCAAAATAAAAGCTGATTAAAGTAAGAAAAAAAAGTAATATCTTCAACCACGATCAACTCTTTCAATCATAGTTATACCGTCATAGACATGAAGAGAATTCATAATTCTCAAGACGTAATTCACTAGTCGATCGTTCTTTGAAACAAAAAGCTTCTAAGTCGTCAATATATGGCGTACGGGGTAGGCCATGAGCACAATCGAATAATCGTGACATGCTACTAGTTAATAAAAAATAAAATATAAAAAAAATACACCAACACACACCCGATAATAAGAAACAATTTTGCAGATTTGTGTTTCATTCTTTTCTCATTGCTGGCTTCATTTGCTGCTGCTAACAAAAGAGCAAGCAGAAAAATAAAACAACAACAGCAAAAATACTTTGATGTTAGAAGGAATGGTTGGTGGGTTATAGGTATCGATCGCATGCAAAACTATACAGGCCAGACAACGACGCCGACGACGACGACGACGACGACGGCTAAAACATGAACAACCGGTGAGTTGGGAAATTCCCAAAAGCAATGGATATAGAAAAATAGATGGGGATAGATAGATTGTCGTACATATTGTGTATCTTATAGATATTAGGTGTAACTTAAAGCTTTATTTTTAATGTCCCGCGAGAGTTTGAAAGGTTCAGAGTAATTAGCGTCGCGGCAGTGTGGTGATTCGTTTGGAGCTTCAAATATACTCGTACGAAAATATAAAAAAATATACGAGACTAAGACGTCAGTTGTGTGATTTTTAAATTCTTTTTACTAAATTGAGGTATTTTTCCGTTTGAATCGAATCAAAAAACCAAAAAAAAAAGAAGAATTGAGTGGGGATAGAACTATGCTAAGCTGATGTGTTGTTTTATTCTAAAAAAGAAATAGTAAGTTGGGATCATAATTTCACTACTAATCGGGCTGCAAAGGTGGCGCTTACAAAAAAAAATTTCAGTCGCAATCAAGCGTTATTATTTATTTAGATTAGAATTAAATGTAATTACTTACAGCCCATGTAACAAAGATTTCGGTGATGAATAAAGAGTGTAAATTTGAGAGTTTTTTGAGTTGTTGGTACGTACTAATTTCGGTTTGAAATTGTAAAGTTTTTTTTTTTTGTTCAACGTAATACTTTGAGTGTGATGTGTTGGCTCAGGAATTTTTTGAAAAAAGCACTGAGGCGTGTAAACGTAAAGTGACTAACAAAATCTGTGATCTTGGAATGAACATTTGTCGATGTAATAGTAGAGTTTTCGAATTTGAAACGAGTGCCGTTAAATTATGTTTCACAAAGACATCACTGATTGAAATAAATTCGGTCAAATCTTCTTTGAAGTCTGGAAAAAAGTGTGCATTATGTTGTGTTGTGTCAACCTGGTTTCAAAAACATTTTCAATGTGGAGTTAAATTTTTTATATTTGCATTACTCGTAAGGCTATCCTACTTTATGAAATCCAACTGATCTTTAGCAAATGGCTTTGAATTTTTGTTGATTGTGAAGTACGTTTTTTTACTTGTAAATATAGGACTTTTGGGCTCTTAAGGCAAACTAAATATTTGCACAGCAACCAAAAAAAGAAGATGACTATAAAGTGGTATTGAGATACCAAGCATTTTCTTTTGTAAAATCCGTCCGACAAGCCTACAGGGAGATTTTCTTCGGAGTTACTTTTCTTAGTGCTAAAGAACTATTCGATATCACGTCCTCAGGTTCGCCGGGAATAGTTCGAGAACATTGTAGAATATTTCTTAACATAGTTATTATACCACTTTTGGGACTGCACTTCAGAGTAAAGGATAACTCATTTGTAGAATTAGTAAATATGCTTATAAAGTGTTAAGCTATTGATGTGGGAATTGAGCTGGGCTCTTCTCAATACGAAAATTAGAAAGGAATACTACTGTAATTCGATGAAGAACTCACAGCCGACACCTTTTCTCCTTCTATCTTTGTTCTTGAGATAAACAAACAAAGAAATTGGGTGGAGCATCAGAATTCGAAGAAGAGCGTAGCCTAACACAATTCTCTAAACGGAGCTTTTGAAGGCACCCACAATTTTTTTGCCGATTTGGAGCAGTGAGAATGCGCTTTTCTATAACTACCCTCGAAGGACCTCCCAATTGTTCGTTGATACGTTTGACGATATCAGAGGAAACAGTTTTATCTTTCTGGGATTTAAACTTTGAACAGGCAGACATGCTGCTAAAATCTATTTCTGCTAAACTGACCCGTCTGATGCTGTCAAACAAGCTCATGCGTTTAAACACAGAAAACAATTAAACTGCTTCAAAACTCATGTCCCTCATGAAGTTCTTATCGGCAAAATTCTTGAAAAGTTGTTTGAAACGAATTCATTTGTTGAAATTAGCAACTCACCAAAATTTCCATGCAATCGAGTAAATGTGGTGCGTATCCAAACGACTCGTATGACATGACTCGTATTAAACTTGTTGAAGGTTTTTATGAACTGAAAAGTGATCTTTGAAGTGCTATCGGCAGTTGAAAAACAAAGAAAAAACACAAAAAATTCAGAAAGGTACATTAAATCTTTATTTGAACATTATTTTGATAGTATGATCGATATAACTAAATATTTGAAAATTTTTTCGTGCAAATGTTGGCCCGGTAGCGCCTAAAAAAGTTCATCCGCTTAGTCCAATTTTATAAAACTCTTTCTGAATTTTCGGCCGTTATCTCACCAATAAATGCTTCCAGCTTGTCGCGCGTCCCATGAGCCGTGACACGAACCTTTAAAAGCCCCATAGGAAATAGTCCGGAGTCGTTGAAACACACAATCTGGGCGGCCAATTAACCGGCTTCAAACGTGAAATAAAGTGTTTACCGAACTCGCCTCTCAATTGGTCCATTGTTAAGCGTGATGCTGTGTGGCATGTGGCACCGTCTTATTGACACCATATGTCTTGCTAGCCAAACTCCTTAATTTGGCGTCAAAAAGAAGTTTGTTATCATCGCAGGGTAGCACTCATCACCCACGGTAACGATGCAACCAGAATCGTTGCTCTTCACTCCAAATACGGAAGTTTTGTTGGTTCACGTATCCATTCAATCAAAAATAAGCGTTTTTCAATGAAGTGATAGGAAAATTCAATAATTTAAAGCGTTGTTCGTTTATAAGACGATTCATGGTTAAACTATAGACCAAACTGAAGATGTTTGACAGTCACACAAGACACACCACGTGTATGAGCTGTCGAAACCAGTGTTGCCAAAAAGAAAATAAAAACTTCACCATAAACTTTACAAAACATCCACGCTTAAAAACGCATACGAGTGACTAACAAACAAACATTCAGATGCAAGAAGTATGACTAAGAAGCAAAGCTTTTCTATCGATCAAAAACAGAATGTATATGTAGATATCCAAAGATACTTTTCTGTGCGTTGATAGACCTACGATCAATGGATTGTGTGTTCGACCGAATCATGTGTCTTTTGATTGTTCACACAATAAACTCTTTCTAGATCCATTGCAATCGGATGAATAGCTGAAAAGCATAGTCAAAGGTTCAAATGTTAAAAGTCAGATTAGGGATCAAATTCTCTTTATAGATAAAAAAAAAAGTGGAATACTATTTCATATGACATACGTGATTATAATGACATATGATAGAGGTGTCCTTTCTAAAGGTTGCAACCAGAAGGCACTGATTTTGACTCTCTACTTCGACTTGTATGCTCTAAGAGCAAATGCACGGTATACTGTGTGTTATTCAAATAAATCGTTTCTTATAACGAACAAAACCTTCCTTTTGAACTAAATATCGAATTCCTTGTTAAAGAACAGCCCTGAATGTAAAATCAACAAAAGAAACTTCTTTACTAACTTCCATTTCTTTTCTTCTTTATTTACAGATGTCGCAACTCGAACCTTCACAACATAACACGCCAACCATATCGGACGACACTTACTCTGCTTATGCCGATTATTTTGATCTCTCATTGCTGCCAAATGAAACAGAGCTTCCATTGAGTCCTCAATCGGAATTTTCTTCATCTTCGTCCGTTTTACTATCGCCATCATTGAATGAAGCATCGTCTACGTCATCATTGTCGTCACAATCTCCCCTATCGTCTGCAAATCAATCTCCAAATGTTTCACTCGAGTATATTCCAACAACAATCTACCATGACCAAATGGTAACACACATAAAACTTGAAAAACCCTGGGCTGACGATAATCCAACAACAACTACAGCCCCCCAACAGCATTCTTCCACCACTCTCAATCACACCAATTCAATTCTTCTTGAACAACTTCAACATCACTACAAATTCTATCCATCACCACAACCATCTCCGGATCACTTCCAAAACCACAACGGTCCGCCGGCGGCCGTTAACAACTCTGTCTATCCACCATCTCCTTGCCCTTCGATTGATGCCAAATCACCATACACCAACCTCAAGCAACACCAAATCAAACAGGAATTCCAAATTATCCTGCCACCATCCCCACCAGAGTCCAGTTGCGGAGCACCATCACCGCACTCATTTGCTGACATCAAGCAAGAACCCGATGAAGCTTTCATTGACATAAACTCCTTGCTGGAGAAGTCATTGAGTAGCATGCGACAAGATAATACCACCACCACCGACTCTAAGTCACAAATTGTGAGCAACAACCACCACCACCATCATCATCAACAAACTCAGTCTCAATCATCGTCCCAAGGCCATCAGCTACTCCGCGAGTACCTTGAAGACACCACTTTTCAAAAGAAACACAATCTGAAGCCCCTGGCTTTGGAGTCTCTCATTGGTGGCTTGGGTGTACGCGGTGATATTGAGCCAGTTATTTCACTCGCACTCGAACATGCCAAGCGTGAGGCGGAGGCTACTTGTAATAAATTGCAAATATCTGCAGGTGAGTCACTTTGAATTCTATGGCTTCTAATTAACACGAGGGTTGTTGTACTTGATAGAGTACATCCTATATTAGTTGAATGACTAAGTTTCGGGAAATATAGATTAACCCCAATTGCATCCGGCAATTAGTAAATTTTTATTCAAATTCACTTTACGGAAATAATGCAAAAGATAATAAGAAAAATGAAAACACTCGTAAAAAGCGGAAGTGGGAAATAATTGATGGCTCATATGAAACTTTTAGTGATCATTTGAACTAGTGAATTTATTTAACAATCAAAACATATAGCTACATAGGCAAAAGCGTTTTTTAAGGAATTTTGCAAAATACAACCTTTTCCTTTAGCCGAACTAAAAGAGTATCATTCAAACGAACTTTGAGATTCAGTATTAGAATTATCCATGCGATCGTTTCGTAAACAATTAATGTAAACGTAAAAACAACATGAACTTTGACACAGCAATCAGCTTGTTTGCAAATTTTTCTGTCATAGACTGTGTTCTTTTTTACTGGGGGAACAACACAAGTGAGTTCCACGGGTAAACATCCAATGTACACCTTTCTGATTTTCACATCAGCACAAACATGACTTTTGTACCGGGGAAACGCCTTTCAGATCTCAACAAGTATTTAACACTTTATTGTATAAATTGGTTATTTTTGAAAACAAAAATTGATTTTGGTGTTCTTCTCAATGAGAGAGGTGATGATGCTGATGATGATAAACCAAATCAAAAGCTTAGTCATAAAAAAGTGTAGCTTGTATACCTTCGATCAATGTGTGTCATGGTTAGAATTGCTTTAAACTTTAAATTTATGAACACAAGTTCTTCTTCTTTGTGGGTATTTATTTCTATTTGTATTTTCGGTGGATCAATGACGAAAAATATGATTCCACTGACTAATCAACTCTTACATCATATCACAATACACTTATCTGTCACTTAAAGATATTGCAGTGTATTGAAAAGTTTAGAAAACCCAACTCTGAGCCACGGTCTAGTTCATGTTTTGGTAAACTTTTGTGTTGCCTTTTAACTCTGATTAATCCCTGGGAAGTAGACAACTTGTTTTCCCAATTTTTTGGAGGAAAGCGTTGAAGTATTTAGTGAGGATCTCCCCGGTATAAAGGAGGATAGGATGTAGTGGTGTGCTTGAATTAAGGAGAAAAAAGTAATGGCAGTGATTGGGACTTCCTTGAACTGACTAGAGCTCCGAATGAAGTTTCGGCAAGCTATTCTATGGCCGAATCTGCTATGAGTTGTACTTTAACTAGCCATCAGCTCAAGCAATAGTACCTTTAATGCTATTCATTGTTTTGCAAAGTCACATTACAATCAGCTCATTGACCTTTTCATTACTTTTCTATCAAATAGGACATTTCATTTGGGAAGAAGAAATTCAGTCGATTGAGTGTGTAGTAGACTCTCTTTGCATTCTCTTATGTATAGTAATTCAAAGAGCAAAGAGGCTTTCTCAGGCTTTGAAAAACGCTACTACAGTCAGCAAATTTTTTCAGTCTGCAGCTTTAGTTATATTTCACTAAGTTAAGCAAGAATGGTTTTGCTTTCGTTATATTTTCCATATGAAGTATCGTATAGTCTAAAGGGCGGCCTTGGTGCAGTGGTAGAGTGTTCAGTAGATAGGCCGAGCGTATGCGTTCGAGTCCCGCTGTGGGTATTCACTTTTCTTTCAGCCTCCCAGTTTCATCTGGACGCCGGCGCCGCCCTTGAGGTTATATGTGAAATTAATAACACTTTAATTCTATCTACCATAAATAAATAAATAGGGTGGTGCAACAGAGCGAGGAGCCCTTGGGCCTAGCGCTTTTCTCACAACCATCCCATGTGAGGGAATGAAGGGGACCTACAATTTTCTGCCGGTTCCGAACAGGCTAATTGAGAAAGCGCTTTTCATGGCAATGAATTTATTAACGGAGGACTTTCCAATTCCTCGCAAAAGGCGATACCCGTGGAAAAACATTTACTGCACCAAAAAAAAGGGAAGGCTGCTACCCTGGTAGTACAATGAACCGGAACCTAGGTTTGAGTGCCCAGATTAGCATAAGCCTCCTCTTTTTCCATAAAAAAAAAATCGTATAGTTTGCATTCGGTTTTGAATATCTTATAACGGGCAGGTCTGATTCCACAATTGATCGTGGTCACCTCAGCGAGCTCATCGAATGTTTCTTATTTATGTAGAAAGAAGGAGTTCCAACGATATTTTTCTAGTTGCAAGTTTAAGATTCAACCAGAAAAGAAGATTCCCTAGAAAAGCAGTTGTCCATACCCTCACCCTTAGAGGTTATCGCTATTTATTTTTAAATTCTAAAGATGATCTTTCTTTTCCTTCCTTCTGTGTTTCGAGCATCGTGATATCGAAGAGTTCACAGCATGGGTACAATGGATCGCCTTGCGTGAAAAAAGCGTCGTGCCGGCAAGCCTATTGGTGTTGGGTTGTTCCATGTCTGCGGCCAACAAAATGCTGATGCCGTTCCATTTGTCTGTTGCAGAAGTGTTTTGGCCAGCCATTCTCTTTTCTTATTCGAGAAGCTTTCTATGATATTGCCTTTTGTTTACTAGAACTCTCTATCAGCATGACACTACCAAAGTCTTTCACGGATCTTCTTTTCTCTAACATGATCAATCTTTTTTACTACTGCTGTCATACGAAGCATCTTCACCTCAGCAACTTCAAGTGAACCAAATGTGAGTGCTGTGCCCCTGTTCTGTAAGTATCGCCTTGATAAAAGCAGGCGATAAACGAAGGAAAATGGAACGAAATCCTACTAAATTCTTAGAATTTCGTTCCATTTTCAACCGTTTATCGCCAAGGCGATAGTTACAGAACAGGGGCACTGGATACACAACTGCGGTGGTGTAGAGTCCTATTTTCAGCTTAAGGACATTTTCTTATTACAGAATATGGTGGAGCTTTCTACCCACTTCATCCGCCCTATGTTCACTCGATGATTGATGTAGTCATCGTAAGTTGCTTCACTATTGATCATTGATCGCAGATATTTCAACTTTTCACACTTGGGCAGCACATTTCAATTCAAATAGATGGTTAGAACAGGCTTGTCTGGGTCAAAAAACGGTGAATACAAGCGCTCAGTCTTTCTTGAATCAACCTTAAAACCAACTACCGTTCATCTAGCTTAAAAACTTTGATGTAGGGGTCTCACTTATGATTGCTCCATCGTCATCAAAGATTACTTGCTGTACATTGGTGTAATGTTCTTAATCTTTCAGCAGGTAGTCAAGGACTGCAACAAAGAACTCAAAAGACTGCTTTCTTGTTGTACTTCTGCTGTGACATGGAATGCTTCGATTACTCCATCTGGGCATATTGCTCTTGTCACTGCTCATTCATAAATATCTTTTGAAAATCCTCACTCATATCAGATCTCACGATAGTCAATCGAATGCTTATTCGAAGTCAACCTGTGCAGAAATTTGTCGTCATTCATAAGATGCTATCCTTGAGCTTCGTTGATGAACTTGGTCGAACGAATATCCTGAGCATTTCTTCTTCTTTAAGCTTCTGTTTGAATATACTCGTAGATGTCCTCTAATTCAATATGTTTTCTTGTGATCTTGAGCAGCTTGGTTTGCATCAGCAGCAGAGGCAGACATTTCTTCCAGCTTCCGATACATTCCCTCCTGGCATTCGAATGAGCAACATGCATTTTCGACTATTCCAAGTTATACCAGCCAAGTGTGGTACCTAAACTACCATTTTTTGCCTACTGTAAACATATCTTTAGCTGAAGCCTCGACATTTCCTCATAATGGGTAATTATTGGACGCCTTTATGCTCATGCCGTGTTTTCGATACCAACAGTAACAATGTGCCTACTTCACTTCATACTATCGCTGCGCCACTTAAAATAACACTTAATATTATTGCGAAAATACTGAGACCTCATTTTAAACACACCTTAATTTTTCTAACAACATTTCACATTTTCCAATGTGAATTGAAACTGCAAAAGTAAATGCCAACTACTCGAGTGTACTTATCCATAAAGTAATGTTCAACATAATGTGGCAAATAAATCACATCGAAAATATTTCAAAACTTGTCAAGAAATTCGCTACGAACACCTGTGTTAAATCAGCAGCAGTGGTTCAAAAGAGCACACAATTTAAGTGACTCGTAATTTGTTACTCTATAATTAAATTATATTATACAAGAAATGTCCAGTCGAAGATCGTTCTAGAAGATTAAAGAATAGCTTCTATTTGTATTTATTACTACTTTCCGTAAAGTTGGTTGGTCGTTGGAGGTTCATCAAATTTTTATAGCTTGCATCAGTACATCAGATTGTCTCATGGTCAAGTCATAAAAACAAAACGAAATTTTTATTGGCAGCCCATCATTGTGAGTAATCTTTTTTTCCTGGGTTATTGTAGGATGTTTCAAAGATAATTGCCAACACAAATAGCAGCCTTTAAACAAACTTTCTGGGTAGATTATATAATTTTGCGAGAAACCTTCTTTTCCTAAATAAAAGTTTGTAGCCCAACTCTTTTGTTTAATCGTCTTCTTCGATATCTTCTTTGTAGTTTGCTGTCTAGTTTTTGGAAGTCTTAACAATTTTTGTCGTTTGCATCATATGCTCTTGGTCGCTTTGCTACGGAAATAAGCTTCTTATTTTGATTGCTTTTCATGGTGCCAATTTATTCAGTCAAATATATAAACCATACAAAAGATACAAAGAATAGGAATTGTGATTCAAATGTACTGCTTCATTTGAACACATTTTTCTCAAATGATGCATCATTGGAACGTAACCCAGCGTTACTCAAGCAAAGGTATTTGTCCTTGGTTTTGGTATGGTACAATGTGCATATCGCACGATGACATCTTACAAAGACTCTGCTCAGAAAAAAAAACCCTACATCACCAAACGTGTTTCAGATTTTGCAAGTCAATTAGCACCCAGGACCACCTGGTACGACATAGATATGCTTCCGATGGCATGACAACTTCTTCTTTTTTCTCTTCTTCTTCATATTTGATCATTAAATATAATCTATTTTGCATAGTCATTTCAATTTTGTTATTTAAAAACTTTTTTTCAATTTTATAGATCCACAAAAATGGACTCCACCCCAAGTACACGCATGGCTTCGATCCACTGCTGATCAATTCAAATTACCGCCAATCATTGATTTGGAGCTGAAGTTTCCCGAAGATGGTACGACCTTGTCATTACTCACCGAAGAAGAATTCGTACGCAGAGCACCTGAGGTGAGTTAACAAAACTAAAAGACACATATACTTATACAAATACATATGACAACAAAAGCAGAGTGTAGACAGAGCTTAACTGACGTCAGACTTTGATTGTGGTATGCTGATGAAGACTACGAGAAAGGAGAAAGAAAAACCAAATGAGTTTTTTCTGCTGGTTTTGCTTTTAGGCCCGAAAAGAAAAATCGTTTTTTTTTTCATTCTGGTTGACTTACTCTATGGTGGTGTCTCACTCTCTTGTGAAAGAAAGTAGGTTTCGTTTTTGCTTATTGCCATACGTTTGGTAGGAGATCTGGTGGTTGTGGTAACGATGTTGTTTTTTCTTCTTCTTTTTTTTTTTGTGGTAACTCTAAAGTCACTTTCACCTTGCAATGCCGTTTCTTTTCTTTAATGGCTTCCATGTTGTTGTTGTTGGTGCGGGTTTGAGAAGTTTTTGTTAGTTCATATTACATTAAATGTATTTTCCGTACCAACCTTCACATTCCTTGAGCTTTATCAACCTTACCGGCGCAAAATGTGAAAGAAAATACACAAAAGACTTGCGCGCTCGCACACGTTTGGTAACATTGGCTGTGGCCATGGCTAATATCAATTTTTTGTTTTCTTTTTTTTTTCTTTTGTGTGTTGGAATTCTCGTAACATGATGAAATTGAATTGATAATAATAATAATCGATTTTGAGTCTACACAATGAGAAAGAAGATCGAGTAATGCGGTGCCATAGTTTGTATGCTTCAACACGTCTCCTCACCGCAGTCAATTATGTACATTAGACTTTATGAAAACAAACACTGACTGATATTGTAAGACCTACTTAATGGATTGCGTAATGGCGTATGACGTCTGAAATGTTTCATATTTCGCTGATTTTAATTTGGAGAGTTTCTTTGTCAATAGTTAGAAATATCGCGCTGTTATGGTAATCTTCAGTAATGTCGTCTCTTTGCCCACAGAGTCAAGAGCGATCAAACTTGTTTTCGACTCTCCAATAATACAAAATATCTTTGCAGACTCTTTGCATAGTTGTCACTGATGTAGCAAGCTCTTTGTCTGTTTGTCATTCTAAATTTACCACAACCACCAGTTCAGATGATGTGTCTTTTTGTTGCAAAGTTTTTTTGCGCAATCAGACAATGATTTCAACTACAATTTATTAAAATCTTTAAATTGCATCCCACCAACCGTCACGGCGAGCGATGTGACGACATTCTATTCCACCTCGTATCGTTGCATTGCAGCTAAGTAGCATTAAGTTTCGTAGCGCATATTTTTATTAAATAAATATTACTCTTTTGTAATGATTAGAATTTATTAAGGACAATTCAGTCATGCATTGCAAGTACATGTAGCAGCTGAACATTGTCTAACAACTTCGTGACATTGCTTCACCAGCCTGATTACAATATTTCTTATAGGCTTCCCTGTGGTTTTCCACAGTCTGTGCGGAAAATTCTGATTAATTTAGTTGAAATCGTGAGAACTGTAAGCAATTAATTTAACGATAAATACAATGATCTTTTCTCTGTCATTTCACACACATATCTGTCAGTCTTTATGTCTACCTCCCTCTATTGGCAGTTATCTCAGCGTCGTCACCATAAGAATATTGCAAAAACTTTCATTTAATAAATAAATTTATTTTTATTTGATTACAGGCTGGAAGTACAATTCATGCGCAGTTGGAAATTTGGAAATTAGCCTGTAGTGATAATTTCTCAAATGATTTCAACGCCAATCCGACCAGCAACAATGTTGGTACAGTGAATACATCATCAACAACCACAGTAACGCCATCTGTTGTCCTAGACATTTGGGACTCGGAATGTATTCAAAGCATGGATATGGACGTCAGTAATGGTAAGTTTCTTTTTTGCCTTACGTCATTTTTAGATAATTGATAGAAGTAAAAAACTAATTTTATTTATTACGATGCACAACAAATCACAGTGACGTTTGCATCTACCCTACATGTCAGATTCATTCATGGAAAACTCACACGTATATTGTGGATTTTTTGTGAATGACAGACAAACAAGTGAACCCCATCTTAGTATGTAAACAATGTTCTATTTTCTGATGTAAGCTGATAAAAATAAATTGGGATCATCTTCGATCATGGTGTCAGTTAATTTTTATTAGCGCTGATGATGATGACGACGATGTTTGTTTTTAGAATGAAAAACGTCAAAATGTTTGTTGATTGAGGAAGGTATGAGTGAAAACCCCATGAGAAACTTTGTATCTTCTTGAAGCAACTATGTACTATTATAGTAACTACTTCATGAAATGTTTACACTACGAGATTCAAGCAAATATTTTATTTCCACAGAACGTGATGTTATGGAATATTGAGTTTAATGGGAAATTATTATTTTTGACATTTGTATGGAGATGATAAATTACAGGAAATGAATATTTGACAAGCGATCTATGTATGACCAGAACATACTTGTATATTCATTTAGTGGTTTGTTGATGGAGGTTTTGTTGGCTTTGTAGAAATATTGTGATGTTGTACTTTAAATATTGTGAATGAATTTTTACAGAAATTAAATACGCGCTATTCTTTAGTCTCAAGTGAGAATACGTTGATGTCGATGTGGGTTCTTTAGACCAAGTTTGCATTGGTCGGTCGATTTGTTTAAGGATCAAATCGACCAAAATGATTACATTGTTCAACTCATCGACCGCAACGCCATCTTGTTTCGTTTCCTTTTTGTCTGTCTGACTTTCATGAAACAAGATGGCAGTGATGTCAATACCTACAAATTGGCGTAACAGAGAAGGAAAACAGTTGCTTTATTTGCAACGAAGTTTCAAAAGTTCATGTTGATTTAATTTTGGGAAACACCTTGTCAACTGACCTCCCTTACCTTTTAACCCCAAATTTTTGAACAAATCGACAACTCATCCCCATAGACCACATCAACACTTCTTAATTCTTAAGGCCCTTTTAAACGATCAGTTGTCAGTTCAGCTATCAGTTCAGTTGTCATTTCTGTTAAAAAGAACAGTGTGTTTGAACGTCAGTCCAGCGCTCAGTTGAGGTTTCTATTTGCTTGTGAGCAGCCGAAAGTCAGTTTAACTTATAACTGAACTGACGACTTTTTTTTTATTTGAAAAAAATTAAAATCAGAAAGAAAACTAAGTTCAGTTTTCAGTTCAGTTATCAGTTCATTATTAAGCGTTTAGACATCAGTTTGACTGAAAACTTAACTGATGCCTCAACTGAAACTCAACTGAAATGATCGTCTAAAAAGGCCTGAGGGCCTTTAAAATGTTTTTATTTTACGTTTACTCAAACATTTATGAAAATAGAAACAAACAACCGACATTATGTTGCCAAGTCAATCAATGAAGGCAATAAATGTTCTGAATTTTCTTCTTTTTCGGTGTCACATCGGAATCTCGAAAGAATCGGCTCCAAACTAGTGGCCCGCCTATAGTGAACGCTGCAATACGTATTGTGGTTACAGATTCTCGATTCGAAAACTATTAGACATTGATGGTTTTTTGACGATTAGAGCCTGTGGGTGAAGAAAATTCAAGAACTTTATCAATAATAACGAAGTATAGATTCGCCTCCGGTCGGACGTTCGATTCACTACTCATAATAAGGGCGATAAATTGTAAAAGTCTCGTGAAATAGAGACCGACTCCACTAGGTATCCTCACTCGGGATTTTTTTTCCAAAATACGAGAAGATAATTTCGCCAATGTTGCTTTTTTGTCAAGTTTTGTTTACGCGCACAGTTTCTTCGACTTCTTTCTCACTTACAACAAAGAGTTACGACCATCTTGATCTCATAAGGATAAAAACTCTTTCACTTTACTTACCGGTAACGCCGCTTCGACTTCAGAAAGGGATGTTAGTAATGTGAGTGAAAGCGGAAGTGAGGAGAGGTGATTGATGGTCGTCTGTAGAGTCCATTAAACTCCACTTTTTTATTTCACAAAACTGCGTGCAGTTAATCACTTATCGCAAAGAATACAATGCCCATTACTAACCAAACTGTGGATTTCGTTCTCTTCCGAGTAGCTATATGACATTTTGAATCACGGTTTTATCCAAAATGGCTTTCCGAAGCAAATATGCCTGACCGATGTTCAACTCTTGTTATTAGTTACACAACTCAACAGCTTTGTTCTTGCATTTTAATTGAAATAAAGTACACCGTCTTCTTCATTACCTAAAGTCTGAGGCAGTATTTCGAAAATCTGCGCAAAAGTTTTCATACAGATAAATATTTCCTTTAATATTTCGAACTGAGAGACATGGCTAATGAACAGTCTACGCGTACACTTCTTTACTCAAACTTTCAAGTCTGTGCAGGTGAAACTCAATATCGTGTGAAACCAGCTTTACCCGTTCGTAAAAGCCTTCGTGGTACCTGTGGCATTGGCAAGTCCTCCGTTAGTGAATTCATTGCTATGAAAAGCGCTTTCTCGGTTAGCCGTTCAGAACCGGTAGACAATTGTAGGTCCCCTCCATTCCCTCACAACGAATGGCTGTGAGAAATGTGCTAGGCCCTGGGGCTCCTCTCGCCGTTACTGAATTTTTAAATAGATTTTTAAGACTTTGAGTTTTCGGTGCGCTTTAAAAAAGAAGTACGGGTATCTTCCACTTTTGTCTGTTCCTGTCTATATTAAGGATTGTCAGAAAGGAGTGGTGGGCAGGTGCATTTTTTCCATTGAGTACCTACTTATAATTTAACATACGCGGCAGCGTCAAATTTCTACAGTCAAAATTATGTTTACAACGCCATATAGGAGATCCATCTAGAGCCAGCCAACAGAGTTAGAAACGCTATTGGCAGCATTACTGCCGCCGCAACAACCACAAATGTATGGAACGCTGGGTTTCTTTATCCTTTTCTTGTTTTTTGACAAGTGAATTTGTCACTGCTTTGACTTCAAAGTCGCTTGGTTTGGGAGATCCCTAAAAAGATTGGAAACACAAGTTTGTCTAGGTCAGGTGAATTGGTTCTTCTATTCTTTTTGGGTAAAAACCACGAAAACATTTTTTTTTTTTTTTTCGTGCAATTCACGTATACTACGTTCTTAGATCTGAAATATTTTAAAATTGCATTCATTTGTTATTCCTTTAGTAACATATTTGTATTACTTTAAACTTTCAGATGACGAAGAAGAGATTATTCCTCCCGGTACAGTTAATAGCTCACCAGCAATGGCATCTACAGCAAGTGTCTCATCAGTTACACCCGCTCCCGCTCCCACTCCCACAACCAAAACTCCAAACGGACGCACAGGCGGCTCTCACATTCACCTTTGGCAATTCCTTAAGGAGCTGCTTGCCAATCCTCATGTAAATGGTACAGCAATCCGTTGGATCGATCGCAGCAAGGGTGTTTTTAAAATCGAAGATTCGGTCCGTGTGGCCAAACTCTGGGGTCGGCGCAAGAATCGTCCCGCAATGAACTACGACAAACTGTCGCGTTCAATCAGACAATACTACAAAAAAGGAATCATGAAGAAAACAGAACGTTCACAACGACTTGTCTATCAGTTCTGTCATCCCTACTGTTTGTAAGTTGACAAGCAATGTCAGATATCAATCAGTGACAGAACCGGCAGTTAAATATTTATTTATTTATTGAAACAAACAACAAAGAGAAAGAAACAATAATTTATATAATTTATTTATTTATATTAATAACAAGAACAAAACTAACATTTCTTTAAGACAAGACAAAGTTTTGGTGTGAATGTTTTTGGATGAATGCGAGCGCATTGTTTTTTTTTAATTTTTTTTTTAATTTGACTAAGACTAAGAAAGTAATTACATATTTAAACGGTACTCTTTGGTATTTTTTGGCTTTTATGTGAAAAATATCAAAAGAAGTACACAAATCATCACAAAAGTAAGAACAAAAGAAAACAAAAAAAAAGAATTGAAACACATACAATCCACCTAAGACGCATTGACTGGAGCGTTTGGTTTTCCTTTTGGTAATTTTTTCGTATTGAGAAAAAATTGCCAAACCGAATGGCGCCCAACCAGGAAATGCATGAAATCATACTTAATATTATATATTTACTTATTTATTTGCTTAATTCAGTAGCAAGGACGAAGCTCTGTTTTTTACACAGACTTCCAATTCCAATTTATTTATTCATATACAAAATATATTGTGGAGGACTAGCCGTAACCGATCTCGTCGGAGGAGATTATTGTGCAAGGTGCAAGCTCCGTACACCGGCAAGGTCGGCCGGTAGTTCTTCCTTACGATAACATATATCTATGATATATAGAATGTACGTTCTATGAACACAAATTTATTAGTCAATTAAGCATAAATCTTCAATTTTTTCTTGGAGATTAATTAAACAAGAAAAGAAAGTTTACGGTATGCTAGCTTATATGGCAAATACACTGATAAAAAGGAAAACTATATTTTTTTTTAACAAATCAATTTATTTTAAATTGAGAGAGAACGTGAGCCCAATGGGCTTCATTGGAAGAATTCAAAAGAAAACAAAAATATTTATTTATTGTAAAAGAAACAAAAGATATTTAAAGCTAAACAAAAAAGAAAAGAAAACACACTAAACAAGAGTATAACTATTTATTTCTTTATTTATATTTTTTGAGCTCAAAACTATGATTTTTTCCAATAAACCCCTATTGGAAAAGCAACACGACTCGACATAAAATATATTTATTCGTTTTTGAAATAAAATATTTTTGTTTCCTTTTTCCTAAACTTATAAAAAATATTTATATTTATATTTATGTTTATATGATTGGGTGTTGGTAATTTATTTGACTATTTAATTTTTTTCTTTTAATTTTCATTTTCATTTTGTGTTGGGTACTTTTTTTAAAGAATAATAATCAACTTTATTACTTTCATATATTATGAATATTTTTATATAAAGAATTTTTAAACGCTAAGAGAATAATTTTTTTTAAAAAACAAAACATGCAAAACATAATTGTGATTTAAGTGCCTTTTTTCTGAAATAATTTATCTAGTTAATTGCAAAGCAAAGAAAAATAAAAAAGTAAACATTTTACGTAAAACAAACTTATATGTTTTGAAAACATTTTAATAATTTATTTATTTATTTAATTTTTTAAGGCTTCGAGGTACTTGAAATTATATGCGAGTACGTTTTTGATAATAATGGAAGTTACAATATGAATGTTAAACATTTTTTTCTAATTAAACAAATAATTAAATAAAACGAATATATTTATTGAAATAAAACGGGCTGATGTGTTTTATTGCAATTTTTTTTAAAGTAGAATAGTCGTTAACTCCACTGCAATCACAAGATTCAGACTAGATTGTTTAAAAGCATCAAATGTTGCAAAGCAACTCATTATCTAAAGATGTTTTATTATAAAACATCGAGTCGTAGGTTATGTTAGGTTGAATGAGAGGATGCAGCCGCTAGCAACAACATCACGCAATGAATCCATTGTGGATAAAGTGGTAGAGAAGAGGGGGGTTGATTATTATTGATTAGTGGTGTCCGTGGGGTAATAGGTAACATGTCAGCCTTTTACACGGGATGTTCGTGGTTCAGATCCGAAAAGAAAGCAATAAATGTTTTTCCACGGGTATCGCCCTTTTCGAGAAATTGACAAGTCCTCCGAAAGTAATTTTTTTTTTTCAGGAAAAACGCTTTTTTAATTGATTGATTGATATATGTTCATTTAGCATTAGTAAAGCTATTTTACATTTTTAATATATAATAATAATATAATTTTCAACAGTTAAAAACACTTATTATATTTCCTCAAATACACATTTCAGAAGCAACGCTTCCATCGTCAGTGAGATTTATAAATAAATAAGTGTTTTTAACCTCCATTCCCTCACAAGGCATGGTTGTGAGAAATGCGCTAGGCCCAGGGGCTCCTCGCTCTGTTGCGCCACCCTGTTTATTTTTTATTTAAGTGTTTTTAACTGTTGAAAATTATATTAATCTTTTTATTTATATAAATACACTTCAAAATTAATATAATTTAATAATTACTTCTTACAAAGTTAGTTATTTTGTTTTTAAACCTTATTATATTATTTTCGATTTGTACATCATTTGGAAGACTATTGAATATTTGAACTCCCTTGTAAAAGAGCATATTTTGGGTTCTATCATTTGTGAAAAATTGTGCATTTAGGTTGTTACTGTTTCTTAAATTATATGTTTGAACACCAACTCTTCTTGTTAAACTTCTTTGGAGATAATTTAGCATTAAATTATTTATGATTTTGAGTATAAACAGCAATGTGCAAAATATTATTCTTTGTTTAACACTTAACCAATTTAGCTTACTTAACATGATAGTTATTGGTGTATATCTGCTGCAATTTAAGATCGACCGCATAGCTTTATTGTGTAATATCTGAAGTTTTCGAATCATACCATCAGACCCCACTAATAGTATCGTTGGACAATAATCGATTAGCCGTTCCGAATTCGCAGAAGCTTGCAGTTCCCCTCCGTTCCCTCAAAAGGAATAGTTGTGAGAAATGCGCTATGCTCCTTGGCTCCCCGCTCTGTTGCGCCGCTTTATGTTATTAATGATTATTATTAACTGGGTTATTGGAGAGGTGAAGCCTCAGCGTTTGGAAGCCTATGTTTTTTTTCAGATTCTGTTCACTGGAAGTTTTGAGATGTCACAGAATTCGTCGAAAATGTATTTTCCGGTTGTTGTTTTCCTAGTGTGGCCCACACTTAGAAAGTGGATTAACTTTTCTTTTACCTCCTCGTCGTGGCAAACTCTACATAAATCGGATGTGCTAATACCCGTTCTGGTGGTGCCCGTGCCGTGGTAGATATTGGCTAGCATATCTGTTTATTACGTTGCGTTGATTCGAATCAAATAAAGATCAAGGGGGAAAATGTTCGGAATCGGAAAAAATTTTTGGTCATTTACATTCTCTTACAAGGTATGGTTGAGGCTTGAGGGAAATGCGCTAGGAACCGGGCATCGCCACGCTCTTTTGCACCTTTTTATTCATTTATATAATTGATTTAATGTCCGTTCTCATCAAGAGAGTACCCAATGAGTTGTGACGTGTGTTATAGGGTGATGTGGTCATAAATGCACCAGTGGTGCAAGATGCACCATAGCTATATTTGCCAAATACGCCACTGTATTGGCGTATGGCTCACTCAAATGTATCCGTTACTTCCAGTTACCACGGTAGAGTTCAGTCTGGTAGTGTTTCTCTTAGCTGTCGCACGTGTGCGGAGATTTTTTTACTTTCATAGCGAAAAACGAAAAAAAGAGGGTGAGCTAATTTTTGTAATATTTCCATGAAATTCCAGTGTTAGTTCATTTGAAAGTACTAAAAGATTTGCTTGGACTTTTGTTCTTATTTTCATGTGAAGAGTGCGTAGTTTTGTTACGTTCTTTTTGAACAGCTATAATTTGTATCAAAAATTCCATGGTGGTGCAAAATGCACCACACAAGCATAGTGCTCAATGCACACTCAATGATCCTACTGTATCGGGACCTACCAAACGGCAGCACTCCTTATATAAATTTTCCGAATCCCTGGGTTCACTAAATATTCGTTGAAAGGAATTATTATTTGTTATTTAGTTTTGTTTCTTTTTTTTGAGAATAATTTTTTTTTGTTAATTTTTCGTGTGATTTGAAGTCTTTCGGTTTATTTTTATTTATTGTTTTTCTGTTTACTTTTGTTTTAATAAAAAATAGTAATGCTTTAAATCAATTTGTGGTGCATTAAGCACACTGGTTCATTGTGGACATATGACTGGTGCATTTAGTACCAACCATGGTGCTCTATGCACCATTTGCCATTTTTCGAACAATTTATGTTTACTTCAAATTTTCAGATCATATCGACAGTTGAATTTTGTAAATATTTTCAGAACTAATCTATCAAAAGGATATCAAAAAGCCAACCAGAAACGACTTATTTTAAAAAAGTTATGATCATTTGAAAAGAGGGTGGTGCATCTATGACCACGTTACCCTACCTACATTTGGTTCCTTCACCTAAGCTAAGCCGGAGTAAATATTCTGTTTTCTTCTTTGAAATGTCTGGCCCAACTTTTTAAATCATTTCAACTTTCGGATCGATCAAAAATTATTTTTAATAAATTTTTAAATGCCCGTAAAAAATAAAGTAGGATCGGATTTTTTTGCTACCATCTTAAATAATGAAATAAATAAATAAATAGGGTGGTACAACACAGCGTGGGAGCCCCAGGGCAACCAGGGCCGACGTTTCTCACAGTTCCTGTGAGGGTATAGAGGGGACCTACAATTTTCTGCCGGTTCCAAACGGCTAATCGAGAAAGTGCTTTTCATGGCAATGAAAATTTGCTAACAGAGGACTTGCCAATTCCTTGTGAAATGCGATGCCCGGAAAAACAATTTTGCCTCTGTTGGGATGACCACCTACCATTGGCTGTTTTAGGAAGCTCTGTTCTTTTCTTGCTCTAGTGGCTTATGTACAGAAATGTTGACCTCGATGGATTCTAGTTTGCTACAGGGCCCGTATTACGGATTACGACACTCGCAAGAAATCCCTCGTTATCGTTGGGTTCCAATTACGTTTCACGATACTCGCTGTTATTAACGACTTTTTGGCACTCGTTTTGTTTTTGTTATCGTTGACACGTGAAGTCGTGTTTTCCTTTATTTTATTTATCTTATTTTTGCATCTTCAAAGAAAAAAAAAATGTAAGTAAACAAACAGAAATGCCAAATTATTATATTTTAATGTTAGGCCATCAACACATTTTATATGGCAACATTTTCAAGAATCCATTCTAGTGATTCATAATCGGTTTATGTCGTGGGTATCGTTTTTTTTTGGGTTTCGTTGTTTTGCATCGCGTTTCGTAATTCGTAATACGGGCCCAGGTTACAGCTCAGGAAAATTAGACAAGATATAAGTTACGTTGGCTGATTTTGTTTATAGAATTTCATTACCTCGTCATTGTAATGTACACGCAACATTTAATACCAATTTCCTAATCGAAAACGTTCAACCGAAAACACAAGCGGCAACACTATAATGTACATCTAAAAGAAGGCGTTGCTTGTAAGTCAGTGTGTGTGAGTGTAGAAATATATACCAGGAAGGGAAATGCTTGACAACAAAATACTGGACGGGTCTCCAATGTGGAAATTACTGGAACGCTCTAGATGTAATGTTATTCTTTATAAATAGGCCGCTGATGCAACAGTACAGAGGTCAGTTCTGATAATCAAGTGATAATGTTAAGATTAAGTTTTTGTTTACAAGTGATAATGCAAAGATTGAGTTGAGATCGAATGAAGTATATATCGAATAAAAGCAGTAGAATTGAACTGAAAGGAAAAGTTTTATTATTGCGAACTAAGCGCACGTTACAATAAGTGTGTTTAATGACCTGCTCTAGATCGATCTAGAGCAGAAAAAAGCAGCTTTTTGGTGTTTAATGACAATTTTTCTACTCCGAGCAAGAACTTTTTGTGTTTAATGACCTGCTCTAGAGCTTTTAGAGCAGCATTTTCTGCACTTACTTTTGAGTAAGAGTAGAGTGGAGCAAAGTGTCAAAATCAGCTGTTGACATTTGATTCAAATATTTTTGTTTATAGGTTTGTTCGTTGAAGCCCTAGGGTCGCCATGGGGTCGCCACAAAGCGTTTTTTGAGAAACCTAAATTCGCACTGAATGTCAAATTGAGTGTTTTTTGAGCCATAGGTTTGCCACAGGTTTTCCCCAAACTCGCCCTAGCTTTTTGCTGTGGCGATTTGAGGGCTGTCAAATGGCATGTGTTTTTATTTAAATGACAGGGATGTGTGGCGATTTGTAGTTTAGCGTTTTTTGAGGACTGGAAAACCCAGGTTTTTTTGACAACTCATGGGGTTGTCAAGAAAACCTGGGTCAACCCTGGGGAAAGTTCAACGAACAGACCTTATATTTTGCGTTTTGCAATCTATTTGGAATCGAATTTAACTTAAAATCAATTGAATTAACATCGCATGTTAGTTTAGTTTTGATTCCAATGTTTCCGAATATATATTTTTATTATAATAGGATACCAAACATAATTTTGCAAACTAGCAAAGGTGTTAGAATTCTGGCAATTCCCTTACCTCCGATGTAAATCTATGAAGCGCCACGCGCGACATCTGAACTTCATTCATTATATGTATTATTCAAACTTTCTCATAACGAATAAAACACTTCTTTCTGTATTTTCTAACCAAGCGGTCGACTTTTTAATTCCACTTCTCTGATAGGTTATGGGCCCAGTCCCAATTTTAACAAGTAAAACCAAAGTAAAGTAATAGTTTTCTTTTCGCAACAATGGCCAACGCCATACGAATCGAGACATTATCGAAAAGTAATTTTGAAACGTGGAAGATACAGATTGAGGCCGTCCTCGTAAAAAATGAAACATGGGTTTACGTTTGTGGTGAAAAACCAAAACCCGAAGTAGCTGGAGCAGATGAAACTTCACGAACAGCATCGCAACTCAAACGAGATGCGTGGATACTGGAGGATCGTAAAGCCAAATCCGATCTCATACTAGCCATCAGTCCTTCTGAACTGAGTCAAATCAGAGGATGCACGACATCAAGGGAAATCTGGCTAAAACTTGAAGCCGTATATGCGTCAAAAGGACCCGCTAGGAAAGCGACGCTCCTGAAACAACTAACACAAAACAAAATGACGGAAGAAGACGACATAAGGGAGTATCTATCTAAGTTTTTTGACATCGTAGACAGACTCCGTAACATGGAAGTCATCATAAACGATGAGTTACTGTCTGTCATGTTGTTGTACAGTTTGCCTGATTCGTTTGAAAATTTCAGGTGTGCCATCGAAACCCGAGACAGTCCTCCCGACATCGAATCACTAAAAGTGAAAATTATAGAAGAAAACGACGCAAGAACTCGCAAAACCAGCGACCGACCATCTGGGGCACTGTTCGCCAAACATAACACCGGCAGTCGATATGCCAAGAATAATTCCTACGAGAAATCTAAAACCAGGAACGGCAACGGCGAAGAAAGTCAACCTTTCAGATACAACTGCAATTACTGTGGAAAAAAGGGGCATAAGGCAGCTGATTGCTTTAAGAAGAAGGAAACAAAAACTGGTACAGGACAATCCTACAAATCTTACCTCATCGACACTGCCAACGAAGACGACGTCGACGAAAGGTGGTGCTTAGACAGTGGGTGCACGTCGCACGTTTGTAAGGATGAGTCACTTCTTCAAAATCGGAAAACTACGCAATCTACATTAAAGCTAGCAACAACTGCATCATCGTCCATCACAGCCAAGGGTGACGTAGACATATCAACATGGAACGGGAAGGAAAACGTCGATGTAAAGCTGAACAACACGCTGCATGTTCCCGACCTACGCACCAATTTGATATCTGTCGCAAAGATAGTAGACAAAGGTGATATTGTAGTATTCACCAAGAACAGAGCACTTATCCAAACAAGTGACAAAGAAACGAAAATTATAGCCGAACGCAAAGGCGATTTGTTTTACGTGCGTGCAGAACACCAGCAAAGTCACCTCGTAACAAACAAGATAGTAGGAGACCCTGACATATGGCATCGAAAACTCGGCCATTTGAATTTTCAAGATCTGTTGCTCATGTCCAAAAAGCATTTAATCCCTGAACTGACAAGGGATCCCAAGGTTTGTGAAACATGCATCGCATCGAAACTGACACGTCTTCCATTCCAAAATCGAGACGAGCGTTCCATTGGACTATTGGATATCGTGCACAGCGACGTATGCGGACCTATGAGAACAGAGTCTCACGGCGGATCTCGCTACTTTATAACATTCATCGATGATTTCAGTCGATTTTGTTTGACGTACTTTATGCAAGAAAAGAGCGAAGTTGCTTCAAAGTTCACCGAATTTAAAAACTATGCAGAAGCTCAAACTGGCAGGAAAATAAAGTCCTTGCAGTCAGACAACGGAACTGAATACTGCAACAGAGTCATGGACAACATTTTGAAGGAACACGGTATCAAGCGTAGACTCACGACTACATATACCCCCGAACAGAACGGAGTAGCTGAACGGAAAAATCGCACCTTAGTTGAATCGGCCAGGTGCATGCTGAAGGAGTCAGGTCTACCATCTACTTTCTGGGCTGAAGCTGTGGCCGCAGCAAATCATATTCGAAACCGATGTATCACAAAAAGCCTAAAAGGAGAAATACCTTATAAGATGTGGACTGGAAAACTACCGAAATTAAATTACCTTCATCCATTTGGTAACAAAGTTTTTATCCTGGATAAAACACCTGGAAAAGGAAAATTTGACGACAGAGGCATCGAGGGAATATTTGTTGGATACCCCGATACACATAAAGGATACAGAGTCTGGGTTCCATCTCAGCAGAAAATCCACATCACCAGAGACGTTAAATTTGTTGACCTCAATAATCAAGGAAAGTTTAGTGAGTTCACAAACGAGGAAACATTAAATGGACGTTTCAATTTGGAAAACTCGAACGACACCGTAAATATTGTTTTCAGTCAAAGCAAACAACGAGACAACGAATTAAGAATCGAAAACGTCAAAACAGAAAACGAAAAGTGCTCGACTCCTACGATGTTTAAAAAATTTAAAAAGGCAAAGTGTTCGAAAACAAAACAAGGCATACAGAGTACAGTGAAAACGTATAAATATACTCCAGCGACAACAACGAAATTAAGACCAGGTCTTAGAGCACGTCCGAGAAAAATCTTCGAAGATGTTGAGGAATTCGAAAATAGTGTCAAGGATCGAAAACCTGAGGACAACGAATCTCAACACGAAAATGTGGATTTGGCAATGAATGCTTCTGAAGTTCCTATTACACAAGCTATATCAGGAGATGACAAAGCTGACTGGGAAGAAGCAATTTACTCGGAATTTAGAAATTTAGTGGGAAACAACACATGGAAAATTGTGAACAAACCCGAACATGCAAGAACGATTGGCTGCAGAATAGTGCTGAGGAACAAATGGACTGTTGACGGTGTGTTGGAGAGACGGAAAGCTAGATTGGTGGCGAAAGGATTCTCACAGAAACCTGGTGTGGATTTTAACGATACTTTTGCTCCAGTGGCTAGACTAAGCTCATTGAGATTGTTGGTTGCTCTATCTGCAAGAGAAAATCTAAGTATATCTCAACTGGACATCACCTCGGCTTATCTGAACGGGAGAATTGACGAAGATATATACATGGACAAGCCGCAGTTCTTAGAAGCCATGCTACAAAGGATGTCGACTAGCGAAAGCGACAGAAAACTTAAGTGCAATGCAAATAAAATGTTGAAAGATCTTCGAGGCGACAGCAATAAGGTTTGCAAACTCGAGAAGGCCTTATACGGACTACGTCAAGCTGGACGCCAGTGGAACATCGAGATTGACAAGGTGCTGAAGAACATGGGACTAGTTCCAACAGACTCTGACCCATGTGTCTATAGTGACAAGAGCAAGAAAACTTTTCTGCTCGTATACGTCGACGACCTACTCATATTCTCTAATGACCGAGCTATGGAAGCTCACATCAAGCAAACTCTATCCAAGCATTTCACAGTGCGGGATCTAGGAGAAGCCGAATGCTGCCTGGGCATCCAGATCAAAAGATCACATCACAAGATTCAACTGTCTCAGAGTGGCTACATCGAAGATGTTCTGAAGAGGTTTGCAATGGAGAACAGTAAGCCAGTAGCTACACCCATGATAGCTGATCGCAAACTTTTGAAAAACGATAAACAACGTGAAGAGGAAAAAGGTGAAAAACCGTATCGAGAGTTAGTGGGTGCGCTGATGTATCTTGCCCTAGCCACCCGTCCGGATATCGCCTATTCGGTAAGTGCTCTTAGTCAATTTAACAATTGTTACAGCCAGGAACACTGGATTGCTGCCAAACGAGTACTACGTTACCTCAGAGGCACAACCTTTTTGGGGCTGGAATTCCGAAACGACGACAAGACACCGATTTGCTTCGTAGATGCCGATTGGGGAAACTGTACACTTGATCGTCGATCGTATACTGGTTCCGCTTTTATTTTTGGACAAGCTTCTATATGTTGGGAATCCCGCAAGCAGCGCACGGTTGCGCTATCCTCGACTGAGGCGGAATACATGGCCATCAGCGATGCTAGCAGAGAAGCCATCTTTTTATCAAAATTTCTGAAGGAGTTAGGATTCAAACACCTATGCCAAATTAAAATGTACAACGACAACCAAGGTGCTGGGAAGTTAGCTGAAAATCCTGTCTTCCATTCACGATCCAAGCACATCGACATCAGATACCACTTCGTTCGTGACGTCATCAAGAACTCGTCTATTTCACTCGACTACATACCTACGGAGAACATGGTTGCCGACATTCTGACGAAGCCATTGACAAAACCAAATCATGAGAGATGCCTCCTTGGACTTGGGCTTCGACATCTCCGAACACCGAATTGAGAGGGGGTGTTAGAATTCTGGCAATTCCCTTACCTCCGATGTAAATCTATGAAGCGCCACGCGCGACATCTGAACTTCATTCATTATATGTATTATTCAAACTTTCTCATAACGAATAAAACACTTCTTTCTGTATTTTCTAACCAAGCGGTCGACTTTTTAATTCCACTTCTCTGATAAAAGGTCACAAAATGTATGTTGCTTTCTTATCAACTGACTTTTGCCACCAGCTGACTCTGCTCTAAGTTGCCTGACATTTTTCATGTTTCTTGCTCTGCTCTGAGCTGCGCTGCTCTGCTCTTTTTTCATTAAACACACCTAATGTGTTCCTTGAAAACCCATTCAAGTCCTCAAAAAACGCTAGACCACAAAATCACTTTACATTCTTTCAGGGTCTAAGGTAAGTTCAGGGAAAACCCAGGGTTCAAGAAACACAGTTTAACATTCATGGCGAGGTTTTTCAAGAAACGTTTTGTTGCGATCCTAGAGCAAGCCCACGGCCAGAACATAACGAGCCTACTCAGTATGACATTCAAGGCTAGTTGAGGATGTTCAAAAAACGCTATGTGGGACCACAAAGTTTCAACGGAAAAGCCCCTATTTGAAAAACTAATACAACTTTCCTTTAAATTCACTTGGAGAAGTACAGCAAAAAGTCTGTTTAATTAAAACATTCAATTGGAGAACTTACCATTCTTTTACCTCCTGACTCATTTAACAACAATCCTAGTGTCTTATAAATTGAGTGCTCAATAAATAGTAAAAAAAAAAAAAACTCTGTTTACTATCAGAAAAGCAAGCATGATAACACACATTACCATAAAATACCAATATGTCCGTGCACTTTTAAACACTTGATAGCCTGAAAAATGAGCTCCAGGTACCTACCATTTGTGTTTTAATAAAAATTGAAACTCAGGCCCCGATTGCGGTTGTCGATTGACTAATCGATACTCGACTTTAGTCGATTTCGATCGACATCTTTCGTTCATAATTTTCTGGTCGACTGTTGTCGACTGTTGCGTTAGGAAATCATTTTGTGGGAAAATGTAAGTATTTTATTGAACAAATTCATATTTTGATATAATACTCGTATTATATACTCGTATTATATCAAAATATGAGCATTTGTTCAATAAAATACTTACATTTTCCCATAAAATAATTTCCTAACGCAACAGTCGACAACAGTCGACCAGAAAATTATGAACGAAAGATGTCGATCGAAATCGACAAAAGTCGAGTATCGATTAGTCAATCGACAACCGCAATCGGGGCCTGAGGCCTTTTCTCTGTCCATAACTGTGCTTGCCATCATTTCGAAAAACTTTTCACTTTTAATAGCTAATTGTGGTATCGAGAACTTTGTCATTTTACTGGCGCTTTACTAAAACGCTAATTGTAACAAGGGTGATTATTCAACTTGAGTATCTTAACACAGAGACATTTTGACAAAGAACCTTTTAGGCATCAAGCATCAGAACGTCTCAGTTTTGTCTTGAATCCAATTACACAATTTTGTTTAGTCATACTACGTTGAAGTAAAGTGTTATAAATATGTAGATACATCCCTCGAACAACCGCATCAGTGATCGACTCTCGACTGAGTGAGTGCGATTTTTCTTTCAAAATTCGCTTTAAATTGCACACATCAGTCTGCTGTCCATTTATTGATTTCGATTCGTTCAAATGCTGATGAAAAAATGTGAACTTGTGGTACTAAAGTGCTCGATAACGTGAGAATTAATGCCGAACTCAAATAATGCAGTCACTCGATCACGTGTGGGGTGATTCGATCCCTGAATTGATATTTTATAACACGCAACTCATAGCTACATACACAGTGAGACAAATACTTACATATTTTCAATTATCTGTATTTTGTTTAAGATCACAAGACTGAAACACCAAATCGTTTTTTGGTTATATCATTAATTTATTAATTATCCTATAATGGTTTGTGTTGGTTTTTTTTTTTTTTTTTTTGTTTTGTTTCTTTAAAATTTGTTTTAATTTTTAATGTTAACAAATAGTTGATTTTAATGATTTTGTATTTATAGAAATAGTGTTAAAATTAAAAATGTGATCATTTCCTAAACCGAAATTAAGACAAAAACCAGAAAGCATCTGTGCTGTTCTTTAATCACTGCCAATTTTTTTTTTTTTTTTTGTTAATACGTTAAAAATGTTCTCATAGGCAAGTTAAACCTTAATGAAATGGTAGAGTGAATAAATGAAAAGATACACAAAAATACAGAAAATTCAATTTTAGCGCAGTTACAGAATAAAACCGAATTTGTTTCGCAGAAGTCGACATGACTTTATAACATTCGATTGAAATTTTGTATTGTAATTTCATAATTTTTTTTCAAATAGCTAAACCATGTGTCCAGCTCTGGTTTTTCTTATATACTTAAAGGCGTTGCATCTAATTTAACTTCGATCATTTTCGATAATTTTCATGGTGTTTATCTCAATTGTTTCTTTTTTGTCTTTAAAAAACTCAAATTCGGTTGGATGAAATATAAAAAATGTAACTTGTTTTGTTGTTAGGCGAATGGGAATGAAGGGAAGTTAAGCAGAGTTCTCAATCGCGAATAGTCTGCTTATTGAGGTATCCCATCAGAGCTTGTAGTCTCTTTTTGATGTTCTTTTGATCATCCAGTGTGCAGCCGAGCAGGGCGCATTCAAACTTTTTGTCGACTATTACATCGAGCCCAGGGCCATGTTCGGCAAATGAACCCAAATTGTTGCTACCATCGGACGAACTGCAAGAGTTGAGGTATTGCTGACATCGTTGTCGTGAATGAACTGGATCGCCAAGTGTTATCATAATGTCAATGAGCATGTTGATTTGGCTAAGTGAATCTTCCTGTGATGTATCACGTACTGTGCGAACATTGAGCTCTACTGTGGAAAGCCTTGAATAAACGCGTTGGATGTAGCATGAGATCTCTTCCCGTTCAGCTAGAAATGTGAGAGATAGAAAAAAAATTAATTGTAGGTTTTATGTGTTTTTGTTAGAAGAAAAAATTACATAAACTAAATGTTACGTTTGGAAAAAATACAGTGGTATAAGAAAGTTAGATTGCAGAGCATATAAAAAAAATATAAATTCAGGAAACCTTATCTTCATTTTTTGTAGTAAGTTTGGCGACATCTAAGAGGACTTCAACGCTTGGAATATCAACTTGTAACACTTCACTAACCCATTATCATATTTCAAGGCTCTAGTGCTATTCGCTCCGTTAATTTTGTTAGTTGAAATAGTTGGTTGTTCTGATTGATGGTAAAAACAAAAATACCGGTGAACTTCTAAATGGAAATCATGGCAGGAGTGGATATCCGTCTATGAGTTATTCATGATTAAGGGATTCACTATAAGCTCCACAGAATAGCACACTGTTGTTCTTCTCAGGCCTATGCGCTTCATTTTACTCTCACTAACAGGGAATCTTTTAAATAACTCTCCGACTCTTGTGCATCTACACTACTCGCAAAAATTAAACGATTTTAAAAATATATTAAAATTTTAGGGTGATTTTCAATAAGGGATAACTCAGAGAACATTGGTCGTACAAAAAATTTAACAAATGAATTTTCATATCTGACCAGTAAATATTTTTTCGTTTGCCGTTCTCAAGTAATAATCGAAAAACCAAAGAAACAAAAGCTCAGGGCAGATAGGTTGGGTCAAGGCAAGAAAAACACCCCACTGGTGGTTGAGCGTGTACTATTCGGGAAGGCTCTGACTGGTGTCAACTTGGCGGCGCCCAGATGTTGAAACTTATAGTACACGTCAAATGTGCTTACTATACCTCCACGCAGTAACCACTGGGCACTGGGATGGTTCGTTCGGAGCCGACCTGCTAAATTAGTAAGTGCGAGTGTTGACAAAGGAATGTGGAAGAAAAGAATTGTGATCAACACTATAATGCTCTGCGAGTAATGACTGACTGCCCGAATCTCAGTGGTCTACCAGAGCTTTTCGGAAATGTCCCAGCGGATGAATTCGAATGACAGAATCAACGGTGGACTTCAGCAGTCAAAAAAGCTGAAACCCCTGAACATATTTGGCTTAAAGGTCTTTTAAGGTCTTTCCATACTGGGATAGGGTATTGAAGTAGGGATGGTGGCGGATGAGCTTCTATTGAGCCAACGGCAGCACTCACACCCCTGGGTACTGACACTGGATATTCCAGCCCTTTATGTTCGAAGGGATTCCAAAAGGACCTAGCTCTCCAGGCTGGGGGTTGTGCGTGGAGTTAACCACCAAACCACGGAAAAACGTATGGTTCCGAAACAATCAAAATCCTCGGATAACGATAATAATTTCAAAGTTGACGACCCAAGCAAACGTAAAAAGGACAATAACCTCTGGAGCACGTGGAACGTAAGATTAACGGATTACGTGCAGCTGGAGAGTTAGCGGACGCCCTGGGTTGCGGCAAAGCAGACATAACCGCCATCCAAGAAGTGCGATGGAGTGGACCGGGCAGAAGATGAAAAACTGTGACATCTACTATGGCGATTGCTACAGACAACAGAAACAGCGCTTGTTTGTCGTTAGAGGAAGATTCAAAGATAAGGTTACTGGTTAAACTCGCAAACATTAGCCTAATATGCGCTCACGCCCTTACAGAAGAGAAAGACGACAATTCCAAAGACTATTTATAAGAGCTCCTCGAAGAAATATACTAGACACGACGTGAAAACCGTTCTTGGCGATTTTAACGCAAAACTAGGGAAGGAGGACATCTTTGGAAATACAATCGGTAAGCATAGCTTTCATGACAAAACCTCCGAAAACGGTCTAAGGCTAATCGATTTTGCTGCGGGCTAAATCTTTTGAAGTTTTGCCAAAAGGTAAAAAGATCCTGCCAGGGTGGCAAATCCCGAACTCAAGCCTGTAAAGACCAGCAGGGAAACATAGTTATAGAGTCACAGTCGCTACTGAGGATCTGGAAAGATCATTTCTGCAGACTGCTTAACGGCGATGAGGACACAAATTCCGCTGTCAGGCAGATTGCCCCATTCAGCTTGGACGATGATCAAGAGTGCCGTCCTCCCGACCTAGAGGAAGTTAAGCTTGCCATATGCAAACTTAAATCAAATAAGACTGCAGGTGCAGATGGCCTTGATGCCGAACTTTTCAAGGCAGCTGGAGACCAGTTGGAAAGGAGCATGCACCAGCTGATCTGCATGATATGGTCGGAAGAAAGCATTCCCGATGAATGGAACCTCAGTATCTTGTGCCCGATCCTAAAGAAGGGGGACCCTCACAATGGTGCCAATTATAGACGGATAAGCCTCCTCAACGTCGCTTATAAGATCTTGTCTGCAGTAATATGTGAACGTCTGATAGGTCAACAACTTGATAGGTCCTTATCAATGTGGTTTTAGACCAGAGAAGTCCACTATAGACCAAATTTTCACATTACGGCAGATCTTGGAAAAAACCCGAGAACATAATATCGATATTCACCATCTCTTTATCGATTTCAAGGCCGCGTATGACAGTATTTACAGAGACGAGCTGTACAGGCCTATGTCTAATTTCAGCATCCTTGCAAAACTCGTACGACTATGCAGGATAACTTTGGAGAATTCACGCTGCTCCGTCAAGGTCGGTAAAGAACTCACCGAGACCTTTGATGTCGAACAAGGTTTTAGGCAAGGGGACAAACTGTCATGCGATTTCTTCAACATCATACTTGAAAAGATTGTATGAAACTCAAACGTCAACACCAGAGGAACAATCTTTCAAAAGTCTGTGCAATTACTCGCCTATGCAGACGATATTGACGTAATGGGAAGAAAAAGGCGTGATGTCATAGGTGCTTTTGCGAGTATTGAAACAGAAGCGGCAAAAATGGGTTTGATGGTTAATGAGGGCAAAACGAAGTATATGTTGTCATCAAACAAGGACACAGAACATCCACGAATTGGACAAAACGTCACAATAGACAGACATAACTTCGAGGTAGTACAGGACTTCGTCTACCTAGGATCCGCTGTAGACACGGACAACAACATCAGTGCGGAGATCAAACGGAGAATAACTATTGCCAACCGTTGCTTCTTTGGGTTAAGAAGGCAATTGAGAAACAAAACCCTCTCTAGAAAAACCAAGGTGACCTTGTATAAGACCTTGATCATCCCAGTCCTGCTTTACAGCGCGGAAGCATGGACTTTATCGAAAGCGGATGAGGAAACTCTTGGTCGTTTCGAAGAAAAATTCTCCGAATGATCTTTGGTCCGGTATGCGAAGACAATGTGTGGAGAAGAAGATACAACAACGAGCTGTATGAGCTGTACCGACATGGGCATAGCCAGAAGACGCATCGCGAGGCTACGATGGTTGGGTCATGTAGAGCGGATGGACCCAAACGCTCCGGCTCGACGGGTTTTTGAAAGCACATTGCAGGGAAATCGCGGAAGGGGAAGACCTCGTCGTCGACTTAGAGTGCGAAACTGGAGAGAGCTCGCCCGAAATCGAAGTCGTTATAGAGTGATGTTGGTTGAGGCCCAGGTTAACCCCGAACTGTAATGCCCACCTAAGTAAGTAAGTAAGTAAATCTTTTTGTAAGTGGTACACGCTTCCTGCATCTCAAAATTCATAAAGGTAATTTTCCTCAATTTCCTCAAACGAGCGCTTCTCATGCTGCTTCTTTTTCTATTTGAGTATTCGGTGTTCTTCCCTTCTTTTCTCTTTGTAAATCTCGTTATAGTAATCGTAGGCAGGCTTTGTTCGCTTTTGCATCAACATCTTGTCGTAATTTTTTTTTTTTACTGGATTTACCTGCCTGCCTACCTTCATAGTTGAAGGGACACTCGATTGGCAAAGGCACTTGCAATCTCTTGAGATTGTAGCTTTCCAACGTCATATCGTCTCACAAGAGTTGGATCGTGCGAATTGTAAACAGTATTATCTTCATTCGTAGTTTGTCTGCAGCAAGGTGGGGAACCAATTCAAAGTTGGCCTTTTGGTAAGTCCAAACATCCATAATACTGAAAGAGTGTCTTACGTCAATCGCAACATGGCGAATTTGGTTAGCGGTTGACTGATCTAGGGACTGCCATATACTTTTTTAGAATTTTGAAATGAGTGAAGGGTCTGTCGGTGGTTTTAATAATCAGGATATGTTTGGTGATGTTCGTTAAGGCAGCCAAGGACGGTTTTCATGTCATGTTTAGAGCATTCCTCATAGGTTTTTCGAAAAGTTCTCAAAAATAGTCTTTAAAGTTATTATCTTTCTCTCCTTTGTGTCTTAGACGTCTGCCAAGCTTATGTTGTCGAATTCAGCCCTGATTTGGAGTGTCATAATACGCTCAACTGTATTTTGGATGATAACTTTATGCCCGTAGCCCCCATCGACTCGATTTCGTATTTGGAAAATGGTAACCATAACGTTCCTACTTACAAAAGTGGGCATTACAGTTTTGGGTGAACCTGGGTCTCAACCAACATCTATAACGAATTCTATTTCGGGCGAGCACTCTTCAGTTTTGCACTCTAATCTCTAAGTCGTTTGAGGTCTTCTTCCACTTGATTGCGTCTCCTAACACGAGGTTATCCCTTTCCGCGATGGTGTTCAGTAAGTTTTGTATTTATATTTTCTGGTCACCAGATTTGTTCTTATACTTGAAAAATTCAAATAAACAACGACTGGATGTTCTAGAACAACAAATCCGCATCCAAATAAGAATTGTTACTATCTACTGCTCTCTACATGCTTGATTTATCCTTCAAGACGATCCTCCCACCAGAGAATCATTTTTCCAAAGATCAAAACTTGTATTACGCTCATCAGCCTGCCTGCTTTACCATAAACTTTTCTACTTATCATACACTCTGCAACTGTTATCTTTTGACTAATGCAATGTTATAAAACGACGATAAGATATGCCAGAACTGTGAGTGCAATCAAAAGAACAGAAAATAATAAATATAAAATATTTTGTTCATAATTTTATCAAATGCTATAATTGTCTTTAGCCCAATGACAAAAAGAGAAATTTGAAAGGAACATGACTCATAATAAGACGACTGGTTGTCGGAATACAATAACTGGCAGTGTAACGACATCAAACATTGATTTGTCACCACATGATAGTAATACCACCAAACATCAGTTCGTAACTGACACTTTACGTAACACTGCTGGTGAGACGTCAAGGCAATCCCATCCCCAAACGAATGTGTAGATTTTGTCATACACGTGCCTTTTCATCTTTGACATACCCAGACTTTTAAAAACTGTCTGCAAAAGGGAATTGCGTGTTTGGTTCTTCAAGTGAGTACTTACCCTCATTCATTCCGGTAAGCAAGTCGTTGGTCTTGATTAGATCAATTGACATCAGCAAGAACTCTTTCTTCTCCTGCAGTCCCATTGCATCCTTTCGAAACTTTTCCACCCTGGCATCTAGCTGATCTAGTACCCCGACGAACCTGCAAAACAACAAAAGTCCAGTTAACGCAATTCATCCCATCTCCGGCCAAGTGGTTACCTCTCGTTTAAATTAAAAGGTCTGCCGTAACGGTGTGGGGAAATGTATGATTTTGTTTTTTTTTTTTTTTTTGTAGGTACGTGTATGTGAATCGGGAAAAAAGAAGAAAAGAAAAAAGTAAAAATTAGGTCAGTTGTCTACAAAAAAAAATATGTTTCTTAACTATGCTACAGGAAGTAAATTATAAAAAAAAAAATATTCAGTAAAAAAAGGACATGAAAATAAACCAAACATTAAATAAAATGCTTTGTTTTTCTTTTTTTAAATTTTAGGATGTTTGTTTCTACAAAAATATTGACCTGTCCACAGCTCTGTCGTCGACACAGGCGTAGCTGGAATCTGTTCCTTTCCTAAATGAGGAGGCTGCTCCGGTGTCCATGCTACCGCCGGAGTAGCCACCGCTCGCCGCACTAGACGAGTGCAAACTCGACAGATAATCGAAGTTCATCGAAGATTCAGAATGTTGTTGTTGGAATGGACTGTCGGAATACTCTTGTGGTGGTGGCACTGGGGCAGAATCAATTTCCATTGCGTCTTCTCTATGGTCGTACGCCGGAAAGCGTTGTGGGTTGTATTGGGAAGGATATTGAGTACTCTCTTCAAAATTCGACTTTGAATCCAGTTTAGGTTTTTAATTCAACACACAGACCACTTTTTTGATTTTTTTTTTTTTTCTGGTTAACGTTTTCTTAAGCTGAAACAAGACAAAGAAAGCAAAGAAAAACTGCTTAAGCACACTCTTCACTCCATTTACCTATCGATTGTGGCTAATTGACGATGAAGTAGATCTGAATCGGAATCGTTTAATTGCATTTGGATAAGACACTCATTGTCACTTAGCATCGAATAAGGATGAGGAGACGGCGACTGGGACTGCTGTGTAGGTTGCCTGTCTGTGGACGGCTGTGAAGTTGTACTAGTCGTAGTCCCCGGCTCCCCATCGACCCGACGACGTTTTCTTAACATACCGAGAAAACTCTCAATCATTTTGTGGTTTTCTTTATTTCCGACACACTTGTTTAACAATTTTCGTAATCAACTTAAATTACTCAAAAAATTTATCTCCACTTTTGTATAATCTTTCTTGCACAACGGAAGACAGAACCACTAGAATTGGATATTCTTGTTTTTTTTTTCTTTTTTTTTTTTGTTGACCGCCCAAGAAAAAGGGCTCTACTTTTGGACGTAATTTTTTTGATCACAAATAAACTTTTCTCATCCGATTCACATCTATTTTTAAACGTTATGTTAGGAGGATTTTAGTTGGAAAAACGCGAGCAAGGCTAACAAAATAGAATTTACCTGATGCGACCAGAAGGTTCTTTCTTTTCCGTCGATTCGGTTTAAAAAGATTTAACAAATTTCTTGTAATGGATTTTTTGCAAACTGGTTGAAATCGAGGCTCGTATGTCAGAAGTGTGGGAAGCGGAATGTCAGAAATGATGAGATAAGTACTGCCAGCACTAAGTTCCTACAGAGCTAAGTATTGCTCTAAAAAAGCTGACTATAAAAATTATTGGCTTTTTTTATGCATACTTTTTTCTATTTTTTTCCAAATTACAAAACTAGTTTTTTAATTTGAAAAAAGCTTGATTGAATCTGAAAACAATAGCAACACTGTGGTAAAAATTCAATTTTCCATTAAAAAACGCATTCAAAAATATTTTTGACTAAAACCAAAATCACAGTTTTCATGAACTATTTTGGTTTTCCAAATTCAATCAAACTTTTTTCAAACTCAAAAAACCTAATTTTGTCATTTGGAAAAGTACAGAAAAAAGTTATTAGCATTTTAGTTGTGAAAATTCAAATTTGCATTAAAAAAGGTACAGCGGCTCACCAGTATTTTGTTTTTTGCATTTTTTAGCAAAACTATCGCTTTACAAATTCGGAAAAGTATTTTCCAAGTTTTTCCAAACTGTCCCCGATCGATGGGCACTAAAATTTCTCCGTTTCATTGCTAGCGCTGCCAAGTCTACGCCAAATTTTAAATTGTTAAATAACTTTTTTTTGGGACTTTTCCAAATTGCGAAAACTGTTTTCCAAATGTTTTCCAAATTATTTCCACAAAAAAAATTTCGTGTTATACCGCTGCCAAGTTGACGGAGGTGAATTTGGGCCCAGATGATAGGAACGACGAATGTTAACAAATGTTAGCAGCGATTATAATCAGCGATAAAAAGAACGGGGTGCAGTGCCTTGCACTGTTTCCCCAACTGTACAAATGAGCCTCGAAAACTACATGACCGATAATTGGCACATCTTTGAACTCGCCCGTCTTTCACTGTCTACATCGTGACAGCTGTCATTTGATTTTCATATTTCTACACGTGCGTTGTTAAATAGAATTCGCAGCATAGAAAACATTTATATTCTTTTTAAATTTAGCTATTGAACCACAATAAAAATGGGTAAAAAGACTAAAGTTGGAAAGGCCCGTAAGGATAAGTTTTATCAGTTGGCCAAAGAAACCGGTAAGTTGCCCTAAAACTGGGATTCAAACATTAGGTCTAATGTGTTTTTTTTTACTTCTGCAGGATTTCGTTCACGTGCTGCTTTCAAATTGATACAATTGAATCGAAAATTCGGTTTCCTACAGCAATCACAAGTATGTATCGATTTATGTGCTGCTCCTGGTGGTTGGATGCAAGTAGCCAAACAGAACATGCCGGTATCGTCTATTGTTGTCGGCGTAGATTTGTTCCCCATCCGGCCAATTCCTGGTTGCATTGGAATTGTCGAGGACATCACCACAGACAAATGTAAGACTTCTCTTAGTAAGGAGCTGCAAACATGGAAGGCAGATGTAGTGTTGCATGATGGTGCTCCAAACGTTGGTAAAAACTGGCTCTTTGACGCTTATCAGCAAATCTGCCTTACCTTGAATGCCTTGAAATTGTCCACGCACTTCCTACGTGGAGGTGGTTGGTTTGTAACAAAAGTTTTCCGTTCCAAAGACTACAATGCTCTGCTTTGGGTGCTGAAACAACTTTTTAAGAAAGTTCACGCCACCAAACCAAGTGCCTCTCGTAAAGAATCAGCTGAAATTTTCATTGTCTGCCAAGGTTATCTGGCTCCAGACAAAATCGATGGACGTTTGTTAGACCCCAAGTACGTTTTCGAGGAACTCGATCTCGAGGGCAAGAAAAAGAGCAGTCTGTTGCATCCAGACAAGCAAAAGCGCATTAAAGCCGAAGGATACACCGAACAAGAGGTAGCCTTGCGTAATGACATTTTGGTGAAGGATTTCATGGAGAGTGCTAGTGGCTTGGCGGCACTTCAAGGCATCGGAAGCATTACAGTTAACGACGAAGCAGTCTTAAATCACCCAAAGACAACCGAGGAAATCTTAGAGTGCTGCAAAGACATCAAAGTACTGGGACGAAAAGATATCAAAGGAATACTCGCCTGGTGGAAGGCCGTGAAGGAAGATCTCTTCAAGAAGCCCGAAATGGAAGAGACAACTGTCATAGAGGAAGAAGCACCACCAAAACCTCTGACCGAAGAAGAGATCGCTGAGCTAGACATGGAACAGTTAGACAAGCTGGTTAATACCCTCGCTGAAGATGAGAAGAAAGACCTCAAAAGGAAAAAGAAAAAGACACAGAAATCAAAGGCCAAATTGAATGAGAAAATGAATCTGAACATGGTAATTAAAGGCGACGAAGGACCACGTGAAGGTACCGAAGATGAAGTGTTCCAGCTGAAACAGATAAAAAATGCCAACGAACTTGATGAAATGTTGGACGTTTCGCCAGACTTCGATGTCGAAGGGCCAGAGGTTGAGCGAGAGAAGCTGCCAAAGTATATGAAGTATAGCAAAGACGATCAGCGACTCAATGACGATGCACAGTACGAAAATGACAGCGAATCGGACGTATCGCAATCGGATGAGGAGAGCGACTTGGACAAGGATGGCTTGGGATTGAGTGGCGAAGAGGATGAAGGTGCAAGTGGGAAGTCTAAGAAGTCAAAGAAAAAGAAGCGCGATGAGCATCCGCTGATTAAATCGGGTGACTTCCGTGACAAAGACACCAAACGCCAGCAGAGAGTGCAGCTGTGGTTCGAGAAAGAAAATCTTCAAAATGTAGATTCCGCTGATGATGAGGACTATGATCTTGACCGCCTTGCAACTGAATACAAAGCCAAGGGAGTTGCAGTGTTGGGAACTGATCGGGAACCAGAGGAGGAGACCAAACCATTGCCATTGGGAAAGAAAGCTAAACGAAAAGCAAAGTATGCAGCTGAGAAAGATTCTTCCAGCTCTGATAGCAGTGACTCTGAAGAAGAAGTCGATGTGGAGGAAAAAGTCAATGGAGATATGAGCAAAGGTTTGTTATTCTTTGAATTTCGTATGTTGGTACTTTTTGTTTATTTTTGAACTTCTTTACAGAGCCAAAACCGAAGAAAATTCGTCTGTCGGAGGAAGAGCTTGCCCTTGGTGCCATGATGATAAAGGGCAAGAAAACTCGCCGCGACTTAATCGACAGTGCTTGGAATCGTTACACCTTCAACGACGAAAACCTGCCCCACTGGTTCTGTCAAGACGAAGAGGTGCACATGAAAAAGCCGGTGCCAGTGCCAAGAGAAATCGAAGAAGAGTACAAGAGGAAGGTTGAAGAACTGAACGTTCGTCCAATCAAGAAAGTCATGGAAGCAAAGGCTAGAAAGAGGCGTCGTGCCACCAAGCGCATGGAAAAAGCCAAGAAGACCGCGGAGAAGATTATGAATAGTGCAGACGCAAGTGCACAAGAAAAGTCGAGACAGTTGAAGAAAATCTACAAAAAGGCAGAGGAAAAGAAGAAGGATCTGACGTACGTTGTGGCTAAAAAGCACCAAGCGGGTAAGAGGGCAAGAAGACCTCCTGGAGTGAAGGGACATTTCAGAGTTGTTGATCCAAGACAAAAGAAGGACAAGCGATCGTTGAAAGCGAAGTCGAAACGAGACAAAAAAAGGAAATAAACGGAATTGGGATAGTTGATTATTTTAGGGAAAATAATAAATGTTTTTAAGATGTAAGAATCAATGTTGGTTTCTATTTAGTGTCCTTTTTAATAACTTAAACAAAGTCGTAATGGCAATGTATGTTGTAAGCATATTCTGACTTAGATTATATTTCCGTCACACAGAGATCAAAGCAGATTATTTATATTATATTATTATTGTGATACACTGGGGAAATGGAGGAGTTTCCGAAAATGTTTGAACTGTTCTTTTTTTTAGGTGATAGAGTGCCGTAAGGTGACTGAAAAAGTGTACAGTTTCCTTGTGCACTAGGTCATCATTTCTACACAAATCGTTTGAGTTTAATTGTCTAGGGTAGCCTAGAATATTGTAAACGGTAGCGATGCTGACTAGAGAATTCAACTACTTTCTGCTCATCTATAAGATGCTGTCAGATTTTTGTTCAACAACCTGAGAAATTATTAAAATTATTAAAAATTATCTTGCAGCTGGGACATTATACCTAGTGGTGAAAAATAATCGCATTCTGCCATGCAGGGGGAAAGCTCAACACAACTATTTTCTTTCCTTTATTCAAGTCAAATGTCAGATTTCAAGAAGGCAAGTACCTCGCAATCCTCGCTATTAATTACCGCGGAAAAAAATACAAAACAAAGTAAAAGTACAAAAAAATGGATGAAAACTCTTCAGGCTCCAGGTGAGAAACAAAAAAGTACTGAATTAAATAAATAAACTGTTTTTTTGGATGGAAAAAGAAAGAAAAGTATTTTATGGAGAAAAATTCTTTCAATTCTTTGACAGATGACGCAAATCCGGAAAAGTGTTCATAAATGCATTTTAAAATGCATGCGCAAATATTTTGAATGACGTTAGTCTGATTGATAATGATCGTATGTAAACAGAGCAACCGTGCAATAATGAAAGCACCCTTATGTCATAGTGAATTTGTATAGGCTAACATATGGATATGGGATGCACAAGCACAGCAGATAGGAAGATTACATGGGAGTGGGGGATATCCCATTAGGTTATATGGGAATTGCGCACGGTACCACAAAGAGCTGGGGTATAAATAGAGCAGCTCAGCGCAAGGAACAATCAGTTCGCCGGCACCAGTCAAACAGTAAATAGTATAGTAAATAGTCTACAGGAAGCCAAGGAAACAGAGTCAGAGAAAGATAACGAGTAGTAAGATTATTTAAATAAAAACTATATTTCTTACGTATTGTGCCACCTGGGGCAGAGACTAATACCTGCCGATCCCCCAGAGCTATTTGCCTGTGATCACCCTACCGAGGTCTTCGGGCGCTCGTGTTTCACCCTACCGAGGTCTTCGGACGCTCGTGTTTCACCCTACCGAGGTCTTCGGACGCTCGTGTTTCACCCTACCGAGGTCTTCGGACGCTCGTGTTTCACCCTACCGAGGTCTTCGGACGCTCGTGTTTCACCCTACCGAGGTCTTCGGACGCGTGTTTCACCCTACCGAGGTCTTCAGGCGCTCGTGTTTCACCCTACCGAGGTCTTCGGACGCTCGTGTTTCACCCTACCGAGGTCTTCGGGCGCTCGTGTTTCACCCTACCGAGGTCTTCGGACGCTCGTGTTTCACCCTACCGAGGTCTTCAGGCGCTCGTGTTTCACCCTACCGAGGTCTTCGGACGCTCGTGTTTCACCCTACCGAGGTCTTCGGACGCTCGTGTTTCACCCTACCGAGGTCTTCGGACGCTCGTGTTTCATCCTACCGAGGTCTTCGGACGCTCGTGTTTCACCCTACCGAGATCTTCCGGCGCTCGTGTTTCACCCTACCGAGGTCTTCGGACGCTCGTGTTTCACCCTACCGAGGTCTTCGGACGCTCGTGTTTCACCCTACCGAGGTCTTCAGGCGCTCGTGTTTCACCCTACCGAGGTCTTCGGACGCTCGTGTTTCATCCTACCGAGGTCTTCGGACGCTCGCGTTTTACCCTACCGAGGTCTTCGGACGCTCGTGTTTTCCCTACCGAGGTCTTCCGGCGCTCGTGTTTCACCCTACCGAGGTCTTCGGACGCTCGTGTTTCATCCTACCGAGGTCTTCGGACGCTCGCGTTTCACCCTACCGAGGTCTTCGGACGCTCGTGTTTTCCCTACCGAGGTCTTCCGGCGCTCGTGTTTCACCCTACCGAGGTCTTCGGACGCTCGTGTTTCACCCTACCGAGGTCTTCGGGCGCTCGTATTTCACCCTAGGTCTTCGGGCGCTCGTGTTTCAACCTACTAGGGTCTTCCGACGCCTACGCGCTCCGAATTGTCTGCGACTACCTATAGGGTGAATGGTCATAAGGGATTGCGCCGCTAGATGCAATAAACTCATCTAATTAAATAACTATTAATAATTTCTTTCCCATAGCCACTACGAGATTAAGAAGAGTACCCAGACGAAGGCAACTAACCTAACAAGAGCCATAGAAGTCCCGAAGATTGCAAACTACGGACGAACGGTTGACAAAAGACTGCGGTGTTTATCCTCATAGAGCTGCCATCATGTCCAGTCAGCAGCGTAAGCCACGACAGCAAAATCCTCCACAGGTTCAGACTATAGCTTTAGTCGGGACGACACCAGTACCTACACAACCAGAAGTCACTGAAGAGAGTACCGACCCAAGATGTTTCGTGACCGTACGAGTGGGCGGTCAGGCTATCAAAGCTTTACTAGATACTGGGGCCACGAAATCGTTCATTAATGCAAGTACCCGCCGTTTATTACGCCCCCGTCCGACATCAACCTCACCGTACGCACTTAGCCAATGGAGAAGTAAGTGGTCAGCCACGAACACTATCCACTGGAGATGACTATCAAAGAACGGACTATCCACGGGACGGTGACGTATATGAAACAGCTCACTGACGAGATGGTAATAGGGGTAGATATATTGAGGGACGCTGATTTTCGTATGAGCTTAAGCGGTACGGAAATACCATGGTCACCAACGCAGAACACACAGCGACCAAATCGTGGACCAGAACCGCGTCCGAAAAAGAAGGTGGACCCGTTCTTGGGTTTCGATGTCCGACAGCACGAACAGTACCATCCGTCAAGGCGCCGCCAGCGGCTAATCTTTAAGCGTCGGAGTGGGACGATACTGTGCAGAGTAGTAAGACGAGGATAGAAGCCGTCCTCACCACCAGCCGACGCGACGGGGCAATCCAAGAGGATTGTGTTCGAACCATAAGACCAGTCGTTTTTTTTCCTACTTACTTTTTGTTTTTTTTTTTTGCCATTTTGATTGATTTTCTTGTTAATATCGTTGTAATGGAAAAATATATAAAAAAGAAAAAAAAGTACAAAATAAAGAGAAGTAAAACTAAATAAGGAAACTTTTTGAATGGAGAGCGTAATGATGAAGCGACATGCAGAGGCCATACCTCTCGTGACCAAGGATCAGATGAGGAGGTCCTCGTCTCCAAAAGAGGGGTGATATGTAACAAAGCATTTTAGAGCTTCGTCACATGCCTCTCATTTATCGCCCCAATGAAACAGTCATCGTCATCTAGTGCATAAAGGTAAAAAAATCGCACTCACCCGAGACACCAACCTAGGAATACTAGTGTAGCCCTATTTATTTTATTTATTTATTAAATTTAAGAGAAAATCCTATCGACCTCCATCAACTTTAAATTTTCTTTACACTTATTCTTCAGATTCTACTTGAAAATCTTTTTGATATTTGTTTTAGTCAGTCATACAGTGTCGAATATATCGAACCTGACCTGGATTACTTTAGTTACCGCGCCAACAGTCCGCATACTGCTCTTGTTTCTCTTGATGAAATTCTTGATACAGTCTGCAAAAAAATTAAACTACTCAAAGATGACTTTTCTCCTCGTCGTGACAGCATCCCTGATATTTTACTTAAAAAATGTTTATATGTATAATATACAATCTATCTATCTATATATATATAAATGAATTACTGTTCGTTAGTCTGGCTAAAACTCAAGAACGGCTGAACGGATTTATCTTATCTTGATCTTGAAATGTTCGTGCAGGTCTAGGGAAGGTTTAAAAGCTTTTATTTCATAATCGCACGGAACAGAAACAGGAACGAGAACGGAAACCTTAAAGCCACTTGACCGATTTCAAAAACTCTTTCAACTCTAGGATGTAACAAAATCCCTCAGTGACATAGACTTATATTTCTGTCACATATTTCCACGGGAACGGAAGATTCCCTCAGGAACAAGGTTGGAAATGGAAACCTAGAAACTGCTGGACAGATTTCAAAAATTCTTTCGGCACTGTGATGCCACATTATCCCTCAGTAACTTAGCGTAGATTTCATCCCTATAATCCCACGTGAACATAATCAGGAATGAGAACGGGAGCTTTAACACTACAGACCCGAGCAACGCCGGGAGGCTCAGCTAATCAAATAACAAATAATAAGATTATTGGATTGTTTGTTTTTAAGAACTCTTTTGATTTTCGACTGGTAAGAAAAAAGATTTAATTTTTTTTTTGTTTAAAGTGTTACTGTTATAATAATCCAAGCTATTTTTTCATATGAAATGACCGCACATTGAACTTGATCTATATTTGCAAAGCAAAAGGTAATGATTTATGATTTAAGTGATAGTATACACTTTGACCTAAGATATGACAGCGTCTTCTAGGCTTTTGGTAGAGATAAGGATCTCGAAGGGATATTGGGTTCGAATGCAAATGAAATATTTCATCCCTATTCTCCCACTAAAATGGAAACTTGGAAACTACTTAACTAAACTTACTCAATTCGATTAACGTAAGGCCTGAGCTACGCCGGGCGGGTCAGCTAGTGTAATGTATAATATATCTCACAAGCAGTTTTTCCTCCTTTTTGTAAAAATTCCATTTCACGAAAAAGGTAGGAAAAGCTATATGTATTACAATCCAATTACCGTCCCATAGGCCATAGCTAAGCTCTCCTCAATTCCTAAACTATTTGATGGCATTATCTTTGACTCCCTTCACTGTAAGTAAATTTTTTCTTCACTACACACAACAGCATGGGTTCTTATAGGGTAGATCAACGACGACGATCTTAACTCAATTTGTCTCAATGGCGCTCTGCTTGCTAGAACATAAGGCTACGAATTCGACCTAGTTGCCACAGTTTTTTCTAACGCTTTTGATAAGATCTCGCACCATGTCATATCTCATTTCGTATTTCTGTCACTCACTCAAATTCAAATACCAAACGAATTCAAACCAGAATTACTTTTTATAGAAAAAATCTGTTCAGAAACTAAAGCTTTCCCCATTAAAACCAAAAAAGCGAAATCATCACTTTGTTCAGTTAGGTAATAAGCAACCAGCCACATTTATGACCCCAAACCAACTGAAGTGTAATCACAGCGGATAAGGTCAGTTTTCATGGCTCTAAGTCGTTGAAATGTTTACAAACAAAAAAATTTCCCAGCGAAAATGAAAAGAAAATGAAAAACAAAACTGCTCGCTCATCACCCATTTGATTTTTCGAAACAAGTCGCTGCCCTTAGTGATTTACAAGACTTCAATTAGAATGACCGGACTATTCGTTTTGCTCGCAGTTCTTTCACCACTACTTGGCTCTGTTCACTCGTGGAACTTATCGTCTTTGGGTCTCAATGAAACTTATCGTTTGCTTCATGTCTCCACTTACTATATTCGTGCTTTTTTGTGCGTGGAGACACCACATAACTCCCATCCAACTTTAGTGGAATCATTCTGGCCAGAGAATTTCTTCGCCCTTGCACCGAAAGTTTTCCCCCATCCTCATGCTCATGCAAGACGGGATAAATTTAATAATTGCATGCTGATTCAGCAAGCCATTATTACACAAGTCGATAGCTTAAATCGACTTTGGGTCTTGGATAAAGGAAACAGAATGTGCAAACCAAAGATCATCGTTTACGATCTTCTTCGGGGGAACATTGAGGTAAGAATAATTAAATTTTTTGGTCAAACAATGAATTTTCTTTTTCTATTGCCTTTGGCCAAAGGTCTTTCGCAGTGAAATCGACCATTTTCAAGGAAAAGACATCAGGACAATGAAACTTGGACCCACACCCACATGTTGCCAGATAGAGGAGAAAGCATTCTTCGTACTAACCAAAAAACCGTATCTTCTTATGTTTGACTTACTGAAGCACACATGGCAAGAGGTTACCGTTTCAAGTCGACAGTATGACAACATCCAGCAATCCTTTCCGGTCCATCCAAAGGATATTGCATTTGGTTATGGCACTCAGCTACTTATTGCTGAACCTTGTGGCAAACTGTTTTTAGCCGACTCACGATTTAATGGGACTGAAATGCAAGCGGAATTCCTTGGAGATCTTATTGGATCACCTCGGGGAATGATCGTGGACGCTCTCGGAACGATGTATTATCTGGTACCAAAGTATGGAGCTGTTATTAGATGTCTACCGAAAAAAGGGCTCTCAACTGAGGGTAACGAAATCATATCGCTCAGTTCGTTGCCAATAAATCAAATTTTTTTCGGTGTGCAAGGATCAGTGTGGTTGTCGAGTGAAAAACCAATATTTGCATACGATCACTGTCATAGACTAGTTGATAGCGTTGGGTTGGCTTCAGTTTGAAATATGAACGAAAGTGTGAATAAATGTAATGTTGTTTTCCATGAGACCGAATCCAATTGTTTTTTTTTCATTTAATTCAAATCGTTTCCTTGAGACGAGGGTTAGCAGGAAGCAACCATTTTAAACATTTATGGAACAGCGAAAATTGTTTCTGCTCAGTTTAACGTGTTGTCTTTTTGTGAGTGAAGCACCTATGGCATATAAAAAGTATTCCCTGAGTAAAATTTTCTTGACATTTTAGTTACTTGTACGTATAAGCTCTTCTTGAGTGGATTCTCACTTCAAATCGAAAAGTGGGTGTCATTTCTCAGATTTATGAGAAGCTATCTTCATGCACAAATGGAACGGTCTGGGAATACTAATGGACGCTTCTGGACGGTTCTCTTCGTCCAATGGAAAGCAATATTGGTGTCTTTTCCGAAAAAAAATCTGAGTTTTAGTAGTGGCGATAATTTTGGTCTCATAAGTATCTCATTTAGAAAGCAAAAAGATTTTTCCCCCAAACCTTCTTTGAGCTAAAAAACAGCTTCAGTTTTAACTTCTGAGACTTTCTATAGGAAGTTCTTAAAGGAGCAGAGAAACAGTTTGCAATAGCATTTAGTTTCGTCGTTTTTGCCTCAGACAGAGCACAGCAAATTTTGAGTGTATGTTCAACATGGTAAACAAAAATCAACGACGACCAAGAAATTGAAAGCTTAAATTGTATAAGAGCGCTGGTTGCGCCGAGCGCTTCTAATGCATTTAGAAAACTACATGAATATTAAACGTTGTAACTTTCACCCTTCAAAAAGCAAAGCTTTCGAGTTACTTTTCTTGCTTGTGGTTAAGCACCAACTTACAAAGTGAGTCAGCCCATAGAATTCAAGTTAATATCAAAAAATATAATGCCATGTAAGATGTAACGCATTGTAATTTAAATAACAAAGGACTGATTTCTGCGGCTAAGCAACAAGCTAGTTGATCGTGTTAGTTTATTAGGCCAATTTTGTATGTCATTAAAGAGTGATTCATGTATAACCATTTGAAAGTAAACTGATATCTGACATTCACTCAATTCAAATTAGAGGTATGGCCGATCTACTCATATAGGTTCTTTTAAAAGCTTTTTACTAACCTATCAACAATTAACTGTCCTGAACTTCGCCATCAAATAATAATTTGGATGTACTATTTGATTGTTAAACGTATTTACCATTCGAGATCGCCAAACCATATCACACATTGAACCAAAGAAAGAAAACATCATACAAAAGTTTTGATTGAGAAATGAATTGTAATTTATTCATCCCTTTTTTTTTTAAGGAATGCACATGACGGACGTAACGAATTTTCTTTTCTCACGCGCTGCCTGGCCTTCGACTGCGTCTTCGCCGACTGGCTCTTCTTCGCAAGCCTTTACTTCGACTTCTCGTGCTGCGGCCTCGTCGGTTGCTTCTGCTCCGTCTGCGACGAGAGGTTGATGGTTTATCTTCCAGATTCTTTTATACGCACATGAAATAGTTTTTATTACATAAGAGTTTAACAAAACAAAAAAAATATTCTTACCGACGGCGACGACTGACGGCTCAGAGAAGTGGTGGATTCAGTTTTCCTTTTTCTCAAATATATTGGCAACCGAATATCTTCATCTTTGATTTGAATTTGTCCCACTTCGAGGGCTGCTTCATTCTCGCCCTTTAAATTTTTCATTTTTATGTCCTCTTTTTTAAATTTTGCTTCCAAATCTTTAAATAGCGTCTTTTCCGTTTCCGCTGAAATTTTTCGAAATGGTAGTATAAGCGTGCGATACATTTGTAGATAAACCTAATTTAATTTTCAGTAGATTTACCTAAGTCGGTCTTATAGCTCAATGCTTCGTTTGACCCTGAGTTAATTTTGTGTATTGACTCTAAATTTTTTATCTCCAAAAGTTTCAATTAGAAATGTTTTGATCTAATGAAATTTTCTTCAAAACTAATTTGAAAACTAAGCAAATGAATAATTTAAGTAGGATATATGTATGTTCGTATTAAAGTAATATTTTGTACAGTGCTTTGTGTCTAATTTGTACCGAAATTCTGATTCTACGACTTCCATTTAGGTTAGATAAAAAAAACTGGTCGTTAACTATCTCCGGTAACAAAATACATCCTGGCTTCGGGATGATTGAAAATGAATGAAAAACAAGAGCCTGTATTTATTGTCAATCGGTTAGATAAAACGAATCATCAAACTTTAGCCCAGGCAAGAAATGATTGCAAATAGAAAGGCCGGAAGCAGAGAGTCAAACTTTGGAACTTTGTTTGAACTAGCTAAGAGACAAATATACTACATCCTTCACAGGAGAGCTTTAGGAGATGCAAAAAGGTGTTCCGGTTTTCGGGTTTTAAGGTTTTTAGGTTTTATAAAAGCCAGTAAGACTCTCTAAAACTTTGATTCTCTACAACGTTCATACATCTATCTTCAATCGATGTCTTAATTTGAGCCCCAAAAAGTAATCGATTTGCAAAAAATCGTGTTTTAGCTCACGTTTCACAATTGATCTATAATTTATCTGAGTACAGCCTTCAAACTGAGCTCTGCCCCTTGCCAAATTGTCAATGAAGTTGCATAAATGGCATCTATATCTGGGAGGATAACGACAAAGAAGACGAGTCTGGTGATGATGTAGCAGAACTAGTAGATTTTGCATTGATTTCACATAAGGAAGCACTCATTTTAAAAGCCAATGGAGCACTCAGAACTATTCCTCTTCAGCTTAACAAATTGTTTTTGTGTGAGAAACACTTATGGGTCATAAAATATATATGTAATAATATATCCCTAAAGATAATATTTCTTTTTTGACACTTTAGTTACTTGTATAAGTGCTTCCCAAATCGAGAAGTGGCTGTCACTTCTCTAAATCATGAGAAGCGATCTTTTTGCACCAATAATGGAACGGATTGATGATGCCTCCAACCGCTCCTGGACGTTTCTTTTCGTCCACTGAAAACCGACATAAGTTTGGAATTTTCTGTTCTCAAAAAAAAAAAAAAAAAAATTGACCGAGAAACAATCCCCTTGTTTTGCAAAATGTCAGTTTACAGTCCTGATAAATGTTGAGAGTGCATAATAAATGTCGCGGAGCCGGAAACACCTCGAAAATTAATGAGCTCGATCCCAAACTTTTCCGCAAACTGTAACCAGAAAGTGAAGAAACAAATCTTTTGCTTTTTTGCAATCATTTTGAAGTCAGACTCAACATTGAATCAATTGAGCTAACATGTTAATTTAAGATTGACTCCAATGTTTCTTACTTACTAAGTTGGGTATTACATTTCAGGGTGAACTTGAGCCTCATCCAACATCTATTTCTATTTCGGTCGAGCTCTCTCCGGATTTGCTCTCTTTCTTGAGCTTTGGTTCCAATAATATTACGTCCGCTATATGACGGCCATCTTTATGTGTGTTGACATGTCATTTGTATTCTTTACTTTTTACGTTGCTATGAATAGAAACATTAACAAAACTATTCGACAACGACAAGACGACCGTCATGCAAATATCGGCACTGCTTTTTGACGTTACGGTTCTAATCACCGCTCTCTTTTTCTCACAGTCGTGAGGAAAATGATCATGTGTATGCAAAAGACACAACAGGAATTAGCTGAGAACACTTAAAAAAAAAATTCTATTTTTTTCGTACATGAAATTTCAACTCAGAGGCTTTTTTTTATAATTCACGCGCACTTCAAGGGATTGTGACTACCCTTAAAATGTTGGGAAACACAGTATGGACGTTGGGAAATAAGACTACGATAAGAAAGGAGATGCTGATGCCCATTATTCTTGAATATCTGTACATTGTAATTTTTGGGGAAAATTGAGTTGGGTAAAGCATTCCACATATGAGTTGGACGACTAAAATATGACCGAGTAGCATCGCAGTAAGCTCTTCCGCCTTCCACTGAATTCTAAAGACTTCAATTAATTGCAGTTAGAGAAGAAGCAGGCAATCGTTGGCGTTACATACAAATTTTACGAAGTTATAAAAAATAAGACGAAAGCTTTAAAAAAAACTGGAGATTTATTTTCTGAAAAAAAAATATAAAAATAGGATGGCAAAATAGAGCAGGACACCCCAGGGCCTACCGCATTTTTCACAATCATGGCTTATGAGGGAGTAGAGGCGACCTACAATTTCCATCCTTTTCCGACGATTCCGAAAGGCTTTCGAAAAAGTACTTCTCATACTTGCCAGTTCCTCGCGGAAGGCGATATCACAACGATATAGTTGATATTTGAAAGAGAATTATGTCAATTGATAAGACTCACTACGGCAACCCCGTGAGAGCTCTTAAACGGAGGAAGCTTATTAAAATCCATTATAGTTGGGATGAAAAGCCAAAAGGTTTATTTTAAAATGCCAACAAGATCTCATGTTTGTTAGTCCACAACAATAATTTATATATTTGAACACGAGTATATATCAAAATTTAAAAAAAGAATTAAATCAAACACTCATACTTTCAAATAATCAATATAATATATTTCTCATCCAATTTTATTGCGATCACTTCATCAAGTCTCATATTATATTATATGTGTATTAATATTTGTGTTCACTCTAACATTTCTGTACCTTCTTTCTCTAGTTTATCTCATCCATTTGTTTTTTGTTGATTTTAATAGACATTCATTGCTTTTTCTTTTCAGTTTGTTATTTTGTTTTTTAATATTTAAATTTTGCGTTTAATATATTAATATAATTTTTGTTTTATCAGCAGCCAATAATTAAAGATATAACAGCAAAATAAATTTAATATGAAAAATCAACACCAAAAATAAAAAAGAAATAAATATATTTGTTCGTTAAAGTTTAAACTTAGATTGCGTTGCTTATTTTATATATTTATTCTCACATTCATATCTTTTTACAATGCTACATTGAAAAATCGAATACTAAAAACTAAATCATATTTAAAAGATCTCATCTTCACAATTACTATTCGGACATATTAAAAATTAATATTCAAAATCATATTTTTATTGAATGCTTTGTAGGTAAGGTAGTATAATGTTGTATTTACATGTTGCTTTTTTATGGTACATAAAGGCAAATTAATTAAACCTTATTAATCATGAATAATATTTATTTAATAGTGTTTTATATAATCATTGTTACTCATTTAGTTTTTCTTTACAATAACAAATATGTGGGTAATATATCACTTGTTCGGTTGTTGTTTACATGCGGTTTCATTCATTTATTGATAAATACTTTTAAATCTAAATAATTATTTCTTATAATTCTTGCTATGCTTTTTTGTTTATATATAATTCTATATTAATTATTTGTCAATTGATATTTTTCCATATCCAATAGATGACCATAGAGGAGATCTTCGGCTGGTGACAGACCAATCATTATCCAACCGAAAATGCCACCAATGCTACGAGCCATCGACAGACTGCTCCACACGCTGATAACTTGATTGTTTTCCTGCAACCAAAGTCCAAAATGATTCGAAATGTTTTTTAAAAAGGAATTTGTGAATTAAGTTACCATTTCTTCTTTAAACATTGTCACATTTGAGTTTTTGGTCAGATAAAGTTTTTCATCTATAGATTCTGCACATAGTGTGAGGATTATTGTCGCTATGTAAATCATTGCTATGATTATCCATCGAAAGGATATTACTTCAGATGCATTTGAAAATTCTAAATGGCACAAGTCCATGCTGCAAAAAAGAACAAAAAGAAATACATTTTTATGATGATTAGTTGCAAGTTTAGATATTAAATAAATCTAATAATTTATTTATAAATTAAAAATTTGTATTTAGAACACTTTGGAAACAGAAACTTACTGTAGGGATCAAAAAGTAAAGTATTTTTACCAACTGAATGACTGTTATTATCAACTTTGCAAGACGTTTACTATGAAGTTAGTATCGATCATTATCAAATTCTTGCTACAGTTCAGGATGTTTACAAGAAGAATTTTCTACTTGCCCCAACAGTTGGTATAGATACAATAGATTTGCTAAGACAAAGTCTTACAAAAGGATATGGCTCTGACATGTAGGCTCTTCAACATTCTTTTTGAAGCAGTTTGTAAGCTAAGACCAGCGGTTCTGTTTTTTAAAAGCACAGTGAACTAAATTGCTAATGCTGATCATACTGACACTTCCAGAAAAACGAAGCCTGTTGTCACTGTAATATTTGCAAGCATTGAAGCGCAAATGCGGCGTACCCAAAAGGTGGATCACTAGTGTGAAGCAGAAAAGTTTGAGAGTTGTGATCGCTTCAAGATCACTACTCGTAATGCCGGAAATGGAAAGAAGAAGAAGAAGAAGATTGAAGCGCAAATAAGGCCTTAAGAGCAGAAGTAGCGTAATCCTAAAAATAAATGATAATTTACCAGAATAGAAAATGACAAAAAAATTGGTCTGCCCGGAACTTTTTCTAAAACAGAAATGGTGTAACCAATTCTAAATGTTCTTTTTTAAGTGGCAGAGATGTGGGTTGATTTCGTAATTTAACTATTTTTGGGAACCGAACCTAGGTGTTCTTACAACTCATAGGGTTGTCATGGAAATCTGGGTAAAGTTCAACAAACGAAGCTATTACTTTCTAATTTATAGTTGACATAAATTACGTTTTTCCTATAAAAGCTCAAAGCAAAGCAAACATAAGTGGTGTAACCGACAAAGCACTACCTTTTTTGCACGAACATCTATATTTATAGATATTACTGGGTTTCGAACCTTGACCTTTGACGATGTTGCCTTTTTTACATTATAAAACAAAGTATACTCATCGGTTCCAGGGGAGAACCAAACAATTTGGTTTTATTCATAATACAAATGATTTATGATTTTCTTACATTTTTTTTTTTAATAAACAACTTTGTATAAGGCTTATTCAATTACAACCAATTAAGTAAAAAATCTACTCATTCAACGGTTAGACATCAAACAAACAACAAAATGAAATTTTTTTTTATAAAATCGCTCATTAAAGTTGGTCTAATCGCATGTTAAATCTAACATTTTAAGCATTCGTTTATCTGCTTTATGATAAGTCTTATAAACTTAATACACTCGCAAGTGATTTTTGCCAAATGATAACTAAACGGGAACAGATTTTTGGATAATTCGACTGCTTAGCCGGTAGACTTGGCCACCCTCTTGAAGAGACTTGATCATATTTAAAGTCCTACACTAAAACAATGACTAGAATTATTTTATCAGTTCACTTTCAACTCATTTTATATAATACGCGTGATTATGAATGAACAAAAAAGTAAAATTTGTTGGTGTTTAAGGTACACAATTTTAAGTCGCAAGGTGGCGCTATTTTTGCAAAAGTACTTACAAAACTCAACATGTGTTTTTAAAATCCAAAACTAACTTATTAACTGGATTAGGAAATATTGTGTTAAAAACTAAAAACCTTGTTTAGCAGTAGTTTTTTTTGTTTGAAATTTAAAAAAGGACAATTTGTAAATTTTTTTTTACTAAAAAATTTTCAAAGTGTTCGAAATACTATTTTTGGATACTAGATTTTTTTTAACTTTGAGCTGAGTTTTAAAAAGTCCTATACGATTCCTTGGTCTAAACTTAGCGTAAATTGCATCCTTCACTATTTCTGAAACTTTTATAAAGAAATTCATGGGCCAGTTTTTGAAGATTTGCGTTTTAGAGAAATCTTATTAAAAAAGGTTGTTTTTATTCATTTGTGCAAAGTGTTTTGAATTAGATGTGACAAAAGCTTAAAACAAACAGGTTGAGTAAATACACGAAAAATATCGTATCGAAAGAGGGTCTATCTCCCTCCGTTTTGATGGGAGGGGCAGTTTTATAAAAAATTTACAAAATATTAAAAATCAAATTATGTCCTCTCTTCTATGAAGAGTTATCAAGGTTCCGTGCTATAGGCCATAGGAATGAAACAAAATCTTTTAAAAAGCAACGATACTGGTTCAAAACAGTTCTGCTTGCATTCAGTGAATGTTGCTTGTATTCATCTGCATATACTTCCTATAAACCACCATCGAAACACTTCAGAACAAAAACGTGTGTTTTGTTTCGTTTTCTTTTCGCGAAACATAAAACCAAGTTACTCATCTGGTGTGTTTTCTGCCTCATCAGGCATTTTGATGCACGTTTGAGGAAATATATAAAAAGGGTTTTAATTGCTAAAAATTTACTCATTTTTCATTTATCATTTTGATAAAGTAGAAAGTAGTAGTAAAGGGTCCGCCAAATAATTTTTTTTTTGAAAATGCTATAAAAAAAAAGTTGCTGTCTATTTTCCCAAATTTTTTTTTTTTTATTTGAAAGCACAATCTTTCCAGTTAATAATGAAAAATAATTTCATTCAAATGGCTGCCTCGGCCGGCCATGCAGTAGCCTACACGATCGGTCCAACTTTTAAGCACATTATCGATTGTGTGCAGCTGTATTTCACCAATAGCTTCACGAATATTGTATTTTAAATCATCAATTGTCTCTGGCTTGTCGGCGTAACACTTATCTTTTATGGCACCCTACAAATAATTGTCCAACGGTGTCAAATCGCAGCTCTGAGGTGGCCAAACGACATCAGCTCTGCGGCTGATAATGCGATCTTCAAAAACAGGGCGCAAAACATCGAGTGTAGCTTCGGCTGTGTGGCACGTAGCACCGTCCTGTTGAAACCAAATGTTGCCAATATCCTCCTCTTCAATTTTTGTGAACAAAAATTCGTTCAATATGGCCCGATAACGATCGCCATTGACTGTAACGGCCACTCCTTGCTCATGGAAGAAAAATGGCCCAATTATGCATCTGGACCAAAATCCGCACCAAACAGTGACTCGTTTTGGGTGTATCGGCTTTTCAATGTATGCGTGCAGGTTTTCTGTGCCCCAAACGCGACAATTTTGTTTGTATACCCGCCAAGATCAAAATGAGCTTCATCTGAAAAAATGGTTTTTTGACAAAATCGGCATCTTTTCTGAGTCGATCGCAGGCCCACTTAGCAAAGCGAAAACGCATTGGATGATCAGTTGGCTTCAACTCCTGAGCTTCTGTTGTTCCAGCGTATACACAACCATATTCATTCAGTGGAAGGATAAAACTAATTATCTGTCAAATCAGACATGAGCTAAGTGTTACCATTTACGAAATAAGCACTAGTTGAAAAAAAAAAACGGGAGCGGGTCAAAATTCTGGCTTCAAAATTCTGCTTTTCAAAATTCTGCCTTTAAAACGAAAATTCTGCTTTTCAAAATTCTGTTTTTTTTTCATTCTGGCTGACAAAATTCTGCTTTCCAAAATTCTGGCTTTCTTAAAAGAAAAATTCTGCTTTTTTTCATATTCTTTTTTATTTGCAGAAGAACAAAAACAAAGTAGGAGAGCGACGAGAAAGTAAGAGTTTGCAATTATTATCAATATTCTGCCTATTATAAAGAAAAAGACGTTTTGGAAAATGTTAAGCGCGCGCTTTATACTCTTTCTTTTTTCCTTTATCCTATTCCCATGCTTCGTGTGCTAAATTTCTGTTTTGGCACTGATAAGCTCCTTTTGTAGGTCTCCAATAAATTTATAGACACCTGCGTGGCTACGGGCCAGGGCAACTATTACTTTAAGCAGACGATTCCAAGCGTCTGCATTGTTTTGCGTTCTTGGGAATGCATCTCTAGTCTTATCACAGTTTTATCATAAATTAACTGAATTATGTAATTCTATTGATTAGGAGAGCGACAATGAGGAAATCAAAAAACTACTTCCCTACTTTGAAATTCTATAGAAAGCAAGAGTTTGCAATTATTATCAATATTCTGCCAATTAAAAAGCGCGCGCTTTTTAACATTTTCCAAACTTTCTTTTTCTATATAATTGGCATAATTTTGATAACCAGAATTTTGAAAAGCAGAATTTTGAAAAGCAGAATTTTGGAAAGCAGAATTTTGAAAAGCAGAATTTTGAAAATCAAAATTGTGAAAGCAGAATTTTGAAAAAAGAATTTTGACCCCGGCAGAATTTTGACCCCAACCCAAAAAAACGTTAGATGGCGGACCCTTTATTGAAAAGTTTTTTTTTTTGTTTTATTGATTTAAAAGTACTTTGTTGCAGATTTAAGTGGAAATGATTAAGTAAGAAAAAAAGTACAAAAACAGTTGATCGGAATCACTAAAATCAGTGAAAAATCCCTAAATTGAACTGAGATCAGTGGTTCAGTGCATATACATAGTACAATACGGCATACAAGCAGACGGTATACGAGCAGACAAGTGAGAAAGTTGTGATCTCAATATTCTCAGGACCGTAAATGAAAAAGAAGAAGAAAAGTAAATCACAGGTAAGTTCTTATACCCTTTTGCAGTTAAGCTTTTCATACCAATTGATAAGCTGGTAAGTTTTTTTTTTATATTCGTGATTTGACTTCAAACGTTTAGCTTAATTAGGAACAAAGCTAAGCTGGCTAAAGTAATACCATCTACCATCATCCATAACCAGGATACATGTCGAAATCATGTCACTATAAGTTATCATGAAAAATTACAGCCAAAAATGTAAAAATCCATGAATTCCATCACCTTTTCATAAATCGCTACTTTTATAAAATCGCTGCAAATTAAATTAAGTGTTTGAAAATTAAAGATACCCACCAAGCCGAAAAATTAAGCAGACCTAATTCTTTTGTTAAATTTTAAGGGACTAGACTCACATTTCCATTCTTCTCTCTTTAAACGCTCATTTTATACAAAAACAATTCAAAAAAAGAAAAAAAGTTCCACATACGCCGTGTATGACCAAGTTAAATCTGTCGGTTCAATAAGAAGTCCCCGTCGCACGATTGAGTTTCTCCGTATTGAGACAAAAATATAATTCTGCAAAATCCAACACAAATAAATCATTCATTCGATAAAAATAGCTACAATGTACGTCATAGACCAGGCACAACCCATTTAACACAGCCACTAATGAAGTGTGCTAAATCTATATTTACTATCATTGTGTTATTATTATGATGGTAAGGAAAAGGCTACTCACCGGTCAAAAACGGACACCATACAGATTATCGCCAAGCAGTAGAATGTATTTGCGTATGCCTCGGCAAAGGACGAATAATGGCGTATCGCACCATCTGGCCAGTCCAACGGTCTACTAGTTGTCACAAAAAGGAGGTGAGCCAATGCCAAGCCACCCAATAGGCCATGACAGATGTTAGAAACCATTATCCAGATTCGTTGAAGTGAACAGGCTAAATGGACGCTGGTGGAGATGTCATGTCTGCAAATAACATTAAAAATACATATACAATTCAAAATTACCAACATAATGGCAGCCAAGAAATGATAACGCGGTTAAAGCTGCTCTATTATAAAATAAGTTACTATAATATATTGAGGCATAAGAAAATTAAGCAACGGGTGTTTCCCCAAATTGGATGAAGCTCCATCGATTAACCCCTGATGTGACATGCTGCTGGAGCTTATAAGATTCTATATATAGAATGAGACTCTAGGAAAGTCAGTTTTTTGTCTTTGTTCTTTTTTTCTGTGGTTAGGACAGTGGGTGGCAGTTGATTACACAAAAGGAAATTATTTTACACCCACACCCACACACAGTGGCAGTTAAAGTAAATATATTCTTTAAGCAAACACAGTGCTCTTGTATTGCCTTGAATTCAACTTTTATGCGTGGGTGAGACGAGCGACCGTCGGCTGTAGAAATAGCACTCTTTTGATTGAAATTTGCTTTTCTGTTTGGAGATTTTCTACAATGAAAGAGCTTAACTGCCGGCTCAATTCGTAAACACCTACGTTAGAGTTTTTGATAATGATGATTTGATATCCGATGTGGTGATGTGCTGTATGACATGGTACATGGATTGACATTTTATAGGAAATTCCGGAGGCTTAAGGATTTAGAAAATGTTGTTTGCTTGACTTTAATGTCGAGGTAAAGGAACGTGAATTGATTTTTAAATGTCTGGGTAGATGAAGACATCTACAGCACGTTTTGTTTAAAAATAAGTGGGAGTGACACAAGGATACGCATACGATACTATATACATACACACTCCCAGTTCCTACACAAAACATTTATTTACAATGCTAGCTGCTGGAAATTTCATAGCCACAGGTACAGAAAGTTCCTTAATGCTCTAAAGGTGAAGATTGGAAGAATTTTTGGGAAGGAGTTTAGTTTCAATTGCAGAGTAAATGAGTCCTTTGTCATAAAATCAAGTGACTTTCAATAAGACTGAACAGAATAATAAAATACCTGTAATTTCATAGTTAAGGGGAAAGGTGTGGCTCACTTATTCTCACTTCATACATTTTCGCAAAATAGATTCCAGAGGAAAAAAGCATTCATACAGCTGAAGTTGAAGTCAAAAAATGTTTGCTAAAGTTTTGGCGAGATATGTAAGCTAATGCAGTTGTCAGGATTCTTAAGTACAATGTACGAATGTGTTTGTCCAGCGATTGGTCAGACTTGTGCGACATTATTTTGTTTGAATATTAAATATCTGATCTCTCCTCACAACATTTGGCAGTGGAAGATTATATGGGCTCATACCTTGCTTCTACCGAATAGATTAGATTAGATTAGATTAGGATTTTATTGTTCACTTTAATTGTTAGAAAATACAATTTACATTACATAAAATCTTTTAAGCATGGCTTTGCCGTCTGCCAGATTGACAATCATTTCTATATAAGTTTAAAGCAATTACTACTACATGTAATCATTACTCTTTAATCTGCTTCGATAACGATAATTATTTTTTCTATTTATTTATATTTAATTACTATTTTATTTGTTTTAAAAATCACCATTCTTGATTCTGTTCCTATAATTTAAAGCAATTTCCAGGAATGCGCATAGTTTATCCCCATTCATTTCATTAAGTAAAAATATACAATATTCGTTTGTTAAGATGTCGTTTCCAAATATATTTCTTCTTGTCTCACGGAATACAGGGCAGCACCCTAGGAAATGTATAACGTCTTCTCGTTCATTCCTGTTGCATAGGTCACATAATTTCGGCAAATCACTTCTATGCGGTATATAATTGAGTTGTAGCAATTCTCCTCGTAGACGAAACAATATTGAAATTGTTTTTATGTTGTTTTCATCTCTGAAATAGTTGCTTCCATTCAAGGAATAATTTAGACGACTATAAATCATGCGGTGAAGAGATCCCTTAGCTTCGTCCTCAAATTTGGTCCTGTATTGAAGGTCAACTTTTTTAATTACTTCGTACATGGTTAACTTCCAGGTATTGATTTCACCCATGCTGAGGTTTATTTCGGTTCCACATTTTTCAGCTACATCTTGCCAGTCTTTAAAAAAACCTCGTTTGTTTTGCATCATTTGAATGGCCACCTTTTTTGGCAGTCGGTGCTCTGGCATCCTCATTACCCGTAGTACGTAATTGATTTGTAGTTTGAAAGTCTTAATAAACATCGGTGAAAGTCCAGTTTCGAGCATCAGCATATAATTCGGCGAGTTAGAAGGGAGATGGAATATTCTTTTGAGGTAGTATCTTAAAAGTTTTTCCACCGTCTCGTATTCAACACTTCCCCACACCTGTGCCGCATAAAAAAGGATTGATTCTGCTACAGTTTCGAAAACACGATATTTGCTACTGCGCTTTATATGTTTGTTGTTAAAACAGTTTTTCCAAGACGCATTTATTGCAGTTTTCGCTTTAGCTAATTTTTCGTTAAGGTGTTTTTCCATTTTCATATTGTGCGTGAATAGTAACCCGAGATATTTGTATTCATTTACAACCTCAACTGTTTCTCCGTCATACCACCATTTTTCCTTCGTGCTTTTTCTGCCTCCGCCCTTTTTTATTATCATGACTTTCGTTTTGTCAGTATTAACCACGAGATTCCACAGCTTACAATATTCATAAAGCTTGTTAAGCATTAGTTGCAGCGATTCGGGCGAGCAGGCCAGTATGGCAACATCATCAGCAAAAAGCAGGGCTTTTATTTGCAGACCCGCGAACTCGATACCACCTGGTAGATAAGGAACAGATCCTCTATAAAAAGTGAAAATAGATCTGGACTTAGTGGACAGCCTTGTCTGACCCCTGTGTTGGTTGCAAACCATTCAGATTTATCTGTTCCATTCCATACAGCCGATCTAGTTTCTTTATAGATATTTTCTATTATTTGACCAAATTTCAAGGACATCCCAAGCCCGTACAGTTTGTACATTAGAGCATTTCGGTCAACAATGTCAAATGCTGCTCTGAAATCCACGAACAGAACATATAACTTTTTACTTCTTGCAAGGAATGAGTCTGCAATGCATTTGAGGACGAAAATATGATCAATTGTTGAATAACCCGATCTAAAGCCTGCTTGAAATTAGCTGATAATGCTATTCGTATCCATCCACGTCTTTAGTCGTCTCTGGAGAACAGTGGTAAAAATTTTGTAGGTCACATTCAAAAAGGAAATTCCTCTATAGTTCTCTGGGTTTGTTGCACATCCTTTCTTATAAATTGGGAACACTAAGGCTTCCTTATATTGTTCCGGTACCATGCCGTCTTCTATAATGTTGTTCAATAATCCCGTAAAAGTTTGCATCAGACTATTCGTTCCATACTTGTAGAATTCGACAGGTATTCTATCCGATCCTGCTGCTTTGCCGTCTTTGAGCCTATTGACAATAAAAGTAACCTCTTGTAAGCTTCTACCGAATACTTGGCTGACTGAATTGATTGACAAATCTTTCCAAAAAAATAATTGACCGTTGTGTCAAAGTTGAAGTGAGTGTGGTCCAAGCAGCTAGCAGCCACAGGTACAGAATGTTGTTTATTGCTCTAAAGGTAAGGATTGGAAGAATTTTCATTTTAATCAAATTTGGCTTGAAGCTTTTGAGCTTTTATACAAAAAATCAGTGCAATCTTTGACTTTGCTCACGTTTGGTGAGTACGTATGACGTAATAAGTACAAGCGGAGTTTTTTAAAGTCTTCTGAACTATCGAAAAAAGAAAAATGAAACAAGAAAAGTGCGAATCACCCTCAAAAAAGTAACAAGACCCTGGCTGAAACCGAAACTTGGACAATGCAAACTCCTATGTGTTCAAAATTTATGAGCTATGAATACCTTTAAAATGTTTGTAAAATGAAACAGAGGAAAATAGAGACAACGATGCACATCGCTTCGATTTTTTGTGAACTCAGGGGAAAAACAGAGTTCGGTAAGGCATTCCAAATAAGGGTAGTGCATCTAAAGTATGATTGTACGTATGAAGTTGGGTTCAAGGTAAAACTATTTAGCCTTCTTACCGTGGTGGGTGTTGAGGCTAAATTGTTTCAGAGAGACTGTTTGACTACAGTACTGTTTCTGAAAAAAGCGATAAAAGAGAGTGAGACAAGTAGTAGTGTTCTATCGTTTTTAACGCTCTATTTTGTACCTTATTAAGTAGGCACAAGCTCCAGTTTTGGGCTGATGTAGGCTTTGTTAATTGTAGCCAGAAAGAAACCTAATCATATGGCAGCATTTATTGTGGCTCCAAGTTTTGGTCATTCCAACTAAGATAATCGCTTACACATATACCAAATACTGACATCTTTTCGGCTTCGTTGATGGAGGTACCATATTCACGGACAATGGCAATGGGGGAATGTTAAGCTTCAACGAAAAATGACAGCATTGGATTTTCGAAGTATTGAATTCTGCTTGATGTATATAATCCCATGGAACAATACTCTCAAGGCCAGAATTCAATGAGCTTATCATACCGTTCCAGCTCACATCCGAAGAGCAGGGACCTGAATTTGGAAGCGAATATGAGCAACTAAGGGTCGAGTCGTCAGGAAAATAGTTAATATGATTAGAAGTTTCAGATCGTTTACAAAAATAAAGAAGGGAGTCGAGGACAAAACAGAGAACTGGGGCCAACAGCATGTATAAGGTGAGTATCAAACTTAACCCTAGAAAGGTAACCCAATTTTTTAGTGCGTTAAAGGAAACCATTCGTCGAATCGACGAAGCGATATTCAACTTGTTCGCATATTCCTGTGATGTTCAATAAATTTATGTTTATTAGTTTGTTCAAACACTCAGAGATGACTAGGGTTACACGAAAAAAGAATGAAATCGGAAAGAGCAGTCAAAAGAAAAGTGAAAAAACAAAATTGATGTTCGTCGAATCGTCGAAAAGAAGTTTCTAATCCAACGAAGAAGAGAATTGTCGATACGTATTTTCCATAAGAGAATTTGATACCAAACTCTATCAAATGCCTTAGAAGTATCAAGAGCAATAAGCTTAATTTCTCCAAAACAAAGATTAGTTCCACTTTTCGGTGAGATATGCCATCAAATCACCAGTGAACCTTTTGCTACGAAAGCCGTACTGTGTCGGTCATTACGATGCTTGCGTTCTTCATGATATTTCGTTGGATGACGTTTTATCAACGTTTTCTTGACCTTGGAGAGAAGCGACGTAAGTGCCATTGAACGGTAATTGGAAAAGGAAGATTTGACTTTTTTAGAGACGGGCAGGACGAATGCAGCTTTTCAACTGCTCGGGGAGACCCCAGAAGAATGGAATAGAGAGAAAAGTTTACGTAGTGGGTTTGCCAGCATAGAAAAACACCTCTTCAAGTTAACGGCGGCGTCGATACTATCTGGACCAGCTGATTTATGTATATTGAGATCTTTGAGGAATCTTGCTACCAAGCGAGTACAAAAATACATATGGCCCATTTGAACCGGTTTCTGTTTTCTAATCACGGGTTGTCTTTATAAACTCGAAAACTTTTCATCAACCCTCTTTATAATAACCTCTTTACAGCTCTAGTCAAACCACGAAATCTCTTAAAGAATGATACTTTTCGCTCTCTGAGAAACAAAGTTTCTTATGCTGTTGAGATTTAATTTAGATATCATATCAACTGATGGCCAAAGTTTCCGTCTAAAAATCCTAATAACCAATTTAAACTTTGAAAGAAATTATTTAGGTCGTCCCAATTGACTTTCTCATATTGCCCAACAGTTTTTTTTTTTAGGAATTTTATCTTTTTAAACGTGACGGAATACGTAAAATCTACCAATATGACATTTCCAGAAGAGATAATACTATAACCATGTTTTTTACGAAATGAGAAGTGAGAAGTAAGTCAAGAGTGTTGGACGCATGGCTTTCAATGCTTGAGACCCGAGTGAACTCGTCAATAAGTTGAGTCAGATGGTTCAACTCATTGAATATTTTAACATACCTTCCTTCGAGTGTTGTCTGGCCAAAATGTCGAAGCCAGCCAGAATTGAGTACATTAAAATCGCCCGCAATTGCGATTTCAGTGTGACGAGACTGGGAGACTATTCTTAATATGGTGTCAGATAGCGCATCAGAATCGTTAGATGTTGAATTGCTATCTAATTTTTGTCTTCTGTAAATGAAACAAAAACGAATGACTTGCTTATCGAGGGTGAATTTTAGCCACGTGGCAGGTTGAACTCTGACGAATAAGAATCAACACCCACCTGTGTTTCATTCAGTAGGCCAAACCAGTTGGTCTGCATTTTGCAGTGTCAATGTACACAGCAAAAAAAAAAACCCGAATGCAGCCCTTTAATGTTGCTAAAATCAACCCAAAATATACCAAAATGCAGACGCTCACATTTGTACTTATCGCAGAATAAGCCTCAAAGTAATGGTGCGACCAGGAGTAGGCTATCTCTGTTCAGTCTATTCGGACTCATAGTCTTCTTGCGTTTTTCATTGGATCTGATTGGTATTTTTGGTACTACTGAGTATATGATTAACGCCCATTCCTTTTGAGGAAAGTATAATCAAACCACACTTTTGATTCCAAGTCTTATGACTTTTTATGAATTCGCAACAAAATTACATTATTATTTATCTCTGGCTACTTTTATTTCAAAGTAATTCATTTCTGTATCAATGAACTGTTTTAACCAAAGTTAGAGCTTATTGATTTTCGCCATTAGGACGTGTAGCTGCTTTCAGCAACAGAGCGAAGAGGTCCAGGGCCTAGTGCATTTCTCAACCATGCTCTGTCAGGGAATGAATGGGACCTATAATTTTCTGCCAGTTCCGAACGGCTTATCGAGAAAGCGCTTTTCATGGCAATGAATTCACTATCGGAGGAGTTGCAAATGTCACGCGAAAAACGATACCCATGGAAAAACATTTTTGCCTCTGTTGGGATTCAAACCACGAACATCTGGGAAAACAGGCAGACATATGCTAAGCATCACGCCCCGGGTGTCACTGAAGCTGCGGCACGGAAAGGTAGAAAAGCTAAAATTATATAGAATTGCCAGGTCTTCGAGACAGTTGTCAGTAAATATATTTTGAAGGCCGAAACTTCGAAATTTTTCTTAAATATATGTAAATTAAGTAAATTAAAATACCACCAAAAAGATGAGAGACCGTCTCTCAAATTTTCTGGCCGAAAGTTAAGTGACAATAATATGTTTTTTTTTTTTTTTTTTTTGAGGTTTTTAAAATACCAGTTGGAGCACTCAGACCTAAATACCGGTCCATTTCATTACCAGTTAGCAACCTTCTAAATTGTTTTCCAATAAGAGTGAAATGATTTCTTTTAAAAAAAAACCACACTTGTTGTTAAGGAAATTCAAATATTTTTGATTTAATGTGCAGTTCAATTAATACATTTAAGTTTTAAATAAAACGTCATTCAATTGGCCACCACGACTTCTTCTGCTGCAACAAATTCGATTAACCCAATTTTCGAGCACTTTTTCCAGTAAATCAAGTCGTATATTATGAATGGCAAGTTCAATATTGACTTGTAAGGCTTGAAGAGAATCTGGTTTATCCTGAGAGACCAATGACTTCAAAAACCCCACAAAAAGTAGTCTAATGATGTTAAATCGCAAGGCCATTCAATATCACCATTTCTTGAAATAATCGAATCTCCAAACTTTTCTAGCAATAATTCAATTGATGCATTTGCTGTGTGACACGTTGCCCCTTCTTGTTGAAAACAAATGTTGTCAAAATCAACTTCTTCCAATTTTGGCCATAAAAAGTTGGTTATCATCGATCTATACCGTTCTCCATTGACAGTAATGGTGTTACCAGCTTCATTTTGAAAAAAGTACGGACCGATGATTCCACCAGCCCAAAACTGTCAATTTAGGTGAATGTAATGGTTTTTCATGAATATTTTGTGGATTTTCATCACACGAGAATTGACAGTTTTGTTTATTTAACGCACTAGTCAAATAAAAGTAAGCCTATTCGGAAAAGATGATTTTCTTAAAAAAATCATTATCGATTTTAAGTTGTTCCAATGCAAAATTAGAAAGTTCACGACGTTTACGGTGGTCCAATGGTGAAATTGTAAACACTTCTGAATGCATTAAGAAACAATTGACAGATCATGACATACTACAAATGGCTGAAACGCCACTGCAAAATCATATCATACCAATTGGAAAACCCTTTATTTGTTATAACTTTCCAGATGTTCGGAGAAAAGCCAAAAGACGCTGCCATGATAAGGAGCCTACGTTACCAGCTCTCACCATGTCTGCGCCGAGTATCTGTAACCTCATGCGAGAAAAAGCAGGGCATTCACAGAGGAAGTGCTCTGCGGTGTCCTCATCTTCTCCACAAGATTCACAGAGTGTGGTATCACTTAAGCCTAACACGTTTAAATGCTTGGCAAAAGAGAAGTGCCCGCTGGCAACGCCAATAAGCTTTCTATAGTCTGTTCCGCTACGAGCTAGCAAAAATGTCTGTTGCATCCAATGGAGGCATGCCATCTACGGTTGTGCTCTTCACAGATCCAATCGTTGATTGAAGCCCTCACTGAGGACGCTGGTAGACCTAGCGACGGTTCAGGTCCTGAGAAAGCTGTCTGAGATCCTTGCAATAGTACAATAATGTGTTACAATATGTTTTTATAGAGGAAACCAAAAGGCATGAGCTTAATTCTCCACAAAAGCACAGTAAAACTGTTTCAACATACACCAGCACCAAGGAACTTCGATATTTGAATGAATTTTTGAATTAAAACAAAAATCATAATCAGCACTTTGCTTACTTAAATGTTTGAAAAATAGGTAACAAGTCTTATGAAGACGACATCCTTCTATAAATCAGTTTTTTCCAGAACAAAAAATTTAAAACTTCAAATAAGTTGGACTTGATCAATGCTCCCCGCTCTCGAATCATTGCACCAATTCTTACAAAATGGCAAACAGATTTTAAAAATGGTACGGTCACGAAAAGGTAAGAAACTTTTGAAAACTTTTCATTGTCAGCAGTCGCTTTCTCTTCCAGACATCCCATTGGAATGAAGCCGCTAAACATCCTAACCAAAACCACAGCATCTTCTTTTCTGTTTCCCATTTTTTTTGTCTCTGTCAATGTCATTTTACATAATAATTTTTATTTGATGTTAAATCCCCAATCACGAATAATAACGTACAAATATGTAGGACGTCGAAGCGTGCAGAATCGGTTTATGTATTTTTGATTAAGTCTCATCGTAATGAGTTAGTTTATAATTACGAAATCAGTGCGAAACACTGCGCTGCTTAACCATGCCCCATCAAACGGCATAGCCAAATGCTTCTTTTATAGGAATTCATGTTTCAAAAATGATATTGCCTTTGTGCTTCCAAAAAGGCCATCACCTATGTAAATTGGTAGCATAACTCAACCAAAGCTTTTCACAAAAAAAAAGCGTCAAAAAATTACATGTCACGTGGTATTAAAAATTCAATGGCATCTGAGGAAAAAAAAAAAATCTCACGAAACATCTCGGCGTGTTTGCCGCAAAAAAAATATCCATGAACTTTGTCTTTTCATAATAAAATTTCCATAAATAAGAAATTTACACAGAAGAAAAAAAAACGTAGTTTGAAGGCCTCCTAAGCCCACCTAATAACTTTTTTGCATATTGTCAGGCACAAAAATAGAAAGCATGTCATGAAACTCTGAAAATATTCATAAAAAATTAAGTGTATTTTGAGAACCACCCACTCATTCATACAGAAAAGTACAATTCCCCTTTTTTTTTATTTTTTGTTTTGTTTTTATTCCACCCTCGTCAGTAATTTATACATGCTAAGCCACCAAAAACCGCAACACCCTTCCACGCACAATAAACTTCGTCCTTAATTTTGGTCTTCTTACCAAGCCACCCAACAAATATATGTACTGTACTCACCTATTGCTCTCTGGATCCGATCCAATTGGATGTTTGTAGTAACAATGATCAACCGGACGATACCCGGACGCAGTCTGAATGAACATTTTGTCAATTCGTGTTGATGTCTCCTCTGTTGGCGATACAACAGGGGTAAACGGATTGTAAATCTCTTCGCCATCGGCTGGAACAATGTCGTCGGAGAGCTCCTTAAGTATTGATGATAGCCCACCAGCCGTGTAAAGTTTCCCTAAAACACAAACATTTGAAAGAACAGAAGAAGAAAAAAAAAAGAATTGGGGAATTAGGCTGTTTCCTTTGGGTAAGATTTGTTTATGGGTACATAATATGGGTTGACTAATGAATAGGACGTTTTCCCTGGGTCCTTTAATTAAACACGTAAAGCTAAGAAGAAATCGTGTAATGAGATTGACGTCACGATTGCTGTAATGATTTTTGCGAGTTTCTTTCGTGTGATAATTTCTATGGGCGCGGTGCGACTCAGTTCCTTGATTGAAAACCATTATCCATTACATTTTAACTTTTGATTGTGAAAATTAACAACGAAAAATAAAATTTCAATTGTTAATCGTAATCTTTTATTATCACGTAAATATTTTCGTTCTCTTATTTTGAAAAAGGTTTCAAATTAGGGATAAGCGATTTTTCAAAGACTTGTAATTCTGTTTAGTGAAATAAATTCTGCTTAATGAAAATAAATCAATTTTTGAAATTTTGCTGCTCTTAAAGGTTCACAAAGGAAAATTTAAATTGTCAAGGTTGCTTTCATCTGATTCTGATTTTATGAGCAATTTATTTCAAAATGACTCATAAAAATCATAAATAGTCTCTATATAGAGGTATTCTGAAGAGATAAGTAGTTTTATTTTCAAATAAAAGATTATACTTTCCTGAGTTTCAATGGAAGGATTAATCTGTAGGAAGGTTCTTTTTAGAGTATCAATCACTTTTTATGGCTTTTGGTTGAATGTTTCAAGTGATACCAAGTCTTAGCAATACAAAAGACTTATAAGCACTATTTATATCATCAACCTTTCTAGTTCTTCGAACATTTACTACTTTGTTTTTCACGCATTTCACACAGATGTGTCCAAATGACGTCCTTCTTTCTTTAAAACCGATTCCCCAAAAATGATTTGAAAGTGTTTTGAGTAACTAAGAGGTGGAAATAACCGAATTGCCTTTAAGAAAGGGTTCACTAGACCGTGCCCCAAGCGAAAGCAGATTTTTGGCAGGGAGACTAGGGTTTTTTTTCTTTCTTAGCATTAAAAGACGTTAGTTTGTGGATGTCAGTAACAGTAAAACTTTGGTTTTAAAAACGTTTTTCTTTTTCTAAACTTTAAAGCTTACATGTGTCGCTTTATGATAAAGAAACAAGACTAAATTGGAATTTAGGGCTCCTGTTCCGGTTCCCGAGGGAATATGAGCATAAAATATAGCATATTTTAATTCTTAGGCTCTAAACCATCACAGCTCCAAATTTCGTGGAAATCGGCACAGTAGTATTGAAGCCTATACTAACAAACAAAAAATCTTCAATCTTTATAATATAGTATAGATATGTGTTTGCAATAAGACCATCATCGCCGATAGCTCAAACTTTATAAGAGTTTATAAAAGCATCGAATGAATTTCTATCTGTTTGATTTTTGAATGTTGACACAACTGATGACATGATGAATTTTAAACTTAAAGGAAATGAATTCAAAAGCTGTGTTCGTAGAGTAACCGTTTTGTAGAAGGTTTTTTTTACATTTAAAAAAAAAATTGGTGTTGCGCTTTTTTACAACTCTCATTATAAAGTTGAACAGATTTCTATGGTATTTGTCAAGTCTCCACTCCAAATTATTTTATTTTCGCAATTTGTATCCACTAGAAAGCAATTAGCTTGGGGTGTAGTTAGCACATCTATATAAATTCTTAATTTTAATTGGTTTTAACCACACTTATTTAATTTGCCTCTTGAAGTAGACCCGTTAACTTTAATTTAAGGCAAGTCGTTAGACCTACAAGCGAGTTTTTATGTGTAAAAAATCATCATCTTTATTAATAAAAAGAACTTTTTCGCAATGCGAATAAGTCTGGCTTTCCCAATTCGTCCTACCTTAAAATCTACTAAAAATTAAGAGTTAGCTTTTATTTTGAACCGATTACTTTTTTTTTTTAAACAACAGCTCAAACTATCATAAAACTGTCATGTGCAGCTTTTTGACTAATCTATTTCGTTTTGGTATTTAATGGGTGAGATAAATTAAAGGCATTGAAAGAGAAATAAAAATACACCAAAAGAAAAAACCTTGGTTTTTTTAAACATGTTTCAGTGTTAATCAACAATTCGTCAAAAGTTTTGAAATTACCCAAGTTTCATGATGAATTCAAATAAGAACGCATTTTCAAGTCAAATATGCTGCCGTGATCAATTTTTTTCAGGTAAGTATCATAAAATTTTTGAAATTAAGTATGTTCGAAGTTGATTTGAATATTTTCTTATTTTCAACCAACAAATTAACTGTTGATTTCATACTTAATCACCAACAAAATTAAAACTTAAAGCTAAAATTATAAAAACTATCACATTTGGGATTGAACTTCAATTCAGGTCCTTATCATAGAAATTTTACATTAAAACTGTTGAAAGAATAAAAACGTTGCTGAATTCTCATGAACATACTTGATCAACAATGTTCATATTTTACCAACCATCAGGATTGTTGAAAAAACACAAACGTTGTTAAAGTATCATGGAAATGGTAAATTGAATACTTTTCTCGCTAGGCCAACAACAAACAACTTTTATTTAAATGTGTCCTTATTCTGATTCGTTTCTGTGATCATAAGTAAATGCATTTTTGATGAGTGTACAAGTGAAAGTGAAGTGAAAGTAATTCAAAAAAGAAAAAGGTTCATATAACAGTTTTAATAAAAGCATTATTGGATCGATTTTTAATGCAAAAGTTAAAGATAAATTTTGTCTTGATATTTTAAGTCACTAAGCAAAACTTTTCAAAAGGTAATTTAGTTTTTTTACTTATTCATTGATTTTAACCAACATACATTAGCACCAGAAGATGTAATTATTGTAAATTTAATACATCCGTTACTACCACCATCAGTCAAAATTAGAAGGATCATGCCGAAAACGTAAATATTTCAAGCCAATAATAGCAAATCATCTAATTAACTCTAACTTTGAAATTACACACTTGGAACCTATAAAACATTTTTTCAAAAATTAGCTTTCGAAAGATTAAAGTTAAGAATAATTATATTTTTGCTTCAATTGTTAAAAAAAATAATATGTAATATAGATGTGTAATTGTGTATAATATAATATATGAATGTACACTAGTAATATATTTTCGAAATGTATTGTTTGAAGCTTAAGAGAAACATGTTATTATGTTATAATTGTATTAATAATAGATTTTGAAAAAAATGTAATGGTTTTTCTATTTCCTTGGAATTCTTAGGTAGAAATCAAAATTGGTGAGTATTTTTGCATCGAACAGAAAAATATAAAATGCTGACTTTATTTTTCTTAAGATACAAACATCGTTGGTCAACATCGATCGCCTTCAATGTCCTTTTAAATCGAGCACAATAATTTTCACACAAAAATGTTTATATTTAATGAAACACAATTTTGATGTTTTAAACACCGTATACGTTGGTGTTCAACAACGATCATTATCAAATTCGTATTGAGTCAAGCACAAAATTGTTTCACCAACATTTTTACTTAAGGATACACGATTTTGATGCTTCTAACATCATAAACGTTGTTGGCCAATAATGAGCTTGGTTATTTTTGTATTAAAACAAACACCAAAATTCTTTCACCAACATTTTAATATTTACGGAAACACGGTTTGTATGTTTCTAGTATCACAAACGTTGTGGATAAACAATGTTTTAGCTCAATTTTTAAACACGAAATTGAAAAATACGTTGTTGATTGTAACAATGAAAATTGTAGCATTTAAATAAATACTAATAATACTAATACTAATTAAAATGCCAGCTTGTTATGTTCGTGCTTGACGCAAAAACAAACAAGTTTCATGCTTGATTTTACTAAGGTTTTATTTCGGTGTGCAAATCAAAAACTATTTTGTTGTAAAAAAAATTAAATTACATTATTTTTTCTTTGGACTAGGTAAAAAGTTTCATTTGTGGTTTTATTCTTTGAAGGCAAGTAAAGAGTACCAACCTAGAAACAAAAAAAGACAGTCAATCGACGATACGTTTTATTGGGAGATCCAATGGTGTGCATGATAGCTTTGCTATTAAAAACACGTCTAGTATTGCAAATACAAAATCCGGGTGCGGATAATATTAAGACAGATAGAAATCCTGCTGTTCACAGAATTTTTGAGTATCGAATTTAGTTTTGGTTGTTTAATCTATTTAGAGTTGGTACGATTGATAACTTACATTCATTTCGAACAAAAATGAATGAATCTCACAAGTTTTGTTCGCAGAGTAGTAAAAGGAAATAAACACTTTTTTGATGCTGCTTGTGATTGCGGATTTCACAAAAAGTGAAGAAGAATTGAAATTGCTTTGAATGTATAGCTAAATATCTCAGAAAAACGACTCAAAAGACTTCTTTAGAAACTCTTTTCACAGCCATAGCAAACTATGATATCAGTCTTTTTCCACTGGCAACTTTTCCTTAGAACTACTTGTATAATTGTACTTATATTGCTTCGATTTTTTGTTCAAAATTATTAAAAAACAAAGACATTTTAAGGAGAAAACAACTAAAATTAGCGAAACAAATTTTGGCCCTGAGGTTTAGTTGGTTTTAATCATATTTAGAAGCAAGTTTTAATGATATTTCAATATTATATCCTTATTAAACCTTACTAATATTATAAATGACAAACTAAGTTTGTTTGCTACGCCATCACGCCGAAACTACTGAACCTATTTGAATAAAATTTGGTACAGAGATAGCCTAGACCCTAGAGTCTGGAATAGGCTATAGGCTATATTTCATCCACATATTCCTACGACAACAGAAATGTAAACGGATAGTAAAAAACTACTGGACAGATTTCAAAAATTCTTTCAGCATTAAGACGCTACATTATCCTTCAATAACTTTGATTATATTTCACCCCTATATTCCCACGGGAAAAGAAACGGGAACGAGATCGGGAACCTTAAAACTAATTGACTAATTTCAAAAGTGCTTTCAACTTAAGGATGTCACATTTATCCCTTAGTAACATAGACATAGAAAGTGGTACCCGTGGTGTGATGGATAGCATGTCCGCCTGTTAATCCAGAGGTTCGAGTTCGAATCCCACCAGAGACAAAAATGTTTTTTCTACGGGTATCGCCTTTCGCGAGGAATTGGCAAGTCCTCCGTTAGTATTCATTGCCATGAAAAGCGCTTTATCGATTAGCCGTTCGGAACCGGCAGAAAATTGTAGGTCCCCTCCATTCCCTCACAAGGGATGGTTGTGAGAAATGCGCTAGGCCCAGGGGCTCCTCACTCTGTAGCGCCACCCTATTTATTTTTTTTTTTAACATAGACTTTATTTATTTCATCCCCATATACTCCCACGGAAAAACACGACAACATAAACCTTTAAACTACAGACGCCAGCAACGCCGGGCTGGTCAGATTTTTATTACTTTTACAAAAAAGTATTTGAGTGCTACAAATCGTGCCGTTCTGATTTGAAGTGGAATAGTTTCATTTGATTTGAAGCTGATACTTTAATTTTCAAAAACAAGCCGAAGGGGATTTCTTACGTTTGCCTAAAATAGCAAATAGCAAGTAACAAAAGCTTCACATGTAAACGGACTCTAAAACAGAATTGCTTTTGACCTTATCTACGAAAAAGCCGCAAATTCCCTTGCATTTTGTAATTTTTTTTCGTATTTAGGGATCATTGTAATTGAATGAAAAAACATGAAAACTTAGGAATGGAAATGCATGAGATTTGGCTATTTGTTTTAATTAGTAATTATTTTTTCGACATTTTCTTTCAAATTGTATGTTTTTGGAAAGGGGATGGAAGAAGGGCTATTCGTTATCGCTGTGGATAGCTGGCCCAAAATTACGAAAAGAAGGAGTTGTGATCGGAAAATCGTGAACAGCTCCAATTTTCGGAGACTAAATTTCGCTAAAGCCCCTGTTTTGAAAGTGAATTAAGGCAAATAATGTTTGTTACGGTAGCTTTGAATGAAGTTTTCGACATTCTCCTCCCAAAAATACTGAGAAAATGTTAAATTTTAAGATTGATTTCAAACCCACTGGCAACGAAAAAAAAAAATCCGGTAGAGGGTTCTAACTTCTAAGTCTAATTGAGCTTGTGGGCAAGATAGTACTACTCTCCCGCAGTTGACTCATGTGTAGATTTCGTTGTATGTGATCTATAGGTTTATAGGCGAGGCGACAGTGGAGAAGATATGGCAGTTATTAGATTAACGAACCGGAAATAGGAAAAATATTTTGTGCAACGGATTGAGGCGCTTTTTCTTTTTAACAATTCTGTTCTAAGATTTTGTAGCTGTTGTCAGTGCCAGTAATGCCCGTGTCGTAATGAAAGGATTAGCATGTCTGCTTGACACGTGAGAATTGCATTCAATAAATAAATGCGTCAATAAAACATACCCATTATCAAAATTTACTAAATCCCTGTTAATGTTGTCACTTCAAACAAAGCAATTAGAGGAAGTAGTACAATTAACTAAAGAACAAACAATCTTCATCAACTCAACCATAAAATATTAAAATCAATTAAAAAAGCAGACGAAAACACAAAACTTTTATGGCGTCATTTTGTCTTAAAATTCTAACTGCCTTACAACTTTCAAAAACTTGGATGTGATCATCTTTGGTTAATGGATTGACAGTAAAAGTTTGAATAGTCCTGCATTAGAAGGGTTGGTCTTAAACGAAAACACAGGCAAAAGAAACAAAAACAAATCAAGTCCCTTAGATACACAAAGTTTCAATATTAAAGAGTTTATTACAACCCTAATCCCAAAGAATACAAAAACACACTAAATCATTTAATAATGAAATAGGCTTGTTTCCCCACACACACACTGATTCTGTTGGGTTAGAGTCCTCACTTGTCTTTCTTTATTTCTTTTTTAATGAAAAAAGCTTTTGAAGAAAAATGATAAGCAGCTTAAAATGAATTGGTGTGGGAATACAAAATAAATATAAATTCGACATAATTTTTATGGCTACTGACCATATGTCTTACTTATTAGATGGCCCCGTTTATCCCTCTGCGATTTCGTCTTCCGATGCACTCTTCGTTCATCGTAATTATGATCGATTTCCAGTTCACCAGATAGCGACGCATCGTTCATCTCCGAACATTGTTTCAAGTAGCGCATCAAAGTCTCGTTGGCTTGTCTCACTTCCATTTCACCGGCAGCAATTAGCTTGCGCTCCCTTCGTCTTCGCGATTCCGATTTACTGCGTTTCCGACGTGGACTTTTTTCTAAACTACTTCGACTGCGAGTCGAGCGCTGAGCCGGACTTGCCTGTGGATCCGAAAGCGATTGCGTTTTCTTCTGAACACCCGTCTTCAGTTCCCGATCCATAAAGCCAAGTATGCCGCGATGCAAATGCGAATGCGGCTGCGGTTGGTTTTGTATTTGGCCAGCATGCGGCGATGGTCGACGGGAATGCTGTAAAATAGCGCTGCGTAAACTAATTGAATCTATGGAACTTCTAGCGGTGTCCCGGATTGAGGAGGTTTCAGGATTATTTGTCGGTGTGTCAGCAAATGTTTGTTTTCCAATATCTTCATCTTCCACAACATGACCGTTGACTAGAACCTCGGGATTGTTAATTGATGTCGCTTCATTTTCCAGTGAAGAATTGTTCGACAATTGGGCTTGATCGGCAAACGCTGTCGCCGCCACGGCCAGTGCTGATACCACTCGTCCGGTGCTGGTCGTTGGTTCATTCGTAATTGCATTTGTGGTTGTTATTGTCGAAGGAGGTACTATTGTAGGTGTCAATTCTGTCGTTGTTGGTGTTGCTGCTGTTCTCGCTGCAGGCTCGCTTCGTCGACGTTCCGTCGAAGTGTCTTCCTGATTGGTACGCTGTTCATTTCTGCGAGAACTTGCACGTCTCTCGCGTCTGTGATGGTGACGATGGACCTTCGGAGTTGCTTCCATTTTGTAAATTCCGAGATGATTTTTTTTTGTTTTTTTTTTTTTTTTAATATACACTACTTTCCAGTCCTATTTAATTCGCACAAGAATAACAACAAAATAGCTCACACTACACTATGTGCCCACATACGTATACTGGACAAGTGCTGTAGTATTGGTGTGTTGCGCTTTCCTTACAAGCGATGTGACCTAAAAATACATCAACCACCATCAACAGCAGCAGCAGCTACCACCCTCAACAACACGAACTTTGTATCCCTGCACAATCTTTTTTTATATGTTTTTTTCTTTTTTAAATTCCCCGACGAATGACGTTAGAAAAATTGAAAACAAATCAAACACGAACAGCGAAAATCTATTTCTAAATAATCGAGCAAACAAAATGAATGCCTTACACTTTCTTAGAAGGAAGAAAAATAATTTAAGACTTTATTTGCAAAGGAAAAAAATATTTTAGATTTTGTCAAACTGTGGGCCTTGGTCCATACCGACTTTCGCAAAACCACAAATCAAACGAATATCAAAATAAAATCACAGGATTTTTGGCCACCGAAAAGGATGTGGGTTCATTTTTCTTTTATTTTTTTTATTTATAATTTAAAATATTGCAAGCAAATTTCAGCTCTGTTTTAGTGAGAGTTCAGTTTTTTGTTTGATTTAGTCAAGCCCGTGGAATATGTTTGAGCTGTTATTCCAAACTGTAATGGTTAGCTTCGACTGGATGACTGCTTGGCCCAAAACACACAGTGAATTCGCAACGGGAATAAAAAATCAATTTAGGGTTGATGACGTAAGAACGTTCAAAAATTTCGTTTTACTTTTTATGTTTCGTGATATTCTATGATGGTGTGAGTGTGCAATAAAGCTTCTTTACTTTCGTAGAAAATTGATATCCTATTCTGCGCATGGTCTTCTTTTACAACAACTAAGTTGGGAAGGAAATGCTTTCACTGTTGCATATACATCCACCCTCGCCTCACGAAGTCTAAGAACAAATTATTTCAGATCGATATTTTGTGCTTTGCATGTGTGTGGGCTTAATAAACGTCCTTTGGTTTTATAACTCGAGAAACAAAGCAAAAAAAAGCATTAAACGAACAAACTATTACGTCGTTACAAATCGGGTTGTTCTTGAAGGAAGTATACTTATGACATCCTACTGGCAGTTCGGTGCTAGAAATTCGCCCACATTGAGTGTCCTCATACTGTGGAGGGGAAATATAATCCTGTGTGCCTTTAATTTAATTTTCCAGCTCAGGGGTGATAGAATACCCCTTTTGCATTTGGATAATGATTTGTGTTTTTGTGTGAAAGGTTAAAGGTTTCGTATTGTTTTTCACGCTTCGTCTGTTTGTAGAGCGACTTCGGAGACTTTAAGCGCATTTCCGGTTATTAAAGCTTTTATTGGGAGGTTTTTGAAGTTGAAATGAAAACATTGTTTAATGCTTATGGAAAGTGTTAACATAAACAAAGCATCGTTAGTTTAGAAAAATGTCTGGTATTAAACGATTGTAGTAGATTTTGTGGGCTTAAGCGGAAGTGCTTGTGGCATTTAAGGTACTGCCTCTTTGATTTAGTTTTTAATCCAAAAGAGGATTTCAGACTTTGATGGAAGAATGCCATTTTATAAGTTGGACATTGTTTCTGCACGATATCTTCGCAAAGAAGGTTGTCTTTACATTCTTAAAAATTAAAAAGCGAATTCGAGATTTACTGAACTTATATCATTCATCAGCCCAAATCCGCCCAATCCATCAGTTTGTTAATAGTTTGAATAGATTGGATAAAAGGTCTGCAGAAATAAATTGTGTTTCATGTGTCACATGGGATTGGTTGCTGAATAGTTCACAAGTAGCAATAGATAACTCTCTGTCAGCTGATAGATGTCGTTTTCTATCATTAAGAAGTGCTTATCGGTAGAAAACCAAACAAGCTTACTTACTTAGGTGGGCATTACAGTTCGGGGTGAACCTGGGCCTCAACCAACATCCTTCTATAACGATTTCGATTTCGGGCGAGCTCTCTCCAGCTTCGCACTCCAAGTCGGTTGAGGTCTTCATCCACTTGATTGCGTCACCTAAGACGAGGTCTTCCTCTTCCGCGATTTCAATGCAATGTGCTTTCGAAAGCCCGTCGAGCCACAGCGTTTGGGTCCATCCGCTCTACATGGCCCAACCATCGTAGCCTCGCGATGCGTAATCTTCTGGCTATGCCCATGTCGCGGTACAGCTCATACAGCTCGTTGTTGTATCTTCTTCTCCACACATTGTCTTCGCATACGGGACCAAAGATCATTCGGAGAATTTTTCTTTCGAAACGACCAAGGGTTTCCTCATCCGCTTTCGATAAAGTCCATGCTTCCGCGCCGTAAAGCAGGACTGGGATGATCAAGGTCTTATACAAGGTCACCTTGGTTTTTCTAGAGAGGGTTTTGTTTCTCAATTGCCTTCTTAACCCAAAGAAGCAACGGTTGGCAAGAGTTATTCTCCGTTTGATCTGCGCACTGATGTTGTTGTCCGTGTCTACAGCGGATCCTAGGTAGACGAAGTCCTGTACTACCTCGAAGTTATGTCTGTCTATTGTGACGTTTTGTCCCATTCGTCGATGTTCTGTGTCCATGTTTGATAACAACATATACTTCGTTTTGCCCTCATTAACCATCAAACCCATTTTTGCCGCTTCTGTTTCAATACTCGCAAAAGCACCTATGACATCACGCTTATTTCTTCCCATTACGTCAATATCGTCTGCGTAGGCGAGTAATTGTACAGACTTTTGAAAGATTGTTCCTCTGGTGTTGACGTTTGAGTTTCTTACAATCTGTTCAAGTATGATGTTGAAGAAATCGCATGACAGCTTGTCGCCTTGCCTAAAGCCTTTTTCGACATAAAAGGTCTCGGTGAGTTCTTTACCGACCTTGACGGAGCAGCGTGAATTCTCCAAAGTCATCCTGCACAGTCGTACGAGTTTTGCAGGGATGCCGAAACTAGACATGGCTCTGTACAGCTCGTCTCTATAAATACTGTCATACGCGGCCTTGAAATCGATAAAGAGATGGTAAATATCGATATTATACTCTCGGGTTTTTTTTCAAGATCTGTCGTAATGTGAAAATTTGGTCTATTGTGAACTTCTCTGGTCTAAAACCACATTGATAAGGACCTATCAAGTTGTTGACGTGGGGTTTCAGACGTTCACATATTACAGCACACAAGATCTTATAAGCGACGCAACGTTAAGGAGGCTTATCCCTCTGTAATTGGCGCAATTGTGAGGGTCTCCCTTCTTTAGGATCGGGCATACGATACTGAGGTTCCATTCATCGGGCATGCTTTCTTCCGACCATATCATGCAGATCAGCTGGTGCATGCTCCTTTCCAACTGGTCTCCAGCTGCCTTGAAAAGTTCGGTATCAAGGCCATCTGCACCAAAATCAAAACCAAACAAGCGTTGGTACATAAACCTCATTTCCATTGACATTTTTTTAAACTATGGGTACATTTTTAAGTCATTCTGTAGCTTAGGAAATCCTACCGATCTACCCTGGAACTTGCTATATTTTGCAAACTCAGCATCAACCGACCAAACTTGACATTTTTTTTTGGAACAAAGTCGGAATTCGCTACCTACAATTTCGTTTGACCCTCTAGCTAAAAAAACCTTTTATAATTGAGTGTCCCTTCAATTATCCTTGACTCCTATGCCGCCAGCATTAAGCATTGAGGACCAGTGGCAGCAATGCCAAGAAGCCATCAGAACCGCTGCCTCTGAGGTTCTGGGTTTCACTCGACCCCCAAAACCAAACCCATGGTTCGATGAAGAATGCAGCCAAACAAAAAGCACGACAAATGCTGATGCAAAAAACGAACGAGGGCTGCTTACGATCAGAATAACGAGATTTTTAAGGAGAAAAAAAGGGAAGAACACCGAATTCTCAAAAAGAAAAAGAAGCAGCATGAGAAGCGCTCGTTTGAAGAAATAGAGAGATGCCATAACAGGAACGAGATTCAGAAGTTTTACCAAAAGGTAAAAAGATCCTGCAAGGGTGGCAAACCCCGAACTAAAGCCTGTAAAGACCAGCAGGGAAACATAGTTGTAGAGTCACAGTCGCTACTGAGGATCTGGAAAGATCACTTCTTCAGACTGCTTAACGGCGATCAGGACACAAATTCCGCTGTCAGGCAGATTGCTCCATTCAGTTTGGACGATGATCAAGAATGCCGTCCTCCCGACCTAGAGGAAGTTAAGCTTGCCATATGCAAACTTAAATCAAATAAGACTGCAGGTGCAGATGGCCTTGATGCCGAACTTTTCAAGGCAGCTGGAGACCAGTTGGAAAGGAGCATGCACCAGCTGATCTGCATGATATGGTCGGAAGAAAGCATGCCCGATGAATGGAACCTCAGTATCGTATGCCCGATCCTAAAGAAGGGGTTGGGTTCGATATCCCGTTTTTTATAATCCTGTTTTTTATTTTCCCGCATTTAAAATCCCGTTTTTTTTAAGCCCGTTTTGTATTATCCCGCTTTTTTAAAACCCCGTTTTTAAAATCCCGTTTATTAAAATCCCGTTTATTAAAATCCCGTTCTTATAAGCCCGCTTTTGTATTCAACACCAGGTGTTTCATTTTAAAAATCGCGCGATTTTTAAAATAAAACACCTGGTGTTGAATACAAAAGCGGGATTAAATATAAAAAAGAAGAAGAATATTTGGTCTAGATAATTTTATTGCAAACATTATTATTGTTTCAAAAGAAAAGAACATAATACATAACAAAAATGTAATTCCAAAAAAGATTACAACAAAAAATAACAAAAAATGAATACAGTTGAATATTGTGAGCTATACGACAAAAATATTAAAAGATCTGTCCCAGTTTCTCTGTATAATGGTATTAATAAAAAAAATGTTCAGACAACAAAACTTTCAACATTTGAGAACTGATATGTAGTGTTTAAATGAACAATATTGAAATATAAAATATAAATATAAAACGGGCTAAGCGGGATTAAACGGGATTTTAAAAGACGGGCTTTTGATAAACGGGATTTTGATTAAACAGGATTGTCACGAACGGGATTTTAACAAAACGGTATTTAAGAAGACGGGATTATAAACGTTTTTTTGTCGGGATTTTAAAAAACGGGATTTTAAAAAGCGGGATTCCGATACGCTCCCCTAAAGAAGGGAGACCCTCACAATTGCGCCAATTACAGAGGGATAAGCCTCCTTAACGTCGCGTCGCTTATAAGATCTTGTGTGCTGTAATATGTGAACGTCTGAAACCCCACGTCAACAACTTGATAGGTCCTTATCAATGTGGTTTTAGACCAGAGAAGTTCACAATAGACCAAATTTTCACATTACGACAGATCTTGAAAAAAAACCCGAGAGTATAATATCGATATTTACCATCTCTTTATCGATTTCAAGGCCGCGTATGACAGTATTTATAGAGACGAGCTGTACAGAGCCATGTCTAGTTTCGGCATCCCTGCAAAACTCGTACGACTGTGCAGGATGACTTTGGAGAACTCACGCTGCTCCGTCAAGGTCGGTAAAGAACTCACCGAGACCTTTTATGTCGAAAAAGGCTTTAGGCAAGGCGACAAGCTGTCATGCGATTTCTTCAACATCATACTTGAACAGATTGTAAGAAACTCAAACGTCAACACCAGAGGAACAATCTTTCAAAAGTCTGTACAATTACTCGCCTACGCAGACGATATTGACGTAATGGGAAGAAATAAGCGTGATGTCATAGGTGCTTTTGCGAGTATTGAAACAGAAGCGGCAAAAATGGGTTTGATGGTTAATGAGGGCAAAACGAAGTATATGTTGTTATCAAACATGGACACAGAACATCGACGAATGGGACAAAACGTCACAATAGACAGACATAACTTCGAGGTAGTACAGGACTTCGTCTACCTAGGATCCGCTGTAGACACGGACAACAACATCAGTGCGCAGATCAAACGGAGAATAACTCTTGCCAACCGTTGCTTCTTTGGGTTAAGAAGGCAATTGAGAAACAAAACCCTCTCCAGAGAAACCAAGGTAACCTTGTATAAGACCTTGATCATCCCAGTCCTGCTTTACGGCGCGGAAGCATGGACCTTATCGAAAGCGGATGAGGAAACTCTTGGTCGTTTCGAAAGAAAAATTCTCCGAATGATATTTGGTCCCGTATGCGAAGACAATGTGTGGAGAAGAAGATACAACAACGAGCTGTATGAGCTGTACCGCGACATGGGCATAGCCAGAAGATTACGCATTGCGAGGCTACGATGGTTGGGCCATGTAGAGCGGATGGACCCAAACGCTCCGGCTCATCGGGTTTTCGAAAGCACATTGCAGGGAAATAGCGGAAGAGTAAGACCTCGTCTTAGGTGGCGCAATCGGGTTCAACGAGTCAACTCAAATTGCATTGAGTTCAACGCACGACGACTTCCTCTGAAGGTGTGGGAAATCAAAGCACAACAGACCTCAACCGACTTAGAGTTCAAAACTGCGGAGAGCTCGCCCGAAATCGAAGTCTTTATAGAAGGGTGTTCGTTGAGGCCCAGGAACTGTAAAACTTTTCTGTCACCCTGAACTGTAATGCCCACCTAAGTAAGTAAGTATTTGCAACATTAAGAAAGCATATTCCTCTAGAACTAGAGTATTTGTCTTCCTTTTTTAGGATCGGACATAAATAAAATAAATAAATAGGGTGGCGCAACAGAGCGAGGAGCCCCTGGGCCTAGCGCATTTCTCACAACCGTGCCTTGTGAGGGAATGGAGGGGACCTACAATTTTCTGCCGGTTCCGAACGGCTAATCGAGAAAGCGCTTTTCATGGCAATGAATACTAACGGAGGACCTGCCAATTCCTCGCGAAAGGCGATACCCGTGGAAAAAACATTTTTGCCTCTGTTGGGATTCGAACTCGAACCTCTGGATTAACAGGCGGACATGCTATCCATCACACCACGGGTACCACTTTCTATGTCTATGTTACTAAGGGATAAATGTGACATCCTTAAGTTGAAAGCACTTTTGAAATTAGTCAATTAGTTTTAAGGTTCCCGATCTCGTTCCCGTTTCTTTTCCCGTGGGAATATAGGGGTGAAATATAATCAAAGTTATTGAAGGATAATGTAGCGTCTTAATGCTGAAAGAATTTTTGAAATCTGTCCAGTAGTTTTTTACTATCCGTTTACATTTCTGTTGGACATACGATACTTAAATTTCATTCCGACTGTATCATGTGGATCAGATAATGAATGCTTCTTTCCAACTGATCTTCTTAGAGCTACTTTGTAAAGTTCGGCGTCAAATCAGTTTTTTTTTTGTTTTTGGTTTACGTATTGGAAACTAAACTTCATTTAGGTTAGGAGGAATGTATTCTAGATCACTGTCCTATAGTTGAATGGAAGAAATTCTTGACAGTGGAAATTATATCTTCATTGCTTTCAAGCAATCTGCAAAAGTCGTGCTTCGAGATATTCAGTAGCTATTGTGACTTTACCATGCAGAAGTCTTTTTTCGTGATCTTCATTAGTGATTGCCAGTTTACCATATTATGTTTCCCCTCTGGAAAGGAACAAACAAACAGGAACAACTTACTTACTTACTTAAGGTGGCGCTACAGTCCGGGTCGGACTAGGGCCCCAACCAACATGCTTTTCCAGCCAGCTCGATCCCTAGCTAGCTGCCTCCAGTTTTGCACGCCAAGTTGGTTGAGGTTCTCTCCTACTTGCGTGCGCCACCTGAGTTGCGGTCTTCCTCTACTGCACCGCCGGAGCGTTGGTGTCCATTCGCTCTACATAACCCAGCCATCTAAGCCGCTGGACCTTGACTCGTTTGACAAGGTCAGTGTCGCTGTACAGCCAGTACAGCTCGTCGTTAAATCTTCTTCTCCACTCTCCATATATGCAGACGGGACCAAAAATCACCCGAAGAATTTTTCTTTCGAAGCATCCTAAAGCGTTCTCATCGGCTCGGGGCTTATAGCCCGAGGCTGTTGTTTTTACCTTTTAGTAAAACTTCCGAACCTCATTCCTGCTGTGGCACCGGTTATTAAATTACCGCTATTACCGCTTTCAAATCTCTGTCCCATTATTACTGCTCTTAGTTTCCTTAAGCTTGCACTTCTCATGTAAGTTCCTCATCTTTTTGAGAGTGGCATGTTCTGCATCGTTTCTCCTTGTAGACCACTTTGTAGAAGTCATGGGCAGCTCTGAGCCCTGGTTCACGTTTACTCTAAAATTGGTCGTGTTTTTTGTAAGGGATCATCAAGCCATTGGTTTCGTTTTAAAGTCTGAGTTTTGATGACTTGTTTGTATTGTTGCCACTGGCCTGCAATGATTAAAACTCATATCGACTCACAGCGTTTATTTGCTTCGGTCGTAAACAGGACATCCTCTTTCTTACCATGACCACAGCAAGGTGGTGAGTGAATTAGCCTCTTGGCAATGTTCAGACGCCCATAATACGAATTTGGTTGACGGTGGATTGATCTGGTCATCGCCTTATACCTTAAGGAATCTCGGGATGAGCGTGAATCATCAACGCATAAACAATTTAGCCGCAACACCTGTTTGATAGGAATGCTTAGAAGTTTCATCTTCAGTCCAACTTTCAAAGTATTTATAGAGATTCATATTTTAGTCCTACTACACGTATGGGGAATGCCTTACCAGACTCTGTCTTTCCTCTTCATTACGACTCACAAAATTTTAATTGCAATGTGCATTATCGTAACCTTCTATCTCACCTATTATCTATCCTCTCGTACTTTCCTACTTGCTCGCACTGTGTTCTATAACATTATGAGAGTACACATAACATAACCCTTTGATGTGTGCATTAGTTGTAAAAAAAAAACGCCAAGGATGATTTCAACGTCATGTCTAGAACATTGCTCATATGTTTAATCGAGCAGCTCGTAGAAGCAATCTTTGAAGCTCTATAGTGTTTCTCTTCTGTGGAGATGACTTTCATGATGAGACTTTTGTGCAAATTAAGTGCGGCATAAGTTGAGACTTATATCCCTGCGCCTGGAGTTATTAGCTTAAATCCGAATTTTCATGTTAATGTATTCATAGTTAGACACTTAATGTCCATTGACTGCCGAAACAATTAAATGGCAAAACACTTTAATGACATGAAGGACACACGACAGATAACAATTTAAAGACTAGATTCAAGTATCTATGGTTTTCTTTTGTTGTATTGTAGCATCCTGCTCCTTTTTCCTATAACACAACAACACAAAAGTAAAAGAAAAAAAACTGATTTTCCTGTAGCATTTTCAATTAATCTAACCAACAACACAGATTTGCAGATGAGATTTGCTTCCTTTTTAATTGAACTTTGCCATATCGTACCGCATGCACATACCCATCGACACTCTTTTTGTGGCATCATAAAACGATGGACCCATCCCTCAATCTAACGAATCCAATTGACCTATGCGGCATCTGCTGATTCTACCTCTTAAGTTCAAAACTAAGCAAAAAGTTGACAAATGACAAAATTTTTAGAAGATTTTTCATTTATTGATTGTAGGTCAAGCATACGCTTCCTTTTTGTTCACATCCGTGATGTTTGATTTGGTTGCCCAGCGGAGTAGACATTCAAATGACATTTTCCTCAGCATTCCTTACTCCCACGAAATTAAATCCCTTAAGGAACCAAGCCCACATTCGGGACAAAGACAAAAAAGAAAGGAAAAAAACTCTCCAAATTGTACTAGATCGAATAAAAAACAAACTTCGTAAGCTTTTCTACATGCATCCCCTTCAAATGATTCTCCATTGTTGAGCGCATGTCCTTCAGTGACGTCAATTCCTCATCCTCAACACCGTTCTTCGTCTCCACCTGCAGTCGCAACAACAAATCTTCCCACCACTCATCGTACACGCATACCGACTAGCAAACCGGTATCTGTACGTACTACGAACTACCAAAACAAACACAACACTCACATCCCTTCCTATTCCTGGCAGCGCAAATCTCTTGCCATCACAGTGCTGAAGAAAAAGCGCGCCATTCATGAAAATTTGCGTAGGAGCAGCTCATAAAGCCGCAGCATAAAACACGACCAAAGAGGACGACACGGTATGAGGCTTGAGGAGAATGCCACATTCTCTTGTAAATGTCATCTATGAACTGTGCTGTAAGGGCATTTCGTATAGCTATGTTGGTATTTACATTCTGGCGTGACGTCAATGCCGTTCCAGCTACTGACGTCAACTGAAATGCTGCCAATTTTTTTTTCGGTCATGAAAAAGGGTATCCCACCCAACCACCACATTCCCCTCAGCATCCGGCCTCTGGCAGAGTACATTTCTTTGACAGTTGTGCTTTATTTTCGGGGCGTTATTTTAATATAATCGGACGTTCGAATAAAAATCTTCTCCTGAAATGTCCTTTTTGGTGTTATTTGTATCTATTTTTGGGTGGATAACTGACTAAAAGTGTGGGTGCGCTGCTTGTTGTGTGCCTTGCTGAGTAAGCTAGGGGAGAGTAGCCCACGTTTTCATAACGTGACGACAACAGTTGCGATGAGAAAAGTTTCTCGGCACAATTATCGAAATGCCAAACGGATTGGAATACAACTCGTAAAACCAGACTTTAAGCGAGCGTTGTGTTTATCCATGTTCTTTATATACACATTTGCTGAGGGGGTGAGGTGTCAGTTGGGTGCAAGTGGGTGAGTAAAGTGAAGTTCACTCTACATAACCCTAGTGTAGTACATTTTTTTCCTGATTTGCTAAAAAGTTCATATTTGTTTTTATCTCCTTGTTTTTCCTTTTTTTTGTCATTTTATGTTAGTGGTAGTTATAAATGCGAAAGGTTAATAGAAAATTCTATAAGAGCATCTCTGCTGCATCGATGTGCACACACAACACAGTGGCGATGGCAGTGAAGCTGACATTTGCAGATGTGACATTTTGTTTTGAAATATATTCATTTTGGTTTGTTTTTTGTTTGATTTTAATAAACGGCTCTCGTGGGTTCATTTATCTGCATTTATGGAAAAATGCAGTCGTTATGGCACACAAATAGTATCATCACATTCAGTGGAGAAGGGATGATTGGTTTAAGTAAATTTGATAGATGAAGGTGGTTCGTTGAATGGCGGCGCTGACCCGAAAGCAAGGATACTGAAGTTCCTTTGCACCTGTAATAGGAATGGTAACAATGTATTGCAGTTTCTATATGAATTATTATTTCAGTCCTAGTGTCGCCTTGTGTCACACAACTAGTCCATTTTGTTATAACTACTGCGATGCCTTACTGAAAGAGTAGGTTCACTTTCTAACCAGGATCTAAACAGCAAATGTACCGTAATACCAAAAAGGAAGAAACATTCAAAATATGATACCTACATAAAGTGAACGATGAAAAGAAATTAGATTTTGTAATGGAATCTTTATCGATGTCGTTTTTGTTTGATCTTTTGGAATATATGAAGTTATGGTTCCTGTCGCTACCAATCGAAGAACTATTCCGAACAATATAACGAAAGTTTTCTTTTTTCTTTTTCAAAGAGGAGGCTTGTGCTAATCTAGAGTACTAAGACATAATTGCGGGCCAATGTTGGTGCCATATAACCTCAAGGTTGTCTTCCAGATGAAACTGCTGATTTGCAAGAAAAATAGATGCCCCCAGGCGGGATTCGAAACCATACTTTTGGCCAATCTACTGTACACCCACGGCTTCCAAGAGTCGATATGCTTCTTCTTCCATTACGGGAGCCATGAGCACTGTGATCTTGAATGAGACACCACTCTTCCGTGGTGGTATAGGAATTTTAGTGATGTTCTCCTTCTTTTCTTCTTCTTTCTTTTTCTGGCGTTACAAGATACAAGCATCGTGATCTGAAAGGAATCACTGCTGTCCCTTTTATCCGCTTTACAGTAGTGGTCCGCCTGTGGAATACGCCACGTTGACCTCGGAATGCTTCGGCTCCCAGTTTCGTATCATCACACCCAAATGCAAATGTTGTTGCATTTGGTTCTGTACCAAGATTGTTTTGGTCTGTTTTTTTAAATTTTTCTTTGCGAATCTGTCTAAAAGTTGCATTATATTGCATTTTTTACAGTATTTGCGGCGGACTAAAAATAAATAAATAAATAGGGTGGCGCAACAGAGCGAAGAGCCCTTGGGCCTAGCGCATTTCTCACAACCATGCCTTGTGAGGAAATGGAGGGGACCTACAATTTTCTGCCGGTTCCGAGCGGCTAATCGAGAAAGCGCTTTTCATGGCAATGAATACTAACGGAGGACAGATTCCTACATCTCTTTCCGCTTGATACTTAAAACAACCAACCACAGTAGCGTGTTTTTGGCCATCAAAGAGGTCCTATCTTGTCTCATTGAAAACGTGAGAGCGTCAGCGTCTTCTCGGATGGCCAAGCAGCACTTAAATCACTTCGTAGTACTTCAACAAACTCTGTAACCGCCTGCGGCTGTCGATCGTCTCTCATTGAGATGACAGAACAGTTTAACATTCACCTTTTTTGGGTGCCGGGGCACAGAGCCATTCCGGCAAAGCCGATGAACTCATCAGAAAAATAACTTCCATGCCAATTTCACCCCACAAAACGAAAATTGACATGCATATCGCTACCTGCAAACATATACTTAAGCAAGACGTTAAAAAGACAACAAATAATAGATGGACAGACCCCACCCCTGTGTGGCTCCAAAAAGATCTGTCCAAAAGTTGATATCGAACGTACACAAGTTTGTTACCCTTAAGCAGATGGCACATTAGCTACTTAATCGGGGTCATAACCAAACACTGCCTCAAAGGCAGACATGCCGCAAGGTCCCATCAAATGAGTTCTGTGGAAGCTTCATGGATGAAGAAGAAGAAGAAACCATTCCAAATCTTCTTTGCACATGCCCTGCCCTCTCTCAAAGAACTAAAATACATTTGGGAGAACTCTTTTTTTGACGATCTGAGTAATCTTAGAAACATCGACACTCACAGTCTCCATCGCTTTTACTTTTAAGAGGTGGCTTATGCTAATCTGGAGCACTAAGACCTAATTTCTGGTCCATTGTACTACCCAGGGTAGCAGCCTTCTCTTTTTTTCGAACCCACGCGTCTGGCCTATTTACTGAACACTCTACCACTGCACTACAGCCGCCCTCTTTCAATGTGTAAGAGACTCTCACAATATGTGCTCTCCAATAAATATACCTGGCAGCCCATTTACGATATCATGCACTTGCGTAAATGTCGGTTTGGAGACACCTTTTGGAGTGATTTTTTCACTCCCTTTTCTGTTTTGGTGCAAGGGAGTTAACACCAATACATAAACAAACTGTCATCCTGACTGCTTGTCAAAACAAGCCGCAGTTTCTATTTAATTTTTGTCAGCTCCAAAAGCCCGCGATAGTTAATAAATTTTCTTTAGAAAACTATTAAATAGTTTTTAAAATTCAAGTGAATGATTTTTAGTCTTGTTTTCTGCTTTAACATGAAAGAAAAAATTTAGCAAGTTTACCACTACCAATGCAATCACTCCAAATCTGTCACTTCGCTTAAAACGAATTCCAAAATAAAACGAAAAAGGAGTAAAATAGTGAATTTGTTTTTGGAAAACGACATTATTATATGTTTCTTAAAAGCTTCTCTCTTAACTTTTTTTGTAATGACAAGTCAGTCTGAATAAAGTACTCGGCTGAAGACGATGTTCTGATGCAAATACAATGTAACAAAGTTTTAATTTGAGTTTTTTTAGTTTGAACCTCTTACAATTGCTTTATAGAAAACTCAAATTGGTTTGAATGAGAGGCAATTCCTCATATTTCTTTGTGATACCGCAATGGACCTACTATTGGTCTGAGTGTGACGGTATTCCCGACAGCCACCTTAAATTAACCTCACCTAACCTAACGGGGTTCCTGGATCTCTCCTTTAAAAATGACAATACCAACTGACCTGATAGCGATATACTATTGTTTGAAACCCAAGAGCTTCCACGAATCTTGGAATTTATAATACCATCCAGCTTCCAACTTTGCTATACAATCGCTGGCGTGTTCTTCATCTCAGTTCCCGTCCATTTACTCTTATACTTTTTGCACATTATCCAACACTGAGAGCCGTACGTGAACGCACAACCGTTGGTTGCAGTATTCCCTTCACTGAAGGTGGCGGAGTTTTTCATCCATTTATTTGATGATCGATGACACATTACAAATTGCTTCACTATGATCATTGATCCCAGGTATGTGGATTTTTCACACTTGGGGAAGCTCATGTTCATTCAAATAAACCGCTGGAATAGGCATATCTATGGATCAGAAAACGGAGAGCACATTTACACGTCTTTTTACGAACAAAACGGTATATAAATACTACCTTCTAAAAATCTTACCCATACGTTAAGTCCTCCTTGCAGGAACAATCCTCACTTATGATGCCTCGATCGTCAGTAAAGAAAGGTTGACGTTACTTTGATGTTCTGCACTTTATCTTCCAGTAAACAGTCGAGGACTGTTAAAAAGATCAGAAGAATAAGCCTACTGTGGCACCGAATGCTTCGGTGACTCCAGCTGGTCATCTTTCCTTCGTCATCTTGCCTTTCGAACTTCTCATTGTCATATAGCCACCCATATTTGATCTCATGGTTGTCGATCGAATGATTTTTCGATTTCTTTCTTTTGTACATTGATAGAAGTTAAATTTCAGCTTTGTTTGCATCAGCCGTGGCAGAAATCTCTTCCAGCTCCCGATACATGCCCTGCTGTTGTTCGTGATTATGATTATACTTTTTTGACGAGCAAAAGCATTTAGAACTATTTTCGCTGCATCTCTGAGTGCATTTGTGTATTGGCTTGGCTTTCAACATCTTTCGAAACAAATTTGCATCAAAAATATTTCTGACTGGAATTCTAAAGCACCTCTGCAATGCGAATAATTTTACAAAAAAAAAATGGAAGACAACATAAAGAATTACCACGTTTACATACTTAGGTTCAAGGTCATGTAAAACAAAAAAAGTGTGTTGAATTTCTCTTTTCTATTCACATGACCCAATCTGTGTATGCTTGCGAACAAGAACAACAACAAAACATTCGACTGAATACAAAAATTTTCCAGTTTCTTGCATCGCGCACTGTTTTTGAAATTATTTTCAGCACTTAGCGACCGAAAATCTATTAAAGGAAAAGATATGCTAATATGAAATTCCTATTTTTAAGGATATATATGTCCCACTCGTCCTTCCAACCATTTCCACCATAACCAGTGGAAAAAATCATATCCCCGTGCTATGTGGGTGGTGTTTTCAGTCTGTTATAATTCGCATGCATATTACTACTTAAGTTCGTCCTCTAGAGCTAGAGCGAGAGACGTCTAAGTCTTTCCACGCGAAGCTTTTCAAAAGTTCGTATCAATCGCATTTTTATGAGAAGAACATTGGCCATGGGAAGTTATAAAATTGCAGCACTGGCAAATGAGGGATGTTCTTAGGTGATGCTCTGTAGCATAATTATCGTGAGAAAGGTTATTTACAAAGTTCAAGATTTTTAGGATACACATTGAGCGCTAAGCGCTTTCCTCTCCCCCCCCCCCCCCCCCCACACTTTCACTCTGGCATGTGAATGATACGTAATGCGGTGCTAACACTCAAAATCAGCCCCCAAATAGAGGGGGTGGCGCATGTTGCAGTTTTGAGGGCATCGGGTGAAAGTACTTCAACGTGATTTGTGTTCTCGTTCTTTTTTGGTAACTGTATTAGTATGTGGGTGGAAGAAGAAACGTATGAATTGTTATTGCTTTTAAGTGAATTTCAAGATATTAAAAGGTTGAAGGCAGATAGAGAGGAAAGGAGATTCGTGGCATTTAAGAGACGCCATGAAAGATGCTGATATTTTTTTGTAGAGGTAAACCGAACAACACAACCAAAAACTTCACTATTTGAAGGTCAACTATAAGGTGGCAGTTCACCACTCCGTGTACGAGCAAAAGGTTAGACAAGAGAAAACTGTGCAGATACGTGTGTTTAGTGATTGTAATCGTAAACCGAAAAAGGTTAAAGAGATTTTTCATTGCGTATTGTAAATATTTTAGGGAATTACACAAATGTCCTTAAGGGTGAACATTAATTCCGGGGATTAATTGAAAGTCAGATTTACTTCAGGAAAAAAAAAAATTCAAATAACGTTGAAACAAGAGCCCTTTTTGAAATATTTCAACATTCTTCCATGGCGTGGTTGGCTCCTATTATCCTGTAGGACGTGAGCTGGCATAGTAAAATTTAAGGGTGAATTACGTCAGTCTATCAATAGAGTGGCTCAAAAAAATTGTTAAGCAGTGACGTCTGCAATATGACGTCAATTTTAAGGAAGTTTGTTATTGGTTAACAGACGGATACGTTTAATTTACATAAAGCCTGCTGCCATTCTCGTCATATTGTTAGCCGGGTCTAGTCAAAGTAAGGAATAGGGTTGCATAGTACAATTTTAATGTATTTTTCTTTAAAAGGGCGTTGATATTATCCGATGGTACTAAAATCAGTTCAGAGGGATGGCAAAAGTCGATAGTAACGAAAACAAAATCGGCCCGAGAGTATTTTGTTTCCAAAGTTCATGTGTAAGACCCTTAAAATTGATGATGTGTCGTTATAACTAAGGGAGATTGGATGAAATGTGTTTCTGGAGTCATAGGTTAGGTATGAATGGCTGTCACGAAAACAACTCACCATTATTAGGTGAGTTGTGATAGTATATGAAGGATGTGGGAGTGTGTCTCATTTAAGTAAACCATTTAAAGGTTTCAATAAAGCGGAGGAGATTGGAGATATGGGATATGTGAAGTGTTCATCTGATCGCTTGGATCTTAAAAGAAGAAGTTTACGTCGAGGGAGAGAGTATGACATTAGCAGAAGAGGTGTAGGATTATCTCTTCTTTGTTCTCGTCCAAAAAGTTTCTGTAGCCGTCGCGTCGTTAGATAGAACGGAGAGTGGTGTGTCTGCCTATGAATCAGTTTCCTGTAATGGCACCGATTACGGACCACAAATGTGCAATCTGTTTAGGGATGTCGAACTTCTTGTACTATTTAGATCCAGTTTTGGCCAAATCTTTTATATTGGTGGTATTTCTTCGCTTGTTGTTTGTTTTATCGATCACATGAGTTTGCATTAGAGATTCGTAAACCAATGTACAGCTTATTTTTTTTTTTTAGGGAAATAGGAGGGGATTTAAAAGAAGACACCGATACACGTTGCTTTTAAACCATTGTGAATCGTAATGTAGCGGAAAAACAGAGTCAGGTAGAGCATTCCACATTGCGATGGTGCGACCAAAATATGAATCTCTATAGTTGACTGTACGACCGAAGTTAGGCTCAAGGTAAAACTGATGAGCATTCCTGGCGAAGCGGGTGTTGCGGTTGGATTGTTTCAGGGGAGAAATGCAACTGGCTATATTTCACTTGAGAACTGTTTGAAGAAAAAGCCATAAAAGAGAGTGAGAGAGGTAACGTTTCGACGATTTCCAAGAGAATCAGTCGATTCTGCTATTGAACTATCAACTATCAATCTTAACGCTCAGTTTTGTATCCTATCGAGTAGCCGCAAAGATGTTTGAGAGGAACCTGACCAAATACGGGAGTTATACTCTAGCTTTGGACGGATGTAGGCTTTATAAATCGTAGCTAGATCAGAAGGGGTGAAAAATTTCCTGCATTGTTGAGATCTAGTTTCATTTCTGGCAAGTTCTTCAGTGAGCTTAGTGTTTTCAGCGCAGCTTGGATTTCTGAATTGATGAAGAATATTTTGTTGTTTGTGGTCGATGAAGCAATCATTGTTGCACATGGAGTAACGGCGAAGATGTGGTTTGGAGTCGCTAAAAGGCTCAAACAAGTACCAGATGCGGTTTTTTATCCGTCAATATACCAGACAAATATTTTGTCTTTAAGGGTGGGGTTTGGTATTCTGAAAAACATTCACAAGCTCCCTATGAGAAATTGAGTTGAGAACATACTGAAAGCTTCCAACTTTTCCAAGCTGTCGAAATGTGGAATTTAGAGCTTGGATTCGGGATGATGTACTTATGATTGAAGACACGGCGTAGAAGGGTAGGACAGCATCTAACTGATGAGCCCACTGTCGTACCTGCACCTGGGTAAAACGCCAATTTTTGGAGTTAGAAGTCACTGGATCTCTTGATCGATCCTCCATGTCTTTTTGACTTTAAGGATCTTTAGAGCTGTCTACTGGCATCACTGTTTAGGAGCACAGTACTATAATTTTGGAAATAAGATCTCAGCTTTTCCCTAGTTTATTCAAATGTAGAGAAACTTATTTCGTTCTGCGGAGGTATGATATTGAATTTCTGTCAAAAGTTTGAACGAGGAGCAGTTGTCAGTGTCAAAATACCTGATAATTAAAAAAAAAACTGTTAGATGCCCAACCTTTAGTTAGGGTAAAGGTTTTCTATCTACTCCGGACATTTTGCACTTACGTCATTGTTTTTCAAATTTACACTAAAATGTTATGAGTGAGGTTCAAACCCAGATGCGTAGTTTGTGATTCGTTATTAGACTAAGCCTATCGTCAATCAGTGTCTATTTGTAAAGTAAGGCTAAATTTAAAAATCAAAGCTCTTTTCTTTTGCACAAAATGAAAACGGATCAGCTTCTAATTTTACTGTTCAAAAAGAATTTCTTACTTTCCGAGAGACTGGAAAACCACATTGGCTCTCATATTCAGGCAGATGAAGACTTCAAAGAATAACTGCTCGAATATTCGAAGGAAACCTAGACACTCTGCAGTTATGTTTCTTAAAATCTATGTCACATAAAAATGACCTGCGGCCTGTAACACAAAGCTGCAAGTTAACAAGTCAAAAGAGAACCACCTGGAACCTGTAACACAAAACTTCAAATACTTGTAACACAAGTGAACTATGAAAAGATTTAAAAAAAAATGCAGTAACACAAAGCTGCAAGTTTGGTTGCTCTAAGAGTAATGGACATAATCCTACAAGTGGTACTTGGCTTGTAGACTTCTAACTTTGTGTTACGGGACCTTAAAGGACTATGTCCACCACACTTGCAGAAGAGCATGGTAACTTTTGTCTTTGTGTTAAACAAATTTCTTACACTTTTCATAAAGTAGAATAGCAAGAAAGAATAGAAAATGGATAATCCTTTTCGATAAATTCTTAGCTTTGATTATAACCATATATAAATAAATCAAATAAAAAAATAGATCAATTAATAGGAGATGCAACAAAGCAATAGAAAATCTCAGGTTATCACGCAATGCAAGGCCCAAAACGTTTTTTCCAATTCCAAAAGGCTTAATTTAGGACTTGCTTATGCCTCGCGAAAGGCCATACCTTTGAAAATATGTTTTTTCAAGGGTTTGAACCAGAAACCTCCCACGTAACAAACAGAAACATGCTACGCCCGTGAACCATTAAAATATTGCCTAATTAGACAAACTATTGCATTTACGAGTAATAAATAAATTAAATCAAACTTATTAAAACCAAGACATCACGTTCCCTTTGTCGCCCTTATAACCTTGAACCTGTTCGTTATGATTTTCTCATCGCAACAAAATTGGAAAACAATTTAGTAAGAATCTAACAATTCATATGCATAATTATTCACAAATAGGTGTGATGTGTAATCACTGCAAGTCACATTGAATGTAACATTATTATTTCATGAACGATACCAAATGGTATTTGTAAATTGTGTAATGTAATCGATGTGGAAAAAAAAACTTATCGCTATCAAGAAACACTTTCACGCCCCCTTTTCATTTGGTTATCGAAAGTAGAAAAGATAATTGCCACATTCGCCTTTGACAAGGTGACAATTTGATTGTACCTCGAGTCCACCAAGTCATCGGGCTGTGTTCACCAAGGTATAACTATTAATAATAACATAGAAATTTCCAATTTATTACCATTCAATAATTTTGTTTACCCTCATGTACATATGTATACAATGTTACTTGTTATTATTTTTGCTTTGTGTGGTTTGGTTTGTTTGGTTGTGTTTTGTTGACTAACAAGTCACATGATTATTCTTCCATCGATAAACATGTCAGGGTCTTGAATGATTATTTTGGTAATGAATTTTTGGGCACGTTGTAGTGAAAATTTTGTTTAGTTGGCCTTGAATTATTGTTGTTCTCAAAAGAATGGTTGGAAAAGGAGGTATAAGGATTAGGAACATAGGGGTGGCTTTGTATGATAAAGAGGATAGTCGGTGAAGGTCAAAATACTATGAGACGTTCTTATGACACTTTCGGTTGAATTTCAAGGACAACCAATTTGTCAACTAAGAGTCCATCGATATTGAGTATTGAATTTCCCGTAAGGTGTATGTACTCAAGCCTAAATCTAATAACGACTAGGAGTCCAATCAAATTAGACACATTCTGCATGATGATCAAAGAGGGAAGAATCTAAATTCAAGTTACTTACATAGTTTCTTAATTACTTTGATGGACATTACAGCTCGGGGTAAACCTGGGCCTTAACCAACATCTTACAGTAACGATCTCATTTTCAGACGAGATCCCTCCAGTTTTGCACTCTAAGGGCAAGGCCAAGTAGTGAGCGGTAAAAGGGCAAAATTAGGACTAAATTGAAAGCAAATCAGCTTTCAATTTTGTTCTAATTTTGCCGCTCAGTGTGTTGCGGTCCCCTTAGTCGGTTGAGGTCGAAAAACCGTTGAGCTGGAGAGTTTTCGGTGTCTATCCGCTCTACATGTTCCAGCCATCGTACCTATTCTCGCGATGCATACTCTTCTAGCTATGCTCATCTGTACGTTAATTCAAATGCTTTTAGAAAAAAGCTTCTGTGTTATCCGCCATTTTGAAAAATTTTTCTGCTCGATTCTTCTCGGTTTACTGTCGTAGAGCACTTGCTCTTTTCTGTAACTCTGATAATTTTTTAAGTTTTTTTTTTAAATCGGTTTTTATCTATGCAAATTTTGAGAATTTGTCAGATGTTTCTAAAAAATTTTTAAAAAATCACAGATATGGTTTTGAAAATATTTTGTTTTTAGAAAATTTGTAAAAATTACAAGAAATATAAGTTTTTAAATTCAAATTTTTTTTTTTGCCTTTAAGAAATATTCTTTCTCATGAAACTTTATCGAAATTGTTGGAGCCATTTTCGGGAAAAATAAGTATTATCATAAATAAGCTGTATGGCAGCTGTAGGTACCGTTATTTCAAGATCTAGAGACTCAATTCCAGAAACTCCTCTGTAGGCTGAACCACACAAACTAACTGCAAACTGTAGATCCATATACAGACACAGACAGACAGAATTGCGGGACCCATTTTTTTTTTTGTATTCTCTATCATCGAAGTGCCACATTTAATTGTTGTCTCGAAAATGCTTTTTCTGCACGATTGCAAAACTATCACTATACTACCTATAATCGCAAGTAAAAATCATTTACTCCCCAAAACATGTCAGAATAAGCTAACTCCTTTAGTCACTCAGAAGCTTGTGGAAGTTACTAAACCGTTTTAATTTCTGTGGAATTTTATTCAAATTCAAAGGTCAAAAATATGATCTTTTTGCGATTTTTTTTGCAAATTTTCAGCAAAACAGTAAAATTTATCCTAAAAATATATTTTACGCAGTTGTAGATTTTAAAATTATCTATAAAAAATGTTTTGATTCTTTTTTCTTAGGAGCCACTGTTTCGCAGATATAACGATTCAAAAAATTAGAAAAATTGTAATCGTTATAATAAGCACACGTTTCCACGCCACCTGTGAGGTAGTGTACTTAGCTCGTTTTTTAACTTGGTTTCTTAAGTATTCCTATTCAATCTGTCCGTTGTGATCCTGTTTAATTTTAAACTAAAAAAACTAAAAATTTGCAAAGACTGCAAATGATGAAAGCGATGTAAATTAAAACAAAGTAATGAAGTTTATTCGTCTAATTCATAGCCTTTAAAAAATTTTTCATGTTCTTCTTCTTCATCTTCATGCTGGATACAAGTAAATTGCGTCAATAGCGATGTATCGGATGTCAACTCAATGGAATCAAACGAATCCTCCACATATTGTGATACAACATTAGACCATGACCGGGGTTGACAATTTCTACATGCCATAGAACAAAACAGTCCAACTTTTTTGCAACCACATTTAGCACTGCATCCCTTTTAGCAGTTACAAAAAATTGCAGCTCAGCAGTTTTTCCGGCGCAGGTGGAAGTGCAGTTTGTACTGGTTCTAGAATTTTATTGCTTAACTTCCAACCCCAGTCTGTAGGGTATAGCTGATTACCAAGCCAGACTTGAACTTGATAATGTAACCGAAGAAGATGTTGATGAGCAGCATCTGAAGTTGGAGGAAGACAAGCTAATTGAACTAAATCATTTTCAAATTCAACTAGAGCAAGAATAGCATTTGCTGCAGCATGGTCACGAATCCTAGCTACTTTTGGAATTGAATCTTCAAATTCAAATGCGCTCACTTTACTAATTCGACGACTAGAACCTTAGGATTTTTTAATTTCTTCATTCAATTCATGGCCACAAAATAAGCACAGTTTGTTAAAACAAAAACCTGGCTCACTGACACGAGATCTAGTACGAGTTGGACTTACTGTAGATGTACTGGCTTCTTGTTTTTCACATTGTCTTTTATTAGCAGCAGCAATAGAAAACTTCCTAGTATAATTTTTACAGCAACTTTCATGTACTTTCACAGATTTCTGATTTTTAAGTTATTCCGAAAAGTTTCTTAATTTTTCCCTAATAGAGTAACACAGATAAAACAATGTTCAGATATTTTTATTATAAACTCAAAGCAGCCGGATATAGGTTAGAATAAACACGGGTTTTCACTAGAGCGTAGTTTTCAAGACACGGTATTTCATTTGTCATGGTTAGCCACGCATGCTGTTGACAAGAGAAAATATTCAAACATATTGTAACGTGCGCTTAGTTCGCAAAAATAAAACTTCACTTTTCAATTTATTTCTACCACTTTTATTCAGTATCAATACTTTATTCGAACTCAACTCGACTTTTGGACTATCACTTGTTCACAACAATTCACTCTTAACTTTATCACTCTATAATCAGAACTGCCCTCTGGTTGCCTCGGGCGGGCTATTTATATCGAATGACATTTCATCTAGAACTCTCCAGTAGCTTCCACATGGTCTGCAACTCTCCACTGTTTTGGCTGTCAAACATTTTCTCTCCTAGAATTTCTACACTTACACTAGTGCTCCCAGATGTGTTTTTCGGTTGAACGTTTTCGATTAGGAAATTGGTATTAAATGTTGGGTTCACGTTACAATATATTACAACTTATTAAATGTAAATACGAGGCGTACTCATGCATATTATTAAAACGATCACTACTTTTCTTAATTTTTGAATCGTTATATCTGCGAAACAGTGGCTCTTAGAAAAAAAAGTATCGGTACATTTCTTATAGATAATTTTACAGTCTACAATTTGGTCTGAGATATTTCTATGATAAAACTTACCGTTTTGCTGAAAATTGAAAAAACCTCAAAAAATCATATTTTTGACCTTTGACCTTGAATAAAATTTTTTCCATTCAGGGGAAAGATGGGGAACTTTCAAATTTTATTTATATAGTTATATTTTATTTATGACAATCATTGGAAATAAATTCCAAATTTTGTCAAAAAGTAGAGCGTAAAAACTAATTCTTAAATTTTGCAACGGTAATCAAAGACGAACAGCTTCTTGTTGATGATTACGAAATTTTCTTTTGTTTTTTGAACGAACAAAGCAAAAGCTGTCTTTTTTCCTCGCTCATACCCAGTACCCACGTTATTTCTTCTGTCGTTTTGAAGTTTTTTTGACTCCATATTTTGTTCATTTTAAATTTCCTCTCCTGATCTTAATTCTTCTCGCTTTCCCTCATATGTAAATGGGCACTCAACGTTAACTCCCACCAAATTGGCCGGATTATTAAGGGTTTCGTATTCAACCGACTGAGCTAGCCAGTCCAAGTGGAATACCGGTTGACGGTGTTTTCCGTCAGAAGGTCTCAGGCAGCTTGTCGAAATGCAAAATGGATTCGAGGCTCGCCGACGGAATGTGAATAAATTTTATTCTGGGTCTCCACCGGTCTAACCAATCTTTTTGGTAGCCTTGCAAGGACCAATTCCTTTGTTAAAATGATCGCCTGTCAGGGTTACAGAATAGAGAAAGTACTCTACGAAACTTGAACGAGAAAAATCGACTTGGGAGCAGAATCGTTTTTCAAAATGGCGTACAACACATTTTCTTAGAACATTTGAATTAAGGTACAGAGCTGAACCGCGACAGAAGAGTATGCATCGTGAGACTACAATGGCGAAAATGTAGAGCGGATGGACACTAACGCCCCTGCTCAACGGGTTTTTGACTGGACATCGCAGGGAAATCACTGAATTATATTTAATTGCCTACTCAGTCCTCACCCTTATCTTCAAAACCCCTCTTTCGCCTTAAATGACGTGTTGCCACATCAAATAGAAGCGCTATCAGGCAGTGTGTTCCACCCGTTGACTTTGATTAACCCATAATTAAACTATTAAAAACGACATATAAAATGTTTTTACAACTTCACCTACACATATTTATGTATGTATGTCCCTTTAGGAAATACTGATATCATAAAACTGCAAATTAAACATTTTAAAAAATTCATAAGACTCATGGTGTGTAATTTTGAAAAACATGCGACACAATATTAATCTCCTTTCAAAATAACAGTCTTTGATGAACTAATCAAATATGGTATGTTAATTTTACATACAGCAAAGTGCACTGCATACGATATACCGACAACATTGACCGTCTGACCTTGAATTTAGTGCTTACAACTATTTGGATTGCGGTTGCATGCAGCCAGTGGAGGTTGAAATATAATTTATTTGTACTTCGGTTAACGTAACGATCAATAAACTGTTGCAGTCATGTATTATTTGATTAGTAGAGAGTAATAGCACCGACTTCTTTTTTTAATGCGGCGCCAGCGCCCCCATTGCAGTATCTCTCATCAACCGCATGGATGGCATGAGAGTGCGATGAAGGTTTTTTATGAACGACTGAATAATTAAATGTCATAACTGCAGGATATTTTGTTTGGAGAAATCATTTTTATTTTTAAATATTGATTGATCTTTGATAACTACGAGTATAATTTTGTTTGCTTATCGAAGCGGGTGAATGTCAAATTCTATCACACAGAACAGTCATGGATCTGCTAATATCAATAACGTTTTTACGTTTGCGTTTCCGTGGTTGTTGCGTTACAGTCTTCTTTGATATGTTGTCGCGTTTCACCAGTCTTTCCTTTCCATTTCGAGTAATTCACAAACTTGAAGCTTGAGTTTCATTTTTCAAGTTGATAAGCTGTTGCTGAACCCAAGATATATAAAATACATACATGTTGTTATTCTATTTTTTTATTTAATGTGACGTCCGCGGAGTTGACGAGAGACAAATTCGAGAGTCATCGAACAATGCATATCTCGTCAGGCAGAATACGAGTATTAAAAGCTAAGTTGTCCAGCTGTTTTGATACTAATTGGCAAAACTTAAAGCTAAACATGAAAATCTTATCGACTTTCGAATACACCCAACTGTTTTTTTGTCGACAAAAGTTTTTGAGATAACAATTAAATTCTAATAACATTACGATGATAGATAATACGAAAAAGTGGGTCCTGCAATTCTGTCTGTCCGTATGTGGATAAAAATTTGCAATGGAAAAAGAAAACAATAATTCCATTGCATTTCTGGATGTAAAGGTAACAAGGATCATGAATGGCACATTAGGACATACAGTCTACAGAAAGAGCACACATACGAATAGATACCTGCATGCTACTTCCCATCTCCATCCGTCAAACTTAAGATCTGTTGTATCTACATTAGTTCAGCGAGCACATAGAATATGTGATAATGGCCACCTCGCCGCTGAATTTACAATCGTGGACTATTTTTAAAACGAATGGGTATTCCAAAAGGCAAAGAACATGAAAGCCAGGTCTGCCACGGGAAAGGGATGAAGTAGAGAAAAAAGCTTTTCTTCCTTACGTAAAAGACGTAACGGATAGAGTTGGGAAGGTGTTGAAGAGGTACGGGGTAAAGTCCATCTTTTTACCACCAAAAAAGATGAAAGACTTCCTTCGATCACCAAAGGATCACTTTCCATTGCCAATTCCGGGCGTCTATGCAATCCCTTGCAGCTGCGGGTTTTCTTATGTGGGACAACCCCGACGAAGTGTTGCCATCCGTTTAAAAGAACACATAAGTGCTGTCAGCAAAAAACAAGTCGGCAATAGTCGAGCATATTCTAGACAATGCAGATGAACATCACTGGGTTCACTTCGACCAAGCTAAAGTTTTAGCTCACGAGCCTCACTATATCCCTCTGCTTATACGCGAAGCGATTGAAATCAAACGCCATCAAAATTTCAATCGCGATGACAGCATGAAGTTTTCGCGTACATGAGACCCCGTCATCAACATCCAGATAGCAATAAAATCCAGATAGCCATAAAAACATCCAGCGATATAGTAAGCACTGTTTGCTCCCAATCTTATACCCAGCAACAACAACAGCTTCAAATAGAACCGCCTACGCACCGCTACAACTTGCGTAACCAGAGAAGAAAATAACACTTCAAAAGCAGTTTTCCGGTGACCACGCACAATGCAACTTGTAGCGAAACGTTCGGGGTGAGTACAGCATTGCACTCATTTTATATGTTTAATTTTAACGCGGCTAGTCCAAAATCTTAAATTTCAATATGTCAATTCACCAGCTGTCAGTTTCTTATAAATTCAGTTTTTTAATCAAATCAAGCTGAATGAAAAACTAAATTTATTTTGATCTCCAAAGAACGAAAACATTGACTTTATTTAAATTAAGCCAAACCGTAAAAAATACCGTCATCCTCAAGCGAACCTTAAACCAATCCTTTACCTCACAAGAAAGAGGCTCATCCTAATTCGGATTAGTTTGTAGAACAGAACCAATACTGCTTTTCCAGAGACGTTTTCGCTACTAAACCCTCAGCTTTGTCTGGATTTACTTCGATCAGCTCTTATTGCTCCGCAAACTGATTGATGTTCATTCTTTAGTGAAGAAATTACTAGGTTAGGGCTTCTAATAGTAAGTAAGTAAGTAATCCACATCTACAAAGTCAACTGTAGATAGTACTCCTTCGACTGATTTCGACACAATATATGTGAATATGTTTTCCGTCGTTTTTGTAAATTGCAAATCAAGCAGAAAAAATAAAATAAAGTTCTTGTTTTAAGCAATCTTAGCGCTGATCTAATCGAAAACTTCTTAACGAATCACCGTTCTCTTAGCTTTGACTGTCGTCTCTAAAGCTTTGATATTAGATACACCGAAACTTGTGGTCAATTTGGATTCAAGATAATGAGACGATTGAAAAAATTCGTGGGAATATGGGGATGAAATATAATCTATTTTACTGAAGGATAATGTAGTACTCTATAATGTGGAAAAAATAGATGAAATCAGTTCAGTAGCCTCTTAATATCCGCTTTCAATAGCCGAGTTTTATTAGGAAATTATATTCACTTCAGCAAAACATCGCAAAACATCGCTCATGGAAAAACAACAACTCTTAAGTGAATAGCGTAAGTAGACAAAAATAACTCACTTGCAGAAGTGAACAACAAATGGAGTTTATGTTGAAAGTGAACTTGGTAAATGAAAATATAGCCAAAAAAGCATTTTATTGAGACTCGCAAGTGAAGTGAATATAGAAATTCCCAATAAGACACGGCTAATATAAGGCGCGTTTTATTGAAATTCTATGTGAAGTTATGTTCATTTCAGTAAAACATCGCTCATGGAAAAACAACAACTCCTTATGTCAATAGCCTAAATGAACATAAATATCGCAGTTAGCTAACTGCACAACAGGGATGGTTGGTTAAATTTCTTTTTTGGCACCCAGAGGTTGGCAGTCTTTGGGTTGTGTTCGTTCATATTTTCTGATTTTCGACAACAGATTGAATAAGTCTGTTTCTTTACTTTTTGTGCACAGAAATTTTTTTTTTAAGAAGTGGTTGTAAAATTTTTTCAGAAACTCTCTGAAAGAACGTAATTGTCTTAAAAGTAAAGAAACGCCTTGAACAAAACATTCGCAGCAACGCAACGCTTGGAAAAACGTCTGTTTGACAGTTGTGGTATTTGTTTTGGCTGTGCACGATTTCTGTCCACAGAAATTTTGGTGGCGGAAATTCGCAGGACGGGGAAATTTTTTTATTCTCTCGAGAGCACTCTCTTTTTTGTGCACTGCTACGGAAAATTGGAACGGGATTAGACTGACTTTCGCCGAATTTCGGTGCATTTCGTGCGAATTTTCAGTAAAGAAACACACCTAATAGCTAATAGAAGAGTCAGGTGGTGACTTGGTGGGGACATAAATAGACACGCAGTTACTAACACACACACACACGCACACACAAGGAAAGTTTCGCAATCAGTCAGAAAAAAAGAACATCAGACAGAACACATAAGAACATCAGAACCAAGGCAACCAAAAACATGAGTCACAAAATGAATCTAATTGAACACAGCCATTGCGAAAAAAAATTAAAGTGACATTTGTTTGTTTACCTCGAAAGTAAAAAAGTTGGAATGCGGCAAATAAATTGAGAATCGAGAATTAAATAGAGAAAAATAGAAATGGAAAATAAAAGGTATGCATTTATATCCTTCTGAATGCAAATTTTTAATGGTTCTTATCCTTAGAACAAGTGCAAAGGGTACCAACTTTGAAAGTGAAAATTGAAAGTGACGTGCTAAATGAATATAAACCAAAAAATCGTTTTATTCTAAATGAACATAACTGAATATAGAAAATTCCCAATAAAACGCGGCTATAGTTCCTGTGATATCAAGGAGATCAAAACTTTACAGGAACCATCCCTGGACCAAACAATGTTTTCACACAGGTAGAGACGGCACGAAGTAGAGAATGAAGAGTATGAGAACATAAGAAACACTGTATAATGCTTTCTCCCACGTTGAATTTTATGAATTTATGTGTCTGTCTCTTTTTATTGTGCCCTTTCGTTTCAATTTCAAATCACAACGATGCTGAAGAAGTTTTCATTTAAAAAAACCAAAAACCGTAGCTTAATACAATTACACTACTTGCATCTACTTTAAAATCCCACTTTTCAAAATTGAAGCCATTTTATTGATTCTTCATCACCACATTTTCGAAATACATACTTCTTTTTTACCATTCACATATCTTCACTTTCACTCTCTGGTCTCCTCCACCTTTGCTCAATATCTTGCAAGCTTGAAGTACTTGCATCTGTTCCAGAAGAACTTCTCCTAACGCTTTGTTGGTGTGTTGTATGACGGGGTAGAGGGGGAAGACTTACTTGTGGCAATCTGCTCGGAAACTCCTTACCGTGATCAAAACTACTACTTGATGATGATGATGATGATGTAGAAGACCCCCAAGCTGATTGTTGACTTCTTTTCCTCATTCTCGCAATCCCTAACACTGTTCCGACTACAAAACTGCCCTGTAATGAAGCTCTCTGAGTCGCTGCTGAGCCTGTGAGAACAACAAACAAATTCATAAGAAACTCATTACCCACTTCGCTATTATATATAATATATATCCTACTTGACATTGGACGCGGGTCTTGATTCACAATAGCCACATTACAAAGTCCTCCACTTGTAGATGGCCGTTCTTCTAGTGTTGCAGATGCAATGCTCACCAGACTTGCTCCAGGTTCTGAATAAATTTCATCAGATAACGATGATTCAGCATCTGTTGTATCATCACCAGAAATTACCGGTGCTGCCGCTGCGCTATCATCGCTTAAAGTTTGTCCATCCAACAACTCCAAGGTTGGAATATTTCTCTGCAATGTCCTACTGTACATTATAAAATTTGTCACTGGATTTCCTTGAAGATCCAAGTCAATTAAATTCGGACACATTCCAAGGAACGTCAACATTCCCAAGTCACTTATGCGATTATTCCTTGCACTTAGTTTCTTCAGCAAAAGAAGATTCGTTAAAGGACTCACTAGTTGAATCATATTTCCATCGGCAATCATGACTTCTAAAGTTGGGATGCCACCAGTTCCATCAAAGCTACTCAAACCACAATTGCTGACATTTAAGTGAGTTAAGTGCACGAGACCACATCCTAGATCTCTTAGGGAATTTAAAACACTGCCGCTAAGATCTAAATGCGCTAGTCGAGGCATGAACAGCGAAAGCCTACACAAGCTCACCATATAAGATATAACCCTTAGTTTGACCGAATCTACGTTATGTATGTCTTGACGTCCGGTAACTCGTCTCTGTTTAAGAGTTATGAGGTGTTTATCAAAAATCTATTTTGAAAATTAAGAACCTACCAAAAGTTCGTCTAACGTCGGCTCTGTCACATTGGGCAGAACAACTGGCAGAAGATATGCCCGAGCTGGATAATGGTCATCTTCTTCGATTTCATCAATATCCAGAGAAATATTACTCAACGAACGACGTAAAAAGATTTGTTGGACTTGAGGATTTGGATTCACATTTAAGTGTGGTGCTGGTATGTCTGGATTGCCTGGTGCTTCTCCTGAGTGTGATGATTCCGGTGAACTCTCAATATTATCTGTTGGTGCCTCAGTAGTTGGCATTGTGTGGTAAAATAAAATATATTTTAAAGAGCCTGAGTGTTTTGGCTGTTTTGTTTTCAATCTTTCGCTTTAAATTTATCGATTAAACACACTGCTGATGTTGTTATGGGAATGGAAGGGAAACTTGTTGACTTGTTTGTTGATGTACGTTCTTAAATACAGTCCTTTGAATTAAACTTCGACAAGAAAAAAATTAAAAGACGTTTTCAGGAGAAACTTTCTTATTATCTATATCCTAGTCTTTGACTGAATGAAGGTGTGCAAAGCAAACTAGGAGGACACAGACAGCAGTCGTTAGAGTGGAACTTTATTTGAATCATCATCTTTCTTAAATGAATTTGATTCCTCTTGAGTCTTTAGAGTTGCACTCAAAGTAGATCTGCTTATCCTGCTTGCAAATCTGGCGGCATTGCTAATTTATTTGTTTATTTTTGAAACATTTTTACGATAGCGGTGACATGTAAGGTAAATAAATACAATTGAACCAGATTTTCGACCATCAGAAGCAGATCGCCGTAGAGAACGACCATACCTTCGGACTTTTATGTACATATATTCATCCTTCTTTGAAAAACGTTATTTCAATCGAAGGGACGAAAGACCGGCTGGGTAGTTCTCCTTTTTTTGCTGTTTTCAGAATAGATGCTTCGATAAACTTAGTCTACAACTGGTGCGCTAGAAACAGTCGATCCTCTTGAAAACGAGTTTGCCGTCTTCATGAGACTACTAACTTAACCAATTTGACTTTACTAGTACTTACAAGTTTCAATATTCGCTTCTCAAACAAGTAGTCCTTGTTTCATAGGTCCAATCATCTCGAGTCCAAAAATTTCAGTATTGTGGCGATATAAAGGAGCCTTTGATAAAGACATGGAGTGTATCATTGGAAATACGGCTAGGGTAAGACCAATCATTACCTTTGCATTAGTTGTTTGGTTGAACAAGCTCTAACGTAACTACGTTACTGCCTCGTTCGGTAAGTTTCAAAGAAGAATATGTCTTGGCTGAACTGGGACCTTGCCCTGCACTCCAAAAGCTGAACTGGACCCACTGCAGAATTTCCCTCCCATTTCCCTTTAAAAGTTTCTGGCTGAATTCGCATTGGAGTCTTGAGGATTTTGGATATGCTGTCCAACACGACTCAAATTGTGTTAAAAATACACCGTAAACTCTCCGTCGGTTTAGGATCTGTTCCTGAACCATTGAAGGATTGTTATCGGATCATCACGGATGGTTCCAAAGCAACTAATGTATCTGGATCTGGTGTCTTTGTGCAGAGCGATGACGTACGACTGCTTGCCAGGCACATACGCGTCCGTCTTCTAAGCGGACTAAGTAACATTAAGCTACTTTACGAAAAATGGCTGGGTAAGGAGGAGTATTTGTGTCTGCAGCGACAACCTGCAACCTTCTATTCAACCTTCTATACTACTTCAAAAGTGATCCAGGAACGAAAAACCCTTCCCAAATGCGGTCGGAAGACTAAATTCTTTGAGTTCCGTTTGGGTTCCAGTGCATCACGTCATTACTGGAAATGACATCGCTGACGAACTTGCAAGGCAGACAGCTTCCTCAGTACCTTTCATGAACCAGCGGAGCCCTTCGTCTGTCCTGGGTTCTCAGTGAGGGCTTCAACCAACGATTACATCTGTTGAGAGCACAACCGTGTATGACATGCCACTGTTGGATGCATACAGACCAAACTTACGCTCCCTAAGCGTGTACTCTGAAACAAACAGCAAACGCTAAGAAAACTGCATCGTTTTAATATCCCATAGTAGAAAAGACTGTAGAATGATTGCTGGCGTTGCCACTGGGTACTTCCCTTTTACAATTGAATGATCCAACACTCTGTAAATCTTGTGAAGAACACGAAAACACCGTTAAGAGTTTCCTTTGGGAATGTCCTGCATTTTCTGGAATCAGGTTACAGATACTCGACGCAGACCTAGTGGGGCTGTTGAACTAGGCTCTTTATCATCCCAGCTTCTTTTAGCTTTAGGTTGTCTGTCTGATCCTATCCTACAAATGACAGGTACATATATAGATTTGAGGGCTCTGTTCAGTAAAGGGTGTTTTTCTAGACGTGTATTTTTTAAAAAGAAATTACAATTTAATGTTATGGCCAAAAATTTATCATAAAGATATGTTATGTATTAAAATGATTTAAAAATGTCCAAGTGGCCACCATGGCTAGCTCAAAGAAATTCTAGCCGGGAGGCCTAATTTCGAACACTTTGCATAGCATTTAAGCCCGTATAAAAGCATAACGAGCCGAATATTTCCTTTCAACGTGTCAATCGGCTCTGCGTAAGCAAGTGGCTTTACATAACCACACAAAAAATAGCCTAGCGATGTTAGATCGATCTGTCTTGGAGGTAGCTCACAAATTTAAAATTGGAAATTATGTAAAAGTCAGCGACTTCTTTTTTTAAAAAATTCACCGAAGGTACGCATGGCTCAGTGGTCGTTCGGCTTCAGTTCTTTCAAAAGACCAACTTCAAAAAAGAATTGCCATATTGCAAACCACATTCCTCATGTCTAAAAAAAACACCTTTTCTTTAAAATCTCCGACAGAACAAACACAATTGTACTTTTTTTTCAAATCAACCAGGTGTGGTCTTACCAACTCAAAATATTCACAATGTGAAACACCAACGTCCATCAAAAACTGAAATCATCCAACCATCCTCAATGTCACTATTCATTCCTCCATTTTTATAAAAACTTCAAACTTGATCCCTGTTTGGTAATAAATGTAATGGTTGTCATAAGAGCCTGCAACAGTTGATTCTAGTAAACCGATAAAAATATCAAAACTTTCTAAAAGCCCCAAGAACACTTCCATTAAATTCCTCAGGTTAAAATACATTCGCTAACATTAATGTGTTATAGTTTTTTCTTTATACATTTTATATCTAAAATTCATGTGAAACCTTCGAATTTATTTTTCTGCAGGCAAATCCCAATGGATTTAACTTATACTCACCTGCAGTTTGCACCTATCTGCTGGGAGTTAAAACAGAAAGGTTTTCTTTTTCGAATCGCGTGCTGCCAACTAAGTTTAGTATTAGTAATTTGCATTAAATTACCTGCGATTAAGTATTATTTCCTCCTTTTTTTTACTATTGCAAGTGCCATTTTTTTTATGTATATACGTATTGGTCAGCGTTTTGTTCACACTGACGTGTGACGATAAACATCGTGGATATAATAAAAGTATGAGCTATGCATTAGGTAAGCAAACCTCAATAATTATAACGCTGAAAAGTGAATTTCAACCATAATGAGTATTATCGAACGTTAGAATTTACATTAGTTTTTATTTACTTTGAAAGGCTAATTTATTGATACTCTGTCCCTATCCTAGAGGAATAGTTATTAATGTTGGTTGAAAGAATTGCTAAGTGAAAACCAGTAATGGCTTAGATTAAGGATAAGAAAATTGTAGTTGCAAATGATTTTAAAAGATTGAATGTACTTTTCAGCCAGCGTTTTTAGACGTCCTGATTTTAGCGGAAAGCCCTGAACTTTTACCCTTTTTTATGAAATGTCTTGATCGAGACAGGCTCAGTCCAGTTTTTTTCATTTCATTTGACTTGCGTTCATTTAATTCATTACATCAGATATTTTATTAAAAAATAAGATCCATCTAATTTATTAAAAATATATTTAGCACTCTTTATGTAAGCCCAGAATTAGTGTCTTAAATAAAAAACATCATTTTCAACTAGTGTAATGACATTTAAGCACAAACTTTGCAGAACTCTTCAAATTTGTAACGACAAAAAGTTATGATAATTGTAACAAATGAAAATGGTTATGGCTACCGCAGCGCAGAACAGATTTTTTGGAGTTTTTTCACGTATCGTTATTTCTATACTGACCACCACAAAGCAAAGTCCGTTGGGTGTAAAAATCTGGGAAAGCTCTGGTTGGTATCAACCTGACGGCGCACAATTGTTTGCAACTGATTTTACACGTCAATTGTGGTAATCCTCCTGGAAGTGAGTTGTTAAATTAAAGGACGAGTGTTGACTAAGGGATAAAACAAAAACAACACTTTAATTCAAAGCGAGTAATGACTAACTGTCCGAATTTCAGTGGTGTGCCAGATCTTACCGGAAATTTCACAGTGGATGGCGTCGACTGGCAGAAACAACGGCAGCACCACTATGAGTTGACCTCTTGTCCTGGTGGAGGTACTTAATTCGAAATTCTACACAAATCCAGCTGCAGGATCCCGAACAGAAACAAAACTCAAACTAAACCTCAATGTTGCAAAACTTGAAAAGAAAAACAGTGGGAAATAAAGCTACAAAAAAAAAATTAAATCGAAGGGTGATAAAACTTCAAAGGTCCGCAAAAGTCGCGATTGCCAACAAATCGCTTCGCCTCGAAAGAGGATAAGTCAAAAGTGACAGTAAACATAGTCAAAAAATAAGAAATAAAAGTAGAAACAGAAGGGCTGATGCGTCGACTGCATTTCAAGATTAGCCTAACTAGTGAAACACAGAGTAATTGACATCAAAAGGAATTCTACTCTCCTAACCTTCCCCACACAGAGAGAGTAAGTAGCAGAGCGCAGAAAGGCCGAAAAAAGAAGGGGCCTTCGGACTCCTCCTTAAGAGGAAGTAAAACAGTGACTCAATGCGAAACTTCCATCTGATTAACGTGAAGAACTCGGAGACGAATACTTCGTCTATTGGCAGGGTCGAGACCCCCAGGCAACAGGAAAGGATCACCAAAGAAAGCTTCTGAAGTCCTCCTCCTCGATGGAATAAATGCTGTGAAATACAACACAACATCTTTCGCGCCGGAGCAGAAAATACTCCCACCCCATCCCATGAAGGATTCAGGGTTGACCACTGTTGCCGTTGCTGACCAGAGGCCTGTAACACATAGCTACAAGTCTACAAGTCAAGAGCCACTTGTAGGAATATGTCGGTTACACTTGTAGAAGAGCAATCCGACTTGTAGACTTGTGTCACAGAAATTTTTTACACTTGTCATAATTCACTTGTATTACAAGTACTTTTAGTTTTGTGTTACATACCCCAAGGAGGACTTGCTTCGAGCACCCCAAACGCCTCCCCCTTCCTACATAGTGGAAGTGACATAAGAAGGAATCCTAGTCTCCCAACCCTGCCCGAACAGAGAGAGAGAGAGTAGCAGAACGCAGAAAGGTTAGCGAATTTACTAGATGACATACCCAAACAGGACTCTACATCTGATCAATCTGCCAAATTCGAGTGGGCTTTGAAAATTATAGCCATTATAAAGGAAAAATAGCGAAGACTTAAAGTCGAAGCACCAACGGTCATTCGAGGGAAATGTGTTGAAATACCAAAAGTGCACAAAACCAGCATCCTCACCTAGAAAGACATGTCCTATAGTGATGCACTTAAGGCTAAGATCACTATCGCAATTATCGACAAGAGCAATGCGGATGGAGCAATTTCTTTGGACCAATGGACGACGATCCCAAATAAGCCTAAAGCTCTCTATTAGACTTTAATGATGGATTACCCAGAAGAAAATGTTATCTTCGAGGGATGTAGGATAGTATTAAGGGAGTGTTAACCAACCGACGTTGATGAATAGAAATCGTGTGAGATGTAAAAGCTCGTGATCATATGGTTATAGGAACTTCAAACTTGAAGTCATTAAGAGAGATAAAATGTCTTCTCATAAAAACAAGACGTAAACGGAAGCCACTTTGTACTTTGTTGAAACTCAGGGCTAAATTTGAAGGAGAAATTTGGCCATCAACAGCTTCGACATATATTAATTCGCCGCACTAGATGACACAACATCAGCCGAACTTCGAAATGGCCGCGAATATCATTATTCCAGTCAATGATGTGGTTCCAAATTGTTGCACAATTTTGCAAATTAATTGCCATGAAAAGCGCTTTCTCGATTAGCCATTCGGAGCAGGCAGAAAATTGTTCCATTCCCTCAGATACTCTGTTGCGCGACTTTACTTATTTTATAAACACCAATTTAAAATTAGAAAATAGACTAAACTTAATTTGGTTTCCGCAGGTCATCGTTGAAAATGAAACTGGTGATAGACTTGGCAGCCGGGAATCTCATTCTTACCACGACCGGGTAGTTAAGCTCAACCGTGCTCCTGTACAAAAGTTCAGTTGATACAAGTCGCTAATGGCATGCAGAACGAACGCACAAGTCACCCCGTTTCTGGCAGATGTCTGAAGTTTGTAAAATGCTGGAATGTTTAATAAGATCTTTAATGAAACAACATCATAAAATTATTCCGCTTTGCACTATTCTGAAGAAGGTTTTCCTATAAAACCGATCTTTGCGCTTTTGATCAACGAGAATGATCATCGGTGAGATATCATTTTAGAAATATCCATATTTGGTCTAGTTAAAAGTTTCTCTATGAAACATTCAACCCTCCTGCAATTCTTATATCATTCCTAAGTCCCAATCAAATTAATTACCATTTCACATGCAATTCGCATAGTTCCTCATTAGAGTGTTTAAAAATGTATCCTCACACACATTCCGTATTGCCATTAACAATAATTTCATGAAACTGAATTATTCACAAGACAAAGACTATCTCCATGAGAGGATTCCAATTGCAATTGTTGCAAACAAATTGTGACCCATCCAATTATTATGGCACAAAGAATACTCCTAAGCGAGTAACTCATAGCTGCACATATGTAGATACGTGGCTTCCTTCTAGGTCGAGGGTCGACCCTTCAAGCCACTCGGCACATAATCTAAAAAAAAATCAACTCCAGCTAATTACAAAGTAAACATTAAGCTCACCACGCGAGTCAACCACAAATCATAAGTCATGAAGTGCACAATGTCTCGGCCAAAGACTATTGGGTGTCTCCTGGCTTGGCTATCACCCCCCACTCTAACACTCCCTGGTCATGTGTGTTTATCCATTTTTGTCCTCTGGGCTGTATGTAATCATTTCATAATAATTCTCATTCAGTTTTTCCTTAGCCAACAGTCGGTGCGGTACTAAAATTCGGAATAGATTTAAAGTTTCTCCATTCTTTTTTTTTTGGAACCTGTTGTGGGCCAAAAAAAATTACAGCCTCGTTTATTTCCGGATTATGAAACGGTTCAAGCTAAAATTGAATTTCAAATTTCCGAGCGAATTTGAAAAACGTTAAAAGAAAAAGTAAAAAAACTACAATGACGACTGGTTTCGATTTAATTTTATCCGCTGTTCTATGTTTCGGATGCAATGGCACGGCTGAAGGTTCGCCGACGGCGGTTGTGATCCCAATTGATGGTACATCGGTTACAGCTGTTGCGCCTGACCTGAATAATGATTTAGATTTTGAAATTTACCGCACAAAACAAGAGAATATGATGAATATGAGGAGTTATGTGAATGGAAATCATTTTCGCATCGCTACTCTTGAGGATTATCCGCTGAGTTATACGAGAAAAGGGAAAGATCAAAGAGTTGTTGGAAAAGGAGTTTCGTTCGAATTAATTGATTTTTTGGCGGAAAAGTTCAATTTCACGTATGAGGTCATTGTTCCGAAGGGCAATATTATCGGCTCAACAAGGGATTATACCAATAGTTTGATTGAATTGATGAATAATTCGGTACGGAAAAGCTTGATTTTTTAACTTATTCAAATTTTTAAAACAAATGAAACATGTTTTTGCAGGAAAACGCTTAGAAAATAAAATTTTAGCTTTTGTATCCAGATACAAAACTAATTGGAGAGTCTGAAATTTCTTCTTAAGGAATCAAAAAGTTCTTCGTGTTAGATGAGTTTAGTCATTTTGAGGGAAATGAGAGAAAACATAAGGCACAGTAGTGAATTCTCAATTTTTAGTTTATTCCATCTAATACCCATAGCTAGTGTAATACTTTCTCAATCATTTACTTAAGTGAATCAATCACGTAAGTGAAAGATATTGCGTCTGAAGAATAGAGATGACCTCGAATATATCTTTCTTTTTTTTTTACCGGTTCCACCTCTTACGCAGTTCGCAGTTCAGTACTACCATCGGAAGTTAGTCAATTATCAGTTTTTAGTGAAAGACGAACAAAATAAAACAAAGGTTAAGGAGTAACGTCCCTGGGGCCTAACGCAATTCTGCCAACTACAATGTTTTACCAATTCCGAACAAATTAGAAAGAAAGCGCTTTTCATGGCAGTTCGGAGGACTTGTCAATCCCTCAGAAAATGCGGTATCAAGGAAAAAACATTGTTTCTGAGACTCAAACCTCAAACTTCCATCAAATAAGCAGTCATGTCATCCAGAAAGAAAGAAGAAGCCCTGGAAAAAATATAAATTTTGTTTACAGGGTTTGACATCAGAATTCTACGTCGAAGTCCGATGTTTTTATCATTACATCACGGGTACAAAGAGTCAAGTCGAACATATACACTCAAAAAGTGAATTGTGCTCAATTTTTTGACTCTTGTAATGTTTCTTTCTTTTTTCCGTTATAGTTTGAGCAGGAAAGTTTATGTAAATTCTGTCAAGAATTGCTTATGTTTTTGAGCTCGTACTACCCCGCTTGCGAGATTCATTCAACACTTCAGTTTGAATTAATCCGCTGGTATTTCGGCCAACCAGACTTTATTTAGTTAATCCAGTATGTAAGCTTTTATATCCACGAGTGTGCTTCATTGTTCTGAGCTCTTAAAGAATCGATCAAATAAATCATTTTTTCTGTCTTTCTCTAAAAGAAGAATCGCCTTCTTTCCTTCTCTTCCAATAGTCGTCACTGATTTCCCTTCTTTCCAAGACCAGGGAAACTTTGTTAAGCCGTCAACTAATAAATTATCTTAAGGAAAGAAAACTTTTTAACGGCCGGTAGTGCGGCTCCCATTGAAATATGGTTTTTTCACTAGGTCAAAAATGTATCTTTATGGAAAGTGGAGCCAATCTTTACATCGCTTTGGAGAAAGTGTGTAGTATTATTGCACTTGATATTCCTAAATCTGTTGATAGAGTTTGGCAACAGATTCTCTTATCAAAACGCGTGATTGGAGTATCGATTAGATACTCTTCTTCGATCGATTAGAAACTGCCAATCGGATCGTTTAACACAAACATATTGGGTCACCTTAAGTCTGATTTTCACTTTATAAATGATGGTTTGCCTCAGGGTTCCATTTTGTTACCGACTTTCTTTCTTGTTTCCATTGATGTTCTACTGTCTGAAAATTCTTATAGTTTCGCAATGAATGATAAGGAAATTGTTTACTCCTTCCAATCTAGCTACAACTTCTAAATCCTAAACTCACCTAAAGATAGTTCAGGACTCTCATGTTAGGTCAAAACTCACTCCAAAACTAACACAAAACTTGCTCCTATTCAGTGAGTAGTTAAACTGGGGCCCTACTCTGTTATTCGTTTCGAAAGCAAAAATTTCCGAAAACGAATATTTTGTACTATTAATTTCTTTCTTCGAATCGAATCTACTACACTCGGTATAGCCAATCCGAAAACGGGTTTTTCGCACCTAGCAAAGCGTTTACAAATGTCTAATCCATTCGAAAATAAAAATTTTCTTTCGACAACAAAGTAGCTAACGAATTTCAATTCACTAACTGTAAAAACATTAGTTGTGTTAAGAGGACATATTTTTCAACCAGTCAATATTATTGTGTAGTGAACTATTAAGAGGTCCAAGCTAATAAGTTTATTTCATAAATAAATAAAATGTAAAATTTTATAACAGGACACTGGGAATAATCAGGAAAAAATAATCGCACAAAATAAAAGCAATTGAAGTACATACATGTGTGCTCATTATTATTTGCCCAAGGGACGTTGGAACACCTCAGACACCAAACAAACTTCCAACAATTTTTGGGACTTAAAACATACAAACAAACAAAAGTTAAAAAGTGAAATAAATCTTTGATACCCATAAAATTCACATTATGGCACGCAATTAAAAAATATTTGATTTATTGCGTATAGTTTTTTGTTCAACCCGTTCTTTTCTGTTTTTTGCATGCATCCAATGTACAACCGAATGCTTTTTAGTTTTCATTAAATAATTAAAAGCTTTATTTAAAAACCAATTCCAATTCAAACAGCAAACGTTGGGTTTGCAACTTGTTTTGATGTCTTTTTTTGTTTGATTTGACAGATCTCATTAGAAATATGAAAAATACTTCGAAAATTTATTCCGTAAGTGGAAATTGTACTAAGCACTTTTTGTTCGATTCGAAAATTTTACAGGGAACACTTTCGAATAGGATTAGCTTTCAAGACGAAATACAGAGTAGGATTCAAAATCCTCTAATGTGTATGCAAATCAAAAAAATAATGAAAATTATTATACTTTTTCATATGTTATATATGTAGCTCAGCCGAAAAATCCTCAAAATGATTATTGTACGTTTAAGTGTCACTGATGTCAGTACTTTTCTTGTAATATAAAAACCTACGGTGTCCGTGGGGTGCTGGTTAACAATGTCTGTCTGCTAAGTGGGTGTTCCAGTTTCGAATGCTGGAAATATCAAACTGTTTCGTTTTTGTGAGTGATCACTTCTCAGGGAGTAATCATACTGCCACGAAAAGCGCTTTCTTACTTAACCTTTCGGTTTGTAGGTTGCACTTTGGATGCCTCTGCTTCTATATTGTGCACCATAAAATAAGGAATTTGACAAGTTTGATAATAGATATTGTAGTTCGATAAGTCATTGGTCAAGATTTGATGTAGACAAACGGTGTATGATTGTAAAATCATACTTTTGTGTTTAAATCGTGAACACCATACTTTCCCAGTAGTGCCGAAACCATTGTAAGAATTCATATTTTATATTGAAGATGACAGCTGCCCAAACTATCAACGACACCCGAGAAATATTACACCATTGTCGTTTTGATTTGCAATAGCTTCAAAGCATTATAGAAATGTAGAAATGCTGTTGCTTAAACCAAGCATACAAACATCACTGATACTTACGGGAATCGTCGCGTCGTATGGTGACAGTATGCACCATTGATACGTTTCACTTTGAACTTCAAAATATTCCAACAAATTTCTGTTTAAAAAAAAACTGATCAAACATGGCTGACAAGAGTCAAATATTAAGTCTTCGCCGTTAATCAACTTTATTTATAATTCCGCCAGTATTTAGAAGTGGCTGGAGACTCTGAATTTGTTCATCTTTTAACTGCTAAAGTGGCTGAATACAATTTTTTTCACATGGTTACTCCGATGGATAAATTGCTTCTCGTACAAAATGTCATTCCCTTGAAAACTAATTCCGTTACTGTAAACTTCTTCGGAAATGAAATCATATGCGAAAAGACTATAAAAGCTAAAATAATTTCAAAAATATAAGAATATTTTGCATTGCTGTGAAATGGTGAAACAAAATACATTCGGATCAGCAGCGGAATGAATACCAGCGGAATCTTAAATGAGTTTTAAGCTACATATGTACATGTATTTGCAATCACAATTTTTTGAGATGGAAGACTTTTCTATTGTAATTTTTAATTTTGGTTTACTGTAACGACGCACGGTAATAGCTTCGGACTACTGCGTGTGATAACGAAGTTCGAATCACAAAAGAGTTTGAAATACTTAACCTCGGGTATCTAACGGGAAATTGACAAGTGCTCCGAAATTTCAAATTTCCAATTCGCGTCCGAATAAAATAAATTTACTTTAAAATTAACTTTGCATTTCAATGACAAAACTAACAACATCTTCAAATTCACGCGAACTCTGACAGCGTCAGGAGATTTTCAACTGAAACGACTGCAATGAACTCATTTAAGATTGACCAATAGGAAACCTTTTCTTATCAGAAATGATGGTATTAAGTGAACCAACATCGACTTACACACACGACCTTTTTTCCACTCAAATTACTCAAAATGCGGTCTAAAGCTACAAAAAAGTATTTGATTTCACAAAAATGATGTGTTAAACGAACCAACATCACCACCTTTGTATAGACATTTCCCTTTTTTAGTTCTTTCTTAATAACAGCAACAACTTTATCACAGCTTCCTTTCAAAACACATCCACTCATTTATACAATCAAAGACCTATTCAAGATCAACATACATCCGTCGAAATAGTGAATGAAACTTGGCATGTAGCACGGTTTCGATAAAAGAGTTTAAACCACACGAACCGAGTAAAATTACAGAAAAGCCTTCAAGTGTTTGGCGCAGTGTTTTATTAGGTTGATTTTAAAACTCAAATAGTCTAGATACTTCATTTTATTTGCTTGAGTGGAGAGTGGAATGTTAGATTTAGCTGACTAATAATAATTAAAAGTGTTGTTCTTTCGAATTATTTAAAATGTTCACTTCGGTATCGGAAGTTGATTATTAAGTGGAAAAATGGAACATATTTAGGATTATCAAATATCTAAACAGTACTTAATGAAAACTCTTCAAAATTCCAAATATTCGCTCTAATTCCCTTCTTCGCTCAATTTTATAAAAATAGAGTATGAGCAATTAAAACTCTTTGTTGGAACTCTATAATGGGTCATGGCTTCGCATTGAAAAGTGGCTTAATTAGAAAGCAATCAAATGCTTTCGAATGGTTGAACATTGAACTGCTCTAAGAGTCAGTTCAGAAAAAAACCGGGACTCCATTTACATGTAGGATGAAAGTCAGACTATCAACGGTAGCACAACTTCGGACCTACTCAAACGACCAAATTAAATATTTTTTAGATATACATTTAAAAAAAACCTTTCAAATGCCCGAACTCAATCGGTTGATCAGTTCTTAGAATGTCTTACGATGTACTTATTAACTCTTATTTTTAAGATATCTCAACTCCACCGATCAACTCAAAAACCCATAATCAGATGAAGGTTTTGACAAACCATACCGAGTGCTGGGAACCCGAGTTCAAAATAGTACAAAAAAAAAGCTTCAAAGAAACGCAAAAACGTTGATATCTGATGAAAACTCGGGTTTCACAAAACAGACTGAAGCTAGTATCTTTCAGTTGAAAGTTAAAAAAAAATTGTTGAAATAAAAGAAGAAAAAATGGGCACGACTGAGTCGCACGAACTTGTTTTTAGGCTTTTTCATAAATTTTTTTAACATCTTAGGTAATAACACCAAAAACTAATCCCTCACACAAAATTTCATTGAAATCATTACAGTCGCTTTCGAAAAAAAATAATAATTATCATATAGGTTCTATGGCAGGTACCTTTATTTCAAAACCTAGAGACACAATTCTAAAACCATTTTGTAGGCTGCCTCACAAACCCTAACTGCAAATTTTTAGTTTAGGCTGTACGGACAGACAGAAAGAAACAATTGCAGAACCCACTTTTTTCGTATTCTCTATCATCGTAATGTCATGTTTTATTAATATCTCAAAATTGCAGAATTTTAATCGCAAGTAAGAAGGAAGAAGAAGTAAAAGAAACTGTCACTGTTTTACCGAACACAGGTTTGCTGAAAGTTAAACCTAAAAAACGCACATACATATATACATTTTTTCATTTCAATATAAAGTTTGGGCCTTACCATTATGTAAGAAAAACAATATGTGTGTTTTTTTCCACAAGGCTGTCATATACATAACATTATTTTATATGCATAGCAAAACCAACTTCCCCGACAACTGATGATAAAAGGATGGACCGAATCATGTCCGGCATAAATTTTTGACGTTTTTTCGAGTACCGAATGCTCGCATTGTCCGCACCGGGACTTCGAAAACTACTGTCAGTTTTCGTTGCTCTGATTGGTCAAAAGTGTCAGAAGTTTCAGCTGACATTTAGCTGAAAGTTAGAATTTTCAGATTTTCGTACATAGATTGGGCGGGTTCAAGACAAATTTCGAAAGCTCGAAGAGATCTGTCAGTCCATGAACGACTATCTGAACTTTTTTTTTGTCTTAAAGTGGTACTGTGATTCACCTCTCGATTCTACATAGTTAGTAGTAAAATTAATTGTAAAAACACAAATTTTTCAGTTTAAAGTTCAACAATTTGACTTCTAAGTATTTGTGTTGATCAGTTTTGAAATTACTTTCATTTTTCTTTATTTTAATGAAAAAAAAAAACAAAATCGTGTGCCTTGAAAAATGTATTTTCTTTGCTGATAAACTCACTATTAAAATTAATCTACAAAACAGAATATCCAAACACCAATAATTATCAATTTCAATTCAATAAATAAGCGAAAACTTGAAGAACAAAAAAATAACCCAAGAATACCGAGCAAAGTTCGATTGTCATGTATGTTGTTTTCCTTGTTTTGAAAAGTAAAACTGAAGTTCAGATTTTCAGCCAAGAATTTCCATCTGAAAATCTATGTTCGAAAATCTGAAAATCTGAATGTCATGTGAATTGTCATCTGAAAATGGCCGCGTTCCTGGGACCTATGTTCGAAAATCTTGACTTAAGATTCTGTCACTTTTCCCATATAAAAAGTTTCAGATTTTCAGATGACAATTCAGATGACATTTAGATCTTAAGATTTTCGAACATAGATTTTCAGATGGAAAAACTTGGCTGAAAATCTGAACTTAAGATTTTACTTGTCAAAACAAGGAAAACAACATATATGACAATCGAACTTTACTCGGTATTCTTGGGTTATTTTTTTGTTCTACAAGTTTTCGCTTATTTATTGAATTGAAATTGATAATTATTGGTGTTTGGATATTCTGTTTCGCAAATTAATTTTAATAGTGAGTTTATCAACAAAGAAAATACATTTTTGAAGGCACACGATTTTCATTTTTTTTATCAAAATTAAGTAAAATGAATGTAATTTTAAAACTGCTCAACTTGGAAACACTTGGAAGTCAAATTGTTGAATTTCAAACTGAAAAAATCTGTGTTTTACAAATAATTTTACTACTAACTATGTAGAATCGAGAGGTGAATCACACTACCACTTTAAGACAAAAAAAAAGTTAAGATAGTCGTTCATGGACTGACAGATCTCTTCGAACTTTCGGAATTTGTCTTGAACCCGGCCAATCTGAAACATTTTACAAGGGAAAGTGACAGAATCTTAAGTTAAGATTTTCGAAGATAGGTCCCAGGAACGCGACCATTTTCAGATGGAAAAAACAGTCTGAAAATTCTTTAAAAAAAATCTAGTTGTCAAAACAAGGAAAACAACGAATGAGTTTTTCGATGTTTCATTTTTAAATGTTGGTGCGGCTGGAGACTTTCATGTATTTCGAAAAAAAAAAACAAAATGGATGTCGGAGGGTCCGTTCACAAGTATAGAATCGTATGCACTCTTTTACACGCAGAGATTTTGTTGTTTACTTCTTCTTCTTCTTTCCATTTCCGGCGTTACGAGTAGTGATCTTGAAGCGATCACAACTCTCCCACTTTTCTGCTTCACACTAGTGAACCGCCTGTGGGGTACGCCGCGTTGACCTCAGAAAGCGTCGGCAAGCCTCCCGGTTTTGGATTGTTCCATGTCTGAGGCCAACCAAATGCTGCTGTTTTTGCATTTGCTTGTACCAGGAGTGTTTTGGCCTGCCTTTTCTTTTTCGTCGCGAATTTGTTGAAACGTTGTACGATATTGCCTTTTGGACGGGGTTCTGCGGATCTCTCCTTTGAACATGACAATAGCAACTGAGCCGGTCGTGCTGAATTTTGTCCAAGATGGTACTTTTGACATGAAGGCTTCCACGGATCTTAGTACTTCTAATTCGATCAAGCTTTGTTACTCCTGCTGTCATCCGAAGCATCTTCATTTCGGCTGCCGTCAATTTGCTCTCATAATTTTTAGTACATTGTCCAACATTGTGAACCGTATGTCAGAGCTGGACGGACAACTGCTGTGTAGAGTCTTCCCTTCAGCTTAGGGGGCATTTTTCGATCACAGAATTTAGCGGAGTTTTCTCGCCACTTCATCCACCCTACGCTTACTCGATGATTGATGTCGTCATCACAAGTTGCTTCACTATTGATCATAGATCCCAGATATTTAAACTTTTCACACTTGGGAAGCACATTTCCATTCAAATAAATGTCTGGAATAGGGATTTTGTTGCTTACGATTTGTAGATTTATAAAAAGATATTTAAAATAACGAAATGGAAATAAAAAAGACTCTGCTACACGATAGAGAACAGTTTTTGCACATTTCTTTTCTATTTTTTCTGTGAGTGTTGACTTATGTCCAGTTTCCTTAACCATTTAAGTGCGATTCCTTCAAAACAAAAGCATAAAAGAATGCCATTCCATATATTCGTGCTAACCCAATTGAAAGTCGAGCATTTTCTTTTATCTTTGAACAAATTTAAGCTGTCTAAAACAAATCACAGTGGTACCCGTGGCGTGATGGTAAGCATGTCCAGATGCTAACCCAGTTCGAGGTTCGAATCCCAGCAGAGGCAAAAATATTTTTCCACGGGTATCGCCTTTCGCGAGGAATTGGCAAGTCCTCTGTTAGTAAATTCATTGCCATGAAAAGCGCTTTCTCAATTATAGCCGTTCGGAACGGGCAGAAAATTGTAGGTCCCCTCCATTTTCTTCACAAGGCATGGTTGTGAGAAATGCGCTTGGCCCAGGGGTAATCGCTCTGTTGCGCCACCCTATTTATTTATTTTAAAACAAATCACAGTATATTTTTACACCTCGCACAAAAATTTCAATTCTCTTGTAAACTGAACCCAATACCGAAGCATGTAAACAGAGATTAAGAAACACAAGAGAAACTACTTGCATACTTTTGTGAACGATTCCATTTTCGAAATTTCGAAATTAGCAAAAAACAAAACAAAAACAAATTATTTACCTGTATTAATTTCACAATGGAACATTTTCAATTTCCATTCCATAGAACTGCTTAGATGCTTAACAAACTTATTTTGTATTTTTATGCGAACTTGGTAAAAAAAAATCATTTGTTGACTTTTATTGGATTTGACAACTGATCAACAACACCCTCAAATAAAAAAAGCCGTGCAGTGCGGGATGCGTTTTTTTTTGGCTATAATGTTATATATATGACAGGCTTGTGAAAAAAACACGCCTAATATCGCTCCAATGGCCTCCTCGAGAAGACTCCAAGCGCGCGATTGTTTTGAGGTAATTTTAAAGAACTTTTTGCACATTTTGGCCGGGATCTTGGCCGTAATAAGAAATGTTTGTTCTTATGTGGCTGGAGTTTGAGAATCATTCGCGAATGCACGGTTTTTTGGGTAGCCCTTTACAAAAAAGGCTAACGCTGTCAAATTGCTCGAACTTCATGTCTAGTTAATTTCAACAAAGAGCTTCTAACGCAAAGAAACCATTACTTGTCGTGTTGCGTGGCTTATTGTCCCGTCTTCTTGGAACCATATTATATCGTCCAAGTAGTGATCATCAATTGTCGGACAAAATATTTGTTTATCGTTCTGCCATATAGCAACGTACTGACTCCAACCGTTTACCTATTAGCATATCTTCGTAAAAATACGGCCCAGTCATATCTTCCGACCATAGACCACACCAAACAGAAACAGTCACTTTGTTTGAATGCAAAAGCACTTTTTCGATGCCCCATATGCGGCAATTTCGTATACACACAATTTTGATTACAAATAAACAAATGCGAAAATAGCGCCAAAAAGTTGTCGTTACATGTCCGTTACATGTTACATGTCGTTAATAATCCAAGACCGGGAGGCTTTGCAACGTTATCTGAAGGCAACATGGCGTACGTTTCAGGCGGACCACTAGTGTGAAGCAGCAGAGTGGTAGAGTTGTGTTTTCTTTTATATTACAATACTTGTAGCACCGCCAATGAAACATGAGAAATATAAGAATAAGTTACTAAAATTAAAAATATTTGCTTATATACATAATGTACTAACATAAACTTCAAACTATGTTATACCATTCTACTTTATTTTCCATTTCAGATCGAATATTTTTCAAAACAATTGAAGAAAAAATGGTTTAACGGAGTCTATCAAAAAATTTAACACCACCCCATTATTTAAAATGAATTATAGTTTCCCTCTTATTTTCTTCTCATAATCTCAATTATCAAGAATTTTTGGTTATACTTTATCGTACTGATTTCTCTAGGTCTGACTGAGTTCATGTAAGATCTTAAATGCTTTTCACAGGTATCGCCTTTGATTTGGAGAAATTCTCTAGACCAGTGATTCCCAAAGTGGTCGATATCGACCCCTTGGGGTCGATATCAGTTTCTCAGGGGTCGACAAAAACGAAATCTGAATTTGGGGGTCGACAAGTTTATCAATCGACCCCCTTAACACATTTTCTTATTTTAAACTTTAAAGATAGTGTTGCGTGAAACATTTTCAACATGTGTATAAAAAAATGTATAGTATTGTATAATTGTGATTGTTGAAGCTTAACATCTATTCACAAAACATCATACATATCTATATTTTAATTTTAATTTGTAAATTGATAAATTTGTTTTTATATTTGAATCTGGCACTCAAATTATACCAATCGCCATATTTTCTAAATTTTGAATTCGCTCTTAATATTTAACTATGAAGAAGTCACGTGAATTTTCTGTACAAATAGAGGAGAAATCGAATAAACACACTATTGTATTGTACCTTTCTTTGTCGTAATTCGCAACCGCTGACAATCGTTCAGCGCATCAGCCAAGATCTTCTTATCCCTTTGCTAAACAGGGAATTAATAGAGATCCCAGGTTGACGGTTAGTTCGTGACCGTACAGTGATATTATAAGTAGTAGTTTTAAAAATTTTTTTCCTTAAGATTGGTAGTTTGGACTACTTAAAGTTTGCATTTATTTCGTCTCTATCAAATCAACACTTGCCGATGTGTCTCATATGTGAAAAAGCATTTGGTAATGATGCCATGACGCCTTCAAAAATGGAAGACCACTTAACATAAGTTCATGTTGACAAAAAAAGTAAACCATTATCATTTTTACAGCACTTAAGGAAAAACTAGAGAAAAGGCCGTCCATAACATCGATGTTTGTATCATCTTCCATAGATGAAAATATGTGCCGAGAGCTGCTTTTTACCATATCTGGAAACTGATACCAAAGGAGAATGCATTTTTCTGGCAGTGGAACGTTTTTTTACCGACAAAGCTATTCCATGGAGAAAGATTATTTCTGCTGCGACTGATGGAGCACCATCTATGGTTGGTCGTCGTCGTGGTTTCATAGCTCACTTAAAGCCGCAATTGCCTGATGTACTGGTGATTCATTGCGTAATTCACAGTCAACATTTAGTAGCAAAAAATCTGAGTCCAAAATTGCACCAGTCTTTGCAATACGTTATAAATGCTGTCAACAAGATTCGAAGCAATTCATGGAACTCTCGGTTATTTGCTCAGCTTTGTGAGTATAACGACGAAGTCTTTACTAAGTTACTTTTGCACACTGAAGTTTACTAGCTTTCAAGAGGTGCTTGCTTAGCAAGATTTTCAGCTATTTTTGGTTCTGTGATGGAGTTTCTAAATGAAAAAGATCCGAATTTGGAAGAAAATCTGAAAAATTTTATAACGGATATTTATTACATGACCGAGCTCAACTTGATCAAAAAAAAATCAATTATAGCGGCGTTTGTGGGAAAACTTATTCTTTATAAACAAAATTTAAGCAGAAAAGAATACTTTCAGTTTCCGCATTTGTCAAAATCAACAGAAATGCTTCGAGACGATGTTATTTTATCATATGTCGCTCACGTGAACGCGCTTCACAAAGATTTTACCAAATTGTTTGAGGATCTTTTGAACCTACAAATTCCTGAGGGGATATTAAATTCGTACATTATAACAGCCATGGAAGCAGCCAATGTGATAATGCAAGAAGAGTTGATCACCACCCAAACTGGCGAAGAGCTTAAGCTAAAGTTCAACGAAGGCTATCAAAAGTTCTGGTTGCAGCGCAGCATTGAAACTCAATATGCTGCAATGTGGGACATTGCTGAAAAATATCTTATCGCTTTTCCATCATCATATTTAGTTGAAAAAGGCAAACATTTTGACGAAAAAAAGAAACCGTTTGAAAGTCAACGAACGCGGAGACTTAAAGCTGCAACTTACCAATATTAAACCAGATCTAGCTAGATTGGTAGAAAGTCGCCAAATTCATCCATCGCACTAATTTTTTAAAACATGAATTTATTACTTCTTCTCAATTAAGAGCACGATTTTAAAAAACCTGCATTAATAAATTATGAATTACACTTCATATTTATTGAATTTCATACCTGCTATCATCGTAATGTCATGTTTTATTGTTATCTCAAAAAAAAATTTTTTCTGCAACTGCAAAACTTGCTTAGGTACTAGGTACCTTAAAAGTAAGTAAAAAACTTGAGACAGGATTTTTATAGTAATTTGGCTTTGGGGGTCTACGGTATCAGTTCATTTTGGAAAAGGGGTCTGTTGCTCAAAATAGTTTGGGAAACCCTGCTCTAGACTTTACCATTCCCGAGCTTGTTACGCTCAAGACAACCTTAAATGCAAAAATTCTTGCTTTTCAACATTAGTCTAAACTAAGATTCCTTATTTTACAATACCTTGGTCTCTTTTTATCTTTCAAAAATCGTTCAAGATACAAAAAACTTAAAAACTACAAAAAGAAATAAGAAAACTGCGTTAATTTATTCTGAAATTGGGATACTGTGGCGTATACGTAACATTATTATCGATCAATAGTTTTTAGTGTAGTGCGTTAAAATCTAAAATCCCAATGAATTTCTTTTTCCATGAAAATTAAAGTTTAAAGCAAGAAAAATTAAATTTTAATTACTCTTTACTTTGTTCTATTACGACCTTTTCATGTGAGAATAAAAAAATTAAATTACAAAAATTTGTCTAATCCCAAATGTATCTACGAAATTAAATTTAATGAAAGCACTCTAAAAACCCCTTGGACTAATATTTATTTTTTTATGTAGAAAGTCGATTTAGCAGCAGCGTTTCTACCCCTACTAGCTGATGTACGAAACCATATATTTTACTCATCCACGATTCTTGATGAAGGCGAATGGATTATGGTCATGCAACGCCCAAAAGAATCAGCAACTGGCTCCGGACTGCTTGCTCCTTTTGAATTTTGGGTATGGATCCTTATATTTATCTCTCTGTTAGCTGTCGGACCCATCATCTACGTCCTCATCATTATCCGAAATAAAATTACGGGTGACGACTCACAAGCGCCATATTCCCTAGGACATTGCGCTTGGTTCGTCTATGGTGCGCTTATGAAACAGGGCAGTACACTCTCTCCCATTGCAGGTAAATTTGCCATATACATACACTCACAAATCTCATTCACACAAATTTGTGTGTTTGTATAAAAAATTAAACTTTGAACCCCCATTTAATTTGAATAACAATCATGCATTCATTTCAGATTCCACGCGCTTACTCTTCGCTACATGGTGGATTTTTATCACTATTCTAACATCATTCTATACCGCAAATTTAACAGCTTTCCTCACGCTATCCAAGTTTACGCTGCCCTTCAATACGGTCGATGATATCCTTGCAAAACAAAAACACTTTGTTACTCCTCGTGGAGGTGGTATTGAGTATTCTATTAAAAATGTAAGTATCGTCTGGATGCGGCATTATACTTGCGTATTTCAAATAGAATTCCAAGTACATGCTATTTTTGACACAAATTTGATGATACTCTCTGCTTCTATATAAATTGGTTTAGCTTAGTGTGTCCGTCTCTCGGAAAAAAACGTGGTATAGAAACTTTTTCATATAAATATATTCTTAGAAGTTTTGGATTGTGGTTTAGTTGCGTTCGTCCATTATCTTACGGTATAAGATGTGCGTGGAGGATTATTTAAATGGCACTCATTCGGTCAAACATGTTCATATTCACTGCCTTTGTGGGTTCAGATGACGCAATTCAAAATAACAGTGGGTATTTATGTAAATTTTGTGCGTACGTGGACAAGGTATGGTATGATAGGTCTATTAAAACTCAAGTCCAAAGATGATTGCTTTCTTATACATTTCTGCATTCAATAAAAATATGATAGCACCTTTGTATTATTTGATTAACTTTTTTTGTTTACCATCTTTAAGACCAGAGTTCGCATAAATGAACATTTTTAAACACAAACAAACTTCGATAGAAAAATATTTTTCTTGCTTATGTATTTGATCAGTTATATGGCGCCCAACGCTGCTTCTAATAATTCAAATCAATTGCTCAGGTATCAGCGATGGTGTGATCCTTGAAATAGAGGTTCAATTATCTCTGTGACGTACGACGTTTGGCCTTTGATTCGAAGGCATTCTTAATTGGAGAAAAGTTAGTCGACTTCAAAAAAAAAACTGAACTTTTGATCAATCAAAGACTGAAAAAAGTTAGACTATGAGAATTACCTGATGCGTTGAATGCCGCCAATGGGAAATACTCGAACGTCATTTTTTTTTTTTTTTCTGTTGGAGGTTTTTAAAATACCAGCTGGAAAACCCAGACCTAAATACCGGTCCATTGTACTACCAGTTAGCAACCTTCTATTTGTTATAGCTTTCCAGGTGTTCGGAGAAAAGCCAAAAGACGCTGCCATGATAAGGAGCCTAAGTTACCAGCTCTCACCATGTCTGCGCCGAGTATCTGTAACCTCATGCGAGACAAAGCAAGACATTCACAGAAGAAGTGCTCTGCGGTGACCTCATCTTCTACACAAGATTCACAGAGTGTGGTATCACTAATATCACTAACACGTTTAAATGCTTGGCAAAAGAGAAGTGCCCGCTGGCAATGCCAATAAGCTTTCTACAGTCTTTTCTGCTACGAGCTAGCAAAAATGTTGCAGTCTTCTTACTAACGTTGGGGAGAATACGCTTGGTCTGTCTGCATCCAATGGAGGCATGCCATCTACAGTTGTGCTCTTCACAGATCCAATAGTTGATCGAAGCCCTCAATGAGGACGCTGGCAGACCAAGCGACAGTTCAGGTCCGGAGAAAGCTGTCTGAGATCATTGCCTAGCAAGTTCATCGGCGATCTCATTTCCAGTTATGGATGGATGGCCCGGAACCCAAATGAGACTCAAGGAATTTAATCTTCCGATCGCATTCAGAGAGCTCTTGCATTCCTGGATCACTTTCGAAGTGGTTAGAGGGTTGAGAAGTGCCTTAAGCACAGCTTGGCTGTCGCTGGAAACAAAGATACATCCCCCTCCCCCCCCCCCCCATTCAATGTTTGTTTTTTTTTAGCCTCCGCATGGAAAACGGATGCGTATGATCCCAAAGATGAGTGCAGTCGTATGTCGTCGTTCTCAACAAAGGCACCAGCACCAGAACCTTCGTCGGTTTTGGAGCCATCTGTGAAGATACGATAACAGTTCTTTCCAGGCTCAGATTCTGGAGCGAACCAGTCCTGAACCGAAGGAAAGTGGACTGAGTAATTTTGACGCACTTTGAGCCTTGGGATCATCGTGTCAGGCGGCATATACATTAGACGTGAGTCAAAAGATATGCTGCTTGCGAGATCCTCAAAGCTCCAGTGCGAATTGTGCCAGAGACCACATCGCTTTAAACGAGAAATGGTCTTGAGAGTACACCCCATGATGTAGGTATCAAGGGGAGGAAGATTCAGCAGTGCGTCGAAAGCAGCTCCCGGTGTGCTGGGGAAGGCCCCAGTAACACCAAGACAAACTGTTTTTTGAAGTTTGGCAAACGAGGCAACAACGTATTTACGCGAGAGCCTATTCCACCAAACAACTGACGCATATGAGATGATTGGTCTTATCATAGCCGTATAGATAGATCCAAAGGACCCTTTTCGGTGGAAGACCCCATATCTTGCCAAAGGCTCCTCTACATTGCCAGAAGACTGACAGTGCTTTAGTTGTTTTAGACTCGACATGTTTAGACCAAAGAAGTTTGTTATCCAGGATCACTCCAAGATGTTTGACTTCATTTGAAAAGGGGATGTTGAGGCCTTTAAGCGTAAGCTGGGTCAGACCAGTAAATTTTCTACGTCTCGTGAAGAGGACAACCTCGGTTTTAAGAGGATTGACGGAGAGACTCGAACGTCATACTTCACTTCATTGATTGATTTTTTCTGCAAAGATTTTTGGTGGTGGCGAAATTGTGAGCATGACTGCCTGTTCGTGTCTCGAATCAGAGAGGGTATCACCTTACACGAGGAATTGCGGAATTCTCCGAGAGTAATTTCACTCTTCCATGAAAAACGATTCCTAACTTTACCACTCGGAATCCGAATAAAATTGTAGGCCCTGAAAATGCGTTAGGCGCCTAGTTGTCCATAGCTTATTTAGTTTTTATTTCTATAAAAAATTTTGGAGCAAAGCGTTCACTTTTGACACTTTTTTGCCTAATTGGCAGCACTCTGTCTATCTGATAGTCCAATCATTAAAGCAATTTCGTTGTTTCAAATGGAATATATATTTATAGATACGTATGTACATTTGTACATGTAATTGCAATAGAAAGACATTATTTTGACTTTGTATTTTCTCAGATAAATGAAAGCCTTTCAATGCTAAATAACATGGTACAAAACAACCGAGCTACTTTCACCGAAAACGAAAATGACTCTGTAACGCTAACTACATTTGTTGAAAAAAACGGTTATGTATTTGTTCGAGACCGCCCAGCCATAAATCATATGCTTTACTTAGACTACCGTCAGCGAAAAATGGTAAGTGCGAATAATGAAAAAATTCATTGTCCATTTGCCATGGCCAAGGAACCATTTTTGAAGAAGAAACGAGCATTTGCTTACCCATTTGGATCCAATTTGAGTACAATTTTCGACCCAGAGTAAGGACACTATTTAAATGGAACCATTTCACTTTGCTTACATAATTTCTTTCAGATTGCTGAATTTAGTGGAGAAGGGTATCATCAAACATCTTTTAGCACAAGATCTACCAAATGCCGAGATCTGCCCTCAAGATCTGGGTGGTACCGAACGCCAGCTTCAAAACGGAGATCTCATGATGACCTATTACATAATGATTGCAGGATTTGTTACGTCGATAGTGGTCTTTACAACGGAAATGTTATTCCGCTTTATAAATCAGCGTAAAGGTGGAAAGAATATGAACATGATCATCGGATCAAATGGGCTACAACATTCGACAAACATGCGTCTGCAGGGATGGGCCGCTGGCAGTGGCAACCACGCAGGAAATTTTGACACCCGCACTAAAGAAGGCTTTAATCTGAGTAATGTTACACCACCGCCAGCGTATGCCAGTATCTTTCAGCACAACAAGAACACTGTGGTTGATATGAATAAATGGAAGCAAGTGGTCGCTGCTAATCAAGTGGATTCGAAGGGCGTTAGGAGATTAATAAATGGCAGAGATTATATGGTTTATCGCAATACAAATGGCATTAATCAATTGGTACCTGTACGAGCACCATCAGCAACTCTCTTTCAATATTCGTACACTGAATAGATTCGACTTTTGGGTGTTTTCACAATAACTTTGAATAATATGAACTTTTTTCTACTCGAGAAAGTTGTGTTGTCTGTTTTCTTTTTTTCTGATGAAATAAAATTTCTATTTTTGTGTATTGATATTTGTCTTGCTTGAAATTGTTGTTATATTAATTTTGTTCATCTCATTAGCGGCATTTGACTTATCTTTTTCAAGAGTTTCCTCGTTGTTTTGGAAGATAAAAAACGAACTACTCTTTTGGTTTCTATAAAGGGTGTTTTTTAGAGGTTTGGTTTTTAAATTGACAGCATTGTTTGTAGTGATTGTCAATTTGACAATTGGTGGTATATTTACGATCAATATGTTTTGCAATGTCACAATTAATAAACCGCGCCTTGCAAAATCATGGTTCAGTTGGTCAAAGTACCAGATTACTATTCTAATGGGAGTTTATTTTTGAAGTTATGGTTTTTAAATTTGCCGCACTGTTTCTATTGGCTGTCAATTTGACAATTGGCGGTATAGGAGAAATAACAACATGGAAAGTCTTAGAGACATACACCATACACGACTTTTGTGTTAGTATAGTTTCACTAATTAAAAAATAAATAAGATGGCGCAACAGAGCGAGGAGCCCCTGGGCCTGGCGCATTTCTCACAGCCATGCCTTGTGAGGGAATGGAGGGGACCAACAATTTTCTGCCGGTTCCGAACGGCTAATTGAGAAAGCGCTTTTCATGGCAATGAATTTACTAACGGAGGACTTGCCAACTCCTCGCGAAAGGCGATACCCGTTGAAAAACAATTTTTACCTTTGTTGAGATTCGAACAACAAACATCTGGGTTAACAGCCAGACATGTTAACCATCACGCCACGGGTACCACTAAGCAATTTCACTAGCCCAACTTTATATTTAGCTGAATTACGTTTATCACAGATAGATATTGTGTTACAAAAACGACAATTTAAACAAACAGAAATTATGAGGAAAGAAACGAGGTAAAGGCCTTCCGTCTTGTGAATTATTCCCTTATGATTTGTGCTTAGTGCGTTTTGTCATTTCACGAATAGACTTACGAAAAGAATTACTTTAAAACAACGCTTGAAAATAGTTTTCTCGGAAAATTGGTTAGATACTAGACTTCCGGATTAAACTTCATTCGAGCCAGAGTCTTATAGGGTCCATATGCCTGTTGTGTTTTATTCCATTGTTTGAATTTGTTCATTTACCTTCTCCCCAAAATTTTCTAATTTCACAGTGTTTGCTTCCTTCTAAAGAGATTGTTACTTCAAAAACAATTTACAATCTGTTGTTGTGTGTACAATCTAGACCTAGAGCATTGTGAGAATGATATCCGGATTTTATCACGAAATCAAAGCAACGAAGGAATAAAGTAAATGAATTGGAAAAACTAGAAAGTCAAATTTATTTTATTAAATCAGAGAAAGAAACAAAAACTGGACCCGACTTCCGTAACTTTTTAGACGACTATCGTCGAATCGTCTATCACCGATTGTATCGTCAAAAGATTGTTTCACGTTACTTTCAACGATTAAAGAAAAAGTATTTTAACTATCTTTGTATGAATGTTAGTAGCTTTTAGCGGTTTTTAGACACGTTTTTAGGACCTTTAATTCTAATGATAGTCTTCTTTAAAGTTACGAAATACGTGTCCTGCGTTTTGTTATTCACGGTGTACCATTATGAGGTTCTTATAAGTTTTCCAAAAAAAAAAGAAGGGAATTTCAGAAAAATACATGGCATTTGACAATTGACAGCCCTGTTCATTTAATAAACTCGCCCCAGCAAAGCCTAGTGCTACATCAGGGTGATTTGAGGTAAACTCAGGGCTCAAAAAACATTCAGTTTGGCATTCAGGACGAGTGTAAGTTTTAGAAAAAAATGCTTTTGTGTGACCCCACTGCAATCCCAAGGCTTCAACAGAAATCGATCTTCATCAAGATATATCGTTCCTTTAAACCATTCAATTAGTAGAAGGATTTTTTGACACGGAAACCCGCATCCAAGTTGGCTTTACAAGAATAGAAGGTTAAACACACCTTCACCGTCACATTTTCTTAGCCGCTAATAACCGTAAAAAAATACTATTTTAAACATTTGAATAAATTGAACTCAACGGCCACTACTTTTCTGATTCATCTATCGACTCTCGAAACCTTACATTGAACTACATCCAACTTCACTTCCTTCAATTTTTTTTGACACATGCAGAAAAGTCAACATAATTTTTTTCAATTCAATTTTTCTGAGTCATTTCTGTGTGCTGTGATATCCATACTCTTCAATTTGGATAAAAACGTAAAAAAAAGTTATTTAAATTCTATTTATTTGTCTCTAATAATAATATTCAAATAAAACCGATTTTGCCGATTTGGTTTTTCGCTCAACGTCTCTTTGAATAAATTCCAAATCGATTAAAAATAAACACAAAACACAACGACAACTATGAAAAGTTATTTGTTTATGACGACAAAGCAACTATTAGATTATTAAAAAAAAATTTCTCCAACTGCTAATCAAGTCAAAACAAATAAAAATGCTGCTTTTATATCAAATAACATTCAGTCTATTGATGGGAATTATAAGCCTTTCTCGGGCGAATGATATAACACAAAAAGTTTTTGGTTCTTTTCGAGACGGTGTGGTTGCAGCATTTGGGGATTTCAACTCGGACGAATTGACGGATGTTTTCGTTATTAGCAATGAGTTTACAACGCTGCAGATATTGCTGGGTAAGTAAGCGTCAAAAATGACACGTTTTTGTGTGAGCTAGTTAGTACAAGTACACTAGAAGTTTATTATATTCTCGTTTTGATATTCTTGTTTTATTTGAAGGAGCGGATACTGAACCTCTGCTGCGTCCTGGACCCCTGTGTAACTTCAGCAAAAAACATATAACCAGCGTTGTGCCTGGTGACTTCGATGGCGATGCTCTAATGGATGTCCTTATTACAACGCGAGGATCTGGTGATCTGCTTGACATCTACATAAACTGGGGAGCTGGTGATTCAAACCTCTCATGTGCCAACCAGTCTATTCTCACAACCAGGGGTGAACCTTTGGCAATCGACTACAACCGTGATATGATCATCGACTTGTACGGTGTGAATGAGAAAAGTCAGCGGACGTTCTGGATATTCCAAAAGAATCGTTTGGCTCCACAGACCATTCCTCAGCTTCCTGCTCCAGATAATCAGAATCATTTAGCCTCGATCCAAACTCCACACGCAAATGCCTATCTGGATATTAACCATGACTTCACGGCTGATCTATTTGTCCAAACGGAAAATTTCTTTGAAGTGTGGTATGGCAAAACAATTGATGATAAACAAGGATTCCTATTCAATCACAAAGTCAACATGGAGATTATTGGATCGCCCGGTCACCACGTTGGCCAGAGCGTTTTTCTTGATATCGAGTTGAAAGGTATCCAGAATCAAATCCTTCCCATGTGTTTCCGGGCTGATTGTGCAAACTCTACAATACTGGTACACGATGGAAAGCATTTCAGGGACATACACGTGGCCTTCAAGGATCCCCAAGGTGTGCAATGGGGGTTCATTGAACCAGTCGAGGATGACGTCTATCTGAAGACTATAACTGCTCGAGGCGGCGATTACAACATGGATGGCTACCCTGATCTCTTAATGACATTAAAGACACTAACTGGGCCCACTAAGAGGACGCAAACCTTCCTCATGGAAAATGTACCGTGCACGGTGTGTAACGGTCCTCTTAAGAGGACATTCGAGGTAAAGTGGAATGCCCTTTCGCCAATGGGCAACGACACTGTGGCTGGTGCTTTTTATGATTTCTATCAAGACGGTAAGTTGTCAAATGAAAACGTCACAAACAATCAATCATTGTTTTTCATTTCACTTCTCAGGTGTCCTCGATGTCATCCTCATGGAGAAGAAAAATGGAAAATACCGTCCTTTGGCTTTTCGCAATACGTTGGACTACGATGCTAATTTCGTCAAAGTGATTGTCTTAACCGGGCTAATCAATAAAAATAATCCAACAGAGATCACCCCATTGGGTCGAAAGAAGCGAACCTACGGCACCAACCTTCCAGGACCTCGAATAGAATACGAGACGACCACCCAAGAAGGCGATAAACAGCGTGGATCGAGTGTCCAACTTCCACAATCGGCCTACATGGCTCTCCAAATGCCTTACACGATATTTGGCCTCGGAAGAACCCCTAATTTTGTTGACACACTGATTGTCGGCTTAGCAAACAAGTCTCGCACTTGGACACAACTGATCCCCAACTCTCAGATCATAGTAGTGCCGGATCCAATCGATGAGCCTCAGCGTTGGAAGGCGCAACTCTTCGTCACACCCAGCAAGTTGATTCTGATGAGTGTTGTGGCGTTAGGAGGAACATGTTTGGTAATCGTACTCATTATCCTGGCATTGTACATCAAAGAAAAGAAAGAAGACAAACAAGAAAAGTTACAGGAGGCACACCGATTCCATTTCGATGCTATGTAAAATGAAGAAGGCTTGATTCGGAGCCTGACAGCGTGTATTTGTTCGTGATAATTAATAAAATAAGAATTGTTTTCTCGTCAAAACCATTGTTATTATCTTTATTTTATAATTATTATTATATTTTTGTTTTTTTAAGTTAAAAATTTTTACGTAAGAACTAGAGTCGTGTATTTATCACTATCCGTTTCAATTATAAAGATCAGACAACTTTACATTAGGAAAATTAAATACATACCAATAAAGAATTTTAAAACTATCCATTAAAACTATGAATGATTTTTAAAATGGACTATGGACATAGAAACAAGGCCAAGTATGAAACAATTTGTTGTTACTTTACAGACGATGAGTCATGGGTATGGATGACGAAGCCATTCAAACTAACCAAGAGGGAAAAAATTTATATTTTTACTGATAACGGATTGTATTTCAATCAATTGTTTTTTTCGTATTGGGTATTGATTGGCAAAACAAACAAAACGCTCTCTCAACGTTTTGTACCAACCGAAGGAACAGATAGATCGTAGTCGTAAGCTCTCTTGTTCAACTAGAAAAAGTCTTTTTTCGTCCCAAGGAACTTAAAATTTTTTACGAATTGTTAAGATTTGAAAAACTGGGGTTATGAGTAACTGGTTTAACAATTTACAAATTAATTTTGGATTCATGGACAAATTCTTTTAATAGATTCCTGCTTTGATTAGTGACCAAGAGATGCTAGTAAGATTCTAGAATAGCATACCTACCTAGTTGGCCTTAAACTATTTACCTAGATGCATGTATGCTTCTATCTCGGCGCAAAATAATCTGAGCTGATATTTTTTTATTTAATCGAATATGTTTTAAGCAAAACAATCGAAAATTGCAAATTTGGACTGTAGATTGTAGAAGTCGATAAATTGTGATGAGCCGAAATTGCATACGTTCAGGATCATGATGATATCAACTAGAAAATTTTGAACAAATTGGACGGGAACGATACCTAGGAATTGGGTAAGTGTAACAAATATCAGACGTCAATCTTGCCTAAAATAGTAAAACCTACACTGCTTACTAAAGAACAGGCAACAAACTCTTGGACTTGCAATGAACCATTACAAATTCACACCACACACAACCAAAATAAATAAAATAATCAAATCTCGCAGAAAAAACCACAAACAAACACTGCAGCGTGTGGTATGATACGTAGATCATCAATTTTCCATTATTTGAGTCCGATTGAAACTGTACCACAGTGAGTTCGCCTCAAAAGGACAGAAGAAATCAAGCAAAATGAGCTTGCGGCGACCGTGGTTAGTGAATGGTCGACTAGGAGAGGTATAATTGATCATCATAGTATTCAGAGCTATCTCACTGTAGATTTTGTGACTAGTGCTACTTCGCCGTAAACTTAGTGGTTTCTGTTATCTCAGAGCAAAACACCTAATCAACATTCTACGAGTAGTCTCATTTCAGGAAACAACATACCAGAGGAGAGCTGCGACTCAGGCTAAGCTGTGGAACAAAGAAAACAACATCACCACAGTTTGATTTAGAAGAACAAAGACCAAAACCTAGAACCGTCATAATATCAGCCTACTTACCTGAACTAAATCGTGAAGCCGAGAGTCACCGTTCGAGCACCAACTTGACTTGTAGCCTTTGATAAAAAGCTTCCTCACAGACTGAACTCAAACTTACTCGATATATTTAGAATCATAAAATATATGTATCTCCACTTTTCACATATAATTGAGAATCTATCAGACAAAAGAAATTGTATAATGTTATAATTTAAAAACCAATTAAATTAAACAACGAAAATGAAAAAAATATATCATACCCATTTGATCGCGCGTAACCAAGAAGAAGGCCCAAAGAAGAATAAAATAGGAGTTTAAGCACCGGCGTGAGGTAACAAAATGTATGTAGGTAGTTGACTTGATCTACGGAGCTATTTTCTGTTTATCGATTGTTTGAACTTCCATACCGGAGCTGTTAAAGTCATAAGAGCTACTATTTCAAATAAGTATGAACAAACGTGGACAGCTTACTGTTCAACATCCAATGGAAGGCGTTCCTTGTGAGTCAGTGTGCGTGTGCGCACAAAAACCTTTCCTGGGTGCCTGGACATGAAGGTGTACAGGGTAACAAAGAGACTGACCGCCTAGCAAGACTTAGCTATCAATCCCAATTCAAACGCTCGGAACTCTACTGCGGTCTCCCAATCAGTAGCATTAAAGGCGAACTGGTTACCTACTTGGGAACAGCAGAACATGATCCACACCTGCAACAACTCTCGGCCCTAACGGTTACCACGTTAGAGCCGTCTAATGGCCACCGCCAGTCAAAACTATTTATCGACTTATCTCAAAAACGTATGAAAGAAATTCTTGACATGAGCAAATGTGACGCGAAGTTACTTACGGACTTCCTCACTGAACACTGCTCTCTCAGATATCATCTTAAAAACATGGGCATCCGCCAGGATGACACCTGTCGACTCTGTTTCGAAGACACAGAAACGGCTGAACACATTTTATGTGAATGCCCTGCCATAGCTAGATCCAGGCTAAAGATATTCAATTCACTAGTCCTCTTGATATAAGAAACACCCCTTCTTCGAATATTCTTAGGTTCTTACATGACCTCAACTTCAAATGAACAATTCCACACTTTATGTGTCTAAACCTAAGGGAACAGCAGGTTCAGGTCGGCGTACTAGTGAAGGTGTTTTGCCTTGGTACTATTCAATTAAAAAAAAAATACCAGAAGAAGACAGTTGCGTAGACCAATAGGTTCACAGATAATTGGGGGGAAGGAAAAGCTAGAGAACAAACTGCTCGAAACTGCTGGAAGGTTCTCGTATTCTCTCAATAGATCATACTTTCCTATACAAAGGGGCTGGCGTAAGTAAGGTTAGTTATTATTGCAAAGTGATGGTGTAAAGGTTATATTAGTGTGGTTATTAATTGAATTTTATAACGAATAAAAGTGGTATAATTTAGGACGTATGATAAGTGAAATCAAAGTTTTATTTTTTGAACTTAGCGAACGTTATTACAAATAATATGGTGTAAGCTTCACTGGCTTTGAAGCAAAATATTCCTGTTTGGCATGGACAAAGGCATAACTTTGTACAGGGTGAGCGTTCAAAAGGACGTGTGTCAGTTTGAATACTAGCCTTAGAAAATTCAAAATCAACACTGGAAAAAATTAACGGTTAAAGTTTTCGGTGCGGAGAAGGCCAACCAGAAGTAGAAGACGTATTCAAAACGTTTTCTTGGTTGCTTCACTAGGACAAACACTCTTTTGTATTTCCTTTCTGTGAATATCACACATGGGACCTATAAATATTGTAATGTTCATTTCAAATCAAGAAGCGACGGAGAAACGATTTTTATACACCAATGGAAAGGTTTTAGAATGGTACCGAGCCGCCTCCCTAATGCTTCTTTTCTTCAACGGAAAACAGCATAATAATAATTACTTACATATTTTTAGGTTACCGCAAAAACAATCAATCTTGCGATAGTACTTTTCTCCGATCGTAGCTTTTCTTCCTACGGCTAGAATGATATGGCTGTTTGTCGGCATTGGAACCTTTTTGATTTCTTCTTCTTGATTTCCGCAACATCAAAAGCTGAATTTACATCGCATGACACAGTAATCGTAATTCTTCTTATTGCAACAACATCGGTCATTGCAATAACCATTGCTTTAATTACTTGCAATTAGAGAGAATGCACTGTAGTTACCAGTTAAGTATCATCAATTGAAACAATAACAACTTGGCAACACATTTCTATATTTACGAAAATAGCAAATGAAACATTTAGCCCCCACTTTTTGAATATCTTTTCCAGAACTTCTTAACATCATCATGACCATTTTTAGTCACAACCATTGTTCGATTACGTTCGCTTTGCCAAACGAGAACGTTTATGGACTGTGCATAATCTCGCAATGTTATAAAATCGGCCTGCGACAAAAACTGATTGTATACAACACCCTCAGTGTATACAAATCGATTTCTTTCATTTTCCCATAGTTTGATTTGGTCGACAACAGTCGGTGGTAGTGGAGATTTGGTATTGATTGCCGTTTCTGTCGTTTTCATATTGTGATGAGCATACTGTTCTAAATAGCTGACAATTTGTTCAGCGGTGATCCCACCTCGAAGTGCTTGTCTCACAGAGTCACGAGTAAGGACACCCACTACCAAGTTAGGAAATCGATAGAGCAGCTCTGTGAAGAGACCTAGAAGAGCTACTTGCAGGTTGGAATCGGTATAGGCATATACACGATAGTTTGTTTCGACAACAATATATCCAGGATCTTGACTTTTGTCTTCTTCGTTAGAGACAGTCGGTACTGGACCATTTTTGTTAGTTACATTCAACGCTAATCGAGTGGGATAGAAGCGACCTTCTTTTCTTTTCCGCTGGTACACCAAACCAAACTCTCGCAGATGTTGTAGGAATGTGAGCATTTTAGAACTCAGTCCTTCAGAACTGTAATCGCGACCAAGAGTTGAAAAACTTAGCTGGAAAAGCATGGAAAGGCACTCGGGCAGATTCAGATTTCGCTCTTGGCAAGTGTCCAGATACTGAAGCATAAAGTGCCATACCTAGAATTCAAAGTTTAGTCCTAAGTATTCACCAATTACTCTATAAAAAAAAAAATAATAACCTGTGACCGTGTGTCGAGGAGAAGGAACTGAAAACCTTGGCGGGTAATGCTAGGCGTTCCGTCTCTTTCATCGCGCTTCATCAGGTTAGCATGAAGCAGAATTCGAACGGCATCTGGGCTTATACCTTCACTATCCTGACCTTTACTAGTCGTTCCACCACCCACCATATAATGAAGAACGCAACGCCATCGAGCCATTGCATAGTTATCGAGAAATGCCACATCCCTCGGCTTAGCATCTTTGTCCAAGAGATGTGATAGTGACCAAGGCTTCCCTCCACCAAGAATAGCAATCTTTAGGTTTTTCTTGAAAGTAGGGCAGAGTTCCCATGCAGAGAGACCTCCGGGAATAGCCGTTACTCTCCAAATGTTCAAATCGGTCAGACATGAGGAAGATGCTGCCTGCTCCCTGCAAACAATGTTTTAAAAAATATTCCTTATTGTTAGCTTATTACTTACTTGGCATAATGCTGCGATCCCCATGAAGCAACAACAGCCTGTGGAACCGGCTGTTCAACAAATAGTATGCGAATAACAAATTGCCGAGCTATTTCGGGAAGCTCCCTACAAAATGAGAATGATGTGAAAAAAAACCAGCAGACTAAAAATTTGTTTTGTGTTACCTGTAGACAGCCAAACAAATTGTGGGATAATTGTATAGCTTTTCAAGCACATCGTGCGAACGAGTTCGGAGGTAGTCTTGTAGGTTCTTACATTCGAGGTTTGCTGGCTTTGGAATCAAGGAACCCGTTTTGGCTGACTTTGATTCAGACATTTCTTTTTGTTATAAATTTTTATTACATTTGTTTATAGAATTGTTTTCATTAAATTACAAATCTGTTGAAGATGCTAGTGCTAGCTGATAGGAAAGTAAAAACACTTTTTGTTCTATTTTGACATTTGCCGGGCTTCTGACAGAAAGAGCTTTGTTCGTTTGCTGTTTCTGAGAATAGGAAATGTGTTTCAATGGACTCATTCAGACTTATTTTCAGGGGAGTTTTGGTGCTTCCTTCTGCATCTATTTTCTACTTCCGACTTTATCGTATTTTCGTATTTATGAAACGATATTAGTTGTCCATGTCCATGCTGAACAGTTCGAATAAATGAGCAATATTTTACTTCGAAAAATGTCTGTAAATAACAGACGCGTTGCGTTTTGGTAATTTTTTGTCTGAGTATATAACGGCTGTATATATAAAGAAATTGTTGAGGACAAATGCATCAATTTTTTAGGTGATTAGGATATAATAAAAATATGTTTTTTGTCTTTATTTGTGTGCCATTTAACAGCTAGTTTTCAGCTGGGCCCGGATTCTGTCTTTTTTGACCAATGTCATCCAATAGCTCATCGATTGCATTGCCACAAAGTTGATTCGTGTAACATCACTTTCAGCGATTGAAGTTTTTTTTTTTTCTGGTAGTTTTTTCAAGTTTCTAAACACATTTTTTAACAACTAGAGTTAAGACGATAATTGTCTTATAACTTATTGAGTTCTGTGCGTAAGATGGCTGAATTAAGACAAAAACGGCTTTAGTGTAGCCGTACCACAAATTCAATATCGACTCGTTTCTCCGTGGTAGCGAGTACATGCAGTTTTTTAAAGAGTGTTCAATGACCTGTTCTAGAACAGTTTCAGACAGAAAAGATCAGCCTTTTGGTGTTCAATGAGAAATTTTCTGTTCTTTTCTGATCTTTTTTGTGTTCAATGAGCTGTTCTAGAACAGTTTAGCACAGCATTTTCTGCACCTCCTCTTGAGCAAGTGCAAGTTTGGTGAAAACTGTCAAAAGCAGCTGTTGACTTTTTTCTCGTAGTATTTTAAGCGCATTGTAATTTTAATTTGTTGTGAAAAGTTCAAAAAAGTTTTAAAAAATCAGGAAATCAACACCTAACCTTGTGCTGAAAATAAAATTACTTATTCGTGACGAAAATACGCTAAATTAAATTGATATAAGAAAAAGAAAAATTGGTGGTTTTTTTTCGTTTTTGTTGTTGCTTTTTTTGACAAGTTTGCTTGTTCTAACTTGCCGGACGTTTTTCACTGCTTCTGTGCTGTGCTGTGCTGTTCTGATCTAAAAAAAAGCCATTGAACACATCTTTAATTACTTTTTCCGAACGGACCTCTCATGTGTCATCGAAACTCTGACTTTTCTAGACTTGACTTTTGTCTTGCCTCCAGCCTCCTTTACCTTTACCGTTTACCAGTTTAGAGTTCGGGAATCGGTATTCCTTCGGTCGGCCTTTTTGTGCAATTTTGTTTACTTTTCAAAGTGCTGAATAAATATTATTATATCAAAATATAGAATTAAAATGGTTAAAGTATTGATTGACTGTGATTTTAATGTTTTAAGTGATCAAAGGCTAAAGTAAAGTGCAACAAAAATCTAGGATATTCTGCAATGAAATAATTTAAAGGAAAAAAAATTCATTTGACTACGCATGTACATAAAATCATTTTTCTTCATTATGATGACATTCTTTATTTAACTCCTTCCTTCGAGACCATTTTCGGAAGCAATGAAAACATTTATAGTGTTCCTTGAATCATAGAAATATCTAGAGTTTCGCTAACAAAGGACCTGCTTAAAATAGATGAAATGGCTTCATTCCATCAACGATGCGGACGTCGGATAACTTTGACCAACAATAACCGAACGGCTATGCGAAGCATCCGTGATTTTAGTCACGCTCTAGTTTTCAGTGCTGAACCTCTTCAGGACGATGTGCTATTTGAAGTGGTTATCGAAGAAAAGGTGAGTTCTCGATTGGTTTTATTTCATGCAATCACAATACTAATCACGAATCCTTAGAATCACTCTTGGGGTGGAAGCATTGAAATAGGAGTGACTTCGGAAAACCCAGACAAGGTAGAGTTGCCATCTTGTGCAGCGGCGATGCGAAATGGCACATGGATCATGTCGGGAATTGATATCCGTCGGGATGGCATTTGTTTGGTTGAGTTTTATGGCAATGGCACTCATTTGGAATCACTGAATGAAGGCGATCGTGTTGGAGTACTTAAGACCTCCCAAGATGAACTTATTTTTTACATAAACGGTGAATCCCAAGGAATAGCTGCAACAAACTTGCCAAAAGTTGTATATGCCCTAGTAGACTTATATGGGCGATGTGTCCAAGTTTCTATTTGCCCACAAGCCGAACCATTGGTAAGTTTAATGCCTTTTAAATTCATGTTCATCGTTATTTTCTAAGTAGAGTTTCATGCCGGATTTTGCCGAAATCGTCCAGTCAATTGATGTTCCTATGTATGTTGATGTTATGGTTAGTTCTAATGGAAATGCCTCCACCCAACCCACTGCAGATTACTTTGACATGAATGACCGTTTGAGATTTCACACGAGATGCGGATCTTTAGTGAAGTTGTCTCCTAATTGTCGTTCAGCCGAACGCCGACGTCCACTCGATGAGTTCAATAATGGAGTGGTTATGACTCACAGACCATTTAAAGACAATGAACTCTTTGAGATTCGCATCGATAAACTTGTAGATAAATGGTCAGGGTCTATCGAAGTAGGAGTCACGACGCATAATCCATCTGCGTTGCACTTTCCGGCGACTATGACAAACATGCGAAGCGGTACCATCATGATGTCCGGCTGTGGTATTTTAACAAATGGCAAAGGGACTCGACGGCAGTATGGAGAGTTCAATTTGGATGAGTTGCGCGAGGGAGATCGTGTGGGAATGATGCGAAAGTCAAATGGGAACCTTCACTACTTCATAAATGGCCAAGACCAAGGTGTGGCATCAAACAGAGTTGCCCAGACGCTTTGGGGAGTGATCGATCTTTATGGAATGACTATCAAGGTAACAATAGTAGACCGTGATGAGCGAGAACAGCAAAATCTGGTCACCAGACGTAACAATCTTATGTCAATTCAAACAAGTACCAGTTCGAGTTGCGGCGGGGCTCAAGGAGGAAATCCAGAGCTTTCAGCTGCTCTGAGTCCTGAAATTGAGTCTGTGAGTGGAGTAATTGGGAAGAATGACGATCGACTGACATTCCATTCGATGTGTGGCTCACAAGCAACAGTGACGCATAGTGGGCGAACTGCGTTGAGACCCAAGTAAGTTTTTACTAAATTCAATTCAGACCAACTCTACTACTCCCCGATTCTGTTCCTCAGTGCATCAGACGATTTTAACAATGGAGTTGTACTCACCAAAAGACCGCTCCGACCCAATGAACTATTTCAAGTTCGTTTGGAAAGAGTTGTTACCAAATGGGCTGGTTCTGTTGAGATGGGTGTAACTACACACAGTGCTGAAGAGTTGGACTTCCCATTTACTATGACAAATGTTCGGTAAGCGCAATCAATTTAATTTTGGTTAAAACTCATCAGGCTCTTACTGTCGTTTAGTTCTGGAACTTGGATGATGACCGGGAACGGTGTTATGCACAATGGTGTCACTGTCATTGAACAATATGGTCAAAATCTAGACCGCCTCCAAGTTGGTGATCGTGTTGGTGTTGTCCGCAAAGATGATGGAACCTTACACTTTTGGGTGAATGGCGTTGACCAAGGTGCAGCCGCTGTTAACGTACCGGAAAAAGTCTACGGTGTCATTGATCTGTACGGGCAAGCAGCACAAGCAAGCATAGTTGACACTTCTGAATGTGGCAGCCCAGATACCGGAAACTCCACAATTTCGAATACAACTCTGTATAGTGAACCACCACTGCGTTTTCATTCCATTCACGGCAAAAACGCAGGAATCTCAAATGGAGGTTTGACTGCAAGTCGTCCAAATTCACTGGCTGAATTCAACGATGCCATAGTATTTAGTAACAGACCACTGAGGCAGAGAGAATTGTTTGAAGTTACACTTGAGACTATGGTGCGTCATTGGTCAGGTAATATAGAAATTGGAGTGACAGGTAGCCGACCCGATGAAATAACCCTAACAGCCAATGCGACAGATTTGGAAGGAGATACAATAATTTTGTGTGGATCTATGGTCTTTCAAAATCGCAAAACAATCAGAAGCAATATATTGTTTGACTTGGATACCCTAACAGCGGGTACAAGGGTCGGTGTGATGAGAAACGGAGACTATATTCACTTCCTAATCGACGGAGTGGACCAGGGTCCGGCTTGTGAGTGTCGTATGCCAAATGTGTGGGCTGTTATTGATCTCTACGGGCAGTGTGCCCAAGTAAGTTTGACCCTAGCTCAACCAGATATGCGAGCACCATACGCTACAAGCGAAAACTCACAAAGTTTTCAAGCGACGTCAGTGATTCACCCTCCACTCGAGACAAAACACAGATGGACGTGTATTTCGGGAAATGTCACTCTGTCGCAGAATTGGACGGTAGCATCGAGAGTTACGGGAGCTTCAGCGGCCTTGTCACGTTGTTTAGTTTTCTCTGAACATCCGCTCTCCGTTGGATCACCGTTTGAGGTCAAAATTGTTTCCTACAATCCACTCTTCGCTGGTATGTTAATCGAATAGACTTTTTTATTACGTGTTTACAATGAATTTCCGCCCGGCAGGTTGTCTTAGCATTGGCGTCACAGATTTGAACCTCTCCGATGAGTATGTGCGCAAATACATGCCAATCGGTATCAAACGTATTGCGGCAAACGTTTGGTACGTTTCCGGTAACGAAGTGCGATACAATTCGATGCTAATGCAGCGGTCGCTGGCTTCGCTGGAATGGTTACGAGTTGGAGATCGAATTACCCTAGAATTGTCTCAAACACGGACGCTAAGGATATTGCTGAATTCCGAAGATATGAATATTAATTTCGCAAACATTTCAAGTGTAAGTAGGACTTGTTGGTGTACTTTTGTTTACTTCCATCAATCTCACTTTTTTAAAGTTATTATTTTCCCATATGTTGTAACAAGTCGCATTGAGTGTAATCATCGAATTTTATCTTCACGTTTTCGAATCTTTTATTTCCATCTTTTTGTTTTGTGTGTTTTAAAGACCCATTGGACTGGAGATACCTTCAAGCCGTCAAAAGTAACTAAAGAATGTTGTCACAGAATAGATACAATTTCCATGCACTAGGTCTGAGTTCATAAATGCACGTAATGCATTTTTTTTTTGCTTTATTCTTTTTAGATATAAGATATGTTTGAGCATGAGTTTTCTATCATAGCAAGCTGAAGTGTTTTTGATGTGTGAGTGTGGTCAATTGGTGTTGAATTTTTTACATTCTTTTAATATGCAGAGGCAGTGTCGGTTCTTGGCTGTAGCTTGCTGAAATAAACTTCAATATTCGATTCCTCAAACGAACCGGTGGCTCGAAATAAAACTCGACTTTCGAATATATTGGTGGTTTATTTCTCTAAAGAAGAAAGAAAAAATATTTTGTTAACAATAATTTACAAGTAACAAAGGCAAAGAGATTACATTTTTTTGCTATCCGTATAGAACGGCACAATCTTTAAAACATGGCGAAGGCAAAATGAAAATTCACAATTTCTTTACAACAAATTTTAAGCGCGTTACTTCGTTTTCGTTGCCACTACTTATCTGAGGCGGCTTCTATCAAAATCAAGGAATTTATTCTTTTACGATTTAACATTATACAGTTGTCTCTTTCTTAATAAATTTCGTCCAGAAGGGACTGTTTGTGTACTTTATCGATCGAATTAAATTAGGACTGTTCCATCGCTGACATCCCCACCCCCGTGAGCTGACCTGGAGGGGGAAGCCTCACCATTCTCTGGTACGTGGACATCAAGGACCGCCAACTTTGACACTGGTCTTCTTAATTCTCCTGAGTTCGTCTTTATCACCGCTGACCTAGCTATTCCATCCTTTCCATAGTACAGTTTTAACACTCTTGCTCTCTTCCATTGTGATCTCGGGACTTCTACGTCACATACCAACACAAGGCTTCCTTGACTGATGGGCTTTGTGGGCAAACACCATTTCGTCCTTCGGGTTAACTCGGGGAGATACTCTCTGACCCATTGGTGCCACATACCGTTTTTTAAATTTTGCGCTATCCGCCACTGCTTCCTCAGACACATAAGTCGTGGCTCGAATGGTGCTGGCGTTTGTGTGGAGTTGGTACACCCTAGTAAAAAGTGGTTAGGCGTTAAAGGCTCAGGTTCTTCAGGTGTTACCGCGATATGTGTCAAAGGCCTGGAATTCACGATGTTTTCTGCCTCGATAAGAAAACTTTGTAAAGTTTCAAGACGAGGTGATTGTTCCTTGAGCATTGCATATAAAGCTTTCTTCACCGACTGAACCAGTTCTCCTTTCACCAGCTCTTGTTTCGTGATTTTCCTCTTAAGGTTGCCCAGGAATCGACAGATCCAGGCGATGGTTCGTTTAAGCCTTTGAAACTTTGAAAAACGATTAATAAGTCCATTTAGCCAATTAACCTGCTGTGTTGCCAGTAACACATGTTTGGCTCGAAGCTCATCAGGGCTCTTGTCTACTTCCTTACACATCAAAGTTTCATCAGGCCATTTGGTTTCGTTTTCGTATAAAAATGCGGGTCCTCTAACCCACCTGCCACCTGGTTGCCATTGCACAGGAATCTTTGCTCTTGTTGCGTCGTCAGCAGGATTGAGACGCCCTGGACACCACCTCCAGTCCTCAATCCTACTGACTCCCAAGATTTCTGCCACCCGATTTGCCACATACTGCTTGTAATTTCGGTGTTCAGATCTTATCCAGCGTATTACAGTATGAGAATCGCTCCAAAACCAACGCTCATTTGTTTTAATTGTATGTTGTTTTTCAATGGCTTCCATTAAGCGCACTCCCATTACGGCTGCCTGTAATTCCAACTTCGGAATTGTATGGAAGCGTGTTGGAGCGAGACTGCTTTTGCCTGCAATGAAAACTACTCTTATATCATTCTTATGTATTATCCTCCAGTATGCCACAACTGCCATCGCTTCCTCACTCGCATCTACAAATACATGGATGTCCGTCTTACAATCTTTGAAGTCAGCTTCATACCAACGGGGCACTTGAAACATCTCGAGCCGGGGAAGTTCTTGAATGCACACTTTCCATTTGCAATAAATTTCATCTGATAATGGTTCATCCCATTGTAAACCAGCCTTCCAAGTGAATTGCATCAAGACTTTTAGTGTGATCATGAAATCGGCTATGAACCCAAAGGGATCAAACACGGACATCGTCAGACTCAGTGACTCTCTTTTCGTAGGCTTCCTCAGGAAGCTCAAAACCGCAGACGATACCTTGTTGAAGCTTAACTTGAATATGAACACATCGGGCTCTGGTAACCAGTGTAGTCCTAAGACTCTTTCTAATTTTTTGTCGACTCCCACAGCTTCTGAGACGTCTCTTAAACTGTTCGCTGACGTCATTAGTTTCTTCGAGTTCGATATAATGTTGCATAAGTCAAAACCAGCCGCTCGATGTATCTTTATGACTTCACTTAAAACTTTTATTGCTTCGTCTTCGTTTTGAAAGCTATCCACATAGTCGTCGACGTAATGTCTCTCCACAATGCCCTTCACAGCTCTTGGATGTTCGCTTTCAAACTTTAATGCGTTTGTGTTCTTTGCATACTGGGCCATTGTAGGCGAACATGTAGCTCCAAATATCACCCTTTGCATTACATACACTTCTACCGGCTTCTCTGGATCTTCTCGCCATAAAAGCCTTTGACTGTCTTGATCTCCTTTCGCTATGCTGATTTGGCTAAACATCTCCTTGATGTCGCCGCAAACCGCATACCGAGCTTCCCTGAATTTGAACAAAATCGATATCAAAGACTGGTTCAGATCTGGGCCTGTTAACAATGCCTTATTTAATGAAAATTGTTGTACTTCTGCGGCTGCGTCGAATACAATACGTACCCCCTTTTTGTTTGGATTCTTTACTCCAAAGTGGGGCAGATAGAAGGTTCTCGGTGTTATGGACTCGACTTCGGTTGCGCTCAGTTTTCGCGCATAACCCTTTTTCAGGTAGTCTCTCATCTTAAGTATATATTCCTTGGCATATTCTGAGTCCTTTGCCATCTTCTTTTCGACATTCTTAAGGCGGTTCAATGCTAGAGGGTAACTATCTGGAAATGCGGCTAAATTATCTTTCCAAAGAAGTCCCATTTCATAGCGTCCATTCAAACATCTGGTTGTCGACTCAAGTAGGAACATGGCTCTCTCCTCTGCTCTGGACTTTACTGGCTTGGCTTCGGTGCGCACTCCTAGCGTTTCAACTTCAAAATAACTTCGCATTAATTCGTTTAAATCATTGTCGATGTCTTCCTTCTCGCTCTCAATTCTTCTTAAATGAAGGGCATGGCGACGAGTCTTGTCGTTGGGTTCATTGGTTGAGATCGGTCCATACACCATCCATCCTAATCTAGTTCTAGAAGCGATGGGCTCATGTAACAGGTGCTCAAGGGTGCGCGTGGACTTTCTAATGGCACGGTGAGAAAGGCGTGGGCTAGGCTGATAATAATCTTCGGCTGAATCTCATTATACTCTTTTAGTGGCAACCCTTCTAGGTGAATATTGCTCTTGTTTCGCAATATCTCAACATGACTAAAACTTTGTGTCGGCAGACACATGTTCTTAGAGGTGTATACGTTAGACATCTTGTACTTAACTGCACCTTCTTCGACCCCACTTATCATGATCTCGACCACTTCGGATCTTTGGGTCACGGTCTTGTCATTTAGCCACTGTAAAACTAGAGAATCCGGCTTGCCCTTTATTCCCAATTCTTGGGCGATAGTTTCGTCGATCATCGTAACGTTAGCCCCATCATCCACAAATGCATGGGTCTTGATCACTTTATTTGGACCATAAATTTGTACGGGTAAGATCTGAAACAAAATGTCTTTACCGTGATGGCTCTCAGCATGGCAGCTTCGATGTTCTTGCTGGTTATTAGTATTTGGGCGATCTGTAGTAGCTCTGACTCTATTATCACTCATACTTCTTGTATTTTCCGTGAATCCTCTTCTAATCTCATGTAACAGGTGATGGTGTTTGTATACACAACCTTCAATCCCACATTGCTTTCGTGAACGGCATTGACTGACTTGGTGACCAGCATTTAGACAACAGAAGCATATTTTTAAGTTCTTTACTTTCGACCAACGATCCTTAGTTGAAAGCCTTGAAAAAGAATTACATTCGCCGAGACTCTTACATCGTCCTTCACAAGCAAGGCATTTGTGTTGAGCAATACTAACGTAGGCAAAGCGGCGACCTCTGGCGGCATTAGTATTCGGTGGTGGAAGTCTTCGATTGGCACTATTGTTAACAGCTGATTGAGAAGATGGTAGTGTGTCAGAAACCATGTTGGCCAACCTTCTCAAACTGACCAGCCACTGACTGAAATCTATAATAGATGGTCGTCCTTGCAACTGCAGACACTTCTCTGCCCATTGCATTTGCTTTGCTGTAGGCAGCTTCGCAACGAGTTCGCTCAACAAAGTCGGATTGCAGATGTGGTGCTCACCCTCAGCATTCTTCAAAAAGGTTGTCACATTCGTGATTCTGTTCGCAAAATTGACCAAAGAAGCAAGGTCACCTTCGATGACTGGTGGTACAGCTCGAACCTTTTCAATCTGACTTCTAATCAGTTGCTCCGGTCGACCATACATATCTCCAAGAGTCGTTATAATTGCATCTACGTTGTTGGAATTTGTCAGAAGCGCCTCGACTACCTCTCTTGCTTCTCCTTTGATGGCATCTCTCAATCGCATGATGTTATGTAATGGCTTATACCCAAATTCCACTGTTGTACTTTGGAAAGATTCATAAAATGTTTGCCATTCTTCTGGCGCTCCAGTAAACGCTGGAAGGGGATATATCCGCTTCTGACGCTGCTGTACCATTCCATCGTACAATTCGTTGTAGGGATGTGGTGACCCTAGGTTAGCTGTGGGAGCTAAAAACTGATTTTGTTCATTCAATCTTGCTTGTTGCGAAAATTGGCTTGTTACTGAATGCTCTAATTGCATGTGTTGTGGGATCGAGGTGACAACTATCCCCGGCTGTTGTATATTTTGGCTACTAAAGGCTGATACCGTCGTTGTTAAGGGTGGCTTAATTTGTTGCAGTGTATTTAAAGGCTGTGACGATGTGATACTTGGAGCACATTGGTATACAGGCTGTGCTGGTTGGTTAAATAATTGCACTGGCTGTTGGCTTGACCCTGGCTGACCTAAAACGCTGTGTGGCAATGATGTGGCTGGCTGAAAATCGTTAATTAACGAAAAAAATGGCATACTATTGGAGGTGGAAGCTTGGTTATTGTTTTGTGATCTAGCCAGCTCATTACCAAGGCTGATAGATATGTTTTGCATGGATTTATTGGTCGCGCTTAGCAATATTTGCATTTGTTTAATTTGATTGCTAAATTCCATTCTAACCTCATCAATCTTCCTGTTGAAGTCATTAAGACGCGATTCTGAATCGCCTGCTACCATATTAAAGGGTGTAAAAGTACTTACGGTTTCGCAGGCTGTTGTTCCGGCAGGTGGTGGCAAATTGGCGGCAGACATGGTGGGCGGTGGCAAATTGGCGGCAGACATGGTGGGCGGTGGCATATTGGCGACAGACATGGTGGGCGGCGGCATATTGGCGACAGACATGGTGGGCGGCGGTAAATCTGTGGCTAAACTGGCTGACGGTGGCAAATTCGTGGCTAAACTGGCTGGCGGTGGCAAATTCGTGGCCAAACTGGCTGGCGGTGGCAAATAATCTGTGGCTAAACTGGCTGGCGGTGGCAAATTTGTGGCTAAACTGGCTGGTGGTGGCAAATTCGTGGCCAAACTGGCTGGCGGTGCCTTAGCAGGTGGTGACCTTCCCATTGGCATGCTGCTGGTTGCTGTGTCGTCGGACGTGACAAACTCTCGAAATCTCGATGCTGGAATGCCTTTGGTACTTCTTTTGCTCGTTCTCCTCGGATCTTGGGTAACCGACATGTACCCGGCAGAACCAGAAGCTTAATACCCGCAAAAACTCTTTCCAACGGCAAAGAAAAATGGAGTTCTGGCGGCAAAGAAAATGGAGTTCTGGCGGCAAAGAAAATGGAGTTCTGGGTATTTGGCGTAATACCCGACAAACTCTTTCCAAATCGCAGCAAAGGAATTTCCAATCGAGAAAAAATATGGTGATTTCCAATCAAAAATGTAAAATTGTGAATAAAGATGTCCAGGCGAACAAAATTCGAAGATTTCCAGCAAAAATAGAAATAAAGATGTCGGTTCTTGGCTGTAGCTTGCTGAAATAAACTTCAATATTCGATTCCTCAAACGAACCGGTGGCTCGAAATAAAACTCGACTTTCGAATATATTGGTGGTTTATTTCTCTAAAGAAGAAAGAAAAAATATTTTGTTAACAATAATTTACAAGTAACAAAGGCAAAGAGATTACATTTTTTTGCTATCCGTATAGAACGGCACAATCTTTAAAACATGGCGAAGGCAAAATGAAAATTCACAATTTCTTTACAACAAATTTTAAGCGCGTTACTTCGTTTTCGTTGCCACTACTTATCTGAGGCGGCTTCTATCAAAATCAAGGAATTTATTCTTTTACGATTTAACATTATACAGTTGTCTCTTTCTTAATAAATTTCGTCCAGAAGGGACTGTTTGTGTACTTTATCGATCGAATTAAATTAGGACTGTTCCATCGCTGACATCCCCACCCCCGTGAGCTGACCTGGAGGGGGAAGCCTCACCATTCTCTGGTACGTGGACATCAAGGACCGCCAACTTTGACACTGGTCTTCTTAATTCTCCTGAGTTCGTCTTTATCACCGCTGACCTAGCTATTCCATCCTTTCCATAGTACAGTTTTAACACTCTTGCTCTCTTCCATTGTGATCTCGGGACTTCTACGTCACATACCAACACAAGGCTTCCTTGACTGATGGGCTTTGTGGGCAAACACCATTTCGTCCTTCGGGTTAACTCGGGGAGATACTCTCTGACCCATTGGTGCCACATACCGTTTTTTAAATTTTGCGCTATCCGCCACTGCTTCCTCAGACACATAAGTCGTGGCTCGAATGGTGCTGGCGTTTGTGTGGAGTTGGTACACCCTAGTAAAAAGTGGTTAGGCGTTAAAGGCTCAGGTTCTTCAGGTGTTACCGCGATATGTGTCAAAGGCCTGGAATTCACGATGTTTTCTGCCTCGATAAGAAAACTTTGTAAAGTTTCAAGACGAGGTGATTGTTCCTTGAGCATTGCATATAAAGCTTTCTTCACCGACTGAACCAGTTCTCCTTTCACCAGCTCTTGTTTCGTGATTTTCCTCTTAAGGTTGCCCAGGAATCGACAGATCCAGGCGATGGTTCGTTTAAGCCTTTGAAACTTTGAAAAACGATTAATAAGTCCATTTAGCCAATTAACCTGCTGTGTTGCCAGTAACACATGTTTGGCTCGAAGCTCATCAGGGCTCTTGTCTACTTCCTTACACATCAAAGTTTCATCAGGCCATTTGGTTTCGTTTTCGTATAAAAATGCGGGTCCTCTAACCCACCTGCCACCTGGTTGCCATTGCACAGGAATCTTTGCTCTTGTTGCGTCGTCAGCAGGATTGAGACGCCCTGGACACCACCTCCAGTCCTCAATCCTACTGACTCCCAAGATTTCTGCCACCCGATTTGCCACATACTGCTTGTAATTTCGGTGTTCAGATCTTATCCAGCGTATTACAGTATGAGAATCGCTCCAAAACCAACGCTCATTTGTTTTAATTGTATGTTGTTTTTCAATGGCTTCCATTAAGCGCACTCCCATTACGGCTGCCTGTAATTCCAACTTCGGAATTGTATGGAAGCGTGTTGGAGCGAGACTGCTTTTGCCTGCAATGAAAACTACTCTTATATCATTCTTATGTATTATCCTCCAGTATGCCACAACTGCCATCGCTTCCTCACTCGCATCTACAAATACATGGATGTCCGTCTTACAATCTTTGAAGTCAGCTTCATACCAACGGGGCACTTGAAACATCTCGAGCCGGGGAAGTTCTTGAATGCACACTTTCCATTTGCAATAAATTTCATCTGATAATGGTTCATCCCATTGTAAACCAGCCTTCCAAGTGATTTGCATCAAGACTTTTAGTGTGATCATGAAATCGGCTATGAACCCAAAGGGATCAAACACGGACATCGTCAGACTCAGTGACTCTCTTTTCGTAGGCTTCCTCAGGAAGCTCAAAACCGCAGACGATACCTTGTTGAAGCTTAACTTGAATATGAACACATCGGGCTCTGGTAACCAGTGTAGTCCTAAGACTCTTTCTAATTTTTTGTCGACTCCCACAGCTTCTGAGACGTCTCTTAAACTGTTCGCTGACGTCATTAGTTTCTTCGAGTTCGATATAATGTTGCATAAGTCAAAACCAGCCGCTCGATGTATCTTTATGACTTCACTTAAAACTTTTATTGCTTCGTCTTCGTTTTGAAAGCTATCCACATAGTCGTCGACGTAATGTCTCTCCACAATGCCCTTCACAGCTCTTGGATGTTCGCTTTCAAACTTTAATGCGTTTGTGTTCTTTGCATACTGGGCCATTGTAGGCGAACATGTAGCTCCAAATATCACCCTTTGCATTACATACACTTCTACCGGCTTCTCTGGATCTTCTCGCCATAAAAGCCTTTGACTGTCTTGATCTCCTTTCGCTATGCTGATTTGGCTAAACATCTCCTTGATGTCGCCGCAAACCGCATACCGAGCTTCCCTGAATTTGAACAAAATCGATATCAAAGACTGGTTCAGATCTGGGCCTGTTAACAATGCCTTATTTAATGAAAATTGTTGTACTTCTGCGGCTGCGTCGAATACAATACGTACCCCCTTTTTGTTTGGATTCTTTACTCCAAAGTGGGGCAGATAGAAGGTTCTCGGTGTTATGGACTCGACTTCGGTTGCGCTCAGTTTTCGCGCATAACCCTTTTTCAGGTAGTCTCTCATCTTAAGTATATATTCCTTGGCATATTCTGAGTCCTTTGCCATCTTCTTTTCGACATTCTTAAGGCGGTTCAATGCTAGAGGGTAACTATCTGGAAATGCGGCTAAATTATCTTTCCAAAGAAGTCCCATTTCATAGCGTCCATTCAAACATCTGGTTGTCGACTCAAGTAGGAACATGGCTCTCTCCTCTGCTCTGGACTTTACTGGCTTGGCTTCGGTGCGCACTCCTAGCGTTTCAACTTCAAAATAACTTCGCATTAATTCGTTTAAATCATTGTCGATGTCTTCCTTCTCGCTCTCAATTCTTCTTAAATGAAGGGCATGGCGACGAGTCTTGTCGTTGGGTTCATTGGTTGAGATCGGTCCATACACCATCCATCCTAATCTAGTTCTAGAAGCGATGGGCCCAGTGCTCAAGGGTGCGCGTGGACTTTCTAATGGCACGGTGAGAAAGGCGTGGGCTAGGCTGATAATAATCTTCGGCTGAATCTCATTATACTCTTTTAGTGGCAACCCTTCTAGGTGAATATTGCTCTTGTTTCGCAATATCTCAACATGACTAAAACTTTGTGTCGGCAGACACATGTTCTTAGAGGTGTATACGTTAGACATCTTGTACTTAACTGCACCTTCTTCGACCCCACTTATCATGATCTCGACCACTTCGGATCTTTGGGTCACGGTCTTGTCATTTAGCCACTGTAAAACTAGAGAATCCGGCTTGCCCTTTATTCCCAATTCTTGGGCGATAGTTTCGTCGATCATCGTAACGTTAGCCCCATCATCCACAAATGCATGGGTCTTGATCACTTTATTTGGACCATAAATTTGTACGGGTAAGATCTGAAACAAAATGTCTTTACCGTGATGGCTCTCAGCATGGCAGCTTCGATGTTCTTGCTGGTTATTAGTATTTGGGCGATCTGTAGTAGCTCTGACTCTATTATCACTCATACTTCTTGTATTTTCCGTGAATCCTCTTCTAATCTCATGTAACAGGTGATGGTGTTTGTATACACAACCTTCAATCCCACATTGCTTTCGTGAACGGCATTGACTGACTTGGTGACCAGCATTTAGACAACAGAAGCATATTTTTAAGTTCTTTACTTTCGACCAACGATCCTTAGTTGAAAGCCTTGAAAAAGAATTACATTCGCCGAGACTCTTACATCGTCCTTCACAAGCAAGGCATTTGTGTTGAGCAATACTAACGTAGGCAAAGCGGCGACCTCTGGCGGCATTAGTATTCGGTGGTGGAAGTCTTCGATTGGCACTATTGTTAACAGCTGATTGAGAAGATGGTAGTGTGTCAGAAACCATGTTGGCCAACCTTCTCAAACTGACCAGCCACTGACTGAAATCTATAATAGATGGTCGTCCTTGCAACTGCAGACACTTCTCTGCCCATTGCATTTGCTTTGCTGTAGGCAGCTTCGCAACGAGTTCGCTCAACAAAGTCGGATTGCAGATGTGGTGCTCACCCTCAGCATTCTTCAAAAAGGTTGTCACATTCGTGATTCTGTTCGCAAAATTGACCAAAGAAGCAAGGTCACCTTCGATGACTGGTGGTACAGCTCGAACCTTTTCAATCTGACTTCTAATCAGTTGCTCCGGTCGACCATACATATCTCCAAGAGTCGTTATAATTGCATCTACGTTGTTGGAATTTGTCAGAAGCGCCTCGACTACCTCTCTTGCTTCTCCTTTGATGGCATCTCTCAATCGCATGATGTTATGTAATGGCTTATACCCAAATTCCACTGTTGTACTTTGGAAAGATTCATAAAATGTTTGCCATTCTTCTGGCGCTCCAGTAAACGCTGGAAGGGGATATATCCGCTTCTGACGCTGCTGTACCATTCCATCGTACAATTCGTTGTAGGGATGTGGTGACCCTAGGTTAGCTGTGGGAGCTAAAAACTGATTTTGTTCATTCAATCTTGCTTGTTGCGAAAATTGGCTTGTTACTGAATGCTCTAATTGCATGTGTTGTGGGATCGAGGTGACAACTATCCCCGGCTGTTGTATATTTTGGCTACTAAAGGCTGATACCGTCGTTGTTAAGGGTGGCTTAATTTGTTGCAGTGTATTTAAAGGCTGTGACGATGTGATACTTGGAGCACATTGGTATACAGGCTGTGCTGGTTGGTTAAATAATTGCACTGGCTGTTGGCTTGACCCTGGCTGACCTAAAACGCTGTGTGGCAATGATGTGGCTGGCTGAAAATCGTTAATTAACGAAAAAAATGGCATACTATTGGAGGTGGAAGCTTGGTTATTGTTTTGTGATCTAGCCAGCTCATTACCAAGGCTGATAGATATGTTTTGCATGGATTTATTGGTCGCGCTTAGCAATATTTGCATTTGTTTAATTTGATTGCTAAATTCCATTCTAACCTCATCAATCTTCCTGTTGAAGTCATTAAGACGCGATTCTGAATCGCCTGCTACCATATTAAAGGGTGTAAAAGTACTTACGGTTTCGCAGGCTGTTGTTCCGGCAGGTGGTGGCAAATTGGCGGCAGACATGGTGGGCGGTGGCAAATTGGCGGCAGACATGGTGGGCGGTGGCATATTGGCGACAGACATGGTGGGCGGCGGCATATTGGCGACAGACATGGTGGGCGGCGGTAAATCTGTGGCTAAACTGGCTGACGGTGGCAAATTCGTGGCTAAACTGGCTGGCGGTGGCAAATTCGTGGCCAAACTGGCTGGCGGTGGCAAATAATCTGTGGCTAAACTGGCTGGCGGTGGCAAATTTGTGGCTAAACTGGCTGGTGGTGGCAAATTCGTGGCCAAACTGGCTGGCGGTGCCTTAGCAGGTGGTGACCTTCCCATTGGCATGCTGCTGGTTGCTGTGTCGTCGGACGTGACAAACTCTCGAAATCTCGATGCTGGAATGCCTTTGGTACTTCTTTTGCTCGTTCTCCTCGGATCTTGGGTAACCGACATGTACCCGGCAGAACCAGAAGCTTAATACCCGCAAAAACTCTTTCCAACGGCAAAGAAAAATGGAGTTCTGGCGGCAAAGAAAATGGAGTTCTGGCGGCAAAGAAAATGGAGTTCTGGGTATTTGGCGTAATACCCGACAAACTCTTTCCAAATCGCAGCAAAGGAATTTCCAATCGAGAAAAAATATGGTGATTTCCAATCAAAAATGTAAAATTGTGAATAAAGATGTCCAGGCGAACAAAATTCGAAGATTTCCAGCAAAAATAGAAATAAAGATGTCGGTTCTTGGCTGTAGCTTGCTGAAATAAACTTCAATATTCGATTCCTCAAACGAACCGGTGGCTCGAAATAAAACTCGACTTTCGAATATATTGGTGGTTTATTTCTCTAAAGAAGAAAGAAAAAATATTTTGTTAACAATAATTTACAAGTAACAAAGGCAAAGAGATTACATTTTTTTGCTATCCGTATAGAACGGCACAATCTTTAAAACATGGCGAAGGCAAAATGAAAATTCACAATTTCTTTACAACAAATTTTAAGCGCGTTACTTCGTTTTCGTTGCCACTACTTATCTGAGGCGGCTTCTATCAAAATCAAGGAATTTATTCTTTTACGATTTAACATTATACAGTTGTCTCTTTCTTAATAAATTTCGTCCAGAAGGGACTGTTTGTGTACTTTATCGATCGAATTAAATTAGGACTGTTCCATCGCTGACAGGCAGACTAAATGCTTAGCTATGTTTAAAGCATAGCCATTTTCAAAAGATGCATAGAGTTTTGCTAGGTCGCTGGTCGGTAGAAGTGTCCTACTGGACAACATGGGATCACAATCGACGTAGATGGAGAGAATTTTGGAGGAGGCTAAAAACTATTCCCGTTTATAGTGCCGAAGGTGATGATTGTATAGATTAGAGATTTTGTTGACGAAACCATCATGTAAAACAGTAAGGAAAAGGCAGTTACTCGGAAGGTGTTGAATAGTTAGCCTCGAGTAGTTCAAACCTCGAATTCCCAAGTAACAGGCAGAAATGTCAGCCATCATCCCACAAGCAACGCTATAAAGCTCTGCGAGTAGTCGGATTGACTAGTTTAGTTAGTTAGTTTTTAAATGTTTTTATTTCATGAAATTTACAATGGTTTTGTTTAGCTTTCATTATATGACATGGCCTACGCCGTCTGTCAGTCGGCAATAAAAATTCTTAAATAAGTGTATTTTTACAGTGGTTTTTTACATCTTTCTTTCCCTTTTTATATATATATATTTTATGTATTGTTTTAGAAAAGTTCAGTGAGGATTCGCGTTCTGTAACTCAATGCTATTTTCAAGTATCTGTACAAATTTTCCCATTCAGTTGTTCCATTTAGGATATCTATAATTTCAACCTCGTTAAGGTAGTTCTTTCTGAATAAACTTCGCCTAGTTTCTGCAAGCATAGGACATCTGCCCACAAAGTGAAACACGTTCTCTACTTCCCTAAGGTTGCACATGCCGCAGATTTCTTTTAAATCGCTCCTGTGAGGTATATGATTCAGGGGGAGTAACTCTCCCCGTGTTTTTAAAACAAGTGACATGAGGTCGGTTGAAAACTCCGCCCTGAAGTAGTTTTTAGCTGCTAAGTTGTAGTCAAGCTGCGCATAAATGTTTCTATGAAATGAGCTCCTGGCTTTCCAAATGAAATCTTCACGCTTTTTTTCATCTACTAAGCTGATTAAATTGTAGAGTTGGCTTTTCCATGTGTTAATCGAGTCATATTCAAGATCGAGCGAGAGTCCACTGTACTGGGCTAAATTATTCCAGGACTCAAACCAAGAAATTCTCTTCCTGATCACCAGCCTTGTTATCTGCTTAGGCAATCGTGTATCATTCATTTCTATTGTCTTTAGTATATAGTCAACCTGCATTTTAAGTGTTGAGATAAACATCGGAGAAAGACCTGTTTCAAGCAAAAGGATGTGGTTAGCCGTACTGCTGGGTAGTTTCAATGTGCGCTTCAAAAAGTATCTAAGAATTTGCTCCACTTCTTCGAATTCTTTGTGTCCCCAAACTTGTGCAGCGTAGAACATTATAGACTTGGCCGTTGTTTTGAAGATTTGGTATTTTGCTTCATACTGAACATCTCTGCTGTGCATCACACTTCTCCAGGTCGCATTTAGCGCAGTTTTTGCCTCAGATAATTTATCTGTCATGTGGTTCTTAAGGTTAAGATTTCTAGAAATCCGAATGCCAAGATAGTTGTATTCACTCACGATTTCAATGTTGTGCTCTCCAAACTTCCATTTTTCGCTGCGACAATTTCGCCCTAAGTCGGATTGACTATCTAATGCCTACTAGAGCTTATGGGGAATGCCAAGGCTTATTGATTTGACTTCCAGAATCAACAGCTGATTTTTTTTTTTTTTAAAGAGGAGGCTTATATGCTAATCTGGAGAACCCAGACCTAATATCCGGTCCATTGTACTACCAGAGTAGAAGCCTTTCCCTTTTTTTTTGTGTTGCAGTAGTTGGAAATAAGTTGTTAGTAATTTCGCATACATAACCTCAAGGGCGGCGTCCATATGAAACTGAGAGGCTGAAAGAAAAGTAGATGCCCAGAGCGGGATTCGAACCCACGCGTCCGGTCTATCTACTAAACACTCTACCATTGCACGGCCGCCCTAATCAACAGCTGATAGTAACAGCAAAAAAGAAATTAACCCGAAATGAGCAACTCCGACACAATTGGTTTTGGTTTTTGATAGGTCTTTTAGAGTACTTCAAGGGGCGGATAAGCCCCTTTTGAGCCTGCTTCTGTACCAGGGTTCTGACACCAGAATATACGTGCGGTGGGAACTCTAAAATGCCTAATGTTGTGCTTAAGGTTGACGATCTAACCACTCAAAAACACATTAGTTCCGAAAAAACCAATAGTCTCGAAAAACAATAATGAATTCAGTATTGGCAACCCAAACATATGAGTATTTAACCAATTGCACATGTCCCAACATTGACGTTAGACTACGATGGCTTGAAAAATGACACAAAAGCTCCAGGCTGGCAAGTTTTTGAAAGCACACTGGAAGCAAATAGTTGTAGTGGAAGACCCCATCATAGGGAGCGCAATTAAATGAAAGATTCTCTCAGCAGACTTCAAATGTAAACTTGGAAAAGTTGCCATAAATAAATAGTTGGCGAAATAGTTGATTGAGAAGTGTTATGCCCATCTAATTAAGTAAATAGTAAACAAGCCGCAAATTTTTCTTGTCACGTGTGATGACAACTTCAATCCGTTTACTTTCCAATATTCATAATCACCCTTTTTACAACAAGGGTTTTAGTAAAACACCAGTGAGGTGACATAGCTCTAGACGAAGTTAAATAAAATTAATTACTTGTATAATAGTAAAAACAACAAAGAGCGGAGAGGAGGTTGAACTTAAATTTTTATTAAAACACATTTTGTTGCTGTGTTTGAAGCGGTTTCGATTTATAACTAAAACGCCTATTGTAATAAAGATGATATCAAGTTATAAATTCAATTTGAAAGCAAATGCCAAAGTCGTGGGAACAAATATATTGTCAGCATGGAAAAAAATTAGTGAGCAATTTGGTTTGATTAAAAGGCAGACGGTCAGTTGGCTAATTGTATCTCTAAAAATACAATGATGGAAACAAAGTTACTTCTCATCAAAATCTCTAACAGCAATAGCAACAATTCTTGCATACCAATCAGCTGGCTTTTGAAAAAGCTACAAAAATTAGCCTGTTTAGGTATCACAGGTGCAATACGCACCTGCCCAACTTTAGCTCTAGAAAGTTTATTAAATTTGCCTCCGCTACACCAAAGAGTAAAAAAGACTACCGCCCTAAGCGGACTAAAGCTTCATCTCACAAACAACTTAAGTGAATAAAACTTACAGGGACATATGAGCATTCTGCAGGTGTTCCCGATATTGGAATCGCCTGCAGCTCACTCTTCGGACTTTATGCCTAGACACTCATAATGTTACACCACCCATTTGAAGCAATTTTTCCTAACAGCTCAGCATGTAAGAACCCTGTAATTCTTACAAGTAACTTCCAATACATTTGGTACACTGACGGTTCAAAAACTAACAACGGTGTAAGTGAATGGATTTTCGGTCCCAACTTCACATCATCTATATCCCTTGGTAGCACAAGAACTATCTTTCAAGCAGAGTAATAGAGTAATAGCTATAGAATTCTGTGTTAGGAAATCCATTAGAAGAAACCTGCGAAGATCACACATCCTAATTTGCTCTGACAGTCATGCAGCCCTGAAGGCATTGCCCTCAACCAAAATTGAATCCAAACTAGTTTGGAACTGCCTGACATGTCTATCTCAATTAGCCACCCACAATAATATAACTCTTTCCTGGATGTACAGGGTAAAGAAGAGACTGACCGCCTAGCTAGACTTGGCTCTCAATCACAATTCAAAGGCCCGGAACCCTACTCCGGTCTTCCAATCAGTAGCATTAAACGCGAACTGGTTATTTCGGAACGGCAGAACATGATCCACACCTGCAACAACTCTAATGGCCATCGCCAGTCAAAACTATTCATCGACTTATCTCAAAGGTGTATAAAAGAAATTCTTGACATGAGCAAACGTACCGCAAAGTTACTTCCGGACTTCCTCACTGGACACTGCTCTCTCAGATATCATCTTAAAAACATGGGCAACAGCCAGGATGACACCTGCCGTCTCTGTCTCGAAGACATACACGGCTGAACACATTTTATGTGAATGCCCTGCCATAGCCAGATCCAGGCTAAAGACATTCAATAAAGGATTCACTAGCCCTCTTGATATCAGAAACACCTCTCGAATATTCTTAGGTTCTTACATGACCTGAGCTTAGAATGAACAACTTTACATTTGTTTAAACCTAAGAGAACAGCACTAAAGATCTTTCAGGTCGACGTGCTAGTAAAGGTGTTTTACCTATTCGCCCAATTCAATTTAAAAAAAAAAAGTACCTGGCGAGACGTTTCCAATCCAACAAGAAGAAAAACCTGACGTAAACGACAACAAGAGATTCCATAGTAGTATATAATAATATGAAAAGTGGCAAAAGACAACCTCGCCGCAACACGAAGATGTGTTTGTAAATCTGCTCTGCTGTTCGCTGCCTGGTATACAAGGTTGTTTCATCTATCGTTTGGACAGTGTGATTGGTTTGTAAGAATGTGGGTTGCATTATACCTCACAACCGAAGCTTCAAGTAGACCTCAAAGCCTGAAACCCTTTTTTTAAGCATTGGTACCATTTTGTATGCACCATTAGTTCAAAGAAGCAAAGAGAATATTTTGCTGTTAGTGGAGGTTAGGGTTTTAAATTTAAGATGTAATTTTTACAGAATCCCACATGAGTGCTTTTTATTGAAAAACACCGCATCAAATAGACCAAAAGACGAACTTCAAAGTTGTGACCACCTTTAAATTTGTGTTGACAGTTTTTCACTTTGAGTTAAGTTAATATGGTTTTCGTGATTATGTTCTGAGAATGAAGACTTTTCTGAAATGAGTTTGTGTTATGCCCTTTCCTTGTAAAATTTGCTCCGGATCTTATGAGAATACGAAAAGATAAGTATTTTTTGAGAATAAGCATTCCACTAAACAAAAAAACTATTTCGCAATGAATTCATCCATTTTAATAATTTAAATTAAGTCATAAGAAGCATGTACATATAGAATAGACTATGACTGGTCCATTTTCATATGAAGTGCAATTTCTTTCTCATGTCGCACACTACAGTTTTAAGTCTAGATTCACCGCAATTTTTTTGTTTTACAGTTCGTGACTCGTAAATAAAGCCATTGCATTCATTTGGATATTTACTTATCCTGTTTCTGTTAATATTTAGGATGTGTATGTCGTTGTCGAGCTACAAGGTTCAACCATGGCCGTTCAAGTAACCTCAACGCAAGCGCCAACCTCGCCGCTTCGACCATGCAGCCTTAGACTCCAAGACTCTCTAGAATTCGGTGTGGATCCATTGAATAAACAAGATTCCATGCTTGAATCAATTGATTCTGAATCACAGGCATTTGAATTTAGTGACTTTCATGGAAAGAATATTCGCTTGGCAGATGAACATCGTAGTGCCATGCGTACAACGTCCTTTAATCAGGCTTTGGTTTACATTGCGAAGCCACTTTGCAAAGGACACAGTATCAGTGTAAGTATAGAAATGATAAAAGTGAAGAACAGCCAAAGAAAAGACAAATTGTTGTTTTGTGTTCTTAGATTAAAATTGATTCAATCAATAACAAGTGGAAGGGTACAATTGGCGTTGGAGCTCTTGGCGTATGTCCACAATTGGCAAACGTTCAGCTACCAACATCAATTGTACTCTGTAAACGTCCCTGCTGGGTGGCCACTAATGATTATATCAATATAAATGGTAGTCGAATATCTTCTAAGTACGGCGAGGGACTGGAGAATATTCAAGCCGGAACTGTTATCACGATGTCGCTTTCTCATACTGGAGCATTAAGTAATTGAAGTTTTGTATAGTTTTTTTTAGTCATACTAAATTCCATTTTTGATTAGCAATAATGGTTGGCCAAAACAGTTTGGACGATCTGGCTGCTGGCCTGCCAAATCATGTCTATCCAGTTTTTGATTTGTACGGTAAATGTGAGAAGATATCGATTATCAATGGAGAATTTCGAAACGGAACACCTATTGTGGAGGAAGTTCTTATGGAACATGATCAACCAAATGAAGGCGAAGGAAACGTACCCCAATGTGAAAAAGCTGATCTAGAAGTTCATGAGAAAGAAACCGAGGGAGCAAGCACTTCAAACAAGTAAGAACTGTTTCCTTTATGAGAATTGTTTTGAGGGTTCAATATAATTTTTGCTTAAAGTTCTCGAACAGTGATGCAAAATTTTACCGGTAATCTGCTAATCAATCTATCGATCAAATATCGCTCCAAGGAGGGCAGAAATGATACCAGTCCAACTTCATCTTCCTGGTGAGAAAAGTGACTGCATATTCTTAAGTCTAATTTGTCTTTTTTTCTTTCTTTTTTTTTAAAGCTGCCTTCGTGAGTCCCTCCAACTACAACATAACACCAATCTTAATATTCAGAGAAGCCAAAGCACCCAACGGTTCACCACTAATCCTTCCACATCGACCGGGAGCATTGACACTAATCGCGAAGAATTGGAGCCCCCATGTGATGATGTTGTCCAACCGGTAATGACAAACTCCAAAGAGAATCTCTTAGAATACAATGACGAAAGTAACGTTGCTATTCAGCAAAATCTCCAACAGCAACAGCAACAATTCCTGGATACTAATCAGTTACCTGATGAGGCGCCGCCAATTCAACAGGAAGAAGAACCATGCGAAAACGAGGAACCTTCAGTGCCACCAACAAGCGATGTTATTCCGCCTGATATACAATTTGATTCCATCCAATCGCTGCTAAGTCTCGGCACGACAGCAGACTGTGAATATGTGAAGCTTGTGCGTGGCTTCAAGGGTTCTCTTGTCCTTCCGCATACGTTTTTCCAACAATCCAGTAGTCAGGCAACCTGTTTTTGTGAAAACTGTCATGCAGCGAAGTCGGAAAAGCTGAGTGGCTGGGTATATTTTAGGTTGAATCAGCAAACTGTTAATACCTCTGGGACAGTACAAAGCTTTGAATCGGGTGACTGGGTGCCGTTGTACTATATGACTAGGGTTGATAAAATTCGAGGCATTCTCGATTATGGCCAACCACTACCTATTGAACCTGTTCACGATACACACTCTGCTGCTCAGAAGGACGAACCTGGTACACATCTTGAGTTGCACTTTTCGCCAAATTCGCAGACAATTCAATTAAAAAACACTCATAAGTATACTGTGGCGAAGCAAAGCTATAAGATCGGCACTGCCTTTGAAGTTTATGTGAGACGTCAATCGCTTTGTGCTTCGAAAAAAAAGATTTCAGAGGAACAATCAGAGGATGATCAGCAAGAGCAGTTGCAACAACAATCGGAACCTGGTCCCTCTACAAACACACAGACGTCTGTGAGAGACATGTCGTGGTTTACGAAGGAAGCGGGAGCTTGTGTTCTTACAGGATTGATTCTCAGACTTGACCGAGTGGAGGAACAAAGTTCGGCAAGTTAAGAAATTGATAAACACCCACGAAATGGTTATTCCCGAAATCAGCAACTGTAATTTAGCTTGTAAAGCGCATTGGTTAAATATAATAAATAGACTTAATTTATATAATAGCATGTATTGTTAGCCTTTGGATTTTGGCTGAAATCTCATAGCTGGCCTTTTCCTTTTTGTGTTCAAATTATGTATGTATGTACCTACCCTCCTCACATTTTCTAATGCAAATTACCACAAAATAAAAAAAAATACTGCAAAAATTATATGATTTATGATGGTTTTTTTTTCTATGGTGTAACGTCTTTAAGAGCTTTTACCAAATAATTTTGAATCGTTTTAGCTTTTTTTAAACATATGCAGTTCTACAATTAAACAGTTGTAAAATAAAGAATTATGATTAGTTTTTGCATAATAAAAAAATTTTTTTATGGAAAGTTTATTTAAATTTTTCATGTGTTTTAGCAGCTGTAACTTCAGTATAGTATTCGCTTGCAAAAAACGAAATTGAAATTTTAAGTACTTAAAAGTTAAGAATAGACCTCCAAATCCTATGGTCTCATTGATATTCGTTGAGCCATATACCTATACCTATTTATGCAAAAAGAATGTTTTTTTTTTAAGAGTTTAAAATTTCAAAAGAAAAAGCCTATCGTCAATTGTGTTATCAAAAGATTGTTTCGTACTACTTCACTTTCAGCGATTGAAGGATTTTGCTATCGTCTTATAAATTAGTATTTTTCAAGTACATAACTAAAATGTAGATAATAGTCCTCGGAAGTTAAGGAATCCATAAAAAGGCTTTTAGTAAGCAAGTAAAATAAACAGGTATTCATTTTTAACGGATTTAAAAAGTTTTTTTGTTGTCAACATTAAGGTGACAGCTCGTGTTTTTTTTTTTAATACAGACAATGGGCGCGTTCGTCACAAGTTAGATTTTCAGATTAACTAACTATTCTCGGCCTCTGATTGGCCAGACGTTAAGTTTTTCAGTTGACAACTCATCAGCTGTTAGTTTTTACCGATTCAGTTTTTCAGTCAGGAAAAGAAGGCTGAAAATCTAGATTCAGTTTATTAAGCTGTCAGATGCGATAAGTGACATCAAAAAATTATACTCGCCAAGTGATGGTGATTTTGTTGTGCGTGATTTTTATTGAAAAAATACAATTAATTAATTCTAACTCCATTACTGATTGTTTTTTACGCTTCTGAAATGTTTTTCCCAGTAAAGTCCACAAGTTAATGAATTTTTTTGACATAAACTCATCAAAATAGTAGCAACTGTAATGTCTTGTTAGATAACCGTTCGACGCAAAACTGAATAAGTTTTTCAGTTAATCTTAAAATCTGAATTGCAACGAACGCGCCCAAAAAAAATTATTGGGAGCGTTCAATAATCGTATCTGGATATCTTTTTGTATTTGCTTACGTGTGTTTAGCAGAGTTAAAAAACTATTTCTATACCTTTTTTGGTATACCTTTCTATTCAAATGATCTGCTGATCATGTTGGTTTATTGTTTTGATGTGCATTTATTTCAATATTAGAGTGTAAAGTCTTTTAAAATGCTTGGGAAATCGAAAAAATGTAAATAATAATCGTTTAGCAAAGATATTTTGAATGTTTTTCTGTTTTAAAAGTCGAGTTTTAGTATTTCACAGCTGTTGTCTGCAGCAATCTGGAAAAAGATATCTGAATCGTTCAAAGAGGTTTCTAAGATACAGGTATCCGAGATGGGCTATCCGATAAGTTATTGAACATGCCCATTTACAATTAACAATTTGACGTAGACTAGAAATCTGGAAATTTTGGTATGTGTCGTATTACATTGTGCCGATTTACATTCAGACGGTTTGCCTGCTGCGTGTTTCGTATATTTTCTTTTGAACCCTCATCCCGACAGTCTCTCATTTTTACACTCAGACGTTTTGCGGCTGCGGGTTTTTTGACAATTCTCTTTCATTTTTTGTTCTCACCCATAGAGTCAAAATGTGAAAATAATCAAAGAAGCTCAGATGCATTATTTATAAATCCATTAAAAAATAATCTCATAAAGAGAAAAATGTCATTTGAAGTGGTAAATAATTTAATTAGATTTTGCAGCAATGATTATTGACATCATGGATATGGAAAATACATGAAAATACATGGAAAATTAAAGAAATTGTCCGACGGCATACTACTTCTTTACTCATGAACATTAGAAGATACAATAAAGCAACGACAAGAAACAAAGAAAGACAAGAAAAAGAAACGTCAAAAACCATCCAAGACAACTGGACAATCCTCAACCCAAAACTTTCTGGGTAGAGATTTTTTAAAGTATTTCTATTTCATCTGCTTTCTCTTTCGCACTTATTTCCGTCTTTGCAAAACCGTCTGAATGTAAATCGGCACATTCAGACTGTTTGCCTGCTGCGTGTTTCGTATATTTTCTTTTGAACCCTCATCCCGACAGTCTCTCATTATTACACTCAGACGTTTTGCGGCTGCGGGTTTTTGACACTTCTCTTTCATTTTTTGTTCTCACCCACAGAGTCAAAAATAATCAAAAAAGCTCAGCTTTATTATTTATAAATCCACAAAAAAAATCTCATAAAGAGCAAAATGTCATTTGAAGTGGTAAATAATTTAATTAGATTTTGCAGCAATGAAATGAACATGTTCATCTGCAACCATAATTTTTCATCTACAACCATAATGCTGGGTTTACATGCATCTGCAACTGCGGAAGAGCAGAAAAGTAAAGCGAGACGGATGAAGATTACAAAACACAAAAGTTAAAAAGAGAGACGAATAGGATTATGGTTGCAGATGAAAAATTATGGTTGCAGATGAACATGTTCATCTGCACCCATAATTTTTCATCTGTATCCTTTTCGTAAGAAAACGTGCTTCCAAGTCAGCAAAACCAAAATCGTTTGAATAATCACTCATCTAGCTTCTATATAATTGGCTTTGGTTCTTGTCCACACTACGAGCACAGCATAATTTTATGTCGATTTCCAGTGGTACACAAAAGCACTTTTAAAAGTGCTTTTTTGCTCGAAATATGTTACATTGAGGCACTAGATCACTTTTTTTTTGCCCCGAAAAAGCACTTTTACGAATCTCGATTCAGAGGCAAGATTTACACGCACTTTCACGCACACCAACACAAAACATTTGACGTTTACCAGTTTGCAGTTTGATTTTTTTGCATTTATGGTTAAAGGACTGTGAAAGAGAGATAATAAAAATAAACAATAAACTATTTTGTGAAAATGGATCGCTCAATTTTAGCTGCAATTTATCAAAATATATATAATCAGTCGTCGTCTAGTTCCGATTCTGACGAAGAGGTGTTTGATGTTCTAAAATTGCTTGGACAAAACGAAAGGCATTCTGTGAATAATTTTGTTGAAAGTGTTGTGTATAATTATTCGGATGAGGAGGTTTCTTCCTAGTGCATTTATTAATAAAGTCTCGAAAACATTCTTTCTATATAAATTGCAGAACAAAACAAAAGGGGAGGAGTTCGCTGTCAAAAATAGCACACATACAATGATAAAAAAAGAATTTTGTCTTTTCGTTTCCAGTGAGCACGAAAAAAAAGCACTTTTTTAGAGTGCTTTTGTTTTTGCAAAGGAAATCGACATTACAAACCACAGGCAACTTAACTTCAATTATTTGACATTGACATTTATGATTAGTCTTCTACTTCTTGCTGCGCTAGAGAAATTTAATTTGTGTGTGCAAAATTCAACAAAGTTACTTCTATCACAAATCGAATCGGTAACTATTTCCAAATAAATTTCGCATCCGCGAAAACCTAAATTTAATAATAAATTCTAATCAATTATATTCCCCAAAACAGCTTCCAAATCAATCGGAGAAAATATACAAAAAACCCTCTGTCTATCCATTCAATATTTTTCTCATCTGTGTGTTTTCTTTGTGTGTTCTCGCTCGCTCTCGTTTTTCGTGCACGGTGCAGTACCACTTCGTCTCCATAAATGATTATTTAAATTGGATTTTTTTTTTTGTATACATTTATTAAATTATAATTCACAAGAGTCAGGTAAGCTACACTTTTTTTTATCATTGAAAAAATATTTGACTTGCCTTTTATAGTAACGCAACAACAACGCAGAGCTTTAAATTGCAACAAAGACAAAAAAAGGTTGATTCAAGACGCAACACCAAATGTCGACACCAAGCAGCTCAGCTGTTCGTGCTCTTGCACTCGAATATAAATCGCTACAAGAGGAACCAGTCGAGGGATTTCGTGTTAAATTGTGCAATGAAGACAATCTATTTGAATGGGAAGTAGCAATTTTTGGTCCACCAGATACACTTTATCAAGGTGGCTATTTCAAGGCACACATGAAATTCCCTCCAGATTATCCATATTCGCCGCCGTCCATACGGTTCTTAACTAAAGTATGGCATCCAAATGTATACGAAAATGGAGATTTGTGTATTTCGATTCTTCATCCACCGGTCGATGATCCACAGAGTGGAGAACTCCCATGCGAAAGATGGAATCCAACACAGAATGTGCGAACAATCTTGCTATCGGTTATTTCATTGCTTAATGAACCGAATACATATTCGCCAGCCAATGTTGATGCATCGGTTATGTACAGAAGATGGAGGGATTCTCAGGTAAGCTATAATTGTGTAGGTGTTTATAACAAAATTCTAGGAATTACATGTAACACTATTACATGTTACCCCCCTTTGAGAAAATAATCTGTCATGGAGGTAAATTTCTGTTCTGGTAACGTCTGTGGGAGAAGAATCAGTAAAAGGTTACTCCTTTCAACTAGTATTTCAGTCATTTCAGTTTTGCATTAAGATTATGAGACACGATACGGGGTGATAGAGGGGAATGGAACAAAGTCCTTGTTTATTGTTTCCCCCCAACCTTCAGCTGCGTCGATATTAGCCCAAAGAGTGGAGAATATTTAGATTTCTTGTTTTTTTCTTTTCTAAAAATTACTTTGCTCACGACCGTAGTTGACATTTCATATGAAAAGCGTTTATATTATAAGATTGAAGCACAACCCTATTCAGTTCGATTGTTCTTAACTTGTTGTATGCAAACAAGTGGGGTACATAAGACGAAATATTAGAATGCGCTTTCAATCATGGGGTGTGATTAAATGCAAAATTTGTTGCCTAGCAGATGTAAAGTAAAGAAATACTCAGACCCCCACCATGAATGAAGGAGTCATGTAATTCCTTAAGCTATTCTTTTGAGAAATTGCGTTAAAAATCGAGTCTCAGTAAGGTGCAAATGTATCGCCGCATTGGCGATACATTTTTAAGAAATTTGCAAGAAAACTTACAAAAGTTGGGCCTGTTTTTGACGTGGTAATAAAGGGGGCAACAAAAGTTCGTGCATGATTCGGCTTCACGTTTATTTTTTAAAAGAATTTCTTTCAATTGATATGAAAGGCTGATAGATTGATTTGATTTGTAAAAGCCAAGGGGGGTTCTAAGCGTGAAACATATTTTTTCTTTCTTCCTTTCCTGGCCATTAACAGCTTTGACTCATATAAATCCCCTGGAACTGATTTTATAATTCCAACCGAACTTCCAAAAGCCGCGGATATTATTATCCCTGTCCTTGAAGTAATTCTCATCGGCTTTACCACCTTGAACTATATCCCCACTTTATACCTAAGGCTGGGAAATCATCCCACGTAAACCCAAAAGATCTCCGACCAATAAGCCTATCATCTTTCCTTCTTAAAACTTTAGAACGACTGATTGATATCCACCTGCGTATAGCTATAGATCCTAAACTGTTATCTACAGCACAACACGCCTACTGTAAGGGAAAATCTGTAGAAACGGCCCTACACACCCTGGTTCGTACTACAGAATATTCCCTCCATCACAAAGAATTCACTCTGGCAGCTTTCCTCGACATAAAGGGTGCCTTCAATAACATCAGCAACTCTGCAATTCCAAAGGCACTGACGAAGCTCAAAGTAGAAAGTTCCATAGTAGGGTTGTTAAATCTAATGCTAAAAAGCAGGAGGATCAACTCAACTTCTCTGCAAAGAGATCTGTCAGTAAAGGAACACCGCAAGGCGGAGTCCTATCCCCTCTTCTATGGAATCTAGTCGTCAACGAACTTCTAGTTGATTTAGAAGCTGAAGGATTCAAAGTGATTGCATATGCAGATGACGTCTCCATTGCGGTATCTGGTAAACATGCTCACGTCCTTACGGATCTGATGCAAACCGCTCTAAATAAAATAGGCGGGAAAATGTGATCTAGGGGTCAACCCTCAGAAAACTGAACTCGTTCTCTTCACCAGGAAATACAAAATTCCTCAACTAACAACTCCATCAATAAATGGAAACCCACTTCAACTCTCCAGCGAAGCTAGATATCAAAAAGCTGAACTGGAAAGCCAATATACAAGAAAGAATCACGAAATCCACCGTAGCATTATTTTTCTGTAAAAAAGCCATTGGTAATAAATGGGGTTTCTCCCACCCAATCACCCACTGGCTCTACACCGCGGTCATCAGACCAATACTCACATACGGAGTGGTGGTATGGTGGACCGCTCTTGATAAAAGGTCCTACTGCGACAATCTAAGCAAGGTGCAACGAACAGCCTGTTTGTGTATAAGCGGAGCACTGAGATCAACTCTCTCAGCTGCCCTAAATACACTCCTTAACCTCACACCACAAGATATCTTCAGCAAACTAATTGCCGCCAGTACAGCCATTCGTATGAGAGCTATCTCACAATGGACCGTTAGTAACATCGGCCACGCTACAATCCTAAATTTATTCGGATCAATCCCTTGTCACTCCGACTACACCATCCCCCAATTGGTTTTTGATAATAAGTTCCAAGTCTCAATCCCACCGAGAACGACCTGGGAAGACGAAGAATTTTTGAGAGATGATTCAATTCATTTGTATACAGATGGTTCAAAAGCCGAAGAAGGGGTAGGCTGCGGGGTGTACTTAAACCGACTTAAAGTAAGTCTCTCGTTTCGCCTTCCAAACCATTGTAGCGTGTTCCAAGCGGGTATTTTGGCGATCAATGAGGTCCTATCATGGCTTAAAGAAAACGTGATATCCTCAACGAATATCTGGATTTTCTCAGACAGCCAAGCAGCCCTCAAATCACTCGGCGCTGTTTCCACGAACTCACTAACTGCCCTTAACTGTCGCCTATCCCTTGAGGAGATGGCTGAACAGTGCAATATCCACCTTATTTGGGTGCCGGGGCACGAAGATATCGTGGGTAACTGCAAAGCCGATGAACTCGCCAGGAAAGGAACCGTTCTACCGATCTCAACCAGCAGGTTGAATATTGGTATACCAATCGCTACATGTAAACTTATGCTAAAGCAAGAGGCAATGGATAGAACAAATCATAGGTGGAACAATATCACCACGTGCGTGGCAACAAAACGGATATGGCCAGGACTAGATCCAAAACGCACAAGACATTTGTTATCCATAACCAGATTGCACGTTAGCCCCGTAATCAATGTCATCACCGGACATTGTCTGATAGGAAGACACGCTATAAGACTTGGCGTTTCCTCTAATGACTTCTGCAGAAGTTGCTTAGATGAGAAGGAGGAGGAGACAGTCCCACACCTTCTCTGCTCATGTCCTGCACTCTCCTTTAAAAGAAAACGGCATCTAGGAAAATATGTTCTTGATGATCCAAGCGATCTGGTGAACACAGATCCCCTACATCTCCTTCGCTTTATTTAAAGCTTTAAATGGTTTTATTAAGTGAGGTACTCCCTCGCAAAATTTTTATGGTATCACAATGGACCTAATATTGGTCTAAGTGTGTCAGTTGTATTCCTGACAGCCATTTTAACCTAACCTAACCTGCTTTCCTGGATTGCCTTTTTTATGTTCGGTTCTCATGAACTATGTTGGATTTGATTTCAAGTTTCAATTCTGTTTGAGGAGTATTGGAAAGGGAGGTATTTTCGGTGGGGACGATAATGTTGTGATTGACACAAGACTCATTCTAGTATACTGGATGTATGTCTAATAATAGTAATTGTAATTGTATTGATTTATTTGGCTCCAAAGTTCCAAATAAATACTAAGGTGGTCAACATTACGTTTAAGAAACAACGTTACAGAATAAATATCGATTACTATAGCGTGTGCCGATCGCGTAGCCTTTAAGTACGCGAGAATCCCAACATCTTGCGATGTAAACACAGGAGAGGATGGAAAGCCATAAGGAAGTTATAAAAAGCTTTCGTTTTCTCGCAGCAAACACCGAGAATTCAAACTAGGGCTTGTTCAACTGCCAAAATGGAAGCATACAGGCTTCGGAAGTAGACTTAACCATCCCCGAAGCTTGTAGGGCACGTATTGAGCGGCAAAGCTGCAAAATAAGAACAAATTTAAAAGCTAAGCAACATCGTTCTGCCATTGAGCTTTCAATTTTGCACTAATTTTGCCACTCTGTTTCTTTGCCGCTCAGTACGTGGCCGTGTGTTTACTTTGCACGAAGGAAGAATGACATGCTTTGGCTCAGGAGGAAGATAAATACTAAAAACAACATCAAAATGATGACGATGCTTTAGCTGGACTTAAGTGTGCAACTTCAATCAAAGAGTTAAAAAATCAACATCAGAAATCACGAGCCATCCTATGGTATACACCTACAGCCGATGCACAACATCTGAAACAACTACTTCAACCAGTTGCTGTAGTGGTAATGCTCGCCAGGATTCCTACAAAAACCCACTAGCAACAGTCAATGTGTACATGTGAATAAAAACCAAGTATTATAATTGTCCGGCCTCCAGTCTAAGGAAAATCCTACTAGCCACCACAATCAAAAAAAAGAAAATTGCAGCTGGACCCAAAAATCTGCAAGTGAGCTTTTTCAAACATCCTAGAGATAATCTTGTTAGGAACGTACTGGCCAACACAGTTGTAAAACATAATTCAAGTTCTAAAAAATCGACACATTCAGGGCTATCGTGAATCGCATTTCCCAAGAAATTTTTCCCTTATTCGAAAAAGAGGTATCGTCAACTAATTTCGGAATTAGGGAAAAATTCCGCGAGAAATGTTTTACCTATCATGAACTATTTTTTTATGGGAATTTTTCTTCTCTTTCTCGTGGAATATTCCCTCACAGATTTGCAAGGGGAATCACAAAAGTTATCAACAAAGTAAGTTATTTCTAGAAAAAATAAATAAATAATTAAAGATAGCTATTAAAACTAACTAAAATGGTTGGTTTTTATGGTCTATTTTTCAAATTCCAAGCACATCGAACATTTAATTTCCTTAATGAAAAAAAAAACCAGGACATTGCAAATGGCTTTGTCACAAATAAAAGCAAGGATGATGTCCAAAAATGTTGGAAACAGCTTGAGCAAAACCTCAACTGCATTGGGCCCCTTATGAAATCAATTGCCGAGTGGAAAAAAGTTACAGTTAAGCGGTTTCAATGATGTTATTGATTGAATAGCTATTTCAACATACAGTGCTTGTGGTAACTTCAAAAGATCTGAATGATTTCTTAAACCACGTAGTATGGCTCTCGACTCATTTCGCCTTCTTTGTTTTTCTTCTTCTGATAACAATAACACTGATAATCTTTGCATTTTTACTAACTGAAACTTTTTATACAAACCTAACTTCTTTGTTTTCTCATTTTTATGTTGGTAAAACTTGTTCCCAAAGAAAAGCATTCCACGAGGAATTCCCGATAGGAGGAATGTATTCTCGAGAATAGTAAAATTCCGCGGGAGAAATATTTCCCAAGGAATTCCCGATAGAGCTGATTACCTATTGGTCTGTGTTTCCAATTTAAACAAGGGGCTTGAGTTTGGATAATGCCTGTAGTCCCGCTGTATTGATGCCAACGAAGAGGGTTCTTTGTACCTTAAACATACTTTAACGTTGATCCATAGGCTAGTTTAATTCACACATTTATAGTGGAGTGTCTTCTAATGATGACATTTTGAAAGCCGTTCTTTTCTTCTGCGGGTTGACCCCTAGGGTAGGTTAACCATGGAAAAGGCATATTCTATGTAATTGCTTGTAGTGCTAATGTTTTGTTAAAATGTTGTAAGTGTTAAAATTTTAATTTGTACATATGCTACATCTGGCTTTATATGTCTGTTTTTACGAAACAAATTCTGGGGATTATTGAATGATTCTACAAGTCTATCTCAGTATGTGCTGAAGGCTGTCTGATTTCGAAAATGTATGAAGTTATAGCTTAATTGTTGGAAAATATGCGCGGGAAGGTTGACGCACCCACAATATGCGTGGAGCCTCAGGGCCTAGCTTTCTATCAAATATCACTGTGAAAAAACAATTAGGTGTTTTTGGTATTAGAACATTTAACTTTCTCGTAGACAGGTAGAAATTCCACCATTGCAACCCGACCACTTTTTGCGAGAGAAGAAAAAGATAATAAATTTTAATACATGGGGAAAAGAAAAAGTAGAACTTTCAAAATACATTTCAAAAACATTTTCAAAAACCACTCAAAATAATTTTCAGGGTAAGGACAACGAGTACCCAAACATCATCAGGAAGCAAGCTCTTGCTGCGAATGCTGAGGCCAGGAAGGAGGGTATCACTGTGCCCACGACACTCGAAGATTACTGCCTCAAACCTGTCAAAAAGAATCCCCAAGAGCCAATGTTGGATATGACAAATTTCTACGATGATGACTTCGATTTAGAAACCGAAGATGATCAGCAAACAGACGATGAGGACGACGATGACGACGATGGTGAAGAGTCAGACTACGCCGATGGTGATGACAGCGGCAAAGGTGAGACATCATAATCGCCCACTGTACTGACTTCTAGAGGTAATGCTTATGCGAATTATCAAGAGAAGGGGACAACAGAAATATTCTAGTTATATGTGTTTTTAAGTGCGTGTGTAAGCATCATTTTGAACAAAAAAAAAATGTTAAGAAATTAAGTAAAGTAACCGTTCATCCCCTCTCTCTCTCTCGATGAAATATTTTCGCGATTCTTGTCTATCTCTATCCTTCAATTTCATTCTCTCTATATTTCAATGAAAAAATAAAATAAAAAATAAGAAAAATTAAAAAAAAAAAATAATTATAAGAAGAGGAAACAAACTCATACAAGCTTTTATTTATTTATGTTTTTAAAGAAAAAGTAAGAAGAAAAAAAAACAGTAAAACGAAAGGAAAAAAATTGTTAGACGTTTATGTGCTCTGATTTATAGTTTATTAGAAGTTGATGCTAACCTTCTGAAGGGACGGGTCAAATTTTGTCATAGTAATGTTCATATTTCACATTTTAGGGGCAACATAAAGCCTGCAATACATCTATACAAGTTTCCCTTGAAAATAAAAACAAAAAAGAACAAAGCAAACAAAATGCAAATATCATTATTAATTTTAATTGATTTTAATGTAACGTAGATTACTCTATTTTAATGATTTTTTTTTCTCCAGAAATAATGTAAATTTGAATTTAAAAAAAAATTGTATAAAAAACACCCAACAAAATGTTTCTGTTTTCTTAGGAACTTCGTTTTCTCTTTGGTTGCATCATATCATGTTGACTTGTCGGGGAGAGTTGAATGAAGTTGTGCAAATCAAAGTGAAAGTCGTCTAAAGTTCGTGTTTTAAAAATCGTCGTTACTGAGCCTGAATTGCTCTACTTCCACTCATTTTGACTTATATCACATTTATATTTAATTCAATACTTACAACTAGCATTTTCCCGAGACAGTGTGTGACGTGTTTTTAGTTTTCCAGCCGAGGTATCGCTCACGGCTAGCCAAGGTCAGGTGAAGAAAAACACTAAACTTCACAAAGGTCAAAGAAATTCTCTTTTATTTGAACTTATAACACTATGATTACAATTAACAATTCAGATATATAAACTCTCCGGGGTTACGGGTAGCAGGCGCTTCTGGGTACGTCTTGTGCTCTTCGATACGGCGGTGATTCCGGTTAGGTTCGGCGGTCTGAGTCTTCCTCTCTAACTTCACAATGTCTGAGGGAGAGAAGCTATTAATAATTGCTCAATTAGTGTAGTTTACTGCCAGTATTGGCAGGATCCCGCGTGACCTTCACCCTATAGGTAGTCACAGGCAAGGCGGTGCGCGTAGGCGTCGGAAGACCCTAGCAGGTGAAACAGCGAGCGTCCGAAGACCTCGGTAGGTGAAACAGCGAGCGTCCGAAGACCTCGGTAGGTGAAACAGCGAGCGTCCGAAGACCTCGGTAGGTGAAACTGCGAGCGTCCGAAGACCTCGGTAGGTGAAACAGCGAGCGTCCGAAGACCTCGGTAGGTGAAACAGCGAGCGTCCGAAGACCTCGGTAGGTGAAACAGCGAGCGTCCGAAGACCTCGGTAGGTGAAACAGCGAGCGTCCGAAGACCTCGGTAGGTGAAACAGCGAGCGTCCGAAGACCTCGGTAGGTGAAACAGCGAGCGTCCGAAGACCTCGGTAGGTGAAACAGCGAGCGTCCGAAGACCTCGGTAGGTGAAACAGCGAGCGTCCGAAGACCTCGGTAGGTGAAACTGCGAGCGTCCGAAGACCCCGGTAGGTGAAACAGCGAGCGTCCGAAGACCTCGGTAGGTGAAACACAAGCACGTCCGAAGACCTCGGTACAGCTGTAGCTGTGGGATCCCAAGTATTATTCTTTGCCCCTGGTGGCACAATACTTAATAAATATAATTAGTCAAAAAGAACTTACTATCATACAACATACACCATTTATACCTTACTCGGTTTCCTGGATTCCTCTTGGTCGCTTTCCTGGTTACTTTAGGAGATGTGTGTCTCTTGGCAGACACCGGCAAACTGTGTCTTTCCTTGCACTGAGCCGCTCTATTTATACCCGCAGCTCAGTGTGGTGCCGTGTGCACATCCCATATACTTTAATGGGATATCCCCCACTCCCATATAATCTTCCCGATTACACCTGGTATACTCATATGCCTGCTTATACGACATTCATTATGAAAATAAATACACCTCGCATATCCATATGCTTGCCATTGAGACTTGTTAATAAAATAATAATAACTCACCATCGAGCTCTGTCGACCGTCGTCGCATGCACTGCTTGTGCATGGGGAGTTGGTTGTTGGGTGGTATTTCCACCTACCCAATAACTTAATATCTACCATCGATGTTGGCACGGTTAGCTTTCTACCTCTGTGGCAAACTTGCGTACTTTTACCACCAGGTACCATGTCTTGGCTAAAGCTTAATTTATGGTAGTTGTCTTGGGTGTTGTCTCGGGTGAACTTTTCTTCTCTTCCGTTTGGCGCTAGATGGCGGCTCTCTATTCTTAGCTTTAGTTAAATGAAAAGCATGTGACGAGGTATATTTCTGTCTTTGAAATTTGCCTCGTTACATACTCCCCCTTCTTCGGAGACGAGGACCTCCTCGTCTGATCCTCGGTTTACTGGCAAAACTTCGTGAATTTCCCGTTTAAAGAAATGTAGACTAGTAATTCGTTTTACTGGTTTATTTTGTACTTTTTATTTTTATTATTATTTTTTTTATAAACGATTTAACAAAACATAACAAAAAAGAAAGAAAAAGCCTACTTGGCAAAAAAACAAAGTTAAAAAAAGGAATCACTTATGGGGTAAAGATGATCTTCTTTGACAATCCCGTAGGGCGATGTACGAGGATCGCCTCCCCACGCTTCACCACTCGGCAGTCGATGGTACCGGTCCGGTGTTTGAACACTAACCTCTGGCGGCGTCTAAAAGGTTGATACTGTGCGTGTCCGTGTATGTCGAACCCTATGAATGGGTCCACCGTCTCCTTTCGTTGGCGCTCTGGCCCGTGAGTGGGGCCCTCTCCGTCCTTGGATGCGGCGCAAGCCGATTGTGTGGTTGGCTGACTTTGTAGATGGGCAGGCGGCAATTCAAATACCGCGGTTACGAGTCGTCCTTTTATGCCTGGTCCGGTGGTTACTGCACTGGGCCTGATTACTTGGGGCTGCCCCATTCTTTGAAGGTCGGAAACGGGAACTTTTGTGGTGGGGGCCTTCTGGGTTGGTATTATCGGGTTATTTCGGTTCGTAGTCTCGTTGGATGTCACGGCTGGGCCATTCACCTTGGCTGGCCGGGCGGTCGGCATTCGGCTGGTTAATTTGTTTAGAGACTTGGCTGGTAGGATGGTCGGCATATGACTAGCGGTTTTGTTGTTCACTCTGGCTGGTGAGTCGTGGTTTGGAGAAATAGTTGTAGCGGTAACGGTGACTGGTTTACTGGTAACGGTCGGTGTTCGGCTGGTGGTGGCCTTCCTATTGGCGGCGGCGGCGGTGGTTTGCTTGGTACTGGGTTTCACGGTGGTATTCTGGCTGGTACTGGCAAGGGGTGTGCTGGACCTGACGGTAGTTCGGCTGGCTACGGTGCATGGAACTCGGGCTACTCGTCTTTTAAGGTCACTCCCTGTAGTCAGGATCTTGGTTGGCTTGGGCTGCGTGTTATTGGTTGTACGCAGCTTCAATGACGAAATAGCGGTACACACTGAGCAAGTTACCCTACTAGACATAGTCTGTGGCGTTTGCCAATGCTGGGCGGGATCCACTTCTCCTTCCACTCCGGTCTGTAGCATCTGATTGCTGGGACTGATTAACGACGACGGTCTTAGATATGGCCTTTGAAATTCGGGATACTGAGCGGGGTCGAGTTCCACTTGTCTGGAACGTCGTCCCTTCCAATCGTTCACGGGGCTACACCGAATCAATAGCTCACTCGGGTTAAGTGGTAGAGGGTCTCTTGGCTTCGTTGGTACCGGCGGCAGCGGCGGTGTACGTGATGCGGTAGACTTATCGTATCTGAAACGCTGGTATTTGGGTCTACGGGACTGGCCGTACATGACTGCAACCCTATGCGGAGGATCTTGCTGTCGGGGCTCCTCCTGCTGGCTGGACATGATTGCAGCTCGGTGCGGATGACAACTGCAGTCTTTTGTCAGCCGTCCGTCCTCTCCGCAATACGAGCAAAAGAGACGGAACGGCCTTCGACAGTTACTCTTATTGTGCCCTCGCTGCTTGCAATTCCAGCAGTGAGTATCTCTATCGTATTGACCGAAGTGAGGTGGCGGTTGCGGCGGATCAGGACGGTTAAAATTCGGTCGCGGTGGCGGCAATACAGCTCGGCGGTCGGTTACTGGTCGGTCAGGAAAAGTAAAACGGTTTGGCGTAGGAGCGGCACGGGGCGGTAATTGGCAAGAGGTGTGGTCTTCCCTACGTATGTATTCATACTCCTCGGCCAGCTTCATAAGTTCATCCAAGGTAGCAAAATCACGTCTTTTGATATATAGATGATATTCCGGTCGCAAACTATCGTAAAGGCGGTCGATGCTATCCTCGATGCTTATACGCGGGTGTCTGTATATCAGGTACTGGGTGGCCTGTATGAAATCCTTAGCCTTTTCGCGTGGCCCTTGCTTTTTCCGCAATATTTCCTCCTCTAATTTGCAGAGGTACCTAGCTGGCAAATAATGGTCTAGGAAAGCGGTGCGGAACTGCGTCCAGGATTTCATACGATCTTTGTTTATGCGGAACCACTCTAGGGCGGTGCCGCGTAGTATTTCCGGTAAGGCCTTGATAATATCGTCAGGGCGTATGTCATAGCATGCGGTTAATTCTTCGAGCCGGTCCATAAATTCGATCGCGTTCCCTGATGAGTCGAACCTTAATCCCCATTTGCGGACATTATTCATCAGCTCAGCCTCGTAGCTGAGGATGAACCGACCGGTTGGGCGGAGAGCTGGCCTGGCGGCCGTTGGTCCGACAGGGGGTGGGGTAGCGACTGCATTGGGGAGCACGGCCCTTGACGACGCCGAGTGCGTTGCCAGGTCGTCTTCGGTGGACGGTGTGGCGGTAGTTGGTACATAGGACGGTACCTGGAAGGAGATCTCGGTGTACATCGGTGACTTTGGTTCGGTTTCGATTTCTTGGGTTGGTACAGGTTTGTACTCCCGCTCCGTTACGGCTTTCTCCAAATCCGCGCACAGATCTTGCGTGGATTTCCGGAGTCTAGCTTGTTTGATGTGACTGCTGAATCGGGCTCGTAGCGTAGCTAAAGTGCCTTCAGCGTCGAGCCCTAACTGACTCATACGTGTCACCAGTTCTGGCTTGCTGAGCAAGTATATTGCCCCTATACTGGCGAACACGTCGAAGCCTTCTTCGGAGTCTGTCATGTCTGGATTTTTTTTGTTTCTAGCTTGTTTTTATAGTTCTAAGAGAATTTCTTTTACAACGGTGGACCTTAATAGTCCCTGCTCGGGCGCCAAATTGTGACGTGTTTTTAGTTTTCCAGCCGAGGTATCGCTCACGGCTAGCCAAGGTCAGGTGAAGAAAAACACTAAACTTCACAAAGGTCAAAGAAATTCTCTTTTATTTGAACTTATAACACTATGATTACAATTAACAATTCAGATATATAAACTCTCCGGGGTTACGGGTAGCAGGCGCTTCTGGGTACGTCTTGTGCTCTTCGATACGGCGGTGATTCCGGTTAGGTTCGGCGGTCTGAGTCTTCCTCTCTAACTTCACAATGTCTGAGGGAGAGAAGCTATTAATAATTGCTCAATTAGTGTAGTTTACTGCCAGTATTGGCAGGATCCCGCGTGACCTTCACCCTATAGGTAGTCACAGGCAAGGCGGTGCGCGTAGGCGTCGGAAGACCCTAGCAGGTGAAACAGCGAGCGTCCGAAGACCTCGGTAGGTGAAACTGCGAGCGTCCGAAGACCTCGGTAGGTGAAACAGCGAGCGTCCGAAGACCTCGGTAGGTGAAACAGCGAGCGTCCGAAGACCTCGGTAGGTGAAACAGCGAGCGTCCGAAGACCTCGGTAGGTGAAACAGCGAGCGTCCGAAGACCTCGGTAGGTGAAACTGCGAGCGTCCGAAGACCCCGGTAGGTGAAACAGCGAGCGTCCGAAGACCTCGGTAGGTGAAACACAAGCACGTCCGAAGACCTCGGTACAGCTGTAGCTGTGGGATCCCAAGTATTATTCTTTGCCCCTGGTGGCACAATACTTAATAAATATAATTAGTCAAAAAGAACTTACTATCATACAACATACACCATTTATACCTTACTCGGTTTCCTGGATTCCTCTTGGTCGCTTTCCTGGTTACTTTAGGAGATGTGTGTCTCTTGGCAGACACCGGCAAACTGTGTCTTTCCTTGCACTGAGCCGCTCTATTTATACCCGCAGCTCAGTGTGGTGCCGTGTGCACATCCCATATACTTTAATGGGATATCCCCCACTCCCATATAATCTTCCCGATTACACCTGGTATACTCATATGCCTGCTTATACGACATTCATTATGAAAATAAATACACCTCGCATATCCATATGCTTGCCATTGAGACTTGTTAATAAAATAATAATAACTCACCATCGAGCTCTGTCGACCGTCGTCGCATGCACTGCTTGTGCATGGGGAGTTGGTTGTTGGGTGGTATTTCCACCTACCCAATAACTTAATATCTACCATCGATGTTGGCACGGTTAGCTTTCTACCTCTGTGGCAAACTTGCGTACTTTTACCACCAGGTACCATGTCTTGGCTAAAGCTTAATTTATGGTAGTTGTCTTGGGTGTTGTCTCGGGTGAACTTTTCTTCTCTTCCGTTTGGCGCTAGATGGCGGCTCTCTATTCTTAGCTTTAGTTAAATGAAAAGCATGTGACGAGGTATATTTCTGTCTTTGAAATTTGCCTCGTTACAAGTGGAAGCTAGCCAGGATAGTTCCAGTACCTAAAAATTCAAATGGAACAGATTTTCGTCCAATTTCAATATTACCCTTTTTAGGTAAGGTCTTTGAAAGAATAATGCAAAGACAAATAAATACTTATCTTAACAGATCTAATATCCTTACACCTTTTCAATCTGGCTTTCGTCCAAAACATAGCTGTATCACAGCCCTTTTGAATGCGACTGAAGATATAAGGCAAGCAATTGATGATGACAAGGTGAATTTCTTGGTCTTGCTAGATTTTTCGAAAGCTTTCGACACAATTGATCACACAAATCTCATTTGTAAGCTTCTACAACAATTCAATTTTTCATTATCTGCAGCAAATCTAGTCTCATCTTATTTAAGTGAACGAAAACAGGCTGTATCTTTTGCTGATAAACTCTCGACTTTTTTGCCTGTCTCAAAAGGTGTTCCTCAAGGATCGATTTTGGGCCCGATTTTGTTCTCTCTCTATGTAAATGAATTACCATCCATCCTTAACTACACACTAATACATATGTATGCTGACGATGTCCAACTGTATTTGAGCATCCCGCTTGGTCTCATTGAAAACTGCGTCCACAATATTAATCAAGATCTCCAAAACATACATATTTGGTCCCAGCAAAATGGCCTGTACTTAAATCCTTCAAAGACCAAATGCTTAGTTATTTCTAAAAAACCGCTTGATCTCTCGTATTTTCCCCGCTTATCTCTCAATAATACAGTCATTGAGTTTGCAGAAACAGCCAAGAATCTGGGAGTGATCTTTAACAGGTCCTTAACCTGGGAAAATCATATAAATTCAATTGTTGGTAAAGTCTACGGATCCCTTCGTGTCCTTCAGGAATCTCAATATCTTACTCCTATAAAAACTCGAATTATGTTGGCAAAAACTCTGATAATGCCTATTCTTATGTTCGGTTGTGAAATTTATTGTAATTGTGATTCCGTGAGTAGAAGAAAACTTACAGTCGCCTTTAACAGCATTATTAGATACATTTATGGTCTTAAGAGATATGACCACATCTCTGGCTATGTCCGAACTTTATACAACATGCAGTTTGTACAGGTTATTCAATATAGAACACTCCTTTTATTCTTCAGAATCAAACAGACACATCAACCTCAGTACCTGTTTTTTCGACTTCAATTTCCTACCTCTAACAGATTAAACCAATTTATTACCCCGCGACACACCTGCCAAACATCAGAACGACAGTTTTTTGTCAACGCCGTACGCCTCTGGAATTCTCTGCCAAATGATATAAGAAGAATTGTTGATGCTCACACTTTTCAACAAAAACTATCACTTTACTTATCATCTCTTCAGTAACTACTTTTACCTTTAATAAAAAACCTTAAAATTTATAAAATTAATAAATTAAAGAAGCAATTAAATAGATTGTTAACTACTCAGTTTTCCATTCTCCCATTACAATTTTGAATTTTGTTTGCTTACTGTAAAATATTTTATTAATTTCTCGCTATGCTACTTATTATTTTCATAATGTTAGCTTTTATACCTAAACTGAACTTTATAAAGCTATCACAACTTATATAAGATATTGTATCTTAATGTGAATAGCAAATCTAATCTAATTGCTTTAACTTGAAAGTAAATTGTAATCTCGTTATGGAGTCTTCAGTTTCTAGTAGGATATTTTGTAAATAATCAGCCTTATCGGGAATTCCTTGGGAAATATTTTTCCCAAAAAATGTTTCCCCTCCCGGGAACAAGTTCCTACTGTCGGGAATTCCCCACGGATTTTTTTCCCATGGGAACAAGTTTTTTGCTAGGAAAAACAAATAGTCCGGGATCCCTGGTCCAATTTTTTTTGTGACTACTATCAAGCTAATTTTCCCTGAGTGGCTTTATTTTGTTGAGACGCCCAACAATTTTCTAACGAAAACTTTCGACTGTGGTAGCTAACAGAGGTAGAAAGGGTGAAATATGTCGATTTCATGATACTAAAAAATTTATTAATAACAGTTTCTTTCTTAGTTAAGCTTCAAGATAATTATCTGAATTACGTAAAAAAATATTTGTCCTACAAATTGTATGGTTTGATCTTAAGAGTCCCCTTCCTCAAACATGTATCGATTACGAGGTCAAAAAAAGTGATTACTAACAAGCTGATTTTTTCGTTTTTACTTATTTAATATTTATATAATCTAACAGTCGGATTGTCCTACAAATTCCGTGGTACGTTTTTTCAGACCTACGCCCAAAAGTAGTAGTACATATGCATGATGTAAAAAATAACGCGCTACGCTATAGCGGTGCTCAAATTGAATATATATGTATAGTGTCCGACCGAAGGTCGATTTCTAGCCGAAGCCGAAGGCGATTATTCGGCTTGACACTTACCTTCGGCCGAAGCCGAAGCTTCAATAACTTGAAGAATTTTTGACTAAAAATGATTTTTTTTAATTAACTTTTCAAAAATAATAACAGATCAACTAGTAACAATATCCATATTTTATTGAAATTAAGTAAAAAAAAAGGAACAAATAACTCATAAATAGCAAAAAAGAAAAAGTAATTCAATAGAAAAAATAAAAAACATTTATGAAATCAATAATCAAAATTGAAAAGTCTGATGTTGTAAGCTAAAAATAGTAACTTCTCAACATTTTCCCCAATTAAATTGGATCGCCTGTCCGCATAGATCTGTCCCGCAGTACTAAACAGTTGTTCACTAGGAACACTAGTGGGAGGAGAAGATAAATATTTTACAGCAATTGGCCGTAGAGAAACGTATGGGCTAGAAGACCAATAGTCATATATATCAGCATTCCTTAAAGCAAAGGTTCTCTCAGGAAACATTAGATGTTCTTCAAATGGAGGATGATCATGTCGAAAATTCAAATCAGTTTCACTCTCCAAAAATTGTTTATCGTGTGATTCCCATAAGTCATCATTTTTCGATCTTGACATTGAACAAGATGGCTTAGGTTCATCATCATCTACAGTCATAGGAATTGGAAATGTTTGATTTGACTCATTCTGTTTTAATAATGCCAATATTTCCATCTTCGTTTTTTCTGTTTCATTGATGGTCAAATACTTAAGATTTGAAACGGGGATCCATAAGAGTGGCAATCAATAAATGCTGGGTATTTTTCGAATTAGAAAATCTTCTGTTAACAGACTCGCACAACTGGCTTTTTAGTAATTTTAAATTTTCGGGTTCTTCTTCTTTTAACGATAGTTTCGAATTTAGCATGACTATCAGTGGAATAACTATGGATACTGATGAAGAGTCGCTTGAAATATCAAGTGTAGCTTGATAAAAGCACTTCAGTGCTGATATATAACAGCTTATTTGTACCCATTCTTCTGCAGTTGGTACTTCTATGCCACCGCGTTCTGCCATGTACAAATTGACAGCAGTTTTTTGTTCAGTGAGTCTTTCCAACATTGCGCCTACCAAGTACCAACATGCACGACAACCAAAAACTAAACCTTCGGCTTCTGCCAAAACTTCGGCGGATTTTGGCCGAAGCCGAAGGTTTAGCCGATTGTAGCTTTTTTAGCCGAATGTGGCCGAAGCCGGTCGGACACTATATATGTATTTGAAATTCATGAAATAAAATATCAATTTATTTTTCAAGCGTGACAAAAAAAATTTTGACCTTTTGATAGATTCCACTTAACAATAAGTTTAGAAAATTAATGAACGTCGACTTAAACTAAGACAAAAAACGAACAAAAATTTGTTCCGCTTCTGTCTCTGCTAGTGTCCGACCGAAGCTTCAGCTTCGGCCACATTCGGCTAAGAATACTGCAGTCGGCTAAATTAAAAAAAAATCGGCCGAAGTTTTGCTTGAAGCTTCGGCCGATGGTTGATGATAAGCCGATTAATCGGCTTCGGCTAGAAATTGACCTTTGATCGGACACTAGTCTTTTGTATTTTTCTACATCAACTGAGTCACACCGTTACGAGTGCGCAGAGCATTATTTACTCCATATTAGGTATCCCACGTTTGTGTCGATCATAAGCGTGTAAAAATTTATCATTTGACCACGTTTTTTTTTGTCTCGCGAAATAATTTCAACATTTTTTTTTTGTGCTGCGAAATAATTATGGAGTGTTTTTTGTGTAATTTGCTTCGTAAAAAACCTAGGATATGATCCTTCCAGTTTGCCACCAACAAAACAAAAATTGTTGCAACAAATTAAAAGAACTGTATTTATCTGCAATGTATGGTGTAATGCACACATGCGGTGCCCCACGGAAAAATTGCCAGAAAATTTTGGATGGACAATAATTGATGGCAAATATGAATATTATTGGTTTGATGGTCCCCAAAGTCCATCTTTTGAAGAAATATCTTCCGACATTCAAGGTACCCTATTTATACAATTGTTATTTTATGATTGATTATTCATTATTATATTATGATTTACTTAATTTTTTTATGTTATTACAGAGTCAGATATCACGAATGAAGGAAGTGAAGTAGATGCCGATGACAGCGATAGTTGCGATAGTAGCGATAGCAGCGAAGGGTTGTCGGATGAATCTGAGGAGGATTAATTTTTTTTTAGAAATACCGAAATCTCTGTTCTTAATTTACTAAAAAATAAAGCTAAATATTTAAAATTAGAGCAAGATTTTTTCTTGTACCATATGTTACAAATAAACAAACAAAAAAATGACTATTCTTGTCGGACTAGCGATGCATACCTGTTTTCTTGTAGGACATTGTTTGAATTGGGCAGATAACACACTAACCTATAATGTAATATTTTTGTCCTACAGTTAGTAATGAAAATAATAATCTAGTGGTATTGAAATTTTCTGAGCGTAGGTCTGAAAAAACGTACCACGGAATTTGTAGGACAATCCGACTGTTAGATTATCAGCCCTATTCTGCTATTCATCGGGGGGAATTTTTCTTGAATTTTCACTAATCACTATTCCGCTATTCATTCGAAGTGAATCTGTGTATACAGATTGTGTACACAGATTCACTTCGAATGAATAGCAGAATAGTGATTAGTGAAAATTCAAGAAAAATTCCCCCCGATGAATAGCAGAATACGACTGTATATAAATATTAAATAAGTAAAAACCAAAAAATCAGCTTGCAAGTAATCACTTTTTTGACCTCGTAATCGATACATGTTTGAGGAAGGGGACTCTTAAGATCAAACCATACAATTTGTAGGACAAATATTTTTTTACGTAATTCAAATAATTATCTTGAAGCTAAACTAAGAAAGAAACTGTTACTAATAAATTTTTTAGTATCATGAAATCGACATATTTCACCCTTTCTACCTCTGTTAGCTACCACAGTCGAAAGTTTTCGTTAGAAAATTGTTGGGCGTCTCAACAAAATAAAGCCACTCAGGGAAAATTAGCTTGATAGTAGTCACAAAAAAAATTGGACCAGGGATCCCGGACTAAAATATTTCCCATAATAAAAGAGTTCCCGATAGGTATTTTTCCCTTGGAATTTTTATTCCCAATTTCGAAAAGAAATTCCCGATACCAATGTTTCGAATTTGGGAAAAAATCCGTGGGAAAAAAAGTTCCCGATAACCCTAAATAAAGAAAGAAAAAACTAGACACTGCTTCAGTTTTGTGATCCTATCATAGCGGTTATCATTGGTGTCGGGAACTTCTTTTCGAAATTGGGAATAAAAATTCCTAGGGAAAAATACCTATTGGGAACTCATTTCCTATGGGAAATATTGTGTTTTTCCTTGCAAAAACCTTGTTCCCATGGGAAAAATAATCCGTGGCGAATTCCCGATAGTAGGAACTTGTTCCCGGGAAGTGAAATATTTTTTGGGAAACATATTTCCCAAGGAATTCCCGATAAGGCTGATTGTGTCTAGTGAGTGTGTTTGGTTATTGTTTGTGACAATCCACCAATAACCCCCCCCGCCCCGCCCCCCCTTCCACTTCTATACGATATTGTTCTTGTCTCGACACAACCCATCAGTCCTGAGCTTTTGTCGCGGCTTATGAAAAACACCTTGTATAGGCCAGGTAAAAGCTCTAGAACTTATTTTTAGTACCTGAGCATTTAAAACATCATGAATACAGAAAATAAAATCATAAATAGAAAAAAATACGTCTAGAGTCGTTGAGTTGTTTCTATTTTGAAATCAAGAAGTGGCTGTGACTCCTCAGAATCATAAGAAGTGATCTTTTTGCGCCAATGAAACGGTTTGAGAATGCTCCTGGACGCTCCTGGTAGTTTCTTTTCGTCCAAAGGAAAGCAGCATGTGGTCGTTTTACTTTTTTAACGCAAATCGTTTTTTCTTATGACGTTAGCATTCATTTTCAGTGCCATTTAACGGTTAGCATGTTTGCCTGTTAGGTGTGATTTTGAGGTTTGAATCCCGGATAAATCCAATTGGTTTTCCATGGGTATCACCTTTCCCGAAGAGGTGGAAAGTCCTCCGAGATTAATTTCACTGCCATGAAAAGTGCTACTTCGTTTAAACATTTGGGATTGGTAAAAAACTGTAGGTCCCCTCCATTTCTCTCAAGGTATGATCGAGTGCAAAGAGCTAGGCCCGGGGCTCCCCGCTCTGTTTCTTTCTTTATTTATTTTTAATTTTGCAGAACTGCAACAACAAATCTGTAGTATTAGTAAAACTGTGAAGGAATCACAGAATTGAATTCTAATAATAATTAGTATAAAAATCAGTTCCTCAGCTCATTTTTAACATAACTCGATTTTACAACAAAAGTGTTCAAATGTCCACCAATCCTCCTCTGTAATCTTTAAGGTAGAAGCTGAAAGTATTTCTGGTGAAACTCTTTTTTTAGAGCAATACTATCCTACAAACAATTGGCTTATTGTAAACAGAATATTTTTTTTTTCGTTTGAATATTCGTTTACCTCCATAAACATTTTCTTACTTAAAAAAACGTTATAATAGTTAACACTTTCAAAAAGCGAAAAATCAGAACTATATCGGGAAACATAAACCCCATTCGGATCTAAAGGATTAAATATGTAGTTTAAAAGAAATACACAAAGTACAATTTCAAAATTAAAGTTTAGACTACCTGTCACAACGAGATAAACATAAAAAAGAAAACAATACACGCAGGATCTCAGAAAATGCAGAAGGATACTGAAAAACTCTATTTACTGGTTTTATTCGTTTAAGAATAGGCAAACTGATCATTGATGAAAAGCATACACGGTCTGAAAAAAAAAATCAAAAACGAAGAATTGAAAATGGTTTGAAAATTCTCAAAACACAATTTATTAATGCTCCAGAATAAGTGGAAACCAGTTTTCAAGCACTGCTAAGGATGTGTATTGTGAAGGTATTTAAAAAATAATTTTACAAACCGATAGCAAAAAACAATTAAAACGGACTCCCAAAGTTTTTTTTTTTGCTTGTTTTGAATAAACTGAAAAATTATTGACAGTAAAAAGAATAACCCGTGGTACCCGTGGCGTGATGGTTAGCATGTCCACCTGCTAACCTAGAGGTTCGAGGTTCGAATCCCAACAGAGGCAAAAATGTTTTTTCACGGGTATCACCTTTCGCGAGGAATTGGCAAGTCCTCCGTTAGTACATTCATTGCCATGAAAAGCGCTTTCTCAATTAGCCGTTCGGAACCGGCAGAAAATTGTAGGTCCCCTCCATTCCCTCAAAAGGCATGGTTGTGAGAAATGCACTAGGTCCAGGGGATCCTCGCTCTGTTGCGCCACCTTATTTATTTTTTATTTTAAAAAGAATACCGTCATGCCCTTGGCGTAATGGTAAGCATACCTGCCTGTTACGCGGAAGGTTCGAGGTTCGACAGAAAACAAAACATACATGGCAGTTCTGATTTTCGTACGGATTCAAAACGGAAACCGAAATTGAATCCGTACGGATTCACTACTGATTTTTTATCACAAAAACGTGTTGGAAATTAAATTTTTGTGTTCATTGGAACTGTATACAGCTTTAGTGCATGTGAGTGCTAATATAGTTTAATATTTTTCATTTCTAGCAATAAATAATGTTCTACAGAATTCATTAACCGGATTCAATTCCGCTAACAAAATGATAAGCGAATTGAAAACGTACGAATTCGGAATTGGGAACCGCAAAAATTCTAAAACGGGAGGATATGGTATTGCCTTTCGCGAGGAATTGGCATAACATCCGATACTATTCACTGCTATGAAAAGTGCTTCCTCGATTATTTATTTGAAATAAAGTCAGGATTTTGAAAAATTCATTAATTCAAGCAGATATAAAATAATATACTCAAAAAATTAATCCTGAAAATACCCGGATTATGTGATTTCAAACCCGGTTCAGCAAAAATGTTCGGGATCACGGTATTCGGCCCTATCGAGGTAACCATCGGAGCGGAATTCTCTCCGATTTCCTACGATTCGGAGACATTTTGCTTCGTGGTAGTTCTCCAATCGGCCGATCCGACTAAGTTTTTGCTGCGGAGATTTTAGTTTTGGGAATGCAATGCGTTGCGGCATTTGTGAAAAATTTCTTACGATTACAACTACTTCGAAGCGAAATTGACGGTCCTGTCGTGGTAACCATCGGAACGGAATTCTCTCCGATCCGAGACATTTTGCTTCGTGGTAGTTCTCCGATCGGACGATCCGATGTTCTCCGATAAGTTTTTGTTGCGGAGATTTTAGTTTTGGGAATGCAGTGCATTGCCGCATTTGTGAAAAATTCTTTCGACGACAACTACTTGTAAGCAAACTCCGCTCCGACGGTTACCACGATAGGGCCGATTGTTAATCCCTATTCGCGTTACATTCGTTATCTTGTTTGACCAAAAGGCACGAGAACACAAAATATGAAGTGACAACTACAAAAGGGATGACTCATTTCAGTATCCTTCCGATTTATCTGATGAACTTAAAAAGAACAACTGAATCAGATTATCCTAACCTACAATACACACACAATGTTGTTTCATATTTTTATTGTTGTTTCTTACAGTGAACATTTATTTATTAAGTAAAAAAAAAAATAATAAAACAAAAAATCAAACATGTATCAATCGCTTTCTTTACAAACATTTTTTTTTTTGAAATTGCAAATTTTGTAACAAAGTAAACATAAAAAATTGGGCAAAACACCCACAAATAGTCGTCAAAATCTTTTTTTCTAATCCCTGAACCCCATAAAAATAATCAATACATGATTGGCCTTTGTGGCATGCACAAGTTGTAGTAAGACTTTTTATCCCAAAAATCCACACCTTTCCAACCGCACCAACCCTTCGCTTGAATCGTTGCCAAATCATCAGTACCCGTGTAGTGAGGATCTAGGATGAGAAACTTAACCTGACCCGTTTGACTATTGTAATCTATTCCAATGATAGTATGTGCCAATACACCACCTCCGATCATAATGGGACTGCCTTGAGATTGGAAATGCATGGCCAAGTCAGAACCCATTGTACCCAAGTCAGCACCCGACGAACAGTGCTGAATTTTCGAGTCTACATTTAAAAATCCCTGTAGGCACATTGAGACTTCAGTTGAACCAATCCATTGGGAAGATCCAACGAAAGATTGCGGCTTATCTCCTATGCGGACTAAGTATTTCTGGATTTCCAAATGAGTTGGGGGACTGCGCTCAGTGTAGCCCTGCCATCTGAACCAGGAGCACAAGGTTTGCAGAGAACGGTAGGCACAGCCCCAACCGTTATCCCGCATGTCTTGTTGCAGGTAGTGATAATAGCTGTAGTTGCCTTGAACGAGGTATTGGCGGCCTTCCTTGACCCCACTGGGACGCAACCCAATGTGTGTGTTTAGCAAGGGTTCTGTTGGATCCAACTCATCTCGGAACAAGAAACGATTGGCTCGGCGGAAATATGGACGAGAAATTGGCAGTCCAAAGTGGTAGTGCAGCTTCTTCCTTTGTTGCTGCATATTTGGCTCATCTTCAGATATTCCTTCGGGATAAACATACGTGAGGAAATGACCGAATTCCGGGGGGGAAAAGTGGAAGCAGCGAGGAATCATTGGGGGTTGGCCGTCATTAAGTCTCTCTGTGATGGCATATTCAAAGAGCCTCATTGACCTGCATATACTTTCTATGAGGATATCATAAAATCTCGTTAGTTTTGTTTTCTTGTAGAGAATGGCCATTGCTTCCACATTCAACGGTATCGCAATTTTCTTTTCATCTCGGTTTAACGACATGGAACCAGCTGCAGGTGGAGGAGCGTTCTTATCTGACCGCTCTTTCGTTTTATTCTTTAGCACATCTATCATGATTACACTGAACTCAGTTGGAACAGGTGGATCTTTTGTTTTCTTTACCTTTTCCCCATCACCGCTTCCTCCATGAGAGTTCTTGGAAACAATATCAACAATTGACGATATACTCGATTCTGTGGTGATATTTTGTGCAGGACAGCTCCCAGCTCCAGTGAGGTAGATTTTGGTTTTTCTTACATGAAAAGCAGTGCTTCCACTAGCAACACACTTCCTCAAGGTGTGCATGTTCTTCTTCACAGCATCCACCGTTGATTCTGTGTAGAGCATCAAGTTACACTTTATACGACTGAAACAAAAATCTGTGTATAGTTCATCTGCCTCCATCACTTCGTACGGTATTTGTTCTAGCTTCTCATGCATAAAAATCGATGCTTTCATGTCCATAAGAGTGCCCAGTTCAAGTTGCAGTAAAATTGGGTTGTCTGTGATGTCAACGTCTTTTAGAATCTCACTAATATGTGCCTCGGCATCAGTGCAGTCTCCAAATTTCACCAAACCACAGAGGTCAACTTCAGCAGGAAATTTGTATTGTATGCTCTTGTAGTTTAACTGACCAATTGTCGATTCTATGTTAAATCCAAGAAGAAGGAGTGTACCTTCTCCATAGAGCACTCCAAATAAACAACCGCTGGATTGCTGCTTGATACGTTCCAGTCGCTAGTTTGGGATTTCATTATTAGTTCCACAAAACCAGATATCAAATGAAATGTACTTACTTTGAGTAGAAAACAGGAGATTTTTAACTTGGGATGCATTTTGTGTGAAGAAAAAATGTATAAAAATTAATGCGTTGGCAAAAAACGATAGTTTCGGAACCCAGTTATGGGGGTCCTCCTTCTTTTGGTATGCGGATGACGTTTTTGTTTTCATGTTTTGACAGTAATAGGTTTGTTCGTTGAAGCCCTAGGGTCGCCATGGGGTCGCCACAAAGCGTTTTTTGAGAAACCAAAATTCGCACTGAATGTCAAATTGAGTGTTTTTTGAGCCATAGGTTTGCCATAGGTTTTCCCCAAACTCGCCCTAGCTTTTTGCTGTGGCGATTTGAGGGCTGTCAAATGGCATGTGTTTTTATTTAAATGACAGGGATGTGTGGCGATTTGTAGTTTAGCGTTTTTTGAGGACTGGAAAACCCAGGTTTTTTTGACAACTCATGGGGTTGTCAAGAAAACCTGGGTCAACCCTGGGGAAAGTTCAACGAACAGACCTAATGTCACTTTGACAGAAAAAAAAACTTGGTTACCAAAACGGCAGCGTTTGAAAATGTGATTTAAGTACTTTTTTATTAGAATAAAGGCCTGGCCAAACCAACGCGGTGAGTGCGTGCGATGCGGTTGCGATAAGTCAAATCCATATATAATCTTATGGACGTTTGACTTAATACATAGGGATTTGACTTATCGCAACCGCATCGCACGCACTCACCGCGTTGGTTTGGCCAGGCCTTAAAGCCTTGCGCAAACCAATGCGGTGAGTGCGTGCGATGCGATTGCGATAAGTCAAATCCCTATGTAACCTTATGAACGTTTGACTTAATGCATAGGGATTTGACTTATCGCAATCGCATCGCACGCACTCAACGCATTGGTTTGGGCAAGGCTTAAATTTTCTCGTTAAATAAGCTATGTAGATTTCCATTTAGGACAAATAAGGGATGCGTTTTTGTGGATACTCAGCAATGCACATAAACAAGAACACAAAAACAAATCAATACTGAACTAAATGCTCACTTTTGATTTGTTTTTGTGTTCAGTAATAAAATCCATTGCTGGGCTCACAAAAATGCATTCGCGACAGCGGCAGTTGCAGCTGTCAAAATTAAGTTATGCTGGGTTTACATGCATCTGCAACTGCAGAAGTGCAGACAAGTAAAGCGAGATGGATGAAGATTACAAAGCACAAAAGTTAAAAAGAGAGACGAATAGGATTATGGTTGCAGATGAAAAATTATGGTTGCAGATAAACATGTTCATCTGCACCTGCACCCATAATTTTTCATCTGCAACCATAACTAAGGAAGTTTGTTCCCTCTCTATCAGACAAGTATGAATTTTACATCTTGTGTCTTTTTCCGATTTTCATCTGCACTTGCAGATGCATGTAAATCCACCATTAAGCAAGAGGTTTCTGGGAGCTTGGTATCCTCAGTTCAAAAATTCTTTAATTGTTGTGGCCACCCCTATGCTTTTATTTTAAATTGTGTGTTTGTTTTTTGTTTTGGTCTCCTCCTCGTTAACATGTTTACTAATTTCATTTATGTTGTACCCCTTCACTTTATTTCGGATTCTGGGAGGCTGGTATCCTAAGTTCGGAAATTCTTAGGTTCTAAAAAATTTTTTGTTTCTGGGTTCGGAAATTATCAAGTTTGTTTGTTTAGTTATGTTGGGTCTCCTTATTCGCTTACACATCATGTTTACTAATGTTGTTTATGTGGTACCCCTTCACTTTATTTCGATTTCTGAGAGTCTGTTATCCTCAGTCTTCATAGCACAAGGTTTACAGCACAATGCCGTCAACAGCATAAGCCCGCCTGAGAGTGTATAGGCACTATCGGAGGATAGACGATAGCCGTTAACTAAAAGTCGGAATTAAAATTCATTGATTCGAATTCCGAACTCTCTCGATGTGAAACGAGTTCTACCATAAATTGTATATAGCAACTAGAACTTTTTTCGCACATAAAAACATTAGATTGTTGTTCACTTGTTCACATACTTTAAAGAGATATTTAAAGTGAGGCAACTTGGCAGCTCAAATTACAAGAGACCCAACAGTGAAATTGTTCAAGAACTTTTTAGTGGCTCTAGCTTTAAAAAGAAAAGTGAAGTTCACTTTTCACAATTATTAAAAGAGTTTTGTTTAGCAAACTAGCCGCACGGCGCGGCGTTGCTTGGGTCTGTAGTTTCAAGGTTCCGGTTCCCGTGGAAATTTGGAGATGAAATATTAGGTTGTATCTGATGTGCGGTACTCAGCCGCGGGATCTTGAAACATTCCTAAAGTTGTATCTTTATGTTTTTCTGACGAAAATGTGGCAGAGCTTTTGATTTAAAAAAATTTTTTTTTCGTACCGAAATGCGTATCTCTACCTTTACGCTTTACCTTACCTACATATTTATTTTAAAAATTTTATAAAAACCCGTTAGGTGGCTTAAGAGTTTATACCGGACAAATATATACATACAAACATATTTATATATGGACTCTTTTTTTCCTGCAAAGTTTTGTAAGTATTAAGAAAGCTATTTGAACTTGAATAGAAAACCCTTATAAAATACTAGCTGACCCGCCCGGCGTTGCTCGGGTCAAACTTATTCAAAGCGTTGTTCCCACAGAAAGCCAGAAAAAAAAAAATTGTGCGTGCAGTCCCCCCGCGCGGAAGAAGTGAAACTTCCTAATATGAAAATGAAAATAGGAAGGGGTAGAAATTTATTTTGAGTGAACTCGTATTGTTTCTTTAAAAGAAAAAGAAAAGAGATGGATCGGAGTAAATTTTCACGGGATAGCTACTTAACACCATTTCATAGAACAATTTTTTATTTTTTGGTGGAGATTAGAGGACGAAAACTAGGATTTTAAAGATCTATGTACATACATACATAGTACTTATATGTATGGAATAGAATACCAGGAACCTTTCTGAAACCGTTGATTGGCCAGTGTCAGTGGTAGCTGACTGACCGACCAATGAAGACCGCAGTCTTAACACCTAAGCCCAAGACGGAGAACATTTACATACATGTTTAGACATGATCAAACATGTTAAGACATGATCAAACATGTTTAGACATGATCACACATGTTAAGACATGATCAAACATGTTTAGACATGATCAAACATGTTGAGACATGATCAAACATGTTTAGACATGATCAAACATGTTTAGACATGATCAAACATGTTTAGACATGATCAAACATGTTTAGACATGATCAAACATGTTTAGACATGATCAAACATGTTTAGACATGATCAAGCACGTTTAGACATGATCAAACATGTTTAGACATGATCGAACATTTTTGGGCCGGGCTTAAATGGAAATTGCTTATATATACATGATTATGCCTCCGCTAACTACAACATACTCATTACTACATATATTAAAATTCTTATAAAATCTTACAGTTACCACTCACCAAAAGCTCTGATTTGTACATACATACAGTACCTCACACTCAAAGTGGGACACCTAAGAAATAAAATCTTCAATAAACTTCTTTACGAAAAAAAATGCAGAGTTGCTCACTTTTTTAAATAATTTTTATTTTTGTTGCTTAATATTGACCTCAAATTATTATAAAATAAAAAAAAAATTTCAAAAAACTACCCCGATTTGTTTAAAAAAAAAAGATGAAAATGATCTGTCTAGTATTTTTTTTTTAATGCAGGTCACACTCAAAGTGGGACACCTGCTGTTTTCTAAGAAAACTAACTGTAATTGCCATGTTATCTATATTATTTAGTTGCAGTTTTTGTAGAGCTTTCATTGTGATAGCATTAAAAAAAAAAAATCGAAATGTCAAGGCAAACAAACTTTGAAGAAAGGCAAATTGTGATTTTCAATTACCAAAAAGGAAAATCCGTTCGCAAAATAAGTAAAGTTGTTAAAAAAGTAAATCTATGGTGTTTAGTGTAATAAAACGGTTTCGGGAAGGTCGAATAGAAAATAAACCAGAAAATGCTGAAAGCAAAAAAAAAATTTGCGATAGAAATGTGCGGTTTCTTTTAAGAAAAATAAGAAGTTATTCTTTGCTGTCCGCAATTGGCCTTAAAAAAATGTTAAAGGACACTTAAAATGTTGACTTAAGGGCAGAAAGAGTTCGGCGGTTTGTTAGGAGAAACGAATTGAGCGGCTGAGTTGCGTCCAAAAAACCGTTAGTATAAGAAAAGAATCGTCGTTTAAGAATGCAATTGGCCAAAGAAATATCAGAAAAGAATAGTCGTTTAAGAATGCAATTCGCCGAAGAAAATGTGACAAAGGATATAAATTTCTGGTCAAAGGTAAGTCGCATTTTGTTCTCCAACTTCAATCATAATTCGGTCAATTCATTAAAAGTCCATTTTACGGACGAAACCAAAATTAATCTTTTTGATTCTGATGTCACATGCTCTTTGGCCAATTGCATTCTTAAACGACGATTCTTTTCTTATACTAACGGTTTTTTGGACGCAACTCAGCCGCTCAATTCGTTTCTCCTAACAAACCGCCGAACTCTTTCTGCCCTTAAGTCAACATTTTAAGTGTCCTTTAACATTTTTTTAAGGCCAATTGCGGACAGCAAAGAATAACTTCTTATTTTTCTTAAAAGAAACCGCACATTTCTATCGCAAATTTTTTTTTTGCTTTCAACATTTTCTGGTTTATTTTCTATTCGACCTTCCCGAAACCGTTTTATTACACCAAACACCATAGATTTACTTTTTTAACAACTTTACTTATTTTGCGAACGGATTTTCCTTTTTGGTAATTGAAAATCACAATTTGCCTTTCTTCAAAGTTTGTTTGCCTTGACATTTCGATTTTTTTTTTTTAATGCTATCACAATGAAAGCTCTACAAAAACTGCAACTAAATAATATAGATAACATGGCAATTACAGTTAGTTTTCTTAGAAAACAGCAGGTGTCCCACTTTGAGTGTGACCTGCATTAAAAAAAAAATACTAGACAGATCATTTTCATCTTTTTTTTTTAAACAAATCGGGGTTGTTTTTTGAAATTTTTTTTTTATTTTATAATAATTTAAGGTCAATATTAAGCAATAAAAATAAAAATTATTTAAAAAAGTGAGCAACTCTGCATTTTTTTTCGTAAAGAAGTTTATTGAAGATTTTATTTCTTAGGTGTCCCACTTTGAGTGTGAGGTACTGTACATACATATGTATATTGTCTTCCTAATAAAATTCCGCAGTCAGCACATTCGAGGAGAAACTTAACAATTGGTTTTTTTGTTAGAATAATTTAACTCAATCGATTTACACATTTAGTAAGCACTTATCAACATACATATTTACATACATACATTTATGTATATTATACAAATTAAAAGAAACTGCTTTAGATATTTTCTATCGTTTCATTGGAGAAAAGAGTAAAACTCAACACTGATCGACTTTTCATTTTACGACTGAATATGTTTAACACGGAAGTGTAACGCTGCATGTAACACGAATGTGTAACGCTGGATGTTTGTAAGTCGCATAAGAAGTTTCACTTCAAAAAAAAAAAAAATTGTGCGTGCAGTCCCCCCGCGCGGAAGAAGTGAAACTTCCTAATATGAAAATGAAAATAGGAAGGGGTAGAAATTTATTTTGAGTGAACTCGTATTGTTTCTTTAAAAGAAAAAGAAAAGAGATGGATCGGAGTAAATTTTCACGGGATAGCTACTTAACACCATTTCATAGAACAATTTTTTATTTTTTGGTGGAGATTAGAGGACGAAAACTAGGATTTTAAAGATCTATGTACATACATACATAGTACTTATATGTATGGAATAGAATACCAGGAACCTTTCTGAAACCGTTGATTGGCCAGTGTCAGTGGTAGCTGACTGACCGACCAATGAAGACCGCAGTCTTAACACCTAAGCCCAAGACGGAGAACATTTACATACATGTTTAGACATGATCAAACATGTTAAGACATGATCAAACATGTTTAGACATGATCACACATGTTAAGACATGATCAAACATGTTTAGACATGATCAAACATGTTGAGACATGATCAAACATGTTTAGACATGATCAAACATGTTTAGACATGATCAAACATGTTTAGACATGATCAAACATGTTTAGACATGATCAAACATGTTTAGACATGATCAAACATGTTTAGACATGATCAAGCACGTTTAGACATGATCAAACATGTTTAGACATGATCGAACATTTTTGGGCCGGGCTTAAATGGAAATTGCTTATATATACATGATTATGCCTCCGCTAACTACAACATACTCATTACTACATATATTAAAATTCTTATAAAATCTTACAGTTACCACTCACCAAAAGCTCTGATTTGTACATACATACATACATATGTATATTGTCTTCCTAATAAAATTCCGCAGTCAGCACATTCGAGGAGAAACTTAACAATTGGTTTTTTTGTTAGAATAATTTAACTCAATCGATTTACACATTTAGTAAGCACTTATCAACATACATATTTACATACATACATTTATGTATATTATACAAATTAAAAGAAACTGCTTTAGATATTTTCTATCGTTTCATTGGAGAAAAGAGTAAAACTCAACACTGATCGACTTTTCATTTTACGACTGAATATGTTTAACACGGAAGTGTAACGCTGCATGTAACACGAATGTGTAACGCTGGATGTTTGTAAGTCGCATAAGAAGTTTCACTTCAAAAAATTCTCGTGTCACAGTGTAAATTAAAAAAACAATGTTAAGGGTAGATGGCCCTTATCACTTACGGGTATGAAAAATAGATAGTAGCCGATTCTCAGACTTACTGAATACGCATATAAAATTTGGTAAAAATCGGTAAAGCCGTTTCGGAGGAGTTCAAGTTCGAACACCGTGACACGAGAATTTTATATGTATGATGATTTGCTGCTGTATGTAAATAGCTCAGATTAAATAAATTGTACGCTCTTTTTTGGAAATTATCGAGCTCAACAGAACGGTTTCCCAAGACCATCAAAAAAGTAATCGTCAAAAAGAAATTTAAAATATTTATTTGAACGATTCTTCCGTTACTCAAGAACAACTGTTTTTAATTTATAGTAACACAAAGTAACTCATCAAAAAAGAAATAAATTTTCTATATGGCTTATTGATTTTCTCTACAATACAAGTCAAGGCCATATGTCGGGAAGACTTCTTTCGTTTTCTGGTTAATCTTTTCAATATATTTCGTAGGAAGCTCTTTTTTATATCCCCCAACTTGCCCTCTACCCATGAATTGAAATGCTGAGTCATCCTTATATTCTTTACCGATAACTCCATAAAGACACTTCACAAGGCCTTGATTATTACATCGTGGATTAGCTGAAAGTTATTTTAATGTATATAATTAAATTGTTTAATCTTAAACACTCATTAGTCACCTTTCATCGATTCAAACGATAAATGGTGAGCAAGAAAAACTATTTGCTCCTCTGTATACTCCTTTTCCTTTTCCAGAAACACACATGTTTTTTTGATTATTGCACTAAGATCTTTTTTCATGTCTTCAAAGCTTAAAAAGAGAACGTTTTCTTTTTCTCGGATTAACCAAAACTGTAGGACATGGTTCCAAAATGAACAATATATAAATTGATCTGTTACAAAGGCTTCAGAAAGATCCTCAATGCTACCAGTAAATGGAGTCAGGCCAGAAAAGTGTCGGAAGAATGATATAACAACATCCTTGGGATCTCTGGTAACATAAACAATCTGAAAGAATACTTCATACATATTACATTGCTTTTACTGATACAGAGATTTGTAGAACCTCACCTTACACTTTTTTCGCCAGATATCTCTTGGTAATAACCCAATGGGCAAATGGGTTTTAATTACCCTTGGAGATTGTTGGTCTTTTAAAGCTTTCAATGAGTCCCATGACTCTACGTTGGCCATACCATTGAGCCTTACATAAGAGATTGATATACTGAAAAAAATGTTTGTATGTACAAGCTATACTCACTCAAAAAAGATACTTCTCGTTGTAATGTCTACCGAGTTCGCTTCATTAAAATTCATTCTGTTCATGATCATCCAAACCATTTCCTGTGTCCACGTAGTTCCGCACTTTGGATATGTTACAATCCATACGTCATCACTGCGAATTTCAAAATTAGCAAATTCTTGAGCCCGTTTTGCATAAAGCTCCGGCATGCATGTTGGTATTGTATACAAACTTCTAGGAAGCTTTACTGAAATATCATCTAGTGGATGGATAAGTACAAACTCTGCTACTCCTTGGCTGACCAATTTATCAACGACAGAGTTATGAAGCGCTTCAATGCGAAACATTTTTGCAAATAATGTATCGGGTTATAGATTCGCAACACAAACACTAAAAGGCCTTTGCAAATTTTATCAATCGCCTCATGGTATTGAACTATAGTTTTCACTCATATACTTTTTTTTTTGTACGTACATAGGTATTTGCCCTAAACACCTTAACAGGTATCTATATTCTCCTTAGATAATTAAAACAAAAATCGCACTAGTGCATTTTAAAAATGTACGAAACAGATGTGTAAATGAAAGGTGTGTGAGAAGATGTCACACTTATAGTAAAGATCAACAATTAAAAATATTATCTCAAGTGCAGGTTGCACTCTATGAAAAATTTACAAAATAAAGATAATTGAGAGAAATAAAATAAAATGAAAAAAGAAACCAACTTATCGCACTTACACTTACGACCTTGTCGAATTAAATATATGTACTTATTGTCCATGCATTGACCCGATATACTGAAAATGTACATCGTTAACCTAAAGCCTTGAGGACAAACGCTGCGATAAGACTAATCAAAAAGAAATTGGCCTTAAAAGTCACCAAAAGACGAACGATAGTAAAACAGCTATCCATCAGCAGCTGAAATAACATGAAACAATCTTTTGACGATACAATCAGTGATTGAACTATCGTTTAAAAAGTTGTGAAATTTGGGTCCTTGCTTTTCGGCTCTCAAAAACGCTAACCATGAAGCCACCTTTATGATTCACATAGAAAGACGCAATCTTAAAATTCTTTCTCAAAGCAAATTTTTATTATCTTCGTAATTCAGGAAGTTTTTTTCTTTTAAATTGAAGGCTTAGAAATAATAAATAATGTCTCAACAACAATAGAATGATCTTAGTTTCTTAAAGTATCTGTTAAACATTTTACGGATGTTCCAATGTCTATTTACTTTTGAGCAAGACGATTTGTATTTAGTTGCTACTACGCCTACGCAAATATTTGAGATTGTTTAAATAGTTTTTTTATTTTATAAGCTAAAAGCTAAAAAAATCATGTTTTATTATAATGGTATTGGTCTTAAATAAAAGATTTTCGTATGCCATTAGTGTTAAGAAACGATTCCGATATGGGTTTCATGACTGGGTCTTATGAAACGTTATCTTGAAGCTCAATTTTCCATCACTTTTTCGGCAATCACAGATTAGAACTAGAGAAACTTCCTTCCACACCAGAAACACTCAACGCGACTTTGTCGGTTGGTTTGAAATCGATTTAAAAAAGTAAATGTGATTATGGGTTGGTAACAGCGGAGAATTTTGAAAGGTTTATTAAAAAAAGGGGAGGTAAAAAGAAATAAAAATCACGTACAATACAAATTGCCAACTAGGGAAATTTTAGTTCACTAGTTTTTTTATTAAAACATAAAATGTTATTCCATTAGGCGTTGTTTCAGTTGCCCCTCCCGCCACTGTAACGCACCGTAGCTTTTCACATGACCTCCCCCCTCCCCCTTAAACGCGTTAAGTAATACTGAAACGCGTTAAGTAATAATGAAACTCAATAAGATCTCAGAATAAAATTTATTATGTTTCAGGCAAGGGGGTACGATAGTTAGCTCTATGTATTATCTACTCTTTGATCGGCAAAAATAATTGCCAACTTTGTTTTCAAGAAAGTCGACATGTCCATTGCAACAAAGTAAAACGTAATTTTTACAAATATACCGCCAATCTTCAATTTGGCAATTACTAGAGACAGTTTTGTCAATCTTAAAATCAAACCTCTTTAAGAAGCTTTTCCTTTACTGGCAGACGCACACAGGATTTTTATTTTCATCTCTTTCGCATTAGAAAAACCAAGTGGTAGTCTGAGGCTGAAGCAGAGTTTAAGGTCACCTTGCTTAAACCAAAGCGATTTTGCAATTTTCCAGTTGTGGCAGTGGCAGAAAGGCTGTTGTCTTCTACGTTAGATTTTTTCCACGGCAGTGTGGGTACTTTCATATTTCACTGCATAGCTTAATTTTGACTGCAAAAACACTTTGGCTTGGCAGGTCCGTTAAGAGCAGACAAGATTTTCCTGGTCGTGTAAGCCCTAACAGAATAGTTAGCGTGAAACCTTTACTACTTCTTTTGATAAGCAATTTCTGTTTTTTTTACATTTTTGCTTATGTAACACAAGATGTGCTTGTGATACGTGTAAACTGAATATAAATTTGTCTCAGTGAAATCACTTTCCAGTTTGAAATTTGAATATGAAATATGGTGTTTGTTAACAATTTCAAACCCTGTTCTTTTGATCTTTGAAATTGGTAAAAGTTGATTTTTCAATAACAAAAGTTAATTTTGATCATGGAAACCCAAAAATAGAAGTAATTTTTGGATTCATATTTGAAAACATGCATGTTTTCTGTGTGCTCGAATGCGCAGATTCGGCCAATATGATAGTAATGAGTCATTTTTATGCCATCGTTATTTACTTATAAGATTTTTTTAGATTAGATTAGATTTGATTTTATTCAGTTTTTTCATTTGTTCGTACCTACAATCATTATTTTTAAAAAATAAAAAATCATAAAATCTTTAAAATATGGCATAGCATCTCGTCTGCTGGATTAACAATTATATTTGTACATAAAATGCTCCTTCTCGTTTCTCTTAAGCGTTGGACATTTTCCAATGAAGTGAATGGTATCTTCTTTCTCCTAGGTTGCATATACTGCACTCTAACGGCAAATCAAGTCTGTGTGTTTTTTTTTTTTTTTTTTTTTTATAATTAACTCGCACATCAAGAAGTTATGACTACCCTTAAAATGTCATTAAACACAGTGCGAGCATTTAGGAAAATATGAGAGGATTTGAATGGAGACATCGATGCACGTTGCTTTTGAATGGGTTGGTGACGTTTGCCCCAAACCAAAAGCCCCAAACGTAAATCCCCAAACACAAAATCCCCAAATTAAAATCCCCAGCTCTGAAATCCCCAAAGAAAAAATCTACAGAGCTAAAATCCCCAAACCAAAATCCCCAAAACAAATATGTTCAAGTAGTGAATCATGCGACAAAATCGCGCGCGCGATTTTATCGCATGATTCACTACTTGAACATATTTGTTTTAGGGATGTTTGCAGGAAAATGTAATACAACAAGTTAACATAAGATTCTTTATAAAATCGTTATGTTTATTGAAATGAAAATACATTTTTAGAATTTGTAAGTTAATAAAAAATATTCAAAAAAGTAATATGTTTGAATAATGCGATCAAAATAAGGTCCATTTCAAAGTGTTAAATGAAACGAAAAAAAAAAAATTCAAAAAAAAGTTTCTCTTCATTCTCAATGTTAATAATGAAGAAAAAATTTAGTTTCTTTTAACTAAGACAGAACACTGCGCACCATGAATACGTAAGTCAGACTAAAAAGTGGATGCAGTCATGCAATCATAGTTGTTGTTAAGAAACTGTTAATCATTATCACTTATTAATTAGTATCACAATGAGATAATTTCATGAGATTTTTCTGAAAACTATATATGCACATAATTTAGATATATCCGGACACTGGGGATTTGGAGATTTCGTGGGGATTTTGGCAAAAAAGATTATTTAGGTGTGGATTTCATCCATGTGCATTATGTCTGTGGGGATATTAGCAAGTTGGATTTTAATTTTTGGGGATTTTAACCGATGGGGATTTTTTTTTTTGGGGATTCCGTACCACTCCCCTTTTGAACTTTTGTGAATCGTAATGCAGGGGTATATAATTTAGGTTGGGTAATTCGCTCCGCAGCCTGACCATTGTACTAATTGTTTCCACATTATTTGCATCTTGGAAGTTGTTTTGGCTTAACAAGTTGTGGTTAAGGCTACTGTGGATTGTTCTGTACTACGAACAAGTTACTTCAGCTATGTATTCTGCTCTACATTGTTCGTCTACCTTTGCTATTATTTCGAAGAGATTTCTTCTACTGCTCTTTGTTCCATCTTCTATTTTCTTATAATAAAAAACAGTTGAAGCGCTTAAAAGATGAAGGTGCTAAGTGACATTTTTTATAATTTTTGTGTTTTCTTTGAGATGAAGTTTCCATGTTCTCTTAAATTTTTGTCTCATCCGTTTTTCTCTATCTTGTCTAAAAAAGTTATTATATTATATTTATTATAGCAAACAAAATCGACCAAGCATCAAGCAAACTACAAAAAACCTGTAAATTAAATACAACACCAGACAAACCAACAACGAAACCGCATCGGTAAACCATTCCGCTCCCTTTTACACATCACGTCGACATACTTTACCGGTGCAACACACCGCGAAACGCTGCGCTGTGTCGACATATCTCCTTTTTACACGACCGTTACGTTAGTTAGACGGGTCAGACCTAAGAGTTGAATCAGCGCTTTCCCTTTTGATATTTCTCCTCTGTGGTGGAAAATGATTAATGCTAAAATAAGTAAGTAAATAAATAAATTTCAGCTTTTCTTCATTTCCTTAACTTGTCTCCACAAATGTATACACGGATGGGGTTCTCCATTCGTTGCCAATGGAATACGAGATTTTTTTCCCGTCGGTGAAAGTGGTATCTATCAAGCTGACAGTTGATTGTGTTGGTGTTGGTGCATAAAGAGTAATGTCGATTTCCATTGGTAATCCGGAAAAAATCTCCGATCCGGGATCCTAAAGTAACGCTTTTATTTGTTTTGAAGTTTCGTTGCTTGTTTTGTGTATCGGTGTGCAACGTCAAGCGATATTTTCAGTGGACAGTGTGAGTGCTTCTGGCTTCGCTTCCTTCTTCAAATCAAGAATCAAATTTCTGTTCTTTCGAGGAGAGGAAGTCCCCTATTATACGATGTCTCACGAGACATGTCTCATTTTTGACGTTCCTTTTAAATTTCCATCCCGTGAGACAATCACTATTACATGTTCAATTTTGAAGGCTCACGTCTCAAATTTGACAATTCTTCATTTCTCTTTCAATCCTTTTCTTGTTGTCACTTTATAAATTTCAAAGTTTTATTTTTCTCTAAATAAAGTAAGTTGCTTGATAAAATTACAAAAATAACAAATTAGTTTTACAACTTTTGATTTGAAAAATAAAAAACAAGACCACAACGAAAATGAAAAAACATTCAGTTGACGCTCATTCGACCAACACAAAAAATACATTAAAGCAACATAGCAAAAACGAATATGGGTAAAGAGAAACGTCAATATGAGACTGCTAAAAATCGGCACGGTACTCATCGGGAATTTTTTTGTGCATCTCATTTCCTCACATCTCCTTTCTTTTTCGCACTCATGTGAGACTGGGCTCGTGAGACATCATGTAATAGGGGACGAACTGTCATTTGATGAGAACGACCAATGGAAATCGACATAAGATTCTTCTTAAAATCGGGACCTGAAAAACAGATCCAAAGTTGAAAAAAAAATTAAATTATTCTTTGCAAACCGTTTGGAAAAAATTTCAAAATTACCATTTTGGCAGATTTGGATAAAATAGGATGGATTCTTTTTACCAATGGAAAACCGCATGAATTATAAGGTCTGTTCGTTGAACTTTCCCCAGGGTTGACCCAGGTTTTCTTGACAACCCTATGAGTTGTCAAAAAACCTGCGTTTTCCAGTCCTCAAAAAACACTACATTACAAATCACCACACATCCCTGTCATTAAAAAAAAAAATACATGCTATTTGACAGCCCTCAAATTGCCACAGCAAAAAGCTAGGGCGAGTTTGGGGAAAACCTATGGCAAACCTATGGCTCAAAAAACACTCAATTTGTGGCGACCCTATGGCGACCCTAGGGCTTCAACGAACAAACCTATAATTTTCTTTTCTTAGAAGTTTGGCACTACTTATGCCGTTTTCGTTTGGGAAAAAAGAGTACTCTAAGGGTACTCTTTTTGCTGTCAGAAATTACCCTCAGAGCAAATTTTGCTACTCTAGAAATTTTTTCAGAGTAAAAATCAGAGTACTCTAAAAAAAGGGTACTCTGGTTTTACCAAACGAAAACGGCATTAGAAATTCAAAAACTCGAGGCTCGAAACCATTGTTGTGACATCTGACATCTGTTGCAGCTTGCGGTTGGTTCACAACAAAAGAGTGGTTGAAATCAAACACAAAATTCAAACGCTAGTTTGATTATTTTTCTAACTTATGTTCAAAGTTATGTCTTATTTGTGAAATATTAACTTTAAAATATGCTAAAATGAGCGCGGATTGTATTTACAACAGTCTTCGACAAAAGCTAGATGTGCTGGGCTACACTCAACCCTTGCCATTGGCATCAATATCACTTGTCGGAGTCCTTTTCGAAGACCTCGTTAAAACCACAGAGAGCTTGCGCGATTCTAAATTAAAAATAAGCGCTCTTCTCGAGGTAAAATTGTTATTTGTTTACTGAAATTGAAATTCCCTTGGTGCTTCTGCAAATGCAATATGCCCACAACAAACCAAATAGTTTCCTAATCCAATCAATATTTTCTTGAATGTAGGAAAAGACTTGCTGGGAACTTGGTGTTGAGCCATACAAATGTGATAATTCGCGTTTGTTGGCAGAATGCAATCAATTACACTTGGAATTGATAAAACAAAAAGAACACTATGAAGAAAAGACTTGTGGTAACTAACTCCATCAACTTTATATAGGTGACCCACTTTTGTAATCAATCATATTTTCAGAGTTGAATCAGCGAATTAGAAACCTTGAGTCCGATAAAAGCTATCTCGATGAACACTGTCAGCACTTGCAAGGACAAATTAAAGCATTCATTCAAAAAGGAGTCGATTTTAAAACAATGAAAACCAACAAAAACGGGGTCAACATGAGTAAGTCGTGTAGCGATTTTCCTTACTGAAATCTAAAATTTCCGTCTTGAACTTAGATAAGAAACCCTTTGTGAGCACTGTGCGAGCAGGCGAATTCATTCCAAATGCATTTAGTGATAATCTGTCGTCACTCAAATGCACAAAATGCAACGTTGGCTACTATAAGCAGTCATCAGCTGGTTCTGAAAGTGCTCCAGCAGTAAAGATTGAAATGGAAAGGCTCGAAAGCAGCATCAAGGACCTTTCAGACCAGGTCTGCTTTTACAAGAGAAAGGTAAGTAGGTATTCTTTGTGTTATTAAAAATCTTACGTCTGCGTTTTATTGCAGGTTGAAGCACGCGACAGAGAAATCCGTCGTTTAAATGACCTCCTCACTGGTGGTCGACCAGCAGCAGCTCTTGCCAAAGAATGTTGTTACAAAGACATTGGTGTTCTCTCCGAAGATGTTGAGCTCTTGCAGAGGGAAAAATCTGAGAGCCTCTTTAAGATACGAGAGTTTCAAGACAAAATGCACGAAGCAATGCAAAGAGCATTGGACTTGGAAAGTAAAAACAAAAAACTGCAACGAGAATTGTCAGAACTGAAAGAAGCCGCTTTGGCTGTTGAAAGTCAAGCGAATACTGAAATATCAGAACGAGAAAAGGAAATCGAGGACTTGAAAGCTGACTTGAGAAAATTGAAAATCAAATTTGAGAACAAAGAATTTTCAGCCGCATCTTCCAAGTCATCAGCTGACGATAAGAGAAGGATAAATGAGCGCCTCAAGGATCTAACCCAAAGAGGCGAGTTGACGACAGTGGTTGTAGTTGTTCCGTAAAATATGTTGCTTTTTATAGAATCCGAACTGGTGTGTGAGAATGAAAAACTAACGAGGAAGAACCATAAACTTAAAACCAGGCTCAATTCATGCCAAAAGGGTAAGCAAGCACCAGAAAAATTAAACATGTGACTTGAAATGAGTTTATTTTCAGAAAATGTGAACAAGGCTTCGAAGGAAGACCGGTGCATTGATGAAGAGCGAATTCGATTGAAGTCAGAAAGAGATTTCTTCCAAAAAGAGTATTTGCGAATGATTGGAAAAGCCGGCTCGGAGAAAGTGAGTCTTGATCCCAGTTCATCGTGTATTACGTTTTTTTATTGACTTTTTAAAATAGGAAATTGAATTTCTTCAATCTCAAATTAAATGTAAAGATGATGAGCTACGTTTGCTTCGTTCCGAACTATGCATCCGCCAGCAACACCAAAGTGCACGCTCCGATAAGTCTTCCAACAGTGAATGTGTCCAAGCGATTGTTATTCGCGCAGAGCGGGAAAGAGACATAGTTAAAGTTGAATTAGAACGAATACGCAACGAACGTGACACACTTCGCGAGAAACTCCAGAGTTTTACACTTCTTCAAGCTGAAAGCAGTCAAAAGTACCAAGAAAAAATTTATGAACTTAACAGTAAAATAACAGAATTGGAATGTGATAACCGTGATTTGAACTCGGCCAGATTACCGTCACAAACGCAAATAGTTGTTTTAAAAGAAGAAATTGAATTGCTGAGGAAGAAGCTCTCAGAATTACAAGAAGAGAACTGCAAACTCAAAGCCAGTCAGAGTCAATTGAAGTAGGACCTTTTTTTTAATCTTTTGATTGTATTGTTTTCATTTGCTTTAAATAGGCTGCTTCAGGATCAAACCGAACGTGCTCTTACGGAGTATCAAAACAAACTTGCTGCCGCTGAAGCCCAATTGCAATCAGCTGAAAGTCAACTGAACAACTATGGCACTCATCGGGATTCGTCACAAAATGAGATTTCAGCATTAAAAAGCGAAATTGCTGCTCTGAAGTCGACTTACGTCAAAATGGAAAACGAAAAAGATAAGATTGTTGTAAGTTGGGAGTGTTTGTTTTAAAATAAAATTGTAGTAGTGACACACAAAACCTTAGGCCGAACTGGATGCAAAAACTGAAAAAGTTTATCAATTGGAATTCGACTTGAAAGCCACAAAAGACAAACGCAATGACTTGGAGAGACAAGTAAAAGAACTGGAAAGAAAACTCGAGTAAGTGATATGTTACAAATTTTGTTTTTGTTTTTATTTATTCATTCTTTTGCCATGGCACAGTTTAATAAGCCTAACTATTGATACAGTTTCCATTTTCTTTCTTAATTATAACTTATAGTTAATTGGTATCTTGCGTACCGTGTCACTTGGTTAGGTATATCCGAATAATTGTACGATCCACCTACAAAAACTTTTAATTTCATATTTTCAAGAAAAAAAAAAGTGTAGCTACGTAAAGGTAAGTACTTATACATAAACTTAAGCAAGGATAAAAGTGGTAGTTTTTTCAAAGGTATAATGAGAAAAAAAAATAAAGAATGATTTTAAATAGAAAAGGTTTCGAAATCCATGAAAAAGCAATAACCATGCATCTATTTCACTTTTGATGGGAACAAAGTCGCTGTCTGATTTTAAAAATATATTAAGTTCTTTAAGCTAATTCAAATTCTGCCGATAGCCGAAATAAATTAGTAGGTCTACTAAGTCAAAAGCCCGCTAAGACCGATTGTTGAATTGAGGAACGCATAGAAAGAATCATGACGGTTAGGTAAGAGTACGCGAGGAGATGAAAATGTAAACCGAATAACGACGAAAAATTATATATAACATCAAAAAAAGTTAAAGTAAGTTTCGAACAGAAACACTCAAAGGACCCAGAAATAAGAAAACGAAGCAAACATAAATTGAGCATGGCGGTAAACAAAATTCAATCCTTTCAAAAGTTGATTGAAATATTGAATGGAGTGAGAAACATAAGAATATAAGCTTACTAAGCATCAATTTTATCCAACATCCGGAACCGAGCGGAGTGGAGGTGAGTTGGTTGATTGAATGTAGCTACGTTTAAGGTCCATAGTGTTTTCGTCTTAAATTCCATTTAATTTAACTCTTAAAGTTCGTAAATTTCTTTTTTTGTTTCTTACTCGATCTATCATTAGTATTGGTGCACATTTAAACACAATGACTGTGTTCTGGGATACAGCAGCAGGAATCCTCCTCATGAAAATATTCTAATATCTTCTCCGAGCGGTCTTTATGTGTTAAAGACCAGGCTTATCAAAGAAAATCAGTACCTTGTCATCTATCTCAGTAGAAAGCTCACATTTATTACTGTTTGGTAGCAAAATAGTGATACTGGTATGAGGTTTGGCCAAGCAACACCTTCAACAATCCGAATTTTATATGTAGGCGGTGTTTCAGTGGGAAACAACCACATAATAGAAAACTACCACATAAATAAGAACCGTACTGAAATTATTGCGAAGATGTGGTAAGGCACACCTCGATTTGTCGAAACTCAGAAGCTGAAAGAACCAAGCTCTAGCTTCTCTTCAATAACACGGAGGAAATGTATAGCTGCATGAAATTTCTATATTATCGCTCATGCAAACCGAATAAGGAATAACTGAATAAGGGACAACATTTATCAAATTTGTCATTCAAATGAGGAGAATTGTTAATCAGATTCGTTCGATAAGGTTAGTTAACATTCTCAAGGATAGCTTCTTGTATATGACGACTTTATTCTGCGCCAGCTGTCGACAGTATTGTGATAGTCTTTTGAACTAAAAGCTAAACTTTGCGACAGCAACTTAGCAACTTTGCAACTTTCTGAAGTATCTGACGTCACAGGCACAGAAGGTATAGAGACAGTTAAAAACTCTAAAATATGCAAAGACTAAAAAAGGAACAGAGGAAAACTAAGAGCAGTGATGAAGAAAAAAGTCCAGCTAAAGTCATAGAAATATTCCAATTCATAGTTGGTGTACCCCAAGAAAGCGACTTAGGTCATCTACTCTATTACAGTCCTTAACAAAATGCTCGAAAACAAACAATGATGGTCGCTAAATTCCTTGTTGACGACGAAGCCATGGTGATAATATATTCCTGGAACAAGCGTTTGAGCTATAGGTAGAAGTTTTGGAGTGGAACTAGTACCGTAAAAGAGATCTCTATTACCGACATTTATAATGCAAAATTTCTTCGAAAATTTGGAAAGTTTATAAAACTGAGAATTTCGATCAATCAATCATCAGGTAAGCTTGGATGAAGTGGCGGGAAGCTTAAATAAAATAAATAAATAGGGTTGCGGAGCAAAGCTATGGAAGGTATTTTAAGAGCCTACAATTTTATTCCGTTCCGAACGATGAAGTGGGAAAGCGCTTTTCATGGCAGTGTTTTACTCTCAGAGGACTTCCCAATTCCTCGTGACAAGCGGTACCCAGCTATAGCAAAGCTTAATCGAATTAGAACGACTACTGTCCATTGAACATTTCATGTCAAAAACATAGTTTTAAAAAAAAAAAGAGCAGGACCGGTTCACCTCATCAAAAAATAAGCATCGTTGGTGTCGTCGTCGGTACGATATATGCATATATGTATTATATAAATGTATATATAAAGATAATTTTTTTTAAATAAAAATAAATATGGTGGCGCAACAGAGCGAGGAGCCCCAGGGCCTAGCATTATTCTCACAACCATGCCTTATGAGGGAATGGACGGGTCCTACAATTTTGTACCGATTCCGAACGGCTAATCGAGAAAGCACTTTTCATAGCAATTCATTAGCAATTCGTTGAGCTCAGAGATAGATTACTCCGAAGTCTTAAGGTTTAACGACGTCTTTTGGTTACTACGGCGAACTCTAAAGGTAGGTCACTAGTTTAGGGAATAAAGTTTGAGAATAAAGGTCATGGTTCATGATCACGTTAAAAAAATATTGTGGCGCAAAAGAGCAGGCAGCCCCGGGTCCTAGCGCATTTCTAACAACCTAGTCATTTCGCATTTCTAATCGCTAGTCGTTATACTGCCGTCAAAGTATATATTCCAAATCAAGGCTCAGCACGAGTTAATTCACAACGGAAGTATGGCTTCGGAGAGTATTCCTTGCTTTATTTTGTTTCTGATCTGGACCACGACATTGAAAAGAAAATTGTAAACAACGACCTTGTACTATCAACACTCCGGTGTTTCTGTTTATTAAAAACGACGTTAATCTTTAGGCGTGTTTAATGAAAAAAAGAGCAGAGCAGCGTAGCTCAGAGCAGAGCAAGAAATGAGATAAATGTCAGGCAATTTAGAGCAGAACAGCTGGTGTCAAAAGTCAGCTGATAAGAAAGCAACAAACATTTTGTGACCTTAGCTAGTTTGCAAAATTATGTTTGGTATCCTATTATAATAAAAATCTATATTCGGAAACATTGGAATCAAAACTTAACTAACATGCGATGTTAATTCAATTGATTTTAAGTTAAATTCGATTTCAAATAGATTGCAAAACGCAAAATATAAACAAAAATATTTGAATCAAATGTCAACAGCTGATTTTGACACTTTTGCTCCACTCTACTCTTACTCAAAAGCAAGTGCAGAAAATGCTGCTCTAAAAGCTCTAGAGCAGGGTCATAAAACACAAAAAGTTCTTGCTCGGAGTAGAAAAATTGTCATTAAACACCAAAAAGCTGTTTTTTTCTGCTCTAGATCGATCTAGAGCAGGTCATTAAACACACTTTTTATTAGAAGTTCCTAGCAGCTTATCGTCTAACGTAAATCAAACTTTGTGAGCACAACAGCGATTGTAGGTAGACCTTTTCGGTAAAGCGAAGACAATTTGAAGCAATAAAAGGAAACGTTAAATTTGAAAACAGCCGGTAATAATTTTATCCAATTCAGTCTTGACCTTTGAAGAATTTTAGCACATCGCTTTGTAACCAAAGTTAATTCATAAACCAGATTAGTAAAAAAAGTTGGCAAGATTGGTTTGTTTTCAATTATTTTATCTAAACCACTAAAAGTATTAGAAACTAGTAGGTGTGTTGTCTACTGTCATTCAAATAAACCTCTGTACTACAAACATACATACATATTCATATCTGCTCGAGCAAATAGATCTTCATTTTAGTTCTTAAGCTTACCAGTATCTACAAGAAAATTAAATTAAAAAAAAATTTTCATTACAACTACAAACAACTTTTCAAATATGCAGAACTGATCCACGAGACTACTCCTAAGAGAAACTAACACAAAATCAGTCTTTGGAAGAAGAGGTATACTATTTTTTGTTTTTTTACATAAAAGGCCATTCAGAACCCCAAAGTTCATATCACGACTACGCTTCGGGCGCTGTCATAATCGATATTGGTCCAAATTGATACTTTTGTCGATTTAAATACCTCGCCAGTCCGACTGTCGGTGCATTACATCCCGTCACACCTTTCTCTATAGTTTCATAGCTGGTGTAGCCTGGTCGACAAACACATTTCGCTTTACTTGTCATTGGTGTGACAAAATATTCGTCTGAATAAATAGAAAGTGCTGAGCTCTTTATAGGTTCAAGCCATTGTCCCGGTCCACATGGACCTCGACTGTAAAGTTTGTAACAATCTCCGTTTATCTCTACCATTCCTGGAGAGGATTCACATGTATTTGCATCGGGATCTGTGTTCGAATGCGTGCACTGTTGGTCTAGATTGATGATGACCCCAGAGCAACCACACATACCGTTGTACGAGACCCCATCTACTGAAGGTCTGGCAGTGAAGTCAAAAACGACGACTTGATATAGATCACAGGGTCCTTGTGAGCCGATTCTATAGCAGGATTTTTCCTCTGGAAAGTAGAGGCGATTTTTTCCACAGAAATTTCGAACACACGACGTCGAATTCAGTAGGAATTCATTTGGAGCACAGGGTCCTCGTGTGTAAAGTCGATAGCATATGCCATCATTCCAGCGAACATAGCCCTCTTTACACTGGCATTTGGCACGTTTATAGTCTTCAGTTCTGTTGTCAGGCACAATAAATACATGTCCTGGTGGACAGGGTCCCGGAGAACCTATCAAATTTATAATTTAATAAAAAAAAACCTTTTAACACAATCAGTTGAGCCCTATATCTTACCCAATTCGAAACACATGCCATTGCCTTCGTGGTAATGAGGTAGATTTGGCATACAGTCACATCGTCCTCCAGGAAGAAATAGATGCCCTGGAGTAGGACACGGTCCTTTGGTAAAGTGCTCATGGCAGGTTTCATCGTTGTCGTAGAAGTACTCTCCAAGTTCTCCCAAACTGTCACACTAATAAAACAAGAACTTTTTAGAATTAAAACTCATACACAAAAATGTTTTGACCTTACTCTACACTGCGCCAGTCCATCGTCATCCAGAATCAGCAATTTTCCTTTCGGACAAGGCCCCTTTGTGTACGTGGAATAGCATTTACCATCTTTTGGCCAAAACAGCATTCCCATTGGACATTGACTTGGTTGCTTACACATTCCCCAGCGATTTCCTTGCCTTAAAAGATTTCAATCAGTTTTTTACTAAAGTTAAGATGTTGTGTTTGTTATTTATACCTCTTTCGTCCAAGCGCATCTGGCATTGGACTGAAAAATTGTCCTGGCTGACACGGTCCTTTATCAAAGACTGCATGACACTTATTGGTTTCAGCACTCAAAGCAGTCCCCGGTGGACAACGACATTCAGCTGCTGGACCGTTCTTTGTTGAATATTTAAGATTTGCTGCCGGACTGAGTTCCATTGTTTCCGGGCATGGATAACCGATCGTGAAGATTTTAAAACATTTTTTTAATTGCGGCCAATAGAGCAGTTGCCATCCGCCAGGCATTGTAGCGCAGGGATTCTTCTGGGGGTCACTCCATGGAGGAGGTACTACAGCACTGTCTACAACACAATCATTGCTCATTATGATCAAAATGAGGAATGTGAATGAAATAAGTCCGAAGGATGCCTTCAGCGCCCATCCAAGTGATGCGAGTTTTTTTCGTTTCATTTTAGTCTGCAATGAAGTGAGGGAATTAGAAGAGGTTAAATTGTTTTAGTTGTTCTAACACAAAAGGTCATACTTGAGATACGATGTTAAGAGCTAAGAGGTTATAACTTAGGTTAGAAGTGACTATCAGTAGTAGTTTAACACACTGATTCAAAGAGCATTTCATCATAAAAAGGAAAGATTTGTGTGTGTGTTGGCTTGTCTGTTTATATTGAATAGGCTCCAAAACTACTGAGCCGATTTGAATGAACTTGGGAACAGAGATGTTCTCTAGAACCCAAGAAATAATATAGGCTATGTTTCATATCCCCATATTTCTTCGGGTACGGAAAAGGAAACGTAAATTAGAACAAAATGTTTGTAGCTCCAAGGCTACTGAGTTGATTTTAATAAAATTTGTAACAGAGATGGTCTAGGGCCAAGACATAGGTGTATCTCATTCCCATATTCTCCACGAAAATGGGAACGTAAACGAGAACATACAGTCCTATTATGGTAACAGATCGGAATGAAATTCTTTCCGATTTGTACGAAACGTAAGATATTTGTATTATGGTAACGTTTCCAATTGCTTAATCGGACATAGGTACATCTGAAAAGAACGAATCAATGCGATGAAAATGTCAAACTTACAGCAACGCGTTTAGAGTTCATGCGATGTATGGCGATTAAATGTGAAAATGGTTGGAACGCATTCGGAATTCATGCAATGCATGCCGATTTATTGGTTTTCTGTTCTATCCGATGTCTCCGACAGCAAAGTAGTCGCCGAAGGGTTGTACGTAAAAAAAAAAAAAAAAAACATGAATTATGAGGAGGGGAAAGAAACAGAGCAATGTAAACATTTTCATTCATTTTTTTCTGTTATTATTTCTTTCAGAAAAAAAAACAAAAACAAACTCAGTGCAATATCAAAGGTTGGTCGAGTTAATGCAAACCAAAACCGATATTGCCAGAAATTTCACAAACCGGCCTCCTGAGGAGACAAACGTCGTTACGCGTCAGTGTTGCCTTTACGAATGGATACCACAAACAAATGTTACGATCGGAACTTCTCTACGATCGTATGTTTCTCCGATCTGTTACGATGATAGGGCTGATAATGTTTGTATTGAATAGGCTCCTAATTTACTGATTTAAATGAAACTTGGAACAAAGATGGTCTAGAGCTCGATAAATGACATAGGCTATATTTCAACGGAATACTGGATCGATTTTAAAGATTCTTTCACCTTAAAATGTTACATTATCCCTCAGTATCATAGATTTTATTTCATTCGCTTATTACGAGTAGTGCAGCAAAATCATGGACCAAAAGTCTCCTATTTCTGGTAGATAACATAATTTATTGCGTGGTGTAGATTTTATCTTGTCTTTGAAAGTAGAATGCCGCTAAATCTTATAATGGCACCGTGTGTCGAAGTGGTACACTAGATCACCGTAAGACCTGAGAGACGCCAGCGCCGCGCCGGGCGGGTCTGGTAGTTGGGATATGAACGTAATTCGAAAATTCAATCGCTTGAAACCGATTTGAGAATTAACGTGAGTGTTTTGGAAAATCTACTATCTCAACTAGTTTTCTATACTTCTATCTCCTATTTCTATTTAAATTTTTCTCTATATGCCGAGTGAGCCATCAAGTGGTTTCTTTTTAAATCATAGGTTCAGTATCGAACTGACATATGTTTCCCGTTCGAAATCTTGATGCTATGGAAACCTCGGGGCCTAACGCATTTCAATGACCCACAATATTTTGCAGGTTCCGAACGACTTAGTTATAAAGCGCTTTTCATGGCAGTGTGTAATTACTCTTAGCGGAGGACTTCCCAATTCCTCACGAAAGACGATACCATTTTTTGCTGATATTTGTGATATTCGCACCACGAACTCCCACGTCCTAGGACCAATGCAAAATTGCACAAAAGCTGAGAATTTAAATGTTGTTTAATTTTTGGGACATCCTCAATTATTTGTTTATTATACAACTTGTTTGATATTCTACGTTCAAGCAAAACTAGGACCTGGACTCCGTAATGTTTGAAACATAATGGTCTTAGATTCTAAGTAATATCAAATTGTGTTGAAAAACCTGAAGATTAAGTGAAGCAATCTTTTGACGATACAATCCACCATAGACGACGGGACCATAATCGTCTAAAATGTTACGAAATCCAGGCCCAGCAAAATGATATTTAAAACTTCAAATGTTCAAACATCACGTCATAACTTCTAAATAAAAAATAAACCAAAAGTGTTTTCTTAAAAAAATATTGCCAAAGGTCATTAATCATAAAATTTATTTTCAAATCATTTTTTCCTTCGCACATGTAAAGGCATTTCACTATTGCATATTGTTTTTTACTTTTTATTTCCTTTCTTTCGATATTTTGACCTAAAATTTTTTATTGGTAAGACTCGCATGTTCAAATGCAATATGACTTCAATTGGTTGTGATCAGCTTTTATGTCGCCACTGTGCATGTGAAAACGAAAACGAATCTGTTCTGTTGCCTTTTTTTTAAACATCAGTATTGAAATAGCTAACCACATAAACAGGAAGAAAAAAGCCTAGCCATTTGACAGTAAATAAACTGAAATTGCATAAGAAACCAACGACCGACTACGACACTACGCGACGGTCTGGTTTGTTAAAGCCGGTCTTACATCTCGTTTTGTGGTCTTTTGGAATAATATTGACAAACCTATCGGGGTGCTGTGTGTATGGTATGTTTTTGTAACTTGAAGATCTTTTCGTTATAAGTTGTGCGTCGTCGACTTACTGCCCGAGAGATAAACTAGGGTAGTGTGTAATGAATCAAGCTTCAAATGGCGGTGATTGTAGGAAGTTGTAGTTGGGATATTGTTTTTTTTTTTAATATCTTTATATTTTTTTTGTCTGTTTCAATTTGATTAAAATACGACACATAAATAACGATAAAGTTGCAGCTGCAGTGAAAAAACATTAAATTTGATTTATGATTTACAGAAAGCGAGGGAAGGAGTTTTGGTGTGACATAGAAAAATGTTAGACTATTTAATGGGTGAGTCACATAAGTGTGAATTGAATAGGAGCATGTGGATAGTGAGTGCGGGTTGTTGTCATATTACTAAGGACCTGTTTGTTCACTGGAGTTAAACCAGCACTTTCCATTTTCCCGTCTAAAAGTCAAAAGTTAATCAAGGAAATCCTAAAAATATATGTGTTGTATGTATGAACATTATTCCATTGTCCCTTTTTTTTAATAAGTGCAAAGATATTTCAATTTTTATTAATTCAGTGTAGTTGTTTTCTAATTTGCGACATGTGATATGTCAGCTTGATGTAATCGTTGATTAAATGGAGAAAATGGACTGGGTAGCAAAATCTCTGATTAAATGCTCTCATTAGAGATTCCTTGATTAAAAATTTCGTGAACAAACCGAAAGCATGATTATCACCTGGAACAATCATTGATTAAAGATAATCAAGCCTGAACACACCACCCCAAAAGAAACAATAAAACTTATTTAAAAAAAAGTCGTTATATCTCGGTGTGCTTTTGGGATTTTTGAGTTACCGAAAATAGCAATCACAGGCCGCTCTGGTTTACGCAAGGCTTAAAGCTTTTCGACGCAACTATATTTCCTTAGTCTGGGGCCCTACTATGTAATTCGATTCAACTCTTTATTCTATTCGAATTTAATTTTCGATTGTTCTTTTAATTGGTACTATCTGTGAGAACAGAATCGAATGCAGGGTCCCTACTCTGTATTTCGTTTCGAAAGACGATCCTATTCAAAAGTGATTTTCGATCCGTATATGAATTCGTACCCCGTAAAACTTTCGAATCGAACAGAAATTGCTTAGTACAATTTCCATTTACGGAATAGATTTTTCAAGTATTTTTCATATTTCTCATGAGATCAGTCAAATCAAACAAAGTAAAAAACATCTAAGAAAGTTGGAAGTTGCAACCAAGACATTAAATAGGTTTAAAACAAGGTATTTTTATTATTTAATAAAAACCAAAAAACGGAAAAGAATGGGTTGAGCAGAAAATTATACGCGATATAAATGTATGCCAGAATTTTACGGGTGTCAAAGATTTGTTTCAGTTTTTAACTATTGTTCGTTTTTATGTTTTCAGTCCCACAAATTGTTAGAAGAGTTTACTTGACGTCGGGTGTTTAAAAATTCCTCAGCTAAATTGGGATGAGCAAACTCCACCATCACTTCGAATTCGAATTGGGGCCCTACTCTGTAATTCGTTTCGAAAGCAAAAATTTCCGAAAACGAATATTTTGTACTCTTTATTTCTAACGCGGATTAAAATCTACTACACTCGGAAAAGGAAATCCGAAGACGAATTTTTCGCACCGTGCAAAGCGTTTTCGAATGTCAAATCTATTCGAAAATGAAAGTTTTCTTTCGACAACAAAGTAGCTAACGAATCTCAATTCACTCACTGAAAAACAATGATTGTGTTGAAGGGACACATTTTTCAACCAGTCAATATATTGTGTAGTGAATTTATAAGAGGTTCAAGTTAAGTTTTTTACATAAATAAATGTAGAATTTTATCACAAGACACGGAATAATTAGGAAAAAATATTAGCACAAAACAAAAATAGTTTGAAATGATGGTGTGCTCATCTTTATTCACATTCTGGCACACATTTAAAGAATATTTGATTTATCGCATAACATTTTTTGTTCAACCCGTTCTTTTCTGTTTTTTGCATGCATGCATCCAAAGTGCAACCGAATGCATTTTAGTTTTAATTGAATAAAAAAATGCTTTATTTAAAACTAATTCCTGTTTGGTTTGCAACTTGTGTTGATGTCTTTTTCTCTCTCACGAGAAATATGAAAAATACTTCGAAAATCTATTCCGTAAATGGAAATTGTACTAAGCACTTTTTGTTCGATTCGAAAATTTTACAGAGTATGAAATCATACACGGATCGAAAATCCCTTTCGAATTGGATTGGCTTTCGAAACGGAATACAGAGTAGGGCCCCAGCTTTTGTTTTGTGTGAAAAAATTTGATTGTGATATAATTTTACATTTTATTTATTTATGGAATAAACTTAGCTTGGTTTGGACCTTCTAATAGTTCATTACACAATATATTGACTAATTGAAAATTGTAACCACTCAACACAACCAACAACCATTGCTTTTACAGTGAGTGATTGAAATTCGTTAGCTACTTAGTTCTCGAAAGAAAATTTTCGTTTTCGAATGGTTTTTGCATTCGAAAACGCTTTGCACGGTGCCAAAAATCCGTTTTCGAATTTGCTTTTCCGAGTGTAGTAGATTCGAATCCGCTTTAGAAATACAGAGTACAAAATATTCGTTTTCGGACATTTTTGCTTTCGAAACGGATTACAGAGTAGGGCCCCAGGTAATGCCAACCGTTTTTCAACAAATGTTAAATTTTCGAAGAATCCTCGAGCTGTTTGACAGGACTCATTCTCAAAATAAGAAAAAATAATAATTACAAAAATGGACAGCGTTGCGATTTGGTTTGATTTATATGAAAATCGGGAACGAAAGGATCAAATTCAACGTAAAAGAATTATAGACAGATATATCATCGGATATGAGAATTCGCAGAAAGCAAAATTATGTTTGCAGCATCATTGAAGTTTTTGGCAACAAGAGGTCCCGATGAATAGTCATGTAATTGACCAGCATTTCAAGTTGTTATCGTAATGGGGTAAATAAAAAGTATAAAAAGTAAAGTTAGTTGTTGGGTAGTTTAATGCAATCAATCAATGTATATTTATATTTCCTTACATTTTTGAGGCAGACAAAGCATTTTAGCTCTACTCGCAAACACAGTTGATATCGAATGGTTTTACTCAATTTGCCTTCTACTTTCGAAATTGGTAGTTCCGAAAGTATACAAAAGCATAGTTGGTATAATTTGCACTGTTCGATTGTATTATATTGAAACGTTCTTATAGAATTACATGGTTAGAATTTTTCGAGTTCAAACATTTTTATTATAGAATCGAATGACATTGTTGGGCCCCTGGACACTGTCAAGCAAATTTATAGATAGTTTCCTAGGAGAGTATTTTAATATTTAGTTGGGATAAAAATGAGAATAAAAATTTTACACGATCCGATGAGCAAAATAAGTACAATATGAGATTGTAAAATTATTCTTTTAAATTTACTTCAATAGTCAACACCCCCTTTCACACTGTAACACTGAGCGCATTCATTAAAAATTAGTTTGTTAGATAAACTAACCTTTTTCGGTCTCTGTTTTTTCATATGTTCAGTTTTTCATTTGACAATTATTATTCAGCTGTTAATTTTTACAAAATCAGTTTATAAGTCGAGAAAAGCCGACTGGAAAGCTAAATTTAGTTTCTTGAGCTGTCCCCCAACGTTTTCTGATAATTTTTTCTTTCATTTAAAAACTATTGATGGCCATCAAAAGTATAAACTATTATTTTTTACCAAAAATTTGGCCATTTTCTGGGTAGGAAACACCATTAGTTTGAAGTAAACAGATAAAGAAGTTTTTAAATGGCAGTGAACATGGACTTTGAAAAAGTAGTTTTGAAAAAAACGCGTTTAAAGTTCCACGCTCACAGCTGTTAGAGTCTGAGAAAAGGAGATTAGTAGGACAATAACTTCAAGTATTTTGTTAAGATCGGCTTAAAGTTTTAGGGACTTATTCTTTAAATCTTAAACAATAAGATTGGACAAAAAAATTTGTTTTTGTTTTGTTTTTTGTGTCCAATATTGCAGATATCAAACTGTCAACGCCACACGATAATTTTACAGCATTTTAGAAGTGTAAATGTTCAAGAAGCTATTGAAGGGATATCTCGGATACCCGTACATCAAACACCTTATTGAACGATTGAGACAGATTTTCCAGGTTGCTGTGGACAACAGCTGTAAAATATTAAAATTCAACTTTTAAAAACAGGAAAACATTCAAAATGTTCTTGCTATAAAGAATTTATTTTTTTCGGTTTCCCATGTAACTTGAGTGACTCTAATCTATACATATAATAATAACGTAACAGTTTGTTTGTTTGTCCACGCTAATCTCAGAAACGGCTTATCCTATCTAGATGGGGTTTTCAGTAATATATTGTGGTAAGCGGACGAAGTCGCTGGCACACCTAGTACTTTAATAAATGCACAACCAAATAAAAAAAACATGAAAAGAAATAAAAATGAATTTTCTATCGGCTGATCATTTGAACAGAATAGTATACCAAAAATAATCGGATACCTTTAGGTAGCTTTATGGTATAGAAATGGATATGTGCCTTTGCAAAATGTTTAAAACTTAAGTAACAGGAAGAAGCTATCCGGGTGCGATTATTGAAGGCCCCCAAAGAGTAAAAATAAAGTTACAACTAATATTTGTTGTTGGGATGTAGAAAAATGTATACAAGGATACATGATCGTGAATATCCCTAATGCGACACCACAAAAAGCGACATGAGCATGCCACCCCTCAAAAAATGACATAAAGTTGGAAACGACCAATTTGAACAATTCTTTCTTTCACCATGTACGATATCTCCGAGTAACATGAGCTTTATTTACATTTACATTTACATTTACTTACAAACCTACTCCACACACAAATCTGCGGAGTAGGGGGGGTTGCAGCCGGGCGACAAAGACCATTTGGCTGATACACCACAAGACTAACTACACAAATACTACATAGAACAAATAACACATGACAACAGCACGCAGTAGTTACGGACGGTCCACCATCTTGTCACTAACAGCGCTCATTCCGATTTAATTACGGTGTTCTAATGGGAACCGACTCTTTTCGGTTGACAAGACTGTTGTCAACATGAACTTTATTTATATTCCCATCTTGCCATGGAACACGAGCTCAAGAATAAATGAAAAGTAAGCTGTGGTTTCAAAAACCAGTGGACCGATTTCAAAAGTTCTTTTATCATTAGAATGCTACATTATCCCTTAGTAAAAATTACTATTTCAACCCAAATTCCCAAGGGAACGGGCCACTGGACCGATTTCTAAAATTATTTCACCATTTGAGCGTTCCATTTCCAGATAACTATATTACATTCCCGTATAACCAACGATTGGTACGGTACGGTACGGTAACTGAAAAACTTCTGGACCGATTTCAGCACAATTGTCAGCATTAGAATACTTAATTATCACTGAGTAGCATAGACTATATCTCATTTCCTTATACCCACGAGAACTGGACTGATTTGAATAACTCTTTCATCTATTATGAGTATGAACTGTAATACAAATGCTTGTCATTTGATTGTCCAACAAAACAAGAAAATCGCAACATTTGTGCTATAATGTACTCAGTAAAATTTTTTACTGACGATGACTCAAACTTGAAGTGGTAGCATTGGTGTCACGTGCGTCGGCGTGGAGATAAAAGAGCTTACGAGTATAGAGTTGATGAATCAATCTTCTCAATCTTTTTATTAAAGCCCAAATTACATCTGACTTCCAGACAATATTTTCTTGCACCATTGTTTTGCAATTATTTTTGCAAATAGTACGCGAAACATAAAATCGCACGTTTTTTTAAGTAAGCATCTTAAACTTCATCTGATGTTAAGATACCAGTAGCTCTGCTGACCATTGATATCACAATCTGCGGAAATGTAGAGCTGATGTGATCAAGTTCACGAATAGTTTCAAACGGAATGAAATTGAAATAAAAGCAAACTAACAAAACAACTATCTTCAATTAACATTTATTTAAATTATCAGACCGAAATTGAATAAAATATATTGCATCATGTGATGTCATTGAAACCGATCCACTAACCACTACAACTTTTATGTTATCTTCTTTTAAATTTTTGGCAACTGCAACTGACCGCATAAAACGTGAGTCGATAACCCTGACCTAAAAAAAGCACCAGCGAAGACGCGTCACGTTGCACGGAATGGTCAATCAAAATGAAAGAAGAAAAATGATAATAAAAAGCCCAATGACTGGAGATACGCAAAAGATACTCCAAAACAGACTTCGAAATAATCGACAAATGTAAATAAACATAAAAATAAATAAAAATAAAATACGAAAGAAGAAAAAAAAAGCCAAATATAAATTTGAAATTCGATGAACGTACTGACAAAAAACGGTGATGGCGCCATTTGGGAAGTCCAGCAAAAGAGCTTAAATGTCGTCAATGTTCTTCAATAGTTGACAAGGGAATATAAAAATGTCGGACGCTTAATAAAACCTCGTGCAACCATATTGCATCATAGGATGCCTTTCCACAAGCAAAACTTTAGCTGCGTCATGAAGTGTGGAAAAACCGATCCAATGCATCCATTAAACACGATCATTTTTGTTCACGGCACATTAGCACAACTGGTGGAGGAAGACTCAAGACTGGAGAGTAAGCACTGAAGAAGCACAATTTATAGAGCATGACATTGAAAGTGAAGTTAAAGTAACCAACAACGACCAAGCGGTAACATTTGGTGCCGTGATATGGATGCTCCATGACATGCAAAATATGATTTGTTTTTACTGAGCATTGAAACTCAATCTTAATGAGCCAGTTCAACGATGTATAAGATTGAACGATAGACTAATTATTATGAACCAACATTGCTGTGGGGTTTTCATTTCAATGCCACATGAGAAAGTTAAAGAGAAGCCTTTCGATTTCATTGTGCTGTGGTTATAGTTAATTTAGTTATACGTGTCTCTGTTGATCAATCTAGAACGAGAATTTCTCGTTCATTAATAAAGGTTTAAGGAAACAAAATAGTTGTATTAGAGATTGAAGGAAATTCTTGAGTTTTATTCAAGATGCGGTTGTTTGTTACACGTATGATGTAAGTAAGTCAAGTACATTTGGGTGGAATGCTATCCTCCCATATTTGGTAGGGTATGCAAAAAAAGCTATCGGCAAAAGTCAGGCTTTCATATTTCAAAAACTTCTTATTAAAATTGCTATCGCAAGCCCAGAAAAAAAAATGAGAATATAACAAAATAACAACAATAATCTTTCTGCGTTTAATTTTTTCAAATGTCCCAAATGCCAAAATAAATTTTAAAGGTTAAAAGGGTTTGTTGGGTCGAAGCATTATATAGGATGGTTTTTTAAATGTTTACAAATTCCAAATGAAATAAAGTACGTAAAAGTAAGTTGAATTGTTTTCAAATAAGAGAAATAAGAGTTTTTATGCCATTAGTGCTCAAAAACTACTTCGGGCATATGGGCGAGCTCGAATGAAGCGTAAGGAAAGTCTAATTTTCAACCAATTTTCGTGCAACTGGGATCATATGTCGGCATTCGGCAATTGGAAGTGCTGTTCTGAGGTTAGTTTATTCATTTTGATATAACAAAACGTACTGACTGCAAGTACACTGCCAACTATCACAAAAGAAGTCATTCTATTCTAAATTCTATGCCAACAAAGCTTTAAAGGGGTCCCATCATTTTTGATCATGGTTCATGAGAACCATAAATTGTACCAACATCTAAAAATGAAAAAAGTTATTTCTGCATTCAGTATTCGAATCAAGTTCAAAAATGTATCAACTGAAGAGTTTTACTTCTCTTTTAACCGGCTTACTTAGGTATGCATTACAGTTCGGAGTGAACCTGGGCCGAAACCAACATCTTTCGATAGCAATTTCGATTTCGGGTGAGCTCTCTCCAGTTTTGTACTCTAAGCCGGTTTAGATCTTCTTCCATTTGATTGCGCCACTTAAACGCTTTCTGCACATTGTATTCATTTCGAAAACCTGTAAATCCGGAGCTTTGATGTCCCAGCCATCGTATTCTCGCGATGCGTACTCTTCCAGCTAATTGAATGTCGTGGTGCAGCTCACACAGGTCATACAAACATTCAGCCCTATCACAGATTCCATCGTAGAAAACTTCCACACGGAAAGCTAAATTACGAACGAACGAAAATTTGTGTGGAATTGAAGAAAGCATTGCCAGTTGCCACACTAAATACCGCCATGTTGGTTTTCGAAATGAGCTGTTTTACGCCAAATGTGCAAGATCATTCACATTTTTCTGCAAACACAACTTCTTTTGTATATAAAGACGACGAATTTACATTCCACTTGGTTTTGGTGATACCAAATCTACGAATTTCGAAATTCATTTCACTCCGAATGGATTATGTGATAAATACATCGGGAAACTTAGACTTTTTTCGATTACGATGGAATATGTGATAGGGCTGATTGTCTTCAGATAAGGGACCAAATGTACATATTTTTCTTTCGAAACGGCCAAGGGTTTCCTCATCCCCTTTCGATAAGGTTCATGCTCCCAAAGGACTGGGATGATCATTGATCAAGGTCTTATAAAGAGTTACGTTGGTTTTTCTAGATAGGCTTTTATTTCTCAATTGCCTCCATAACTCAAAGAAGCAACGGTTATCAAGAGTTATTCTCTGTTTGATCTCCGCATTGATGTTGTCGTCTTGTCGAAAGCCTTTTTTGACATAAAAGATCTCGGTGAGTTCTTCAACAGTCATCCTGCCTAACCGGATGATATACATTAATATGCCTCTGTACATCTCGTCTATGTGAATACTGTCATACAAGGCCTTGAAATCGATAGGATGGTGGTGTACATCGATATAATATTCCAGGTTTTTTTACAAGATCTGTCATAATGTGAAAATGTGGTCTATTGTGGACTTTTCTGGTCTAAAACCACATTGATAAGGACCTATCAAGTTGTTGAGGGGCTTCAAACGTTCATATATTACAGCAGACAAGATCTTATACGCGACGTAAAGGAGGCCTATTTCTCTATAATTGACGCAATTGTGACGGTCGCCCTTTTTTAGGATCGGGCATACGATACTGAGGTTCCATTTCTTCCTTTTCTCCGATCACGCAGATCAGCTGGTATATGCGCCTTTGCAAAGTGATCTCCAACTCCAGCTGCCTTAAAAAGTTCGGCATCATGACAATCTGCACCTGCAGTCTTGTTTGATTTACGTTTGCATATGGCAAGCTGAACTTCTCCATCGCCATCTTCCAAGTTGAATAGGGCATTCTGCGTGTCTTCATCGCCGTTGAGCAGTCTGCAGAAGTGTTCTTTTCAGATCCTCAGTACCTCAGTACCGACTGCGATTCTATTACTATATTTCCCTGCTGATCTATGCAGGCTTAACTTCGAGGCCTGTCAGTTTTACCTTTTGGTAAAACTGTCGAATCTCATTCCTATCTTGGTATCTTTCAATTTCCTCAAACGATCGCCTTCTCATGATGGTTATTTTCTTTTTGAGAATTCGCTATTCTTCCCTTCTTTTCACATGAGAAAGTTAATTCCTTTTAAATCTCTTATACTGGTCGCGACCAGAAAAACCGGCGCGGGGTGATATTATCGCCTATGTTGTGTTTGTTTTAGGTGCAAATTTTGATCGTTCATAGCGGATAGCTTTTCCAGAAAAATAAACTTTTACTATGATCACGTCGGTCGGTCGTTTCTATTTTCATGTCACTGTAGTGAAGTAAGCCCCACAAATTTCTGTCTGCAAAACTTCAACGATTTTTTTTTTTGTGGATTAACCTATGTACGTACCCTGCGATAAGGTCCATTTGGATATATTTCTATGTCAATAAAAGTAGTCCTAGCTGCATCACTCTAAAAATCAAAGTTAAATTTCTCTATATTCGATACAATGATTTTCATAAAATAAGTTTAATCGTGTAGTTTCAATAAATTGTTTATTTTACGTTTTCGAATGATTGAACTAATCGAGTAATAGATCATTTGAGAAAAGAAAAATTGTATTTAAAGTATACAATTTCGAAATTGTATAGAAACAGAGTAGGTTAGGTTAGGTAGAAGGGGCCGACGGTTGATCTTATTTCCGCCACACTTAGATCAATGAAGATTCATTGTAATACCCTGGACTATTGCAACATCCTAAGAACCTATGAGCTTATGGCTGGTAAATTTTTAACCATTTAACCATGGCCTTAATGAGGTTCAACAGGTTGTTTCTTGGAGAGTAACTATCAGTTAAGCTTAGAAACAGTCATTGGTCCAAAAAATGTTCTGGCAAAACTCGGCATCGTTGCCATCGAATCATCATTATAAGAAAAAAAATTAATAGAAGAGGACCTAGTTGGTTGCCCTTCAGTACACGGTAGATATCAAAAAAGGAGCTAGAGATAGGCGAACTGAAATTAACACAATAATAACGGGTTAAAAAGAGAAGAAATCCTCCCAATAAATTAATCAACACAATTGTCATTTCATGAAATAGTTCTACTGAGGACATAACGTCACACTCGTTAAACCTATTTGTACACTTTATTAAATCATTCTTTTCTTGATTAAAACAATAGCATACAATTTGATGGCAACTAAACCATTAAACTCGCTCAAATGGCTTGCAGTTCTTAGGTATAATAAAAAGAAACTATAAAACGTAGAACGTAAACCTAAAACTTAAGATCAAGCCCCAATTCAAAAGTAAAAACATTATGAACGCATTCTATCATAAAATTTATAAACAACGATTACCTTCTGTCTGTCCCTTTGATCTTATAATGACTGTGCCATTTTAATGGAAAGTTAAGGTTTTTAATTCTATGAAGTACACTAGATTAGCTATTAAATAAAAGATAATTTTTATTGTCAAGAAAAGAAGTGAAGGTAGCTGTGAGATGAGGTAAGAACGAACGCTCAAAGTTTTTCATCGCAACTTTCTCAAACAAGACATCACATTTTGTACTTGTAGAACGAACTTGGCATTTTGATATTTATGTGGTATGCACTTAACATTCGAAAGGCTTAAAAGGACTAAATCCTTTTTAAAAGCAATTTTAACATGTACACAGTAATTTTACTTTTATCAAATCACTTTCGATTCGTTTAAACTCTGCATAGTCTAAGACGTACTCATATACCTACTTCTTTTCCGATCTCTTCACCACTGCTACCCTGTGGTAATCTTTGAAACATATCCGAGTTAGTAAAGAAAAAAATCATCTGCAAGGCACAACGAAATAATAAAGTAGTTCACATTTATAAACACAAAAGAGCTTTCAATATAACGGTTTCATCAACATTTCGAGGTGCCAATCTGGTTTATTTCATTAAAGGCTCATTTTAACACAGCCGCAAGCTCCTCCGATTACACAGCCATTCAAATGCAATGAAACGATGGATAAAGTAACCCGATGAAGATATCACGCAACATTGCAATTGAGTTTGGAACATATAAATATTATGTGGGATTTGGAAGAAGTTTTTTTTTTAAGATTGATTATCTGTCGGGGGAAGGCACAGCTCAGGTGTTATCCGCACGACACTGAAGGCATATGAATTTTTGGTTCAAGCTATTATTATTGCCAGACATAAAAATGTTATTTTTTTATGTTGATTCAAAGCGAGTAATTCAGACTTTATTGTTTGTTTGTGTTTTCAATGTGCCATAGAGGCGGAAACCGATAAATTGACTTTCATTATGGTTAGTTAGTACTCGTAAGGTGTGGTGATGGAAAATTGGAATGAAGGCAGTGGTACTTTTCCGGTTAAATAAAGAAATATAGGTTATTGTTATTACGAATACGATTGGAGTTGCTTTGGAAATCACTTCATTGAGGTTTAACAGTGCGGTTGACTTATACATAACTCTAGTATTTCTTTTATTTTATTAAATTAAAACTAATCTGAGTTGAAAACTAGACATTTTTTTTTAAATCGCTACTGATATGATAACATCGTTTCCAAAAACTAGTTATCCCCAATAGAGATCTGGTTATGTGGTTCAGAACCTGCAAATCGATGGTGGATTCGCCAAGGTGATTTATGAGCAATGACAGTCGTTAATTAAAAATTTCGTCTGAGTAACAACATGATTGTCACTTTATGCGATTTTTTATGTGAAGATTACTTAATTGCTTTTGTGAATTTCAAGAAAAAAGGCAAACTTTTTTTGTTTTCGACAAAAATAAAAATTCTGTTTTTTACACAAATGTCTGGCTTCTAAAAATCTTACGCTGCGCTTACAGTAGTGCAAGAAAGCGTTACGACAAGAGAAAACTTAGTTCAAATAAATATGCACAAGTTTGGGTAATGGGCACATAAAGTAATGGCAGCCTTAGGGCTTAGCGCATTTCTCTGAACCATAGCTTGGGAACAATGGAACGGGCATGAAATTGTTCGCAGCGCAGAGTGAGAAAGCGATTTTCAGTGCAGTGGAACAACTCTTGGAGCAGTTGCTAGTTATTGTGCTTAAACGTTCTTGAAAGCCTATTAAGTACATTAAATCAAATCAAGTTACTTCAACGTACACTTCTTTAACAAATAGGCTGTCAAGCTTAACCCGCTAACCACACACTGGGTCCAGTGGACCCGCTCCGACTTTGAATGGATGTACCGTACACCCATCACATTCAAATGCTAATCTCAGTGCCGCCTGTTGTAGTCTAAGGGTACTAGAATAGGCATGTATAATTTACGCATGCCACCAAAACGTTTAGTAGCAGCCAGGCGTCCATCTGCGCAGCAATTTTTTTTCGAGTCCGCTTTTTTTCAGCGAATCTTTATAAAAGTTTTTTATCGTAAAATATAGCATTCAATATGCATTCTGTTAAAATTTTAGGTTGAAATATTAAAAACTCAAAAAGTTACAAGACTTTGAAAAAAAATCCAATTTTCTTAATTTTTTTTTAACGATTTTTTTAGATGTTTTTAAAATTTGCATTGACAATAAGTATAATGCAGCTCTCTATGATAATGTTTGAACTGTATGTAAAAAAAAATTTGAAGTAGTTTCATGCAAAAATAAAAGAGCTGTTGACATTTGTTCATGCTCGGGTTCGCTGGACCCAGTGTGTGGTTTACTTGCTCGAAATTATTTTTAAAACGTAATGGCAAACTTTTATCTTTTTTAATTTTATTTTTTTTTAATATCGACCAACAGAAGGGGTTTGAATTTGAAGTTATCAAATACTTCGGAAGTGACGATCCGATTGACCCTCTACTTTTTCGGACGAGTATTTGACAATAGTTTCTCATGGTGCAATTCGAATTCAAAATACTAGTTTTTTTGTTGTTGTTATTTATTTAAATCGATTAAATCTTTATTCTAGACGAAGTATTAAATGTCAACTATTGTATAAAGTGAGTTCCGAACTAACGTTTGGTTGTGACTTCAACTATAGATATCTCAAAAACGAAGCGAAATATCAAAAAATTGTACGTTACATTTTCGATTTATTTTGGGTCAATTTACGAAATGGCATATTCGAAATGACTACTAGCTCAACACTCGCAATGATGCATCTTATTTAGTTTGTATTATGACCGTTAATTGTCAATTGACAATCACTGGAAACAGTGTTGCCAATTTGAAAACCGAAGTTTCCAAATAATTATTCTTTATATTTATTTGCTGAAGTTTTAATTTTAACGGCATTTTTTTATGCAGAGTTAACGAACAAAGTTTGCACTCAAGTTGACCCATGCATAAAACAGTTCTATAGGTTGGTATCACTGTAAATTTATCGATTTTGTTGTAAACAAAAACCTTTTGAAATTGAAATCTCAGAGCTGTTTATAAGTTTTTTGTTTCAAAACAAATTGAAATAAAAAATTAAGTTTCAATTTTCTCTGATAAAAAATCATATTGGTTGAGAAAAGACACAAAATAAACAGCAGTTCATTAAGCTACCAAAATATCGAGTAAACGCAATGCTTGGAATGTCATTGAAGAAGAAAGAAAGGACAAATGAATAAAACCAAGTCTCTATAAATATTAATTTTGTGATTGCATTTTTTACGCGCGTCACTTGAAAAAAAAAACTTTTTTTAAATATTTTTTTTCAATTGCTATAAAATTTCCACAAAAAATCTGCTTTTCCTTACTGCTGATGAGCGTTGTTTGCCGAAAACATTACTATTACTCTCAAAATCGCTGAGCTTAATTCAGAGTTATCTCCAAAACAATTCCGACTGAGAACGTGTTTCGGGCACTAACTCTTGTTCAATCCTAACCCCCAGGACAATATTCCACTTAAAAAACTAGACCTAAGTTTAGAAATTTAACCCCTTGGAAGAGAAAATCTGGCTGGAAAATAATTTTGAAACGAAAAAACTACACACTGAAATAAAAGAGAGTATTTCCTTTCAACCACTCACGGTTTGTTTCATATTTAAAATAAAAAATTAAACTTAATTCGATCAAGTGTTGAGAAAATTTGGAAAACAAACTGTTGTTTTCTCTCCAAGCATAAGGTTTTTTTTTTTCAAAAACTTTAACCCTTGAAAAATCACACTTCGAATAAAATATAATATAATATATAGGGGGTAGTGAGGTAGACCGTCCTTCACCCTTTTTTTCCTGAGAAGAGTTTACATAACACAGAGGGTCACCTGTGTTATGTTAACTCGAGTCATTCTTTGTTCTATTTCTTCATTTTTGGAATGATTTTGAGGGATTCTTCAATTCTACGAGCAAGCTAAGTAATTCTGTTTCATATACCTTTGCTCCTTGTAGTGGTTTTTTATTCCATAAAAGTTTTCCCCAGAACTCGTTAAATCTTCACTTTAAGCTTAAATTCACCCGATCAATTTATCACTTTCAATGCACGCAAATATAAAAGCCCCAAATTTATTATTATTTACACTCCAAACACTAGAACCGTACACTTAAAATTATCACATTAATTATGATGGCCTTGACTGAAGAACCCATCCAGACACAACATCAACACAACAAAAGACGGTTAACAACTCCGACGAGACGACGACGACGACGACGAATCAAATCCAAGGTTGGTCATGTCATCGATCAAACAACCCGCATTTTTTGTTTACCTCGCGAAAACACTTTATCAATTTTTGATGTAAATTATAACAACAACAAAAAACAAATTAACAAACACAACAACCACTTGGAGAATTGGTTAGTTACCGCAAATTGAAGTGTCCTGCAAATATTCCTCTAAGTTCTCACACCACACTGCAGGAAAGGAACTATTGAAACTTTTGTCATGTGCGGGAAAATCGCGTAGCATATGAAATGTGTTTCTCAGAAATTAACACAAAAATCCACTCAAAATCTACTGGTAACCGCCATCGACCGATCGTCGCAAACGAATGTATTCATCTGGAATACCTGTACCTCCATGGTGTTGTTCGAACCACATAGAAGTGGATATAGCTTCCGTTGCTTCCACTCTTTGATATTTGAACTGACATTGGCATCCAAGGGGCAAGTATTGTTTTCGTGAAAATAAAAATCCTTTTCCAGACCTGATTAAATTTTTTTTTTTTTAAATGTGAATGTAAATAATTGAGTAATAGAGCATTCAAAATTCAGGCAATTGTCTCGTAGGATAAAAGCCCGGCAATATAGTGAGCGGGAAATTGATGAGCGGCAAATTAAAATAAAATTACGAGTAATATACATACGTAACATACAGTGTACAAACATACATATATTTGTTTGAAGGCTATTTTTTTGCCCTGAATCTGGACTCAGAATTGCGCTCCCACTGTTACTGCTATTTTTGAGCCTCAGTTTTAACATTTTAACATGCAAATTTTAACCTGGAAATCCTTGAAAGCCCTTTTTGTGCTGAATTCGAATCCAGTCAGAGAATTGCTCTTTCACAATTAATGCATAACCATGTATTGCAACTTTTGAAGCTAAAACTCTCAATAATTTTATGTAGATACATTTTGAGGCCAGATTTGGATTCAGCGCATAGTAAAATATTGAAAAAGCAATGGTTTGTTTTCAGGTTAAAATTTTTTGCGTGTTGAGAGTTGAGACCTATAGGCTCAAAAATAGAAAAAACTTGTTTTTTTCGATTTTGAAGGTTTTATATCTCAAAAACGTGATGTGGCAGAGCAATTCTGAGGACAATTTTGAATTCAGGGCAAAAAACCTCTCTTCAATATAATCATTGTCGCATAGTGTAATTATGCTGTTCGATGACCAATGCGACTTTGTTACGGGTAAATGAAAGGATTTTGATTATCTTAGGGTTCGGGTATGGGGAGTCCTTAGACAATGAGGAGTTCCGGAGCCTGATGCAAGTGTCATCGGAGATATGTACGAAGAACTAATTGCAATTGTTCGATTTCAAAGTAGATGTATACCAAGGAAGATTATTGAGTCTTCTGCTTCTTATTACAGCCTTAACAAAATATTCGAAGATAAAGTATCGGGCATCAAAGTAGATCAATTATTTTTTGCTAATGGAGCCAGAGGGTTCTGTATTATACCAAAATAGAATAAAACGTTGTGCAGCCTGTTTTCTGATGCAGACATGCCTATTCCAGACATTTGTTTAAATAGAGAAGTGTGGAAAGTTGTAATCTCTGGGGTTTAAGATTAATAATGAAGCAACTTCCGATGATGACGAGATCAATAAAATCAAATAAGCGTAGGGTGGATGAAATGACGGGAACAATGCGTTATCTTCTGTGATCGACAAAGGCCCCCTTAGCTGAAAAGAATACTTTGAACCGCTAGATAGTAAAAAGCTTGACATAATTAGAAGTAACAAGATCCTTGGAAATTTCACTTCAATATTACGATCTAGCAGAAACTGCAGCACGACTAGCTCTTTGGATATTGTCATGTCATTGTCAAAACAACACAACCCTCAGTTTTTATATTCGTTTCCAAATTCACATCCCTGCTCTTCGGATGTGGAACTGGAACGGTGGCGTATGATAAGCTCATTGAATTCTGACCTTAACAGCATGGTTACATGGGATAGTAAAAACAGAATAGAATTCAATCCTTCGTTAATGTTTAACATCCCCCATTGCCGTTATCTATGAATGGTATGCCTGCATCCAAGAAACCGAAAAGCTGAAATGACCACATATTTGAAGTCGCCAAAAATTCTGCAAAGTTAGGTTTTTTGAGACGATGCGAAATTTTTCAACCCTTCTGATCTGGCTACAATTTATAAAACCTACATCCGTCTAAAACTAGATTATAACTCCCATATCTGGTCAGGTGCTCGTGCTTCTCAAACATCTTTGCGCCTAATTGATAGGGTACAAAACAGAGCGCTAAGACTGATGGGTGATAGTTCAATAGTAGGATTGATTGATTCTCTCGAACATCGTCGAAACGTTACCTGTCTTACTCTCTTTTATCGCTTTTTTCACCAACAGTGCTAATGAAATAGCCAGTTGCATTTCTCCCCTCAAACAGTTTAGCCGCAGTCAGTTTTCATCATTCAGCTCATCAGTTTTATCTTGAATCCAACTTCTAAGTACAGTCAAGTTTGTATAGAGATTCATATTTGAGTCGCACCACTATAATCTGCATCGGTTTCTCCTTTTAAATGCTCTCCTATTTTCCTAAATGCCCGCACTGTGTTTTGAAACATTATAAGGGTATTCATAACCCCTTGATTTGCAAAAAAGTAAAAGCATCACAAAGTTCTGAGACTGTCAGGAAAGTAAAATGTGAGCCAAAAAAAAAAGTTCAAAGCACTTGTAGTACTCTTGTTAAAGTATTCCACACACACAGACAAACCAATAGGAAAGTGTCAGAACTGTTATCTCTTTCATCTCAAAGCTCAATAGCACCGTTAAAGAACAAAAAATGAAGATATCAGGAAAAATCAGATAATTGCTCGGCATTCTGTTGCATTTTGGAACCCTATTTTTATCACTGCCTTATGCTAATTCGCTATAAATTTTAACTTGTAAAACTACATCCATTTTAACTAAGTAGCCTTTAATGACTGGGACAAGAAAACTAATGAAACTACATATAAACATCTTCTTACGCCCAAACTGAGGTCTTAACTTTTGTTTCTTTAGGTAGGAGTAGTAGACACGAGTCAAGAGCTGTTTGCAAACGAACAATGATAAGCAAAAGAAACCAAAAATAAATGGTAAACCGCCTACCCTCTGCAACCTACCTGTACCTGGCTGACAGACACTGAACCTATTACTGTAGCCTGTAGCGCACCGCACAATCGTCATCAATGGTTTTTTGGTTTATATTTGTGTATGATTTTGCTCATACAGTTTTGTTGTTGCTGAAGTTGTTACTAAGAGTGCAGCGTTATATCACACAAAGATGTTCCTATTCAATGTTTGCATTCAAGTTTGGATTTAAAGATCATCTTCTTTTAGTAATGTTTAACTGGTTCGTTCTTTGTTTGTGTCTTGTATATTTACTGATGCTCAAATGAACTCAAATGTCAGAAGTCAGTGTCACCCGGTGTCACTTTTTGACAAAGTAATGACTGATGAGTTATCTAACAGGCCGGTAAAACACAAAAGTATAAGGTACGTTGAACTTAGCATAAATTTAAGCTGAAATTTAACAAGACCATGTGTTAAATACACAGAGGCGTGTTGACTTTGACATATTTCAAGGTCCACCTACTTATTTATTATCAAACAATAAATAAATAAAGTTGAATAATTGACCCTGTCAGAGTGTGATACGTCTGTGGGTACATACAGGCTTCCGAAATTGAGATTGACGAATGGTATTTTCGATTGAATTGAGTGTCCTTCATATTAGTCATTCAAGCGGAACGGAAGTGGTACGTGATAGGGACGGATTTATTTTTTTGTTTGTAATTGAGATGGTAGGAGTAGGTGACGCAGAAAATGCTGAATTACGTGGGTGTATTTAATTGAATGTTAAATGGTTTCTCATGGCAACACAAACACCTTTGATTAACTAGAGAACATATTGTTAAACCTTCAAAGAGCCAAATAAAAGGTCTCTTGTTTATCACATAAACACCTTCAAAACAAACATCAGTTATTTGTCATTTCCTTTCCCTTGAAGGCAACAAGAACCTCAACAAATAATTCTATATCCGCCAATGTTTGCAACGTCTTTTACTTAATTTCCCTCCAGGTAGTTCATTGTTGGTTAACAACGTCAAATATGGCGAAGCGGCATGTTTAACGCGACCACAAGTTATGACAAAACAACGATTTCATTTTCACCATAATAACATTCTGAGTTGAACAAACTTTGACAACTTATTAGCATTCTTAATTTTACGCTTTCTTCTTATCCTTCTGAAAACAGGGTGATACAAAAATGTGATACGTGACAAAAAAAAAGCACACAATGTAGGTATAGTTTGAGAAAAGAAAGTCCACGTCGGCGATCGCGTAGCTTTTAAAACGAATATTGTTCAATCGTTTATCTTCGTCTTCGAATGTTGTTCGCTTTCAGTAACTGAAGAATAAAACTTTTTGAATTGATTTGTTCTTTTTTTATATTTTAAAACATTAACTTTGATTTCAAAAATGTTCTTTAAGTAAACTAAATTTCGGGTTTACCTTAGAATAGCAATTGAATTTAAGCGATCGATCGAAAACTGACAGCAGTTATATGAGTCGGTGACATTTTGATAGACCTTAGTGAGGTTAATTTTTTTTTCTTTTTCATCTTTTTCTGATATGCTGCATTGAAATTTACGAAAATGTTTATTCAGTTGAAATTTATTTGGCTGTCTTTTTTGTTTTTTTATTTGGTAGTCCCCCAAAATCAAATCGATTTTGTAGCTGCGACAGCGAAAGAAATTGTGACAGAATTTCTATCGCCGATTTCTGTTTGGTTTCAACTTGACCTCAACTGCGTGTCTTGAAATCTTTTGCGAACCATCCTGTATACATATACATTTATTAAATCTGTATGGATGTGTATTTTTGTGTGCGTGGGTTACTCTATTTTTCTTCTCAACACTTATACTCATTGACACATAATCTTTCTCTGACTGAGACATATGCGTGCTCTGCATGTTTTGACAGTTGACACGCATTTATTCAACGTCATTGTTCTTGGTTCAGCTTGATTAATTTAAAATTGATGAAATGATTAAGTGGAGAAATAAATGAATATTCAAAACTCAAGTCCCTCACTTTGATTTGTTGTTGATTAATTTGCCTTTCAAATTCAATAAATAAACAAATATTTTAAATTGCATTCAAAACTTTGTTTGATCGAATATGCTCATTTGAATAATGGTCCTCTGGCATGTTGTTATAAGTAAAACTAAACAAAAAATAAAATTAAATTAAAGAAAACCCTGTGATAGAGTTGCCTCTGGCGATCAAATCATATCGTCATATCGCCTAGAAGAAGTGTTTGTTAGTGTTACTATAATAACAACATGCCGGAGGGCCCATTATTCAAATAAGCACTTTCGACAAACATTAGTATGTGTCATTATTTCTTTAAAATTTCAAACAAAATGAATAAACAAAACTACAACCAATAAGTTGAACAAATTGTTTCTTAAATTTGAGAGTTCAAGGTCAAATTTCAAACGAAATTTTAAAGTACTCGTATCTTGCATCTGGAGTACTAGGTTTATTTTGAAAAAAGTATTGAAAATGCATTTCAATTTGCGTTTAAAGATCTTTTTTCGCTTTTTTTTACTCTTCTTGCCTGAAATTAGTCCCAACTGTTAAAGGCGAGCAAAAATTTAGGTCGTTCCAACTATGAATGGAATTTTACAGGAAGATAAAAGTTATTGTGTTTTAAGCTAAGCGTGAGCATCCGCCGGCCTTCATTCATGATGTTGAGATCTTCGCTCTTCGCTGAGTTGAATCAGTTGACTCAACTTGTTCAATGTTGAACCCACCTAAAAACTCTTAACCTATTTCTCGGCTCTCATCCCTAATGATACAGGTTTTTATAGTATCAACTCCTCTAGGCAAGTGTAACCATTGTGTCATTTTGGAAGATTAAACGTATTCCATCACGTTATAAAAAAAAGTAACTAAAAGAACTGTGCTGTAATATGAGAAAGACAATTGCGACAGCTTGAATAATTTCTTTCGAAATTTTAATTGTTCTTTGTGCTTTGTCGACAGAAACATTGACGCATCTGCTGATATGATATCTAACGTAATTCTCAACGACATGCGAGAAACTTTGTTCCTCACAGAACAAAAGTATCATCTCCGCAAACAGAATTCTTGGTTTGATTCAAGCTGTAAAGAGGCGATTAGGGATAGCGACGGAAGTTTGTCGAATATTTAAAGATAACCCTAAGAAAACCGAAATTTGTTCAAACAGAAATATCTGTAATGCTCATATACAAAAGGTCAAGTTTTTGCATGACACAGAAAGTAAATCAAAAAATACTATTGTGACCAAAAGGAAGCATTAAGAACTCGATAAATTCATCGATTTTGCTGCTAACCCAACACTTCCCGATAGCATATTGGCTCCCACCTGAGCTTGAGTTTGTAAACTCTGTCATAAAGCAGATATTTTTTCAAACTCGTTCGTTTGCGCGCGATGTGGCAAAATTAGTGGCAAAAATACCAAATTCGATGTTTAAACCAATTTTCTTTAATGAATAATTCAATTATTATTTGTGAGGTTAAAAAGCTGAGAGCGAGAAATTGACTTCCTTGTCAAATTAAAATAGTTTTGTTAATATTTTGACTGTTCAAAAATCCGCGCACTTCGACGCCCCTTTTTTATACAGAGTGTTCTGCATAGGATGCAACAAAACCCCAAGACGGAAAGGTTTGGTCAAGACAAAAAAAAAAAAAACTGTATGGGAGTTGGGTCTATCTCCCTCTGTTTAGGCGGAAGGGCCAGTTTTATAAAAAATTCAACTCAAAAAAAAAAAATTATTTAACTACAACGTGCTTAAGTTTTTTTTTTTTTTTTTGAAGTGAATACTTTGCTCTTTCATTAACGTTTTATTTCAAATTGTTTGAAGCAACCACTTCTGAGTAATCAAGTCCCAAAGTTAAAATTTTGAAAAAAAGTCAAATATTTTTCCTTCAAGCAAAATTTTTTATGATTGTTAAAAGTCACTTTTTCCAGAACTTTGTTTGTTAACTTTTGGCATTCACTGTTGTTATCACTTTTATTTAAGAATAGAATATCTTTTGAATATGTACTTAAATAGTCTCTGACTTTTTTCCGCAAAACTTAAAACTTATTATAAAGGTTTATTTCGATAAACTATTGTTCTACGATAATCTTACTTCAGCCAAAGATTGGGAAACACCCTGTTAATCAATTTTTTTTAAATTCACCAATTTCAAATCCTTGGAAATTTATTTTAAGAATAAAAAAAATGCCCTTATCTTAATGAGTTCAATTGTTATGATTTTTGCCATGAGAAAAGTCAATTGGGGCCCCAGTGCGCAATATTTTTCAGAAACGGCTTGCCAATTTTATTGGGTAAATATCCGGTTTTTTAATAAGAGCGCTACAAAAGTTTAAAAAAAAACTTTTAGAACAAAAACGGTAGATTTTTTTTGCATGGCAGGCTGAACCCAATTTTTGACGGTTTTCAAACATAAATCGGCCGATACTGCCAAATACTGTCAAATCGCACGACCGAGGCGGCCAAGCGACTGGACCATTTCGTGAGATAACGCACGTTCTCCAAACTTGGTTTCCAATAAATTGATTGTGGCATTCGCTGTGTGGCTTGTGGCAATGTCCTGTTGGAACCACATGTCCTCCAAGTCCATGTCATCCAATTGTGCCCAAAAATATTGAACGGTAGCGATCCCCATTCACAGTAACGTGCCGGTCTTGATCATCACGGAAGAAGTACGGCTCAATGACGCCGCCGGCCCATAAACCACACCAAACCGTCATTTTTTCGGGATGCAATGATGACTCATGGAGTACGAGTGGATTGCTGCCAATACCGCATATTTTGTTTATTGACGAAGCCATTCAGCCAGAAATTAGCCTCATCGCTGAAGATGATTTTTCGATGAAAATCCGAATCATTTTTAAGTTGTTGCACAGCCCAATTGACGAACATACGACGCTTCTGGTGTTCAAACGGCTTCAGTTCTTGCGTCAATTTGATCTTGTAAGGATGTAGGCCAAGATCTTTTCGCCACAACGACGCCACAGAGATGCCTAACGCTTGAGAACGTGAGAGACACATTTGGGCTTGCCATAAAATTTATAATTTCCAAGAAAACTTTCGAAAGGAGGGCTATGTATTTGACATTGAAAAATGGATGACTAAAATCCCACGATTTTGTACCAAATCCAGTTTGTTATTAAAAATGTGTATACATTTTCCCAGCCTCCATGGTACAAATAATCAAGATGACGCATTGTGCATGTTGGACTTGTAGTTGTCAGAAATTGTGTGCTTCTATGACGTCATGCGCTATCTTGTTTAGTTCTAACATATTCATAGACTGATTTAACAATACAGATCAGCTGGGGCCTGTAACACAAACCTACAAGTTCTGGTAATACAAGTGAATTATGACGAGTGTAAAAAATTTCTATAACACAAAACTACAAGTGTAATGGACTTAATCCCTACAAGTGGCTCTTGATTTTTGGACTTGTAGCTTTGTTTTACAGGCCCCTGATGTTGAAGAGTGAAATAATGGCTTGCGCAATGCTGCCAAATCGCAGATTGACGTTTTTTGTTACCTTAAACTTGGGCCATTCAGGATTGGTCGTACAGATCGTTTCTAACCCAGTCAATGATCCCAACTTTAGAGTGTTCCATTTGAGCTGGAAGATTGACGAAAAAAGAATATACTGAAACCAAAGCTTAATCGTGATTGTGTCACATCACATTTTGTACAAATAAAACAAAATCAAAAAGTAGTTGGATACCCCTTTCTTCAAAAATAAAAAAAAGAGGACCAAAATAATGTTGCTATCGATACGTTTCTTTCGATCGTTGGTTTTTGAGATCGGTTGATCAAATTTACATTACTTTGAACGTTTTTCCATTTTTCATGGGCTCAAGCGACAAACAATCATACATTTTTAACCAACCTTAGTTCAACACACTTTTCCACACGGTACAGTCAATTCAATAGAACACAATTAAAATACGATCAAAAATACAGTTCCAGAGTATTTTCTGCTGACTTTTCTTTCATTATTATGTTTCATGTCGCTTGTACAAATACATATTCAGTTTCATTTGCTCATATACATTTATACACAACAGATTTATAGTGCAATGCACGTTTGAGTCAGACTAAATTGGGCAAACAGATGCAAATTTAGATATTTCTATTTGTGCCCAATCAGGAAGGAAGTCTATAGAGGTAAACCGTCTTTTGAAATTGGGATCGTACTCGTTTGCGGTGTGAAACATTGTCGTGATGCCTGCCAGACAGGCTTTTACCCTGCGCTTAAGTTCAATTCACATAAGAGGACGTAATCGTGAATGGAAATATGAAAACGACAACGACGAATAAAATCGAAAGTCAACAATTTGCGAGTACGACGTAAAGCTCAAATGTGCGGGTTTATTTTTTTTTTTTTGATGAAATCTGTATCTTAAGACTTCATTGAAAAAAGTTGCTTTGACCCAGAAGTAACTTAACCTCGTTTAATTTAAATTGTTAGATTCATTAAAGTTTGGCCACTAGCTTTATGCCAACGCTGAGTACTAACTGGTACCATAACTTTTCCATGTCATATGCGACACTAATTAATTCAAAGAACTTTTAAGTGTGTTTTGAAAATTAAATAGTAGCACGTGCCTTCAAGGTTCTTGTATTCAATTTCTAGATCAAGGCAATCTAAACAAGACCAAGATAACCAAACTTAGGTTTGCTTTCTAGAAGGTTAATTTTTTTTGCTTTTAATTGACTGTGAAGGTGTGAAAAAAGTACTATTGGAACTACCGTCGACCTGATTTAAAAATAAACAAAATTTGATTAGTTGGTTGTTGATAATATTTTGCGAAAACGACAACATTTGACTTTCTGACTTTGTCTTAAGTTAAATTTTTAGAAGGAAAAAAATGAATTGGCTTGTATGTACATGTTTTTGAGACTCATTCAAAATGTAACTTTCAAAGGGTGGGTATGGATGATGCAGTCTCTGATTTGCAGCTAATGTATAAAAAGTGTATCATAAACCAAAACTTGAGTTCAAAAACTATATGAAATCAGATTTGAAAAGTTGCACCGAGTGCCTTCAAAGCACTCATTCAAAATAATGCGTTACCGCGTATTACAACTTTTGAAGCATTAGCCATTTTGACACTAGATTTGGATTCAGCGGATAGCAAATTATCGAAAAAGCATTGATTTGTTTTTGGGTTAAAATTTTTTTAATCTTAAAACAAAAGCTCAAAGATAGAAAAGACCGGATTTTTTCCTTCTTGAATGATTAATATCTCGGAAACGCAGGCTAAAGATTATTTCTGAACTAATATTAATATTTAGCGAGGCAAAACCCTTTAGTATAACACAGTTTGCTTTTAAAGCATTCAAAAAGTGGAAATCTGTCGACCGGTATTATGTGTTCCATAGGTTCTGCGATTGACTTTTTTTCCTTTCGAGGAGGTAAACCACGGTGGCGATACCAGCATTTCCTCTCTATGGTGTCACTGCAGTTTATAAATATGTAAAGGGTCCGCCATCTAAGGTTTTTTTCTTCAACTAGTGCTTATGTCGTGAATGGTAACACTTAGCTCATGACTGATTTGACAGATAATAAGTTTTATCCTTACGCTGAACGAATATGGTTGTGTATACGCTTCGCTAAGTGGGCCTGCGATCGACCTAGAGAAGATGCCGATTTTGCCAAAAAAAATCATCTTTTTAGATGAAGCTCTATTTGATCTTGGCGGGTAAACAAACAAAATTGTCGCATTTGGGGGCACAGAAAACCCCGCAAGCATACATACATTGAAAAGTCAGTACACCCAAAACGAGTCACTGTTAGGTGCGGATTTTGGTCCAGAGGCATAATTGGGCCATTTTTTTTCGAAAATGAGCAAGGAGTGGCCGTTACAGTCAATGGCGAAGTAGCCGAAGCTACACTCGATGTTTTGCGCCCTGTTTTTGAAGATCGCATTATCAGCCGCAGAGCTGATATGTCATTTGGCCACCTCGGAGCTGCGATTTGACACCGTTGGACTATTATTTGTGGGGTGCCGTAAAAGATAAGTGTTACGGCGACAAGCCAGAGACAATTGACGCTTTAAAGGACAATATTCGTGAAGCCATTGGTGAAATACAGCTGCACACAATCGATAATGTGCTTAAAAATTGGACCGATCGTGTAGGCTACTGCATGGCCAGCCGAGGCAGCCATTTGAATGAAATTATTTTCCATTATTAACCGGAAGGATTGTACTTTCAAATAAAAAAAGAAATTTGAGACAATATTCAGTAGTTTCTTTTTATAGCATTTTCAAAAAAAAAAAAGGTTATTTGGCAGACCCTTTACAATGATTCGCAGAAGAGGAATTAGCTAGAGGACAAACCTTTACCACTCTTGTTGCACTTTTTCCATTCGTTCACTTTGTTGTTTTTGTAATCACATCATCTGTTTGTGAATACGTGCAAGCTGCCATAAAATGGCGCGAAAAACTTATGAAACTATATGTCAGGTTAATGTATTTTCATTTGACATTTTAGAATTTTTTTAGCATTTTCAGCCAGAAAAATGTGGCCGCAAAACTTATAGTAAGGGTAGACATCAATTGGTTTCTTTGAATAACTGAAAAAAACACTTTCCGAACTCCTCAAACTGCGATGACAAATAATGTTTACTGCTGCTGTTTTTAATGAAATTTCAACATTCTTAACTGTTCCAAATCCCAAAAATATCGAAAACAATTTCACTTTTTTAAATGGATTTCAAATGGCGAAAATGGCACTACTTCGCCGCAGTTGACTCTATTGTTCTACTTTGTGCTTAGGGGCCAATTATAGCGATAAGGAAAAACCATCAGGAAAAGTTGAAACAAATGGAAACATGAATTTTTTCCTGATGGGCGTTTATAGCGAACAGGGAAAATATGTCAGTTGCCAGGCTCTCAACGCATCGCAGCCACCCACCAGCTGGTTTTCCTTATGCAATGCACACGAAAAAAAAACTGCTGTGAGTCTGTCAGTGGAATACATGGAAAATCGAACGATTTGTTCTATTTTGGCTGAAATTTCAATCAGCTGACACGAAAAATGAAATTGCATCAGGAAACAAGATTCGTTTTCCTTATTGCTATAACTGACCCCTTACGTCATCATAAAAAATTGGTCTAGTTTAATCTTCGCATAAGTTCAAAACCATCCAGAGGAAAGCTTAAGGGAGGGTAAACCCTGGGAGGCTGAAAAGAAAGGCTTTTTTACGAATTTTTTATGAAAAATCTGATAAAGTAATTTAATTTATTGATTTTCTACATTATTAAGTATAGTCTCAAGTATCTTCTACAATTTTTTCATACAAAAATATTGAAAAACAAGCCGATGATAGTGCATTTTCCGAGACGCCTCAACTTTTCGATCTTTTGCGGTGTGCAAGATAACTTTTGACAGGATCATCTAAAATCAAAATTATGAAAAGATTTCGTTAAAAGACAACTTTCTCCAGGCAATAACACGAGGTCTTTTTTGCAATTTTGAAATTTTGGTGACAATTTGAAGTGAATAGTCGTTTTTTTGCCTAAAAATGCCGCCATCTTGTAGCTGTGAATTCCGGAAAAATGAAATTTTTTTAAAATCTTCGTGTTATTACCTCTAAAAATATATATTAAAGAAGTGTGCAAAATTTCAGAAGGATCGGTGCAACAGTCGCCGAGATATTTTGCACACCGACTTTAAAATTACTAGTTTCGAGATAAACGTGTTTAAAGATAAACGCGAAAAACAGCACACTGAATGGTTCCCCTCAAAAATATTCCGTTAGAAGCGTCATTAGAGTGAGCTCCTCTTCCCTGAACACAAAAGAAGACCTCGAGCTACCTTTAACCAATCATAAAAGGTTTGTTCAAGGTCGTCCGGCCGGCCCCCTCCCTCTATTCGCTCGCCGTGCATACCTACTCTAAAATCATCTAACATCACTTTAAATTTTCGAATTCAACTCGGAATGACTTGAAATTTTGACACAACATTCTGGAAATGTAGTATAATAAGAAAATGCAATAAAAATTTTTGAAAATGCCCAGGTTTTAACCCTCCCCTAAGTGCAGGAGTTGGTTTTGAGTTCAGTTTTCATCAGTTTTACCTTGAACCCAACTTCGGGCGAACAGTCAAGTATAGAAATTCTTATTTTAGTCGCACCACCCGGATGTGGAATGTTTTACCTGGCTCTGTATTTTCCCTGCATTACAATTCACAAAAGTTCAAAAGTAATGTGCATCGGTGTCTCCTATTAAATGCTCTCCGATTTGAAAAGTTTCTAAAACTGAACTGCTACTGCAATTCTTTTTGTGGCCTAAAACTGAAATTCACCACGATTGCTGCTCTTATTAAACTCAAAGCGCATTTTAGTAAGACAACAACACGTTGAATCAATGAAAATTATGTGCAATTGATTTCAAAATGAATGTAACCTTTTTACTTCTTGCAGAAACAATGTCGATCACATCACCTTTATATGCCATCTCGCAATTCACACAATCTAAAAAAAAAAATTAATGAATGACTACCATCTACACATTTCAGTTTTGAAAACTCGTGAAGCATGTGAAAAATCATACCTAATTCAAATGATTTTCTTTCATTGAAACTTGAGTAAAAATATATGGTTGTTGTCCACTTGAGAGAATGGTTCTGGTTCTGTCAGTTGGAGAGATTGTATTTGTTTCGTTTCTATTAAATTAGCTATCAACACGTTAAATAATGGCCCAACAGTGTATTCTCTTCGAAGTTCGAAGTCCGAGTTCTGAGAGCAGTGCTGCCACCCTACTCCTATAGCAGTAGATCTACTGCGCTTAGCCTCAAATGGAAATCTACTGCGCAGCAAAACGAATCTACTCCTCTTTCAAAATTCTTATCGTTGTTCAAAGTTTGCTCTAAACGCGTCCATAAAAATTTTTCAAATGCTAAACCACGTTCACTCTGAATGCATCCACTGACTATTTTAAATAACATGGACTTGTGCTGGCCGCTGTCGGCTAAAAAACATCTAACTAACACAAAAATATACAAAAACACAATACTCAAACCTTGTCCCTAGTTGTCACTTCTCGAAAGGTCGCTGGAATTAAGAGAGCTTGTGTGATTTGAGCGCATATTTTCGGTAACTTTTATTGTTTTTCATAAAAACTGATATAAGAAACACTATAAGTATTCCAACTCTTCAAAATATTTTTTCAAAAGAAGATTGTTGGTCTCCTTCCGATTCACCTTTATTATTTCTTTAAATAATTTCATTTTCGACTAAAAATGTAATTAATGTACGTATATATTTTTTAATTATTTAATATTATTTTTTATATATAATGAAATTTGATTTTTTATTAAATTAGTTTAAGTTTTTTTCCCTATCAAAACAAATATAAGAATAGTGGTTTTTTGTTAAGTTTTCTGTTTGTTGATGAAGTTGTTTCCATTAGTAAATAAAATGATATTTTATGAGTATTTTTTTTTTTTGTATATTGTAAAATCTACTGCGGTATATTGGAATCTACTGCGCTTTTTTCTGCTATATACTGCGCTCCATCATCTGCGGGGTGGCAGCACTGTCTGAGAGCCGAGAGCCGAGAGCCGAGACCCCATAAAGATGATGCACAGACTAACGAAAACATTCCAGCACCACATTTTAACTTTCTGAATTTAACAATGAAAAGAATGTTCTGTTTATTTACAAAGTAGTTTTGAGCAAATAAAAATAAATTCACAACACAACTCAGCGTAGGTTGACGTCACCTTATGTTGTGATTCAACTAATCCAACATTATCCATCTCGCTTTGTGTAATCAAATGAAATGTGCTTCGGTCTCTGAATCTATATGTAATCAAATTAGAACAACAAAACAACTGGCAGCGAAACTTGAGTGTTGTTGAGTTACACTACAGACTACACATTGATAACTTCTACTCTTCCAGATTCCAGTAATTTAGTAGTACAATCACCTCCGACGCGACGCAACACGTGCGTTTCTGTGTTGCTATGAATAAGCTGACGACGAATACAAAAGTTGTTATTATTGGTGCCGGCGCTTCAGGAATAGCGACTGCAACAAAACTCTTACAATCCGGTTTCGAGAATGTAGTTATTTTAGAAGCAGAAGATCGTATCGGTGGGCGAATACATACAATTCCATTCGCCGATAATGTTGTGGACATGGGCGCGCAGTGGTGCCATGGCGAAAAAGGAAACGTTGTCTACGAATTGGTTGAGCACATGGACCTCTTGAAAACCAATGGGACTATCTACGAAGACTACAAATGTATTCGTTCGAATAAAGAAATTCTTTCAGATGCAGTAAACACTGCCCTCAAATCGATTGTTTTTGGAACGCATGATAGTCGTTTCGAAGAGTTGATCGGTTTCGAGGGTTCTTTTGGAACGTACCTAACTGAGAAATTCTATAAGGAACTAAAGAGGCCAGAGTTCGCTGATATTGATAGAGCAGTGGCAGAAGAATTCATCGAAAGCTACAAAAAAACTGAATGCGCCACGGAGGCATCTGATAACTTATTTGAAGTTTCCAGCCCGGGCCACCTGATGTACTTGAATTGTGAAGGAGACTTGGGGTTGCATTGGAAAGACAAGGGCTTTGTGAAACTACTGCATCTTTTGATGAAATCATCAAAATCAAACGAGCTGGGAATTTTAAACGGAAAAGTGAGGTTGAATAAGAGAGTCGAGCAGCTTAAATGGGATCCTTCAGGGAAGGGAAAGATCCTTATCAAGTTGTGGAATGGTGAGCTTATTAAGGCTGATCACGTCATTTGTACTTCTTCTCTGGGAGTTCTCAAAGAAACCCACACAAGAATGTTTAGTCCCCAGTTACCGGAACTAAAATGCAGAGCAATCGAAGGTCTCAATTTAGGAACTGTGGACAAATTCTTTCTGGAGTTCGAACAACCTTTTGGGCCAGAGGATTGGGGTGGATTCTGTCTTCTTTGGACAGAGAAAGATTTGGAAGAACTACGATCTTCCCATCGGTTTTGGTTGGAAAATGTTTTTGGATTTTACAGAGTCTGTTATCAACCGAAACTTATGGCTGGTTGGATATTCGGACCCCATGCCCGTCACATGGAAACTCTGCCAGAGGATGAAGTTTTGGAAGGCATCATGTGGCTTCTCCAAAAATTCCTTTCATTCCATGTTCCATTGCCTCAGAATTTCTTGCGTACCCAATGGCACAGTAATCCTAACTTTAGAGGATCCTATACTTTCCGGTCAATGTTAACTGAAGAAATGAAGACTGGTGCTGATGACTTGACAGAACCTGTGACAACTTCCAATGGAAAACCTGTTTTGCAATTTGCTGGTGAGGCAACTAGCCGTCGCCACTATTCAACTGTTCATGGAGCTGTCGCAAGTGGATGGCGGGAAGCAGACAGGCTGATTAGTTATTACTCAGCCTAGTTGTCGTATCATTTTGTGTGTCTATTTTTAGAATAATTGCTTAGTGAGTTATGCTTAATCAGGACTGTATGAACAAATAAGTTTTGATAAATAAACGGAAAATACAAAGTTTTATTGTCTTTAAATTGTTGTTTGTTAGCACCTACCTACTTGAGATATAAGAGTTCATTTCATTTGTAGCAATTGAAAGCAGAAGTGGTATGAGAAATAGATTGGGTAAAAAGATGTTTATTATCGAATTATAGTTTTACATAAAGCGTTTGTTTCAGTGTTGGTTTTATTATTTAACCAGTTGTTATTGACAGCTATAACATTTGTGCATTTTTAATTTTACTGTGTGATTGCTTATCAATTACACTGTACAGAAGTCGTGACTTCTTTTTATGTCTTGTGCTCAATATAAGTAAACTACAAGTCTCGCGAGATGAGGTTTTCGTAAAATGCAAACAACACTGACGAAACTATAATTTCCTTATCTATCTCTTTGGATAAACTAGCGATAAACCACTTTTTTTTACTTGTGGCGAGTTTTGCAATGTTATCTTGAGATAACAATTAGACATAACATTATAGAGAATGCGAAACAATTGCGTCCTGCAATTCCGCTTGACGGATTTTGTTCAAAATTTCCAGTTAGGTCGAGGAAGGAAGGGACGGTTATATGATAAATCAATCATATCAGGGCAAAGATGGAAAACTCGGTTCAATTGTTTCGAATTCGATACAAATGAGTTTGTACAAGTTCAATTCGACAGAATTCAGTACAATTTGAATACTTTATGTCTTATGCATTTTATGAAGAAACAGAAGGAAATTAAACTGATAGAAAACGGAACTCACAATTTGCCTAGAAATTAACTAGTCATCCTGAATTTATTTGTTTCCATTGCCGCAATCTAAAGTGTATGCCATCTAGTTTCTTTTTAAGTCATTGGCTATTTTGACACTGACAGTTGTCTCCCATTCAAAATCGTGACAGAAAGTCAGTATCGTATACGCAACGCAACACTCATGATTTTCATCTTCGCTCCGTGCGTACGGATGAGAATTTGGTTGCTATAGCCAAGAATGTGAGACTTAATCCATGAACAGGGCCATGCTAACCGACCTTTTCTTACTGAAATTGATGACATGGACTTGAACTACCTCTGGTCATGCAGGATGACGCGGCGGCGCGGCGCCGTGCCACACAGCCTATGTCAGAATCGAGCTTTTGCTCACTCATTTCTCAAAGCGTGTTAACAGCAGACTTTGTCAATTGACCGTCTCGGAGGTGCGATTTGATCCTTTTGGACTTTTGTTTTACTGTGGGAAACTGTAAAGGACCGATGGTATCCCAACAATACGGAATCGACTCAAGCACTTGAGGCTTATATTAGCCAAGAAACCCATAGTTAATTGAAATGTTTGTTATTAGGGCACTTGGCTGAACATTTCAATATTCACCTTATTTGGGTTCTGGGGAGATATCCTAGGTAACTGTAAAGCCGATGAACTCGCCAGAAATGGAACCGTTCTACCGATCAGCAGGTTGAATATTGTCATACCAATCGCTACATGCAAACTTATGCTAAAGCAAGAGGCAATGGATAGAACAAATTATAGGTGGAACAAGCCGCGTTTATATCCAGTTGGAAGCTGTGAGAGACTCGCTCTCTCAACTGACATTTCAAAGGAGTTGCAGAGTTGCCCTACGAACTTTTTTTTTAATGGTTAATTTTTTGTTCTTTTTTTTAGGGAAAAATGATACTCATGCACTTTGTCAAATATACATTTTTTTGCACTATTTCTTATTAATTTCACGAATATATGTTTTGTTTTGTTAAACTTTTTCATTAAATAAATAAATAGGGTGGCGCAACAGAGCGAGGAGCCCCTGGACCTAGCGCATTTCTCACAACCATCCCTTGTGAGGGAATTTTTTCATTATGTCATGTATTATACAAAAATGAATAAATGTGAAGTTTCTCGCTATCTATCTAAAATATATTTCATTTCACACTGAAAATGTTCATGTGGCAATACTGTTGTTATTGGAAATATTGGAAATGATACCAACGTTTTCAATGGAAAGTCTCCTCTTGTGTGAAATAGAAGAACTAATTTTTAGATCACAAAAATAGATCCAACTGAAAAGCAGGATTTCGCTTTGTTGTTGTAACGTTAGTAAACCCTTGATCTGATCCGGATCAGATTAATAATAAAACACGGCTAATATCACCACGTGTGTGGCAACAAACAGATATGGCCAAAGCTAGATCTAAAACGCACAACATATTTGCTATCCATAACCAGATTGCACGTTAGTTCCGTAATCAATGTGATTACCGGACATGGTCTGATAGGTAGACACGCCATAAGACCTGGCTTTTCCTCTAACGACTTCTGCTGAGGCTGCTTAGATGAGAAGGAGGAAGAGACAGTCCCACACCTCCTCTGCTCATGTCCTGCACTCTCCCTCAAAAGAAAACGGCATCTAGGAAAATATTTCCTTGATGATCTAAGCGATCTGGCGAACACAGATACCTCTATATCTTTATCAAAAGCTCCAAATGGTTTTGTTAAGTGAGGTACTCCTTCACATAATTCTTTTCTTATGGTATCGCAATGGACCTAATATTGGTCTAAGTGTGTCCTGACAGCCATTTTAACCTAACCTAACCTATTAGGGCACTTTACTCTGTACAATTTGTTGGACAGACTTTGGTATGAACAACCAATGTTGGTATCGAGAAATAAGTGTAGATTTTTCGCTTTCAGCTTTGACATTTTGATTGCAGAGAAAAAAAAAACTTCTTACTTGCGATTAAAGGTACTATGAGGCAAGTTTTGCAATCGTTCAGAAAACAAATTTGAGGTAACAATTAAGCATGATATTACGATAATAGAGAATACCAAAAAAGTTAGCCCTGCAAATCTATCTGTCTGTCTGTATGTCTGCCCATATATGAATCTACAGCCTGAACCGCTAGAAATTCAAAATTTTACAGTTAGTGTCTGTGGGGCAACCTACAGTGGGGTTTATGGAATTGGGTTTTGAAGTAACGATACCTTCTATACAACCTATGTGGTAATACTTATTGTTCTCAAAAACGGCTCCAACGATTTCGATTAAATTTTGTTTGAAGGTTTAGTTTCTGGTTGTCTTTTTTCGGAAATAGTAAAAAAACGGTACCGCCCATAATTCTCATTGACGTTTAATTCATGCATATACTTCTCTACTGAACTTGCATACTTTACATGAGCATAAATCTACTTATACTACAGTACCGTGTTTTCAAAAATCTACATTCTCGTTAATGGCTGGATACACGATTTTGACGAAATTTTTTTATTTAAGAATTCCTGTTTCTGAACTAAACTAAGCATATGAAAAAATCCAAATTTTTTGAATTTTTATAAATTTAATAAAAAAAATTTTGGTTTTGTGAAATAACTTTAAAGTTGTGTCTTTGATTTTTTCAAATTTTTGGTCAAAACAACTTCTATCAAAATCTTAAGCTTTGCATACTTGACTTTTAAAAAACTCGTTTTTTAAAAAAGTGAAAAATAAAAGTAGTTTTTTTTTTTTTAAATGCTCTAACGATTTTCATTAAATTCTCAGCGTTTATATTACCTAAACTACACGGCAGTGTCGATGCACCTTACCGGCAAGTCATTCCGATTCTGTATGGGCATTACCACATCCTTGTCCCGGAGTGGGGCTGTCAAAAGTCAATTACCAAAAATTTAAAAAATATATTTTTTTTTTTTTATATTTTTTTGATTTTGAGAATTAAATATTTATTTATTTATTTTTTCGCTAAAAACCTTTGAAATATTTAATAAATTTTTTTCAATATTTTTATTTTATGTACTCACTACTCAGCCTTTCTCAGATTTTGATACTGCGCACTAAGCACACAATCGCAAGTTCGTGCGACCCAGTCGTGTTCATTTTTTCTTTGCAGTCAGTGTGTTGATTTTATGGTTGTGATAATTTCTAACTCGAAAAACTAAAAATAATATTCTTTTGTAAAAATGCTCGCATTCGTCGCAGTTTCGAATCTTCGAAGTTCAATCAGTAAGTTCATGAATGCAATTTAAGCTCTGTGGACTGTGGCAGATATAAAATGGTACTGTGATTCACCTTTCTCTTCTACATACATAGTTTGTGGCAAAAGTAATAATTGGAAAACATACAGATTTTCCCAGTTTGAAATTAAGGAATTCGATTTCCAAGTATTTGTGTAAGGTAGTATGTAAATTAAATTCACTTAAATCAATTTTGATAAAAAAAATTGAAATTATATGCCCTTAAAAATATATTTTCGTTGCTGATTAATTCACTTTCAATATCGATTTACAAAACAGAATATCCGAACATCGATAGTAATCAATTTCAATTCAACAAGTAAACGAAAACTAGTAAAACAAAAAACTAACCCAAGAATACCGAGTAAAGTCCGATTGCCATATACGTTGTTTTCCTTGTTTTGACAACTAGTTCTTTTTTTCAGAATTTTTGTTTTTTCCTTCTGAAAATCTATGTTCGAAAATCTGAAAAATCTAGCTGTCAGCTAAATGTCAGCTGAAACTTCTGACACTTTTGAAGTCCCGGTGCGTTGAATGCGAGGAATAACTGAGTTATTGTTGTTTAAACGTCAAACTTTTACGTGTGCCGCCGCGGCGCAGAACCAAACTTCTTAAAAACACCCTTTATCTTCTGGGGAATAGTTTTTGATATGCAGTTTGCTCAAATGTAGTGAAACTTTGAACACTAGTTCTGTTTCAGGAAACTGAAATTGGCTCCTCACATTAGAAACTTACGAGCTCAACACAATTCTTATTGCACGAATCTCATAATAATTCTCTTAATTTCCGTACGAAAACGAAACACACATAATTTGTTGAAAGATGATAATAGAGCAGGAGCTATTTATCCGAACTTTTTTTATTTCATTTTTCTATATTACATCGGCTTATGAGTGAGGAATCTTTTTCGTCGTCGTAAGCCACTAACTACATCAGAGTTCAATCTCAAAAAAGAGAGAATTTTCGTCCAAACGAAGCGATTATTTTGTACTCGTCTATAATTGAAATCTAATCTTCAGTCCAACCGCACTCCACTGTACCTACTTCAAACAACTATGTACTTCAATTCAATTCTTCCTCGCGGCTTTTTGTATACTCGTAAGTCATAGATTACACAATAATTAACCGACTGCCATAATGGTCTTGCCCAGACAATGAAACTGACTTCCTTCATTACACCGAATTAGAGAATGAAAATTTATCTCATTTGGCCAAATGCCAAGACATTGAATGGTCGCTGGATGGAGGATAGATTCAAATGGTAATGAAGAAGACGTGCTATCAATAGCTAGGTGGACGCAGCAAAATTGTGGGTGCATGCTTAAATCTATCGCATAAATGCCAGTGCATTGGGACAATAGGGGCGTGCTTGACATTAAAAATGCTTATGGCATAAACGACCTAAAAGGTTAGTGGCGTTTTGAATGACAGGGTGATTGTTAAATTGTTGTGTGTAAGCAACAAATTGTAAATTGTATGATCTTGGAATATTGCTATTTTTGTAGAGGTTTGGTTGTTAAATTGGCAGCACTGTGTCTAGTGTTTGTCAAAATTGACAATCGTGTTTAGTACGTTTTTTCATTTCAGAATGAATAGGCTTACTTCAGAACAACTCTTACAAATTGTTATTGTCAATATGTTGCCCGAAAAAGTGATTGAAAAATGGACTTTCCGATTAAGCTTCATTGCCAGAGCCAGTCACAGCCAGCCCGAAATCGTTTTTTAACACAAATGATATAAGAATATCTTTTATTTAAAACCAATACTATGATAATGAAACTTATTTCTACATGTTTTTTTATTTCATTTTGAATTTGTGTGCCTCTAAAAAAAGCACCCTATACTTCCCCTTTTATTTCAAATATTTTTCTGAATGCCAAATACAATAAAGATAATCTCACTTAACAATCCTAATATAAAGTCATTAAAGCTGTGATGTTTTTATTGAATAATAGCCTATCAGTCTTTGTGCCTCTCGCCAACCACTCTCAAGAGCTCCATGCACTGTTGCATAGTAATGCGGGCTAGTTGCTTCTCCTGCGAATTGTAAGAGCGGCCTTCCGTTGGAAGCAGTAACTGGTTCGGTCAAATCATTGGCTCCAGTCTTGAACTCTTCTGTCAACATTGACCTATAGCTGTATGATCCTCTGAAATTAGGATTACTATGCCACTGGGTCCTTAAAAAGGCCTTTGGCAAAGGAACATTAAAAGATAGGAATTTTTGCAGCAGCCACATAATGCCTTCTAAAACCTCTTCCTCTGGCAATGTTTCCATGTGACGGGCATTAGGACCGAATATCCAACTAGACAAAATCCTTGGTTGGTAGCAGACTTTATAGAATCCAAAAACATTTTCTAACCAAAAACGATGTGAGGATCGCAATTCTTCCAAATCTTTATCTGTCCAAAGAAGGGAGAATCCACTCCAATCCTCAGGTCCGAAAGGCTGTTCAAACTCGAGAAAGAATTTGTCCACAGTTCCTAAATTGAGACCTTCGATGGCGCGGCACTTCAGCTCCGGTAACTGAGGACTGAACATTTTCGAGTGATTTTCTTTGAGTACTCCCAGTGAAGTAGTGCAAATGACGTGATCAGCCTTAATAAGCTCACCATTCCAAATCTTGATAAGGATCTTCTCTTTGCCTGATGGGTCCCATGTTATCCGCTCAACCCTTCTGCTCAACTTAACTCTTTTACTAAGAACACCCAACTCACACGAATTCGATGAATTCATTAAAATCTGAAGAACACTCACATATCCCTTGTCTTTCCAATTTAACAGTGTGTCGCCATCACACAACCAGTATTCCAAACTCTTTGGACCTGGAAATTCAAATAAATTATCTGATGCCTCATTTGCACATTTGCTTTTCTTATAGTTTTCTAAAAATTCTTTAGAAACTGCTATGTCAATGTCAGCGAATTCTGGCTGCTCTAGCTCACGATAGAAATACTCTGTAAGGTAGCTTCCATATGATCCCTCGTGACCCATAAGTTCCTGGATGTGGCCATCATTTTTGCCCAAAACAATTGATTTTAATGCGTCGTTCACAGAATCTGGTATAATTTCTTTGTTCGAACGAATGCACTTGTAGTCATCGTAAATACTTTCACTAGAATCCAAGAGATTCATGTTTTTCACCATTTCATAAACTACATTTCCCTTTTCACCGTGACACCATTGCGCACCCATATCGATATTATTATCGGCAAATGGAATGGTCCAAACACGTCCACCGATACGATCTTCTGCCTCTAGAATGATGACATTTTGGAACCCGGCTTGTAGCAACTTCGTTGCAGCTGCTATTCCCGATGCACCAGCTCCAATTACCACTACTTTTGGTTCGAATTTACTCATAGTACAACGAAACTATATAAATGGAAGAATATATTTTGCCAAAACTAATCAATATTTATACCATGCGAGGTTAATGCTCTTCTAAACGAATGAACATATTTAATTTCGAACGGAGACTTATGTACCGGTTGGTAAGGTGTGAGGCCCGTGATAAAAAAGATAAGAGCTGTGGGAAAAAAATATGACAATAAAGAGTCGTAGTGTATCAACTTTTATAGAAGCATGTATAGATATATAAAAAGATATTGTTTTTTCCATAGATTAAAGGATTTGATATTAAAATGTGATCTAACAACTGAGAAATTTTTTCAACAGCAATTTGAAATTGAGTTACATTGAGAAAATCGTTTGAAAAAGACTCATCTGATAAGATTATAAAATTACTTTATCGTAATAGTGTTTCGTACTGTTTCGTAGTCCTTTGGTATTGTTCTTGAGCAAAGCCATAACATTGGCAATTTCTTTCGGAGGCTACAAATTTGTTTATTTGTCTTGATTCTTCTTCTGACCTGCCAAATTAGTAGATGCCAGTGTTGACAAAGGGAAGACGAAAAATAGAGAAACACAATAACGCTCTGCGAATGATAACTGACATACCGAATCTTCTAGATCTGCCAGCCCTCATGGGAAATGTCATAGTAGTGCCGGGTCCGAACGGCTAATCGAGAAAGCGCTTTTCATGGCAATGAATTTACTGAAGGAGGACTTGGCAATTCCTCGCGAAAGGCAATACTCGTGGGAAAACATATTTGCCTCTGTTCGAAACACGAACCTCCAGGTTAACAGGCAGTAGGGCGTTCTTTTTATCCTTCGATGTTACGCGATGCTGTAGTGTCAAAATCATCGTTGTTGTTGTGTATGTTTGACTTTGTTACAAAATCATGATTGCATTTAGGAACGACTCGATGTTACACTTTGCTGGTCTGTCAAAAATATGAATAGAGTATTTCTTAAAATACGAACCCAGCTAAAGGAAACTCGTTATTGATGAAGAAAAATGAATTCTGAAATGAACAAGATTGAAAATCAATAACTGTTCACAGAATTTGGAAGATTAATGAAAACAAAAACCAAAACAATTCTGACCAACAACAATTTTAAAGGGGTTTGACAGATCAACATCGAAACTCAAGTCCCAGAGATGAGTTGGAAAAAGTTACGAAACGTAACATTCTGACATTTCAACATTGCATTTAGGAACGACACGACATAATGTTACCCGATGTTACATCGCGTAACATCCAAGAAAAAAAGAACGCAGTACAGGCATACTAACTATTACGCCACGGGCTCCACAGTATTGAAGGAGAGATGGTGGCGAATGAGCTATTGGCAATCCAACGACAGCTCTCAAACGCCTGCAGCAGGTTACTGACACCAAATTATCCGGCCCTTTATGTCCAAGGAGATCCCAAAAGAACCTGGCCCTCCAAGTTAAAGGTTCTACATACTGGTTCCGAAACAGCCAACAGCCTCGGGCAACGATAATGATTTCATAGTCGACGACTTAAGCAAACGAATAAAAGACAATGACTTCTGGATCTGCATGTGTAACGTAAGATCCCAGAATACGGGCAGCCGAAAAATAAGAGGAGGTCATAGACTGCTGCAAAGCAGATGTAACCGTCATCCAAGAAGTACGATGGAATGGACAGGGCATAAAGAAGATGAAAAACTGCGACATCTACTATAGTAGGGGAGCCCAGGGGCTAGATTCCGCAAGAGTGAGTATAAAAAACTCACACTCACGGCCCTCTGAAAACTCACGCTCTGAAAGACCGTGAGTAAATTTGAAAGATAGTGTACACGTCTTCTGTCAAAATAACTCACCTTCACCCTTGCGGAATCAAAATTTGAGTGTGTGCACAATTTTTCGTGTACACATTTAAAATTCACTCTTGCGGAATCTAGTCCCAGGATGCGAAATTTGCAGTTACTAAAGCGTCATGTTTACTTATTGGATTGTGAAGTTTACGTTCTATAACGAAAAAAGTGTATGGCAGTTTTCCATTTTAGTGGGGCGATGAGCGTGTATGAGCTTTTAAAAATGTAAAAAAAAAACAGTCGCATTGAAATACTCGAGCGCGTCAGATATTCATAGAGTATACGCGCTTTGTCTTTTTGATAACCGATAAATATTAACCTGACGATTAACTGGGGGCAGGTGGGCGTATAGAGTGGTTGAAAAAAAGCTTTTCGAGCGTGTCAGATTTTTAAAGTGAATGTAAAGTGTACTCTAAAAAGTGTATATTTCAATAATCTGACAATTTAGTGGGGCCATTAGTCATGGCTGGTTTTTAAAAATGTAAAATAAAACACGTGACCTTGAAATACTCGAGCGCGTCAGATTTTTATACAGAGTGATCAACTTGATGTCTTCGTCCTCCAGGATGATAATCTGACAATTATATGGGGACGTACTCTTAGTCTGACAATTTGAAAGTAACAATTATTTGTTGTTTCTATTTTTTTTATTACTGGATACAATAAAAAAATGTGTATACATACGTATACATCGTACTATCATATATATATTTAATTCTCGTGTCACGGTGTTCGAACTTGAACTCCTCCGAAACGGCTTTACCGATTTTTACCAAATTTGATATGCGTATTCAGTAAGTCTGAGAATCGGCTACTATCTATTTTTCATACCCGTAAGTGATAAGGGCCATCTACCCTTAACATTGTTTTTTTAATTTACACTGTGACACGAGAATTTTTTTTTTTTTTTCTAGCTTTCTGTGGGAACAACGCTTTGAATAAGATTGACCCGAGCAACGCCGGGCGGGTCAGCTAGTGTATTTACAAATTTTGATTTGAAATTTTTTTGAAAATACTAAAATATAACCCCCCTGAAAGTTTGAGCCCTTAATATTAATTTTAAGTGCTCGATCAAGAGGTGAGAAGATTTCCCATTGAAAATACAAGGAAACTCTGATTTTTTATTTTTAAATTTCTATAGCTCAGTGGCATTTTATGGGATCGTTTTAACCGATGATGTTTTTTTCTCAAAATTGAACGCTCTACAAAAATGTTCTTTTTGGCAAAATCGTTACTCATACCGGCCAGGTGGTACGGGCCACTAAAGCAAATTTTTCCATAAAATTCACGTTTTGTCGCAGTTATCTCGTAAAAAACAAAAGCTACGGAAAAATTATAAATTACAAACTTGTAGAAAATTTAGTTTTCTACAAAAAAGGTCTTTTGGACCAAATTGCTAGTATCAATATTAACCGAGATATTAACCATCATATATTATACACTTTACTGGCGATTTTACCTAAATCGCCCCAAGCAAAATGTCAGATTATATGTTTTCCGTAAACCTGATAAAATTACCTTCAAAATAAAAAAAAAATTAATCGCGCTCGAGTATTTCAAAATGTTGATTTTTTTTTACATCTTTGTGACTCGCCTAATTACTAAGTCCCCGCTCAAATTGTCAGATTATTGAAATACACGCACTTCTGGATGTAATCAACCTACCATCTCTTAATCTGACGTGCTCGAGTATTTCCGAGGATCGACTTTTTTTTACTAATCTGACGGGCTGCCCTCAACGAACGCCCCAAAATTAAGGTTTCATATATGATAGGAGGAGTACATTACAGGGTGCAAGTTTTCTCCCCATATGATTTTCTGACGCGCTCGAGTAACGCGCAAAATACCTTCCTGGGCTCCCCTACTACTATTTCTTCTGCTACAGACAATAGAAACAAAGCTTGTTTGGGTGCAGATTTGTTATAAGAGATAGAGTCGCAGGGATAAGGTTATCAGCCAAAACCCGGTTAATGAGCTAATAGAGAATAGAAAGGCACTGGTTCTAAAGGCTTTTAAAGAAACATATGAATATGACGTGAATTTTTTTTAATTTTAGGAATAAAAATCGGTAAGCATAACCTGCTTGATGAAACATCCGAAAACGGACACAGACTAACCGATTTTGCTGCGGTGCTAAAGCTAGTTGTTAGTAGAGATGATTTATTGACCAATTTTTTGGATATAAGCTTAAGTGGAAATCTGTTATTCCGTCAGCTTTTTTGGTCGCTGTGATTTTTGTAATGATACAATTAAGTTACATTAGCTTTCCCAAAGTTTCGGCAGGGTTTGCTGCCTTCTTCAGGGGAACTTTATTTGAACAAAAAAATTACAAGTCAGTGTACTTATTGTCATTTTGTCAACAATTAATTTATTTACACATATATTTGTATTTTTTTGTTCAAATAAAGTTCCCCTGAAGAAGGCAGCAACCCCTGCCAGCTAAACTAAACTAAACTAAACTAAACTTAATTGTTTCATTACAAAAATCACAGTGACCAAAAAAGACGACGGAAAAACAGATTTCCACTCAAACGAAAATCATAAAGGTGCCGGCGATCCTTAGGTGAATCAACCGTCAAATGAATTGAATATGTTGCTGGTCCAAATTTGACCAGGACCACTACTTTGTTGTTGGCAAGGTACGTTCACGACCCGCGCGAACTAAAGCTCTGAAACGATATGAATTACAGTTCAAACTAATTATTTTTCAATTTTTGAAAACATTGTCAATTGTTCCTGCCAATTCTAAACATAGTAAAAAAAATTGCTGAATTGGTCAAGGTGCTCTCGAATTGTTGCCTGAAAGTTTTTAGTTTCTTATTCTCGTTCCCGTAAGAATATGGTTCAGAAGAAATAAAACGCATATAATTTATTGTTATGGCCAAGAATTTATATTTATTATAACGATAAGGGTTGGCCGTTATGTTTTAAAAATGATTTTAAATAAGTGGCCGCCGTAGTTTGGTCAAATAAATTCTAGCCGAGATGCCCAATTTTCGACCTTAAAATGGCTCCGGATATTTTCTTCCAAGGCTTCAACTGTCTCAGACTTATATCTGCGTAGACAAGTGACTTCACATAACCCCACAAAAAAAGTCTAGCGGTGTTAAATCGCCCAATCTTGGAAGTAACACAGGTTTAACCCTCAAAATAATGAAAAAAATCGGCGTCAACACTGATCTAGTTTCGAGACAATTTACCAAAAACAACCAAGTGGTCGTGAGGCTTTAATTCTTCCACGATGAAATATCAAACCAAACTGAGCATAAATCAAGTGCAGTTCTCTGCAGGGCGCAGACTTCGAAAAAGTATATAACCAGATTAAAACCACATATCTAAGGAAAAACTACTTTTTATCGATAGTTTTTTGTTTACTATTCGGAACAGAAGCAAATACATACAGCAAATAAAAAACCATGAAAATCGGCTTGGCCGTTCTCGGGTTGGAACAAACCCGACTTTTTTTGTGTATATAAGATATAAAATTGGAATGAATCTACTTGGTCATACGCATATTTACCTAACTTTATTATTTTTTATGATTGAATATTGAATTGCGTTCGATAAAAACAAAATTATTCTTTGACCTAATTTGAAAAAGTGAAACAATCGACAAATCATAAAAGCTTAATAAAATTGTTTGCCATATCATGATGTTATCATTTGTGTTCTTATTTTGACAAAAAAAAAAATGTTTTAAAAGATTGTTTTTAAAGTAAAATAGTTCTAAATATTATCAAACGTTATGCCATTTGTAGAACATTAAATTAGATTAATTTTTATGGTAATATCTTCCGTCAGTCCGCCGATATTAATCTTTTAGCTAGTTAAAATAAAAACTTCGATAAAAGCAGCAAATTAGTTGCTTTTATCGATTTCTTAATGCTTACCAAATGACAAGGAATTGCTATTTACTATTTACTATTTAATTGATAATTGGGAAATTTTTGATTTTATTTTGTGTGTCTACAATGAATTGTAAGTTTTTTCAAGGTTCAAAAGAAGATGACTTTAGGGCTATTTTACTATTTGCCTCAAACGAAACTTTGCAAATTTTTCTTCCGTCTACTTTGTGGGGAGTTTTGTTGCTCCTATTGCAAGGCCCGTCCTTTGTAATAATTGCGTTTGTTACTACGAATGCCAAAAAGAATTCTCTCAAGATTCAAGATTTCTTTATTTCCCTTTATTTCCATTTTCCGTTCCAGACGTAGTTTCTTAAGAATTTAAATAAAAAATGTAATTCAAAAAACAAAAAACAATGTGAATACTTAAATATTTCAAATGTCTTAAGCGAGGTTATTATTTAAATGTTGAGAAAAATTAATCAAAAGATATACGAAATTCTATTTGGAATAATGAAAATAATAAAGATGCACTTTCTGGTATGAACCAGTAGTAGTGCATGACTATACAAAACATAAGAATTTTAATGAATAAAAACCCGGAAAGACTGAAAAAGAGGAAAAAGCACGAAATACCCGACCCGCAATCTGTTCAAATAGAAAACACAGAAAATATCTTCTTGGAGTTGAAGAGCGAAAATTGATGATTCGTGTTAGTTAAACTTGATTAAAAAAAAAGCTAGAAAAGAAAAAAAAACCATTAAGACATCACCTGAAGAAGAGTTTCCACCGCAGATCTTGAAAGCAACCAGGCTTTGAGCTGTGATACCAGACAAGAAACTTCAGGCGACATGACAGTTTGTTATAAATGTAAGGTGCTATAGAAATCAGAAATCGTCGACAGCGCTCTTTGTTAACTCTAGGAACGTCGTCTTCTGACAAAAAATATTTTCAGAACTTTGAAGATATAAAAATATCGTAGAGGAAGAGAAGTTGATTTTGAAAATGAAGAATCATAGACTACCTCGTAGTGAATCTTTACTACGAAATTTGTCCCTGATGATAAAAATTATCAACAAATTCTAAATATTTGTTGCTGATGTTTTTAGTCCTTTTCATTTGGCATTCGTAGTCCAAATGTGTTACGTCGGGCCTCGTGATTGAGGCCATTATATTTTACTTGGTGTGAATTTAGATCAAATAATAATAAAAATCGTTGAGTTGTAGCCTGAGCTTTTAAAAACAGCTCCCAAAATCCTTTCTTTTTCTACCACCAAAGCCTTTAAATCTCTTGTCCGCAATTTCCGTTTGTTTACGTTGTTGCTTTTTCAACACGAGCTTTAAATTCTTTACGTTTGCTTACGTTGTTGCTTTTTCAACACGAGCTTTAAATTCTGATTAATTATTTTAACTTCACACTTTCTTTTAGAGCCATTCTAAATTTAAAATCAGGGTCCGATTTAACATGTGATCGTGTAATACGTGACTGAATTATGTGTTTTTGGCATTACTTCTCGCGTTATCGAGCACTTTATGACCTCAATTTGGCATTCTTTCATCAGTATTTGAACGAATTGAAGTCGATGAATGAGCAGCAGACTGATGTTATACTCGATCACTGATGCGGCAATTGGACCCCTGGTAGATCCCATTTTAAATATTTAAAACCTTGCTTTAGCAAACGTTTTTTGATTAACATTCTGTGTTACTTATTTTTGAAATAATCTTAGTTCTGAACCAATTATTTCTATATACTAAACTACCATTCCAAAGTTTATTTTTTTACCTTTTAGATCTGCAACTTCACTTTGTTTGCCGTAAATGTGAAAACTTAGGTGCTGTTCACATTTTTGGAATCACTAAGCTACCTTTTGAATTTGTTTAAATTAAAGACTTTTCCTCAGGCTCAAGGTCACATTATTTTACCCAAGCCCATTTTAAAGTTGTCAATAGCTTGTGAAGGTGAAGGTGTTCAATTTAATTTAATTCAATTTTACCCCTCATTTATTAGCTTACTATAAGCTTAAACTTAAACAATACTTAGCTTAAGAGCTAATTAAAACTAAATTAAAAGAAATGATGTTTAACAATACGACTTTTATACAGGGACTGGGTGGGTGGGAGAATCTTTCATTTCGGGAATTAGTGTTGAAGGAGATAAGTTCTAAAAGAGGGAAGCAGCCAGTGTCGCCGGTAAGAAGCCGGTGAATAATAATGATATTAAATATATCCCTTCGGACTTCCTACTACAAAAGTAGGAAATGGATGGAAAATGATGCTCGTAATTTTCTTTATTTTCAGATATGAGTTTAAGGTAAAAAATCAACATTCTTCTTATTATTTAAAAAAGACGGGTCGTTTTAGATAAAACAGAAGGGGAATTCACAGAGAAGATTCAACATAATTTATTTTTTTCGTTCATCCACAAAAGTGATTCCTTTTTAACACCTCTAACCAGGGGCTTATTAAGTTCTACTTATTGGTTTTCCAATGCGCTAACTGATTACGGAATGAACACTTTTTCAAAAATATATGAACACAAAATTCATACCTACATCGTTTCCACTTATGATTGAATCACACTTCAATTTGAATTAGTGTCAGTGTACAGAGTAAATAGTACAGATTCTCAAATCATAACCCCGTGTCTGAAACATCTTCAAATATTTGCAAAGGTAAAATCAAAGAAAGTGTCTTATTTGAATAAACAGCTATATTCGTTGGAATTGAGTTTCATTATTTCCTTTTTCAATGTAGATTTTAATTTGATGGCAAATAATGATTATTGCGGCAGTTTTGAATGAAGGTTTCAACATTCTTCACTAAAACCCAAACCCAAAAATATCGAAAACACGTTCGAATTTTTAAATTTATTTCAAACCAACCGACAAAAAAATGGCGACGAAGGTTCCTGGTCTAATTAAACTTGGGGACGAAATGGCGCCACCTTGCCGCAATTGACCCTGGTACTACTCTGTGTGTCAGTAGCCGTGTTTTATTCGGAATTTCTATATTCACTTCACTTGCGAGTCTAAATAAAAAGCTTTTTTGGCTATATTCACTTACCAAATTCACTTTCCCATAAACGCCATTTACCATCCCTGTTGTTCCACTTACGCTATTCACTTTAGAGTTGTTGTTTTTCCATGAGCGATGTTTTGCGAGTTTTGCTGAAGTGAATCAGCCTTATTATGAGTTTCACGTGAAATCATTCCCCCTGAAAAAGATCCCATTTCACTTTTCCCTTATTATGAGTTTCGGGGGAAAAGTTTTCCACGTTCGAAAAATTCCCCTTCTAATGAGTTTTTTTTTTCCCGTGAAATGTGAAAACGTTGAGAGCATTATATTTCACTTACTTCTGTGAGGCGAACAAGTGATCAACAAAAGCGGAAAAATTGTAAGTCTGGAATTTTGTTCAGGTGAAACTCATAATAGCTTTTAAAATTCCGGGCGAACAAAAATGTTCCGGGCGAAAAGTTGTTCACGTGAAACTCATAATAAGGCTGAATATAAATTCCCAACGGCTAGTGTATACTTAAATCGAATCAAACTGAGACTGCTTGATCTGACACGGCTTCGTATTTTAAGGTGAACAAATACTCGATGATGTGACTGTTAAAACGATCATGTTGTCATTTTGGGAGTATGTAGGAACAGCTGTTTGCTAGTTTGACTTTACTTGGTTTTCAGTTGCAAGTTGCACTTCCAAAACTGTATTGTGTTGTTCTTAAAACTACCAGAAGGTTGTTTGAGCATATGTGGGAGAAAGCATATTATTTGGACTGTATAGGTTGAGCCACAAAAACACACCTCCATAGTATTGCGTTCAAAACTTTCCTTTTCTTAGGCTTAGCAGTTTAACTTTAAAAAAATTCAAACAATCTTATGTTTGACTTGAATTAAATTAAGAAAAACTTCCTTCTAAAAGTTAATCAACTATTGACTGCCATAAGGAAGTCCTTGGAGTATAGTGTTTTGATTAAATGCAAATATTTGCCTTTTAATAGTAAGAAGTAATGTGTTGGTAAAGTCGTATAATGATGGCATCATCACTTTTTGTGGAAAAGTAGATCAAATTGCAATCATTAATATAAAGACCACCTGCAATAGCTTAATGACTTATAAAACTATATTCAAATTTTTTTCTCTTCTATCAGATACCTTTCCACTCAGAGCCTCCAGCGTGACTCCGAACTCCAAGATACCTCAACAGAAAGTAAATCTTTACGCCAACAAATCGCCGCATTAAAAACGAGTCGTGAACAAGCAATCGAAGAAAATGGGTGAGTTATGTGTGTTCAAACAGAACTGATCAAATTCCATATAGGGTAGAGAATAGAGATCGATCAAAAATCAAAATACTCCTACACTTACATCATCGTAGAGTGTCAGATTTATAAATTGCGTGCAAAGAAAGGGTTATGAATAATGTGCAGCTTTCACTATATGTTCGCCCTGCTTTACATTATTTTCATGCATGTCCAATTGTCTAACACTTTTGTTTAAATTAAAATGTTTTCCTTTATTTGTTTAAACTTAGCCGCTTGTCAAATGATTTGGCAGAGAGTCAAGCCGATATCGCAACACTCAAGCGCCGCCTTAAAGACTCTGAAATTGAAATTGAACGGCTTAAGCAACAGCTGAAACAGTACGTCCAGGAAGTCAAGAAAGCTGAAGACTTACTGTTACACAAGGTATGACTCACATAATCTAGCTAATTACTTCAGAACCATGCATCAATCATGTTTTATGTTGCGTGTTTTTTTTTTTCTTCTATGTTTGACAGGAAAAAGAGCGCGAAGAAATGTTGGATCATTATCGTAGTCTTTCGCATGACGCTGTATTGTTAGAGGGCAACAATCAAAGCCTTGAAGTTGAAGCGGCTGAATGCAAGTAAGTCCAAGTGTAAGGCTAAGCTACTGATGAATACACAAAAAGTTTGACCTCATCTTTTTAGATGTTGTTGCCAATGTCGACAGTAGTTTTTTTTTTCTGTCTTTTTTTTTTTGTTGCTTTGGCTTTTTAAGTTTTTGTATTTTGTTTTGCTTTTTATATAAAAATTATAAAGACGCCAATTATGTGAAGCTGAGGACGAAATTGTAGTGCTTAAAAAGGAGCTTGCTGCGCGAAAAGAAGTCGTTGAGAGTCTTGAAGCACAGGTTTGCTTTTTTTATAAATCTTAACTAGTCCTCATTACAGTGTAATAATTTTTGTATGTTTAGATAGATACCCTCAAATCGCAAAACATATTTTTGGAAAACCAATTGGAAGAAGCGTATGATGAGCAGAAACTTCTTAAAGTTGATCTTGCTGCCCGAAAAGAGCTATGCGATAAATTGGATATTCAGCGGGACAAACTTAACGAAGAGGTACTTGAGCTGAATAAAATACGAAAGAAGGTAAATGAGAGTTGGTTGGATGATTATCTGTTACACGCTTTTCAACGAGAGTTTAAAATTATTTTTCTAGCTTGAAAGAGACAATGAAAAGCTCAGAACCGAAAATGACCGAAACTTAACTGGAACGAAAGTCGCTTCAGATACATTTGAAGACCTGCTTAGTAAAACCCGAAGAGAACTGGAAGAACAGATTAAAGTCGATAGTCGACTGAGTCAGGAACTTCTTAAAATGAAGGAAAGAAATGAGGAATTGCTGGTAATAAAAAAAAATATGAACTTTTTAGTCTTATAAAATATACTAAATTTCTATTTTCTTGCAGCAACAACTTAGAGAAGAACGTGATAAGAGGCGACAAAAAGAGACTTTGGCACAAGAGTATGACGTTCAAATACAAGAACTGCGACACAACATCACAGACGATAGATTCCGACAAGCTAGGAGTAGAGAACAAAGTCCTAAATTCCCAACGATGTGAGGTTTTTCTTTCATTTTCTAGGCTTTAGGGGATCGGGATGAATATTTAGAACAATTCTATATTTTTTAACCATTTGTTTTAAAAAGCTGTCATCGTTGTGAAAATATTTAAGAATAAATGTTAAAAATATTCAATTCAATTAAAAACTTTAACATATTTTTAATTCAAACGAATCTGTACTATATTTCCAGTTATTTTGGCTCCACTGACGGAATCACACAGTATTAGTGTGCATTGCGTAAGGAAACCCAGTTGTTAGTTTGAAGCTGCGAAGAGTTGAGAGCCATTCGACTGACATATTTTTCCTGTTCTCCCATAAGAAAAAGTAAAGTTTTCTTTCGTATCAACTTTTCCTGATGGTTTTTCCTGTTTGCTATAACTGGCCCTTCTCGAGTCTTGGTCTTGCAGAAACCCATTCTCATACTTTACTTTCATTTCAGTTAGTTCCACGTGATGTTTTTCAATGTTTGATCATTGAAGTATATAAAGTGAATTTAATCAAGTATTTAGAACCAGTTAGTTTTTGGAGTTGAAAAGTTTTAAACTTCATAAGCTTTCATTTTTAATGATTAAAATGGATTTTAGTGAGCAATTGATGCTCATTTTTGTATCGTTGCACTGAATTTTATTCGATTTTCACTCCATTCTCAGTTATATTAAGTATTGAAAACCAGTGGCGGTAATGCAATCAAGCTATCAGACCTTCTGGGTTCGCTCGGCCTCCAAGACGAATGAATAATGTAGGCACGCAAACGAAGCCAAACAAAAAGCACGACAAAATTTGGTGCAAAGCTGCTTTCGACCAGTGTAACGAGATTTACAAGGAGGAAAAAAAGAAAGAACAGCGAATCCTAAAAAAAGAAGCAGAATGAGAAGCGCTCGTTTGAGGAAATTGAGAGATGTTAAGATAGGAATGACATTCGGAAGTTTAACCAAAAGGTTAAATGTTCATGCCAAGGTGGCATGCCTCGAAGGCAAACATGTAAAGATCAGCAGGGAAACATAGTAATGGGGCGAATTCCCAAACGCAGGCTTTGCTGAGTAAGTCTAAGCTAAGCAAAAAAATCCCAAATAACATTTGCAATGCAGTTAAAAGTGTACAAGTGTTTATCGATAGATCACAAATTCACTTACAGTTGCGGGAAAAAAAGCAACCTACTACGTTTTAGGACATTGTGCTTTGATGGGATTTTTTTTCGGCATTTAGGAACTTCTTGTTTTGCATAATTTGTGCAATACTTGAGTTTAGGAATTCGCCCACAGATTCGCAATCGCTACTCAGGATCTGGAAAGACCATTTCTGAAGACTGCTCAACGGCGATGAAGACATTGATTCTGATGTCGGGCAGAATACCCCATTCAACTTGGACGATTACGACCTAGAAGAAGTTAAGCTTGCCGTATGCAAACTTAAATCAAATAAGACTGCAGGTGTAGATGGTCGTGATGACGGCAGCTGGGGATCAGATAAGAGATCAAAAAAGTGAGATCCTCACAATTGCGTTAATTATAGAGGAATAAGCCTCCTTAACGTCGCATATAAGATCTTTTCTGCTGTAATATGTGAACATATGAAACCTCACGTCAATAATTTGATGGGTTCTTATCAAAATGGGACCGGATTCCGTAACGTTTTACACGACTATCGTCTGAAATTTAGGCAGTAATAAAACGTGTTGAAAAGTTAAAAAAGTGGCCGAAATTTGTAAGACGATAGTAAAATAACTTTCCACCAACCACTGAAAGCAAAATTATATGAAACAATCTTTTGACGACGCAATCTACGCTAGATGATTGAACGATAGTCGTCTGAAAAGTTACGGAATGACCCCCATGGTTTTAGACGAAAAATGACATGCGATTTCTTTCACATTATACTTGAAAAGATTGTACAAAACTCAAACGTCATCAACGGAGCAAGTTCAAAAACAATATCAGTGCGGAGATCAAACGGAGAACAACTCTTGCCAACCACTGCTTCTTTGGGCTAAGAAGGCAATTGAGAAACAAAACCGTATCTAGAAAAACTAAGGTAACCCTTTTTAGGATATTAATCATCCCAGTCCTGCTTTGAGGTGCGGAAGCATGGACCTTATCGAAAGTGGATGAGGAAACCCTTGGTTTTTTCTAAAGAAAAGTACTCCAAATGACCTGTGGTCCCTTATGCGAAGGCAATGCGTGGAGAAGAAGTCACAATATCGAGCTGTATGAACTGTACCGCGACATGGACATAGCAAGAAGAGTATACGCATCGCGAGACTAAAATGCAAACTATAGGGAAATCGCGGAATGGGAAGACCTCGTTTTAGGTGGCGCAATCTAGTGGAAGAAGATCTGAACCAACTGTAGAGTGAAAAACTGGAGAGAGCTTGACCGAAAACGAAGTCTTTATCTTAAGATGTTGGTAGAAGCCCAGTTTCACCCCGAACTGTAGTGCCTACCTAAGTTATTATGTAAGAACATTTCCTTTGACAGAAAAAGGATTTTTGCAGCAGGTTGATGTTATTATTGTTTCATCTGAATATATTTTCCGATTCTGGCTACTAACACAGACAGATTTAGATTTGCAAATGCAACGGCCTTGTCATCCGAAAAGAGTCGGTTCCCATTAGAACACCGTAATAAAATCGGAATGAGCGCTGTTAGTGACAAGATGGGGGACCGTCTTGTACTACTGCGTGCTGTTGTCATGTGTTATTTGTTCTATGTAGTATTTGTGTAGTTAGTCTTGTGGTGTATCAGCCAAATGGTCTTTGTTACCCGGCTGCAACCCCCTATTCCGTAGATTTATGTGTGGATTAGGTTTGATGTAAATGTAAATGTTAGATTTGCAAGAGGTCAACCTAATTCTTTGTTTGAATTACACTCTGTTATACTGCCTGTGTTTTAAGTGAAGCTAATTTGACGCTTGACTATCTCGTTTCGATGTGGCAACTGCTCCTAAATCTCTGTACTAACATATACTACTAATTGTTTCAAAAGGATTAGGTAGCTTTGTTAAAAGTCATTTCAACAGTCTGGCAATCATCAAATTGTTTGGAATTTAATTAAAAAAAGAACATTGAATTTTAAAACTATGTAATATGATTCGTATAAATATTTTAAACATTTATGTTAGTGGGTATACAAATAAAACAGATGAATATGAGTTTGTTCTGAAGATTCAAAAAAATTATTTCTCATTTATTATAGGCTATTCGCATTATGTCGTAGTAATCATCTTTCATGCAATCACAGCCCTCAAAAGGGGGTATTTCTGAAGAATCCGTTGTTAACTGTCCGCAGTTGCAATTACCTAAAATAACAAAAGAAAAAAGTAAGTATATTTTAAAATGTATTCTTAAGCCTTTTGAACAAAGTATTGGCTCAACTGTTATTGTCTGGGTGTCGATCATTAATTCCGTTCGTTGAACTTTCCCCAGGGTTGACCCAGGTATTCTTGACAACCCTATGAGTTGTCAAAAAACCTGGGTTTTCCAGTCCTAAAAAAACGCTAAACCACAAATCACCACACATCCCTGTCATTAAAAAAAAATACAGCTCTCAAAACGCCACAGCACAAACCTAGGTCAACCCTAGGGCTCACAAAACACTCAATTTGACATTCAGGGTGACCTTAGGTTTTTCAAAAAACGTTTGGGGTGACCCCAGGAAAACCCTAAGGCTTCAACGAACAAACCTATTAATAGACTTCAAAGCTGGGTCTATCGCCTTTGACTTTGATATTGGCAAATAGATTACTGTCAATCGACATTTTCAAAAGCAAAAGGTTTGGAATTTTTGATTAGGTCATTTATCAATCACCATCCTTTGAGTCGAAAAAAATGTATAGACTAGTGATCTTGAATCTGCCATGGTGTTTGCTTCTAATGAGTAAAAAGATGTTTTCATGAACTAGAAAAATTCGACACGCAAGCAAAGGCTCTCGAACATTGACACTATGTAACAGCTTAAAGTGTCGAGCAAAACCAATCATGTCGAATGGTTAAATAAAAGCGCTTTTCGTGGCGGAGGAATTAATATCGGAGGTCTTTAAAACTCTTCACTAAAATAATTGGATGTTTCTAACTCTTCTAACGTCTACATTAGATAGGTATGTTAACCATTCCGCCTCGGAAACCGCGATAAAGGAAAACCATTATTAAACCCTAAACTACTGAGACCCCAATGATAGGTTAATCTAACCAAATCTAACCAATACTGGTGTTAAAAGTCCATGTCCTTAATCTCTAAGAAATTGTTTATTAACATATAAATTATTTAAGAAAATAAAGAAAAAACAATAATATTGGTGTTAAAAGTATAAACTTACAGCATTGTTTCAATGATAATTCACTGCATATAGAATCATCTTTCTTTAATAGTCTCATTTCATGAAATATCTTCATACCATCAGCACTTGTTGAAGGTACAACTTCGGATTGCAAGTTGCTTACTAAGTTTGAATATTGAGGGTTTTCTTTCTCTGCAGTCCTTTCGTTATAATCAAATTCTTTCTTTGGTTGGTTGATGCTATATTTTACTTCAACTTCTGATAACGGTGTGGACAAGCTCCCGTCCTTTATAAAACTGTTTTTATTTTCAACCGACTCAGAAAAGTTGTTATTGTATTTCGAAAATAGTTTTGTATCCACACTCTCCCTCACAAAAGTAGATTCTAGTTTGGATTGTAAAACATCTTTTTGTTGATCTGGTCCTGACTTTGACTGTCTTCTATAATGATATGGATCTGATTGAGATGTTTTTAAAAGATCGTTTTCCGTTTTGAAATTCGAATCTGATTTCGAAAGTATTTGATTTGCTTGTGTTCCAATCAGTTGAGGCTTGAAAACAAAGTCTGATCTTTTTGTTGACATAGTTGCACTTATTTTCATTGGTTCCGTATCAGATATCCCTTCAAAAGTTTTGTTCTTCAAGGAAAGAGTTGAAATACAATTACTTTTCTGTTTACCTTCAAGCTCTGTTTTCAGTAGACTCAACGAGCTTTCAGTCGATTCGGTTTTAAAATTATGTCGAGGTGATTTTGTCCACCCAATATCCTTTTTAAATTTATCATGTGGTTGGATTTCATATTTCTTTTCAGTCAAGAACTCTGGTTTCTCTTCAGACTTCCGAATCATATTGCTACTCCTTTTCGGAATGGCGCCCAATGTCGAGCCATTGACTTTTTTCATAGACTTTATATTGCCTTGATCATTGTATGGTAAAAGCTGTTCTTTGTATTCATTTGTTGATTGTACTTGCCGAGGTAACAAAGCACTCTTTGCGCCCAATGCCGAACTTTCAGCCCTTGGTGTCAAGTCTCTTTTTTGCGTAAGCTTCCTTTCATTTTTCAACTGCGGCAAAAGCTTTTGTTTATTTGTATTTTTCGAATGCTCTTCTAGTAACAATCTTTCGTTCAAATCATCTCCTGTTTTTAAACCCGACTTATGTGAGTAAATCGAATGGGGATGCATTTTGAATTTATACAATGAAGTGGTAGTTGGCTCAGATTCTTTGGTTGAGTTTATCGAGCTTCTCTCTTTTGAACTCAGACTGTGATGAGATTTCAGTTGATCCATTCGTGTTGACTTAGATTGGTAAGATGAAGACAGCAGAGGAGTGTCGCGTTTAACCAAAGATTCATAAGAAGTTGATTTCACTTTATTAGTTTGATATACTTGATTGGGTTCAAGTACTTCGTTCATGTTCTTGGGTTCTTGAATCATCTTAGTTGAAACTTTCGGTTCTGATTGTTCCGACTTCGACATCAACTCACTGCTGTGTTGTGTTGTTATTGCAGTTAAGTTATTCGTTGAACTTGATGCAAATTGTTTCTCCAAGTCTTCTTCTTGTTTTGATATGACAACGTTTGATTTGTTTTTGTCTATCGAAACTGTCAATTGAGAAGAGGTTTCGTTGAACTTTTCGATGTCTACCATTGATGTTGGCTCTAACCAGTGTTCCTTTAATTTCCATCTTTCGGATGCAGAAGACAACGATGTACTTTTTTGAGTTAAATTTTGGGGCTTCTTTTGTGTAGAGTAATTCACCATAAGATGTGGATACGAAAACCTTTCTCGAACACTGGGTTCAACTAAAACGTCAGCTTGATTTGTTCTAGAAATGAATGGTTTCGTTTTAGTTTCATATTCTTCAAAGTCAGAACTATTTGAGGCAGCTTTTTTATCTATAAAATTATTTATTTTGCGACCAATGTCTAGTTTCTTTGCCTCCGATGACTGTAACTGTACTGGTTCTAAAGTATTTGTCTCAGCTTCTGATCTATGCCTCATTTCAGCTGACAGAATTGAATTGTTTCTAAATATTCTTTGTCTAGACGATTCAGAAGTGCGTTCTTTTGGAACATGATCTTCTCTTATGTTCTCATTAGAATCTCTTGCTAAACCACTTAGTCCACTTCGTTCGACTTTTGTTGGGATTTCTTCAATTCTATTCCGTTGTGATCGAAGCTGGGATCTTAAGACTTCAGATGTGGGGTACGGATAGTGTACATGTGATTCCCAAGTTGCTTCCAGCTTGTGAGAGAAATAATCAGATAGATCAGTTTGACTTAAAGGAGTTGATCTTGGAGGGTTCTTAATCTTTTTCTCTGTGTCAGATCTTGAAAATTTCTTATTTTTTTCGTGTGCTGTGGTTTGATTCGAACTCTTCACAATTGACTCCAATTTGGAGGGCGTTTCGTCAACAGGGTGCTCTAGTGATGCAGAGGGTCTTGCTCGATTTTCATCATTTTGAAGATTTGTAAAAATGTTTTCTGAATGCCGTTTTGTAAATTCATCTCTATATGGTTCATTTAAATAAGGACGAATGACGTAGTCATTTTCTTCAGAGTTGTTGGGGCAGATATAAGTGGAATCATCGATAATGTTTGGCTTAGTCATAATTTGTTTGTGTAAATTTGAAGAGCTTGAACCAGTACTTAGATTATTTGTGTTGAACTTACTGTGGCCACGATTTTTTAAACTAACAATTTTATCATAGCGTTCGTGCAGATGCGTCTTTGTAGAAGGTTTGAAAGCACTACGCTCGGAAACTGCTCCTTGAAGGTGTGTTTGGTAGTGTGAATGATGATCTCTTTTTGGGCTCATTTTTTTAGCTGTATCTCTCTGGTAGACTGTTAAATTCTCTCTGAATTTTGTTATTTTCTCAGAAACTCTAAAGGTCTTTGCACTAGAATTATCAGAGTCTTCCGAGTTTGGTATCTTTGTTTCTTTTTTCGTACTGGAAAATCTGTCGTCTCTTCTATGTAATCGTGAGTAATTATTCTGACTTTGTCGATTGTGGCTTCTTGATGATCTCTGATCCTTTGGAAGTCTTGCAAAATCCTGAATATCTTTTGAAAGCTCAGTATGCCTCATTTCTGAGCTTGGTGTTCGATTAATCACAATTTGCTTGCATTTTTGTTTGTATACATAAAAGTTACTTCTATGTGGACTCAGAGATGTTTCCCTTTTGCTTCTTTGAAGACACGTTGCATTGTTCTCGAAGCCTTCATTTACAATGTCGTTGGTATAACGAGTTCGATGACATTTTAAATCATTTCTTTCAGGACTAACATGAGAAGGTTGGTTCATTGAAGTTGCTTTTGTTGATGTATTTGCTATTGACGAGGTGTGATGAGACAAATTTATTTCTCGACCTAAATTTTGTCGTATTTTTTTCTGTTTCTGACTGAAAACGCTTTGAGTTCCTTTCTTAGATGAAGGACTACTTTTGTGTTTCTTTGATTTCGAACATATATCTCTTTTTGGTTCAGAGTGACTTTCTTTCATGGCTTTAATAGGCTCTCTGTTCCATTGACTCTTATCCTGTTCAGGTTGCAATTGAGATTCAAACTGTGTAGAGGAATCAGTTACTCTGACTACACAGTTCTTCTTAACAATTTCTTGCAAAACATCACATATCTTCTTACAGTCGCATTTTTGTGTCTTTTTTGAAATAGATCTCATTTCGGTTTGGTTGGATAAAAAGTTGTTGGCCCAAGTCTGGGTCTGTTTTCCCGTTCGAAGAATTTTTTTCTGGCCTTTCAAATGTTTTAGGTTTCTGTCGATTTCTGCTATCAGCTCAACTTTGCCGGGGAGTGTTGCTTCAATTTGTTTCTTTTTGTTTGTTTTCCCTTTAAATGAAAAAAACAACGTTTAGATTATTGACATTAAATAGACTTCTGTGAAGTACAAAAATACCTACTATTGAGAGGACTTTTTAGTATGGACTTTTTAAGTTCAGACATTATACTTCATCTTTTTTCTTTTTAAAATGACCAAATATTCTTGACTTAATAGAAGCGACTGCTTGTGACAAGTTTTTTGAGCTCAAAAACATATTTAAAGAGTATAATGAAGATCAAGTGACAGTATCAATATACCTAATGAATGAGATTAAAGCAGAGCAAAAACTGCAGTGTGTTACAAAAGGATTTGTATGATTTTTATTTAAAAAACAGCGATGACCGATTTTTCCAACATGCGAAGCTGAACGAACATTCACCTGAAATGCGCCCACATCCCCACAGAAGAGAAAGGCGATGATTCCGAATAGCATTTCTCAAAAAAGAAAGCATATGCACAATGCCCTTTAAATGTTCAAAGCGTTTTTGCAGTTGCGGGAGCTGCAGAAATGCTCTTGTCATCATTTTTGACGACGAGACAATATAAATGTACTTAAACGCTGCGGTTTTTTGGTCGAGCCGGTGTGCGTATTATCATATGTCGCTATATAACTTAATTTTGGATTTTGAAATTTTGAATATACCTACAGCTGCCGCGACTGCAAAATCGATTTGGTTTGGAACATCCTTTTAACATGATGTGAAAATTGTCATTGGCGATTTTAACGATAAAACTAGTAAAATAGTACATATTTGGGGACACTCTCGGTAAGCATAGCCTGAGAGACAAAAGATCCAAAAACGGACTAAGGCTAGTCGATTTTGCTACGGGGCAAAATCTTGTTGTTATTAGCACATTCTTCCCGTGACTCAAACTTCCTAAAAGGTACATGGACTGTTCTTATCAACGGAGAATGCTCTTACAATGTTACTGATATACGATACGAACTTTTCGAGGGTCCAGCTTTGACTCGGAACACTACCTCTTTTTGTAGCCAAGCTGTACGAATGAGGACATCTCGTTCACTACTCCTTCGAACTAAGGCTGCTAATCGATATGATATCGGAAATCAATATGCGCTAGAGAAAGTCCCTCCAACTATCCTATGAATCGTGTGTCATAAACATTAACCTTTTGAAGAAGAGTGACAGCAAATACCAAAAAGCCATCAACCATAAACACCGCAGCTTCTATGGCCTCGCTCGATCTCCTAAACAAAACTCAAGGTTCGATGAACACCACAGGCAGACAAATGCAGAGAAACACAAAGCACGACAAATGTTGATACAAAAGAGAACAAGGGCGGCTTCGGGCCAGTACAATGAGATTTATGATTTATGTACAAAAACTCACGTCGCGTCGGCCAGACCTTCGTTATTTTATAAAAGCTGAAAGTTTTTCTGTGCATGTCCCTAACACTGGTAAGAACGATTTGTGAGTATAGAATTTGGATTGGGGTTGGTTGCCCAGACATGAGGTGGTAGAGGTGTTACAAATGGAACCTTACTTTCGTTTAAGTATATGAAACTCAATTTTTTGATATTTCCTTCGGTTGATAGGAGAACAAGAGTACTCGTAAAATAAAATTTGCAAACAAAAAGGGAATAACACCGAATTCTCGAAAAGAAGGAGAAGCAGCATGGAAAGTCTCGTTTGAAGAAATAGAGAGAGAAGCCATGATAAAAACGAGATTTCATTTGACCGAAAGACAAAAAGATCATTCCATTCTGCCAAGCATACTCAAACCTGTAAAGACCAGGAGGGAAAAATAGTGGAAGAATCGCAGTTGCTATACTGAGGCTCTGGAAAGAATACATCTTCAGGCTGTTTAAACAGTTGCAAAGTCTCAAATTTTGCAAGCAGAATGCCTCATTCAACTGGGATGATGTTCAATAATGCCATCCCTTAGATGTAAAAAGTTGTTAAGCTTGCCATAGTTAAACTTAAATCAATATAACTGGAGGTCAGTTTTAGAGGAGCATACACCGTCACCGTCAGCTTATCAGCATGTTATTGGCGAAAGAAAGAATGGCCCATGAAAATAATCTCATTTCCGAACCTCCGATCCTAAGGAGAGAGAGCTTCGTAACTGCGGTGAAATCAATGATAGCGTCTTATAAGAATTAGATTGTTTCCACTTGTTTAATGTAGTTTTCGCTTTGATGCTAAATACTGTTTGTTGCCTCTGATTTGAATGAAGTTTCGCTCGTCAGTTTCTTTCTAAAATTGGTTTCAAACTAACTGACAAAAAAAAATAGCGAAAAGGGTTCCCGCTCTTATTAAGCTTGTGGACAAAATGATTCTACCTTGCCGCATTTGACTCTCTGGTTCTACTATGTTTTATATTTTTCCCATGAACAATAATTTAAAGAAATATTTTATATTGATTTTTTTTTTTTTTATTTTTTTATTATTATCACATCAACGCTTTGTTGAGAGGAATACATTTTTAATTAAGCTTGTGGACAAAATGGCACTACCTTACTTCAGTTTACTTTCTGGCCACAAAGTCAACTGCGACAAATCAGCTCCATTTTGTTCACAAGCTTAACTAAACCACATTGCCAATGTTTTTGGAATATATGTTCCTGGTCACATAGTAACCAGGAGTCGAATTCCCCCATCAGCGATCGAGCGAGTAAGTACATACTACTTTTCTTTCAAAATTCGCTATATACGAGTATTACACAACATCAGTCTACTGTTCATTTATCAACTTCAATTCATTCAAATATTGACGAAATAATGTCAAATTGTGGTACTTAACTCGATAACGCGAGATGTAATGCCAAAAACACAATTCAGTCATGTATTACTGCATTACCTACGCTGTGATTTAAAATGAATTTAATGCAGGTATGATATATCCGGGATATAACAGGCAACCGGACTTTACTATCACACCCTATTTTGTGACATATGTCACAAACGTCTCTATACTCGTTTCTTTTCCTCACATACCTTCCACTCACACTCGAGCAGATTTCGGATTTCGGAAATGTCAAACGCTTTCCGTCAAAATTCTCCTTTCAAAGAAAAATTATTTAGGAAAAGTTTTTCATTATAAAAATATTCAATTATGGTGAGTTTCAACAAAAATATTCAATTAGAGAAAGCATCAATCATACCCAATGAATTGTTTCTTTACATTGGTTCTCTAACATTTACTATAAACTAACCCAAATTTTCACATCACAAATATTACGTTATTTCTTTTTTGTTTCCTTCTATTCATCTACGATGATTAATCGAATAAAATACATTATTTGCAATTTGTATGGCATTTAATTCCTTAATTTCTTATATTTAAATTACAGAATAAATTGAAATCCACACAAAAAGACAAAGTGCGTAAGTTTATATCGCTTACACAAACAGGAGAACAAACAGCAATCTATTGCTTAACAAATAATGACTGGAAACTGGATCAGGCCAGTGACAACTATTTCCAAAATCCAGAGCTCTATTACCGCGAACTAGATCGGAAACGTATCGAAGCTCTATTCAATCGCTACAGAGATCCATGTGATCAGCAAAAAATTACATCCGAAGGAGTCATCCGCTTTCTAGATGATTTGGAATTGAGCCCAGATTCTAAACCAGTACTGATTATTGCATGGAAGTTTCGTGCTGAGACTCAGTGTGAATTCACACACGTTGAATTTTGCAATGGCATGACCGACCTGGGTGTGGATAGTGTAGATAAATTGAAATCCAAATTACCACTGCTCGAAATCGAGCTAAATGATGCAGCTAAGTTCAAGGACTTTTATCAGTTCACGTTTAATTATGCGAAAGATCCAGGACAAAAAGGAATCGATTTGGATATGGCCATTGCGTACTGGCGGATCGTGCTGCAAGGGAGATTTGAGTTCTTAGATATTTGGTGCAAATTTTTAACGGTGAGTTTGGTTTGTGGTTTTGGATGTGGTGATATCAAAAGAAAGCAGAAATATTTGGAAAGTGCAATGTTTTTGTTACCGTATCTATTGTTAGATACAGAGTGTTCCTCATTCTGAACAATTTTCTCAGTTTATTTGCAAAATCAGCGAAAGATCAAGACCTTTACTTACTGTTTTTGCTTTTTTATTTATTTCTATTTACATTATTAACTACAGCATGGCTTTGAGAATGTGGCGACGCTTTTCACAAACGCCTATTAACAACATACATAATTGAAAACCAATTACCTACTCACGGTCATTTAAGTGAAATTTTAGAAACTGGTTTGTGCTGGCAGCACCATTTTGATTTAGTGATGTCCATTGTCCATATGTAGGTTCTGAGTCGTAGGAAATGATCCTTAACACATTGACTGCCATAGCTATCATATTTGATAGCCAGAGTATGTTTTCAGTGGTGCCGTGGCTATCCCAAGGTTTCCCAGGACAACACAAACATAAATATTCATATAAAAATATATATTTATGCAGTAAAAATTTACAATATAGCAAAAAACGTTGTTGGCACCCAGTGAAATATTCCGAAATTGGCTTGGCAGTCAATGTGTTAAGCTTTTGAATATCACCAGGTCCTTTTTCTAAGTTCTCTTGAATTTCGACCTTCTTTTATGTTGAGAACTTTTTGTCGGTATTATTCAAATTTGTGTTATCCCGTTTCAGGAAAAACACAAACGTTCTATACCAAAAGACACATGGAATCTGCTGCTAGACTTTGCCACTCATATCGACGATAATATGACAAATTACGATTCGGAAGGAGCATGGCCGGTACTTATTGACGACTTTGTCGAATGGTGTAACGAGAACAACTTCACCACTCAGCCCCAAAGTCAACAACAGAAAAACATATCCAGCAGCTTTCAAACATCGCATAGTACAAATATGAATTACGGCTAGCGAAGATTGTGTTGATTTTAATTATTATTATTATTAAAAAAAAATATTATTACTATAATTATATTAAAAAAAAAAAGAGAGAAGTTATGTATGTACTACTATTATTAGATATACTTGTTTTGTCGGGTTTCAAACATAAATTTCCTGATTTTCTTCTTTCGTTGGCTAAACTCAAACAAAATGTTACTTTTCATTTAAATTGCAAATGTAGAATCTTAAGTCCGTAATCCTTGTTCTCTTTTTTCCCGCTATTCGATTCGCATTGCGATAGTAAAAACAACAATTGTTATTTGAAATAATCTTTTTTTTTTTAAGAAAACAGCGTGTAGGGAACCCAAACCTTAAAAAAAAGTAGTAATAATAAAAATTGTAATAAAAAAAGTTGTTTTCCTTTTTTATAAAATAAATAAATCTAATTGAAACGAGGAGCAAAACTTTTTATCAAATCGAGTAGGAAAAAAATCATGAAAGTTAATTGAAATTATAGAAAAGAGAGCGTCAAAGGTAAGAAGCAAAGAAGAAGTGCACCCAACTTCAAGCAAAGAGTATGGACGACTTCTACAAATAAGGGCCGACCATCTTCAATTCGAAAGGCTCAGAGATTGGTTAGTTTAAGTGCATTAAAACATAGTCAAAGACACATTTTTGTCGACGACACAGAATACTGCACAGCTGGTGACAGTATTGTGATGGCCTATTGAGTGAATAGTTTCCGACAGCACTTTCGGAAGCTGAACCTAGCTTAACAAAAATGCCTGACATCACTGACATCACAGTCGAAGGAACTAGTGAGGCAGTTAAGAACTCCAAAAAAGGAAAAGATACTAGGCCACAAAACAGACAGATGAATTTTGAAAAAAAAAGATGTGAGACATAGGCCTTGCATGGCTGCAATCTTATAGTAGGTGATGTTAAGCTTTATTGCTAGAAACTCTAAAGAATTTAAAGATCCTTTTACGTTCAAGTATTTATAATTATCTTACGTAAGAAATATTGTTCGATCATTTACAACCCTTTTTATTCAATTCAATGCAAAAGGATAGAAAATATTTAAAAACGGGTTACCAGATACTTGTTTTATCTTGAGGTTTCAATGCGGTGTTCACCATTGCACTTCACCGTTAAAAATAGCAGATAAAGTTGTGGGAGAGCTTTGATTCTTTCGGGATCACGATACTCGTGGAAACTAGTTGTGAATTAAATTAAATGAAAATTTTCAGTCAAGTCACAAATTTGGTCGTTGATGATAAACAATTTCATGGTTTTTTGCTTGAAAATTTCTGTCTGTATCTATAAAGCGAGTTGAGGGCAGGCCCAGGTCTCAAAAAACAGTCAGGGGGCAAGTTTAGGTTTTTCAGAAAATGTTTTGTGGCGGCCACAGAGCAAACCCAGGGCTTCAACGAACATTATTATTTATGAACAAAAAATTACAATTTTTTTTTAAATGTAGAGCACTAACTACTTGTGCTCTAGATTTAAAAATATGTATCTGTGAAGATAATCAATGATATTTTTGAATTTGGTTTAGTTTAAGGAGGTTGTTTGTTTTCTTAGATTCCGTGCATGGGTTCAGCCAAATAGATGTGAAGCGATGATAAAGTTATTGCAAGTTGAGAGCTCAGAGGTAGATTCTCTTTCCTTAAAGTGTGTTAGTGTGTTAGAATTCTCTGTCTTTTGCAAAACCCAACAAAGTTTAAAATCGTATTCCGGATGATTGATTGGATAGATATTCAGCGCTATAAAGGTAACAGTCGGAGCGGACTTTTCTCCGCAAAGCATCCTTTTTCGGAGATTCAATTTTGCTTCGAAGTAGTTGTCATCGTAAGAAATCTTTCAAAAATGCGACATCGCATTGCATTCCCAAAACTAAACACTTTCCGCAGTAAAAACTTATCGGAGGACGTCGGAGAAATGTTTGTTTTTATCTGTCAAAAATAAAGCCAACAAAAGTACTTTATCGCAAAGTACCGCACATAAACGGCAAACGTTGTATTTTGTCAGAGAGAATGTCCGATCGGGCGATCGGAGAACTACCACGAAGCAAAGTCTCCGAATCGTTGGAAATCGGAGATAATTTCGATCCGACACGGTTACCTCTATAGGGCGGATTATCGGCCCTATCGAGGTAACCGTCGGAGCGGAGTTTTCTCTGCAACGGATCTTTTCTCGGAGATTCAATTTTGCTTCGAAGTAGTTGTCGTCGTAAGAAATTTTTCACAAATGTGGCATTGCATTTCATTCCCAAAACTTATATCTACGCAACAAAAACTTATCGGAGAACGTCGGATCGTCCGATCGCAGAACTACCACTAAGCAAAATGTCTCCGATCGTTTACCTCTATAGGGCCGATTATATTTGGTCCGTCTGTGAAAGCAGGATAGCAGCCTTTAGCCTTTAGATCGCACATAATTTCGAATGATAAATCTTTTTGTCTGCGTTGTCTTTATTGTATCTACATGAAATGAGAACGAAATATGTACGTATGTGCTTAAGGTCCATTGAATGCAGAAAATTCAAAATGTTCGCCTAGTACTAGTACCTCTGATATTTAGAGTGTAAACGCGAAGTACAAGCACACTATTCAAAATGTACCGATCAATTGATATTAATTTGAGAAATACCACTCACTGTAAAGGATGTTGGTATTATTTTCATTCATTCGTCGTTTCTTTAAATTGCCACTCCTGAAAAGGTGACAGATTGTAAATTTCTTTGCACAAAGTAAAAAAACGGACCTAGTGTTTTCAAAGCGATACACGACCCTTTCTGAAACAACCGTGGCTGCAAATCAAAAATGACCTGATGAAATGCAAACGTTGTGATAAAAAATAAAATGATGAAGCAGTTTTAAAATGTTACATTATTTTAAAAATTTATTTAAACGAAATTAACTTAACACAATGACAAAGGAAGAAAATAAAAAAGAATGCATAAATGCATGTAAGACAAAAGAAAAAAAAATAACTAAATTACAAAAATAAAATTTAACACACTGAGTTCCTTATGAAACAAAATTAATTTAAAATAAACCGTGTTGGCGCCCGCACTGTTTTTTTCTCTTGTATCTGTATAATATATGTATAACTAATTTAATATTCTTCCTATAAAGTTTTATGAGAGTTAGTTTATCTTCCTTGTATTGTGCTTCAATTAATCTTATTCGTTAACTATTCTGATTTTGTTCGTTTTTATATTTTTTAGTAAGAGCTCAACATGGAGAGTTGAATTTTCTTATTAACAATGCCTATATAATGTTTCTTTAAAAATAAAATGAAAATGATTCTCTCGCTCTTTTGATTATGTTGTATGATTTTAAAAAATGAAAAACAAATAAATTTAATACTCAGCAACAAAAATTAACCAAAAAAAAAAATAATAATAATAATAGTGTGGTTAAGTTGAATTGAACCGTTGGGATGTTGTGCCTTTGAACGTCATGTTGCTCGCTCGTTCGTCTCTTGTTGCTTATAATTATTTGCTTAAAACATTAAAACGCAGTAATAAATATAACTCGATCTGACTTTTTTAACTTTTGTTTTCTGTATAATTTTGTTTAAAACATCTTCTCCAACATTTTTCGGAGTTTCTCGTGGGCATAGCGCAGTTTTTGATAGAGATCTTTTGAGCAACCATGAGTTGTGATGGTAGGGAATCGGTAGGTTCGGAAGTTCTTTTCGCTATCCATGTATGTGACGGCACTCATACGTGGACAGAGGATAAGTTTCATGTGATCGGAGAAGTTTAGCTAAAGGGCAAAGGCAAAAATTCAAGTTAATAAGTGAAATTGCAAAAAAAAAAATATGAAAAAAAATTAACTTACTTGCAAAGATCCATTGGTTAGATGCATAACAACTGCACAAGTTGTTCTGAACCACGAGTGTAAATGAGGCAATCTTGAAATTTGATCGTTTTCAAAGACCACATTGTTGGCGCCCGCCTTCACAAGATGCTCTGTCATGTACCTCTTGAAATACGACAGCAGCTTCATTTTCTTGTCCAACTGTTTGGGATATTGGGCTGTGTTCATGTAAGTTTCTTTGCCATCTTTGTCGATGAAATGCACATTACTAAAAAAAAAAAAAAGTCAAAAATCTTACTTTTTTCTTTCTAGGGATTAAATCTGATCTAGGGATTTATATAATATTAGCTGTACCCTGCAACAAGGAAATACTGTGAGAAAATTCGACGTTAGACGACTACAATCGCAAGAGATCGCCAAGTCCTTTTCCGATCGAGTCTCTTACAACCTCTTAAGAAGTCCTATGCCGCCAGCATCAAGTATAGAGAACCAGTGGCAGCGCTGCCAATCAGCCATCAGAGATGCCGCCTCTGAAGTGCTGGGTTTCACACGGCCACCACAACGAAACCCCTGGTTTGACGCCGAATGCCGGCAAGCACATGCAGCTAAACAGGAAGCATACAAAGCGGCGCGGCGCTGCACAAAAAGACTAGAACTGCTTGCGAGCTCTACAAGCAGAAGAGGAGAGACGAACACCGGCTTGTTAGACGGAAAAAGAGAGAGCATGAGAAGCGTGCGGTCGAGGAGATAGAAGGGTGCCACAGCAGGCATGAGGTTCGGAAGTTTTACCCAAAGGTAAAAACAAAAGCCTCAGGCTATAAGCCACGAGCCGAAGCCTGCAAAGACGATCAAGGGAACATCGTGGTGGAACCGCAGTCCATGCTGAGGATATGGAAAGACCACTTCTCCAAGCTCTATAACGGCGATGATGAACCCAATTCCGCTGTTAGAGAGATAGAACCATTCGATTTAGGCGAACTAGACCAACAATACAGCCAACCCGACCTGAACGAAGTGAAGACCACGCTAAAGTCCAACAAAGCTGCTGGAGCTGATGGCCTCACTGCCGAATTGTTTAATGTGGCAGGCGATGACGTGGTCAGGAGTATGCACGCTCATTTGCAAAATATGGTCGGAAGCAAGCATGCCCGATGAATGGAACCTCAGCATTTTTTCCCCGGTCCTCAAGAAAGGAGACCCTTTGAACTGCGCCAACTAAAGAGGTATCAGTCTTCTTAACATTGCATACAAGATCCTCTCTGTCGTATTGTGTGAGCGTCTGAAGCCATTCGTCAACAACCTGATAGGTCCTTATCAGCGCGTCGACCAGGAAAGTCCAGCATAGACCAAATCTTCACACTACGGCAGATCTTGGAAAAAACCCAGGAATTTCAAATCGATACCTACCACCTTTTTATCGATTTTAAGGCCGCATATGACAGCATCTATAGAGAGGAGTTATATAGAGCCATGTCCAGTTTTGGCATCCCTACCAAACTTGTTCGATTGTGTAGGATGACGATGGAGAACGCACGCTGCTCCATCAGGGTCGAAAAGATCTCACCGATACATTCGATGTCAAAAAAGGTTTTAGGCAAGGCGATGCACTGTCATGCGACTTCTTCAACATCGTTTTTGAAAGAATAGTGCAAAACTCCCACGTCAACACAAGAGGCACAATCTTTCAAAGATCGGTCCAATTACTCGGATATGCCGACGATATTGACATAATTGGAAGAACGCAGCGTGATGTCAATGGCGCGTTTATGAGCATTGAGACGGAAGCGAAGAAGATGGGTTTAGTGGTCAATGAGGGCAAGACCAAGTATATGCTGTCATCAAAAAAGGACACCCAACACCGACGTCTTGGACAGAACGTCACGATTGACAGCTATAACTTTGAGGTAGTTAAGGACTTTGTCTACCTAGGCGCCGCTATTAAGAATAACTCTTGCCAATCGCTGTTTCTTCGGACTAAGAAGGCAATTGAGTAGTAAAGTCCTCTCTCGAGCAACTAAAGTGTCCCTGTATAAGACACTTATCATCCCGGTTCTTATATATGGCGCAGAGGCATGGACGATGTCAAAGGTAGATGAGAAAGCTTTAGGATGCTTCGAAAGAAAAATTCTTCGGATGATTTTTTGTCCCGTCTGCATAGATGGAGAGTGGAGAAGATGATTTAACCACGGTGGTGCACGCAAGTAGGAGAGGACCTCAACCAACTTGGCGTGCAGAACTGGAGGCAGCTAGCTAGGGACCCAGCTGGCTGCAGAAGCATGTCGGTTGAGGCCCTGGTCCGACCCGGACTGTAGCGCCACCTTAAGTAAGTAAGTGAGTACTTATAGTACCTACAATCGCAATTAAAAATGGACCTTTTATATTATTACTTATTGTTCACACTTAAAACATTTTGAACGAATGTAAAAAACATGTTCATAATTTGCTTGCATTGCAGTTCGACTTCGTTCTTGAATTTGCCAAGATATGAGCTTACACTGAAAAAACAGTTCGAAACTCGAATATCTACGTGATAGATATTGATATACCATTACATCAAGGGCACCACGTTTTGCCTGATGTCACCTCAGCAAAAACCAAGCGAGTTTATAGGAGTCCCACTATAACAAAGCCCTTAGCTTGAAAAAGGTACTTGGATCTACAACCCAAAATCAAAACGATTTTGTTGTACACTTTTGATTCGTCTGTGTACATTGGAAGCATTGGTCTCGAAGACCAAAAATCGAAACTCAAAATTATACCAATCATAGTGACAAAAGCACAACACAAAAAAAAAAAAAAGAAGAAAACTAACCAGTTGTTTACTAAGTGACGGTTACAAAAATATTTAAATAATCACTTACAGTCCGTTAGGCAGCATTATCAGCTTCGTTGTATCGTTGAACATCACGCCCATACCCTCATCGCACAACTGATAACCAAATCCATACTTGTCGCTATAGTCAACCCATTTTGAAATCCAAAACAGAGGCTGGGCTGCAGGGTCTGTATTCTCATCTCCCAAGTTGTTTGGCAAGATTCTTGGCTGAAAGAGTACTTCATTAGATCTTGTAAGACAAACAATTTTACTTTCACCACAAACACACCTTCGAATTGATCAAACTCGTAAGCTGCTCATAAAGACTTTGAATATCTGCCCGGTAGTCTTCATTTAAACGGCAAATTTGAGCTGAAGCTGTGATAGCATCGTGTAAATTGTTCTTAAGGAATGTAGACTCCATTCTCGTGTCGTCTCCTATACAACCAAAATCATTAATTAATCAAAAAAGACAAACGAAAAATATAATATTCTTCTACTTACTCATTCCATTGGTTTCGATTAGCGGCTTGCGTCGGATCTCAGCTTCTGCTTCCATAGTTTCGTTCAATCCCAAACGTGGTGCCATTGTCAAACACGAACTAGGCAAACTAGTAGGCACTGGACTAGCTTTGATGAATTCAAAATCAAGCAACTGACTAATGGTTGGACGCTTATCGGGATTCGATTGCAACATTGCAATAACCATTGTAGCTGCACTCTTTCTCATAAAGTTTGGCACTCTACAAAGAGTGAGAGAGAAAACAAAGCCATGAAATATATGACCACCTTAAAGTGAATCTACTTCAAGTCCTTACCTATATTCACACTTTTTGATTTTTGTGTATGTGTCCTTAAGTGTCTTAGTTTCAAAAGGCGGTTGACCAACCAGCAGTGTATACATAACACACCCAATTGACCATATATCCACCTCAAACGAATGACCCTTTTTAGTGAGGATCTCTGGGGCTATGTAGTTCGGTGTTCCACAGAGTGTCTTTTTGCGTTCACCATCGTATTCGATACGTGTGGCCAAACCAAAATCACCAATTTTTACGTGTAAGTGATCGTTAAGGAAGAGATTACCCAGCTTCAGATCACGGTGAATAATTCGATTATCATGAAGATATTTCACTCCTTCGATAATCTGATAGATATAGTAGCGGCACTCATAGTCTGTTATGACTTTTCGTCGTTTGTGCAACTCCATCATTGACTGTATTAAAAAAAAAATGTTTTTTCTTAATAAATCTGCATTTGAGGTGCTTCGAATCGAAACTTACCCTTTTCTTGCACAGTTCCAGAACAATATACACATTAAGGCTATCATCAAAGAATCCATGAAATTTAACTACGTTTTTGTGATTGAGCGATTTGTGAATGGAGATCTCCTGAGTCATTTTCTCTTTTTGATTGTGCTTCATCATTAGTTTTTTGGACACGATTTTTCCAGCGTACACATTGTTGTTAGCTATGTCAATAATTTCGTAGCATTTCGCAAAGCCGCCCTAGTTGGTGGAAGGAGAAAAAAAAAAGTAAATTTAGAAACTATAGGTAGGAGTCATTATGGTCTGAAATCAGTGTGACGAAGAAAGAAAGGAAATACCTACACTGGTTTCATATTAAAATTATTTCGACGGAACCTCAAGCTGATCTATTCACAAACAAAGCAAAAAGCGAGGATAACGTTTGTTGGAGACAACTTCTTTGGTAAAAGTTCATTTAAATAAATTAAAGTCTCAATACTTAAACTTGACTTAAAACCAAATTAGCAATTTGATCATGTGTATGCTGAGGCTTAAACGTGTTGCCAATAGAGGCAATTCAATAAGGGTAAGTCCTCCATTAGTAAATTCATTGCCATGAAAAGAGCTTTCTCGATTAGCCGTTCGGGAAATGGTAGGTCCCCTAAATAATCTCACAAAGGCAATGGTTGTGAGAAATTCGTTCGCTCTGTTGCACCAACCTATTGTTTTTTTTTTTTTTATTTATTCACTCTCACATCTAATTTAAAATAATCCTTAAATATCATTCTTCTAAATCAATGCTGTTGTCTATCAGTCTTAAAACAGGTTTACAATCTTCTTAATAAGCTTTCTGATACCCACTTTATAAATAAATGCTGGTGTGCCCCAGGGCTCCGTTTTATCTCCGACTCTCTTCCTCATTTTCATAAATGATCTCTTGTGTGAAACTTCTAATCCGCTTAACTGTTTTGCTGACGACTCGACTCTCAGCTTTTCATATTCGTTTCCGAATTCACTGTCCCTGCTCTTCGTTCCCTGCTCTTCGGATGTGGAACTGGAACGGTTGCGTATGATTAGTTCATAGATATCTGACCTTGACAGCAATGTTACGTGGGATAGCAAATCAATGCTTCGAAAACACTATGTTGTCATTTGTCATCAAAGTTTAATATCCCCCATTGCCATTATTCATGAATGTTACCTGCACCCAATAAACCGAAAACCTGTCAGTACTTGGTATGTGTGTAAACAATAATCTTCGTTGGAATGACCACATATTTGTAGTCGCCAAAAATACTGCTAAATTCTTAGGTTTCTAAATACGATACAGGAAATTCTTCACCCTTCCTGATCTGACTACTATTTATAAAGCTTACATCCCACCAAAACTATAGCCTAATTCTCATATCTGGTCAGGTGCTCCTCAACCATCCTTGTACCTACCTGAAAGTGCACAAAATCGAGCGTTAAGATTGATAGGTGATAGAGGTCAATAACAATGGAGAGCAGTTGGTAGGATTCTGATTCTGCTTCTTTTATTATTTTTTAAAAATAGAATCAAAAATAACTTTCGATTGATTCGAAAGTAGAAAATTATCAGTCGACAAATTATCGTCGAAAGCAACGCCTGCGCTGTTGTCTGTAGTCGTTAAATATTCTAATTTTCATAAAAATTTAAATGGCAATCCAACGAGAAACAGATTCAATGAACAGAAGACTGATGTTAAGTAATATGGAGCGAATTTTGGAAGAAAAAATATAAAATTCTCTCTAACTCAATCACTGATGCGGTAATTCGACCTTAGGTCATTAGAACTTCTAAGACTACATACAAATTTTATTTCTCCCCAACAAAATTAAATACTCTCTTGCCCTGTATCAAAGAAAACTTGATACTTACTTACTTAGGTAGGCATTACAGTTCGCGGTGAACCTGGGCCTCAAACAATATCCTTCTATAACGACTTTGAATTAGGGGGAGAGGTCTCTCCATTTTTGCACTCTAAGTCGGTTGAGGTCTTCTTCCACGTTTGGGTCCATCGAAGATTCGAAGCCTGTTGTATCTTCTTCTCCACACATAGGGCTGTTTTTTTGGCCGTTCTACACTATATAGTGTAGTGGTTTACCAAAAAAACGGTTCGCGTTTTTATGTTCGACTCGTTAAACCTATCTACCTATACCTGTATGACTCGTTAAACCTATCTAGTGCAGGATTCTACAACACCTTTTATCCGGTGCAACTTGTTGTTTTTGTTATACATGTAAATCCAAAGTGTTATACGGTGTAGAACTACCAAAAAAACACGCCTATTGTCTTCGCATACGGGACCAAAGATCATTCGGAGAATTTTTCTTTCGAAACGACCAAGGGATTCTTCATCCGCTTTCGATAAGGTACATGCTTCCGCGCCGTAAAGCACGACTGGGATGATCAAGGTAAGGTTACCTTGGTTTTTCTGGAGAAGATTTTGTTTCTCAATTGACTTCTTAACCCAAAGAAGCAACGATTGGCAAGAGTTATTCCCCATTTGATCTCCGCACTGATGTTGTTGTCCGTGCCTACAGCGGATCCTAGGTTGACGAAGTCCTGTACTACCTCGAAGTTATGTCTGTCTATTGTGACGTTTTGTCCAATTCGTCGATGTTCTCTGTTCCAGTTTGATGGCAGCATATACTTCGTTTTGCCCTCATTGACCATCAGACCAATTTTTGCCGCTTCTGTTTTAATGCTCGTAAAAGCACCTATGACATCACGCTTTTTTCTTCCCATTACGTCAATGTTGTCTGCGTAGGCGAGTAGCTGTACAGACTTTTGAAAGATTGTTCCTCTGGTGTTGACCTTTGAGATTTGTACAATCTTTTCAAGTATGATGTTAAAGAAATCACATGACAGTTTGTCGCCTTGCCTAAAACCTTTTTCGACATCAAAGGTCTCGGTGAGTTCTTTACCGACCTTAACAAAGTAGCGTGAATTCTCCAAAGTCATCCTGCATAGTCGTACGAGTTTTGCAGCGATGCCAAAACTAGACATGGCTCCGTACAGTTCGTCTCTGTAAGTACTGTTATACGCGGCCTTGAAATCGATATTATATAGATATTATTTTTCCAAGATCTGCCGTAATGTGAAAATTTGGTCGATTGTGGACTTTTGTGGTCTAAAACCAAATTGATAAGGACCAATCAAGTTATTGACGTGGGGTTCCAGACGTTCACTTACTACAGCAGACAAGATCTTATACGCGACGTTGAGGAGGCTTATTCCTATATAATTGGAGCTATTGTGAGGATCTCCCTGTTTCAGAATCGGGCATACGATACTGAGGTTCCATTCGTCGGGCATGCTTTCTTCCCACTATATCATGCAGATCAACTAGTGGATGCTTCTTTCCAATTACTCTACAGCTGCCTTCAAAGTTCAGCATCAAGGCAAAGAGGACTTGATCCTCTTCATAAAATTGATCTCAGAATACTTGCCGCTAAGCGGTGCTCGTTTAAATAAATAAGTTTTCCTACAGCTCCTTGGGCACCACACAAGGTGCTAGGATTTGGTCTTTCTATCCTTTTCTTTAGTAACCAATAATACTTAATCCGAATGCAGGATTCGTAAATTATCTCTACGTCTCTACTAAAACCCATATTGGAATTGTAATGAATTTATGGATGCCTAGATGCATTTCATAATGTCATGTCTCATATGACTAGCTGGTCTTAATTTAGTGGTAGATACGTTTAGTTTTATCAAAGACGAATTAAACCACCTATCATTTAATTTTATTTTATTTGTAAACAAACAAAGCGTATTGGCATTCTTAAAATATGGAAAAATCATGATTTAGTTTCAATGTACACCTAACCTACCACTACAGTCAGAAACCTTCTGCAGATGTTTGCGATTTATTTTTGGAAACAAAACAGGGTGTGAAAGGACACACTCAAAAGTGCCGTTGTTCATCTTAAACAAAACTACATACACAAAATTTCATCTGGGAGATGGCATACTAAAAATTATACAAGTAACAGGTTGTCAGTCAAGGAATTCTAAACAAAAAGGACGGCATTAGTTGTTGATTCAAGGACATACAAATCCGCAAAATATATTGAATATCTTTAAAAATTGGAAATAAAGTCTGGGCTTGGCACTTGGCAGTCTAAATTATTCAATTACTCATGAGTTAGTTACTTTATATTTCATATAAAACCTGAACCCAACACGTGAAAATTGTGAATACTTGTACATTTTGCGCCAACATTGTTTTTGGATTGCAAAAATATTAATATCATTTTAGTATAAAAGAACAACTTACCTTTCCAAAAAAACGCATCCGTTTATAAGTGGTCCCCGTTGTGGAATCAAAAAGCCTTTCGGGAATATCACTAACTTTATCATCTATTCTTGATGCCATTTTTTCTCCAGCAGCTTTTCGACACAATTAAAATGATTTTGGTTGGTAAGGCTTTCTCAGTCTTGTTTCAGGAAAGCAAATTAGTTTTATTAAACAAATATAAAGAAAAAAAATATTGTTTTTTGTAAGAGAACGTAAAAAAAACGGTTACACAGAAAAAATTAAATATAGCACAATCAACGAAAATAAAATCGTGAATGAGTTGCTGTTAGAACGAACGACACAAAACCGTTTAAACTTTGAAAGAGAATTTCAAACACGAACAACCGGGTATTCGATGTTTGATTTCGAATTAAAATACTGTATATCTGTCCAGCTTTAACGCATGGCTTTACATATATTTGTTCTTGTTGTTTCTTCAAAGGTCGTCAACATCTCAACATATGTTCGAAGTAGAAATTGCTTTGAGTAATGCCAAACTATATATATTTTTTATTCGATTCCGTGTAGCTAGGGTGGAAGCAGATTCGACCACTGATATCAAAGTATTTAGAATCAAAAATCAGCTTAAAATTATAACCATTGCTGGATTTAAAAACAATTGATAGTTTGGGTTAACATTTTGAGTCATTAGCTTTATGGTGGATTTACATGCATCTGCAAGTGCAGATGAAAAAAGAAAAGACGTAAAATTCATACTTGTCTGATAGAGAGGGAAGACACCTAGTTATGGGATAAAACAATTTCATCTGCAGCCGTAATTGTATTCGTTTCTCTTTTTAACTTTTTTTCTTTTCTGCACTTCTGCAGTAGCAGATGCATATAAATCCAGCATTATGATTAACTTTTACTCGACCACACAGGCGTGGTCGTGTTGTAAAAACATGAAAAGTAAACGCAATTATATAGACATAAGTCCTGCGGAAACCAGCGCGATAAGTGCGTACGATGCGATTTCTGTCAAAACGAAACACATGAAACCTTATGAAGGTTCCCTTAACACAATCGTATCACCCGCACTTATCACGCTGGTTTGCGCAGGACTGTAGACTCACAGAATAAAACAAAACTGACCGTTCGCAAGAAATGAAGGATTTCAGTTGAATTGAGTAGAGAGGAGGAGATACAATAAATAAAATGTGTACTTGTTTGAAAGAGAGGTAACACCCCAAGTGCAGACGTCTGTACTTATTTCAGATAGCAAGGAAATATCTTCTCTACATGAAAACTGATAGTAACAAATGAAAATATTCATCTGCAGTATAGGATCGAACCATAATCTCATTTATTCAGACAACAGTTTATTTAGCAGAAATGATTGAAAAAACAAGAGAGATTAATATTAAAAAAAAAAAATTATTTTGACGCAAACATTTCTGAAAAGCAAAGCAGTTAGCAAATAAAAACTTCAAAAAGAAATATTGATCTAGTTGTCAAAATTCAGTTGTACAGTGACTACGACAAAACACGAAGCGTTTTCGTACATTTGTATTGTTGCGAAAGCAAAAATGACGACAGCAGTTCTTCTGAAGCCATCGCATAGCTTCAAAAACACTTTGGTTTGGAAGAATCATTCACCCCTATTATGGAATCCGGCGAATGCTATTTAGCGTGAGTTTCAACCATTCGCGAAAATTTTGCTATTATGGAATTCGACGAATGGAATTGAATGAATGTCGGTAACATAACCTGCACCACCGACTTTTCTGTTCAACTTATTTGGTATTAGTGAATTCGCAAACCATTCGCGCTCCATATAATTTTTTCCATTTCTCATTCGCGACATTTTTGTAACGAATCGAAATTCGTAAAGACATAAACTTACTAGAAATCAACAAACAAAACATGGAAAGTGCAAATATGTTAGTTTAAATTTATATGTTAGTCTTATTTTACTTCTTTTTAAGAAAGCGGACCTTAAATGGGGAACAATTTCGTAAAATAGTTGAGCTGATGAAAACTGAACCCGATGTTGCAAAAAACTTAACAAAACAGTATTCGGAGCAGCAACAATTTTGCTGCAAACATCACTTCTCAATAGCATTTATGCAGATTTCCTAATGGAAAACAGTATATAAAAAAAAAATTACGATTTGTATGCAATCTAATGAGTATTTTATTTGAATGTAGGCTCTCAACCGAAACATTCAAAATACTCTAATTTTGGTAGCGTAATTCTATTCGATGAGTTTTCTCTTACATCATAATAATATGCATTTGAGTCCACTATAAATATCACTTTTAACTTTAAACTGAAACTTGCTTTATTTTAGTTTCAAATTTGTTTGCGTACCAAGTTAAATGAATTTTTTCGTTTTGTCAACATACATGACAGCAGCACAGAGTAGAACCAGAGAGGACAACAACCTTTTCTTTATTCATCTAAGACAAAAACAGTGAAAAACAATAAGGTAGTTCTGGTATTGATAATACAGCTCATTCGTCGAATTCACTAATACCAAATAAGGAGAACACGAATCTACCGCGAATCCTGTCAACTCCCCGGGAGTAAAATCCTGCGAATTCCATAATAGGCATGATTAAATTTGTTGACAGATTTATATTTCAGTGAAATCAATTTTTCTATTTTTAGCTCTACATATTTCTCCTATTTTCCATATTTTAATATTTTGACTAGATAAACTAGCACTTTAAGGAATAAAATTGTGGTTGTATCAGTTCCTAAATTTCTATACTACAGATGAAAATTTGCTTTAATTTTTCAGCTGCATCTTACAACCAAGAAATTATGCTGACGTCTGCAATGTGTCTTTTCCATCTGTGTCAAACTATTATGAAATTTATGACTTCTTGATTTGCTCTTCTGTACTAGCAGATGCATGTAGATATCATATAGCTGACGACTGCAGAAAAAATTTGACAAAGTTGCAATTTTAATTTTTTAAATGCGAGTATTTCAAAATAAAGAAGAATTTAAAAGTAATTATATCGGTTAATTAGAGGAATAGGTATTAAAATATTTTGTCAACAATTTTGTGACGTATAGATCGTAATTGAAGTATTTTTCCTCAGTACTGAGTGTTTTGTGTACCTATGAAAAATAGGCCAAACAGACACACTCAGTAATTACATTTTACGGGTTGGTACGGAAATCTCGAAATGTCACGATATCATAAACAGAAAATCTTGAACTAAAAACTTTCGAATGGCTTAGCAATATTTTTGGTATTTAAAATCACGATTCTGACTTCTATTTTCTATTTTCAAATCGCATTTCTCGATTGTGTGTTTTTGCATTCAATTTCTCGGCGATACGATATTATACGAATTTTACAAAACTGGAACTAATTTGTGTCATCAGCCTAAGCACCATATGTGCTACTTACGTGGTTACGTCCCCTGTTTTATCAACAAATATCACGCACTCTCACTCTGCTCTATTTACCAACTCTATTTTTGCTCTCAAATCAGCTGAATGCATAAAAATTAGAAAATCTACCACATAAACAGCAATCCAACCGCATTTGCAAGACAGTAACAACTATACATTAAACCTATACCTATGCTGTCTCACTTCCACTATCTATTCTTATATCTTTGTCCCCCTAATGCATTGACAAGCTGTTAACGCATTTACAAAATTTCTTTGTTTCTCGTTTCTGCTAGTTTCTCATAAACACTCAGTTTTAGTATGTTAAAAAGAAAATAGAACAATAAAGTTAGAAAAGCAAAGAAGTACAATTTTCTTTTTTCCTCATAACTTTCTTTGTCGTCATCATCACAAGCAGGAGAAAAATTTGATAATTATAGTGCAGCAAGTGCAAGTGATTTTAATCGCAGCGAGTCATACCTTCCAATCGAATTAAAAATGGCAAATTCACAGATAAAGTTCAAGAATAATCGAGTCTAAATAATTTTCAAATAATTATAAGTCTCAAATTCAAAGAAATAATTTGTTAATAAGCTACAAAAGAAAACAAAAAAGCCATTTTCTTGTGGTTTTCATTTATTTTTTTTGTGTTTGCATTTTTTCTATTCGAAACGTCAAATTTCTCACTTAAATTGGTGAGGAGTACGTATCAGCAGGTAATTACATATTGTGAGGGAGAGTTTTCCTACTTTGATTTTTTATTTTTGGAAATCCATATAAAAAAAAAGAAAACGCAGATATCGAGGCAAAGCAGTGAAAAAAAAAGAAAAAAAAAAATCAACAGCAGCAATTTGTGTGTCGAAATTGTGAGAGAAGAGAAACACGAAAGTAATTCAGCTGTTCTCCAATACATCATCACGACGAACAAACGCGTACAACGAAGCAAAAACAGCAGAGTAGCCCCTCTCTTGCTGGCGTCCCCTTCCAAGATCCCCTTAGCCCTCCTCGTTTAGACAAAGAGACTCAAAATTGATAGAAATAACAAAAAAGCTGCTGCAACTGGTGCCTCATCTGAGGACCAGCCGCCGCGCAAGAAAGGAAGACGTTCGGCAGCACAAGATTCAACTACAGCCTCCAACCCCAATACATCTTCGTCGTCGTCGTCATCCTCTTTTTTATCTTCAGGTGTTAATACAGATAGCGAAGAACCTTCGAGTAGTACAGCAGCAGCAGCACGGGCTGCACGAACACTACGTAATAGTGTAGAACATTGCCGTTCAATAATAGATATCCAACAGCGACAACCGAATCAACGTCGTCGAAGCCGAGTACATTCGAAGAACAGCAGTGGTACAGAAGCAGACCAAGACCAACAACAAGAATCACTTGGAATCAGTGAAGGAATCAAGATAGAGCGACGTAACAGCAGCAGCGCCAGTGGCACTGTCATGCAAAACGCGAACAATTCGTCATCAGTAGCAAGTGGTGGCCAAGGACCAGGCGGTGGTGGAGGAAACAGTGGAGGTGAATCCACAAACGGACACATTTCAAGTGGACCTGCAGAACTAGCCCAAAATGGCACAACGGTCTCTTCGGCGTTACAGATATCACGCACCAACACGACTAATGGCACAATTAGTGGCCCGCAATTTAGTTCTTCGACGAATCGTCTGCATCTCGATAAGACGAATCAGGAGACAGTACGTCTGATCGGACAGTACTTGCAAAATGTAGGCCTCGATAAGACCGCCGATCTACTCATGCAAGAGTCTGGATGCTTTTTGGAGCATCCGGCTGCAACCAAATTTCGGGAGCATGTTTTGTCTGGCGATTGGACAAAGGCTGATAGCGATTTAAAGGTAAGTTTGTTTGTTATTGAATTTTTTTTCTTCTACTAGTCTACTGAATACCCCACCCCCATTTGCCCTATGCGTTCTTCGTTTTCTCTGTTTTCTTTGTTGCATGGCAGTGTATTTGTGTGTGTGATGTTTGTTTGTTTAGAGACTCATCATTTGTAAGATACCCCGAACTTTAATGACCCCTTCTCTAATTCATTCATATGAAAGTGATTTTATTCCGAATGCACAAGAGCACAAGCAGAAGACAAAGAAGAGTTCGTTTGCCTTTCGCCGTGATTACTGTACACACAACACATGCAGTATCTGTATCATGTGTTTTGATGGAAACGCGTAGTTTTGTATTGAATAATTTTCGAAAATAAAGTAAAAAACAACCAAAGCGGAGCAGCACAAAGTAATGCCAAAATGGAATAGGCGTGCAATGCAGCTGAAGTAGGTACCTACCTACACACCTACGCATTGAGTTGTGGTATGCTTGATTTCGGAAGGAGGAAAAATGAAAATAAATACTAACACAGACCATCTCTTACTGTTTGTCAATCTCGAATGCAGGCCATTATCAGTTCATAGTAAATGAAAGAAAGCAAAAAAGAAAAATTGGAAAATGTTTCATGTTTTAAATTAGCAAGCAAAGTTGTGTAAAAACATTTTGTTTGTTTCAGAAAACTGAAGTACAATTTTTAGAAAATGTTTTGGTTTTTGTTTTATTCTCAAAAGTTGTGATTCTACTGGAACTGGAATTGGCTTTAACTACTTTCTTTTAAGATTGCACAGTTTGTCACAAGCTGATTCTCTTTTTGTTTTAGAAATATGTACCTACCAGAGATCAAAATGAGTATGTTCAAATCAGTTCAAACACATCCAAAATTTCTCAACGATCGCTCAGACTTGATCATTTTTCACCCCAATTCACAAGCAAATAGCTCGCAAGCATATTTACTCACAAGCAAAAATGCTTCTGAACAAACTAAATCAGTAAGGATGCTCACAAGTCATTTTTTCTGTATTGCACTCACAAGCAAATGACTTGCAAGCAGATGACTTGTTTGAATTTACTTGAATATATTCAATTACGCAAAATGTTCACAAGCAGGCAGTGTGTTCACAAGCAGGTAGCGTTCTTACAACCAGGCAGTGTGTTCATCGGAAAGCAATGCGTTAAACATTTATACCTAAACAAAAAAAAAGGCATAAACTACCCTTTTTGGTATGATCACATTGCTTGCTCATGAACACACTGCTTATTCACAAACACACTGCTTATTTACGATCAAATTGCTTGTGATCACTTTTACTCACAAGCACTTTGCTCACAAGCAGTTTAACTCAATGTTATTCAAACTCATTTTGACTTGCAAGCAAGTCTACTTGTTTGGTTCGTATGAAAATAGGGGTTGTTGAGAGTTGCTTGGTTCACAAATAAGATTGTTCAAATTTACTTGCTTGTGGGTTGACTCAGTTTTTTTCAAGTAAATACTCATTGTTCACAAGCAGACTTAGTTCATTTTAATCTCTGGTACTTACACTCTTTATTTCCTATTTCGATATGAGTAAATGCTTGAAAGCTGCCTAATGACTAGCTCCTATACTCCTAGCTCCTAGGAGCGCATATCGCGTGAGCGACTAAACCTTGCGGCGTAAACCAGGGTCATCTACGAAAAGTACTGATTTGGAGCCTGCCTGACCACTTGTTATTACTCTGAAGTTTAAATTTTGGTATCAAATAGAAAATAATAAAATTAAAAATCGTCAAAACCATAGAGAAAAATGTGGTTTTTAAGTTTTTATAGTGTTTTTATTTTTTTTTATTTTTTTTTTATTTTTATTTTATTTTTTTTTTATTGCAACACCCCACACCAGTTAAAAAGGCACATCAAAAACAACTGGGCTGATTTCAATAATTCTTACGTCATTAGAATGCTTTACTTTCTCTTATTATTCAATTTAAAAGGTTTTGTCTGTTATAAGAAACTAGCGACCCGCCTCGGCTTCACACGGGTACAACGCTGATTTTATTTTGAGTTACTATTTCATGGGTAAATAAAGAAAACTCTGCCATGAATTACGATCCTTCGATTTCTTACAAGGACGATCGTATAGTATCAATAGGTACTATGTCAGTAGTGTGTGAACATTGCTTGGCATTGTTATAATTTTTATAATGAATTTTTAACTCATTTTAAAAACCAATGGAACACCTAAAATTGTTTCTATTCAGTTTAACGTAATTTCCTTTGTGTGAGTGAAACACCTATGGCACTTAAAAAATATTCCTTGAAGAAAATTTTCTTTTTGACATTTGAGTAACATGTGTTGGTGCTTCTTGAGTCGATTCTCACTTCAAATCGAGAAGCGGCTGTCACTCCTCAGAATCATGAGAAGCGATCTTTTTGCACCAATGAAACGGTTTAAGAATGCTTCTGGACGCTCCTTTATGTATAGTATATTGCGAATGAATTGTTTGGATTTTGGATGATCACCCGTAAGAAGAGAGTGAAGTGGTTCAGGTGGTGGGAGAATTTCTTCTAATTTTACTTTTCCTTGTAAGCAACACATGCCTTTCGATTCGTCCTTGAATTTCAATGCCAAGCAATGTTCACACACTACTGACATAGTACCTAGTGATACTATACGATCGTCCTTGTAAGAAATCGAAGGATCGTAATTCATGGCAGAATTTTCTTTATTTACCCATGAATTAGTAACTCGTGCTAATGATTCTCTGTCCCTCTGAACCATATATGCCTACCTTTATCCCGGCTGCGGCGAATCTCATGCTCTACTGAAGATCTATCTGAATACTTACCATTCAGAAACAAAAACAAAAGATACCTATTCTTTTTAACATAAACTACGATGCTTTAAAAAATAGTTTGCTATTCGTGCGAGTTTCAAACCGATTTTGAAAATTATAAAATTGAAGTAAAAGTAAAAGTAAATATTTTTTTTTTATAGTAAAATAATATGTTTGTTATGACATCGCATTACAAAACTTTAAATTTCTTGGCTTTTTTCTGCTATAATATGCATGTATTATACATATAAACCTTCCTCTTGAATCACTCTCTATTCATTAAAAAAAAACGGCACCAAAATCCGTTGCGTTGTTTTAAAAATCTAAGCATACATAGGGACATAGGGACAGAGAAAGCGACTTTATTTTATACTATGTTAAGATTAAGATGGGTGATTTTTAATTTTTTTTATTTTTATTTGGCAATACCTATAAGCTCACGCATGTTTCGTGTCAAACATCTTTATTTCGGTCTATAATTTGACTATGAATGTTGTTACAAAAGACAAGGCTTGCAAATGATTGAATTTTATTATCAAATGCGGACTCTGTTAGGAAAACTGACTCACTTCTTCCATTTTATAGTCAGATTGATCAACCTACCCGACGATTATTTGTGCTATCCTGACTTAATTTCGGACCAAATTTACATTGTTTGGCTTGCCATATATCGCTCAAATTTTATTTTATTTTCATTTATCTACAAGCAATTTTACAGCTAACAGATATAGCACTCCAAGAATAAATTATTAAAATATAAATAAGTACAATAAATCAGTCTTAAATTTACTTCGACTAAGGATTGAAAAATCAATTTCTGAAGGCACTTCATTGAAATCAGTTATACATCTTGAAAACGTTTTATTACATCCATAAATTGGTCTATGCATTTTTTAAAAATTTGAAAATTCTTGTTCTCGTGGACCTGGCAGGTACATGAATAGGTAAAAGGAGTGTAGGACACTTTATGTGGTAGCATATTAAGTCTCTTATGAGCATTACACCATGCATTTTTCTTCTTGATTCTAATGATTTAATTCCAAGTAATAGGCACCTAGCTTTGTAATCAGGACAAAAACCCCAGCTCATTTTGTTGAAAACGTATTTTGTAAATCTTCTTTGAACCGATTCTACCCTGTCAGAATTAACTTTAAACGCGGGACTCCAGATTACATCAGCGTATTCCAAAAGCGATCTGACAAGAGATTTATACAAAGATAATAAAACATAAGGATCTGAAAAGTCTTTGCCATTTCGTTTTATGAATCCAACAAACGAGTTAGCTTTTGGTAGAAATTAATGTGGTTTTTAAAATGTAGTGAGGAATCAAGAATAACACATAAATCCTTAATGTTTGAGACACGATCTAAGACATTAGATTCAATTGTGTAATTGAACCGAATACTGGTACATTTTCGAGTAAATGAAATAATGTTACACTTTTTTAAATTAAGTTTTAACCAATTTTCGTGACACCAGTGTGAGAGAGAATCAATGTAGGTCAGATTGATTCAATTGACAATCACCTAAGCTGTTAATTGTCAAAAATAGCTTGAGATCGTCCGCATATAACAAACACCTACAGTATTTGAATGCAGATATAATGTCATTGATAAAAATTATTAAGAACAATGGACCGAGGTGGCTACCTTGGGGTACTACACCCGATGTACACTGAATTTCCCTTGAAAAAGAATTTTCAATTTTAACCTGTTGATTTCTACAGCAAAGGTACGAGGATATCCAACGACTTGATATCCATCGACTTGAAAACCACTTTCCATAGCATTAGTTACAAAAGAAGTAAAATATGCCAGATTTGTTATAGTAGATCTAAAAAATACAAAACCATGCTGTACTTCCGATAAATATTCGCTTGTGAGGAAGTCTAGTTTATTTTTCAGGATATTTTCAAACAATTTGGGAATTGCAGAGTTTGCAAATATGTACCTCTATAATTTTGAATATCACTTTTTGATCCTGATTTTTGGATAGAAACTAAATAAGAAAGTTTCCATTCCATTAGCAATAAAGATTCTAAGATCGTGAGTATGTAGCAGTGAGTAAAAAAAATTCCAAATTTGTCAGTATCTTTATTCCCATTCTAAAGCGATTTTTAAGTACATATTAAGAGTAAAAGTAAAGAGTACAAGTATTTCGTGATAATAAATTCAATAATAAACAATAACAATTCTTATTCTTATTCTTTGTTTTAAAATAAAATTAAAATAAATATGGTGGTGCAACAGAGCGAGGAGCACTAGGGCCTAGCGCATTTCTCACAACCATTGCGTTGTGAGGGAATGGACGAGACCTACAGTTTTTTCATGGCAGTTATTTTACTAACCGAGGACTTGCCAATTCCTCGCGAAGGGCGATACCGGTCTTATCTTTGTCTTATTTTCAATAATTATTTGTTAAAAGTTGATTTGTGTAGCCGACTCGAACCCTCAAAAAATTACAAATGTAATTTTTTTTAACGGTTCGTCTGCTGCTTGTCACAGCTTGTCTGGTAATTGTGTTTGTTCGTTGAAGCCCTGGGGTTTTCCTGTGGTAGCCACAAAGTGTTTTTGATATACCTAAACTCTCCTGAATGTCAAACTTGGTGTTTTCTGAGCCCTGTGTTTGCTCTCAACTCGCCCTGAAGTAGCCCTAGTTTTTTGCTGAAGCGAGTTCAGGTAATGAATAGGGCTGTCCATTAGCAATGACTGAGGTGTGCGTCGATTTTGTGATTAATCGTTTTTTGAAGACTGAAAATTGATTTTCAATCTTGTTCATTTCAGAATTCTTTTTTCATCATCAAAAATGGGTTTCCCTTAGCTGGGTTTATATTTTAAGAAATACTTTATTCTTATTTTTGACAGACAAGCAAAGTGTAACATCGAGTCGTTCCTAAATGAAATCAAAGTTTGGAATTTGAAGTTTGGTTTGAAGTTAGATCAAATTTAAATTTGCTGTGTAAATTGGGTTGAAAAGGATATCTTGAACCTACTCATATGGTTGTCATTTAAAACTGAGTCAATTCTGGGTAAAGTTCAACGAACAAACCTTATATGAACATGACTAGTTTTCACATCACCAGTTTTCACAACTGTCAAGCATTTGGAAGCAATTAAAAATGAGACCAGCATTATGTATTAATCAAGAATATTAACATAATTTTATTATGTGATTGAATAAATCAAAACTTACATTTATTTATATGATTTGCGAGTAGTTCTTGATTTTTAAATCCATAATTTTAAACAGATTAAAAACAGATACGAACAAACTTCTATCTCTATTCTGAGAAACATCAAATTTTAACCCATTTTAACCAGCTTTACAGTTCGATTAATTTCAACCCATTTTATTCACATCACTAGTGTTGAAATCTAACCAAGGTGGAAATTTTAACCAAAATTTTAACTCAATTCACGTCCTTAAAGATTGGGAGTTGATCCCTGCTTGTTCCTCAAGCCCAATTTTGGACGAACAATGAAGTATAGAGATTCACATTTTAGTCGCACAACCCGTATGTGGATTACTTTTTTACACAACCCTGTTTTTGATAAATTGAGATGTATTATTTGTATACTTTTAAATGAATTTATTTATATTGAAAAGAATGTTCTTGATATATTGAATATTGTCAATATATTGATGTTTACTCATGAAAGTTCTAGATGAGAATAATAAATAATACAGTATACAATATCTGTCACAAACATAGAATTGATTGCTAGATTATTCAAATTGTTCATTTAACACCTCTCCTCAATTTTAATAATGAAATATAAAATTTACGTTAAATAATTTTTGGCAAACAAAATCTAAGAATTAATTTCTTCTAACGAAAGAGTTCATGTAACTAAATCAAACCAAATTTAAATCACAGCGTAATTTAACAAATTGAATTCTTCCAAGACCCTTCGTCATAATGTCCGCAATTTGTTCGCCCGTCGGAATATATTTCAATTGAATGATTTTCTTGCTTATGGTGTCACGAACATAATGAAACTTAACCGCAACATGTTTCATACGTTTATGGTTTCTTGGCTCCTGTGCCGCATTGATTGTTGATTGGTTATCTTCATGAATGGTAATCGCATGTTTGATTTCAATTCCCAATTCACCAATCAGCTCTTTGATCCATATTGCTTCGTTAATCGCCCCAGCCAACGCTGCGTATTCTGCTTCTGTTGACGATTGACTCACCGTTTCTTGTTTGTGAGTTCCCCAGCTGATAGTGTTACCAAATAACTTGAAGACATATCCGGAAGTAGATTTTGAGTCGTTTTTGTCTCCCGCCCAATCTGAATCGGCGTAGCCAACCAAAATGTCGGCCTTTTTGTCTTTACGATATTCAAGCTTCAAATCGCCTGTAGCCTGTAAGTAGCGAAGGATGCGTTTCGCATGTGTAAAGTGTTCCCCTGTAAAGCAGCTCTGGAAACGACTGAAGTAATTTGTAGCCGCACACAAATCCGGCCGCGTAGTCAATGTAGCGTATGTCAAACATCCAATTAATTCACGATACGGTACAGTTGAATCCAAGATTCCCTTTTCTGCTTTCAAGTTTAACCCCTTTTCGATCGGTGTTGATATTGGCTTGCATTCTGTCATTCCAAATTTTCGAATAACATTCTTCAAATAATGCGGTTGAGACAGATGAAGAATTCCCTTTTCGCGATCATGTGAGATATGCATACCAAGGAATGTATCAGCCTTACCGATATCCGTCATTTCGAATTGTTTCGCAAGTAGCCCTTTGACAATATTCAACATCTGTAGATTGTCACAAACAATGAGCAAGTCATCTACATACAGAAGAACGAAACAACGAATTCCGTTTTCGAATTTTGTACATAAACAATAGTCCGAAGCACAACGCTTGAAACCGATGCGTGAAACGAATTGATGAAATTTCTCATTCCACATTCTCGACGCCTGTTTAAGGCCATAAATTGCTTTGTTGAGCTTGCATACTTTGTTGCCCCTCGCGAAACCTTCTGGTTGTGTCATGAATATTTCCTCTTTCAATTCACCATTGAGAAAAGCGCTCTTAACATCCATTTGATGTATGTGCATGTCGAATCGAATCGCAATCGCCAACAAAATTCTCAAGGTTGGTAGTTTGGCCACAGGAGAATACGTTTCGTTGAAGTCAAACCCCTGTAATTGTACAAAGCCTCTTGCAACGAATCTCGCCTTATACTTGTCAACCTCACCATTGGCTTTTCGTTTGAGTTTGAAAACCCACTTACCAGATATTGGTTTGCGACCATTTGGTAAATCACATAAGGTCCAAGTATTGTTCTTCATGAGCGATTCGTATTCACTTTCGATTGCTTTCTTCCATTCCGGCCAATCATCACGATTTTTCGCCTCCTCAATCGATAGTGGATTATTTTCGACAAATTGTTGCGCCAACAGTGCAAAATATGCACCACATTCCCACTCACCATATCTATTTGGCGTTTTCTTTTCTCTTGTACTGCGACGTAAAATCTGGTTACCGTTGTTACCAATGCCATCCGAGTTGGCACTGTTGAGATTTTCTTCGATGTCACCAGTATCATCCATTTCTACACTGTGGTATGATAAACTCCCGTCCATATCACCCGTATCATCCGCAATCTCTTCGGCTTCCGGATCAAAATGAATCGCAGCTTCTGTTCTCTGTTTTTCCTTCAACCGATTCAATACCGATTTCTCATCGAATGTTACATTGCGTCCAATTAACAATTTGTTTTTATTCACGTCCCATAGACGATATGTGCTAGTCGATGCATAACCAAGAAATATGCATTTCGATGCTTTTGGTTGAAACTTTGTGCGTGTTTCTACCGCAACATGGTTATAGCACGTTGAACCAAAAATTCTAACAACCGACAAATCTGGTTTCTTTCCATTCCAAATTTCTGCTGGAGTTTTCGTTTTAAATTGTTTTCCATAAGCAGCGGTTGGTACACGATTTTTAATGAAATTCGCTGTTCGAACCGCATCCGCCCAAAATTTTCGATCAAGACCAGCAGCAATCAGCATCGATAGTGCCTTCTCTTGCAGATTTCTATTTAATCGTTCAGCAATCCCATTCATTTCCGGATTACGAGGTGCTGTGTTCAATCGCTGAATTCCATTCGATTTACAGTAATCAATAAATTCAATTGAGTCATATTCACCACCATTGTCTTTCTTGATTTTTGCGATTTTTGTGCCATGCTCAGCTTCAGCCATAGCTTTAAATTCTTTAAATTTATCAAACGCTTCATTCTTTGTCTTCATGGTGTATATCATTGATGCTCTCGAAAAATCATCCGTGAATGTTACGAAGTAACGAGCACCATCATATGCCGGCTGTGACATTGGCCCACACACATCGGTGTGTATTAATTCCAAAATACGATTTGATCGCACAACATGTCGCTTCTTGAATGGAAAACGTGTATGCTTACCCATTACGCACGGTTCACAAAATATTTCATCTGTATTCACAGCAATTTTATCCATGCCGTCAACCATTCCCTTGTTGATCATCTTTTTCAAGTCGAAAACATTTAGATGTATATAAATTTGATTCTACATGAGCAACGAATTTAGTTTCTCCATGAAATGAAATTTCAGCATTATCGCCTTCAAACACAATCTTGAAACCCTTTTTCGTTAGGCTTCTGATTGACATAAGATTGCATTTCAAATCTTTCGAATACAAAACATTTTCCATCGTTTTAGTTGATGAGTCATTGTTGTACAATGTTCTAATCGAAATGTTGCCCATTTTCTTTGCAGAAACCCTTTCGTTTCTTTTTGCTGTAGAAATATTAATTTCATTAATATCTTTCAAATCATTAAAATAGTCTTTATTATTTGCCATATGATCCGTTGCACCCGAATCCAATACAAAAGTAATCTCTGATGCGTTATCACATTTCGTTTTCAATGCTTGTGCTTGTATGACTGAACTTTTGCTATTCAACGCATTTGTATCGTTGCTTTTATTGCCATTTTCGCTCACATTTGTGCATTTTACCACAAACGCCTCAATTTCATCATCACGAATCGCGCACAATAAACCACCTTTTTGTCCATCATTTGATGCGTTGTTAGCACTCGACTCTTTTTTCGGTGGATATTTCTTCGATTTATTGTGGTTTTTCGAAAAACATTGAGACTTCTTATGTCCTTTTTTACCACATTTGAAACAAGTGATATTCGATGCCTTACCTTGCATAGCACAAGCCTCTTCATTTTTCGATTGTGTTTCACCACTGTTCAACATAGTTGATTCGTCAAGCAAACGGCCTTTTACATATTGTAAAGTCAATTTTTCCTCTTCCATTGATTCCAATGATTTGACCAACGGGTTGTAGCTTGCCGGAAGAGTCAAGAGTAAAGTGATTACCAAATCCAAATCTTCCAATTTTCCGCCTGCTAATTTCAAGTCACGGACAGTATTTTCGAAATCAATCAAATAATTACTAATATGACCGCCATGAAATTTCATCGAATACAACTTTCTACGTAAAATGAACTGGCTCGTCACACTTTTTCGCTGAAACATACCAATCAATGCATCGTACATATCCTTTGCCGTTTTCTTATCCATCACGTGTGTTAACTGTTCATCATTTATTGTCATTGCCAAAACGCTTTGGCATTTCGCCTCATCCGACTTGATTTTCGCTATTTTAGTTGCATCTGTTTCTCTTGATAATAAAGTTGCTAAATCCGTTTCCACGCAGTACATCAATTGCTTTTCCTTGAGCAATAAATCCAAGCGAAATTTCCATTGACTAAAGTTCTTGCCATCGAACTTTTGAAACCGAATGATTGATTCCCCTTCTCCACTCATTTTCAATCGCAAAAATAAATATTAATTCAATTCACCAAATAATACTTTTATACGACGTCGATTAATATTACTGGGCCGAATAACCTGATAAATTGAGATGTATTATTTGTATACTTTTAAATGAATTTATTTATATTGAAAAGAATGTTCTTGATATATTATATTGATGTTTACTCATGAAAGTTCTAGATGAGAATAATAAATAATACAGTATACAATATCTGTCACAAAACAAACAAACATAGAATTGATTGCTAGATTATTCAATTTGTTCATTTAACAGTTTTACGATTCACAAAAATTCAAAAGCAATCCTCTCCTTGATGAAAAAAAATTACATTTATCCCGATTTCACTTTTTTTCGGTAAATTATTAGGTGAGTTTAACGAAAGTTGTAATTATACGCTTTGTTGCGAACAACAGCTACCAAGGGGTCGATTCTGTAACTGTGAAGCTGTGAAGTGATAAAAAATATCACAACTTCACAGCGAATGCGATTCTCGTTCTGTGAAAAAATGAAAACTAACGTCAAAATTTCTTCACATGATAAATTATTTGGTGCAGTGCAATAACACCCACGGCAATAACCCCTGCAGGGGTTGTTTCCCAAATGAAAAGGAAATAGCCCCTGCAGGGGTTATTTCCTTTTTAATGTGGCAATAAAAACCGTAGGTCTTATTGCCTTTTACCTGTGGGGATTATTTCCAATTTCAAATGGAAATAAAGCCCACCATATAAAACCTAATAGAACAAAACAAATTTTACAAAATAACCATATTCACTTTATTTTAAGAAACCAAAGAAAAACATTGAAAATAATAAATAATAAGAAAAAAACAATTTAAAATTCAGTTCCAAAATTTTGAAAATATGCTTAAATTTAATATCTATGCAAATATTTTGCTTGTAAGTTTAACTATTTGTTTACAATATGGGCATAAAACTTTTGAATTTCCATCTTGTAGGGTGTTTTTACTGTGCATTTCAAAGCAAGTTTTACAAAACTTAAAATGATTACACGGATTAAGTACAATATCTCGCGGTCTTTCACAACAAATAATACAAAGCAAGGGTTTTTCAGGTTCTATAAAACCGATGTCATTGTCAGTGGAATCGTCCGAAGTTGATGAATTATTATCATTGATTGATTCAGTGTCTTCATTTAAATTTATTATTTGATTTTGCCAATTACTCATTTGATTTAAGAATTCTTTTAGTGATATTTCTTTTTTTTCAAGTTTTTTTGTGGCTTTTTCAATTTGGTCGTTTCTTTTTTTGAATATTTGCTTAGGGCATTGAAAAACGCCGTACGTGCCATCTAGAGAGTTGTTCAGCTCTAATGATATCTTGAAGTCCTCATCTAAGATGCAATTCAAAAATTTACAAAAATTGCCATTATTAACAAGCTTTTTGTTAAGTTGTGAGTTGTAGCCTTCTAGACTACTAGTAGTCCTGATGCTTTCATTATGGACAGAAAATGATGAAGGTCCTTCCTATGATCGTAAAAGGTACCAATTGAATCAAGCCCAAAAATGATATAATTAGTTCTTACCTTCTGCATCCACTGTCTTTCAAAATATGAAACAAAAATAGCAAATTGGGAAAAATTTTCAATTTTTGTACTCTCCTGTTTTAGTAACGCAAATGCGCGTGTTATATTCCCGGGTGTCAGAAGTGGTAAGACCATAAACATTTTATAAATTCGAGAGGCAAGATAGTTATTTTTTAAGGTTTTTAAAAACTTATTGATTTTACTGGAGTTTCTTTTCAAGGCATTGCAATAATGAAACCAGCAACCTTTCAATGACGCACGTGGAAAAATTTGCCTTAAAGCATTTCTTAGCGCTTGTTCGTAATCCGTCATGAATGAAACTGCATTGAACTCAAACAAATTGTTGTTTATGAACTGAAACAAGTGATTGTATATTGCTTCGGATTTATTTGACATAAGCACATATATGAAAGGATATGTCTAAAAATAAAATAAAAAATCGAAATAAGAAAAAAAAAAATCAAGAAATAAAAACAAACAATAAACTTAACCACAGTTCTACTTTTTTGCATTTGTAAAATTAAAAATTAAAATATTCTCTGGGGCAAAAAAAATTTTCCGCTGCGCGAATGACGATTATTTTTTTTCTTATTTTGATTTTTTTTTTTTAATTTTACTAATGCAAAAAAATAGTCCTGCTGTTAAATTTATATTGGTATATTTTTGTTAATTGCATGACTCCTTTTTTGCATTAGTAAAATAAAAAAATTCAAAATAAGAAAAAAAATAGTCGTCATTCGCGCAGCGGAAAACTTTTTTTGCCACAGAGAATATTTTAATTTTTAATTTTAAAAAAATTCGCGCGAATTTTTTTAAAATTAAAAATTAAAATATTCTCTGTGGCAAAAAAAGTTTTCCGCTGCGCGAATGACGACTATTTTTTTTCTTATTTTGAATTTTTTTATTTTACTAATGCAAAAAAGGAGTCATGCGGTTAAGTTTGTATTGGTGTATTGTTGTTCTTGTCAAAAGAATTTGGTGCCTTAACTTTAAGATTTCATTTCAAAAAAATTTTGAAAAATAAGAACAATATCTATTCTTTTTTGTTTGCACTTACATGACCAAGGTAGCCAATATGAATTATAAGCAGCTGCTTATATCCGCACGATGGAACAACACTAAATGTTCCGTCCAACAAATAATTCCTCTCTAACTGAGGAGAGGAAAGAATTGTTTGACGGACCGAGGGTGACAAAAATACTGAATATGCGAAATCCTTTTCAATTATTGTTTCCTTATAAAACAATTTGGATTCCTCTGCTGATGATTGGAATTGCGCTTTAGTTGTTCCAAATTGATTTAAAACCGACGTATTTTTAAACATATTTACTATATCGAGAGGACAAGTGGGATTTTTCGGCAGTGTTTTGTTTTTTATTACACATAAATTTCGACGCATTTTACCGTATTGCACTAAATGGGCAGTGTTTGGTTTTTTTAAACATTCGTTATCATATATTTCTCGCGTGCCACTTCTCTTTAGGCTTACTTTTTTGCATTTCGTTTTTATTGAGTTCATCAATTCCAATTTGTCAAAAAATTGTTTTTGATTTTCGTGATCATGGACACAATTGTTAAGCTTTTTACAAATATTATTGGACTTCGACACTGAAACACTAGCTTTACAATTCTTTATATAACACACGTACCGAATATATTTTTCGTTTTGATTTCGCATGGCAAAAAATTGTTGTTCACTATCAATGTATAATAACTTACTATTGGCACGTAAGCCCGGCACAATTTTAAAGTTCAAACTTTCGGCGTTATCCATTTTTAGTAATATTTTCAGGTTGTGACCTATCACTTCGAATTTATGTTCTGAACTGAAACTTTCCATTGCTAAATTACTGAAGCTTACAGCTGAATAATACGGTAAAATTTTTTTTCTCTAAATACCAACTTGCATGAAACAATATTTGAAACTGTAATACTTTGCGTTGTTGCTTCTATTAAAATTGTTTAATGGAGAGTTCCAACTTGTTTGCTTGACAACAATATTTGAAACTGTAATTTTTTTGCGTTGTTTCTATTTATAACAATTTTTTAATGGAGAGTTGAAGCTTAACCCATGTGTGGGGCTTGTTGCCAATTCAAATTGGCAATTACACCTGCAGGTGTAAATGCCTTTTTGTTGCAGGGGTTATTGCCACATTAAAAAGGAAATAACCCCTGCAGGGGTTATTTCCTTTTCGTTTGGGAAATAACCCCTGTAGGGGTTATTGCCGTGGGTGTTATTGCACTGCACCAAATTATTTATCACAAAAGAGTTTGACTGTGAAATTTAAATTTGAAAATGGAAATTCAAAAAAAGAGGGCAAATGGCTTCAATAGCCCAAAAACAGTTTTTAATTGATTTTTTGGAGCAAAGGCAAGAACTGGCAAATGACAAGTAAGTACATAACTTAAGATAATTTAAAATAATCCTTATCTACGATGCAAAACAATTCCATTTGCAGACATATAACTGTTCACATTTTCGTTCAAACGAGTGGACGGAACTTAGTGTTCAGTTAAACACCTTAGGGGGAACCTTAAAAGAGGAACCGAAATGGAGGAAGTATTGGAATGATCTTGTGTAAGTTTTTTAAGTAAAAACATTATGGTAGACATGAAATCACTAAATGTTTTCCTTTACGCACAGAATAAGTGTTCGAAGCCCCGACACCACCGCGAAGGAAAAAATCAAAGACCTCACTGAAACAGACGGGCGAATAATAAATAGTACTACACCAAAAACGATAGAGTTGAATGAAGTGCTCCTCCGTTTGTTATTTCAAATGGAATTTGCCCATCTCGAAGTGACCGCCCGCAATATCCTCATTTTCTTCCTGGGCAAATAATTACATATACATATAAAAAATAGCTACTTCATATGAAAAGACATTTTCGTAATGAAATAACCTTTGTTCACTACGCCCTCTATTGTTAAATACCAACTGAATAATTATGCCTGACATGTTTTGAAATAATTTTTTAACAAATAAAAATTAAAATTGACGCAAAAATGACAACATTTATCATTTAGTACTTTTTTAGTACATACTGTCAGAGTGATTTATCATTTTGAGTTCGGGAATCGCATCAGATTTTTTTGTGAAGTGATAAAATGAAAAAGCTCTGTGAAGACTGAAATGAAATAATTTTTATCACTTCACAGCTTCACAGTTACAGAATCGACCCCCAAGTCACTGACGTTTGATAGAATTTATCAATTGAAATCGAGATTCGTTTTATGAAAACTAGTTTTGTACTTTTGTGAATAGCTACGAAATCTTTCCAAACTTGTGAATCAAAATGAGTCGAAATTGACACTTTTACCAACAAAATTTGGTCTACTCTTAACAATTTTTACTTTCTTAGGAAGTTATGTGGCAGTGGCAGATGACAATGCCTCCTCTATCTTTTGCCGAATATTTTCATAAAGAACCTCCATCCGAGTACACTCGACTTCCAATTGCTTTTCTTTTGTGTGCAGTTGCATACAAAATCGATTTATGGTTTGGGAGTATGGGCTGTTGTAACTTACTTGAATTTTGATTTCTTTTAATATTTTAGTAGTTCAAGTTTCGTTTTGTATATAAAGCAAACCTAGTCCATCAGCTGGTTGTGTACTCCGAGTCATTTTTGAAAATCAACCGATACAGATACTGCTTCACTGAGACCGATGTTGCCTAAAAGTCACAAGTGACATCTCCATCACATATCTCTCCACTCTCAATCCAATTTCTACACCTTATATATATAAATATCCCATACCTATCCATTCATCCTTCTGCATTCCTCCCCTGATTAAGAATGTTACTCGTTCAAGATAAGGACGAGGGTGATAAATGGTGGACAGTCGGTGAGATGAACTCAAGAAAAGAAGATCAATAAATGTTTATTGAGCTAAAGTCTTTTGTCTTTATTATTTAAACTCGGCTCATTGTGACACAAGTAACAAACCTTGCGAACTGTTGAAGACTTCATTACAATTTGAGTATTGAATGGAAAGCTATAACTTGACTGGAACATTGTAACTTGGGAGCAATGAATGATGTCGGAACGAAATGGGCTGTTAAAATCTCCGTTTAAAAAAATTGTACGTCCTCCATTCCCTCACAAGGCATGGTTGTTAGAAATGAGCTAGGCCCTGGGGATCCTCGCTTTATTGCGCTACCCTATTTATTTATTTATTTAACTAAGCAAATATTGTAAAAATGTAACTGAAAAAAAAATTCAAATTGACGAAGTCTACAAATTACAAACAAAGAACGGAGGGGAGAGGGGTTCCTTACTTTCCTGTTCGATAGTCAAGCACGGTTCCTTATGGACAAATATATAAAAATAATTCTTTCTTGATACCTTTGACCGACTTTAATTTTCAAAGCTTTTCTAATCTTCTTTTTTTTAACAAAAATATTTCTATTTTTTATTTTTTTCAATCTCTTCAAGGAACTCGAGCCTCTAATCGAAGCCAAACATGTAAACATCACTGAAATGAAATTCATAATACTCGAGCAGAAGTACCTCGAGTACCTGGAAGATGGTTGCCCATTGGATGCCTTACACGTCCTCCGCAACGAACTAACACCACTACAGCACAATATCACACGTGTTCATCAGTTATCCTCATACATGATGTGTTTGAACAATCACGATCTCTATCAACGTGCTAAATGGGAAGGCAAAGGCATTGTGTCACGTTCCCATGTTATGGAGCGTCTACAGGCCTACCTGCCACCTACAGTAATGCTGCCACCACGTCGTTTACGTTCTTTGCTTACACAAGCAGTAGAACTGCAAACACAACGTTGCCCATGCCACGATATGGGATGGGAAACTAATCTAGAGACTGTGTCTCTACTTTCAGACCATTGTTGTTCCACAGAAGGTTTCCCCATGCAAACACTACAGATACTCACCGAGCACTGCGACGAAGTGTGGTTCATAAAATTCTCACCGAATGGCTTGAAATTAGCTTCAGGCAGCAAGGATGCTAGCGTTATTATTTGGGATGTTGATCCATATAAATTGGTACTAAAGCATAGACGTACGCTTGATGTCCAGGTGAGTGTTTCATTTGTCAGCTGGAGCCCGGATTCGAAGTTATTGCTAGTCGGTGGACCTGATGATTCTCCTGAGATATTTATTTGGAACGTAGACGATTGCAATTTGATTGTTAAAATGTCACATGCCATGGATGACAGTTTATCGTGCGGTGCATTCAATCCCGATGGGACAAGATTTGTAACTGGTGGCCTAAAGGGTCAATTTTATTTGTGTGACTTAAAAGGCACTATTTTGGACAGCTGGGAGGGAGTTCGTGTGAACTGTTTGGCGTTTCTTTCGGACAACAAAACAGTTCTAGCTTCAGATAATCACTATCGCGTTAGAGGGTAAGTTAAATTTGCAAAATAAGGCGAGGAAAGTAATACAAAAATGTAGAGTGCCAGAAACCTAAGGCTAACACAAAAATTTTGAACAATTTATGTGCAGCCCAAGTATGTTCCTTTAAAGATTTCTGGACTGCTTGAATTGAAGTGGTTGAGGGTGTTTAAGGCAACACATGAACCACTTCGTTTTAGCCCAATTGCTGTCAAGAACTATCTTCAGTTTTTAGTGTTGCCGCAGTCAGGCTGTTTGCTGTTTAAGTCTGTCCGTAATGAGATTTAATTTTCATCACATCATGTGCTTTCAAAATTTAGCATATGATTACCGTGTTGTGAGTTCCTTCTTGACTATTTGTTGATATCTACTGAGAGTTTGTATAAAACGAAGCTACCTTTGTTTCCTTTAAGTAGTCACGTCCATACATTCACTTAAAGGATTGGTAACTGATTACTGACTTGCCTTATTCACTTGCTTCACAAACATTTTTCATGCATTTAACCTACGTATGTTCTTTTCATTCATTTTCTTTTCAGATATGTATTCGACAATCCACGCAGCGACTATGACATCATTAAGGAACCACATCCGATAATGACATTTGCAATTAATTCAACAGAACGTTACGCACTACTTAACATAGCCACTCAAGGTCTTCACCTCTGGGATTTGGAGGATAAAACATTAGTACGTCGTTTCCAGGGCATACGGCAGAGTAACTTTGCCATACACTCATGTTTCGGTGGTATCAATGAGAGTTTCGTTGCTAGCGGCAGCGAGGACAACAAAGTCTGCATATGGCACATCAAGCGCGAAGAGCCCCTCGCCAAACTCTCAGGCCACACAAAAACCGTCAACTGTGTGTCATGGAACCCAGTATTTCCGTCCCTGTTGGCATCGGCTTCTGATGATGCAACCATACGAATCTGGGGTCCGAAGCCACAAACACTCAACAACTCACCCGAGAGTGATGACTGTTCATCGTGTTCTTCATCCTCATCATGGAATGTCACATCATAATAAAGCAATGATTATCCTCTTCATTCCCTTCTCCTTCGCGTTATGCACTGCTAAACACAAATTCATTTCAACTTTTATTCTTTTTCTTATAACTTTTCCACATTTTACTTTAGAGTGTGTGCGATAAAAGGAAGAAGGGAATTTCCCATTTAAAATCTAACCTTAGTCTTTAATTATTTAGGAAGGCAATTTTTACAACAAACGAAGAAAAAAAAACAAAAAACAAGTGTGGTTCACCGTCTATTAAAATCTATTGTATCCCTTTTTTCACAAGGCATTTGTTTTGATCTTCTTTTTTTTTACCTTACACTATCTTAGTACTTTGATGTTGTTATTTTAATTTGTTTTTTTAATTAATTAATACACTATACGAATATGTAGGCAAGAATTATATATAAATTTATATATGTTTACCAGAAATTTAATAAAACTAACAAAGCAGCAATAACAACTTCAACATTTACAAACAAATTTAAAATTCAATTGTTTTTATTTACAAATATAGACAAAAAATAAAAATGATTAAAGAAACCAGCGGCAAACAAATTAAAAAATATAAATGGGTCATAGAGATAAATAGTTAAACAATAGATATAAAAAGAAAGTAGATATATATGAAGAAAAAAAAAAAAATATATATATAATAGAATTCTAAATCAAAAAAAGAAAAACAGAAATTATATAGAAACAGAAATAAATATTTATATACGCAAATTGTGTTGTCGTCGAGAAAACATTAGAACAATAGAAATTATATTATTTCCTTTTCTCCTACTATAAATACCATACACAACAAACAAATTTTAATGATTTAAATAAAATTACTTTAAAGTGGAACTAAGGATAAGGAGAACAAAAAAAAAAAAAAAGAAAAGAAAAATTAAACAATTACTTAAGAGTAACAAACATTATTAGTAATTCGAATTAAGTCAAAATAAGGAAGAGTAAAATAACAAAACAAAAACAGCAATTACGAATAATTAAGAAAACAAAAAAAAATTAAGATATACATATATACAATTAAATAGGAGGTTTGCAGAAAAATAATTAATTGTAATTCAAATGAGCGTTTCTTTTAAAATAAATATGTTCTTGATTTTAATTTTTTGTCCCTTCATGGAGTCGAATATGTCTCATAAAACATGATGTGTTAAGGACATTTTACATATATATAGGTATATAATATAATTAAAACAAACTACAACAACAACAAAATCAACAAATCGTCTAATAAAAGGGATTTTAATAAACCAACATTTTGTTGTATACTCAATTATTTGATTCTGCTGCTGATGATGGGTTTCTTTGAATGCTGAGAAAAAAATTATTTCACTTCGATTTCGGGAATAATGATGGGTTTCTTTGATAGTTCATGAAAACATTTAATTTCACCACGAATGGTTTCAATTCCGGCAATAAAATTCAACTAATGACGCTTTCCATTGGTTGAACTCGGGGAAATAATCATTTTTAAACCAATAGAACGCCTTTATATTGTTTCTGCTCAGTTTTGTCTTATATAGAGTCTGTGAATTAAACTACCTATTTCTCATAACAAATAACCCTTGAAGAAAATTTTTGAAATGTACTTCTGCATTGAATCATCTCTTCAGATCAAGAAGTGGATTCTTATTCGGCCCTATTGAGGTAACCATCGGAGATTCAATTTTGCTTCAAAGTAGTTGTCATCGTAAAAATTTTTCACAAATGCGACAACGCATTGCCTTCCCAAAACTAAACACTTTCCTCGGTAAAAACTTATCGGAGGACGTCGGAGCGATGAGTGTTTTAATCTGTCAAAAATAAAGCCAACAAATACAAAAGTACTTAATCGCAAAGCATAGCATATAAACGGCATTTCGTCGTTCCACGAAGCAAAATGTCTCCGAATCATAAGAAATCGGAGAGAATTCCGCTCCGACGTTTACCTCGATAGGGCTAATTCCTCTCCCTTTTTCTGGTGTTATGAGCATCGTGATCTCAAAGAGATCACAGCTCTCCTCCTTAGCTTCTTTACATTAGTGATCTGCGTTGACCTCAGAATGCGTCGATATATCTCGCCGTTTTTAATTGAATAACCCTGCACCCTGCATTTGTCGTTGCATTTGTCTGTACCAAGAGTGTTTTGATCTGCCTTTCTTTTTGTTCCTTCGCGATCATGACTGAAGGTTGCATGATATTACCTTTTTATAGAGTTCTCTGATTCTCTCTTTTGAGCATGTAATCTCATTTCAGCTTTTATTTATAGTTTTTGTTTCACTACTTTACTTTGTTCTATTAGGGCAGACGGCAATGCCATGCTTTAAAGATTTTTGTATCTAAATACGTTAAAATGTAATTTTGAAAATTGAAATAAATCTATTATAATCTAATCTACTTTGTTCTATTAATGTAATTTTTTTTCTTTGTTAATAAGTGTAATTTTTAATGTCTTTTATTTTTTACTCGCATAAGTTCTATTTGCACATGTACTTACCACTAACACATTAACGAAGAATAGCGTAGATAAGTGGGTACAAAATGAGCTTGCTCTAGGTTCAGTACCGCTTAAGTCGCTGAGATGCAAAAAAAAAAGAATGGTCTATTCTTTTCCAACATGGTATTTTTGATGCTTTTACGGATCTTGGTAGTTCTAACACGATGAAGCTTTATTACTCCTGTCATACGGACATTTTGTACATTGTCCAACATTGTGAACCGAATGTGAGTGCTGGACGTACAAAAGCGGTGTAGAGTTTGCCCTTCAGCTTAATGGGAACGTTTCTGTCACAGACGTTGGCGGAGTTTTCTAACCACTTCATCTACCAAACGCTTACTCGATAATTGATGCCGTCATCACAAGTTGCTTCACTTTTGATCATAGATCCTAAATACTTAGATTTTTCACAATTGAGAGGCACATTTCCACTCAAATTAATGGAATATGCATAACTGCATCAAAAAATAGACAAAAAAGGTTTTTAGTCTTTTTTGGATTAATACGGTATACCCACTACCTTTTACAACTTCATAATTTTAATTATAAGTAAATAAATAATAATAATAATAATAATACAACTTTTAGCCATTCATAAAGTGCTGCTTGCAGAGATGTAGTATCCTTGAAGATGATGGCTCCAAAGATGGTCAGCAAAGAATAGTTGAAGTACTTTGGTGTTTTGTACTCTATCTGCTAGCAGGTATTGGAAGACTATTAAAGAGCAGACGGGTCAAGATATTTCTTTAGTGTAAGCCTTCTGTGACTTGTAATGGCAATCCATAAGTGGCTACCACTTCTCAGAAACATAAGAAGCAATCTTTTTGCACCAATGGAACGGTTTGAAGATGAGCTCTCCTGGACAATTTTTTTTTGTCAAATGAAAAGAGAAATGAGTAATTAAAATTAGAAGCTTAACTTTATTTTCTATTGACACCGATGAGTTTTGAAGTACATAATTCTAAAATGTTGAGTTGCCACTCAGGATTTTTCAAAGAGTGGTCTAAAATCTACTAAGTTGTTGACTTGGAGTCTTAGCTGTTCATATATTAAGACACTTTAGAAGTAAAATTAACAGAAGTTAAAGCGTGAGGATTTCTAGACACTTTTATGAGCTAGAGATGGCAAATATGAAAGGGTTTCGTCAGATATTATGATGTAAAGTGATCTATTTTGAAAAGCTGAGGACGCATGGCTCTATTTGAAGCATACAAACGACTTGCTTTCAACGAGCACTTGAGGCATAAATTGAAGGAAATAATTTTTTAGAAGAGATGTCAAAATTAAGAAGAACGTAAATTTTATTTCAACTGAAATTTACATCGAAATCTCGATGGTATGTTGAATAATATATTCAACATATCCTTGGTTGTACTGAAAATACGATCTATGTTTTAATGAATGGTTTCGAGTTTATATGCAAGTAAACTTTCAATAATACTAAAAACGTTTAATTAGATGCATAATTAACAGTGTACATTGACAATCCAGATTTAATGTATTCTTTGAAAGTAAACAATGGTAGAACAATCAGCGCACTTCGAATCTTCGTTTGACGACTCACAACTGCAAATGAAAGGAAAGATATAATGAATCATGATACACACTTGTCAAAATTCAACTCCTCCTTACCAGAGTATACAAATATTGAAGACAATAAATAGTGACCCATAACAAGAAAATGATGAACATTGGCTCCAAATTCAGTCGTATTATCCCTCCATATCATAATGGGTAGTAAAAAAAACTTGGAAAAATTTGAAATTGTTATTCCTTTATACATATTTATAGCAGATCGATGGTTAAAAAAACCATTTTGTATAAATACTGTGCAGGAATATAGCAGGATGAATAAAATGAGGTTGTCTATAAAAAAAAAACCAGATTGATATAGTAATTCTTTGGACAGTGCATAATATGTACATGCTACCTATGATATTCTGAAGACAGCAGACGTAGAAACCTTTCTCGTGAATCATATCGACGTCTTCTTGAAATCCAATATCCTGTCGTTTGTGCCGCCACAAAGCAAAAGATTCTAACAGAAGAAGAACTAACGATAATTTCCAAGGTAGCTGTAAAGAAAAGTAAGAGTTGATTCAAAACCAAATTAAAACTGCCAAGGGCTGATGGGTCTTGCCTTAAAGTCTTGGTTGTAGAGAATATGTCGGAAGGCTGATTCGGATAGTAGAACAGAATCAATTAATATAACAACCGGTTCATATTCAATGTATTTGTCTACCACTTCATTGCATTTTTCCTTTTAAAATTAAGAACAAGAATATAGATGTGTTTTTTTTTAATAAGAAGTGTATTGCTTACGCAGCGAACAACTTTTACAGAAGAGCTGAACTTCTTGAAAAGCTCTTTTGATGGATGTCCACAATTGATGCAAGTAAATTGTTTATTAACATTTTTGTTCATTATTTAGTTAATAAATAAATAAGTACGTTATTTAAACTATTGGTTATTGCACTTTCAAGAATTTGTAAACAAAACCATATTCAGCGGTGTTGAAAGCAGCTGTCTCGCACCTGCTTAAATTGACGAAAGTTAAAACAGGGTGCCTCAAATGACAAACATGTAGGGCGATAACAAAAAAAAAAAACCTCACACACACAACGAAATCTGTCCATAAGCTTGTTTTACAAACTCTACTTTATTTTCGGAATTCGAAACAAGTTAGAAATCGGTTGGCAGTAGAAGAAGCAGGCAGCTACTCGACTCGCCGCTGGCAACCAGTCGTGTTTGAACCGTGCTTAACAGGAAACAGTATACGGTGGTGCCGTATTAATGCGGCTAGTTTTCTGTTGATAGCCGCATTAGTACGGCACAACAGTATACTTGGCAGCGCTATAGCCCGAAATTCGATTGTGCACACTGTTTGGAAAACATTTGGAAAACAACTTTTTCAATATACATTTTGAATGTCTGTTTACACTAAAGAGGTAGGACGTATAAAGTTTTAACCATTCAGAAACCATAACATTATTATTTTGACATGAGGTATGAGTAACTACAGTGGATAAAAAAAGATGCAAAGCGAAAAAGTTAACATTACAATTAAAGACCCTCCGAAACCAAAGCTAGTTTGTAATGTTGGTGTTTTTGAAATTATGCTTACAAATCGATATATTAGATTGATTACGCGACACCCATTTGCAGTTTCTTTTGCTATCGCAACGACAAACTCACTTTCTTGGGAGATCCCCTAAACCACTTTCTAGTGCATTCTGTTTAGCAGACTTTTTTTAAACAAACAGACCTACCTTGCAGCTCCACCCTAGAACAACCACTTGTTTCGTTATTTCAGCTGAATAACATGACGTTTTCGTTAAAGCAACCTTGTCTCCTGCCTTCTGAAACGTCAGTCATGTGACAACTTTTTCTTTGACCAAAAAGTTCCAACTTATTTTTGTTCGTACATATTTCTATTCTGCTAGTTTTTGTTTCCTCCCAGTATTAATTTTAACTCATAAAAATGGCTGCTGCTTTTCTTCCCCCTACAATTATTACAGCCATCTGGGTATTTGTTGGAGTGGTCTGCCCCTTTTTTGCTAAGGGACAAAACAGAGGGTGAGCTCACAAAATTTTATAAAAACTACCATGCAATTTAGTAATTATTCTTTTGAACAGAATTATTCAATGTTGTTTAATGTTGACTGCAGCATGCTGTTGGCTTTTGTAAGTATATAATATTGAAAAATATATATTTGAATTAACACAATATCCTTACAGCTGGTTGTGCTGTTACATGACTCAAATGAACCCACTTATCGGGCCCAACCTTTCTCGCAATTCAATTTTAATAATCGCTAGGGAATGGGGAAATGAGATCACGGAAGGATAAAACAACGTTTTTTCCTTTTATTTTGTAAAATTTTAATGTTAATCTTTCTTTGTTGTAATTTTTTGGGTCCCAACTTTGCTGTAAACTTCATGTGCCTTTCAAAAAAAAAAAAAAAAAATAACACAAATCTATCTAAACGGACAAGAACCAATCACACAAAAATCTATTGTAAAATGCCTTATCTGAGTATATTTTCTATACAATAATGTTTACAAAAATATATATTACTACTTAAGAGATTTGTTGATTCAGTAGAAATGTTTATTAATTTATAGTTTTTTTTTATCCAACGAGAACAAGTTGAATCAGCAGACTTGAGATTATGGCCTTGTGACAACTCGATAGAAAGGGCTAATTCACAAAACACGTCATTTGAGTCAGCTGATTTCAGAAAATTGTTTTTGCAAGCAAAGAAACAATGGTTCTCATATATATGTTGACCAAATGCTTGTAATAAAAAACTTATTTGCGATGTTCAGATATTTTTGTCCCAGCTGTTGTTTGATGTACTCAAGCTACAGGTTTCCCAAAAGTTGAAACTACTTTTATTAGAAGCCAGTAATGTGGCGTTAATTGCCATCGGAGAAACCAAATATTGGAGATACAATTTTTTATGGTGTAAGAAACTTTTTTGCTGTCGGAATCAGCCGGAAAGGATACGCTGCCTAGTATCTCAAATTGGTTTGCCATTGGTTAGGATTAAGAATGGAGAAAATTTTTGTGCCGATCGGCTACGAAGATAAGACAGATCTTTCCGATTCTTTCATAACCTAATACTGCCAAATTATTTTAGCATTTTTGGTAAGCCCCGGCCAAGGTATTTTGTTTTCTAATTTGTTTTCTACCAAGTTGTTTGTATTCATTTTGGCAAACTAACGATTTTTATGAATTGGTCGTTTTCGTGATATTATAGGAAAACTTTCAGTTGAAGATAAAAAAGACTGCTTTATATTTGGCATTCAAAGTCTAAAGTTGTTATGATGGGCCTTGTGATAGGCCCCGACGCCTTAGCCAATTCTAAGCTAATGAACCCGAAACAACAATAACCACGACGAAGACCGATTATGAGTTGCGAGAATGAACCCTTGAAAATACTACTCAAACAATTACAAAAACGACATCTAAAAGCAGTCGTATACTACAGCAAGTATCTTTAATCGTTTCGTAGTCGCACCGTTACGATAGCGAGAAGTTTTTGACTGTATCGTTATTTTCAATACAAGGCTGTGGCCCAAATTTTACTTTCGAAATCATGGAAAAGCCATTTTGTTACAACTTTTTAATACCAAACACCACCTGCTATGGCAGCTTCCGTAAAAAACCTGATTCTCCGACCATTTGTTCTTCAACGTTTTAGTTAAATGATTTCCTCTTCGAGTAATGTAAACTACAGAGCTATGTCATACTTCATCCATTGAAATAGATAGTTTTTAAGACCTATCGACTCCGACTCCATAAACCAAACCCTAAAAAATTGAACAAACCCTCCAAACAAATGAAAAACAAACAATTTGTATTTCAAAGAGAAACTTTTATTATACTTGTCAAAAGTTCGTTGCAACTTGCCATTGGATTGTCAATCCGACAATTATTTGCAACTTGCCAGTCACAATAAGTATACCAAAGCATTTCCTGATGTAGAGCCTGTCGTTACAGTGTTTAATCGAAGAGACCGAAACCCATGTCATCGTCTTCCTCTTCTTCAGACTCCTCCTTAGCGGCTTCCTTGGCAGCGGCTGCTGGAGCAGCTGCGGCAGCAACAGGGGCGGCGGCTGCCGCAAATTTGCTGGGATCCTTGATGAACTCCTTGATGGTGGTAGCTTCCTTGAATTCCACTTCGGTGGTGGCAGCAATAGCCAAGAGGTTTTTGAAACCATTCGCGATACTGTGTGGTGCCGAAGCAATAGTTGGGTATCCAACTTCCAAACAGACAGCAGCCAAGTTGGCAACACCTTGTTGGAACTTTGCACGCAAGTCCTCAGGTTTGATATCCAAAATTTCAGGCGAAAAGATGGAACCAGAGTCGTAGACTTGTTTCACAATCAAACCGTATGAGAACGGAGAGATGTTCAACATGTTGAGCAAAGTAGCTTCGGAAGCACCGACCTTGTCACCGGGCTTTAGAATAGGTACATCGTTGATGATTTCAATTGTACCCTTCGAAATCTTAGTTGGAATGGACAGAGCCTGGAAGAAAGAGGTCTTCTCGGGTCCCAAACCGGTGTTCTGAGCTGGGATGATGACGGAAAGTGGGGCAATGGCACCATTACGAGCTGGGGCACGAACTTTGCTCTCCAACAATTTGTCGCGGATATCGCACAGATCTTCCTTGGTGAAGACGAAGCCTACATTGTTCTTGATGTAAGGCAACAGCTTCTCCAATTGGCTGTTGTTCTCCAAATGTCCGCGGATAGCTTTGCGGATCATGGTGTTCTTACCCATCAGAACAACACCCTTTCCACGAAGGGAGGTACGGATGTTCTGCATTTGGCGAGAACCCACATTGTCGGCGCCGACGATGAAGCATTTTGGGTACTCGTCGAACAATTGCTAGAAAATAAAAAAAAAACCTTGTAGTGAGTGACATAGACGAAAAATTTAACATTTAGCTTATATAATGTGATCAGACAGCTTTAGGGAGCAATTATAAACATTCTACGAACCAGGATACTTGGGTCCAGCTATTTCTAGCTTGAGTATCCAGACGATTCGTTTTTAGACGCAAATTTTATCATCACGAATTAAATGTAATAATAGTTTGATATGTTAATACTTACAACGACTTTAATGAAGTAGTTTGCTTTCCAAGCAGCTTTGTTCTCCCTAACCATCTTGAATAAACGTAATTAGGGACTCGGTACGAATTTAAGAACTGCATAAAAGAGAAAAATGTTCACATACTCATGAATTTGAAGGGAAATCATTTTATTTAAAAGTAAGATTAATGACTTAGTAAAGGAGATGTCTTTGAAATTTTGAGATTAATTTTGCATTAGGTTTTAAAATTAAACGTGTAATTACACTCACCAAAAGCACAAACGTATACTATGATGTCTATGACAGAAATGGACGATTTTTCATTCGGTGAAAAACGATGCAGTGACAGATGCCATTAAGAGCGGATAGCCATAAGCTAAAACGTGGTAAGGTAGTTCGGAGTCAAGTTAAGGTACGAATACACTTCTTCTCTTATGGTGGACTTACATGCATGTGCAAGTGCAGATCACAGAGTATAACCAGAGAGTCAACTCCGGCAAGGTAGTGCCATTTTGCCTACAAGCTAAATCAAACCGGAAAACCGCACCCGGAAAACCGCACTGGCCTTCACTTCCCACAGATCAAAGTCAGTTGAGTTTGAAAATTAAAAAATTTTTTTTTGGTTGCAAAAAAAATCGATAATTTTTAATTTTCATACAGCCTAGAATTTAGAAAAATGAATTTAAGTTGCAGAAATTAACTTTTTTTTTCATTCTGACCAGTATTTCACTGAAAAAGACAAAAATTAGTAAAAAATTTCATACCGGTGCAGGCGTTTAGTTAAGTTTTTACAGTTCATACTAGTGAGCACAGAGCCTCAAACTCAGAAATAGGACGCCATATTGAAAAATATTTTGCGGGTGTTTCGGGTTGAAGGGGTGGAAGTGGATACTCTGTATTATCTACTCTGTGGTGCAGATGGAAAAAAGAAATAGACACAAGATGTAAAATTCATACTTGTCTGATAGAGAGGGAAGACACGCCTAGTTATAGAATCCCAATCCGTATGAAAAATTATGGGTGGTTCATCTGCACCCAAAATTTTTCATCTACCATAATTGTACTCGTTTCTCTTTTTAACTTTTGTGGTTTGACTGCTATTATACGGTGAAATTTGTTGCACGAAACTACTTCGAATTCTTCTTTGTTCTGTCATTCCGTGTCGCAAGTGTAATTACACGATGAAATCCAGTTTCAAGAAACTAGTTTCACATTTCTCTTTATCTTTCATTCGGTGTTTTTATTTTTGGGGAAAAATAGTTATCTAGTAGTGCCTGGTTGCTTCAAAACCTCTTTTATTGGCAATTGAAAAATAAAAAAGTCATTATTATTAGTATTATTACTTATTATTGAACCAAATGAAACAGAATAAACAGAAACACGAACAAAGACAAAGGGGGCGTTCGAGAATCGTATCCGGATAGCTTGTTGTTGTTGTTTACGTGTTAAACTTTTAACAGAGTCACACACCCATTTCAACTAAAAAGCTATCTAAAGGTATCCGAGTATTTTTGGTATACCTTTCCATTCAAGTGATCAGCTGATAGAAAATTTATTTTTATTTCTTTTTATGTTGATTTTTTGTTTTGGTGTGCATTTATTTCAGCATAAGAGTCTTTTAAAACGCATGGGAAATCGAAAAAATAAGTTATAATCGTCTAGCAATGATATTTTGAATGTTTTTCTATTTTCAAAAGTCGAATTTTAATATTTCACAGCAGTTGTCTGCAGCAATCTGGAAAAAGGTATCCAAGATACGGCTATCCGAAATAGGCTATCCGATAGACTCTCGAACGCGCCCAAAGAGAAACGTCAAAGCTGTTTCACGAAACCATAACCCATGCGACACACGGTAGCACATTGTCCATCTCTGTTTTTCGAACTTTCGTTCTCTTTTGCACTTATGGTGTTCGAACAGTTTCGTGCAACAAATTGCACCGTATAATAGCAGTCTTTATAACACAGAGTATAACCAGAGAGTCCACTGCAGCAAGGTAGTGCGTTTTGCCTACAAGCTAAACTAAACCGGATGACCCCACCCGGATGATCTCACTGGCCTTCACTTCCCACAGATCGAAGTCAGTTGAGTTTGAAAAGTAAAAATTTTTTTTTGGTTGCAAAAAAAATCGATAATATTTAATTTTCATACAGCCTAGAACTTAGAAAAATGAATTTAAGTTGCAGGAATTAACTTTTTTTTCCATTTTGACCAGTATTTCACTGAAAAAGACAAAAATTAGTAAAAAAAAAAATTCATATCGATGCAGGCGTTTTGTTAAGTTTTTACAGTTCATACTAATGAGCACAGAGCCTCAAAATCAGAAATACGACGCCATATTGAAAAATTTTTTGCGGGTGTTTCGGGCACAGAGTAGATAATACTAGTAGGTTATACTCTGTGACCTACATCCTTCTCGCTTTACTTTTCTACACTTCTGCAGTAGCAGATGCATGTAAATTCAGCATTATGTTGGACTTACATGCATCTGCAAGTGCAGATGAAAAACGGAAAAAGACACAAGATGTAAAATTCATACTTGTCTGATAGAGAGGGAACGAACTTCCTAGTTATGGTTGCAGATGAAAAATTATGGGTGCAGATGAACATGTTCATCTGCAACCATAATTTTTCATCTGCAACCATAATCCTATTCGTCTCTCTTTTTAACCTTTGTGCTTTGTAATCTTCATCCGTCTCGCTTTACTTTTCTGCACTTCCGCAGTTGCAGATGCATGTAAGCCCAGCATTAAGCCCTGCTCAAACTGCGGTTGCGATAATCATATGGGGTAAAGTATTAGTGCCTGTCCAGACGGGTTATGCTGTTAACGTTATGCTGTTAACACCTAGTGTCCAGACGTTGTTATAATTCCTCACACAAATTCTCCATTTTGTGTTGGAAATTATATTGAAAAAAGCATAACGTTATGAGCATAACCCGTCTGGACACGCCAAGTGTACTGCTTAGGCAGATAAATCAAATTTCATTTTGCGCATCCAGCTTCTTTCTTCCTCACCCCTTTTACCCAGAAACGACCGATATAACGTTATTGGAATAACACGTGTGGACAGGGACTTATTCACATGAGAACGAACAACGAACGACGAATGAACGAATTTTCGTTAATTTTGACATTTCACTCACATTTGTGTTTTACATTTGTCACGAATAACGAACACAATTTGCATCCAAAACAAAAACAAAAATTATTTTGAGGCTAAGCACGCGCGAAAAATTTATTTGTTGGAATGTGGATTATATTTATAATCAGCCGTATTTATTAGATTTCCCTAAATAGCTCTGAACAGATGAATAGTCATGTAGTGAATAGCACTCTATTCTACGTTGCATAAATTCTTATTTATAAACCTATTATAGTTATGATGTGTATATCTACCTATTGAACAGCTGGTGCGTAAGAAAACCACAAAAAAAAGAAATCTATAAAATTAATGAGTTATACCCAGGAATACTTCACTATCGAAAACAAAACAGTCATTGAAAGCCATCTATGTATCCACCGAAGTACTAACATTTTCCTGTCATTTCAAAATAGCGATGACAAAAACCTATTCAGTCTCTATTCTACCTAAATCGGCGTTCAGCATATTCTACCTCTATGTTACGTTCAAAAAGTTTTATAAAGCCTTGCGCAAACCAATGCGGTGAGATCGTACGATGCGATTGCGATAAGTTAAATCCCTATGCATTAAGTCAAACGTCCATAAACGTTATTTAAGCCTTGGCCAAACCAACGCGGTGAGATCGTACGATGCGATTGCGATAAGTCAAATCTTAATTGACTAAATGCATAGGGATTTGACTTATCGCAATCGCATCGTATACGATCTCACCGCGTTGGTTTGGCCAAGGCTTAAATAAGGTTTTCCTGTTCAGAGATATCATAAGAGGAACATACCGCTATTCACTTCCTATTATGGGTTTATAAATAAGGCTGTAGATATTTATTTGTAACGAATGAATTTGATTTCTTTATTTTTTTAATTTTAAGCACAAAAATAAGAGTTTGTCCACCCAAAAATGAGTACTAACTATATTTCCATCGTTTCCTTAAAAAATTGTGAGGAATTTATGCATGTAAGGTACTTAAAATCACATTTCTTGATTTATTCGTCGTTCGTTGGTCGTGCTCATGTGAATAGTCCTTAACACACCACTATGATGCGGCATGTAATGAGTTCTTTTTTGCCTTCGATGTTACGTGATGTAACATCACTGAAAAATAGGGGCTACGTTTTATCATTGTATTCCCATGGGAGTGAAAACTAGGCGGAGAATACACGCGAGTTCGCGTTTAGAAGCTATAGCTGTATATAAATAGAAGGCTAGCTCTGTAAAATGATCCAGCTTAGAACACTCTACACTGGTTAGTTCTTTTTCAGATCGCAGGCGGGTGAATGGACAGAGTACTGCTGAATGTACTTTAATCAGAAAAAGGTAGCCTGGTGAATGGGAAAGGTACTGTACGCCGATGAGTTCCTGATCAAATGATAACTGATCAAACAGCCATTGAGTTTGTTCGTTGAAGCCCTAGGGTCGCTCTGGGGTCACCACAAAGCGTTTTTTGAAAAACCTCTAAAGTCGCCCTGAAAGTCAAATTGAGTGTTTTTTGAGCCCTAGGGTTGACCTAGGTTTTCCATTAGGTTTTTGCTGTGGCGAGTTGAGGGCTGTTAAATGGCATGTATTTTTTTTTAATGATAGGGATGTGTGGTGATTTGTGGTTTAGCGTTTTTTGAGGACTGGAAAACCCATTTTTTTTTGACAACTCATAGGGTTGTCAAGAAAACCTGAGTCAACTCTGGGGAAAGTTCAACGAAAAGACCTATTATGTCAAAGACCTGACCATAATCCGGGTTCCCTGATCTAACGGCCAATCAGGTACTTGTCCTTAAAAGTCAAACAGTTCATTCATTAATATCATGTGAGTTAAGGATCACACGGATAGCGTACATGGATACAAATATATATAAAACTTGCAGACCCGAAGCTCGCGTAGTGAATATGGGAATGAAATATAGTCCATGCTACTCATAACTCTTACACTCTTAACTTTTATACTCTTGCGGTGAAAAAATTTTTGAAATCGGTCCAGTATTTTCTAAGTTCACGGTTATGTTCGGTTTTCCATTTAACAGGTATGTAATTTCTCAGGCTCTAGAACATTTCTGTCCCAAATATTATATTCAGATCGACTCAGTAGTGTTGGAGCCTATTCTATACAAACAAACCAACAAACAAAAATCCTTCCTCTTTATAATAGTGAAAAGATAAAGATAGCCTTTCCGATAGGTTTTATTCTATATCTCGTGCAGATCGCAGAGAATTTCATCCTTCTTATTCTATTTTTAACCATTTTTTTTTGTTGTTTTGTCTACGATTTGTGTTTACTTTTTCACATTCAACAATAAATTCTACATTCAGAAAGAAGGCCTATCAATGGGATCCCCCCTAAGCGGACTTATTGCTGACATATATCAAAATTATTTTGAAAACAAATACATATTATCAAAACTGAACCCTCAACACCACAAAATAACTTCATACTCTAGATACGTAGATGACACATTTATAATATTCGACGGAACCCATAGACAAATTGATATCCTCACTAAATATATTAACAATGTAAACTCAAATATTAAAATAACCAATGAAATAGAAAATAACAAAACAATTAACTTCTTAGATATTAACATAAAAAAAAACAACAAACTCACATATAAAATTTATAGGAAACCCACCACAACCAATATCACAATACACAAAGACTCGCACCACCCGCACCCTCAAAAAATGTCTGCATACAATGCATTTATCCATAGACTGATCAACATTCCAGTGAACAAAACGAACGAACTTAACACGATCAAATACATAGCATTATCTAATGGATTCAACACGAAAATAATTGACAACATACATTACAAAAACAAGAAGAAGAAAACCAACAAAAACATAACAAATTTAGCTCCAAACATTGAAAAGAAATATGCTTCAATAAACTACACTAACATATTACCACAAACAATACAATTTCGAATCTAGACACTATAAGGAACAACCCTTGTGAAGGATTTATTCTAAAACATTGTGCACTGCCCCATATGTGGTTTATTAATCATTTAAATTTAAACGCCTTTTCTTGCAGTAGTATTTTTTATTTTGAAATTACCCACATGCTACCTTTCACCTGTCCTACCTCCGCACATCACCAAGAACCACCAACATCCATCGTAAAAGCCTTATAACTGAAATTTACGAACATGTAAGTAATATTTAATATTTCATATTTTTTTTTATTTTCTTTCTTCCTTTCTGTTTACTGTTTAATTATGCAAATTATTTAGGTCAGATCTGAAAGCCACAGTAGTTCGTGATCTGTTTCTATATTAACATTGTAATTTTTAATCACTTGTAAATAAATTTTAATAAAAAAATAAAGTTGTTGGCACGATTTTAACGGAGCTATTGAGGATATTGGAAATCTGTAAAGTATTTTGTATTCTAAAAACGTCTGATTGGACACGAACTTTAAAAAAAGTTTATTTTGATTTCTACAGATTTTTTAAGCTTGAAATAAAAGCCAGAAAATAGAACCCTTTTTTAAATCACTGCCATTTTATAATATTTTAAAATTTTCCAAAAAGATTGTGTCTAACCGTAGTCGAACTAGTAAGAAGTAAAAAAATATGATTGCTTTCATGTTTCAAGGTTCGGAAGCTTAGAAAGGGTGCCACAAAGTCTACTATGTCGCGCCAGCAAATGTAAATGTCGATTCAAAGACGCATCAAGGCTAAGATAACGAAAGACTAACTGTAATTTTTTCAAACTTTAATAATGTACTAATTACATAAAAAAAAAGTCTCAATATCATAGTTTTTTTGTAATCAACCGTCAAAAATACGAAATTCAGGGGCGAAGGTAGATGAACCCCCTACTTTTATATGAGTTTATATGAAAAATAATATTACTACTAATTTCCTTCATGGTCTGTTTAAATGTTACGTATCGCCTCTATGCAAGGTATAAGTGTAAAAAAATTAACGTACCAACTACCTACTCTCTCTTGACGATAAACAATTTGTATGGTGAAAGAAATAAAAGTTTGAATTATATTCAAAAGTAGCATACGGGTTATATTAAAAGTTGTTTTCCAACTTTTCATGAGCAGTCGTGGCCGAGCGGTTAAGGCGTCTGACTAGAAATCAGATTCCCTCTGGGAGCGTAGGTTCGAATCCTACCGACTGCGAAAGTTGATTTTTATTTTTAATTTTGTTATGTATACGCCTTCAATGTTTTGTCATTGGTATTGGTACCATTGTATATAAAAACTATAGTAGGATTGTGTAGACTTTTTGACTGGTGGCGCACCACCAGCCCGCGGTTCGAAACAATATGTTCCACATGAAATTTATTACAAAAAGAAAAAGGATATTTGTGGATGTTAAGATTTCAAAGAGCAAATTCAATTTGTAAACATTGAACTCTCTTTTTGATCAGCTTTGCACCAACCAAAGAGGAAACCGTAAAAGGGGTGTATTTATGTATGGCAATGGCATAGGTAAAGTACAAGGGATGACAAAAAAGATATGCGAGACAATGCTCGTAAGGATAATCATTTTCAAGGAAATGCATGTTTGAGATTTTTTCGTTTGTGAGTTAGTGAGGTAGGTCAGAAATTTTATTGGAGGCAGGCATATGAAAATTAAGTTTTGGCAAAGTCATTGCGTGTATTTTGTGATTTGTACATTTTCGTTGAAATCTTATAGGTATACCTAGTAACAAATTCTGCATCTGAAACATTGATTGATTATTTATTGATATAAATTATTTTCAAAGTAAAATTCTAGTTTATCTAATATTATTTTGTTTTATCTATTCCGGATATTCATTATAGCAGTTTAAAGGGCGGATTAAAATTAAAAAAATGGGCACGACTGGGTCGCACGAACTTGCGATCGTTTGCTAAGTAAAATACCAAAATCTTAAGACTGAGCAAAAGGTTTTAGTATTCGTTCTTTATGTATTTGGTTTTACAGGGTTGCCAACTACACATTAATTGTGAAAATTGAATTAAATCACGAAAAGTATTGAAAAAAATTAAATTAAATATTCCAAAAGTTTCAAGCGAAAATCTAAAAACGCCATTTTTTTGCAATTACTTATTTACATAAATTCTGAACATTTTATTGAAATCGTTGGATCAGTTTAAAAAACCGTTTTTTTATTTTTCGCTTTTAAAACGAGTTTTTTAGAAATCTTATATGCAAAGTTAAAGATCTAGAAGTTGTTTTGAAAAAAATTTAAAAAAAAAACATTGCAACGTTTATAATAAAAACCGTTTAAATAAGCTAAGAACATCCAAAAGTCATAAATCGTATATGAATTGGGCCTAGATAGAAAAATAAATAAATAAAAAAGCTTAATGATACTTGCCTTGAGTTTGTCACTGTTACGCCCCGCAACACCACTAAAAAGTTATATGTTGCTAGATAGGTTATTAAATAAACTACTTAGTGCACGTTCAATCAGCTGCAGAAACTTGCAGATTGATTTTTAATTAATTTTTAAGCGACCAAAGGAATTCATTATTTTTTTAACATTAATTAATTTAAAAAAACTTCTGAAGGAAGTACTTCATTGAAAAGTTTTAAAACACCTTTTTTGTAGAACATTAAATTTTCTTTAAGAAACATGTTTGCAATTTTTCGTATATTGATTTGTTCCTTAATTAAAAAAATTCAAAGAAAAAAATCAAAATTAAAAATACTTCCCAGGTTTTTAAAGCTTGATTTCTTATAAACAGTTAGCTTGACAAACATTTTCAAAATAACTTTTTTAAAGGAAATTAAATTTCCTACAAAAATGCGTATCGATAAACTTGTTTGACTCAAAATAGTTCAACAGTTTTGACGTGTTTTCTATTTTTTGTACCTTACCTTATAAGGTATACAAAGAAGAGAAAACACTATTAGTAAACTTCTACTTTTTCTTAGCTCAAACTTTTTTGGTACCTATTTTTTCTTTGGCATTCCAAAAAATATTTTCAATGTTATTTATATTATACATATATTATATATTATTATTTATACATAAAACACTTTTTGAAAAAAGACATATTAAAAAAAAAATTATTTGAATACTTGCATAGCGAGTTGTTACTGTGTTCTGCTAAGAGCTTAATTTTTACACAATATAGTACGAACATAATGTAATAACAATAAGTATATAATATGTCAACATCCTTAGAATAGAAAAATTGAAAACAGGATTTACCTACTATCTTTTACCGGATTTTTCTAATCCCAATAGCTAAACTAAGCAAACCGATAATGAACCCATTTACCACATTTATCTCAAGACATAGAGATGCATCAATACTGATGCAGATTCGTAATCAGAGAGCCCAAATCATTAAAGGAAAAATAGTTTTTAGATGTTATCAAGCGAGTAAGTAATTATGCTTGCCCTTATTATACACATTGGAATATAAAGACAGACAGACAAACATCGTAATATCATGTTTAATTGTTATCTCAAACATTTTTCTCTGCACGATTACAAAACTTAGCTTATACGAGTAGTACCTATAATCGCAAGTAAAAATGAATGGTACCAACATTGTATATAAAAACTATAGTAAGTTCATCATTCAATTTAAGAATCCTTTAAACCGAGGGCGCATGGTGGCGCTGTGAACGCTGAGAAATGTAAAAAAAAATTGTGTCCTTTGTGTGGAACGTATTTAAGAGAGTAAGCTTTAAATATCAAAAGAGCATAAACATGAGGAAAAATACTTTGGCAAGATCTGTGATGACGCAATTTTATTTTTTTATTATGTGTATGCAAAAAGGGTTGAAAGAATTTCGTTATCTCAAGGGGAAGAACAAGAACTCGTTTGAGAAATAGCCAAATGATTTTGTAATTCTTCTTTACTTCAAGGTTTACTACTTACACCAATGTAGAGCAAATTGTCACATTGCATCATTTTGCTTTGAAAAACAATTTGACTACTTTGAAATACATTTTGCAATTGATGAAAGAAAGAATTACGCAAAATGTATATCAAGTAGGCATATTCTGGAGTTATTGAAAAAATACAAACATAATGTAGGTAGGTATAGGTAGTGATTGAAGATATCAATTTTGTAAAAACATGAAATTGAAGTCTGTTCGGTCAAAAGTAATTGTATGCCACAATCTGTTACGAATTATAAAAGTTCCATAAAAACAGGTGCATTAAACACTTTAGTAGGTAGGTACATTTACCAGTTCTATTTAAAGGAGAACAACTATGGAAATAGAGAATTAGAAATGTATTTACTTATGTTTTTCGAGCCAATTAAGTTGCAACTATTGTAAGATATTTCGGAGAATTGGAAAAGTGAAAACTTAAGAAAAAGCTGCAAAATAATATAAATAAAATAAATGCATCAGTTATGTAAGCAACCAATTTTGGAGCTACTTTTCTTAAGGTCACATTAGGTAGTTGGATTTTAGAAGTCATACCTAGCATGTCATCAGAAATACATCTAAATATTGGAGTGAAAAAGTTTCTTTCATTTTTACTTGCGGTTATAGGTACTACTCGTATAAGCTAAGTTTTGTAATCGTGCAGAGAAAAATGTTTGAGATAACAATTAAACATGATATTTCGATGTTTGTCTGTCTGTCTTTATATTCCAATGTGTATAATAAGGGCAAGCATAATTACTTACTCGCTTGATAACATCTAAAAACTATTTTTCCTTTAATGATTTGGGCTCTCTGATTACGAATCTGCATCAGTATTGATGCATCTCTATGTCTTGAGATAAATGTGGTAAATGGGTTCATTATCGGTTTGCTTAGTTTAGCTATTGGGATTAGAAAAATCCGGTAAAAGATAGTAGGTAAATCCTGTTTTCAATTTTTCTATTCTAAGGATGTTGACATATTATATACTTATTGTTATTACATTATGTTCGTACTATATTGTGTAAAAATTAAGCTCTTAGCAGAACACAGTAACAACTCGCTATGCAAGTATTCAAATAATTTTTTTTTTAATATGTCTTTTTTCAAAAAGTGTTTTATGTATAAATAATAATATATAATATATGTATAATATAAATAACATTGAAAATATTTTTTGGAATGCCAAAGAAAAAATAGGTACCAAAAAAGTTTGAGCTAAGAAAAAGTAGAAGTTTACTAATAGTGTTTTCTCTTCTTTGTATACCTTATAAGGTAAGGTACAAAAAATAGAAAACACGTCAAAACTGTTGAACTATTTTGAGTCAAACAAGTTTATCGATACGCATTTTTGTAGGAAATTTAATTTCCTTTAAAAAAGTTATTTTGAAAATGTTTGTCAAGCTAACTGTTTATAAGAAATCAAGCTTTAAAAACCTGGGAAGTATTTTTAATTTTGATTTTTTTCTTTGAATTTTTTTAATTAAGGAACAAATCAATATACGAAAAATTGCAAACATGTTTCTTAAAGAAAATTTAATGTTCTACAAAAAAGGTGTTTTAAAACTTTTCAATGAAGTACTTCCTTCAGAAGTTTTTTTAAATTAATTAATGTTAAAAAAATAATGAATTCCTTTGGTCGCTTAAAAATTAATTAAAAATCAATCTGCAAGTTTCTGCAGCTGATTGAACGTGCACTAAGTAGTTTATTTAATAACCTATCTAGCAACATATAACTTTTTAGTGGTGTTGCGGGGCGTAACAGTGACAAACTCAAGGCAAGTATCATTAAGCTTTTTTATTTATTTATTTTTCTATCTAGGCCCAATTCATATACGATTTATGACTTTTGGATGTTCTTAGCTTATTTAAACGGTTTTTATTATAAACGTTGCAATGTTTTTTTTTTAAATTTTTTTCAAAACAACTTCTAGATCTTTAACTTTGCATATAAGATTTCTAAAAAACTCGTTTTAAAAGCGAAAAATAAAAAAACGGTTTTTTAAACTGATCCAACGATTTCAATAAAATGTTCAGAATTTATGTAAATAAGTAATTGCAGAAAAATGGAGTTTTTAGATTTTCGCTTGAAGCCTTTGGAATATTTAATTTAATTTTTTTAATATTTTGCGTGATTTAGTTAAATTTTCAAAATTAATGTATAGTTGGCAATCTTGTACTACCTAATGTATTATGAAGACTTTTTTTAAAGGAATTCTTTTGAGCAGGAAGAAGAGAAAAACGTTAGAAATATAGAAAGGGAAACGCTTTTGTCTTAAAATGTTAACATTGAAGAAATGGGCAAGGCTGGGTCGCGATTGAGTGCTAAGTATTATATCAAAATCTTAAGGCTGAGTAAAAGGTTTCAGTATTAGCTCTTTATATATTTGGTGGTACAGTGTTCCCAAACTACACATAATTATAAAAAAATTTAATTAAGGGGCTTGGCTAGTTTCTCGAGCTCAAATGGAGGTGATTTTTTGAAGGCGTGAAAAAATATTCAAACATTCATGTAAATTGTCAGGAAATTTCGAGTCAAAATATTGAAATCCAAGAGAGATATGGAACATGTCTTGAACTCCTTGAAATCAGAAGACGTCAATTTGCCGCATTTTTTTGAATTTTTCTGGTACCAGTAACAAGAAAATAAAAAAAAAGGCGTTAAAAAAAGTGAAAAATTAGAAATTTACGAATTGGCCGCAATTTAAAAAAAAGAAGTCCAAATCTTCAAGTCAAATCTCAAGTCTTTCGATGGCTTTCAAATTTACAATTTTCATCAGATATATTATATCATATCAGAAATATAAAATTTCGTCAAAATCGCCTCAGCCATTAGCGAGAAAGTCGGCTTTGAAAAAGCGGTACTATGGGTGGTACCGTTTTTAGACTTAATCCGAAAAAATGTTCACATCATAAGAATAGCTATTCAGAAATAAAAACTCACGTAAAATTTTATCAAAATCGTTAGAGCCGTTTTCGAGAAAAATAGGTATTGTCATTTGGGTTGTATGGCAGCGTCAGGTACAGTTATTTCAAGACCTAGAAACCCAATTCCAAAAGCTTCTCTGTAAACTACCACATAAACCATAACTGCAAATTTTTAAGAAAATCGGTCCATCGCTTCAGGCTGTAAATATTTATTCAAATATTAAAAAATATTAAATATTCTTAAAATAATTTCAAAACAATGTTATTTATTTTTTTTAAATTTTTTGTCTAAACAACTTCTACCAAGATCTTAAACTTTGCATACTGGATTTCTAAAAACCTCGCTTTTTAAAAAAGTGAAAATAAAAAACGATTTTTCTTTGATTGGTCCAATAGTTTTGATTAAATTTTCAGCGTTTATATGTATAAACAACTGCAAAAATAATGGGGTTATTCATTGTATATATAGTCAATTCTATATACAATGGGTTATTAGATTTTCGCTTGAAACCTTTGGAATAGTTAGTAAATTTTTTCAGTGTTTTGCGTCATTTATTTCAATTTTCATAATTGATGTGTACTTGGCAGTCCTGTACCACCAAATATATTATATTGGTTCCAGCGACCCAGTCATGCTCATTTTTACTTGCGATTATAGGTACTATAAGGCAAGTCTTGCAATCGTGAAGAAAAAAAATTTTGAGATAATAATAAAATCTGACATTACGATGGTAGAGAATACGAAAAAAGTGGGTCCTGCAATTCTGTCTGTCTGTCTGTCTGTCTGTCTGTCTGTCTGTCTGTATGTCCGTCTGTGTGTATATGGATCTACAGCCTGAACCGCTTGACCGATTTTCTTCAAAATTTGCAGTTATAGTCACTGGGATAGCCTACAGAGGGGTTTTTGGAATTGGATCTCTAGGTCTTGAAATAACGGTACCTGCCATACAACCTTTATGATAATACCTATTTTTCTCGGAAACGGCTCTAACGATTTTGATAAAATCTTACGTGAAGTATTATTTTTGAATAGCTTTTCTTATGATATAAAAATTTTTTTAAGAAAAAGTCTATGAACGGTACCCCCCATAGTACCGTTTATTTCAAAACCGACTTTCTCGCTAATGGTTCACACGATTGTGACCAAATTTTATATTTAAGAAGTCGTATGTGGTTTAAGAAAGACTGCATATCAACATTTGAAAAAATCTAGTTTTTTTTCGAATTTTCAATAATTTTTTTAAAAAAAATTTGTCTTTTCGAATATTTTCTAAACTATATCTTTGATTTATTTCAAATGTTTTGTCAATACTTCTTTTAGCAAGATCTTAAAATTTGTGTACAAAAATTTTTGAAACCTCATTTAAAAAAAAAATAAAAATAAAAAACCAGTTTTTTTAAAAACCGCTCTAACGATTTTGGTTAAACTTTCACTGTTTATATGTATTAGCAACTGCAAAAGAATGGCGTTTTTAGATTTTCGTTTGAAACCTTTGGAATATTTAATTAAATTTTTTTAAATATTTTGTATGATTTAATTCAATTTTCATAATTAGTGTATAGGTGGCAACCCTAAAATCACCAAAATGTATTTAGAGCTAATTCTAAAGCCTTTTATTCAGCCATAATATTTTGGTATTGTACTTAGCACACAATCGCAAGTTCGTGCGACCCAGTCGTGCCCATTTTTTTAATTTTAATCCGCCCTTTAAACTGCTATAATGAATATCCGGAATAGATAAAACAAAATAATATTAGATAAACTAGAATTTTACTTTGAAAATAATTTATATCAATAAATAATCAATCAATGTTTCAGATGCAGAATTTGTTACTAGGTATACCTATAAGATTTCAACGAAAATGTACAAATCACAAAATACACGCAATGACTTTGCCAAAACTTAATTTTCATATGCCTGCCTCCAATAAAATTTCTGACCTACCTCACTAACTCACAAACGAAAAGATCTCAAACATGCATTTCCTTGAAAATGATTATCCTTACGAGCATTGTCTTGCATATCTTTTTTGTCATCCCTTGTACTTTACCTATGCCATTGCCATACATAAATACACCCCTTTTACGGTTTCCTCTTTGGTTGGTGCAAAGCTGATCAAAAAGAGAGTTCAATGTTTACAAATTGAATTTGCTCTTTGAAATCTTAACATCCACAAATATCCTTTTTCTTTTTGTAATAAATTTCATGTGGAACATATTGTTTCGAACCGCGGGCTGGTGGTGCGCCACCAGTCAAAAAGTCTACACAATCCTACTATAGTTTTTATATACAATGGCCACACTCTATAGCAAAGATTTCAACTAAACTTTGTATGTTAAATAGAAACAGTTCTTTGTAGTATAGTAGTTCCATGTTCAAAACTGCGCTGTGTTTGATTGGATTCACGATAAACCAGATAGCATTGAACACCAGCTCGTTCGAAGATTCAATATCAATTGTAGGGGTGCCTATTGATTCGCACATTTTATTACGCATTCCATTATTTTGTTTTTGACACAATTATTTTTGTTTACTTCGCATTGCCTGTTTTGTTTTTCTGTTACTTAGATTTTCAATCATTTCGCTGCACACTTACTTTGCATTTCTTATCTTGCTTACCATTTTTTTCGCATTTCCATTGAACTTACAAATGATTATTTAGACTTTATTTATCTCGATAACTGTTTTTTCGCATTTTGTCTCTACGGTAATCTATTGTTTTGGCATTCAATTACTTCGCTCATTATCAGATTATTATTGCTTGTGAAATCATGCGAATCGGTTTTTCAGAAATTTAATAAATATTTCGAAATTTGATATTATTTCTGACTAATTGGTTCTGAAAATGCTTCTAAGATATGATATATCTTTGATGGTTCTAATCAATTTTCAATAAAGTTTGATGAGATGCTGGGCAAACTGTTAAAATACAATAGTAACCGGTACAGTTCAATTTTTGATTATTTCGCCATTGTTTGATTGGTATTTTGCTTTTTTCATCCACAAAAAGCAAAATACCAATCAAACAATGGCGAAATAATCAAAATCTATATAAACAAAAGCGAACTAATCGAAAAACGAAACAATAGAAAACGAAACGAGCCAAATATAAAGTAGTCAAAGGCCAAATGATCTTAAAACGAAACGAATGCAAAGCGAAGCGAGAAATATCGAAAAATAAACAAACTAAGCAAACGAAAAATTTAAAAACAAAATTCGAAACAACAAAATGCGAAACAATTTAGGCGAAACAACAATAAACGAGATAAAAATGACGAAACGTACCATACCCCAATTGTAGGTTTGCTATGCACCTCCATGAAAGCTCGCATATTGCCGGCCTTATAAGTTGGTATTCTGGTCTAGAAGCTTTAATTTTAGGAATTTTCCATATTACTATAAGAAAATATAAAAATAAATTTAATAATTTAATTTTAATTTTTTGCTATTAATTTCTTACATGATTTTTATTATTGTTTAAAAAAAAAATAAAAAAGCCGTCGAATTTCTGACCGGTTAAGTTGGGGCTCAAAAAAATAGTGCATCATGGTTGATATGATTCCATCCCCTGTTATGATCCAAAACAAACAAACTAAAGAAGCTCTTCATTAGTAAAGATATTGCTATCGCTATCATCATTACTAAAAAAGAAAAAATTCACAAAATGTCGTCGTCATAAAGAAAAATATATTTATATTTGTCTCCTTTCCTTAAATTGTCGAATTATAAAAAAATACCTAATTTTTCAAAATCCAAGGCAAGTGCGATAGATCCATGTATCACAAAGAACTCCTTCAAATTGGGATCGGTTAGGTAGAACCGAGATATCATGTCAACCACCTTTAAAAAAGTACTTTCGGGAAAACGTTAGAAGTTTAAGGGGATATACCAGCGTTCCAGCGGGTCACTTTCAGAAAATCAATTGTTTTTTTGTTGGCTTATTCGATAGTTCACAGCTATACAAAAATATTTTGTGAAAGCGACAAGTTTCTGGCCCTTATTGCGAGTGTCGTCTAACATTCGATGCGACAAGGATCGAAAGCTTCGATAAATTTTCCTTTTGGTATTGCGTATCTCTATCGACAAGGATTTCTGTTCGCTGTGAATAATGAAAGTAGTCATTGTGAATAGATTCTATAATTTGATATTTGAGTTAGTTTCAGTGATAGTCGAACGCAAAAATACAGACGATAACGACCGAATTCAAAATTGAAAGTATCGAACAATAAGAATACGCAATACCAAATTTCATTTTCGATGTTCGACTGTCGACAACCGTCGTGTATCGACAGCCAAACGACACTCGCAATAGGGGCTTCTATCTTGAAGAGATTTTAAATAGTAGCATTGTAAAGAGCGACAACTCCCAGGTAAAAACCCCGAAAGTTTAAACTTCAAACGCGTTTTTCTCGAAATGACTTTTTTTTAAAATGCTGAGTCAAAGAAAAATTGACCGATCGATTTCAAATTAAAACTGGTTATATTCTCGCTCTGGATAATTTCTCGCTCCAAGTGACTTATTTTTTAATACTACGCCATTTTGCTAATTTTTTGGTATTTTTCCAAAATCGTAAAGCTACGTGCAGACGGCATATAAAAGCCGCACATGTTTGCGGTTCTGACGTCATTTTTACGTCATCATTTGCGAATATTGACGCATATCGTCTGAACACCCTTTTGGGATAGTTCGTACATGTACGCAAATGGTTTGTGGACGATGTGCGATAGCAAAACCGCACATAAATATGCGGTTTTTTCGCAAATCGTCTAAACACCCTCGCATATTTTTTGTGACAGTGTGCGTGCATGTGCGTGCATGTGTGGTCGTCGTAATCATATGCGTTGACACGAAAATAGGACAACGCAAATATGCATATTTTACGCTAATCAATATGTAGTTGTTATCATTGTTCAAGTGAAGAGAGTAAAAAAATTAAATGAGCGAACGCGAAATAGATTCCGAGGGCCCCCAGCAAAATAAATCACCCCGCTAAACAAAATCAGAATCCGGGATTCGAATTGTGCAGCACAACTGGATGCCTGATGAAATCAAAGTCTCAACTACTGCGGTGGAGAAGCGCCCTAGGCTTTGGGATGCAGGTTCGACCTTGTAAGTTTTTCTAAAATGCTGGTTTTTGTTTTTATATACACAATTTTCTTTTATTTTATAGGAATTTGCTGCTCTCTTTAATAACACCGTAACAGATGATTTACCATTGTCAGAACCTATAGCCAGCCAGCAGCGCAAACGTAGATGTGTCACTAAAGCCTTTACAATGCTTGAATCACTATTTATTGGATTTCTTGAAGGATGATTCACGTTCGTCATCGGTTCACTTGGTTCGTTTTCTCAAGAATACTGAGGAGGAAGTCGATGTAGACGTTTTAGAACCGATCATCGTTGATAATGATGAAGAGGAAAGAACGAATTGATTGAAATCTAATTTCATCCCATTCAATGGCTTCCATCGCCAAAAAATTACTAGGTGTGTTTCTTTACTGAAAATTCACACGAAATGCACCGAAAGTCGGTGAAAGTCAGTCAAATGTCGTTCCAGCACAGCCATTTTTCGCAGCAGTGCACAAAAGAGAGTGCTCACGAGAGAGTAAGAAATTTCCCCACCCAGCGAATTTCTGCCACCTAAATTTCTGTGGGCAGAAATCGTGCACAGCCAAAACAATTACAACAACTGTCAAACAGACATTTTTCCAAGCATTGCTGCGAATGTTTGTTCAACACCGTTTCTTTACTTTTGAGACAATTACGCTCTTTCAGAGAGTTTGTGAGAGAGTTTTACCCCCACTCCTTGAAATGTGACAGATTGTGAATTTCTGTGCACAAAGTAAAGAAACACGGCAACTGTTTCTGTTACTGTAGAACTGTGGAGTATTTTTTTTTTTTTTTTGGTAGTTTGAGTATTTATTTTTAACTTTTGTTTTTTTTTAAATTCTAAAATAATAAACAAACTGAAATTGATTGTAAATCATAAACAAAAAATTTTTTCTTATGTTTAAAGGTGAAGAAGTGCGTGAGCTCTTTTTGAATGTCTCTTGTTTGAGATCCATGGTCTCACGATCGTATTTCATCAAGGGGATATATACATTGTTGAACTTCCGTCTGGCGATGCAGAAGCAAGTCCTTCGTCCACACATCCGTAACTGTTCCACACCCGATTCTTCGCGAACTTCACTTTTCTCATCTTTTTCAATTATATCTAATGCCAAAACAGCAATAGCAACCTACTTTCTTTTTAACATTTTCAATTTAGTGTAGTAAACAATGACACAAAATGAGCTAAACACAAAAGTCAAACAATCTATTAAATAAACGCAAATTTGCATATGGACAGAAATGATTGATGTTCGATTTTTCTGCATATCGTGTGAACACGTCGCACATCGACCGAAAAATTTGCGTATTCATTTGCGTACATTTGAAGTGAGAGCAAATCAACGCAAACTAATGTGCGGCTTTCGGGACAGATTCCGCACATCGCATCGTCTGAACACCCTTCTATGCGAGTTTACGTACACTGATTTACGTTTAGCATTTGCGTTGAATTTACAACTTTTTATGTGACGTCAGAACCGCACATGATGTGTGCGGCGTTTTATATGCCGTCTGCACGTAGATTAAGTCATTGTATAGTAAATATTTTCAACTTTAATGCCTTTTTTGGATTTTTTTTTGTTTCAGTAACTCGATTGGCAGGAATTATGTCAGCAGTTGGGGCACATTTTTTTTGCACCTCCGAAGACAGAACATAACTCCGTTATTTTTCATTGTTTTTGTACAAACAAAGTCAAATAATAGCTGAAAATATCCCATTTTATGTTCAAAAATGGGTTACGCTGGTATAGCGCCTTAAGCTGAAACTAAACGGCTTAGATGCCGGGTCACAAATCTGCTCTTTTGAATCGGGAAAGAAGTGATGTGTAGAGATAATAGGCTATATCGTTCGTTGAACGTTACCTAGGGTTGACAGGTTTTCGGTTCTCAAAAAACTCTAGATCACAAATCCACCACACGTTTCTGTCATTCAAAGAAAAGTACATGCCATTTGACAGCCAGCCGTGTTCATTACCTGACCTCGCCCCATGACAAACCTGTGACTACTTTAGGACGAGCTGAACGAGCTCAAAAAATACTCAGTTAGAAATTCAGGGCGAGTTTAGGTTTTTCAAAAAACGCTTTGTGGCGACCACAGGGCAAACCCAGGGCTTAAACAAACAAAACTATAATAAGAATTGTTTTTACCATTAGCTACCTCAAGGGTTATGTATTACAAATCAGGTATTCGAAAACTGCTCTTACCAAAAGTGTTTGAAAAGTACATAGATTTAGTAAACGAGAGTTTATTAGTATTAGTAGCTTTAGTTAATGAGTGCTTAGAAATGAGATCTAAATAATCTATTTAGAATTTTTTATGACTTTCAACCGACCTTTTGGGGCATTCCTGATCGCCGTACTCAACGTTGAAAGCAAATCAAGATGTTTATTGATTCTTTTTCTCTGCAAATTTTAAATAAAAATTATTTAAATGAGCGAACTATATGAAACATTAATCCACCTAACACGATCCTTGTCAACACTTAGAGCTATTTTATTTGCATTTGCAAAATAATACGCTTTTCGTCTGAGAATATAGCAAAATCACTTTTAAGGTTTCTCCTTCGAATCCCAAGTTTGTTTTCAGTTACAGCTTACAGATCACCGCAGTAACTGAATGAAACAAAAAATGCGTACTACACCACCCCACACAATGAAACCATAAAAGTTTCGAAGTGAAAATAAATTTTGTGGTAAAAAAAAAACTCGTTGCACAGAAACTCAAAACACATGAATTTATATGATGATCATTTCAATCAAAAGCACTGATTTCGAATGGTGCTAGAATAGCTAGCTTAATTCATCTATCCACCAACCGATCTCAGTTCTTCCTTATGAATTTCAAATTATCCTTTCAATGTCCATTTGCACTTGAATCACTTTAAATAATCACTTTTAACCGTGTTTGTTAGTGAAGTTTGGCTATCCATCGTTGATTGACACACTGAGTCCAACTGCTGATATGAAATGCCAGTGCTGAGCTTAAATGTGAAAAACCAGTTACAGCTGAGGAATCTTTCACAAAAGAGATACCCACTTTTCACCCCCATGATTTTGCGAATCCTCCTTCCTGCATCGTTGTACGTTTGTATGCACTTTGTTGTTGAAGTTACTTCAGTTGTCTTCTTTAGTGAAATAATTGTCACCTCGATCTCAATGACGATGATGATGATGATGATGATGAGTCTATTTGGAGAAAGGAATAGGCACATCCGATCTCTCGGACATGGTAACGGCTGAAGCGCAACGCAATTCCTAGGCAACGCATCTAAGGTTACATCGCAAAGAATGGTAGAATAGGACAAGATACTCTTCGCTGTTTCGTCAAGTATTCACTTACACAGCTTATATTATTTTCAAATTTCAAACAAATTTTTCTCTTCCCGAATGACCGTTGTGTAAAACACACTCTTCTGAGCCGGACGATTCTTCCACGCTGCTGCTGCTTAGTATCCGGTTACCTTTTAGTGTTGTAACTATTTTTTTTTTACTGTTTTCTTCTTAATTGGGCGTTTGAAAAAGTTAACAATTGCAGTAGACCATGTGCAGATAGAATATTTTTCATGATCTGAACATATTTGCTGGAGCGGTTCTTGTCACCGTTACCGATAACGATCTGAAACAATACTGAATGACTGACTGAATTTTTCAGAATGAAACAATCGACAAGCGTCAGACAAATGAACTCGGCATAAAGGTGATCGATACAAGGGTTCATTTGATCAGTTTGAAGATACATTGACAGCCAGTAGGTGATATTTGATACACATTTTGGTACAAGGGAAGTAGTTGGGATGAAAAATAAGATCACCCATACGAGACGTTTAGAGCTCGCAATAGGTACTCCTTTTTGTGTGTGTATACAGAGATGATCGAACTATGTGAGAGGCTACATAAGAAAAGGTCTTCGATAACCTTAACGTACAAATTTAAGTTTGTTTTTTAAATATGATGTGTGACTTATTTCTATTTTAAGAAGAACAACTGATTCAAATCTTAAGATCGTAGAATTTCAGTGGAAAATTTAAAGTAGGGACACGATAATCGCTTTAGTTGGTGCTGAAACACAAAATAGATATTAGTCCTTTAAAAACTGCCCAAAACTATAGGTTCGTTCGTAAAATGTTACGTAGGGTTGACCCAGGTTTCCTTGACAACCCTATAAAAATAAATAGGGTGGCGCTACAGAGCGAGGAGCCCCTGGGCCTAGCGCATTTCTCACAACCATGCCTTGTGAGGGAATGGAGGGAATGGAATGGACAACCCTATAAATTGTCAAAAAACCTGGGTTTTAGGTTCTCAAAAAACGCTAAAAACAAAGAAATCACCACACTTCCCTGTCATTTGAAGAAAAAAAAAAAAAAAAATACGTGATATCCCTGTTCGTTACCTGAACTCGACCCAGCAAAAACCTATAGCTACTTCAGGGCGAGTTGAAGGAAAACCCGGGGTTTAAAAAACACTAAGTTTGACATTCAAGGCGAGTTTAGGTTTTTCAAAAAACGTTAAGTGGCGATCACAGGGCAACCTCTGGGCTTAAACGAACAAACTCTATACAAGTAGTCAATTGACATCGGATTGGAAGTTGAATGAGAAGTCGGTTATTCAGGAACCAAAACTGTTTAATACACACAGTAATAATAGCCCCGGATTTTGAACTTGAGAACTAAGAGAAACATTTTGAAACAATTATACTAACATTAGTTCTATTTGTGGCAATGAATTTACTGTGATATCAAAAAAATTAAATGGGGAAAAATGACAAGTGTTTGTCCTTAGTGCTACGCAAATCGTATATCCATTGGAGTGTGCTAAAATACTTACATACTACATACATAGGTAGGTATCGAAGAAATTCGATCATTTTCAATCTTTTGCGGTCTTACATTGGTAGGTAGTAAGTGTACATGATGTCTTTTGAGAAATCGTTCTTAAAACTACTTACAGATATTAATTACGGATCTGTTTTGGTATACAGATTGATTTGATTGTGTTTGTTTGTAGCATTTGTGTGACTCTATCATTTTCATTCATAAAACTGTTTGGTATAGTAAGTTATAAAAGTGGTTGATTAGTATGATTTCAATGGAGAAAATGTGTTAGAGGTTCAATGGTGTACGTTAAGTAGGTACATAATATAATATCTCATAAAATAGAGCCATTGATCACGCTTAAATAGGAATTCAATCGATTAACGGCATAATGCCACCAACCGCATGCCTAATGACTATCGCAAGACCTAAAGTCGTTTCTTTGCCCACAAAAGTATTGAGATTCGAAGGAACTCATTATTGACACAGGCAGAAGTTGAGGAAAGCCGGTCGCTTAGCTGTTTATTTTTTTTGTCTAGACATGGAAGATTATTCCCGATGTAATATGCTATCAAACATTCACACGTTCTTAAGATTTAGGTTCTTGCACACCTTTGAAGTTACATATAAATGAGGCTTTGAAGTTGTAAATGGAAGATCCTTAAATCATTTGATTACCAAGTATGACTTTAGTTCCATTTATTTTGTTTGTTGAACTTTACTCAGGGTTGACCCAGGTTTCCTTGACAACCCTATGAGTTGTCAAAAAAACCTGGGGTTTTCATTCCTCAAAACACGCTTAACAACAAAATAACCACACATCCCTTCATTTGAATAAAAACACATGCCATTTGACAGCCCTCAAATCGTCACAGCAAAAACATAAGGCGAGTTGAGGGAAAGACCAGGTCAGTCTACGGCTCAAAAAACACTCAGTTTGACATTCAGGGCGACTTTAGGTTTCTCAAGAAACGCTTTGTGGCGACCCCAGGGCGACCCTAGGGCTTGACAATTGACAAAAATGCTGTCTTCTGTGAAATGAAACGACTTTCAGATTCCTCTCCGACTCCTTTTGACGGTTTTACCATGATCTTTAAGGATTCGTAACATCTGCTTTATACTACATACGCAGTTGATCTTAGCTCCCATCAGTTAGCAAGCCTTCGGGTTCTGAACTGTTCAATGTTAACAAAACTGTGGTTTAGTAGAGGTTTTTTCTTTAGTTGTCGTTTGTCTTCCTTCATTTTAGGTAACGATTAAGTTTGAAGGCTTTATGATAGCTTAGTTGTTAGTTCGTTGTACTTTACCCAGGTTTGAGATTTTCTTGACAATCCCATGAGTTGTAAAAAAAAAGTTTTTGGTTCTCAAAAAACGTTAAACTAATGTCACTTTCCATTGGACGAAAAGAAGCGTCCAGGAGCATCCGGAAGCATTCTCAAACCGTTCTATTGGCGCAAAAAGATCGCTTCTCATGATTCTGAGGAGTGAGAGCCGTTTCTCGATTTGAATTGAGAATCGACTCAAGAAGCACTAACACATGTTACTCAAATGTCAAAAAGAAAATTTTCTTCAAGGAATATTTTTTAAGAGCCATAGGTGTTTCACTCACACAGGAAATCACGTTAAATTGAATAGAAAAAATTTTGGGTGTTCCATTTGTTTTTAAAATGAGTGCTTACCCGAGTGAAACCAATGGAAAGCGACATAAGAATTCCCCAAACAAATTTGTCATTAGGAGAAAAATAACTACATGCCATTTGTCAGCCATGTTCGTTCCCTTAACTCACCTCACTCCCCAGTAAAAACTTAGAAGCTAGTGCTGGACGAGAGAATTTTCTGTTAACAGAAAATAGAGCAATGTTCCCGCCACTATATCCACCCTTAGCTTGAGTCCTACGCTACGGTGCGTGATCGATTGGTGAAAAACGTCAAGCAATGAAAACAACTACAAAAACGAAAAAATACAACCACCAATTTTTCTTTTTCTGATACCAACTCAATATGGTGTGTGGTGTCGCGAATGAGTAACTATATTTTCTGATTTCAGCACATGATTAGTTATAACTTTTAATCACAAATAAAAATGTTATTGCTCTAAAAAAAACTACGTTTTCACTCAAAAAAAGCTGCAGAAAATTCTGTGATAAACTGTTATAGAACAGCTCATCGAACACTCATAAAGAAAAGCAGTTTCTTACCTTTCAACTAAGAATTGAATCACAGTTCAATTAGAATTAGTGAAAGTGTATACCTAAATCTAATCGAAATAGGCTTACCCAAACCGATTCGTCTTTGGTAGCTGGATCGGAACGAAAGGGCGAGTGTATACCTAGATCGACTTATCGCAATGGGAATGATATATCACTAGTATCATAGTGGTCATAGTGGAGATATAACAAAGGGGTAAAGCTAACCCCAAAAGATGAACATGCTCGCCGAACATGCTCGTTTGCATTATCCCCTAAACAACGAACAGATTTGCCGAACATTCATTTCACATGCACACACACAACGGCGTTCACAGAAAAAATGAGGTATGTTTCATAGCAGAAAACAGGTTTGCTCGCGAGCATAGACCTACATGGCGAACGTCGAAACCAACGAACATGACAAAATCGAAATTGTTGGTCAAAAGCTAGCGGCTCGCGAATCAAACCCTACACGACGAAAATACGGCGAGCACGAGACAAAATCTTATACGCGACGTTAAAGTCCTGCGTAAACCAGCGCAATAAGCTTGTGCGATTGCGTTAAGTTAAGGTTACATGTGTTTCATTTTGGCAGAAATCGCATCGCAAGCACTTATCGCCCTGGTTTGCGAAGGACGGCGGGTGAGGCGCGTGAAGGTCTCCCTTGTTTAGAATGGAAGTTGCGGGGCAGAGAAGAACCTAATGGTTTTCTCTCTTGTTCTTCATTTCTCTATGGCCTATCTATTATTCGGGGATAGTGAAGTACTCTAACAGTTAAAGAATTTTTGAAATCGGTTCGGTGTTTTGCAAGTACTAAGTTTTCGGCAAATTAGCCTTCTAGGTTCTCGTTTAAGTTCCCGCCGAGGGAATATTTTTGAAATTAAAAATCATGCATGCGATTCGGAACATTCCGAATTGGAACTATAAATCTTTCGGATTTTTTAACTGAGGCTTTCACGCCAATTTTGACAATTCGTGTTTCGATACTTCTTATAGTCTAACATATTTTTTTTAAATGTATAAAGTGCGTATATCTTTTGGGTTTTTTGAAAAACCTAAACTCACCCCGAATTTAAAATTGAGTGTTTTTAGAGCACTGAGTTGGTTTGCTCTCAAATCGCCCTAATGTAGCCCCATGTTTTTGCTGGCGTAATTTTAGGTAAACAGGACTATCAAATGGCAAACATAACGCATTTTTCTATGAATGAGAGGGATGTGTGGTGATTTTGTGGTTTGTCGTTTTTTGAAAACTGAAAACCCAGCTTTTTTTTGAGAACTAATAAAGTTTTCGACGAAGCCTAGGTCAAATATGGATAAAGTTCAACTAACGAACCAAATGTGAGTAGTCCTAATAGTTTAGACAAGTATTACTCGATAACGTGTGCTGTAATTCAGCTCCTCGTTTTACAAATGGCTTGCAAACTAGGAAAATGTTGTCGTTCTATTTTAATGTGTTGTAATTTCGCTTAAAAATGTTTTTTTTCTTATGTGGGCTTGACAAATGGTTGGATCTGTTGTTTTATTATTTGCCAGCTATCAGAAAGTACGAAATTAAATAGATAGAAACCAATGGCCGAATTCCTTAAGAGTGAATTTCAATTGTCTATACGAAAAAATGTTTACACTCTCTAATTTCGATTCCGTTTTTTGACGGAAGTCGTATACACTATCCTTAAAGTTTTTCACGATCTTTCAAAAGATTTTTTGAAAATTCAATTCTAAAAAAACGACTGATTTTTATTACTGCATCATAAATTGATTATTTAATATCCAAACCTATCGAACCAATGTAAAAAGTGCATTTTAAATCAGTAGAATAGCAAACTTAATGCTGGGCTTACATGCATCTGCAACTGTAGACGTGCAGAAAAGTAAAGCGGGACGGATGAAGATTATAAAGTACAAAAGTTAAAAAGAGAGACGAATATAATTATGCTGGGCTTACATGCATCTGCAACTGCGGAAGTGCAGAAAAGTAAAGCGAGACGGATGAAGATTACAAAGCCCAAAGGTTAAAAAGAGAGACGAATAGGATTATATGAACATGTTCATCTGCACCCATAATTTTTCATCTGCAACCATAACTAGGAAGTTCGTTCCCTCTCTATCAGACAAGTATGAATTTTACATCTTGTGTCTTTTTCCGATTTTCATCTGCACTTGCAGATGCATGTAAATCCACCATTATGGTTGCAGATGAAAAATTATGGGTGCAGATGAACATGTTCATAACTAAGCAACCATAACTAAGGAAGTGCAGATCGTGCGTTCCCTCTCTATCAGACAGGTATGAATTTTACATCTTGTGTCTTTTTCCGATTTTCATCTGCACTTGCAGATGCATGTAAATCCACCATAATGCATCCCACAGAAATAATTTCATGAACAAAAAACTACCGTAGTTGAAGTTGAAACTCTGCATTATCTACTGTATGCAGTGGATGCTACATCGGCATCTCCGGCTGCTCCATCAAGTGTTTCGTCGATATGATAGTGCTCTTCTGAAATTTAACTTTTGACATAAGACATTTTTGTTGTTTTTAGAGCTTGGTGCAGATTTGTTCTATGTTGTCATTTCTGGCTTTGTTTTTTATAAAAAAAACTTAATTTTTATCAAGTTTTTGTGAGAAAAATGGAGTTGGAATCATTTCAACAGCGAGCATTAGAAGTCCCTGAGCCTGACGGAAGTTTTGACCCGGACTATATTCCTCAAAATGGCGAAGAATTTCTAATGAAAGTCATCCATGAGAGAAAACATTGCCCTGCCGTTATTGTAAAGCCTCTACAACCGGGTACACACACAAAGCCAAGCACTGTTACAGTTCCAGAAATCAATGAAATGGTAAACCTACACGTTCATAATTAGTTTTACTGTTTTAGTTTCATAAACTACAGTTTCATTGCATGTCTATACCAGGATTCCGTTAGTGATGTATCACCTAGCTCGCTACGACCAACCATACAATGGAAAGACGCTCAAGCAGAAGATTTCATAGGAATCATGAGTAAAATAGGTAATATGAGGACAAAGGCAAAGCCTGAGAGTACCTCTGCAAACTGCAACTTACCAGTTACCGAAGATGAGAACGAATGGGAGGCTTTCTGTCGCAAGAATACTCCACTTTTGAGTACAATACTCCGCATTAACCAGAGGTCTCTAGAAAAACTTTTGGAATTTCAGTCGGAATGGCTACGTGACGACGAACAAGAAAAGGACACTGTTGATCTCTGTGGAAAAGATCAATGGCTAGGATCGTGGCTCTATTCCTGCTTGGCTTGCCTTCGTATGCCTTTGGAACCGGATGTTCACAGTATTTTACGTGACATTGCAAGGACATGCATAAGACTTAGGAATAAATTGGGACCAAACGATGTAGAGAAGGCTGTGCCATACAACTTATTTATTCTTATCATATGTAAAGTCTTTGACCAGCTTGACTTGGCTGAATTCATTTAAAACCTGACTTAATGAACCAATAAAACAACAGTCATTATACATATTTCTATTTACAGTTTTAATATTTATTTGAATTTTCTTATGGAGAGTGGAGACTATTCGAAATTGGTGAGAGGGTCGAAGGTTCTTTTATATGAAAGACAAATGGTGCAATGCAATTGGTGTTCCTCTGTGCCAGAAGGGTTGCTTAGAAAATGTGAGCATTTGCTAAGGCCGGACTCCGATAAAAGACCATACGAGTTGGTTGTTGTTGAGCTGTGAATTGAAAGATTCATTTTTAATAGTTCCTGGCTATACTCTATACAAAATAGTTATATTTGTCACCGAATGGAATTACCTTGAACAAGAAGATATTCTCCTTGATTCATTACTTGAAAATATTGAGTCTTTAACCGATAAGCAACGATCGTTGGTTTGGGTTGGTTTGGAGTTCAGTGAATTATTTGAAGCTGGTTTTCCTTCTTGAGATCTAGATGTTAAGATTTAGTTCTGTTATTGATTTTTTTGGCCAACAATGTTCTCACCCGAAAATTTTGGAATGGCAAACTGGTTGCTGTCTACGATGGTCAACGTTCCTTGTACTTTCATCGTTGCAATGTGTGGTAGTACATTTAGGGTTTGGTCGTTGCAAGTTGGGAATTAAAATTGAGTGATTATAACTACCGGTCAAGCTACAGGTGTCTTTTGAACATCTCCTATCCTGAATAACAGCTCGCGCTGAAATCTCTAACTTAGGGGCAATAATTCCCTGAAAAATGAGTCAGAAATCACATGAGTAGCATACCAAAGAAATAATCAATATCCTATTGATGGCTCAACTCACCGGAAACGCTTGTGACGTGTTCATAAGTATTTGCACATTTACGTTATGGAAGCATGAAAGTTTGGGCATTGGTGTGTGCATCACATCGCCCAACTGCCCCACAAAATATGCCAATCTTCGTCCATTCTGCCACAAAGTTATTTCAATACTTTCAGCCGCAAGTACCTGTTCCAACTCTGATATACATTTTATAGATTTGAAGTAACCCTCCATTACAAACTCATCATGACACAAAGCTGGAAACTTCGGTTCCATGGCGCCAGTTTTGAAGAAATATCCTAAAGTTTTGATTGTGGCTTCCAAATAGCCGTTTGTACAGAGCCAAACCCCAGGACATGTTATCTTAAAATAAATAATTATAAAAAAAGAAAGAGTGAACATTTAAAAACAAAAGATATCAAACCAACAGCATGTAGCTGGAGAACAATTTTAACATGAAAACGACTTCTTGTTTCCATTCTAAATATTTAGAGGGTTTTGAAACATAGGAATGAAAACCAAAGTACGTTTAATACGGTCAAGGTGTTTGTCAAAGACTAAAAACAGAACAAAAAGTGTTGGGGTAAAATCGGGGGTTAAAATAATTACTTTTGGTTTCCATGTGATTGGGCGGCAGTGTGTTGAGGAGCTACCGGCTTTTTGTTGTTTCTTCCTTTCACACGTGCTTGGCTAAGGGATGGTTCATGGTTTGATTTTGGTTTACACGGTTGTTGCTAGGGAATTGCAATATCTTTAAGTGTTATTGGGAGCTATTTGCGTGTGGTGTTTTTTAGTAACTGTTATGAAAAGGTAAATTATACAACACGTGTTGGTTCAAGTTGGAGAATAAGTTGCTGTGCAGTCGAATGGAAAAGTGTCTTATCTTCCATCAAGCCTTTCCCAAGATGTTTCTCAACTTTCAGATTGAATAATGGTTATTGTATTTGGATAATTTGGTTAAATTGCCGAATAAAGTTATAGGAGAAACATTCATTTCACATTTCAAATCATCCACAGATTTTTGATTTCATTTCAATGAAGATAGTGAAAACAAAAGAAATCAAAACTCTACGAAGACTTTGGCATGATACACTTGATATACTTTTACTTGGTTTGTTTCATAAAAATAATGACTATTTTATTAAAATAATAATAATAATAATGCACCCTACCGAATAAGTTCCACACATTTGCAACTCTGAATTTATTCCAAAGTACAATGGAATAAAAGTACAAACACCTCGCGTTACTCAATCAATCCCAAGAAAGGCCTCTTCGCAACTAAAAGAAAAGAAATAAAAGCAGAATATCCTAGCCTGGTCAACACAATTCGATATATTGATTTCATGTGACACACTAACTTAGTTTTTGAATATAAGCAACATATTCCCTACATGCCTACATGGGATACATGCATCACATGCTTTGTGAAAGCAAATTAATTATCTCTATCAATTTAATTTAGAAGGATAGATTGGGATCAATGCTGACATTAACTGAGTATGATAAGGATGGTAACTATGATTAAAAGAAATGCTGGCCTTACGATCCCTTAAATTCCCTGGACACTGGTTTTCTTTTGATCTCAATTGAGGATAAGTAAATACATATGAAAAAATTGTTTTCGGTTATGTAGTTAATTAATTTTTGTTAATGTTTAATTTGTCTTATGATTGGGTCTTTTAAATCGTATTTCTTGGAACCTTTGCAGATGTGCTCAAAAAAGAAGGTTTCTTTTATGAAACATTTAGAGAGGCGAAACAATTCCTTCTAGAGCTTCTCTGAAAATCTTGGCTACCTAGGCTTTAAAAGACTTAACATTTTTTAAGAGATAAGCAAAAAGAAGCACCAAACATCTTCAGGCTTGGCCGTGTTTATCTCTTTCAAGCCTCCAAATGGAATTGGAATATTTGCAAATATCAACTTATTGTATTAGTTAGCTGCACTCGTTAACTGTTACCGTCTTATCCTTTTCTTTTTAAATCACATTACAAACAGTTTGAAATACTGCCTTCAATCTTTTCCTGAAATAGGAAGCCCAATTTGTCAAATGACTTCGATGAATCGACATGAACCAACAAAGTTTTCTGATAAAAACAAGAAAAATTATAAAAAAGCCTTTGAAAATGTGCATGTCTTAAATGTTTTAACTTTATTTTTACAGTGAGTAAGACCAATTGATTATAAATTCATAAAAAAAAAAAACACAATTCAAAGATTTTACACTCCATCCATTAGGTGAATTGAATTGTTTACAAGTCCATTACGTCCCACTCCTCATTCAAGTAGTGCATAATTGCACTTGAATGAATTTTATCTCCAAAAACTTCAATTAGAATTTCTATTACTCGATTTTGAATTTCAGTGACCTGACTCACTGGACAGTAATCATCTTCCGAAGAACGTGAAATTGTCACAACTACGGGCGGGCAGGGCAGATTTAGTAGGAGCTCCTTGAAACGCTTATAGTGTTCTACTAATTCTTCGTCGGAAGACACATGATGGGGCAGGCCATTATTGTCGGCTGTACAACCAGCATCATATACCAGCGACCATTCAACTTCTTCGGGTGTGTAGTGCTCAGCCATTGTGGTAACCAACAATTTCAACGACTCGAATGTTTCAGCTGATAAATCAGTATTTTCGTACGAATCCAATGATTTGTGCTCATCGATAAACTCAAAGGCAGATTTGAGGTCCTCCAATTGACGGCATCGTTGTTTTGAAGCTTCCAAAGACATTTTGGTCTTATCATATTGAAAAATTGTTTTAAGTTGTTCATAACAATTGGCTTTTTTGTATACATCGAGGAATGGATTTTTTGTACTGAAAAAATCTAAATCAATATCCAAGACATATCTTTCTAACTGTAATGGTTCAACACGTTTATCAACGTCATATACTTCGAGTTTAATATGCTTGGGCGACTCTAGGTTCTTCTCTTCACAATAGTTTCCTTCTGACGCAAAATAGTCTACAGCTAGGTCAACATACATCACATCTTGATGTTCACCAATTAGGAAATCATGTTTTCCAACAGGAATTTGTTCGCACCAAGAATTTTTAAGCCAAATCATATGGTTGAATTGGCCTGAGTACAAAATTGGCATGATCCAATTCTCTATGCTTAGTTCGTTTAAAAGAATGTCTTTGTTCTCGACGCATGATGCTGGGATATTTTTTGATATAACCATATCGGGATGTGAATCAAAATGAACAAGTGTATTGTTGGTAAGAGGCAGGTGGCGGGATCCAAAGCAACGGTATATGAATTCGAGCACATCGTTGTGGTAGTCCACGACAAAAATGGGGATTTTTTTGAACTTACGCAGCGGTTTTGGTTCAATTTTAGAACGCTTTTCCTCGGGCTCTTGTTGTTTATCCATAGTTGTCTTAATGAAAATGCAATCTCAGAAAATAAAACTTGGCTTGAAATTTTATAAAACTTGGATTTTTAATCAGAGAACGGTAAGTAATCGTAAACAAAACTGTTGAAAGAAGTGTCAGCTAGCAGGCAGACCAAAAGAGAAGTGTTTTTTTTGTTTCAGCTGACATAACTGTCAAAGTAGGAAAATGCCATTTTTATACAATCCCTCTAGTGGAGAATAGAATACTTAACAGAAAGCTAGTTTCCGGCAGTCATTGCATTATAACACATTTTTAGTTAACAGGCAGTTAAGGTTTGAATAGTTTTTTTTGTTGTTTTGCCTGTTTGCACGACGATTTTGTGCAGTAATGAATAAACAAATAATGATAAGCCAGTCTCAAGTGCGTTTAATTTTCCTAATCTTTGCCGGTTCCTAACGGTGAATATTGCCAATATGTCTCCCGAAATGTTATACACATGAAGAAGTTTTTTTTGTAGTTATAACATTGTATATAAAAGCTATAGCATTGTATATATGAACTGTAGTAGAATTGTGTAGACTTTTGGAGTGGTGGCGAAAATATTGTTCCTGCCCGAATCTAGCAGTCTCCGTTCCAAGCTATTGGTTTCACCTTTGTATATATTAAAGCGACTGCAGCGCCACCGGTGTCCATCAGTTTATAAGGTTGCTAAATCGTCTTTTCGACTTAATATAGTTTATGATGGATTTACGTGCATCTGCAAGTGCAGATGAAAAAAGGAAGCGGACACAAGATGTAAAATTCATACTTGTCTGATAGAGAGGGAAGACACCTAGTGTTATTATAGAACAGGTTCATCTGCACCTATAATTTTTCATCTTCGGCTATAATTCTGTTCGTCTCTCTTTTCAACTTTTGTGCTTTATAATTTGCATCCGTCCCGCTTTACATTTCTGTTGTAGCAGATGCATGTAAGTCCTTATATATACAATGGTTGTAATGCGCTATAACCGTACCGTTACCATGGTGGATGTTCTCAATCATCATATTGAATAAAATTGAATGGTCTAAAAAGTTGTGTTTTTTATTGGAATAGTATTCTACTGTATTTTTTTAAAAATCATTTCTTGTTTTGTGAATTTAAAAACAATTTAAGGATTTTTTTAAAGTAATTTTAATTAAGCCAATACTTAGCCATTATTTCTGTCAATTTTAAGCTAATTAGCAAAATCCTGTAATTTTCTGATTCTTTTATTTTTTTTTTACAGTGATATCAATTAAGTTCTAGATAGTTTAGTGTACAAAAGCGACTGTAAAGTATGGCCCTCTTTTATGAAATTTTTTTTCAATGATTAGCCTCATCGTGGCTGTCAGTTTCTAAAAAACATTTGTCGTCCTGCTCTTGCTCAAAAGCATTTGAACAAAAACCTGTAAATGATTTCCAATTGGGACTGGCCGTCACGACTCGAAGCGGCCGTTGGTAGAACTAGGTTGGGAGGCAACAACTGAGATTTTATACGGAATTTGTCGCTTTTCCGACAAAATTTCTTTAAAAGTATTTTTTGTAGTTCGAAACTTTGAATTATTCGAATTATTTTTTATTATTTATTAACCCTCGTTTACAAACCGGCAAAACCGTGTCCACCCGAACTGGGGTCCAAATGGACCCCACGATTTTTTCTTCGAAATTTTTTTGATTTCTGACTTATATTGTTCAGTTATAGTTCTTCTGGCTATTGTGTGAATTGTTTCTAAGTATTATATATAGCAGGGATAAAGAAATTTAAGCAGAGATGTCATTATGCAGGTATGTAGGAGGTCAGCAATAAAATTTTTCAATTTCAAAAACGATGAAAATTGCCTAATCTCGCAAATCTGGGATACCCGCTTATCCTTTTCAATATGTCTTTTTTACGTAATTACTGATTGTAAAATTCATCCATATCAATTGCTCCTGTCAGGTATGCCTATCAAAAGAAAAAAATAGTCATTATTTCAGTTTCTCAGGTCATCATACAATTTTATGACCTCAAAAAGGAATGTATTTCACCAATACATGCCAAGCAACCCTGACAAATATGGCTTGAAGTTTTGGTGGCTGAATGAAAACTAAACGGGCTATCCACTGAAGCTTTCTATCTACACTGGTAGCTCAGACCAAAGTATTTTGGGCTATATATCTGGGCTTGGTCGTGGATATGATGTGGTGATGTCGTTGATGCCATCATATTTCAATTCTGGACGCAACCTCACTATTGATCATTTCTTTACGTCGGTGTATTTAGCATTGAAGTTGCTGTATAAGAAGATCACTATTCTTGACACGATTCGGAAAAACAAAAGAGATTTTGCCTAAACATTTTGAAGCGAAGGAGATTCTTGATGACCAGAATGAGCCTGTAAAGGTCAATAACAGAAAGCAGTATCGTCCAGTACACTTATCCATCTTTGGATTTTCAGGAAAAATGGCGTTGGTGAGTTATGTTCTCAAGCCAAACAAACAAGTGGTATTGCTATCAACACAACATAACTGTGAGAAAGCCACTTCCGGTCATCAAAGTAAGCCTGCAATGATACTGGATTATAACCGCACCAAAGGTGGAGTCGATGTATTCGACCAAATGGGCTCAATTTATTCATGTACACGCAAAACAAATCGCTGGCCGATGGTTGTATTCTACAACTTACTGGACGTAGCAGCCCTAGCAACTGTTATCATTTTTCGACACTTCAATTCTCCTAGAAGAAACAAAAAATTGTACAGAAGTGATAAACTCATCGAACTAGCGGAGGAACTGGTTGAGTCAGAATTGAATAACCGTTCCCAACCTGCAACACAATCTGGCATTGGAAAATCTGCATTGGATGCTCTCTGTATTTTGGGGAGAGTTCAGGAAAAACAACCAACAGTCCCTGAAAGGTTCTCTTGTAAAAGAAGCAGATGTCACCTTTGCCCAAGAGCAGATGACAAGAAAACCAGAACCACCTGCGATGGATGTGTGCAGATGTTGTTGCCCTTGCCACACTAGAACCTTATGTGTTAAATGTCTCCCGAAACTGCCCACAACTTCAAGTTAAATTCTTTTAAACATAAACTAGGCTGCTTTTGAAATAAAATAATTATTTATTAGAAAAAATATGATTTTTCATAGAATTTCAGTACTGGGGTCCAAATGGACCCCAGTTCGGGTGAACGGATTCTTTTCACAAAAAAATCGCAGAAAAATCTGTAAACATCTGATAATCGTTTCAACTTAAGAAATGAATAAAAAATTGAATTTTGTTCACTGAGTAAAAATCCCATTTAAAAAAATTGAAAAACAAAAAAGTTATGAGTGGTCAAACATGCTCTGGGGTCCAAATGGACCCCAGTTTGTAAACTAGGGTTAATAGTAGAGAAAAATGTAAAATTAAAATACCACAAAAAATTTACTATAAAAGTTTGAAAAATAAATGTGAAAACAAAATGTGTTTGTGAACAAAATTTTAAATCGAAAAACATGAATTTAAATTTTTACAAAGCACAAACAAATCTTTTGAACAAGAAGGTGCGTTAATTCAAAACAATAAATAATTAAAAACATTCATAGTTCAAAGAATTTTATTTTTTATTTTATATAATTTAGTTAAACAATATTAATCACTCCCTTTTAAAAAGATCCACGTGAAGCTTTGTTTACATTTTTCCCCATACAAAAATGACGTTTTCTTAAATTTTTCAAGAGCAAATTTGATGAATGTCTAACGTAAAAATCACTCACTTGCACTTTTTTATAATTATTGTTTAGTTTTATATATATTTTTTTTATTATTCTATTGGGCACCAATTCTTCATTTTCCAGTGTTAATTATATGGGCTGTCAAAACAACATTTCACTTTGTGAAACAGTTATGTCAAACAGCTTTTAGTTCCGAAACAACAAGCAGCAGGTGGTGTTTCATTTGATTATCTGTTTTATTATAAAGCAACGCAAGAGACTTACTACATTTCCAAGCTTATAACACAGGTGACCGTCTAATCAAGGAAGGGAAAGAAAGCCTTCTTTCGATATATCAAAAGGAGGGATATCCCCGAAGCTGTTTATTATCCTGCAATCTAGCTGATATACCTAACAACGAATTGCATTGATGACCGAGGCGGACTTGTCACTGCTGATTTAACAACAGTAGCAATGAAAGATTTGCACATAGTACGTTTGTTCGTTGAAGCCCTAGGGTCGCCCTGGGGTCGCCACAAAGCGTTTTTTGAGAAACCTAAAGTCACCCTGAATGTCAAATTGAGTGTTTTTTGAGCCCTAGGTTTGACCTAGGATTTCCATCAACTCGCCCTAGCCTTTTGCTGTGGCGAGTTGAGGGCTGTCAAATGGCATGTATTTTTTTTTATAACAGGGATGTGTGGTGATTTGTGGCCTGGCGTTATTTGAGGACTGGAAAACCCAGGTTTTTTTGACCACTTATAGGGTTGTCAAGAAAACCTAGGTCAACCCTGGGGAAAGTTCAACGAACGGACCTAGTTCTGACTAAGGTGCCAGTTATAGCGATCAGGAAAACGAATCAGGAAAAATTTTCAAAATTAATTATCTCTATGTTTTTGTTACAATTGAATAACAAATGTTATACCAATCAATAGTAAACAGCCCAGAGAATCTATTTTGTCAAGAAAATGTTCAAATGAACAAATACTTTGCCGTAAAATTGTATTTTTCTATTTTCCTGGTGGAATTGAAACAGGAAAATAGAAAAATACAAATTAAACAGCAAATATTTGTTCTATTTTTTTTGGGCACAAAAAATTCTTTGAGTGATTTGCCATCGAATGGTATAACATTTGTTATTCATTTGTAACGAGAACATAGTTATTATTCCATTTGAAATTTTTTCCTGATTCGTTTTCCTGATCGCTATATCTGGCCCCTAACTTGAAAGAAACGGTTTGCCGGTCAAGACACGAGATCTGACATGAGTGGCCTACAGATAATGAGAGAATAGTGACAAAAGAAAGAAAGTTTATGTAGAGTCCTTTTGCTTTATATTTGCAGTCTTTACTTCTTCTTGAAAATAAAATAAAATGAGCGAGTTGAATTGCTTAGCTATATAGATAATCACCTGCAATCATTTTCAACCCCTTGGAGCTTGAAGTAGTATTGAATTTCTCGTTATTGTTATACGACATATCAATATCCGTTTCAAAGACTTCCTGTGTCAATGCTGTAGGCACACTGTATTTAGAGTCGGGACCGTGGTCGCATTTCATACTTCTCAGATAAGATGACTGAGTATTTAGAGGTTTCATTGATAAAGTTCTAATCTAAAGCAATCATTCTTGTATAATGCATGTACAAATATCTAAGTATATTCAATTTGTAAATACACCAACAAAATAGTTGTCTGTACACAACAGTATCAAAAGTCAGCAAAATAATCCGACCTATTGCTCTGCTCCTGCTACCTACACAAAATCTATATTCCAAAAAAAGGTTACAGAATTGAGACGCCAATTGCTGCACCTCTATTACACAAGAAAGCACATTACACGCCCACACGCAGGGAACACACTAAAAAGCGGCAAATGATGATTATATGCCAAAAAGGAGCTTTCTACCCAGCTGGGTTCAAGGTCAGGCTTCTGCTTTTATGTCGGTACCTTTTCAAATAATGCTACCAGCAGGCGCCATCTTCGGTGAGTTGAAATTCCCTGTGTGGGCGCAGAATGTTGCTACTATATAAATGAAGTATCGGATCGATAAATGGAACAACTGGGTACACACAGAACTGGATATACAAAAGTACATACATATATATCCTTGTTTGGTTTGTACAAGTATATTTATTTGCGAAGAGAAAAGAGCTTTAATCAAAACTCGTGCAGTAAACGTTACTATATACTCAAGCAGAGGTTTATATTATGTGGAATGAGAGTTGGTGAACTAACTTTTGTGGCACGTGGGGAACAAAGCTCCCTCTATAATTTATTTACTATACTCTACTCTACGAAGTGTGTATTCAGTCGAATTCATTCATAAGAAATTCAAAGATTTCCCGGGGGCGATTGTTCTTTTACTTTGAAGGTTTAAGGATGAGAAATAAATGTTGCTAATAAACATGTACCTCATAATGTGTAGGTATATGTTGGAGTATAGAAGAAAATATTTGCAGGAGGTGGAGAGGAGTCATATTGCGAAATAAAAAACAAACTGAAGCTGTTACTTTTTTTAATCAAAAATTTCAAGAAAACAAAAACATCTTTTTTATTGGCAATCAAAACATCAACGAAAGTGGTTTAGAAAAAATTGATTTTTGTAACTCTTTCAACGAGAAGGGGCTTGTCATGAATTTTGTAGGAAAAGGATGTTAGGATCAGTTAATTTATTTTTCCTCTGTCTGATTTGTAAAAAAGAGAGGGGTCTAAGCACTATATGAGCGAATGTGAGACTGAATGGAAAGCTTACGCATAAGCTGATTGGTTTACGAATGGTTGTGAATTGTGATCATCCATGTCGGAAAGCTATTGTGTAAAATGCTGGTTGGTAGTAGATGTGAAAAATATTATGTAGAAAAAATTGAAACAGTAATTACTATGCATTGACTAATTAAATTATCCATGTACATAAAAGCACGTTACCCAGTATTACATAAATGTGTAATTAAATTGTTAAATTATTTATGTCTAGCTGACCAACCTGGCGTTGCTCGGCGAAAAATTGTCAGCCTAAAGCACGGGTTACACATGGCTGCTTTGCTTGGTAGCCGCTTCTACCAGCGGCTGGCACTAGCAGAAGCAGGCAGCGGCTGGCAGCACGGTCACACTATCGGTAGCTACTGTGAGGAAGCTTTTTATCAGAGGTAGGCTCAGCGGATATAAGGTCTTCTAAAGAAGCAGCAAAACTTTAGTTTAATGAAGTTAGTTTTATTTCCGATATTCAAAATTATAACTTTCTTATAATATTTTCGCAAGTAGCCAAGTTTATGAGCCGTGCTTAAGCTAAGGACTACCTGAAAGTTTTAAGTTTCAGGTTCCCGTTCCCCTAATGTGAGTGGGAATGAAATAGTTGAATAAATAAATAAATAGTGTGGCGCAACAGAGCGAGGAGCCCCAGGGCCTAGTGAGGCAATGGACGGTACCTAAAATTTTCTGCCGGTTCCGAACGGTTAGTTGAGAAAGTGCTTTTCATGGCAATGAATTTACTAACGGAGGAATAGCCAATTCCTCGCGAAAGGCGATACCCGTGGAAAAACATTTTTGCCTGTGTTGGGATACGAACCCCGAACCTCTGTGTTAAAAGCAGACATGCTGACCATCACGTCACGGGTGAAATAATTACTCAGGGATAATTTAACATCTTAAGGTTGAAAGGAAATTTGAAGTTGGTCCTAATTGGTAGTTCATATGTGAAAGCGTTACAAAGAACTCACTTTGACCTTGGTTCGCTTCATTTTCACGATGGTTTCGGATCGAATGGTCATTAAAAAACAAATTCATTTTGAATTCAAGTGAAATTTGACATTTTGCAATTTTAAGAACTAGGGTTCCAGTATTTGGTTCCTTTCGTTTTCTTATGCCACTTTCAGCTCTTCTAGACGCGTAGGAATTAACTGTCGCAGTGTCCTTTTTGAACAATTTTGAATTTGAAGCAAAATCATAACTAAAACAGAATAGTAGCCTTTTTCGGATCTTGTAAGGATTGTCTATAGTTCAAACATCATTATCCATTCTTTTTTTAGACATCTGCCATCTCCCAATCGGGCATCCGCTTAACATTTCAATGGACACGTTCAAGAACTATTGGATAGCCTGTTTTGGACACCCGTATCTTATGTCGATTTCCTTTCACCAATTTGCAGTCGACTGCAGTCGCTACTAAATTCGATTCTTTTTTGGGTGTTTAGGAAATTAAAAAAGTAGCGATTTTCTTTTTTATGAATGTATGTGTGTCCAACTGACTAATGAAGAAAAAGAAGTACCATGAAACAAAACAATTACATTCATATTGTTAAGCACACAATTTTTATATTTTTTTTCAACAAATGTTTTCTAAATTCACAACTAAATACAAAACAATTCTCTTTCCTTTAATTTTTTTCATATGCTGATGTTTTTACATTTTACATTTTATATGAAACCTACTCCACACATAAGTCTGCGGAGTAGGGGGGTTGCAGCCGGGCGACAAAGACCATTTGGCTGATACACCACAAGACTAACTACACAAATACTACATAGAACAAATAACACATGACAACAGCACGCAGTAGTTACAGACGGTCCCCCATCTTGTCAATAACAGCGCTCATTCCGATTTAATTACGGTGTTCTAATGGGAACCGACTCTTTTCGGTTGACAAGGCCGTTGTCTGCTGATGTTTTTGTTTGCCGTTTTCGATCTGTCAAAATTGTTGTGTGTGTGAAAATCTGTGTGCAAATCCGTCCCAAAAAAGAGATCGACTGCAGTCGATTTTTTTTCCTCCCAAATGAATTTCTTTGAAAAAAAATTGTCTGCAGTCGATTTTTTTTTTAAAGGAATTCGACATTAGATACCTTTTTAGATATCTTTTCGCAGATCGCTGCTGACAACAGCTGTGAAATATTAAAATTCGACTTTGAAAAACAGAAAAACGTTCAAAATATCGTTGCTGAACGATTATAATTTACTTTTTTCGATTTCCCATGCGTTTTAAAAGACTCTAAGGGTGAAATAATTGCACAAAAAAAACATCAAAATCAACATGGAAAGAAACAAAATGAATTTCTATCAGCTGATCACTTGAATTTAAATGTATACCAAAAATACTCGGATATCTATAGATAGCTTTTTAGTAGAAATGGGCTTGTGACTAGCGTTTAACAGGCAAACAACAACAAAAAGCTATCCGGATACGCCCCCTATCTTTTCATATAATTAAAAAAAAAGCTAATGCTTGGCTTTCATTACACATGAAAATGGTCTCGGCCAAAGTGAAGGTTTATCCAATATTTTATGATATTTCTATGGAATATAGTTCTAAGATCCTAATAGTTTCTGACCATAGATCAATTGACTGGTTTAGTGTCAAAACGCTTGAGCGCGTAAATAGGAAACGTCAATTTAAATGTAAATGGTGTTTTTCGTTAGACTTGTGGTATTTAATTAAGCAATATTTTTTGGAGTTGGTCAGCAGTCATTTGATTTAGGCTCAATACAGTTTATTATTGTGAAAGAATTGAAGCCGCGCAATCACTGGGAGCTGCATACTTTCGGTAAGTTGTCTCAAATAATAAGAATAATCATATCCATTGCATATTGTACAGTTGCTGATGGAGGAGTCAACATTGAGTATTGCCAGACTGCCACCTACATAATCCACAAAAACTTTTTCCTTGAATGACTGAAAGAGTCTGTTTCTTGAAAATCCACTTCACAAACATTTTCCACATAGGATCAGGTTTTGAGAAGCCAAAGCTATTGAAACTATGAGAGATTCACAAGAAACTCTATTCCGTGAAAGGATTTGTTGCCTTAAATCCTACTTTTAGCCAATTAGATGATATGAGAGAAGTTGCAACTGTAATCTCCATTTCCAACTGCAAATAACCTTACCTTATTTTTGATCTCTCAAGTAGTATATGTATGAAGTATGAACAATTGAAGTTAAAAATAACTTAGAAAAAAATCCAAGTAACACACAATTTCATAAAAATCATATCTTCTTGCGTGGGTTTCATTGACCATTCGTTCAAGTTCAACATAAAAGTATAAACAACCCTCATCATACTTTTATTTACAAGGCCTGACGCTACCACACTATCGCAACAGTTCGCCTTCAAAGCGACCTCCTGAAATGCTTTACCTTTTTATTTGACTCCCACGCAAAAACAAAGTGGTTTTACAAGAATTTTAGATACTTATGCTTATCGTACGTGGTATTGTTGCCATTGCTGTGCGTGATGGTTGAAAACAAAAGTGGGGATTTCAAATATTTGCCCTAAAGAATAATTAATTTAATTAAATAAATAACGTCCTTTTCTAATTTTTTAATACACAGATAATTTTGATAAAGCACACTTGAGGAAAAAAATTATTTAAATTTTGTTGCTTTTCATGTTGGTGTGTTGACACTGGTTTGTTTGGTTTTGCTGATGAAATTTGAAAATATATAGCGAGAGAGATATGCTCGATTAAGAATGATTCCTAAAAAAACTTGTCTAATTAGCATGATATGTAGGTACACATATGCACGATATCTTAAAGTTATAGATTTGTTTTTAGCATTATGCTTAATCGTCTATCCAGACCGAACATTAACTGTTATGTTCAAAAAAGGAGCTCATATGGAATAATGCTTTAAGTGTACTAGCAATTTTTTACACTAATTCCGCCTACCCAACTCGGTTTCGGTCGGAGTTTACTGTACCCCAGCTTTCTCTGTTTTGATGGCTCAAAATGAATTTGAAGCAGATAACGATTCGAAGTGGGCATTATGTTGCATTTACGAAGCCATAATTGCTTCTCAAATGTAATCACAGTCGGAACTTACTTCATTTTGGAAAGTTACACACTTTAAACTTCTTATTTCAGTGTGTACACTGTGGCGTATACGTGATAGAAATTTCAGTATCGCATGATTTTTATTGTTTTAATTTTTTGTGAATATTTACGTATGGAAAGAATGGCTGCGTCCTAAAGATGAATCATCCTATTGTGATGAGCTTTCATTGACACATCGGTGTTGAGCGCAGCCATATCAAAATTAATCGAAAACTTGAAGCAGTGCCGACCGCATTATAGGCACAAAATATGAACTTCATTTCCTCGCTTAGGATATGTTTGTAACTATGCCCATGCCCATTGCAGCTCGAGTTTTTGCTCATTTTACTCATTCCAGAAATGGACTCTTCATGGACTTAAATTCATGAAGATTTAATAGGAATTTTAAATATGTCCGTGCTTACAGAACTAAAATAAAATATGTTTCTTGCTCAGTTGATGTTTATTTGTAAATTGCTGTGTGAAAAGTCAACCAACAGTCAGAGTTGCATCCCAAATTCAAAAGCGGAACCCAGTGCTCATCGGCCGGTTTATATTTAAAGTACTTTTAACTAACTCTTAAACATTCTAGCGAACAATAAAAAGACTTCAATGCCAAAACAGCCATACCTCAATTAATAGTCCCGTATGGTTATGGCTGCACTTCAAAACTTTGTTTCTGCATTAATGAATTTCGTTCACTGAATGATTTCGCGAAAGTTTAAAATTTTATTTTTGTTCTAAAACTCTGAAACCATTGCTTCTTTATTACAGCCATTCTTTCTACATTCAGGTTTAAGAATCGATGAATCCTATTAAATATAAACCGTAGCCGTGTTTTCCATGAAAGCTATAACATGGACTCTAGGATTTCCCAAAGAGCCGTATCGATGTTAGCCAGCTTTTCTGCTACTGACTTGATATTCTTTATTTGCCGTCGAATAATAAAACTACAAATGAAACTTTTTTTTATAAAAATAAGTCTATATAAAATAAATAAATTTTTTTTTCTCTTTTATGCCCTTTGTTTTTTCTCATCTCAAAAATACCAAAATAAAATAAATTAATTAGTGTGTTTTGCAGTTTGCGATTTATCATCAAAGAATAGGTAATCGTCTGTGATTAATTTTAAAATACCAGCTTTTCTAGCTGACTTTCTACTGGAGTTGACAAGCCCATATTAAATCGAATTACAAAAAATTGTATTTATTGATAAATCATGTTTGTGATTGACAAACACACAAAAATGAGATTAAAATCGATCAAAACTAAGAACCTTCTAATTACTTTTTATCGGTGCGGCGATTCTTTTCACTTTAAAGCTATAAAGATTTGTAATGTACCACAATTGATGTTTTACGAAAAGTCAAAGAAATAAAAAATACGAAAAGACTTGCTTTACAAGCGGATACAAATAATTCCCTGTTTTAATGAAGTAACTTTGAGTGGAGACTAGATAAATGCTACAGAAATTTGTTAAAGAAATTTGTTAAATGAACAACGACATTAAAAAATTTAAATAGCAACAAAATAAACTTTAAAAAAGTCTTTTATTAAACCATTTATTTTTACTACTACTCTACGAACAAAACCTTCGACTTCCCTCCATTTTTGGTTGAGATAATATGTAGATGAAAGTCATAAATTGTACAAACACTTAAAATTGAAAAAGTCAGAAATTCATTCGATACTCGAATAATCATCAAAAACATAACCGGAAAGAGTTAAAAAATGTTTCCACTCATAACTTTTATGTCACTTTCCATTGGACGAAAAAAATTATCCAGGAGCGTCCAGGAGCATTCTTAAACCGTTCCATTAGTGCAAAAAGATCACCTCTCATGATTCTGAGGAGTGACAGCCGCTTCTCGATTTGAAGTGAGAATCGACTCAGAAGAACTAACAACATGTTACTCAAATGTCAAAAAGAAAAGTTTTTTCAAGGAATATTTTTTAATTTTTTAAGACCCATAGGTGTTTCACTCATACAAAAGAAATTACGTTAAACTGAATAGAAACAATTTTGGGTGTTCCTTTGGTAATAAGTTGAGCAAAAACAATTTTAGGTGTTTCATTGGTTTCCAAAATGAATGCTTCCTCGAGTGAAACCAATATAAAGCGCATCCATTTACGTAAGAATGTTTCAGATATCAAAGATAAATCTCCGCCCGTAGAACATATTACAAAGTTTCCACAAAATGTGTCTGAGCAGTTTGAAATATGCCAAAATAACAAAACTATTGGTTTTCTACTATAGGTAGCCAATTTATTTGCTTGCCTTCTTTTTAGCTTTATGGTCCTTCCAAACCAAAGCGTTTTTATAGTTGTGGCAGCGATACATTAAGCAGTCAAAATTTGCTTACAAAGCGAATAACTTTCTGATGCGACAAGCACAACACCGCGTTTTCATACATCGACGAAAGTCAATCCAGTCCAGAGCGTTTCTGCCGCTGCAGCGACTGCGAAATCGCTTTCATTCGGAAGACCTTTTAATTAGGAATTTTAGAAAAAGTTGTGTTTTTTAAAAGAAAAGACTTAAATGAAGAGTCTGCCGAAAGTACAGTGGTATGGTCCAGTATAACGAACGATATAATGTGCAGAGTCAATTCGTTATATCGAAAATTCGTTGTTTCGAAACGTTTTTGTCATACAAATCTTTAGGTAAATAGACTCAATTTATACTCAAATTTAAGAAAAAAATCGTTAATATGCATTTGTTTTTCGGGTGTTGAATGTTATTGTTGAATGCCTCTTCTCGCAAACTTTTTAGAACTAAGACTTTAGAGTTTTCAGTGCCATTTTGTCTGAAATTCGTTGTTTGTTCGTTATATAGAATACCTAACCATCATTTTACGATAACTCATTTGTTCCAGTTCCAGTATTATAGCAAGCTGCAAGCAAAACAATCCCTCTGAATGGTACATTTTCGTAAAATACAAACAAATGTACATACACACCTACTGGCAATCGATTTCTTAAAATAACCTCAATGCGAACAACATGCCTCTCAAGAGGGCTTGGTTAATGATAATTAACATCCTAAATTTTTCCTCACCGCCTAAGGCTTCCTCCTCGCAATACCCCAACAAAGTGGTTTGTTTATTCTATCGTATTTTATGAATGAACGTTTTCATTCACCATTATTATTGCGAACACTCACAAATACCAACACGTTTAGGCTTTTGAAACTGCGGCATCCATCCGCCCATGTCAATCACCCAAAAAATTATAATCCTTTAGTGGGTGCTATGTGCCACATACATACATAAACATTCGTGGTGCTCCTTTTTTTCTACTGTTATGTACTGAATGAAGCGCTGGTTAGGTTAAAGCTTTTAAAGGCTCGTGGCTCTTCCATCGATGATGACTAAACTTCAGAAATTTGTGGTTGAATTTGAAGAATAATTCTCTGAAGGTGGTTGTTTGTTATTATTTTTCTATGGGTGATGTTCATTCTTCAGAAAGACCTTTTTACTTGCGATTATAGGTACTATAAGGCAAGTCTTGCAATCGTGCAGAAAAAAAATTTTGAGATAACAATTGAACATGACATTACGATGATAGAGAATACGAAAAAAGTGGGTCCTGCAATTCTGTCTGTGTGTCTGTCTGTCTGTCTGTCTGTCTGTCTGTGTGTCTGTCTGTCTGTCTGTATATATACAGCCTGAACCAATGGACCGATTTTCTTCAAAATTTGCAGTTAAGGTCTGTGGAGCATCCTACAGAGGGATTTTTGGAATTGGGTCTCTAGGTCTTGAAATAACGGTACCTGCCATACAACCGATATGATAATACTTATTTTTCTCGAAAACGACTCCAACGATTTCGATAAAATTTTGTGTGAAGGATTAATTTAGGATTGTTTTTCTTATGATGTTTTTGGAAAAGGCTTAAAAACGGTACCTCCCATAGTACCGTTTTTTTAAAAACCGACTTTCTCGTTAATGGCTGACACGATCTTGACGAAATTTTGGATTTAAGAAGTCGTAAGCTGTTAAAGAAAGACTGCATATCAATATTTAAAAAAACTTAGTTTTGGAAATTATTAGAAATTTTTTAAAAAAATTTTGATTTTTGAAAGTAACTTCGAAACCATAACTTTTATTTTTTTCAAATTTTTGTCAAAATAACTCCTGTTAAGATCTAGAACTTTGCATACTCGACTTTTAAAAAACAGTTTAAAAAAAAAAGTGAAAAATAAAAAACCGTTTTTTGGAAAAACTGCTCCAACGATTTTGATTAAATTTTCATCATTCATGTGTATTAGCGATTGCAAAAGATTGGCGTTTTTAGATTTTTGCTTGAAGCTTTTGGAATATTTAATTCAATTTTTTCATTATTTTGCGTGATTTAATTCAATTTCCATAATTAATGTGTAGTTGGCAACCCTGTACCACAAAATATATTATGAAGAGCTAATACCAAAACCTTTAACTCCGCCTTTAGATTTTGATATCGTATTTAGAACACAATCGCAAGTTGGTGCGACCCAGTCGTGCCCATTTTTTACTTGCGATTATAGGTACTATAAGGCAAGTCTTGCAATCGTGCAGAAAAAAAAATTTGAGATAACAATTAAATATGACATTACGATGATAGAGAATACGAAAAAAGTGGGTCCTGCAATTCTGTCTGTCTGTCTGTCTGTCTGTCTGTCTGTGTGTCTGTCTGTCTGTATATGGATCTACAGCCTGAACTAATAGACCGATTTTCTTCAAAATTTGCAGTTAGGGTCTGTGGAGCAGTCTACAGAGGAGTTTTTGGAATTGAGTCTCTAGGTCTTGAAATAACGGTACCTGCCATACAACCGATATGATAATACTTTTTTTTCTCAAAAACGGCTCCAACGATTTCAATAAAATTTTGTGTAAGTTATTAATTTTGGATTGTCTTTTTTATGATGTAGAAAAATTTTTTGGAAAAAGGCTAAAAACGGTACCTCCCATAGTACCGTTTTTTTCAAAACCGACTTTCTCGTTAATGGCTTACACGATCTTGACGAAATTTTGGATTTAAGAAGTCGTAAACTGTTGAAGAAAGACTGCATATCAATATTTAAAAAAACTTAGTTTTGGAAATTTTTATAAATTTTTTTTAAAAATTTTTATTTTTGAAAAGAACTTCAAAACTATAACTTTGATTTTTTTCAAATTTTTTGTCAAAATAACTCTCATTAAGATCTAAAAATTTGTATACTCGACTTTTAAAAAACAGTTTTTAAAAAAAAGTAAAAAATAAAAAACAGCTTTTTGGAAAAACTGCTCCAACGATTTTGATTAAATTTTCATCATTCATATGTATTAGCGATTGCAAAAGAATGGCGTTTTTAGATTTTTGCTTGAAACCTTTGGAATATTTAATTTAATTTTTTCATTATTTTGCGTGATTTAATTCAATTTCTATAATTAAAGTGTAGTTGGCAACCCTGCACCACAAAATATATTATGAAGAGCTAATACCAAAACCTTTAACTCAGCCTTTAGATTTTGATATCGTATTTAGAACACAATCGCAAGTTCGTGCGACCCAGTCGTGCCCATTTTTTTATTTGGGATGAAAAACTCGGTGTACTTGTTTATAGTGGTAATGGAATGACGATGTATTTGAAAATTCTTTGGAATTATATTCTTTGTGTGGTAGGATCAGATTGGCTCGTGTTTGGACATTTTGCGTTTTGGATACAAAAATTGATTTTGGATAAACATATTTATATATTGAGATACTGTGAATTTGATACTAGGTGGGATTTAACAATTTCTGATTTTGCAGTGTATCTGTACACTTTACTTTTCCATTTATATGCAAGCTATTGAAAACAAATTTACCCAGACCACAATTTTCAGTTATTGTATATATAAATGGTGGAAGTAACATGGGGGAAACCATTTAAGTAAAACTAAACTAATTGTTTGACTATGACATAGTCTGTAAAAGTAAAAAGACTTTTTGTCGATAGCACTTACTTTTTTAGGGTTGGTAATTGGTATGTAAGTATTTTTCATTCACTGTGAAATATTACAACAGCAAATGAAACATTTTAGCTTAACCAAAAGAAACTGAAAGAAAGGACAATAACAAAGAATTTGTTCTTAACCTGGCGATGATTGAATTAAATCAATTCTAATCTTAAATCTAAAAATCTACTGCTTGTGTACACTACCATTTCGAATGATGGTGATTCGTTTACATTACCCGTGTTTTTTGGGAGATCAGCCGTATAGTGTGAGAAGTATCGTCAATAGCTTGCTTTTTTCTTTCTGGGTTTGTTTTTATTTGCCGTCAAATAATAAAGCCATAAGTGAAGCTTTACATCTACTACAAACCAAACAGAATGTGGTAACCGGGGCTGAAAGGTTAGCATATCTGCTGTTAATTAGAAGTTCGTGGTTCAACTTAGATTAAGCGTCTGCGTTTGATACTTTGTTTTGTGTGTTTTTGTGGATCGTAATGTCGGGTAAGTTTAGAGTCGATTTTAGCAACATTAGGGGGTTGCGATCGAATTTTTTTTCTGTGTACGCTCACACTGCAAAATGCAGGCCAGCTGTTTTGGCATTGAGTGAAACCCAGGTGGGTGTTGATTCTGATTCATCAGAGTTCAACCTGTCTGGATATAGCTTAGTGCCATTATTCTTTTCTTCTCATGGCCTCGCCGTTTATATTAGGAATGATATTGCTTACCAGCTTCTACCACAATACGGCCTCTGTTCTAATACGAACTTTAATTTCATGTGGTTAAAATTCACCGTCCGTAAGCATATCATTCATTATTGTTTTATGTACAGAAGCCCCAATTTAGATAGCAATTCAACCTCTAACGAGTTTGATGCGCTATCTGAGTCCATAATAAGAATTGTCTCCCTTTATCCTCACACTGAAATCGCAATTGCGGGCGATTTCAATGTACACAATTCTGGTTGGCTTCGACATTCTGGCCAGACAACACCCGAAGGAAAATATGTTGAGATCTTCGCTGAGTTTAACGAATTAACTCAACTTGTTGATGAGCCCACTCGGGTTCCAGATATTGAAGGCCATGCGGCCAACACTCTTGACTTATTTCTCACTTCTCATCCCGAAAAATACAGGGTTGTAGTATCATCTCCTTTAGGCAAATCGGACCATTGTGTCATATCGGTAGATTTTTCGCTTTCCGTCACGGTAAAAAAAGATAAAGTCCCCAAAAGAACTGTGTGGCAATATGAGAAAGCCAATTGGGACGGCCTGAATAATTTCTTTCGAAATTTTAATTGGTCTTTGTGCTTTCTCGACGGAAACGTTGACGCATCAGCTGATATGATATCTAACGTAATTCTTAACGGCATGAGAAATTTTGTTCCTCACAGAACAAAAAGTATCATCCCCAAAGAGAATTCGTGGTTTGATTCAAGCTGTAAAGAGGCGATTAGGGATAGAGAAAGCAATTTTCGAAAATTTAAAGGCAACCCTACTGTAGAAAATCGAAATTTGTTCAAACGGGCCAGAAATATCTGTAATGCTCAAATACAAAGGGCTAAGTTTTTACATGACCAAAAAGTAAGGCAAAAAATACTGTTGTGTCCAAAAGGAAGTAAAAACTTTTGGTCTTTTGTGAAGAACATTAAGAACTCGACCACGTCATCGGTCCCAACGCTCGTCTTCAATGACTCTCCGTATGTCAGCTCCATCGACAAAGCCAATTTGCTGGCAGCTCAATTTGCTGCCAACTCGACACTTCCTCATAGCATATTGGCTCCACCTGAGCTCGAGTCTGCAAATTCTTTGATGAAGCAGATATTTTTTCGAACTCGCTCGGTTGCGAGAGTCCTTAAAGATCTCAACATACATAAATCCGCTGGTCCAGATGGTATCCCCGCCGTTATTCTGAAGAGGTGTTCTTCTACGCTGGCAAAACCACTGCGTAAACTTTTCCATCTTTCCTATTCTGCTGGGATTTTTCCGAGCAGATGGAAAACTGCATTTGTCCAGCCGGTCCCTAAAAAAGGCGAATCGTCCTCCCCTTCCAATTACCGTCCAATTGCACTTACGTCCCTTCTTTCCAAGGTCATGGAAACGTTGATAAACCGTCAACTTATGAAATATCTTGAAGAACGAAAGCTTGTTAATGACCGTCAGTACGGCTTTCGTAGCAAACGGTCCACTGGTGATTTGATGGCTTATCTCACCGAAAAGTGGAACCAATCTTTATATTGTTTTGGAGAAAGTAAGATTATTGCGCTTGATATTTCTAAAGCATTTGATAGAGTTTGGCATCAGGCTCTTTTATCGAAAATGCGTGCTTTTGGTATCGATGAGTCTCTTCTTCGTTGGATTAGAAACTACCTTTCCGACCGTTCAATACAAGTTGTGTTGGATGGCTTCAAGTCTGATACCCACTTCATAAATGCTGGTGTGCCCCAAGGCTCCGTTTTGTCTCCGACTCTCTTCCTCATTTTCATTAATGATCTCTTGTCTGAAACTTCTAATCCACTTAACTGTTTTGCTGACGACTCGACCCTCAGCTTTTCATATTCGTTTCCAAATTCACGTCTCTGCTCTTCGGATGTGGAACTGGAACGGTTGCGTATGATAAGCTCATTGAATTCTGACCTTGACAGCATTGTTGCATGGGGTCTTATGAACCGAGTAGAATTCAATGCTTCGAAAACTCAATGCTGCCTCTTGTCGTTGAAGCTTAACATTCCCCCATTGCCATTATCCATGAATGGTACCTGCATCGAAGAAACCGAAAAGCTGTCAGTACTTGGTATGTGTGTAAACGATGATCTTCGTTGGAATGACCACATATTTGAAGTCGCCAAAAATGCTGCTAAATGCTTAGGCTTCAAGAGACGATGCAGGAAATTCTTCACCCCTTCTGATCTGGCTACAATTTACAAGGCCTTCATCCGCCCAAAACTGGAGTATAACTCCCATATCTGGTCAGGTGCTTCTCAAACATCTTTGCACCTCCTTGATAGGGTACAAAATAGAGCGTTAAAATTGATAGATGATAGTTCAATCGTAGAATCAATTGATTCTCTTGAACATCGTCGAAACGTTGCCTGTCTCACTCTCTTTTATCGCTTTTTTCACAAGCAGTGCTCTAGTGAAGTAGCCAGTTGCATTCCTCCCCTGAAACAATTTAGCCGCAACACCCGCCTCGCTAGGAATGTTCATCAGTTTTACCTTGAGCCCAACTTCGGACGTACAGTCAAGTATAGAGATTCGTATTTCAGTCGCACCACCCGAATGTGGAATGCTTTACCTGGCTCTGTATTTCCCCTTCATTACGATTCACAAAGATTCAAAAGCAACGTGCATCGGTGTCTCCTTTCAAATCCTCTCCTATTTTCCTAAATGCTCGCACTGTGTTTAACAACATTATAAGGGTATTCATAACCCCTTGATGTGTGCGTTGATTATAAAAAAAAAAAAAAAAAAAAAATTCCCAACAGAGGCAAACATTTATTTTTTTTTTTTTATGTCTGTCTGTTACGCGGGTTGTTCGTTGTTCGGAAACAAAAAATGTTAAGGTAAGCTGGAGGGAAACTAAAAAAAAAAACTTGCTGCCGAAGAGAAATTGGATGGAAATTTTAAATCTAAGGATTTATCTCTAACTGGCAAAGCCATCAGCCAAATTGTATTGTTGCAACTGAAGAAAAAGCTCAAACTTCCTCTTGAATGCTGTGTGGGAATTGGGACAGACGGATGTGCTGTTATGCTTTCAGGAGTTCGAGGTACAGTTATGAAAACTCACAGAGAAGCGAAAAATGCTGTTAGGACTCCATGCTACAGTCATAAGCTAAATAACTGCATTTCTCAAAGTTCAAAAGTACCTGCCATTCGAGACGCTGTTGCAATTATGAAAGAGGTAATCTTCTTCTTCAAATCGCATCCGAAACGAAAAACTGTCCTAATGAACACCTTGGGTTGTGCCCTCACATCACTTTGCGAAACAAGGTGGGTAGAGCGACATGAAGGTGTACTTAAATTTTCTGGCCTATGGCCTATTTTGGCCTCATCAAAATTGTGGAAGCGTTGGAAACGATATCGCAGTGACATGACCCAAGCACCACGGCTGGCAAGGCTTCCTTACTTATAACATCTTTATGCAATTCGCAGTTTATTGTATCAGTTTTGTGTTTGAGTGATGTGTTGTCTTTAACACAGTCCTTAAGAAAGTTACTACAATCTAAGTCTCTTGGCCTGAATAGCAGCGCAATGCTGAAGAACACGATTTGCGTTCTTCAAGGTCGCCGGGAGAACATAGATACCAGTTTCCACAACATCTGGCAGCATGCAAAGAATTTATGTGATCAGTTGAATGTTGAGTTGAGAATTCCTCTTATTCCACGTCATGGTGGACGCCAAATTCACAGAGCTAATTTTGACACTAATTCAGCTGGTATGCTACAGAATCTCGTTATATGCACCTCTACTTGACTTTGTCCTGACCGATTTGCATGAAAGATTTCGACCGGAATCCTTAGATGTATTTAAACTTACAATTTTCATTCCGGAAAATATAATTCGATATAATACTGATGAGTTGGATACCACCGTTAAGTCGCTAACAAATCGCTTTGGTTTACTCTTAGAGTAAAACACAGACACAGCCTGTTTTTTGCTCAAAGATGAGCTGGTGTTGTGGCGGGAAAAATGATTAACGGAAAAGAAGCAGAACAACCATCTTCCCGTTACTGCTCTTGAGTTGATGGATAAATGCAATAAGGATGTGTTTGGCATTATACACAGTTTTCTTTTAATCCTTGCAATGCTTCTGGTTACGAATTCTTCGGCAGAGCGGTCTTTTTCTTCATTGCGGCGCCTTAAAACCTATTTAAGGTCCACAGTGAGTGAAAATCGCCTTTGCGGTTTTCAAAAACCGGTTCAACAAAAAGTTAGATTATAGCATTTAATTAACTGTTTTAAACTAATTTAACTTATTTTTTTTAAAACAATTTTTCTAATTCTGTTAAATAAAAAATGTATTCTTATATTTGATTGAGTTTATATTTAATATATCTATATATATATAAAGTAGGATGTATGTATGTATGTATGTATGTCCGGGGTAAACTCCTAAACCACCCAACAGATTTTTATGAAATTTTCAGGGTAGACATTGTTTAGTTCAGAGATGGTTCCTGTCAAGGTTTGATCCCCATTTTCCCACAGGAACGGAGTTGGGAACGAAAAATTAGAAACTACTTCACAGATTTCAAAAAATCTTTCAGCACTAGGGGTGCTACATTATCTCCCTTCATCAGTAACTTAAACTATATTTCATCCCTATAATCCCACGGGAACAGAAACGGGAACGAGGACGGGAACCATAAAGTTACTTGACCGATTTCAAAATTTCTTTCAACTCTGGGATGTTACATTGTCGCTCAGTGACATAGAATTACATTTCATTCACATATTTCCATGGGAACGGAAAATTCCCACAGGAACGGGGTTGGGAACGGAAACTTAGAAACTGCTGGATAGATTTCAAAAATTCTTTCAGCATTAGGATACCACTTAGTCCCACAGTTAGACAAATTATATTTCTTCCCCAAATTCCCACGGAAGAGTAAAAACGAGAACTGGGACCTTAAAACTACAGACCCGAGCAAAGCCGGGCGGCTCAGCTAGTATATATAAAAAGTAGGATGTATTTATGTATGTATGTATGTATGTATGTATGTCCGGGATAAACTCCTAAACCACCCAACAGATTTTTATGAAATTTTCAGGGTAGACATAGTTTAGTTCAGAGATGGTTCCTGTCAAGGTTTGATCCCCATATTCCCACAGGAACGGGGTTGGGAACGGAAAATTAGTAACTACTCCACCGATTTCAAAAAATCTTTCAGCACTAGGGGTGCTACATTATCTCCCTTCATCAGTAACTTAAACTATATTTCATCCCTATAATCTCACAGGAACAGAAACGGGAACGAGGACGGGAACCATAAAGTTACTTGACCGATTTCAAAAATTCTTTCAGCTCTAAGATGTTACATTATCCCTCAGCCTCAGTAAGATAGACTTAAATTTCATTCACATATTTCCATGGGAACGGAAGATTCCCACAGGAACGGTGTTGGGAACGGAAACTTAGAAACTGCTGGATAGATTTAAAAAATTCTTTCTGCACTAGGATACCACTTAGTCCCACTGTAAGACAGATTATCAGCCCTATTCTGCTATTAGCCCTGTTCACATTGTACAATTAGTTGGACAGACTTCGTTTGATGGAAGTTGGATGGTCTGATGTAGTTTGCGTTCACACTTATCAAGCTTGTCGTCCAACTTTATGTCACATACCCTTCCACTCCGTAAAACTTCTAGATTTTCAAAAATTTTTGAAAACCATCCAACAAGTTGGTCAAGCGGTCGTATGAAGGGTTCACACTATCAAGCATTGGTTTGTCAAGCCTAAGTCTGTCCAACTAATTGTACAGTGTGAACAGGGCTATTCATCGGGGGGAATTTTTCTTGAATTTTCACTAATCACTATTCTGCTATTCATTCGAAGTGAATCTGTGTACACAATCTGTATACACAGATTCACTTCGAATGAATAGCAGAATAGTGATTTTAGTGAAAATTCAAGAAAAATTCCCCCCGATGAATAGCAGAATAGGGCTGTATATTTCTTCCCCAAATTCCCACGGAAGAGGAAAAACGAGAGCTGGAACCTTAAAACTACAGACCCGAGCAAAGCCGGGCGGCTCAGCTAGTATTTAATAACTGCAAATCATATAATCGAAAAGGAAGGAAAACTGCCCCCCCCCCCCCCCCCCCCCCCCTTATCAAAATCCTAGATCCGCGCCTGGCTAGGCCGCGGGTCTTCCTGCCCTTGCGCCACCCTATTTACTTATTTTTATTTTGCTTAGGAGAATTTGATTCTCCTGAGATTGATCTATTAAAGCGTTGACCTTGGATAGTTTCGTTATAGCAATATTGGAATCATTGCAAATTACAACGGTATTCTTGTCTTCACATTCGTATAACGTCATCACAGACTATGACATCAGAACTTTTAACACCTTTTTGCCTTATAGCGACATCACTTACTTCATGGGTATTTCAAGTCTTGGCAGCTTGACACATTGGCTGAACCAATAGAGCGCATATGTGTATTTATGTCCTTAACTGAACCCTATATCCTTGCTGACGTTCGTGGCAGCCATGTTAAAGATAAACTCAAGAAAATAAGAATTAAACTGATATAAAATGTAATTAAGCACTAGGCGAAGATAGACGATAGGTGCGTACTTGTGTTAGTGGGCCTACAGCACACACATATACGTTATTCTTGTATGTGGTTGTTAATTGTATTAAAAGAAAGAACCTGTGATATATTCTGTTCCCATTTTTCTTTCTTGTCTTTGATAAAGGAACATAATAGAGACAATTTATTACAGGTCTGGCTGAAATTGCCTTTGAACTGGATAGTGTCGCTCTATAAGCCAAACCAAACTGGAAAAAAGATGTGCTTTCGACCATTTTTTTCCAACCACCAGAGAGAAGTAATGTAGAATGTGTCCTTAAATCTAGTTCATGTAGAGTTAAGGTGTTGCAACCGTCAAGAAGAGGAAACTAATTGATTTCCTTGTACCACACTCTTTAACGTATTGATGGAAACACTACAAAAGGTTTAATCTTTCGTTGGTGAAACAAGATTAATGAATGAAAAGGAAAGTATTTACTTTTTCTTAAAAACTTTTCTTCATACTGCAACTGATAAGTAAATATCTTTTGTTTCGCATGGCCATCTAGAGCTAAGTACCTTGCTTATAAAACCTGACCAGGATTGAGAATAGTGCTTTTCTTCAATGATATTTCACTTTTGAAAACATCTGGACATGCCCAATTGAGCTATATCCAATATGAAATTCTTTCGAATTAGACTTCATTGTTGCAAATGAAATGCTAAACGACGATTATTTTAATGAAATGTCGAACTTTCATTTCTAATTCAAGACTCGCTTGTCGAATTCACAATTGGCCATTGGCTTATGCGATTTAAAGGCTTGATTAAGCATTCTACGATTTTCATTTGCTTAAATGTTCACAAAATAGATGCGTCAATATACCATGACTCATAGAAAAAAATTCTAAATAAGGTGTGCTGTTAATTCATTTCTCAGACTTATGAATGAACTGCATAGTTTCCAATTCAAATCATCAAAGCTCGAACTCTACTCCTCTATTGAATATCAAATAAGCCAACCAGCTTCATGCGTAAAAATATTATAATTTCACTTAATTAACGGAAGCAGCAACGCAGACCTTTGCCCTAAACGAAATCACTAATTGCTTCAAAAACAGCTACCACCCGAAGCATGTCGAATGACACTCACTAGAAACTGCCATTCACTCAAAACAATACTAATGCCAAAGTTTAAGACTGAAAACACACTGGCTGCCTCCATGAGTGCACTATTTTCCGTTCGTTTTAATTAAAGACAAATCAATTATTCACGGCATTCTTAAACGGGTTCTCTTCCGTCCGACATTATTGACAATCGACCTTTGGCTTCACACAAATTTTCTTAATTTATGAATGAACAGTGAATATTAAGGCCCATTCGGTCCGCTCCTTCTTGTGAATGAAATAGAAAAACGTTGTAGTATTTCTCCCCTTTCTTAAAATTCAAATGTAACAATCACATTCACAATGCTGGAGTATCGATTGAAGTCATTAGGATGGACGGACGTTGAGCCACTCAAAAAAATCTTCCAATCACAATTTCAAATAAAATGATTCTTTATTGGATCTAATGATATTGTTTTTCACTTTTGATGATGTGCTCTTAATATGGAGGCTGGCCCTGGTGCCTGATGGTTGCGATCATGCGAGAGGCTAACTAAGGTTAACGTGAGCTTCATTGACCGAATGGGTCAATCGGCGGGCAATCGAGACTGACTATGGCTATAAACTGCTACACTGTCAAATTGATACAAAACGACCAACTACTTGAACATTTAGTTAATTGGATACAATTAAAAGATGGGACATGGCGGGACATTGACGAAGCCACATTTGAGCGAAGTGAGTGAATTTTAATTGCACAGAGTGACTGGTTGTAAGAATGCATACCAAGATATTGATCCGAGAGATAGTTGGGGTGCTGATGCTGCACCATCATGCTCATTGCAATGAAATGGACTTTCATGGAAGGCAATTAATAAATTGGTGGATGAGTATGCGGGGCTTTGTCTCAGGAAGGGTGCTCCACTTGTAGTGATGGAATTTAATTAATCGCAATGAGTATCTGTGTTTGTTTTGAAATGAAAGAGGGTGATGTCACTTGGTTGAGCAAATTGTCGTGCAAGAATTATCATGTTTCACAAGACTGCTCGCGCACCCTTGCTTTTAGCTATCGAGCCTTGAAAGAGTTTTGTGTTTGGTTGATACCAAATGTTGCTTGCATATGACAAAATACCCGATGTAGACTCTATACATCAACTTTGGTAAACATCATTATGTTAATTGGTGCAAACACAAATCAGTTTAAGTCATCGTTACTAATTCCTCTGCATTCAAAAATTTGGTATAATGTCGATTTGCCCATGGGAATTTTATGGGCACAGCCGTAGAAAAAACTTGTTTTAGGTGAATGGATGAGTACTGCTGTTTCGATCTCCCTTTCATCGTCAAATAGTCAGACCGGACCACTCAGTTTACCGGTTTAGAAAAGTTTCAACGTGAGAAGGATGCGAACAGGTTATTCCAAGACAACGCTCTGCTACGTCGGTCGTTTGGGGGCGTATTGGTGTCCTCGATGAATCACGCATGAAGCTCGATTACGTGTTGGGTTTTGAAAATTGAAGATTTCTTGTAACGTCGTCTCCAGACACAGGTTTTCAAATTAGGATTGGCTAAATCAATCCATCATGCTCGTGTCTTGATCCTTCAGAGACATATCCGTGTTCACAAGCAAGTTGTCAACATTCCATCATTCGTTGTGCGTTTGGACTGTGGACTCACAAAAACACATCGACTTTTCACTTAAGTAGCTCTTCGGTGGTGGCCATCCAGGCCGCGTGAAGAGGAAGAACGTGAAGAAGAACCAGGGAGTAGAGGACTACCAGCTGAAGGAGTAGAGGACTAAGCAATTCGCTGGCGGATAGGTGATTTCTATCATACCTAATTTTGTATCCATAGAAGGATAGAATAAAAACATTTTGGTTATAAAAGCCAAAAAAAAAAAAAAAAATACAACTAAACGATTTATCAAATGCAATAACATTTGCATTTGGTTCACGTTTTGTAAATGAGGTATGGTGGAAAGTTAAAAAATAACACTGTAGCATAGAACAGTAAAATAGGCTGGTCACTTTGATTGAAGCGGCAGTAGCAAAGAGCTGATAATACAGAGAGTCCGTACCCCCTTTGCTTGAAACACCCTCAAATGCTTTCGGTCGTGGAATCAAAGATAGCGTCTTATTTGAATTAATGATATTTCGCAAGTTGAATGTAGTTTTTTTACATTCTACACTGCGACAAGCACAAAAATACCGGAAAAACGTTTTCTTTTCTAATTGAAATCAAACCAATAACCAACCGACAAAAAAATGGAGACGTTGGCTTAGCATGTAGACGAAATGGCTTTACTTTGGCGCAGCACGGTTTGTAGCAATGAAGAATGTGGAAACCGACATTGAAGTCGGCCACAATAATCATTTTAAGAAATTTTAATATATATTATATTATTATAATTATATATTTAAGAAATTGGAAATAATAAAACTCGATTGCAGCCGGATGTAGCCGTTAATTTAAATATGACTGTTTATTTGTTTTCTAAACAGAAAAAACTTAATTGTGTTTCCACAGAGTAGATATTACAAGGAGTTAACTCTCACCCGCTTTGCCTAATTTTTTTCTGAAAATGAAATGATTATTTGATGTAACGGCTATATCTAGCCGGAATTGTGTTTCATTTTTCCACCTTGTTTATTAAGTTTTCGCTTTAATGGCAAATAATGCTTATTGCGGCAATTTTGAATGAACCTTCTACCGTTCTCGATTCTTACAAACCCAAAAACAATGAAAATACGTTCACTTTTTAAATTGCTTTCAAACCAACCAAAAAACACAAAAAAATAGCCATGAAGGTTCCCAGTCATGGGTTCCGGTCCAATTTAGCTGGTGGACAAGGTGGCACTACCTTACCGCAGCTGACTCTCTGGTTCTACTCTATGTTCCAAATGCTGTAGACCAATCAAGGTAAGACAAAGCCTGTCTTTCCTTAAGTTTGAGTCAACAGATCAAGTGGTACCCGTAACCCGTGGCGTGATGGTAAGCCTTAGAGGAATAAAGAACAAGAGGGCAAGCCTCACACATACAACTGCATCCGTCCACAAACTGACTTAACCAACACCACAATGAAATGGTTGTAAGAAATGTGATAGGCCCTGGTGCACCTCGCTCTGTTGCGCCACCCTCTTTATTTATTTTAATCCAAGAACCCAATCCTATTTTTGAACGCTATTGCACAAATAGTATTTCACAATAATTCCTATTTTTAGGGTTCCATTTCAATGAAAGAAAAACTACAAAGAAATATCCAATTAAAGTTGCTGATGATCCATTCAACATAATTAGAATTGATTCAGCTTAATTTATATTTTCGTGCGAAATTCCAATCATGTGTAAGGTTGTTTACATCAGAACTTTGTGTGAATACCATTCAGGAAAAGTATGAAGACGGCGCGGCATTTTTTTCATCCGGTGTCCACCTACATACATTGTTTGAACATCAAAAAGATTAAAGGTTAATTAATCAAGTGGGAGATGGTTTCCAGGTGGCAACACATGCCACAGACGAGCAAAGACGCACAACAACTTGAATCACGTCGCAGTGAAATTACATCACAGTGACGTTTAAATTGGCTTATGGTCGAATGCCAAAGGAATTTCTCATATAAAGGAGATGACAGTCGATCGTTTACTTTTTTTTTTTACAGTTGAAGTATTTGAAGCACTTTAATAACCTCTTAATCTTTGATAGTTAATTGCTTTTGTCTTTTTGACTAGTTCTGTTAAGTTTGATCGATTAATCAAAGTCTTTCGGATTCGTCACGTGTCGGCGGCGCGGCGTCGCCGTCACCACGAGACGCCGCGCCGCACCGTCTGTCATCATTTAAAACAATTTGTTTAAAATAAAGATAACCAATGAGTAAACAGTGCGAAATACATACACGTACATATGTATGCAGTGTAGGTAAAAGTTTTGAAAGATTTAAATTTTTCACTGAAGAGAACTCATCTCATCGACTGAAAGGGAGATGAACGCACATCTTCAATGAATTTAGCGGAAGTGTGAACCATAAATTAGATTGGAAAGAATTTTTTCCCTGGAAACGATAACTGCGTGCCAATGCCAATGGAAAGAACTTATAGGTATTTGAAGAAGAAAAGTAATACAATTTGATATGAATTTTCATACTGAAGTAAAACTAGTTTTATGTGACAATTGGCTTCGTGCGCAAACTATGTAAATAAGAATTGACATTCCATTTATTGTTTTATAATTGTGGTACAGCAGTATCTTTGTGAGGTATTCTGAAATCTGAACATCAGTTAATCAAAAAAATACTTGAGAAGTTCTCTATCCTTATTACATAGAACATATAACAATATGGGAACATAAACCCATAAACCATTCTTACCGATTCCTTTGAGATTCCCGCAAATGCACCTATGACTTTTGAAAGAATATGTCTGTGCTGTTTGGGTTTAAGCTTTGCATAGTCAGAAATTTGCAAAACAGTGTGTTGCCTTGTCGAAACCGTTTTTCGATATCAAAAGCTTCTGCTTGCGTTCTTAACAGGGACAAAGTGAGTTCTTCAAAGTCGTCCTGCAGAGTTGAATGGATTTTGCTTGGATTCCAAAATCATATACAGCTCTGTGCAGCTCTTCTGTTGGAAATAATGCCATACGCGGTTTTGAAATCGATAAAAGGATGGTATGTATATGTACCGGTTCAAGATGATTATCCAAGATCATCGGCCGTAATATCGAAATTTGATCGGTTTTGTTTAAAAACCGTATTGATAAGATCATATCATCGGACATTCCATCTATTCATCGGGCATGGTTTCTTCAGACGATTCTATGTCTAATGTATTGATGAGCTATCGTCACCTGCTTCTTCTGCTTCTTGCTTGCTTCTTTTAGTTCTATCAAACTAAACGTTCTCCCAAACCAAAGCGACTTTCCGATTAAGTCAGCGGCACAAACGGCTTTTTGTTTTTCAGTGTAGGCACTCTCATACAACGCAATGCAAATCCGTTGGATATGGGTGAGCTTACATACGGGGTGGGCTTAAGGGAGGGGTAAACCCTGTGAGGCTGAGAAAGGTTTTTTTTTACAATAATCTGATAAAGTACGAGGGCGGTTTGATAAGTCAGTGACTTTTTGAATTTCTCGCGCAGTTACTCCAAACGTAACAGTGCTGCCGTCAATTGATAGCCATTCAGAGCAGACAACCTCGTGAATTTTTACAAAATGGAAAAAAGGGAATTTCGTGTGCTCAATAAACATTACTTTTTATGTAAAAAGTCCATCACTGAAACTAAGGAAAGGCTTGATAAATACTACAGGGACTCGGCACCATCAGTTTCAAGGGTAAAGAAGTGTTTTACAGAATTCCATTGTAGTCGTGCCAGCACTAGTGACGCCGAACGTTCAGGTCGCCCAAAAGAAGTGATCACGCCGGAAATCGTCGATAAAATCCATGAAATGATATTGGATGATCGGAGAATGAAAGTGCGTGAGTTGGCTCATGCTATAGGTATCTCAACTGAACGGGTACATCATATTTTAAACGAATATTTGGACATGAGAAAACTCTCCTCGAGATGGGTGCCGCGATTGCTCACACTCGACCATAAGAGCAATGCAAAAAAATGGGCACGACTGGGTCGCACGAACTTGCGATTGTGTGCTAAGTACAATACCAAAATATTATGGCTGAATAAAAGGCTTTAGAATTAGCTCTAAATACATTTTGGTGATTTTAGGGTTGCCACCTACACACTAATTATGAAAATTGAATTAAATCATACAAAATATTTAAAAAAATTTAATTAAATATTCCAATGGTTTCAAACGAAAATCTAAAAACGCCATTCTTTTGCAGTTGCTAATACATATAAACAGTGAAAGTTTAACCAAAATCGTTAGAGCGGTTTTTAAAAAAACTGGTTTTTTTTTTTTATTTTTTTTTTTAAATGAGGTTTCAAAAATTTTTGTACACAAATTTTAAGATCTTGCTAAAAGAAGTATTGACAAAACATTTGAAATAAATCAAAGATATAGTTTAGAAAATATTCGAAAAGACAAATTTTTTTTTAAAAAATTATTGAAAATTCGAAAAAACTAGATTTTTTCAAATGTTGATATGCAGTCTTTCTTAAACCACATTTCACTTCTTAAATATAAAATTTGGTCACAATCGTGTGAACCATTAGCGAGAAAGTCGGTTTTGAAAAAAACGGTACTATGGGGGGTACCGTTCATAGACTTTTTCTTAAAAAAATTTTTATATCATAAGAAAAGCTATTCAAAAATAATACTTCACGTAAGATTTTATCAAAATCGTTAGAGCCGTTTCCGAGAAAAATAGGTATTATCATAAAGGTTGTATGGCAGGTACCGTTATTTCAAGACCTAGAGATCCAATTCCAAAAACCCCTCTGTAGGCTATCCCAGTGACTATAACTGCAAATTTTGAAGAAAATCGGTCAAGCGGTTCAGGCTGTAGATCCATATACACACAGACAGACAGACAGACAGACAGAATTGCAGGACCCACTTTTTTCGTATTCTCTACCATCGTAATGTCAGATTTTATTGTTATCTCAAAATTTTTTTTCTTCACGATTGCAAGACTTGCCTTATAGTACCTATAATCGCAAGTAAAAATGCCCAAAATCCACGAATTGAGATACGAACTGCTACCCCATCCAGCATATTCTCCAGATTTAGCCCCCTGAGACTATTATCTGTATCTAAACCTAAGGAAATGGCTGGGTGGTAAGAGATTTGAGTCGAATGAAGAAGTCATTACCGAAACAAACGCGTGTTTTGCGAGCCTTGAGAAAACCTATTATTTGGAGGGAATAAAAAAATTGGAAAAACGCTGGAATAAAATCTTTATTTGCCGCAAAAAGTTTGTTTTATTCAAAATTTCACGGACTTATCAAACCGCCCTCCTAATTTAATTTATGGATTTGCTACATTATTAAGTATAGTCTCATCTTCTATAATTTTTTCATACAAAAAAATTGAAAAACAAGCCGAAGATAGTGCATTTTCCGAGACGCCTCCTCTTTTTGATCTTTTGCGGTGTGCAAGATAACTTTTGACAGGATCATCTAAAATCAAAATTCTAAAAAGATTTCGTTAACAGACAATTTTTCGTGGTTTTTTTTTGCAATTTTGAAATTTTGGTGCCAATTTGAAGTGAAAAGTCGTTTTTTTGCCTAAAAATGCCGCCATCTTGTAGCTGTCAATTCCGGAAAAATGAAAATTTTTTAAAATCCTCGTGTTATTACCTCCCCTTCCCTGAACACAAAAGAAGACTTCGAGCTACCTTGAACCAATCATAAAAGGTTGGTTTAAGGTCGTCGGACCGGCCCCCTCTATTCGCTCGCCGCGCTTACCTATACTCTAAAATCACTGTAACTTTTCGATTTCAACTCGGAATGACTTGAAATTTTGAAGCAACATGCTTGAAATGTAGTATAATAAGAAATGCAGTATAATTTGAAAATGCCCTGGGTTTACCCCTCCCTTAATGCTTTCTTCGCCATTAAGCAATCTATAGAAGTGGTCTTTCCAGATCTTCAGTAGCGACTCCAATTCTATCTACATCTGTTATTTATTGCAAGAAACACTAAACAGCAAATTGATATCAGTAATTCGAAAAATTTACTTTTCCGCCTAGGGCCCACAGTGTGCCGCAAGGATCCAACTTCCCAGACTACATCTTGCAATCGGCAAGTCCTTGTAGAATATGATTTGAAGTGATCTATTTGCTTGCTTGGAACTGCTTTAAAAGCATAACTGCATCCGCCAAGTTTAATTGCTCAAACGTTTGCTTGCAAGCAAATCATTGAAGCAAACACTTACCTACTCACAAAGAGTCTTCATATATAAACCAACGCAAAGCATACTTCTTTCTAACAATAGTGCAGACCCTAAACAGTCTCCTTGGATTGTATAAGCACTCGAATTTATTTGCTACAAATCTGATCTTCAAACCACTGCACAAATTTATTGATTTTATATTTATTCAGTCACATTTGTGAAGTGAATTCAGCAAATAAGAAAAATCATACATGTACAATCGTATATGTGAGAATGTTTATATTTCTGATTAACACCATAAGCCTCTGTATCTCGGAACTAATTGATATTGTGTATGAGCTATAATAAAAAAGAGTGACTTCCGATAACTGGCGCTATATTAAATATAAAAACCAAACCCTCTTTCCGGTGAGTCTACTGGAAGCGGAAACATAACTTCCCTATATGTCATCACGTTTCCAATGAAAAGAATAACAATCAAATTGCAGTATAGACTTATTAACACGATAACGCAACCGAATTCAATGAATAATGCCAGCAGATAATATGACTTGCTTTTTTATTACCTATACGCTTTCTTTGATTAATAAAAAAAATATATATATATGTATATATGTATATAAACGCTTCCAGCTTTCCTTCATTGCTTTTTTATTGTTCTATGAGCCATAAATGCAGGAAATTGATATATTAGTGTGGAAGTGGTTTATATAGAAAAATATGCTAATTAAGTTGCATGCCATCGCAAGCGACAAACATTACTAGATATTATAATATCATAAACGTCCCGCCATACCTCGATATGAAAACTAGCAACCAACCATAGGGCTCTATTCGAATGAGATAGAGAATCTAACCAGTTTCCCCACCGCACGGTCATTCACTATCACCGCATAACATGGGGAATGGAATTTATTAATTGTCGGGCCACCTTCTTTGTAATTCGATACTGGGTTGTAAATTGTTGGATATAAAAAAAATAAAAAATTAATTATTTAACGTTGGAAGCCCGAGGCCATGCAAGAAGCAAAAACGGATAGGCAAAAATATCTTCAATAAAGGGTTAACCGAAAATGGTTGTTTTACTTGACGAAAGGTGCGTAGTGCTGCGTAGTGTAGTGCCCCATTGATCAGCTGCTTGCTTTATTGTTTGAAGTTGGCTGGGCTATTGACGAGACCATCTGCATGGAGAATTTTTGAGTTTTAGTGCAAATTCAGATCAAAGATCAGATGTTGCAGAAAACTATTTCGTGCTCATCGAATGCCGTAACTCTTTTACTTTTAAATGAAAGGAAAAGAGGAACTTTTCTTTAGAAATAAAAAAAATCAGGTTAGAATGCGGAGTGCTCTAACGAACCTATCATATTCGTAACTGAATTCGAATGCGTACTGATTTTTGGTTACGAATAGCGTCGGACCAATCGATTGAACATATGGATTGTTTTTAATACAAAGTTCAATTTTCTACAAAAACATGTCCTATAATTTTTCAAGAGCACACACATATTTATACCTTGGTTATAAGCGTGGAAAAGCATCGCAAAGTCGTCGCTTTTCTTTTATATATTGAGGAGAATTGTGATTTTTTGGTTAAACCATTGTATATATAATGGTTAAACCTCATATCTGAAAAGAGGAAGTCGACGAAACTTGGCATCCATTTCCAACCCTTTCCTTCTTTTGACAAATCATCCGTAGGTCCTCAGAGTTGGTAAAACAGGGAGTCAACTTCCTCTGCCCGTAATACCTTCAAATTTGTCGTGTTGTAAAATCAAACATAACTTTCACTTGAATTAGCGGCTTTATGCGGCTGCAATTGAGTTTCATAATTTTTTCAGATTCATTTCAGACCGACAAAGAATGACGATGAAGATTACCGGTCTAAATTAGCTTGTGATCAAAATAAACTACCTTACCGCAATTGAATCTCTGCTTCTACTCTGAGTATTTTTTTGATGGTTCCATTAATGAAGAAAGTATAAAACGTCTCTTTGAAGATCGTTCAATTTTATACGAAATTAAGTGTCGAAATTTGCTTACCAATCCATTCATAACAATGATGCTGGCGTAAAAACTAGAAACTTTGACGAAAGGATCTTTCTGTCAAAATTAAGAACTCAGGAAGCACTTTCTAGAGCAAACAATTTTTCTGTTTTCCAATTAAAACAAGATAAGATTCCTTTGCACCATAAGTTTTTTTCTCTCATTCGATTTATTTTGCACAAATATTTTCAACTGCAAGAATTCAACAGCCACTAAAATGTAGTTTTGTATTATGTTCCTAATGTGGGTTCCGTTTCAATTAAAAATTGATCCATTTCTGAGCCCACTCATCTGCATTTAAGAGCAGAAGCTCCACGCCATTATGAAAAATAATCAAAACAAATATTTGCACCTACACTTCATATTTTCATCACAAATTGATATAATAAATCGCACGTACAACACCTACACTTCCCAACAATTTGCACAGTACATAATACCAAAGCCAACAAATTTGATTTAAGGAAAATCAGTAAACACGCATGCTACCTTCACAAATATGAACATTACATACTTCGTAATGTTACTACTTAAATATGAATACAAAAACAAACCAAGTAGGTATTTCCTTTCCTGGACAAACTGCACGTGGGTGTCGCCATTCACATTTTTGTTCGTCTCAATCCGGCTTAAAACCTACCACATTCGTAGGAAACAAAAAAAAAAACTCCAAAAGTATACCCACCTCGTCTCTGCCATACATATAGCTCCATAGCAAAACAGGCCCCAATAAAACCCCTCGATCCATGAAGTCTCCAGAGTACTCAAAATAAACAACCTAGCTTTTTCAATACATATTTAGATCAAATCAACGACGATGAACGCCATCTGTCGTGCCCAGAATTGGCACAAAAGTGTGTGGGCTGTGACAGTGTTTCGAATGCGGATGGAGTAGGTTAGGTACATAGTATACCCACCGACAGAGTCAACCACAATCCAAACAAACGTGGCTAACAGTTTACTTGAGGATACACTAAAACCAATTTGCCCATTTGGTCATAGCGGTTATGTTTAGTAGGTATACCTACATATGAACATTATGTGTATGTCTCAAAGTTACTACGATAAATTGGGATTTCTTTGAGGTAAGCAGTTAAGAAGAGAGGACTGGGGATTGAGTGGGGTTCGAGTTAAAATTTCATTCATAAATTTTTTCCATGCGCACTGGCGCACGGGTTTTGTGTGGGCGATACTTGAATTTAGATGTGCGTGAGTTTGGATCAGTGAAGACAATAGTCGACACTCGATAGCAGGGATTTGGTGTGGGGAGTTGTATGTATTTGAATTAACCGTAAACAAAATAATCTATGCCTACCCCTACAGCTATAGCTTTGATGTCGCAAGTTATCACAAACCTTGGTGACTTGAAGGAACTACTGCTTGATTAGATTTTTATTTTGATTTGTGGAGCTTTAGAACAAGAAACATTTGTGGAGACTATAGTATATAAGTCTTTTGATAAAACTATCGACATAGAACTTGGTTTGCCATTTATATCATGCCATATATACAACACCAAAACCAGTGGTGTTTTCAGATACAAAAGTAAAAGTTTGGCTTGTCCTCACGATGGAAACAGACACAAGTAAGAACTCAAAGAGAAGCACTCAGTAACATCGAGTGTTGTATGAATGTAGGAGCTGGTGAATTTCCAATTTAACCTTGAGGGAGGCAAAATTAGTAAGTTAATTCTTGATTGTGAACCATTTAAGGGATACAGTTAGACGAGTGGGCGTACAAAGGTCGAAAGATAAGAGAGCATGTGAATTTTTGTAGGATGTAAGAGTCTCTTTTGGTGTTTCAATATTTTAATTTCACAAATATTCACATAAAAAAATACCAAAAAATATTTTCATCCAGAGCAGTCGAGAACCTAAATATTGGTTCCTTCGAAATAAATTAACTTAAGCTTCAGAAGGACGTAGTCAGAAATGTAGGATCAATAACCCGTTATCTAGATGCTGTATTCATATACTCATAGGTACCCATAGCTCGTAAATTATTTGTTAGCAAGAAATGAGAACTAAGAAAAATCAGAGGAAGCCTTCGCGATCAAATGGTAGAGCTGTGTCAATCGCGATTGATTCGATCTTTTTGACCGTTCACTGCGAATGATTGATGTTTGCAATCAGATAGAACCAATCAATCTCAATCTCAATCAATTCTAAATGAAGAATGAATGGTACTGAACGGAATACGAAACCAATCATTCACATTTCACAGACTACTGCACTGCAGATAGAATCAAACCAATCAATCTCAATACTCAATCTCAATCAAGACCGATACTGAATGGTATACGGAACCAATCAATCACAGTACTGTACTATCTACTTTGACCGAGACGATCGAACGAAACTAAAACCAATCACTTCTGATGGTGAATGAAATGAAATCAGACGAGTAAAGTCAATCATTTGATTGTGTATGAATATATTGAAACGGCTTTTGAACGAGACGAACGACCGAAACTAGAACCAATCATTTTTGATTGAGTCTGAAATGATTTTAGAACGGCAGAGCGTAGAGCGACCGAAAGAAAGACCAATCATTTCTGATTGTATTGACAAATGGTACTCGTAAGTGACGTGTCAATTGAGAACAGGGAGGGATACTATTATAATTATGAGCTTATACTCATCTGCAGTTTATCTTCTAAGAAAAAAGTGAGAATACTTCTCGTAATCTCAAAGGGATCACAGCTCTCCCATTTGACTGCTTCGCGCTAGTGATCCGATCGTGGGGTACCTACACCGAAAAAAGGAAAAATACGATATACAGGGTGTTTTGCATACGGTGCGACAAAAGCTCAGGACGGATAGGTTATCAAGACAAGAAAAAAATCGTATGGGAAAGGGGTGTCTACTTCCCTCCATTTTGGGGAGAGGAACAGTTTTATAAAAAAATTAACTTGATTTAAAAAATCAACTAAGCCAAATACATCCACATACTAAGCCATTTACTACCACATACTATAGTACTTTTGAAAACTAATAGGTACCTTGTTCTTTAATTAAAATTTTGGTTGATTTAGTGAATAGTTTTTAAGTAATCATGTGTCACAAACTCAAAGTTTTGAGAGAAAAAAAACTTTAACTTAACAAGAAAATTGAACATTGAATCAAAAAACTTGGCTCGATAGCAGATCAAATTTTAAACAACAGCGGTAAAGTATCAACATACTTTTCTTTAATTTTGTTTCTGAACTTTTTAAATACAAAACAGATAAAAATTATATTAACATCTTGACTCTACTTTCATATAACGATGGACAACAATATAGCATATAACCACAGAGTAGATCATACAGAAAGTCAACTACAGAGATATAGTGGCATCTTGTCCACAAGCTCAATGCTACCAGAAACTCTTCACCGGAGACCTTTGGTTTCGATTTTATTACCAGTTTATTTGAAATCCGATCTGAGAAAGTGAACGCTCTTCGATACAGAAAACTTCATTTAAGCTGTCATTATTTGCCATCGAAATGAAAAGTATACATTAAAAAAGAGAAACTAATGAAACTCAATTGTGGCGGAATATTCAAAAGTCGCAAATTGTGAATTGATTGAATTCAGAAAAGAATTGAGGGTGTTCCATTCAAAAGGAGGTACGATTTTGCACTATTAATTACCTACCTATACGGTGATCATGGCAGTTTTGAATGAAGTTTTCAACACTCTCAACTGTTACAAGCCCAAAAATAGCAAAAAAGCACTTTTTAAATTTGATTTCAAACCATGCGACAAAATCACAGGTAGTGTCATTTTGTCCACAAGCTAAATCAGACCGGAAACCCTTGCCACCATTTTTTTTTCGTCGGGTGGTTGAAAATTAATTTAAAAAAGTTCTTTTTCGCTACTTTTGCGTTTGTAACGGTTCATAATACACATTATTTGCCGTCAAAGAAGATATAATATTAAAAAAAAAGAAAATAATGAAACTCAATTGCAGCCGGATTTAGCCACGTTATCTTTGAATACACCATAAAAATAATTTGAGGATGTTTCAGGCAAAAGAATAGCGAGTTTACTCTTTGTATTATCTACTCTGTGATTCAGTCTTCATATAAAATTTACCATTGTATTAATAATGAACTTTTCCATTCGTAAATACATTATATGGTTTCTCTATAACGATTTTCTTCGTTGCCAATGGAAAAGTAATCACGAATAATTTTTTTTGTCAATCTGCTGACGTTTTTTTCTCATTGGTGAAAGTATTGTCGATTTTGCTGCCAAAATTTCTTCTTTACTTGATACACTTTCACCAGAAGACTAGGTTTATGTTTCCAGCAATTCTTTTTGGCACTGCGTCCATATTCAAATTCAGAATTGTTTCTTTAAAATTTGATATAATTTTCACAATCGGAATAAATTCAACAAATCACAAACCACGTTCATTAAAATGACAGATGAAAATTGCGCTGTTGTTGATCGATCCCTCAATAAATTGAGATTTGTAAAACTGATCCAAAACACACTTGGTCTGGCAGTGCTTTAGTCTAAGGGAATATTTAAAAGAGAAAAACCAATCCGCCTACACTAGATGTAAAAGTTACTTTACTTCACTACACCTACACCCATGTGCTTCTTCAAGAATGCTCTCAAAACTCATACATATCAGCAGTCAGCAACTTGTTTCCTAGTATGCCTGTGCCTGCCATCTCTTTCTATCAAATGCACACCTCCAAACATTTCATTCAAAACCAAACGTTGTGCCACTCTTTCTTTCCAACAAACAAATCAACACCAATTACGAAGCACACAGTAACAGTACACAGCTTGTATTTCTTTGTATATAGCCACGCATACCACCTCTACTTAAAAAGTCAGCCACCATGCGCAACAGTATTCAGAGTGATTTGTTTTTGTTTTTTTTCTTTTTAGGTACAGAGTAAAGTGTGCAAGTGTAATTCCTATACATATTTCCTCACATAAATGTTTGTTGAAGTTGGGTTAGGTTGGTGAAAAAAAACCTCTCTGGCTCTGTGTTCTGTCATTCTCTCACCCGTTTGTATATACCTACACGTGCATGTGCATACATGGTTGCTCTCAATACATTTGCAAAACGCACACAAAGTTATCCAGAGACATTTCAGAAAAAAGAACTTTTTCACAACGAAAAAGAAAATCTCGGATAGATTCGTTTTCATTTCATCGAAAATCAGATTTATTTAGTCGGTCGTTGTAGGTAGACGTGGTCCGCATTTTCGCTTCGCGGAATCTATCAAAAAAAATTTTTAGTGATTATGGTAGAATACTTTTTTTTGTAGCTTCTTTTGCTATATTTCCATAGTCTTAAGACTTATGAACTAAGTATTTACTTGTAATTTGTTTGTTAATACGCGATCGGGAATTAATATAATCGAAAAAGCCAAAAAGTAAACTCCCATGTGTCAACAAAAGAAAAGCAAAATTGAAAAGAAAAAATAAAATTACCTCTGTGTGTTTGCAGAAACAAGTGAAATAAAAGCAAGAGGGCGCTGTGTGTATTGAAAAGTAAAGAAGTGAAAAATTTCCCTATCTTCCTCTTAAATTTGTATCTCTCTTTTGTGTTATACATCCCAAAATAAGGTCCAGTCCATAGCAGAAACATAAAAAAAAAATGAATGACCAGAAAAACACACAAAAAATAAACAAACACGAAAAAGGTTCAACAAAGTGAGGAATAAACATTTTTCTGGATTTAATATTTTTTTTCAGTAGAACTTGATTCAAGTGCAAATTGTTTTTTGAAGAGAATATTTTGAGAATCTCCACATTGAAAAAACACAAAAAAAAAAGAAAAGAAAGAAAACAGCAATCGGACGGAAGCCTTTTTCTAAGTGGTGGTCGTTGGAAGTTTATTTATTTTTCGAAGAGAGTCTTGTTTTTCTATATTTAAATTGAAAATTGTTTTTAAAAACGAAAATGCCTGAGACGGACTTTGATTTTGTTTCGAAAGAATGGCTACAGACCGAGCTACGCTCGGATGTAAAAGATTTGATCTTATTAGACTGTCGCAGTTCAAATGAATTCAGTGAATCACACATTCGATCGGCTGTCAATTTTTCTATTCCAAGCATAATGCTGCGTCGTTTGGCGGCAGGAAAAATTGATTTGTTATCAACAATTAAATCACCAGATTTAAAGGAACGCATTCAAAATGGTTACAAAATTAGTTTGTTCATATTGTACAATGACAGTAATTTACTGAGTGGTAATACTGGTGTGGTGTCGTCGTCGTCATCGTCTTGTGAAAGTGGGGGTGGCGGCGGCACTGGCGGTGGCAGTGGAGTTGCAATGGACATTGGCGGTGCTGCAGCAGCAACAGCCAGCAATGGCAGCGATGCGACAATCAACGTGTTGCATCGTCGGTTGAAACAAGATGGCTGTCGTGTGGTTACACTGCAAGGTAAGTTATACTTACATATATAAAAATAAAGTGAATTTGTAAATACATAATACCTACATAGTTTTACTAAGTGACAGGGCTTAGGGACTTAGGGTCGCTTGCTAAAGTATTTATGCTCAACATAAATCTTTGCTTGCATAGATTTTCTTATGCCGAACTTAAACCATTTAACTTGCGAAATGTAGGTACCTACCTATGTTGTTAGGTCTGTATCTGTAAATAAAAAATGAAGAAAGTGCTTTTAATTTGTCGAAACTTTTTGTTTTATTACTCGTAGGTATTTAGAAAAGAAGCTAAGAAACACAAAGAATAGATATCTTCAGTGAAATCAATAAAACAAGAGCCTTTCTTGAATGATTGATTTCAAGGGTTCGTATTTCAAAGAGTTTGCCTGAATTTAGTTGAATAAAAAAAGGAGCCCATCCTCAAAAGTGTTTTTAAGAGGAATATTTTTACTTTAAAACTTCTATGAACGTTGGTACGTACATAAATGTAGGTAGTTAGGTTAAGTAGGTACCTACCAACAAATAAATTTAAATGAGTCCCTGCTAAGCTGAGTGCTGCTAAGCTATAAAACCGCGCAGAAATTTTTTGTTTGTGTGTAAACAGTTAGAGTCAGATTAAGTCCCAGTTTTGATACTGGGTTCCTAGGTAGGTAGGTAAAGTTCAGTCCAAGATATACCTACAGAATACGTGACAGGTATTTCATCGACTCCAGCCGTAGATGTCTGCGAAACATGACCGACCACCCGAATCAACTAATAAGTAGCATCATAAGCCAGCCAAGACATCCCAGCCCGCGGTACCTTCTAGCAATGGAACTTCTGGATGAGGATCTTATCCCTACAAGTGATGAAGTGAACATCAACTTCTTCCCTCACCCCTCCCCATTAAAAAACAGTGACAACCGGACTTGAACAATTCGACAGAAGTAAACGACAGACGATGAGATTTACCAATCACACAATTAATTTTAATTATTTTTTATCTATGTCAATGTAAGAAAGTTAGGCCCCCTCTGTGCCAACAAAATATAAATAATCACATTGTTAACTTTAAGTAGAACTAAGCAAATTGTACTTATTATATACTAAGTTCAATAAAAACAATGTAAATGCTAAAAAAAAAAATACAGAATACGTACAAGGCAATGGTATTCCATACTTCTTGCGTTAAGTATATTTTCCTTTAATTTTCTCAGAAGTCAATGGGTCATAATTTCTAATTCATTTTTGTTTCTTTTGGCCTATATCTCTTTACTTGCTAACAAAAATGTGTAAATCTAGATTATATATTAACTAAACTACTTACTGACCCTAAGCGGGTACCTACCTACTCAATAAGTTACAAGTCTAATCGGTAATCGGCAAGTGATGTTCTACGATCGTTTGTGGTTGTCCTATCAAGATGACATAAACATTGCTGTTTTTACTTCCGGTTGTAACAATAGTCTTGCTGTTATATACATACCTATAATTACGGTGACCATCTGTTCATTATGAGTTATTTGGTTTTCGATAATATTAAAATGTTTGTTATTTCAAAAACTGTTCATTATTTGTTAAATTTTTTATATGATTTCTAAAAACAAGAAACAAAAATCGAGCAAAATAAAAACTCTTTCAACAAAATGATGATGTCAACATGCCTTAAGCGCCTTAAAGACAATAAATGTTACTTGACATTATTACTTGAAGGAGCTTCTTTTCAAGTAAAATTGATCGTTTGTAGGCTCTTCAAAGTTACTGTCAATTAAAATTGAAACATTGACGAAAATCAAATCTGATTTGGTGTTCATCAAGTTTCACTATCACTCGTGTGTCGTGTCGTTGTGTAGTGCGATTAGGAAACTACAGAAGGAAAAAATTGTCAATTTTCATTGAACGTGTGGTGGCGATTGTTCATCAATTTTACTTGACAAGAGAAAACCTCAATAATACTTGTCAAGTAACATTGATCGTCTGTAGGGCGCTTTAGTGAATTAGTATGAAAATGGTAATGTAGTGCAAATATACCATTTTTTACCACAGCTTCCATCATTCTTTGAACAAACATAATTCTAAACGTTCTTCAAAAAAAAAAAAACATAATATTTGTTTAAAAAATCATTCTACTTTATGAATGTTCACTATTTTGGATTTAAAAATATATTCGCTGTGTAAACACTCGTCTAAAAACAGGTTGAAAAACGATACCATCGTCGAGCAGGCAGATCTAAAATCATTAAAAATTTTGACCATAAAACAAAGTAAAATAATTTGCATTGCCATTAGATTGTCATTTTTGTCCAAGGGGAGAGGACTTAAAAGAACATGAGAATTTGATTTCAATATTTGTTTCGCGTTTTGAATTTTACCCAGGGTTGTTACCTTGACCAGCCTACGAGCTGTCAAAAAAACCTGTGTTTTCCAGTCCTCAAAAAAAAAAAAAAAAACGCAAATCCCCAAAATCACACCACATCCCTGTCATTTGACCCAAAATACATGCCATTTGACAGCCCTTTACATTACCTACACGTACCCCAGAAAATACCTTGGGCGAGTTGAGGGCAAATTCAGGGGTCAAAAAACGCTCAGTTTGACATTCAGGGCGAGTTTAGCGTTTTCAAAAAAAAAAGCGTTGTGGCGACCACAGGGCGCCCCCGGGGCTTCAACCAACTATCCTTTTACTGGGTTCGTTTGGTGAACCTTCGCCAGGGTTGACCTTTGTTTGCTTGACAACGGTATAAATTGTCAAAAAAGTGCATTTTCTGTACTCAAAAAATGTTTTTCACGGGTGTTGCCTTTCGTAAGGCTCCTCCAAAAGCCTTCAAATGGATCTCAAACAAAAAACACTGAGTCTGCCAATAATAGCCGCTTTTTTTCTTTTTTTGTAGATTAAAAAAATTAGCTTTCCATTTCCTTAAAAGTGACCAATCGTATATTGGTCGTTCATAAAGATACCTATGCAGAAAGATATTTTGTCTCTCCATAAAGATAATTTTCAAGCTATGAACAAAAAATACCTAAACTCAGTATTTTAAAATAAATTTCAAATGAAATAAAATTTTTTAAAAAGCTTGGCGTAACAGAGCGAGGAGCACAGAGTCCTAGCGTATTTCTCTCAAGCATACTACCTTGTGTAAGATTGGAAGGGACCTAGAAATTTTTGCTGATTTCGAACGACTACTCGAGAAAGCGCTTTTCATAACATGAATATGCTATACGAAAAACTGTCGATTAGTTGCGAAAGGCGATACCAGTGGACAAACATTGTGTTCCTTGATGTTCCCTTCAGCTAAGAAGCATAAACACTAACCATTATGCAACGGGCACCACCATTTGATCAATTTTAAAAATAAAATAAATAGGAGGGCGCAACAGAGCGAGGAGCCACAAAAACTAACAATGTATTCTATTCTTTAATAATCATTAACTTAAGTTTCACTCATAATCTAAATACCCGACAATGTATATCGTTATGCCCCTTATATGCCAACACAGCAAAATTTACCATATAGTTAAGTAACGTATAGTTAAGTATCAATTGTAAATACCTTTTTGTTCAATAAAAATCGTTAAATCGTCACTGGGCCTAGCGCATTTCTCACAACCATGCCTCATGTGGGAAAGGAGGGGACCTACAATTTTCTGCCGGTTTCAAACGGCTAATCGAGAAAGCGCTTTTCATGGCAATGAATTTAGTAACGGAGGACTTGCCAATTCCCCACGAAAGGCGATACCCGTGGAAAAACGTTTTTGCCTCTGTTGGAACTCGAACCACGAACCTCTGGGTTAGCAGGTGGACATGCTAACATCACGCCACGGATGATCAATTTTATCATATCGAAAACTGACCTAGCACAGACAGTCTTCTCTGCATAAGTTCTTAGATACCTAACCCTGTCCTTTAGAGCTTTCAGATTTTATTTTGCCTGCGACTTCTTCTTAAAAATTTAATAAGCCGTGAAAGTTAAGGTAAAAAAAATGTTGAAAATAATATAGAGACAAATCAGATCTTAAAATCAACGGTTAGCTGCACTTATTCTTAACAGTCTAACATAAATTCTTAACATTTCATTTATTTATTTAACATTTTTCAAACTCGATCTCGACTGACATTGCTATCCTTTCTCAAAGTAAAGCTCTTTGCCGAGTTAGAAGGTCAACAGCAACACCACAGCAATTTTTTTTCGAAAGTGTACACTTTAGGTATACTGTGAAATAATATCTCAATTTCAATCAACAACAGCAATAACATTTATGTACAATGTACAATGTTCATACACTTACAATTAGTATGTATGTCTTTATCATTTAAAAAATCTCTTGAAAACTGTAATAACAAACAAATACCTACGCTATACCAAAAATCACCTCATAAACTTTGCCACCTTCGTTTTGTATACAAATCTCATTGTACTACCAAATCATCACTTGAAACCATACATTCCCTTCTGTTAGTTCATATTTATTTTTATCGCTTTTCAATTTCCTGTTTCGTTAAAAAAAAAAGAAGAGAATATTATTCACAGTAGGTAGGTATTTGGAAGAACGACAGCAAAAGTTTATCATATTTCGTCTTTTAACATTTTTCCCCGTTCGCTATCCATATTCTATTTTTTTTTTTTTTTTGGTTTGTTGTTATTAACATATTGTTCCCGGTGTGTGTCGCCAGCACGCCACAATCATTCCTTCTTGTCCGAAGGTAGTACATATTTGAATATTTGGCCATCGGCATTCGTAAAAAAGATTTTTCCGAATGCTTTTTGATTTATTAAACACCTCAGTGCTCAGTGAGTGGTGAGTCTTACATTTTATTGAGCATCTTGTTGATGGAAAAGAAGTGTGAAATCAACATTTAATATCAAATCGATTCAATTTTTTTAATGAATGAATTAATTAGCTATCGCAAAACAAGTGTAAAGGGAAATAGCAAAATAAAAGAGAAATAAACAAATATTTAACGACTGTATTCAATGGCGAGTGATAAGATAGCTGACTGAGTCTGTTTTACACCCATCGAATATTCACTTTTCCAAAACAGGAAAAGGTTAGGTTGTTTAATGGTCGTATGTATTTGCTTCTATTTGATAAAAAAAAGAATGAAAAGTATATCGATTAGTTTAAATTACTTCAGTCTGCATTTAAACTTTGTTTATTACTCTACACAACAAAATTAGCTTTTTTCATGTCACAGGGAGCAAACTATGTTCTTCTGAGGGTTTTTTTTTGTTTTCTTATTCAAATTTCTTTTCGAGACTATACCTAGGCTTCAAAATAATGCATGACGAATTAATGTACAATTCAAAATTAAGTCATCCATATGTGGATGTCGCTGCATTCATCCGTATATCATTATCAACTTATGGAATACAAATTTCACCACACTCGCTGTCGGCGGTCGAGTGTCTAGCAGCGACCAACGAAGTTCGTGTTCAAATTTTTGTTGTCAAGGAGAGGCTGATAATGAAAAATGAAAACAAAATGCAGTTACATGTATTATAGTGTACCTTATCCATTCATTATTAGTTTTTAATAATTTTCATTCTCCATCGTCTTTTGCGGCGCTACAAAAAGGATCATAGTAGTAAAATAACTTTCTATCAACCGACCGCTGAAAGGGATATTACGGAAAACAATTTTTTGACGATTGAGCGATAATCGTCTTAAATGTTACGAAATCTGGGCACGACATCAGGGGATTGTGACACAAAGCTACAAGTCTACAAGTTCAGAGCCATTTCAAGGATTGTGTCGATTGCTTTTGTAGAAGCGCAAGCAAAGTTGTAGACTAGTGTTAAATACATTTTTTTACACTTGTCATAATTCAATTGAATTACAAATACAAATATGTACCTGTAGGATTGTTTGTGTTTTTTTTAATTTTTGTTAAAGTATAGGCTTATGGTTGTCGGGAGCACTCAGACTTATTGTCGGTTCATTGTACTACCTTTTTTTTGGAGTGCAGTAGAAAAGAAAATTGAAAATGGAATAAGAGATGCTGAAAGAACAGTGAAGTAGCGGGAAACTCTACTACTGCACCACTAAGGAGATGGCGGCCAAAAGCGTACTGCGACTCAAACAATGCAAAAACTGGAAAACAGGCATATCAGGCCATAGAACTATCATGAGCCATTCAGATATAGACATTCAAACAGACTAAACCACCCCGCACTATGACTTCAACCCAGTGGCCCTACTAGTCTTTCCGACAAGAGAAAGCTGGGAGGAAAACAGGGTTATAAAAGAAAATCACATTTCCGTCTTCACAGATGGTTCCAAAACGGACGAAGGGGTAGGGTCAGGTATCTTCTCAGACTACCCTACCATGAATAGATCAATAAAGCTTCCCGACTTCTGCAGTGTCTTTCAAGCAGAGGTACTCGCAGTGTGCGAAGCCGCTTTCGCTTGATCAGCAAAAATATTGACTTCTTCATAGACAGTCAGGCGGCCATTAAAGCTATCTCATCCATTACCACAAAATCCAGGCTATGAGACAGCTGTCGCAGTAACCTTAGACTGCTCAGCGAAACAAACACAGTTAGTTTAACCTGGGTTCCATGACATTGTGACATAATCGGTAATGAAATAGCGGATACGCTGGCTAAAATCGGGTGAGCACTCGAATCCAGCGAAACGAACACCTCAGTTCTAAAGCCACTAGAGCAAGAAAAAAACAGAATCAAGCATAATTTTCTAAAACCCGCCAATGACAGGTGGTCATCTTTAGAAACATGCCGAGTCTCCAGAAACCTTTAGCCATATATTTTCAAGAAAAAAAAAAAGAATTTCTACTCCAGCTAAGCAGACCTCGGCTCTCTCTGTTGATTGGCATTCTCACAGGCCACAACTCGTTGGGTGCCCACATGATGAGAATGGGCATTAGCACATCCGACTTATGTAGAGGATGCCGAGATGAGGAGGCAGAGGAAGGATCATTCCACTTCCTCTGTGAGTGTCCTAGCTTGGCCCACACTCGGAAAAAAACCCTCGGAGAATACTTCTTCGTTCGACGAACTGGGCGACATCTCTAATCTCCCATTGAGCATCGTCCTGAAATTTACTCAGCGCTGCAAATGGTTCAGTGGGGTTTCCCTAACCCAATAAACCAATCACCAATCCAACCCTCTACCTCTCCAATCCTCCCACCTCCTCATTCTATGTTTTTCCCGGGGAGCACAATGGATCCTTGAGACCCGAGTGAGGTGCTGCCACGTGCTTCCACAAGTAGTCGATTTTATTAGTAAAGGGTGTTTTTTTTAGAGGTATATAATTTCGAATTGAAATAAAACACAAGAAAATCGTTTTAATGTTCATGGCTTTATTGGAAGGATAATTTTATGCCATTAATGTTTAGATATGATTTCGGGCAAGTGACCGCCGCCGCTGGCTCGAATAAAACCTAGTCTAAGAGAACCAATTTTGAACCACTTTTTCGAGTATTTGAGGCCGTATAGTCAACAACAACGCCGTGAATGTTGGCTTCCAAGCCCCCTAACGATTCTGGTTTGTTGACGTAGACGAGCGACTTCACATATCCCCAAAGAAAATTCAATGGTGTCAAATCACACGATCTTGGTGGCCAACTGACAGGTCCATTCCGCGAAATTATGCGCTCATCGAATGTTTCCTTCAATTAAACGATTGTTACGTGCGCTGTGAGCGGCGTCTTGTAAGAACCACATCTCATCCACATTCATGCCATCCAATTCGGGAACAAAATAGTCGGTTATCATGATTCTATACTGATCTCCATTAACGGTAACTCGTCAGCATAGTTTCGGAAGAATTATGGCCCAATGACTCCACCAGCCCATAGAGCACACTAAAAAGTCAGTTTTTGTGGATGTAATGGCGTCTCAAGGTACTCATGTGGATTGTCTTCGCTCCAAATGCGGCAATTTTGCTTGTTGACGTAACTAACCATACAACCAAAAATGAGGCTCATCACTGAACAAAATTTTGCGATGAAAATCAGCATCGAGATCAATTTCATTTTCGGGCCATACACTAAAATCACGATGCATTGCATAGTCAATTCTTGCACAAGCTGGATGTTGTAAGGTCGTTAGCCAAAATCTTTGAGCAAAATATTCCATGAAGTTGATGGGCAAAGCTCCAATAAATTGCTGTGCACGGTGGCGAATCGATTCATTCGGGTCCTTTTGAACCCTTTGCTCTATAGCGGCAATTGTTTCTTCGCGAACTGAACCATTATTATCGAAATAAATTTGCACGATTTGCAAGCGTTGTTCATTTGTCAACCTGTTCATGATTAAATGGCAAACCAAACTGAAAATAAATGACATTAGAGTTGGCCGATTTGATAAGATGCGATGTGTGGTAGCCCTTATTCTCGTTATTCCATTTTTTGCTTCTCAAGTAGGTTCATTCTTTTATGCTAAAATGATATCATGTTGTGCTAAAGACCAAGAAAAAATAATAAGAAACCGGCAGCCAAAATTTCAAATCTCACTACAACTGGCAAACAATCGATTTGAAAAGCAAAAGCCGTCACGAATCGAAGACAGAGAAAAACACACACACACACTTTTCAAATGAAACAATGCACTTAGGGATCAAACAATAGCAAACTGTTTTATGTTCCTTGCAAAACAGGAGATTTAAACAGCGGCAGGTCTTTTTCACGACCCATTCAAAATGAATGTAGGTATTCCTTAAATCGACCTTCTGAGTGTCTATAGAGAAATATAGAGGTGCCAAAGTGATTAGCTCAGTTTTTCCTTTTTTCTCTTTTGTGTCACCTAAATATGGCTACGAAAAGGTGTTGGTACCATAATCCTTTTCTTGTCAACTCGAAGAGCGTAACACATTGTGTCTGTTTTTATGACGTTTTATGATGATCGATGTTGTCTCTTAAATATTCTGATCTTTGTTTCATTTTGTAAAAGTGTTCCTTAAAATGAATGTGTGTAGGTGTACCAAGTACAATTATTTTGTACCTACTAGGCGGTTACAGTTCTTTTTCCTTATGAAACTGTCGCATTCATCAAAGTTTTATGTCACATGTTAATTTTTCAAGCGCCTGGACCTTAGTATACCAGCATTTAAGAAACAAGATGGGTAAAGTCGGAATCGGTGCGATATTGCCTTCTCTGAATGAAAAATTCCAGTAGCGCCTGAGAATATTCCCGAGAAACAAAAAAAAAAAACATACATAGTTCAGCAGTGTATTTAAAAAATAATTGACCTCAATTTCGAATCCGAAATAAGGACTCCTAAAGAGGAAGTAAAAGATTTTGCTTTTAGTGATCAAGTGCACAGATCTCGCAGGTCTATTTTGATCAAATGTCAATATTCTTAAATTAACTGATCCACTTAAGATAAACCACAACTTATTCAAGTGTAGGTGCTGCTATTTAAAAGTAGGTGCTGTAAGAAAAAAAAAGCAGTACAATTCATAGAAACATTATGTTTCCTAGAAATGACCCACATCTGTGGCAGTTCTTCGCCATCTGTCACCAATAACTGTCAGTAACAATTTTAATATAGCAACAAAATAACCACTTCACTGTCATCATTATCAGCACCATCAACGCGAACACCGTTTGATCACCCACGGAAATCAAAATTAAATTAAAATAAATGGGAAAGATATACGCATAATGTATAGGAGTTCACATCGTGCCTGCCATATGTAACGTTCTACTTTACGATTTTTATTATTCAAAAACTGTTGGCGGTAATTGTGAGTGAGGCAGCCATAATATCCGCCGGTATTTTTATGGTTTGGGTGGCCACATCCGATCTACTTAATTTGGACGTCGCTTTCAGCCCCCACAACCATATGCGTGACATTTTCAAAGCATTTTCATTCTGCATGATTATGATTTCCAATTCATATTTAGTTCAAATTGTTGTATTCGTCTTTTTGAAGAGTCTGCTGTACCCACTGCATAGACGTAAAAGTTGAACGTGTTTTAACTTAAGTTCAGTAAGTGGCTGGCCAAGGAAGGCATGTTCCCTATTACGGTAACCCAAATAATTTTCTGAACTTGGACATAGAAAAGCATTGGCGATTTGCCTTTGAATAGAAATGTCTTCTTTTAGAATGATTTTCTTTGAAAATGTCAATACATACAGATATACTTAATCGTAAGTATGCACTCACAGTTCACAAAGCCCCTTTGCCTCTTTGGTGAATGAAAGAATTTTCAAGTCACGAAAAAATATATTTTAAGTCTCGATGCGATTCGTATTCGTTCTTCTCTGTCCGTGTCCGTGTCGTTTCATTTTGTTTGTTGGTCGTTGTTTCGATTTATGTGTAATTTGCATAATAAAATTTTAATAAACAATTTGCCATTGAGAAACGTGTTCGGAATTCTGGACGTAGTTGACGGATGCGCGATGGGCGCGAACGCGAATATACAAACAAACAGACCAACAAACAAAACGACCATCGCCATAACCCCAAGACGAACGGACCAACGAACAACCAACAGCCAACACAACACAGGCTTCGTGGAATACAGTATATAGTAAGAATAGTGAGTGAGGCTGGTTTGCCTTGTGAAGGCGAACCGAATGAAGTAAATCGAATTCCAGGAAAATTCACGCGTCCGACCGGAAATTACCGACATGAAAACATTCCTTTTGGCTGCGCGGATAGTTTAATTTTTGAACTTATATTGCCTGTCTCTTCGGGGGAATTAATTAATCATCCAGTGCATTGTTTTTGTTGCATGCATGCATTGTTTTTGTTGTTGTTCTTCTGTTTTTTCCTGTCATGGTTGTCTTGTGGTGTTCCTTTTGAATATGCATAGTACACTTTCGGACGGAAGAAGAGTTTGCTTTCTTGGAAGAAAAGGGTTAATACATGGCATGCAAGTTGGTGATCTTCTCTCTTTGCTTGCATTTGAATATAAGGCGATGTGTTTGTTTAAAGAATTAAGTTCAGTAATTGTTTGTTGTTTGGCTTATGAAAGCAATTCTGAATAATTTTCCGGTGAGTAAACTCCCCGGACAGCATTTAACTTATGCATCTTTTTGGTCGTCGTTTCATTACTCTGAAAAAAAAAATCAACTAACATTGGAAAGGGTTAGTGAGTCTGCTAACGTTACGTTCAATCAACTAAAATGTCATGTTTTACGGAATGTTTGGTAGTTACCCTAACAGAAACGTAACGGGAAGCAAACTCAATTCAAAAGCTAAGATTGGCTGATGACCAGTTCACAATTAAAAACATTAAAAAGAAAAAAAAAAAACCAAAAAGACTTTACCAGACCGTTACAAGCGAGCGCTTTATTTTCGCTTTGAATTGACATCTGTTAAAGTAAACAAAAGTTGAATCAAACTGAACTTTTTGCTTTTAGTTGGAGTTACGTTACATTGGCCTGTACGCAAGCTAACGTTACATAGAAGTCAAAGCGACATTGTGATTAGATGTAGGTACTGGTTTCTTATGATTCCACTCATAAACGTCAGCTAAAACGTCGAAACCGAGGCTAAAGCGGCATTGATTTAGGTATTAAGCTTTGTACGCAATTTGCTACATTTTCCACTGTAACACCAAACGTTACAGAAAACGTGGATAAACTTGGCTGAAGGCTCACATTTTTGGCCCCATGATTTCAACATACATATATTAGCATTGACTTCATACTTGCTTTGCTTTTCATAGAGGTGAGCTCTAAACTTCACATTCAAAACATCACACATTACGTCATGTAGTTTACAAACTGCATAGTTAAAAGACTGTACTAAACTATTTGCAAATCTAGTACACTTCTTACAATCGTTAAAAGAGCGGGTATGCATCAAAGTATTGCATGTTCCGCACACAAAATTACACGTAACGTGATGTTTCACTTGTGTTGCAACGCAAACATTCATGTTTTGTCAGGTTTTAGATTTTTGTTTTCTGCTACTTTATCTCTAGAAGTTCTTAATTATAGTTACTAATCTTATCGTCTTTCTCTTTATTGTAATCTATTGTTGGGACACTTCGATGTGGTGGAAGAGGACTGAATAGATTATTTTCTGTGTAGGAAATTGATTTAACGCAATTGGCTGTGGATCCTTTACGTGGTCACAGGTTACGGAGTGTGAATAAGCTTAGATCCCAAAGAGCACTGCTTTTGACTTATTTGGTGTGTTTTTATATTGAAACAGATTTACTGCTTCGTGTCTGATCTACATGACACCTAAACTCAGAAATGCATCTTGTGTTTTTACAAAGAGCACTATACACACATTCAGTCAGTGGACTTCAAGCTTAAAGGATGCTGCTGTAGCTTATTTATAAAGCATTATTCCTCTTACAACAACCCAGACTTAAGGAGATGATGCATATTAAAACCCCAGACGTTCTACATTTTTAAATAACAATCAAGTGACTCACTCTCCACTCAGCAACTCAACTTTTATTGCAATTCCAATCCAGTTTCGAGCAACAGGAAACTACTCAGATGACGAAACACAATTACACATCAAAAATTACCGCATCAACCATAACTCCTTTAAATATCGGGCTTGAGAAAAACCTTATAACAGTTCAATCCATCAACATAACTCCCTTTTGCAGAGTAGTAACGCAACAAAATGCATAATGAAATTGCTTTGATTTTCACCCTTGTAAAGCTTCATCAAGTTTATGTTCAATTAATATGAAACGTCTACGTGTGTATTGCGAATAGTCTTCAAAGGAAGGTGAATATCAATTAAAAGTTAACATCACAAAGTCACCCTCATAGTGTCGTGCGATATTTTTATTTTTACTTTTCTTCTATTTTTTTTTTTTTTGTGACAAAGCTAGAAAAATTTAATTAAAAACTTTTTCCTTGTACTGTTCTATGTGCATTCAAGTGCTGCCAGTGTGTTACCAAAGGATACCTTCTAAAGTCCCGGAAACATGGAAAGTATTTATAACGACACGCAGTGATACAATCTGTATGAATTAACTGACATCGCTTATGAGAGGTTAAAGCAAAGCATTGGTTTAGGAATAAATTTATTCCACTTGAAAAAAGATGTTTTCTTCAATGTTATTGCATTTACTTATAAAGTGATTGCGGAAATAGCAAAAAAAAAAAACCATATCAAAATAAGGGGCTAAATAAAGGGCAATGACACTGTCTAGGTAATCACATAGGGTGGTCTGTTGAATGAAGCAATGGTCAACGAATTATTCAATTAAGTGGTTTGTTTACAGAAGAAGGATAAACCGCTTTCTTTGCAATGGAAATAGTTGTATTGTTTGAATAGCAATCAAATTGTTGGACTACAAAAATAGCTTCTCTCAGAAAGGTGATGTTAGTTCGAATACTCTTACGAAATTATTCTATTTTCAAAGCTATTTTTTTTGGTGCCCGGTTTGCTCCTAATTCGACCCCTCCACTTATGTAAGTATGTTATCCCCTCCCGAACTTGAGAATGTAGAACCTACTATCAAACCATCTGGTATCCACAGACGATATTCCCGCCGTTTTCTAAAAAGGTGTTTGTCTTCGCTGGCAAAACCACTGTGTAAGCTTTTCTATTTTTCGTATTGTTCTGGGCTCTTCTCGAGCAAATGGAAAACTGCATTTGTCTCGCCGATTCCTGAAAGAGGCTATTCTCCCTCCTCTTCTAGTTACCGTCGAATTGCACTATCGCCCCTTTTTTTAAGCTCATACAAACGTTGTTAAACCGACAACACATGAAGTGTCTTGAAAACCGAATTTCTCAGCAAAAGATCCACTGGTGGTTTGATGGCGTAAGGTTACTGATACTGATACTTAATATTTTAAATGCATTTAATAGAGTTCGGCGGCAACTCTCTTATCGAAAATGCTTCCTTTTGGTATCGATGAGTCTGTTCTTCGATGGATTTGAATTTACCTTTGGAACAGTTCAATTACAAGTTGTGTTGGATGGTTTTAAGTCTGCCACTCATCCTATACTGCCATCCTAAGGAAAAAGGTCATAAGCGCCAAAAAGTAAAAACTGAGTTTGATGCATCAGTGTCTTATTTCCGAGTCTAAATGCCTCAAAACCACGAATAAAAATGTTGATGTCCATTTGAAGGTGGGAAAACCAAAAACAGTAAAATGCATTCAACTCGAATCGACAAAAATGGAGATAGGTACCCCTTTTTTTCTTAGGGTGACTATATAAAATAATGATGTGCCTCAGGGTTCCGTTCTGTCTCCGACACTCTTCTATATCTTCATTAATGATCTCTTGTCTTAAACTTTCAAGCCAAACAATTGTTTTGCTGACGACTCTACCATTGTCTTCTTATATTCGTTTCCGTGTGGAAACTTGGCAGCCCATTGCTTGGGGTGGTAAAAACCGAGTTAAATTCAATGCTTCGAGAACCCAACACTGTCTTCTGCCAATAAAGCATAACATTCACCCACTGCCATTATCGTGAAAGGTGTCTGCATCTGTAAAATGTTTAAATTTCTTGAGACTATATTCTCATCCCTTTTGATTTGACTATAAGCTATAAAGCCTACATGCGTCTAATTTGGAGTACCTATAATTCCCGTGTCTGGTCAACTGCTCCTCAAACATCTTTGCACCTACTTGATAGAGTACAAAAAAGAGATTTTCTTTAACATCGTAGAAACGTTACCCGTCTCACTCCTTTTTATCCTTTTTTGTTTTTTTTTTGTTGTGAAAACAGTAGTGTAGTAAAAAGGTCAGTTTGCATTCTTCCCCTGTATGAATTTAGTTTTACCCAATTTCGAACCTACATTGAAGTATAGAGAGATTCATATTCAAGTCGAACTACCCGTATGGGCTTACAGACTCTGTTTTCCCCGTGTTGTCAAACAGGAACTAAAAAATTTGATCCTTTAAAAAATACCACTCGTACGCAATATCCATGAGCTCAGCTCTTCTAAGCTAGTCATCTTTGATATCAACTTTGAGGTTTTATGATAATAGCCTTAATTGGCCAGCTTTGCTATGCCGACCACATCATACTTTTCTCCAGTAAACGCCTTAAAAAAGTGTGTAAGCCTATACCTACATCCTCGAAACATATTTTAGTCGACTGATCATCACCGAAAACATAGCACGTGGTCAAACGAAAACGAACTTACCTATTTGTTCAGTTGTTTGCTTTTTTTTCAAAGAGAAAAGAAAAGACTAAAACTCCGACAGCTCTAGATTGAGCTCGATGCTTGCATGTTTTGGGTCTTTTTTGTTCTGTTTCTTCGATTTCATCTCCTCATTTCTTCCTCATGATTCCACAACATAAGTGAAAACCTTTATTTTTCTCGTATTTGGTTTAAAAAAAAAAAAATAATCCTCGAAGCGAAGCAAGTTTGTTACAGAAGGGCAAAGGGACAATCATGAACTGTTTTTGTTGTTGTAATGTTTAATGTTGTATTTTACTGGCGTTGACGATGAACGGCCAAGAGCAAGAGCATCAACGGCGAGACAAGCTGCGCGCGGAGTCAACAACCGAGAGTTCAACTACTACGCGCACACGGATATTATTATGTCGCGTTTACGCAGGTCTTCCATAAGCATTTCAATTTCAAGTGTCAGAGCGAAGGAGACGAAGCACGAAGCATTGCAATGATGATGGGGGAAAATAACGAGGTACTCGGATTGAGATGGACACGGACATAGCTTTTCGTTTATGCTATACTCTGTATTGCCTCCTTTCGTTGGTGTTTTCTCTTATGGTTTGGTTTGTTCGTATATCTAATTCTCAAGAAAGACCAACTTTTTTCTAGGGTCTCTTAAAAGTTGTCAGCACATAAATGCGCACCCAGGGTAAACGACAACGACACGATAACTTTTTGTGGAGAATAGGGTGGGATGAATAGATGGATTGATGTATGGGATGTTAAAATGCACATCCGCGCATAATACCAACATATTGTGTATCGTGCAAGTTTCCATTGGTGTATGGTACACCATGGTGAAGGAGAGTGAGTGAAAACTGATGCAATAGGAAATTCAAGACTGCTATAGAGAACACACTGGACGTTGACGCGAACGATAGAATATCACAAGCAAACGTATTGCATGGAAAATCAGAGTGCAGTCAGTATACAATCGCAATCACAAAATAAAAAAATGAAAATGGGAACGGATTCTGGGCAGCAAAACCACAAAAAATTGTATCACATTGGAAAAGAAAGATTAAAGAAAGAAGAGCCACTACACAAAAGGGGTTTTCTTAGCTTCCTCCCGCACACACGTGTAGTATTTTGTGTGGGAATCGGGAAGAAATAAACAAAGGGAAAGTATAGGTAGGATGGAGTTACGCTCTTGCACCGCTGCAACTGATGCGCAATAGAGCGAACGAAATAGCGAACATGCTCCAACAAACACTCACATCGCATTGCATTACATTCGCTATGCACACAAAAAACTCCTCACTGCTCACATTTGGTTACATTTAATTTGACAGACGGATGTTGGGGCTGTTGTTATATGCGCTAGAATGTGGAATATCTTCCTCGCTATAGCTATCGTTGCATTAAGTTGTTGGTAGAGTAGAAACATTTGTGCTGGCTAATGGTGTTATTATTCGCTTTAAGTCATTTGATTTTATTTATGGAGGCGGACGGCAGAAATAGTGGTCTCATTAATTTGTTAAGTACCAACTGAGTGACGTTGCGAAACCATGTAAATTTGGCATAGAAATATGCATTTTCACTATGCGGTCCAATTCAAGGTGATTCACAATGACAGCCCGAGCTATTGATGGGGCATTTGACAGGTGACACCCACTGATTCTACGCTACACGTAAAAATCCACAAATCAAACAGAATTATCATTAATTTATAGAATGTCAGAGGCAATTGGTTGTGAGTGCAATAGTTGATTATGACTAAACAGTTTTAAAAGTTGCTAGTTTTTTTTTTTAAAGCAAATTGTGATTCACAATGATTTTAGGCGATGTTATGGCGGTCTCATAAGTGTCAAGGATAGAGAACAAATTTTGAAAAAGTAAGTAGGCAGGTACCTGATAGAATAGTTTTGAGGCTTAAGGCAAACACGTACTTGGTAACTGAGTAGATAATAACTCGTACTCTCTTTGCCGAAAATGGCGTCTTATTTGGAATTAACGGCTATATCCGGCTGCATTTGAGTTTCATTTTTGTTATTCTTTTGTTCGCTTTGATGGCAAATAACATTTATTGGGGCAGTTTTGAATGAAGCTTTCAACATTTTCGACTGTTACAAACCTAAAAATAGCGAAAACACTGTTTTAAATTATTTAAAACCAACCGACTTAGAGTGCAAAACTGGATAGAGCTCGACCGAAATCGAAGTCGTTACAGAAGGATGCTGGTTGAGGCCCAGGTTCACCCCAAACTCTAATGCCTTCCCTTCTTTTCCCTTGTAAATCTCGTTATACTGATCGTAAGCAGCCCTCGTTCGTTTTTGCATCAGCATTTGTCGTGCTTTTTGTTTGGCTGCATTTGCCTGCCTACATTCTTCATCGAACCATGGGTTTCGTTTTGGGGGGACCGAGTTAAACGCAGAACCTCAGAGGCAGCGGTTCTGATGGCTTTTTGGTATTGCTGCCATTGGTCTTCAATGCTTAATGCTGACGGCTTGGTATTCAAGGATAATTAAAGGGACACTCGATTGGAAAAGGCATTGGCAATCTCTTGCGATTGTAGCTTTCCGACCTCATATCTCTTCACAGCGTTAATTCGTGCAGGTCGCGAACAATATATCCTCATTCGTACCTTGGCTACAACAAGGTAGTGGTCCGAGTCAAAGTTGGCCCCTCGGAAAGTTCGGACATCTAACACACTGGAAGAGTGCCTTGCGTCGATCGCAACATGGTCAATTTGGTTGACGGTTGATTGATCTGGGGATCGCCATGTACCTTTATGAATTTTGAGATGCGGGAAGCGTGTACTACTTACAACAAGATTTAGCCCCGCAGCAAAATCGATTATCCTCAGTCCGTTTTCGGAGGTTTTGTCATGGAGGCTATGCTTACCGATTGTATTTCCAAAGATGTCCTCCTTCCCTAGTTTTGCGTTCAAATCGCCAAGAACGATTTTCACGTCGTGTCTAGGGCACTGCTCATATGTTTCTTCGAAGAGCTCGTAGAAACAGTCTTTGGAATTGTCGTCTTTCTCTTCTGTGGGGCGTGAGCGCATATAAGGCTAATGTTGGCGAATTTAGCCCTGATGCGGATTGTCATTATACGCTCGTTAACTGGATTTTGGCTAATCATCTTATCCCTGAGTCTTCCTCTAACGACAAATCCGCACCCAAATAAGCGCTGTTTCTGTTGTCTGTAGCAGTCGCCATAGTTGATAGTAGATGTCTCAGTTTTTCTTCTTCTTTATGCCCGGTCCACTCCATCGCACTTCTTGGATGGCGGTTATGTCTGCTTTGCAGCAGTCCATGGCGTCCGCTAATTCTCCAGCTGCACGTAATCCATTAAGAGATCTTACGTTCCACGTGCTGATTCGGAGGTCATTGTCCTTTTTTCGTTTGCTTGGGTCGTCAACTTTGAAATCATTATCGTTATCCGAGGCTATTGGTTGTTTCGGAACCAGATGTTTTTTCCGTGGTTGGGTAGTTAACCTTACGGTTGTGCGTAGGAGGGCCAGGTCCTTTTGGATCCCTTCAGACACAAAGGGCTGGAATATCCAGTATCAGTACCCTGCTGCAGGGATGTGAGTGCTGCCGTTGGCTCACCAGGAGCTCATCCGCCACCATCTCTACTTCAATACCCTGTCTATTGAAAGACCCTGAAAGACCTTTAAGCCAAATATGTTGGAGTAGCTCCTTTTTTGACTGCTGAAGTCCACCGTTGATTCTGCCATTCGAATTCATCCGCTGGGACATTTACGCAAAAGCTCCCGTAGACCACTGAGATTCGTGCAGTCAGTCATTGTTCGCAGAGCATTATAGTGTTGATCACAATTCTTTTGTTCCGCAATCCTTTGTCAACACTCGCACTTACTAGTTTAGCAGGTCAGCTCCGGACGGAGCATCCCAGGGCCCAGTGGATACCGCGTGGAGGTATACTAAGCACAATTGACGTGTACTATAAGTTGCAACATCTGGGGCGCCGCCAAGTTGACACCAGTCAGAGCCTTCCTGAATTGTACAACGCCCATCCATATGAACTGAACATATTAAGCTTTGATTCACACTTAATGCTTCCAACGTCAATCTTATATCGACCCATTATATACTAGTTTACCCCTAATAACCATAGAGTAGAAGGTAGAATTTTTCTTTCATCGATGATCAAAACCTGCTTAAATGACCTACATTCTGACAAAAAAACATTACTTTCGATGCAAGCTTTACTATAACGCGCTATACAATTTATATCCATTCGATAATAACCCAACGAATGTGTTTGTTCGCGCAAAAATAAAAATAAGCAATAAAAATAAAATAAAAGCTCTTCAATCGAATACAAATTGTCTGATTAAATGACAAAAAACAAAACGAAGAAGAAAAAACAAAGAAGCATCAAGATTCAAGACTCAAACGGCACCAGGCATATAAAAATCGATTTATGAGCGCATACAACTGAGTATGCTCCTACGACACATATAGATACCCCAAATTCAGTGGGCGTGAGTAGGTTTCAAGGTTTGCTCATGATGCATCCACAGAACAGAACACAAAACGTTGATATTCCCACAACGAAACAACTATACACAACAATAACTTTTTTTGGCCATGTTTGAGGGTGTCGAAAGAATTGTTTTCCTACAAACTACGTGCAGGTGAGTTTGGGCGTTTATATAGTAGTTAGCCACAAAAAAACAAAAAAAAAAAAAAATTACAATAAGAATTTTGTAGTTGTTTTTGTTTAGTTTCATTTGATTTTAAAACTTGAAGAATCCAACTCAATAAATACTGCGGTGGGGGCGGCTGTCACTTTAAACATTTGCTTTGGTATGAAACAATAAATTGTGGTTGACGTCAGATTCGAAGTCGAACGCCCTCACGTTGGCTGCGTGCTTCATCTTTCTTCTCCATTCACAAAACCGTCATTTGTATTCGCGATGATTTTTTTTTTTACTATACCAATGTTTTTGTTGATTGAAATGAAAAAAAAAAAAAAAAAAAATACGACGAAACATCATATCGTTACTAAACATGTGGTTTTAACTTTATTGACGAACGCCAAGTGAAGTTTTGTTTTTGTTTTTGGTCACAAACTTTGAATGTGGTTTTCTTGATGACCTTTGAAGGTTACCAGACTTTTGGTTTTGAGTAAACTGTATACATAATGCGAATGAAGTTTGTCGTTGTTTGGTTGGTTTTGGGAGCTTCTTTGGTGTTATTTGTGGTGAACTTTATATGTATTTTAAAATAACAACGAGTATGTTGGGTTATGCAATTAATTTGTTTTATGTACAGTGGGCGTTTTAATTGGGTCTTGGAAAAAGAATAAAAAAAAAACATGAAAAGTTGATTAAAGGCGTCAATTGAGATGCCTTGTGTTTGACATCAATGTAAAGTCATAAGGAATATAAATAAGTCTTTTGTTTATACAGGCTAGAAAACGATATTTAACGATTTTGCAATAGCAGATGCTTTTCCTCGGTTTTGTATTTGGAATTCAAAAAAACAACAAAAGTTACAAAATCTTTACTGTGGACGTTTTCAAAATGAAACTTTATTTTAAACATAATTTTAAGCGTTAATTTTATTATTTTGAATTGCATAAAATATTACAAGTAATATTGAATGAAGGCTTTTAACATAATTTTTCTTCTATTTCCAGGTAAGCTTTGGTCGAATTATGAATAACCTGAAAACTGGTAAGAAATTTAAAAATCTTAAAATTTGATACGTGGAAACGAAAAAATGTTAATCGTTTTTTTTTCACTGGAACAAAAACAGCGTGACTTAGAGAAAGAATTTTGGAATAAAAGTTATGGCTTATTGTGATTGCGCCATAATGTTTGGGAATGACATCAAATGTCATTTTGCTTTGGCTTTGATGTAGTATGTATATAGATGAATGTATAACAAGCTGACAGTAAGCAATAGAGCCATACACACTTTCGTAGTGCTGGAAATTTTGGAACACCAATTTCTGGGGGTTGTGATCTTTGAACTGACAGACCAGATCGACAGACTTGTTGGCACCTAGACTTATTCCCTGGAATATTCCTTTTGCAAAGCAAAGCAAAAATCGTGCATGTTTCAACCATCATTGAAGAAGATGTCATCATTGTGTTTATAAAATATTGTAATGCCATGGGGGTACACTGCCGCTGGTATCGCCATCTAGATTTACAATTTGTGCTGCTAGCGGTTTTTGGTAATTTTGATCTGTCAAAGTTGAAGTTAGTTTTGTTGAGAAAAAGCTTTTAAAATAATGCGTTTCACTGTTCTATTTTTTCCAATTCGAAAAGGAGATTCGCCAAATTGTGAGTCAAGATGGCGATAGCAGCACTACTCCTGTATGGTGTTACTAAACGTCCGTTTCTTTACTTTGTGCACAGAAATTCACATTCTGTCATCTTCTAAATTGTGGGGGTTAAATTCTCTTAGAAATTCTAGGCACAAAGTAAAGAAACGACTTAAGTAAAACATTCACAGCAGCGCTTGAAAAACGTGTGTTTGGCAGTGGTTTTCCACATCCAAACTGCAACCAAAAATTCGGGAAATTTTTTTTACTCTGTCTTGAGCACTCTATTCTGTGAACAACAACGTAAAGTCATTGTGCGGAAGTAGGATTAGACTGATTTTCGTAAAATTTTGGTGAATTTCGTGATGATTTACAGCAAACGAACACGACTTACAACTCACGTGTGACGTGATACCTGGGAAGAAAAATTCCAAATGACGTAAAACGGGCAGAAGGTGATCTTTTGACATATATCTTTTATAAATCTCACTGACGATGGAAGCATTGCTTCTGAAATGTACATCTGAGGAAATATAAAAAGTGTTTTAACTGTTAAAAACTTTACTAATCTTTTCATTTATATATCTTTCAACGAAATTACCAGCTAATCACAATGGTGTCGTTTCTTAATATCATCGTTTTTAGTTAACGACTAGACCTGTTCAAAATAACACCTGTTAGTGTTTTTTTTTTTAATAAACGCGGATAACTGTCTTATTACTGAGTGGGTGTGAAGTGAACATCATTTTAAGCAGCTGGTTTTGGACAATCAGTCCCAAAGAAAAATGACATTAAAAGTATCTTATTTAGCTCAAATCATTATGTTTGAGAAATTTGAACCAATTGTGAATAAGTCTTAAAAAAAAAATAGTATTTTCCAGATCTATTCTACTAATATGCAGGTTAATATCAAAAAAAGAAAAATATAAATTATACAAAATAGTACAGTAATCTTATATAAGGTTTGGTTTTTAAATTGGCTTTTTCTGTTGATTGTCAATTTGACAATTTGGCAGTACCTATAATTGTGATCGGTACATTTTGCCATTTTACTATGAATAAATTTACTTCGAACAACACCTGCAAATTGTTGTTGGCAACATTCTAACCGAAATCGTTTTTAAGCACCAGTGGCATAGAACCAAATTTAACTAAAATATCTTTTACCTGATAATGATTTCGTTTTAAGTTTGTATACATCTAAAAACTCCCTTTTTAATACTACAATATACCTAAATAAGATAACAAAAACCAAGTTGTTGACTTGCCGTAAAACACAAATGATTAGGCTGTTTTATAACTTCTATTCAAGACAATATATACGATAAAGTACTTAAAATATCATAGGATGTGTAGACAAACTTTTTCCTTCCACTGCTTTTTTATATTTTTTACGACAGTAAAATCAAGGCGTCCTCAAAAATCCACCTCCGTCTGACTTTGTTTTTGAGAGTTCTGTCAAGCTTTTGTTTATTTTTGCTTACCTAAAGTTTTCCTTCACTCACTTGCTCTAGTTGGAAAAAATTGTTCCGCATACTTTGGATCTCACTTCGCTACAAATGAAGCAAAAACAAAAACCTATTCTCTAACTAGTCATCTAATTGCTACATCTATAGATTTAGAAATTTTTAAAAACAAAGAATTTCTCCTAGCCATATATGTAAGTGCGCGTACCATGTGCAAAAGAAATCCCGTCGCAACCAAGTTCATCAACAGGCCAAATGAGAACCTTGATCGTAATGATCGCAACATGACAGCCAACAACTATAACGATCCGAAAAGGTGTGGCGGTCAGTAGCAACATCGTTGGCTCAAAGCATTTAAACTCAACACAGTCATCGTTTGAACGCATTGTACGAACCGGTAACAACGTTAAAATCTCAAAAACCCCTAAAAGGGCAAACTATTTATTTCATGATCATTTAAGTTCGCACAACGCTTTTGTTTTTATAATTTTTTTTTTGTGTTTTGTGTATACATATTCGTTTGTTGGTTGCGTGAGCTCGCGCTTTAAAAGTGTGCTTCCTTGAAGAGCAAAAATGCCCTCCATTTGCGATAACAAGACATGAGTGAGCATGGCAACAGCCATCATCGTCGCACCGAAGACCTTTGGATATGTCGATGGTTTTTTTCATATTAATGTTGTTTCATTATTTCGATTTGTTCATTTTAACGATGCTCCTTTGCTGCCAGTGGGGAAACGCTGTCTGTTGGTGGAATAAATTTGACGTCTTGGAGAAGGATGAATGATGAACAAAAGGCGAATAGAAGACAGTGATCATGTTTGTTGCATGTTCTATATGAATCGGAACATAAAAATAGAATTCGTGCCTCCATGGATATAGTGGCCGCACATAAAATGGTACTGCGGTAGATGAGTCAAAGGATAGATAGTGTACAGAGACGCGACTTCTAAACATCACATTTATTCACATCTAAACAACATGAGAATGCGTATGATGAAACATCGGCCCCATATTGTGCATGTGGGCAAAGAAAAATATACCCAATGTATCCGGTGAATCAGTTAAAAATGGGGGGAAGAACAACGAAGAGCATTATAGAAGGGGTTTCAGTCTGGATGTATTTTTAGAAGATTTTTTTTTGGCGATTTGTGTGTTTGTTCGAATGGAAACGTGCAAAAGAAATGGTTTCATGAAAAGTAGACGAGTGTTGCAGGTGCTTGATTTGCTTGCTGATTTGTTCTACCTTGTTCCTTAATTTATACAAAAAAGAGTTTTAAAAAGTAAATTGACTTTTTTTTAAGCTCAATTTATTAATTTTATTCAAATTAGGTCAATTTACAGATAGGCTTCAGAGTTTAAAGCTATTGTCTGTGTTTCTACTGGTTAAGTCTGGACAAAGTGCTTAAATACTTTGAAGTGTTGAAAAGCACAAACTAATTGAGTTGGTACAAAAATAATTCGGGCTTTAAGTACGACTCAGTATTTTCCTAGTCCAGAAGACGATAGTGACTTAATGGAAAGCAGTTTGTTAGCCCTGAACCGTATCTACACTACTGTATCTACCTATGGTGTGTTCTTACGGTACACTGTCTAATAGGAAGACACGCCAAAAGACTTGGTGTGTTTTCCAATGATTTCTGCAGAAGCTGCATGGACGAAGAAGAGGAAGAAACCGTTCAACACCTTCTTTGCTCATGCCCTGCACTACTTCATAGGAGAAAAACTCATCTCGGTGAATTCTTCTTCGATGATACTAGCGACTTAGCTTACATAGACCCTAAAAGTCTTTCGAAATACATTAAAAGTTCCGCGTGGTTCGACTAGCGGGTGATTAACCGGCTAGTCCCGTAATGGAAGATAAATGGGTGATCTACTTGTTAATCTTACATCGGGTTTCTGAGATCAGTAGGTGATTAACTTGCTGATCTCTGTGGTATCACAATGGGCCCTTGCGGCCTAAGTGTGCCAGGCAATGTACTCATTGGCTGACAGCCACTTCCACCTAGCTTGACCTAATGGAAAACAGAATTGTGCATCTATTTTCTAAAATGATTGTTGAAGTTGTCCAGTACTAAAAATTTAATGTTCTCAAAATAGAAGAGTGCTATTTTTAGAACTCATTCTTTTTAACTCCTCTATGTTTTAAGTTTCAAGCACTCAATCTTGAACTAGGAACGTTGTTTCTAGTATCAAGTTTTTGGCACACAATATTCTTATTTTAAGTAGAGACTCTTAGTCCTTTGTGTAAAGTAAAATTTGAATTTAATTTGTGAACGCACCCATTCACTAACCGTCGAGCTGTCATTGTCAATGTATTCAGCTATCTCAACATTTTTATCATGGGAGGGAACACGAACACGAACGAGAAACGTCTGCAATTTATAAAAATTTTCTACCATTTACACTCTAAATGTTTTGATTGTGCTTCAAGCCGATAAAATACATATTTTTTTGAAATATCTCTAATGGTTTGCGTTTTAAAAAGTTGTCAAGTCCATATTGGAAAACTCGATATAAGCATACACACCTTTTAGTACTTAAGGATTGCGATAACTTAGAACTAATTAAGGCGAAGATTCAATCTAAATTCGCTATACGTTTTGCTCTAGATAGTTACGCTGCTTCTAGTTTAAGATAATAGGGGTCAGATCTTTAGTACAAATTGTACTAAATGCAAAAAAAGTGAAAGTATTCGGTGATTTTTTTTTCTGATCTTGCGCTAGAATTTCTTTTTCATTTGACCACATTGCGTGCACTGTTTTGTGATCTTAAAGAGTTCACAACTATCCCATTTATCTCCTCCAGGAAATTGATCTGCTTTTGGATAGCCCCATGCCTGAGGCTGATCAGTTGCTGATGTCCATGATTTTATTTGTACAAGAGTAATTGGGTTTTCCTGCTCGTTTTTCTTTCTTAGCGATAGTTTTGAAACGATGTATGATATTGTTGTTTGACTATGTTCTCCGTTACTCATTTGTTTTAGTACATTGTACATTCTAAATTTATGGAACTCAGTTTTTTAGTACTCAGAATTAACGTTGTTTTTCATTATCTACCAAAAATATTATATGTTGTATTTATATAGCACAACAGAAAGTTTCTAGTTTCATATAACATTCAAGTGACCAACTATTTGTTTCCGACTAGAAAAAAGCAAACACATTTTAGTACTCAAAAATTTAAATAACTTGAAGTTCTTTAAAGTATGTGATTCAAGTTAAGAAACCTAAGGTTCTAAGAAGTCATATTTTTTGATTCTAAAGTTGATGTTGAAGTTGCCTTAAACATTTAGAACAAAATGTACTAAAAAGTTAATAAAATTGCAACTAGTACTTTTTTCTTCATGAAGTAAATTGAAACCCCAATTTTCTCGTATTCTATCAACTGGCAAGTTAAAACCAATTAACTTAATTTTTTTTCTTTTGAATAAACATTTTGCAGAAAGAAACTGCATTAAAAAGTTCAAATCAAAATTCAGATCAAAGCTTGGGAGAGCTAATACTAAGCAGATCCCCATCTCACCCTCATTCATTTTCAAACCGAAAGCGAAACATGTGTAAAGAAAAAAACCAAAACTGAAAATATAGATAAGATATAGTTTTAAGAGTTTTCATCGATGATCACGATCACCTCGCCGGCAAGACAAACGAAAGGCCATTTTGCTTGAAAATATCGCCGAGAAAGACTGAAAGCTCTTTAATTTTGCGTATCCATTGATGCTGTCGGATAGTATGTATAGTATATGTGCTGTATGAATGCAATGTTTTTATTACACCATCATTACTTCTAATGATCATTGAGCAATCGTGCACCCATTCAGTTTTATTTTTAGTTTTTAAAATTTGTTTACATTTCGGGGTATTGAACACACCACTCTTCTATTTGAGTTGAAAAGTCGAGAAACTCTGAGGGTATGTTAGTACGTATATATTTTTTTTTGACATGAAAGAGTGTTGAATCATCAAAACAAGAATGTCAGAATGTTTAAAGTGAAAAGGAAGTACTTGTCTTAAGCATTTTATGTGTTGTGATGAAAGCTGTCATCCGTCGAATGACGTTTGCTTTTTTTAATGAATTCAACGGATACTGATACTTTATGTGTTTTAAAGAGTTGTTTAGATTAACAAATGAAACGAATTCTCCGAATAAAGCTACCCACGAAATCCAGAGTTGATCAAAACATCCTTACAGTGATGAATTATTGACGAATTGTTAATGGAATTCATTGCATAAGATTTCTGAAAAAGACTCAGCAAGTTTATACTTTTCTCTCTTTTCAATGGAAAAATATCTAAGAACTTGTGTTTGTCTCAAGTAATTTCTTTTGCATATTATATAGATGGGAAGATAAGCATTTTCAATTCAAAACAGTGCACGTGTCTCTAGCATAAATATTTAACTCATTATTCTTCAGACTATTCGAAAAAGTTTCCTTTCGGATGAACGCAGTTCAGTTTACTTTTTCTTCCAGAATTAATAAAAAGTTGAGCTTCCAGAAGTCCTCCAATTTTTTTTCTTCAAAGTTATTGAAATTATGAATGATGTATTTCGTAGTACATAATATTTAACAACTTGTTTCAACTACACGGTTGCTCGAGCTCGTACCGAAATCGATTTGGGGAATGATACGATAGCGATAGTCTGTAGAGATGGGGGGTATTTTCATAAACTTCCATGCATTTTCCTCTTTAAAGTTGGTATTTAGCTTTTTTACCTACACACAAGCACATTTTTGGTTTGAGGTTGGAAAAACAAGAAATGTGCCCAGAATCAATTTATAAACACACGACAGCAAAAAGACCTGCAGTCGACCTTTCATCCAACAAAATATCAGGTTTTATATATCAAATGTTTACATTCCATCTCTCTCAGTTGAACCGAAATTTATATATGCAAATTTGAAGCATAAGACCAAAGTAACTTTTCTCAATTACTTCGTCACATCCCTTGATGAATGAAATCGCACATACATACAATTTCATCACATCGCAGAGTTAAATTGATTGCTCGTTTTTCGCTTTAAATAAAAAAACATGATCGATCGGAAGAGTTTCCTCTTTCAAGCCATCCACACACAACACGACCATGCGACCAGGACCAGCATCCGCATAGAACGGGGCTCGTGTTAGCCATCAGTTTGCCTTAGATGATTGATGAATGAAAAAATAAGAGAAAAAAAACATAGTTATTTGCATAAGAGGATATTTACCTGCAGGCAAATACCATCCCCAAAGATGAAAAATCAATAAACTCGAACATGCACAAGACAACATCATTATTTCCAGAGTAATCTATGAGGAAAGTTACAGGGATGTTATTCCAGCCACAGTAAAATCCATTAGGACAAATTAAAAAAAAAAAAAATTATAGAAACAATCTTATAATCTTGTTTTTTAAAATCTCAGTTCGGGGCAACTTATTTGAACCCTCGGACTAGAACCTAATTTCGTTTATTTCATTCGCTGGCGTTTAGTTCACCAACCAACCCCAAAGTGAAGGTTACATCATTTAAACTTGACCTCAAATTCGCATCGGATACTTGCCGCTCGGAGTTCGGGTGGATGGTTTGTGAGGTTGGCTTGGGTTGGGCTTTGGCGCGCAATTGAAAAGCAAAAAGAAAAAAATATTTGTTTGATATTTGCATGGGATTTTCCGTATACCCACTTGAAGTGTGGTGTATGGGTACACCTTAGCAGATAGACAGTGTGGTACCCAAAACCCAACCATATCTCTCTGGAGATGGCCCTCTCTTCGAATGAGTATCCATGCGCGCTCGTGCTCGTGTCAGCTACGAGTGTGTTCGTCAACACTACCACTAGTCCTGTAGAGTATATTATTTTTCAGTTCAGTGTCAGGACAGGGTAGGATTTGCCTGCTGTCCTATATACCAAAAATTCAATACACACAATTCACTTCTCTCTTTCTCTCGATAAAACTTGAAAGCCATTGCTATTCTTTGTTTTGTATAGGCACATTCAACAAGATGTGAAGTGTGTGTAGGACAATGGTTTTTCATTCATTCACAAGAATATTATGTACACAAAATGCCAAGGGTTTGTTTTTGAGGCTGAATGGGGCGTGAGAGACCCTCACTGCATGTGGGTGTAAGGTTCATGAAAACGTATTTCTGTAGTGGCCATGAAATAAAAGTTGTCCCCTTTTCGAGTCTCGATCTATTTTACGCTGGCTGGGCAAGAATAAAATCAAAATATGTGTAACACTTATGTCAATTAATAGAAAACAACCTTGAAAACCAAAAAGCATTGTAAGAGTACTTAGAGCTAAATAAGAGTTGAACAAATATTTTAATCACAATCAACGAGAACGATGAGTAAAAGTAACTGCCCTTGAGGTGTGGCTATTCAATAAATTACTTAATTACTTTGTATGCAGAAGGAAAAGTTCTTAAAAAATAAAAAAACCAAACAAAAACATGTAATCTCAATAATATGCTTAAATTTATCAAATGAAAAGTGGAACATTGTTTTCCTTTTCGGGATTGTTTTAGTTATTTGTTTGGTTCAAGGCACAAGTTGAGGAGAAGGTGGTAATGTGGCCCCCCGTTTTGTTTTTAAAGCTTTATTTAAATAAACCTAAAAAGTACATTATAGGACTTCTTATTCATTTGATTCAACATATCATATTAGGGAATATGACTTCCAACAACGTTGCATCAAACGTCTAACGCGGATTATCGATTGCATACTTTTCGGCACTGCTCGCAATTTGTTGATATAACAGTTGTATCAGTTTTCCGCGTCATTCAGCCAGACGATTTAATGGTAGTGGAATGTGGTCTTTGTTTTTCCACGCACTATTTTTTTTATCTCTCTTCGCTAGGATCTACATTATATCCTTTTGTTTTGAGTTGTTAGTTATGTTGCTAGGCTAACTTTGATATTAATAATTGTCTATACATGAATTCTCGTTTAATCGCCTTTAACGATAAGCTTTAATGATATTTCCATTTCTCATATGTCAAAAAAGAACTCAGAAAGCCTCGAGGTTCAACGGACTACAGGACCTACAATTTAACATCGAGTAATTACTCTTAGAGCACTACTTCTGATTTCTCGTGAAAGGCGACTCTCATTTAAAAACAGTTTGATGTTTGTCGTATACGAGCCAATAAACTGTGTTCAACGATAACTTAAGGTTGAGAGAATTGCGCTGTCCGAGCTATTCACATATGTATTTGTGTGACAAAAACAAAATGACAATTCAATTTATCGCTTTTCAATAAGGAACCCAGCGGAAACTAGATTGGAAGTAGGCCTCATTGGATCGCATCGACTTACCAAAAGGAAAGATTGTTTCTAAGGGCTAACGAATAAAAAGGGTCTCATACAACATATTCAAAATCAAGAAAGTTAGAAGAAACATCTTTCATCGTTTCGTTTATAGCAATGAATCCCTTTCTCTCCTGAAATTCCTGGCTTTCGAAGAAATAAGGCAAAAAGAGAAACAATGTTAATTGACATCTTTGCTAAGAAATCTCAAAAACTTCTGCATAGGGGCTGCGTGTATAGCAGGGGCCATATTACATCCTTTTCCTCTACCTGATTAGTAAAAGCTGAAAGTTCTTTTTGAGCAACTCAATGAGTTATATGCGAACTACTAGCTATAGCTACCTTTTCATTTCGAACCACGCCATTTAAACGAAAACCTCACTTGCCTTTCAATTGATATTTTTTTTTGTGAAGAAAACAGCTTTCAACCCTTTTTAAAGTGCCAATGAAATTCTTTATTCCTGTGAAAGAACATTCGATGCCATTATGTATGGAACTCGATTTCTTTTGCATGGGCACCACGGGCACGCTTGCAGAAGTTCAGACGCTGACCCCAATTTTCGACGGTTTTCAAGCATAAATCGGCCGATACTGCTGCAATTTCACTTTCGATATTCGTACTAAGTTCATCAATCGTCGCTGTCTTGTTGGCATAGACCATAGATTTGACGTAGCCCCACAGGAAATAGTCTAACGGCGTCAAATCGCACGACCGAGGTGGGCCAAGCGACTGGACCATTTCGTGAGATAACAAGTTCTCTAAACTTGGTTTCCAATAAATTGATTGTGACATTCGCTGTGGTGCCGTCCTGTTGGAACTACATGTTCTCCAAGTCCATATCATCCAATTGGGGCCAAAAATATTCGGTTATCATTGAACGGTAGCGATCCCCATTCACAGTTACGTGCCAGTCTTGATCATCACGGCCGGCCCATAAACCACACCAAACCGTTTTTTCGGGATGCAATGATGACTCATGGAGTACGTGTGGATTGCTGCCTGACCAATACCGCATATTTTGTTTATTGACGAAGCCATTCAGCCAGAAATGAGCCTCATCGCTGATTGGACGTAGCGCTCTTAACGTTGACTTAACTTGCTCTTAACTTACTCTTAAGTGACTCCGAATTTTAATAATTTCGACTCGTTGTTGGCTCGTATATCTTTCCATCATGAAATGGCAAACCATACTGAAGAAAATGTCAAAAGAGCGGCAAGAAATATGACGTCGTTTGCTGTCCCTGACGCTATACTTTTGTAGCGTCCCTGTTTAAAATCCCTTTACAAGCCAAGCAAGTGTCCACAATGAATTGACCTTAAAGTGAATTAAAATGGCGTAACACTGATTGGAGAACCCCAGAACCTTGCGCATTTGTTTCACTTATACCTTGTGAGTATTGGAGAGGACCTACAGTTTTTTTTTGCTTCCTAAGGAAGTGAAAAGTAGTTAAATTAAACCTATTCTGAGTCGAATATCTACCACAGGACTCTGTCGAACAATGCTAAACAGCTTTTATTCGATAGCTTTTTCATTAAAAAGAAGAAAGAGCTAATTTTTAATGAAAGCTGTCCAGAATTCAGACAGTTTATGGTTTATAATTTCGTTGGATCGTCTATCTTACCTTAAATAAGGAAGCTTTTTGATACGAGTATCGCATCTCGCACGAGGGCAACAACAGACTCAAATCGGCATAATATTCTCAAAATTGATCTTGTCATCTTATTTCTTACGAAAGTCATCATTTCATGAACTAATGTTGTTCTTTCTTTCAATTACATGTTGGAGTTTCCGCTTAAAAGCTAATGGCTCATCTTATTTAAATTTTGTGGTTACAGACAAATTAAACATTGATAACCATTCATCATAAGAATAATCCAACAACATATGACGCGACTGTTTAAATAAACAAATTCTGTATGAGCAAGAGAACACCTAAAACCGCTGTCAGCACAAAACCAACAAACAGAACTAAAATCAATTCTTAGAATCATCGTTACACCAGATTAATATGAGTCATACATTCCAAATATTTGGATTCAACTGGAAATGAAAATTAATCCAAAACGGCTTAGGCTTTAGACAAATATTGGTGAGACTATAAAAAATTTAAAAAAAAAAAAAATTCACAGTAAAGTGTAGAATATCGACTTGCTCATAGTTTCCCTCAAGACTTTTTTCGAGTCGTTCATTGGTAAAGTAAGACGGGAGGACAATGGCTTTGAGAAAACTGTTCCTTCGCTTCACTCTGCTTAACACAAAAAGAATACTAAAGGCATCCTTTCGTTTTGGGAGCAAGGAACCTTTAACAAAGGCTAGCATTTTCAGCTTAAGGACTAATTTTCTTATTTTCTTATAAGTTTGTTTCCTCAAAGGATTTTAATTAAATGGTCTTAATTACATTAAATATGAAGCCAAAGACGTACCTGAGACGATGTTAAGGCAAAAGAATAATAAGATTTCATGGAAAAATTATTCATACAAACTTCTTGAGTGAATTTCGCAAGAAAACATAACAAAAGCAAAGGAAAATATACAGCCCCATAGAAAGAGAGAGAGAGTAAAAATTTGTATTTAATTTTTATTTTATTTTAGTTTTTGAAGAGAAAAAACGCCCGCATTAATCATTGGGAATATAAATCTACCCACTTGACCAGATGTCAAACCATGTTGGGTGGCTTCAAAGTTGGACTTATTCGACGAGACAAAGAATATCATTTGCATTTTTCGAAAAGCGAAATAGACCGATGGATAACGATGTCTATTATAACCTTCCTACTCTACACGACTGCCACTATTCTATATGTTGTTACTCCTCCATAGCAGCTCCAGCTATGTCGGCGGTGGCGACGACGACGACGACGAAAAACGAGAACCATGTTTTTGGCCGCCTTAGCTGTCATCCTATTCATCCGAATAAGGATGTTGCCAGTTTCATGGAATTCCCCACATTTGTATACATTCGCCGGTCGGGCGACTGTTTCATGGTGGTGGGTGTACCTTATGGCATTCTATTACTTTTTTCTTTTTCTTTTTTTTACTCTGTTACATTTGTATGTTTGTATGCCTTGCTTCGCCTCCTGTTTGTAAACATTATTTTTGGCCCAAAGAGTTCTTAATCTTCCTCTTGTTTTCCTTTGCAATGATTTAAAGCAAAAGAAAACAAAAATGTAAATCAATAAAGAATGTGGGCAGAAGATAATACTGCTGCAGTAGCCGGATGCATGTTACGGCAGCAATCAATTTCTTAAGTATGTGTAGGTAGGTGGGCACCGGAAATAGGGTTTACTCTTTCTTAAGTTTTTTTTTTGTTCCAGAATTAGTTTTTATTTAAATCAAAATGCTCAAGGTTATATTTGTGTATCCCGCTATCAATGCGTTTCTGTGAAGAAGACCAGTGAATCGACTTGGAAGGAATGTGTGGGATACTGAGAAGCTTTAAACTAATTGATAGAAATTCAATTTAAATTTCAACTGCAGGTAGAGCTGCACATTTGAATTTCTTTGCTTTACTTAGTTCTGAATCTTCTGTATTTGAAATGGATTTATTACTGTATGCTTGTGGTGTGGTGAAAAGAAAAGGGTTTTCTAAGAATGTTTATGAAACTAAATAGCCTTTTTTTATTGACATGTATAAATGTTCCTTACTTTCGTTGTTTTTTAAGAGAGGTCTTTTCTTGACAGCAAGAAACCTTTAGACACAATCAATTTGGGTGAGCTGAAACCTTTTGCTTTAATTTTTTCCAGATTTGACTACTAAACTGAAAACAGCTTTTCATTATTATAATGTAACTAGCTGACCCGCCCGGCGTTGCTCGGATCTAAATTATTTAAAAAATTGTTAGGAACACCCGCTGGGCTAAGCTGAAAATAGCCGGAAAGTTTCTAGTTTCCGTGGGAATATGGTCATGAAATAAAATATGTAAGGGATAATGTAACATCCTAAAAGAATTTTTAATATCGGCTCAGAATTTTTCGAGTTTTCGTTCCTGTTCCGGTTCACTTTCCTATCCCCGTTCCTGTGGGAAACTTGGTATGAAAAAAAGTTGTAAATTTATTCTCGGAGCCGCAAAAAAAAAATTTCATCGAAATCGGTGAAGCCATTTCGTAAAACAACGTACATGCAGACTGCAACGCTATCTGCTGAGCCGACTTTTGATAGCAACCAATTCTCAGTAAAATAAGATCCATTAATCTGTTGAAAGTTACGGGCGTTAGAAGGAAACAAAATTTTAAGATTAAGAATAATTTATAGGTACTTACAACACAATACTTAGTCGTTGTTTGAGGTTTTGTAATTAATCACTTAATTAACAAATCATACAAACTGCACTTAATAAAATAGGAATAAATAATTTTTGTCCAGAAAATTAATAATAAATTTACTTGAGAATATAGTTGATATGACATTTACACTGAGACTGTAAAATCTAATATATAAAATTCTCATGTCACAGTGTAAATTAAAGAAATAATGTTAAGGGTAGATGGCCCTTATCGCTTAGGGTTATGGAAAATAATTATAGTAGCCGATTCTCAGACCTACTGAATACGCATATAAAATTTGGTAAAAATCGGTAAAGCCGTTTCGGAGGAGTACGGTAACTTACATTGTGACAGGGAAATTTTATATACATATATATAAGGATTTGATCTCCGAAAGTAATGTAGCTGCGTCAACTTGGAACTGACAGCTCTGTTTCTGTATTCACACTAAGTTTGTTTGTCAGGAAAAATCTCTTCCACTGCTCACTGACAGTGCATATATGTTATTTTTTGTTTCGTGAAAATGTCACAGTGATGCCAAACTAAGCCACACCCTCATACTGAAATTGGACTTTAACTTTGAAACGTTATGGCCCAATCCGGTGAAGAGTGGACAAACATTTAATTTAGAATAATTGTTTTAAAAGCGGTGACAGTGGTCTTCCAATCCAATGTGCTATTTTGAAGAGCATTTTTCCAGACGACCTCGTTCGACCCCTTTCTTCGACATATACTATTTATAATTTTTCGACTTCCATCTCAGTCAAATGGCCTCGCAACGAACGATTTATTGTGTTCAGTCGCTCATAAACAAACGTCAAACAAGGAAAAAACAATTTGATTAACAGTACGTTATAAATTATTTCACTGTCACTCAGACACACCCGAACACACATGGGCCTACTCTATAAGACATTTCCTATTTCGAATTCCTCTGTGTCAAAAACAATGCACTCGCATTTCAAACTGTTCATCCACTAAAATGACTCATAAATTAATTGTTCAAAAGGAATTTCCTTTGTCTAAACTTTACGAAGGGGTAGATGCAACAACAAAAAAAAAAAAAATAACAATGCAATTAAAGCTTAAAGGTCAAAGCAAAAAACGTCATTTATAGAAAATAAAAATTAAAGCTAAGCAACACCTCTTCTTCCTGTGCTTGGCAGTATGATTTAGTTTTGAAATGTAAACGTTTGTGACTTAAAAGCTTTTAAAATTTATTTGCTTAGTTGAAGAAAAGAGACATTTTGTCTACAATTCGTTATTTATCGGCATCACCTGAATGACAGACGATGATGACACGTTAGCTTAGAATGTCATCAATATAAACGAGTGGTGTAAGAATTATTATCTGTTTGGATTTTTGCTGGTGTTGTTGTTGTGTGTGTGTTTCTACTTGTTTTCCGTTGATTTATTCGCCTCCTCTTTCCGGTCTATTTTATGTAGGTACTTGTCTGTTCATTATTGCAAAATTACCACATTGTTTCAAAACAGACACTCAAATATGGGTGGGTCATTGAATAGGTTGAAATGCCATGTATGGCGGAAGTTGTGGGAACAACTCGCAGGCATAAAATGAATGACAATTGTGAGAATTTTTGTTTTTGAATAAGAAAGGGATTGAGTTATTTGTGTCTATGCGGAATATTTATATGTAAAGAAGGCATGAACATTGGTAGTGTATTTTATATCTTATTTCCTGTTAATTTATCCCACGAATTACCTATAATGAAGTATCAAGGCTGTTATAAGAAAAGACTTGGAGATTGGACGAATCTGTCAAGCTGTCAATTTAGTTGATAATTTTTATAAAATTTGGTCTAACATCATCTGGCAGCTTATGCATATTCTCATGGTTTTCAAAATATTTAATGAAAAAGAAGAAAAAATTAGCCATTAGAATACAAGAATTTTCCTTTCGAGTAATTAGAAGGTTGACCAATAGTACTGAGAAAATCAATATGTGTACTGGTTTCGTCTTTTTAATAAATCGAAAAAACTGGGCACTTCCGTAATTTGAAAGCTGGAGCTAATGATATGGCTGCCTTTTGAGTTGATGCACTTTTATGTCATGCCCAAATGGTGCTTTCAGCCAAGAAAATTGAAGAGGAATTGCAGACTCTTGCACAAAATTTTGGAAATCAAATAAATAGAACTGCAATTGCTACTGCTTGAGTTTTCTTGGCTAAATTCTTTTTAAAATGTTGAATGTTGTTCGCGTTGCTGTGGCTCTAAAAAAAACCTAAATTGTATTTTTTTGTTATAATTGGCACGCAAACCAAGGGATTATCAATGCCCTTATAATGTTATAAAACAGTGCGAGCTTTTAGGAAAATAGGAGAGGATTTGAAAGGGGACACCATTGCAAATTGCTTTTGAATTTTTGTGAATCATAATACCAGGGGAGAACAGAGTCTGGCAAAGCATTCCACATTCGGGTGGTGCGACTAAAATAGAAACTCTATACTTGACTGTACGCCCGAAGTTGGGTTCAAGGTAAAATTGATGAGCATTCCTAGTGAGGCGGGTGTTGCGGGGAATGCAAGTGGCTATTTCACTAGAGGCTAGAGTACTGTTTGTAGGAAAAACGATAAAGAAAACTCTGGCAGGTAACGTTTCGACGATGTTCAATAGGATCAGTCGATTCTACGATTGAACTATCACCTATCAATGCTCTTTTTTGTACTATATCAAGTAAGTGCAAAGATGTTTGGGCAGCACTTGACCAGATATGGGAACTATACTCTAGTTTTCGGCGGATGTGGGCTTCATAAATAGAATACCGATCAGAAGGGATGAAGAACTTTCTGCATCGTCTTAAGAAACCTAAGCATTTAGCAGCATTTTTGGCGACTTCAAATGTGTGGTCATTCCAACGAAGATCATCATTTACACACGTACCAAGTACTGAAAGCTTCTCGCTGGCAGTGGGGGAATGTTAAGCTTTAGCACCAAATAACTTCTACTTTGTTTTTATTTTCTCATGTCAAGGTCAGAATTCAATGAGCTTATCATACGCAGCCGTTCCAGTTCAACATCCGAAGAGTAGAGATGTGAACTTGGAAACGTATATAAAAAGCTGAGGGTTAAGTCATCAGCAAAATAGTTAAGAGGATTAGAAGTTTCAGAAAAGGGATCGCATATGAAAATAAGAAAGAAAGTCGGTGGCAAAACGGAGCCTTGGGGCACACCAGCATTTATAAGGTGAGTATCAGACTTTAAACCGGAAAAGGTTGGAAAGGTAGTTTTAATCCAACGAAGAAGAGACTTGTCGATACCAAAAGTAGCCGTTTTCGATAAGAGAGCTCGATGTTAAACTCTATCAAATGCCTTAGGAATATCAAGCGTAATAATTCTACTCTCTCCAAAACAGTGTAAAGATTGATTGATCACCAGTGAACCTTTTGCTACGAAAACCATTCTTTCGATATAAAACATATTTCTGGTTAATACAATTTCCAATAGGTCCGTTCGTTGAACTTTCCCTGGGGTTGACCCAGGTTTTCTTGACAACCCTATGAGTTGTCAACAAAACCTGGGTTTTCCAGTCCTCAAAAAACACTACACGACAAATCACCACACATCCCTGTCATTAAAAAAAAAATACATGCCATTTGACAGCCCTCAAATTGCCACAGCAAAAAGCTAGGGCGAGTTTGGGGAAAACCTATGGCAAACCTATGGCTCAAAAAACACTCAATTTGACATTCAGTGCGAATTTAAGTTTCTCAAAAAACGCTTTGTGGCGACCCTAGGGCAACCCCAGGGCTTCAACGAACAAACAATATCTCCTAAAAAAACATCCATGTGCATATTTGCGGTTGCCCTAGTGGGTTCTCAATTTGCGATGTTCAGTGGCTGTTTCAATAGCTGCGATAGATTGAGAGCATTTGGAGACGAGTCGTAAAGAATGGTTATCAAAAGGCTTAACTGTTTGAGTTGAGTGATGAGTCAAAAATCCGTTCGGTAGCGGCCTGTATCCAACCGTTCCTTTCGCGTCAACCCTAATGTGCACGAAACGTTTTCTCCCGAATTTTTACGGATCTCTTGCAGAGGCAATGAATTAACTTCAAAATCAATTTTAAGAAACACATATCATTCTGGAAAGTTGCAGATAACAGTGCAAACCATGTGCGAATTCATTCAGTGGTTTTCGAGTGTCATAAAAATAGACTTGAACGTTCGTCAATGACACACTACTAGTTGTAGCTTTAGCTAAAAATCTGCTTATTTGTATATCTTCATGTAGTAATAAATGTACTCCAACAAATTTATATCTTTTGAACTCCTGTATTTTGATCCCCGATATCCATCGGTATTGTTAAACAATTTTATTCAAATATAAAAAAAACCCACTGTAGGTTGTGGTGTGATATTTGCAGCAAGTATTAAGTACACACCTAGATTGTATATAAACCAACAGCAATTTATAAGTGCTTCGATTTCGTAACCCATTCAATTCTTTCTCATATCTATCATTCAACTTGAAACGTGGGTCTTATCATTCAACCGTTTTTCGTTTGTCATTTCCTCCATTCAAGAGAGTCATAAAGTGATTGTATCATTCATTAACAAAAGTTTTAAATTTAAAAAGTTCCGCCGGAATCGCTTGTCCAGATTATCAGTTAAGACACATAATTTGCGTCATTAGCTTATTAGTTCGGCGAAAAACCTTTTCGGTTCGAGGTATTACTTCACCTGTGATAAATTTCCGTGTGGGTAGCTTGAAAAATAAAACACATTTATAAAAATCTACTAAGGATTTTGAAGCAAACATACCCCACCAACCCACAACAAGCTGCAACACAGAATTCCATTTCCATTCTACAACACTGTTATTCAACAAAAATGGACTCTGACAGTATTTCATAACATATTGGCTAGTGTGTGTAGGCGTTCGCGAGCCATAGATCCGTTCGTTATGATTGCACATTTTCGTTTATCGTTGGAAATTAAATATGAAAAATAAAATTTGCAAATTGAAATTGAATATCTCACTATGGAATGTAGTTTAGTAAAGGGTGTTTTCTGGCACGCAATTAGCTTTTGAAAATTGACACACAAGAAGAGACATGACAGACAGATGAACCAACTAAACTACACACTTAGCTGTCATGTCAACTTAATTCGTTATTCTTGCCCGTGTGCTGTCAGTACAGAATGCATATATAGATGTGTATATACATATGAAGTGCCCACGATGATAATACTATCCGTAAATGCTGTGCAATGTTGCGGTTGCGGACTGTGCAATTTGTGATGGTGCGGGCACAGCAACACAACTTATGTTTATTAGGATTTCCTGCTAAATTTCAATTTCCTCTAAAATTTAAGTTGTGGCTACTCCTCCTCGACTAAATAACGTAAAACTGGCACAGTGTATGCAGAAAGTAGTGATCTAAGAAAAAAATTTTTTTTTCGTTTGGTTGCCTTTATTATAATTAAACAACTGCCCACCGATGAAAACCTCTCCTATACTTTTACGTCTTATAAAAACAAAAACAGTTGTAGTATATCTAAATGGCATATCACTTCTTTCCGCTGGTAAAGTAGGTAGTATATGTCAAATTAGACCACTGTAGCGTGTCAATTTAACTAGAAAATTGCTGTCAGTTTTTTCTTTTTTTTATCGCATTTCCTTTAGTGTTTTTGTTTTCTTTATTTTTAAAGAGAAACTTGAATGAGTTGCTTGAATGTAGTGTAGGAAGGTAAACTATGAAATTTCATTCATAAAAGTCTTAAATTTTATCATATTAGGCTTTGCTTTCCTCTGCTATTGTGTTCTGCACTACTGCTTCACCGTGAATTATTATGAATGAGTGCGTTCAGTGTGCCTTGAGAAAATGCATAATAGGTACAATTCGTTCATAAAAAATGTCATAGGTACTTAGTCTTGTATTGTTGCACATCTATTCGTGTTTTTTTTTATGTTATTGTTCGTGTGTGGGAATTCATTTTGAATTAGGTGGAACTTGCAGTTGTTTTTTTTATTTTTCTTGGCAATTATTATTAATGTTAGGTTTATTTTCTTGCGAGCAACGCCATTACTTATAGTAGGGGAGCCCAAGAGGGGATTTCGCGCGTTACTCGAGCGCGTCAGAAAATCATATGGGGAGGTACCTTGCACCCTGTAATGTACTCCTACCATATATAAAACCTTAATGTTGGGGCGTTCGCTGAGGGCAGCCCGTCAGATTAGTAAAAAAAAGTCGATCATCGGAAATACTCGAGCGCGTCAGATTAAGAAATGGTAGGTTGATTACATCGAGAAGAGTGTATATTTCAATAATCTGACAATTTGAGCGGGGCCTTCGTAAGTAGGAGAGTCACAAAGATGTAAAAAAAAATCGATGTTTCGAAATACTCGAGCGCGATTAATTTTTTTTTTATTTTGAAGGTAATTTTATCAGGATTACGGAAAACATATAATCTGACATTTTGGTTGGGGCGATTAGGTAAAATCGTCAATAAAAGGTATTATATATGATGGTTAATATCTCGCTTAATATTGATATTAGCGATTTCGTCCAAAGACCTTTTTTGTAGGAAACTAAATTTTCTACAAGTTTTTAATTTATAGTTTTTCCGTAGCTTTTGTTATTTACGAGATAACTGCGAAAAAATGTGAATTTTATGGAAAAATCTGGTTTAGTGGCCCGTACTACCTGGCCAGTATTAGTAACGACTTTGCCACAATAAACACTTTTGTAGAGCGTTCAATTTTGAGAAAAAACCATCTTTGGTTAAAGTGATTCCATGAAATGCCGCTGAGCTATAGAAATTTAAAAATAGAAAGTCAGAGTTTCCGTGTATTTTCAATGGGAAATCTTCACATCTTTTGATCGAGGACTTAAAATTAATATTAAGGGCTCAAACTTTCAGGGAGGTTTTTTTTAGTATTTTCAACAAAATTTCAAATCAAAATTTGTATATACAAATGTCTACATGTTTTTTTTTATTGCATCCAGTAATAAAAAATAGTAACAACAAAGAATTGTTACTTTAAAATTGTCAGACTAAGAGTACGCCCCCATATAATTGTCAGATTATCATCCTGGAGGACGAAGACATCAAGTTGATCACTCTGTATAAAAATCTGACGCGCTCGAGTATTTCAAGGTCACGTTTTTTTTTTACATTTTTAAAAATCAGCCATGACTGATCGCCCCACTCAAATTGTCAGATTATTGAAATATACACTTTTTAGAGTACACTTAACATTCACTTTGAAAATCTGACACGCTCGAATAACTTTTTTTTTTTTTTTTTTTTAACCTCTCTTTACGGCCATTTGCCCCCCGTAAATCGTCAGATTAATATATATCCGTTATCAGAAAGACAAAGCGCGTATACTCTATGAAAATCTGACGCGCTCGAGTATTTCAATTTAACTGTTTTTTTTTACATTTTCAAAAGCTCATACACGCCCATCGCCCCACTGAAATGAAAAACTGCCATACACTTTTTTTCGTTTTAGAACGTAAACTTCACAATCCAATAAGTCCCCATGACGCTTTAGTAACTGCAAATTTAGCGGCTCGGGCTCCCCTACTATTAGTTTAATGAGGAGTTTCCATGTGCATGAGATATTTTTCATTTAAATTACTATTCTGCATAGGTGTATTGCTTTTCTTTTTCATACATCATGTTAGTCGGTTAAGTGTTTGCTTTATTTTTCATTCGGTAGCAAAACCAAAACGAAAAACAGGAAAAATGGAAACAAGACTCTTCTTGTGTTATATTATATACATGTGAATAACAAAACAATGTACACGACCCGGTAGAGAATGCATTCATTCTAATTGGTGGCATAATGAATGACTGCGTTGGATAGTTCATAATAGGTGGTGGTAGGCAGTGATATTGCTTTTGGTCATGCTATGTTTGTCTGTTGCTTAGTTGTACCTGTTGAAAAAGATAAGTTTTAAAAATGAGAAATACGTTATTGATATTTTCTGTGTTTCCGTTTTGCCAATGCAAGTCGCAAATTTAATTACATGTTTCCTTGCTCCAAGTTGTCAACAATGAATAAATCGTTAGAACATTGCAACAAAGAAAAGCTGCACATTAAAGTTACAAAAATAAGTATAAAATTGATTCGATGTTGATTATGCTTATGTATCGTTACGTTATCATGCGTCAAGGCCACAGAGTAGATAATACAGAGTATCCACTTCCACCCCTTCAACCCGAAACACCCGCAAAAAATTTTTCAATATGGCGTCCTATTTCTGAGTTTGAGGCTCTGTGCTCACTAGTATGAACTGTAAAAACTTAACAAAACGCCTGCATCGGTATGAAATTTTTTACTAATTTTTGTCTTTTTCAGTGAAATACTGGTCAAAATGGAAAAAAAAGTTATTTCCTGCAACTTAAATTCATTTTTCTAAATTCTAGGCTGTATGAAAATTAAAAATTATCGATTTTTTTTGCAACCAAAAAAAAATTTTTTACTTTTCAAACTCAACTGACTTTGATCTGTGGGAAGTGAAGACCAGTGTGGGCATCCGGTGCGGGCATCCGGTTTAGTTTAGCTTGTAGGCAAAACGCACTACCTTGCTGCAGTGGACTCTCTGGTTATACTCTGTGGTCAAGGCAAACAGCATACAAAAATGGCCATTGGGTATTGAAAAGCTTTCAAGCATCGGTAATGTAAATATCATGTGACGTTATGCTATTATGTCAATGAACTTAATTTCAAGAAATTAATAGTAATTGAAACCGTATAACGTAACGTAAGTTTACGCCCTAGAATATTCAAAGATGTGTCTAGTTGAAATCTCTATTATCTGAGAACCAAAAGCAGTTATTTTTTAAAGACCAATTTATTATCGGTCCAATTGTACTAACAGGATAGCAAACTACTTATGGGGATAGTATTCATTTGATGTGACATAGCTTTCACTTAACGTCTCAATTCATTCAACATACATTGTCTTTGGTGCCCGTGACGCTATGGTTAGCATGTCTGTCTGTTGCATGAGAATTCACCATTAGAATAGCAGAAACATCCAATTGTTTTTTAATTGTTATCACCTTTCGTGTGGAGTTGCACTTACACTGTCATTCAAAGCGATATCTTACCTAGCGCTTCGGAATCGACAAATATTTGTAGGTCCTTTCATTACCCACATGGTATGAACTAGTTGTTCTGTCAACCTATTTTTTTATTTTTAAACATTGCTAAGACTAGTTTCACTGAGAAGTTTATGGGGATACAAGCTAATATTTGTAGTGTGACGTAATGTAGTCATGACCATAGCGACTTAATTTTGAAGAATAGTAAAACTTATGGCTCCTTATCATGGCAGCGTCTTTTGGCTTTTCTCCGAACATCTGGAAAGCTATAACAAATAGAAGGTTGCTATCTGGTAGATGACAATGGACCGGTATTTAGGTCTGAGTGCTCCAGCTGGTATTTTAAAAACCTCAAAAAAAAAAAAAAACTTATGGCTAAGTTATGACATAAAAAAATCATGTCATTGAACATTCAGAAATGAGATTTGTGTAAGGTCTGAGAATCAATAGTGACTGAATGTTTTTGTTACGTAGTACCCAATCACGCTTCGGCTTCAGCCCCGTTACGTAGCAGTTTATGTTTGCTTTCATTTGACATCACTATTTCGTTGTTGTTTGTCAAAGCGAGTAAAATCTCAACTAAACTGAACTTTTTGCTTTGACTTGGAGTTACGTTACACTGTCTTGTTCACCAACTAACGTAACGTAAAGCGATTTCGTGGTAGGATGTACTGGCTTCCTATGACTGAACTCATAAACGTCAGCCGAAACGAGGCTAAAGCGGCATAAATGTCTGATAAATAAAGTAGCCATGTGATGTAACGTCAGCCTACTCCCAGTGCGAGACATCGAAAGATTGTCTTTAACGAAAAGTTGCCAGAAATTCATATCTTGAAGACCATTCTTTAAATTTATGTTCTTCATGAAACAGTGACTTACTTGAACAATATGGAGTTAAGTTCAATTGTGCTGTTCATTCATTCATGCAATTTTCTTAATTTTCTGTTAAATTGTTAATTTTTTTCATTTTGACCTCAGAATAGATAATAACAGCTATCAAATTAAAATTAAATATCCGCTAGGTTGCTGTCGCAATTCCGAATTGAAATGGAAACCTTATGTTTAACAAAACACTTCTTCATTATTTGTCCCATTGTGAACTCATACAGGAAGTGTTGAAAAAGATAACAATAAATTACATTATTTCCATTCATTACAATCTTGCGAACCACATTGCAACAATTACACTCAGTTCCTGTTTTTTACGTTAATGGTGGCGATTTGCTATCTCCTTCATCACCGTTTATTGACTGCAAAAATAAAAACAATGAAATATTCAGTTGTTCGTCATAAGACAATAAAAACAATGTTGCCCAATCCGTCTGGGAAATACAAACTTAAATACGAAAGTTTTCTTTTCCGCACTTATTTGCTAAACTTAGTTTCGATGTGCGTGTAACCTCACTCGAAAATATGTTGTCAAAGGTGAACAGAGAAAAATAAAGTTGTGACATCGACTCAATGAATCATTTTATCCATTCGCTTTATCACCTCACTACCCCATATTCGAGAGCTTTTCAATATACAGCAATGTGAATAGAATTGCTCCCCTCGTTCACATATACACTAACATTGCTGATATAAAAGCTGAATAAATAGACAAGATATAAGGTTGTATTGTGGATTCTTTTTTGGCAAACAACGACAAACAGGAAACAGCCACCATGCCGCCGCCTTACGTGTGCGCTATGTGTACCTCTGTCTGATTGATGAATGGCTGATAGTGTTTTTTTTTTTATGTTCTAGTTGTATGCTTAAGTAGGGTTATCCACCGACCGACGACCGACTCCACCACCCAACAATTCAACAAAAATAAAAAGAAATAAAAATAGAAGAAAGATAGTTACTCACACCCGATGACAGTGGGTGAGGCAGGCAGTAGCGGCAGGAAAAGGCCATAAGCAATGAAGCAATAGAGCTCAAGCACCACACAACCACTTGAGAAATATGTCACTTCCGGTCGATTAATTTGTGAATGAAAATCGCTTTCGAATGAGTTTGGCTTAGTTCACATGCATGTGCAAAGCACACATCACTCGGATGACATATCAACAGCTATGGGAGGTTTAAAGTTTATTTTTTATTTTTTTTTATTTTTACTTTGTTTGGTGTTGTCTTGTTTTTTGAATGTCAACACACATTAACTGTCTTTCCCAATGACAATGAATTTTGTGTTTGTGAGCGTACGCGTACATACATATAGGCAGTTTAAGTTTTGCCGTTGAACCTCAATATCTGTTAATGAATTTGAATGACGTTTTCATAACAAATGAAGGCTGTAGTTTAATCGACTGAAATTATGATGACCGACTCATTATGTCGTGTGCTATGAAATGACGGATACACGATTATGGTGACGTTTTAAAATGTTCAAGGTTGCTTGGAGACAATCATCGATTGCAATAAATATAGAATGTTTGATGATGCTATGTGCATCATTTTAGCTTTATAAAATAGGAAATGATTCAATGAGGCGGTAACTAAAAGAGCAATTGGGTTCACATCTAAAGGGTGACAATATCTAATGGATGTTCGTTGGTTCAATGGTAACGTGTAATTTTCCTTAGTTTTTTAACTTGTAATAGAAAATAAAATGTTGATTTTATTTAATCCTTAACGAAACAATATAATGCCGACGTTCATGGTCGGTAATGTAGGTTCATGTGTTCAATGCGTTTTGTGCTATTGTCACGTAGTGAAAGTAGTTTTTATAATTGACCATTTCCGATGGGTTGTACGGAAAGGTGGTAGTTTGGTTTTTTTTTTTTTGTAAGAAAATACCTCGAATTTTTTAAATAAAAACAACACAGCACCTTTTTTATTTAAGTAGACTGGAGGGGAAACTGGAGTTAACAATTAGTTTGAATATTTGATTCTGTGAAACTGAGAAACTAGAACTCAAAATATTACTTTAAAATATTTTGGCTGAAAAACCCTTGAACCTAGGAAAATCAAAAATTTAAATAAAGCTGGCAAACCAAGTTTTGGGAGGGCCGCCGCCAACCGATTGGTACATTGACTGCACATTTCAACACTTGACTGCAAATTTCAACAGTTTCTAGGCATGAGGTGCTGCCTTTTTATGCATAAAATTATTAAAACCAAAAAGCCTCAGTATTTGTTTGATAAACTACAGTTCGCTCAATCTAATCGAACCTTAAATCTTATAATTCCCAGCTTTGCATATTTAAATTCCTCGCGACTTTTTTATGTCTACTCAACCAAGCTTTGGAATACCCTTCCCACAGCCATAAAACAAATAATTGGAGTAATAAAGTTTAGAGCTGCTGCATTGGCATATTTAACTTCAAACCGGCAGTGATTAAGGTTATTGTCTTGTTTAAATGTTTTGTGTTCAGTGTTTTCTGATTGTTTTTCTAATTACTTTATTCTTTCTCTTTTCGCTTACTTTCTTTCTCTTTTATCATCTTTCATCATTTTTTTTCTTCTTCTTTTTCTTCATTTTCCGTTTCCTCTTTCTTTCTGCTACTTTTATTAATTTAAGTAATTCATTACTATTACATTCTTTTTTGCATAATTTTTGTTAATATTGATTATTTTAAACTTTATTTTTTTTTATAATTTTTATGCACTGTAATTATTATTCCGTAAATTTTAAGTACTGTAAACGACCAAGTCTTATTTGTACATTGAAATAAATTGAATTGAATGTCGTTTCTCTCAACCATAGCTTATGGAAAATGGAGGATACCTAATTTTGACCCTACCTAAGCGAAATCCACCATTAGGAAATAAAGTGAACACTTTGTTGAAATCTGATTTAATTATTTACGACCAGAATTGGCTTTAAGAAACTCTAAGAATTCTTCAAAGCAACTAACATAAAAAGTAAATTTTCAATACTCTACTCTTCAAAAGTAAAAGGACATATTTTCATTTACTGTACAGTAGCATCGACTTTCCTTGTTTATTTAAATTTTTTTAGAGATCTAGGACTCATCAACGTCGTACCCGTGGCGTGATGGTATGTCCACCTGCCAACCCAGAGGTTCGAGGTTCGAATCCCAGCAGCGGCAAAAATGTTTTTCCACGGGTATCGCCTTTCGCGAGGAATTGGCAAGTCCGCCGATAGTATTCATTGCCATGAAAAGCGCTTTCGTTCCGTTCCGTTCGGAACCGGCAGAAAATTGTAGGTCCCCTCCATTCTCCATTCCCTCACAAGGCATGGTTGTGAGAAATGCGCTAGGCCCAGAGCTCCTCGCTCTGTTACGCCACCCTATTTATTTTATTTTATAGGACTCATCAACCCTTTACATCTATTGTATGCTTTTATATAAAACGATAAATATATTATTTTAAAATTAAATAAATACTTCGTTTTCGCTTTTCATATTTCTCAATCTAACAAAATTCAAATCGCACAACCATCGATTCAAATAAAATTAACAAAAGTGAAAACTAAACAAGTCAAAGAAATACATAAACTTCATTAGAAAAGAAAAAAAATCTTCATAAACATTCAGAAGGAAATAATTATGATTTTTTTCTTGTTCGTTTAATGGATGCTTTTTATAACCTCCATCGTAAAGGATGAATTTCAACAAAATCCATGCAACAACTTGTCTCTCTATTCTATGTGTGTGTGTGTGTGCGTGCGTCTGTGTACTGTGGGGAAACAAACCGCCATTCTTGTTTTATTTTTATTTATTTTATTCGATTCAACCTGAATGAATGAAAGTTTTGAGTCTTTTTTTTAATGAATTTCCAAAAATATTTTTTTCCACCGCCTCTGTAAAGAGATGAAAAGTAGATAGACATAAAGATGAGTTTTGATTTTATGCTGGTTTTTGATTCAAATCAACATGACGTTTTCGTTCTTGAGTTTGGAAATAATTCATCCGAATGATAAATGTTTTGAATACAATTTTGTGTGTTTAATAAATGAAGGCGCCCAGCAAAAAGCCTAGCCATTACGAAATGAAATGATTAATGAATGAAAACGTTGGTTTTATTTCTGACAGGTAGGAATGGATGTTTTGGGCGATGTTGTCCATGAAAATTTATATAGAAGAAGAGTATAGTGAGAAAATTGGTGGTTTTTCTCTCACTTTATTGAATTGTTCTTTTAAATAAATGTAGCTTAGTCAAACATTGACGCTCTGTTTGATTTTTGTAATTCTGTTAGATGTGCAATGTTTGAACATTCGTTTAAGTAGTAGATTTTCATCTTTACAGTTTCTTTTCCATAAGCAATCAGGAGTATGTATAATTTTGTGCCTTACCACTTGCTGTTCTGCAACTTACTTTCCAAAATAATAGACTAAACAATGAGGGTGTTTTGTTAGAAACGGTTTGTTGTGTTTTTGTAATATACTGTTTTTGCCAGTGGGCCAACCTTCTATACCTTTAAAACACTAAAGTGTATGTAAGCCAGCTATTGGTTACTCGCTTTCACTCTCAATGATTGCCACTTCTACCGTGCGTTCCAAGTTGCAACAACCACCAGAACTAGTTTTCATAGGTTGGAACGTCTCGAGACGATTGCGATTTAAAATTGACATACTGAATCGAAAAGCTCTACTCTATGTATCCGCTTACTGCGGTGATATCTCAGTAATAGAGGTGCCGCTGAAACCGCCGCTGTGCTAGATTAGATTATGGGCGGGTTGAGCTTGCTCTCTGTGCCAGACTCCCTACAGACTTGGCAGACTAGCGCTGCCGCAAATCTGTCCTGAATCTACCCTTCTATAAAAAAATAGAGCCTTGCTTCCGGTGGCCAAATACACTGGAATACTTTTTGATGGGCGTTATAACCCCTGAATATCAGGCTATTGGTCGAAGTCATCGCAACTCATCAGCTACACAGCCCGATCTTTGGAAATGAGTCTTCAGTATTTCCCAGTGTTCTGTTTCAGAATATCTGTCACTTGTGAAATTCGACATCATCATGAAGGTCTACATCTATCATATAATTGGCGTTTAATACCAACACATTTCACACTCCATATAAACAGTTTTCAAGTAACTTCCTCATCGAACTGAATAGTTGTTTGTTTCCAAAATTCCCACACGCCTATTTTAGGTTCTAATCGACTTTAAAGTTGAGAAATTGAGCCAATTCACCAACAGGAATTTTACTTCAACCGCGCCTGGGGTTGAAAAGTTGTTGTGACATTGTAATGAATGTGTCAATTATAATTAATATTCCCACATGAGCCATTCGCGCTTTGAATCCCAATTGGGCTTATGTCAAACAATTTGGTATTCAGCGTTGATGAGTCTATGGAATTAAATTAAATGCTAATTAGTTACTGATTGATTATAACCACTTACAAAACATTCTATTTATTTGTTAACAATTTAAAATGCCTGCCTGATTGTAAAACTATTCAAGCCCTATTTATGCGTCTATAAGTCATTTCCTGATGGGCTTTTAAATATCCTAAGGTCAGAATTGATTGGAGTTTAGGTACAAAAAGAAATACAGGGAAATGAACTATTCATTTGACTAATGAATGCAGTCATTAGAAACGATTCTTTTGGTATACTGAATTGCAACGAATCTATGGAGCTTTTGACAGCGGATCATTTATCACAACAGAAGAAATAAACGTAGTACACCATGATGCAAATGCAAAAGACACGATGTAACACCATGTCTGTCAACTGTCTGTTATTGGAAATGTTTTGACTTATCATTGAAAGGAAATATTGTTTTTTTTTTTTTGTTGTATGGTTTTGTTCATTTCTTATTTTGTTCGTATCAATAAAATAAACCTCAATTAATATGACCGATTTATTAGTTATGGTTTGTTTTTTCCTTCCTTGTTTTTTTTTGCAACGTTTTTTCTTTTTCTGTTCCTCATCTTTTATGTGGTTTATACCCATTGCCTTTGCGCTTAATTGCTCGATCATGATAAATTGAGACGCGGATCGCAAATAAATTGTTTTATTTCTTTTTTTTTCATCTTAACTTTATTGTGCAGCAATGCTGATTCCTCAAAAACAATGTTGCCAACTACGGGGGAAAGAAAAGTTGACTGATAAAGTACCTTTATTTTATTCTTAACTTGATAGCCTATGGAAATGTTTGTATTCAAAATCTGATGGATAGTTTTTTTTTCTTCATTTAACGATATCGATAATGTCCATTCTATGGGATTATTATTATCTCAATATCAAATAAATGTTTGGATATTTAAAACACTTCTCTGAATCATTCCTCGGGAGGATGAAGAGGACTTACAATTTTCTACCAGCTCCGAACGGAAGCCTTTCCTATTCCTGGCAAAAGGAGATGGCCGCCGAATAGAGCTTTGGGTGTTACTAGGAGTTAAACTTCAAATTTAAACCATTTTTGAGTTTTGTGAACTACAATCTGTGTTTTTTATCTAAGTTATTTTGGTAAGTCTAACAAATTATTTTTATTAGTGAAACGCGTCGCCATTACTGATTGGCACTAGTGACCCGCTCGTGGAGTACTCCGCGTTGATATTAGAATGCATCAGAAAACCTCCCGGCCTTGGATTGTTTCATTTCTAAAGGCCGGTGGTGCTATATTTCTTCAAAGATAGTCTCTTTGGCGTGTGATGCCCGTGGCGTAATGCTTATCATGCCTGCCTTTTACGCGAGTTCGAAACCAAAATGTGTTTTTCCAAGCGCTCTCTCCATAAGCCGTTTGGAATCGGCAGAAAATTGTAGGTCCCCTCCATTCCCTCACAAAGCATGGTCGTAAGAGATGCGCTAGGCCATGGGGCGACCCACTCTGTGGCGCCATCTTATGTATATATGTGGTATCTTTGAAGTCAAGGCTTCCACGGATATTGGTACTTTTATAACGATAAATCTTTGTTACTCCTGCTGTCATACTGCGCATCTGCATCTCAGTTGCCCCCAACTTACTCTCATATTTTTTTGTAGATTGTCTAAAATTGTGAACCGCATGTAAGCTTTCTCACCACTTCATCCACCCTACTAAGCGTCATCACCAGCTTAAATATTTTTACGCCATTTTTATTTGGCATGGGGCCTTAAACTTGACAAATTATTGACTTGGCAATTGATAAAAGTCGAGACGAAATTGTTGCTCGGTAAAACTATAAATTAAAGAAATATTGTTGTATTCATTCAAATTCAGTACAATTTTACACAACTAACAAATACAACGTCCGCCGTAGAACCAAATACTGCAAAAGGAAGCAGCATTGATTTTACTGCTAAAAAAGCCAACGAGAAATCTGGCCTTCGACTACAAGAAAAAAAAGAAAAATGTCTTCAAGAGCAGCTCCTCAACGTTTAATTTTTCTGCCCTTAAACAGACTTCAAAGATATTATAAATGATTAGTTCTGGGTCTTTTAGTAAGCAGGATAAATTATAATAAAAAATCAATTTTGATTACAGATAACGATAATACGTGTAAAAAATTCCATTGAACCCCTTTTTAACTACTTCAAACGTGATGTGTGTGTATGAATGGCATATCTTTGTTGTTTTGTGGAGAGGAAGTGCACAATATAATTTTCATGGTTATTCATTCCATTTAAGGCAGGCAATTAATAAATTAATATTTGATTTACTATCAAATCAACAAATATGGTTCTTTTTCCCCCTTTTCGGTTCTGTGTTGCTGTGCTATCGTGGCTTTATCGTCTCTATTTGCTCTGAGCCGGTATTATCAATTACGGACTACGGAATGCGAGACGAAAATGTGAAACCCAAAACGAAAATAGTGACATCACGAACCGATTACGAATAACTATAACGGATCAATGAAGATGTCAGAACGATAAGAAAGATCGTTAAAAGCAATCGTAAATCACTGCGAATATCATGAAACGTAATCGCAACGTGACAATAACTAGTAATTTTTTGCTAGTATCGTTATACGGGCGTAATACGGGTTCAGCTTAGTAAGGGATAGCTTTGAGATAATTGATAACGAAAATAAACACGATAGTAGAAATAAATGAAATTAATTCAAGGACGCAGACCTGATTATTGACCACTAACATTTGCGCCCTTGATACGCAGGTACAGATATTTGAGCTTTGTCAGTCTTTAATGTTGATAAAAAGTCACCAGGCAGGTTAAAGGTACTCGTTAAGTTTTTTTTTTTAAATTTCATTTGGCAACCGTTCGTTGTTCATCTCATTGAATAATGAAAGTAGATTGTATAGCAAACTATTAAGACACTAGACGATCGCACAGTTTCATAAATTGATTCAATTTATTTGACTCAGAGATAAAACGAGAATCTCTGACTAAATGAACATAAAAATAGTTTTAGAATGCGCGAAATTAATCGATTTTATTAGTTTGAAAGTGATAAAATTCGTTTGTTTGCGTATTTAAAGCATACAGGGAAATATAATTAATTCTCAGAAGAGAAGTGTTGTTTAATTGAAGACCAGTTCATTTTAATTTCTTTATTAACAACAAATCTGATCAGTTAAAGTTAATAGGAGTGTTATATGAACAGGTCGTAATAGTCATTCCATTTGGATACCTTCAAGTTCAATTTTAATTTTGAGTCATTGAGTATTTCGGCGAGTGTCGGTATTTTCTTTATAACGCACAGGCACACGCTCTAAGGGGCTGAAATTAACGATAAAGTTGATAAAAATTACAGCTCTAGCCTCAGGGAAACTAAGCGGAAGTTTTTTTTTAATTGTACTTCAGAAACCACCTGAGTTTAAAGAAACTACTGCTTGGTTATTTATGGTCTTGTAATGTTAGTAGGTAGTAAAAACCCACAAAAAAGTAAAAAAAAATTTACAAAAGTCAAACAACATCAAATAAATGAAAAAAGCTGCTTATTCCTATCATAATTTGTTTGCTACACCAGGCTTGGTTGAGATTTTTTTTTTTATCTAAATAAAGAATTCAATACAAAAAAATGTGGCACAAGTTTGTTAAATGCTCCTTATCACATTGTCGCGTGCTAAATGTTTCTGTGCCTTTTTTATCAACGTTTTTTGTTGAATAAATTATAATTTTGTAACTGAGCAACAACTGCTTTCGTTTTTGTTGGTGATAACTTTCATCATAAGTTTCGTTCACTGCTTCGATTCTTTTCAATACTCATAAGTTGTCGCGGTTTCAATTGAAAATGGACTAGAATTAGGCTTTTAAGAATCTAATATATAGTGTTTAGCTACAGAAACCTCCACTAGCTGACCCGCCATGTGCGGCGTTGCAAGGGTCTAACTTAATTAAAGTATTGTTAACACAAACACAAAACCGAAAACTGCCAGGAAAACCTGCTAGGCTAAGCTGAAGGTTGCCTGAAAGTTTATCATATGGAAATTGTTTGTTTTGTGTAAAATGAAGCCTACAAAACAATCTATTTAAATATCGGACAACAAAGGTCGAAAAACACGTACTGTTTCTAGTTATATACATTAATCTTTCTCTTCGATAATCCTATCTATTTAACAAAAACCGCATCAATATCCGTTGTGTAGTTTCAAAGATCTAAGCATAGATATGGACAGATAAGCTAGATGTTACCTTCTAGAGCCCACTTTGTATATTCCGTAAAACATAAGTAATCATTTTTCTGAAATTCTACAGAAAAATTTTTAAACCATTTTGCATTTTGATAATGTGACAAGTGCCAATTCAGATATGGAATAAAATTGCCTTTCAAATAAGAAATTCTTTCGAAATGAGAAGAGATACAAGCGACAAACGCTTCTTTTGCACACGAGTTCACTCAACGCCTTCCATTGAGTACCTCCTACCTTACATTGTTTTGCTCATTTATACAAAAACTATCCAAAACGCACGTTTTATTTTGTTTAGAAGAGACAGGAAAAAGCAATTTCCTTCTTCCGTTTATTGTTTGCCATACTCGAATGGCGCAACTTGTATTCCAAAATAGAAAAACTTTTTCTATTCTCTCCGTCCATCCTGTTCCAGACCGTATTGCTGCAATGTGTTTGGAAGTTTATGAATATCAAAGTTAACGGCGGATGTTGTTGTTAATATTTTCATTCTTTTAATGTTGACGTATTTTCCATCAATTTGAATCATTTTAATTAAATTTTTGTTTAATTTGCTTCTTCCAGATGGATTTTCAAGTTTCCGGGATGCATTTCCGGAATGGTGTGAAGATGATAGCAACCAGAATCAGGAAATGGAATCTAGTCGTGGCACACAAGCTGATCAATTAATGGGTTTGAGGTAAGAATTCATTGATATAATTGATTGTATTAATTAAGATTGTCAATCAATTCATTTCTGTTTCAGATCACTGAGGATATCGACACCCCATTCTGATTCAGCTTGTAGCAGTTCAGCTGAATCGTCAGATTGTGAAAGTACAACACATCATAATTTCAATGAAGCACCAGTGGAGATAGTGCCGGGACTATTTTTGGGCAATGCATCACATAGTGGTGATTCGAGGGCATTACAAAAATATAATATTAAGGTAGGGCGTTGAATTGATTTTTATTTGTTGTATTTGAAGTTAATAAGTATGTTCTTTGGTCTCCTTTTAGTACGTTTTGAATGTAACACCTGATCTTCCAAATGTTTTTGAGGCTTCCGGAGGTATACAGTATTTACAAATTCCAATAACGGATCATTATTCACAAGATTTGGCCATGCATTTTCCAGCAGCTATTCAATTCATTGGTGAGTTTGAAACGAGTTCAATTCCATTTCGTAGTTATTGGAAAGAAAACTTTTTTGATATAGCAGCAGTTTTCTGAAATTGAAAAAAGGAACTGTTCGAACATTAAATTTATTTCGTCGATGTATGTAGTTTCTTTTATAGTAGCAAAGGAGTAAATTGTTTAAACTGTGTTTTACCAAGAGACCGAGTCGATTTAGTTCTACAGAAACAAAAAATGAATTAAAAGGCAAATATACTGAGGCCGAATCACCGCACACGTATTCGAGTAAATACGTGATCGAATCATCGAATACATTATTTTAGTTTGGCATAACTTTTCACCTTATCGAGCACTTTAGTACCACAATTTGGTAATCTTTTATCAGCATTTGAACGAATTGAAGTCAATACATAGACAGCAGAATGATAAATCTGTAATTTAAAGCGAATTTTGAAAGAAAAATGTAACTCACTCACTCTATCACTGATGCGGTAATTCGGCCCCTGGTTTATAAGATCGCAGATGTGTTACGACAAATATTTATTCTTACCTTGTCCAACTATAGAACTATATGTTTGGATGTTATCAGGCTTATTTCCTTTTTTGAGCGTGTAGACCTCTACATGACCTCCCGAACAGTAAACTATGCTACAGGAAAGGTTTACAATTTTAAGTTCAGCGACATGAGTATTCGAAATCTGTTTCTTTTTCTTTCGGAACCCTTCCCCTACGCAGTCTATGCTTTCAAAATGAAATGACGAGGAAACTGAGGAGAAAACAAATCGCGTTCAAATGAACACGTTAAATGCAGGTCCCGTTTCTATTCTCCGTTTAGTGCTCTGATCAGAACTTAAAAAGAAAAGCTCTCGAGTTCATTACTATAGTCGTTTTACAAAACAACGTAAAACGTTTTACTAAAACTTCCTGAAGTCAGTAATATGATGCAGGCCTAGTGACAGCTGGCATTTAAAACGACTATCGTTATAATATAATGCAAAAGGAAAAATTAAGAACTTTGAACTTTGCTTTTTAATTGAACAGCTATTTTTAGTTTTATTTAAACCACAACTGTGCCACTTGAAACACTGTCGTTTTAGTTAAAGAAAAAATTTTAAAAAGGCTAGTCGCACAAATTTCATAGAAGAATTTGATATTGATTTTTGATACTTGTAGAACTAGCTGACATTCGTGCGACTGATCATAGAATGCATTTTGTTTTCTATATGGTATAGATGTACATTGTACACCGTTCAGAAGTTATGCTTGATGAAGTTTTGGGAGTGAGTATATTGCCGAGCTAAGAATCATTCTTTTCAATCAAAAGATCTGCGGAGTTGAATGAATGAATAAATTGAGGTCCTAGTGCTTTATTGTCCCCTTGATTAATAAGGTTCAGTTGTAATGTTCATTCTAGTTTACTGCCAAACGTTTATTTAACCAAGGATCTCGGGTGCGACCAAGAAACTTTGTTCCTTTTCTTCTATGTAATAAACTGACCTGCATTTACTTCTTCAATGTATGCAAACCCTATAACAAAGAAGATTATCAAAGAGTTATATCTGTTCATTGTAGATTCGGCATAAAATTATAATAAATGAAAAGATTAGCAAAGTTTTTAACAGTTAAAACACTTTTTATATTTCCTCAGATGTACATTTCAGAAGCAATTTATTTTTATTTTTTTTTATTTTTTTCATTTATTAGATTAAAAAACACGTGGAATATCTCAACTAAAAAACTCATAAAATTATACTCTCTACTCTTAATATATTTAGACATTTTCACAACCTGCAATGTCCAGTTGAAAGACCAGCTGGTGTCTTTGTGGACCTTGGTGAAAGAGCCAAGTAAGAGCTTGAATGGACGCGATTTCAGGTGTTCCTTTGAATTTTCGATTTGGCTTAAGTAGACGCATTTCAGAGGCCTGCATAGTTTTTTGTCGATACCATTCACAGCCTTTTTACGTATAGCAGTGTAATTATTCTCGGATGATTTGCCATTTTCTTGTAAATGTTTATTACCGTAATAAAAATATGGGATATTTCTTGGATTCGAACATCGTACTCCCAAGTAAAGCATTAGACTTTTCAGTAAGGATATAATAGGGTTCTGGTACCTTAGATGTGACTGTGTTCTTATTTTGGCCAGTTCGGGTGCAGATTAGTTTTTGTGGAGTTACTGCAACTATTCAAATGCAAAAATTCAATTGTTCCGAAAATGAGGAAATAGAAACCACTTATTGGTCTTGGTTCAGGTAACAACGAAACTCTAAAAACTTTTTTCGAAACAACAAACATCATAAATAAATAAGGAAGTTGCTTGCTTTTCTTTAATAAACCAACATCATTCCCAACATTGAGAAATATAAAAGAAACACAATTTCTATTTTTCTTTACAGAGGAAGCACGTTCTAAAAATGCCGCCGTGCTGGTTCACTGCCTGGCTGGTGTTTCACGCTCTGTCACCGTAACACTCGCCTATCTAATGCATACGCGTGCTCTCTGCCTAAATGAAGCCTTTACTTTAGTACGCGACCGCAAACCTGATGTTTCACCAAACTTTCACTTCATGGAACAACTTCACTCATTCGAACGCCAGCTTCGTCTTAGTCCCAACGAAACTTTAATGGACGCATCAAGCAGTTGTGACCGTTATCCGCGCGGTGGAAATAAATTTACCTGCAATTGTATTGCGAGTGATTGCAAATGCATGCAGACAAGTGGTTTCATTGCAAATGTCAAAGCAACTGGAGTCTCACCTGACTCTGGTATTGAATTCGACCGATGGACACCGTCCTCTGATACGGGACTGAAATGAGATCAACTTGTAGGAAAGAGTTTTGTTCTGCCACCTACTGCTGGCAGTGAAGAACCGGTGGCACTAGCCGCCGATAATATGTCGCCCGCGTCAACGACATCATCGTCGACAACAACTACCGCCGAGGCGGTATCGGTTGTTGAAAATGTTGCCACTGGATCGCCACCATTGCGATCACCAGCATCAGTGGCAACTTCAACGATGCGTGTGACTAGTTTGTCATCAATTGTCACACCGAACTCGTCAATGTCAAATGTTGACGTGGAGGAGGAGGAGGCACCTGAACTGGACGAAGATGGCGAGCAGAAGGAGCAGTAAACAAAACTTTTTCCTACTCGATTGGTTGTTGTTGGCTAGGCTTTCAAAGCAAAATCAAAACAAAAAACTCAAGCAGATCAGTAAAATATTGAACAAAAGAAAAAATTAAATAAAACTGTTGTTTAAACATACATCAAACAAAAACATATATTTTTTAATGTTTAAATTTGTGAGTGAGTAAGAAAAGAGAAAAAAATTTCATATATAAATGTATATATATATATTTATAAATATATATATATTATATACACGCCACAAATGTTAGTATTGTTAAAAATATTAGAACTATATTTAATTATTAAAAAGTATATATTAAATAACTATAAACAAATTTAATTGTTAACTCACGTCAGTCAAAAAAACAAAAATTGTAGATTAAAGTTTGCAGGAAATGTTTTAAAAACATTTAACCTGTGCGTGAATTCAGCAGTTTTATATAATATATACTTATACATACATAAAAATAATTAAAATGTATTATTTTATAAGATTTAAGAAAAGCCATATTACAATGTACTAGAATAAGTTTTCATCAACAATGTCACAAATGTTTGTTCTTTCCAAAAAAAATTTAAACGTGAAACTGAAAAGCCAATTTTTTAATTGTAATAAAAAAGTATCAAATTTATAAATATTTATAATTCCTCTTATAAACAATTCATACAAAGTCGCACTTAAATGGGATTTTTTTTTTACAAATACATTTATGGAAAAAAAGAAACAGAAAATAATATTTGTTTAAATGTACCTAAAATAAAGAAATACGATATACATATTATTGTCAATCACACAAAACACTAATACTTTGTTATAATTTTTCGTTTTTCTTCTCTCTCTCTCTCTCTCTTTCAAATAAGAATATATTATTTATTTATCTTTACCTACTATTAAACAAAAAACAACATTCACATGGATTTGCTTCCTTTAAATGCTTCAATTAACCCTTTAGCGAAATTGAAGTATTTTAAAAAAAACCAACTAATTCGAACTTAAAGCTGTTGTTTTTCAATGTAATAGACTGACTTTCAGTTTTGTTTAGTAAACAAAATACTTTTTTTATATATATTATCTAAACTCTATTTTATGTTCACATAATTAATTAAAAAACAAACATATCTTTAATTTTTTGTTAAGATTTTTATTAATTTGTATACAAAAACAAGGAAAAATTACCATGAGACGACGAAAATATTGAGAAATATTAATCAACGGAAAATATTAATAATAAAAAAGAAAACAAAAAATCAAATCTTAAATCGAACTTGAATTGCATTGGTTTTATTTTTAATTTTTACTTTGAGTGAATGAATCTGTTAATTTGTTTTTGCACTTGTAATTGATCAACTTTTTGGAGTAGGAAAAACGAAATTTGATTTGTTTTTGCTTTTTTATATTTGGATACAGATTTATGTTAGCTTCACAAACAAGGAATAGTGTAGTTAAAGAATTTTTAAACTTGAAGACTAATTGATTCAGCCAATTTGAGAAATAGTTTTTGGACATCGTCTTGAAAGAAAGAAAGAAAGGGGGATAATCCCCATTACGAGGCCTTTGACTGAAAACATCTTCATAAGGAATGCTTTGCAGCAGATATTTAAAACTTGTCAATAGTTTTATGAAATTAAATACGAGGACGTTTATGATGCATTCTTTTTTGCATTCGTAGGTCCCTATTATTAGTAGCGAATTGAACGTTCGACTGGAAGCGAATGTTTTAGAGAAACTCATTTATTGGATTATTATCATTAAATTTCGTCCGTTATCTTATCTGACATACCACGTCGAAAAAAAAAATTTTCTACAAAGTTTTTGTTTCTACAACCTACATATAATACCGCTATAAAAGAAGCTCGCAAAAACATTCGCTTCCAATCGAACGTTCGATTCGCTACTCATAATAGGGACGGTAGTCCGAAATTGTTATGACTATTACATATTACCAATTTCATCTCGTTTCGTCATTAACGCTCGTTTTCTCTGTTATGTTTCTTAAATGCATAGTAAATTTTAAAACGCCAAAAAACTTATAAATACCTGTCAAAATGAAAAGAAATTGAAAGAAAATTTAAATAAAAACTAATTGCTCTGTGCTTGAATGCGGTTGTACTTATTCACCATCAAAATAGAATATTAAAATGATAAATATTGAAATCATTTCAATTTTATTCTATTTTTTGTACTTCTTTTATTTCTGTCTCTCTTTTATACATAAGAAGTTTTTTCTCTTGAATATTAAAACGTTTTGTGTCTCTCTTAGCATTGTCTTAAAACAAATTATATTATTTTCTTAAGTACCTTTCCTTGGAACGGCTTTCATTTTGCCAAGACTCTCAATTATGCTATTTAAAGCAATGTCCTCCCGTAATGCTTGGTGCTCTCCTGTTTCAAGACAGAATCTCTCGTTCGTTTCTATCCACGGGTTTCTGATGTTGCGCTCTCCAGAAATTCACTTTCAGATTCTACAAAAGTGTCTTCCATATTTAAAACATTGGATTCTAAAAATTGAATTGAGTTTGCGATGATGAGGGAACTGATGCGGCAGTTAACAAGGAGGAAGCAAATTGGGCTGCGTTATACCAATGGTATTTCAGCTGGGGCTTACCACTTTTTCTAGATTTGAAAAACTTGCCACAGCTTCTTCTAGTGGAGATAAAATTTTAAGTTTGCTTTCACCTCCCAAAAGGAAAGTTCGCTATTGATAATATGGCGCAGTGTAACAAGCCCTGTGGTACCTGTGGCGTGATGTTTAGCATGTCCACCTGCTAACCCAGAGGTTCTAGGTTCGAATCCCAGCAGAGCCAAAAGTGTTTTTCCACGGGTATCGCCTTTCACGAGGAACTGACAGGTCCTCCGTTAGTAAATTCACTGCCATGAAAAGCGCTTTCTCAATTAGCCGTTCGGAACCGGCAGCAAATTGTAGGTCCCCTCCATTCCCTCAGAAGGCATGGTTGTGAGAAAAGCGCTAGGCCCAGGGGCTCCTCGCTCTGTTGCGCCACCCTATTTATTTATTTTGTAACAAGCCCCACGGCAATGACTCTTTAACGATAGACGTTTTAGTAAAACGCCGGCAAAATGACATAGCTCTAAGTGCCGCAATTGACATTTAATTGAAATAACTTTGAAGTGGTGGTAATAACAATGCTGAACGGAGAAAATACATTTTATTTTTTTAAAACAAACAGTCGTGTTTGGAGCTCTGTTAATTTCCAGGCGTTTAAGTGAAACGCTTATTGTAATAAGAGTGGAAGACCCGTGGGTCTTATTTTCTTTTTTTCTTTTTTTGTGAGTATGGCAGTGAAAGTGGGACTTAAATCCACCAGACAAGAGTCCATAATCTGACTGTGGATTTATGTCATACCGAAGAGGGGCACACGTCCATATGTTATGTGGCGTGGTCAGTTCATGCAAATTTTTTCTGTTCAACCACAACAAGTCCAAAGAATCGAGCAAAATTTATTCACTTCGGTTATTACTCACTTTCCCAGAGACTGGATATTTCTGAGCTAATCATCTGTTTTATCAGCGTAATTGGTCGGAGAAGCGAAATTTCCTTTCTTCGAAGCTTTTTTGCAGACAGATGCAATTGAATTGGTTTTCCACTAAGTTCATTCGAGGAAGCACTCATCTTAAATATCGGCCCCATTCACAAGCCCCGTCGTCGCGTCGTAGCGATTTCGGACTACGAATACCAAAATGGAAGCATCACAGATGCCCTTGTAGTGAATGTTTTTCCACAAAAGTTGTTAATGTTAATTAAGTTATTAACAAAGTATAAATATCTGTTGCCAAGCGTTCACTACGAAGATGTTTTTAGTTATTTCTATTTGACATTCGTAGTGCGAAATTGCTACGACGCGCCATGTGGTAAAGGTGATCAATTTAACAGCAGAATTGTTTGCTTAATTCAACGTGTTGTCTTTGAAATATTGATTTGATTTAAGCTGCAGGTTTTGTGATTCTTCAGGAGATCGTCACTCCTAATTGAGAAGCGATATTTTTTTTACACCGAGAGCAGTGCGAATCAATCTTTTCGTACCAATGGTACGGCTTGAGAATGCGACAAACAACAATTTTGTTATGACGATTTAGGTTGGTGCTGAAATAACGCATCGGTATCCTGGTGTATCGTAAGTTGTTTCCGGAAATAAGTCAAAAAGAATAACAATCTTCCCTCCGAATATGATAAATTTTAAATTCACCGTTATTATTCAATTTTTGAAACCTCCAAGAAGGTATTGCAAATAAAAGCGGAGAATTCCGTTTTAGTTTCCTTAAGATTTTCTTGTGTTCTCTGAGAATAAGCAAGTGATAGAGAAAGCAGCTGTCATATTCTTTGTCCAGTATTGAAAAATTTCTGTTTTGGAAAAATTAACGCACCTACACAGATAATTTGTTATTTTGCAGAAAACTATCCCAAATATTGCGAAGTAAATCTGTTTCGGAGTATCATGTATGAAGTTCACTGAAAATAAACACATAGTTTTATTGCAGTTATGTTCTTGTTCTGATTGCAACACTAATTTCATACTGCATCAGCCTTTAACAAAGCTGAATAATACAAAGTGCACATAAAAGAAGAAAAACGTTACCTTGAAAGCTTTTTCGTGTAAGCTACTTTTTTTCTGTCGAAGGTTTACAAAACACTAACTGAATCGGATCACTCAGACCTAAATACCGGTCTATTGTACTACCAGGCAACTATCTTCTTTTGTTATATCTTTTCAGATGTTCGTAGAAAAGCCAGAAAATACTGCCATTTTAAGGGGTTTAAGTTACCAGCTTCCACCATGACAAGTATCTCGAACCTGATTTGAGAAGGCAGGACATTTACAGAGAAAGTGTTCCGCGCTGTCGTCATCTTATTCCCAGGATTCACAGGGTGTGGTGCTACTTAAGTTTAGAAAGTTCAAATGCTTGGCAAAAAGGAAGCTTTCTTCAGTCTTTTCTGTTACGATATAGCAAAAATGTTTCAGCTTTCTTATAAACGTCAGGAAGCAGAAGTTTAGTCTATTTGCATTCAACGAAGGCATGTCATCTACTGTTGTGATCTTATCAGATCAAGTCGTTGATTGAAGTCCTCACTGAGAACCCCGGCAGACTAAGCGCTGTTTCAGTTCCTGAAAAAGCTGTCTAAAATCCTTGCCTTGCAACTTCGTTACCGATGTCGTTTCAAGTTATGCCGGGATGAACCCGAACCCAAACGAGACTCAAGGAATGTATTCTTTCGATCGCATTCAGAGAGGTCTCGTGCATTCCCTGATTACTTTCGAAGTAGTTCGAAGGTTCGAGCCTTAAGAATGGTTTGGCTGTGACTGCAAACTCAAATACTGTAAAAATAATAATAATAACAAAATGTATTGTTGTTAAAATGAATTCGTTTCCGCCAACGAAAAACCATCCGAGTGGTAACCGAAATTCAGAAGCAAAAGCTGGAGGATTTGAAGAGTGACAGACAAAAAGAAAGAAAGAGAGAGTGAGAGAGGGACATGCAGACATCGGAAAACTTATTTACTTATAGATATTTGTTGAAAAATCTTCAATTATTCAAATTTATTGGGAATAGAAGAACTAAGCGAATGAGCTGGCTTCCGATCACCGTCACCTTTAATAAATTAGTAACAAAATAAAATTATGAATAACAGTTGCGAAGATAATTGACCTATTTGGTTAATCAGAGGTCATATTTTGTTGGAGTTTCAGATGGAAATCAAGGCCACTGAGACCAGATACATATACAGAAACTTTGCAGTAATCTTTATGACGGAAAGAGAAATGATCGGTTGCAAACGAAGTCCTATACTTATTTACTTTTTTAAAATCATTTTCATTATAAAAATACACCTTGAATTTTTAAACTAAAAGTTTGATTTATTTCAAACAAATGGAAAACGAACAAAAAGAACTTAAATTCAAAAACGGTCCATTACATCTTCGATTTATATGATTATAAGAAAAGTTGTACCTAATTAAACGAGTAAAGTACAAATCGAATTGGTGTACGAATTTAAAACAAAAAAAAATCTAAAATTAGCATTAAAAGAAAATACATACTAAAAAATTTTATTTTTGGCTAGGCGGAGTATTTTGATTGAAAATTAAATTTGGCAAACTCAAAGAAGTTGGTCGAATTAAAAACATACAAATAAAATCCATTTTGAATAAATACCAAATAAAATAGAAAAAGTCTTTTTAAAAAAACAAAATATTTAAACTTGAATTTGAACAAATCAATCCCACATTTGATATTGATATAAAAATAAAATGGTTGTAACCTACCCTTGAATTAAAAACACTAAACAATATTTGTTCCAAAGTGGAATCGAACTTTGAACCGGGGTTATATTTGAATAAACTTGAAACATCATAAAAGAAAATCAAAAGTATAGCCTTCCTTTTATAGCCCTGGATACATCACTAACGATTTGTAAATCCATTTAAAATACAATTTGTACCTTTTATAAAAATATATGCTAAAAAAGAATTGAGATTTTTTTGTGAGCATGTTAAAAATATAAATTTTTTGAAAAACCTTTCATGGTTATTGTAAAACAAATGGCAACTTTTTTCTTTGATAAGTTTTCCTTCGAACTGTTAAAATAATAAATAATTTCATTCGATTTGTTTTTGTTTACATTAAAACATTACATTAGTTTTTCATCGTAGGCAACTTATTTTCATCCTATCTTCACATTAATTTCACATGACGTTACACGGTTCGTTTGAAAAGGAAAACGAATGCGGAGCAGTACAATTTGTTCCGATTCGGTTTTTTGATATAGATACATAGGGCTGGCGCCTTGTTTTGTTTTCTCACATTAAACGGTAACTATCAAATCTTTTAAACCATGCAAAAGTGGAACGTCAGAAGTTATTTCGAAATAACGCAATGAAAATGCGACCGACGTGTTTTGTTCAAGGATTTTTCTTATTTCATGGTTTGGTAAATAGACGGTGGTTTTAAACTTTGTCGTCTGTCTGTCACTCGTTCGTTTCAGTGGGAACGAAATGTATGCATTGTCCGGGGAAGACGCAATTGCTGGGGTAGCTAGTTGCATGGAAATTAGAATTTCTTCGCTGTATGCTTTTCGACGAAAGGCTTCGTGTGAGTGTGAATGATAAGCAAAGAAAACAAAACCTCAAACAAACTTGAATAAGCGGAACTACACTTTTGTCACAGACCTTATGATGATTGCAATTAGTTTGCAAATTCACTACTGAGCTCACAAGGTGTATACATAAAAACATAACAAATTGGCAGCTAATAAAAGCAAAAACAATTTCAAAAAAGTTAAAAAATTCGGGAACCGGACTGCAAAGGTTTGGTCTATTGAACCAGACAGATGTAAGGATTAATAGAAGGCCACATATTTCCTGCATTACTTAAAAATTTAATATTTCTTGCGAACTCCGAAGCACAGATACCTACACAAGAGATTTTTGAGTTACCGAGAAGTAATGATCTCACAAGCACAGTTAAAAGGTTCGTTTGTTGAACTTTGCCAATTGCTGACCTAATGTCCCTTTCCATTAGTGCAAAAATATCGTCTCTCATAATTCTGAGAACTGACAGACACTTCTCGATTTCAAGTGAAGTACTCAAGAAGCACTAATACACATGTACATATGTATACTCAAATGTTAAAAAAATTTTACTTCAGGAAAATTTTTTATGAGCTGTGTATAAGTGTTTCACTCACACAAAGACTTAATTTGTCAACACCGAACATAATTAATTCTAGGCGTTCCATTGGTTTTTAAAATGAACGCTTCCCAGAGTGAAACCAATGGAAAGCGACATAAGTTTCCTTGGCAATCCGATTAAATAAATAATAAATAGAGTGGCGCAACAGAGCGAGGAGCCCCTGGGCCTAGCGCATTTCTCACAACCATGCCTTGTGAGGGAATGGAGGGGACCTACAATTTTCTGCCGGTTCCGAACGGGTAATCGAGAAAGCGCTTTTCATGGCAATGAATACTAACGGAGGACTTGCCAATTCCTCGTGAAAGGCGATACCCGTGGAAAAAACATTTTTGCCTCTGTTGGGATTCGAACTCGAACCTCTGGATTAACAGGCGGACATGCTATCCATCACACCACGGGTACCACCAATCCGATAAGTTGTCGAATAAAAAAAACATGGGGTCTCAGATCTGGAAAACGCTAAACCTCAAAATCAGCACAAATCCCTTTCATTTGAATAAAATACATGTCATTTGACAGCCCTGTTCGTTACCTGAACTCGCCCCAGCAAAAATTACTGATAATTAAGGGCGAGTTGAGAGCAAACCAGGCGCTCAGAAAACACTCAGTTTGACATTCACATTGAGTTGCAGTGGTTCAAAAAACGTTTGTCACGACCACAGGGCAAACGAACAAACCTAAATATACGGCCCTATAGTGGTAGTTGTCGTCTTAAGAAATTTTTCACAAATGCGGCAATGCTTTGCATTCCCAAAACTTAAATCTCCGCAACAAAAACTTATCGGAGAACATCGGATCGTCCGATCGGAGAACTACCACGAAGCAAAATGTCTCCGATCGGAGAGAATTCCGCTCCGACGGTTACCACGATAGGGCCGATTATTTCTCCAACCTCGCTAGGCCTGTCTCAAAAAAATCAACATGATTACAATATAGGCGTGTAATCACTAATTAAATTTTACTAAAACACAAATCATCACGTCTGAGCTCTACTTTTGAAGAAGAAGGCTTAACTTCAATTTATATAAAAACACAAACTAGCTCGTCTGAAGCTTTGACATTTATAAGGCGTCTATTTAGGATACGGAATAATTAAGACTAACTGGGCCTATTGCTGGGATAGAAAAGTCTACTTTGTTGTAAAATTCGATATTGTATTTTAATTTTTGGTCGCCTGCAAAGCATTTTCAGACAATTTTTTTCAGAAAAAAAAGATTTCAAAACTAAACAAAATGTGTTCTAAAAAATGCGGGAAGATTACTTTAAGGATCTCCTAAACAATTCTGATGTCAAAATTAAGTTATACATGGTTGTTCGTTCGAATTTTCGACCTAATTAAAAACGAAAACCGGATTCACTGCTGGTTACATCACAAAAACGTTTTAGAAATTAAATTTTCATGTTCATTCACCATTTTAGTTCATGTTAATTTAATTAAAGTTTAACATTTCTCATGTATAGCAACAAATAGTGTTTCACACAATTCATCAGCCGAATCCAATTCCGCCAGTAAAATGATAAGCAATTGAAAACCTACGCATTTGGAATTGAGAACTGCAAAAATTCTAAAACGGAGGGGATATGGCATCGGAACGAAAATTAGAACAGGGGCCATATAGCGACATATGAGATACACTGGCGGGACAGATTTGTAGCTGTCGCATCGGCAGCAGCGAAATTGACTTGGTTTGGAAAAACCTTTGAGCGGTGTTGGAAACGCGATATGTGTAATATGTATTTTACTAAGAGATGAAGCGTGACGCTGAAACGCTCCCCATTTGACGAGGCCTTTATAGTAGAAAAAAGCTGTGGATATTTACAGATTCAAACATTTCTACTCCGTGAACATGTCAAATTTCTAATTTGTCGAATGTTATTTGGTTTATTGGTCTGGCATGTAAGCATTTGCTTCACGAAAATCATTGAGAAACTAACTTTTTAATAAAAAAATAACACTAATGTTTCAAAATAAGTTTATTTGTCAAATGAAAAAGTTGTTTTTTGTTAGATATATGCCATGTAGGCACTTTGTCCAAAATACTTCATAAATCCAAAACGAGTAATTGTAAAAAAATATACATATTGATTGTTTTTAAAATTGATTAAAAAAACAGAAAAATAATAAATACATTGAAAACTCAAATACATAATTTGTTAATAAATTTGAATAAAAATGTGATCTTTGGTATTTCTAAATGAACAAAATTTAAATGTCAAATTTTTAATAATCAAAAAATAAAAATAAACAATAATAATAATATTTGTTGTAATAAAAAACGAGCATTTTTCACACACTTACATTGAATGCATGGGTTTGAATAAATAGTTTTAAGAAATATAAAAACTAATGAAAACTGCTATTTGATTTGATTCTACATGTATATGTTTATATATTTAATTTTTCAAGTAATTTGATTTATTAACCATCACGGTATCACTCAACATTTCAAAAAAAAAGATTGTTTATATTACTGCGGGAGATGCAAAACTTAAGGTTTTTACAAGTTCAATTTGTTTTTTTTTAAATTATCACTAGCAATCGAGGTAAAAAGTTTTTGATAAATGTTGTCAGTATCACACTGGCGGACAAGGTAATGCTGGGGACCTACTCTGTATTTCGTTTCGAAAAGCAAGTCTATTCGAAAGTGATTTTCAATCCGATTATGAATTCGTACTCTGTATTTCGATTTCGAATCGAAAAAAAGTACTTGTTGATATTTTCATTAACGGAATAGATTTGCGAAGTCTTGAAATATTGCTCAAGATATCTATCAAGTCAAGCAAAAAAATAATATCAAAGCAAATTACCAACAAGTTAAAAAAATAAATAAATGAAATAAAAAAATCGTTTTTGGATTTTTCTTTTCGAAAGTGGCAGATTCGAATCCGCTTTAAAAATGAAGAGTACAAAATATTCGTTTTCGGAAATTTTTGCTTTCGAAACGAATTACAGAGCAGGGCCCATTATTTATTACTGGGCAAATATGTGATGTTCTTAAATCCACACCGAGTTTTAGTTCTAGAAACAGTGTGCATATGTTAAATGAATAAAATAAATAAAAATAAATAGTGTTGCGCAGCAGAACGAGGAGCCCCGGGGCCTAGCGCACTTCTTACAACCAATGTCTTGCTAGGGAATGGAAGGGGCCTACAATTTTCTCCCGAATCCGAAGGGCTAATTGAGAAAGGGCTTTCCAAGGCAATGTATTTATTTTCGGAAGACTTGCCAATTCTTCACGAAACCACCTGAACTTATAACAAAAAAAAAATAGTACGTATACGCCAGAGAAGCTGTACAGGATCATATTTTTTATTTTATTTTTGAAACAAATTCACAGTGTTGTTACATCGTCATTGGCGCTCATAAGGGACAAAAAAAAAGTGTACTGTGTATATATTTACTTACTTTTATATTATAAATTGTAAAGCTACGTGCAGACGGCATATAAAAGCCGCACACGTTTGCGGTTCTGACGTCATTTTTACGTCATAATTTGCAAGTATTGACGCATATCGTCTGAACACCCTTTTGGGACAGTCCGCACATGCACGCAAATGGTTTGCGGACGATGTGCGACGGTGAAACCGCACATAAATGTGCGGCTTTCTCGCAAATCGTCTGAACACCCTCGCACATTTTTTGTGACAGTTTGCGTGCATGTGCGTGCATGTGCGATCTTCAAATTCATGTGCGGTGACACGAAAATAGGACAACGCAAATGTGCATATTTTACGCAAATCAGTAGTCGTTGTACAGCATAGTTGTGATCGGTTTTCAATTAAAAAAAAAAATTATAAAATGAGCGAAGCGAAGTATGTTGGTAGTAGGCTGTTTTTATTTTCATGAATACAATACGTACTGAAATAATTATTAGGTCTCTTGAGTATTATGTTTCTTTTTTATTAAGTTGACTTAAATATTTTATTTTATTATTTTGTTACTTTTTTTCTATTGATTAATTATGAAAACATTAAAATTGATTGCAGATAAATCATATCCAATGCCAAAACAGCAGTAGTACCAAACTTTATTTTCGACATTTTCAAATAATTTCAGCACTTTTAAATTTTTGTACGGATTAGCTTCGTCCACAACCACAACCCATGAATTAAACACCAAATTCAAACAATTTATTGAATTAACGCAAACCTGCATATGAACGCAAATGGGTGATGTGCGGATTTTTACGCATACCGTGTGAACATGTCGCACATCGACCGCACGATTTGCGTACTCATTTGCGTACATTTGATGTGCGAGTTATTCAACGCAAACTGATGTGCGGCTTTTGGGACAGATTCTGCACATCGTCTGAACACCCTTATATGCGAGTTTGCGTACACTGATTTACGTTTAGCATTTGCGTTGAATTTACAACTTTTTATGTGACGTCAGAACCGCACATATGTGCGGCTTTTTATATGCCGTCTGCACGTAGCTTAAGACGCACAGCCGAAAGCCTCGCTGCTAGTGCAGATTTTTTTTTTAATTAATTTGTTACATTTGAGTGATAGATCAATAAATAATAATAATAATGGTAAGGCAAATTATCATTTTTTAAGTAGGTTTTTAGATACTCGTTATAACTGAAGCACTCAAGCCTAAAGCCAATTTAACAGCAGATTAGCAACCTTCTTTTATTACAGCTGTAAAGATGGTCGATATAAAGACAGAAGATGCTTTCGATTAAAATGAGCCTAAGTTATTGGCTCACACTGAGTATCTGTAACCATATTTACAGAACATTCACAAAAGAAAAACGCCACTTTGCATTATTTTCTTCACAGGATTCACACAGTAGCAAAGCCAACTAGTTTTCTAGAGTATTTTCCACAACGGGGTAGCAAAAATGTTGAACAGAGGCATTCCATCTACGGCTATGTTCTTGACAGATTCAATCGTTGTTCGGGGTTCAGGTTCCTTTCATTGTTCAATTTCTAGAGCAAAATAGTTCTCAATCTAAGGCAAGTAAATCGTGTGCGTGAATTTTTGCAGAAGTAGCGAAAATTGCGCAGGAGATCATCTCTTTTTAAACGGGAAGTAGTCTTGAGATAACATTCCATGATGTTCGTTTAAAGGGGAGGAAGTTTCAGCGCAGTGCAGTAGTATTTACGTATCGCACCTCCAAACAGTGACGAGTAGGATCTTTTCGATGAAAGATCTCATATCTTAATTTAGCTTAATTAGCACTTTAATCCACAAAACGAATGGTTCGTCTATGGTGTGTTCTTTTCCCGGGTTGCACATGCCATTAATTTTTAGAACTGCCAAAATCTCCCTCTATGTTGATGAAAATGCAAAAATTTTAAATTAAATGGCCAATATTAAATGGCTCTCCACAAGATTTGTTGCGATTGCAAGTGTGATGCTGAATTTGTTTTTTTAAAATTTAACATCAATTTATGCTACTTAAAAGAGTGTTCACATAGGTAATTTCAGTTCTTATTTCTTCCAAGTAAGATGGCATAAAGCTTCTAGAAATTTTTTCTCACAAATGAGAAGGATATACTCGGCCCTATCGAGGTAACCGTCGGAACGGAGTTTTCTCCGCAACGCATCTTTTTTCGGAGATTCAATTTGGCTTCGAAGTAGTTGTCGTCGTAAGAAATTTTTCACAAATGCGGCAATGCATTGCATTCCCAAAACTAAATCTCCGCAACAAAAACCTGTCGGAGAACGTCGGATCGTCCGATCGGAGAACTACCACGAAGCAAAATGTCTCCGATCGGAGAGAATTCCGCTCCGACGGTTACCTCGATAGGGCCGACCGTTCATTTCACTCGGATCCACTTCATCAAACGCTCGTGTTCTTAAACAAACCGAAAATCAATTTTCCACAAAGATATGTGTTGGACTTGATGCAATTTTGATTTTGACCACTCTTCCCATATAAACAAGACCACTATAATAATTTTAACATTTTCAACATATTTGTGGCGTCTAAGACAAACCACACTAGGCGCGCAAATCCAATCAAATCTCAAATATGAAATCCGTCGATTTTTTTGTTTTCTGTTTGGCTTTTGTTTTCGAAAACGGATGGTCCGCCAGATTACAAAAACAAAAAGTAGTCGGTCGGTTGCCAAATCGTTCATGCCCATCTTGGCCTTACAGTGTTTTTGGTTATCTATCGTGCAGGGCAGCCGCTACTTCTATTTTTGAGTTAATCGAGCTGATCACAGCAAACACAAACAACAAGGATACCCATGTATCTAACTGCCGTTAGAAAACAACAAAAATCTATTTTACTTCGCATCTTCCTTCGAATTATCAGTGCCTCAAATGTTGTTGTTCACAAATAGTTGTCGGAAATTGACAAACATAATAATTGTTAAAATATTTTTTCCGTTAAATAAACCGAAGCAGAAAAAGCACGTATTCGCCGCCAGAGTGGTTAAGGATACAAGACTTTCCCAAATATATTTAACTAGCTGTGCCCGCGACTTCGTCCACGTGGAATTGTGACTTTCGGCAGCATTTTTAATTTTTTAGGCTACTTATTTGGCAAATAATCCACATTCATGCGTTTTAGTAAACTATTGTTATATTTTATTTAAGTACATTTTTGCACACGACGTTCTTACTTTTTCCATCTTTTGTCAAATAAAAAAGTTTTGCGAGTTTGATACACTCTTTTAAACTAAAATGATTAGTCAGTGGGAACTAAAGAAATACGGGGAATCAATAGTTTTCTTATTTCGCTGTTCCAGTCATCATTAAAACTTTTATAATGCCGCATCCCAGAAGTGTAATTTGTAGCTGTGTACAGTTCTAGATTAGGTACTCATTATTAGGACTGGAACACCAACTTGCAGTCACTCCTGATAAATCTGTGTAATATACAATTTGATAGAAATCACCTCACGATGAAAGAACTTTTGAAATCGGTCCAGTAGCTTCAAGGTTCCCGTTTACGTTGCCGTTCCTGTAGCAATATTGGGAAAACAAATACAGACCCTGTCCTTCTTCAGGCTGAAGTCAAGGCTATCTCGGCACCAAAATTCATACAAATAGGTTCAATGGTTTGAGCGGTCGATGGTAACAAAACAAAACAGACAGACGGAGTTGTTTCGGATCTATAGTGTTAGTAAGTACTTCCGTTCCCATGGGAATATGCGGATGTATTAAAGATAATGTTACTTTGAGATAGTGTAGCATTCTAACGGGGAAATACTTCTTGAAATCAGTTCAGCAGTTTCTAGGTTCCCGTTTACGTTTGCATTCTTGTAGGAATACAGGGATAACATACATAGCCTATGTCCATCTTCAGACTCAAGACTATATCTCTGTACCAAAATTCATATAAATAGGTTTAATAGTTTGGGCGGTTTTTGATAACAAATAAAAATAGACAGATAGATTTCATTTCAGACTTATGATATTAATAAAAACTCCCATTCCCGTGGGAATATGGTGACCGTTGCCGTAGGAATAATGGGGGTGACTTACAGTTTATGTTACTCAGGGATAGTGTAGCATTCTATCGGTGGAAGAATTTTTGAAATCGGTGCTGTAGCTTCAAAGTTCCCGTATACGTTTCCATTCCCGTGGGAATATAGGGATTAAATATATAACCTATGTCCTTCCTCAGGCTCTAGACTATCTTTGTACAAAATTTCATTTAAATCTATTCATTAGTTTGGGCGGGAGATGGTAACATAGAAAGACGAACAGACAGAGCTACTTTCGCACTTATTATATCAGTAAGGACTCCCGTTCCCGTAGGAATATGATGAGCGTTTTCGTGGGAATATGTGGATGAGTTGAAGTTAATGTTACTCCGGGATTATTTAGCATTCCAACGGTGGAAGAATTTTTGAAATCGGTGCTGTAGTGTCAAAGTTCCCGTATACGTTCCTGTTCCCGTGGGAATATAGGGAAAAAATATATAGCCTATGTCCTTCCTCAGATTCTGAACAATCTTTGTACAAAATTTCATTTAAATCGGTTTATTAGTTTGGGCGGAGATGGTAACATAGAAAGGTGAACAGACTGAGCTACTTTTGCATTTATAATAATAGTGAGGACCGGTTCCAGTGGGAATATTCGAATAAAATACATCCTATGTCCTTCCTTAAGTTCAGAACAATCTTTGTACAAAATTTCATTAAAATCGGTTTATTAGTTTGGGCGGGAGATGGTAACATAGAACGAAGGACAGACAGAGCTTCTTTCACTCTTATCATATTAGTAAGGACTCCCGTTCCCGTAGGAATATTGGGATGAATTAAAGTTTATGTTACTCTAGAATAGTGAAGCATTCTATCGGTGGAAACATTTTTGAAATCGGTGTTGTAGTTTCTAAATTCCCGTATACGTTCCCGTTCCCGTGGGAATTAAGGGATAAAATATATAGCCTATGTCCTTCCTCAAGTCTTAGACTATCTCTGTATCAAATTTTATTTAAATCGGTTCAGTAGTTTGGGCGGGAGATGGTAACATAGAAAGCCGGACAGACAGAGTGACTTTCACATTTACAATATTAGTTAGGATTTCGTTGATGAGTTCGTTAAATATGGATGTTGAAAGCCATTCTTTTTTTCGGCGAGAATGTGTATCAGGAGTGTTTTGGTCTGCTTCACTTTTTTTTTCTTAGCTTTTGTGTTTAACGGAATTCTCTAGATATCTCCTTTGAATGCCAACAGAGCCGGTCGTCCTCTACTTTTTCCAAGATGGTATTTTTGAGGTGTCCACTGATCTTGGTACTTCTAAAACGATCGAGCTTTGTTAGTCATCCTGTCAAATGGCATCTTCATCTCATTAGGTTTGTTCGTTGAAGCCCTGGGGTTGCCCTAGGGTCGCCACAAAGCATTTTTTGAGAAACCTAAATTCGCCCTGAATGTCAAATTGAGTGTTTTTTGAGCCATAGGTTTGCCATAGGTTTTCCCCAAACTCGCCCTAGCTTTTTGCTGTGGCGATTTGAGGGCTGTCAAATGGCATGTGTTTTTATTTAATTGACAGGGGTGTGTGGCGATTTGTGGTTTAGCGTTTTTTGAGGACTGGAAAACCCAGGTTTTTTTGACAACTCATGGGGTTGTCAAGAAAACCTGGGTCAACCCTGGGGAAAGTTCAACGAACAGACCTATTATGTTATAAATGTAAATACATGGAATAGGCATGTCTAGATCAGAAAATGGGCAAGGACAGTCGCGGAAGTGCATACTGTTGTATTTTCAAATAATGACTGAATTGGAACTCATGCATTATACTAAGTGTATATATAAGTGGCAGCGACCCACTCTGATCTCAAGGATCCATTGTGCTCCCCGGGAAAACAGAGGATGAGGAGGTGGTATGATTGGAGAGGTAGAGGGCTAGGCTGGTGATTGGTTTATTGTAGGGAACCCCCATTATTACTCTATCTCATCCACCCATAGAAGACCATAATTATATTTGAAGTCGCCAAAAATGCTGCAAAATGCTTAGGTTTTTTAAAAGCCTACATATAGTGCTCTTCACTTGATTAGACGCACACATTTTTTTTTACATAAACCTAATTTTTTTTGTAAGTGTGGGTACCAATTATTATCAAATAAATGCATTTATTTTATTAAATTCTCCACAAAATAACACTAACAAATCGAAGGTGAGTGGAAGTTAACGGATATTTTCTCTCTCTTTTGTCTATGCTCCAAGAAAAAGTACAGCTTTTTTTTGTTCACATGATTAGACGCACCTGTAAAATTGGTTAATTGGTCGCGATCTGTATCGTGGACTAGAGTTAGCTGCAAAGTTTAAGCAATAAAAAATTTTGGCCACAGATTTCAGTCCAAAATGGGGGAAAAAAAGTTTTAACTGCAGAAGAAAAAGGGCAAAATTGAAGTGTTGCAATCCGAAGGGTTTTCAAGATGTATTGCCAAAAAATATAGGCCGAAGTGACCATGTCGTGTGGAATTTTATAAAAAAAAGTGATTCATATGGTAATAACTGCAAAGGAAGGACAAAAACGGCTTTAACTCCGCAGGATAAGAGAAAAATTTTAAGAACTGCATTAAATTCAGCTCTCTCCACCAGCAAAATAAAAGAAAAAGGGGGGGTAACAGCCAGCACATTAACTGTTCGTCGAGCTATTTTAATTGCTGACCATCTTCAATTAAAAAAACAAAAAAAAAAGCCTCCACTAAACGCCATAAGTGAGAACAGCGGTTGGAGTTCACATGCGTTCACATGACCTGGGATACGAACTTTGGAAATGAGCTAAATTGGCAAAATGTGGCTTTTTCAGACGTGGCTTTTTCAGAGCGTCTAATGTTCGGTCATTTCATCAAAAGAGTATGTTAAGTAACTTCACTTTAAGGAACGTTTACCTTCTCATTAATTTTGTTAACTTTTTGAATTTTTAAACACTTCTGTCAGTACCTAGGCTTTGGTATAAAGTCACATTAAGGGTTACCCGATCCAAGCCCCAATAAGCTTCCCATAATCTTCGTTTTTGCACTTTTGTCCAATCAATAAAATATTTTGTTAAGAAATCGAGTAAAAGCTTTATTAAAACGTTATGTCTGATATACAGTAACGACCAAATTTGGACAAACACTCGTCACTATCTGCACAAAAAAGCTCTTTCCCTCTTTGATGACGGACAGTGAAAAAACAAAATGCTGCATTTCAACAAGTCTTTCAAATATGAACTATTTGTTAGGACACGTTTTGATATGTGAATCTTGATTCTCGAAGGGTTCGGTGGCAGAGAAAAGAATCGGACCTAAGTTAATATCCCACCTCTCCAGGAACAGTTTATACCATGGACCTCAAATGATCTTGAATTTAAAAAGGAACTACAATTAATCAATATTCATCTTTCCGCGGCTTACAAACGTAAAAATTAAGAAGATACATTAACGAAGCTATCAGTTTTTTGTTTTTAAAATTTAAGCGTTTTGTGAACCCGGTGTTAACTTAGTTGGCCTCTTCAAATGGTAGATCAAATGTAATTTATTCCAAATTTTGAGTAGCAATCCAAAATAAATTCTTGGTAAACTCTGTTTTTATGCTGATCCAAAAAAAGACAAGTTCATTATTTGGTAATGTATTTTTATTCATACGTTAACATTTGCAGAAAACCTATCAAGATAATGTGCCTACTGTCCTTAATTTAAAAACAAGAAAACAATTTCAATTTTCAATAAAACCTAGCTAAGTAGTGGCAAATAATTTAAATGAGCTTTAAGTGACACACAAACATAAAACATAAATAACCAACACCCATAAGACTTTACTTGTAAAACATGAGCAAAATACTGAGCTAAAAATCACTTGCCTTGCGGTATACATTCTTAACTGTATAACATGAATTTAAAAAGAAACAAGACAACTGTGACGAGACAACACAAAACACATTAAGTCCTTAAATTTACACACTTAAAATGACTCTGAGTTTATCTTAAATAAATGCAAACAAGATTACATACTGCCAGTTACTCTTATCTACGGAACAATCTACCAAACTAAAATGTCTTATTTGTGTATGAGGAAAACATTCGATATTGTCATTGAGCACTTAGTCAGTGTTTGAATGGAATTACTCTACAGTCCTTTGTTGAAGTAAACTTTCTCTGGAACATTTTCTTTAGTATTCTTCACCATTTCCTCGTACAATTCTGGTTCGAGGCGTTTGACAGTGGATGTTTTGATGCTGCACATTTGGGGGAAGAGTGCACAAGCAGTCGGAACCATGAAAATTAAGCTAAAAGGAAAAGTCAATCAAACAACGGGAAACCAGAACAAGAACTTATTTCAAACTTACAAACATCCAACCATAGCTGTTTGGAATGGCGCGTGCATGAACGTCATTTTCTTAAATGCTGGGAACCGTTCTAGTTTTTCCATAATCACTGGCAGGACTAACATTCCCGGTGCGGCCATAATGATTCGAGAGAGAATCACTTGTGATATGCCTTTGGCGGCTGCAACTCGACTCTTTCCAACAATATTGCCATTCTCGTCTTGAACATCGATTCCTTTGAGAATTTCATTTTGTCTCATGAACGGGATGTTGACACAATTGGCAGCAGCAACGGCAGCGAATGGAACGTAGCGCTAGAATAATAATTGAAAAAACTTTTAATAATTTCCAGTTCTTTATTATTTGATGTTTGCTAACTAACTTGGAAAATTGGCGAGGCTCTCTTTGTCCAATAGCTTTTGCATCCGATGGCAGCAATTAGAGCACTGGTGGTAGCTGATACGTATGCCACACCTAGTTGGGTAACAGTTGTTGCCGAATTAGCATTACGATTGGTATAATTGACTACTGCGTTGAACGATTGATTTACGAATTGCCAAAATACTACCGCTGGGACTGTGCGATAGAATTGGAGCATCGCTCCTGTGATAAGCATACCTCCGGGTACCTGAAAGATAAAGTAAAACGATATGCTAAGACCTGTTCCAATGGCGATATAAAAAGAACCTCTGATTGGATAAATAAGCTCAGGCTTGGCCGAAGAAATATGTTCATATATTTATTGGAGTATATGATGCATCAGTGTCTTTAAAATCCCAGCTTAGTCTGCAGCTGGATTCTCGAGCTGTGGCTACTTTTCTTTCTGAGTCTGCGAGTTGACTTCTGCTAAGACTATTTGCCTAAATGTTTGTCATTCATTCTAGGGACTCTATTCATAGGGCTGCTTAGCAATGGTGCTATTTATCATAGTCAGTGTGCGACCAGTCAATGCCTAATACCGATGCGGTTTAGCAATGGGCGTGTGATATGAAAGAAGTCATTAATATAAACTTAGCGGTACTCCGATGTTGAACCTTTGAGTACACGTCAGTGCGAGTGCTGGTGTTGACAAAGGGACGAAGAAATAAAACAACACTATAATGCTCTGCGAGTAATGACTGACTGACTACCTGAATATCAGTATTCTGCTAGAGCTTATTTTGAATGTCACAGCGGATGAATTCGAATCACAGAATCAATGGTAAATCTTTCAGAATCTTTTAATGCTAGGAAAGGGTATCGAAAAAGAGATGGTTGGGCGGATGGGCTCCTTGTGACCAACGGCAGCTCTCACACCCCTACGCTTGCAGCAGGATACTGACCCCGGCGTATTCGGCCCTTTATATCCAAAAGATCAAAAAAGGACTTAGGCCACCAAGTTTGAGGTTGTGCTTTGACAACTCAACCACCTAAAAAATCTAAGCCCAACCAACCACCAGCTTCAAGTAACAATAAGAATTTCAACGTTGGCGACTTAAGCGAATGAACCTTCGTATCTGCATGAGGAACGTAAGATTCTTTAACGGCTTTGCAGTCAGAGGATTAGCGGAAGCCTTAAACTGCTCCAAAGTAAACATAACCATAAAGTGCGATGGAATGGCCCGGTCGTAAAAAGGATGAAAAACTGCGACATCTACAGCGGCGCCTGTTACAGACAACAAAAACAAAGCAACGGATAGGTGGTAAGAAGAAGACTCAGGGATAAGGTTGTCAGCCGAATTCCAGAGAATAAGCTTACACATCCAGGTTAAATTTGATAACATTAGCCTGATATGCGCCCACACCCCCAAAGAAGAGAAAGATAATAAATTCAAATACTTTTTCTACGAAAAAGACCTAGTAATGACCTAGACATGAGGTGAAAACTTTTTTTTGCCATTTTAACGCAAAACTAGGATAGGAGGGCATATTTGGAAATAAAATCTCTGAGCATAGTCTTCAAGACAAAACCTTCGAAAAGGTACGTAACGTTCCGCAAAGCAATATCAACCACCAACCAAAATAACGCAAAACACTCACCCCTATCAGAAGGACCGTCGCGTCGTAACAATTTCGGAATTAGAATGCCAAAAGGAAAGGACAAAAAACACCTTCGTAATTAGTGTCCGAAATTTTGGAGGAAGCAACTTTGAATTAGACCACCATCTTGTTGCAGCCAAAGTACGAATGAGGATACTCTGTTCAGTATCCACACGTACTAAACCTGTGAAACGAAATCAAGTCGAAAAAGGTAAGAAATAGGCAATGTCTTATCCAATCGAGTAACAATGTGACTATTGGCATTAAGCATTGAAGAACTGTGCCAACAAGTTAGGCTGTACAGCGAAATGACAATAGCTAAGTATCGCTAGATTACGCCAGCTAAAAAATGCGGAACTGATGAACACTAACACCCAGAGTCGACGGGTTTCATATAGCACACACTCCAGGGAAGTCACAAAGCGGAAGACCTCGTCTAGATAAATAGATAGATAGATTTAGGGGACGGGTAGAGCTTGCTCAGCTCTGGGCACTGCGGTGTCTGAAAGAAACCTATTGTGCCAGCCCATGTGAGGTTTCAGGGCAGTTCTCCTGCTCCTGAATTGAACCAGAAGTTAGCAATCTTCTGTGGGTGAATGATTTTGAGTTTATCTAGGGGGATGATCTCATAGTCAAGTATTTGCTTTCTTAGGCGGAAAAGTGCTGGACATTCTGTTATAATGTGCAGAGATGTTTCTTCATTTTCGAGGCATAGTCTACAGATGGGGTCCGCTACCAGCCTCATTTGATGAAGATGTGTCTTTAAAGAATAGTGACCGGTTAGTAGTCATGTGGGTTTAGGGTTTTCCTATTGAGGTTCAGTAGGAATTTTGATGTTTTTTCAGTATATTCTGTCAAAAAGAGTTTGGAACAGATTTGGCCAGATGAGTTAGTCTAAGCTTTATTAGATTCCTCCAGTAGGATGTTCTTGGCAGTATGTTTGAAGGTGCTTTTATTTACAGCGCAGAAGGGTTCAGGACCGACGAATGGTTTAGATGCGCCGTCTTTAGCTAAGATGTCTGCCTTCTCGTTACCATCATAGCCTTTGTGTGCTGGGATCCAGTGGAAGATAACAGTGTTTTTCCTTGCTAGTTCAGAGAGTGACATGACTGTCTCTTGGACTAGTTTGGATCTTATGACAGGTGAGCTTAACGCCTTTAGTGCAGCTTGGCTGTTTGAAAAAATGAATATTGTTTTGTTTTTCGATGAACATATTATTCTCGAACATTCGTTAAGGGCAAAGACTTCAGCTTGGAAAATGGACGAGTGACTGCCCAGACTTACTGAGAAATTCGTTCTGGGACAGTCGCTGAAAATGCCAGAACCTGTACCACTTTCCATTTTTGAGCCGTCCGTATACCAGACCATATATTGCCTTGAAGGATGAGGTTTTGTGTTCTCCCAGTCTTCCCTAGGAGGGTTTCTTCTTTTTGTAAATGGGACAATAACTGTCTTACGGGGATTGACAGAGAGACCTTCATCTCAGGACCAGCTTTGTATTGTATTCAGAGCTGTCTGAAGTCTTCTTGATATTAGTGTTTCTGATGATCCTTGTATGACAATTGCTAGATCATCTACAAAGCCAACTGCACAGATGCCTTGGGTTGCAAGTAATCTTAGTAGACTGTCTACAACTATTGATCAGATGAGTGGTGAAAGGACTCCACCTTGTGGGCAGCCTCTTGTTGTTAGTCCTGTAATTTCCACTTCTTCGATATTGCTGTGGATAATTCTGCTGTTTAGCATGGACATTATCCAATTGCAAATCACTTGTGGAACGTCTAAGGTGGTGCAATCAACTGGAACTTTTTCCACCTCAACCGGCTTGGAGTGCAATCCTGAATAAAGTTTATCTTGAATCGAAATTGCTGGTGAAACATGTTGGTTGAAAAGCAAGTGCATCAGGAACGGTAATTTCAACATAAATGGGGTCTATTCTAGATATTTACCACGGGCATTAGGTTGGCTTGTTTTTGATTTTTCGGTTCACCATCATTGAACACTTTTTCTTTGTTTTTGTTGAGTCTGATAGGGAGGTGTGGTGACTTCGTAGTTGAGCGTCTTTTGGAAACCGAAAACTCACTTTTTCTTTGACAACTTATTTCTAAGAGGAGGCTTATACTAATCTTTAGCAGTCAGACCTAATTGCCGGTCCATTTCACTACCAGGGTAGCAGCCTCCCCTTTTTTGTGGTGCAGAAGATGGAAATAAGTTGACTTTAATTTAACATATAACCTCAAGGCCGTCGTCCAGATGAAATTGGGAGGCTGAAAGAAAAGTAGATGCCTAAACATCCGGGCTACTACTGAACGCTTTACCACTGTATCACGGCAGCCTTTAAACAAATTGAAGGGTTGCCAACCAAACCTGGGTAAATCCTGATGGTTTGTGTTTATTTTTAACTTTTAAGGATGTCCAATTAGGTAATTTTCCATCCATTTTCTTGAGTTTTTTAAAAGAAAGTATTTGACTGTCGCAATTTCAGTTATGGGTTTCTGTTTACACTGGACACATGTTGACTCATGAAATCGTTATCAGAACAGACCGATAGCGAGCTCATGTAAGAAGCTGTCTGATGGATGATACGTAATAGGAAAACAATAAAACATTGATTCGATAAGAGTACCTCTCGAGATAAGAACTTTGAACATCTAATATTATTGTTGTACCTTTTGTTTCTACTTTAAACGACTCAAGGCCGATAGACAGCTTTTAACATATTATATCTGATCGCCAATGAACTATGCAAGGCAAGTACTTGCAAATGACCGACAGGTTTACATATGTCAGTTCAATGTCCACATAGTAATCGAATGTTCTGAAAACTTTTATAGCTCTCATCCATAAAACTAAATAAAATTTTGGTTTTAAATGAATGCTCGTCATAAAACTCACACTCATAGGCAAGAAAGGTGTGTACATTTCACATTCTCATACGATCTCAAAATAGAATATCGACACCATTTAGACCCAGTTGGCACGTGAGTTCAAATCACGCTACATTCTGCGATATTATTTCTTTATTTTTGTTCGGAACGATTAATTCAAAACACATACCTGGAAGCTCATTCGTCCACAGAAGTTTTGCAACTCGCCGGTGTCGGGATGAAAAGCCGAAGTGTACAACTTCATGGCGTACTTAACATCTTCTTTCGATGTACCAGCTGGCTCTCGTCCTAAACGATATTGCTCCACCAGGGTCTTAGCTTCCACAAGACGGTCGCTTGATACGACAACAGTTCGGGGATCTGTCATCCATGCAAAGTGCTTGAATCGACCACCAAATGTACCAAGGTCGAAAAGGGGCTTGTCTACGTTGATGCGTTCTAATACAAAAAAAAAAGAACTATTACGTCTGCAACTAGATTGATTCTATGACACAACTTACCTAATTGAGCCATTACGACAGGAGGTATGTGGTGCTTTGAAATCGATGGATAGTTACGTAATCCTTGAAAAATAAACTTTTAAAATGCACTAGTGACGATGATGATAGAACAGGTGTTATGTCTCTGATTGTTTTCTTTTTCTGCAGCTTCTCGATCTGATAAAATGTTTTCGCTAATTGGAAGGTAGCCAATTTAATAAACAATTTAAATATGTTTTAAACTTTTATTGCGTTGGTTCCAAACGAAACTGTGTCATTGAACAAAGGAACTGAGGAAAACACACATAACAGGGGATAAATAGTTAAATTAACTTTTATATGTGGGAGTTTTGCGATTTGACTGCGATCTTCGGGTGTAAACAAATTAGTTTGATAACCGATTACCGATTAAAAGGTGTGAAAAAAGCAACTATTCCGAAGATGTCCGATACTGATACACAAACACACTCAAGACACCGGCTCCAGTAGAAATGACATTTCTGATCGATTGTGCTTATTCACAATAGTGGTGCAATCGCAATGCAAAAGGGCTTAAATTTAATGCATATCGCATGAGAGTTAAGCAACGACCACACTGAGAGATAAAAAGGACAATTTTAAAATTTCAAATTTCAATGAGTGAGTTTCAACTGAAATATTAATTGAGTACATAATTTGGCAGCTAGTTACACTAACTCACCATCTGAATTTCATTAACTAAATCGATTTTCAAGGCTATCGGTTTTGAGGATCGTTTTTGCAGTTGCACGAGCTACGAAAACGCTGTTGAACATGTGAACATGAACATGTTCATCTGCACCCATAATTTTTCATCTGCAGCCATAACTAACCCCGGGGCTACACGATCAAGACTTCCTCCCAAAAAAACAGCCCTATAGTGTATATGTAGGCTGATGGCTTACCATACCATCGTGTAGCTGCAAGGTGTGTTCACTCTCTATCAGACAAGTTAGTGTGAATTTTACATCTTGTCTTTTCCGTTTTTCATCTGCACTTGCAGCTGCATGTAAATCCACCATAAAGCCTTGCGCATACAAATGCGGTGAGATCGTACGATGCGATTGCGATAAGTCAAATCCCTATGCATTAAGTCAAACGTTTATGGACGTTTGACTTAATGCATAGGGATTTGACTTATCGCAATCGCATCGTACGATCTCATTGCGTTGGTTTGGCCAAGGCTTAATGCGTTTAATATATTTGTAAAGCCCTGCGCAAACCAGCGCGATAACGTCGTGCGATGCGATTTCTGTCAAAATGAAATACATGTTGAAGAAACAAATCGACCAAAATTGATTACCTACATTATTCAACGAATCGACGGCAAATCAATACCGACAAATTAGTGGAACAGAGAAGGAGAACAAGAAAACAGTCGCATTTATTCACACGAAGTTGTCAAAAAGTACAGACATATTTTTCGTGTACACAGCTTCCTTTCAATTTTTTAGTAAAATTCTTCGATGTTGTCTCTACCTTAAGTGAATTCTTCCCAATCTGTGCAGTCCGCCATCAAAGCTCGCATGCGATATTTCCCAATTGTCACTGTCAACTTTTGACAGTAGTCAATTTTCGATTATTTATTTCAAAAAAGTTTAAACTTTTATGTTTTCGTTTTGAATAATTGCATTTTCATTGTTTATCAATCGTTTACATTTCAAACCGACCTTTCATTTTAAGTTTAAGCATTGTCGTGCACTTGTTTCCTGTTTTCAAACAAATCAAAGAAAATGTTTTGCATAGATTAAGAATAAAATGACTTTACTCTCGCAATGCACCACTGCAACATTCCTATCCCTTGTTATTGCAATCTTACTCGGCATCACTATACCCAGCACTTATGCAGCTAACATTTTGGCAGTGTTCCCAAGCGTATGGAAGTCCCATTATTTGTTTGGAAGAGCCATCCTCGAGGAACTCGCTGCAACACATCATCACAATGTCACACTCATAAGTGCCTTCAAAACGAACTGGGAAACTACCAAAAATCTACCTCACAATGGAAGTAATATTACCGAAATCAATATAGAAGGAATCGAAAAGAATTGGGAAGAGATGGGGCTTAGCATGCAAATTGATCAAATGCACGAACAGTCAGTCATGGAAAGATTTACGCGGTTAGTTTATGCAGGTGCCTCTACTGCGGATTTGCTTTTGAGTAGCAAGCAAATGAAGAATCTTTTGCAAAGCAATGTGACGTTTGATTTATTGGTCGTTGATTTATTCTTGAGTGACGCACTACTCGGGTGAGTCAGAATAAAAAAAAGTATTTACTTATTCAATGATGTTGATTTGAAATTATTCTGTTGTAGACTAGCGCAGTTCTACAACATCCCCACTGTGGTACTCAGTCCAACAGGCCCCAATACCTGGCTGAATGAGATGACTGGCAACAATCAGAACTCAGCGATGGATCCTAGTAACTTCCTGCCATACTGCGAACGCATGAGTCTTGGCGAAAGGATTATTAACACACTCATGTCTGTTTTCGAGAAGTTGACATACAAGTAGGTTGTTGTCTGCAGCCTTCTCTTTCGAAAACCTATAAAACTGATTTCAGCTTCTTCCACATGATCGCTCATCAAGCCGTCTATAAAAGACACTTTGAGTCCTTCGCTATCGAACGAAATGAAGTGTTGCGTCATCACAGAGACCTGACGCATAACATTAGTTTGGTACTGCTGAACTCCCACCCGGTTGTCCAGTATCCGCGGTCCTTTTTGCCGAATGTAATCGAAGTTGGAGGTGTTCACTTTAGAGACGAAAAGTTACCAGAGGTTTTATCCGTTCGCCGCTTTGTCGTACATCGTTTTTTATTTATCTTTTGTTTTTGCTTTGCAGCACCTATTGAGATTCATTGAAGACGCCACAGATGGAGTGGTCTATGTTAGTTTCGGTGCAAACATTAAAACTTGTGGTTTTTCAGAACAAAAGTTGGATATACTGCTTCACGCCCTGGAAACGCTCAAAGAAACAATGCGAGTTTTGTTGAAATGGGAAGATCCCGAAAAGGATCATCGAACAAAGAATATCTTTACAAGCGAGTGGTTTCCCCAGCAGGCTGTTTTAGGTAAGCTTTCGTTTTTTCGGCTGCACGTCTTTGTAGTATTATGTAAAACTCTTTTTAGCACATCCCAATGTGAAACTTTTCATATCATCCGCTGGTCTTATGAGTGTTTTTGAGACAATCCAATACCGGACACCTATGCTGGCAATCCCTATTCTGGCTGAGCAGGTGGTAAATGCAAAGCGTTTGGAAAACCGTGGATGCGGCTTGAGTTTGCCGTACGAGAATGTTAACTACGACACTCTCCTGGACGCCATTGACAATACTTTGTCAAACTCAACGCTCTCTAGCAGCATTGCAACAGCTGCAAATCTCTTGAACGAAGACATTCAGGGCCCAACGTCTCGAGCTATGTACTACATTCACATGGTACTGCGGACTTCAGGAGCCGATCATTTGAAATCGCACGCCAATAACCTGGGTTTCTTTAGATCAGAACTCGTCGATGTTCTTCTGATAATTCTTGCCGGCTTTTGTGTAATAATCGCAGTGCCATTTGTAGTTATTTGCGCCATTTTGAGAAGATCTGATCACACTGGAACTAGAGGACCAGGGAGGATAGAGCCAATCACTGTTGCGCACAGATTTTCAAATGATAGAACTAATTCGAGGAGGGAAAGTTTTACAAAGTCAAGTAGTCGGGAGAATTAAAAGCAATGTGCAAAAAGTACTTATTGTTGCTAAATCGTGTTAATTTTTTTTTTTTTTTTTTGTTAACTTTCTATAACGCAACGTTTCGGTAGGGATGAGGAGGGAAACTGGTGATATATTAAGAATATAATGCAAAGTAACAAGATCTTGTTTGTTTTTGTCATTAAACTGAACAATCTATTTAGAAGAAATGTAATAGAGAGTCGTCTTACAAAATTGCTTGAAAATAAAACAAATATTTGGGCGAAACAAGTTCCTGATTTGCTTAGATCTTAGAGGAATAAATGTATCTCCTCTGTAGCCTAGATGTAGTGGATTTTCCCCAGTCGTTCTCCTAAGGAATTTATAGAAAATTCAATTAACAGCCGAAAGCACAGGGCTAGATAGGGAAAGGATTTATGAGTTTTTTAGTTGAGATATTCCACGTGTTTTTTAATCTAATAAATGAAAAGATTAGTAAAGTTTTTAACAGTTAAAACACTTATTTTATTTCCTCAGATGTACATTTCAGAAGCAATGCTTCCATCGTCAGTGAGATTTATAAAAGGAAAGGATTTGTTCATGGTGAAGAATTGTTTTTTTTTTTTTCGAAACGCTTTTTCCTAAAATTTTCCAATCAATGACCAAACTGGTTTGCTTCGAAGTCTATTACAATCAAAACTGCCAGTTAGTCTGGTACCTCTGGTGGTGGTTTTCATTAGTTTAAATGTTTGCATACGTTTGCACCAATATGAATTTGAATATGAGCTTTAGTTTTAATTCAATCATGACAAGATTAAATAAAGTATTCACCTTATAATTCTTAGAGTGTTAAAAATGGAACTATGAGGTTTGCTCTGGGCTTGCGCTGAATTCGCATTTGGTTCAACAGAAAGCGTCTTTAAAAACCCTAATCTGAAAGTCAGCCTTAGACCTCTGGGTTTGCTTAGGCATTGTCCCGTTCACGTAATGAACCCTGTTGAAAATTCTGCCATTAATTCTACTTGAAAATAAATTTTAGGGGTAGAATAAAATAAATCTGTTAACCATTTAGCGTCTATTAGAATACCGAATAACAAAATAAAAACGAAAGATATTCACAATAAATTAAATTTTTTTTTATTTAAGTTTAAATACATTCTAAAATCTGTATCTCAAGCCAACATGGCCACTGTTGTCATTGAATCTAAAGTTTCTTGAAGCTCCTCCATACACTTCTAGGTTTTTCCTCAGCTGATGGTTGTAATCAACTGATGCACTTGACCCCATTTGACGACTGTGCTCGAAGGTACCACTCACTGAACCTTGTGGGGAACGGGCTCTCCTCACTAGAACTAGATTATCTTCATCTGCCACTGGTGCGACTTCTCTGTACACCTGAGCCTGAATCAAAAATGAATGAAATAAACTAATATTTCCACAGTTAGTCTTACATTAGTTGATTTCTTACCCATTCCGATTGAGTCTGAGGCAAACTTTCCTCCTCAGGAAGAGTGAAGCCTAGGGCTACAGCCAAAAGTCCAAAAAATATTAAGGTTTTGAAAGACATTATGAGTATGTTTTTGCTTTGTATTCTGTTGAAGAATGTGAATGCGAGACTGATTGATGTTCAAGATCGAACCAAGTCTTTTATAGGAAAAAGCAACAAAGGCCAGCACAGCTGTTGTGAAGTGATAACAGATTCATGTGGCTATTGTTTTGGGTTTTTATTTTGAATTTTGTGTGTTTATACTTGGGGTGGTTTCCCTAGTATCTTTATGTGTTATAAGTGAATGATAATGCTGTTCAGAAGCACTTTTTAGTCGGGATTTTTTTTGTAAGCCGCATATATTTTAATCTATGTACCTATCTGTGGTTTTTATTTCACTGAAATAATATCACTGATTCATTGCAAGTTGTAGCAATGAGCTCCAACAGTATGCAGATGTTATATTACATTAAATGAGTTTAGCTTATATTTTTTTGTTTAAGGGGATCGGCTAGTTTCTCGAGCTCAAATGGAGGTGATTTTTTTAAGGCGCGTAAAAAAAACTATAGCTTCAAGTGTTCTGTAATCTTTGGAGTTTATTATACATATATTCATGTAAATTGTCACGAAATTTCGAGTTGAAATATTGAAATCCAAGAGAAATATGAACCATTTCTTGAACTCCTTGAAATTAGAAGACGTCAATTTGCCGCTTTTTTTTTTAATTTTTCTGGTACCTGTAACAGGAAAATAAAAAATTGCTTTAAAGTAGACCTTTTTCCCAAACAGCCATCTATTATTATAGTGAAAAATTGAAAATTGACAAAATGGCAGCAATTTAAAAAAAAGCCCAAATTTCGCCAAAAAAATCGTCTTTCGATGGTTGCCAAAACTACAATCTTCATCCGATCGTAAAAGTTGTAGATGGCTGTATGTAAAAACATATGGAGAGTATGCAGTTAAAATTTCAAGACGATTCGTTAATATTTGCGTGAGTTACAGCAGCGGCAAATTTAAAAAATGCAGTTTTGAGAAAAACGCATTTCAAGTTTTCAGAGCAGGAGTTTGAGCGCCCGAGATGCTTCTCTTCTATACACTGCCATTTCAAAAATGTTCAAGATATCATTCCAATATTTTAGGACATCATTTTTGAGATGTTTAACTATCGCAAAATAAAAAAAATAAAACGATTTTTTGAAAATGAGAAACTAGCCGAGCCCCTTAATACAACAAAACTTTGAAGACTCCTCTAATAGCCCCGATGATAAAGAGATTTATGTTCGGAAAATGAACAATAAAATGAATGTAAAAAGATCAATAAGGCATAGAGTACTTTCGGTAGTAAACACAAAATTAATTGAAAATATTGGAATTGAAATTCCTTTTGAAAATGGTCGGACTGTGAAAATATTCTCAGTTTATTTTCCAGGGGGAAATACATCGCCAGATAAAAGAAATGACCTCAAGAATGATTTTCTTAAATTGTTAAGAATCAATGGTTTTCTTGTGCTTGGTGGAGATTTTAATTGCAGGCATTCAACTTGGGGTTGCGTAAGAGCAAACGCGTGGGGAAACATTTTGTCAGACTTAAATACAAGACACTCTTTTAGCATTTTGTATCCACCTCATCCCACCTGTATCCCTCCTAATAACAGATCGAGTCCGTCTACAATAGACTTATTTTTAACAAATATCCCGGAACTTTTGAGTCAGCCTATGGTATCAAATGAGCTAAGTTCTAACCACCTCCCAGTGGTTTGTAGTATCTTTAGATCACCAGTCCTAAATAATTATTTAGTATATGATTTCAAACATGCAAATTGGAAAAGTTATAAAAGAAGTATAAGAGCTAAAATAAGACGAATACCTCAAGTTGTCCCTAATGAGGTAACTTGTGATGGTATAGAGTTAGATGTAGATAGTCTTACGAATGCTATTCATGAAAGCATTGAAGAATCTATCCCAAAAAAGCCTATTCATACTGGAACACCAAATGGACTTCCTCATAATATCCTAAACCTAATAAAAACTAGAAACAAAATAAGATCCTTGTGGATGAGAACTAGAAATCAGTTTTATGCTCTTGAAATGAAGTTATTAAATAATGTAATCAAGACTTTAGTAAAGGAACATAGGAATAAATCTTGGAACAGTAAACTTCAAAAGTTAGATAAGGCAAGCAAACCATTTTGGAATATTGCCAAGATTATTAAGAAAAAAAATAACATTCCTGCATTTAAAGTAGGAAGTACCATAATGGTTTCGAACTCTGAAAAGGCTGATGCTTTAGCTAATGAATTCTATTCAAATTATTTGGTTACAAGCAATTTAAATAGACAAAGTAATCTTGATTTAGCAGTTGAACAGTCTTGTATCTCAGTAAATGCAACTATACTCAATCTGCAAGGAAATGTGGTTTCCTTCGATGGACTCAAAAATATTATATTAGATTTAAAAGCTTCTAAATCACCTGGTCTTGATGGTGTTAAAAACATATAGGGTGACGTGGTCATAGATGCACCACCCTCTTTTCAAATGATCATAACTTATTTAAAATAAGTCGTTTCTAGTTGGCTTTTTGATATCCTTTTGATAGATTAGTTCTGAAAATATTTACAAAATTCAACTGTCGATATGATCTGAAAATTTGAAGTAAACATAAATTGTTCGAAAAATGGCAAATGGTGCATAGAGCACCATGGTTGGTACTAAATGCACCAGTCATATGTCCACAATGAACCAGTGTGCTTAATGTACCACAAATTGATTTAAAGCATTACTATTTTTTATTAAAACAAAAGTAAACAGAAAAACAATAAATAAAAATAAACCGAAAGACTTCATATCACACAAAAAATTAACAAAAATAAATTATTCTCAAAAAAAAGAAACAAAACTAAATAACAAATAATAATTCCTTTCAACGAATATTTAGTGAGCCCAGGGATTCGGAAAATTTATATAAGGAGTGCTGCCGTTTGGTAGGTCCCGATACAGTAGGATCATTGAGTGTGCATTGAGCACTATGCTTGTGTGGTGCATTTTGCACCACCATGGAATTTTTGATACAAATTATAGCTGTTCAAAAAGAACGTAACAAAACTACGCACTCTTCACATGAAAATAAGAACAAAAGTCCAAGCAAATCTTTTAGTACTTTCAAATGAACTAACACTTGAATTTCATGGAAATATTACAAAAATTAACTCACCCTCTTTTTTTCGTTTTTCGCTATGAAAGTAAAAAAATCTCCGCACACGTGCGACAGCTAAGAGAAACACTACCAGACTGAACTCTACCGTGGTAACTGGAAGTAACGGATACATTTGAGTGAGCCATACGCCAAGACAGTGGCGTATTTGGCAAATATAGCTATGGTGCATCTTGCACCACTGGTGCATTTATGACCACATCACCCTACCTCAAAAAACTTCCAACAATAGGCTTAGAGTTTCTTGTAAATATCTTCAATGGATGCTTTAATCTAGGTTATTTTCCAAACAAGTGGAAAAAAGCTAAGGTTATACCTGTCTTGAAACCAGGAAAGACATCTTCAATGCCGTCTAGCTATAGGACGATTAGTCTGCTAAGTACAATTAGTAAATGTCTTGAGAAAGTTATAAAACAACATCTTCTCGATCATATAAATAGCAATAATATATTACCCGCAGAACAATTTGGATTTAGATGCCAACACAGTACAGTTCACCAGGTACAGGTACACAGGATTACTAAGGATATCAAAAATAATCTAGCATTAGGTAAAAGCACAGGATTAGTCCTTTTAGATGTAGAAAAGGCTTTTGATACAGTCTGGCACAAAGGTTTGATTCACAAATTGTTCATGCTGAATTTCCCTCTCCACATAACAAAAATAATTTTTTCATTTTTAACGGGACGAAATTTCAAAGTTTTTGTTAATGCTGAATGTTCAGAACAAAAGGTTATCATAGCTGGTGTTCCTCAAGGATCGGTCTTAGGACCTTTCCTCTACAACATTTATACATCCGACTTTCCTAAGTTAACAGTATGTGAAATTGGTATTTTCGCAGACGATACATGCATTTATGCTACTGATTCAAATGGTTTCGTAATTGAAACCAATTTGCAAACTGCTTTAGATAATGTTAGGGAATATCTATCAAAGTGGAGAATTAAATTAAATGCCGGGAAAACTCAAGCTGTCTTTTTCACTCGTAAAAGAAAAACTTGCCTTTTACCCAGCAGAAGATTAACCATTGATGGAGTTCAAACTGAATGGAAGTCTAGCGCAAAATATTTAGGAGTTCACCTTGATAAAACCTTAACCTACGCTTTGCATATACAGCAAATCATAAATAAAATTAATGTCACCATAAAAATTCTGTATCCCTTTATTAATAGGAACTCTAAGCTTAGTGATGAAAACAAGTTAATCATTTATAAGGTAATTTTCCAAAGCATAATGATGTATGGGTCACCGGTCTGGGGTAAATGTGCAAAAAGCCATTTGCTAAGGTTACAGAGGATGCAAAATAAAATCCTAAAAATGATGCTAAGATTACCTTGGCACTTTTCGACCGAAGAGTTGCATAGAATAGCAAAAGTTGATAAAATTCATTCTAGAATAGCGTATCTTCTAAATAGATACGAATTATCATGTAGTTCATCTGATAACTATCTCATTTCAAACTTGTCTTCATAAAAAAAAAAACCATTTATATATATTATGTTCACAGATCTTTATGTTACAATTTATGTCTTAAGAAATGTCCTCTTAACCTGTGATGAATTTGGTAGTCACATCCTAAATCAAGCATTTAATCAATCAATTAATTGCTTTAGATCTGTGATATTTATTTGATATTAGCATTAAGATTTATATTATTTTTACTATTACCATTATTGTTATTATTACTATTATTTACTTATTTTTTCTTATTCTTGTATCTAACCACAAATTAATTTATTTATTGAATGTTGTTGTCACACATACATAATTGTTATCTATTAATCTGTTATCAACTAATTAATCAATTTGTCATTTTTGTTTTCCTTTTCTTATTATCTATTTATTATTTTGCTGTTTTCATTATTTATTTACATAGTTCTAATATATTAATTTATTTATTTATTTATTTTCTTTCTGTAATAGTGCATTCAATACCAAGTATTAGTTATTTTCTATGGTAGAAATGTTATCTATGTTAAAACAAATTTTGTTAAAAAGACACTGTTTTGAAGGAGGTATTTTTCAGCTTGCCCTCCCCTTCTCGTTAGCTATCCAATTATATGAAGGTTTTTCGTAGCTTTTCCTTCCACCATCAATTTAAAAATATATTATTTAAGAATCAATGTTAAAAATTTTTCAGTAGTAAGGTAGCCTAATACCATATCTCTGTCAATTGTGCAATGTAGGTTTAATGAAAACATGTATGATAATTTTTGCTACAAGAAATAAACAATAACAATAACGAACGAAAAACTAAATTTTATAAACTGCCCCATCGAGGTAACCGTCGCGTCGGAGCTCGGAGCGGAGTTTTCTCCACAACGCATCCTTTTTCAGAGATTCAATTTTGCTTCGAAGTAATTGTCATCGTAAGAAATTTTTGACAAATGCGGTAACGCAATCCATTCCCAAAGCGAAAACTCTCCGCAGCAAAAACGTATGGGAGGACGTTCGGGCGATCGGAGAACTTTCACGAAGCTAAATGTTTCCGAATGGTCGGAAATCGGAGAGAATTCCGCTCCGACGGTTACCTCGATAGGCCGAAATATAGAGCATACCTTTTGTGTTTTGAAGAAACTATCAATAGTCTTCGTTGACATTAGATGCTCCAACAATTTTGCATTTAGCCAAAGAGACCTCTTAACAGTTTTTAGTGAGTATTTTGCTAATAAATACATAAATTCAAATTCAAACACGAACTTTAATCAATGTAAAACGAAAATATTTAATCTCTTATCTTATTTTGAATTTACTTATGAAAATCGGTGGTAAAGTAGGACAGAAGTCTTATAAGCAGGGTTAGGATTTTGTTGACCTAAAAAATTGGAAAAAGGCAAAACAAAACACTTAAAAAGGCAAAGAAAAGGCATTTATTAAAAAATACAAGGAAAATAAACAAAAATACATTTAATTGTAGTAGCATTGGGCTACCAAGAGTTTTTCAAAGTTATCAGGTAGCAATCTTCTTCGGCTGTCCCTAAAAAGGGCTTTGAAGGAGCTAAATGATCTCTCAGCTTCAGCTGAATCGAGAGGAGCCCATCTAAAACTTTCAACATTATTCACTTCAATGTTTCCTGGGAGTTTGGAATCCACTTCGCCGTTTATTACAGAATTTATCTGCACAATCATTTTTAAGCCTGTGTTTCCATTGGAAACGGCAGTAATCTTCTTCAAAACTTCCTCAATGTCTTTCAAAACGGGCAGCACTTCGCCAATTGAGGTTCCTGTTTTTAGTTTTTTAGTAGGTCTTTGAAAATGTGTTTTTTCAGATCGACTAAAAACTCAAAATTGACTTTAATGTACGCCAGCTGCGCTTGCAGTTCTTCATCTTCAATCATTTCTCCGAACAGTCAAGAACGTTCTAAATGTTGATGCAGGTATGCATTTTACGCTGCGAGGAAGAAGCACCGAGCATGTCTGCGTAGAAAAACATGCATACATGCCAACATTCTGTTAACGCATTACGAAGGTGAGGAAGAAGTACCAAGCATGTTTGCGCTTATAAACATTAATACATGAATTAATTCGAACATTTTCCATAGTTTTTGTGTTTGTTTGAAACTGTACAAGATTTTTAACGAAAGGTTCTCAACGGCAAACGAAAATGTTCGCATTTTTTCTTAATGCTAAACTAATTATTAGATATTTCTTAACAAACTTTAATAAAAAAGCAAAAAAGGCAGAAAAAGGCAACAATGGTGAAGAAAGGCAAAAAAAGGCAATTATGGTATGAAAAGGCAAAAAAAGGCAAAATAAAATACATATATTTGCAATCACCAGGGCTTGAAACATGTTTGTCGAAAGTCTATTTCATATTCCGTCTAACCAAAAAAAAAAAAGGCAAAGTTAGTAAAATCCTATCCCTGCTTATAAGGTTTTGAGGGCCTTTCAGTCAATTTAATATTTAAAGATATGAATTTAAATTAACTATAAAAAAGTAAGACAAAAAGTTCAATTCTATTTATAAAGGTATAAGTGTGTTAAATATAAAGATGCAAAAAAACAGGAAAGAAATGTGGGGCTCCTAATCGATGATTTGCCAAATAATAGAAAACTCAAGTTTTAACCCTCTTCTTACTTCTTATCGCAATAGGTAGGGAATTCCAATGACATGTAACGTGGACAAAAAGGTGACGCTCTGCAATAATATATTTAAAACGAGATTGTAAGATCAAAAAAGACCTTGTTGAAATAGAAAAGTTCAGCCTTCAGTGTTGATAATACGGTTGATGAGGTTGAATGATTGGAACTCTTAGCAAATTGACGAGAGTATACCCAGAGATACGTGGCACAGATTCGAATATGATGGTAATACCATCGGATATTAAAAATTAAAATTAACGTTTATTTCATAAACTTGAAACTGAAAAGGAATTGATCGAATAGAATACAACAGATTCCGGTGATGACAAAAGTCGAATAAACGATGTGATAGATAACCACAGGCAAACACTTATTGATAATTCTAAAGTCAAAACAGCGAAATAATTCGAATACAAGGGAAAATATGCGAAAAAGTTGAAGAGCGAAATTAATTAACGACAAAGAAATAGATAAATAAGGAGGGGCAACAGAGCGATGAACTCCAGGGCCTAGCGCATTTCTCACAACCATGCCTTGTGAGGAAATGGAATGGACCTACAATTTTCAGCTGGTTCCGAACGGCTTAATCGAGAAAGCGACTTTCATAGCAATGAATTCACCAACGGAGGACTAACCACTAACCAAATCCTCGCGATAGGCGAAACATTTTTGCCTCTGTTGGGATTCGAACCACGAACCTCTGGGTTAACAGGCAGACATGCTAACCATCACGCCATGAGAACTATTAATTAAAGACAAAGTAAAGAAAATATAAGTTTGTTCGTTGAACTTTACCTAGGTTTGAGCCAGGTTCTCTTGACAGCCGTATGAGTTTTAAAGAAAACATGTGTTTTCGGTTCTCAAAAAACGATAAACTACGAAATCACCACAAATCCCTGTCATTTGAAGAAAAATATAATGCCACTTAGTAAGGCCTGTTCGTTATCTGAACTCATCTCAACAAGAACCTAGTGCTACTTTAAGGCGAGCTGAGGCCAAGCGAACGAACCTATCTTGTAAATTATTTGCACCTACTATCAGAGAAAGCTGTGAAAAACTTTCATCATTTCTTTATAGGTTTGTTCGTTGAAACCCTAGGGTCGCCCTAGGGTCGCCACAAAGCGTTTTTTGAGAAACCTAAAGTCGCCCTGAATGTCAAATTGAGTATTTTTTGAGCCCTAGGGTTGACATAGGTTTTCCCTCAACTCGCCCTAAGTTTTTGCTGTGGCGATTTGAGGGCTGACAAATGGAATGTATTTTTTTTTTTTTGATGACAGGGATGTGTGGTGATTTGTGGTTTAGTGTTTTTTGAGAACTGGAAAACCCAGGTTTTTTTTTGACAACTCATAGGGTTGCCAAGAGAACATGGGTCAACCCTGGGGAAAGTTCAACGAACGGACCTACTATCAGAGAAAGCTGTGAAAAACTTTCATCATTTCGTTATGTTTATATTTAATCTTGCTAACCATATTTAACGTGCGCCAAAAAAAATTTTCGCCATTATCTCTTTCCATAAAATAAATCACCTTAATTCCCCGAGTTTATTTTCAGAAGGGAAACCACACTTTCTCGAAACACAATAAACTCCCATTCCAAATTTAGTCACAATCAGCAGTGATGACGAAAAGCATCTGTTATCATTGAAAAACGATGCTACTTCTCACTTATAAAAAGAAACCGATCATTTGAATAGACAATCAGTCTCTCAGTAGCAATCTACACAACCAGCTAAACTAAACTTAATTATAATGTCTCTCAAAACCTTCATCTTTTTCGGACTCTTGGCCGTCGCATTAGGATTCACTCTTCCAGAGGAAAATTCTCAACTTTCTGAAGTGGAATCGGTAAGTGAAAATTATAATCCTCAGATATTTTTGAAAATTGTTTTACTTGACTGAAAATTCTTTCAGGTGAATGATGACTATGCACCATCACCACTTGATGATTATGAATTGGTTTTGGTGAGGAAAGCAAGATCGCCTCAAGGTTCTTTGAGTGGCACCTTCGAGCACAGTCGTCAAATGGGATCCAGTGCAACCATCGATTACAACCATCAGCTGAGGCGAAACCTCGAATTATATGGAGGAGCATCAAGAAACTTTAGATTCAATGACAATAGTGGCCATGTTGGCTTGAGATATAGATTTTAGTTCAAGATATTTTCATAAATTAAATAATTATTATTTATTGTAAAAACATTTTATTATTTCGTGGCTATGGTAGAACTTCGAGCAAGCATCAAGTGCTCATTTCGCTCTCAAAAAAATAATATTCCCTCAAGTGTTCTTTTATTTACTTGAAACAATTTTAATGGATAATATGTACCTGTTTATATAAGCAATGTATGGAGGCGAAGTATTTAATTGAAGAAATATATAAGCTGTATGTGACATGGCATATGAGCCTAGTTGGGTACTACAAGTTGTTTTGAGACTGCAACAAATGGAATATGTTGAGCGAATAGACAGCAAAAGGTTGACTTAGGTGGCGAAACCAAGAAGAGAGGCCTTGAACTAACTAGAAGACGCTCACCAGAAATCTAAATCGTTACTGCATCGGCAGGATATTATATTAGTTGAGGCTCTCTAAAAGCTATATAACGCTAATCTTTTCTTGTAGTATAAGTAGCTTCCTTAACCGCGGAAGTAGAACCATATCTTGAATGCCTACTCACCTGATTCTTAAAGTATAAGAGACCATTTAATTAAATCAATTTAATTTATTAATATCAACCTGAACAACACAAAGCACATACGTCGGCAATGCGGCGGGGGTTTGTAACAGATGCTTGTTTAATATTACCAAAATCACTTTCCTTCCATTTGTTACCTAAATCGAGTTGAAGGAACGTTAATCTAAATTTGATTGTACACCCTTTCCAAAATTGAATAAATCAGATTACAACGATGGAAAATGAGAACCAGTTTTGTCCAAATAAGCCTTCATACACCATGTTATCGAGCTCTCCTGCGTCTAAATTTGCTATTCAATGTTCACATTTAGGCCATCAATTCTCTACTCCTACGATAGTCAGCGTCTCTGTAACTCATTCCTCTATAACTGTGTATAGCTAGCTGTGTACCACGATGGTTACAATTTCAAACCCTACACACAACCAGAAGCCTCAATTCAAATTTTACATAACTATCCTATTGTCAGTTGCAAAACGCACAAAGGACCACAACTTCTACTTCTCCCTTCACTTAGTCCCTCTAACTGTGAATAATAAGCGAATAACTGATTAAATCATATTCTACTGAACTGACAGTAATTAAGCTTTGCTAGCGCATAATATTGACATATGTGGTTGGTATATAGCGGGTGAAAACACAGTAGCATGCAGCATGTAATTACCATTTACCTAGGGAGCAGGTTATCTGGTTTCATTGCGTTACTCCCCCTATTTGTAGCGGACCCTCACACCACTTACGCCCACCTGTGAGGAAGGATATGCTTTAGAATATTCCTCTTTGATATTCGCGTAGCCATGGGAGCATACATATTTTGTACAGGATGCGGATGGGTAAAATGTTAATACAAAGGTAAAAAAAAATAAAATAGAACAGAACAGAATACAGAATCACGGAGTTTGCCGTGCTGAGTTTAGGAAGTATGATGGTGCATTTGATAGATTGTACATCTGTGGAGAAATAACAGGAAAAAGTTAATAAAATATGTGAATCAAAACGCACAGTAATGACAATTTCATGAGTTTAGCTGGGACAAAGCGAATAGAATATGACTACACACATTATTCGAACAATGTGCACACTGCTGCTTTTTATATATTACATGTTACATCGTTAAGCATAATCATGTTTGATTTGTGGAGGTTTGCATTTACTTGCATGTACACCTTTGCACTTGGACACAAACTACACAACCTCACCTATTATGCATCTGCATAAAATATTAACGAAATTAATTGTTTGTTTGTCACGCATGGTTTCCTAAACCATTCATCCGATTTCGATCAAAATTTTCAGGAGTTGTTGTTCGTTCATTTATGAATTGTAGATTAAATCTACAAATAATGTTTTTTAACTATAGTACAATTACTTCCCAAAAGGCTGCGAGTGTGTCGCTGAGCAAACGTTTGTAAATTTCATAAATCTTTGCAGCAGCTCATGTGTTTTTGGTGATTGCATACAAAACCTGTGATATGGGCACGTTCAAGAACCCATTGGATATGCTATCCCGGATAACTGTATCTTAGATACCTTTTTGAACGATTCAGATATTTTTTTCCAGTTTGATGCCCACAACAGCTGCGAAATATAAAAAGTCAACTTTTAAAAACAGGATAATATTCAAGATATCGTTGCTAAGCGATTGGAATCTGATTTGCTGGAATTCTCATGCAGCTGAAGTGGCTTTAATTTTCAAATAAACGCACACTAAAATAAAAAACCAACATGAAAAGAAATAAAAATGAAATTTCCTAGCTGATCACTAGAATAGAAAGGTATACCGAAAATACTCGGATACGTTTAGATCTGCTAAATGTTTAACACGTAAACAACAACAAAAGCTATCCGGATACGATTATTGATTTGATTAACGCTCCCATTGTTTTCATATACAGAAAGCGTTTAAGGAATGACGCAGCTCATCTCTTTCAATTAAATTGAAGTTAAGGCAGATCTGCGAAAAACCGGAAAATATAATACCTATCGGTAAACGTGAAGCGTTTTTTGAAGCCCCCATCTGACAGTATTTACAGAGACGAGCTGTACAGAGCCATGTCTAGTTTTGGCACTTCGCTAAAACTTATATGACTATGCAGGACGACTTTCGAGAAATCACGCTACCCCATCAAGTTCGGTAAAGAACTCACCGAGACATTTTATGTCGAAAAAGGATTTCGACAGGGCCGATTCCTAAACATTATAGAGGGTGTTAGGGGTATAGAACTTCGAATTGAAATAAAACACAAGAAAATCGTTTAAATGTCCATCAATTTGACTTTATTGGAAGGCTCGAGTAAAGCCAAGTCTAGAGGTCCAATTTTCAAAAACTTTTTCGTGCATTTGAGGCCGTATGTCGGCAATAACGCCACGAATGTTGGCTTCCAAGCCCCCAAACGTTTTTAGTTTGTTGAGTTTGTTGACGTAGACTAGAGACTTCACATATCACCAAAGAAAATAATCCAATGGTGTCAAATCACACGATCTTGGTGGCCAATTGACAGGTCGATTCCGTGATTTTATGCGCGCTCATCGAATGTTTCGTTCAATTAATCGTTCAATTAATTAATCGTCTTGTTGCAACCACACACATTGATGCCATCCAATTCGGGAACAAAATAGTCGGTTATCATGGCTCTATACCGGTCTCCATTAAAATTAACGGTAACTCGTCAGCATAATTTCGGAAGAAGTATGGCCCAATGACTTTACCAGCCCATAGAGCTCACTAAACAGTCAGTTTTTATGAATGTAATTGCTTCTCAAGGAGTACCTTGTGGATTCTCTTCACTCCTAATGCAACAATTTTGATTTTATTGACGTAACCAGTAAACCAAAAATAAGCCTTATCACTGAACAAAATTTTGCGATGAAAATCAGCACCGAAATCAATCTCATTTTTGGCCCACACCTACACCAAAATCACGTCGCATTGCATGGTCTCGCCTCTCGCGGCTCTAATTCTTCCACAAGCTGGATCTTGTAAGGTCGTAAGCCAAGATCTTTGCGCAAAATCTTCCATTGATGGAAAGAGCTCCAATTACTGTCCACGATGGCGAATCGATTCATTTGGGTCTTCTTCAACACAGCGACAATTGTTTCTTCGGTGCGCACTATTCGACGTCTTCGCGGATGCGTATTATCATATAAAGTAAACGTAGTGAGAAAACGATAAATAATAAGTTTGTTCGTTGTCAAGAAAACCTGGGTCAACCCTGGGGAAAGTTCTTCCCAGGGTTGACCCAAGTTTGCTTAACAACCCTACGAGTTGTCAAAAAAAAAAAACGCGTTTTCCTGTCCTCAAATAACGCTAAACAACAAATCACCACACATCCCTGTCATTAAAAAAACATGCCATTTGACAGCCCTCAACTCGCCACAGCAAAAACGTAGGGCGAGTTGAGGGAAAACCTAGGTCAACCCTAGGGCTCAAAAACACTATAAATTTAAAAAACGCTTTGTGGCGACCCCAGGGCTTCAACGAACAAACCTAATCTTTCAAAAGTCTGTACAGCAAGCATAGGCGAGCATTGAAACAGAAGCTACAAAAATGGTTTGATGCCCTTATTAGGCAAAACGTAGTATATGCTCACTAAACAAGGAGAGAGAACATCAACGAATTGGACAAAACGTCACAATAGACAGACATAGTTTCGAGGTAGTACAATACTTCGTCAACTTAGGATCTTCTATGGACACGAAAAATCACATCAGTGCGGATATCAAACGGATAATTACTCTTGGCAACCGTTGCTTCTTTGGGTTGAGAAGGCAATTTAGAAACAGACCCTCTGTAAAAAAAACCAAGGTAACCCTTTACAAGACCTTGATCATCTCATTTCTGCTATACGGTTCGGTAGCATGGACCTTATCTAAAGCGGCTGTTGTTTCGAAAGAAAAACACTTGGTTCATGCCATAGGCATAGCTGGAAGAGAGCACATCGCTAGATTACGATGACTAGGACATGTGGAGGAGATGGACATTGACGTACGGCTCTCGACTGGTTTTTGAAAGCACTACAGAAATCAGAAAAATACAATTATACAAACAGATGATTAAAACTTTGCAACCTTAGAATGACAATAAATAATAGTTTTTTATTTTAAATATGATTTGAATGATTTTTTGAAACTCGAAGGAATTTTGCTTATTTAGTTCTAACTACAGCCTAAAATCTATATCTTAAGCCAAAATGGCCACTGTTGTCATTGAATCTAAAGTTTCTTGAAGCTCCTCCATAAAGTTCTAGATTATTCCTCATCCGATGGTTATAATCGATGGTTGCACTGGATCCCATTTGACGACTGTGCTCGAAGGTACCACTCACTGAACCTTGTGGGGATCGGGCTCTCCGCACTAGAACTAGATCTTCATCAGCCACTGGTGCGACTTCTCTGTACACCTGATCCTGAATCAAAAATGAATGAAATAAATTAATATTTGCACAGTTAGTCTTACATTAGTTGATTTCTTACCCATTCCGATTGAGTCTGAGGCAAACTTTCCTCCTCAGGAAGAGTGAAGCCAAGTGCTACGGCCAATAGTCCAAAAAATATTAAGGTTTTGAAAGACATTATGAGTATTTTTTTGCTGTGTATTCTGTTGAAGAATGCGATTGCGAGATTGATTGGTGTACCAGATGAAACCTAGTCTTTTATAGAGAGCAACAATATAAAGCGAAAGAAGCATTTGTGAATTTTGATAACAGATTCGTACTGCTGCGGTGTGGGGTTTTTTTATTTGTCGTTTTGTTTACACTACGGGTGGTTTCCCTACCATCTTCATTGTTGTTATTAAACGATGGACTATGTGACCCAGACGCACATTTTTAGCGCCGATATATTATTGTTATTACTGTTTTAAATGCATTACCAACATATTAAATAATTCGAATGTAACATTGTTTAATTTTTTTATATGTATTCAATATTCATTCATGTATTCTGTCTCAGCTCACAGAAGTTTCAGTAGGTGTATTCATTGATAAGGCATTTTAAACTGCTTTAACATACTGGCTTCTGCATTTTTAAACAATAACCCGATTAAATTTTGAATCACTTTTAGAATTTGATTTAGATGCTAAATTGAACGGAAATGCGATACTACTCGGAGTCGGAAAGGGAAAATAATTGAAGAATTCCAATATCTACATAAATAAATGAGAAACCACACAGTTTTGGAAATTTAAATGAAATCACCAAAAAAGCTTTTGAAAAACTCATTTCACAAAGTTTTTAGTTAAGGTTACCAAATTTAATGTGAATTAAAACAAATTTGACGTCATTATCTTTTAGTTCTCAATAAAATGAGTTACCTTAATTCCCCGAGTTTATTCGCAGAGGGAATCCACACTTTCTCAAAACACAATAAACTCCCATTCCCAATTTAGTCACAATCAGCAATGATGACGAAAGGCATCTGCTATCAGTGAAAAACGATGCTATACTTCTCACTTATAAAAAGAAACCGATCATTTGAATAGACAATCAGTCTCTCAGTAGCAATCTACACAGCCAGCTAAACTAAACTTAACCATAATGTCTCTCAAAACTATCATCTTTTTTTGGTGCTGGTGCCTTTGTTGAGAACGACGACATACGACTGCACTCATCTTTGGGATCATACGCATCCGTTTTCCAAGCGGAGGCTTATGCTATCCTAATGGCCTTGAGCCACGTAACGAATAATGGATGGACGGGGAGAAGTATCTTTGTTTGCAGCGATAGCCAAGCTGTGCTTAAGGCCCTTCTCAACCCTCTAACCACTTCGAAAGTGATCCAGGAATGCAAGAGCTCTCTGAATGCGATCGGAAGATTAAATTCCTTGAGTCTCATTTGGGTTCCAGGCCATCACGGCATAACTGGAAATGAGATCGCCGATGAACTCGCTAGGCAGGGATCTCAGACAGCTTTCTCAGGACCTGAACCGTCGCTAGGTCTGCCAGCGTCCTCAGTGAGGGCTTCAATCAACGATTGGATCTGTGAAGAACACAACCGTAGATGGCATGCCTCCATTGGATGCAGACAAACCAAGCGTATGCTCCCCAACGTTAGTAAGAAGACTGCAACATTTTTGCTAGCTCGTAGCAGAAAAGACTGTAGGAAGCTTATTGGCGTTGCCAGCGGGCACTTCTCTTTTGCCAAGCACTTAAACGTGTTAGGTTTAAGTGATACCACACTCTGTGAATCTTGTGGAGAAGATGAGGACACCGCAGAGCACTTCCTTTGTGAATGTCCTGCTTTTTCTCGCATGAGGTTACAGATACTCGGCGCAGACATGGTGAGAGCTGGTAACTTAGGCTCCTTACCATGGCAGCGTCTTTTGGCTTTTCTCCGAACATCTGGAAAGCTATAACAAATAGAAGGTTGCTATCTGGTAGTACAATGGACCGGTATTTAGGTCTGAGTGCTCCAGCTGGTATTTTAAAAAACCTCCAACAAAAAAAAAAAAAAAAAAAATCATCTTTTTCGGACTCTTGGCCGTCGCATTAGGATTCACTCTTCCAGAGGAAGATTATCCACTTTCCGAAATGGAATCGGTAAGTGAAAATTATAATCCTCAGATATTTTTGAAAATTGTATGACTTGAGTGAAAATTTTTTCAGGTGAATGGTGACGATGCACCATCAGCACTTGATGATTATGAATTGATTTTGGTGAGGAAGGTAAGATCGCCTCAAGGTTCTTTGAGTGGCACCTTCGAACACAGTCGTCAAATGGGATCTAGTGCATCAATTGATTACAACCATCAACTGAGGAGAAACCTCGAAGTATATGGAGGAGCATCAAGAAACTTTAGATTCAATGACAATAGTGGCCATGTTGGCTTGAGATATAGATTTTAGATGAAACTTTAATTGAAATAAAAACATTATTATTTATTGTAGAAAGCGCTAATTTTTATTTCGTTGCAATTTATGACGTAAAAAAAAATTCGAAGTTTAATGCCTAGCGATTTTCATCTCCAAGATTATAGGGGGTCTTAGCCTGTCTAAGCAATAGAGATTTTATGTTTCTTCTTTGCAAATTATATTGGCTTTAAATTTCTGCAAAACTATTCCGTGGTACCCGTGGCGTGATGGTTTGCAGGTCTAACTGTTAACCGGGAGGTACGTTGTTCGAATTCCAACAGATAGTAAATTCATTGCCATGAAAAATGCTTTCTCGATAAGCCGTCAGGAATCAGGAATCGGCAGAAAATTAAGGTCTTATCCTCACAAAGCCAATGGTTGTGAGAAATGCGCTAGGCCCTTGGGCTCTTCGCTCTGTTGCACTGCCCTATTTGTTAATTTGATATATTCCGTTGCAACAGTGACTTCGTTATTTATGTCTCAGAATTGTATATATGTATGTAAACTATAGTAAGTCAAAAAGGTGATTTAAGAATTTTATGGACATGAGGACGCCGCGCCGATGGCGCAACACTCGCTTATATATATACAATGTTGAAACCAATAGCTTGGAACTGAGTCTAGGTTGGACCGGAGACAACAGGTTCGCCACCAGTCCAAAAGTCTGCACAATCCTATTATAGTTTTTATATAAAATGGTCTCAGCTCTTTTCTTTCCTGGTACTGCTTCTGCTTCCCATTTGAATAAAGACTCCGGCATTTCATTTTCATTTTCATTTTATTTATTCAGTTCATTAAGCCTTAAGATTGGAGTCTTATTTTGGCTTAAAATAACAATAACAATAAAATTATAATAAATTGTTCAGTTCATATATTATGTATAAATTAATATATGGTAGGAAAAATTTTCAATTAAGAGAAAGCAGCATTAGAGTTAAGGAGAGAAGAAACTAAAAAAAAGTAAGTTAAATTAGTAAACAAAAATCGAGGGGAAACGTAAGGCAATGTCTGGGTTTCGTAAATGGGAGGTGGTAGAGGCTAGAAATTGGTTAAAATTCGATAAATTTTTGATTTCGACGGGCAAGGCATTCCAAATCTTAGCAGCTAAAACAAAAAAAGATTTTCGTGTTTGCAGTGTAAAAGTTTTAATAATATTTAAGTTTAGAGTACGACCCGACAGTAAAAACTTCAGCTTATCGAATAAATAGAATGGCATCTTTGAACGAATTAAACTAAAATCATATTTACAAATTTCTAGAACGAAGTACGACATGAGCGGCATATTAAAGATACACTTAGCCAAGTGGGATACATGGTCAAATTTTCTAAGAGCTTATATAAAACGGACACAAGAATTGAAATCAACATTTAGTTTTTGTTTACTTATTGAGTCCATCCCAGAAAAAAGAGGTAAGCCATAGGTTATAAGTGGAGCTATTATAGATTTTACTAGCATTAGCCTAGTTTGTTGAGGTACAAAGTTAGAAATCCTCCACAGGGGCCTTAGGCAAAGATAAATTGAACCGATAATTTTATTGACATGATTATTCCAAGTCAGAGTTTTATTGAAAATAATTCCCAAGTTCCTCACAGTTGACTTGTAAGGAATAATATGATTGTTTGAAAAGACTTTGGGAAAATAAGACTCATCTAAACTCTTTTTGTAAATAATAATTGATTGAGATTTACTCGGGTTGATAATTAGGTTGTTTTCAACGGACCACTGATATAAGTTATTCATATCTTCATTCAGATTATGTACCCCATCTTCCAGCAGCCCTAAATGAAAGTGTAAGTAAATTTGAAGACCATCGGCATATAGGTGGCAGGAACTAGATTTGATTACATCGACAATATCATTAATGAACATGAACATGCTGAAAAGAATGGGGCCTAACAAGGATCCTTGCGGGATTCCACAAAGAACTTGAGCAGCTTGAGATACTGTTGCACCTATGACGACTGTTTAAACGATTGCTTAAAAAACTATTTATCCAACCGATGGAAGACGAAGAAAAATTGTATTTATATTTTAACTTATTGATGAGAATATTGTGATCAAGAGATCCAAAAGCGTTAAAAAAGTCTAATAAACTTGAAACTGTAACTTTATCTTCGTCAATAGCCACCCTGATATCATCAGATACCTTTAGAACTGTGGAAACGCAACTTTGGTTTTGCCGAGAACCCGACTGAAATGGAGATAACAAATTGTAAGACTCAATGTAATTCCTAATTTGGTTGAGATCTTTTCTAATCCCTTCGAGAGGAAAGGTAAAATACTGTTTGGTCTGTAATTTGTTAACTCCTGTTCACAACCTTTTTTGGAATGGGTATAACTTTTGCCGGTGTGGTACCCGTGGTGTGATGGATAGCATGTCCGCCTGTTAATCCAGAGGTTCGAGTTCGAATCCCACCAGAGGCAAAAATGTTTTTTCTACGGGTATCGCCTTTCGCGAGGAATTGGCATGTCCTCCGTTAGTATTCATTGCCATGAAAAGCGCTTTCTCGATTAGCCGTTCGGAACCGGCAGAAAAATTGTAGGTCCCCTCCATTCCCTCACAAGGGATGGTTGTGAGAAATGCGCTAGGCCCAGGGGCTCCTCGCTCTGTTGCGCCACCCTATTTATTTTTATTTTATTTTATAACTTTTGCAAGCTTCCAAGAATTTGAAAATATTGATTTTGTTAGACAGTCATTATAAATGTTACTTATGTAAGGCAAAAGCACTGGTAAAAGGAGGCGAATAAATTTTGGAGATATTTCATCAAGAGACAAAGCGTCTGATTTAATGGAGTATAAGGCATCATTTCTTAAATGTATTTACATAACATACGGTGCACAGCAATAAAGTGGCGACAGCGATATGCCAAAGCCCTAAGTGACGTCAATGGCTAAGCTTTGCTTTGCTTTTGATTTCCGATCGCAACTATAACTAGTCGTCGCATAACTATTCGTTAGCATCATGATAGTCTTTACCATAATCGCCTCTATTGCTTTTTTGTGCTGCCTCTCATAGAACCTAACGTCGTATTCATTTACTCAGCACATTTTACCTTTCACATAAATATTCCCAATTGTTTCTTCTTCTACACTGTACATCACACTCCATTAATCCTTTTCCGTTCCTTTTTAAAAAACAAACCACACTTCCCATATCTTGAACACATGGTATTCGTTAAAAAGCCCTAACATAACTTTTAAAGTCAAGTACTCTTTTTAAGAAGAAATACAAGTCATGCCGCGAAAAAACGCCATTCACACGAAAGCCTTTCATTTTCATCAGACATTCGCTGATGTCAGGAGTAACCCGCTGCACGAACGGGGGGTTTTTAAGCCTTTAAGTGAGCGTACCATTTCCATAAAATTCTACACTCCATCACACAGGACCCAAATAGGTCCAACTCGCTTTTTGTACAAATCCTTTGCGCTTCGCAAACAAGACAACTAATTACAGTCAGAGCGGCACTCGTTGTGTCGGTTGGGGGCCAAAAGGTGAAAGATAGGTAACTTGCTCTCGTTGCCAATTCCATCACTCACAACTCACGAGTCTATTCATCGCATCAGGGGAATCCAAACAAGGAGGCCTTCGTCGTCGTGTGTTGGTAGTTCTTTTTTGTTTGGTTCTCGTTGCGCCGTAATTAATTCTTGGCAACAGGTCGGGAAGCTATAGGTACGCAAACACGCTGTATACCTCGTCGTCCTTTTCGTCCTGTTGCTATTAGATTCAGAGGTGGTCTGCGTGATAGGTGGAGCTTGTTCCATGGATCCTTTTGTCGTTTGGTTGATGAGGAAACGTTGGAAATCCTTCACTTCAATGATTCCCCTCTGCGATATGTAAATGATTGAAGCAAAAAATTGGTTGAAAGTGAGACGTAGTATACTAGGCAGTCAAAGAATACTTAAAAAATGGGGACATTTCTCATTTTCAGAATTAAGAATAACAATATTGAAATGAAGCGTGTGCGGTATGAGCATGTACCTACATTGTACACACTCAATCTGAAAATAATACTCTCTCTCGAGGTTTTACGAAGCTCTAGGATGTTTGTGAACGTAACGTATAATAATAACTCAGAATATAGGAACTGGAAGTGAAGGGTCGCTGTGGCGCGCCGCGACAGAGGAAGGTGAGATGAGAATGCTGATCTGGCGCATGAACCAGCTGTCTGTACCAGCTTGTCCCCTTTGTATATTCGTTGCTTACCACGAGGATTCCATTACACAAAGGAATGCCGCCGCTCTGTTTGATTATTAGTGAAGTAGATTGAAGGAGGGAAATGTCGTATCAAATGAGTGCCGCTGGAATGTGAAAAATGTGCCCACGGAAACCTCAAACATGTCACATGTATCTCTAACAGCTATAGCAAGCAGCTTAGATGGCTCACATCAAAAGTGATGGCAGATACGAAAAAAATACACACAAAAATTGCTAGTTGTGGTTTAGGATAGTGCGGAGGCAAGGACGATGACGACGATAGCTGATGTATGACAAAAGGAACGCCACATTTTACCGCCCGACACAAATTTATATTATAGAGTTTTGATGGAAAATATTTGCCGTTCTTAGTTGCGGTGGAAGGTTCTACTGACACGCAAAAGGTTATTCGAGAAGACAGTTGTTTTTTTTTTTCTAGAGATCTTGACGTTGATGACATTGCGGGTTGATTTGGAATTTCTTCACGTTTTGAAAGGATGAAATCAGAAACCAGATTTTGTGGTTATCAAAGGGTTGAAGATGCTCTGCGAATGCTGGAGACTAATTAAAATTTTTAGAACCACAACGAAGAGTTTTTGTTCGATATTCCTCGTGGATATAAGAACAGTGTCTTATTACGTGACTGTTGGCTGTGAGATGGCAATGGCTATCATCAAAGGGAAATTCAGAAATTGACATTTCAAGTTCAAAATTTTTGTATTCATGGCCGCAGGAATGTGAAGTTTTTCATTGCGTATAAATAATATATCCAACTTTTGCTTTTGGAATACTTGTAGGAAGCTCATTAAAGCAATCATTTCGCCTTGAGTTAATATTTACAAAAAAGCCCTGTCGCAAAGAAGGAGCGAGTTTTTAGATTCCCTTTTGAACTCTTCATTCTGAAAGCGTTGAATGGGTATTTCAAATTTTGTCATTCATCAGAATATGTAATTTCATCTACCTACCTCCAGGTTTTAGTAATGGAATTCACTAATCGCATTGCATGGCAATCTTATTTTTTATTGTAAGTATTTATGAGAATGGCGACTGACTTTGCGACATACAATTTAGGTCTGCAGTGTCAGATCTTGAAGTTTTGCCGGTGTTTCTTCCCTTCGATTTGAGCTTAAGAATTCGCCAATCTTATAAGCTTTCTGTTTCACTTTTTTTTTGGAGATTAGAGACCCGCATTTTTACCACATTGAATCTATCATTATAGTCTGCCGATGCTTCGTTGCGAACACCAATCGCAAAGAAGGACAAACAATCCTTTCATAAGTTTGTCGATGGCTTTCGAATCACATCACTCAACTAAAAAAGGATAGATATCGTTGGTCTTTTCAAGAGAATTCTGTTATTGTTAGACGATGTTGGATACATTTTCCAGATATCTAGAGAAGATATTACTTCTGTGACGACATGCCAAGCTATACTTGGATTTGCCTATCCGGTGTCTCTGAGTAGATAACTAGAGACCAAGGTTTTCAGATTTTGAAAATCGGAATCGATTTCACCAATAAAAATATTTGAAAATCATAAAAGCCAAATGAAATTACGGAGCTATTTTTTTTTTTGATTATTTTTATTAAAAAAAGAAGAAAAACAAAACAACGACAAATATTCCATACATTACAATAAATATGACTTTAACCGAAAAAAAGAGTAGCAAAAACAAACTTTACATAAGCCTAGTGTGCAAACTCAATTTTTTAAGTCACAACAGAACAGCGAAAAACTTCAGAAAAGTTAAAACATGTTCATTTATCAGAAAAAGCAACAACAGAAACCAAAAGCAAAACAACCATATAATTTTTCTTTTTCACAAATAAGTAATTTCTTTTTCTTATATTTTTGAACTCCTTATAAGAAATTAAGGGGGGGTAACGCTAACTCGTTAAAAAAAAGACATGTTTTTGCGAGCTTTTTGTGAGAAATCAGTTCAAATTTCTTTATTATAACCAATTACACATTAAAAAGTGACATTTCAAGAATGTTGTGTAAAATTTTCACAAAGAAATATTTAAAAATACGGCAATGGCAGCAAATATTCGGACATGCCTCAGAAAAAAGGCGAGTTGCGGTGCCCCTCATAACTTGAGGCTGGATCATCGGAAATCTGGCCATATTTTCAAAAATTTTAAGAATAAGTAAATGAGATAGAAGATTGAAATAAATGAAATTACATTCCATTGTTAAACCGCTTTGAAGCAAGACGTTTTTTTTGATTTCTCGAAAAGTAGTTTGTTCCACCCCATTTCTTAATTAGATTTTTCCAAGTTTCAGAAAACTAATTTGAAACACTTAATTTCAACATTCGTGAAAACGATCACGAAATTTCAAACAATTTATCTAAGATATTATTACCTTGTAAATTATTTAGAGAAATAGTATTCAAAATTTCAAAAGGATCAGTGTAGCAGTTTTGAAGTTATGAGGGACACCAAATTTTAAAAAGTGAGTTATGGAAAAAATGCTTTAAGGTTTTGAACACAAAAAAAAGAAAACACTAGGAAAACACTATACCGATAGGTATAAAAATATTCTTAACTTTGTCAATTTTGCTCCAATCGTATTGAAATTTTGACACAATGTTCTTAAAATAATAGGCATTCATTTAAAAAAAAAAACAGCAAAAAAAATTTAAATACGTTAGACGTTCTAAATGAAAAGCTAGGCTGGAAAATTTTATATAATTATATTACCACCGCACTCAAATATAGGCAACGCATTTTAGAAGGAAACTTTTGAAATAAACAAATAATTATTATGTTTTTTAAAGTTTTATCATAAAGTCAATCAGGCAGACGGCTATTGGGCAAAACATATTAAACTTAAGATAATCAGAATTGTAAAATTTTCAAGCTAGTTTATAAAGTTTTCAATTAACTAACTAACCAATCTTAATATGTATATAAAAGAAGTGTACGGTTGGTTGTGATCGCATCACTTGAGAACGGCTCGACCAAATAAAACCAAATTTTTATGGTAGCTTAGGGGATGTTAGTTGAAGTTTTTCATATAAGAAATCTGAAATCGGTTGACCCGTTCTCGAGTTAGGGCATTTTCACTGAATGTCACTTTTGTCCATATAAAATACACGAAAATTAACAAAATAATGGAGACTTTAAAGCTACTTTACTTAACTTTCAATTCGATAAACGTTGGGCCTGAGCTACGAAGCGCGGGGCGGGTCAGCTAGTATAGTATGTTAACTTGTTCAATAAAAAATATAATAAACGAAGGCGAAAAAAGATTTATTAAAATGGTGTAAATGTCATTAAAAAAAGTGATAGTCTCCATTTGTGGTACTCGTGGTGTCATGGTTTGCATGTCCACCTGCTAACCCAGAGGTTCGAGGTTCGAATTCCAACAGAGGCAAAAATGTTTTTTCACGGGTATCGCCTGGCAAGTCCTCCGTTAGTAAATTCATTGCCATGAAAAGCTCTTTCTCAATTAGTCGTTCGGAACCGGAAGAAAATTGTGGGTCCCCTCCATTCCCTCACAAGGCATGGTTGTGAGAAATGCGCTAGGCCCAGGGGCTCCTCGCTCTGTTGCGCCACCCTATTTATTTATTTTTAGTCTCCATTTGACTTCATTTCGAACCACAAAATGGCTGGCGGGAATTTCGCGGCTCGCGGTTTTAAAATTCGGGACTATTTCGCTACATTTGGCAATTCGGGATATTGGAATTTGGAATTTTGATCCCAACCCTTGCTTATATGACCACAGTTTATATTATTTTTTATTTTATTATTACTTTAAAATGGCTTGGAGAAATTGGATCTCGTTCAAGCTGAGCTATTTAAGCTTCAGATTTTTGGTTCTTGTGTTCTTGGAAAGACTATTCTAGAATTTTGCGTTTCGACACCTCGAAGACTCTAAAGAGTAGCTTGAGTGTGGGCCATTTCGAATTTTAATGAACGCTTGATGTCATTCAAAGAAGAAAGTTGACATCCCAAAAAAAGAGTTGCTGATTTAAACCAGTTCTTAAAATTTCTTTTCAATGTCAACTGTCCAAGTTTTTCTAATAAAGTCACTTGAACCTAACTAAACCACCTCCCACAAAATCATTTGCCCTAGTAGTAGCATTTTGACAAAACCACATAACAAAACATAAATTTACTTCTACTTGGTACTGGTAGATCTGTTTTTAAGTCAGCCGCTTTCTAAAATGTGAAAATTTGCTCTAGCATGGCGAAAGAAAACTTTGAATTAGAGAAAAATATCTCCTTGAAAAATTAGATTTCTCTTTATTTTGAGTATGAAACTCTTTTCTTAAGTTCTGGCTTCTAAAAACGGTAAGAAGCAACACTGTTGCTTTTGAGTATAGTTTTAGTCGATTAATTTAAAATCGAGGTAAGTAGACTTTTCTCCCATAAAACACACAAATCGGAGAAAATTGGAGACTATGCTTTTATATATTCGTATATAATGCAAATAGAGTGTGACAGTGCAGCAACAAGTTGAGAATTCCCGACGACCAATTTTGTTTTTCAAATTTATTGAATTTTAAGCAATTAAAATGCACGTTCATTCATGTAAATTTAAACAAAAAATATATTTTAATCATTTGACTTAAAGTTTGTGAAGATTTTTTTTTGTTTGATAGGTTCTTATCAATGTGGTTTTAGACCGGAGAAGTCCACAATAGATCCAAATTTTCACATTACGACAGATCTTGGAAAAAACCCATGAATATAATATCGATTCAACCTCGACTTGAACTTCATCTTTTTATCGATTTCAAGGCCGCCTATGACAGTATTTATAGAGACAAGCTGTACAGAGCCATGTTTAGTTTCGGCACATTTTTTTTTTTTTTTTTTTTTTTTTTTTTTTTTTTTTTTTTTTTTTTTCTTATATCTACTTACATGCTAACAAAAATGTGTAAAACTAGCTTATATAATAACTTAATTAACTTACTGACCCTAGGCGGGTACTCTAAATTATTCAATATCTTACTACTAATGCCTTTCGGCCTTAAGATAACTTATGAATCAAAAACTAGAGCTAGTTAAAACTAAGAAAATTTTTTTAAAAATTTTGTTTGAATGATCATTTTTTTTTTGTTTTCTTAAGACTAATTAAAACTAATTAAAACTACTTAAATCTACTTAAAACTAGAGCAGCCACAGTAGCTTTTGGTTTTTTTTTTTTTTTTGGTTTTTTAAGTTTTGTAATTTTTTTTTTTTTCGAGTTTTTTGTATTTTGTAATTTTTTTTTTTTGTTTTTTGTATTTTGTATTTTTTTTTTTTTGGATTTTATGTTTTTTTTTTTTGGATTTTTGTGATTTTTTTTTTTGCCACTGTGCCTACCCCCTATACCCTAATAGCGTTTTTCATTGAAATCCGAAAGAACTACTCTCAAATGTAGAACTACTCTTTTCAATGAAACATTTTTCAACAGTTTTGTCGTAGTATTGATGACAATGTCAGGAATAGCATTGGGTGCATTCACTTATGTAGTCACTATGGAGTCAAAATTCAATTAGTTTTGTGAATGCAAAATTGAACTACAAACACAGTAAATCCTTTTTTGTTTGTAATCTTTCGTATTTTTTCCGAACAGCCGATTGTGAAACGTCGTAATGATTCTAAATTAACTTTATATCTGAAATTTTTACATTACGTGGGGTGAAAAATTTTCAACTTATTTCGCAGTTGTTTCTTATGACTTGATTACGTAGCTACTAAAGCAGTGAATGCGCCCACTTGCATCTTTTCAATCTTTTTTTTTAACTCCATGTAGGTGATGGATGGAAAGGGATGACGACGAAGTAGATGACAACAAATAATGCAGTGAACTAACAAATTCTAAATTATTTACATATTTCTGCACTCATATTCAATTACTTTCGTTTTTCTTTTCAATTTTAATAATCACCAAACAAATTTCACATTTTTTTCCATTTGACGTTTGATAAAACATATGTTTTTGCATTTTCAGAGTAGATCTCCCAACCGATTGGGAGTAGATCTTTGGCGTTTAGAGTAACTCCAGAACTACTCTTTTTTTCAATGAAACATTAAAAATGGAAAAAGAGTAGATCTTTTCACAAAAGGAGTAACTCTTTTTGTCAATGAAAAACGATATAAGACTTACACGCTAAACCTGTGTAAGCCAGCCATTGGCGACTCGCTATCATTATCAAATTCGTGTTGTTGCTCCGACAACCACCAAAACATTTTCGACGTTTTAACAACGTCACGACGATCGCGATCTGAGACCGCCCTACTGAACCGGAGGAGCTCTTCAGCTTCTCCGCCTACTGCGGTGACGTCTCGGTTGTAAAGGAGCCGTCGTTCCACGGACTTCCGGCAGACGTGGTAGATTAGCGGAACCGCCAACCTATCCTGAATCAGCCCTACCATATCAAAATAGAGGAAAGCCTCCGGTGGGACAAATCCACTGAAGCGCGTTTTCTCCATATATTCAGTGTTGGGGTAATAAGCCCCAAAAATCAGGCCATTGGTCGAGGTCATCGCTCTAGCAGTGTGACCACGAGTCAGTTTTATAATGAAGTTGTCGATCCTGTTTATTTGAGCACCGTTGTAAAGGACCTCATTAGGATAATATTTTCTGTACTCCGACTCTGGTGTTCTGTGCAATAGTTTCGGCATATCTGCAAACTGCCGTGCGATTTCTTTAACATGAAAAGATTGTACAAAACTCAAAGGTCAACACCAGAGGAATAATCATTCAAAAGTCGGTACAATTACTCGCAATATTGACGTAATGGGGAAAAAGAAGCGTGATGTCGTAGGTGCACTTGCGAGTATTGAAAGAAGCGGCGAAAATGGGTTTAATGGTCAATGAGGGTAAAACGAAGTATATGTTGTCATCAAATAAGGACACCGCACATCGAAGAATTGGACAAAACGTCACAATAGACAGATAAAAATAGACAAATAAACTGTATCTATCTATCAGGTAGTACAGAACTTCGTTCTGTCAACGAAGATCTAGCAATTGTGGTTTTGACAGATCTAATCACTGATAGAAGCCTTCACTAAGAGCTGATAGTGCACAAAGGAAGACACAGAGTCCACCCAGAAACACAGAAAATGTGTTCCTCTTCCTAGTTACGCAACTCATTCTCATTTTTTCTGTAATCAGAAAACAACTCTGGAAAGAAGTGTGTTTGCATTAGAAAGCCATGCCATAGTTGTGAAATTTATGTCAACAACAAAAAGTTTAGTTCTGTTAAGCAACATGACATTTTTTGTGTGTAAGGAATAATTGCTGATTCCTTAAAACATAAAACCTCAAATGAGTATACAAACGAGTTTTATGACTCTCTGCTAAGCATTTTACCTCGATTTATAAAAATATGGTGTGACAGTTTTCTGTTTTATTAGAAGTTTCATCATTTTTTTACGCTGGGTTATAACCACTTTACTTCTTAATATACCGCGACATACGTAGACATAAATCAAATTGTAATTGACTCAAAGAGACACACTTAAGAACACAGAAACAAACCCACTTCACCACAACGATGCTCTTTTCGTCATATTTTATTCCCTTTGATCCCACAAAACTGTCCACAACAATAAATTTATCAAACTCTTAAGCATACCATCGAAAATATCTGCGCTGTAGTGTGAAGCATGCTATTGAACGTGACATCTGGTTTGAAGAGCAACTTAATATTTTCCACTACGCCCACTCATTTATTTCCAAAGACTTAGTTTTAATAGCAACAAGGTAATAAATCACCAAACCGCACACACGCTTCAAAAAGCGTCTGACCTCGATAACCCGAACCCCAAACACAAATTATTTATGCAACAGTGTCACAATAAACACAGTTCGTCTAGTTGAAAAATATGCCACAAGTGTTAAACAACCATCCCAAAACTATTTCCTGAGTCCCAACTCCCAACCCAATCTTTCAAATGTCATTCTTCATCTCAAAAATTGCTTAATTGCCCTCTCGCTTCTCTTTTACACTTCTTGCGTAAAAAAAGCCTACATAAGACGCCCAACGCATGTTCACAAGATAAATTCAATTTCCAGCTTACATTACAACACTTGTGTGATAATCCCTCAGTCACCGATGCCTTCACCGCATCATCATCAAACAAAACAAGAAAAATAAGAAGAAGAAAAAACTCTGAACACGCGCTCCCACATCTTCTAATCACAAACGTAACAAATTTTTCATCTAATCATAATTAATCAACTGATCAAAGCGCAAAATACGAGGAAAGTGCCTGCAAACACAAAAGAGACCAAAGAATCCGAAATTTCATTACAAAAATGGAGACTCTGCATCGAGACGTCTCCACCGCCTGGTTCTTTTATTCATTTCCAAACACAGAAACTTCCGCCAGTTGGCATCATATCCTCAGCCAACATGAAACGCATTTTGATTAAATCCCAAAATCACTCATCTCTAGGAGCATCATCTTCGCCAAGAGTCTTCCCTCTTTTCCACTGCCGCACCGTACAACGGTCCGTCCGTCGTCATCGTCGTGGACATAGAAATGCGTATCAATGATGACTCCAAAACTATCTCTTCTTGCCTTTCTTCTACGAAATGTTACGAATATTAATCATTTGACAGATGACTACGACGACGTTTACAACAACAACTTGCTGCAAACCAACTCGTGTTTTCAAAATGGCAAAATGGGGCCAATTGGGTTCGCGTAGGGCGCCACACCATGCGACAGTTGTTGAGTAAGAAGACATATACAGATACATATCTTGTAAGCTTGGTACAACGCATTAATTGATAACACACACAAAGCAATGTTACCAGAGTGAGTGTAATTCAATTAATCCCCTGCTCGCACCGAGCTGTTTCCAATAAATATACAATGACTTTCTGAAGCATAATTAGAGCATGGCATCTCTAGGGAAATACTGAATATCTGGGCTTTTATACCAGAGTATCATTGACACTGCGACTGGCGTCAAAGTTGTCGTAAACAAAAGAGGAATCCGGCGATATGTATAGGGAACCCATGCCCAAACGGAGCGACACTCTGTTGAAAAACATTCCAATCATCTGTCACCATAGTTTTGTTACTATGAGTCCTCTGTATGGTGTCATTTGTGTAGTTAGTTTCATTTCAAAATATCATGAGATTGAAGAAAATGCCGAACAAGTAGAGGAGGAAGTGTGGGCACTTTTGTTGGAAATAAAATGAATTTCCGAGTACGATGTATACAGTCGTATTGAAAAACTTACCCGTATGTTGTCCATGCAGCTTGGTGTTATGATGAATGGTCTCTGGCCGTCAATCCTGATTGGAGTGAATGCCCTAAAGGCTATTTCATATATGAGAATAAATTTCCATCAAAGTGATTGATTTGATTTGTCGGACTCTGCAACTCCCCACCACCATCGCCGCCACCGAGTGAAAATGGGGAGCTCTGCTCTGATTATTATACCTAGTTGATTTTATAGAAATGCAATTAAGTATATTCCAATAGGCTTGAGGAGAGGGAAACAAGGAGGAGGATTTCAATCAAATTGACTGCGTGCAAAAAATTCCAACAAATCTGGCAGAAAGTGAATAATATATTTTTGACATATTATTCTTATATGTACATAGGTACGTATCGTCGGATATGAATATGGATTTATTATTCGCAAAATAATGGGGATTTAATGTTTTTCTGGTAATTGAAGATTGGGTGAGGTTCAATCGATGCGTCAAAAGGCCTGAGTGAATACTATTTTTATAGCGTCATTTAATCATGAACATTAATCTGTTGATAAAGAGAGATATGAGTGACAGATGAAGAGGATTTGATATTAAGCTGCGATTTCATATTTATTTCGCCATAAAATTATAACTGAAAAACGTGAAATACAAGCAAGTGTTTGTTTAATGCGTGCGTTTTGGATACAACTCTCAACTTAATGCCAAAGGTTCAACGAAATCCTCAATTGATTGGCAATCACTGCAATTTTAAATAGAAATTAAAAAAATGCAAATGGAAAGTACCTAATCATTAAAACAAAAATCCATGGAGCTTACTTTTCACATTAATTAGTAACAACATTTAATTGTAGTATTTAATTTTAGTATTTGTAGGAGATATGTTTAATAGAGCTGTCCAGTATTCAACAAAAATTTATTCTATTTGATGGCCAACATGGCGGCGTTATTGAAGTTTTCCGGACGCCTGTTTCCGGCGACATCGAAAACTGCTGCAGTTGCCACTCTTTTTCGGTTGATCTGAGAAAGATTTACCAAAGTTCATTCTTTTACAAACATATTAAGGGAAAGGATATATCTAAGAACGAATGAATAAGTGCAAAATTCTAAATTTGGGAGCTTTTTTAATCCAAAATTTGAATTTTCGTCAATTTTTTCGACATAGTTGACCCCCGAAAAATCATTTATTTAAACGCTACCTTTTAAACTTTAAGTACCTATATCCTTTCGATAATATTACTGAGAATAATCTCCCAAAATTTTATTGAAATTGCTGGCTTTTTGAGCTACAACACGAGCAGTTTTTGAAAAAGTAGTTTCGAAATAATTGCGTGTAAAGTTTCACCACGAAAAAAATAATTAATTGTAGTAACTTACGAATTAATCGGCGATTCGAGGCACGTACAACAGACCTTGGACTTCCTTCCCTGAAACAGCTGCCTGACCATACAAAAGGTCAACAATAGAGGGTGTTGTGAAGCGATGGCCGCTCCTCCTCTCATGGCCCGAGCTACCTGACTCGTCAACCGACCGCATGTTGTTCCCGCACTGTAAAAACGATAACTCTGCTTCTATTCGGTACTTTCGGTATTCCTTTGGTCATAACATTATTTGGATATCATAGGTACTCTCGAAATATGTAATAAAAAAAAATGATGTTTTGAAAATTTTAAAGTGGTCTCCCCCTTAAGTATGTCAAATATTTCGACTTCATTAAGACTTTGTTTTCCAAAATATTTCATTCTGAACACCTACATGATTGGACAAATTGCAGTAAAATGAAAGATGTCTTCACGGACGCTTAAATTGCACAAGCTACATAGTAGATAGCATCAAATCGGTAGGGTGGGAAAAAAAGTTAAGATTTAACAATTCACCTATCCTTCTAATTATGACGTTGATTTTCTTTAGTGAAGAAGTAGAAGACTAGACGGCTATAGAAAATTCAAAAAAAGTGCATCTGAAGTATTTTCAATATCATCGGTGGTGGAAGTCCTGTTTCCAGATGTAGATGTAACATATAGTTGGGAGATGGAATTTTTTTTGATGAAGTAACGAAGGAGATTTTCAATTACATCATTAGAGTTGTATTCCCAAATCTGTGCTCCAAACAATAAAATTGTGGTTGCCATAGATTGGAAATTTTTTAGCTTGGCACTTAGTTCTATGACATCATTCTTGAAGCATTCCTCCAATACAGATGAAATCGTTCGTTTTGACTCTGCTAATTTTCGTTAAAAATGATTATTCATGAAGGTTCGACGTAAATAAAACAACAACATATTTATATTCACGAACAATTTCAACAGTTTCACCGTTGAAGGCCCACTTCTGGTTATTCGCATGCTTGCCACCTCCCCTTCTGGACACCATTATCTTCGATTTCTTCGAAAGGTTAACGCTAAGATTCCAGCTGTCACAATACTCCCCAATCCTATTCATCATGAGCTGCAACCCTTCAACAGTCTCTGCAAAGAAAACTATGTCATCTTCGTGCATAAGAGCTTGTATTGTAGGACCTATGAACCTTAATCCACCTTTGACTACATGTTATATCCTTGAAATAAATAATATAAAGAGCAGCGTACAAACTGTACGGGCTTGGGATCAGAGTTGGCCGAAATATCACTTTTTAGAAAAAACTACATTTGTTACGTCTGCTACGTAGTTTATGTAGTTTATGTAGTTAAATGTAGTTAAATGTAGTTAAATGTAGTTAAATGTAGTTAAATGTAGTTAAATGTAGATAAATGTAGTTAAATGTAGTTAAATGTAGTTAAATGTAGATAATGTAGCAGACGTAGTTTGAACTATTCTCTTTTTTTCTATATTAACTACGTCAACTACGTGTATGTAGCAAATGTAACAAATTGTAGTAAATAAAGCGTGTAGTTTATTGAATTAACTACACGTAGTTAATGATGTAGTAAATGTAGTGTAGTTTATTCGGCCAACCCTGCTTGGGATGTCCTTGAAATTTGGTCAAATAATAGAAAATATCTATAAAGAAACTAGATCGGCTGTATGGAATGGAACAGATAAATCTGAATGGTTTGCAACCAACACAGGGGTCCACTAAGTCCAGATCTATTTTCACTTTTTATAGAGGATCTGGTTCCTTATCTACCAGGTGGTATCGAGTTCGCGGGTCTGCAAATAAAAGCCCTGCTTTTTGCTGATGATGTTGCCATACTGGCCTGCTCGCCCGAATCGCTGCAACTAATGCTTAACAAGCTTTATGAATATTGTAAGCTGTGGAATCTCGTGGTTAATGCTGACAAAACGAAAGTCATGATAATAAAGAAGGGCGGATGCAGAAAAAGCACGAAGGAAAAATGGTGGTATGACGGAGAAACCGTTGAGGTCGTAAATGAATACAAATATCTCGGGTTACTATTCACGCACAATATGAAAATGGAAAAACACCTTAACGAAAAATTAGCTTAAGCGAAAACTGCAATAAATGCGTCTTGGAAAAACTGTTTTAACAACAAACATATAAAGCACAGTAGCAAATATCGTGTTTTCGAAACTGTAGCAGAATCAATCCTTTTTTATGCGGCACAGGTGTGGGGAAGTGTTGAATACGAGACGGTGGAAAAACTTTTAAGATATTACCTTAAAAGAATATTCCATCTCCCTTCTAATTCGCCGAATTATATGCTGATGCTCGAAACTGGACTTTCACCGATGTTTATTAAGACTTTCAAACTGCAAATCGATGACGTACTACGGGTAATGAGGATGCCAGAGCACCGACTGCCTAAAAAGGTGGCCATTCAAATGATGCAAAACAAACGAGGTTTTTTTAAAGACTGGCAAGATGTAGCTGAAAAATGTGGAACCGAAATAAACCTCAGCATGGGTGAAATCAATACCTGGAAGTTAACCATGTACGAAGTAATTAAAAAAGTTGACCTTCAATACAGGACCAAATTTGAGGACGAAGCTAAGGGATCTCTTCACCGCATGATTTATAGTCGTCTAAATTATTCCTTGAATGGAAGCAACTATCTCAGAGATGAAAACAACATAGAAAAAATTTCAATATTGTTTCGTCTACGAGGAGAATTGCTACAACTCAATTATATACCGCATAGAAGTGATTTACCGATATTATGTGACCTATGCAACAGGAATGAACGAGAAGACGTTTTACATTTCCTAGGGTGCTGCCCTGTATTTCGTGAGACAAGAAGAAATATATTTGGAAACGACATCTTAACAAACGAATATTGTATATTTTTACTTAATGAAATGAATGAGGATAAACTATGTGCATTCCTGGAAATTGCTTTAAATTATAGGAACAGAATCAAGAATAGTGATTTTTAAAACAAATAAAATAGTAATTAAATATAAATAAATAGAAAAAATAATTATCGTTATCGAAGCAGATTAAAGAGTGATTATAGTAGTAATTGCTTTAAACTTATATAGAAATGATTGTCAATCTGGCAGACGGCAAAGCCATGCTTAAAAGATTTTATGTAATGTAAATTGTATTTTCTAACAATTAAAGTGAACAATAAAATCCTAATCTAATCTAATCTAAATCTAAAGAGCAGCGCACTCAAGATGCAACATTGCTTGAGACCCATTTCAGTGTGAAATTCTTTTGAGACTTTCGTTCCATCCCATACGTAAGCTGCGTTATGTGAGTACAAAGATCTTAAGATTTCTATTATTTTGTTAGATAGACCGATAGTATTCAATCTATAGAAGAGCCCTTCACGAACAATAGAGACGAAAGTGGCACGGATGTCAACAAAGAACACATATAATTTTTTTCTTCTTCTTTATATAAGCATCGGCAATGTTGTATAACGAAACTATGACTGTGATCTATTGTAGAATAGTTTTTCCTAAAAACGGCTTGAAACTCTGTTAGTGTGCCCTTTTCCCTTACCCATTCGGACAGTCTGATCTCAGTATCTCAATAAGTTCCACGAATATCTTAACACATGTAAACTTACGCTGGAACGTTTGTGTGATCGTTCTTAAAGGTCTAAAGGCTTTGGAAAATCTTCGACAGAAGAAGTGCAGTATAAAACTGTTTAGTCGATTCCACCCATGAGGTTTTGAATTTAATTACAATCCTTACTAATATTATAAATGTGAAAGTCACTCTGTCTGTCCGACTTTCTATGTTACCGTCTCCCGCCCAAACTACTAAACTGATAGATATGAAATTTTGTACAGAGACAGTCTCGAGCCTGAGGAAGGACATAGGCTATATATTTTATCCCTAAATTCCCACGGGAACGGGAACGTATACGGGAACTTAGAAGTTACAGCACCGATTTCGAAAATTCTTCCACCATTAGAATGCTACATTATCCCCGAGTAGCTTAAAAATTAATTCATCCCCATATTCCTACGGGAACCGGAGTCCTTACTAATATAATAAGTCCGAAAGAAGCTCTGTCTGTTTTTCTTTCTATGTTACCATCTATCGCCCAAGCTACAGAACCGATTTAAATGAAATTTGATACACAGATGGTCTAGAAGCTGAAGAAGGACATAGGCTACATTTCATTCGAATATTCCCACGGGAACCAGTCTTCACTAATCCTAACTAATATTATAAATGTGAAAGTCACTCTGTCTGTCCGGCTTTCTATGTTACCATCTCCCGCCCAAACTACTGAACCGATTTAAATAAAATTTGATACAGAGATAGTCTAAGACTTAAGGAAGGACATAGGCTATATATTTTATCCCTAAATTCCCAGGGGAACGGGAACGTATACGGGAATTTGGAAACTACAACACCGATTTCAAAAATGTTTCCACCAATAGAATGCTTCACTATCCCAGAGTAACATAAATTTTAATTCATCCACATATTCCTACGGGAACGGGAGTCCTACCAAATATAATAAGTGTGACAGAAGCTCTGTCTGTTCTTCGTTCTATGTTACCATCTCCCGCCCAAACAAATAAGCCGATTTAAATGAAATTTTGTACAAAGATTGTTCTGAACTAAAGGACGGACATAGGCTGTATTTCGTATTTCGAATATTCCCACGGGAACCGGTCCTCAGTATTATTATAAATGCAAAAGTAGCAATGTCTGTTCACCTTTCTATGTTACCATCTCTCGCCCAAACTAATAAACCGATTTAAATGAAATTTTGTACAAAGGTTGTTCAGAGGAAGGACAAAGGCTATATATTTTTTCCATATATTCCCACGGGAGCAGGAAAGTATACGGGAACTTTGACACTACAGCACCGATTTCAAAAATTCTTCCACCGTTGGAATGCTCCATAATCCCGGATTAACATTAGCTTCAACTCATCCACATATTCACATGAAAACAGTCACCATATTCCTACGGGAACGGGAGTCCTTACTGGTATAATAAGTGCGAAAGTAGCTCTGTCTGTTCGCCTTTCTATGTCACCATCTCCCGCCCAAAATAATGAATAGAGATTTTAATTTTTAATTAAATGAAATTTTGTACAAAGATAGTCTAGATTCTGTGAAAGGACATAGGCTATATATTTTATCCCTATATTCCCACGGGAATGGGAACGTATACGGGAACTTAGAAGCTACAGCACAGATTTCAAAAATTCTTCCACCGTTAGAATGCTACACTATCCCTGAGTAACATAAACTGTAAGTCATCCCCATTATTCCTACGGGAACAGTCACCATATTCCCACGGGAATGGGAGTCTTTACTAATATCATAAGTCTGAAATGAAATCTATATGTCTATTTTGATTTGTTATCAAAAACCGCCCAAACTATTAAGCCTATTTACATATATGAATTTTGGTACAGAGATATTGTCTTGGGCCTGAAGATGGACATAGGCTATGTATGTTATCCTTGTATTCCCACAAGAATGCAAACGTTAACGGGAACCTAGAAACTGCTGAACTGATTTCTAGAAGTACTTCCCCGTTAGAACGCTACACTATCTCAAAGTAACATTAACTTTAATTTATCCCTATTATCCCATGGGAACGGAAGTATGTACTTACTAACATTATAGATCCGAAATCAACTCCGTCTGTCTGTTTTGTTTTGTTACTATCTACCGCCCAAACTATTGAACCTGTTTGTATGAATGTTGGTGCAGAGATAGTCTTGACTTGAGCCTGAAGAAGGACAGTGTCTGTATTTGTTTTCCCAATATTGCTACGGTAACGGCAACGTAAACGGGAACCTTGAAGCTACTGGACCGATTTCAAAAGTTCTTTCATCGTGAGGTAATTTCTGTCAAATTGTCTATTACACAGTTGACCTGAGAAGAAATGTCTATCTTGATCTTCAAATAAATATTGGCAGTCAGTAATGCCTGTGTGAAAAGTCGATTTCAGCCCCGACTAATGAGATAGTTAACCATACAAACTAATAAATTATGTTTGACGTATGGGGGGATGTTGTCGAATGTCTATCAGTAGACAATATTATGGACACGGAGAAAGTCACATCACACCCAATAGAGTTTCTCAATGCCTTAGAATTATCAGGAGTGAATGCAAGTTGGTGTTCCAGTGCCAATAATGAGTAATCTAGAATTGTACACAGCTACAAATTACACATCTGGAATGCGGCTTTATATGATGACTGGAACAGCGAAATAAGAAAACTATTTATTCCCCGTATTTCTTTAGTTCCCACTGATTAGTCATTTTAGTTTAAAAGAGTGTATCAAACTCGCAAAACCTTTTTATTTGACAAAAGAAGGAAAAGGTAAGAACGTCGTGTGCTTAAATAAAATACAACAATAGTTTACTAAAACGCATGAATGTGTCTTATTCGCAAAATAAGTAGCCTAAAAAATTAAAAATGCTGCTGAAAGTCACTATTCCACGCGGACGAAGTCGCGGGCACAGCTAGTATATCATATATGTCATATCTAAATACAACTGTGCACAGCAAAAAAAGCCTAGGTTGTCTTGGTAACACTATTGCTTATTATAATCCTGCTAGTTTCAAAAAATAAAAAGAATTACATCAGAGAAATGACTTCAAACTTACCATTACTTGGTTTGTGTGAACCAAGACAGTACGCTATCAAACATTCTTTTGTCCTGATAAGTTGGTGCCAAGTCAAATCAGTCTAGGTCACTAGGCGTCTGAGGCAGGCCCATATCTATTCAATTGTCTTCATTCTATTTTCCACCCTATAAATAGGGTGGCGTCATGGAGCGGAAACCGCGGAGCCTTTCGCATTGCACATAACCATACCTTGTGAGGAATGAAGGAACCTACAAATGTTTGCCGAATCCGAACGACTAATCGAACGGTTTTCATATAGCAGTGAGATTACTATCGGAAGACTTGCCGATACCTCGCGAAAGAAGATACCAGTGGAACACCATGTTTTGATTTCTAATTTCTATTGGTACCTCACATGTAACAGGCAGACATGCTAATTATTACTCCGCGACCACCACTTGAGCTTTTGATGCAACAACGAAATATTGACACGATTAATATTTGCAGGATGAGATAATAAAAGTTCCAGCACTCTTCATATACCTCTGGAAGAGAACCCCTTTTCAAATGAACATTGTTTTAAGGACTACTACTACTACTATCCTATAATTAATACCGCATTGTGTACATAAACCGACTACACCCCCATTTATTTAAAGTGAATTCAAATAATAAACACTTCGCCTTGTTAAACATGTTCCTCCATTGTTCTCATTAAAATTTATATAAATAACGCAGGGCCTCTCATCTACGACTACGATGGAAAGCCCCTTTTAATCAAAACAGAACTCAAATTAAAACAGAAAACTTGACCTCATTCATTTCGCTTTCACAGCTAAAACAGAATTTCAATATTGTGCAAACGAACCGCGAAAGAAGCACGTTCTTTATTTCTTCACAAAGCCTAACGAAGCACCACCATATGCTTTTCACTTCAAATTACTTTCGAAACAGCCTGTTACCTTTGTTGTCAAAGAGTTGCACCCAACATAGGGCAAACTCCAACAGGATCAAGAGCCTGCTTCGGGGGTGTTTTAACCCCCTTTATATAACTTTATGAGATGGGTTTGACAGTAAAGGCAACACACACAAGAAAATAGAACTAAATTGACTCCTCATCTCCATTCTATTCGCAATATAAAAGTATATCCCTTTGTGAGTGAGTAGATTCTTGTTCCTTGATATTTCCTCTGAAATTAGCTTTCAGAAGAATCGCATACGAGTAGCATAGGTACATATACATAACCTTTTGATTAGCCTCAAGAGATAGTTCCCATACCAAAGAAGTAGAGCACACATAGGGAGCACATATATCCCACAAGCTGTCGTCATTTGTATCCCATGCGGCCCCATATGGAGTTTTGAAAATTTTGTGATATACTCGCATGAGATCAAAAGGAAACCCTGACAACTTTATAACAATAATTAATCAGAATCATCGTATAGACACAACGTCATCATCATCATCGTCGTCATCGCCATATCGTCATGGTGAAGCGTAAAAGGGACCCTGAGGATGCATCATCAAAGCACAAAAATGGAACCCCCTAAACGATGCAGAACGGCTATACAAGTATGGTATTTGATTCTAAGTACTCATACTTGGGATTGGTAAATCTTGTGAAGTTCTCACGTTCATTTGCTTTGTAAAGCCCTGTTGGGGTGCGGGTGAAAGAGCTTTGCTTTTTGTTACAAGCACAAGTAAGAGAAAGCTACAGCTTAAATGAATTGCGAAAAGGGTGAGGTTCTGCACGAGAAATATTCACCAAGAAATTGAAGCTAATTGTGTACTATATGAACCAATGTGAGTTGATCAAATGAATTGCTTTCTTATGAGTTTTTGAGTACACGTATCAGTGAACAATTATTCTGATCTAAGCCTTATTGTTTCTATAAGCTTCGAACTGGCAAGTCTAGCTGGACAAAAAAGAAAAGTAATGGAGACCACAACTAGAGAGACTTTGCAGTGGAAGAAAGTGGATTCCTTTAATGAATTGAAAGCAGAAACACTGAACTTCATGCTAGAGACTTGTATTTCTAGAAATGTGCTCTGGAACCTTTATCCTTTTTCTGCTAAGATGTTTCTATCGAGTTTTTGGGAAAGGAACACTGATGTTTAAGAAATTGAAATTTGTAATACCGTTTTTCTAAGTCTACTTTGTTATCTTTTCCTTATTCATCATCCTTCAACTTTAACTACTTTTCGTCTGGAAAGTCTTTCGTTAGAGAAATTTTTTAAAAAACCGGTTTTTCATTTTTTTAAAAATTGAGTTTTTTAAAAAAGTAAGTATTTAAGTTTAAACACCTTACCAGAAGAAGTTTTGACAAAAAATTTGAGAAAAATAAGACACAATTCTGAAAATATTAAAAAAAAAATAAAGAAAATTTAAAAAATTAGTAAAAATGTCAAAAATTACAGTTTTTTTTATGTTGATTCGCAATCTTTTTTGAACCACCTAGGAATTCTTTAATATAACGTATCGTTAGAATCGTGTAAGTCATTAACGAGAAAGTCGGCTTCTAATACTAGTCTAAAACTGGTACTATGCGGTGTATTCGTGTATTGTTCTTAGACTTTTTCTTTTACATCATAAGAAACTAACCCCACAGAAACTAACTGCAAAATTAAAAATCAGAAATTGGAAAATTGGTCTAGCGGTTCAGGCTGTGGACAGACACAATTGCCAGTTCGTATTCTCTATCATCGTTATGTCATATTTACATTTACGTTCCCGTAAAGACCAAAATTTTAAAGTCTAACTATAATCCATGGTTTACTTCTAATAAACGATTCCCAATGCAACAACGAGATGAGTCATTTTCTAGGTGGAAGCGTTACCGATTGACAGAGCTGAGGCGTACTTTCTGTTCACTCTGCAAAGTTGTTGCTGAAATACGATTGGAAAAATCAAAAATTCTCTCTCACCAGCATAGTACCTCGTTAGAAAACAACTGTGGGAAAACCTACGTAAAACGGGAATTGGCAAGTCGAAAAGCGGGCTCCTAATGAACGTTGATGGTAATACCCTTAACCAAACTTTTTCTGCCGTGCAATCAACACTGGCTCAATTGCCAATCGAAGGGAACGTGTCATTATTTACCGACCAGTCAGACCATCTAGGCTTTGGTTTCCGCGCTGCAGATAGTGTTGATGTAGTTGAAGCTATGCTTTCTATAAAGTCAAATTCTGTTGGTTTGGATGAAATTCATCCAAAATTTCTTTACCTTGTTCTTCCAATGATACTGCCTTATCTTACCTATTTGTTCAACACTATTCTCACGTCAGGAATTTACCCGGATTTGTGGAAGAAAGCCAAAATCATACCAATTCCGAAAAATGCTAAGTGTTGAATTTCGCCCTATCTCTATCTTACCGTATCTATCGAAAGCATTTGAAAGAATTTTACAAAAACAAATGAACGTTTACCTTACGGCAAACTCGATGCTTACACCGAAGTAGTCTGGTTATCGTAAAAAACACAGCTGTATTACCGCTCTTTTAAACGTAACTGAAGATTTAAGGCAAGCCTTGGATAGAGATGAGGTTACTTTTTTGGTTCTGCTCGATTTTTCAAAGGATTTCGAGACAGTCAATTTATGTGAAAAGCTTAAAAATCAATTCAATTTTTCATTGAGTGCTACTAAGCTTATTTATTCCTATTTAGCTGATAGGAAACAAGCAGTCCAAGTTGATGGTAGATTGTCTAGTTTCCTCCCGAATATGACAGGTGTCCCACGGGGTTCTATACTTGGTCCACTACTGTTTTCGATGTACGTTAATGAGCTCCCATCTTTATTTGATAATTGCTCTTCTCATATGTACGCAGATGACGTCCAATTGTATTTTAGCTGTCCCCTTGGGCTCATAGAGCATGGAGCTTTTTGTGTCAACCTTTGATGAATCTTGAAAAATTTCAAAGTTGGTCCGATCTAAAAGGTCTCATTTTAAACCAGAAAAAATACAAATGCATCGTTATTTCAAGAAAAAGTCTTGATCTTGAGTATTTTCCTCCCATTGTATTGAATAACTACGCAATAAATTATGTAGATACTGCAAATAACCTCGGCGTGACGTTTAACCGCGTCTTGACTTAGGGTGACCATATAAACGCAAAGTCTTTAATCCTCCCTATAATAACTTATGGGTGTCAAATCATTGCATGTCATAATTCAGAAACGAAAAGAAATCTTACTATTGCGTTCAACAACGTTACTCGGTACGTTTATGGTCTCAAACGGTACGACCATATTTCTAACTATTCAAGTAATATTTTGGGCTGTGATCTATACACATATTTGCAATATTTTTCCCTTAAAAAACTTAATAAAATAATCATGAGCAAACAGCCATCATATCTTTTTGAAAGAATACATTTTACAAGTTCAACCCGGTCCTTTATGTTGCTGCAACCAAGATTTTCGTGCAGAAATTCTGAGCGTCAGTTTCTTATTTACGTCGAAAGGCATTGGAACAGATTACCCATCGTCATTAGAAGACTTCGCGGCACCACACAGTTTGAGACAGTTTTATTCAGACACTTGTTATTGAATTAATATAAACCAATATGAAGATATGTAGGTATTTGTATTTGTTATACTGTTTATTTAAATTGAATTTGTGAACAAACAAGTAGAATTTCTATATAATTTACAAAACAATGTAACTGTTAACTTTTACAGTTTAAAGTAGGTTTTTTAGCCCAATGTAAAAGATACTTCAAATAAATGAATTAAATTAAATTAAATTAAATTAAATTAGAAGCTGAGAGTGTAAGGCTCAATTCACTCAATAAAATTTTACTTGCGAATAGGTACTTTAATCTGCAATCGTGCAGAAATAATTAAAGATGACATTACGATGGTAAGGAACAAGAGAACAGGGGTTCATGTAAATGTGTCTGTCTGTCCGTATATGGATCTCTAGGCTGAACCACTTTACCGATTTTGTTCAAAATTAGCAGCTGAAGTCTGTGGGGAGTCTACAGAGGGTTTATGTTTCTAGGTATTGAAATAATCGTACTTGCCATATTTGAAAGTTCTTCTTTTTTTTCTCGAAAACGGCTCTAGCTATTTCGACTAAATTTTGTGTAAGGGATTCGATTTCGGTTGTCTTTCTTGTGATGTAAGAAAAATCTTAAAAAGTCTAAAAACGGTACCTCCGATTGTAACTTCTTTTCTTCAAAACTGACTTTCTCGCAAATTTCGAAGTTATTTAATGACGTTTGCATATCTATGTACATTTAAAAAAATTTTTATTTTGAACTTTTTATCAATTTTTTAAAATAATTTATTACTTTGAATATTATCAAAGCGGTGTCTTTAATTCTTTTTTTAAATCTTTTTGACAAAACATATTTTAGTTAGATGTTTTAGTTAAGTTTTCAAAAAATTGTTTTTAAAAAAGTAAAAAATAAAAAACTTAAGAAAACTAGTATAATATTTTTGATTAAATTTTCAGCATTTATATGTAGAAGCAACTGCAAAAAAAGCACAGGGGGGGGGGGGACTATTTCTGTCTCAAGCCTTCATCGGTTATTCAAAACCTTAAAGTTTTTCAAAGCCCAAGATCAATATTAAAATACTGGTATTTCTATAGTCTTTTGAGACTATTCATTTCTTTACGACAGGTTCTACCTCTACCAATATTATGAATTGAATGTCCTTTCCTTTGAACAAAAATTATTACATATTATTCATAATCAAATTTCCTACAAAGTTATCAATAGCACACTCACTTCAGTGTATCCTCTCATGAAATACTAACTAAATATTATTGGTATCATACACGAAAGCACTCCACAGTGGAATAATAAATTCCTTTAAACAAAACATCTGTCATGTCTCAATGTCACTTATTCAATTTCATCATATTGAATACAATATGCAAACAGCAAAATCTCTTAACCAATAAAATGCTATCAAAATCTTGAAAATCCTCTTCAGTGCAAATGCCATACTACTTTGTTGGGAATGAGTGTGTCCACTTTGATTGCTCAAGTATACTCAAAGTGGAGGAGCATATATAATAAATTTCCACTTTGTGTGTTACGCTTTCAGTCCACTTTATAAATCAAATTACAGAACTTCCAAAGTCAAATTTATTTAGAGCCTCGCTAAAGAGCAGTTTCAACAATAAAACCATTCCCAACTCACACCCTCTGCAAATCCTTCGCCAATATTTCGAGGGGTTCAACATTCAACTTATTCCGAAGTTATATCTTTGCTACTTTGTTGCTGCCAAGTGGAAAGTGCACCAGGTTATTTTTTTTTTGTGTGCAGACTATTTACTCTGTGGGAAACATATCACTGTCTGCCGACGCGCCCATGATGCGACCGACGCCGACGCCTCGAGCGAGCCAATGAGGGATGTGCAATGTGCGAGAGAATCACTTTAATGGATTTCTTTTAAAGCAATTATCACGGAAGCATGCAATTAATCATAAAATCAAAGAAAGTACGCAAAATTATTTTTCCACAGAGGCGAACACGATGACGATGACGACGACGTCGACATCGACACCAACAACCGTCCACATCGGTCGATAACGGTTGGCACCGCTTCAGTGTTGGCGACTTTATGGCAGGGTCCCTTGGCCACCGTTCACTTCGACACTTGTGTTGATTAAAGAACATTTTGGCATTAATTAAAATAATTCGAATTCTGTTCTGTTTACATGAGAACCACTCGGGAATGAGTCGCCAATAAATGCAACCCGATGTCGGCTACCTCTACTTGTACTACTTGTCTGCCATTGATATGAATTCCCTTTGGAATAAGAAGTACTCTCGAGTGGCACTTGAATTCATGGTGCATTTTGTTGGCGGCATAAAGTGCACAGCATATTATTGAGTGCGATAAGCAAATTGAAGTTCATATACAATTTGTGAACGTTTTGTTAGACGCGATCGCAATGGGACCGTTAATTAGCGAAACAGTCCATTGATTTCGATAATGGTGGTGCTTATAATCTAGTATTGGAAGCATTGATTGGCGGTGCGGTAGGTGATGTTGTTTGCCGTTTATAGTACTTCGATAATAGCGTCATCAAACGAAATCTATGTTAAGAAGGTACAAGGAAGGGTGCTCATTGGATAGCTTTGATTGGGTAGAAGAACCGCATATTGATGAATGGTTGGTAGTACTAGGAAAATACTCGTAGTTTTGCGTTGTGTAAGGCAAATTGTCGGTTTAAGTGATACAAAACTTAACAATGCAGTATCAAGATGGGGCTTCAACGAAACGAGAAACGCTTTTGAAATAGACTCGTTTCATAACACAAAATGACAGCAATTTTTTGAACAGAACGAATTTCCCAATTCCAACACTTTTCTATGATCTTCTTGATTACAATCGATTCAGTTTAACTTGCACAACAGTGCCACTTGCAATCGATGTGGAATATGTAATTGTGTGCTAAATAATATGTTTGGATGTGTACTTAATAAAGTTTTTTGTTCAAAAGCGAGCTTACGGACGCCATTGTATTTATAAACTGTAGTAGCATCTCGATGGGGAAATCGATGCTGTCGTCGTCTATACTCTCCATTTAGCGAACAACCTTCTAAAATCGGAAAAGTAAATCGTAGAAGCTGCGGAACGCATAATTTTTTGATATTTTAAGAAAGTAGGAAAGTTTCGTAAAAATTCTGGCAACATACATAAATAGCCAGGAAGACGAAAGTCAATGAAAACTATTTGCTTTGATTTTTAATGACAAAAAGTTTGTTTTCTTGTGCTAAACTTGTCATAAAATAGTTTGAAGAGCATTCAAGCATTCACGAAAATATTATCCACTTATCTAAGTCAACTACAAAACGAAAACGTTCCGGAACAAAATATCGTCGCTTGTCTACGTAGATAAACCCGAGACGAAAAACGCCCTGGAAGAGAATATTCAGCGCATCATTGCTGACATACGGCCACAAATTCTGCAAAAGTGGTAAAAAATCGGGCCTCCCGGCTGGAATTTATTCAAGCCAGCCGCAGCGGGTACCACATCCACATAACATTGAATTGTATGCGTTTGAAAACCACATCACATCTAAAAAAGATGCCCTTTATAAGAGGAACTTTGAAACATTTCCAAAAGAGGAAAGCACTATTTGTTGTCAACTAACAACGCTATGAAGACATGAGTTTATTCGAAACATTCATCAAAACCCAACGCATGGCGGCGAGCTTTACTTCAACCATGGTCATTCCAATCGAACTGTCTGAATTGGTTAAGCGATCTTGTGGTAGGTAGTCCGTTTGAAACTGACAGCGAATTACTTTTCGCCCGATTCTTGGAGTAGAGTAGGTACCACGCCCAGAAAGCGTGCTAGAAATTCTTCAAGCTCTCCCTACACTTTCCCAAATTTTCTTAACTTTTCTCCAAATTTGTCATATAATACAATGCTTAACTGACTCTTTGCGAAATACAGTACCCACATACCTCAGTAAAGCATTAATTTGATCACCTGCAATGACGATTTTGACAATGACCTCAAATAACACCTCCAAACAACTCATCACATTTGTTTTGTGAAAAATCGAAACCTGTTTCTCAAAGAATTACCATGCGATGTCGTCGAATCGGCCGCATCTGCAAAGCACACATCTTCCAAGAAATCAATACTCAAATTTACGATGCATGCGCATAAATTCAACTAAAGGTGTGAAATTTCCTACGTGACCGACCACCTTCATATTAAAAAGCCCACCGAACGATACAAGTACATCCGAATGATCTTGATAAGAGCCGCATCTTTTGTACAAAAACGAAAAAAAAAGAAGAAAAACACACCTGAGTCTATTCTTCCATGCAAGCGCAGCGAAACAATTCCGTGTCTTCTTGATTCATAAGCCGCGGGCCATGAATGCCAAATTCACCATCTTCAGCGAGTCTTTATCAGATTCAAATCCAAAGCCCTAACTTAGTATGTATTTCGGATTCTTAAGGCTTGCAGCAGGGTTGTGCACACCAGGCTATAATAAAAACGGACGGTAAAACAAATTTGAAGGCCAAACCTAAAAAAAAATTTGATCCATCGTGGCCAGGGTGAATTTCGCGGTGAAGTCATTTTAACATTTTAAAAATTCATTATGTCAAAATAGAATTCGATATTAAGAGTCAATTCAATTGAATTGAATTAAGATTCGAAAGTTCTTCATCTACCAGGTTTATCAATTTGCTATATTTTGCAACTACCTAGGAAAATCCCTACTCACTGATATGGTTTTTTTGTTGCTTTGGACATATCTGTAATGTGGTCAATAAACGGTTATTCTCATCTCTACCTTGTGATGGTGTTGTGCACTGGACTGTCATAAATTCCTTATGATCAGTTTGGTATGTGAAAATGCTGCAATATATAAAAAGATGCAGAAATAAGCGAAAGTGATTCCGTCTCGATCTAGCAGTATCCTCGTTCCGCTGAAATTCGATGCAAAAAGAAGCGACCAACTTCTTCCTCTTCCTTTTTCAAGCGTTTCGAGAGTTCTGTGGAACTTATTCACTTCTCATGTATCTACAGCCCGATCGCGTGGATGTTTGCCACTCTATAAAGTTACATGTGCTTCAGTTATATTCGCAAAACATTTTGTACTTAATAGTTTTTTAAGAGCTAATCCAACTGTCTTCAAAGTGTTCTCATTATGTTCAAAAAGCTACTGTTGAATATTTTTGCACTCAGAAGCATTCGGTGTGGGGTTTCGTCCACTGCTGCTGATGCGAAACGGAATTTTTCGTTGATCTCCACGAGCACGACGGAATCGTGAACGAACACTCAGCGGAAAATATTTGTGTAGAGTATCATGATCATCAGCTGTTTAGAAAAGTGACAATCAAAGCCAAGTCAAAAGTGTCACAAGGAGCAATAAAACAAATTAATATTTTTAACATTAAATGTGTTAATAAAACTAACAAAGAACAATATCCGGGATTGAACTACACTTTCGAAAACTCTGCTTGAACATTTGTGTGGGTGAATCCGGTGATAGGTTGACTCGTGCCGCTAAGGTAAGCTCAGGACTATAAAGTGCATTAGTTGAATACTCAACGAATAAACATTTTTTGTCAACTTTCAGGTATCGGAACAATTGACTGGTCAACAACCAGTGTTTTCAAAGACTCGTTATACCGTACGATCTTTCGGCATCAGACGTAATGAAAAATCACTGTTCACTGCACAGTTCGTGGCGCTAAGGCCGAAGATATTTTGGAGGCAGGCCTTAAAGTCCGTGAATACGAGTTGAGGAAGGACATCCACAGTAAACTTCGGTTTCGGTATCCAGGAACATATCGATTTGGGTATCAACGTTGGATTCCAACATCGTTTGACAAAGGAAGACGCCACGAAGTGGTTCCAACAAAACACGACGGAATCATCTTCAACAGCAAGAAGAAAATTTCCCAGTTTTCAACTATTTTTTAAATAAAAGATAAAAAAAATTCAAAAGTAAATAAAAATTTTTATTCAGTTTTCATTAATTCGGTCGATGTTTCGACTACAATGGGTGTTGGTGTGTTTGGTTGGGTGTCCCTTGGGTGTCCTGGTTGGGTGTAACTTGAAATATTCGCCACCTTGTTCTTGATTGTCGGTTTTTGTTGTAACAAACTTGTCCAGATTCTCACTGCGGGCGATGTCGCTTGCTCCAAACCAGGCATCCGAACTTGATGAATCATCTTGCCGTGGTGTGAAAGGCCTCATCTCTTGTAATTCTTTAGAGATCCGCTCTTTGCGTCCTGGAAAATGATTTTTTTTTTTTTTTAATTGTAACTTGGAAGCTAACTTTATTAGTAAGTGTACCTGGCAATTGAGCGCATCCACAGGTCATAAATACATTCTGTGCTAATAGAAGCTGCTCATCGGGGTGAAACATTTTGAAAACGTAGTCAATCAATTCAACAAGGCCAGGTTCAAAGCTTCCTATCATACTTGGTTGGAATAGCCATTCGGTTGCTGGCATTGATTCAATTCCGTGTAGTTAAAATATTCACAATTACTTTTTTAAAGCCCATGTTCACAGCTTTTATCGATTTATTTCAAACACTATCTAAATAAAATTCTTCCATCTTCTATTTTATGAAATTCTATACAAATGGCACTATAAATACACAAACCAAAAAAAAAAAAAAACAATAGAACTGTCAAAATTTCGCAAGCATTTATTGTCCCGGGAGATAAATGATGGACGGAAAAGTGTGGAGAATTTTAAAATAGTAGTAAAAAGATCTACTACAATTATCCACCTATAAAACCCTTTTCACAGAGCAGCAGCGTACTGCACGACGAAAAGGTGAGCGAAATTTTTCGTTTATGATTCCGTCCTGTCATTTTTGTACGGGACTTTTCTTTTCGTTTCTGCAGCGTACTAGGCTTTACAAAAAAAAAACTTTTATTTCTTTAAGTAAAGTACTGTTGAAGAGTTTCCACATACTTTTTAAGCGAAAGTTGTCTCCAAGAAAGTGAACATATTATAAGCATGTCGGGAGCAAGCATGCACATTATGCGTTGAAATTATTTGTAGCTATGTACATATAATTACTTGATTTTGATTAAGAAACTTTAATTCTTTATGCAAAGATTTTTTCTAGCCAGGCATATCTTGAAGCCGGCTATAAGTTAATATTAAGATACAATGTATATATGCTGTTTTTAAGTCTCAATAAAGAAAATTGTAAATTGTAAAATTGTTGTGAAAGTGAACATATCATTTCATTTTCTTAGATTCAATTTAAAAATAGTTTTAATAAAGGGTTTTTCAACAGGGACGCTACAAAAGTAGAGCGATAGGGACAGCAAACGACGCCATATTTCTTGCCGCTCTTTTTACATTTCTCTTCAGTAAGGTTTGCCATTTTATGATTAAAAGATATACGAGCCAACAACGAGTCGAAATCATTAAAATTTACTACCGAAATTCTGAGTCAGTGGCCTCAACGTTAAGAGCGCTACGTCCAATCAGCGATGAGGCTCATTTCTGGCTTCGTCAATAAACAAAATATGCGGTATTGGTCAGGCAGCAATCCACACACATTCCATGAGTCATCATTGCATCCCGAAAAAATTACTAAATTAAAAAAATTGGTGTGGTTTATGGGCCGGCGGCGTCATTGGGCCGTGATGATCAAGACCGGCACGTTACTGTGAATGGGAATCGCTGCCGTTCAATGATAACCAAATATTTTTGGCCCCAACTGGATGATATGGACTTGGAGGACATGTGGTTCTAACAGGACGGCGCCACAAGCCACACAGCGAATGTCACAATCAATTTATTGGAAACTAAGTTTGGAGAACATGTTATCTCACAAAATGATCCAGTCACTTGGCCGCCTCCGTCGTGCGATTTGACGCCGCGCCTTTAGACTATTTCCTGTGGAGCTGCGTCAAGTCCTATGGTCTATGCCAACAAGCCAGCGACAATTGATGAACTTCGTACGAATATCGAACGTGAAATTGCAAAACGGTTTTTTTTTTTTTTTTAATAAAAAACTATTGCAGCGCTCTTATTGAAAAACCCGATATAAATAAATTTTATTTAAAAAATAAGTAAATGAATAAAGAAAAATTTTGTGTGCAGTTCAAAAGTGGTAGAAGTGAAACCTTCAAAAATGTTTGCTTCAAGATAATGAGAAAAATGTAAAATTTCGGGAGTTGTAAAACTTTGGGAATATAAGGCGATATAATATCGTCGGTGTTACTGAGAGTTAATGCAGCGTCCTAATGCAGAGAACCCCAACAGAGACAAAAATGTTTTTCCACGGGTATCGCCTTTCGCGAGGAATTGGCAAGTCCTCCGTTAGTAAATATATTGCCATGGAAAACGCTTTCTCGATAGACCGTTTGGAACCGGCAGAAAATTGTATGGAGGGGACCCATTGCCTCACAAGGCATGGTTGTGAGAAATGCGCTAGGCTCGCTCTGTTGCGCCACCGTATTTATTTTTATTTATTTAATGCTCAAAGAATTTTTGAAATCAGCCCAGTAGTTTCTAGGTTCCCGTGGGGATGTGGGCATCAAACCTTTACAGTAACCATCAGCTTTCCTTCGGTTCAGGACTGGTTCGCTCCAGAATCTGAGCCTGGAAAGAACTGTTATCGTATCTTCACAGATGGCTCCAAAACCGACGAGGGTTCTGGTGCTGGTGCCTTTGTTGAGAACGACGACATACGACTGCACTTATCTTTGGGATCATACGCATCCGTTTTCCAAGCGGAGGCTTATGCTATCCTAATGGCCTTGAGCCACGTAACGAACAATGGATGGACGGGGAGAAGTATCTTTGTTTGCAGCGATAGCCAAGCTGTGCTTAAGGCCCTTCTCAACCCTCTAACCACTTCGAAAGTGATCCAGGAATGCAAGAGCTCTCTGAATGCGATCGGAAGATTAAATTCCTTGAGTCTCATTTGGGTTCCAGGCCATCACGGCATAACTGGAAATGAGATCGCCGATGAACTCGCTAGGCAGGGATCTCGGACAGCTTTCTCAGGACCTGAACCGTCGCTAGGTCTGCCAGCGTCCTCAGTGAGGGCTTCAATCAACGATTGGATCTGTGAAGAGCACAACCGTAGATGGCATGCCTCCATTGGATGCAGACAAACCAAGCGTATGCTCCCCAACGTTAGTAAGAAGACTGCAACATTTTTGCTAGCTCGTAGCAGAAAAGACTGTAGGAAGCTTATTGGCGTTGCCAGCGGGCACTTCTCTTTTGCCAAGCATTTAAACGTGTTAGGCTTAAGTGATACCACACTCTGTGAATCTTGTGGAGAAGATGAGGACACCGCAGAGCACTTCCTCTGTGAATGTCCTGCTTTTTCTCGCATGAGGTTACAGATACTCGGCGCAGACATGGTGAGAGCTGGTAACTTAGGCTCCTTGCCATGGCAGCGTCTTTTGGCTTTTCTCCGAACATCTGGAAAGCTATAACAAATAGAAGGTTGCTATCTGGTAGTACAATGGACCGGTATTTAGGTCTGAGTGCTCCAGCTGGTATTTTAAAAACCTCCAACAAAAAAAAAAAAAAAAAAACCATCCCTGGACTGATCTATATTCACACGTGAGTTGAGGAGGCACGAAGCAGAGCACAAAGAGAACCAAAACATAAGAATGTATACCATTCTCTTTCACGCAAAATCTCATGAATCTGTGTGTTTGTCTTTTTTTACTTTGTCGTTCCATAAAATATCAAATCACAACGTTGCTAAAGAAGTTTTTTCTTCAATAAAGCCCCAATTTTCTTTTTGTTTTGCTGGTGAATTTACTCAAAATTAATCTAGAAATTAAAATAAGCCCGTGGGTACAGCGAAAAATTCACTTCCAGCCAGTTTCACAAAGTATAATGCCAGGATTACGCAATGAAAACTCATCATCATTTCAATCAATTTTTTTTTTCAATAATGACTGAATTCATATAAACGTTTTATAACAAAAAATAGATCACATAAAACACGATAAGTTTATTTGGATGTTTTCAAACAGACCTTTTCACCCTGTATCTTTTATTTCAAGCAGACTATTTTCCCCTAATGTACCGCCATCTACATCATTTTGCTATTGAACCTTCAACAAGAGCATCTCAACAACTCACTTCATGGCGAAATTCCCAAAAGTTCCACGGCATGACGGCATGCATGTTCAACAAATTGAGTGAAACTGAAGTTCATTTTGTTGTGCTTTTTTGTGTTGCTCCTTTGTTTTCTCATCTTCTGGTCCGCTACTTTATTAAAAGGCAGCGGCGTGTAATCGCTTGATAAATAACAAAATTCAATGGATCAGATCAGGCAGCGAGAGGATTGGTAAGGCTGTTTGAAGCCGCCTTTGATGTGATACGGGACTATACGGGTGGCGGAATTAATGCTTCTTGCAGTGCGGGAAGGTCAATGGTCATATCAACGTCGCGTCGTCCTCGTCATGGCTCATATGTCTACACGAGATGAACAGAATTTAGCCCCAAGTGAAATATACCTTCAGTGAAACCTTCAGCCAGCGTATATAAAACTAGAACTGCACGCTTACTTTGGCCACCCTCATGCAATTTGTTGCACATGTCCTGACAGTCTATATAAGCAATTCACGCGGAAGGAATGCACTGAACCAGGGCACTCGCGCGGACTTGGACAAGAGATTTTTATAAAACGTTTCATAAATGGATTCTGGATTGAACACTGCCAGCTATATAAGAGTAGGTGACTGATTGCATACGGATGATGGAAATTAATTACACAGGTACAAGAGGCCAGAGTTGGGTAGACGGGCTGCGCGGTGGCACTTGATGAAACAAAGAACCGAAGAGCATCATGAACTGGAAAATTAATTTTGATTGTAGCAAATTGCTAGGAAGAGGTACTCTGCATAGGTCGAACAGAATTGTAAGTTGCATGGCAGGTTCAATGCGTGAAAAGGTACAATTGAAAAGTCATTGCAGTAGCAGGTGCATCATTTTAATCATTTGCATCCTGCGGTAGATGTTAGTATGCATATGCAATGAGTGCAGCCTCGAAGTCATACTAATTGATCAAATTATCTTCATACACTGATTAGCATGGTGTGGGAAATAGTTCGCCTGGGCGCTAATCCGTTTCCTTGTATGTGCTCAACAGTTTCCGTGGGAATCGTTATGATAAACTTGATAACAGGAACAAGGTACTTAATTTAAAACTAGATCGATCTCAATAGGCTACTTCTATGTTTGCGATAGGAAATTATACAAAGAAGTAGTATTAGGTTGTTATTCTGAAAAAAATGTTTCCATATAATATAAGCAAGATTGTTTTAAGTTGAAGTAGGTGAGTGGCCCTATACCTCTCATTCCGATTCAGAATTAAGCGAGATGTGCCAGGCAGTGGCATTTGAAGTGCTTACACGAAGCAAATTATCAATAAATGAATCTATTCAACACTTTTTCGGTTTGAAACACCATCATGTGATTAGCTGCATTTGTTGAACTTTACCCAGAGTTACCGAATAACACGAGCAGTGAGTTTTCGGGTCTTAAAAAATGATCTAGCACCAAGACACCGTTTGTGTCAGTCTTGAAAAAAACATGTCATTTGACATCCCTGTGCTCTGCCTGATCTCGTCGCCTAGTTCTGATTTAGGACGAGTTAAAGGTAAACCCACTGTTAATTGTCAAATAAATACTTTTTTCCAGTAATGAACCTTTTGAATGAACAATTTTCTGTTCATTCAAACTCATTATTTCAAAATTTGAGGGTGTTGTGAGTAGAGATGGTGGGAGTTTTCTCTTTCTTCTACTCTGTGAGGTAAGTTTAAGGAAAAACGCATATTTTGACATTCAGGGCGCGTTCAGGTTCACTTTTTTACTGTGACAAAATGGTAAATTCAGGGTGCTGTTCATTTATCGACTTCAATTCGTTCAAATACTGATGAAAGAATGTTAAATTTTCGTACTAAAGTGCTCCATAACGTGAGAAGTAATACCAAAAACACATAGTTCAGTCACGTATTACTCGATCACGTGTGCGGTTATTCGACCCCAGGATTCAGTCAAAGTTCACTAAGCATCCATCACTCATCTTTCTACACAACGGTCATTTTGTGAGATTTTGAAAGCCAAAAATTGTCGTAGACAGATGTCAAACATGCGCAAAATTGAACCTCTTGGCTGTGAGCCCGAACCTCAGCTCAAAAACAAAAGAGTTTATTCATATCGGAAAGGTATACTCAACGTCTGAGTGGCATATTACCACATGAAACTCAAAAATGAGTTCAAGTCCAGACAGCAAATAAATCAATTTCCCCTTGCTATTTTGTGATTTATGTCGAATCCACCCTTTTTCGCAATAATTATTAAATTAAACCACTTCAAAAGCTGCTCCCTCTCACACTCAGAACAATATCCTCGAGCAGCATCGAGCAAATACAAAAAAAGCATGTTTGAGAGAGAAAAGAAAGAAAGGAACGAGTACATTTGTCCCCCCTCCTGTTTGATGAATGGACAGCAGTCAACGCTGAAGAGCTGTGGTTCGGTGATGTGCTCGTGTGCTGCCATCTGTCACCAGGTCTATTATTAAGCCATCAAGATTAAACTGACAGCAAAAACCGAATAAGAGCAAAATACAACAGAAACAACAACAACAAGAAAAAAAAGAGCAAATCACTAAACTGTGCGGTGTGCACGAACAAATGTGCCAAATGGATCCCAAATGGATACCAAATGGAGGATGACGATTTTATTTTATTTTACATTTTTTTGTTGTTCGTTTCATTTGGGGTTAGCTATTTTGTTTTTATGTTTCAAGAACGTTGGTGGTGAAAATTATTTGAATTCACTTTGAAGTGATGATGATGGGGAATCTTCAAAGAGGAGGACACTTTTTTTTGGATTTTGGGTTCGCGTTGTGTAGAGTAATTTGCCGCAGGCACTTTGGATGACTTCCTCCACTTTGTGTGAATGTGAAAGATCTTTACCCCTTTGATGATGCGGATGATGCATATGATTGCGGTTGAGTTGTGATGATACATTGTGGAATGGTGTTTTGTGGAATATTTAAATACTTTTCATTACACTTTACACCCTGTGAAATGAGTTCAGCAGATATAGAGCGATATGAGTGGCTACTTGCTTAAGAAAGACCATACCAGCAGATGCATTTGCTGATTGCTTGTCTTAACTTATTGATTTATGCTTTGTAGTAAAATTTGTGCACTCGACGAATTTGGCTCTCTGTGTTACTTTATTTGTACTCAATATCATAGAGTCACAATTCATAAAGAAGATAAAACAGAGAGTCAACTCGTACCCCATTTGCCTGAAACATCCTCAAACATTTTCTTTAGTGTAATCAAAGAAAGTGTCTTCTATATCTATATCTATCTATCTATATCTATATCTATATCTATCTATATCTATATCTATATTCTATATATATATATATATTATATTTTTTATATTTATATAATAAAAACGTAACAGTTTGTTTGTTTGTGCACGCTAATCTCAGAAACTGCTTATCCTATCTAGATGGGGGTTTCAGTAATATATTGTGGTAAGCTTCACTTAACATTTAGTTTTTATTTCATGTCAATCGGTTGATAAATAAAAAAGTTATGCCAATTCTTGCGGACGAAGACGCTGGCACACCTAATATTTAAATAAAAGTCATTTTCACTTTAAAGGCAAATAATGTTTGTTTCGCCAGCTTTCAACAATCTCCACTGTGACAAACCCAAAAATGTCGAATAAACATTTACTTTTTGAAACTGATTTCAAACCGACTGAGAAACAAAATTCAAATTGCGAATGAGGAACAAGGTGACTCTTTGACCTATCAACCCTGTGCTCAGCGAAATGGCACTACATTGACGCAGTTGACTATCCGGTTCTACGTTCAATACTACTACCACCCATTTTTATACTATACACTAGTTTATCCACAGTATAACCATCCCTGGTTTTCGTTAAGAAATTTTTTGTAGTTAAAACAATTAATTGCTTGAACCGAAAACACAGCTATTGGATTTTAAATTTGCTTCAAACTGATGAATTTACTCGTACACGAATTAGCTAAGACACGAATCATATAAAAAGAAAGCTGTGCCGAATCACGCATACGTTATCGAATAACTCGTCACGGAATTATGTGAATTTGGTATTACCGCTCACGTTATCTAGTTATTTAGTACCATTATTTGGCATTCTCTCATCAGTTTCATTCTACGCATGAAGTGCTCACTAATTATTCATGAATTGAAACTATAAGAAATTTTGTTAGCATTCCTTGTATTTATAGCGAAGGTAGATGACTATCCCAAATTTGTTAGTAAGAAAGTGCCCAAGTCAACACACAAGCAACCAACCGAATCCAAAATAGAAGTCCCCATCCGTTCCACCGATCACTTTTGCTGTCCATGTGCATGTACACATCCACAGAAATACAATCGGTGTAAGGACAATGTTCAATAATTTAAATCAATTTCAAAGCTGTTTTTTCAAAGAGTTTTTGAAAAATCCATAAAGGCTGAAAATTCATTTGTTAAAAATAAAAATTATATTCTGAGTCTGCTTTCAATTGTGGTACAATTTTCAACATACAAAAAATATTATGTTGAAGCTGAGCTTTTGTAAGTCTATTTTTGTTTAGGAAAAACAATTTTGTCCTGATCCTGTCAAAAAATGTTGTATCCATCCGAGGATGTTCGAAGAACTTATAGATGACATGGTTGGAGTTGCGTTATAAATAAGATTTTAATGTAAAAACAACTAATAACCGAAGAGTTATAGTTGAGTGAGGATTCACTTCGATTCTAGTTCATATTAAAACATCGGAACATACATAACAAATATGAATGAATGAATGGTTTTAGCAATAAATTAGGACTTTTTTATTTAAAAATAAAAGTTTTCTTAAAATCTATATCTCAAGCCAAAATGGCCACTGTTGTCATTGAATCTAAAGTTTCTTGAAGCTCCTCCATAAACTTCGAGGTTTTTCCTCAACTGATGGTTGTAATCAATTGATGCACTATTTCCCATTTGACGACTGTGCTCGAAGGTACCACTCACTGAACCTTGTGGGGAACGGGCTCTCCGCACTAGAACTAGATCATCATCATCTGCCACTGGTGCGACTTCTCTATACACCTGATCCTGAATCAAAAATGAATAAAATAAATTAATATTTGCACAGTTAGTCTTACATTAGTTGGTTTCTTACCCATTCCGATTGAAGGTAAGGCGAACTTTCTTCTTCAGGAAGAGTGAAGCCGAGTGCTACAGCCAATAGTCCGAAAAATATTAAGGTTTTGAAAGACATTTTGGGTTGGTTTTGCTGTGTATTCTGTTGAAGACTGATTGATGTTCCAGATGGAACTCAGTCTTTTATAGCAACGGAGAATAAGAGGCGAGCGAGCATCAGTTGTGATAAGAAATTCATGCTGCTGTTCTATGGGGTTTTTTTTTTGCATTTTTTTTTTTTATTTTATTCGGGGGGTGATCTCCACAGTATACGCATTGTTTGTTATTTAATAAATGATTAGGTGGTTCACCTCAGAAGAGTTTCTTCATTTCAATTTTCATTAGATGAAAAGAAGCTTCCAGGAGCGCTAGGATTGGAAGCGGTTCCGAATCATGTCATTGATGCAAAAGCATCGGTTCTCACGGTTCTGTGAAGTGACAGACACTTCTCGATTTCGACAGAGAATCCGCTAATCATTGATACATGTAATACAAGATATTCAGAGCCATAGGTGCTTCACTCACTTAAAGATAACACTACAACAGTAAGCAGAAACAATTTTGGTGCTTCCCCTTGTAAAATGAACTTAAAACGATACAAGCGCAGGGTGTTCTTTTGAGAAACCGAAAGGTTTGAGTGTCTAAAGCGACTTGTGTACTTTTTATTTCACTGAAATAAAACATCTTACTTATATTTAGTAAAACACTGCAAATAATTAATACTGAGCTTTAACAAAAGCGGACGTACAATATAACGTTTTCCAGCTTTTGTTCAAAAAACTTCGCTTGATACCACATAGTATGGCGTTTTAATGGCTTAGATACAAGTTGCTGTGATACATCGACTTTTTTCAGTTTACTCTGAACCTATGAAATTGGTATATTACAATGAAAAGGTTTAGTGCTGTGGAGCAATTGAATCTCTTTATTGTTTGGATACTTAAAGAAACTATTAATTTGTATTCAACTTGTTTTGGCTTGTGGCTAATGTGTTTCTTGGATTGTGTGTACTGTGTATCCTAGAATCTGTAATTAGTTCGGGTCTTGGGTAAGCTTTCGAGATCCTTACCTTTAAAATTCATCGTGAATCGCAAGCTTATTTATGTCTTGATAGCTTGGATCCCAAACGAAACTAAACTAATTTAGCCTTCTGATCGCATTCAGTGAGGTCTTGCATTCCTGGATCACTATCGAAGTAGTGAGAGAGAGGGTTGAGTAAAGCCTCAAGAACAGTTTGGCTGTTCCTGGATACACAAATAAATCAATAAACTAAAAAAATAACCCAATTTATCTGCTTCTAGTCATTTTTGGTAGCGTAGCTTAGATTAAAATGTTTTTTTTTTATTCTAAAGCGTGATTATAGGTCACTTAACTCAGACTGAACGAGTGTAGTTTATTTTTAATTCCATTGACTCTCTGAATGAAATAAATCACCTTGATTTCTTGAGCTCTTGTCTGTTCAAGGGAAATCCCACTTCTCAAAACGAAATAAACTCCCATCCCAAATATTATCAGCAGTGATGACGAAAAGCATCTGTTATCAGTGAAAAACGATGCTTCTTGACACTTATAAAAGCTAATCGCAAACTTGAATACACAATCAGTAATATAGCAGCAAACAGCAATCAAACAGTTCCAGTTAAACGAAGCTTTACCAGAATGTCTCTCAAAACACTCATCTTTTTCGGACTGTTGGCCGTAGCGTTTGGATTTACTCTTCCAGAGGAGAGTTCCCCAGTTTCAGAAACTGAACTGGTAAGTGTATTACAGATTTGAGTTTTGCTTGGAAGTTGTTTGACCTGTGAAAATTGTTTCAGGTGTATGGAGACGATGTACCACTACAAGATGATTATGAATTGGTTTTGGTGAGGAAAGCGAGATCGCCTCAAGGTTACTTAAGTGCCACCTACGAAAAAAGTAATCTAATGGGGAAAAGTGCAACCATCGATTACAACCATCAGCTTAGGAGAAATCTCGAAGTATACGGAGGAGCTTCAAGAAACTTTAGATTAAATGACAATAGTGGCCATGTTGGCTTGAGATATAGATTTTAAGACAAATTTTATATAAAATAAAAATATTCTAATTTATGTTAAAAAATGTCTTACTTATTTCGACATTTTTGGTAAAAAAAATTTCCTATTGGTCAACAAAAAAATTTGGATTTTCTATGTCACAGAGAGCAAATTATCCTTTGCTGATAATTTTTTTTTCTGCCCTGTACTCAACTATGGCCTCAGAATTACTCTATCACGTCAGGTTCTTGAGAGTAAGTAATGATTCAAAATTCCTGAGACTAATACTAATTATGCAAGACCGTTCTTTACAACTTCTGAAGTTACTGAGATATTAGTAAATTGATGTCATAAAACAACTTTTATATTTGGGTTCAGCGCATAACAAAGGTTCAATTTTTAAATTTAAAACAAAGCATTTTACGACATTTTGTCAAATGTTTCATTTTTATAAAGTTGATCTTTATAATGAACAAGTTATGAATTTTTATTTCTACATTTAAAGGTGTGTTTCCATATTATCAAAACTACGCAATGCGCTATAAAACTTTAGCATTTTAAGGCTCGGAGACCCCTTGAACCTAAGGCAGCTTTCTCAACCCCACCTTGGTGAGGAATGTTTTTTGAAAGCGCTTTTCATAGTGTGAAATTAATATATTGTAATGAACACCCAACATTTATACCAATTTACTAATCGAAAACGTTCAACCGAAAACACAACTGGCAACACTATAATGGAATGGTATAAAATGACAGGCATTGCTTGTTAGCCAGTGTGTGTGAGTGTAGAGATTTTTGACAGCAAATGTGGAAACCATGGAGAAGAAACTGGAACGCTCTAGATGAGTGTTGTTCTATATAAATAGGACCGCTGACGCAACGAGCAGTGAGTTCTGATTATAGAGTGATAAAGTTAAGAGTGAATTGTTGTGAACAAGTGATAGTCCAAAAGTCGAGTTGAGTTCGAATAAAGTATTGATACTGAATAAAAGTGGTAGAAATAAATAGAAAAGTGAAGTTTTATTTTTGCGAACTAAGCGCACGTTACATTGGTGTCAGAAGTGTAAATAAAACTTATTTGACTAATAAAGTGTAAAAAAAAAAAAAAAAAAAAAGTAAAAGTAAAAAGAAAAATAATAATTATATACAGTGAAAATGGGTAAGTTGTTAGAAGAGCTCAACTGCATTGAGCTTAAAAATGAGTTAGGTAAGCGAAATCTTTCTAGAGCGGGATCGAAAAATGAGCTCGTCCTGCGTTTGCGTAACTATTTGGAACAGCAAGGGGAAGACGTAAACACTTTTGTTTTTGAAATAGAAGTGGAAGAAGAGGAAGTAAGTGAAAGTGTAGATTTTTCTAGTATGATGAAACTTTTGTTAGAACAGCGAAACGAGCAAAAGAAGGAACAACAGAATATTCTCGAACAACTTGAAGCACGACGAAACGAGCAAAAGAAGGAACAGCAGAATGTTCTCGAACAACTGGAAGCACAACGAAACGAGCAAAAGAAGGAACAGCAGAATGTTCTCGAACAACTTGAAACACAAAGAAACGAACAAAAGAAGCTGATTGAAGAACAACGAAACGAGCAAAAGGTGGAACAACAGAATATTCTCGAAAGACTTGAGGCGCAACAGAATGTTTTGGAAGGTCAGAAAAACATTCTAGAAAGCAAATTGGGTAACATTGAGAAAAATGTTTGTGGCCTAGAAAAACGCATTGAATGTGTTGAGAAACGATTTTCCAAGCTTGAGAGTCAATGCGAAAGTCAGCTTGCCACTTTGGAGAAACGAATCGAAAACATGGCTAAGGAACTAGACCAGATGCGGAAAATGGAGCTACGGAAAACTTGTGGAGATTGTCTAAAGCAAAGAGAAGTACAACCTCCAACATTCGATGGACAGTCGTCTTGGTCAGTTTACAGGAGACAATTCGAGGCAGCTGCGACAGCAAATGGCTGGGTTGACGAAGACAAATACACAGCACTGACTCTTGCTCTTAGAGGACCAGCAGCTGAATTACTTCAAACTGTTCCAGCTGGTAAGAGCAACGATTTCAGTTCTCTCGTGGCAGCTATAGATAAACGCTTTGGTGATAGCCACTTGAAAGAAGTCTTCCGAGTCCAACTCAATAACAGAGTCCAGAAAAGGGGTGAAAGTCTACAGCAGCTCCAAGCAGACGTCGAAAGACTGGTTCACCTGGCATACCCGGATGCTGGAGAAGAAATCATCAACCATCTGGCTGTTGAGTCCTTCGTTCGTGCCATTTCTGACAAACATCTTCAGAGATCTGTGCGAACTGCTAGAACACGAACTCTTTCTGAAACTCTAGAGTTTGCATTAATGATGGAAGCATCTGAGCAAGCTTCTCAAATGGTACATTGTCAAAGAGAAGCCATATTCGAGGCTGGATCATGCCCAGGAGTTAAGCTACAAAGGAACCAGCGGAACGGACTTGCCAGATGTTGGAATTGTAATAAGACGGGGCACTTACAGCGACAATGCCGGTTTCCACCAATTAAAACTGAAACTTCTTGTCGACGTTGTGAAGTCCAAGAAAATCAATCCGTGAGCTGTAGAGTAAGACCGCAGACTTATCAATACCGAATTGGACATCAGGTAGAAAACCCCCAATGGAATTGCTGGGGGAAAGTAGAGACCAAGACTCAGCGGATGAGAATGGAACCCATATTCGGATGGAACAAGGAAGAATTGAGGTCTGCTCAAACGAAGGATCCAGACATCGGACCGATTCTCAAATGGAAAGAGAACAACACGAAACCTGATTGGGACGACATTTCTGACCAAAGCCCTGTTGTCAAAGCCTATTGGGCACAGTGGGATTCGCTTCGCGTGCAAGAAGGAGTACTCCAGCGCAAATGGGAATCTCCTGACGGTAAATCTTTTGTAATGCAGCTTATTGTTCCTCAATCGAAAATCAAGGAGGTTTTACAAAAGATGCATAGAAGCCCTACAGGAAGCCACCTGGGAGTCAACAAGACGCTGGAGAACGTGCGAAAACGCTTTTACTGGCTGCATGTTAGAGGTGACGTGGAGAAGTGGTTCCGAAATTGTTATGTCTGTGATTCAAACATAGAGGTGGGTAGGCTTACAGATAGACCTAATAGAACAGGGACATGGGTCACAGTGTATGGCGACCGGATGAAGACCCGGTATGACACAAAAGCGACAAAGGCAGGATTCCAAGCAGGAGATCGTGTGTGGCTTTATAATCCTCATCGTCAAAAGGGATTGTCACCGAAACTTCAGCAGAACTGGGAAGGTCCTTATACTGTTGTCACGAGGATTAACGACGTGGTTTACCGCATCCAAAGAGGATTAAGAGGCAAGTTAAAAGTAGTTCATTGTGACCGGCTGCATCGATATAGTGGCGAGGCTGCAGATGGAATTATTCGGGACGAACAATCTTAAGGAGGGGGCAGTGTAATGAACACCCAACATTTATACCAATTTACTAATCGAAAACGTTCAACCGAAAACACAACTGGCAACACTATAATGGAATGGTATAAAATGACAGGCATTGCTTGTTAGCCAGTGTGTGTGAGTGTAGAGATTTTTGACAGCAAATGTGGAAACCATGGAGAAGAAACTGGAACGCTCTAGATGAGTGTTGTTCTATATAAATAGGACCGCTGACGCAACGAGCAGTGAGTTCTGATTATAGAGTGATAAAGTTAAGAGTGAATTGTTGTGAACAAGTGATAGTCCAAAAGTCGAGTTGAGTTCGAATAAAGTATTGATACTGAATAAAAGTGGTAGAAATAAATAGAAAAGTGAAGTTTTATTTTTGCGAACTAAGCGCACGTTACAATATGTACATATATGTATATATCGGAAGACTTGTCCATTTCTTGCTTAAGGTAAGACCATCAGTGCATGTTTCTGGGATTCGAGCTTGAAACTCCAACGTAAAATGAAAATATGCTAACAACTACACCACGCACACGCACACCAAGCAATTTAAAGCAATGCGCTTTAAGATGATAGTAAAAATATTTGTATAAGTGCCGAAATCTCCTCATCTAAAAAAATATCGGTTTTCCCAAACCAAAGAGTCTTAGCAGTTGTGGCAGCTACAAAAACACTATTTGCATCAGTTCTACCACCGCGACATATTAATTTGCCGCTGCCGCGACTGTAAAATCGCTTTGATTTGGAAGATCCTTAAAGCCATTAAGAGACAGCGTCATAATTAAACATAGCATATGATTTAAGTAAATGAAATAAAAGTGGTTACTTTTTTTGCAAGAATGCCTAAAGCAATGTCCGGTAGGTATATAATTTTCGAACAAAAAGTCCATTGCGCTTGATTTGTATACGAACCGCATTCGGACGCGATTTCAAACCAATCCCAAAGTCCTTCAATTCCCATTTAAAGTAAAACTCTAACAACACATATGTGTGCATCAATAATATCCCCCTATCCTATAACGACTTCGATTGGACTGATATCTCTTGCAATCGACCTGCGATGCAAAAAAGTCAACAACAAAACAGTTTGGCAAAAGAAAAATATTTGCATCCTATGCTGATATGCGCCCAGATTGCTGCACTCATCATTCCGCGGGACACGATTCCAAGAGTCGATTTCTTCTTTATCATACGAATATATATATACTGCATCTGCCTATGCATAGTATGCACTACCGGCCATCATCATGGTCTGTAAACAGAGGCATCACCCATCGCAATGGTGGATCATTTTGTATACCTATTTTTTTCCCCATTGATTCTCATCCAAAATCCAAAGATCTGTCAATGGTTCGAAAAGTAACCCCAACCGAAGAGAGATCACCGTCGTTGTTTCGCCGTCGCCGTTGGTCGGTCGTCAACAAAAGTGCGCGGTTCCACCATGACGAATGCCAGAAATAACATTGAACGACCAAGACCGACTCTTGGAAACAATACCTACAAAAGAAAAAAGAAAAAAAAGCGAAGAAAAACCGCCATGGCGTAGCCTGTAATTACGGTCTGTGCTTCCCTGGAGCATCCATCGGCACAAAAATAACAAAAATAAAGAACTTCGGCCGACGATGATGACGGGCGGCATTTGGTCTTTGTTTGGATCTGCGGCAGCCGCTCCCTACGGCTAGAGTTCAACTTTGTTATTCTGCGATGGCATCATGGTCAATCTCGCATCGACTGAATATGTTTCTTTTTTTCAGCACGTTGGTTGTTTTGTTACTTCTTCTTGGATACATATAGGGAGGGATCCCCTCGAGCGTTTTACCCTATCTGGTTGTGCTGGGATGAGCTCCCACTTCTGTTCTGGTGGTTCTGAAAGGGTGTGCATAGTGTTTTCTTTGAATTATGGATGTGACGTGATTTTGCACGTGTAATGTCTTCATTTAGACCATAAATGATATTGCGGCATATTTGAGGCTGCATATTGTAGTAATGGGCATCCCGAACCCGACTGGTGATTTATCGAATTGCTGTAGAAAAGGGTGGATAAGTGTTTTAAATTTCAAAATATTTTGACCAGCAATTATTTATTCTCAATGCAGCTGTTGCCAAGGCAGGCAACATCAAGGATGGTCAACACAAAGATTATCACTTTCGTCCTTTTTTTCAGGTCTGCCTGGATTTTTTCGTGAAGGAATCGGATGGCGTGACGGGGAAGATTCTTATCTACTGAAAATATAATGATCTGTTTTGGCCGATACACATAATGCACCGATTATCCTAATTACTTAATTATAAGGATAAAAATGAACTCGTTCGATAGGGCAATTTGTGGGAATGAATAGCCAAATTAGAAATAATCGATATTATTTTAGCTGAAAGGTTTTGCTGGAGGTATGCAATATTAAAGGGCATTGAAAATAATGTACTTTCAAAGGTACACTCTGTTAACATAATGGATTCAAAATTTTAAATGAAGCGCAGGTAATATTTCATTTTACTTTACCGTCTCGTCGCTGATAATAAGTTTTAATTTTGTATGATTGTTGTTGGTAACTTCATTCACTTGTTATGAAATCACTTGTTATGAAATCACTTTGCTTTATTTTAATTTTATTCATCAAGTATGCTTTTCTTTTATGTCTGTTGTTTCTATTATATTCTTCATTATTCCTAATAAATGTATTACTAATTGCTGACGTGTTTTTCATTAGTCTGAAGAAAGAAGAAAGATCTAGAATTTTCAATATAAGGAATCAACAGGTTATGGGCCCAGATGGACATGTTTAAAAGCAGTGTTACAAAGCTAAATGCAGATAATTATCATACTTGGAAATTTAAGTTGGAATTATTGTTGCAGAGGGATAATGCTTGGCAAGCCATCGAAAATGAAAAACCTTCAACAAATCCAGAGGCTTGGATAAAGGCGGATAGTGATGCTAGGAGCATAATTGGGTTGTTAGTCGAAGACAGTCAATTGGTCCATATTTGGAAGGCGAAATCTGCTAAGGAAGCATGGTTTAATTTACAAACGTACCATCAGAAGTCGACTCTCAGTAATAAGGTCCAACTTATGAGAGGGATATGCAGTTTGAAATATGTTGATGGTGAAAGAATGGACTCACACCTGGAAAAATTAACTACTATGTTTGACAAGTTAGCAGCATTAGGAGATGAACTTTCAGATCGTTGGAGAGTTGCTTTTTTATTGAGCAGCTTACCTCAGTCATACGACATTCTGGTTACAGCGTTGGAAGCTAGGGAAGAAGCAGATTTGACTTTGGGGCTAGTGCAGGCAAAGTTGTTGGATGAATATTCAAGGAAGAACTCGAATGCACCCAGCGGATCGAATACAGCTTTAAAGGTAAAAAGTTTTGAGAAGTTTAACAAAAAATGTTTCTTTTGTCAGAAAAGTGACAACGTGACTGCCATCAATACACACAATGGAAGAAAAATCATTTAAAGGTATCTGCGAACAGTGTAGTTAATTTTCGAAGGAATTTTGCCTTAGTTCCTATTCGGATGCTTTCAACGGATGGATCGTAGATTCTGGAGCAACATGTCATATAACAAATAACTTGGAAAACTTCATATCTCTAAATACAAACCTGAAAGGCGAAAAGGTTATATTAGCTAATGGTCAAGAAATTTTTTCGAGTGGGAAGGGCACTTGTCGTCTTCTGGTTTTCGCTAACGGGCAAGAAACATCGATTCAGGTAGAGAATGTGCTTTATATCCCCGAGTTTCAAGGAAGTTTGCTCTCAGTAAGAGCTATTGTTTGCAAAGGATTTTCAGTATATTTTGAAAATAATCATTGTTTAATCAAAACATCGGATGGACAACAAGTTGCTGGTGCTGATTTAGTTGACAATCTATACAAGCTTCGAATGAAGGTATATTTGCAGCAAGCAATGATAGCTAGTAAAAACGTGTACTGTGTGCATTACTGGCATAGGATTTTCGGTCATCGAAACTTGAACTCTGTAAGAAAGCTGGTAAGTCAACTCAACTTTAAAATCCGTAGTTGTAATTGTGCAGATGTTTGTGCAATATGCATTCAAGGGAAGATGACTCGACTTTCGTTTAAATCCAAAGGAAGTGAGAACAGTTCAGCGGTTCTGGATTTGGTTCACAGCGATATTTGTGGTCCGATGCAAAATACTACTCCTGGAGGAAAAAGATATTTTTTAACATTTATTGATGATTTCAGTAAGTTCACAAAATTATTTTTGCTGAGTGAGAAATCACAATATTTTGACTGCCTCCGAGAATTTGTAGAAAGTGTCAAAACAAAATTTTCTATGAAGTCAAAAATGATCAGGGGCTAGATTCCGCAAGAGTGAATTTTAAATGTGTACACGAAAAATTGTGCACACACTCTAATTTGGATTCCGCAAGGGTGAAGTGGAGTTTTTTTGACAGAAGACGTGTACACTATCTTTCAAATTTATTCACGGTCTTTCAGAGCGTGAGTTTTCAGAGGGCCGTGAGTGTGAGTTTTTTATACTCACTCTTGCGGAATCTAGCCCCAGGTCTGATAACGGTGGTGAATACAGATCAAAAAGAGTTGAACAATATTTGAAGAACGAAGGTATAGGCTATCAGTATACATCCCCGTACTCTCCACAGCAAAATGGAACAGCAGAACGAAAGAACAGAACGTTGGTTGATATGGCAAGGTGTATGCTATTAGATGCAAATTTGAGCCGTGAGCTTTGGGGAGAAGCTGTTATGACCGCAAACTATCTGGAAAACATTTTACCTTCCAATTCAATTACGACCACACCTTTTGAAATTCGGCATGGACTGAAACCAGAAATAGAATACCTTCGAGTGTTTGGAACAAGTGCATTTGTTCATAAGCCAAAAGAAACTCGCAAGAAATGGGATGACAAAGCTAAACTACTGAAATTTGTGGGCTACGATGAGTATTCAATGGGATATCGTTTACTGGATATGAAAACTAAACAAATAACTAATAGTCGGGATGTCAGGTTTGTAGATTTAAAACCTTCTCTGGAAAATGATATGGATATGAAACCTTCGTGTGAAGTCAATATAGATTTAAAGCAGGTACTCAACGAGGATAAAGAACATAGTTTAAATACCGATGATTGCACAAGAGAGAGCTTGACGAATGCAGAAAATCAATCAAATCTTGATGGACTACCAGAAGATGATGCATTGGAAGAAAGACGAGTTTCTTCTCGTTCAAATAAAGGACAACCACCGAAAAGATTTATAGATGAAGTCAATAATGCATTGCAATTTATTCCTATAAAAGAACCCAACACGTATAAGCAAGCTATTTCTAGTGAGCAATGTCATAATTGGCAAACTGCAATGCAGGAGGAGATGACATCGCTGGATAAAAATAAAACTTGGACACTGGTTCGACCCCCTGAAAATTCAAACATCATCGGGTGCAAGTGGGTTTACAAGGTAAAAAGGGATGCTAAGGGTAACGTTCAAAGGTTTAAGGCTAGATTAGTAGCTCAAGGCTTTAATCAAAAATTTGGCACAGACTATGACCAAGTGTTTGCTCCTGTTGCGAGACAAGCTACATTTCGTATTCTTCTATCACTAGCAGGTCAAAGAAATATGGAAATTAAGCATTTCGACGCCAAGTCAGCATTTCTAAACAGTGAACTTAAAGAAAACATTTTTATGAAACAGCCACCCGGATTTCAATCTGATGATGTAAGCCTTGTTTGTAAACTAAATAAAAGTTTATATGGACTGAAGCAGGCAGCATTTTCTTGGAACCAAACTATAACAGACGTATTAACTAAAAATGGATATAAGCAAAGCAAATCGGATGTATGTTTATTTTCAAGAACGAAAGAAAAAATTGAGGTATATATTTTAATTTATGTAGACGACATAATTGTAGCTAGTACCTCTGAAAACGAAATTAAGGAAGCTGAGGAATTATTAAAACGATATTTTGAAATTCGAGATCTGGGGAATATTCAACATTATCTCGGGCTAGAAGTTATCAAGGATAACCAAGGCAATTATTCGGTCAGGCAGAAACAATATATCGAAAAACTTTGTTTGGAATACGGCTTACAAGATTCGAGTTATTCTAAATTTCCAATTGATCCTGGTTATGAAAAAGTTCAAGATTCAAGCAGCATTTCAAATGAAAAATTTCAAAAACTGGTTGGTAGTTTGCTATAGGTATATTGCAATCAACAGCAGACCAGATATAGCAGCATCTGTTTCAATTTTGGCAAACAAAACATCTTCACCAAGTGAAACGGATTGGAAAGAATTAAAACGAGTACTTAAATATTTGCGAGGAACTGTGAATATGAAACTTGAACTAAGCAAGAGTACTGATCGTAATGGTAAACTTATTGGATATGCTGAAGCGAATTGGGCAGAGGACCGAAGCTCAAGAAAGTCAAACTCTGGATATGTTTTTCTTCTGAACGGAGGACTAATAAGCTGGGCGTGTAGAAAGCAAACATGCGTTTCACTGTCAAGTACTGAAGCCGAATTTGTTGCTTTGTCTGAAGCATGCAAAGAAGCAGTATGGCTGAGGGAACTTCTCACATTTTTCAATTGTAAGCAACTGGAACCAACAACCATAAATGAAGACAACCAGAGCTGCTTAAATCTAATTAAAGAGGAAAAGCTGAGTGGAAGGTCGAAGCATATCGATACGAAAACTTATTTTGTAAAGGACTACATCGATAAGAAAATAATTGTCTGCAAATATTGTTCTTCAGAAAACATGTTAGCTGATATGCTTATACTAAACCTCTCACACTAGCTCGACTTGTGTTCTTAAGAAGCATTTGTGGTTTGGTATGTGAATGAGGAGGAGTGTTGGTAACTTCATTCACTTGTTATGAAATCACTTTGCTTTATTTTAATTTTATTCATCAAGTATGCTTTTCTTTTATGTCTGTTGTTTCTATTAAATTCTTCATTATTCCTAATAAATGTATTACTAGTTGCTGACGTGTTTTTCATTAGTCTGAAGAAAGAAGAAAGATCTAGAATTTTCAACATAAGGAATCAACAATTGTTTGTTTGATGGTTGGTTTGAGCAGCAACATGAAATAGTTCTCTAGAAAAAAGAATTTTTGTCCCGTATTTCTTTTCTCTTACTTCTTTATATAATTTTGAGGACTTCGATGAAAAATTAAATTTTGATCGCTTAAAGGCTTTCCCTGGTGGCACGTCTGCCTGCTACGTGAAAGTTTGAGGTTCGAATTCCAGAAATATTAAATTGTTTCGAGAAGAATTTATCAACCCCTCTGAGAGTAGATACACTAGCATGAAAAGGCTTATTTTTAGTAAGCCGTTCGGAGCGATTATGTAGTTGCGACAGCGACAGAAAAGCAGTTGGCAGTATTCTTGTCGCCGTAACAATTACTAATGTATGAATGTTCTTATCGTGCCAGTGAGGACACTCTTAACTATCGCTATGCAAATGGCTGAGTTTCTAGCTGCCACAACTACAAAATTGCTTTGATTTGGGAGAGTCTTCATCCTGACCTACTTGGCACTTGTTATTTTTTTTTAGCTTTTGAGTTTTTATCAAGTTTTAAAAGTCAATGTACAGTTTGTTAAAGTCCTTCGTAAGGAAGTAGGTATGCTAGTGTTTTCTAAATTCGACAGACAAAATTAGAAGGATGTTTCCTACTGAGCACTTTTACCTTAATTTGACACAATTGCCTATATTTTCATTCAGCTTAACAAAATTAACTATTTGCTCATCTGATAAATGTCTTTTCCTGCAAATATTTTGTGCAAGATGATTCGTAATGTTTTTGAAATGAAATCAAAGTGATAAAATTAAGTATCAGATCAACAACGTGCCTATACGCACCCAACACGGACTTACACGATTCATTGGAGAGGTAAAAAAAGGTGTCACTTTTGGTGAAAAAGGTAGCTACGTTTTCTTATGATCAATCCATTGAAACTGGAAGCCATATAGTGTGTCTTATGTTTTTTCTTGTAAAACGAAATCACCCACTCAATTCTAATGAAAATGGTTGCCTATTAATCAATATAAAATTAGCTCCAGAATTCATGCTAAGTTTGAGATGTTATTACTCATAGTTTCGTCATGGAGGTGCAAAGCTTAAAAAATTTTATTTTTCAATCATTGAATTTGCAGCTAGAAAAATTACGGATTCTGTCTTATCTCAGAACTTGCAGTTGAAATTCAGGTGGTGCGAAGCCATTATTATTCTAACAATAAGTTGTGTGATAAAGAAATAAAATAAAATTTGCATTTAGATGGCAAAACTTAAACAGCTTAAAATTCACACAAACTACTATTGCCCAAAAAAAACCTTTTTCACCAGAAATTACTGCGTTGAAAACGTCAGAAGTTAAAGAAAAATACATAGAAAAAACTTTTACATTAAATAAGAATATTTTTATTTTAAATAAAATTTGTCTTAAAATCTATATCTCAAGCCAACATGGCCACTATTGTCATTTAATCTAAAGTTTCTTGAAGCTCCTCCGTATACTTCGAGATTTCTCCTAAGCTGATGGTTGTAATCGATGGTTGCACTTTTACCCATTAGATTACTTTTTTCGTAAGTAGCACTTAAGTAACCTTGAGGCGATCTCGCTTTCCTCACCAAAACCAATTCATAATCATCTTGTAGTGGTACATCGTCTCCATATACCTGAAACAATTTTCGCAGGTCAAACAATTTGCAAGCAAAACTCAAAGATATAATAATGCACTTACCAGTTCAGTGTCTGAAACTGGGGAACTTTCCTCTGGAAGAGTAAACCCAAGCGCTACCGCCAACAGTCCGAAAAAGATGAGTGTTTTGAGAGACATTCTGGTAAAGCTTCGTTTAACTGAAACTGTTTGATTGCTGTTTGCTGCTATATTACTGATTGTGTATTCAAGTTTGCGATTAGCTTTTATAAGTGTCAAGAAGCATCGTTTTTCACTGATAACAGATGCTTTTCGTCATCACTGCTGATAATATTTGGGATGGGAGTTTATTTCGTTTTGAGAAGTGGGATTTCCCTTGAACAGACAAGAGCTCAAGAAATCAAGGTGATTTATTTCATTCAGAGAGTTAATGAAATTAAAAATAAACTACACACGTTCAGTCTGAGTTAAGTGACCTATAATCACGCTTTAGAATAAAAAAAAAAAACATTTTAATCTAGGCTACGTTACCAAAAATGACTAGAAGCAGATAAAATGGGTTATTTTTTTAGTTTATTGATTTATTTGTGTATCCAGGAACAGCCAAACTGTTCTTGAGGCTTTACTCAACCCTCTCTCTCACTACTTCGATAGTGATCCAGGAATGCAAGACCTCACTGAATGCGATCAGAAGGCTAAATTAGTTTAGTTTCGTTTGGGATCCAAGCTATCAGCACATAAATAAGCTTGAGATTCACGATGAATTTTAAAGGTAAGGATCTCAGATAGCTTAACCAAGACCCGAACTAGTTACAGATTCTAGGATACACAGTACACACAATCCAAGAAACACATTAGCCACAAGCCAAAACAAGTTGAATAAAAATTAATGGTTTCTTCAAGTATCCAAATTATAATGAGATTCAATTGTTCCACAGCACTAAACCTTTTCATTGTAATATACCAATTTCATAGGTTCAGAGTAAACTGAAAAAAGTCGATGTATCACAGCAACTTGTATCTAAGCCATTAAAACGCCATACTATGTGGTATCAAGCGAAGTTTTTTGAACAAAAGCTGGAAAACGTTATATTGTACGTCCGCTTTTGTTAAAGCTCAGTATTAATTATTTGCAGTGTTTTACTAAATATAAGTAAGATGTTTTATTTCAGTGAAATAAAAAGTACACAAGTCGCTTTAGACACTCAAACCTTTCGGTTTCTCAAAAGAACACCCTGCGCTTGTATCGTTTTAAGTTCATTTTACAAGGGGAAGCACCAAAATTGTTTCTGCTTACTGTTGTAGTGTTATCTTTAAGTGAGTGAAGCACCTATGGATCTGAATATCTTGTATTACATGTATCAATGATTAGCGGATTCTCTGTCGAAATCGAGAAGTGTCTGTCACTTCACAGAACCGTGAGAACCGATGCTTTTGCATCAATGACATGATTCGGAACCGCTTCCAATCCTAGCGCTCCTGGAAGCTTCTTTTCATCGAATGAAAATTGAAATGAAGAAGCTCTTCTGAGGTGAACCACCTAATCATTTATTAAATAACCAACAATGCGTATATATACTGTGGAAACCACCCCCAGCACAAAATAAAAAAAAGTGCAAAAAAATCCCCATAGAACAGTAGCATCCATTCCTTATCACAACTGCTGTTCGCTCGCCTCTTATTCTCCGTTGCTATAAAAGACTGAGTTCCATCTGGAACATCAATCAGTCTTCAACAGAATACACAGCAAAACCAACCCAAAATGTCTTTCAAAACCTTAATATTTTTTGGACTATTAGCTGTAGCACTAGGCTTTACTCTTCCTGAGGAAGAAAGTTCGCCTTACCTTCAATCGGAATGGGTAAGAAACCAACTAATGTAAGACTAACTGTGCAAATATTTACTTATTTTATTTATTTTTACATCAGGATCAGGTGTACGGAGAAGTCGCACCAGTGGCAGATGAAGATGATCTAGTCCTAGTGCGGAGAGCCCGTTCCCCACAAGGTTCAGTGAGTGGTACCTTCGAACACAGTCGTCAAATGGGAAATAGTGCATCAATTGATTACAACCATCAGTTGAGGAAAAACCTCGAAGTTTATGGAGGAGCTTCAAGAAACTTTAGATTCAATGACAACAGTGGCCATGTTGGCTTGAGATATAGATTTTAAGAAAACTTTTATTCCAAAATAAAAAAATTTAATTTATTGTAAAAAAAAATTTTCATTTTGTTGCTCCAAGCAATGCTAATTCAAGGATATTCGACGACGAAAAATTCAAATTTCTCAACTTAAGTACAAAGTCTTAGGTTCGGTTTTTTTTTGTTGCAAACAAACATAAAATAGGAAAGACATTTTTGAAACAAGAACAAAAATCTAATTCTTAGATTGTTGGTGGTCAGTTTAAGTTTCCTGTTTCAATACCATTTCGCTCTTATTTTCAGAATATGTTTTAAACAAATTCATTTTGAATTTGATAGATCCAAAACTTAGACCACTATCAGAATATCAATCTTTCTCTTGATAGATGCTCATGCTCAGTCCTTACCGAAATTCAAAAAAAACTTATAAAATGCTAATTCAACAAATTAAATCTGTTTAGTATCTATCCGATTTCTTCACATTAGTACTAAGGCGGTCTAGTACCCGGCCTAGCTAGACCAGGTGCTAGCTCTAATACCTGGTCCTACATAAAACTTAGTACTTCTCCATTTCTTCACATCATAGATACGAGATCTAAATTCAAACTTCAGTACTAGTGACTTGATAAGTCTAAAACTGGTCGAATCCTTTTTACTACATTTGTTTGACAGTTAAAATTATAAATTTGAGTTGAACTTCAAATTTCAAAATTTTTATTTGCAAATTTCGTCGTTAGTTTGATTTGTTGAATTGGTTTTTAAATTAATAAGATATGGATGTGAATACTCTGGTAAGTACCGTCGTATTTATGTATTTAGTTTTTTTTTTTTAAGAATAAAATGTACATATATATAGTTTATTACATACATATACATATATATATATATAGAGCCCTGAGATGGAACAAATGAATAAAAACACCGTAAGGAAAAACCGAAGTGCTAACTGGAGTCAGCAAGATACCGATTTTCTATGCAACCTCGTCCGCGAACTTGGATTGAAATCGGTTTTAAACTCTCGAACGAATGGGACAACAAATGAAATCAAGAAAGCTGATTGGATTTCGATTGCCGACCGTTTTAACTCTCATCCTTCAGTAATAGGGCCCCTACACTACTCAAACCGTTTGCGCAAACATATGTATTTTGTTTTTGTAAAAATGTTTGTGCAAACTGTTTGAGTAGTGTGTAGCGATGTTGAGTGTTTGCGCAAACGGTTTGAACAAATTCTAAAAATTTTGAATTTTCCGTGTTTGCACAAACATGTTTGAGTCATGTGTGTTGAATTTTGCTCAAACACGTGTCAGTTTTCAAGAAGTAAAGATGAATAAACAAGAAGAATAAATTTTTTGGACAGAATTTATCGAATTCTATAAAAGTTTTTGTGTTTTTTATGTTTTTTTTTTCATTGCCAAGGCAATAACTAAAGCATCACATGCTAAATCGCTCATTGCTCCGTAGGTCTGATTGATATGAAAAACGTCAAGAACTAATATCTCTCAAACATGTTTGTGTAGTGTGTGGCGAAACTATGTTTGCACAAACACACGTTTGTACAAACGTGTTTGCGTAGTGTAGGGGCCCTATAAGTAATTAGTTTTGAATATATTGTTTTTGTTTGAAAATCGTGTATGTATGTACATTTGTAGATTGCAACTCAGCGCAATGTTGAAGCCATCATTGCAAGATACAAAAAAGTGATGCAAGCTCTACGGAACTATTTTGCTGAGGAAAAACGGAACGTAAGGGAGACAGGTGGTGGACCGTCTTCAGTTCCTAAAATAGAAATTACGGGATCAATGCTAGAACTAAAGGCTTTTTATGGTCATTTATTGACTGGGCTGCCATCGTTTGACTCAGACGAAAAAAAAAAAAAAAATTGGATGAGCCAAGATCATCATTGAAGGATTGTTGCAACTCGCAGAAAGCGAATGAATCAAGTAAGGCAATGGAAATTGAAATGAGTCTCCTGCTAGCTGAAGATGAATTCAAAAATGATTCACCAAACGAAAAAGAGGAATCGGTTGAACCAGAAAGCATTTTACCTCCTGAGATTGTTTTGGAAACATCTAAGGAAATCGATAGAGGTCATAATGTGCCAACCTATCCCCCGGCTAGGCAGTTCTTTGCCACAAATTTGCAACGTCGGCGCCGGTTAACAAATGGCTCAGTGGATGAAAAACGTCTTCAGCTGGTTGAAGAGGAACGCATGAAAGTAGATGGAGATCTCCGCGCAAAGTTTTACCAGGCCGAGTGTGAAGCTCGCCTGGATGAAATCAAGCAAAGGAAAGAGCAAAATTTAGCACTACATAGGAAACAGATGGAGTTTTGGAATATAGCCATAAAAAAAATTAATTGTGAAGTTCCTAATGACCCAACTGCTTTCAAAGATTCCAGCCCACAGATTGTTTGTCAAGTAAGAGAATTGGTAGAAGATATCTTAAACAACGTCCCAACTACGTCGTTGGATCCTATTTTATAATTATTGTTAGGTATTTTCATTTTACTAGTATTTATGTTTTTTTTTTTATTTTAAATAAAACAACCAAAAATTTGATATCTTTTGTTTAATTATTGCAATTGTAGGACAATACTTTCTCTGGCAGTACGATTTCTGTTATTTAGATTTCCGCCGATTGAGTTGGAATTGCTTCCAACTGATCCGCTTAAAATAGCTCGGCATAAGCGATCTTCATGTTGAGTTGACTCTTCAGGCGGCTGCGGCTCGTTAGCATTGATGCATATATTATGTAATATTGCACATGCGGCTACTATTTTTTGGGCAGTAGTAGTTTTTACCCGCATACCATATGCTAACACAGGAAACCTGCGTTTCCATACACCATACTGCCTTTCAACAACATTCCTGGTACGAATTATTCGCCTCTGGTAATTTTGCATTCGTTGGTTTTGACGCATATCCGGATTGTTAATGGTGTATGGTGTTGCCAAATAATTCGTATTTGCATAACCAGAGTCCCCGATCAAAATATAGTTCCCAAATTCACCTGCTTCAAATTTGGCTCGCACCTCCGAATGTCTAAAAATGGTTTGGTCATGCACAGATCCAGCCCAACGAGCAACAACATTCAATATTTTTAAATCGGCTGACGATATTGTTTGTACATTTAGGGAAAACCATCCTTTGCGGTTACGAAATCCTTCGCTCTGTAAAAAGTAGTCAGCCGTATTATTGGTGTATGTGTTCAATTTTCACTTACTAATTCTCCGCCAGGTGATTGCAATTTAACATGGGTGCAGTCAATGGCCCCAATTGTTCGTGGGAACTGAGCAATCCTGTAAAATTCAGAAGAGGCTCTCTCTTGTTCTGTGAAGGTTGCGGGCATTTTCACAAACTGGTCCAAATGTCGTATTAATGCCATGCAAACTTTTGGTAATATGCGACAAACGCTAGAAGCCGACACATGCATGAAATCGGCAACTGCTAACTGCATTGATCCACATGCCATGAAACGTAAAGTGACGAGAAGTTGCTGTTCCGGTGATATAAAACGAGATCTACATATGTAAAATCCAGTTCATAATTAGATTTAATGCGCAACAAATAATATTTACAATACCGTGGATGCAGGTGTGCTAATTCTTCAGTAACTAATTGAAGAACAAACTGAAACGTTGGTTTTGTTAATCTAAAACGTTGAAAAAAGTCAACGTCATCCCAACTATTAAAGTTGTTTCTCTGTGGCATTCGATATATACGACGAGCTTCCACCACTTCTTCATCGTTTTCGACGTTATCAAAGTCTACAAATAAGTTATCTCCACCAAAAACTAAATCCATTTTGTGATTGCAACCCAAAAAAAAAATGCACAATTCTAAAAATATAAATTAATTCCAATTAAAGAAAACATAATACTCAAACATTTTTACCCAATTGATTCAAACCAAAAAACTTATTTTTTTCCAACGAAACGACTTGATTTTGTATGCTAGACTTTTTGGTTCTAATTTTGGTCGGGTACTATTTAATTTATCGTATCAATTTGACAGAACTTGTGTGTTTATGTTTTGTCAAGAAATGAGTTGATACTCATTTGAGTACTAATGACTGGTATAATAATATATTTTTTGTTGTTTTTGAAGAGCTAGCTAATACCGGGTCCTAAGTAGTACTCGGTTTCAAACTGACAGAACTTATTTTAATTTTTGATGTGAAGAAATGAGTTGATACCGATTTGTTTGTTATTTTTAGGACTAGTACCAGATCTATCGTTAGTTCTGTGTGAAGAAATTGGCCGTTACGTTTTTAAAAAATCTTAAATTTTGAATTTCCATAAAGTTCCTTTGTTAAGAGGAAAAATTATATTCTGAGTCTGCTTTCAATTGTGGTTCAATTTTCAACAAACAAAAAGTATTTTGCCGAAGCTTAGCTCTTGTAAGTTTGTTTTTGTTTAGAAAAAAATGTGGTTGATTACATAACCGCAAAACAAATTTGTCCTGATCCTGTAAAAAAATGTTGTATCCATTCAAGGTTGTTCTAAGAGCTTATATGTAGACCGATTAAGAGTAGGAGTTGCTTCGTATTGGTAGACGTTGTTTTCCTCAATAAAATTTTGAAGGAAGCAAAACATTTCTGCAATTCACTTATATATATGGTTACTTTCATCGCGAGAACTTCTGTCGAAAATTATTATTATAAAATAAAGTCTCCATCACTCCGTTCCGGATTTCATGGCAAGCCTGGGATGAGGTGTTAACTCACTTTCCCTGTGTGGATTAAACAGTAGACCACAGAGTAGAACCAGAAAGTCAACGGCGGCAAGGTAGTGTCATATTGTCTACAAGTTAAATTATACCGGGAACCCGCCTGCGAACCGCGACCGGAAACCCTCGCAGCCATTATTTTGCCATTGTCATTTAACGTGTCACTGTAATTTTTAGGTTTGAAAAGGTTGAGAACGTTGAAAGCTTCATTCAAAACTGTCGCAATAAACACTAGTTGCCATCAAAGTGAAAATTAATTTAAAGTGAAATGAAACTCAATTGCAGCCGGATGTAGCCGTTAATTCAAACAAAAATCCGGACTCTTGTCAAAAAAGCGGCAAATTATTTACACTTTACGAGTTGGATCTCTGGGGCCAAATAACAGCACACGTTATCGAGTAATACGTGACAGAATCAGGGGATTTTGGCATTAAAATTCGCCTTTTCGGCCAATCTAATTCCATATTCTGCCATCATTACCTGAGTCCTGAGTGGAATTTCATTAGACAGTTGGGTAGCCAAATAATATTCTGTAACTAAGCTCGAATTAAAAAAAAAACAATATCACTCACTCACTTGATCACTGATGCCGTCATTCGAACCCTGCCTTATCTACTCTGTACTTGTAGACTACAGGTTATAAGTCCACAACAATTATTTCTCTTGTTGTTACTTAATTTTTGGTGTCGGGCAATGTATAGTCCATTCGATGTTGAAATAAAATTGGAGAAGTTGGCCCATTTTGAGGATATTTGGATTTTTTTGTAAAGCTGTTAAAAAATTACATTTAACTTCCAAAAACACATAGTTTTGCTCATGTATTTTGTGGGATTTACGTTCGTGGTTGAGCGGTTTGATTAAAAAAAAACATAACTGTTTTTTCTTTTCTTTTATTTCTTTTTTATTGTTTATTCGTTCATCACTTAATATATATATTACAGGTAGTTTTATCAAACTGGAACGAGAAGCCGCTGTCCAAAGCGAGGCTGCACTTCTTGAACCAGATGAGTGAATATTAGAACTAGAACTAACTTTTACAAATTGTATTGCATCTGAGGTAACCTCCGTTTTAGTGTATTTGGGAAAGGGAAAGGAATGCACTTGTTGACAAAATATTCATATTTCGTTGTCGTTAGTGAAATATGAGTATTTTGTTGTGCGTTGGGATGAACAGCAAAATAAAGGTGTTCTCGACACGTTTTGCATGTTCAGCAAAAATGGCGTGGGAAGCCGTTGTGTAACTGGGAAAAGCCGTTAGGCAAAGGGGATTGTGTGGGGTAACGGGATACAGGTTTGGGGTGACGTCTCAGACTTAACTCCTCCCCCCTTAAGATTCTTCTCCGGAGAATCATAACTTTTTACATTTACTTTAAAACTTGTTTTGTATTTAAAAATGAACATCAAAATGATTGACAAAATAATGAAAATTATAAGCGAACTTCCAATGTTCGTAGAAATGTGAGCGATATATTTCCCATTTATCTCTTCTATAGCTTTGCGATTTTCTAATTGGTTTGAGTGGAGGTCCTCAGGGTTATAACTCATTACAATTTTCTTAATTGTTATATTTTTGTAACTTGGTATTATAAAATTATCATAGTAAATAAAATTTTCGTATTTAACATCATTTAGTTCAATTTTACAGTTTTCAAATCTTATAATATTGTTTCCGACTATATTTATTTTGTAATTGTGGCAATTATGTGATATCTCTGTTTGTTCAATATTTTTCGTTATTACAATGTTGTTTGCCATTTGTTTTATTTCTGTGTTTTTATTTTCTTTAAATTCACATTCAGCATTTTCATTTAATAGATTTGATAGGCAAGTATCGTTTACAATTTTTAAGTCTTTTAATTTTAAACTATTTTCCATGTTATAAAACATTAGTTTTCCATTTGTAATAAAGTGGTTGTTTGGTATAACAATTTCAAGATTATTTTTGTTTGGAATCGGTTCAATAATTATTTTATAAAAAATGTCTTTGGAATAATTTGGTAAAAGTAATATAAATATTATTTGATCCTCATGAAGGATGGCAGAACTTTTTATATTTGGTATTTTATTGAGTGTAACATTAAATTTTTGAATTTCTTTTGGAGTTAATAAATCTCTACTTAGAACTCCTAGTTGGCTTAGCATTAAATTTTCTTTTACTTTTCTTACTTGATCTCTTAATAGCTCTATGTCGTAACTAACTTGAAATGCATGTTGCATTCTTATGATTCTAATATGATCCTCGTTTATAATATTACCTAAATTCTCAAACTGTTTCTTAATGTCATGTTGTTGTTTGTTAATTTGTTTTGTAATGTTGTTTGTGATTTCGTTAAAGTTACTGTTAATTTTTATTTGTTCGTTCAGTCCGTCTATTAGGTTTTTGTTGTTCTTTTCATTAATTTCTAAGCTCTGTTTTATTTCCTGTTCATCTTCATGGTCCATCGTACCTGTTAAATATTTTAATCCTTTTCCTACTATGTCGAATAAACCTCTTCTTGTCTTATGATGGTGATGTCCTAAAGTATTTTCTATTTCTAATACTAGACTATTAAAATTGTGTTTTATTGTTGCGAATTCATTATTTTCGTTCAATTCATTTACATTATGCTCTAAAATGTCAAGGTTTTCTGTCCAAGTTGTTAAATTAATAATGTGTAATATTTTCGTATAGTTTTCAATAATATTTAAATTTTGTTCTTTGATTGTTATAAATCCGTTTCCTGTGTTTAGATTTTGTATGTCTAGTTTCTGTCCGTTAGTAACTGTCAGAAAGGTGATGAATAATGTCTGGAAAAAAATTAAGTATTTTCGTATTTGTAGTTACGTTTTATTTGTGTTTTGTAGAATTTACTTCCTTTTTCATCTTTAACATGATCTGAGTCAGACAATTGTATGGTGGTTTTCTTGTATATTGGTTTGAGCTTATTCCCTGCTCTGATTTTCAAATATTGCTGTTTGTTTTCAGTAATATCAATATCTTTCCTGTCTTTATTTAGTTTATTTATATAATTTTCCTTATTCTTTTGCACTATTTCTGTAATTTTTGGATATTCTTCGTTAGATATGGTTCCATTTAAGAAATCTATTGGTCTCTTTTTTGTAGTGGAGTGGATTGTTTTATTGTAGATAGTTATTGCTTTTAAGACTTTTTGCCTAAGAGTGTCTGTGTTATTTTCATCGGCGGTGAAGGTTCTAATATGCTCGTTAAGAGTGGAGTGGAATCTTCCGATATCCGAATTGCCAGTTTTATTATATGGGGTGGTTATGTGTAGATCTACATTATTTTCGTTTAGAAATTCTTTAATGTTTAATGATGAAAAACCTGTTTCTCCGTCTGTTATTATTCGTTCAGGAATTCCTAAAGTGGCGAATCTGTTTTCTAATGTGTGTAATAAGGAAGGCCAAGTTCTATGTTTGATTTCGTATGCTGTGACATGTTTTGAAAATTTGTCAATCATTGTGACATACATTAGGTTTATATTTGCATACCAAATATCGATGTGTATGATTTGATTGCATTTTATAGGAGTTTCGGTAAGTTTCCATGGGATTTTGTTAGGTTTTCTTTCATATTTAGCTTTATTGCAAGTTTTGCAGTTGTTTATAAACTTTTGAATTTTATCTTTAAGGTTTGGGCAATAGTATGTATCTTTGATTTCCTCATAAGTCTCATTAATTCCTCTATGATTTAATGAATCATGGGTTTTTGAAATTACCATTAATTGTTTTTCTTCGCATTCAAGGTCTCCTAAGAATTTGCTACACTTAATGAATTTTAAGAGTTTGTTATTGCTAAAATAATTTATATAAACTTCCTGAAATTGGGCAAACAAATGATCGTCTCTTGCGAATATTCCTACTATTCCTTTAGGAGGAATGAATTTTTTCAAGATATCAATGATTAATTTTTCGTTGAAGGTTTTCAATTCTATAACAATTCTTTTCTTTTTGAAAGGACTGTAAATTTTATGATTACTTGCATTTTTGGTGGTATTCAATATTATTTGTGTTTTGTAGATGTTGACGGGTGTTTCTACAATCGGGATATGTTTGCTGCTGTCTTCGTGCGCACTGTGGATAGTTGCTATTAATGACTGATTGTCTAAATTATCGTCATTTTCGTGGAAGTTAATTTCTAATCGAGATAAACCATCGGCTACTTGGTTATCTTTTCCTTTGATGTATTCTATATCAAAGTTGAACTCTTCCAGCTTAACCTTCCACCTTTGCAGTTTAGCGTTTGGTTCTTTAAGTGAACTTAGCCAAACTAAGGGTCGGTGGTCAGTTCTGACCAAAAATTTCCTTCCATATAGGTAAGGTCGAAAATACTTTGTTGCCCACACTATAGCTAATAACTCTTTTTCGATGGGAGAGTATTTTGTTTCATGGTCGTTTAACGTGCGGCTGGCAAAACAAACTGGATGATTCTCTTGCGAGAGGACAGCACCAATTGCGTAATTTGATGCGTCCGTGGTTAGTGTAAATTTTTTTTCAAAGTCAGGATATTTAAGTATCGGGTCAGATGTAATTAAAGTTTTCAAATTTTCAAAACTATTGATATAATCTGGATTTTTTGTGTCTATTTTTGCTCCTTTTTTTAGGAAATTAGTCATAGGTTTGGCTACTTTGCCGTAGTCTCTAATAAATTTCCGGTAGTATCCGGTGATGCCTAAGAATGATTTAATTTGTTTTGTCGAGGTAGGTAGTTTGAAATTCTGTATGGCTGAAATTTTGTTGGGGTTGGGTTTAATACCCTCTGTTGTAACTATATGTCCAAGGAATTCCGTTTCTTTTTTCAAGAATTCTGTTTTATCTAATTGTACTTTTAGATTAACTTCTTTCAAGCGCTTGAATATCTTACTAAGTGATGTTATATGTTCTTGCAAAGATGTCGAAAAAACAATAATATCATCAAGATATACAAAGCAAATCTTTCCAATATATTCTGATAAAACAGAGTTCATCAGTCTTTGGAAAGTAGCGGGCGCGTTCTTCAATCCGAATGGCATACGAACAAATTCGTAATGACCATTTGCAGTTGAAAACGCTGTCTTTTTCACATCTTCATCCGCAATCTCGATTTGATGAAAGCCTTTGGCCAAATCGAGGGTTGTGAAATACATCGACTTTCCCAATTTATCGAATATATCTTCTATATTCGGAATTGGAAATTTATCATCTATTGAAACTTCGTTCAATTTGCGATAGTCGATGACGATTCTCCACTTCCGTTTCCCAGAGGCGTCTTCCTTTTTCGGAACGACCCAAATAGGAGCAGAGTAAGGAGATTTGCTTGGGCGAATGATTCCTTGCTCAAGCATCTCATTTATTTGTCTAGATACCTCTGATTTATGTATTTCAGGATATCTATAACTTTTGGTATATATGGGGATGTCGTTTACCGTTTTTATACTATGCTTAATCGCATTAGTAAATGTCAAATCGGTCCCTTCTTGATAGAAAATACTTGAGTATTGGGCTACTAGTTTTATTATTTCTTTTTTTTTTTCACCGTTAAGGTGGTTAATTCTTATTTGTTCCGACACTGGGTCCTTGCTCGTCTCAGTGTGGTAAATACAAAGTTCGGGTAGGTTTTTTTCATATAGACTAGCATCTTCCTCTAGTCTATTGAAAAAAATTGGGATTTTTGTGTCCCCAGTGACAATTAGTTTTTCTTTGTAGTTGATAATTGATTGTAAAGGTAATAAAATGTTATTACCTATTAGTCCGTCAAATTGGTTATGGAATTTGTATTCCAAGAATTCGGCGGTTTTATCTAATTTAAATTCCTTGAATAATGGAATTCTAACTTTTTTCCTGACAAATATTGGCATGCTCGTTGTTTGTACCTTTATCGGTTTATCAAGAAGCACGTGCCATTTGGGATGGCATAAACCGGGATTTAATATGCTGGTCTCGGCACCTGTGTCTATTAATATTCTAAGTTTATATTTGTTTTCTGTAATAACTATTATATAGGGAAGTTTGCTTTTGGGCTGGCTTCCCGAAAATCCGTCACATCATCGAGAGTATTTACCTCTCTTTGGTATGATGCTGATAACGTATCCATTGGTTCAGCTGCATTTGATTGCGATCTGAATGGATTCGCATTCCTATATTGTTGTGAATTATTTCTGTTGTTAAAATTGTACTGACCAGATCTGTTATTGGGAAATGTGTCCGAATTGTTTGAGTTGTAGCTTTGTCTGGTATTCCTTGTCTGTCCTGAAGTTCTTGTGTCCCTATGCTGTGTTTGGTCAGTGTTTCTAACTATATTACTGTATTGCCCTGAGTTATTGTAATTTCGTCTTGTGTTTTCTGAGGGCCTAAAATTTTGTCTTTGATTGTCGTAATTGTTTTTGAAAAAGATTTTTTTATAAGCGTACCCGGACTCATGAAGGATATCCATGGCTTGCTCCAACGTTTTAGGTTGCATACAAGTCAGGATGCCCTTCATCGGTTCAGGGGTTTTATTTGTGAACAGGCGTAGTGCCATGTCACAATTTCTCTTTATCTCAATAGATGGTATACAGTTTTTGTCAAGTTTGGTCTTGTTATTAAGTCGCCTTAATGCAACTTTTATCTTATCGTAAAAGTTCTGACAATTGTCAGTGAATCTGAGACCTCTGAGGTCGTCATATAATTCTTCTATCGTCCTTTTATCACCAAAATATTGGTAAAGGACCTTTTTTATCTCTTCCCAATTCTGCACTAAACTATTAATTTCTAAGGCTTCCCTAGCTCTACCTGTGAGCCTACTTTTTATTATATCTAAAAATATAAGCTGACTGTTCCCGTCGAATCTGGCTAGTGAGGGTTGGACCCTATCTAATAGTTCTATAAAGCTACTAAGATCATCACTGTTACCGTTAAATTTTGGTATGTTGTTTAAGTATTTAATTGGATCTAAGTTTAGGGTTAATAAGTTAGTATTTACCGCCATAGTTGCTGCTGCTGTTGATGCTGTTAATGTTGTTGCCGATGTCGTCATTCTTGTAAATAAAGATGTTAGTTCCTCCAGTGTTTCTGAGGTAGATTATTTTCCTGAGTAGTTGCACAGTTTTTTGAAATAGATTGTCTTCACTCGATACTGTTCTTCTTTTTTTTTTTTTTCTTGTTTGCACTTATGCACACTATATTTTTGTTTGGAGAATATTTTAACTACTTGCACTTAATCGCGCGTTGTTAGAAAATATTTTCATGTTCTTTGTCGAACTTTTTGTCGAACACTTGATCGCGTTTTGTTCTTTTGTACTTATTTGTACTTTACATTCACACTTGTTCAGCTAGGTTCTTTATCGAACGTTTTGCTAACTTAAATTGTCGATTATTAACTTTTTGAATCATTAACACTCGTTTAGCTGGATTCTTTATCGAATGTTTGCTAATTGTTCTTTTTCGAACCGTTTACACACGTTTAGCTAGATTCTTAATCGAATGTTTGCTAATTGTTCTTTTTCGAACCGTTTACACACGTTTAGCTAGATTCTTAATCGAATGTTTGCTAATTGTTCGTTTACCGACTGCGCCATTTACGTTCGTGGTTGAGCGGTTTGATTAAAAAAAAACATAACTGTTTTTTCTTTTCTTTTATTTCTTTTTTATTGTTTATTCGTTCATCACTTAATATATATATTACAGGTAGTTTTATCAAACTGGAACGAGAAGCCGCTGTCCAAAGCGAGGCTGCACTTCTTGAACCAGATGAGTGAATATTAGAACTAGAACTAACTTTTACAAATTGTATTGCATCTGAGGTAACCTCCGTTTTAGTGTATTTGGGAAAGGGAAAGGAATGCACTTGTTGACAAAATATTCATATTTCGTTGTCGTTAGTGAAATATGAGTATTTTGTTGTGCGTTGGGATGAACAGCAAAATAAAGGTGTTCTCGACACGTTTTGCATGTTCAGCAAAAATGGCGTGGGAAGCCGTTGTGTAACTGGGAAAAGCCGTTAGGCAAAGGGGATTGTGTGGGGTAACGGGATACAGGTTTGGGGTGACGTCTCAGACGTAACTTGGGGTAGTGGAGAAGCTAATCGATTTTTTTCTGGCTAAATCACGGTTTGTGAAAGCAATGAGAAAGCTTCCGAAAAAGAAAACCTTATCATTTTGAAATTTCGATCAATATCAAACACCACTTGTGATGAGCAAAATAAAATATCAAAATATCTTCATAAATTAGATTTTAATGTAAAAACTACAAAAAAGCGTAACATAACAAATATGAATGCTTTTCACAATAAATAAGGACTTTTTATATTTAAGAATAAAAGTTTTCTTAAAATCTATATCTCAAGCCAACATGGCCACTGTTGTCATTGAATCTAAAGTTTCTTGAAGCTCCTCCATAAACTTCGAGGTTTTTCCTCAACTGATGGTTGTAATCAATTGATGCACTATTTCCCATTTGACGACTGTGCTCGAAGGTACCACTCACTGATCCTTGTGGGGAACGGGCTCTTCTCACTAGAACTAGATCATCTTCATCTGCCACTGGTGCGACTTCTCTGTACACCTGATCCTGAATCAAAAATAAATAAAATAAGTAAATATTTGCACAGTTAGTCTTACATTTGTTGATTTCTTACCCATTCCGATTGAATGTAAGGCGAACTTTCCTCCTCAGGAAGAGTGAAGCCTAGTGCTACAGCCAATAGTCCGAAAAATATTAAAGCTTTGAAAGACATAATGTGTTAGTTTTGCTGTGTATTCTGTTGAAGAATGCGATTGCGAGACTGATTGATGTTCAAGATGAAACGTAGTCTTTTATAGCAACGGAGAATAACAAGCGAGCGACCAGCAGTTGTGATAAGAAATTCATGCTGCTGTGGGGTTTTTATTTGCATTTTGCACTGGGGTGAATTCCCTTTCTTTGTTATTGGGGAATGATAATGCCATTCAGACGCGCTTTATGTGCTCGGTTTTTCTTTCAAAAATGAAATACTGTAATATATTTGTGAAGTTATTATTTTTACTGAGGAATGTACATCTCTCCGATAGCAAAATACCCGTAAGTTAGTTTTCTTTTGCAAATTTTTTTTTTTTGTCTGAACAGCACTTTTATAAATGTGAGTAAAAAGTTCAGGAGATGCTTTAGAAAAAATGTGTCTATTTTTCAGCTTCAACAGAAAAGAGATTTGACATTGCGCTAATTAGTTCAAAATGTTAACTGAATTTCGAGTCATTAAATCGGCTCACAACGAAAATCAAATCAGACCAAGAATGGTCGATTTGTCCAGTTATTGGTCAAAAATTCATAGGACTATCCATTTTACTGAGTCAAAAATAAATTTGTAGAATGTATTTTTAAGTTCAACTTTACTGCCGCTAGTGGGTGCTGGAATAACACATTTCCTTATAACGAAAAAACTATTTTCTCGATGAATTTTGGCTATGGATTGTGCTTAAAGTGTTCTACATTCCAAACTGCACAACTTTTCGTTGCCAGACCGGTTATGAGTTTCCAGTAAAGCACCTTTAAATTGTGATTCATATATGAGCATAATGCAGGAAAGCTGATCAGTTGTAACTTACTATTTGCAATCAGCTATCCTATGACATCTGTGGTGTGATTCTTATCGTGTGGAACTATTCTGTAGAAGGTTGAGCTTCAATTTCCATCAGCTATAGGTCCTTATTAATCCTTTGTCACGCAAGTCCTCCTTGATACTGCCATATGAAAAGTTTTTTCTCACCGTGATGGCCGCAACCGACAGAAATGATCCCCATCCTTCTTTCTACAGGAATAGTTGAGTGAAGTGAGCACGGCGCGGCGGCCGGCGCGGCGGCCGGCGGCGCTTGGTCATTCAGAGCCCAAATGTAAAATTTTTCATACATTTTTAGCTGAAAAGAGGATCAATGAACGGCAGGTGACAGTGGTGGAATGGGATATTACTTGTTAGTTCCTGCATCAGGAAGTCGTGCCATTCCTCAATATTGACAAGGTTTTCATGTTTTCCATTGATTTATAGGATATTTTGCTTCAGCAAAAACAGTGACCGCTCGTTGAAAAGTTCTTGAGCCCATGTCCTCTCTGCCCAAAGAATAATTACGATTTTCAAATAATGAAAATTGGCAAGAATTCCCTACGTCCTATATCGTGCATAGAAATAACATGAGCATTTCATGTGTTGCATGTGAACGAATAGAATCACAAACAAACACCAAGATTAGTGACAGGAACAGTTGAATAACCTTCAAAAGGCAAATATGTTCAATACCATGCGATTTCAAATGTTCACCTGTTTTACACGTGTTCAGTATACAATCTCATTCTCACTCATATGCTTATGTTGTCCTTCAGAATAAAAACCATGATCAGAAAGTAGTGGAACTTGGTGACAACCAAGAAGTCCCAAAACATAAGACAAATTCAGAAATGTAAATTCGATAAGTCGAAATCGAGCCTTTACCAACACGAATCTATTTTCAAGTTACCTACACTTAAAATGATTAGGGACGAATGCGAAAGAGTGGATAGATAACACGTTTATGAAAATAAAAATAAAAAACCGAGGCGATACCTTCATGAAAGCATCCAATCCATCCATGGCTAAAGATCGTGAAAAACACCAAAGGTAGACCGCAACTACAGCATAGTACCTAACTAACAGCTGAAGAATATACGACAAGTCGGAGATACATAATCTCTCTGAAAAAAAGTGGTAAAGGAGTCTATCATTATAATGGTTCAGTGAAGACGATCGGCAACATTGCGTACAGTGGAAACAATTTTTGGTTGCTTATTGAATGAAAAAATAAAATAAAAAAAGAAATAAACCAGAATGAATTCAAACGCCCCGTTTAATTACAGACTGACTGACAATAAAAACCATTTGAGATAGTTAAATAAGCTTAAGTAAACGAAAGAAGGAAGGGAGTTCAATATAAGGTTAAGTCAAAAGTAAGTCATTTCTTAAATTCACGTTAAGTGATTTGACAAAACGCTTTGAAAGTAAGTTTATGATGAGCCTTAAGCTCTTATTGGTCTCACACACATGCTGTACTAACCTTCTTTTTTTTTGCAAAAAACGTTTTCTTACTTACTTACTTAGGTGGGCATTACAGTTCGGGGTGAACCTGCGCCTCAACCAACATCCTTCTATAACGATTTCGATCTCGGGCAAGCTCTCTCCAGTTTCGCACTCCAAGTCGGTTGAGGTCTTCATCCACTTGATTGCGCCACCTAAGACGAGGTCTTCCCCTTCCGCGATTTCCCTGCAATGTGCTTTCGAACACCCGACGAGCCGGAGCGTTTGGGTCCATCCGCTCTACATGGCCCAACCATCGTAGCCTCGCGATGCGTACTCTTCTGGCTATGCCCATGTCGCGGTACAGCTCATACAGCTCGTTGTTGTATCTTCTTCTCCACACATTGTCTTCGCATACGGGACCAAAGATCATTCGGAGAATTTTTCTTTCGAAACGACCAAGAGTTTCCTCATCCGCTTTCGATAAGGTCCATGCTTCCGCGCCGTACAGCAGGACTGGGATGATTAAGGTCTTATACAAGGTCACCTTGGTTTTTCTAGAGAGGGTTTTGTTTCTCAATTGCCTTCTTAACCCAAAGAAGCAACGGTTGGCAAGAGTTATTCTCCGTTTGATCTCCGCACTGATGTTGTTGTCCGTGTCTACAGCGGATCCTAGGTAGACGAAGTCCTGTACTACCTCGAAGTTATGTCTGTCTATTGTGACGTTTTGTCCAATTCGTCGATGTTCTGTGTCCTTGTTCGATGACAGCATATACTTCGTTTTGCCCTCATTAACCATCAAACCCATTTTTGCCGCTTCTGTTTCAATACTCGCAAAAGCACCTATGACATCACGCTTTTTTCTTCCCATTACGTCAATATCGTCTGCATAGGCGAGTAATTGTACAGACTTTTGAAAGATTGTTCCTCTGGTGTTGACGTTTGAGTTTCTTACAATCTGTTCAAGTATGATGTTGAAGAAATCGCATGACAGTTTGTCGCCTTGCCTAAAGCCTTTTTCGACATCAAAGGTCTCGGTGAGTTCTTTTCCGACCTTGACGGAGCAGCGTGAATTCTCCAAAGTCATCCTGCATAGTCGTACGAGTTTTGCAGGGATGCCGAAACTAGACATGGCTCTGTACAGCTCGTCTCTGTTAATACTGTCATACGCGGCCTTGAAATCGATAAAGAGGTGGTGAATATCGATATTGTGTTCTCGGGTTTTTTCCAAGATCTGCCGTAATGTGAAAATTTGGTCTATTGTGGACTTCTCTGGTCTAAAACCACATTGATAAGGACCTATCAAGTTGTTGACGTGGGGTTTCAGACGTTCACATATTACAGCAGACAAGATCTTATAAGCGACGTTAAGGAGGCTTATCCCTCTGTAATTGGCGCAATTGTGAGGGTCTCCCTTCTTTAGGATCGGGCATACGATACTGAGGTTCCATTCATCGGGCATGCTTTCTTTCGACCATATCATGCAGATCAGCTGGTGCATGCTCTTATCCAACTGATCTCCAGCTGCCTTGAAAAGTTCGGCATCAAGGCCATCTGCACCTGCAGTCTTATTTGATTTAAGTTTGCATATGGCAAGCTTAACCTCTTCTAGGTCGGGAGGACGGCATTCTTGATCATCGTCCAAGCTGAATGGGGCAATCTGCCTGACAGCGGAATTTGTGTCTTCATCGCCGTTAAGCAGTCTGCAGAAATGATCTTTCCAGATCCTCAGTAGCGACTGTGACTCTATAACTATGTTTCCCTGCTGGACTTTACAGGCTTGAGTTCGGGGCTTGCCACCCTGGCAGGATCTTTTTACCTTTTGGTAAAACTTCCGAATCTCGTTCCTGTCATGGCACCTCTCTATTTCCTCAAACGAGCGCTTCTCATGCTGCTTCTTTTTCTTTTTGAGAAGTCGGTGTTCTTCCCTTCTTCTCTCCTTGTAAATCTCGTTATACTGATCGTAAGCAGCCCTTGTTCGTGTTTGCATAAGCATTTGTCGTGCTCTTTGTTTGGCTGCATTTGCCTGCCTGCATTCTTCATCGAACCATGGGTTTCGTTTTGGTGGCCGAGTGAAACCCAGAACCTCAGAGGCAGCGGTTCTGATGGCTTCTTGGCATTGCTGCCACTGGTCTTCAATGTTTAATGCTGGCGGCATGGGATTCAAGGATAATTGAAGGGACACTCGATTGGAAAAGACATTGGCAATCCCTTGCGATTGTAGCTTTCCGACGTCATATCTCTTCACAGCGTTAGTTCGCGCTGGTCGTGAACAAGATATCCTCATTCGTACCTTGGCTACAACAAGGTAGTGGTCCGAGTCAAAGTTGGCCCCTCGGAAAGTTCGGACATCTAGCACACTGGAAGAGTGCCTTGCGTCGATCGCAACATGGTCAATTTGGTTGACGGTTAATTGATCTGGGGATCGCCATGTACCTTTATGAATTTTGAGATGCGGGAAGCGCGTACTACTTACAACAAGATTCAGCCCCGCAGCAAAATCGATTAGCCTCAGTCCGTTTTCGGAGGTTTTGTCATGGAGGCTATGCTTACCGATTGTGTTTATAAAGATGTCCTCCTTCCCTAGCTTTGCGTTAAAATCGCCAAGAACGATTTTCACGTCGTGTCTAGGGCACTGCTCATACGTTTCTTCGAGGAGCTCGTAGAAACAGTCTTTGGAATCGTCGTCTTTCTCTTCTGTGGGGGCGTGGGCGCATATGAGGCTAAAAAACGTTTTCTATTGCGAAGAAAATTAACTATTATTTTAAATATATAAGGAGGCCCACGTATTATGCGTATTTTGCAAGAAATAAGCAATTTCCTACGAATTAATACAGGGAAATATTTGAGGAGTCACGGAACATTTCACAATGCTTACAAATGTAATGGAAAATACTTGTAGACTTAAGAACCTATACAAATCAGTTTAGACATAAATAATATGTATAACAATAAATTACATTGCATAAGTTGAATTGACCCTAAATAAGGCAAAATTTGAAAAAAAGTCTTCTTTCAAAATTTTTACTTAGAGACTTGATTAATCAAAAACCATTTGCTAAATTACCTTGAACCGAAATCTTAGTTGAAGAACAAAACATTAGCTTTCAAAAAGTTGGAATTTTTATATTTTTTTTGGAAAATAAGTCAATTTTTTACAATGCTGCTTCTCTCGCCAAAACGGAGGGAGATAGACCTTCCCACTACGACTTTTTTTCTTTTCCTTACCAAACCTATCCGTCCTGAAATTTTTTCGCATCGTATGCAAAACACCCTGTGTATGTATAGACAATTAAAGTAGTAACCATTAACTTTATTACAAAGCAGGATAAGGTGTTTTAGCAGACGTTGTTGTAAAAACGCGTGTTTACCTCAAAAATTATGCTCTGACGTGAGACTGGGTCGCACAAATTTGCGTTTGTGCGTTAAGTAAAATAAACAAAATAAATAAAAACACAGCGAGGAGCCCCAAGGCCTAGCGCTCACTACCATACCTTGGGAGGGAATGGAGATTACAATTTTCTGCCAGTTCCGAACGACTAATCGAGGACTTACCGATTCATCGCGAACTCTTTGTTGGAATTCAAGTCAAGAACCTCTGGGTTAACAGGTAGATATGATAACCATTACGCGTTAAGAACAGCATCAAAATTTTAAGGCTGAGTACAAGGTTTTAGTATATTTGTTTTTCACAATACATTTGCTGGTATAGGGTTGTCAATCGTTAAACCAGCTCTCTTAAAAACCGGTTTTTTATTTCAATTTCTAATTGTTTACAAACTTGTCAAGTATGGACGCTTTGAGGTCATGGATGGACGTTTTAAAATATGCCGGAAGATGTTTAGGCAAAAAGTTTAAAATACTTTATTTGAAAATATTAAACAAAGTTTTGAAAAAATGGCACTATGGGCGGTACCGTTTTAAGACTTTCCAAAAAAAAATTTTACATCACAAGAAATACAATTAGGTAATTGTCCTTCTCGTTATGGAGAAAAATAAGTATTATCTTATAGCTTGTATGGCTGGTACCCTTATTTCAAAACCTAGAGACCCAGTTCCAAAAAAAACATTCTGTAGGCTGCCCCTCTGAACCTAACTACAAATTTTGAACAAAATCAGTCAGGCTGTTAAGGCTGTAGATCCATATACGGACAGGCATACATACAGACAGACTGACAGACAGAATTGCAGAACCCACTTTTAGCGTATTCTCCATCATCTCAATTTTTTTTTTCTGTACGATTGCAAAACCTGCCTTACAGAACATATAAAAAAACATTACAGTTCGTATTTATTATGGCTTTAAATTTTTTACGGGGGACTGTGTGAAAATTCTGAGTACAATTTTTATAGGATGCAATACTTTTTTCTCAAATTACATTTATAGGTTTCAATCAATTGATGGCCACAGCCAGGGAACATTGTTTTTAGAGCTTCTATCACGCTTTAAAAAAAAGTTATGGTCTTATAGTTTAAATCAAATAAGTAAATAGATTAATAAATTTTTTTAACCCTTAAACAGTTTTTATATATTTCCCTCAGGTGTACCTACATTTCGTACTATTTTGTACTTTAGTGAGATTAATGTAAAGCATATTATTTGTCAGAAAAATCAATAAAAACAAATATGTTTGTAAATTGAATTAAAATTGAGTTGAGTCTATTGAAATTTTTTGAATATTGCGTCTTTAATTAATCCATCATCACTGTTCTATAGTTTCTCGGTAAAAGTTTCATAACGAGTTATTTTTTTTAAATAAATACATTTTTTTTTTTTGAAAAATTCGGCCGGGACATTCGACTTCGATTTTACAGAAAATCGTTTATACACATTTGTATCTCAACAATTTCTGCAAGCGCATTTTAATATTTAAAAAAAAAACTAGTAAAAGCTGTTTTTAGATGTCACAATCCATATTTTGGACCACTGTAGCGCTTCACTAGTAAACCTTCCTATACGGTTATCTTGGACGTCAATTGTTTTGGTATAGGCCATTGTAATTCTTTCACCATCATGCCCGTCAGCAGAATGGTTTCCGTCAGCGATGCACCTCCATATCAGATGTGAAGAGAAGAAGGATCACAGGCATTATGTGGATGTAGCGCGGACTCTATCGAATCAATTGACAGAGATGCCGTTCCATTGGAGTTCGGCGGCGCTGAAACAGCTCTCACCGATAGATGATGTTGATAATGATCCCCCGGATACGTTGTTGTTGCTGCCGTAGATGATGATGATGCGTCTCGGCAAGGTTAATTAAAAGCCGACAGTCGTTCCACTGCTGCCAGTAGAATTACGTATGGTAGACTTGGACCTAGACCGCAAAGTTGTGGATATATCAACGACAATGCGTGATGAGATGAGATTCGATGGCTGGGTCAATTTTTTCATTTTTTCTCTTTTTTTTGTAAATGTTTTTGTAATTCGTTATTGGGTTCCGCTCTCTCGCTCAGACTTTTTCTATCAATTGACGCGCCGTGCGTTGATAATTGTCCGTAACAAATTCAATTTGACGGATTGCAAAGATCAAAGCAATTGCGCTAGCCGCCAGAACAACCTAGACTCCAACTGCAGATTCACGGTTGTAATGGCTAACCATGAGTTGATTCGTGGTGGCATTTTGGCGGCGCATTTCTATTGAACTAAAGCGATGAGCTTTGAAATGCAGCATAGTGTGGCTAATAAGCTGATGAGAAATTGATTGGAAATGAAATGGGAATTGTGTAAGGATAAACAGATGAATAAAAATGTCAAAAGTATTTAAAAAGTGTTTCCCATGAATCTGAAGACACACCTGACAGACACATCGAAAAAGATGAGTGGTTAATTGGAGGTAGTTGAATTTGCTGAGAGTGTATATCGCCTTGCTTGAGCTATTGCTTGGAAGAGCTATCGCATTTGCTAAAGGCGCTGCATTCTGTTGCAAGTTTGAATACAGATTGACATTTGTCCTGCCGCGTGTCGTCTGAACTATGACGTTAAACAAAATATATCTCTGTGAAGCAAATGCATTGTTTTTTATACACGGAATGAGATTGATAATGAATTGATATTATTAAATACCAAATAAATTTTACTGAAGATGGTAAAATGGTTGTGTGGTTAAGAGTAGAGCCACAAGAGTGCCCAAGCGACTCAACTGCTTTCTGTTTCTGTTTATAAATGCAACAAATTATCATCTCTATTTAATATTCACAGTCACAAATTTTCAAAATTAATTTATTGAGCTAGAAAAATATAAATTCATCCAAAAAGTATAAAGACACAGCATATTCATGTTTAAAATATAAGCCTCTCCAACTGTTTAATACTAAAACGAATATAAGAAAATCCAAAAGGAGAACGAATCAAAATTGAACCGAAACTAATATCCTTTCGAGATGAACGGATATCAATATCTTCGATTATGCATGCTTCTTCAGTTAGTTGAGCCGAAATGCTGCAACCGAAATTCGTTGAATCCATTCGAAAGCAATAAAAACGTACAAATGGAAGCCGTGCACCTTTAACTAAACCCTAAGCCCATAACACCAGGTATGGCGTATGGCGTATGGGGGATGGAACAAAAACACATATGGCAATGATACGGATTTGAAATATGCTACATATATACACAAATATAGAGGAAATGAGAAATAATACAGGAAAATAAAAATAAAAGCAGTAATCAGAAGATAATAACAGCAACAACAACAACAACAACAAACGTTTTATTGAGACCTATTCACTGGCAGAGCCGCAAAAGGCAAGCGAACTTTACATTTAGGGCAGGCAGGACAAACCACAATCTTAGGATCCACTTTGAGAAGAAAAAAAGATATATAAATACCTATAAGTATAGAATATATAGTACATTCTCATGCCGCCTCAGAATACTCCATGGTGCGCGGCTGCTGTTGCTGCATGCAACATTTTTGTTGGGCCTTGCTTGCTTCTCGGCGATATGTTCGGGATGAGGATGATGATGAAAGAAGTGATGTGGATGATGCTTGTGGTAATCTTTTGATGGCTAACGTTAGTTTTTTTTTGTTTTTGTTATTTTGAGCAGGTTTGCGATTTCTTATATGCGTGAACTCTTTTGATTTCTTTTTGAGCCTTGGATTTTTAAAAATAGGGTAAGATTTTTAAATTTCATAATGTGGCAGTCTCAAACGAAGTTATGATAAAACAGAAGAAGAAAAAAATGTAAAATGCGCGCACTACAAAATATAAAACAAAGTCGCTTCCCAGCAGATAGGAGGGCGCAGAAAAAAACTGAAGAAATTTCGAACCTATATAGCATTTTTCAAGGACCTACAATTTTACACAGATATCGAATGGTGATATGTTGTGACAACAATATGAATGAATTCGGAATCACAATTCTAATAAACGATGACAACTCAAATATGAAAACGCATTTCCAGAATCATATTTCAACAACTGAACAACGAGTTCAACAGCACCGATGCACGAACGCAGGTCATATCAAATTTATTATTTCTCACAAATTGCATTTTTTGTCTACTAGGCAATTTGATTTTTGTGTACATATTATTTCCTAAGCTAAACTAAGTTACGCGTAAGCGTTTAATTAGTATAAAAGAAGAATATTATTTGAATAAAAGGCACTTGCAGTTAGAACGGCAAATCAAACTAGTGGTTTTTCTCATTAAGTTCTCCCCACCAGCGGTAAAGAACGGTTTGATAAAGTTATTGAGTGCATGCTATTAATATCCCCCCACCAGTGGTAAGGTGTTAATAGTAGGTCCTCAACAAATGGCTTATTGAGAAATCCCTTTTCATGGCAGCACTTTATTCTTGAAAGAATCTCCAATTGCTCGCGAGAGGCAATAAAATAAATTATTATGTTGGCGCAACAGTGCGGAGACCCCTGGGAATTGGCACATTTCTCACAACAATACCTTGTAAGGCATAGAGGGGACCTACAACCTTTTGCCGACTCCGCAAGGCTAATCGAGAAAATGCGAATCAAAGCAGTCAAATTAATGTTGGAGGACTGGTCAATTCGCCGCGAAAGGCGATACCTGTGGAAAATAATTTCGTGTACGGGAATTGAACCTCAAACCTTCCACGTAACGGGCAGATATGCTTATAATTACACCACGGGCACCTAAGTAAGTAACGCAAAGCGGAAGAAAAAATTTCTCCGATTTTTAGTTCTAGTTGTCTAAAGGCCTCGACCCATAGAATCCGTTGCGTCCGTTCGCTGACGGATTCAACTAGCAGCTTGATTAAATACACACGATCTTATGAGAGGTGACCCATAAGCATCGGATGCAACGGACGCAACGGAAAAAGTAGCCCAACTCTCAACTTTTTGCGTCCGGCAGAACTGATGACATTAGCTATCAAAACCAATTTGAAGTTTTCTCTTCTCTGCTAGTGATGGAATAAGTAAAACCGATTATACTCAGAGATGTTACTCTTTTTTTGTTTTTACTGCTACTAAAATAACAATTAATCGGATTTTAGTATAAAAATTTTTATTTTTTGAGTTCGAGACTTGAGAAATAAATTCACCACTATGACAAAGTTAACATTGCTCGATTTGTTAATTCAGCAAATCGACAAAAATGATTACATTATTTAACCAATCAACCGCAAATCAATACCGACAAATTTTTTTAGCAAAGAAGGAGAACAAGAAAAAAATTGCTTTATTCACACGAATTTTCAATAAATCGACCAATTCGTTGATATTTTCCTATTGGGACTCTGCCACAGCAACACATGGCTATTCAAAGAAGCTCACTAAAAACTATCAAATCATTTGCATTTTTTTTCTTGAATAAAGCAATCTAATTGAAGGTGGCCATTAAACTATGTAGACAATTTTTGAAAAACCTATCTCAATGAAAATTTTGAAATGGAACACTTTTGTCAACATAATACTGAGCTCGGATACCTTTCATTCAACTCAGTATAGCCCTGTTCACACTGTACAATTAGTTGGACAGACTTCGTTTGATGGATGTTGGATGTCGGATGTATTTTGCGTTCACACTTATCAAGCTTGTCGTCCAACTTTATGTCACTTACCCTTCCACTCCGTCCAACTTCTAAGTTTTCAAAAATATTTGAAAACCATCCAACAAGTTGGACAAGCGGTCGTCTGAAGGGTTCACACTATCAAGTATTGGTCGTTCAAGCCAAAGTCTGTCCAACTAATTGTACAGTGTGAACAGGGCTTATCACAATTAATAACAAATTGAAGGCTCTCTGAGCTCAGTATAATGTCCACAAGAATGTTACATTTCAAAATAGAGATTTAGGCAAAATTTTGACAAATTATCTACATGGTTTGATGTCAAACTTATTGTATTAATAAAAGATGAAGAAAAATTCACATGCATACGAATCTAACAGCCCGATTCTGGCAAAAATGTCACAAGTCACAACGTTGTGTACTGCTGAGAACCACATCACAATTCGAGTGTTGAGTGGAAAACTGTGACTTTTCCGGAAAGTTGTGATTCGAGAGTCATCAGTGATTTTGGACAGAACCGGGCTGTAAATATAAATACAAGTATAAATTTACAAATGTACCTATAAATATACATATATATTTGCTTTAATTTTATTTTGTTTTTACTAATAAAATCGATTTTTCTCAAAAACTCGTTATGATCTAAAGGAGAGTATCTCCGAACTATACTCTTTACAATGAAAGTCCTCACTTTTATACTTCGTACTCATAATTCGTACTCAAAATTCCTTAATCCGCTGTTCTTCGGAAGTTACTTTTATGAAAACTTTACAAAATTCTACATAAAACGCGAACTGTGAAAAATTTCTTGAAGAGCTCACTCATCTCTAGTAGCAGTTGACTCATCGACTCATCTCTAGTTTCTCTTATTCATTTTGACTAATTTATATCTGTCAAAACACCGCAACGGATTCTATGGATCACCCCAACCCGTTGTGTTCGGTAAAACTCACTGCTGTCAGTTGAATCCGGCAGGGAACGGACGCAACGGATTCTATGGGCCGGGGCCTTAAGGGGCCAAAAAAGAACAAAAGGGGAGAGTAAACAATGCAAAGCATGCCTCTGCAGAACAATAGGCTCAATGAAATGAACTGTTAACACCTGAACACTTAAGCTGTTTTCTTTTTTTGGAACACTTCACAAAAGCAAACTATGTGTTCACGACGCCGACGGAGCAACCGAGCAAGAGTCTAAAGCTAAACGAATACAATTCGCACGCTCACTTTAAAACACCTCCTTAAACATGAGAACTTCAATTATGTTCGAAAGTATATGAAAATTTTGAAATATTGTTTGGGTACCCATGTTTATCCTTTTTAATTTACGGGGGTATCCTCTTAGAATAGTTTCTTTACCGCCTTATTTATTTTATTAACTTGTATTTTATTTATTTTATTTGTTTCATTTATTTATTTATTTTATTTGTTTACATATTTTATGTATTTTATTTATTTTATTTATTTTATTTATTTTATTTATTTTATTTATTTTATTTATTTTATTTATTTTATTTATTTTATTTATTCAATTACTTATTTATCTGTTTAATTCATTTAAAAAATGCATTGGAATTGCAATCTCAAAAAGCACCCATATTTTTCGTACTGAAAGTCGTCTGCTGTTTAGTCATACATTAGTTCTCCTATATTATTTCTTGTGCCTGTCTGTTGTTACAGCTTACTGCTTGGCTACCTTTTAGACGTCACTGCAAAGGTCCTCCTTGCCTCAACACACACACTACATACTACACCATACATATCTTCAATCACATAGTCATCGGCCGTCGGCAAACCTTTTGGGGTCGGATGCGGGATCGTCTCTTCTTTTTTTTAATCTTAAGACCTTCGTCTTTCAATTCTTTATAACAGAATATAGTGTACCATCTATATGTATATTTTTCTTATGCCTCTTGCCAATGTTATTTTGTTTTGTTCCAAGCGATATGCGCACATATGGGCAATTACGGATTCATCGAAAAAGAATCCTGAATTACGCTTATCTTGGAGCTGGAAAAAATTGATTCTTTGCAGTGATCCGACTCGAGTGAGTTGAGTGGATGGACGAAAACGAACAACCGACGACGACGGCAATGTTTGTATGTTGATGGGGATCTCTGACAATGACGGCAGTCTTCTTACAAAAATATATGTTTATATGTATATACCTATTAAGATGAACCTTCGGAGACAAGATGGATGGATGTGGGATGGAAAAGGTTTTTTTTTCTTGTTTTTAGTTTCACGGGGTGTTATTATTTATTTTTCTTTAATTTAGTTTTCATTTAAGGTTTTCGTGGATCACGCGCCGACCATCTCGGCCGCTCTTTTGTTGAATTGCTAAACTCATTGACAGAACCATTATTAAAAAAAAAAGTTATTTGCAATACATAGTGCGTTTTTTTTTATGTAACTTGACGTAATGGTGAAGGTAATTCGAGTGGCTCAGCACCAACCGAACTTCCTGTTGACTTGTTGTTATAGTTATTGTTTTTAAGTATGAGATCTTGGGTCAATTTAATTAATAGTCTCAATTACAAAAAAGACAATAAACATAAGACAAATAATGAATTCCAAATCTGAGAAACATAATTTATAGCATCGATACCTATCAATAATTTTCCAGTTGAGGAATGGGTATGGGACTACTACCCATAATGTCATTTTTCGAGATCTTAAATGAAAACCGTGCCAATTCAAATTTCGTTGAAAACTTTCATACACCGATAGTCTAACCAAGAAATAGTAATTATAAGGAGGTGTAGTGAGCAGAGATCTTCTTGGTGGAGAAGGGTACAAGAAGTTCCCTTTTTTGAGTGTTAAAATCTCTACTAAAAGACTAAATTCGTTGTTGCCAGTAGAACTAGTCAAACTTTAGTCAACTAACCTGTCAAAAAATTTAGCTTTTTTGTTTTACGTATATTCGAATTGAGAAAATTATTTTCTCGCTATCGTTTAGTTCATTGATTTCTCTTGTAGAGAGGTGATATCAATGGCCAATTTAAGGGTTTTTTAAAACTTGGTTTTTCCCTTCTACCAGGTTCAAACCGATTGATGTCTTTGAGTGGCAGGTGTAAAAGTTGTCACAGCATAGTGAGATCCACACCATCACCCAGAACTGGCACAGAACTGTGACTACATAAGATTTTATAAAAGGGCGCCAGCACAGCATCGTTTGCCTTTAGTAAAGAGATGAACTGACTTTTTTTTTTTTTTTGTTTATAATCGAAATAAAAGTAATTTTTAAAGTTAAAAACTTGCATAAGGTAAAAAAGGGCCACCAGATCTCCGAGATCTGAATATCTAATATACAGAACCATTAAAAATCGCACTACGGACTCGCGGCCATGTTAGGGGTTTCACATCGGAATAGAAGGTAACAAATATTGTAAACTTTATTTTGGTGATCTAAAAGTTGGCAAAAAAATCAACCTTTCGCTTTTATCTCCACTTTTATAGCTAAATTAACGCTTACATTTATTTTCGAGATTGGTTTATTATTGGTTTATTTATTGGTTTGTTACTTACATATTTTTTTAAGAAAAAATCTTTTTCGATTTTGAGGTGCCTAATCTTCCACCGGAAAGTGTAGCAGCAGATCGGCAGTAGTTAGGGCATGATTTAGAACCTCAGGAATAAGGTTAAATATACTGTGTAATAAGTTCGGATTTAATGACAACAATATTGCTAACAGTTGTTGGGGAATTACTTGAAAATCATTTTTTGTAACTAGCCAAGTTGCCAATTCGGCAGTATATTTACGGTCAGTGCGGAATTTGAGCTCAGCCCCATGGGGATGAAATGTAGTCTATGTTACTAAAGCTACGTGCAGACGGCATATAAAAAGCCGCACACAATTGCGGTTCTGACGTCACATAAAATGTTGTAAATTCAACGCAAATTCTATAAATATATCAGTGTACGCAAACTCGCATATATGGATGTGCAGAATCTGTTCCAAAAACCGCATATTACTTTGCGTTGATTTGCTCGCACATCAATTGTCCGCAAAGGAGTAGATACGCAAATTTTACGGTCGATGTGCGAGGTGTTCACACGATATGCAGAAAAATCCGCACATCACCCATTTGCGTCCATATGCATGTTTACGTTAGTTTAATAAATTACTTGAATTTTGTATTTTGCTCATGGTTCGTGATTGTTGACAAAGCTTAAACAAACGTACACAAATTTAAAAGTGCTGAAATTATTTGAATACTTCGAAAGGAAGTGAGGAACTATTGCTGTTTTGGCATTGGATATGATTTATTTACAATCAATTTTAATGTTTTCATAACTAATCAATAGAAAAATAAAAAAAAGATTAACAATATAAATACCTACATAAAGTACTCAAGTAAAAAAAACCAACAACATAATACTCAAGAGATCTAGTATTTCAGTATGTATTGTATTCATGAGCACAAAATCAGCCAACTGCCAACACACTTCGCTTCGCCCATTTTATAATTTTTTTTTAATTGAAAACCGACCACATCTATATTTCACAAACACTACTGATTTGCGTAAGATATGCACATTTGCGTTGTCCTGCTTTTGTGTCACCGCACATGATTGGGAAGATCGCACATGCACAGTGTTCAGACGAGATGCAAAAAAGTCGCACATTTTTGTCCGCAAACCATTTGCGTGCATGTGCGGCCTGTCCCAAAAGGGTGTTCAGACGATATGCATCAATAGTCAGAAATTATGACGTAAAAAAGACGTCAGAACCGCTAACGTTTGCGGCTTTTATATGCCGTCTGCACGTAGCTTAAGGGTTTGTTTTTAACTGAGTGTTAATGAAGCATCTTTATGCTGAAAGAATTTTTGAGGTCGGTTTAGTAGTTTCGTTCATTCGTTTCGTGGTTTCAAGTTGAGAGAGCTGACATTTGACACCAGTCAAACTCAGGTGGCATTGGAAGTGAAGTGTAGTGTTTTAAATTATTACATTTGACGAAAGTTTTCGAACAACGCGTCAAAGTTATTAGAACTTACTTAATAAAAAAGTGATGATTTAATTGCAGCCACTTTTTGCGCATTTTGCGATGATTATGGTCGCTAAAATCGACCAACTAACCAAAGAATTGTTAAAATTGTGGAAACGGATGAGGAGGTTGGAAGCAGGACCTGTGCATCATCGTAATGCACGGTCAGTCAAAAAAGTTGCTGCTGCAAGTGCAAGTGTTGCTAATTATCCGAATTGAAGATTACAGTCAATACTAACGATACCTAATCAACTTTTTTTTAGCAGGCGATTAAAATCATGACTAGGACGAAATTTGATTCCAACGAATGGGGCCATGAGTTAGAAGTATGCTGACCAACGAGATCATGCAATTTGACAATTTTTCTCTGAGGCTACACAAAAGACTGCGTGTCTACGTGAAAAATCTCCGATGGCATTAAGAGCCAACTCTACACAAGCCATGACTGAGATACCACCCGAAATTTGCGAAAAAATGGTTGAAAATTACCTCAAAAGAGGCGGCCATTTGAATTGTTTTTCACACACTCAATGGCAAACCCCAAACTTTATAATGAACTAGCTGACCCGGTCGGCATTGAGGGTGTTAACTTATTTTAAGTGTTGTTCACACAAAACTTCAGAAAACCGAAGACTGTCATGAACATCTGTTTCTGTTAAGCTAAGTTGATGGTTGCCTGGAAGCTTTCAATTGTACATATGAACCTTTCACTTGGATCATTCTATCTATTTAAAAAAAAAAACGCATCAAAATTGGTTGCGTAGTCTTTAAGATCTAAGCATACATAGGGACAGACAGAGTTTGAGCTCTCTTCGACTTTAATTGAAATTTTCATCATTGAACTTTAGTGGAAGGAAGAAGTAGTCGTCATATGCCACGAACAATTCAATAAAATATTAAATTTGTCCAAATTGATGCAAAAATGGATTCTTCCCAAACATTGCTTTAAAGAAATCAATAATTCAACTTTCAAAACATCCAATCGACTCCCATGTCCCATTACCGCGTTTCCGAATCGGTGGCAGCCCTATCAATCGATGTTATTCCATTTCTCTTAACTTAAAAATCAACAAACTCAATCATATTTTCGTTCTCTTAAAAGCAAAACGTAAACAAGAGCGAATAATGCATATTCGAAATCGAAGAAATCTCTCTGTTTCGAATTCGAACATCGAAGTCATTTGTTTTTCGCAGTATACGAAACGAATACGAAAACACTCGACGAAAAAGTATCTACGAACGAGTCCCTCCATAGATACTTTTCCATTTGCACCTCACCGATTCAATTTCAGTCAGTGTCCGTTCGTGGGTGAGAGAAGATACAAACGCGCATCTGATAAAATTTAATACATACAGGTTTTGAGGGATTAACATTTAATTCCATTTCTCCTTCAGTTTCCATAGTAAAAGCAAAAAGGGAAAAAATCCTTATCCTTTTTTCATTAAAAAAGGACTCCATCATTATACTCCCTCGAAGCATTAAAAAAGCCGAAACAAAATAGAAACGTTGCTTGAAAACATCTGTTTCTTTTACCTACATACGCTATTACATCTCTCTTTGCTCGTATTTGTAGAATTTTAAAGTAAAGGAACATCGCGTGCTTTGGGAAGATTTGTAACAAAAAATAAAACAAGAAAAACTACAGCTCGTACAGAATACCGTGGGTAGTAAATAATAGTGTTGGAAAATATAAATGAAAATTCTTGGATAAAGAAAAAAAAAATATTTAAGGAAAATCAATTATAAAAGCGCCTTGACGAGGTTGTAATTGATGATTTTCCGGTGTGAGGTGATCGTTTGATGTTTTGTTTTGTGTGTGTACTATAAAATTAAGAAGATAAAATTTAATTTCCCAAATAGCATCAGAAAGAAAATCGAAATTCGTTTTCTCGTGAATTAAAATAGTGAAAAATTCTTCTTTCGTACATAACGCAACCCCTCCCTTAATCAAAATCGTTATTTTGATGGAATAGCTCCAACAAAAAGGACGAAAGAGGACAACAAATCAACATTCACATCACACTTGTTGGTAAAAAAAAAAAAAAAAATAGATAAAAAACAGCAGAATTAGAGAGTAAAGAATAATTATGAGGGATAGTAACTAGAGCAGCGGCTTTGTGCACCACAGGATCAGGAGGAAGCCTATTTGAAGAGATTCTGAAAATAAAATAAGCAAATATTATAACTGGCAACGATGGCGGGAAATATCGTTAAATGGTGGAAACACAAAATACTCGGTGGATATAAACAATTCTCAGGTAAGTGGGTACCTAGTACCTGCCTATTTTGTATTTTCCTCTTACAAATGGTAGAAATAATTTTGCATTTCTCGAAAAGTCTTATCTGTGAAAAAGGCAACCGCTTGAAAACGGTTGAATTGGGATAGCATACCTACTTATAGTTTGTGGAAGTAGAATGATAAAAAAATTTAAGTTGAGGTAAAGGTTTTCAAATTAAGTTCAAGCGTTCAAGGGACAGTTATAGAAATGAGCAAAAGCCTCGATTTTTTTTTCACGAAGCCGAGAGTTCAACTGTCCAGCTGTTAAGTTATCCTTTTATGTATCTGAATACAAGAGAATCTAACTATTCAAAGGTACTGACACTGAGCTACACAAAACTTTTTGAATGTGTGCACGGTTTTCTAAAACGTTGCTTGCACATCGACATTTACTGGTAGGTTGGCCTTTTTCGGGAACCATCCATTCAAATATTTATATCCCTTAAGTCTATCTGTTCCATAAAGGAAGGGATTACTGATTTATTATAGCTCTCCAGTGGGTTCATTTCAGTTGAACATACTGGTGGACATTGTTTTTGAGAAAGTAAGGACGATTCGCAATACCCTTTATTCTGCATGCAGTAATTTTGCTACAACATTTTCTTGATGTGGGTTGGGCTTCTAATTATTCTTCATATTTCCGATTCCCAACGGCTTTTTTAGTCTGTTCACTTGAGGCTCTTTCATTCATAAATCTGCTGATTAAATGGAGAGGTACTCAGAAGAAATAGGCTCACCAAAATTTTGCAGCTAGCTTTGGGGATAGAACTAAAATATTTAGTAAACTTCGTAGCCTAGGTTTGATAGCGAAAGCTTATTTAGTACGAATGTCTTTTGTTCGTGAAGGGCTTTTCTACACTTTGAAATTTCAATTTGAATTTTATCAAGATCAGTCCATTGAAAGAAAATTTGTAAGCTGGCGCCCAATGCGAGATTTGTCTCTGATTTCGACCTAAAATACTTACAGTCAACTGAGTATGGCAAAGATTATTTCGAAGTCGTTTAGTTTTCAATCTTAAAAAAACTTTTCTATTCTTAAGTTTATAGATTCACAATATCAGTTTTATAAGTTCGTTGAAAATATATAGTTCCAAAGTACCTAAGTAGTTTAAGGGAATATTTTACAGTAGCTCTTTTGCAATACGTGCTGGATTAAGGTAACAGTGCCTTAACGAGCATTTGTGCATTATTTTAAAGAACCTATTAATGACTAGGTTTTTGCAGTTAGTAAAGGTTTAAATAGTAAATCAACAGTGAAAAAAGGGTAAATAATTTGAATGGCGCCCAATGCCAGGCTCATATAGTTTTGGCTCAGCACTTTTTAAAGTGCACAACTAAATAATGGTACCCGTGACGCAGTGGTTAGAATGTCTGCCAGTGAACTCAGAGGTTCGTGACTCGAGTTCCAACAGAACCTACTATTTTTTGCCGATTCCGAATGACTTATCGAGAAAGTGTTTTTCATGGCGTAAAATTACTATCGGGGAAAAAAGCAAATTTCTAGCGAAAGACAATAGCGGTGAAAAAAACAAGCAACGACGAATTGAAAAAAAACAAAAATACAGTTTATGTGGCGCCCAATGCCAGCCTCATATATGTGCTTTCTAAATTGCGATTCCCAGAGTATTTTTTTTTTGTCTTTTCCTTAACAAACTTAATTCTTTGTAACCATTTTTTTGTCTACAGTTTGTGTGAAGGCCCCGACCCATAGAATCCGTTGCGTCCGTTCGCTGCCGGATTCAACTGACAGCAGTGAGTTTTACCGGACACAACGGATTGGGGTGACCCATAGAATCTGTTGCGGTGTGAAGAGAAAACTTCAAATTGGTTTTGACTGCGCATGTCATCAGTTCTGCCGGACGCTAAAGTTAAAATTTGGGCTACTTTTGCCGTTGCGTCCGTTGCATCCGATGCTTATGGGTCACCTCTCATAAGATCGTGTGTGATCCGGCAGCGAACGGACGAAACGGATTCTATGGGTCGGGGCCTTGAGAACTTTGAACTTAAAAAACCTTTAAAATACAAATAAAATTCGAATGGTTTTTTATTAAAACTATTAGCTAAATACCAAAAACTATTTTTCTTAACATTCTGGCCACGCGTTTCGGACACTGTCCATCATTGGGTACAAACTTCGTAACACGTAACTAAATCTAGGCCCACTTCCAGTCGTTGAATTCTCAATTATTCGAGAGAATCGCAAATCACTTTCAAGTTTTTCTACGACTTAAAAAAATGTTTGAATGATGGGTATACAAATGCATTAAGATTTGAAATGAGTCGATTCCGATGTCTTGGAAGCATGAGTTGCACATTTCATAACTTCTCTGGATTTTCCAACATCTGTGCCGTCTCGTGTGTGATTTTTCGAAGCTGTTAATTTGATTAAATCGCAAATTAAGACTTTCCTTTGAAAATTTGCTGTAAAATTTAAAATAATTCCCAGTCTTCCATTATTAATCAACTCGAAAGGAAATTAAAAAAGGTGAAGAAATGAAGGATTTAGGAGCAGCAGAAGCAGATGGCCAAAGGTGCATTCACAAAGATGGAATAAACAAAAAAATATCTTTACAGACAAAAACAAGAAAAAAAAAACGCAACAAGACAAACGAACAAAACAAAAAAGCAGAAATTGTGGAGAAAAACAAAAACAGATACAACAAGAACTAAAAAGACGGCCGACCACTTTTTACGTCCTTTCAACGAAGTGGTACCACCATTGTGCATTGCCGCGCCGCTTGTTTGTGTTTACCGTCTTCCTTTCGGAGTGTGTTCTCGAATTCTCTTGAAAAACGTTGCCTATACGATAACCAACGACGTATGCTTATTTTTGGACACGAGATTTCTTTTTATTTTTTCTTCATTTTCTTTAGATGGTACCTACAACCTACATACATGCCCGACGTTTTTTTTTTTTTTTCTTATACATAATTCCTTTTAATGTTTATCTTGAAGGAATTAGCACAAAAATTCAGAAGCAACTTTGACAGCCGGATGATGAGTCGAAGTGTTTTGGTGTTATTTTTGGTCTTCTGAGTTTGTATGATAGGTGTTTTTCGATAGTTGATACTTTTACTATGGCTGGGCATGAGTAGTTCGTGCAAATGTTAGAGCTATCCACTATTTGTTTCGTTGTTTGACAGCTGATAAACAAATGTATGGCTTTGTCTATAGGGAGATTCACACTAGGCAACTTGTCCGACTGAACGAAGAGTGTTCAAAAAATTTGATCGGTTGATCAATCAATCAATGAAAACGACCGCATACAGGAGTTGATTGTATATTTTTGAAATGTTTATGATATTTCCATTCGAAAAGTTGTATAGTGTGAACTCTTTAATGCCACGCTGAGTGTCAAACTTTAAGTTTGACAGCTCGTAATTGTTTTTATTTTAGTCCCAAGGCCAACGTTAATCGTGCTAAAGCTACTAGCCAGTCTTAGCTTGCGAATCGTAGACACATAAAATTACCTTTTGCGAGAAAATGGCAAAAATGGCCTTTTGCGAGAGAGCCACGAAAAGCGCCTTTCAACTTATTACCATCCGACATCGGCATTAAATTGCGGGTTGTTAAAATTCCTTCCTCAAATTTTGTTCCGCCATTCTTTTAACTTTTTTTTAGAAATAATTGAAGAAATTTGGATGAAAAAATATTCAAGTTCTTTCAAAATGACTGCCCATTACTTTAAGTTCGAATGGTCTTCACTCAATAAACGGTTCTCTTTGTGTCATAAATATTCCTTTTTCCTCGCAAAAGTATCAATACCTCAGAAATAGGTACCTACCAATTTCCTCAGCTATAGAATCACTTTGTTATAGAGTGCTTAATCATAACACCACGGTACTACACTTGATGTTTGTCACCGACATAAAAACCAGCTGCAGTGGTTCCTGTTCATTTCAAAAACAAGAGCCGTGAAGCAAATACTGTTTGAGTCAAGGCACTAAGAATGATGAAAGCTTTCCAAGAGATCGAAATACATTGGCAAAGCAAAACTTATCTTCAGAATTACCTCACAGCTAAATACCAACTAATCAAAGTTCTTACATCTAAATAGAACTGATACTCCATTAGGTGCTGTCAGCATTGATAGCTTCTTTTTTTTTCAAATCGCAAGAATAGGAGGATTTCAATTCCAAAATTCACAATCAAATCACGTATCTTAACGACTTTGACTTTTTCTTTCCAATCTTATTAAATTAAACAAAAAAAAAAATGTTTTAATATAAGCAAAAGACTCCCAGCACCCGAAATATTTTATCCCCATTCTTTCTAACGTTATTGCAAAACAAAGTGTCACAAAAGAAAGTGATTGTATGGAAGGCACATACTCTATACCCTTCTCAAGTTCTAAGCGGATTTGGAAAATTCAAAAAACTCTGTTTACCAGTTGTACTCCCCAAATTAACGCAAATCACTTCTTCAACTTTCAATTCCAAATAAAACTCCGAGGAAGAAGAAATAGAACCTTTTTCTTCAAAAAAGAAAGAAAAAAACATGTTCTGATATAATGAATAGATAATATTTTGGGAAATTAAGGAAAATCACTTTTTCTTTTGTGCAATCCCGGAAAAGCAATAAGAAAACGACAACGATGACGACGAAAATCACAGGAAGCGAAAACACGACAAAAAGGAAGAAGAAATTCGTATCGTTTCTTAAATATTTTATTCCCTTTGACATCGCTAATGACTCTTGGGAATTGGAAATGTCATAGAAAATGGCACACAAAAATAACTAGAACATATTCCTCAAAGAGCTACAAAAAAAAAAAACACGAAGCAAAAAACCCAAGAGAACAAAAGTCAACAGCGGAGAACGGCGAAAAGTCAAAGAATTTATTTTCACGGAATATTATTATGTGTGTCGGTGTAGCTCGATGTATGTCCTATAATAACACTTCCTCTTGTCACCCTTCAAATGTTGACACATCAACACCGTAGGGAAGCAATTTCAACGTTTCGTTCTGATACAATTCTTGTATATTTGTACTCGTATATAAAAAGAAAGTACCGCTACTGGCTATGAGAGACATGTCCCCCCGATGATGTTGATGTATAGTTTTCAGAGGGTTTTTAAAAAAATGGAGTTATAGCAAAGAAATCTTCCCGCATGTTTAATGATTTATAAACAATTTCACGGATGTGAACAGGCCTTAATGGGGCGGGATGTTTTTTTTTACAATTATTTTGTTGCTGCTGTGTTTGGCTTCCTTAAATATTTTTCTAGGGTTAATTCAACAGGAAATTAATGCTGTGCAATGCCTTAAGGTTATTTTGAAAATAAAACGACGATGGCGACGGAAGTAATTTAAAGTGCTGACCGGGAGTCAGGCGGGAGGAAAAGTAATATGTACGTTAATACCTACATTCCAACATACATAATTACATTGAAGCGGGAAATTACAGCAAATTGTTTATTAGTGGTTATAGTAACTGTCATCAGTCATAAACGGAAGGGGATACACCATATATTTTTAAATCAATTAGAGCTTTACTGGGAAGTCATTAAAAAACAAAAACTGGATGAATGAGTGAGTGTGCAGGTGAAAAGATGGGAGATTACGTAGGGAAATTAATTAGTTAAGTGAAATATGCTCGTTAGGAAAGTTACAAAATAAAATTATCATCCACACTAGCAAACTGTACTGAAAAACAAATATGTTCATAGAAAATATTAAAATTTTTCTTGCTGGCATATAATTAACTAGATTGATAGTAGTTTAGTTAGTTAATGAGGGGATTTTTAGGTGAAACTTTCGGTTTGATCCGTTTCGAGTTCCAAACTCGGGCAACCAAAAAAGACCTGACTGCGTAGCGTTCACCTAGAAGGTTCCACCCTCTAAACAGCATCACTTCACTTGAGCGAAAGTGATTTCTGCGTTACGTACTCCACGTTGATTCTGATGTAATTTCATTGTACATATAGGTATAGAAACTATAGTAAGGTCAAAACGCGATTTAACAATGTTATGGACCGGAGGAACGCGTTGGCGCAGCATTCGCTTTTCTACACACAATGGTGAAACCAATAGCTTGGAACGGAGACTGCTAAGTTAGGCCGGAGAAAATAGGTACGCCACCAGTCCAAAAGTCTACATAATAATACTATAGTTTCTATAATGTCGATTTTTCCTTTAACAGTGTGTGGTTTTTTTCCTCACTTTCTCTTATTCGTCTGGCCAGTATCGATGTGTTTTTTTTTAATTCAGTATCCTGATATCCTTTTTCACATTTGAAGTAAACTAAGCGATGAATTCTACAGATTGTCCTTTACACTGAGCGACCACCGTTGTTCTTCCATCCATTTTCTGCGCTTGGCACTTGGATCCAATATAGGGCGCCAATTTATAGCCAGATAAGCTTCATGGATAGATCATGTGAGAGCAAAACTCTCGGCTCATCAGCTCATCTGGAGTGAAGGCATACCACCAAAGATAGAACCTCCGAACTGCTTCCTTATCAACCACTAGAGAAGGAGTTGTAAGAGTTTTAAGTTATATTTTTAACTCCTTCTTGTGCCTATGACGTAGTATTTAGTATTCCGCCTGTTACGTGGATATTTTAGGTTCGGGTCTCCGAAACTGGAATCGGTTTCCACTAAGAAATAACTAGTTGTCTGCGAGAGGAATTACACAGCCATAAAAAGCGATTTCTAACTATGCCGTTTGGAATCGAGGTAAAATTTAAAGTTCCAAAAATGAAGCCTAAGCTCTCCGAACTTTGTTGCGCCATCCTATTTACTTATTTATTCATTTTTTTATGGTTGGAATCTCCGCGCAGCAGTTTTTGTAAGAATCTGTTCATCTGCTTAAGTCGGGATAGGGTTTTGTTCGTACGAATATCTCAAGAAGAAGAATATCAACTGGTTCTCTTAAATTTCTCTCGTCAACCGAAAATTCACTGTCGAAGACCCTTAGCGCCTCAGTATCACTTTACGGATTTTTAGTCTTGGCTTTCTTTTTCCTTGCTCCGTCAAATGTGACGTGTATGTCTTGTCTATTGAAGCCGAGAGGGTATTGTCCTGTATTTTTTGTTTTGCTGGTTTTAACTATTTGGTCTTACGAATTATCCTTTTGGGACTCTTCTTTAGTTCCTGTTCTTATTGACTTCTTATAGATGATCGGAAGGCTACCAAATTCAAACTTAATTGAGCCAATGTGGTCGACAGTTCAATCCTTGAAGGGTTATTTTCATACTATGGTCAACTTACCCGATGAGGGCCCAGTTCGTTTTTGACTCACGCTTCAAAAAGCTGTTTCTGTTTTACTGTTGCAGGCTGGAACTTATTTCATTTTACTCTTTTCAATCAGTCGGAATCAGTGTTACAATCTTGTTCCGATCGAAGCAAATTTGCTCCACTTTTGAAGAAAAAGCAAAATCTACTCCGACGCTCAGTCGTGTTTACTCCATTTTTTTCACTTAAAAATGTTTGGATACCTACCTTAACTCCAGCCAACCATGATTTTGAAATTTTTGTAGTAAATAATTAAATGAAAAGGAAGTGCAAAAAACCAGGAATCTCGGTATCTAGCGCAATCCAAGGATCTACAATTTTATGCAAAATTCGAACATTTAATTGAGATGAAAGTCAAAATGGAGGATCAAGAGATCCAGTGACCTCACAACTTCAAAAATAAATAATAAAATTCACAGCATGTGAGTTGGATGTTGAATTGCAGCTCCGAGCAGCCAATTGAAAGTGGTTCATGTCAGTATCAAACCTGAGCGTAGAAACTTGATCGTGGATTGAGTCTGTCACAAACTTGCTTGCTAACATCGCTGGGCTATGTGCTTCACTTCAAACAAAACTTCTTTCAAAAATCCCACCGTTTTGACGCACAGCACTAACTTTGGAATTAGTTGCTCAACATTTTTTAACTTTGATTAACCATAAAGCGACTTATTTCGTTCCGCAGAGGTATGATACTCACTTTCTGTCATAAGTTTATAACGAGAAGCAGCTGTCAGTGTCAAAGTATTAAAAGAAGCTATAAGATGGCCCACCCTTTACTTAAATAAACTTTTTCTTAAAGAAAAGGCAAAAATTTTCTTTTTGTTACAAATCTACTCTGAAAATTTTTCACTTACTCCACTTTTTTGAAAAATTTGCTCAGCAATTTCATGGCCGAGGTTCGAACCCTGGTCGCCATTTAATACTTAGCTCTTTAATTGCTGAGGTAAAATGGTGCACACCAGACCTTAAAAGCTGTTTTCCTTAGAAAGTTTCTTTTACACATTGTTGTATGTTGTTTGGTAAGGACGTACAAACTTGAAAATATTTTTCTTTTTCGAAAATATAATATTTTTCTAAATCGAAACTAGTTACAATTTCCCCGGTGCTGAGGGTCTTGAGTTTTAACTCCTTTGTCTTGAACTTAGATTGGTAAACAAAACTCAAATATAAATGTTGAGACTGGGAGAAGAATTATCCGTTTTGTTCGATTGTCTTAAAACAACTTAAATACAAAACAACAAAAAAAAACTATAAAAACTCGATTTGATACCAATTGAAGTAACTGCCTGGTTTTTGTGAGCAATCTATGCTCACCTTTATATCATGGAGTTAACAGTTCATTTGACCGAAATGGACTTACCTTAAGAGATTTCAGACAACATTTGTAGGTACCTCTTGCCTTGGGCAGTATCAGTTTGGAAATGAGATTTATCTGCTGGATCCATTCTAATCCCTTACTTTGCCTTAAGAGCTTTAAACTACGAGAATCCTCAAGAACCTTATTTATGGTTTTTATATACTCAGAAGATTACGTTGAGATAATGTGTTAAGCATTTTAAAACGTTTATGTCAGAAAGTAATGTTGAAGCCATTTCAAGGATATTCAAAGCGAAAACGAAAGGGATGAAATTTCATATTTTATTTCCCAACAGTTGACCACACGTTGGGCGCCATTATTTAGTTCACAATATGACGTGAATCGTAAAAAGAAAGAAATTAATTTCAGTCAGAACGTTGACTTGGCCAATACAAGCTGAAATGTCTTAAGTTTAAAAAAAGACATTGAAAACATCTAAGCTTTGAAACAATTTGAAATTGTTTATGCCCAGAAAAGTCACTGCGACATCGTAGTTGACGCAGCCAATGCCTGTTAAACAAGCTACAATTATATCAACTCAAAGCGTTAATGAAACTTATTAGAAATCCAGACCCATTATTCTCCTATTAATAAAAAAAAACTGCATCAAACATGAATGCCGAGAAAACTTCACCATAGCTGTTGATTAAATATTCATTCAACAAATGTCAATTATTTAACGGAAAAAATATGTTTTATGTTCTTTAATCTCATCAATACTACGGGCGGTCGACATAGTTTCATGTTCCTAAGTGATAAGGGTCTACAGCAATAAAAATAAATTTTTGTTCATTTCTTTTAATTTTGTTTTCCATCATTAACAATGAAAAGTAAAACCTACACATTCCCAGCAAAGCAATGCGTAGCCACAGCCAAACACACAACCAATGTCTGAAGTGATTTTCAATTTTAATTGATTTACCATGTCAGAGCAGAAAAAATTCAATCTGTCATCTTGTGTGAAAGGCGGGCGGTAGATACGAATTATTTTTTTTTTCTCTTCTGTTGTACAAGTAAGTATTTAGGGGAGTGAACCCCAAATCTGACAGCTGAACACATTTTTCTGGCCGAACGATCCGAAAAAAGATCAGAGAATGAGAAAAAAAGAAGAAATATAACGAACGGAAAATTCTTGGAACTGCTTCAAAGGAGAAAAAATAAAAATAAGATCCTACACAACATCCTTAGATGAAATGTCATGTTGGCTGTCATTTAAAAACATGTCGAATTTTCTTCTATTGACAGTCGTCGACTGCAGATGAAACGAAATGCGAACCTTTTGTAGATCGATTGATCGTTCAACATGATCGCTTCTGTTTTATTTTTTCTTCTTCACAGGAAAAGAAAACAACAAGTAGAATATGTAAATATAAGACAGGAAAAGGTGTGCCAAGTTGAAGACCGAAAGAAAGGGTTTTCCAATGAATCCAAACAAAACCTCAATCAGCGATGGTGATCTTCCACGAATCCCAAAGAGCAACCCAACCAACCAGCCAGCCAAACACAAAAACAACAACAACAGAAAAATCTTTGAATGGAATTGGAATACGAGAAACTTTAAACTCCACAAGAAGACGAGATGGATCTTTTGCTGAACAAAAAAAAAAAAGAAGAAATTCATTCAAATATGCAAAAGACTGGAATATTATATGAGTTGAGCCTTTTTTCTTTTGTTATGGGAACTGTCTTTAAAGACCGTAGCGTACCTACCTTTTCTATATTATAGGCTTGTTGATCTTTAAATGAGGAGAAAAAAAAAATACACAACAATAGGTAAGATCTATTTCAATAGAGTGAAACTTATGAGGTTAATGTGAAAACATAACACAGAGTCGTACAACTATTAAGTCTCGTCCTAAAGATGAAAAGAAGATGCAGAAGAAGAAGAAGAAAAACCTACTCGGCTGCTTTTGTTTTCCTCTAAACCGTTTGAGTAATCTTTTGTTCCCGACTTTTCTACCTCCTGTGATCCTCTTCACCTACCTAAACGCTGAACTGAACCTCATGAAACCCTCACAAAATGATGCTATACAAAGTGAAGATGCAAAAAGAAGATGATGAGAAGAACAAAAAAAAAAAAAAAAAAGAAGAACCGATCCGAAGAAACTCTGATCTTGTGAAGGAAGCATATAAGCCATAAAAAAAAAAAAACAGAAGAGGACTGCAGAGAGAAGTGGTAGATTTCGATTACCTGCGGTGCCGCTCTTTGAAATTATCACTGAAAAGCGAAGAACAGTCGGGGCCTCTATAGTTAAGAGTTCCGAGGGAGGGAATCAGTGTTTTGAGAGGTGGTAGATAAACCTTTGCTTTGTGTATGTGTACCTTAAGAACCACATTGCCGCCTTAAGCCGCGACTGATGATGGCGGCGAGGGCGAAAGTGGCGCGCGGTTGCAGGAGAATGATGGTAGTGGTGGCGGCGGCAACGGCAACGGCGGCGGCGTTATACGAGAAGAGCTCACGTAAAAAAGACGAAAAGATGATGATAGCGGCAAGGCGGCTGTATGCGAGCAGTGCTTCTATCTCTGGTCGGCCGACATTTTATATATTTCTGCGTTTTTTGTTGTGGTTTTTTTTTGTAAAACCAAAACCTGCTGTAGTCGCATATGGCCACTGGGCAGAAAAAATACAAAATCTTTATGTGAAGTGAAGAGAACCACAAACCAACGAAAGTTCAAGGAATGATAAAAATTAAAGAAGAGGGGCATTGAACGAAGGTCTCTTACGCGAAAAAGGTTTGGTTTTTTTAAGTTTGGTTCTGTTGCTTTAGCTTTTTTCTTCTTCTTTTTTTTTATTGAAAACGTTAACAACATACAAAAAAAAAAAACATGTCGCACCGCTTCACATTCGCAGCAGCAGAAAAGGCAGCGCGACAGAAGGAAAATATATTTTTCCTTTTCTGAGTCGCAACGATGAAAAAGGCGCATTTCTTGTTTGATGGTGAAATGACGGAACTTTTATATTTGAAGTTTCACTCGTCTTTGTTGTTTGTTGTTTGGATTTTATTTTATTTTTTACTTTTCATCTCTTTTTGTAACTAGCTTTGTTGTTGTTTTTGCAACTAGTACTTTTGTTTCATGGGGGAAGTGTGCAGGCTTAAGATACTGCTCAGAAAACAGAAAAATAGTTGACGCATTCCTCACAATCATACCAACCTTGTGAGGGAACGGAGCGGGCCTACAATTTTCTGCTGATTCCGAAGGGCTAATCGAGAAAGTTCTGAAATTACTATCTGAGGACCTGCCAATTCCTAGCGAAAGGCAGTAGGTACCAGTATACCTACAAAAAACATTTTTGCTTTCTGTTGAGATTCAAACCACGAACCTCCTGACATTTCAAAACAAAACTCATAGATTGAGTGATTAGAATAATGGAAGAAGTATTTATTTGTTGGAATAGAAACAAAAAACAAATCAAAACAAAAACTTGTATTTGGCATAAAAGTCTAGGACTTTTAGTCTTGGGAGCTCAGTTTTTCGGTTTTTGATAAAATTTCTTTGGCTATCGGTTTTAATAACAAATTTTTTTACTTCATTTCACCCAAACTAACTTTTGTTAGCTATGAACACAGTTGTGCAGCAGCAAAGCTATCACTGTCAAAACAATTCCAAAAAACAGCTTAGTAAAGAAGCATTGATCAACGTAAAACTAATTCGTCAAAAACATATGAGTATTTTTTGAAGATTTTGTTGGTCAGCACTTTTGATAGTTTTAATTATGAAGAAGCATTGTTTCTTTACTGAAAACTTTCACGAAATGCACCGAAACTCAGTCGTCTAATCCCATTCCAGCACAGCGATTTTTCGTAGATGTGCACAGAAGAAAGTGTTCACAAGAGAAGTCACCTAGCGAAGTTTCGTCACCAAAATTTCTGTGGACGAAGTCATACAAAACCAAAGCAAATTTAAAAACTGTCAAACACTCGCTTTTCAAGCATTGATCTCGTTCTGAGAGAATTTTATCCCCAACTTCCTTAAAAGATGACAGATTGTGAATTTCTGAGCACGAAATAAAGTACAAACGGACCTAAAATAAAACTAAATTACTGCATTCTCTTTATAATGTTTTATGAGCTTTCCTCAATTCTCCTAGTGACTTTATTAACAACACTTTCTTTCTCATGCGTTTGAAAAAAAGACAAAATCCTTTTGAGTTCTGTTCAATGACATACTTCCGAATAGAACGGTCTAAAGCAGAATAACGCTAACTTTTGGTAGGCAGTTTTCAACATTTTGTGTTCAGTAGAAAGATTGACATTTTATGTTTGACAAACTGGTTTGATGAACTCGAATTTGAAAATATTAACCCTCGATTAGACGAATTGTCAAACATGTTTGATGACCACGAAACATTTTAGAAATTTCGCTGGTTTGACAGGAATATTTGAGAAAGTGAACGTTTTGGTCAAGCCGGGAGAAGGTTTCATTTGAAAAAGGTTTTCAGCCTGTGCACATCAACAGAAGGCAAAAAAAAATATCAAAATGGCTTCCAACGGGAATAGCGAATTTTGGTTCAATTTTTAAGAATTTATAGAAGTCTACCGGAAACTTTGAAATTAAAAGTGAAAAGTAAAAAACCATAAAAAGAAATAGCACAATTCTTTTAACGAATAAATAAGGAATGACAAATATTTTGGGCCGCTTTTGTAGCCATTTAGTCCTAATCAGTTATTTCATTGCTTTCTTTATCTTTCTTCTTCATCGCATTCTATAATAACCAGAAAAAATTTAAATAGAACTGATGTTTGCAAGCATGTTTGAAGAATGTGAACGCAGTGGCTTCAATCCATCAAGCAAGTTTGTCAAACATGTTTGAGAATGTGAATCATTGTAATGACTCACTCTAGATACCTCCTATTATTCAAGATGTAGACTCGTAAAAATTTTAAACATAAGTTGGAATCAAATCATAAATGGAATCTGTTGAACAGACGATTATGTTCAACTCAGATTTTTACGACCAATTATTATTTTTACGTTACTAGACACCAAATACATTTTTCCCAGCTAAAGTCACAATTTTTGCTTCACAACTGACTTTTGAAACCAGCAGAATCTGTTTGCTGATTTGCTTTTTTAAAGGTTTTATTTGGTTAGATCTCTTTGTTTATTTCTTGTTTATCTGGCCCTGGTTCCTAAAACATTTCTCTCAAACAAACCTTGTGACGAATAGGACCCAGACATTTTTTTCCAATCCGAACGGTTAAGTGCGAAAGTTCTTTTCATGTATGTGTGTTGTTGTTATTAAAGGATTATTAAAGGATTTGCCAGTTCCTATAGAAAATTGACTTCTGCGAAAAAAGTATTTGAATGCTTCCGAGATTCGAACCTTGAATTCCACCATACATATCAGAATGGAATTTGGAAAAGGTGATAACCTAAAATATTGGGCACATAATCATCTACATGTTATACATACAAAGAGTAATATTTGTGATTTTCGAAAACCCCCATTTACGCATTTATGTGAGCAAGAACAGTAAACAAGAAAGTATTCTGATTTGGTTCTCAATCTTCTCTACATTTCGAATCTAAACCTTGTTTTAAAATGAAAACCATCGATTTGCACTTATTTAAAAAGTAATGTTTTTAGTTTGCCTTAGCTTCAATGAGTCCAAAAGTATTCAATTCATCCAGATTCGTTCTTTTTTGAAACTGAGGCAAAACGAAATTCTCTGCACGAAAATAATTTTTTCCGATGATTTTTCATTTCCAACAAAAAGATAAATCGTTAAAAATCATTTTAGACAGCGAATTTTCTGATTAAAAGTGTTTCATATTCTTTTGCTTCAGCACCAGCTCCAGCATCAAAAAATGTACCTAAGTATTTTATATTTATTTCCTCAGAACGCAATTCTTTTTTTTACAAATGAATGACCGATAACAGCTACGCCATTTTTTTTACATCAATCCTCTTTCTAATAAATTATTCTCTAGATAATTCATTCGTGATATTCGATCAATGACACAGCATTATAAATGTCATAATTCATACAACTTCAATCAATCAAACAGTAAAACCCCCATGGCGATGACAGCTGACATTTTGCTTTCTCCTTCGTCAAGTAATAGCTCCCCCACCAAGCAGGTAGATAGACATACGAATGTGTCAACAAGAAAAAGTTTGTGTTTTTTTTTGGTTTTTTTGTTCTCCAACTTATTACATTTTCTTAAAGTTCAATGAATCTTAATTTATAAACTACAAAATCACTTCATCATATTTATTGACAGCTATTCAGTACTGCACCCAGGACCCAGCAGAGAACAAGTTTCAAATGTGTAGGTAGGTAGGTAGGTATATAATTCCACTCTCGCCGTGTACACTAACTCCAGTACTTGTCAAGTTAATAATTGAAAGTTATTGGATTGCATCAAATTGACAGCGAAAATTATGATGTTGACATTTGTGTGAAGCGAAGTATAGAAAAACAAGTGAAATAAAATGTTTTGGTGACGATGACTAATCATGAATATAGTGAAAAATAGACAATTTGCCGAAGAGCCTCATCACAAAATGGATTTTCATGAAACACTGTTTACTGAAGATAAGAATTCCACCACCACCACCACATATCAGTATATGCCAATAAAATAAATAGTCAGCAATTACAAACCCAACCAAATAAGTAAGAGTGACAAAAGAGAAGAACAATAATAAATAATTATGAATGGATCAGAGCAGGGCTATTGTGGCGATAAGGGTACATTGAAAAGCGAGCTTCCGCGGCCGGCGATTATCGTGGGAATAGTTTTTTGTTAGTGTTGTTGTTTATAATGACTGTGAGATTAACGGCATGGTAGCAGTAATTACATGCCGCCGTCAAACGGGTCATTTAATTGCAGGCGTCTGTGTTATCGCAGCAATAAAACCCAATAGATACCAGACATTGATGACAGGAAATATAAAGCAATTGAATTGATAGAATATGACATTAAATGTGTCATGCAATCGATTGTAAGACCGAAATCTAAACTCAGTGGCATGCCTGACAAGACAATAACGAAACGATAAGCCAAGCCACCAACCACCACCACTCATAAATCCTCTTCTAAGAACGTAATAAATTCGAAGATTATCAGAAGAAAACATTTTGACAGGTATCCGTCGTCGTGTCGTTTGACATCTAATCGGATGACTGACCAACACGGCATAATCTTCTTTCTTCTTTGTATAATGCCTTTGCTAACAAAAGTTTTTTTTCTACTCACAAAACCTATACGAGAATTTGAAAAGGTGCGTTTGACCTAATCCGGAAGTCTCTACCTACATCGTATATATACATCAGAGGTGGAAAAATACTACATTCTTAAGAGGACCCTCTGAATATTTCACAAGTGCGTCATTAGGTGGAATATCATTAATTATACGAAGAAAAATTTTCGAAATTTGTTAGGCTTTGGAATCCCATTGTAATAGCCACTCACCAAGCCTTAGGAGATTATGGTTGAGTGAGGTCACTCGGTGGGAGTTCGTGTGCTTCTAGGAATCTCAGAAATTCTCTCTAAGAACACAGAAAACTTGGGTAATTAGTAAGCCAAAGGACAAGAAGGACATCGAAAATAAAGATGATAAAACGTTTTGCCACCATTAAAAATCATTGCTGTAGTTTGGATGTACCTAAACCTACGTATGTTTCTCTTTCATTTTAAGAACAACGAACACGCGGAGTGTTTCAAATACCCGTGGGTGGTCTTGAGCTCCGTCTATCTCGTTTTGTCGTGCGATTCTTTAGAATTTAACACTGACAAACAGCGCACACCGTGGGACGCCAAAAGAAAAAAAAAATGAACGATTTGAAAATCAGTCAGAAGAACATTTATTTTTCCATTCTTCGTGTGACTTATTGGCTCAGGTAAACGTCAGTGGTGAAGGCACTAAGGCAGGCATATATCAAAAGACCATTCTGTGAAAAGACCTCCGCGTCTGTTGTTCTTTTGGGTGTCTTATTTTTTTTATTTTTTTTTTTTTATTTCATCATTCCTGCCTACCGACAATTATTCTCCTTACACACTCCTGTCAAAAAAGGTGTGAGACACGCTGAAGGTTATGCTAAAAACCACCACACACAGTTGAAATCATCTCGGGAAGCCTTAAAGGAAGGCTACTTTTGAACACAAGCAGACATTCTAAAACAGCCACAATGTGTTAACAATTATACCTTCGGCAATCAATCAATGTCACATTCAATGTGGCACTATACAAGCAGGCCGCGCATGCTGGCTTCGGCTGAAATGTTACCAACCTTTGCTGAATGAATGCCCTGAGTTGTGACTGTAAGTAATGCTGGATGGTAATTCGCTACATCTAATGTCAAAATCTATAGCTTCATGTTTTTTTTTTTGTTTCGTTGGTATCTTTTTTTTTATCATTAACATGTAATCAATTGATGTCGACATCCAATGAACGGAATTTTCATTCTGAATAGGAAGCCCTAGGTGAATGGAATTTTAAATAAGCCGCTGCCGTTGCCGCCGTCCGTCGCCGACGCATCACATCGTCATTCGCGTTATGTCTTATGTCTATTGTTATTACTAGAACAGGGAAAAATATGTGTGACAAATGTAGGCATACATAGGTACGTATGCATGAGTTTCTTTTATCTTTCCTCTTTATTTTTTTCGGGCGAGAAAATGAATTCTGAGAATGAGTTCAAATGATAATGGTAAACAATATGTATAGGTATGAAGGAGGTATGCCCAATATTGTTCACAAATTCACAAAATGGTAATCAAGAAAAAAGTTTGAAGGAGTTGTTCAGAATTGACAAGCACATTGACTGAGCCGTAATGAGGCTATGTTTTTTGAATATCAATTGAGAGTAGGTATTATGGGCTGTGTCGAACGACGAATGGGATTTGGAAGTTAATTGCAACAACTGTATTAGGTATATAGGGTCCCACAGGAATTGGATGTTCGTTTTCACGTTTTCTTATTGACATTCCCGACGTTATTTGACAGAAACTCAATCTAAACCTCATTCATTTTTCCCGCTGGGCATTATGTCACTCCAAATCCATTCTGTTAGCTAAAATTATTTTGAAAATAGGTACGCGACTGCCAAAAGACTTTCCAAATTACTTTCTTTGGAGTAAATTAACTGTCATTATTGACAGCTCCGATGTGTCATCTCAAGCTCTGCCCTTGAGATTGCTGTCACCTGTCACTTTTTGACAGGTTGAAGTACAAATGTTGTAATATTTGATACAATTTCGTAAATGAATCTTCCCATTGACATGGTGCTTTTTTTTTAGAAGAGATTTAAGGATTTACTTGTTTCAATTTACGACCAGAATATCGAATTTTATCGGACACATATTGGTTTTCAGTTGAGGATTTTTCTTCTGTGAGCCTATTTGAAGATTGTGAAGTGGGAATGATTTATGAGGAGTAAGGCCCGGGCTTAAATGTTTCTGTGTGTTATTGTATGCTTTCTTCTGTTGGCTTCTATAGCTATATTTGAAAGGAACGATGACACAGTTATTTACTTCTTTTAAACCGCATTTAATTTAGGTGTTTTCAGTGAATCTAATAAATAATGACCCCGCTGTTTATTGCAACTCACTAATCAACCCGTTCCCCTCAATAATTTTCTCTGATTTTCCTTATAGCAATTTAAATAACAAGTGTTGTTTGCATCTGCAAAAATGAACCTCGAACAATTTCAAATTACAACGTCTCATCAACTCCGCGTTGCAACTTTGTTGTGTAAAAATAACACAAGCATCGCAACGAAAACATACTGCAGAGCAAAAGAATCACTCGTCATTTATGGTAAAGTCTCCAGGTCCTACCCGCTATATGTTGGTTTTAAAAAAAAGTTTGCACAAACCGCGCACGTTCCACTCAGTAATCATTATTTGTTTCATTTTGTTTTTCTTACTTTTGTTTTGCCATTTCAAAGTTGTTCACCATTTTTCTGTGGTTTTGCCACTCTGCATTCCGACATTTTTTGGTTGCACATAAATCTATATCTGGCATTGATGCCGATTGTGCCACTACGAGAGAGATTGGGGTTCATTTTTAGCTCGAGTTGTAATTTTCCAGTTCAAAGTTGAATGGAGGATTCCATACAAAAAAAGCAGACAAATGTCTCACGCAAGGAGGAAACATGTCATTTCCCAGTCTTGTCACTTTGGAAGCAACCATTTGTATGCAATATGTCACGTACTTGCACCTGCATGTAGTATAGGTATGTTTTGCATCACATAGATATAAACGAGCGCATTGTTGCTAACAAAGTGTAAAACTAGCGTAAATGTTCAATTTTCAAGGATAGACTCGAAGATGTAGGAATACCTACATTCTGCACATGTGAATAACTTTGGTAGCTATTGCGAGGTTGAAAAAGAAGTAAAGAAAGTTGTGCCGTGTGCTCTTCTTTAGTACAGAAAATTTATTGATGAGGAAGTTCAGCAGAGCTAAATAATGAACGGTTTCATTTCAGAATTAGAATTGTTGCACTTCAAGGCATGTAGAGTCAATTAGTTTTTGCAATGACGTTTTCGCAATTATTATCAAGAATGGTGTGAATATATGTTTCAATTCAATAATCTCCTTGCTCAAGAACTCAAAGCAAACGAATATTGAACCACTATTGGTACTATTGGTGAAAACCGATCAACTGGTGAAAAAGTGATGAACCTGGTATCCTTTTTCTGGTGAAGCTATTTCTCCAAGTGTCCTTCCAATAGGAGAAGATGAATGAAGGAGTAACCCAAATGTTTATAGACTTCTGGCAAATTTTTTCGAAACCTATAAATAAATAATAAATAGGGTGGCGCAACTTTTTTAACTTTTCTCACAACCATGCCTTGTGAGGGCATGAAGGGAACCTCCAATTTTCTACCGGTTCCGAACGGCTAATCGAGAAAGCGCTTTTCATGGCAATGAATCTACTAATGGAGGACTTGCCAATTCCTCGCGAAAGGTTATACCCGTGGAAAAACATTTTTGCCTCTGATTGGATTCGAACCACGAAACTTTGGGTTAACATGCAGACATGCTAGCCATCACGCCACGGGTACCGAAACTTATATGCAAATTTAATGAACAAAAAGATCAACTAAACTAAACTACATTAAAACGATGGCCATTTCACTATTTTTTCTTTTAATGTTAAATGGAAACCTCTTTCAAAACTTCGGGTGTATGCAATTTCTTGTGCATAAGCTCTGTGTGGACAATTTAACACAAAACTCACTACCTCTTCTCTATTTGGAAAAATAGCCTACACGGTATGACGGGAATGTGTTTTCATGTGAAACAGGGCTAAAGCTTTAGAGAAATCTATAGGAGGCTTAGTAGTTTTCAGTATAGGTATATCCTTATCGTCATGTCTAAAATCTCCGGTTGAAGCATAGGCACATGTGTTCTCCGTGCATATCAATATTGTTGATCACCATTAAGCTCCTAAGAATCCCAATTGAAGGGCTTCTGAATGCAGTTTTCGTTTGGTTTTCCCGGTGTTTAACCGCCATTTTCGCTGAGAGAATTGTATCCCTGTCATTTCAGCGTTTAAGTCAGACTTTTCTATTTTCCTTTCACCTACTGTAATCGAAAAGTCAAGTACACTTTCTGCCAGTACATTATCTGTCGATAACAGAAAAGATATTGGCGATGAGAAATCACCTTAACCCACATCTTCTTATAAATATAATTGCAACTGGTCTTCACACGCATACTTGTTTCAATTCAATCGCATATGAGGTCTCCGCGCGAGAGAAACCCGATAGTGCGTTTATGAATATTTGATTATATTTTAAGGTTTCAAAGTCTGCAACAAAGTACAAACCCATATTTGCTTCGCGCTGTTCTAACATAAAAATCAGCCATCAGAAAGGAAACACAGCATTTTCTAAAACCATCACATGAATATGTTTTCCACAAAATTTTGATCGTTCGGGTTTTACTTATGAAGTATAACGCTTAAAATTGAAAGCTCTTGTAATCATTCTGTGTGAACTGCTTTAACTGAAATGCCCTTGAAAGCTGCTTTTTTCAATAATTAATACTCACAATGGTTTCAAATTTGCACTTACTCAAAAAATTTTCAAAATCTCATTTGAATTTTCAATTCACTATAATTTGATTATCTTACATATACTTCTGTGTATTTTAATCAAAACTAACAAAACTATAGCTTAAAAATAAACTTAGCTTACTTACGGACCCTTAACGGGTATAGCCTTGATTTGCAATATGAAGCTAAAGCCTTTCGACTTATGGATAAAACCTTATTATTTTTAAGACTGCCCCTGGGAATAGTTTCTCTGGGTAATTGAACTGGTTTTGAACTTGAAATAAATAAATAGGCGAGCACAACGCCATTGATGGGGATGGCCGGGACCTAGTGCGTTTCTCTCAACTATAGCTTGTGGGGAAAGGAAGAACCTACCACGAACGCTAAATGAGGAGTGCTTTTCATAGCATGGTGATTGTGATTACTTTAAACGGACAAGCTAGCTTGGTGACACTTTTTGAAAAATAGTCGGATTGGAACTCGAATCTTGCACACCCAAATCTAAAGAAAGCTAATTCAGGCGATCTTCGGTCTGCTGTATTGACTCAGCGTTCAGGTAGTGAGGTAGAGCATTCCATATTCGGGTGGTGCGACTAAAAAAATGAATCTCTATATTTTTTTTTCTGTAGGAGGTTTTTAAAATACCAGCACTCAGACCTTAATACCGGTCCATTGTACTACAAGTTAGCAACCTTCTATTTGTTATAGCTTTCCAGATGTTCGAAATAAAGCCAAAAGACGCTGCCAAAGAAGCCAAAAGATGCTGCTCACTTTCGAAGTGGTTAGAGGGTTGAGAAGGGCCTTAAGCAAAGCACAGCTTGGCTGTCGCTACAAACAAAGATACTTCTCCCCGTCCATCCATTGTTCGTTACGTGGCTCAAGGCCATAAGGATAGCATAAGCCTCCGCTTGGAAAACGGATGCGTATGATTCCAAAGATGTATGCAGTCGTATGTCGTCGTTCTCCACAAAGGCACCAGCACCATAACCCTCGTCGGTTTTGGAGCCGTCTGTGAAGATACGATAACAGTTCTTTCCAGGCTCAGATTCTGGAGCGAACCAGTCCTGAACCGAAGGAAAGTTGACTGAGTAATTTTGACGCAGTTTGAGCCTTGGGATCATCGTGTCAGACGGCATATCCATTAGACGTGAGTCAAAAGATATGCTGCTTGCGAGCTCCTCAAAACTCCAGTGCGAATTGTGCCAGAGACCACATCGCTTTAAACGAGAAATGGTCTGGAGAATATACCCTATGATGTAGGTATCAAGGGGAGGAAGATTCATATCTATACTTGACTGTACGACCGAAGTTGGGCTCAATGTAAAACTGACACAGCGTTTTGGTGATTTAAACTGGCCGGTCAGACAACTAGATCTGCAGCACAGCGCTAGTTTCGTTTCTGTGCCGCAATAATCTATAATTATTATTTTTAACTTTTAAAGAAAACGTGGGAAAGGAAATCAAAATTTGTGAGCCGATGAGTGCAGTATTTTCGCCGATATCAATTTTTCAGTTTAAACTCACAATTTCCACACCCTTCGTGGCAACGGAACCAGTTTTTCCCATTTTAAACAAAATCACACCCAAATCAGATAACGGCACTATTTTCACCCAGCCTAGTCCCAACCTTGAGTACAGAACACATTTTTAGAACAAATTATTTGTGCTTCAAACATAAACTCCCACAGTAGGGACTGATAAAAATTACATAGCTGTCCACTATAAACCACTTTCATCCTGTTTGATGAGTTAAATCTAACCCACATGGACGTTGCGTAGTTATACAGTTTTTGAGATTAACGTCTATTTGATAAGGTGACTATAATCCTATAAGAGCAATAAGATAAACCAACAGAATCAAGAGAAAACTCATATATGATTACAAATCCTTACTAATCCATTTATACAGAAACCCTATACGACTGACAAATGCATCGATTTATCACAGTCCGAAAACAAACTCTTCGGCGTTGTAATGTTGTTCTATTTCCTAAACATATAATAGAAATCATTTGCAAGTAATCCTGTTCAGCAAAATGATCGATTTGAGTCTGCCTAACACCTAGACTCCTCTACCCACATGACTGTAGTTAGTCCAAAGTCCATTCAAATAGTACTAAAAAAAAAAACATATCCTCTTCCACCCTATTATAACTAAGAGTAAAAAGGACTCCTGTGGAATCTCTATGCCTATGAATGAACCTCCCACCCGCTGCCATGAGAATGGAAACAAAAGGATAAATCCAATTTCACCAATGATGATGACTGCTGCTTGGGAATACAAATGACGTACGTGTAAAATTTTCCCAATTAAATTGGATTTCCCATATCTCCGCACATAGAAAAAAAAAAAGAAAAGATAGAAGAGGGTTGTGTGGGTGGAGTGCCTCATCTCATCCCTCAGTGCACCGAAATTGTGCAAAATAGAGAGCACAATAGAAACCATAAAACCCAGCAAAACGTTACAAAAAACGAATCATATTTCGGTTTCACACTATGGAATATATGAAATATAACTGTAGGGCTATTGATGATGGCGCGGCGGCATGTGTGAATGTGGTTTTAGGACCATAACTCACAATAACGTCGAGTTACTCCCCATTTTCCAAACCCCTATATCGCACCCAATAGTAGCCGTACTGAAATCCAATAGTTAAAATGCCAGGCACGTAGCATTTGGAAGTTTCACTTCAAGGGATGTCATCATTCGAGCGCAAGCACAATACAAACGTCAAATGACCCAATTTTAGACAAACAATGAAAATTTTCAACAAAAAATAACAAAAAAAAAAAAAAATAGGAAGAAAAACAAATAAAACCCTCCAAAAAGTGGATAAATGGGAATTTTATAAACCCAGTGAACTGTTTTTTGTTTTGTTTAAGTAGGTATACTGAATGCACTCTTCATTGAAGGGCGGCCATATGCTTTTTGAAGTGCGTGTATGGCTCTGTAGAACCCGGAGGTCTCTATACCTAGAGTGTAGAGAAAATGAATGAGGGGCAGGGCAATAAACGTCATTCATACATTATTCACCAACAAGGTGTTGTGAGCAGAAATGTTGTAAACAAAGACGATTTTCACACCTTTGATGGTGTGAATTTCCCTTAAAAGGGGTAACTTAACCCATGGCCGCTGTCGCCGGTGGCGCGGCAAGAAACAAAGTGGAATCTGTATTCTGTATGGCAGCAACTCCTTTTTTTATCCACTTTTGATTTTATATTTCAAAAATTCCTCTTCTGCAGAGGAAAGTGAATAAAAAACAAACCACAAAAGAACAAAGTCACAAACTTTACTATGGGTAAGTAAGGTACTGAACGGAGCCACTTTACGGTGATGGCTTTCTATGGTGCGAGTCTTGTAGTGCGACTACGAGTTTATAAATATATATGTCCATGCTTGGGGTTAAATAGTGTTTTCCATTATTGTATTGCTGCCCCTACTGCTATATTGCACTTACGTATTCTGTTGACGTTGTGCTCCATGCTCTAGTAAATCTCCATTAGTGAGCCATATGAACTGGGTGCATAGCAGCGGGGCGCATATACTAAAGCTATAACTAGCTAGCCCTCCCAATCTCTAAAGCAGTCGATGTAAAGCAAACCAAACAGCTCCCATATATCGGTGAAATACCTTTAAGTGCCTTAAGAATGACTGTGCCAGCGAGCAAAATCATTGTAAAGGAGCGCCACCACCAGTACAATTAAGTAAGTCCTCTGTTAACATTTTCCCTCTACCAAATAGCTATAGATTGGTATACCTATGGTCTGGTAAAAATAACCATGGATAAATAGACAGGAAGAGAAATGTAAAACAAAAAATAAAGACAAGAAATTTTGAAGTTTGAGATAGCGCAAGCAACCAGACCAGCAACAGCACCATCGGTATAGGAAAAAGAAAGAGATTAGAATGTTATAGAGGATGTCTGACTTAATGGCCACGTCTGTAGGATGTCGGTAAAGTTAAGTGCTTGTTGAAGAGGAAATGCCAAAGTGGTTAATTACGGGATAACATTTTCGTTTTTTTTTTTTACTTTAAACATAATCCACTGGTCTGAACAAAGAGAGCAGTAGAGATCGATCTTTTTATGAAGGCTTCTTTGACCTGACCCTTAATAGATTGCGGATCAGATGTCGGAGAGAAGATTTTGGATTTAATTTCTTTAGGATGAAGATTGTTTTCAATGCATAATGGAAGCGATAAACCGTAATTCTTCTTCTTAGAAATATTTTTTGCGAAGAACTTGTTGGCTCTCTAATCAACTCAAATCTCAAAGTGTTTTTAACGATAGTTTGAGGGAACTATTTCGTATGAGAGTTTTATTGTGCGTATTTTGAATCACAATGACTGAAACTTGATTCACAGTGCAGCGCCAGCTTTGACTGTTAATTTCAATCATACATGCAAATGTAACGTAACGTTATGTAAAAGCAATAAAGCATAATTACGTACGCTAGACGTTACGTTTTGTAGAATCGACGAGAGAATCTCCTCAAACAGAAGCGTGGAACCTAGGTGGTGGTTGGTGCTGTATTGGATAGAACTTCGAAAGAGAAACGTATGAAGCATCTTAAGCCTGTTTGGATTCGTCTTCGACACTGTGCGTTTTGTGTTCGCTTAGAATTGACATCTTGATTTCCTTGATTCTGTTTTTGTACTGTCAAAGGAAGCAAAAGTTTTAACAAAACCGTTGCTTTGAGTTGGAGTCACGTTACGTTTTCTTGTACTACTACGAACTAATGCATCATCAAGGTCATGCCTGATTCACAATCACGCTTTGGGTTCAGCTTTAACCTCGTTACATGCCAGCTCTTTATATTGGCTTTGAATTAGAATTATGATTTTGTTGTTGCGTTTTACTGTCGATGCGAACAAAAGTTCAACCAAACCGAAGTTTTCGCCATGAGTTGGAGTCACGTTACGTTGTCTTGTACACGAACCAACGTAACATGCTATAGAGATATTATGATGGGATTTATTAATTTCCTATGATTAAACTCGTAAAACCGAAGCTTAAGCGACATTGTGATTCAGGCGTTAGAGCGAAATAATCGCCTTCATTGTCAATGCGTGAACGAGTTTATTTCGACAGCAATATAATACCGATTTTCGTTTTGCTTATGCTTCACTTTGTGGATTAATTGAGAATCAATTCAGAGCCGTAGTTTTTCCGTGGCTTTCTTGATGAAACGTCTCTGACTCGCGATATTTGAGCCACAACGCAACGTCAATGTGGAAAGCGTTTCTCTTTGTGTTACAAAATTCTTTTAATGAAATTGTTGTCGCCACGGATTGATGACTTACGTAAACCATGCAGTTGAGCTTGGGAAAGCTCTGATATTTTTTGAGATTGAACAAAGATTGAGCAAAGAACCTTAAATGGAAGAGAAGAGATGAATCTTATTCTGTTCGGTTTTAAATCGACAGCTGGTAATCGCCTTAGTTGTGTGGTATGGGGAAAAAGGTTGAAAGAGTGAAATGAAAGCAACTATCATCTTTGCTAGACCGTCGCATTAACGCTCATTGTAAATGCAACTTAAATCACACACTTTCCATAGCTTTCTTAAGTTAAAACTGATTTGTTTACCATTTCAACTTCAACGCGCCAGTGCCAACAAGCAACAGAAGTCAATACCGAGCTGGGCAGCGACATAGCCAAAACATCAATTATATTAACCGTCATTATGATTTCAGGTGCATTTTTCTAAATCATATGTTTTCCAAGATCCTACTTCAAAAGAAGCCAGCACACCATTAACTGGAAAGCTGACAGCCCCAATACGGTCCATCAGCTCACAAAGATTGATATCTCTACAGCTCTGGCCGCATAACATCCCAAGTAGGGCAATCAATGGCCCAAAGCATAAAAAATAAAGAAATACACCAAACTGAACATCAAGAGGCGCGAGTAAATTACACTTTGGCGTCCATTAAAAAAACATGTAATAGCAATCGTGCGCTTGTGATGTGGAGGCTTTGCCACACAGTGGCAAAGGAAGTGGCAATTCAGCGAAAGGTCTAATTACAATGTGCCGATCAAAAATCGTATTCTTGGAACCACGAATCACTATGTATCCTATAAGAAAACTGGTTAAGATATCGGCTAATAGTAGTCACTTCCATCTGATGGGCGGATGCTATTGATCAAGAAACCGAAATGCCGTCAATTGCAACACTTTTAGGGTTTTACCAAGGGGTACGGGGCTTTGGGGGGTATAACGTGTTTCCCTGGTGTTAATGGTGGTGAACATACTTGCTGCAACATTATGAGTGAGTAGTTACAGTTAGATATACTCTCGGTAAGCGGTCACTTATTGACCGTCGAAGCAAAGCGCTAGAGTTGCAAGAGTAACAAGACTTGTTACTGACGGTATATGGCAAGTAGCCATTAATATCAGAAACGACATTACATACGAAGTGACGGCGACGTACACTTTGCCAATTGGTCGTGGCATATTCGTGTACCGAAACCCATTAAGCCAGTTAGACTGCGGCATGCCTGCCGCACCAGGCCACCACCACCGGTACTGGATTTTTCTAGCCAAGCACGAGCTAAAGGCTACATGACTCTCATTTCTGCTAACCCAACCTACGCATTAATTTTGTTGGCTTCTGCATGCTGCATCCAACCACCACTACATCGGTCGGCGTCGTCGTCCATGGTGGCAGCAAAATCATCGTTTTTCGTCGTCACCGTTTGATATCGAAGCGAATATGAATGGTCATTGTTCGGTCGTATATATCCAAGAATTGACTTGTTTTGACATACGAATTGTCCATTACTGGAAAAATTATGATTAAATTGCTTCTCCGCGGCACAAAACAAAGAAAACAAAATATAATAACGAAAAAGAACTCCATGGTCCCTGCCTATAGATATTTTGTGTGTCGCGGCATAAACTAGAGAGAACAGCACTCCTAAGTGCAGCAGAGATGATGGCGCGCTGCAGATAACAAGGATGCAACAGAGCGCACATTTTATGGTGTTGATGTAGTGATTCCGATTCGGATGCGATTGCTAATTTATATTTAGCTGCATCTCGATTTCCCAGCGGTTAATTGCATTGTGGAATGCAAATTACGCCGCTGAATTGATGTTGCACATATCCACGCAGCGCGTGGTAGAATGATGTGGCATGGTAGGATTTCTACGATATATAGGACGTTTAATTCTGAAGAGTATTAAACCTGTTGTTGTTTTTGTAGTTCTGTTTTTATTATTCAATTGAGTCGAAAGCCTGCACTGTTTGTAGAAGCACACTGTAAAATTCAAACTGTATAGGTAGGCCCAGAGTTATCAATTTGCATTCGGTAAAATTTGATTTGCGATGAAGCGATGGAGTCGAAAGCACTTGGGGATTAGTTAATTGGAATTTCCGAACATGACGTGCTATGGATGTTTTGTTTATTTTTTTAATTTGAAATTTTTAATTAGGTACATGCATAAAGTAGTAGTTTTGTAGAAAAGAGTGAAAGAAAAACCACAAAGCATTGCGAAGTGTGTTTCCAATGCGTGATTTATTCGAAAATGTATACATATTTTCGCATTTCTCGTTTATACAATTGCGTATCCAAAAATTCAAAGTAGGTACTTTTGCCTCTCATACACGTACACGCGTCTTATAGTGATCTTGAATGTTTTGGAAAGTTGAACTAAAAATAAATAAATAAACAAATAGGGTGGTGCAACAGAGCGAGGAGCCTTAGGGCTTATCGCATTTCTCACAATCATGCCTTGTGAGGGAATGAAAAGGACTTACAATTTTCTGCCGGTTCCTAACTGCTACTCGAGGAAGCGCTTTTCATGGCAATGAATTTACTAATGGAGGACTTGTCAATTCCTCGATAAAGGCGATACCCGCGGAAAAACATTTCTGTTGGGATTCAAACCACGAACCTCTGGGTTAACAGGCAGACATGCTAACCTTCTAGTTGGACTAGATTTTTTTCCCCTAATAACACACATTTACTGACTGAAAATTTAGTCGAAGCAGCAGGTACTAGAAACAAAAGCGTGCGGCTCAGAAATGCTGAGGCTATTCTATAAGACCGTTTTCAAGAATTCTTTTACTGCGATGAGCTGCATTTGCCACCTGTTTTGGCAATTAAAGTTACTTTGTAGTGTTTAGTGAATGTACTTGATACTTTCAAATGTTCTACAATCTACATGAACATGGTCTTTAACATTGCACACGAAGGAGGAATTTTTAACGCTGGTCAATGATTATAGGTAAGGCTTCTAATAATGTCGCAGCGTAAAAGGACATTGTGATAGCATGAATTGACCTTCAGTTGTTTGACTAAAAATGAACAAACCGAATGAGAAGTCAAAGTGCTATTGTGTTTCCAGCTTAAACAAGGTTACATTGAGTTTGAATCTGTTTTTATTTTAATATCTTTTCCCATCGCTATCTACGTTGCTTTTTAGTTTTATCAATTCCCAAAGAAAGTTTGGTTGAACAAAAAACGCTGAGGAAAGATTTTTTGACTGCAATGAGATACAACACTGTTTCATGTCGTTGACAGTAAGGCCTCTTTCACACACCATGTGTTCGCTGTTACGATTAAAATCTGTAAGAGGTCGCCGTATATATTTCAGCTGTTGAGAAGGCTGCTTTCAATCGTTCGTACCGGGAATATCCTCTTCTGTCCAGTGTGAAAACTTCAGCTACTTTTACTATCAACAGTTGACGGATAAAAACCGTGTCGGATTTCAAAAACCCTACTGACGAAACCCTCATATATAAAAGAGGTCTCAGTTAAAAGTAGAGGCACTACGAAGCTGCCTTGTTGGATTCCAAAATTATTTTGAAAAACAAATCTTTCAAAAAAAATTTAACAGTTTTATTATATAAAAGAACCGGACTTTACAATGGAAAAGAAACCACGGGGAGACATTTGGTTTCAGTAAAATTTGCGAAATAAGTTGGGCGATATTGAATGAAAGATTGGTTACTTATTAATAGAGAAAGAGTAGGTACCCATCAGACTAGGTTAGGTTAGGTTTAAATGGCTGTCAGGAAAACAAACTGACACACATAGACCAATATTAGGTCCATTGTGATACCATAGAAATTATGCGAGGGAGTACCTCACCCATCAGACTATCTTCTAAGGAAAATGGTGATTTTTTGTAAGTTTGATTCTCAAATTGTCAACACTTTTTCGAATGATTGTCAATTTGTCAATTGGCGGTATATTTGGGATTAGTACAATTCACCATTACACAATGAATAAATTTGTTTCAGAACAATGCTTGCAAATTTTGAAAATTTATTTTGAAAATCACGGTTCTGTTTGCACTACGAACTTTTAAAGGTCGACATAATCGTCCATCCGAATTTATTATTCGGAACAACATGTGATCGTTTTCGTACCAAACCGTTTAAACTTATAAAATTGTTTGCTTATTTTTATTTATTTATCACTTACCTAAATAAATAAAGCAAATAGGGTATCGCAACAGAGTGAGCAGCCCCAGCCCCCATGCCTAGCCTAGCCCATAACCATGACTTATCAGGGAATGGAAGGGACCAACAATTTTCTCCCGGTTTCGAACGGCTAATCGAGAAAGCGCTTTACCAATTCCTCGCGAAAGGTGACACCCATACCACGAACCTCTGGGTTAACAGACAGACATGCTAATCATCACGCCAGGGGTATCACTTACGAAGATGTTCTCAATTTTCGTTTCTGGAATCGTAGCCATCATAGACTCCGACGATCTTTAGCAGTTCTTTGTTTAAATAAGTAGTTTTTTCCAAATTTCTTGAAGTTATCAGGAGAAAATTTCTTATCCCTGCTTATTTATAAGAATCTTCGTTCGGAGACACAGCATTATTGAATTTTGTGTTCTTCTTCTTTTCATTTCCGGCGTTACGAGTAGTGATCTTGAAGCGATCACAACTCTCCCACTTTTCTGCTTCACACTAGTGATCCGCCTGTGGGGTACGCCGCCTTTATTTTTGAATTTTTATTGAATTTTGTGTTGAGTACCATTAATCCTTAATATGTAATTAGCGACATGATGGCTCAAGCTTTAACTTCAATTTTAATTCAATTTGGTTGTTGATAAAAATCGTGATTTACAGAAAAAATGGTTTCAGGTAAAGAATAACGTCCACCAGTCCCGTTCAGCGTTGCCGCAGTAAAATTTTTCAAGGTGCCATTTTCGGTAACCAAAGGTGCCAACTGGGTGCCACCAGCTCTTCAAAGGTAGAGAGATATTTAAAAACACAAAAAACAAATACTTTCCCATTAAGTATCATTACGATTATTTGGGCATGAATTAGTACACACACACACACGATATGTATGTTTCACTACTTGAAAAAAAAATCCCTTTCATTCTTTTTCGAATGACTTTATTAAGTTTTCCTCATTAAAATGTATCAAGCTCTTAAGGTGCCAAAATGAGAGCTAAAGGTGCCAAGGTGCCAACCGAGACTGAAGGGTGCCAAAATGGCACAATTGTGCCACTTCGGCAACGCTGGTCCCGTTGTGGGAGAAAGTCTCATTCCTTCAGTTTAGACTATGCGGGGCATTTTGTGTACCTCGGCCAGAGTTTTAAGGTTAAATTTTGAGAAAAGGTCTTAATTTCGCTATGTTCATCTAAAACATAACTAAGAATTAAGACCTTATATTTTATATATCAACCTGCTACAAGTATCTAGCATCTCTTCTATTATATCATGAAAATATCGGGTTCGAAAATGTTGAGTTTACTGAATAAATTGACATTGTCAGCTCGGTGAATAGGTAAAGGGTGCGTTCACAAATTATATTTACTGTTGTCAATTCCTGAAAAGAACCCTTTATGAAGTGAGTACGGCAGTAGGTATAAGCAATGCAAGAACTTTTCATGGTGAGCTCCGGTATTGTCAACCTACGGTATTATAGTCTTTAACATGGTGACTCAAACCAAGGTCTTTTGACATTTTTTAAGGAGGCATAGGTATTGCAAAACTCATGAGACAGTCTGAATTAGGAAAATGAAAAATTTAATCTCTGAGCCTAAAAAGCCTAACATTGTTGTTAAGAATTTTTAGATCATACCCATGAAACAATCTCTTCATTTAAAACCTCTTCTGTCAGACTTAATTCTTATTCCACTTTTGTTTTTTATTTTCAGGTAAGCAACTACTCCACAATTTTGTTATCAACAATCATAAGCATTCGTTTGATGGTAAGTTTATTTTACACTTTGATCGCCTTAAACTCCCTGACAACACTGTCGTCTATCATTTCCAACCCTATTTTGAAACAGTCTCATGCGTAGGTAGACTAATGCCATCAAAATCAAACATTAAATTGCACACACAACGAATCGTAATCAACCGGACTCACATATTCCACCCTCTACACTTACTGTTGTCCAACCCCCGGCTGTGTTGAAATGAAATTAAGCACTCACCCTATACCACTTGCTGCATAAACAGTAAGGAAAAAACTTTTTCTCATTTAACTGTATAATCGCATTAGTGCAGACCATAAACTGTCAAATCATACCCTCCTTGATTACATTCATTTTCCTACTCAAGCCAATGGTACGTTGAATGAAAATTCTAAGCTTGATTGTTATCATGGGTCGACGTTTGTTAGCCCCTTGATCAGCTGTTCACAATTCAACCCCTGAATGAACAATGTACCGGTAGCGACACGACGCGACGTTTTAATCAAATGTTATTGTGAACCGTTATCGGGCAGCAAATTCACCCTTTTTCTTTCCCATTTGGTCTGGCATGGTGGGGTTTTTTTTTATCAATGAAATACCTTCGCTTCAGACATAAGACGTTTTTCTGTATTAGTGTGTACTGTCAGCTACTTTTATAGTGGGTTATTTTTTTTACAAAATTGTTACTTAAAGTCTGCCTGTGTAATAATAACTGCAGGCGGGTTTTGCAGAGGGTGGTTGATCGATGGTGGCGGTGCGGTGGGTGGGTGGATGGTTGCACTGAAACTGCTTTCGCCCTGGGGTTCGTGTTTGACGTGAGACTGTACTTTAAAAAAAAAAATTTCCTGCACAAAAAAGCCATCATAGCGTTCGTTCCTTCATTCAAAACGAAAGTAAAATGATTCCATTTAAATTGAGTTAGACTCTGTGCAAATGTGGAAAACATTCTGACACTAAACTGTATTTGCGGTCCCTCAGAGTGGTGACATTCTGTGTGTGTATGCTGTATGTGTACGGTAAAAGTTAGTTCAAAGTTTGGTTTGGTTGATATTTACGTGTGAGGGGATTGGAATAGAACATTCCAACATGTGAGCCATGCTGAGATGATGTAAATTAAATCTAAGCGCCATTTTGTATTGCGGCGATGTTTAGGTTGTTTTTTTAATCGATTTTCTTTAATCCTCGAGGAATGTTAAGTTGGAGTACCTACATTTTCGTGGTCGCTGTGTTTTTATGCTGCGGCTTTTTAACAGACTTTGTCTTTTTGGGTTTATTATTCACGGGTATAAACGGTTGTGAATTTTTAATGGAGTTTGGTTACTTCGTCGTATATGCCATGTAATTCTTTTTTAATTGTTTGATTTTGTGTATGTTTTGTACACACTTTAATGTTCTGTGCTTCTTCTACTTTGAATGTTGTAAGACATTACACGAAATGAGGAGCTTGAAATGCGAATGATGAACTCATACGACGCAACTAATAGGTCGATGACTAGTGTAACGTAGACAAATTGAAAGATTTGAGATCCCTTCGGGATTACAATACTCGGAACGCCGTTAAAAGAAGGAGTAGATCATGATATCCATTTGAATGTCGAACTGTCACAATCTACAACACTTAGCTTATTTAAGTGGTAAACATTACTTCCAGAACCGAGTGTTGAAGTTTCTATGTACTAATTTTTGGGCGGTTAGTTTACTTTAGTTCTTATATCTGTCATGTCAGAAAAAAAAACTCAAGCTGCCTTTCACTTCAACCCCCTCTTTACATTGATAAACTCATCTATAGTTGCCTCTCAATTATATGTAGGAATGGTTTTCGGTCTTCAAAAACTGTTCGCACAAAGACTACGTTGGGCGCCATGTTTTTTTTTTTTTTTTTTGTAAGTAAGAGCTTTTATCGCTATTTTTTGTTAGAGTTTTCAAGGAAGCCTTATCCATCATTGCCTTTCGTTCTGCAAAGGCTTTTGTATTCTGACACGTGACAGGTTTTCAAAATTCATCTTCATTAAAAAACAAAACGAATCATCCTTAAGAACATCCTTCACTCCGACGTCGTCTCTCAAACTAAATCGTATTGTGTTTTTGCAAAATTTAAATAACCTATACAATTCCTGAAGCATAATACCCAACAAATGGCATGTTTTTGGAGATACCCTTAGCTACATATAGCCTATTGAAAGTCTTTCTAATAAAACTCCGAGCACGTCTCACCTACTAATAACAGAAAATAGGGCAGGGCGGACAGCAAAGATGAAAAAACGGGAAGAATAAAACTTTTTTTTATACCTATAGAAAATACATAACAAACTGCTGTCAGTTATTTTTTATTTCCTCTTCAAATACCGTCATTTCCCGTTCAATAGGAAAATAATCCCCGCATCTATAGTTGGATAATATTGTCTTCCTCTTCAAAAAGATGAGTGCAACGTGCCTAGGAGGAGCATCAGAGCTTGCTTTTCTGATTTTTATAAAGTTCCACTTAACGTCTCGTCCATCGACCATATTTTACCACTGTTCCATTTTAATGGTTTTCAATTTCATACATAAACAAAAATGATAAAAAAAAGTCCTTCCATGAAGTGGAACAACTTGACCCAGTTTTTGCGTACTTGTTTTCCCCCTTTTTTGCAATGCTCAAGCATGGCTTCTCCTTTCCTAACTTTTGTTACTGTTAAGGTAAACAAAAAACAGAAAAAAGTTTAAGAAATCCTTAGCCTTTTTTCTTCTCTTTGCTTCTTTGCCTCTTCACATTCTTCATATTAATAATTTTTTTATATCTTTTTAATAGAAAAGGAAAATATTTGCCCTCGTTTGCACAAGGATATATTCTCGTTTAGTCCTTTTTGTGTAGCTCGCTTGTCACGTTTTGTGTTGTGTTTGCCGAAGCAACAATGATGTCTTTGCAACTGCTTCAAAGTCGAATCAAAGCTGGACAAGAAACGAAGAAGACTTTTTTTGTCATCTTTTTATTTCTTCGTAACTTTTTGGCGTTTTCCTTCCATCACAGGACCGAAAATGTGTACAAGCATAAGGACAGAGTTGGATTTATTTTCATTGATGTAGAAATCAGTTCAGAAGGAAGGATGTTTCTTTTAACTTCCTTCGCCACTCCTTGCATAGCTTAAGGAGCAGGTAAATTGATATGCCAATGCAGAGGAAAGAACGTAACAGAAGAGCAAAGTTTCCAAAGAAAAACAAAAAAAAACATTTTTTCGTTTGGGGCAAGTTTCAGTCGATTCACGTCGTCGTATTTTCCGTAGTCCCATCTTCTTTTTTTTTTTTTTGTTCGCCCTTAAGCGGGGGTGTCACAGAAATGATTGCCTAAAGCGAATGAGGAGTATACGGGAGGCATATAGTAGAAGGAAAATATAAGGTACGAAAAACTTTTCGCTATGAACTTTTAAAAGATTTAACTGAGATAAATCGGTTTTAAATGGACTTTGGTGGTTATAGCCCATAGTCCATTGTGTGATGAGATTCTCATTTTCCCTGTTTAAGAGGGTATCAAATGGATAAAATGAAAATTTGAAATTGCCAATGAATGGCAGGGGAATTAGTGGTTAAATATGATATGACTTTAAAAGCATTAAATTTAAAAAAAAAAAAAATGAGAAAAGGTATCGCTGATTAAATTTGACAAGCAAAGTCTCATGATTTAATAAGGTCAGTTGGATGAGTTTTAAGTAAGTTATTTAAAGGTAATGAAGAAGCCCATAAAAAATTATATGTTGTTTAGTCTCACATTGGGCGCCATTTACAGGTACTTAATGTTTTTTATATTGAGGAAGGTGTCAGAAAAATTCACTTTGGGTTGTTCTTATGTTTTCTCTTTTTGAACTAAACAATTTTTTCCAAATGCTATGCTGGGTGAAAATTCAGGTTCTGCACTGACTTAAATCGACAAAGAGATATAAGCACAAAGGTACGTTCAACCCTGAGTTATTATGTAGTGAAGCAGCGTCTTATGACAACAAGAAGTAATGCAAGGTCTCTGTATGGACGGGGGGAATTCAATTTTTGATGTGTCGAATGCATCGCCATTCAATGTTTGCTAAGTGGCACTGCACTGAGTGCCATTCAGTGTTTGATGAAGGGCATTGGGTGTCATCCCATTGCCAGAGCTTAATCTGTCGGCTGTTTTGAAATATTAGAATATACTTGTACATACATATACCTTCCAAATGAAAAATTTTCTCAAGGCCCTCAAATAGGCATTTGTTTCAGTGATGACCTCTTCATTCGACCCAAATCTCTTACCACCCAGGAAATAGTCGCAGTGGGCTAAGTCTGGATAATATGTTGTATAGAATAGCAGTTTGTAGCCCAATTTATGGATTTTTGTCAGGGTGCCATGCAGCTGTGCATTGCCTTGATGAAACAGCGCAAAAATACGGTCGTTTCTGCTTCTATTCGAAATCAAAATCTATCCAAAAGCTCTGAACTATATTCTCCATTTATCATTGGACCCTTTTCAAGGTGTCCGATGTGAATGACACCGCGCGTATTCCAAAAAATTGTCTGCATGGCCTTGTTAGTCGACAAACCCACATCAGCTTTTTTTGTTGAACGTTCACCCGGAGAAACCGGCCGTTTGTCATAATGTGTCACAAACATCATCAAGCACCTTTTTGAAGTGATCACACGCTTGCACTTCTGGGTCGAGTGTGAGCAATAGCGACGCGCATCGCGTGGATAGCTTTTTCTTATCCAAATATTTGTGTAAATTGTGATGTATCCACTGAGTTTAGATGCCTACAGTCTCAGCCACCTCACGCACTTTCTTTTTCTGATCGTCCAATATAAATCCATGTATTTTATCAACGATTTAAGATGTGACGACTTCTTTTGATGACCTCGACGTTGGGCATCTCTTTTGCTGATACGACTACAACGGAGCTTCGTAAACCACTTTTTGACCATGGAAACTGATGGTGCAGAGACCCCATAGTACTTTTCAAGTTCTTCCTCGCTTTCGGTAATAGTTTCGTTCAGTTCGTTTATATTTCTCCATTCGATTGCTTGATTTCACATTAAAACCAATCTTCAAAAAAGGCACTTCAGCATTTGATTTGTAAAGTCTTTTTACTTTCGAAAAGTCATCATCTATCGCAGCAGACTTCTGTTGGTTTCAAGTTATTTTCATGCATTGACACTTCAAATGCTGGCAAATTGCATCTGTCATTCACAACGATGCTATGAAATCTCGTCTGAAAAAAAGTTAAATTGATTGACGATGAGAGAAGATGAACCTCTATAATATCACTCCTCACAAAATCGAATGCACTCTCAAGGCGCCAATCCATGTCGTGGCCATCTACCATTATATAGTTCCCTTACCCTTCCAACATCAAACCACTCTTTACATCTGCCCACGTTAATTTAAAATGTTCAATCAGCACTTTTCCCTGCATTGCCCTTCATAATAAGTCTTAAACAGAAAAAAGCAAAATGTTTAAATGATTAGGTTCGGAGCAACAAAAAAAAAAGAAACATGGATAACACGACAACATAATAATAATCCATTAGGTTTTATCATCATTCAAAATGTAATCATGCGTTTGATGCTGAGGCCGACAGTGAGTAACAAAACGAACAAACCCCCGAACCCATTAGTGCAGCTGTCATTTAGAGTTTTCGGTCGATCCGACTCTTCGTTGGCCATTCAGCAGTCAGCATTTATTATACATTTTTATTACTCTTTTTTGAATGAAGGAGGTCGTGTTTTCAAACGTAAACGTCATCATTTGAAAGATTTTTGTGATAAACCTGAAACTCATCTAATGGACAAAAAAATAGGTGCCGACTGTGTTCGTAAAGCGGTTTCAAATCTATTACATCCAAAAGGGTGGAATATACTCAAACTTAAATGCACTTGAAATTGTTAAAAGAACTTCATTGCCAAGCCACCAGACGACCGGCAGAGAAAATAACTTTTTTTTTTTCGTAAAAGCTGAGGAAAACACAACGTATGTAGGTATGTGTCCTCCACACAGGGCAAATACTATACGTCCCGTGCTGTCCGACCACAGAAATTTCTAAATTGAATGGTGTGTCAGATAAAGGAAAACCACTTAACCAAAGAGCATCTTTACGTCTATAACCACATCGATGAGCAATCCGAAAGGAGAGAAAGAACGATAGAGGTGCCAGTACCGCCATTACAGTCATTGTTTGGGTCATATCCCGTTTCTCGTGCTTCCATCGCATCCCGCCGCCACCTTCCATAGCCATCAGCGTCGTCGCCTGGAGAAGAATCCATATTGAGTAGAATAAGATTTTGAAATTGGGTACATCATCAGTTCCTATGACTTTCCTAAAAAAAAATTTCTCAACAGGCAGCTAGACCGAAGAAAACTGTTGATGCTGCAGTCGCCTGTCTGTCTTTGCAATTTCATTTCATTTCTATTGCTCCTTGTGTTCCCTTTTATTTTTATTATTTTTTTGTGGAGATTTAAAAATGTGCTGTTTTATTAGACAATTTTCTTTTTGTTTTTCATGTATTCATACTCCTTTTGGTTTTCTATTGTTCATCCTTCTTTTTTTTAAGAGGTTATGTTATAAACCAGACCATTTTTCATTTATCTTTCCTATCAAGTCGCCGCCATTTGTCGACATCCAGTGGATGTCGGCGACAACGTCTTTGCTTGTTGCCGCTCCCGTGCCGCGGCCAATTTCGAATGATTCTCTTTTGATGAAGTTCAATGTGCTGAGAATGCTCCTTTTCATGTCTTTGAATCACCACATTCTGTTATTTCTTCTTGTTTGAATACAATGAACCTATTTGTGAGTGCGCGGAAGAATCTTGTATATGTGTATATGTTGTGGAAGAGGAAACTTGTTTGACAGATGAAATAAATCAACAGTTTGCGAAAACAAGAAAAATAAAAACAATTTATGAGTTATTTGATATAGTTAAAGGATAAGGATTCTTTCAATAGAATATTCCTTAAAAAAAAAAACAACAACTAAAAAACAAACTTTGAACAAAGATAAGCAGGGTGGCATTTTCAATTGACAGTAACAAACATTTATGACAGATTTAAGAGAATGGGAAAAATGACATATTCAAGCGGTTTATTAGAAATTATTGTGTCAGACATTTTGGGAAATGGGGGGATGAATTATGGATTGAATTTTTTTTGGAGAAAAATAACAAGTTGACAGTTGGACGTGTTTGAATATTGTTATATGCTTATCTCTTGAAGACTTGTCAAAGATAGTATAATCATACCAAAAATTATTCATACCAAAAAGACTTTAAGAAAATCAATCTTAACTGGCGCCCAACGTATGCGTTTTTTCCTTCAAATAATCTCAGGTTGGAAGAAATAGCTTAATGGAAAAACAACTAAATGAAAATGATTGGCAAATATTGTTCAATTTCATCAAAATATCCTCAAAGTTTAGAAAGGATAATCAGGAAAAACTTTTGAGTATAAAACAGTACGAGGTACATATTTTGAAAGTTTAAATCGGTTGAATATCTTTTGCTGTTACCTGGTTGGAGGCCTTTTCAGCTGCGCCTCTGATGTTTAAAAATAATCATTAATTTTGCTAAATAAATCTAATTAAAACATTTTTTGTCAAACTAAATAAATAAAAGCTTAAAACAGAAGTTTTTAATTGGCGCCCAACGTTAAGTAGTTTCACTTAAAAGTACAATAAGTGGAATACTTACAAATATTACTTCAAATTAAATATCTGAAAGAAAAATGTTTATTGCTGTTCCTTGGTTGTTTGTCCAACGTTCCACAGAGCTTTGCGTCATTTTGACAGTCTGACAGTTTGAGAGAAAAGAAACAATTACTCAACTATGAAGTTGTAGATGGAGTAAAATAACAATCGATTTTACGTTCAAAGTCTGAAGTCTTCATTAAAGTTTGTTTCTGTAATGATTTCCATTTAGTCAGTCAGTGTGCAAATACATTTCCTCCTTCAGCTTGGTTTTTTCATCAATGTCATCACTATGTGCTTGTGTAAATTTTCTAAAAGCCCTGTTGAGGTTTCTAGCGTTCACTGTTTCTCATTCTGTTTTCCACCTTTTAAAGTTTTAAATGAAAATTAAAAACAAAAAAAAAAAAATTCATTGCAACAAATGAAAATCTCGTGCACAGCACAACACAAAAGTGCGCAGCATTTTTTATTACTACGTCGTTGTTATTGGCTTCTTCTTGATTTTAGTTGGGAGATTGTTATTCTTTTTCTCGTTTTTGTTTTGTTTTGTTTTACTTCTCAAACACGCTACTGTTTTGTGGTTCGAAACTCTGTCCTGTCTGTCCGTTTGTCAAAAAGGAGTGTATCATTGTATGTACATCCTCGACGACGACAATAATCGTGCACAATCTCTACAAAAAAGTATTAAAGCCAAAAGGAGTGGAAGAGGCAAACAAAAAGGAACACCACCAGAAACCGTTGCTGGGGAACAAGGCGGAAAAATAAAATGCTCAGCGAGAGGAATAACTGATATATACACATATATCTACATATTTACGTATCTTTAGATACAAAAATATGTTTTTTTCGGTTTTTGTAGAGAGAAAAATACTACCAACCGACCGACCAAAAGTTTATGGCTACCGTTTTGCTGTTGCAAGTTATTTAATTCTTTGAAAGCGGCTTTCTTTGTGTCATCGTTTGTTACTGCCGTATACCGTGCCACTGCCAATCCTCCTGTTACTGCTGATGCTGGCTGGTGCTGGTGCTGCTTTGGCTGTCCATTTCTTGTGGTGAGATGTTACATGCAGCACAGCGTTGCCGCAGTAAAAATTTTTAAGGTGCCATTTTCGGTAACCAAAGGTGCCAACTGGGTGCCACCAGTCCTTCAAAGGTAGAGAGATATTTAAAAACACAAAAAACAAATACTTTCCCATAAAGTATCATTACGATTATTTGGGCATGAATTAGTACACACACACACGATATGTATGTTTCACTACTTGAAGAAAAAACATTCCTTTCAGTCTTTTTTGGATGACTTTATTAAGTTTTCTTCATGAAAATGTATCAAGCTCTTAAGGTGCCAAATGAGAGCTAAAGGTGCCAAGGTGCCAATCGAGACTGAAGGGTGCCAAAATGGCACAATTGTGCCACTTCGGCAACGCTTTGCAGCACCAGCATAAGAGCAATGTGCGGTGGTGTTGGTTGTTGTTGCTATTACTGTTGAATTGGTGAACATTGGGGAATGACAGTCAGAAGTGGGCTGTCTTTACGACCTGGAAATCAGCAGGAATCGGCAAATGACTTTACAACATAAAAATAAGACGAAGCCAGACAAGTGAAATACAAAATAAGAAAAATAAAAAAACAAAAAACATAATCACGTCGGCGATTGTAAAAAAAAATATTTATTTGAAGATGCACTCATGCGATCGAGTGAGGGTTTGAAATTAATGGAGTCAGCGAAATTAGAAAAGGGTGTCTTTTTGCAACATTATTTGTCATTTTATTTACGATTTCATTTGTTCAGTTGAGGGAGGGTTTAAATCTTTTTTTTTTTACTTTTTTTTTTATTTACACTCTTCACAACTGAGGAATACATTTATTTTTCATCACTCAACCGGAGAAATCATCATCACTTTAATGATGAATTTCAACGCCATTGGTCTCGAAGAAGAGAAATTTAAAAAAATCATTTATAAATGGCGCCCAACGTGGCGATAATATATTTATATGTATATATTAAATTAATGACGCAAGAGAGCGGGAAGCCCTGGGGTCTAGCGTATTTTTCAGACAACAGAGGGGGCGTACAATTTGTTTGCCAATTTCGAACGGCTAATCGAGAAAGCGCTTTTCATGGCAATGATTTACTACTTGCCAATTCCTCGCATAAGCCGATGGCCGAGGAAAACCAATTTTGTTTTCTGTTGGGACTCGAGCCACTAACACGTAATAGGCAGACGTGCTTACCATTACGCGGTGGGTACCATAAGAACAACGAAAACTATAGTAAATGTTTATTCACAGTAATGCGTCACATGATTCCATAAGATATCACTCCTGTCCAAGAGACAAGACATTGTCTTTCTCTTTCTTCAAAATTCTATTGGTCACTTGGCACTTGTTCATTAAAATGATCAAACATGACCAATTGTTCAAGATACAGTTTGATATGCAAGAAATAGATTTAATACGATTGCAAATTTGGTTTGGTTAGTTTTTTTTTATTTTTAAAACTAATTTTATGGCGCCCAACAAGCGACAAATGTGGGGCAATTTACAAATTAAGATTTCGTTTTGGAACAGCTTAGAACAGCATCATCGTTTCAAACACATACATTCAAAAGAGTCGTACAAACGTTTATAAAAATGAAGAATTAAGATCTATAGCATTCTATGGAGTCGTATGTATTTGTATATGTCCACAAAGAGATTCTAGAAAACATAAAATGAATTTAAATAAAAAAGTGGCGTCCAATTAGTTGTGTTATTAGGATTGTTTTTATACTATTTCGTTAGCTATGAACTTTAAGTTAAGAACTAGTTATTCAGTTTTTGGCATTTTTGTCTTCGGAACACTTCTATTCACATTCTTCCCTCGTCAAAATCATTATCCAAAAAGAGACAACACCAACAATGTTCCTCACACCTTATAAAATTCGTAAACAACAGCATCAAGCAAGAGTTGTCTATTTTTAAACGCCTTGTAGGCCGTTTCTAGTGCATACTGCTGCAGAATACTCAACATACAATGTTTGCCTCATTCAAAAATAAACAATCGAATTCTTAATTCAGTCTCCTTCATGAGAGAACTGGCTCGTTGGTACATGGAACATGGTGTATAGTATAGTGCGATGCGATACGACACACGAGGCACATCTCTATTTCTAGCATATAACAAGAACAACACTCGAGAGGAGCGTTCCTGAACTAACCGTAAATATGCAATTGGAGTGCGAACACTCCAGAAACACAAGATGATGATTACTATGACTCTCACAGTTCTCATGCAGAAACAACAACAGAAGAGGGGGAGTGGCACTTATGTTCACATGATGTACGGATACCATCATTAGAAGGGTGCTTTTCTTACTTATATCCAACACATAAAGCAATTAAATATAATGAGCAAAAGTGTATTTTTGACATTAGCGAGTTGTTGCCGCCACCAGTTTATGTGTGCTGACAGAGTGACAAAGTGCACCACTATTAGTTGGACAGATTTCAGAGCTAAAAACTGAGATGAATGCTCCACATCCACACCGAAGACCCATCTGGTTCCACAAAATCAGTACCTACAACCACAAAAAAAAAGGGTAAAACTGATTAAAAGTGTAAAGGGATCAAAGACGAGTGTCCCATGAAGCCTAACAGCTTCATTTCAAAATTTAAAAAAAACCGCAGCGTGTTCAAAGAGAAATATTTACTCGATACTAATTTATTCTTTGACGTTTCTATGGCGACTCAGTGCAGCAGAAGCAACTATGAAGGAATACACTTTTATTCAATGTTAATTAAACGTCACATGTGGGCGCATGGAGACCCAAAGAAAGATATACAATATACATATTGCATATAATGGCGTCTACGTAACCGCCCATTGGCAATTCAATTTCCATATTCATTTCCCGATTATGCAAAAAAAAAAGGAAAATAAAGGAAATGTTATCTGAAATCAATTTTAATTAAATTACATTTCGTATATCGAACATCAGAGAGAGACTTTTTGTCTGGACGGACCGTCACGTCTCGTTGTCGGCCTCGGCCGCTGTGCAAAATTTCAATACAATTCATCTACATACATACACACGATACAAATATAATTTCATTGTAAATTCCGATTTCGGAAATTACACGTATAATATAAACACGATGTTTGCTGGAGCATTGCTAGTTGCGGCGCGGAGCTTTATAAAAGAATTTCATGTCGGTGTACTGTCAGAAACAGCTGCTTCACCCTTAAAATTTGAATGTCAACGTGAGCTGAATAAAGCAAAGGAATGGTTTATTGATTTTTGTGCCAATTCATGTTAAATTTTGGCACCCTGTGTAAGTATAATAGTGTGTATTATATGGGCATTTCTAATGGATGCCATTATTAAATAAACCAGCCCACTCTTCTAACCCACACTGGAAAATGGCGTGTAAATGATATTCTATCGTTGACAGGTCGTTGGCAGAGGATAATACTGTGACATTTGACAGCGAATGTCTGGAGTGGGAGGAAGATGTACCGTTCGTTGTACATATTCAATTGATGTCAGTCGACTACTAATGCGTATGACAGTCGTAACAAACAAGTTCTTTTTCATTTTCTTTTCTAATCTGTTTGTTTGGCGGAATATTCTATTTCAGTATTGTGTCGCGCTCTCTATGCCTCGTTGATGGGTGCTTTTGTAGAGATAAATGACATTTAATAGGGAAAAAAGTAAATTAAAACAATGTGTCGAGTGGCGCTGCAAAATTAATGATGTGAACGTGTTAGACGCTGTCCGAATGTCAATTAACTCCTTCTATCTACATCATTATATCGGACTCGTAGTGAGTAATTATTTTTGAAATGGGGATGGCACGTCTTTTTTTGTATATTTTCTTTTTTTTTCTATCTCTCTTCAGAGTGAATTAGTTTTTCCTTTAATTTTTTTGAACGGCATTTTTGTTTGTATTCATGGGAAATGTTTAGTTCCAATTCAGTTAAGGCCAGTACCTACTGGGATGATGAATGAGGTTGTGTTCAGAGTTATTGTTCGATTTATCAAGTGGGTGCAATTATGTCCGTGCGTCAGAAACGTCTAGTGATGTGTATTCGATTCGCTACTGGCCTGGAATTTCAATGGGAAAATTTAATGATCTGTATAATTAGAAAATATTTGTCTGATACTATTATCGAGAAAAACTTAAAAAACGGACTATTTTCAATAAGTTATTATTTAAATTAAATAATCGAATTAGAAGTACTAAGATCGGTGGAAGCCTTCATGTCAAAAGTACCATCTTGGACAAAATTCAGCACGACCGGCTCAGTTGGTATTGTCATGTTCAAAGGAGAGATCCGCAGAACCCCGTCCAAAAGGCAATATCGTACAACGTTTCAACAAATTCGCGACGAAAAAGAAAAGGCAGGCCAAAACACTCCTGGTACAAGCAAATGCAAAAACAGCAGCATTTGGTTGGCCTCAGACATGGAACAATCCAAAACCGGGAGGCTTGCCGACGCTTTCTGAGGTCAACGCGGCGTACCCCACAGGCGGATCACTAGTGTGAAGCAGAAAAGTGGGAGAGTTGTGATCGCTTCAAGATCACTACTCGTAACGCCAGAAATGGAAAGAAGAAGAAGAAGATTATTTAAATTAAATACATAATATATTCATACTTTTTACAGTCTTCAAAATAGACATTTAATAAAAAGTTTCTGAAATTTTCTTCAAAAAATATTCAAAATTCTGCCTTTGCGACTTTATTTCCGGCGACGTTTCGGAAAAACTTTCGTTTGTTAGACAGCAGAAATTTTTACAGGATTATCTTAAGTGAATGAAAAACCCTGTTTTTGTTCAGACCGCAAACTAGAATTTGAACGAAAGTAAATCAAAAGAAATGAAAAGTGTATTTTTGGCAAATTTGATATACAAAAAAAAATTTAAAATTTAAATCAAAAAAATTTCCATTCCATCGTTTCAGTTAGTGTGAATTGTGTTTCGAAGACCTTTTTTTGGATTTGACCACGATCGGTTGAGTAGTTCTCAAGAAATCTTACCTATCGATTTTAAAATCAAAGTTTAGAGAAAAACATGTTTAAAGATCTGAGCGCTAAGCCTGGCTGACCTCGAGTGTGTGACTTCTCAAGGCTGAATATCCAAAACTATTACTCGAATCAAATGGAAATTTACGATATTCAATATTCTAGACACATTGTAGAACTCAATAGAACAATAAGAAAATTGATTTTTAGAAGACGTGAGACTTACGTAGCCCCTAAACATTTTTGCTTAGATTTTTATACCGTTGCTTTACTATACAGCTCTGAAGAAGGTAGAAAGATAGATAGATAGATAGATATAAAATTTTTATTCAAAAAGGTTTTACAAAAACAGTGTATGCAGGTAAAATTTTGGGCAATCAACCATTTGAAAGACATAAGGTTCTTCTTATATGAGAAAAGTGAAGCTTAAGGGATATAAGAAAAGCTTTAAAAAAACCAATCTCGAAATGCAGAGCATAGTTCGGCGTGTTATCCGGTAGCAGGAAACATCTCTTTATAAAAAATCGTTGAAATTTTTCATATATTTTTAATTTGTAGAATGGTGGACAGATTTTTCTCTCAGCAGCTTGAACTATGTTGCATTGATGGAGTTCTTAGATGATCCCAATATGTTATTTAGATGCTCATTCCAAGACATGTTGTGGTTGGAAACTACGCCTAAATATTCATATTGGTTTGACACATTTATTTTGGCATCATTAAAGAACCATTTTTCACAAGCAGCTCTTTGTCCCCCATTTCAAAATATCACTACTTCTGATTTACCAAGACTAACTTCAAGGTTCCACTTTTTGCAGTATGTTGTATGTACCCAAACTATTAATAAGTTGTTATAGATAAGCATTAAGATTATCCGATAAAAGGACAATGTGGTCAACATATAAGAGGGCGTTAATTTGAAGATCATCTTAAAACAGACCACAATTTAGTACAGCATTAAATCATTTAAAAAGGAAGGCAAAAAGAAGCGGACTCAATAAACAACCCTGTCGAACACCTTTGTTAGTGAAGAAGAAATCTCACACCCACGCCATCCCAAACAGCAGCAGCAGTGTTCATATAAAGAGACTTTATAAAAGCGATCATCTTCGAAGAGATTCCCTGAGCAGATAATTTGTAGTATAAACCATTTCGATCAGCGTTGTCTAAAGCAGCTTTTGGATCGATGAAATATTAAAATAATTCTTTGTTATTTTCTGTTTTTTCGACCTTGAATGCTTTTATTGTTTTTCTTTTTCTTGAATTGCACTGCATACCTCGGGCGATAGAATACTCTCTCCAATATCTGTGTTTAAGTTCGGCTGAGGTTTCATTGACATTCTCAACTTTTTTGACAGCAATTTTTGGGAGTGTTTTTGGCGTTGTCATTTGTCAATGCCCTGTGTTCACACAGAAGCCAATATCACTTGTAACAGTTCTCGACAAGGATATCCGGTAGTGGCCGTAGCCATCGTTGTTTGTCCCCAATCTTTTTAACGGAGCTACCTCGCATTGTTTCTATGTAGCCATCGTATCGTTGCTCGCCATCAAATTTTTTCACCATCTTCGCCAGGTCTTTTTCTTTAAAAGCAAAGCTCAATAACCTCAAATGGTACACTTCATTCAAGTGTATCACATTTTTGTAACCCTTAACTACTTATTTATCGGCTCGCACTTTTACTGCCAACTATACGGTTATTCCATGTTGAATCTTCTTCTCCACACATTGTTTTTAAATATGGGATCGAAGATTACTCGGAGTATTTTCTTTTGAAACCACCGAGGTTTTTTTCATCCCAATAAAATAAAATTCATTCTTCCGTGCCGTTTAGCAGGACTGGGGTAGTCGAGATGTTTTTTCTGGTATTGCAGAAATATTTTACATTTGTAAAGCTTACATTATGTTAAAAACGCTTGAAGACTTTTTGGAGTTTTTAAAAACAAAAATAAGAATAAAAAGTATACTTAAGGGGTATAGCTCCAATACGCGTTTCGCCAAGATGCGACAGTGAGCTTGTAGCTCTGAGTTAGAGAAGCAAATAATGACACCGATGCTCATTTGGCATTGACCCATTTCGCTTTGATGAACGCCTGTTGACTTTCATTTTACGAAAACATAAGGCACTTGTATGGATGGATACACAGATTCTTAAAGATGGTTCGAGATTTCCTGGCTTGGCAGTGACAGATGTACCCACATCACTCACATTTTGGGAAACTTTTTACTTTCTCAGATGAAAGCAGTATATCTGTACAAAGCTTAAGGCAGAAGCCAGGTCTACCAACTCTAAACACAAAGAAAAAAAAAATTGACAAACACACAATTGAGTCATAAGTTAATCAGGATGACTAAAATTGCTTAAATTGTTGTTCTTTTATTCAAAATCCGCCCGAGGATGTGAATTTTCTTCCCAGAGAGCTTGTGCAAAGCAGGTTTATTTTATTGCAGCTGAATTGGGCGACATTGATGATGATTGTTTTAGGAAGTCAATTATGCGATGCCCAAACGCTTCTAGGTATTTCCCCAGAAATTTTACAAAAAAAGAAATCTCATCTGAGAGTTGAAATCAGAATATTGTTTGAGAAATAAGTAAATAAACATTTTATTGATATTTTTTCATTACGCTATGATTTGTTCTAAAAATATTTTCTTTTTATATTTTCAGGTAATTCATCAACACGTTTTTATCTTTAAAATGCAGGGTTCGGTAAGAATGAATTTTGTGTTGTTTTTTTCAAACATCAAATGAGTTTAGTGAGGAATCTATCTCAACAACTGATATACAACATTTCGTAAATAGTTCTGATATAGCACAACATATAAACAGCATTCCATGTGCTTGTCGAATTGTTCTCTAATCGACTGCTAAACGCAGTGCTGGGACCTAATCTTGTTCAGTTTCAGCAACAATTTATTTTGCTATCCATATTACACAACTGGTACATGTTGGAATGCCAGGTAACCATAAGCCCGGTAGCCTTGGTCAAACTCGAGATAAGACAGATTAATGAAATCTCAATACAAAATTCCACAAAATTGATCAGCCATAAAAGATAAACCAACAATGTAATAAATTCTATGACACTTCTCATATAGCACCGCCAAGCCGCCCAACAATATTCTCTGAGACAGTAAAAAAAACGTACTCCGATCATTATCAATTCGCCAAGAAAATATATACACATGAGTAGGTATGTGTTTCTTTCTATATAAATATATTATTGTCAAGTAAACACACTTCGTTGACACGTCAATTTACTCTCTAGTAATTCATCTAGTGAAACACTTAAATCTCAAATATTTGTCAACCCAAAACCAAAATAAAAGCACTCAAGCATTCCAGTCTGTGTGCTATAGCTTCTTGTCAATATAAACAAAAAAAAAAATGAAATATACATCAACAATGCATCGAAAATACACACCATATCGCTAGCAACACCACCACGAGTAACAACAACAGTAACGAACGAAAAAAGTCAAACAAAACACTTATAAATAAATATAAATTACGGTCTCAACCCTGCCTCGGGCACTTTTTAATACACTTAACTCACTGGGAATGGGGCTATAAAAAAATTGAATGTCATCAGGCGGCTCGCGAAACAAATTGTTTGAGTTTTTAATTTCAAACAGAAAAATGCCGCCACCACTGTGTGACCGACTGTATAGTCAGTGTGCGGCCGCTGCCGCACTGTCACAGTCATGATAAAAGTCGATAATGTGTAGAGTCACCATAATAGAACAAGCAATGAGTGTGCGCAAAAAAAAAAAAATATTATAGAACAACAAAACATTAAATCGGCAAGTTTCAAGACTACAACGACAAGTCACGCCGGCCGCTTCAAGCCATGTCGCCGACGACGACGACGATCGAGCTGCCGCCATCAACACACGCCAGAAACATGGGGGACTCCAGAAAGTATCACTCGAAGTGCACTCCTCAAAACAAGTTAATGGACTACTTTTGCACCTATAAAATATTCGTGCTAGTCTTACAGTGTGAAGGGCAACTATGTACACAGGTCCATGAATTTCAAAATGAGATTCTTGAATTTTTAATGGAAAATCAATATAAACACTCTCCTCCAATCATTGAACGTAGTATTGCCTGGTTGGCATGTTTGTCTGTTACGTTGGAATTCGATGTTAAAATGCGTTTGGACCGCGATTCCCCGAGAATTGTCGTGCCACCCTATTTGTTTTCTTTATTCAATCGTTGTACTAGGTAACATTCATAAAAATCCCCAAAAAGGGAGTACTATACTTGAACCAGACCTCAAATGCAGCCAAATGAGTCATTCGAACCCGTAGGGGGGAAGTTTCACTCTACTCTATGTACAGAAGAAAGGCAGTGTTTTTGATGATAATATATTTCAACGATTTTTCAACGATTTAAGATATTTGATTATAACACAGGGGTTGACACAACTCGCACGAAATATGTGACTTTGTGATAGAATGGGTACACCTATTTGCAGTGCCTACAGTGAACTGTCTGAATTGTGCTCCACAGCAAAGTGAATGCAATGTCTAGTGGATTGGCTACCAAATCACACCTCCACAGAGTAGATGATACAGAGGGTCAACTCGTACCCCTTTCGTCTGAAACACTCTCAAATTTTTTAGGAGATGAAATCAAATATAGCGTGTAATTCAATTAACGGCTATCTCTATCCGGTTGCAATTGAGTTTTTTTAATTCCACTTTTTTGTTAAAGTTTTCACTTTGATGGCAAAATATGTTTATTACGGCATTTTTGAATGAAGCTTTCAACATTCTCTACTGTTACAAACCCAAAACTATCTAAAACACGTTCGAATTTTTTTATTTGTTTCAAACTAACCGACAAAAAAAATGGCGACCAGGGCTCTCGGTTTAATTCAGCTTGTGACAAAATGGCACTACCGCAATTGACTCTCTCTTTGCCCAGCTTGCATGATCCATCTGCATACCATGGTATCGGTTTTATTTTCACACCATTATTCAAGCTCTGGTGAAAAATAAAATGAAACTTTGAAATTTTGGCATTCAGTTCTCAATCCGTTTCCGTTTCATTTGATGTATTCCCGGTTCAGTCAAACGAAACCATTCTGAATCTTGAAATGAAGCGACAGTAGCTTCTTTTTTATGTGACCAGTGTACAATCAAATGTCTATTCATGGCAAGTACATATGAATGACATGGGGTAAACCCCCAACGCAAACAAAGTATCCTGAAACAATTGAATGAAACAAAATCCACTGTAAGATTAAAATATATTAAGACACCAATTGCCTATTAATTTCATATTTGTAAAACATAATGCCATGCAGAAGAGCATGTTTATTGGACAGAATTAGAGGTGAATTCAGTGGCACGGATGATTTTCAATTATAATTCAATTGTTGTAGGTATCTATCTATCAGTATGTGACTTCTGGCAAAGGTGTAGCAGGAAAAGTACAACCCAGAGTTAGAGATATTATTGTAAATAGATGTGTACACGACCACACACCGGAAGCCCAACAAATTAAATGCATTAAGAGATAAACGTAGGTGTACTGTGCTACCTACGTTCTGATGTGTAGTCTTGGGTTATTAAATTTATTTACGAAATAAATTTTCAAATTTTATTGCTTTTTCTGCATTCTATTTCCAAAGAATGTGGTTAGGAAATAATTTATTATGTATCGTTTCTATCAACGAATTAGTTATATTGGTACGTGCCCAGGCCGAGGGAGTGTATTTTTGTATACATATATGGATACATGTGTCTATGATATACGAGTACTATAGGGACAGAGGAAGAATTTTCCAATTTTCAATTGGAATACAACGTAATGGTTCGATGAATCTATGAATATAGAATATTAAAACGAACTTTTGATGTTGCCTCCATGTTTCTGTTTCTAGTTTAGATGATTTAGTTTGACAGATGGATTTTGCAGGAAGTTTGTGGGAAGCAGAAAAAAAATATTTTTAAAGGGCGGTATTTATAGAGCACTCACTTAGGGACTTTAGTACATATAGGGAAACCATTGATTCAATTTTGTTGTACATTTGGAAATTTGAAATGAGAAGGTTTAGTATTATATTAAAGTTTAAAGTTATATTTTAGGAAGCTGTTTTGAAACTCGTAAAATAATTGAAAGATGTCTTTATATGTTATGAGGCCTTCACAAAGTTGGAAGTTGGGTTATGGAAGCTTACTAGCTTGGCAGACGTTGAAATCTCTCTTAAGCAACGATATCAGAAGGCTCGTCGACGATTTGTAAGGTCAACGCGGTCAACCCCATCCGCGCATCAGCGTTTTCCCGAGGTGATAAGCCCGTATAATGAAGATGCTTCTGATGACAGCAGGAGTAACAAAGCTTGATCGAATTAGAAGTACTAAGATCCGTGATAGCCTTCATGTCAAAAGTACCATCTTGGACAAAATTCAGCACGACCGGCTCAGTTGGTATTGTCATGTTCAAAGGAGAGATCCGCAGAACCCCGTCCAAAAGGCAATATCGTACAACGTTTCAACAAATTCGCGACGAAAAAGAAAAGGCAGGCCAAAACACTCCTGGTACAAGCAAATACAAAAACAGCATTTGGTTGGCCTCAGACATGGAACAATCCAAAACCGGGAGGCTTGCCGACGCTTTCAACGCGGCGTACCCCACAGGCGGATCACTAGTGTGAAGCAGAAAAGTGGGAGAGTTGTGATCGCTTCAAGGTCACTACTCGTAACGCCGGAAATGAAAAGAAGAAGAAGAAGATAAGCCCGTATTCGTTAGTGAAAATGTTGCAGCGTATGCTGAGGTTATCGCCTGCGGACCAAAGAAAAAATTTCCTCGTTGAAGTTAGTAGGAAATAGAGCGGTTATAAACTTTACGTTTCCTATTTGCATCAATATTCACCCCCATCGCAAGGACCGTCTTAACAATTTCGGACTACATATGCCAAAAAGAAAGGACTAAAAACATATTCATAATGAATGTTTTTTCAACAGATTTCAAAAACTTGCTCATAGATTTATCAAAAGTAATAAATTTCGTGACAAAATATTTACTGCAAGGGCGTCTATTCGTATTCGTATACGAATATATATTCGTATTTGCCCTTTTCGACATTCGTAGTCTGATTGTTACGATATGTGATGTCAGCATGTCACTTTATACTTCGGGTTTTATCGTAAAAGTCGCAGAAGCCCGTTTTGACCAATCCTTTCTTCTGACAATTTATGGGAATTCGGCCGGCTTCGATTTCAGTTCATTGCTTCAGTTTTTGCATTCCGTATAACTGAAAGCTTAGCTGAAACTGAAACTGAAATGATCGTCTAAAAGGGCCTTGGGGCTTCTTGTCAAAGTTTCCTCTCTATTACAATACTGTGATGTGCTTTTTTCCCTAGAGCTGGGGTATGCTCGTCAAGTCCAGAGTCGACCAAAGAAAACACGTAAAACTTCGGTTACGAAGGTCCAATCCTTTAATTTGTCTTAAAGTTAGTCTAATAGATAGATAGATAGATAGATAGATAGATAAATAATTTTATTTTCAGTTAAATTTTTACAAAAACATGAGTTTGCTGGTTTTCAAAATTAAATTTGACAATAACTTGTTTTAAGTTGTCTGTCAGGTTCAAAAATTTATTTACTTTATAATAGCAAAGCTAAGTGAGTTCTAACTATATTCGTTAATTATAAGGCTTCGATATTTAAGTGAGTTTTTCAAAAATTTGTATAGGTTTAGGTAATTTGAGCCATTTAAGAAATCTAGAAATGTAGTTCTGTCCAGTATTTCGCTCCCTAGGTATGTTTTACGGTATCCTTTAAAAATGGGGCACATACCAACGAAGTGATATGTGTTTTCTGCAGCATCCATATTACATATACTGCATATGCCTACAGTGTCATTACGAAAAGCTCTAGCATTTAAGTTTAAAAGACCACATCGTGCTTTGAAGAGCAAATTTATCATTTCACGCGGATTGTTATCTTGAAAATAGTTTGGGACATCAGAGTGTATTAGGTTGCTATATTCGTCGTGAAATTGTGATTGATGTGCTTTTCCCACAAAATCAACCCAGTATTTTTCGGAAAGCTTTGTGAGTAGTATATTGTGATATTGATTCCACATTAAGCGCGGGGCTTCGAAACTGAAGTCCATTTGTGTTTGTTGGAAAAGGCCTGACCATTCCTGGGCCCAATAAATATTTTTCTGAATGATAACGTCAGAAAGAATACGTGGGAGACGATTACGTGGCATTGACATTACTTTCCGTATGTATGTAAAATGAACTTTTAAAGTTGTTAGGAATGCTTTTGGAAGGCCGGTTTCAATATGAATTGCATAATTAGGTGTGTTGTCTGGCAACCCGAAGCATCTCTTCACGAAGAAACGTTGAAGCTTTTCTATTTGAAGGTACTCTTTGAATCCCCACACCTGTGCACAATAATGCATTATTGATTTGGTGGCTGCGTCATGCACTTTGTATTTAGCAGAGTGTGTAACAAACTTATTTTGAACAAATTTGGACCATGTCGAATTTATTGAGTTTTTAGACATTGCAAGACGTTTTGACAAGTGCTCGGACCAGGACATGTTATATGTGAAGATAACGCCGAGATATTTGTACTGATTTGATATTCTTATTCCTCCGTCATTGAAATGCCATTTTTCAGCACCCGCTCTCCTACCGCCGTTTCTAAAAATCACAATTTCTGACTTTTCTAGGTTAACATCTAGGTTCCATTTGATACAGTACCTACTGAAGGCGTCGATAATCCTTTGCAGTATATTAGGCCTATCAGAAAGGAGAACTATGTCATCTGCGTATAAAAGTACGTTTATTTTCAAATTATTCAGAGTGAGACCAGTTGGTAGTTCAAAGTGAAGATCCTCTAGGAACAGAACGAAAAGTAAGGCGCTTAGTACGCAACCTTGTTTGACTCCTTTGGTTGTCTGAAAGAAGCTTGTTATACTTTTTCCGTCCCAAATTGTCGCAGAAGTGTCTTTGTACAAAGATTTTATAATTGAAACCATTTTCGATGAGACTCCTAGTTTAAGTAATTTGTAAAACAGCGCCTCACGATTGATGTTGTCGAAGGCTGCTGATAGATCGACAAAGAAGGCGTAAAGCTTTTTCCTCTGACTTAGTTGAATTTGAACTATATACGATAGATTATACACTTGGTCAACAGTGCTGTATTGGCTTCGGTATGCTGCCTGGTATTCATTTAGTACGTGGTTCTCTTCCATCCAATAAGTAAGTCTATTTAACAAAACTGTGGTAAATATTTTGTAGAGTGTGTCTAAAAATGAAAGCCCGCGGTAGTTTGAAGGAAGACTTGGGTCACCCTTTTTGTAAAGAGGGAAAATTATTGATTTTTTGAACGATGAAGGTATAGTTTCTGTATCGAAGATATCTTTGAGCAAAACATAAATTTCTTCAATAAACAGGGTGCTGGAGTTTTTGTAAAATTCATTAGGAATACCATCAATACCAGGAGCTTTGTTTTCCTTTGATGATTCTATTGCTCGGATAACTTCATCTAATTCTATCTGTCTATCAAGTTTTTGGTTGTAAACGGATTCCAAAGAGGATATGGGTGTCATGCTTTGTGATGACATTGAATTCAGTGTTCCTCTGAAGTGGATCAAGAGCTCGTTTGCAGTGACTTGCATACAATTTTTTAATGAATCTCCACGAATTTCTCTTGCAATTCTCCACCAATCTTTTGCCACGGTAACAGATCCAAGTTGACGTGAGATATTTTGATAATATTCATATTGTTTTGATTTTATAACAGCTTTATATTTTTTGTTTGCGCTAACATATTTTCTTCTGCTTACTTCTAGGTTATCTTTTTTGAAAGTTCTCAGTGCTCTTAATGTGTCTTTTCTAACAATGTGGCAATTTAAGTCGTACCAAGGTTTCTTTCGATCAAATCTTATTACTTTATTGTTTGGAATCTTGTTTGCTTCGTATATACATTTTTTTATGGTTTCACATCTGATTTCGATATTTTCTTCTCGGTTAGTATTCATCGTTACAGCGGCATTGAGATTTTGAATATAATCCAAGCGTTTGCTTTCAACCCACTTCATTCTAGGGAGCAACTGCATAGAAGCATTTCTACTGTTGTCTCCAGAAGACTTAATCGTTAAGAGCAGTGGCATATGATCTGAGTATGTTTTACATCCTACGGAAAAATCATCTATGATACCGACAGAGTTATAAGATGGGCAGCAATAATCGATTACTGATGACCCTCTGCTTGATACAAAGGTAAACTCTCCATTTTTGTCATTAAAGCATCTACCATTGAGAATAAACGCTCCAATGTCTTCTAAAAATTCAAGGAACGCGTTGCAGTTTCCATCAGCTGTTGAATCTTTTGAACATCTCGTATCAAAAATTGGTGGCTGTGAGACTACCTGGATATCGATAGAACCCCTCGTTCCTGTTCTGACATTGAGATCCCCAAGTAATATAAAATTTTCTAAACCAAGCTCATCAAAACATTTTTTTATTTTGTTAAAGTCTCTCATCCAATTGTTGCAGTTTAAATAGCAAGGCACGAAGTTGACTGTAGTTCCAAGAAATGTTCCACGCAGTATAGTAGTTCCGTAGATGTTTAAGAACTGCAAACGATGCAAAGACTCAATATTTTTACTGTACCCAAACAAACACCCTCCACTTGCTCTACCAAAATGTTGTGTTTTTAATGCAGGAATCCAGTGTAATTTAAAGCCTTTAAAAAATTTTTCATAATTTTGTATCTTTTCTAATGTAATAAATGTTTCGTATAAGAAAAAGATTTGAAATTCAGATATAAATTTAAAAAAATCACATAATACTAATTTATTTGCAAGACCAGCTACATTATAACATAAAACCTGACATACATTGGGTTGCTAATTACTCTGAGGGAGTTTTTGCACATATGAATTTTGGTGCTTGGGTGCGTCTAGGGTGACCAAGTATGTAGACTGTATTTTTGCGAGGTGATTTTCAATGAAGGACTTGTCTTCCAAATTTGCCGATTTAATTATTCCATCGGGGGTACACTTGTATCGTCTGCAACTATTTACAATGAGAGTCCACCGTCTGATTTCAAGTTTGAGGCTGTGGTCTGCTTTAAGAAGACTTCGTTTGACTTGTCTCAGGTGAAACTGTTCTGATCTTTCATTTCCTGTTAGATCTTTGTTGATTGAAATTCGTTTGCCAGCTAAATTCTTTGTCGACGACAGTACAGCATTCAGTCTAATATAATATTTATTAGTTCTTATCACTAATGCTGGTGATCGGTTGTTCCAACGCTGGTAGATCCTTAAACCTTATGCTGGCAAAACGGTCATCAAGTACGGGTTTTTAATCGCTGGTAAATCAACAGTCAAATACTGGCATCAACAGGCAAATCCTGGCATCAACAGTAAAATACTGGCATCAACAGTCAAACACTGGCATCAACAGAACAGGCAAATCCTGGCATCAACAGCTTAATATGTAGCCGGCAAGACAAAAAAAAACCCAAAAGTCTTTTAAGAGGTTAGTGGGGGATTTGTGCTAGGTACTCCAAAGAGACCTTCGCTAAAATTGGGAATCTCTGGGCACACAACGTACCCCTGGTTTTCCTTTAGTGGAAGTAGCCTGTACTCTAGATTGGTACTTTTCCAACACGGGCTGACTTCTGCTTTCTCGTATTTTTCAGGTTGCCTTATATAAAGTTATCTACAGCTAGTGCGTGTGGCACTCTCCGCAGTAGATATCAGATTTTTTTTTTTTTTTATTTATATTTATTAGTTTGATAAACTCTTAACATTAACAAGTAATACATTAATAATACCTAAAATTTAAGCAATATTTTATATAGCATTATTTTTTAAGAGAGGTTTTAATAATAATTTAAATTTATTTAGGTTTGTTTCAGTCTTTATGTTACTAGGGAGTCCATTAAACAGCTGAATGCCTTTATAAAGTAGGTTGTTTTGAGTTGCTGCTCTTCTGTAGATATCACTGCTTTTGGTGTCCTTTGTGCTCTTTATTCTATGTTGATTTCTGAATGTTATGCCTGCTGGCGGCTTGTGTCTCTCCAGGGTCACCACAAGTTATTTGACTGCATGAGGTCTGTTAAAATACCACAATCACAAGTAATTAATGTCTAACATGGGTGATATTATTTTTGATGAATCTTCATATTTTCCTCTGTTTTTCTTGCTTGCATTAGTATTGTGTAGTCACTGGAGATGTATTCAAATAAAAAGACAAACTTTTGAGACGAAAAGACCAGTACAACAACCGCCAGAGTTTTTCAATGATGACAGACAAAAACTAGGGATGGAGATTGGAGACTGGTAGAAACTTTGTTATGACTATCGTAAAAAAGAAAGAGAGAGATAGGCAAGTACTTAATCAACAACAAGTGGTGGTCAAGCTCGAACAGACTTCAAATTTTTTTTAGCCTAACAGGACGGCCACATACAATTTTGCTAATAATGCAAATCAAATCAAATTTCAATATCGTCCTATTAAAAAGATTTAACGAAGTTATAAACTGTTTAGCTCACAACCTGATGGTTCATAAAGTTTATTATTAATTTCACAAACTTTGCCCCCTAAAATTTGATTAAAAACTCAAACTCAGGACTTTTTGGCTCCTCCATTCAATTAAAAATGTTGTTATAACTACGGGGAATAATAATTTCTGCATCGTGCTCGTGCATCGAAAAGTAAAAATACAACAATCACAAGTAAAGGAGCAAGAAAAAATTCACACACACTCACAACTCGCAAATTCATTCATTTTCATTCCATCCGAAAAACTCAATTATACGTTTGAGAATCCGACAAAAGTTTTTATTGCTCTGTCTGTATATGAATGATATGCGACGACGACGACGATGATGACTACGACGACGGTGGCGGCGGCAACGACGTTCAACGTCTACGACGACGACGACGTTACGTTGTGGTCTTGTGAAAGATGAGGATGAGTCGAGCATGAGACGTGGCTAGCTCATAATTCTATTATTGTTTTTTTTTTTTTTATTATTTTTTTGGTTTCTTCAGTCTGGAAAAATATTTGTTTTCCTAAATTTCCTATCCTGTTTTTGTAGTTTTTTTTTTTTTTCTGTCTTCCTCTTATACCGCATCGCATGTCTCTCTTTACTCGCATAATCGTGCGCTGGGTGCTGGTGCTGTTAGCTGCTCTATCGTGCTTGACAAGGCGAGAATGTAAGTCATCCATCCGTTCTGGCTGCTTGTGTGCCAACCATTGGAAACCTACCAACCTATCTGCAACACACCTAAATACCAGACCCTGTATAAAGATTGGAACATTGTGAAGAAGCATGGTGCTTCATTTTTAAGTACTTCACTGCTTCTGGATTCTGGAGAGCCAGTTCAAAGCAGCAGCAGCACATAGGATAGGACTATATTGTTTCTATAGCAACTGCAGCAGTCGCACGTGCACGTATATGTGACGAATACGAAATGTGATCATTGTGCAAATAGGCCTTTTTTGCATGGAATGTGTAGATTCTTAATTGTAATTCAAGGTGAAGTGAAGAAAATTCTGCATTCTGTAGATTTTTATTCATTTTCATTTTCTTATGTCTTGTTTTAAATTTCCATAAAAAAATCTTATTCCCCACCACAACCTGTCTTAATTGTGTGTGCTCGAGTGGCGATGACACAGTTTTCCGACACTTTAAATGTGTATGTAGGTATTTGTGTTGGTATGTGGTTTTTCTTAATCAAAATTATGACACCAATTTTGAATAGTGAAAAATGCCAAGTCTAGGAAGAGAAAATTGAATATTTAAGAATGCGACCGCGTGGCATGAATTCAACTGCCAAAAATATTCAATTTGAATAATTCTGTGTTTTTTTTTGTTGGCATTTGTTGCACTGGAGTTTTGGAATCAAAATGCAAGATTCCTTGTTAGATTTGTGCTGTCGGGATGCGGCAAAAACATTTTATTGTTCTGGACCTTTGAGATTTTTTATTTTGCGAAATGTTTCTGATTACAGACAACGGAAATATTTAAACAGCGACAAAACTCTACCAACAAAATAGAATATTGTGATATAATTAATAGAAAAAGTTAACCAATAAACTAAGAACGGGGAAGGCGATAACCGCATAAGACAGAGTCAGAGGTCAAACTCGTGTTGGGCGCCAATTAGATAAAAAAAAATGTGTTATGTCCTTAAGACATCTATATTAGAGTATTTTAAAGCATAATAATTGAAAATAACTTGAAACTAGAATGTAAGTGCGAATTGTCAAAAAGGATGAGTCTACACCTATACAGGTGTCCTTAATTAGCAATCTGCTTGGCAGCTGGCAGTTATGGGTACAAACCTTAGAAACATGAAATGTTTTTTTCACGTTAATTAGCAAGTCCTCTGACCGTAGTTACACTGACACCAGATATGCTCAGTAGGCTGTTCGGAAAGAATAAACAATTGTAAGCAATGAGTTAAGTTCTGATGCTTCCGAAGCTTTGTTATACCACCCTTTGTATTTATTCAGCCCTGACAAATATGAAGTCAAAAATATATGTGTTTTTCTTTTCCATTTATTCTCAAAAGGCTGTCAAAAAAACTGCCGACATAACATAATCTCTTTCAAAAATTTTTTATAAAATAAGACATGTCTCCTTTCAATTATGTCTGGAAAGTCAACCACATCCGTTGATTACTTTGAAACTTAATAACAACATTCCAACATCAATATTAAAACATTCTAAGATAAAATACACCACTGTAACGAGATGGTAATCATCTCTTATACATCTTACAACATTCCTTCTCCTTAAAAAGATCCAAAGTTCTCTGCACATGAATTATTAATGACTTCTTTACAACACTTGCTGACAATCACCTTTTTGTTGTGATAAAATCTGAGAAAAGTTTACAAGAAATTTCCATAATCCGAGATAAAAATCAATATAATCCGAGACTACACACAATTAAGCAAATCTACTTAACTTGGCTAACGAATCAAATTATATCTATCCTTTGAAAATGTTGGCTTTCCGACCGACACAACTTTTATCTCAATTTTCAAATCATTATTTTATCTGTCCGTCTGGCGTTGGCTTTCAGAACTTGGAATTTATATAGGTACATACAAATTCTTCATTTCTTAACACTAACTTCCACACACCATACAGATCATAGCCTCTGAGCTGCTCCGGCTTACTTCACTTTTATAATAGCCGACGACCGACGAGTTGTTACGCTTATGCAATCCTAGAACTTGTTTTCTTATGACCATTAGACATGCAAACTAAATGTAATGAAAGGCAATGCCTTTTTTTGCGCGCCGCGTTGTGTTGTTAACTTATGACCCTAGATCATGCACGAGGAATAGTATAGAGTATATAAATACGAATATACTACAAAAAATATATCTACATGAATATGAATCGCAAACAAGCAAATGTGAGCGGCATTTTATGCTTGTTTTTTTCTTTCGTTGAAAGAGTTGTAAATGGTCAGACGTGAAAGATTGTAGTAAAAATATAGTGGAAGCCCAATAAGAAAAATAGTTTATGGTCGATACGAAAAAATGCGCTGCTTTGGCGGTAGACGTGCAGTCAAGATGTCGCCACCATCATAGACGTCAATCAGATGTAATGTTGGTACATATATGACAAGGAACACTAACGAACAGAGGAATAACAATGGAATGTTGAGAATGGTGTGATAAATTCTTTTGGTTTATCCTTCATGATTATGAACATTCAGTTGACGGTGCTGACTGCTGAGCTATCCACAAAAAACATATAAGGCGAGTGGATATAAAAAAATGGTGTAACGGAAGGATAGGAAGCGAAAGGTTCTTAGACTGAAAATAAATCTAGAGTGCCTTGTTTCAAGATCGTTTTGAGCAGTGATTGAAAAGGAGAATACTCTATTATAAAAGAGACTTGAAAGGGCAAGACAAAATCTAACTCGTTTTGTAGAGGAGGCTTCACTAAGACAGGAAACATTTATTAGACAAGGTGGGTTGCACAGCAGGTTGATGAAAACCGCGATTTTCTCTCTTTTATGCAATACCTTTCAAAGCTGGACTCCACCTTTCCGCAGAATTTTTCTCTTCTTATGAAGGACGGAATAGAACCAGGAAGGTTCTTCAAATTTGTCAAAAGTTCTTAGTTTGAAGGTCTTTGTAAGTACTGCAGTAAGCGTTTACGAATTATAACTTTAATAACTAATTATAAATGCGTGGTACCCGTGGTGCAATGGTTAGCATGTCCACCTGCTAACCCAGAGGTTCGAGGTTCGAATCCCAGCAGAGGCACAAAAATGTTTTTTCCGGGTATCGCCTTTCGCGAGGAATTGGCAAGTGCTCCGTTAGTAAATTCATGCCTTGAAAAGCGCGCCGTTCGGATCCGGCATAAAATTGTAGGTCCCCTCCATTCCCTCACAAGGCATGGTTGTGAGAAATGCGCTAGGCCCAGGGGCTCCTCGCTCTGTAGCGCCACCCTATTTATTTTTTTTTTTTTAATTAATTATAAAAAAGTTTACTTACTCTTCTTCGCACGATGTGAGAAATTTAATTTTAATTTTTTGAAATGCTAGCGAAAGTTTTGACTGCCGACTGTTCACCATTCTTATCTATTTCTTCTATGAGTTTCGTATACAGCCACTGCATTGGTATTTACAAAGTTTGAAAAAAATTACGTTGGGCGCCATTTAATAATAAAAAAAACATACTCATTTTCTAAGAGGGTTTCGTTATTAATACAATAATAAGAAGGCAATATTTGACTATGAAATAAGTCTAAACCTACAACCGAAGCTCCAAAAAGAAAAGGGTTCAAAGAGAAGGTAATGAACTCACGTTGGGCGCCATTTAACGACTTTTTTCAAAAAAAGTTTATGTTTCTAAGTCTTACTTTGTAACATTTATAGGTTTCATTTGACTACTGTAACTATATAAACTTGAGTTACAAAACAAAAAGTTTAAAAAAAAAAATTACGTTGGGCGCCATTTAATAATAAAAGAAACATACTCCTTTTCTAATGGTTTCGTTAATAAGAACGCAATATTTGACTGTGAAATAAGTTTGAACCTACAACCGAAGCTTCCAAAGGAAAAGAGTTCAAAGAGAAAGTATTGAGCTCACGTTGGGCGCCATTTAACGATTTTTTTTTTTAAAAAGTGTATGTTTCTAAGTTTTACTTTGTAACATTTATTTAATCAGAAGGCTGATCAGTTATTTTGTGCCAATATACGAGATTGTATTCCTTAAAATTATCTATGCATTTTAGAATTCAAGGCTTGGCATCACAGAAAATGAATTCCATTTGAGTATGTCATAGGATCAATGCTGAACTCAACCTTAAGATTTGTAGCCAGTGTGGTTTTGACAAAAATGTTTAAGAATGATACCTCGAAAAATTGGACGCAAATGGAAATGCCTTTCTTTTGAAAAATGTTACAGAGTTGTACTTTATCAGCTTTCATTTTTCAAATTTCAAAGAGGAATCACAAACAAATTTCAGTTTATTTTCGCAATCCAAGGGCGTTGATCCTTTTCTGAGATCTCGGCTAATTCGGAAACTTCTCAGAATAACATATCAGGAGCTGTTGTGATCGCAAATCCGGAACGATTCCCGACAGTGCCCAAAAATCTTACCTAGTATCACGGTATGCGGCAGAGTTCAAAAACTAAGCAGTCAATAAGGACTGCCTTGTTTTCAACCACGATTAGTAAGTTAACTGATCCTAAAATTTCTGCCATGCATACAAAATGGATATTCTCTTCTTTAACTACTAAACCTAAATCTTGGAGAACTCTATAACTATATCTACTTTAAATTATCCTAGAAGCTCCTGAATCTACGAGTAATACAATTTAAAACCAAGTCCCCTAAAAGCGATTGGAGATGATGTTTAGTATACTTTATCTGCAACCGCTTTTCACAGCCAATCCAATCTTTGGTTAAATAAAAAAGTGGCAAGTCACTTAAATCATTTCGCTTGGTTCGTGAAGCTGTTTGCTGTATACTGTATTCAATTTAATAAATAGGTTGGCATAATTTTAGCTTCAATCTTGTCTCAATTCAAAATTTTCGAACAAATATATTTTGCAGATGCCATGTTTTCATTTCAATTTCAATTTCAACATTTACTTTACATGTGACTTCATATTTCAGTAGGTACCTCTCAATCTCTTAAGTCTCTAAGCTAATTGCTTTGATTCTCTTCTCTGCTTTACTCAAACACCTTTCAATCCGCCCACTTTTGAAAAGAATAGAGAAAACAAAAATCAACCACACCATTTTAACTCGAAAATTTATAATCCCAATCCATCATCTGTTATTATCTTTCTATTAGACATCTTTATGCCCACATAAAAAAATGCATACCTATGAGCTCATTAATCTTTTTCCTAAGCAGTTGAAATTCCAAGCAAATTTATTTATTTTTTCGAGTTAAGTGATTTCGAAATATAACGCCTACACTGAACAAAAAAAAATAGAAAACACTCACACACCCTCTTTCAGAAAGTAATAAAAACAGCAAAAGTAATTATAATAACAACACCCATAAACCACTCAATCATTTATGCATCTCATCTTTCTTTGACTGCGTAAGTCTTTTTGAATGGAGCTCAACAAATAAAACTGAACAGTTTCCAGCTGCTGCCTGAGAAAGTAGATTTATGCATTCCTCGAAATGGAAAAGCTTTAAATAAAGTCAATAGAATAATTGTGAAGGTGTTTCAGCGAAAGAAGTTTTAACGTCACCTCCGCCAGATGATGCTGGTTTCTTTGCTTTTCACTCACAAAGTGACATTGCAAATACTGAATTACGTTCAGCCAATTGCCTTTGGCTAGCACTCAGATGGTCAGTAACGTTCGGGAATCCGATTAGAGAAATTAAATTTCAAAGTTTGCAAGCCCATAAGTGCTAAACCAACAACTTAGTAATCAAAAAGAGTACAATGAATTTGTCAAAAGGAAAAATACTTTTACAACTCAAAATACAAAAAAATACAGGCAAAACTTGATTGCACTACTTAGCTGAAAGAAGAAAAGAAGCTCTGAGTGTCATAAATTGCACCACGAAACATCAAACGAACTGTCATCCATGAAATGAACGCTTTTCACTTTCAAAACCAAAATGAAAGGAAAACGTCATCAAGCATAACTTTAAAGTGCTACCAAACACAAGAGACTAAATTAAAACAAAAATACACAAAAACAAATAAAAAATAAAAAGCAAATAATAAACAACTCTGGCCATTACCACTTCACCTCAATAACAACAAACAAAAACACTAAATGCGACGAGAAAAGCAGAGCATCAGAGAAAAACTAAATTGACATTTCATAACCACACTGACACTGAGTGCTCCCATTCGTGTTGTTTTTGTTTTTTACTTCTCATTTTATTTATGTTCTTTATTATTTCCGATTCCATTGACATGACAGATCGAAAGAAAGATTTTCTTTTTCAAACTAGGTTGACACACAAACAACTGACTTTGACACTATAAACCGTTTGAATTTAAGAACTCTTTGATGCTTTTAAAGTTTGAAATCTGTATGTGCTTGTGCAGGCACTTGAAAAGTTGTATCAAAGCGAGTCATTAAGATTATCACGTCATGGCCATGAAGAGTTCATTAGAAAGAAATTCTCGAAAATAAGATTAGCTCGATGTGTAGGGAGAGGGCCAGAAGCAGCAGACTGGTGAGGTACAGCGTGGATGGCGTGGTGTGACGCGTCTTTTTAAGAGAAAACTGAAGATGAAAGGAATTCCAGTGGTAAAACTTTGGGAAAAGTTTTTCTTTTAAATAAAAACGTATTTCAATCGAAAGTTGAAGCTATGGGACGATGAATACCATGGCAACGTTTGGAGGTGTATGACAGACGGGCGGACAGAATGTTCACTTACCAGAGATGTTGGCGGGCTTATGGGGACGGAGAAGGAAGAAGCCACTAGAAAACCTTTTTAGACTTTTATATTACAAACGCTTTCATCCTTTTACTTCAAGAAGAAATAAAATAGTTTTAATGTTTTCACTTTATGTCGCTTTTAATGTCTTAATTTTTATTTACTTTTTTTTTTTTTTTGAAATATTTGGCGATTTTCTTTGTAAGATTTCGTTTGTGAGAGGAGATTCGTACGCAAACCCATCATATTCTTAAAGAAAGAAAAAGATCAAAGGCGGAATGACGCGCGCAGTCATCTTCAGGCTTTTTTTTCAATCTGTTTGTAGTTTGCATGGTGCTTCATCTCAATTTGAGTTATTTTTCTTTTTTGGTTTTGTTTCTCTCGAAAATTTGTTCGGCTTTAGAAATTCCCATTGTTGAAGCAGGCCACACCGAAGAAATACAAAAAAAAAAAAACAGAGAAGCTTTGTTGGTCTCAGTTGAGTTGTGCCGTCGTGTCTTGTGTTTGAGGGTCGAATGTGCGACTGGTAATCTTGATGGCCGATGAGATGGAATGTTTGTCTCTCTTTTAGATGTTTAGCCGACTTTTGACTTTGGAAAACGAATTGTGAATGAGCAAAAAAAAAATGTTCACTTGAAAAGAATTGAAAATGCTTTTTTGTTTGTGAGGCAAGTTTGTTTGGTCTTACAAGTTTTTGGTTTTTATTTTGAAAGAAAGATAATAAAGTGTGTTTGCAGACGTTACGTGTGCGCAGTTTTCGTTGAAACTTTAGCTCATGAGTTTTTGGCCGTTGTGGGTTTTTGTCTTAAGATTAATGACTTTGGAAACGAAAGTGGTGTAAATTGACTATCAATAAAGAGCCCAAGGTTGTGTGTTTTAGGAAGTTTTTGTAAATTGGCTCTTGTGTGTTTTCGATCAATCAACATCAATTTGTTAGTCTGCGGTAAAACTAAGCAAATCTTAAGCAAAACACCTAAGTTTCATTCATCGGCGCTTCATCTTCTCACTCATTGGCTTTAACTTTCCCGCCGAACTGCATTCCTTTTTATACTAGCGAAAATCAAATACAATTGAGCCTCTACTCTAGTCTAAACACTTTATAGTCCAGAAGAAAGCTTTCTTAACATTTTAGCATCCGACATTTCGCATCTTCCAGCTCATTTTTCAAATTAATTTCTAGCTGTTAGTTTGGATTTTTGAATTTTAAACGAGTTAGTCGGAAAGAATACATTTTCGATCCTGAAGCGTCGCATACTGCAGCTGGGATAAGTTATGGATTTCTCTGTCCAGCGAGTCGAATAACCTCGTAAATCTTGTCTATCAGCTTCATATCTTATTTGCACATATTATATGTAGGAGCATCTTCCTTAAAAAATAGCGAATTTTCGATAAAATTTAAGTTTGTTGAGCAACCATTTTTTTTCTAAATAATAAAAAAAGGGGGCTACAACTACTCTGAAGAATTCAGACCAATTGCCGGTTCATTGTACTACCAGGGTAGCAACCTTCCCTTTTTTTGAACTAAGCTGAGCAACCATTTTGAGCTAGATTTTTGACCAGTTTTCTTCTTCATTTGCCTTTAAAGTCATGTTTGTCACTCTTGTTTTTATGCAAATCACCCCTGGCTTCTCCGAATTATCGTCCACGTTCTTGTGACTTGAATAAGTGTTTGAACCACTTCTTGCGGACAGGTAACGAGATAGAGCATACTCCTTTGGACACTCACTCGAATTCGCTTCGTTGGAAACTCTTGACTCAACTCGAATTTGATGTTGATTCTTGACTTCGATTAACAGCAATTTGTACTCTGAGGAGGGGTTAATTTGACACAAAAAGCATTGGAAATTCAGCCCCAAGTTATTTGACGAACCAGAGAGATCAGTAAATGAAACGTTATAGATTTGAGAGCTAGTCATCCAGATCGATGATCTCTCCCAGCCACTGAAGCTTTCACGTAGTATCTGGTGTTGCTGTGACTACTAACGTAATTTTTTTCCTTTTGTTTGTTTCGAATACCAGAAATTGAACTATTTTCTGTTTTCAAGCTTCATACATGACATACGAGGGCAGTCCGATAAGTACTTAGCCTACTATTTGGAAAAGTGTTGATTTATTTTTCAATACAATCTCCTTTTAGTTCGATACACTTGACCCAGCGATGCTCCAACTTCTTTAACCCATCTGAACAATACGTTTTCTCGAGTTCTGCAAAGTAGGCCTCCGTTCCGTGGCGGTGATGGCCTCCTCATTCGACACACATTTCTGCCGGCAAGTGATTTTTTCAGGTTTGGAAATAAAAAGAAGTCGCACGGGGTCAAATCTGGAGAGTACAGTGGATGGGGCAATAGTTCATAGCCCAACTCGACCAATTTAGCTGCGGCTCTGAAATGGTCACACGGTTGCGTTTGTTGTCCGGAGTGAGTAAACGCGACACCCGTCTCGCCGACAGCTTTCTCATGCCCAAAATTTCATGCAGGATATGACCCACGCGGTCTTTCGAGATGCCTACTATCTCAGCTCAGTCGGCGGTCTGCCAATACGAGATTGTGGATTTTTTTCACATTGTCGTCGGGGCACCTGGGCGTGGCTCATCAAAAACCGACGTGCGACCACGTTGAAACTCGTTGAACCAATTTTTAACGGTCGCATCGAAGGAGAAGAGTCACCGTACACAGCATCCAACCGCTCTTTGATTTCGCTGCGTGATTTCCACACGCGGTTAAAACAAAACTACGGGTCCAATTTGGCTGAAATTTCGACAGTAGCCTTCTACAAAAATCTCTTGCGATAGTGGCGCTATTGGGCGGAGAGGCTAAGTACTTATCGGACTGCCCTCGTACACCTCACCTCATTGAAAACTTAAAATAACTAGCAAATTGGACAATTTGAAACAAAATTGTTCCTGTACAGAAAATTATGTTTTCGTGATGATGATTTATTCCTTTTCACGCTGTCATCGAATTTGCCCAGAAATTTACGATATATCGTCATTATATGAGCATAGCGCACAGTTAGCAAAAAAAAATGTCTAATTTTCAAAACATAAGACAAGCTCTTTCCCACACCTCTGGTTTGTATGTCATGATAACATGAATAAAAAACGAATTAATTAAGGGAAACTTCTTCGAAAATCGTGAGTGTAAATGAAACACTTCAAGCTACTGGTTACTGATCACGAGTGTCAAGATCTTTACAAAAGATCACTGCTCAGCACCAGTAGCAATTAACCTACAAAAATACCATAAACAACCTCAAAGAACAAAAAACAAAAACACCAACAACAAGAAAGAAAAACCCAGCTTGTGAAAAATATAAATTGAACTGATGACCAGTGAAGAATCAAAATAAATGATCATCATCCTCTGATCTTTCGCACTTAATTTGCAAAAGACCAGTTGCTACAAAGAAAAAAAATAAATAAGAAATCACCTAAAAAACATCTTTCTCGAATACTGGTCACTTAACACCAGAAGCAGCTGGGCCAGTCTCCAAGGAGTCCAAACCAACCCAAACAGCAAACACAACAAAGTCACTGATGATCACCATCGGCTACTGGAATCTGAATTTCATTTTTAAGATACATATTTTTTTGTGTATAGTTATACATTTATCTCCTCTTATCTGAATGTATTCAATCCAAATAATGGAACATCACCGTTAAAAATGTTGATGTGTGGTGTTTTTTTTTAGTTTTAATCGTCACGATCTGATTAATCGTCGTATTTGACTTTTTGGTCGAAAAATTTAAACATTTTTTTGTGTGATTATAAAGAAAACCAGCTTTTAATGGGAGAATTTTTAAGGCCCCCGTAAATTATTCTTCATCTTATCATTGTTGTATATCGACTTTTTTATGATAATTTGCCCAACTGAACCCGAAAAAAAAATTGATTCCACATTATGAAGTAACAAATCTGTTTCAATATCTTCGAAGCTGATCAGAAATCTTTCAGTTTGAACCCGATTAAGATCTTTAAGATACCATTTTATTGTTTTTTTGAAAACAAAAACAATACGACGACTAACAAGCAAATCTCCCGTCTAGACATTAAAGAGTGAAATTGGCATTCTGCGATACATTTTGATTATTATATTTGTTTATTGCGGTATCTCTCTTCGGTTTTTTAGGAAAAAACAAAAAAATGTTTCCTTCGAATTGATTGGGAATAATTTTCAGTCCAAGTTTTTTTTTTAATGAGACCATTAATTTATTTTGAACAACTTTTATGAAATTGAATAAATTAGTAATTATGTTGTGATTTTATGTGAATATGAAGTTTATTTGCGAATTCGTTAGTGATGGCGCATCACAAGAAGACTGCTTTGTTTTTTTTTTTTTTTTTTTTTTTTTTTTTTTTTTTCAATTTTTATCGTTTATTCAAATTACGGGTTGTTAATTTAATTCCACTCATTGAATATGAAAATTTTACATGTTCTTGAGGTACTTAAGTGGAACTTAATTGGAAGCTATCGTGGGATTGTTTGTTAAGTAAAATACGAGAATGCTACTGAATATATTTTTGGTATTTCTTTCTTACACATGTTTCCTTTTGTCTTTTATCTAACACGATCGAAGAAGAGCCATTTAAATGGTAATTCATGTTTGATAATTATCTGATGAAATGGACAAGAATGTCTCAGATAAGCATATATTAAGAGATGTTCATGAATATTTTATCTTCTGATTGAAGTGCATTTTAGATACTCTCTATTCATGGGATGGATTGATTTGATGTGATTAAATCGTTTGATTACACACAAATACATCATGTTCCATTGGGAAATCGGTGATCCGAATAATTGTAATTTGTGAAATATAATGGAACATTTACTTCGAAAGATCTCAAGAGCTTTCCTCACTCAATGCATGTACATATGTATACAAACACAGAATGACTACTAAGGAATATCAATAATCAATACTAATTCTGTTGAGATATTAGTTCCATTTCCTTTAAGGAAACTTTTATGGTAAAACTGCTCATTGGCTGTAAGTAACTCATTTACCCATTCGTAAGTAAGAAATAGTTCAATTTCTCTTCTATCGTTTCTTGTTTTCCATTCCGCACTCAAACGCTCTAAAGCAAAGTAAAAGAAAAAGTAAAAGTTTTCTCATTTCACGGAAACGGAAAAAGGACCTTTCAATTTTATTCTTTTCAACTTTTTAGTTCTCAAAAATTAAGAAAGATTTTCATTTTCGGTTTTCTTTTTAAAAAAAATAAATTACCCTTGATTAGGCAAAATTTCAAGCATGTGTGAGTGCAGTGAATTTTATAAAAGTCGGTGTAATCCGAACAAAGTTTGCGTCTCAAGCCTAGTACGCTGCTGATGCGAAACGGAATTTTTCGTTGGCCTCCACCAGCCCAACGAAATCGTGAACGAAAACTCAGCGGAAACTATTTGTGTAGAGTATTGTCAGCTGTTTAGAAAAAGTGACAATCAAAGTCAATTCAAAAGTGTCAAAAGAAACAATAAAACAAATTAATATTTTTATCATAAAATGAGTTTACAAAACTCTTTTTTATTTTCACTAATGAAACTAGTTTCTTTTTCTCATCTAAGTCACTTTTTTGCCTTTTCATATTCAATGTACTTATTTAAATAAAATTCTTCCATTTTCTATTTTACAAAATTCAATCAAAATGGCACAAAAAATACACAAAACAAAAGATCTGTCAAAATTTCGCAAGCATTTATTGTCCCGGGAGATAAATGATGGACGAAAAAGTGTGGAGAATTATAGAAACAACTATCCACTAATAAAACCCTGAATAAATTTTTCGTCTCTCACTCATTTGATCACTAATGCCGTGAATCGACCCAGGAATGGTTCAAAAAGTGGCAACAATTTTCGCACTTGAGGGGCCTCTTTCACAGATCAAACACCGGACACTATGTATAATTGTTACAACTAGCTAGAATGCAATATGTATTTCTTTTGCATGTTTTTGGTATGTTGCATGAAAAATAAGAGATGGATGATCTATGAAACATGCCCTAGGTGTGAATCGCACTATTACGGCCATATTATTCACCCAATAAACTCGGGTTTAAATTTACATCCGGATGTAAAGTCGCATAAACCCAATTGTCAAATGCAAATCCATATTATTCACTCCTATAAACCCATTGGATTTAAACCGCATTGTGCTGTTGGGTTTATGTATTTACATCCGGATGTATTTTGGGTCCGTTCGTGCACTATAAAAAACAAAAACAAAATTTTACAACTGGGTTTATTTCTGTTGGTTTTAAATTTAAAGAGTGATATATGGCCGTTAGTGTTGACAAGACATCAACTTCGCCATGTGTATACAGCATAACAGTCAAAGCTCAAAGCACAATGACATCTGACACCATTTACAGAAAATTTTAAATATTCACAAAAGGCAATATTTTTGCCCTACTTTATTCCATTTTCATCTCCCTGGAAGCTAGTTTCCAAAGAACCAAATTAATGCTATGTCCCCACTTAACAAACTAGGTTTCATTCCAGGATGGTTTGAGTTGACCTAGTTGTGTTCGCACATGAAAAACAAGTTATGAGCTGATGTTTTTGTCTTAAGTAAAAAAGAGACAGACATAAAATGTGAACAGAACGTCAACGACGTATGAGAGATTCCATTCCTTCTCTGTTCACTTCCAATCCCTTAAACGTCAAATTCAAAATATTGGAAATAGTGCGTTCAGCGCAGTTGGTTTCAAGTACATAGGTTGAGATGAAAAACACTAACTAAAATGATGGTTTCATTTTGTATGGCAAACCACTTGGTTACCATGTAGGTTTGGTAGTTTTTAGTTGGACAAGTTTAAGTGCCAGGTGGGGACATAGCAGTTCAATAAATTATCTTATTCCCATTAGAAGACCGTAATTAAATCGGAATGAGCGCTGTTAGTGACAAGATGGGGGACCGTTCGTAACTACTGCGTGCTGTTGTCATGTGTTATTTGTTCTATGTAGTATTTGTGTAGTTTAGTCTTGTGGTGTATCAGCCAATTGGTCTTTGTCGCCCGGCTGCAACCCCCCTACTCCGCAGATTTATGTGTGGAATAGGTTTCATGTAAATGTAAATGTAAATTATCTTATTGTGCATACTTAATCAATTTCATAACAGATGGCGCTACAAGGTAAAATGTGATAAAATACTTAAAAACGATTAAGTTTGTTCTGTTGGATAAATTTGAGACCGACACCTCGATTCGAGTCAAATAAGACATAAAGACATTATACAAAAGATAAGACGCCTCTTAGCAACATTTATTACAATAGGTGCCTATTCACGTCAAAGACTGAACTGCATGCATACACATTTCTTCAGTCTTTTACTGCTGTTTTTACAAGCCGCACTTATATGAAAGCTAATGGCGCCTTTGCTGTCATTAAATTTATACCATCCAAATCACTGATAGAAGCATAATGCCACACAAAAAAAAAACCCAACGCATAGCCATTACTCAGAAGTTCATTCGGGTATTTTATGTTCGCTGATTAAGTTTATCCCCCTAAATCGAATATTTTCTGATTATCAAGTGTATTTTACGATTTGTTATCAAGTGTCATAAATTCATTCATTAGAAATAAAACAAAAACAACATAAACAGCTGATGCATCTCCTCCATTTAAGCTAAAGAAAAACAAACCAAATTTATGCCTTCAAACATTATAAATATCAATCTTTATGATGAAGAACTTCTTATTAACAACCGACAATGTTGAACACAGTGAAAACAAAGCACGTCCGGAGAAAACCACTACCATCCACCATACATATATATTCATGTTAAAAGTGGTCATAAAAAATTATTGGAAATAGGCCGAATATACATTTATGTTGGCCATTCGAACTCATTTGGGCGCATTGTTATGGTCGCATATTTTGAAAAATAACAACGTTATTGAGGGTCAATTTATTATGGACATGGGATTCGATGACAGATAAAGTTTTTGAAAGGCCTTTCGACGAGGGTAGAGTGTGTAATTTATTTTTATTAGAAGATGATAGAAAAAATACATTGCCATGGAAAACTGTAAATACACAACGAGGTTTGCCAACCGTCAAAATCGAAATCTGTCAAACACAAAACGCATGTGAACATTGAACTGATAAATCGATCGATGCCCACTGAATAATTTTCCGATTTAGTATTCAAAACCAAATGGCTTAGCTGGCACTGGCATACTTAGGTTAAAAGCTTCGAGAGGGTTTATTTTAACCATATGTTAACACTACATTTCATTCGTCCCTTTTTTTATTCACACTACTGAACACACCAATTCACATGCTAAAGCTGTTTTAAATCATGTCTCTCGAAATTAGGTTACATTTTTAAAGGGCAACCAATTGTCATCCCCCCACAAAAAAAAAAAGAAAAAAAAACTATTTCTATCCTTTGTACGAGTATGTATGAATGTAGCACACATGAATGTATCTGTCATGAAAAAATAGATAGACTCTTCAAAGGAGAAAGGAACAATAACAGCAACTCTTTGATCATGAACAACACAACTTCGGTCTGTTGTGTCAAAGTGATGGATGGATAGCAATGAGAGGTTGAGGATGTCTTTCTTCTTATCAAACAAACGAAAATAAAAGAAAAACTTTTTCACTACATAATCAAAAGCGAAAAGTTTATTAGATTCTTAAAGCAGCACACACACGACTTTAAATAATGAAAACGAACGCGGCCGGCAAACAATAAAAGATAAAAGCAAATGGAAAGTCGCTTTTAAGTTGTTCAAAATTTATCTGTCGATCTGATCCCAGACAAAAGAACAAACATTAAATAACATTTTAAATCTAATTCGCATCTGGCTACAATTCAATTTGCGTTTCATTATTATTGTTTCTTTTGACTTGGCATTTATTTCCTTTTATCTGTTTTTTTTCTGTTATTTTTATTTTTTTTTCTTATGTGTACATAAATAAATCACTTATTGAACAGCATAACATACGGACAATACAGACATTTTTTTGCGCCATGTCATCATCAATGTCATTGACAAGCATAAAACAACAATTTATTGACAATAATTTGACAGGTGAAAATATTACCGATACATTAACTCAATGGATTGTATGGTTACGATTGTGACTGTCTAAAAAAGTTGATGTTTCTTTTTATTTTTGCTATCCTCTCCTGTATGTGTAGTTTTCTTTTCATTTCGCAAATGAAGATATAGAATAAAAAAAAGGTAAAAGAAAATTTATCTGAAGGCCGATTATCTATACACAGTACACATAAAGAGGAGTCGGACAACATAAGTGCTTGGAATATATCGTCGTTATCTATAAAATAAAAAAGAGGAAAAGGAAAAAACTTCCATTGATATCCCATTTGGAGGCCTTACCGTTTTGCGGTTCAAATCACCATGTTGGAATTCCATTACCTTTGTGTGTAGTGTATACAACGTGATATGTCTCAAGTGTGTATTTATTGATCTGAGGTTTTATAAAAAAAAAAACTTTTTCGTTTGTAGATGCAAGATAACCACTTGAAATTGAAATTACAATTCAATTGAGGTTTTTCGTGTTATCAGAGAAAGAAGAAAAGCAAATCAGTAATTTTTTTGTTAATCAGGAAATGGAAAAGCACTTGACTTTTGTGGCGCCAGAAGTTTAAAAAAACCTTTAGAGAAGATACAACTCGGGATGAGCAGTTCACATTTAACATTGCCTCTTTTACTTTAGGTTTTTGAAAACCAAAAATTGTTTTTTAATGGTATTCTACTGATTAACTTCGCAGTTCGCACTCTTCACTGTGCATAATTAACTGTGACGGACATTCCAGTGTGGAAAAATTACCTACTGGAGGAACAGTACATTGTCGCCCACTAACTCGAGCATTACTTACGATTGTTTTCTTCTCATAGCTAACTTCATTTCCGCCTTTAAAAAATGAAAAGAAGTAATCAAATCAAGGTTTGTTGCTTCATATGCCCATAATGATAACGTGATTACGATTTCTACCATCGAATGATCAAAATCAATACAGCGCATAGTTCTGTTTCCCACTTGTGAAGCTTCTTTACATAATCGGATTCAATACAAAGTTCTCCTAGGACAGACGCGAATGACACAAGTTCACACACGGTTTTCCCTTCTGCGCAAGTCGGAGAAGGCGAGAAACTATGCCAGACCTGCTTAGTCAAAAAAATTAAAAGCAGAGCATTATCTATCTAAAAATAAGTTAAATTTTTTAAACAACTCGAGAACGGCTTGACTGACTTGTTGTATTTGTTGTCTCCGTCCTGCGGATAACAGAGTTATATACTATCAAAAACATTGGTTTCCCACTGCAAAACTATTGAGCCCATTTCTAAAATTGTTTCAACGCTCGGATGCTTCATTATCCTTCAATAACATGACTATTTCTCATGCCCATATTCTCATGGAAAATCAAAAACTTTGAATAGGTAAAAATCATTCAACGCCAGCTAGTACCTACTTATGAAAAACTACTACACATTAAAGCGATATCCAGAGGTGATGAAGCTCTGGCCTCTGGGTACCTTATTAGATCGACAAACTCTCTATTGTTACGCCGATGCATGTACATCGGAGCTGAAATACCATACACAACTTCCATTGCAATTTCGCTATTGAACAAGTCGAAAACCATTACATGCCAAAGAAGAAATCGAGAAGAACAAACGGATTCGAAAGTCATCTGGCTCGAAGGACCAATAAAGTAATTTTTTATTAGCAAAGCGTACTTAGAGAACGGAAACAGCAAAAAACAAATATTAAGTAATGAAAACAGTACGCGTCCCCATCTAGCCGCTAATAGCGCTGAACCCTACTCTATGAGTTGTCAAAAAACCTGGGTTTTCCAGTCGTCAATAACCGACATGCCGCACATTACCACACATCCTTGTCATTTGAATAAAAATACACTCCATACGACAGCCCTCAACTCGCCACAACAAAACCCTAGGGCGAAATGAGGGCAAAACCCAGGTCAAACCTAGAGCTCAAAAAACACTAAATTTGACATTCAGGGCGACTAAAGGTTTCTCAAAAAACGCTTTGTGGCGACCCCAGGGCTTCAACGAACAAACCTAATATTAAGTTCAGAACGTCATTGACAAGGTGTTGTTATTTCCAAACAATCTGTTTTTCGATGAAAAATCTTTGAAGTTTCTTTCCGAACAAGAACACGGCCTGTGGTTTGTTTTCACCGACATATGCTTGACCATGCGATTTAAGAGTAGAAAGGTTCCAAAACAATTCAATTTATATTTTTTTTATAAAATTCATCTCAATTTTCTATAAATCAATCAAGAGAGTGCTTCCATAAAACTCTAGGTAATAATTCTACCCAACTAAGCCAAAGAAAAGAAATTCCCAACGCAATCAATAAATTGACGTCATTTTCACACAGTGTCAGTAGAGTAGAGTGTCCACCAATAACAATTTATTATATCATCAATACTCTAAAGTACCCGATGAAAATACAAAAAATATTTTAACATTCAGCTGACAAACATGTTGCTGTCTCAAATTCCGCCGCGCCGCTATCGTCACGGTGCCACCGACAACAACTATTTAGTAATTGTATCTCACATTTTTATCTAGATCTAGTTCAAAATAAGAAGAAGAAAAAAAAAAAGAAGCAGAAATAACTGTTACAATAACAACAATTTCGCGCCAAAACACAAACTAATCGATTAATTTATATCTCCATCGTCGTCGATGATCGCTTTATAAATCGACGATTAAAACAGGAAAGACGGTCGGGCGCAGCGTCAAGCAATTAGAAAGACGAATGCTGCAACTTGTTAAATGTAATAATGAGAAAAACAAATAGACAAAAAAAAAATACTGATAACCACAAACAATAAAAAATAAATAAATAAATGTGGGCTAGTGGGTTCAGTAGTTTGGTGTGATGATCACACCAAAAACGACCCGCGATGCAAACAACGAGATAAAATAAAATGCATGCAAAAACAGCTGTGACACTGTCATCGGGCGGCAACGATGACAGTCACAGCACCATTTTTAGAAGATATGTCTAATGGATTCAAGTGTAGAAAGTAAAAAGCGGACTGTTTGTGGCAAATCACCTATGGACTATGACTGTACTCAGGCGTGTCGGGCGACGGCGGCGGCAGTTGTTTGTAACGCGAAGTAATCTTTTAAGTGATGGCGGCATACGGTGTGCGGTTTTTGTAGCTTTTTCCATCATTTTTGTTTTTTGTATTTTATTTTTTATTATACCTATTCTCGTAAAGCGCGGCAAATTCTCTTTAATGTAGCGCGGGAACTGGTTTAAGACGGAAATTAATTACGCTTGGCGTTAATTCGAAATACCGGTTCGAATATTATAGTATATAAAGTAGTAGTGGTGGGTAATGACTTGGGCTTAGATACGAGGTTCGCGGTCGGCCAGCAATGCAGCGACCGACGTCGACGACGACGCCGACGACGACGGCGGCTCTTTTTAACATCCCATTTGTGGCTTTAGGAGTTTCGATAAGTGTTTGCCATTGCCCCCGCCTGGAAATGAAAATGCCGAGGGACGATAAATAAGTTTTGTATCTTCGTTGGGGCGGTTAGATTTAAATATTTTTCGATAAATTTGCCTCATTCCATTTATTTATGTGCATTTTGTTTTTGTTTTGTTTTTTTCACATCGTCGTATAGGCTGTAAGAAATAAGAAGGAATTATTTTTAGGCATTCTGACGTGGCGATTAGTAAGAAGCTGAATCCACCTTTCTGAGTGGGTAACATTTACCTGATGCAAAGATATGTGAGTCAGGGTTTAGTGAGCCAGAATATTGTTCTACAGATCAAAATAAGAGCCTGACCTAATTTTACAAATAGAAAAAAATTAAAATATTCATAATGGTTAAGTCTGGGATAAGAGTGAAGTTAAACTCATGCGAGTCTTTGGATTTATGTTACCTTATCCTCCTTCCACCTACCTACTCGTTTTGTGATGTGATAAAATAAGAATAAGCTTCTTTACTCAAGACAGTTTGTCATGGTTCATGGAAGGAAGTAGGCAATTCTATCTGTGGTATCGATACTACTAACATTTCACGTGTAAGTTGTCGTTTCCGTTTGCTTTGATGAAAACAGCTCATCTTTTTTCTAAGTTGTGATTATTTTACATTAGGTTTGTTTGTTGAAGCCCTAGGGTCACCCTGGGGTCGCCACAAAGCGTTTTTTGAGAAACCTAAAGTCGCCCTGAATGTCTAATTGAGTGTTTTTTGGTTTTTCCTCAACTCGCCATAGGTTTTTGCTGTGGCGATTTGAGGGCTGTCAAATGGCATGTGTTTTTATTCAAAGTCAGGGATGTGTGAAGATTTTGTGGCTAAGGGTTTTTTGAGGACTGGAGACCCCAGGTTTTTTTGACATTTCATAGGGTTGTCAAGAAAACCTGGGTCAACCCTGGGGAAAGTTCAACGAACGTATTATTTTGTAAAGATGACACTTAAAAAGATTGCGCATTAATCTAATGTCAACAAGAGAGCGAGAGGGCGGGTCACTATAGCGAGCTGTAAAGTGGGAGATCTGCTATCAGTTCATGATGCTTGTAATTCCGCAAAAAGGAAGAAGAAGAAGAGGTCAATACTAGAGGCATATACATTCAAAAGTTTGTACAATTACTCGCTTACGCAGACGATATTGACGTAATGGGAAGATGTAAGCATCACGTTATATGTGCTTTTTGAGATTTGGAGCATAACTGACAAATTAGGCTTAATAGTTAAGGCGGGAAAAAGAATTCAAATAAGGACTGAAAACATTGACCAATTGGACAAAACGTCACAATCGACAGACATAACTTCGAGATAGTACAAGATTTGCTCTACCTAGGTTTGGCTGTGTATGCGGAAATTGAAATCAGTGCGGAGATCAAACCGAGAGTTACTCTTGTCAACCGCTACTGGCTATTGCTCAGGGCAATTGAGAAATAAACCCTTTTCTTATAGAGAAGAGAGCCATTTGTAAGACCCTTATCATCTCAGTCTTGCTATACGGCGCCTAAAAATAAACTTTATTTAAAGCGGATGAGTATAAAGTAAATCGCGACGAAAAAGAAAAGGCAGGCCAAAACACTCCTGGTACAAGCAAATGCAAAAACAGCAGCATTTGGTTGGCCTCAGACATGGAACAATCCAAAACCGGGAGGCTTGCCGACGCTTTCTGAGGTCAACGCGGCGTACCCCACAGGCGGATCACTAGTGTGAAGCAGAAAAGTGGGAGAGTTGTGATCGCTTCAAGATCACTACTCGTAACGCCGGAAAATGGAAAGAAGATGAGTAAGCCCTTGGTCGATTCAAATAAAAATTATTCGATTGATACTTGGTCTCGTATATCTAAAGAAAATGTGTGAAGTAGAAGATTCAACAGCGAATTGTATGAGCTGTGCTGCGACTTAAGCATAAGGCATAGCCAGAAGGATACACGCCGCCAGACTACGATGGCTGGGACATGTAGACTCTACATTGTAGACTGGTTGGACATAAACGCTCCGGCTAGACGGGGTTTCAAAAGCACATTGCAGAGGAACCGAGGAAGAGAAAAACCTAATTTTATAGGTGGCGCAGTCAAGTGAAAGAAGACTTCAAACGACTTGAGGCACGGCCACGAACCTATTGAGCGACAAAGCTGAGCGGCAAAGGGATGTCGCTTAGCTTTCAATTTTATTCTAGTTTTTCCGATTTGCCGCTCAGTGCGTGGCTTTGCCCTTAGAATGCAAAAGTGAAGAGAAAGTTCTTCCAAAATCGAAATTGTTGGCAAAAAATGATGTTTGAGGCCCAGGTTAATCCCGAACTGTAAATTACAGTTCATTTATCTTCAGTTACTTTTTTGCTTAAGTGGACATTACAGTCTGTAATGTCCACTTCAAAAAAGTAACTGAAAATAAATGATAATTTCTTAAAATCACGTTTTTTCTCAGTAAGGCGGAACAAAGCTAAAGCTCAAACCGTTACTTCTACTTGGAACACGCCATACCATGGCATAGAAGCAAAATATTCGGTTTGTGCTAGCGAAATTAAGCCTTCGCTTCAATCAGTCACCATAAAAGTATATGATTTTATTCTTCTTCCTTTTCGACTTTACTTCAGCATCGTGATCTCAGAGTAATCACTGCTAAAAAATATGTCAAAAAGAGTGTAAAAAAAACAGCTGGAAAAATCGTGAATTTTCGAAGAAAAATTTGCGAAGTGCTTTTAAGTCATTGGGTGAAAGTCGGAAAAGGGGTGCAAATCCACCCTTATCAGTATTTTCAATATTTCTCGCAAATGAAGAAGAATTTCAATAAATTTTAAGATATTTTTTGTAGAGAACTAAATTCAAATCACTTTGAACTGATATATCTACTGATCTAATAACCAAATTCGGAAAATGATTGTAATTCCATATCAAGAGATAAAAAATTTGCTTTGGTTAAAATTTATTCATTTTTCAACCTCCGGCAGCAAATCATCATCACTAATTGCTGATTCAATGGTTTAGAAAAACGTGTGTAAGTTGAAATTGACAACTTACACGACTACCAACGACAGTTTTGCTTGTTCGTTAAATTTTCAATAAATTGCTTGGCAAGCAAACGTATTTTGTTCAAAGATAAATTATCTTCCAAATTGGTATGCAAGCCTAAGGCATACCTAACATTTCCCAAAACATCTGATTTATTTGTAAGATAAATCGAAAGAAAAACAAATAGTATGCTTATCAAATCAAAAAAAAGGAAAACAACTGCAAGAAATTTATAAAACCTACATAACAAATTACAATTCAATTAACTATCTATATGTGATTAAATCATCGTTGGTCGTCAAATCAAAATCGAAGATGGGGCGCTTAGCTGTTGGATTGCATTGAAAATTTATATTCCATTAACGCAACGGAAAAGTATTTTCCATTCGACTGTCGTTCGTCCCATTACGAACTTAGAGGTTTAACATTTATATAAATTTTTTTCTCTCTCTCTGCGTCAATTTTTATTACGAATTTTAATACGAAATGAGATCGGGGGTGTTGTAAATGACAGACCGCTCGAAAGGAGTGACCGCGCCTTCGTTTATATTAGCCTAAGTGGATTTTTATTGCAAACCAAATGGATGTTACATACTTGGGGGGAGAATAAATCGATTTCATCTCATCAATAAAAAAAAAAACAAAAAAGAAACATTAAAAGTTGTTATTCCGTTTTGTAGTTCGTTTTTATTTCGCTTCTTGGAGTTTACGAAAATTGAGTAAAAGTTTCTGTTGACTCTATACAGATGTTGACCAGGAATTTTTTAATTTGCACTATAGATTTTTTATAAGGAATACAAACTTAACGAAACTTTTTTTTCTTTTTCTTCCAGTTCAAGAATGCACAACAGACTCGGAAGAGTTGATGTACCATCAGGTCAGGGCACCATCATCTTGCAGTGCACCACCAGATTTGCTCCTAGTAAGCGACCGAGAAAATAATATTCCACTAAAATCACCAGTAGTGAATATTATCTCAACGACATCACCTGCTGGATCTGCGTCGCAACAGAAACATCAACCACATCACCATCAACGGCAGCAACATCAGAATCACTTACATTCACAGCAACACAGTACACCAAAAGATGTTCTTAGTAAAAATTCAAAAAATGGCACTAGTAAAACTCATCAGCAAAACTGTAATGTCAATGGAAAGTCAGTGAATTTGGTCAGTGGACAAACACATAATGGTGGTAGTGGTGATACACAGACAGAGCAGGGAAAAGACGAGCGGATACACTTAGAGGTAAGTCCAGCAAATTGTTCAAAAATGGGTAATTTTTTTTTTTGGTCATGAGTTGTTGAATCGATTTGATTCGCACCAAGAAGTTCGAAAACCTATGATAGCTTTTCAAAGCTATCCATTTTCCAAGCGCGATCATCTTCTGTTTTAGCTATGAGCTATGAGTATTTTAATCCCGGAACGATCTCAGTTCTTTCACTTGTCTGCTTCACACTGGTGACGCACCTGAGAATCAATTCGGAATTAATGTAAAAATTACTCGGGAGAACTGCCAGTACCCTAATATCTGCAAAAAATTTTAATAATCGAATGTCGTGATCTTTTTCTACACGAGCAGGATATTAAAAGTTTTGTACATTTGCTAAGGTTACTGATATAAGCAAGTTTTATTAACTAAGCAGATTTCTTCGCTTAAACAAGACTGAGAGGAAATATCGGACCGAATGGTCGGTATTATTTATCGGCTGAACTACTGTCATTTTGCAGACATAAGTGAGCGAATTCAGACACTTATTGCCGGATGTTTGATGCAATAATTCGTATTCTCAATTGAATATAAAATTAGCATTCTAATTTGAAGAGACGAGAAGCAGACGATTAGTTTTCGTAAAGGACTCCTTACTAGGGATGAGGGAAGTTTGATGAAATTGTATAGCCAAACGTTGAGCTCGTTGATGAAAAGTTATTTATTCAGTCTTATTCAAAAAGCTTATCTAACTCATTAGCAAAATTCATACTGTACAATTAGTTGGACAGACTCTGGTTTGAACGACCAATGCTGGATAATGTGAACTCTCAGACGATTGTTTGTCCAACTTGTTGGATGATTTTCAAATAGTTTTAAGTTGGACGGAGCGGAGGAATATATGTCATAGTGTTGGACGACAAGTCTGATAAGTTCGGCTTTCCAATCATCAAACTTTTTTTTTTTTTTTAACAATTATTTATTCTTTAATGATTTAATTCGTACAATTCCATAATACATATAAGTTAAATAAAGAATAATAGGTGTCATTCTGTAGTTTTTTAAAAACTAGTATCGAATGACCCGTTAAATTATATAATTCAAATGTGAATATTACAAAATTAATGAGTGAATGTGGGGTTCACATGTTAAAGCAAAATGCATTTATATAAACATATTTACAATTTACAATCCAATCTTTGAGATTAAAAATAAAAGTACAAGAAAAAATAAAAAAAGCTTGATAATTTAATTCAAGAAAAGACTTCTAACTGCTGAACTATCCATTTCAAAGAGCCAATTTTTTACCTTTTTAAGGAACAAGCTTAAAATTGTTATTTTTCTTATATCATATGGCAAGTTATTAAACAATTTAGGTGCAGAAGCTGTAAAAAAATTTGAAAAGTGAGTTCTGTTAGACTTCGGAACGTTCACTAGAACCCGAGTATTTAATCTTAAACCATGAAGGTTAGAGTTTCTATGAAAAACGCTGTATCCACTTCTCATAAAAAATAATTTGAGGACTTTAAAGATATATAAATGTTTTACTGGTAGTACTCGAAGATGTAAGAATAAAGGCCAGCTTGTGGTTAGCCTTGATTTCTTACAGATTATCCGGACAATTTGTTTTTGCGATATTATCAACGGATCAAGTGCATTGAAATAAGCGCCTCCCCAACTAGCTATACCATACTGCAGCTTAGAGTGTACAATACCATAATAAATCTTCGTAAGCAGTTTTGTGGAACAATACTCTTTCAAAAGGTACATTTTTCGAGTTGCTAACAAAAGATATTTTTTTAGATCGTCAGCATGATCTTTCCAATTTAAGTTCTGGTCTAATAATACTCCTAAATACTTAAATCGATCAACAAAATCTATTTTAAAGCAACTATCATCACAGAGAATATTATTATTGAAGTTGTCAATACCGCAAGTATGATTCGATTGTTGAATTTTTTTACATGAAGAGGAATGAAAAAAGACATCGCAATCTATAGGATGCACTTTCCTTAGGGTACAGAACATAATCTTTGTTTTCATGCTAATTACGAGCTCATGTTTGGCAAACCATTGCCTTAGAATCTGCAAATCTTTCTGCAAATTAACAAACGCTTCAAATACAGAGTTATTCACATATGTAAAAGCTATGTCATCGGCGAATGCGGTTATACTGCTACTAAAAGGTTGCTTTAATATTGAATTGACATAAATCAAGAACAAAAATGGACCCAAAACCGAACCCTGAGGAACACCAATATCTATTTTCAACTTATCACTAAAGAAACCATTTAATTTTACTCTTTGAAATCGGTCGGATAAATAAGACTCTAACCACTTGTATAAATGCCCACGAAAACCAGCTTTGTAAAGTTTGCATAGCAATATTTTATGATTGACCATGTCAAAAGCTTTTGTCATGTCAATGAATAAATTAAATGAATTTTTACTATCATTAAAACCTTCGCAAATTTCGGAACATAATTTTAAAATTGCATCTTCAGTAGACTTACTTTTTCGAAACCCAAATTGTTTATCACTAAAAAAATTATTTTTATTTACAAAAGATAGCATTCGGTCTTTCATGAGCTTTTCAAAAAGCTTGGAAAACGTGGACAACAACGAAATTGGTCTATATTGGCTCATTGAGCAACGATTTCCTTTTTTAAAGAGTGGTATCACCTCTGCAACTTTTAAGGATGCTGGAAAAACACCAGAGCTTACACTTACATTGAAAATGTATGAGAGTACATCGGATACATAAAAGGCAATTTCTTTGAGAAGGCAATTATTAATTTTATCCGATGTACTCGAACATTTATTATCGAGAGATAAAATTTTTTTAAAAACTTCAAAGGACGTAAAGTTTTGAAAAACGAAGCTGTTACATTCAGATTGATCTTCCTTCAGATCCTCGAAAATGTTACATGAACATGTTTTATTTGGAGGTCTAATTGTATAGTGTGACTTACTCTATATAAGGATATATCAAAACATTTTACGAACTCCTTACCGTGACCTGAGGGATGTCTAAATGGTGGATCAGCTGAAGGAAAGCAATCTAATGAGTTTAAATTTGGTTTTACGTTTAAAGAAATAGATAGCAACTCCATCTTGCTGACAATAACACGAATGGTTCACCGCATGTGAAGGAGATCAAATTGAGCGAAACTAAACCTTTGACTTGTGGATGACAGAGATTTATTCAGTGGTAATTTGGTCCATTTAAGCAAATAATCTTGTGATACCCGTAGCGTTATGGTTAGCATGTCCGCCTGTTGTTAACCCAGAGGTTTGTGGTTCGAATCCCAACAGAGGCAAAATAGTTTTTCAACGAATATCGCCTTTCGTGAGGAATTGGCAAGTCCTCCAATGGGAAATTCACTGCCATGAAAAGCGCTTTCTCGATTAGTCGTTCGGAACCTTTAGAAAATTGTAGGTTCCCCCCATTCCCTGACAAGACATGGTTGTGAGAGGCCATGGAGCTCCTCGCTCTGTTGCGCTATCCTATTTATTTATTTATTTATTCAAGCATAATAATCTGCTTACAAAATTTAATGTACTCCTTTCCGGCGAAAGTCTAATAAAATAACCCTAAACGTTGAACTCATTTTAAAAAGCAAACTCTTCAGTTTTAGTTTTGACAATTTTTCATATAATTTCCAACAACTTAAGCTTGACTCCTTACCTCAGGTGGGGGCATATGCAGAGAAAACTTTTTACTTGTTGATGAAAACTTTTTCTTCAAATAATTTGCTCAGGATTCTAAATTACTGACCTATACACAAAGCCCACTAAAAATATTTAGCTATTAAAGAGCAAGAAACTATATCAGTCGACGTAGTCTCTCGTTCATATTGAAGAAAAGTTGATACTATGCCAATAAATTGTATCACGTTCACGACAGTTGAAAATCCTGTGGTGTCTTCGAAGACAACTACATACATAAATGAGCTTGCTATATTTTTGCTGTCGTTGTCAATATAAGAAATACATTTATAACTAAAACGACCTTACGTCTGACATGAACCAGCAATAAAAGGTGTAATATGATGACATCACAAGCCAACGCCCTAAAATGCGATGAAAACAAATTCGTTCGTTCGATTCTAGACTATTGTTAATCAAACCATGACGAAAATATATCTCCTCGTATACTTTACAAATAAATCCCCAAAGAAATCTGAACACTAACCTAAGAGTTGACAAATTGCTCTTCGTACATAAACATTCAATCAATTACGAGAGTGGCATCTTGTTTAGTTCCACTCCCTGGTACTTAACTAATGTTTCTCCATAAATTATATCTTATTCACATGGTGTGTTTGATTTGCTACAAGCAATCTAAATAATTCAATGCCAAACATCAGGAAAATACATTCATTAACTGTTGTTGTTCTTTTTCTTTCTTTTTTTCGAACTCAATTGTCTATGGAGTAGAACTAAATATAAAAATATGCGTAAACATTTGCTCCTGACCCCAAGAGAGAGCGAATCCCAAAACTACAAAAGAAAAACATTTCCCTAGACTAAAGTTACTAAAGTTTAAACACGAAGTAAACAAAATAAAACCACAGGAAAGAGCACAAACAAAAACACCAAGTCCTCGCCCAATTAGCTTAGCGCAACTATTTTGTGGTGGGTCGAAAAAAGCATTGGGGGGGATGGATAAACACAAACCAAGGCCAAGAAAAACACAAAACAAGGCTAAATAAATAAAAAGAGCGTCCGCAACTCGTCGTTTTTATTGGTTTTTCAAACTTCCACCGCGATTTTGTGTGCTCTGCTGAAAATACCAAAGAAACCCCTTGAATAAAAGTCGCACATTTCAAAAGAGCACAAAAACACAAACAAGAAACAAAGTTTTCTTTTGCGGATCTCCCATTGATTCTTCAAGAGTGTATTTGTTGATTCGATTGATATCTACACTATTGTATGGGATGGCCGTTGCCGCTCCTCACCACCCTAGAGGATGGCCGCCGGGTAAAAATATCAATCTCTCAATTTGAGGATAACTTCGAAAGCTTGACAGCGGGTGGCTTTTAAATGGCGCAAAGCTAAGCGCAACGGAATGTTTTATACAGGCGCTTACGAACATCTAAATAAATTGTAGTCACCTTGATGGTTTGGCGGATGGTAGTGCTGCTTGCTTGGCACCTCCTGAGAATTGAGATTGCGAGAGTAGAATTTATGACTGCATCGCACCGCGGGAAAATAAAACGTGCCATTAAGCACTGAAAATCCTCCTGGGAGGTTGACATATCCACCGTCCCTTCCCCTCTGTGCTAGATACTTTTAAGAGATATTTCTCAAAGAAAAGCCTCCTAAATACCTGGCATCCAACCATCCGTTAAAAAACGTCTTGCGTTCCTACATTCACCGTATGTTCAAGTTAAATATGTCTTCTTTGCTATTTGTGTGAGAGAGGTAGAACTTTTCCCCTAAACAAGTGTTACGAAAAAAAATTCCAACGACAACAACGACGACGTTTTCCATTTTCATGGCATATTTTTAGGCACTGGTGCTAATTTAGAAGATTTTCATCTCAATCCTCAAATCCAAACGGCAATGAGTATAACAACGAGTTAAGGGTATACTTAGGCTTGTTCAAGGGGTGAATTTTTGAAAGAAAAGATTAGGATCCACGCGGATTTGTTTGACAGAATAATAAAAATGAAAATCATAATAACAATAATGAACATTTGAGCGCAACGAATTTCGGTAAATTGGAATTGTTTTACAAAAGGGGCATGGGCATGATGATGAAAATAAATGCCTTCAAGCTGTTTTTGACAGATTCCAGGTTCTTACAACAATGAAGAATGGATTCACAATTCATTAAAGACATAATTAGTTCTTATTTATAATGCGAAAGTGTTAATGAGGGTTTTACTTCAAATTTATTCAAAGCCGTTCTCTTTTTATGTTGCGATTTTTTATTACAAAGCGTAATCTTTAATCATAAATGGAAGACATTCCTCAACTTTACTACTATTTCAGGTTGGTACTACATTGGGCGCCATTTAATAACTAAGACGCATTTTAACAAGTCAGTTGTGAATTGTTTTTCATAGAAAGTTCTATATAGAATATTGAGATGAAACAGAGCAGTCCTTTCGAAGACAATAAGAAGACAAAGTTCTTCCAGAGATACGACCTGGGCATATTTCTTTCCCTCTTTTACTGCCAAGTAGTTGTTTCTATTATTCATTAAACATACGTAATGTTACGATAATCTTGCGACTTTGCCATTCATGCAAAAGTAATAAACTAAGCTAAATGCGTCCTACAATTTTTCGTTTGTAGCGACAGTTTCATGACCTTCATTTGAGAAGCAATTTCAGACCAAACAACTTCTCTCTGTTGACCTCAATAAAACGTTTCATGTTATTTTCTTTCTTTTTTTCTGATTTTCTTTTAGGAATTCACATGTGATGTTTCTGTGGAGGGTGGCAAATCATCGCAACCACTGCAATTTTCCTTCACCTTTTACGACCTAGATGGCCATCATGGGAAAATTACCAAGGACGACATCGTTGGCATTGTCTATACGATATACGAATCTATTGGCAAGTCGGTTGTGGTGCCACATTGTGGGAGTAAAACGATAAACGTTCGTCTAACTGTCTCACCGGAGGGTAAATCAAAGGCGGCAGCAGCCGCCGCTGCCGCTGCCGCAGCTGCTGCCTCAGCAGGATCAAAGTACAAGAAAGCAGTTGGTCACTCGACTAGGGATGGAAGTCAACAAACCACACACGGGGGTGGCCACTCGAGACGTCAGCATCGTTATAGACCAAGGAAATTGGTTAAAACTGATGACGAAGATGATGATAGTACAAGTGAAAAAGAAGCGGTCAAGAAATCCTTTAGTTCTAGTAAAGCCAAGTGCTGCCAACAACAGCAACCACCCCCTCCGGAAGTGGAAACTAATTTAGATGTCAACTGCGGAGGGCATGAGAATATCTACGAAAATATGTCGAACCTCAAAGAGGAATGCAATCGTTGCCTGACGCAACAACAGAAGTCAGAGTTGTACTTAAAACAAGCATCGACGCGAGTTAAGATGCTGCGAAAGGCTCGAAAACAAAAGGTAAGAAATGTGAGTAAAGATATTGAAAAACAAAAACACAGTAACACTCTGTGGAGGATGCTTTTTTCTCTTCTAAATTAATTTTATATGCACGTATGCAATAGTTTCAATGAAAATTACATTTTTCAAAGCAATTCCTCCACAATATGTTATTGTGAATTTGCCTTAAAAATGTTTATAGCTGTTGTGTTTTGTGTTGTGGAGAGCTTTTTGTTCCTGTTTTTATGTTTATTTTCGTTTGCTTTGATTTTATTTTTTTTATTTTTTGTTTTAATTTTTATTTTGTTATTTAGTACCAGGACCATTGTCACGAATCTCGTCAAAGAAGTCTTTCTGTTGGAAACGAATCGTGTTGGAAAATTCGAGCGAATAATTCTATAAAAACACTGTCACACCATCATCAGCAACATGAACACAACTCACACCACCAGCATCAACATCAAACAGACAACAACACACAAACAAGTAGTCCTGATCAACACCAGGATATAGTTGATGGCATTGAGGTAGTTGGTAATAGTAATGGCGGCAGTGGTGGTGGTGGTCATAATACTCTGGCTCAGGTTAATAACACATCAAACGCAGCATCAACACCAGAGTGCTGGAATAATGCATTGAATCGTAACGATTTGATTGATATCATTCGAGAGAGTATGGAGAAGAATCGACTGTGTTTTCAATCGAATGGGTAAGGATAAAGTCGATGGAAGCGATATCCCTGTTTAAATTTTCCTTATTTTCATTTTATTTTTATTTTTATTTTTTTTTTTTTTCAATTGTTTTTATCTTTCTGTTTCTGTTTTTTCTGAACTATTTTCTTTTTTTCTTTTACATTTTATAGTGTCTGTTCTCTTTGTAGTCATCAGTAAATATTTTTTTCTTTGCTTAAAAAAACGCTTTCCTTAACCGGCAGTTCATGTATGAAACACTCGAAATCCTTTTCGGGTTGCTGGTCTGGTCCATACATATAGGCCGGAAGATTTAAAGGGTGGCTTTTCCTTTGAAACAAAAGCAGCGGCGTTATAGGTCAGATTCCTGTCAAACGTGTATCATGTCCAATTCATTAAAATGTGTTTGAATGTTGTGCATCTAATGTTTTCGAAATTATAGTTTTTGTGGCCATGACTCAATAAATGCGTCGTCTTTATGGCCGTAAATCAATAGAAACACAAGTATGGCAGAACTAACACCATATCATGCTTGAGGTTAAAGTTCGTCGAGAAAGAAACGTGTGCATTTGTAGGATGGCGAACTCACTGAGCATTCCGTCAAAAAATCATGTGCTCCTCAAAGTTAGTTTTTGTCCGCAGAGTTCCAAAGGATTATGGACTCATAGCACATGTGTTAGACTTCTATTAGATGATCCAATTGCTCCATCTTTGATGACGAATGATGAAGGGTATCAAAAAAATTTGGTTCGTATTTCAGTCGATAACATAAGACAGATGAAATATTGATTTCAAATTTTTTTCTAGAGATTCAAAATGTGTGAGATGCCTTTGTGAGATAATAATTTTTACAGAAACTGGTATAAGAGTCAAATCGATTATCCGAACAATGGGAGACGCTATTGAAAATATTAAAATTTTCAATAAACAACAACTGGCGCCCAGCGAAAAGGTTTTCTACCTAAAATTTGTTTACATATATTGTTAGACGTTTTCAAAATCTTTCCAATGTCTTGAATTCTAATAGGTCATTAAGTAATGACATCTTCTGATTAAACTTACGACAAAGCAAAAACTATGATTGTTTCTCTAAGCACATAAAAGGTCAATACTTGCACACAATGAGAAGCTAAGGTGATGTTTTTGCTTATTGTGAGCAGTCCCTTGAAAATTTTTACTAGTGGTGAAAAAGAGAACCTTAAGGTGATCTTAGCCTCTCATGTTCCAAAACAAAATATCTAGACAAAAATCTTCAAAAATTTTAATGTAAGAAGTCAACTGGAGCCCAACGAACAGCTCCAGTTGTTGTTGATCATTTAGATTTGAAGTTCTACTGTCCTTAAAAGATACAAAGTTGTTTTTACAGGAAAGAGTGTTGTTTGAACGTTGGAATTGACGGACAATCGGCTTTATATAAAAAAAACCATAAATGGCGCCCAACGTCTAAAGTCTTATCAAATTCATTGGAGGGTTTGTTTATTGATAACAAGAAATGAATGATTTTGCTCTTGATGCTGCTAAAAATAAAGTCGTTGTTAGCAAGCCTCCACTAAATTTTTACTTCCAAATATCTTGTACAGAAAAGAATGTGTGAGGCTTTTTTCAAGAATCTTACCTATGCTAGCACTGTTTCAATCATCACGTACTCTACAAGCTAAATAGTTATTTATTTTTTCTTCAAATGCTTGCGCTTCTCTAATAATCCTTTCAGAACTCTCAAGGAATTTCTGTATTTCTTTTATGAAAATGCCTTGCATTCGCCTGGCTGAATAGTTTGAGATGCTGCCCGGTGCAGTTGGTGTTCAAATCAAATGTTTTGAGCAGGGCTGCCAGAAATCATGATTTATCATGATTTTCATGCTTTTTAGACCCTAATCATGTTTTCATGTTTTTGAGTCCAAAATCATGTTTTTTCACACACAGCCTTAATCTTTCTTTCGCCTCGGGCCTTGGAATATTTTTGACAGCTCAGCAATCACCTCGAGTGCTCGACTAACGCAATGATGATGAGTAAAAGAGATCAGAGGATGAAACAGTTCTTATATTTTTCTATCGTTCACTTCATTTTCCATGCTTTTTATTTTCCTGATATTATTTTGCTTTCAACATTGAGAATTGAGTTCATCTTCAACAATTGCCAATTGCAGAGAATTGAAACATATATTTCGGTTTAAGAAAAATCATGTATTTATTTTATTAAAATCGCTTTTGGCCAATTTCAGTTTTTGTTCTCTTAGACAATGGATAAAAAACACATGAATAAGTACAAAACTGTATAATGAGTTCTTTTAGTTGAGATAATCGACGTGTTTTTTATCTAATAAATAAAAAGACTAGTAAGATTTTTGACAGTTAAAACACAAACTTTTTATATTTGCTCCGACGCACATTTCGGAAGCAGTGCTTCCATTGTCAGTGAGATTTATAAATTAAAATAAATTATTTGTCCAAAAAATTAATAAAAAAAAGCAAAAATGTTTCTAAACAAAATTACAATTGAGTTCAGTTGAATCTATTAAAAAATTTTTTTTAAGTCGAACCTTTGATCGGTTCATCATCATTCATCACTATTCATTAGATTATTTTTGTTTTTAGATATATAAAATGATTCAAAAGCATCTAATTCATAATTGCTATTTACATTTCTTAATAATTTTAAATTTTGCAAACTAAAACTATGACTATTTTTTAGCATATGTTCTTTTCATTATATTTTATTCTTTGTACAATCATTACATCCGACAGAATAAATTCCTGATTTTTGAAGATGTTCAATTTTATCATAAGATCCTTTAATCAATCAGTGCAGCGAAATAAAAATAAAAAATCTGATTGGAGGATCTAAATATAAAATTGAACAACTTCAAAAATTATTCTATCGGATGTAAAGATTGTACAAAAGAATATATAGAGGAGAGACAGGATGACATATTCTAAAAAAAAAAATTTTGCAATCTTAAATATAATGAAAAAGAAAAGTCAAGTGTTGCAGAAAATATATAATATATATATATATAATAATATAGAAAATTTAAAATTAATAAGAAATGTAAAAAGCAATTATGAATTAGATGCTTTTGAATCATTTTACATATTTAAAGACAAAAATAATCTAATGAATAGTGATGATGGACCGATCAAAGAATCAATTTAAAAAAAATTTTTTTAATAGATTCAATTCAACTCAATTGTAATTTTGTTTAGAAACATTTTTGTTTTTTTTTTTTTTATTAATTTTTTGACAAATAATTTTTTTTAGTTTATAAATCTCACTGACGATGAAAATGTTCATCTCAGAAATATAAAAAGTGTTTCAACTGTTAAAAATTTTACTAATCTTTTCATTTATCAAAACTGTTTGTTTTTGTTTTAAGTTTCGATACTTTTTTGCTTTCATGTTTTAATTTATTAATCTGAACAAACTGTTTCTATTATATACATTTGTTTTACTCATGGTATGGTTTTCAAATACTCTATTTGAATTCTTTCTTTTATTTTTCATTACGAGATTGGTCCGTCATGTTTTTTTATCCCAAATCATGTTTTTAGACTATGATTTTTTAAATTTCTCAGTGGCAGCACTGGTTTTGAGTACTTAAAGAAGTTAAAAAGCAAATTGAAGTTTAAAACGCCGCGTTTGTTTTCTTGAATTGCTTTTAAGGGCCGGTTTGTTCAAGCTTGATTATTTCTAATCAATGATTATTCCAGATGATAATCATGGATTCGGTTTGTTCACGAAATTTTTAATCAAGGAATCTCTGATCAGCTTTTAATCAAAGATTTTGCTAACCAGTCAATTTTTCTGGGTTAGCTCCATTTAAAAAAAAATTGTCAGGCTGACATATCACCTTGAATGAGGCATGTGGGATGTGGGCGCTGTAATTTTAGTTTTTTTTTTTTTTTTATATTTTATGCTTAAGTCAATGTTCTCAGTTATGTGGTTGCTTGTTGAGCAGCTTGCATGGGAGCATTTACATTAATTAGGGTGTTTCGTATGGAAGCAGTTTCTTCTTGTACTACAACTTCAGCTTCGCGAACTTCTTTTTCAAGTTGTTCGACAATTCGCTGTTTTCCAATCAGTGCAGCTGCAGCACGAGCAGCTTACAAATTCTTTTCAGCCAACTCAGCTTTAACCTGACGCATGTTGTTCGGTTGTGGTTTGAGCATTTGATGCTGCTTCTGCCTCTTGTGTAGCTTTGAGGGCTATCCTAAATGCTTTTTGCTTTGATGACCCTCTCATAGCTCTGTTAGATTGGCAATTAATTTGGGGCTCTTTATTTAGATCTTCCGAGTCGGCATACCTAAATATATTTGAAACTAAAATGAAATTGAATTCAAATCTCGATAGTTTTGACAACCGAAAAAAGAACTGACTCTATCATAAAAAAATGTATGTATTCAATAATTTCCTTGATTAAGTTTTAACATATAGACTGGAAAATGGAACGATTTTTGAATAACCCATGGTTTGCGAACCAAGCTATGAAAAAGGTGAACAAACAGTCTTTGGTGATCACAGATTCTTAATCATGGATTTGGATTAAGAAGAATCCTTGAAAACCAAGTTGCTAGTTTAACCCGCTCTCAACAAACCGGCCCTAAGGATGGTAAGGCTTTTACATATTAAGACAACTTTTTGTGACTTATTTAAAGGTTCAATATAATTATCAACTTGCCTTACGAAATCGGACATTAGACCCCGATTGTTTTCGATTCATTTAATTTTAGAATTTTAAAGATGTGAGTTTCCACACAGCCGCTGTATATTTCTACAGTAAATGTAATTTTCTGTTTAAATAAATTTCTGTTTATTCTCTCTCTCTCTTTGTCTTACCTTCTCTTTTTCTTTGTGTAATTTCTATTCCTCTCTGTCTTTCTCAAGCGCCTCTTTTGAATGTTTTACCTTTCCACTCAATATTGTTTCTTCTTTTCATTTTAGAAAACCACAAGCAAATGTGAGCCCCATCCGCCATCGGCATCGTTCAAATACGGTCTCGAAAATACCCACAAGCTTGAACAGCAACAACAACAACAACAACAGCAACAATACCAACAGTACACCTATCAACAACACTACCGATACTACGGCCATCACGCATCATCATCAACAGCAGCAACAGCTCGAAGCAAACAACCACAATCACCATCATCTTCAGCCGCACATTCCTATTTACCATCAACAAATGGCCATTAATCCAGCTGTTTTGGCTGCTCAAAATGGCATCGTCCATAGCAAAATGAATCTTTGTGGCTATGATTCTTTTTTACATGCGACAATATGTAGCGGTGGCACTAGCCATTCCCCTCCGCCAACGGTAACCACACCCGGACACTCTCAACCTGTGGCCACAGTACAACCGATAATGACAAGCTCACCAAAAATCTATACTAGCAATCATATGAAAACAAGTAAAATACTCCGTAATGGCGGCGGCGGCCATCACAGTCAGCAAAACTCACCACAGTTTCACGGCTACCATAGACTGCCATCAGGAAGTCAAAGCGCTGCAAAACTCAATATTTCACTGTTGAATGCTATGAGTCCGAATCTGTCAAGCCAGGAAAAATTTCACCAGACTATTGAACATGTTGAAAAATGGCTGTCAGAACGAGATCGTAAACTGTTGAAGAACGCTGCCGCTGGTGTTGATGAGAAATGCAAGAAAGATGTAAAAAACTATGACAATCTTCTTTTTGCCAAATTGACAGAAAAACTTCAACAACAACAGCAGCAACAACAACAGGAATCAACGACACGTTGTGGTGGAAACAAAGAAAACATCCGTCGGATGCACAATTCTCAAAATCAAAATCTCAAAATGCATCATCATCGTCGCAGTCAGATGTCAGCGATAGTTGCACCAAATCCGACACAGCCACCCAGCAACGGCAGTAGTGAAAGTAGTTGCACTGAGAAGTTGTTAAATAGCAGCAAGTATGTGACATTGATTCCAATCAACGGAGATCCACTGGAATGTGAAAACTTGCTACATCTAACATCGGATGAAGAATCTACCACAGGACCACGTACACCATCGCCATCACCACCAAATGTCGCCACAGTGGGTGGTGGGGGTGGTGGTGGTGGTGGTGGTGGTGGTGGTGTTGGTGTTGATGAGGGCCGTAGTACAAGTAGTTCATCGTCGTTAATACATAGATATGTGCACGAGCACATTCACCACCATTATCATCACTTTGAAGATAAGGATGAGCAATAGATTGGAGTTATGAGTTAGGGAAAACTATTTATTTTGACAGTTAAGAAAGTTAAGTTTGACATTAGAGTTGAGAGGTTTAGAGTGTGCGAAGACGAAGGTTGGGTTGGGTAATGGACATAAACGGGTATTTGTATGCTTTTTTGTATTGTGTATGTGAATTTTGCTTATCGTGACGTGCGTGGTTGGAATTTTCTCTTGTACATTGTCAAAGTGGTTGTTTTGGTTGACATCTGTCATGCACATTTGAGGAAGTGACAGTTATTAGTTACATTCATTTCTATTACATGAAAGTTTCTTGTTGTGAATTTCGTTTTTTGTGAATGATTTTAACATTAAGCCGTCGCCTAGGGATTTAACACAAAAAAGACATAAGTTTGATTCGAAGATGGAAATATATTCAGGACATTTAAAAAAGAAAAAAACTTTGCCATAAAAAACACATCAATTTCCTTGCTATAATAGTATTCGAAGCACATACAGAACTTTTAACAACGCTTTTGACGTTTTCGTGTCGAAATGACAGCTTAAAAGATATGACTTGTCACTTTGTCTGACATTTCTACCACTCAGACATGCATGTGAAAGATAATGTCATGTTCATTTACATTTGAGTAACTAAACACTCATGTGCAGACAAATGTTAATCCCGATTACACAGTTTGACATAAAACTTCTCCACAAAAACGCAAGTGCTTTTAATGACAGTTAGATGTATTAAACTTTAAGTAAAACAAAATAAATAATTTATTTATACATATTTGAATCACTTTTATGCTTAAAATTTTTTTATATATTTTTTATCTTTAGTATTACCGTATGTTTAATTTTTGATTTACACTTCCGGACAAAATAAAGTGCAAATTCTACAATCAAAATTTTTGTCACTTACAGTTCTGTTCCACTTTATAGTTTCATAGCTTTTCTTCACTTTTCATATCGAAGTCTTGGTCAAGATTGATACCAACCTAAAAACTGTATTTTTTTATTACTTAGCAGTTTATTTTGTCTGAGAGTGTAATCTTCGTTCTTCGAAATAACATATAATACTCTTTTGAACCTTTCTTTTAAGCTTATTAGAAACAAAAACATCTGAGAAGTGAATAATTTAAAACAAAACTTCATTTTTGTATGAATCTGCTTTTTTATACCAACTACAAAATAAACAATGTGTACAATGCAACAAAAACTAATAAATAATTTAACTCTACGTATTTTTAAATATGTCGTACTTCTTACTATTTAAACAAACAATTAATGCATATCGGATTGATCTGCTTAAAATGATACAAAATACTTCTGTGTAAGGCCAAATAGTTGAGTTGACACCAGTTTTTGAAGTAAACAAACCATAATAAGAAATGGACCAAATAAATAAAACAAGCTCAACTAAAAATCTTCTTTTATATTTGTTTAAGCCCAACACAGAAGTAACATTAAGTATTATTACTTCGAAATTAAAATAATTAATAAAAACAAAACTTAAAAATCTTCCTAGACTATTGGTATAAATTGCGCTAACTCAATGCAGAAAACTGAATTTAAAAATAAATAAATATAAAGTGTTAGTTATAAAATTAAAGAAAACAGAAAATAATTATGAAGAAATGTTGTGAATACGAAGTTTATATATATGAATAGATATTTAATGTACATTTTGTGTAGTAAATTTTATTTCATTACAAATTAAATTAATCCATTATGTTTGGTTCTTACTTCTTATAAGACAATAATGTAATTCGTATCTACAGTTCTTTTTTTTTGACAGTATTTGATTTAATGAGTTTGTATCACCATAAGAAAAAACAAAACAAAAATGAAATACAAAACATGATAACACTCATGACACTACTATAAATCTGAAATAGTTAATTACATGATAATTTTGTGTTTAAATAAAAGACTGATTTCCAATTTACCAATATGAGAAAGTGAGTTTTAATTTTACTACTGAAAAGTTATAAAGTAGACTATAACTTAATAAAATGGGGAGAGAAGCTGTGATGGAAAATTCTTTCCAAAACCTTTTTCAGCTTGTCTCTGAAAATTTCAGAGCATCTACTTTTATCAAGAAAAAGTTTGATTATCTTAAGTGATAAGTAATCAGGATAGTCCTATGAGCAGTAGCTCTAAGAATGTCATAGCCTTAAACCTGCACCAGTCATTTAAAGTCTTTTTTTAGTTTCAGCTAAGATCATGTGCTCCATTAGGCTAAAGCGAATAGAAAAGCTGCAGTCAACTGAGGCACAGACATGCTTTTTAGACATAATCCTATTGTCTAAAGCATTGCATTGTTTCTTACTTACTATACTACCTTATTTCTTGAACAATTGAAAAATTAACAAGGCTTAACCGAAAATAAAAAACAACTTAAGATATGTGAAACATTGGAAAAATAATTTTTAGAGTTTCAAACATTTTGGGTTCGTTCGTTGAACCTTGCTCAGGTTTGAAAAAGGTTTCCTTGACAACTCTATCTATATGCATATAAAAAAAAACAACTATACATCCCTGCGTCATTTGAATAATATACATTGCATTTGACAGCCCTGTTCGATGCCTGATATCTCCTAAGAAAAAACTTGGGGCTACCAAGGGCCCAAGAAACACTCAGTTTGGCATTCAGGGCGGGTTGAGATTTTTCAAAAAAAAAAAAAACGCAAAAGAAAGCTACCAGAGGGCAACCCAGGGCCATTTATCTGTCATTCGATGAGCAATTAGTTTTTTGTCTACTCATCGTGTAAAATTTTGGGCATAACTTTACTTAAAAAAACATAATTGCCTTAAGAGGCTGGCAAAGCTGACAAGAAGGCTCCTCAGCGTTGGTTTCAAATTATATCAGAGAGGACATTCAAGCTGACTAAATCACCTATTAATCAATTTCTTGACTTGGGTCGAATTAATGATTATACGAATGTTTTTGTAGATCTATTATGGAGCTCTGGATTGTATTAATTCAAAACTTTGAGATTGTAGTGTCAGGGATATTTTTACGGAAAATGGAGCCAACCATTTAGAGCTCGACAACCTTTTTTTTCAGTAATGTTATAGAGTTTTTCTACCCACCCAGAGGAAGCTGGAGCTCAACAAGCTTTTCAGTTGCATTAAAGAATTCCTCTACTGCTCGAAAAAAAATATCTTCCTTGTATCCTTCTTCTTTAGTGATAAAGTACTTTGCAATCGCATTGGAAGTGTGGGTTGTCTCTGTGCCCTCCTAAATCATTACATCATGCTGAGTAAAGTTCCTTTCCTTTTGTGGAAGCTTAGCATGCTACTTGAATGGGCACGAGAGAGTTGAGTGACATATTATTTTATTACAAGATGCATTAAATTTTCTACTTGTTGAATAGCTTCCTGGGTGAATAAAGGACACCAACGAGCTCTATTACTCGTTTTCTCATTTAGCTCTTTTTCCCACACCACTAATGACAGGAACCTTGCCAAATTTAGACAAGAAACTTTAGTTTTTCGCTACAACAGGTGACAAACTTTAATTCCAGCTCGTTTTGCCGCTTGGCTGTCGGAAGAAACAGCTTAATTTGGGAAGTCTGGCCCTTATTACAAAAACCGATACTCGCAAAAAAACCTCATTATAGGTAGTTACGTGGTGAATAGGTTTAACGATCTCGCTGTCATTTCCGACTGCTTTTCGTGGTCGTTTTGTTATGGTTCTAATATTTTCATTAATGATGGATTCATTTCCGTAATACATAGTTTGTGCGTATGCTGTGGCTATCGTTGTTTTGGGTTTCGTTTTTTTTTTTTGCCTCTCCTAACGAAACTTATTCGTAATTAAACTTACTAAAGAGTTTCTTTTAATCCCGCACTAATAGTATTGATAAAGGAGTGTATATATGAACCGTAAGCTTGGAAGAGTATTCTTGTATCTTTAACAGTCTTCTCTACTACAAACAAACAGGATCCAATATGGTCTGTTAAAATCTAGAGCTAGACGTTGCGTTATGTAGCGTGTGCTAAGTTTGTAGTTCAAAATGATTTCCGTTGTCATGTGGTTTCCGGTAACATTATTCCGAATATTTGGCAGATTAATGTGAAAAGTTTGCCTTCTCTTTTATAAAAATCAAAATGAAAATTTCAAGTGACCTTCACTCCTTATGCGTTTCGCCCAGGTACAAACAATGGGCTCATCAGTTAGATGTTGTTTGTACCTTTCTTTCTTATCTTTTATAGACATAAGAGCAGAGAGTTTTTTTTTCCTGAGAACCGATTCCCAAGTATTTACGGTATGGCGATCAAATGAATTTAATGCTTTTTTAATGAAAGAACGGTTCTTACTATGAAACCACCTTTTACTGATGGATTAATTGCTGCTTTCAACAAATATGTTTAAAGCCTGCTCTAGATCGATCAAGACCTGAAAAAAAGCAGCTTTTTTGGGTTTAAAGGCCATTTTTCTTTTCGTTGCAAGAATTTTTAGTCCCTTTTTTTACTGAACTCTTTTTGTTCATTGTTTCATCTTTAGGGGAAATGTAAGAAATATTACATCTGAACAAAATTCGTAGTCTCGCCAGTGAATTCCCTGTAGATGAGTTCATTAAAAACTCAGTTCTGTTTCAACTTGATTCCTGTTTAAGTATGAACAGCACCGCAACCATTTCATCAAGATGTACCTTTGATTGAACGTCCAGCAGTTGATCACATTTGAGCTCTTTGGAAAAGGTTCGCTTTTTCGAGGTGTTTACATCAGATGTAATCCTTCCCAAGGGCGAAATGAGATTTAGTTAAGTTTTCCTAAAATTTTTAACATTAGCAAATCAGATCAAAAGACCAGGCGCACTTCCAAGCTTAGATCACTAGAGTGCAGCAAAGAAGTGGGTACATAGCGATCTCTTCGAGATCACGATACTCTTGGAACCGCATTGTTAAAGAAGAAGAAGCTGGCTGATCCAATCAAGGCTGATTTCTTTAAAAAATAAATAGGGTTGCGCAACAAAGCGAGGAGCTCCTGGGACTAGCGCATTTCTCACAACCATGCCTTGTGAGGGAATGGAGGGGACCTACAATTTTCTGCCGGTTCCGAACAGCTAATTGAAAAAGCGCTTTTCATGGCAAGGAATGTACTAACAGAGGATTTGCCAATTCCTCGCGAAAGGCGATACCCGTGGAAAAACATTGCCCCTGCTGGGATTCGAACCTCGAACCTCTGGGTTAGCAGGTGGACATGCTAACCATCACACCACGGGTATCACGGGCTGACTTCTTTAATTTATTAAAAAATTCCTTTTCCGATTATACTCTTTCAAAAATTTCTCAAACTAGCTAAACTACAATAATTTTCTCTTAAAATGAACTTTTACTCATTCTCAAGTGCAATTTCGAGTAAATTTTTCAATTTCACTGAGCTGATCTAAAATTAAATACCCATTTCAAAGATGTATTTTCCTATAGCTTGTCATTATAAAATCTCTTAGTTCTTCACACTCCGTGTCGCTGCTTAGACTCGTTTGATTTCGGTCGCGTTGTCGTCGCTTTTCTTGGTTACGCAAAAGTGTTATTTGAAAATTATTATAAATCTTTTTTGTTTCACTTTGAAGAGTATTGTTTAAAGATATGACAAATCTCACTCATTGTCCAGTTTGCAGAGCAGCTGCAACTTTTAAGTGCGCTGGTTGCAAAAGTGTCGTTTACTGTGGAAAAGAACACCAAAAGATCCATTGGAAGAAGGGTCATAAGGCCGAGTGCAAGTGCTATGAGGTGAAAATTGTGGTTTTTCGTCACAATACATTGATTTAGTATATTCAATGCTATTTTGAAAGTCATGTTGTATGGCCAATGTCAGAATTTGACCAACAAAGTAGCCCAGTTTTTTTTATTTGAAAACCTATTTTCTATTTCGTCAAAGGAATTTACTTCAAGTTTATCAGAGTTAAAGTGCAACTTATTTTTGGCAACAAGATAAGCTATTTTTGTGCAATGGCACGTGCTTGTGAGTGAGGTAGTTGCCCCGGCAGCTTAAATAGAAAATAGAGAGATAAGCAGAGAATCTTGTTGTTGATACATTCACTTTGCTCTATTTTGATCTTTTTTTAACTTATTGTGTGTACTCTGAAAACAATAGAAATAGACATTGTTTAATTCTATTTGCGCTGCTTTCACTCAAAATGTGATTCCATTACTGTGAAAAGAGACTGACTATATCACAACGTCAAATACCTACAAACCAGTATCGGAATTTTTCAAAAAATTTCTTATTTTTATAGAAATGAACAGAAGTCAGGCAAGAGCATTTGTAGACTACGACTTAAAGTTCCTTAATCAGTAGAAATGTTGTTTTGATCCAGGATTTTGATCAAACCAACATTTCTTTGTAAATTTGATCAAAAAACCCTCAGGTCAAATCAAAAATAGTTCATTTTTTAGGAGCAAATTAAATATTCTTGAAGCAATATCTCAAGACAGTATGTTGTTATAGGTTCTACTTTTGGAGTTGCAATTTTAGGTATTTTTTTGTTCGTTGAAGTCTCGGTTTTGATCTTTGGTCACTATAAAACAAAGGGTTTAATAAAAAATTTCAACTGGTCCTGAATGCCAAACTAAACGTTTTTTGGCACTGCGTTTGCTTTCTACTTGCTCAAAAAAAACATGTAGTTACTAAATTTTAAAATTTTAGAACAGTTTCAAGTTGAAAATAAAATAAAAATCACTTCAACCAAAAACTTAAGGAAGTTAATGCGAAGTTTATATCAAACTTAAATCGTGGCTTTAGCGAGGAGTCTTAAATGTTTTTTCTTGTCCAGATTTTATACGATATAAGCGCCAGGCTCAATTCATTGGATTTTTTTTTTGAAATTTGATTTTTGCGATATTAAATTGATTATAGTGACTCGAAGATGTACCCAATTAATTATAAATCAATTAAAGTAAAATTCGAAGATAGCTTCAAAAACATATATGTCATTGTTCAAATTAACAATTAAGTGAGTATAATCTGACAGCTCATCTTGCAATCTCATTTTCAGTAAAAAGTGACTCATTCAAAAGCCGGCCGTGATAAACTTTTTTCAAAGGACACCACTCGTACAAAGGCACGTAGAACATTGGACTCTGCAAAGTCTAAATACTTTTATTGGTTACTGTTTTATAGTTAGCTAGGTAGATAGTTCGCTGGTTTAAAGTATTCCGTTCAACTATGCAATGTATTCTCCAAAAAGAAGAAGCCAACTCCTTGTCATCGCTTAGGAAGATGTTGCGACCACATTCATTAGAAGTCATTCGAAGTGTAGCGGGCTTTAGCACCGGTTCTGAATCGGAAAGCATGCTGGTATTGTGGTAGCAGAACTGAACATCTTTACTAGAGTGTCTGTTTACGTCATTCATTTGATGGTATACCTATCTCACCAAAAAATTTAACCAATCTTTGGAAAAAGAAAGATTTATTGCGCTTGATATTTCTAGGGCATTTGGCACCACGCACCTTATTTTGATGAGTGCCTTTGGTATCGATGAGTCTCTTCTTCGTTGTATTAGAAACTACCTTTTGGACCGTTCAATACAAGTTGTATTGTATTGGATGGTTTCAAGTCTGATACCCCCTGGTGTACCCCAGGGCTCCGTTTTGTCTCCGACTCTCTTCCTTATTTTCATAAGCGATCTCTAGTCTGAAACTTCAAATCCTCTTAACTCTTTCGTTGACAACTCAAGCCTCAGCTTGTCTCATTCGTTTCCCAATTCACGTCCCTGCTCTTCAGATGTGGAACTGAGAACGGTTTCGTATGATACGATCATTGAATTCTGACCTTGACAGCATTGTTACGTGGGGTAATGAAACCAAGTAGAATTCAATGCTTGCAAAACTCAATGATGACATTTGTAGTTGAAGCTTAACATTCCCCCATTGCCATTATCTATATGAATGGTAAATGCATCCAAGAAAACAAAAAGCTGTCAGTACTTGATATGTGTGTAAACGATGATCTTCTTTGGAATAAAAGTCCACAAAAATACTGAGGAGTGCATTGGTTTTTTGAGGAAAAGTAGGAAATTTACATAGCTTACTGTGTCCAAAACTGGAGTATAATTCCAATATTTGATCAGGTGCTCCTTAAACATCTTTGTGCCTGCTTGATAAGGTACAAAACAGAGCCTTAAAACTAATAAGTGACAATTCAATTGTAGAATCAATTGATTCTCTTAAACATCGTTGAAACGTTACTTGTCTCACCCTCTTTTGTCGCTTTTTTCACAAACAGTGCTCTAGTGAAATAGCCAGTTGCATTCCTCTCCTAAAAAAACTTTGCCGCAACACCCGCCTCGTCAAGAATCCTCATCAGTTTTACCTTGAGCCCAATTCCGGACGTACAGTCATATTTTAGTAACACCACACGAATGTGGAATGCTTTACCTGACCTGATGTGTGCGTTCATTGTAAAAATGAGCCCCAAGAGGGCTCCGATTCCCTTTACATTCTTATTTTCCACCAGTGTCACGAGGTTCTGCAACGATCCTTCCTGACTCTTTCAGTTCCGCATGAGGTAAAAATGCTACGTATCACAAAATTTTCTGTCTCCACAACCACAGGAGCACTAACAATGGACTATCGTCAACGGTTTTGAAAGAGAACCTACATTTCTTTCTTGTTAAAATTGTTTTCTCATTGAATTTTGTTTTTGTACCTATAAATTTCAATTTATAGACACAGCTTAGTAGTTGAAGGCTGGACCTGGGATGTTCCCTTTTCAACTGCTTTCCAGTCAACAAAATGACAGTTTTTGGAACAAGGTTGATAAAAGCTAAACTCAAAAACCGAAAAAGAAAAAAGTTTTCGACCACCAAAGTATGAAAGTTTGCCCAGTTAGTCATCCATTTAAAGGCACCTCAAAACGGTACACTAACTACTTTCTGTGGGAAGTTACTTGTCAAAAAACGCTATTTCTTCTTTGTTGCTGTTGGTATATATAACAGTAAACCTAACAGGCCATCCAAAAGTCAGTGCAGGTTCGGTCAAGTGTTTGTAGCTTTTTTAGAAGAGAGTGTACTGAATGTCGAGAAAGCTTCACAGGATTGAGCCTCATTTTCACATGCCTGCTAAGCTATCTCTTGTTGAAAGATGTTCCCCTCCAAGAATTTTGTGGTGACCAATAGTACTCGTGTAGTCTGAGAGCTTATATTTAAATTTCGTCTTGTTCCGCGGCCCTCCTTCGACACCTTTTAGTTGTTACTAGCCTTCTGGAGAAGATCAGTTCTGACCTTACACTGATTTTCAGTCCCTGAGCTTTATATAGTAGATCCGAAATTTGATAACATCAGTTTCATGGAGATGTCGTTCATATACAGCTTCATATCTTCTGACTCTTATGTGTTTCTGTTGCAGTGTGGCTGCAAAAGCAATTTAAACTCTGGAGGAATGCTATATAAACATACATTATACTTTATTGTCATTTTTTTTCTCTTTTTATAGGTAGCTACCAACGATGTCCTTGGACGCCATTTGGTAGCAACAAGAGATATTAAGAAGGGCGAAATAATTCTTCGTGAACAGCCTTTCATTTACGGGCCCAAGGTAGCATGTCACCCACTTTGCCTTGGTTGCCATCGCAAACTACCTGCTCCACCAACAGGTCTAAAGAATTTCTATAAATGCAGTCGCTGTTCATGGCCTTTGTGTGGAAAGGAGTGTGAGAAATCCCCTCACCATGTCGACGAATGCCAGATTATGACTGAAAAGAAATTTGGCTGCAAAATTGATTACACGAAAGAGCAAAAGAAAGAATCAGCTTACTGCGTTATTCTCCCGCTTAGATGCATTTTCTTGAAGTTAAAGAAACCCGAGGCATACAAGCGCCTTCTTGAGCTGGAAGACCATCTGAACGAACGCATTGAAACACCATACTACAACGTCCTCAAAGCAAATCTTGTTACTTTCATTAAAACTATTCTTGGTTTTAAGGAACTGGATGAAAATGAAATTCTTCGTATTGCTGCCACGTTGGATACTAATTCATTTGAAATTCGACAACCTTCAAAGCAGATAAAGGTTCGAGGCCTCTATCCCAAGGCTGCTATGATTTCGCATGATTGTATATCAAATACTCGACACGCCTTTGATGAGAACATGCAAATTATATTCTTGGCTAAGACTGCAATTAAAAAAGGCGATATCATTGCTACGTCTTATACCCAGCCATTGAAAAGTACTCTTCTGAGGCGATTACATCTCAAACAAGCAAAGTGCTTCGACTGTTCTTGTCGAAGGTGTACAGACCCGTGGGAAATGGATACATTTGCTGGGGCGATCTTGTGCTCTAAGTGCAAGGTTGGAAAAGTTAGTTTTTTATAGGGGTTATTTGGAATAATTTTTGAGATTAAGAAATGTCACTATTTCCAGATTGTTTCAACTGATCCACTGAACAATGAAGCAGTTTGGAAATGTCTCCTTTGTCCACATGAGATTCCAGCCAAACAAATCATTTGGGGTAATAACGCCATGTTGAAAGAGATTGATTCACTCGATAAATCCTCGCCGAGTCAATTTGAAGAATTTCTCCATCGCTATCGTGACACTTTACACGAGAGAAACACTCATGTACTGCAAGTAAAATATGCACTCACACAGCTCTATGGAAACATTCCAGGATTTCATCTGAGTGGTAAAATTTGATTGTGCACGTGAACAATTGCTTTGAGTGAATCTTTAAAATTTTAGAATTAACCGACGCAGCTGTCAAGCGAAAAATAGAGCTCTGTCAGGAACTTCTGGAGGTTGCTGACATTCTGGACCCCGGTTGGAGTATCTTCCGAGGTAATTTGCTTTTGGACTTGCAAGCGGTTATGGTTGTTCAAACTAAAAGGGACTATATCAAAGATCTGCATACAGCTGCTGCTACTCAGGTTGGTCTTCACATAAAAATTACATGAACATAAGTTTCGACTAATTGATTTAACTTCAGGAGAAGCTACAAGAAGCTATGACAATGTTACAGGAAGCTGTTGACATATTGAAGTTTGAACCGGAAATGCAGGAACTTTTGAAAAGTAAAACAGAAGCTTTGAAGATGGATTTGGAAGCGGATTAAGATTGTAGAGTTGGGAAAAATCGTTTTTAAATTGTATTGTTCTTTTTTTGTACTTTTAATAAATTTTTAATGGTTTCGAACGAAAATGTTCGCTTAAACGTTGTGTCTAGTTTGAATATTATCTGACGAAGCAAGAATTCCAGATATGAGCTTTTAAAAACTTGTGTAAATTATCGATTGCATGGAAGAACAGCTCCTTTATTTTTAAAGCTCGATCATTAAGTTTTCAGTGAATATAACACTTAACTGGTAAACAAATAAAAAAAGGGTGTTTCAACAGAAGCTCGGAAAGGCTTGCTCGAATTTATCTTAACAATACATCAGTGAGGAATGAAGGGGCGCCGACAAGTATTTCTTCGATTCCGAATGGCTATAAACACGAAACTCTTTATTGAATAGCAAACAAAAACTGTGTCATACAGCTCATATGAGACGTCTTCAACAGGTCTATGAAGTCGCTAAGAAGTTTCTTTTGAGTTTCTTGCTACTAATAGCACAGGTAATACATTAATCTGAAACAACTAAAGAAGTACAGGTTTATTTATGGCACTTGATAGCATACAAAACAACTGGCGATAGCTTTGTACAACAGGTTTAGTTGCGGCCTCTGGGGCACGTGTAGCATCAGAAAATAGCTCTGGTTGATCAGTAGGTTTATTTACTGCTCCTGTTGCCACACGAAACATCAGTCAATAAATAGCTCTAGTTGATCGGCAGGTTTATTTCTGGCCTTTGGGGCACGTGAAACACCACTACACAAATGTATGCCAAATTGAAAGAACTACTCCAGATATTAAGTGTTGCTTATGGAGTAGTGTTTCCACTCTGACTCGTAATCTATACTACATCTTCTCTATTTAAGGATTGGATGTACCAGATACGAATGGTAATGGGATAATACTTCTGAGTTTTCCCACTGTTCCATGAGTTCTTTACTTTGAAGATGAGTAAAAGTTTTTCTTGCCAAAATTGGTATATAATCTAGGATAGTGAGTAGCATATTTTGCTGTGCCAAGCCAGCGGCTTCATTACCTTTAATTCCTTAATATAAGGGTTTCTTTTTTGTAAAATCTCTCGACATTGTAAAAAAAAAATAGCAGCTTTCGATGACAGTCAATTGAGCTTACATTTAATCTAATTCGGTAACTGCTTTTGAGAACGCCAGTTTTCATTCAAACAAATTCATTTTCAATCAAAAAGCCATAATTCAATAAAACAATTCATATCTCTTCAGCCTTAATGCATATAGGTTCGTTCGTTGAACTTTCCCCAGGGTTGACCCGGGTTTTCTTGACAACCCTATGAGTCGTCAAAAAAACCTGGGTTTTCTAGTCCTCAAAAAACCCTAAACCACAAATCACCACAAAAACCTATGGCGAGTTGAGGGAAAACCTAGGTCAACCCTAGGGCTCAAAAAACACTAAGTTTGACATTCAGGGCGACTTTAGGTTTCTCAAAAAACGCTTTGTGGCGACCCCAGGGCGACCCTAGGTCTTCAACGAACAAACCTTATATTTAATAATCATCCGTCATCTGTCAGCTGTCTTCTGTCATCTGCGTTCAGCTAAAAACTTATTTCTACTTTAAAGCTCATTAAGAATTCACAGCATTTTTGTTGTTATTTCGCAGGTCACAGCATAAGATTTTATATCGGGAAAGATTGTAGATGAAATATATGAAGTACATAGAGTTTTTCACAACCAAAAACAAAATTATGGAAACTAAACATTGGAATCAAAAACGGTTTTTTGTTATAAATAAGTTTTTTGTTATTTCGTTTAATTTATTAGAATCTATATCTCACGCCAACATGTCCACTGTTGTCGTTGTATTTGAAATTTCTTGATGCACCTCCATATACTTCCAAATTCTTATTAACTTGACGATTGTAATCAAAGGTTGCACTCGATCCATCTCGACGACTGTGCTCAAATGTTCCACTTGCTGAATTTTGTGGGGAACGTGCCTTCCTAACGAGAACAGCATCATCAGCCACTGCAACAACGTCTCCGTATACCTATAGAAATATTATTTAAAAAAAATCAATTTGAGTACATTTTCGAAACACAGTTCAATTTGAAAAACATACCCATTCAGAATCGGTGAAAGGCGAATTATCTTCGGGAAGTGTGAATCCCAAAGCCACTGCCACTATTGCCAAAAAGATGAACACTTTGAAAACCATTTTTTTTAAGTTAAGTTGATTTCTGTTTATTGAACTGAAGACAGCGAATGTATGATTGAATACTTAACGTAGTTCTCCTGCTGCTTATATATCATACTGATAACAGATGCTTTCAATAAACACTGTGAGTAATCTTTTCGCGGTGAATTTATTCATGTAGGTGGTGACTTTTTGTATTTTGCGAATTGGAAGTGGATCCCCCTACCTACTGTAAAATTTCATTGAAATGCTAGTACCTATTATAACTCACAATCTTACCAGCGACTAAACTTTTGAATGAAAAAAAAAAACAAGGGAACAAAAGAAAAGAATTTTTTGTTGATCGACGGGGTGGTTATTTTTTTAAGAATAAAGACGTGCTCAGTGCTCAGTAGCTCAAAACCTATTTGGGATAAACGACAACCTTTTGAACGATTCAAATGTCTTTTCCCATAGATTGCTGTCGTCAACAGCTGTAAAGAACAAAAACTCGTCTTTTTAAAAAGAAAATCGCTTAACACATTGACTGCCAAGCCAATTTTCGGTATATTTCACTGGGTGCCAATAACATTTTAAGCTCTATTGTAAATTTTTATTACATTAATATTTATTTGTGTTGTCCTGGGAAATCTTGGGAAATCTATCATTTTATGAAAGCATACCTGGCTATCATATTTGATTATTTGATAGCCACGGCACCACTGAAAACATAACTTGCTACCAAATATGATAGCCATGGCTGTCAATGTGTTAAGATATCGTTGCTAAACGATTGAAATTTATCTTTTTCATTTTTCTTTGCAATTTAAATGACTCTGGTACTGGAACAAATGTACATCAAAATAAAAACTTTCAATACGTAATTTCGAATAGGTTTTCGAAAAACTCTCGTTTACTTTCAGACAGCTTTTTGGTAGAAATGATTTTATGCTATACGGATAGGCCGGCCTATTGAAATACTAAATACTAAAAAAAAAAAATACCAAATACTCTCGTAATTCAAATTACAGTCCATTCATATATAGGCGTAAGCAATATTTCTAAATAAACATAGAACGGAACTATTGTCTTTATGAATAGTTTTTCATTCCATATCTTTAGAAAATATCTGGAAATTAAAGTCCATATAGATTAAATACTAAGATTGAGATGGATACGATTACATTCCTAACCGGAAGAGACGCAAACAATTGAATTGGATATGAAATAATTAATTTGAATTGAAAATATATATAGGAGACAGCAATTTACTGCAAAGATCTTGGTCACCGCAAAGATGGCTCTATAAATTCCAGCCAAATAGTACACAATTATAATGCAACACTATGTGAACTGCTTCAGTTAGTCTAAAACCAAGATGCCTCATTACGAGAACCTTCCCAGCAATTAAAGCCTAGTACTCACTAATGAATCATGTCGTGAATCCACACAAATTTGTCATTTGCGGTCATTCGTGAGCTTCCTCGTGAAGCCGCGTGGAGACCAAAGTGGAGAGTTTCCGTTCGCGAGCCGTGAACCTCATTCATGTGCATCTATCGAGAAACAACGTCATTGATTGCGACAGTAAAGAGTCAAGGCCCAAAGTGACTGCCTCGTGGTACACCCTATCGAGCATTGAAGGGATTTGCTACGAAATTTTACTTGGTACGATGTATTTTCGAGATAGGGGCAAATCCATACAGTAAATACTGTAGGAAAACCAAAAGCCTTGGGCTCATATCTCTTAATTTATAACATCATGAGAGAGTTGATGGAATCCTTTGGAAAAATCAGTTTTAATACAGTCGAGCTCATACCTATTTTCAAAAGCATTGGAACATTTTTGATGAAAGGAAAAAAAGTTTGTTGCGTGTTGCCGTTGATCATCTTTGTATTTATAAATCCCTGCTGCTGTCTGCAAATAATATTTTTTGTAAAAATTAGAGGTTGTCACAAACAAATTGCTCAAAGAATTTAGGGATGCAAAGATCTGTAGTTTTAATGTCAATCTTTTCACCTTTTTCAAAAACCGGAGTGACGAAAGACTTTCTCCAAAGGCTTCGTAATACGCCTGATTAATTGAAAGCTGGAAGAGATATTGAAGTGGTGACAATGCGGAACGGCATTTCTTTAACAGAATTTGGGACCGTCATCCTGCAGAAGGGATAAATATTTTAAGATTTTGTCAAGTTAAAATTAACTTGAGAGCAATTGCGTAAACACGTTAAGTAATTTTCATCGCTTAATATGGTCGCATCGCAAAAAGAGCTGGGAAAAGGATTTTCGAAGGCATTGCAAGTATCGTTAGTAGTATCACTGTTAGGAGTATCACCAAGGATAAAGTTAGTCACACTTTTTCTTTGTATTCAAGAATCGCGAAATATTTTCGGCTCATCTCTTAGAGAAAACCCCATCTGTCTACGGCAGTTGGAGTGGAGAGTTTTGGAGAGCGTATTGAAGTTCTCATTAAAAATTTATTAAACATGGTAGTCGGTTGCAGAATGAGTCTTAATGTAAGCCATTTGGTTACACACAACAATAAATTGCGTCGAAATGAAGATTCAAACTGGCCCGGGTTCGCTTAATTTTTGAGACGAATATGGTTCAAAACCTCGAAAAACGTGTTGAAAAACTAGAAAAATTTATTTTTTATTTACTCCTATCCTTTATTTACTCCTATCCTTCAATCGCTGAAAGTAAATAGGAGCCCATGGGCTTAGCGCATTTCTCACAACCATGCCTTGTGAAGGAATGAAGGGGACCTACAATTTACTGCCGGTTCCGAATGGCTTATTGAGAAAGCGCTTTTCATGGCAATGAATTTACTAAAGGAGGACTTGCCTCTGCTGGGATTCGAAACTCGAACTTCTGGGTTAGCAGATGGACATGCTAACCATCACGCCACGGGTACCACTGAATCGCTGAAAGTAATATTACATAAAATAATGTTTTGGCGATATCGATATCGTGTCGGCCGGCGAAAGACGATTGGATGATAAAATTTTTCAAAAAGTTATGCCCTGAAAGTGTATGACTATCTTTTTACTACAGTAAAAGTCTGGCAAACAGGGGGAAAAGAACAACATTAATTTTTTACAGAGTTTCATTTTGGAAAATAAGATAAGAAAGTAGATTTCTCGGTTTTACTACACAGGTTCATCAAAACCTACTTTTCTTTCTTATGCGGGTTCCCGCTACTTCCATAAACTGCTTTTGCTCAGTTTTTAATTTATAAGAAAAAAAAGGCTTAATTCTGTTTGGTGATTTTCGTGTGATGCGGAGCAGACGGACATACGAGGTTATGCGGCTGAGTTACTAGTTTTACTACCTTTGCAAATAAAATAATATGGTGGCACAACAAAGCTGAAAGCCTCGGGGCCTAGCACATTTCTCTGAGTCATACCTTTTTCTGAATGGAAGGGGTTTACAATTTTTTAACGTTTTCAAACTTTTCACGGCAATAAAGTTTCTATCAGAGAAACTGACAATTTCTCGCAAAAAGCGGCGATACCAGTGGAAAAACATTTTTTTTTTTGGAACTCGAACCTCAAACCTCTTACATAATAGATATGCACGCTAACCTTTACGCGACAAACAAGAATGTTGTGCAAAATTTCGGAAATGTCGATTCCGTGACGTAATGATAGAATGTTTTCCTGTTATTTTCGCCACAAGGAACACGCAATTGTACTGAGAGTAATTTCACTTCCATGCTTAGATCTTCGTAATCAGCTCCATTCCTCACATAAGAGTAAAGTGACGGTCACCCGGCTCCCCAAGCTCTGTTGTTCCACTCTATTTTCTAAATAATAAATTATATTTCTCGGCCTAGCCATCTGTTAGTGAACATTTTTTAATAAACATTAGGTTCGTTCGTAGGCTAAAGACCCAGGGTTGACCCAGTTTTGCTAAACAGCTCTACGAGTTGTCAAAAAACCTGGAATTTCAAGTCCTCAAAAAACACTAAAACCACAAAATCGCAACACATCCCTGTCATTTGAATAAAAATACATGTCATTTGACAGTCCTGTTCATTTCCTATACTCGCCAAAGCAAAACCCTAGGGCATGTTTAGGGCATACCCAGTGCAACCCCAGGGCTAAAAAACATTGACATTCAGGGCGAGTTTAGTTTTTCAAAAAACGCTTTGTACCGACAACAGGGTGACCCCAGGGATTCAACGAACCTTTTTATGCAATGACATTGTTCAATACACTTCATCTCACTGATTCGTCACAAAGCTACTGTCGTCATTTCAATGTAACAACAGTAAAAATTGTGAATGAATACGAAACCATAAAAACTGTAGTAAACCACTCACTCAAAACATAAAGCATGACATCGCAAACTATCCAAGTACCCGAAACAAAGCAGAGGCGATTGAGCCTAGCATTCAATAAATCATTTTCGGTATATCAACTATAACTGAGGGAATTCACACCCATGGCAGACGTGTGCGAAAGAAAAAAAATCCCGAATAGATGATGACAAAATCATTTCTTATCTCAACCGATGTCGTTGTTTCAATTTTTGCTCCTATATAAGACGAAGTAACACCCTAAACTGCACTCAATCTTGATATTGCATTCTCGAAGTAACAAACTAATTATTTGAAAATGTCTTTCAAAACTTTAATTTTCTTCGGACTTTTGGCCGTGGCATTGGGATTCACTCTTCCCGAAGAAAATTCCCCCTACACTGATTCTGAATGGGTAAATTATAAAAACTTGAAATATTTTTGGTTCTAAGCAAATATTTTTCCAATTTCTTTCTAAATTAGGTCTATGGAGATGTAGTACCAGTGGCAGATGATCTTGTTCTTGTTAGAAAAGCACGTTCTCCACAGGGTTCAGCCAGCGCTACATTTGAACACAGTCGGCAAGATGGATCAAGCGCATCAATTGATTACAATCGTCAAGTTAGTAAAAACCTAGACGTGTATGGAGGAGCTTCAAGGAACTTCAAGTATAACGACAACAGTGGACATGTAGGCGTGAGATACAGATTCTAGACGAAAAATCAAAAAAACTAAGAATAAATGCTACCAAATCTTGAGACCTTAAGGAAATGCTATGCTTATTTGTCTTCATTAATGAAAAAAAATAAATAAATATAATTTGGAACATCCTGCATTTAAACTTTGTTTAGTTTTTGAATAATTATGAAATGCATAAGAAGGAGGAGTAAACTTGATTGCTTTTGTTGCACTTACCGAACGTGCACTTCATGCTATTGAAAAGAAAGACTATGAACGGTGAATTTGGTCATGAAGATTAATGTGCTCGTATATGTCCAAAATACGTGGCAATGCAAAACATTGGTATTATGTAGGCTTTCCTAATACCGAGCGCGGTAGCTGGTACCTGGTAGCCACCTTCACGGCTGAATTTTTCTTTCGAAATTTCAATTGGTCATAGTGCTTTCTGGATGGATATGTTGACGCGTCAACTGATATATGTTTTTGTACTCGCTCGGTTGCGGGAGTCCTAAAAGATCTCAATATACATAAATCAGCGGGTCCAAATGGTATTTCCGCCGTTATTCTGAAGAGGCGTTCTTCTACGATGGCAAAACCACTGCGTAAGGTTTTCTATCTTTCCTACTCTTCTGGGCTCTTCCCGAGTCGGTAGAAAACTGCATTTGTCCAGCTAATGTTCCTTCCCTTCCAATTATCGTCAAATTGCACTAACGTCCCTTCTTTCCAAGGTCAAGGAAACGTTGATGAACCGTCAACTCTTGAAATATCTTGAAGAAAGAAAGCTTCTTAGTGACCGAGAGTTCGGCTTTCGTAGCAAAAGGTCCCCAGGTTATTTGATGGCAACTCTCACCGAAAAGTGGAACCAATCTTTACATTGAAAGTAAAATTATTGCTTGGTATTTCTAAAGCATTTGATAGAGCATTTAAGCATTTGATAGAGTTTGGCATCAGGCTCTCTTATCGAAAATGCGTGCTTTTGGTATCGATGAGTCTCTTCTTCGTTGGATTAGAAACTACCTTTCCGACTGTTCAATACAAGTTGCATTGGATGGCTTCAAGTCTGATACCCTCTTTATAAATGCTGGTGTACCCTAGGGCTCCGTTTTGTCTCCGACTCTCTTCCTTATTTTCATAAACGATCTCTTGTCTGAAACTTCTAATCCTTTCAACTATTTTGCTGACAACTCAATCATCAGCTTTTATATCATATTCATATTCTTTTCCGTATTCCCTGCTCTTTGGATAGACAACTGGAATGGCGGCTTATGATAAACTCATTTATCCAAGAAAGCAAAAAGCTGTCAGTACTTGGTATGGGTGTAAACGATGATCTTCGTTGGAATGACCAAATATTTTAAGTCGACAAAAATGCTGCAAAGTGCTTAGGTTTTTTGAAACGATGTAAGGAAATTTTCACCTTTTTTAATCTGGCTAGATTATAAAGCCTACATCCATCAAAAACTAGAGTATAACTACCATATCTGGTCAAGTGCTGCTCCAAATACTTTGCTATTTGATAGAGTACAAAACAGAGCGTTAAAACTGATAGGTGATAATTCAATTGCAGGAACGATTGACACTCTTAAACATCGTCGAAACGTTACGTTGCGTTGTAAGCCATTCAAAGCTATGATAGTCCGACTTATCTAAAATCTTCAATACTTTACTACTTTAAGAAAACGCCAAAAAGATTTTAAGATTTGATTATGTATTATAAAAAATAATATATTTTTGTAAACCATCGCATGTCAAGTGAAAAATTTCAGTGCGGCAATTTAAACTGAGATTTGCCTCAAACACAATATTGTGCCACTTAGAATAGAAATGCGAGCGGGGCAAATAAATATATTTTTCCGAAAATTTTCTTCTGACTCAAAGGCTTAACTTTGAACTAAAAATAAAAACACACTTGAGAGCATACTAACCATAATATTTAAAAAACACTCAGCTTCCTAGTGCCCACACACAGCTTTCATCAAAAACCTAAAAACATTTTTTTTATTTTGATTTATAGGTACAATCAGAATTGAAGAGCATCTGCAAAACTTGAGAATTCAGATGCATTTGAGTACGTTGTGCATTGCTCAACTGCACCAAATGTTCTACATCTGGCTAAATCCTCCTAGCTCAGCAAACAAATAACACAAAAGTTTTTTCACAATAAATAAGAAGTTTTTTATTTTAGTTTAAATAATGTCTAAAATCTATATCTCAAGCCAACATGGCCACTGTTGTCATTGAATCTAAAGTTTCTTGAAGCTCCTCCATAGACTTCTAAATTCCTCCTCAGCTGATGGTTGTAATCAATTGATGCACTAGATCCCATTTGACGACTGTGTTCGAAAGTTCCACTTAAAGAACCTTGAGGCGATCTTGCTTTCCGCACCAAAAACAATTCATAATCATCTATTACTGGTGCATCAACTCTATTCACCTGAAACAATTTTCACAAGTCAAACAATTTTCAAGAACATTTCAAGAGCAAAATTTACACTTACCAGTTCCATTTCAGAAAGTGGAGAACTTTCCTCAGGAAGAGTAAATCCCAACGAAACGGCCAAGAGTCCGAAAAAGATGAAGATTTTGATAGACATTTTTGGTTTTTTAAGGTTAACGTATTGGCTGATGCTGTGTAGATTGCTTCTGCAAGACTGATTATGTATTCAAGTGATCGGTTTGCTTTTATATGTGACAGAAAGCATTGCTATTCATTGATAACGGATGCTTTTCGTCATCATTGCTTGTTATAGTATTTGCAATGGGAGATTGTTGTTTTTTCAGAAGTGGGATTGGGATTTCCCTTCTATAAATAAATTTTAAGAATCTAGGTGATATATTTCATTGAGAGAGTTTATGACACAATAACCTTTCTACAAATGTCTCGTATCCAGCGAAACCTGAAAAATATTACAGCAAAAGCAAAAAGTATATGCACTTTGTTTTAACTTTTGAAAGGCTAAATCTTACAAATTGAAAACTTTATGAAAGAAAGCTCTATACAACTTAATATCACATCTGCTCATCATGGAACTTTATTCACAAATATTTGTGAGCAATATTCTAAGGAAATTTCGGTTAAACTTTACAGTATTTTAGTGATGTACATAAGTGCAAACGAAAGAGTTTGAAAAAAGTAACTTCCGTGTGTTTTATTATCAGTAAGGTGAAGTAAAACGTAAAGTACATAAATAGCTTCCAAAAAAGAATCTATAATAAAAAAAGTGCTTGCGCCTCTAAATTGTACATATCAACGATCTGTTTAACAACAAAAATGCTAGGGAAACCACCTCCAGTACAAACCGAGAAAATGGCAAATAAAATCCCCACACAGCATCAACATGAATCTGTTATCACAACTGCTGCGGTCGCCTTTTGTTGTTGTTCTCTATAAAAGACTAGGCTCCATCTGGAACATCAATCAGTCTCGCAATCGCATTCTTCAACAGAATACAAAGCTAAACTATCACACAATGTCTTTCAAAGCTTTAGTATTTTTTGGACTTTTGGCTGTCACATTGGGTTTCACTCTCCCTGAGGAGGAAAGTTCACCATACCTTCAATCGGAATGGGTAAGGCATATGCAACTTTTAAACTAACTGTGTAAATATTATTTTATTTTATTAATTTTTATTTAGGATCAAGCGTATATAGAAGGAGCACCAGTGGTAGATGAAGATGACCTTATTCTAGTGAGAAGAGCCCGATCCCCTCAAGGTTCAGTTAGTGGTACCTTTGAACACAGTCGTCAAATGGGATCCAGTGCATCAATTGATTACAACCATCAGCTGAGGAGGAATTTAGAAGTATATGGAGGAGCTTCAAGAAACTTTAGATTCAATGATAACAGTGGCCATGTTGGCTTGAGATATAGATTTTAAGAAATCTTTTATTCCAAAATAAAAAAAATTTAATTTATTGTAAAAAAAAACATTCCCTTTTATTTCTTTGCAACTTATGACGCTAACAAAATATTTCATTCTGTTGTTGGTTGTTAGAATACATAATTTCCCTTTGTTGTTAAATAACAACATTGAAGCTGTTGATGGTGTTGTTTTTTTTTTTTTCAACTATTCAAGAAGTACTATGAAACAACTTGAATAAGGGGCAACAACCTTCAAAATAACTGCTCAATGAATTATAGAAGTGCTCAGGATATTCGTTCGCCGAAGTTATTAACGATGCACAAGGACAGCTTCTTGTGGATGACGTCAAAATACTTCACAGACGGAAACAGTTTTGTCATGGCCTGTTGAACGAACCTATTTAAACCAAGGATTTGGTGATCAAGTTTTAATTTCAAAAATGGCAATGGTGCTAGCAAAAACGAGGTACAATATGAGTTTTGGAAAAAGGTGGGAGACTTCGGGCTTGGATGACACAACGATTCTTTACTCCAAGCTTAAAGGAAGTGAAAGTCTGTCTAAGCAATGGAAGCAAAGTTATTTTCTTCTTATGTACAAAGTGAAAGTAGGCACACGAAATTGCTGTGACTACTGTCCGAACAAGCTGATGTCCCACACTTTGAAGATGGTTGAGCGGGTAAAACATGCTGATATAATCAATGCACTGCTTTTGAAATTTGAAAGCCAGTTATACAATCTATACAATTTTTTTTAATCCAAGTCTTATATTATTTTTTTGTTTAATTTTTCATCCTTGCTCACATTTAAAATACAGACAATGGAAAGACCCAATTCACAGATTCTTATACACAAATTATGACGGGACAAATAACGGTTCTTTTTTTTCCGAAACACGAAACACCCGTTATATGTCAAAAGTCAAATGTTCTTTAGACAAATATGTGGGTCCTTTGTGGGAAAAGTATAATAATTGATATATCAGCCGTGAGAAATACTTCGAAATTTTTTTTTAAAGTTATAGCAGCTAATCAACCTTGATTATGAAAAATGTTGCTAGTTGACGTATGTATGTGCATTAGGGTGGTCCTTATTTTACTTTTTTGCGAAAATTGAGTGCGACGCCCCCTAAATCGATTCCAAAAAATGAAAAAAAAAAATGCCTAATTTTTTTCATATTTTTATCTCTAACCCTTCCTGGCCCTATTTTGATAAGAAGTTTTTTTTTTGGATTTATGCTATAAAAACACTATACCAGCTGCCATTTTTGAACTTATCAACGGAAAGACTTCGAATTAGGCTCAAATGAAGCGACTCTGAACCCTCTACAGCCGCGTGTATGTTTGATAAAATTAAGATCATTTGTTTATACTCTATTGTCAATAAACAAAAAGGCTGATTTCTTATTTCGCTCAATCCGCGAAAAGTAAGCAACATTTTGAAATGGTTTATTTTTTTAAAGATATCTACGGCAATTTTAATTACCTAACATTAAATTAGATTTTTTTCATTTATCATTTCATTTGTTACTAACAAAAACTCGATAAACAACTTTTTTATAACAGCCGCCAATTTTGAACGCATGATCGAAAAAACAAAAACTTCTTAATGAAATAGGGTCAGGAAGGGTTAGGAATAAAGATTTGAAAAAATTAGGTCATGATTTAGAACCAATCTGTGGGCGTCTACAATTTTTTTTCCTAAGGACCACCCTAATGTGCATATTGATTAACATATTTTTTTTTAAACTATGCCAAGGAAAAACAACCGAAACTGAAGATTATGGGGTGTATCTACTTCGGGCTTCCAAAAATTGTATGGTATTTAGGTCAATGTCTTAAAAAAAGTTAGCTAGCCCGACTAACAGCCCACAACCGATTTTTTAACGCCATAAGTTGCAAAGAAATAAAAGGGAATGTTTTTTTTACAATAAATTAAATTTTTTTTATTTTGGAATAAAAGATTTCTTAAAATCTATATCTCAAGCCAACATGGCCACTGTTATCATTGAATCTAAAGTTTCTTGAAGCTCCTCCATATACTTCTAAATTCCTCCTCAGCTGATGGTTGTAATCAATTGATGCACTGGATCCCATTTGACGACTGTGTTCAAAGGTACCACTAACTGAACCTTGAGGGGATCGGGCTCTTCTCACTAGAATAAGGTCATCTTCATCTACCACTGGTGCTCCTTCTATATACGCTTGATCCTAAATAAAAATTAATAAAATAAAATAATATTTACACAGTTAGTTTAAAAGTTGCATATGCCTTACCCATTCCGATTGAAGGTATGGTGAACTTTCCTCCTCAGGGAGAGTGAAACCCAATGTGACAGCCAAAAGTCCAAAAAATACTAAAGCTTTGAAAGACATTGTGTGATAGTTTAGCTTTGTATTCTGTTGAAGAATGCGATTGCGAGACTGATTGATGTTCCAGATGGAGCCTAGTCTTTTGTAGAGAACAACAACAAAAGGCGACCGCAGCAGTTGTGATAACAGATTCATGTTGATGCTGTGTGGGGATTTTATTTGCCATTTTCTCGGTTTGTACTGGAGGTGGTTTCCCTAGTATTTTTGTTGTTAAACGGATGATCGTTGATATGCACAGTTTAGAGGCGCCAGCAATTTTTTTTATTATAGATTCTTTTTTGGAAGCTCTTTATGTACTTTACGTATTACCTCACCTTACTGATAATAAAACACTCGGAAGTTACTTTTTTCAAACTTTTTCCTTTGCACTTACATATTGTACATCACTAAAACACTGAAGAGTTTAAAAGAAATTTCCTTAGAATATTGCTCACAAATATTTGTAAAAGAGGTTCACTGGCGAGCGGATGTGATATTAAGCTGAAGAGCTTTTTCCATAAAGTTTGCACTCAGCTAGAGCTAGTCTTTCAAAAGTAAAAACAATGTGCACTTTTTGCTTTTGCAGGTTTCGCTGGATATGAGACATTTGTAAAAAGGTTATCGTGTCATAAACTCTCAATGAAATATATCACCTAGATTCTTAAAACTTATTTTTAGAAGGGAAATCCCACTTCTGAAAACACAACAATCTCCCATTGGAAATACTATAACAAGCAATGATGACGAAAAGCATCCGTTATCAATGAATAGCAATGCTTTCTGTCACATATAAAAGCAAACCGATCACTTGAATACATAATCAGTCTTGCAGAAGCAATCTACACAGCATCAGCCAATACGTTAACCTTAAAAAACCAAAAATGTCTATCAAAATCTTCATCTTTTTCGGACTCTTGGCCGTTTCGTTGGGATTTACTCTTCCTGAGGAAAGTTCTCCACTTTCTGAAATGGAACTGGTAAGTGTAAATTTTGCTCTTGAAATGTTCTTGAAAATTGTTTGACTTGTGAAAATTGTTTCAGGTGAATAGAGTTGATGCACCAGTAATAGATGATTATGAATTGTTTTTGGTTCGGAAAGCAAGATCGCCTCAAGGTTCTTTAAGTGGAACTTTCGAACACAGTCGTCAAATGGGTTCTAGTGCTTCAATTGATTACAACCATCAGCTGAGGAGGAATTTAGAAGTCTATGGAGGAGCTTCAAGAAACTTTAGATTCAATGACAACAGTGGCCATGTTGGCTTGAGATATAGATTTTAGACAATATTCAAATTAGCAAAAATAAAAAAATTCTTATTTATTGTAAACACTATTTTTACTTGCGATTAGGTACTATAAGTCAAGTCTTGTAATGGTGCAGAAAAAAAATTTTGAGATGACAATTAAATATGACATTACGATGATAGAGAATACGAAAAAAGTGGGTCCTGCAATTCTGTCTGTCTGTTTGTCTGTATATGGATCTACAGCCTGAACTAATAGACCGATCTTCTTCAGAATTTGCAGTTAGGGTCTGTGGAACAATCTACAGAGGGGTTTTTGGAATTGAGTCTCTAGGTCTTGAAATAGCGGTACCTGCCATACAACCGATATGATAATACTTATTTTTCTCGAAAACGGCTCCAACGATTTCGATAAAATTTTGTGTGAGCAATTAATTTTGGATTATCTTTAAATTTTAGATTTAAGAAGTCGTAAACCGTTTCAGAAAGACTGCATATCAATATTTAAAAAATTTTGTTTTGGAAATTTTTATAATTTTTTTTTTTTAAATTTTGATTTTTGGAAATAACTTAAAAACTATAACTTTGAATTTTTTCAAGTTTTTTGTCAAAATAACTCCTAGCTAGATCTAGAACTTTTCATACTTGACTTTTAAAAAACAGTTTTTCAAAAATAGTGAAAAATAAAAAACCGTTTTTTGATAAAACAGGTCCAACGATTTTGATTAAATTTTCATCATGCATATGTATTAGCAATTTCAAAAGAATGGCGTTTTTAGATTTTTGGTTGAAACCTTTGGAATATTTAATTTAATTTTTTCATTTTTTTGCGTGATTTAATTCAATTTTCATAATTAATGTGTCGTTGGCAACCCTGTACCACAAAATATACTATGAAGAGTTAATACCAAAACCTTAACTTAGCCTTAAGATTTTGTCATCGTATTTAGAACACAATCGCAAGTTCGTGCGACCCAGTCGTGCCCATTTTTTTATTGTGTTTTAACTTGATTGTAATGTAGTGTTGAATGGCAAATTGAATTATCTCGAAACTCAAGGAGAGTATTCAAATGCTTTTTCATAGTAGTTTGGATATGATTGTGTGTTAAACGGTTTGTGAATGGGTGAATGGGTAACTAATGTCGATTTCCTTTCATCCATTTGCAGTCGAGTGCAGTCGCTACTAAATTCGATTCTTTTTGGGTATTTAACAAATTGAAAAAGTAGCCATTTTTTTAAGAATGTGTGTGTGTCCAACTGACAGATAAAGAAAAACCAGCACCAAAGAACAAAACAATTACATCCATATTGTTAAGCACACAATCTTTATATTTTTTTTCATCAAATGTTTTCTAATGGCACTTTCCATTGGTTTCACTCGGGGAAGCACTCATTTGAAAAACCAATGGAACACCCAAAATAATTTCTGTTCAGTTTAACGTAATTGCCTTTGTGTGAGTGAAACACCTATGGCTCTTAAAAAATATTCCTTGAAGAAAATTTTCTTTTTGACATTTGAGTAACATGTGTTAGTGCTTCTTGAGTCGATTCTCATTTCAAATCGAGAAGCGGCTGTCACTCCTCAGAATCATGAGAAGCGATCTTTTTGCACCAATGGAACGGTTTGAGAATGCTTCTGGACGCTCCTGGACGGTTCTTTTCGTCCAATGGAAAGTGCCATAAATTAACAACTAAATACAAAATAGTCCCTGCTTCCTTTAATTTTTTTTTTCATAGGCTGATGTTTTTGTTTGCCGTTTTCGATCTGTCACAATTGTTGTGTGAGTGAAAATCAGTGTGCAAATCCGTCTCAAAAATGAGATCTACTGCAGTCACTTTTTTATTCCTCCTAAATGAATTCCTTTGAAAAAAAAATTTACTGCAGTAAATTTTTTTTTTTTTTTTTTAAAGGAATTTGACATAACTGAACTTTGTATCATAAGTTAAAGGAGTTTTTGAGAGCACTGTTTTTATTGACATCCATTTTGTCATCTGCCATCATATTTATCGTTTGTTCCGTACATTTCATAGGGCAAGATCGAAGATCGCAATGCATATGGCGTATGTGCATTAGGCTTCAAGATCGATATTTCCAAGGCGTTTAATATTATAAATCGACTGTTGGCGTTGCAAAAACTAATTTTCCTTAATGTTTCGAAAAGTCAAAGCTTTATTTAGGGTAAACGCACTAGTATCCGGACAGTGTTAGTATCCGGACACATTGACCTTTTTTGCGATTAATAGATAAATCACACAAAAAAATCCGCTAACGTCAACAAACATGGGTTCTTCAATGTGTCCTACACACGCATGCAAAGTTTCAGGTACTCGAAATGCGTACTTTAAAAACTACGCATCATTTTATTGTTTAATGCTATGTCCGCACCTGAAGATAACCTGGGTTTCGTTCCAGGATGGTTTGAGTTAACCAAGTAGTGTCCGCAGTCCGCATATGCAGAAAAGTTTTGAGTTTATCTTTTTGTCTTAAGTTAAAAAGAGACAGACATACAAGTGTGAGCAGAACGTCAACGACGTATGAGAGAATTCATTCTCTCTCCACTCACTTCCATTCTCTTAAATGTCAAATTCAATGGAATATTGGAAATAGTGCATTCAGCGCCTTTGGTTTCGAGTAGGTTATCTCGAAACCCAGTGACTAAAAAGGTTTCATTTTGTATGGCAAACCACTTGGTTATCATGTTGGTTTGGGATTGTTTTGAGTTAAACAAGTTTAACTCTCAGGTGCGGACATAGCATAAGGTTTGAAGGTGCGGTCTCCGGTCTCTTTGTCGATTTGTGTAAAAAAAAAAAAAATAGAGCGAACAGTTTTTAACAGTAAGCAATTGAACAAGTAATAATTAATTTGCTGTAATGGAAAGTAATTGATGTCGTTGGAAATATCATTAACTAAAACAATTTGCAAAAAAAAAACCAAATTTAATAAAATCTTTGCCGTTATTTGTGGTGTCCGGGCACTAAAACCAAAATTGAATATGTTTTTCAGTACCCAGACATGCTGTCCGGGTACTTACAATGTGCGTTTATCATGTATTTTCAGCATCCAGGGCAGTAGGCAGGGCTTGTCTCTTAAAATGATTGTGTCCGGACACTAAAACCAGAGCGTCCGGGTACTAAATTTTGCTGTCCGGGTACTAACGCAAATGGAACTTTTCTGAATTGTTATTTTATTAATTTTAACAATGATCTCTTTTCAATTTACTTGAACGCTATATTATTGAGAAATGTCTATATTCTTACAATCAATAAAAGTTTCCGCGGTAGTATTTATGGTTACAAAATGGTTTGAAGTCAAAGTTGAGAAAAAAGTTAAGTGTCCGGGTACTAGTGCGTTTACCCTATTTGTATAAAGTTATCTTTATCCCACTGCGTTTAACAGATTTTTACTTATTACCTACTTTAAATTTAGCGATTGGGGTCTCGAATGTATTTTATTGGTAAGAGTAAACGTTGGTTCAACAGAAGGTGTTTTTTGTAGAACGTTTAGTCTCCTACACAAAAATATATTAATGTAGCGTTTCTAAAAATATTAATCAACCTACGAGTGATACAGAACAGTCCAGAAGTAAAATAGGCATTTATGTTAAATTTACTTCTTAAAACGGTAAAAGCTATGGAAAAATTTTGAATCATCTTTTTTGTAGAGCAATCACAACCCCCAATTTAACAATTTAAAAGCCAAAAAGCCGTTAATTCGCTTGAAAAACGTTACTGCTAAACATTTGACTCTATTTTCTCTTAGCACAATACACTCGCTATTGAAGTCCCACAAATGTAAATGTTATGTTATCATTAAAAAGTAGATTTATTCAAATGCATACGTATTACGTACTTACGCTTTGTTTCAATATTAGTTTTTATTTCAATTCCTTACACACAAAAAAAAAAACACAGTTAAAACATTAAACACAAAATACAAGCCCAACCGGCGGCAGACAGGATGGATTTTTTAATTTAACTGTTTTTGGAAATAAGCTGTAGTAGTAGTAGCATACACACGCATGTATGTATATATTTATTTAGCATCAGCTATTAATTATTTACAATAGTAACTATTAATAATCTATATAGGTATCTTATGAAAAGTTTAACAAAATTTATTTATATTCATAAAATTACTAGTTTTAATGATTTTATTAGCTATAATTGGCTTTCACATGCGTAACTAGTTTTCTTTTAAAAGCGATCACATTATTTTCGGATTTTAAATCACTTGGCAAGGTATTATATAACTTGAAACCCTTATACAATAATACATTTTGAGATCTTGATGTTGTGCAAAATGGTAATCTAAAATTTCCACCACTTCTAAGGTTATATGGCTGTACATCGGCAACGTAAACTATTTGACTAGATAGATATCTTGGTAACATATTGTTTTTGATTTTGAATATAAAAAATAACACATTCATTATCATTCTTTGATTAATTGAAAGCCATTTTAAAGTATTTAACATATACTGTATATGAGTTAGTCTGTTACACATCAGAATACATCTCATTCCTCTGTTTTGTAGTTTTTGTAACCTATTAATCATTTGATTGGGTCCTAAGAAAAGTATCGTTGAACAATATTCGAAGTGTGGTTTTATCATTACATTATATATTCTTATTGCACATACTAATGAAATTTTGCGCCTGATCCTTTGGAAGAACCCGATTTTTTTAGCAATTTTACTGCACACATAATTTAAATGAGCTTCAAAATTTAATTTCTTATCTAAAACCACCCCTAAGTATTTTATCTCATCAACTTTCTCAATTATTTCTCCATTACTTATAATATTTATATCTGAAACACCATTTATTATAATTGCCTTTGTTTTGTTTGTGTTCAGCTTCAATTTATTCATTTTTAAATAGACCCCTACTCTATCCAGATCAGCATTTAGTTGATTGATGCAGTCATCCGCTGAATTTCCAGTAACATACAGCAACGTATCATCCGCAAAAAGCCTGGTTTTAGCATGCTGCAGCACCTTCTCCAAATCGTTTATGTAAATGATGAAAAGAAGAGTTCCCAACACTGCTCCTTGAGGTACACCCAACGTTACATCTAGGACACTCGAAAAGTCATCAGATATCTTTGTTCTTTGAGTTCGATCTGACAGATAACTTTTGAACCATTGTAGTTCTCCTCCTCTTATTCCGTATTTCTCCAATTTTAGCACAAGTATATCCCGATCTATTGTCTCGAACGCCCTTTGCAAGTCCAGAAAGACAGCAACAACCACTTTTTTGTCCTTTATTTCTGTTTTCCATTCCGTCACAACTAGATTTAGAAGTGATTCACAACTATGCTGCTGCCTAAATCCTGATTGGTAGTCCGTCAAAATATGGTTAGTTTCCATATAAGCTTGTAGTTGCCCGTGAACAACTTTTTCTAAAATTTTACTTTCCGTTATTAGCATATTGACCGGTCGAAACTCCGCGGGATTTAATGTCTTTTTGACCTTTTCTATTGGCACAACCGATGATTGTTTCCAATGATGAGGGAAAATACCATTTCGTAGAGATTCGTTTATGACTCTTAAGAAAGAAGGGCCAATAATGTCCAAAGCACACAGTATCATTTTAGACGACAAACCGTTTAAGTCTCTTTTATTATTCATATTTTTAAGAATACTACTTAATTCGCTCATATTAACTAATTTAAACTTAAAGGATAATTCATCATTATGATTCACCAGATTTTTATATTGTACGAAAGGTATTTTATCATTTATCTCCTCTACACTTTTAATGAAAAAATAGTTGAGCTTATTAGCTATCTCCTTTTTACACTTAATTGATTCACCATCACAGATTATTTCTCCCACTTCATTCTTCTCTTCTCTAAGCACAAGTGTTTTAATCGTCCTCCACATTGATTTTTGATCGGTAGCTTGGTCTATTTTTTTTGTAATGAAATTATTTTTAGCACATTGAAGCTCATTCGCATATTTATTTCTGTATATCTTATACCTGTTCCAGTCACTACTATTATTTGACCACACGGCTATCCGATGAAGTTGAACTTTCTTTTTCTTCATGCCACGCAAGTTATTATTGAACCAACAGAAATTCTCACTTCCAACAATTGTTTTATGAAACATCATTTTTTCTAAAGCAGACTTTACTATACAACTTATCGATACTGCTAAATCATTCACCGCAACATTACTTCTGAAACTTGAGGCGCTTGTTATCATCTAACGCACTTTCAAACTCATTTTTATATTCTTTTAAGTGATCACTATTCTTCTTCACTGCTTCCAACATATCTTTTAAGACAAGGTCAACGTTGTGTATATACAAAACACAATCGTCGCACATATACCTAATGTTCTTGCACGTATCCAAAACATTGGCACTATTTGAGTCGAGCCCACTGCAACCGGCTGCACTGTGGAATATTTTATTACACACGCCCGCACATCTTAAGCCCGATTCTCCGCGAATTGTTTTTTTACACTTTTTGCAATTGTTTGTCATTTCTTACTTTGAAATAACCACATTTGCTATTCAAACACTTAGCAGTCTTTTTCTGCAACCAAACACAATTAAATTAATCAATTAAATTGGATTTTCTTTAAATTATTTGGAACTTTTGTTAAACACGTCTATCTCTTACGACTCTCTCTCTCTGTGTTCCTGTGAGTCAAGAATACCGAAAAGCTCTTTTTCTTTAGGGAGGGTTCACACTATAGAACTAACTCTTTAAACATAACTTTTTCATTTAATAGATCTGTTTTTCTACATTGTGCACAGAAATTCACAATCTGTTATATAAAATCTCTAAGAAACTTTTTGAAAGAGCGTAATTGTTTTAAAAGTAAAGAAACGTATCGAACAAAACATTCATAGCAGAGCTTGAAAAAACGTCTGTTTACCAGATGTTGTATTTTTTTTTGGCTGTTCCCGATTTCTATCCACAGAAATTTTAAGTTTATTTGCAACAGGGGTATTCATGCATCAGCGTAAAACCCGCGTAAACCGTGTAGTCTGTGTAAGTTTACCAGATGGTAAAAGAACTGTCAAATTTTGTATGGAAAATGTTTTACACAAATTTGGTAAAACTACGCAACGAATTCAATGCGGAAACGAGATGGTAAAACGGGTAAAACTACACAAAAAACTTTTTTGACATTTCGAAAGAAACGTTTCAGTTAAGTTGAACATAGAAGTAGGTACTTTTTATCAAACAAAAAATAAAATATAAAAGTATTACAAATAAATATGGAAATGAGCGGAGTAAGTAATTAAAAACAAAGTTTTGAAGTTTCTTACACCACTTACACAAAGTAGCTTAAAGAGGTACTCATGCAAAGTCTTGCGTAAAGTTACATATTTACACAAAACGTAATCTTACGCCGAAGCATGAATACCCTTAACGTTGACTTATCTATCATTTTCAGTTGCCATTAATGTTGGGTTTACATGCATCTGCAACTGCAGAAGTGCAGAAAAGTAAAGCGGGACGGATGAAGATTATAAAACACAAAAGTTAGAAAGAGAGAGAATAGAATTCTATGCAAATGAAAAACTATGGGTGCAGATGAACATGTTCATCTGCACCCATAATTTTTCATCTGCAGCCATAACTAAGGAAGTGCAGATGGTGCGTTCCCTCTCTATCAGACAAGTTTAAATTTTACATCTTGTGTCTTTTTCCGTTTTGCATCTGCACTTGCAGATGCATGTATACACAAAACACTACTTGTCACTTCAACATTCAAACGATGCAACATTGTTGGCCAATGGTTAAATTCATTTATTAAAGTTGTTTTAAAATAGTTTAAGCAAACAGTTATAACAAATATATGCAAGATTTTGAAAAATATTTTCAAAAATTTCTTTAAAGTTTTGCGTTTATCAATATCAGGGTAAATTTTTCAACTCTGAACAGTTTGTTCATCATTTACCATCTAACACAAACACACCTCATGCAGCTCATGTCAATCCATTTCGCCGCAATTTCGTTTCCCATGCCGCCATTTTTTCTATTCCAAGACTCAATTGCCAATTGACTTTCCATTAAATTCAAATCAAACATGGCTGTCAAAAGTTCGCCACTGTGAGTTCCTTAATTTCTTTCCCAAATATTCGCACAATTGTTCCAAATAAACTAAATGCTTACCTCTGCAAAAACTCTCAAGCATACGGGTACAGTGAAAGCATATGTGAATTTTCCAATAAGTTATTGCTAACCAACATAAAAATGTGTTGACCGCCGGCGTCCTATCTAAAGTGTGTTTTTGTTTCTTCCACACATCCAGGAAACAATTTTTGTTGGCAACTTTTCCATGTTAAATTGTAGAAAGATCAGTAATTAAAAAATCCACCGCCTATCTCATTTCAACAAGTGTAATTTCGGGTAAGTTAAAGATTGTTTTTTTCTTTCTTGTTTTTAATGCATTTTCATTGCTAATTTTTTTTTTTCTTGCAATTTTTGCAGTTCACTTTTGATTGTTGTGTGTAAAAAAAAATTGCAAATATAGTCGATCCAGTTGCACAATCAATCGTTTATAGCGTGCTGCTGGAAATAAGAGAAAGAAGATAAATCCCTCCGTTGGAAAGCTATAATTTGACATTTATTAATTTTGACAGCTGCAGCATAGGCGAAGGGTTTTGGTGGAAATTCTCCTCCTCCTTCTTGTTACCGCGCGGTTGTTTGTACATCTTATCTTTGAATTTAATTAAAAAAATTATTGCTGGAGCAATGGAGGACAGTGAAAAAGTCGAAACAATTGTTGTAAAAGTAGAAGAAAAAGATGAAAATGTTGTGGATATTGAAAACCAGACCGAAAAATCAATCACATCGGAAGTTATTGATGTGGGAAAAGTTGTAATAGAGCAGCCCATAAGTGAACCCAAAGCTGAGCTAGAACTAGCCGTTTCTGATAAAGGTAAACCAGATGTTGTTCAGTGTGAGGAACCAGAACAAGTTGAAATTCAGGAAACGCTGATCCCGGAAAAGGAAGAATTGAAAGGACCTCCTGGTGCCATTGAAGAGTGCGACACGGGTGGTGATGAAATTCCAGATGAGGCTGTTCAGATTCTGCAACAAGTAAAAGCTATCGAATCAGAAATGCTGTCTTGTAGTGAGTCTGATCAGGAACCTATACTCCTTACAAATTTAACCACGGTTGTTGCCCATGAAGAACCACAAATAGAAAGCAGTGTGAAAAAAATAAGCTCTGAAGTCGTTAATTTAGATGACGATGATGAAGATGATGAAATCGACGATGAAGACGATTCCGTAGATGATGTTGAGGACGACGATGAAGACGATGTTGAAGGAGTGAGTAACGAAGCTCTTAACGACGACGATGAGGATGACGTCGATCTATTCGATGACGATGAAAACGAAAAAAGAGAAGCCAAAGCGACTTCGTCACGAGAGTCCATAGATATGCAATCCTTAAACGACGACGATGATGATGACTTTGATGAGGATGATGACGAAGACATAGCTGATTTAAAGGATGAAAGCAATGGAGCAGTTGTGATTGGCTCATCTGATGAAGAGGATGAGCCTGCTGTTCAAAGAACTCCAGTCCAAATAAGAACACATCAGCAACTGCCCCAACAGTCAAAACATCAAAAACAAGAAGTTCCGAAGTACAATTTTGATGATGAATTGGATTATGAGGACGACGAAGTAGACGATGATGACGACTACGACGATGATGACTTAATGAATGCAGTTGTGACATCGGCATCGAAAGGATTATCGCCCCCAAAGAAGCGCAAACGATCGGTTTCCCTTGTTTCGGTATCACGTCAAAGAGAAGCACATCAAATTAATGTTCTCACAAGAAGAATCAACTACGGGAGAGTGGCAAAGAAGAAGTCTCTAAATTGGTAAGTGTTGAGTCTCTTCTTTAGTTGTATATTTTTATGTAAGATCCAAGGTATTCTATTCTCAAAATGGCAGCTACAAGCTTAACATCAAATCACCTATATATTTGAATAATATTTGAAAAGGACTGAGTCACAAGTAAACAATACAATAAAGAAGTTTTCTTGAATATATCATCAGGCTGGGAAATAACCAACTTAAGTTCTACGAACACCAAGACTTTCTTCATAATGAAAAGAGAACACACACTTTGATTTTCCATCAACTATCAAAATACTGAGAGTCGATTTCATATGGCCCAAAGCTCCGCCTGTTGTTAGTTCAGTCAAACAGTTCTTACACCTTTTTAGCTTCTTAGGAAAGTGTAGCAATAAGTCTTTTTGAGTTCATGGATTTAATATGGTTTCCAAAAAAAGTTGGAGGTTTCGAATCCCAAAGACATCACATTTTTACTAGGGACATAAATTTACTTGAGAAATTGGCATATTTTACGATACTGGCGCTTTCTTGTTTAGTCCTTCGGAATCTTTGAGAAGTCGTAGGTTCCATTCCTTATAGGGTATGGGTTGAAAGATTACATTAAGCTCCTGGACACTCCGATCTTCCGTACGCCACCATATTTATTTTATTTAAGATCATTTAAGGAGCAGGTCGATAAAAAGAATAGTTTCTTACTTAAAAGATAAGTTGAAATGCTGTCAAATGAGCTAAAAATTTAAGCGTTGAACATCATCATCTTCCTCCAAAACTTGCTATCCAAGGGTATCTATTGTTTATGTTTGCTATTTACGTTCACGGTGGCATTCACACACAATCTGTCCCTCCTCGGGAATCAAGCAAGAGATTTCAAACTCCGTCCTAAGAATAAAATACAGGAAAAATCCGTTTCACACCATTCTTTTGCCCCTAATTGGATTAGAAGTTGGGACCATCTTTGGGTAAATGAGTTTGAGTTTACCCAAGGGAATGATCTCGTAATTAAGCATCTGCTTTCAAAGTGGAGAAATGCTTGACATTCTGTAATAATGTGCAGAGATTTTTCTTCACTTTCGAGGCACAGTTTAGTTTAGTAGTCTACTACCAACCTAATTTGGCCTAGATGTTTTTTAGAGGAGAATGGCAAGTTAGCAGTCCGGTCTAAGTTTTAGGAGTTTCCCTGTTGAGGTTTTATATAAATTTTGATGATTTTTAAGTATATTTTGGCTAAAATAGTTTTGAACTGGTTTGGCTAGAGAGGAGTTACGCCAAGCTTTATGAGACTTTTTTTTTTATATATAATTAGCGCACACATCAAGAAGTTATGACTACCCTCATAATGTTATAGAACACAGTGTGAACATTTGGGAAAATAGGAGAGGATTTGAAAGGAGACACCGATGCACGTTGCTTTTGAACCTTTGTGAATCGTAATGTAGGGGAAAAACAGGGCCTGGTAAAGCATTCCACATTCGGGTGGTGCAACTAAAATAAGAATCTCTATACTTGACTACGCTCGAAGTTGGACTCAAGGTAGAACTGATGAGCATTTCTAGCGAGGCGGGTGTTGCGGCTAAATTGTTTCAGGGGAGGAATGCAACTGGCTATTTCACTAGAGCACTGTTTGTAAAAAAAGCGAATCGATTCTACAATTGAAGTATCACCTATTAATTTTATCGCTCTATTTTGTACCCTATCAAGTATGCGCAAAGATGTTTTAGAAGCACCTGACCAGATATGGGAGTTATACTCCAGTTTTGGGCGGATGACGGCCTTATAAATTGTAGCCAGATCAGAAGGGGTGAAGACTTCCTCTCAAGAAACCTAAGCATTTAGCAGCGTTTTTGGCGACTTCAAATATGTGGTCATTCCAACGAAGATATATATATATCATGGATAATGGCATTGGGGGAATGTTAAGCTTCAACGACAAGAGACAGCATTGAGTTTTCGAAGCATTGAATTCTACTCGGTTTTTATGACCCCATGTAACAATGCTGTCAAGGTCAGAATTCAATGAGCTTATCATACGCAGTCGTTCCAGTTCCACATCCGAAGAGCAGGGACGTGAATTTGGAAACGAATATGAAAAGCTGAGGTTTGAGTCGTCAGCAAAACAGTTGAGAGGATCAGAAGTTTCAGACAAGAGATCATTCTTCTAGCAGCATGTCCTTAGCTGTATGTTTGAATAATATACTCGACAGAATGGTTCAGGGCCGATGAATTATCTAGAGGTACCATCTTTTGCTTAGATGTCAGTAAACTCGTTGCCGTCATAACCCTTGTGTGCTGGAATCCAGTGGATTATAACCATCCATGGCCAGTTCGTAGAGTAACATAATTCTCGCAGATTGATTGATGGCAAAGGTTTTAACCCGCAATATATCGACGAATGACAATCAAAACTAACTGAAAAGTTAGTTTTTGGTTAGGCGCTGAAAATCCTGGGGGCCTACATATTATGTAATTCAATTCTATCTATGAAAACAAAATCGAATGGTAATAACAGCTATTTTTCAACGAATGTTTGATTTTCGAACGATCCTCGAGCTGTTTACAGTACTTATTCTCAAAATAAGAAACAAACATAGTTAAAATAACAATTACAAAAATGGAAGCGATTTGGTTTTATTTATATGAAAATCGGGAACGAAAGGAGCAAATTCAACGTAAAAGAATTAGAGACAGACATATTTTTGCATGTGAATATTCGCAGAAAGCTAAATTCTGTTCCGAATATGATTATGCTTTCAGCATCATTGATTTTTTTGTCAAACATGAGATCTACATGAACAATCATGTAATTGACCAGCATTTCAAATTGTGATGGCGTGGTGCAAATAAAAAGTATACAAAGTAAAGATAGTCGTTGGGTTGTTAATTTTGATGCAATCAATCAATTTCTTTTTTTATTTACTTACATTTTTGAGGCAGGCAAAGCTTTTTAGCTGTGTTTTTAGCTCTACTCGCAAACACATTTGATATCGAATGATTTTACTCGATTTGCCTTCTAGGTTAGGTTAAAAATGGCTGTCAGAAAAACAACTGACACACTTAGACCAGTATTAGGTCCATTGTGATCTTCTTCTTTCCATTTCCGGCGTTACGAGTAGTGATCTTGAAGCGATCACAACTCTCCCACTTTTCTGCTTCACACTAGTGATCCGCCTGTGGGGTACGCCGCGTTGACCTCAGAAAGCGTCGGCAAGCCTCCCGGTTTTGGATTGTTCCATGTCTGAGGCCAACCAAATGCTGCTGTTTTTGCATTTGCTTGTACCAGGAGTGTTTTGGCCTGCCTTTTCTTTTTCGTCGCGAATTTGTTGAAACGTTGTACGATATTGCCCTTTGGACGGGGTTCTGCGGATCTCTCGTTTGAACATGACAATACCAACTGAGCCGGTCGTGCTGAATTTTGTCCAAGATGGTACTTTTGACATGAAGGCTTTTAGGTCCATTGTGATACCATAAGAATTAAGCTTGGAAGTACCGCACTTAACAAAACCATTTGGAGCTTTTAATAAAGCGAAGGAGATGCAGGGGATCTGTGTTCGCCAGATCGTTTAGATCATCAAGGAAATATTTTCCTAGATGCCGTTTTCTTTTAAAGGAGAGTGCACGACATGAGCAGAGGAGGGGCTTAGCTCACAAAACCTTGACTATTACAAGGCAAGAGCTATATAATAAAATGAAGAGTTCAAATTGCAAAGGACTAGATAATCAAATTGAGTTTTCAAGGCAAACCATTGAAAGCCAGGTGAAATGCAATGTACCGTTTGAAAATAATTTGAAAGATAAAATAACACTTTTTTAAAGCAAAATTTAAATTCCATTGGGAAACAGCACGTCGAATAGAAGCACGATTTTTGAAAAACAATTCCAGTTGGCTAAAAACACCTTTATGTTTCATAAAAATCTTCTCCAAATACCAAACAAGGTCGTCCAAACCATTTTTTTTTTTTTTTGAAGAAGGTTCAGAAAGAACAAAACGGAACAGTTGAGTAGATAAACATCTGCTTCGGAATTAGTGTATACCAAATTAATTTATGAAATCACCACCACCACCCGCATTAAATGAATCTGCTAAGTCGATTTCAATGACCGGAGAAGAAGCATTGGCATTGATCATTGGGGCGAATTTCTCCCGATATCAGTTGGAAATAATTTTGTTGAAAAATATCCGTGGTATTATATGCCACCAAACAACGTGGTATTATATGCCACCAGTCCAGAAATATTTATTTGTAATTTGTAATTAATTTGTAAGAAATGAGATAACTTCATCAGCTCCTCTACCCATCGGACAATTAAGCGAAGAGACCCAAGAAGCCCCTAATAAGGACTATAAAGGATATAGGGAGTATCATTCTCGTAAAAATAGCTGCGAAAACACTAATACGGACATATTCCATTTTTTAGTTGCTATCATCAGATAGTAATTCTATGTTTTTGAATATGTATGTGTTAACTATTTGGTACTAAAAACTAAAATTGTGCTTAAAACAACATTTACTTATTTAATAAAATTTTTCGCTTAGTAAAATTTTTCTCTTAAGATTGCGCATACACTCTAAACGAAAAAACAAAAAAAAAGATCAATTAAGTATAGCATCAAGAGTATCGATGCCAAATTTCACGTTCCTAGCTACTATTGTGGTACCCGTGGCGCGATGGTTAGCATGTCCACCTGCTAACCCAGAGGTTCGAGGTTCAAATCCCAGCGGAGGCAAAAATGTTTTTCCAGGGGTATCGCCTTTCGCGAGGAATTGGCAAGTCCTCCGTTAGTAAATTCATTGCCATGAAAAGCCATTTCTCAATTAGCCGTTCGAAACCGGCAATTGTAGGTCCCCTCCATTCCCTCACAGGGCATGGTTGTGAGAAATGTGCCCAGGAGCTCAGGCTCTGTTGCGCCATCCTATTTATTTATTTATTTATTATAGCTACTATGGTTGATTTATTGCCAAATTTTTATAGTATTCTGCTCACTGTGCGACGGTTAAAAGAACTTTCCAATCCTTATGTTACCCGTTCAATCTATATCACCTTCGTCCGACTGCTCCTTGAATACGACTCTCAAGTATGGTCCCCTTATTAAGAAATACATGTTTCAAGGATTGAGATCATTCAAAACGGTTTCTTCGATTTGCTCTTCAAGGGCTACCTTGGCATGATCATCTGATTCTACCTCCATACCAAAACCGCCTTTAACTAGTAAATCTCGAAAGTCGGTAAAAACGTGGGAAGATATCTGATTTCTTGTTTATTCATCGCCTTTTTTTTGGTTTTATTAACTCCCCAAATCTTTACAAGTCAATCTTTTTTAACACGAACCCTCACAACTTAAGAAACACCTCCCTCTTTTATCTTCCCACCGTACTTCTTATTTATCTAATGAAACCGTTATCCGTATTCTCTTATACCCGTATACCTCGGAAAAATCCTTGGAATATAATATCGATATACACTATCTTTTTATCGAGCTGTCTGCATCCCTGTAAGACTAGTACGACTATGCTTGATGATTTTATAAAATTCACGCTGCTCCGTGAAGTTAGGTATAAAACTCACCGAGATCTTTGATGTCGAAATTACAATTACTCGCTTTCGCAGATGACATTGATGTAATGGGAAAAAGTAAGCGTGATGTCGTAGGTGTTTTTGTGAGCATTGAAACAGAAGCGGCAAAAATGTGTTTGATGGCCTCATAAGCCATAAACGAAGTATAGGTTGACATCAAACAAGGACAGCGAGCATCGAAGAATTGGACAAAACCTCACAATAGATAGACATAACTTCGAGGCAGTACAAGACTTCGCCTACCGATAGGATCCGCTATAGAAATGGAAATCATCATCAGTGCGAAAATTAAACGGAGAATAAATCTTGCCAACCGTTGCTTCCTTAGGTTAAGGCAATTGAGAAACAAAATCCTCTACCAAAATCCAAACCAAATGTAACCCTTTATAAGACCGCGGAATGGACTTTATCGAAAGCGGATGAGGAAACCTCTGAAGAAATGTGTGGAGAACAATATACCACATCGAGCTATATGATCATCAAGTGGAAGAAGGCCTCAACCGACTTAGAGTGCAAAACTAGAGAGCCCGAAATCGAAATTGCTGGCGTAAGATGTTGGTTCAATTTCACACCGAACTGTAATGTCCTCCTAAGTAAGTTAGTAAGTTGGAATCCGAACCACGAACGCGGGTACGAGGCAGACATCGCGAGATTGTATACCCGTTGGAAAACAGTTGATTGTTTCTGAAATTTGAGCCCCGAACTCTCACAAAACAGGCAGACACGTAAGTATTACGCCACGGGCTCCACAAACTTATTTATTATTCTTCTTATTGAAAATTAGACAATTCACAAAAATTCAATATAATGGCATTGACGTCAGCGCGATTGGCTTGTTCTGTTGTTTATACATTTATTTGGGGGTGAAGATAGTTTTGTATATTATTCTATAAGAACTCGGTTATCATAAGAAATTTCAATATATCACTCCATGGGTATCACATATTTTACCGCTCAACTCGAATGTGGAATATTTTGCCAGACCCAGTCTTAGTACTTTGATTTTCCCCTGAATTGTTCGCAAATTAAAAAAAAAACCCGGGACATCTTCATTGTTATGCTTCAATCACATTTTTCAAAGCAGTCTTGTTAACCCAATATCCTTACTCAAAAACTTGTCATGCCATCCACGTAGCCTTTTTAAATCAAATTACTCAACAAATTACCGCATTTGCCAGTGTGGTAAGTAACGTGTTTGCTCTATAAAAATACACCTTATTGACGAATTGCTAAACGCTTTAACTCATTTTAATATAAAGTCAATCTTTAATCTGACGAGTGTACCTACCTTAATTGAGTTTTGAATGCTCCGCTTTCATTACAAGGATCTCAAATTAAACGATAACAAACATTGCATAACACCACACAATTTAACCTGGCTCTTATTTCATCGATCTTTGATGAACAACGTTTAATTAAGTAGGTACGGTACATAGCAATCATATTCTCGTAAACAAATAATAACTGCCTCCTCAATTTTGTTAAAATGCATTGTCAGTGTAAAGTCATTTAATCGAAAGCGTACAATAGTGCTTATTGTCTGAGTCGTGTCGTCATAATCAGAAGATTAAATATTGTGCACACCTTATTACGCATGAGCTGGCGGCTCGACGACGCAAGTTGCCTCCTCCTTAACTACCGCAAGCACTAAAAGAGAGATCACACGAAGGTTTATTGTGAAGCATCATCAAAAGCTAAAAACTAGTCTCAATGTGATCCGATCCAAACCGATCCCCTTGTGTGCATACAATGTGTTGTTGTCGACGGCAACGACGACGTTAAATGTGCGAAAGCGACCTCGTTTCAATGATTAGTGTGTAGAGAAGGTACCAACGACCTATCCTTGACCCATATCGCATGACAAGGTTGTTTTGACTTCGAAACAAAAGCCCACACGTATACATATGAATCGTAAGACTGCAACACACAACACACCCTATGACGTGAGCTGGTGGCTGCGTCTCATATATGATCTCCAACAATAATGTGCAATGTGCTTACAAACAACAATAATGTGGCGATGGTCAGTTGCGGCGCAAAGTGCATTATGCGAGTTTCGTATAAAAATTCTCGTGGAAACCAGAGAAAATTTTTGATTTATTTAAGTGGAAATATAAAGCTTCAAGGTTATGCATCGCCGACGCGCTTTTGTGCAGTTGGTGCAGTCATGGGAATAAAAGAGCATGGTTATAACTTAAGCTTTTGCAGTTGTTTCCTCTTGGTTATTTTATTTTACAATATTTCTTTTTCAACTCGTTTTCGGATTGAATTTCTTTCTGATGCAGTCATATAAAAGTTTTCACTTCTTGTGTCCTTTTTTTTTTGGAAAAAAGGACATGGCAAAGAAGTGTGTTGACACATTTCGGGGTGTTGAGCTTGGGTTTTTTTTCTTAATTTTTCTTACGTGAAGAACAATTTTTTTCAATTTGATATCATCTTGTTTGTTTGGGAATTTTTTGAATAAACGTTTTCCACAAAATGTTCTGTTGCAATAGATTATCGTGAAAATGTTATTCTTATCTTATCCACTTCATGAGACAACACTTTGCATGCCCTGGTCTAAACTAATTCGCATGCACTTATATTGTTGAAACTTTTGCTAATGCAATCCCGAGGTTAGTGCATCAATATTAATTCCAGTGACCTCGCCAGTGTAGTATATAAGTTGAAAAATAAATATGTTTAGTTACATATTCTCTACTCAAGCGTCGTGCTTTTTCGTTTTCTAATGCAGCTCAACCGAACCGCAGCTGTTGTAGTCGTTGTTGTCGACTTTGCCGCCAAACACAATGATGTAACCTTGACTAAATAAAAAATCTTAATAAATGGCAAATTTCATGAACGAATAAAGAAACTACATATTTCGGATGTTCCGTGCTCCGTATTCAAAACAAAGAACCAATAGTGATTTGTCGGTGCTGTATCAAAATAAGTTTTTGTTATTTATTAAGCGTTTTGGTGTCGAAATCTGATCAAACAGTTTGTTCTATCCCCTGTTGAATCAATTGAAATGTGAATCCAGGTATACTCTATGATTATCTTTGAACGGAAAGACAAAAATACAACATCAATATTCTGACTTGGGAGGGATGTTATGGGTAAGACTTATGTCTGCTGGTTGAACTTTATATTGCACGTCAAGCTGGGGGCCGTTAAAAGCAAACGCAAGTTCAAACATCATAATTAAAAAACGAGCAACGAAAGATTTTTTTTTATTCATTTTTTATACGCCTTACCTTTATGTATGCAAAATAAATTGTGCAATGAACTCTCGTTATTATGAATAAGAGGAAAGAGGGGGTTTCATTAAAGGGTCGGAAGTAGGGGTAAAAGGTTGTGCTTGAAATAAAAATATGTGTGGGATGATTGACTGAAGCTGCGTTCCTGCATATATTTCAAAAATAGAATAATAATAGAATAGAATACGGTGCTTGACATTACATATTTGCATAATTTGCTCTTTTTTGTTTACTAATTCCGAGTAGTTTTTAGAGGCAAAGTATGGGAGAAATTATTTTCGCAACTAGCTACATCTTAAAAACAATGGTCAATGGGCCAAGAAGTCTTTCGAGTAGCGAGGTGATTATTTGCGTCCCACCTAGTGCTTTTGCGGGGTAACAACATTAAATACTTTACCTCTTCATTCATAAGAACGAATAGGTTGGATCAAGATAAAAAAAAATCGTATGGAAGAGAGGGGCTATCTCCCTCCGTTTGGGGTTGAGGTGCAATTTTATTAAAAAAATGACTTAATTTTTTTTAATTATTAAAAATCCAGTAAGTTACATACTACCAAGTGTTTTGTAAAACTAATACTTTGTTCTTTAATTAGCATTTTAGTTTTTTAGTTCGAGTTAATTTTGTGAATAGTTTTTGAGTAATCAAGTCTCAAAGTCAAAATTTTGGAAAAAATCTATTTTTTTTTTATAATTTTGCCTTGATGAGGGTCACTTTTTTAAAATAATCAATGTATTGTTAATTTTGAGTAAAACACAGAAAACCGAACCAAATTCAATTTTCTGGGGAAAACTAGGCTTCATTTTTTTTTTTGATTCCTAAAAAAATTTACACCTACCCCCATAAACAAAGGGTTAAGTATTTTTGTCTCTCTCTCTCCCTCTCTATCTCCCTTTTCCTTTCAGTCTACCTCTCCCTCTCTGTCTCCCCCTTTATATTTGTCACCCTCTCCCTCTCCCTCTCTGTCTCTCTCTCCCTCTCCCTCTCTGTCTCCCTCTCCCTCTCTGTCTCCCTCTCCCTCTCTGTCTCCCTCTCCCTCTCTGTCTCCCTCTCTGTCTCCCTCTCCCTCTCTGTCTCACCGTCTCCTTCTCTGTCTCACCATCTCTCTTCCTCTCTCTCACCCTCACTCTATCCCTCTCCCTCTCCCTCTTTGTCTGCCTCTAACGTACTTAATGATATATAGCTAAATATTTTAACTCCGTTACTGCTGCACTGCGTTACCTACCATGCAACACCATGGTCACCACATCTACGTTTGCACCAAATGTCTTTTTATTATCAAAATAGAAGAAAGAATTGGGCCATTAGTGTTCCTCCAAAAGTACTCCAGCCAACATAAGTTCCCTCTGTAAAACATTTTAGAAATATTCCTAAGGGAGACTAGGAAAACAAAAAACCAATTTCATGAAGAGGTTGACTCTGTTTCCTTTAAAAGAATTTTCAGGACAACCTTTGTTTAAAAAGAGGCGATTTGCTGGGAACTGCTCTTAAACCAGAACTGAATCTCATCAACCCTATAACTGCAAAATACTAAACCATTAAGGGGGAGACCACTTTAGGAGCCTAAAAACATGTTTTTTTTAGGATTTTTTTGAGAGGGAATAAATTAACACAATCATTTTGAAAATAAGGGGAAATGTTTATTAGAGCTGTCGAGTATTCAAAAAAAATTTTATCTTTTCGATGATTAACAAAATGGCGGCGTTATTGAAGTTTTCCGGACGCCTGTTTCCGGCGACTCGAAAACTGCTGCAGTTGTCACTCTTTTTCGGTTGATCTGAGAAAGATTTACAGAAGTTCGTTCTTTTACTGACATATAAAGGGGAAGGATATACCTAAAACAGAATGAAAAAGTCCAAAATTCTAAATTTGGGATCCTTTTTCATCCAAAATTTGATTTGGAAATTTTTCCACATATTCGACCCCCGAACAATTATTTATTTAAACACTACCTTTCAAACTTTAGGTATATCCTTTCGATAATATTACTGAGAGTAATCACCCAAAATTTCATCTAAATCGGTCGCTTACTTTTTGAGCTACAACACGAGCAGTTTTTGAAAAAGTAGTTTCGAGATAATTGCGTTTAAAGTTTCACCACGAGAAAATTATTAATTGTAGTATTTTTTTTTATTATTTGGTACTTTATTGAATCATTTTAAAATTTTATAAAAGTAACTTTTTGATGTATAAGTACATTTAAGAATGGTTTAGCCGTCTGCCGATTAATTGTAGTAACTTACCGATTAATTGGCGATTCCAGGCGCGTACAACAGGCGCGTACAATAGACCTTTGACTAAAAAGGTCAACAGTAGAGGGTATTGTGAAGCGAAGGTCGCTCCTCTTCTAACAACCCGAGCTACGTGACTCGTCACCCGACCGCATGTTGTTCTCGCTGCATCTGTTCGATGTTTTTCTTTGGTCATAACATTCTTTGAATATCATTCTTTCAAAATATGTAATAAAAAAAATAGATTTTTTGAAGATTTTAAAGTGGTCTGCAAAATAATAAACAATTAAGGGGGAGACCACGTTAGAAGCCTAAAAAACATGTTTTTTTTTTGGGGATTTTTTTGAGAGGGAATAAAATAACCCAATCATTTTGAAAATTAGGAGAAATGTTTATTAGAGCTGTCAAGTATTGAAAAAAAATTTATCTTTTCGATGACTAACAAAATGGCGGCGTTATTGAACTCTGCATCTGTGCGATATTTTGAGTTTTCCTTTGATCATAACATTCTTTGGATATCATATTTTCCAAATACAGTGGTGGTCCAGTATAACGAATGCCGATATAATAGTCTAAGAGCTGGAAGCAAATTTTCGGAGTGGAGTGATAACCAAAAATAATGCACATGTATGTGTAGATACACGCACCATTATATCAGATTCAACCGTCTGGCAGGTTTCTTTTTCAGCCGAGGGCGGGGGTGGGCGTTCGAAAATGGTAATTTTACAGATTTTGAGGTCGAAGTGATAACCACATAAATGATACGTCAAAAAATCAGAAAAATTCTCCTGATTACAAAAAACTCGGTTCCAGACGATTTGGTTTCAGCCTACTGCTTGCCAGACGCATTTTTACACTTTTCAAGTGCATTTTTCAGCTTAAAGCACTAATAACTTTTTCCCCTGAAAAAATAGATTTTTTTAAAATTTTAAAGTGGTCTCTCTCCTTGAGCCCTATAACAAGTTAAAAAAAAGGGCCTTTTAAACGTACTTAAGAAATTGAAACAGCTTCAACTTTTTTATCCCAAATTTAGTTGTTAATGGCTTGTAGTAATATAGTAATCCTAGTTCTTAAATCAAAACGCGTTGCTGTTTATAAACCACCTCTGAAGCAAATGTTTATATAAATTAAGATTCCTACAAAATCAACATACGAGTATACTACATAGCTCAGATTTTCAAAATTATTTCCAGTTCCCTATGGATAAACAAGAATTTGACCCATCGAAAGCCAATTGTAAATTTCTCCTAATTCAAAAAACATCTGAATTTTTATGCTATTTCAACTCAATATTGTTAAATCACAATACGATTATCCGCCTTGTTAGTGAAACTTTAAGTTTCCTATTAAAAATAAGCATCGCATCGATAACAGATCTGGCGATGAATTTCAAAAGCAAAACCATTTAAGTTGCCTATTTTGTTGTTGCTGGTGTGTCCCCCAAGAGTCATTGAACGATAGATACAGAGTCAGAGTCGCGTTAGCGTCGCAGTTGCATGAAAATGCACGTTCTATTTATTTTGCACGACATGCTACTCCCCCTTTCCTTCTCGATGTCGTCTTCTTTTATTCTCTCCATACTTGTAATAGAGTTGTGTTGTGCTATGGTACTCCTTTGGCACAAGCAGTTTAAGTCAATCCAAACCCCAAGTAGTCGTCGGTCGTCCAATTGCTTAGCTCCGGGTCACTGAACTCAAAATGGCAAGCAATGGCAGCAGTTTTCCATATATGTATTTTTTTTAATGCATTTGAGTGCACAGCGGGCAGTGTTGCCGAAAGTACTCCCATAGGAGTATTGTACTACTTTCAACACCTCCGTACTCCCGTACTCCTCCTTTCAAATTCGTACTCCCATTTTTTTCAAAAACCTAAAGTATCTTACACTTGCAGTAAAGTGTAATGTCAACCTTAATAAATTTAATTCACTGTGAATTTCGATCGTTTTTTTTAAAGAAAATCCAGATATGTTCACTTAAGGGTGTATGTGCCATTCGTTACATAGCCCAAAGAAGCAAATCGAATTTAAAGAGTTTCAAGAATACTTTGATGTTGAAAGACATAAAATTCTAAAAACTTCTTTTACTAGGTGGCTAGCTCTAAAACAGGTTGTGGCAAGAGCACTAGACTGTTTGCACTGCTACATTACTTTCTGGAAAATTCTTTTGAATCTTCTGACAGTAACCTAGATCTTGTTCACAAGATTCAAGGAAAGCTAAATGATACCAATCGTTTGCATTTATTATTTCTAGCCTATGTTCCTTAGTTAACTAAACAGCTTAACTTAGAATTTCAAACAGTCGGTCCGGTTTCATAAATTTTTGCCAACCGTTAAAACTTTCTACAAAACTATCTTATAAAATTTTATCAGATCGGTGTTTTTACGTGACAAGTTTCTCTGTAGTCCAAATTTTTCGGAAAATTATTTAAAAATAATTGATTCTGTATACTTTGGGTTAAGTTCGGTTAGGTTAAAAATGGCTGTCAGGAATACAACTGACACACTTAGACCAATATTAGGTCCATTGTGATACCATAAAAATTGTGCGAGGGAGTACCTCACTTAACAAAACCATTTGGAGCTTTTAATAAAGCGAAGGAGATGCAGGGGATCTGTGTTCACCAGTTTTGGATCTAGTCCTGACCATATAAGTTTTGTTGCCACACACGGTGGTGATATTGTTCCACCTATAATTTGTTCTATCCATTGCCTCTTGCTTTAGCATAAGTTTACATGTAGCGATTGGTATACCAATATTCAACCTGCTGGTTGAGATCGGTAGAACGGTTCCTTTTCTGGCGAGTTCATCGGCTTTGCAGTTACCCACGATATCTCTGTGCCCCGGCACCCAAATAAGGTGAATATTAAACTGTTCAGCCATATCCTTAAGAGATAGACAACAGTTAAGGGCATCGGGGCTAAGGCTGAACTTTTTATTAAAACAAAAAAAAATTAAAAAAACTCAACTAAATTAAAGGTGTTTACCGAGAGTATTATAAGGCCCTGTGTGTTCAAATTTCACAGCGAATCGATTTTGACGACGAAATTTTGAGAATTATACAAGGCGTTGACCCTTTAAATTTAGCAGAAAGTGCAACTTCAATAACTTCTTCTATTCCTGATTTGATTATTGAAAATGAAATTGAAAACCTTGACATGTGTGGCGAACACTTCTTAACCAAACTATGGTTTCTAATTCCTTAGAAATAGAAAAATTTTGGTCAGAAATTTTTTCTTTAAGAAATGTTCTTAATGACCCACTGTTGTTGAGTCCACACAGCAGCGCAGCGGCAGAACGAGTTTTTTCCCAACTGTTTATCATTAAAGATAGAAAACGGAACAGGTTGGAACTTAATACATTAATGCAGTTATGAGCTGCAAGGAATTATTAAATGCAGTTGATTGCTGCAAATGGATTCCTTTAAAACAACTTTTGAAATCTTATAAAAAGTGTAATAATAGTTTCTTTTTGTAATTTTTGTTACACTTACACTTTTATATGAATCAAAATACCTTACTTGTTTCAAAGTCACTTGTATTTTATGTATTTTAACTTGATTAAAGAAAAAAAACAGTGAATTGACCCAATGCCATTAGACAGATTTTTTTTTATTATTAAAGAGATATATGTTTCACCATTTTTTATTAGAATTAATAATTTATTTATTTTTGTTGTTTTTTTTTTCGCCTAATTGATTTTTTTTATTAAAATAAAGCTTAAACAAAAAATTTATTTATGAAAATGTCTGTACTACTATTTTTTTCAAAATACTCCCCTCTTTTGGCTGCAGTACTACCTTCAAATATTTTTACCCGGCAACACTGACAGCGGGCTATGCAATTTATAATACTTATATTTCATCATTTTTTATTTTTTTTAGTGGCGTTACTCACATCAACTATAGGGCAAATGTGCCAACCTAATAGAAACTCAGAAAGTAAATTTTCAATAGACGTTAATGCATTACCAAAGCTTTTTAAAATTTCCAGGAACGAGAAATTATCTCAAAAGTAATGGTGGAGCTGTTTTTTTCGATATTGCTCACTGAATTTTCCCATAAGTTGTTATTCAAAAGTAAGCACCCTACTCTGTAGTAGGGTTTGCAAGATAAAGTTGGGATTTTAGGTATTTTAGGTGCTCATACATAATAATTATCTTCTTAGTTTTGTTTTGATCTGAATGAAGGTGTTTTTGAATTTCAATGGATACTCTGTAGATGGATTGTTATTGAAGCTTATAAAGCGACCATTTTGATTTTACTAAGCTATTCAGGGAATCCAAGTATACAACATGTTGTATATACTGTGCAATTAAATAAGGCAATGCTATTTTAGCTTTACAAAAAGCTTTGATCTTAATTTTGAAATATAAGTAAAAGTTTAACTGAAGCTTCTTTGCCTAAGATGAGATTATTTTTGTTTTGTAGATTGCTACCGAAACAGCATATTTTGGCTTCTTTTTCTTTTAACCAGAGGCATGGTATAAACTTTTGCTTTTCTTTTACCGTATCATCCAAAAACAACTTAATAGAAATAAATGAAGCCTTTTCATTTTGTAGCCTGTAGTTGTAGCAACATTAAGGCATATACAATATTAGTAGACGGTTGCGGTTGCCCAAAGTTGTCCAAATATAGAGAAGCAATAATTAAGTATGGGATGAACTAGTTTGAGTATAAGCAGAGGTCTAGTTCGAGTTTGGAGATTACCACTTGCTTTCATAGAGGGAGCTAGTAGTTAACACTTTACTTATTAGTAATAATTTGGAAAGATGGAGGAGTAGCAGTTTGCATCTTGTAGTTATGCCATTATGTGAGGGATTCCTAAAGCAAATTGATTCTGTTTTTGTGATATTGTACTTTAAGATTCTAAGGATGTGTTTTTTTTACTTCAAGTAATGGAGTCATTAAAATATGAGAAGGTTTTAGTCATTGGCTAGTTCGTTCGTTGATCGAGGTCAGATCCAAGGTGTCACGCTTTCCATAATATATTTGGTGGTACAAGGTTGCCAACTACACATTAAATAAATAAAATAGAGTGGCGCAACAGAGCGAAGAGCCCCTGGGCCTAGCGCATTTCTCACAACCATGCCTTGTGAGGGAATGGAGGGGACCTACAATTTTATGCCGGATCCGAACAGCTAATTGAGAAAGCGCTATTCATGGCATGAATTTACTAACGGAGGACTTGCCAATTCCTCGCGAAAGGCGATATCCGTGAAAAAACATTGTTGCCTCTGCTGGGATTCGAACCTCGAACCTCTGGGTTAGCAGGTGGACATGCTAACCATCACACCACGGGTACCACTTGGTGAAGAAGATGCCAGAAGATGTTTCGACAAAAAATACGAAAAAATTCAAAAATGCTATTTTGAAAATATTCAACAAAATGAATTTTTTTTTTTAATTAATAAAAATTTCAAAAATTAAAATTTTTCATATGTTGATTCGCAATCTTATTGAAACTCCCTAGCACTTCTTTAATGTAAGATCTCGTCAGACTTGTGTAAGCCATTAACTAGAAAGTCGGTTTTAAAAAAAGATGTACCCTTTTTAGACTTTTTCCAACAATATTTTTACGTCATAAAAAAGACCTTTAAGAAATAATGATTCTCATAAAATTTTATCGAAATCGTTAAAGTTGTTTTTGAGAAAAATAACTATTATCATAAAAGTTGTATGGCAGATACCGTTATTTCCAGACCTAGAGACTCAATTCGAAAAACCCCTTTGTAGACTGCCCCACAGGCAGGTGGATCTATATGCGGACAGACATACAGACAAAACTGCAGGACCCACTTTTGTATTCTCTATTATCGTAATGTCATGTCTAATTGTTATCTCAAAACGATTGCAAAACTACATATATGTACATTCCTATAATTGCAAGTAAAAAATGGCGCGTTGGTGTAATGATAAGTTATATCTTTACGGGAGCTTATGGATTTTATAGAAGAAAGCAAACCAAAGGCAAAGTGACTATCGGTTTACATAGAACAAATACAAGTTAATAATGAAAAACGTCAATCATAAAACAACGACAGTCAACTATCACTTTACAAAATTGCACCCCTGTAATACTTCGAATTTCAGAAACATATTTACAAAGATCATTTTATCAAGGTATGCATTTGTTATTTACTCAAGCGAAAAATTTTTTTTATACAAGTACATTAAAAAATAATTATGCACTAGCTGACCCGCCCGGCGTAGCTCAGGCCCTACGTTTATCAAATTGAAAGTTAAGTAAAGTAGTTTCAAAGTTTCCATTCTAGTGGGAGAGTGGGAATGAAATATAACTCATGTTACTCAGGGACAATAAAGCACTCTAAGGGGCCAGTTATAGCGATCAGGAAAACGAATCAGGAAAAATTTTCAAATGGAATAATAACTATGTTTTCGTTGCAATTGAATAACAAATGTTATACCAATCGATGGCAAATCACTCAAAGAATTTTTTGTGCCCAAAAAAGATATAATAGAACAAATATTTTCTGTTTAATTTGTATTTTTCTATTTTCCTGTTCCAATTCCATCAGGAAAATAGAAAAATAGAATTTTACGGCAAAGTATTTGTTCAATTGAACATTTTCTTGACAAAAAAAAATCTCTGGGCTGTTTACTATTGATTGGTATAACATTTGTTATTCAATTGTAACGAAAACATAGTGATTATTCCTTTCAAACATTTTTCCGGATTCGTTTTCCTGATCGCTATAACTGGCACCTAACGATGACAGAATTTTTGGAATCGGTACAGTATTTTCCAAGTTCCGGAATATGTTCCAGTTGCCGTTCCATTCCCATATGTCAATGAAATATAGTCTATGCAACACTGTATTGTAATGGCGAAAACCGTATTGAAATCAGTACAGTGGTTTTTGAAATCCGGTTCCCGTCCCTGTGGGTAAATGTTGATGAACTATAGTCTATATTACTCAGGGACATTGAAGCACTCTAAGAATGAAAGAATTTTTCTAATTGGTTAAATACTTTCTAGGTTCCTGCTATGTCACCATTCCCGTTTCCGTTCCCGAAAGAATATGTAAAGAAAATAATTATAGGCTTTGTTACTCAGGAGGAATGAAACACTCTAACGTTGAAAATTTTTTGTTGGAATTGATCCAGTATTTTCCAAGTTCCCGCTTATGTTCTTGTTCCCGTCCCGTGTATGGGGATAACATCGTACTGTAATAGCGACAAAAATTTCAATTCGTTCCAGTGGTTTTTGAATTTCCATTCCCATTACCGTTCCTGTGGGAATTTGAGGATGAAGCTTAACATTCTCCCATTACCATTATCCATGAATGGTACCTGCATCCAAGAAACCGAAAAGCTGTCAGTACTTGGTATGTGTGTAAACGATGATCTTCGTTGGAATGACCAAATATTTGAAGTCGCTAAAAACGCTGCTGAATGCTTGGGCTTCTTGAGACGATGCAGGAAGTTCTTCACCCTTTCTGATCTGGCTACAGTTTATAAGGCCTTTATCCGCCCAAAACTGGAGTATAATGTATAACTCCCATATCTGGTCTGGTGCTCCACTAACATCTTTGCGCCTACTTGATTTGATAGAGTACAAAATAGAGCGTTAAAATTTATGGGTGATAGTTCAATCGTAGAATCGATTGATTCTCTTGAACATCGTCGAAACGTTACTTGTCTCACTCTCTTTTATCGCTTTTGTTGTGCTTCAGGTGCATTCTTCCCCTGAAACAATTTAGCCGCAACACCCGCCTTGCTAGGAATGCCCATCAGTTTTACCTTGAGCCCAACTTCGGGCGTACAGTCAAGTAGAGAGATTCTTATTTTAGTCGCACAACCCGTATGTGGAATGCTTTGCCTGGCTCTGTACTTTTACTATATTCCAATTCCTTTTTTCATATTTTCTTACCTTTTAAACCTTCCTTAGACCTCCACGCAAATGTCAATACCAAGATAAAATAAATTTGTTCAGCCGTTCTTGAGTTTTAGCCAGACTAACGAACAGCAATTGATTTTTATATATATATAGATAGATAGAAGAAGAAGGAAGAAGATAGAAGATATTAATAAACATTTTAAGTCTTTCTCCTTTTAATCTCCGAAATTATTTACAACTAATTCCTTTAAAGATTTTCTCTTCATCATTTTTGCTTATACGGACATGAGTCAGTCATCGGCAAATATTTTCTATCGTTATCCTTTTCTCCGGGCAAAGTGCAATTATCCTATCGACCTTTTCTGTAACTAAGTTACACCCTTTTTTAGCTCTTCCTCTGGCCAAGGCTCTCAACACACACATAGCTTGTTCAATTAAGCTGTTGATTGACTCTACTACGGACTCGAACAGTAATGTAATGATATTTGCAAAATTAACAACGCCACAGGATTCAGTTTTGCTCTTGGTGTGAGTTTTTTTTTTTTTTTTTTTTCAATAATCATCTTCATCAAGGGACGACAAAATTCAAACAAAGCTTTGTTAGATGAGTTTCTTGACACATGTATGCTTTTGTCACACACCGTCCTCATTTTTTGCCCGACAGAGACGTCGACGACAGTGAAGTGGGTGTCCTATTAGGTAATACATGGATCTTTGAACCTTTCCACTTCCTTTATACATTGCTTTTTCTGGTGTATCTATCTACTCGTGCGTTATTCAGCCCATCCCTCTGTCAAGAGACAAGAAAGAGAATATTCGAGAGTGATATCTCTAAAAAGGTCTGTGTGTTCCTTCCAAGGATTCACCCATCCACCCCATAGCTCATCTCTTATTCCCTGTGTTTGTATTTTGAACTCTGAACCTTTGTAGTAGAGTATATATTTCACCAGCAACAAAGGTGTTAAATCAAAACAATTCTTCTCCTTTCATCACGTCATAGCTCTTCCACTCACTTTAAAATTTGCTTTAATAGTGAAATGCCGACTAGCACGTCTAATCTAAAACTTAGCAAACCTCCTTTTTTTTTTGTTTGTTGACAAAAAGGTCAAAGCTGATTGTTATTCCAGTGAAAATTTGTGATTATTGCACCTCAATGGACTTTTTTTGATAGCACTTGAATTACATGACAATCCAATTATGGAATCAAGTTGATGCTTGAACTAAACGAGTTCAACCCTTTTACTTGTCTTGAACGTAAAAAGACAAAAAATTGTAGATGCCTGAAATATGTTAGGGCCTAAGGCTGCATGGAGCTCTCCAAGGTTTGTTTTGCCACCCTACTTGTTTATTTACCGTCCATACCAGTATTGATGTTTTGGTTGGATTGCCACTGCCCAATTTACTTAGCAACGTGTGGCTGGGTGAAATTCACCTTTGACAAGGAAGTGCTCTGGGATGAAAAGAGGCCAATGCAAAGCTCCTTATTTCATTGACACAATTACTTAAGTAAACTTTTAACAAACTCGCCTAAGTTGTATTAAACGTTGTAGTATAGTCTTCCTGAGTCCGTCGTTTCAGTAGCCTTTCTGATTTATAAATAGAGATTTATTGATAACGTCCTTCTAAAAAAAGGTCTCGTTAGATTTAAAGTGTTTTTCCTTTATCTGTTTGTCATTCGTGTCGCAAATAAATTCATCCAAGGTTGATACACCTTTAAGTGACGCTATTACCACAAGACTATGTCAAATGATCCTGTCGTCATTTCAGACATCCATCAATGACAGTTGTTGTCAGAATAAATATTCTATTCTCTATTCTGTATGACTTCTATCACACACTCGTGTTATAACCTCATAGCAGTGTGGCAATGAGCAATGGTTTGACTTGTATACACTTTGCATTGCACATGCCAATTGCATCCGTTCATTCCGTTTGGTTTAGAACGTCACTTGTTCGTATAATATAGCTTTACTACAACACCTTGCTCGCTCTGGCACAGTGTTGCATTAAAATAAATGACCTTCATAATGCACCCGAATCGTGCATGCCGAGTCATCCAGAGGGTAAAAGTCCATTAACCTCGAATCTTGAGTTGAACAAATGCTCGTTGCTTCATTCGCGTTCGTCAGTTCGTTTTTTTTTTTTTTTTGTTTTATGAACAGTTTGTTTGGCTGTGCAGCTATACTCTAGTACAAGCTCTTTTCATACGCTCGTGTTTTTTCAACAACGCTGTAGACTTTGCAATAGATTGTTGGACAACGCGCCGAAGGTGGCCAGTGAAATAGTTTTGTTTCTATCATCGCATTCTATGATATTCGCAATTCCTGAAGTCTTGAACTTTTTTTTTCTTTGCTTAGATTGGTCTTGTGTCGAGTTTACAAAAACAACAAAAAATCAAATTCGCATTAGAGATATAAATGAAGTGAGAGCGAAAAATTGTGATTGTATTTGTATTTGCATAGCTCTTGCGCACCATGTAGTAATGTTTGTGCAGACTACGCGAAACGCGATGTGTGATCGGCTTTAGATCGTTTATCATTGTTAGTTAGTTCCTTGGCATTTGTCATCGGTTACTCTCAAGGCATGGTTCTATAAAGGTAAGTCAGAATGTTGTTACTTTATTTTATAATGAAGCTAGCCCTTCAAAACTTGACTGGTTAAAGCAGGGAATGGTTCGATTTATGATTGTGAAAGATTTGATACAATCTATGTGTTGAAAGTTTTTACTTAATTGACCTGATGAATTACTATTGACTACTTGATTGTCTTTTGTTTGCTTTGCTAATGTTTTGTTGAATAATGATTTACTGAGACAGTTGAACGTATGATTGGTGTAATTTTCTTTTGGAGGTAGGATGACACTATACATATACTCTTACCTATATAAGTTGATGACTGTTGATGGCCCTGGTACTGAAGCTATCCTCACTCCAAGAATTATGGCGCTGTATTCAATTAAATTGTGGTTCCCGTGGGGTAATGGTAAGCATGTCTGTCTGTTACGCGGGAGGTTCGTGTTTCGGATCCCAACAGAAACCAAAAATGTTTTTCACGGATATAACCTTTCGCGAGGAATTGGCATGTCCTGCAATAGGAAATTCACTGCCATGAAAAGCTGTTTCTCGATTAAAGCCGTTCGAAGTTGGCAGAAAATTGTAGGTCCCCTCCATTCCCTCACAAAGCATGGTTTTGAGAAATGCGCTAGGTTGCGGAACTCCCCGCTCTGTTGCGCTACCCTAATTATTCAAGGAAAACAACTTAGACAAGTTTAAAACTTTCGATATTAATTATTTATTCATCTTCTCTAGGTGTGCATTGGCGGAAATCCTGAAAAGCAAATGGGGGCCACTTTGCAAATATGATTGGGAGGGAGATCGAATTTTCGTACATCATCGATTGCACGTTGAAATAAAGAACGGCCTAGATACAAGTTTGTTTTTAAAAATGCAATAAAACAAACAAAATTAATTAATTAAGAGCAAACATTCTTATTGATTTTGAGACATTACGTCATTCAAGTGTCTGTCCTCGGTTGGCTTGGTAGTAGCACATTCTGTCACTCCGATTTTCCAAGACCTGACCCAACCCCTTACGGTTTCAGAGCGGCCAAGACGGTATCGCGGTCAGTAAACATGACTATGTAACGCCCACCGTTGACGGAAACGAAAACGCCTCTTCAGAAAAGACGAATTTCCACCCAAAATTGTTGTGCAGTTCAAGCTGCTATGAGGCCCAAACTCCGGAGCGATAACAAAGCGGATAGTTGTGCACCTTCAATTGTTGATTCGACCTTGAATGCGAATAAACGGAAATCGTTGTGCAGAATCCTCCTCAGGTTATCGCGTGAAATGTCGAGCTGTTGAAGTCGATGGCGAATCAATGTTTGTGGATTGAGCCCCACACTTAACTTGACGAAGACGGGGACCGTAAATGTAGTCCATTGTTACACCAGTTTCCAGGACTCAATCTTGCGTACAGCGGTGCTTCATTTGGACCGATTCGTCTTTTCAAAAAAACGCACTGTTTTGACTACAGAGCACTCACTTTGGAAATAAGTTTTCAATATTTTCAACTTTGCTCAAACGTAAAGCGACTCATTTCGTTCCGCGGAGACGTCAGCTTCTTTACAGTGTCAAAATATGTAACTAAATAATTGAAAAGTAACCAGATGACTCGTTGGGTACGCCGCGCCGCACCGCCACCGCCTTGAAGTCACAAGCCTCCCAGTGCTGGATTATTGATTGTTTGGTACGAAATTCTCACTGATTTAGTTGCATTTATCTGTGCTCCCTTGCCTGCATCGTTATTTTGACGTGAAGAATTCTACGAATCTCGATACTCCTAATTTTATCAAGCTTTGATACTTCTGCTGCTTTTCGAAGGAAAGTTTGCGGGCCTATTTCTCGTTCAATGTATTGAATGGCACTTTTTTAATGCATGTTGCTGGCATGCTGCATATAAATGTGCAAATGCACATGCTCTGTGAAAAGGGCTCAGAATTTATTGTATTCGAATGTCTCACTTCAGTGGAAATCTGATCAAACTTAATTGAGTTTTATTGGTATAATTAGTGTTCGGTTACAAAATTGGGGTGAAGGATACAGCCAATAATTATCTCCATCTGTTGAGACTGTTCACTTATTCAACCCCCATCATATACCAACTTCATGACAAGCATGTACGACATTTGAATCCCAGATAATGACCATATTAAAAGAAGATAAAGACTAAGGCCAACCCTCAAACTCAAAGATGGATGGGGATGTCTAGGCGAATTTGATCACTTCCTCGCCAAGTTTATCGTCATGTGAATCACCTCATTATAGTACAATCTCTGAAAATCTGTACGATTCAACTCAAATTCGAAACTTTTAAACTTCACACAGCAATAACTTACTAAAAACCCTTAATTGGCAACAATAATAAAGATTGTTTTTTGTGAGGGTTGCTGAGACAAGTGCTGACGAATAAATTAGAAGATTTTGTCAGTCTTCATTCACTGTCGGCATATTAAATAAGCAGACAAATTACAGAAGATAGTAGGACACTTAAAAATAAAAAAAATTTATTCAAGAAGAGCAAGGTATTAATACTGAGTGATTTGTTCAAAAGTAGTGGAAGCCCTCTTGCACTTATGCAACTTAACCGAACAGTAACCTTGCCCAATAAATTGTAATAAAAGTTTCTTTCGAAACCCTTCCTCTCTCTCTCTCTCTTACGAACAAGAAAAGTACCCATTTTGTAGTCACGCCTTAATGTATGATATCTGTTGACCCAGTTTAAATCTAACTTTTTTACAGAAGCTTGCCGGTTCAAAGACCTTGTAATTTAAATAAACCCAACAGACCTTCGACGCCTGTCGTCTGCCTCAAATAGAGTTGCTCTATCATGTAAAGAATTTCTCAAGTAGTTTCTTCTCCTTAACAACAGACGTCCATCAGGTAATCCAATAATATTTTGAAATTCAAAACCTGCTAATTGCCAGCTTGAAGGACAAACTCAATATACTTATATATACCTGCCTACCTTTCTATAGATAAAAAATTAAATTATATTAGCTCGACACCACAATAATGCACATGCAAAATCTAGATGCAGTTGCTATAGCTTTGTTCGAAGCTTATGACTCAGCGCTCTACAGTGTCAGATATGGATTTTTAAAATAATTTATAAATAAAAAAAATGAAAAAAGTAATCTATTATGCGAGAGAGGCTTCTTACCTCAGAAAAAGTCCACCTCACTTTACATCGTCAGTGTTGCTTGGTATTACTGCTGCTGCTGCTGCTACTGCTAGAAACCGAGGTCATTAAGTTGACTCTTTTTTAGGTTATGTTCATCTGTTCAATGCCATTCATTCATTCATACAAAAAAGAAGAAATATGTATATAAACAAATAAAGATACAAATGCGAAGGTTTCTCATTTTCTTCTCTACTTTATTTATTTTTTATGTCAAGTCTTACCTTCGATTGGGCGTTTTTTTTTTTTAATTTTAATTTTATTTGTTACTTACGTCACTTGAGCAATATTTACATAAACGGTTCGATAAACAATTCGAGATAGCATTCGCCTCTATCCAGAACCTTGGTAGAAAGACCCTACTTTCTTGAATGCGGGATTCCTTTCTCTTTCTACAAAATGAATGTTCAAAAAAAAAATGCTAATTTGGACTAAACTGCGCGGTGCGGCGGCTGCATTTCGGAATAGGTTACCCAACATCATCGTTTTATGTTTGTTTGTAACTTCCCTTCCATTCATTTGTTTCATCTTTTCGTCTATTTACTTTGATCGTTATAAACTCTATGCCAAAGAGTTCATCGAACTATGTTATATGTTTGCCTTCGTATGCCCCACACGAAACCAAATATCCAACTTACAGAAAAGTTTTTCTTGCTTTTGCAGAGTAGAGTTAGAGTCGTAGGTACGAGTAGTGAGTGTGTATCTTGTTTGGTTGGAGATCTTGGATACAGACAGCTTTTGCAACAATTCACCTATAAAATTTTATTTTGCAATCAAAAAATAAACAAAGAAAAACCGACTCGAGAGGAAAGTAAATACCAACATGATTTAGAAAAAAAAAACAACAAAAAGCCAATATAAGATGCCGTACTCTCACACCAACAACCAAACCGACACATGGATAGAAACAAAAAATGTGCAATGATTGTCGGAAAAGTCCATTGAACTTTTTGCATTTTATTTTCTCATATTTTTTTTCCACTTTGTTGTTGCGACTTACGATTGCGATTTGCGAGTAGGAATCGTTCACTCAGTATCTCCATTCGTATGGCTCTCTCGGTCTCGACTCGAGTTTTTGTCTGTTTGATTCTCCCACAGCTTGTGTTGTTTCTGCTTGCGCGATTATCTTTGTAAATGAATGGGTTTAGTTTGTGCTTCGATAGAATAATGGAGATGTGGGGAGCTTTTTTCCCGCTAGCTTTATCATGTGCAATGCATTTTCCTCCTTGGTGCTCTATGGTAGGCTCTTTTTTTTCTCACGCTCTCCATGAGTGAAGGGGGTATCATAGACAAAATTTATATTTTATTTGTCTGAGTTCAAAGTCTTCACATGAAAATGTCAAAAATGTTATTTGTTTGCAGCCATGTTGTAGCTTCGAATAATGTTGTGAGACCAGTAGTAGGTAGGTACCCAGCATCTTTACAGACAACAGCTTTTAAGCTCAAACCAGAAGGAAACTTAAAACCACAATGGGTTATATCACCATAGCTAAGTAGCTTCTTTTGATTGGACAGACGTATACTTCTTAACTTCGTTTCCTTTTACATGGAGACGCTGTCCATTGATGTAAGCTTTCCTTACACTAGTAAAATACAATGAAAGACTTTCCTTCAAAATTTCCCTTTTTCTCTTAGGTGGAAGCATCCTTGAAATATGAATTTCGTTTCTCCTCTGAATTGGTTGTGTGTATTTTCTTTGAAAACCAGGAAGTAAATATTGATTGGGGAAAAAATTGATAATTTGACCTAAGATTTATTGGAATTGATTGTATCTCTTTTTTTCAAACATATTTTCCCGTGTAAAGGAAAAGGGTGACAAAAATCCAGTCTTATCGATCCATTCGCAATGATGTTGTTTTTAGAGCTAACACCTGATTCCTCCGTTTTGTTATTACATATATACATATAAATGAATACATATGTACTTTAATTCTAACACCATTTTAGCCAATATCAGTGTCATTATATTGGCATATATAAAACATCATTATCATTGAATAGGAAATTGTTGAAATTCTTTTTAATTCTGATTTTAAAAACGCCACAATTTACTATATTTTTATTTTTTTTATTTTTTGCAAAATGAAGAGTTTGTTGTTTAGGCCCGTATCATGAGTAGCGAATCGAATGTTCGCTTCTAGTAGAACTGTTCAGCGAACTACAAGCTTCCTGGTATTATGAGTAGCGAACTACAACATTCGCTTTTGATGTGATAGGTACATACATAAAAGTGAATATTTCATAAAGTCATATGTCAAATTGCCTTATAATTGTTGTTGATCTGTTAATAGAACATCTTTCTCAATTAAATATTTAAAAAAATAATTCATTATAAGTATGATTAGTAGTGTTGATTTGTTTTTTGAAGATGTGGAAGAAAATGAGAGTGCACGGAACAAATTAGCGTGTTAGTTTGGTCATTTTGGATTTTCTCTTTCATTTAAACTGTTCGCCCCTCTTTTATAACTGGCAGGGATCGCTGCTGACCAGATGATGATAGTCCTTGAACATGCTGGGTATCTTCATCTTGCAGAACTTGGGCATCTTCATTATTAATGCATAGTTTTTCCTGCAGAATTGCTTCTTCCATTCTGCAGGCGATCCTTGTGTATTCATTCTTCATTAGAAGACACAGCCAGATGGATTTACTGCATGTTAAGGGGTGAATAAGCAGTCAACTGCCTGCTCTAAAGGTAACAAAGACAATGGCGTATATTGTCCCCCTCCAGTAGCTACAATCACTTTTTTGTTTGCTGAAATTTTTTTTTAAGTTTAAATTTGAAATCCAACCAAAACTAGGAACCTATAAGCAAACCTTATTCCATTTTTTTCTCTCACGAGAGGACCAAGTGAGTTGAGGTCAATTGCAAAACAATTGCTCTATTGCTTTGCGAACTGACTGCTGTTTGTCCTTAATGAATCGAAAGAAATTAGCATCCTGTAAATAAAAATATAAGAACTTTTTTCTTAATTCCATCATTTTTGCCAGAAATGCATCCAAACAGAAACAGCAAACAAATACAAAAAATACTAAACTCTTCGTTCGCTCGCCTTATCACCAATAACTTTCGTTCGACCGAATTTGACGCGCTGGGCGAATACAATATCGAACGTTCGCTACTCATAATTGGTCGATTAGTCGATATCTTTTTGAAATTTTAAGCGAGTCGCTACTCATAATACGAAATTATCGAATTCACTTGGATTTAAGTTCGATTCGCTACTCATAATGAGGGCCTTACTTTGAGGTATCTTAACATATCTTAACGTATTGTAACGATTGAGTTTTTACTCACTTCGAAAAAATCGTTAGTAATTTGGTACACATATTAATTTCAGAATACAATACACAAATCCCACTACTTTGTTAAACAAAAAAAATATTAACAATTAATTATTAATAATAAATTAATTAAGAGACTCCTTAAAGTATACTTACTTACTTACTTACTTACTTTGGTGAACATTACATCGGGGTGAACCTGGTCCTTAGCCAACATCTTTCAATAACAAGCTCTCTCCAGTTTAGTTTTGCACTCTAAAACGGTTGAGGTCTTCTTCCTCTTCATTGTGCCGCTGCCGCCTAGTCCCGGGGATACTGGAATATTCCAAGCCAGCTGAGAAGAAAATTGAGTAGCCATTAAATTGACAGCTCCATCAAAACAACCTAAAAAAATAAAATTGAGAGAAAACAAAAATTGGTCTAAATGTCTAAAGTAAACAGAATGTTAAAAAAAATTATTTCTAAGGTTTTTTATGCTATTCTGAAATCAAGTAATAAAAAAATTTATTGAAAGCCTTTTGCCTGGCAATTTGTAAGTCGCCTTCGAAACACGGACAAGAATTTGAATTTGACTGAGATGATAAAGGGTTTGCCTTCTTTTTTCTAGAGAGGATTTTGATTCTCAATTGCTTTCTTAACCTAAAGAAGTAGCGTTTGGCAAGAGTTATTATACATTTGATCTCCGCATACTGATGATGTTTTTCGTGTCTTTAGTGGGGCCTAGGTAGAAGAATTTCTGTACTATCTCAAAGTTATGTTCCCTATTGTGACTTTTTGTCGATGTTTTCTGTGCTTGTTTGATGACAGCATATATACTTCGTTTTGCCCTTACTAACAATCAAACCCATTTTTGGCGCTTCCTTTTCAATGCTCGCAAAACCACCTATGACATAACGCTTGCTTCTTGCCATTATACGTAAATATCATCTAGCGAGTAATTGTACAAACTTTTTAAAGATTATTATTCTGGTGTTAGTTAACTTGAGTTTTATACAATCTTTTCAAGTATGATGTAAAGGAATCGCATGACAGTTTGTCGTCTTGTTAAAAGTTTTTGTTGACATCAAAGGTCTCGGTGAGTTCTTTACTGACTTTGATGGGTCAGTTGATGGTTCTCCCAAGTCATAATCCATAGTCGTATGAGTTTTTCAGGGATGCCGAAACGAGACATGGCTCTGTACAGTTAGTCTCTGTAAATACTGTCATAAGCGGCCTTGAAACCGATAAAAAAGATGGTGTATATATCACACTTCCGGGGTTCCAAGATCTGCTGTAATGTGAAGAGACAAAACCTTATACGCGATGTTAAGGAGGCTTATTCTTCTATAATTGGATGGTCTCCCTTTTACCAGGATCGGGCATACGAGCATACTGAGGCTCAATTCTCGGGTATGCTTTCTTCCGCAGCATGCATTTTTCCAACTTATCTCCAGCTGCCTTGAAAACTTCAATTAGTTTCTTTTAGGCTAGAAGGACGGCGTTCTTGATCATCGTCCAAGTTGGATGGGGCATTCTGCCTGACAGCGTTATTGGTGTCTTCATTGTTGTTAAGCAATCTGCAGAAGTGGACGATGGTTCTATCACTATCAGCCTTATCGGGAATTCCTTAGGAAATATTTTTCCCAAAAAATGTTTCCCTTCCCGGGAACAAGTTCCTACTATCGGGAATTCCCCACGCATTTTTCCCCATGGGAAGAAGTTTTTGCAAGGAAAAACACAATATTTCCCATAATAAATGAGTTCTCGATAGGTATTTTTCCCTAGGCATTTTTATTCCCAATTTTGAAAAGAAGTTCCTGATACCAATTTTTCGAATTTGGTAAAAAATCCCTGGGAAAAAAAGTTCCCGATAACCCTATATGTTTCCCTTCTGGTCTTTACTGGTTTGAGTTGGAGGCTTGCCATGATCCGTAGTGTCTTAAATGGGCATTAAAGTTCTTGTTAAACCTGGGATCCAACCGATATTTTTTGCCAACAACTCCGATCTCCGACACTTCAATTCGTTTGAGTTCTTCCAATTGATTGTGTCACATGAGACGATGTCCTGACTTTCCTCAGCTGTTTCTTTCAAATTTAATTGAACCGGAGTGTTAGTGTCCATTCGCTCTTCACGTCCCAGACATTGTTGTCTCGCTATGCCTAATTTTCTAGCGATGCTCATGTGGCGGTACAGCTCATACAGCCCTTCGTTGAATCTTCGTCTTTACACATCTTTTTCGTAAGAGGGATCAACAATCACTTCTGGAGTTTATTTTTTTTTTTTTTTTTTTTTCAACCGCTTTTGAAAAGTTCCGTACTTCTAAGTCGTATAGCAGGACTTTGATGATTAGAGTTTTTTAATGGGTTGGTTCTTGGTTTTTCGATACAGGGTTTATTTTTTAATTGCCTTTGGGTTAAAGCAACTCATATATGTTGGCACAAAACGGGTCGAACAGTAACTAAAGTATAGCTATGTAATTTTTTTATGTGCTAAACTTGATTCTCACTTCTAAAAGTTGAATCGATTTGATCTCTTCTTGGGATGTTCCGTTTTGGTTGTTTATAATTAGTTTGGATGGAGTGTTTGCAAAGTCTGGCGCTTGCCAACGTTATTAGTGGAAACAGAAATTTCCATAGCGAGGAAATGTTTTGGTTTGTGATCTTGTTCATATCATTTGATTAATGTGGTAAACCAAGGTGATGAGCTATATAGTTACTAACCGCCATAAGAGACGCTTGTAGATGATTTTAATAGGAATATGTGAGAAGAAAGATTTCGCATTCAACTGAAGTTGGTTGGTAGGAGGGCAATATGTGGTACATGAAAGTGTCAAGAGATTCTTTTAGGTCCTTTTAAAAATTGAAAGAGCAACGAAAAGAAATTAGACTCTTTTTATTAAAAAGCAAACGCCATCAGCGGAATAATTTTTACACCCCACAAATCTCGCCGTTCCATCAAACGACTTCTGCAAGAGCTGTTTAAACGAGGAGGAAGAAGAGACAATACCACACCTCTTCTGTTCATGTCCTGCACTCTCCCTAAATAAAAAACTGCATCTAGAAGACTAGTTCTTCGATGATCCAAGCAATCTGATGATCGCAGATACCTTTCATTTCTATCGCTTTGTTAAAAGCTCCAAATGGTTAAGTTAATTTGAGGTACTCCCTAACACTTTTTATTATTTATTTTATTTTTGTCTTTGAGTATTGAAAGTGAAGAAAAAACATTTCGATATTTAAGCAAATATCTAATTTATTTTTTGATTAAAAAACAGAACCAATTTTCTACCAAATTTGCGAGCAACAGCACACAAAAGATGAAAGTAAACGTTAATCACCCATAAACATATATGTAATTCTGTCAACATAATTGATTGTACATAAATTGAACATATGGAAGAGAGAAAAAAACGAGCAAAAGTCGTGTTCATTGAAGTACATGTCTGCCCTAGTTTAAATAATTATTCAACTAACCATTTCGGCATGACTTTTCCGTTCTATTCTATTTAGTGTATACAATCCAATGAATGCAATATCCATACTGTTGTGCTTCTCTACTCTACTACAACCTTCCTCGTTTCTGTCGTCGACTATTTTGCATTTAATATCGCCTAACTTAAATAGTCGAGGGGGGAAAGCTTTTTATTCTGTTTACAAAAACCGGCACATTTAGAAAACAAAGGCAAAAGCAAAATAAAAAATAAAAAATATATTGGTCATTGCACTTTCCATGCTGAGATCTATTTTACTGATTTATATGCTGCCACGAACGAGTATCTGTGTCGGGAAGTCTGAATTTTAAGGAAGCTCTTTCCTTTTAATCTAGATCCAATGGAAGAAGATTGCAATTGTTTTCATAGTTCGCCTGGGACTGGAGTAGTCAGTTCTGACTCAAATAGGCCATGACTTCAATTGTTGAAAATGAAGGAAAATTCTGGACATGAAATGGTATTTATTAGGATATTATAAAGCAATTCGTTGGAGATTCAACCAAAACATAGAATTTCATGCTGTAGCAGGAAATGAACTCATAAAATGCACGATATTAAGCACTAATTGAATTTGGGACAGTTGTTTCTTTCTTGTCTCTCGAATTTGTTTGGCAGTTGAAAATCAATTAATCATTGAAAAATCGTTTACTCGGATCCTTTTTTTTTTTTACTAAGGATAAGGCTTGTGATGGGTTTACTATGATTTATCATTTTTAGACGTTGCAATGTTCACAGTATCGGATGTACCCTGCGAATGCATTCTTAAAATCGAAAAATTGTTTATAATATCCAAAGTAAGCCCAAAGAGACATAATTAAAAAAGGTGATATGACGGCGGGCGGCGGCGCCGCGCCGGCGTTCTAGCAGCACTACTTTTAGTGACTTGGCTAAAAAGTTTAATTTTTTAATATTTCAAAATAGCTTCATGAGAAAAGGTCGCAATTTTGTTGTATCGTTGACGGTTGCCCTTTTAGGATTGTTATTGTCGTTGTTATAGCCGTTTTTTGTCGTTGTTTTCATTGCTGCCGTCGCGTCGTTGTGGTTGTCGTTGTTGTGAGAAATTCACTAGAATGTTTAAGTTTATTGCTTTACAAAATATTATAGTACTTAGGTAAATTATGCTATCAATTTGATTTAAATCCTTAAAATAAATAAAATTAATAAAGTTTACTCGCAATCAAGTGCTAGGATAAAAACAAAGTAACCTACCTGTCGCGTCACCTCGTCGTATACAGTGGTAGCCACAATAATAAGAGTGAAGCCAATTTTTTCCATTATCTCTTCCATCAGCTCTTCATTGGGCCTCTTTCTAACATAAGTTCTGCCATCAGAACCAAATAAATTTATCTTGGTTTCATCACTAAAAAAATAATAAATATAAGCTGCTTTATATTCTTAGAACTAAGTAACGGAACCTTCATCGCAATTCGACCAAGTAAATTTTTATTCTGCAAACGTCTGCGGATCGTGCATGAGCTGATATCCTATGGTAGATGTGCTTTTTTACCGCTAGATGTTGCAAAAGGATTTTTAAGCACCTCTCTTACAATCCTTTTGTCCAGCAATGTTGTTGTTTTCTTGGGCGTACTCTTTTTTCGGTGAAATTTGTTGGTTGACCTCGCTGCTTTAGCACTATAGCAACAACACATTGAGATCGGTTAAGAACATCTTGAATAAAACTGAATGTTTTGCCTCGATCTCCTAGTTGAAGGATCAAACGGCGTTCTTCCTCAGAGCAATGCTCTCCGCGTCCTTATTTAAAAAATTAATGAGTTTTAAACACTTAAACACAAGTCTAACGGTAAATTTAATAATTAAATTGCGATCGGAAGTGAAAAAGACCAGAAATAATGCAATTCTACACAGCACTCTTATATTTTTGACCATTGTAAACCTGACATTTCTAAGTAAAACTAACGGTACATTGCAAGTAACCATCATTAATGTTTGGTAGCACTGGAAATGTTTAACAGTCAGGTCAAAGAAAATTCGTATATATATATATTTTGCTCCAATTAAAAGGGCTTAAGGCATAGATTCTATTGTGAAGAAAACATAATAGTCCACTCTTATTATTTTGGCCTTACTTACTTACTTAGGTGGGCATTACAGTTCGGGGTGAACCTGGGCCTCAACCAACATCCTTCTATAACGATTTCGATCTCGGGCGAGCTCTCTCCAGTTTCGCACTCCAAGTCGGTTGAGGTCTTCATCCACTTGATTGCGCCACCTAAGACGAGGTCTTCCCCTTCCGCGATTTCCCTGCAATGTGCTTTCGAAAACCCGACGAGCCGGAGCGTTTGGGTCCATCCGCTCTACATGGCCCAACCATCGTAGCCTCGCGATGCGTACTCTTCTGGCTATGCCCATGTCGCGGTACAGCTCATACAGCTCGTTGTTGTATCTTCTTCTCCACACATTGTCTTCGCATACGGGACCAAAGATCATTCGGAGAATTTTTCTTTCGAAACGACCAAGAGTTTCCTCATCCGCTTTCGATAAGGTCCATGCTTCCGCGCCGTACAGCAGGACTGGGATGATTAAGGTCTTATACAAGGTCACCTTGGTTTTTCTAGAGAGGGTTTTGTTTCTCAATTGCCTTCTTAACCCAAAGAAGCAACGGTTGGCAAGAGTTATTCTCCGCTTGATCTCCGCACTGATGTTGTTTTCCTTGTCTACAGCGGATTCTAGGTAGACGAAGTCCTGTACTACCTCGAAGTTATGTCTGTCTATTGTGACGTTTTGTCCAATTCGTCGATGTTCTGTGTCCTTGTTTGATGACAGCATATACTTCGTTTTGCCCTCATTAACCATCAAACCCATTTTTGCCGCTTGTGTTTCAATACTCGCAAAAGCACCTATGACATCACGCTTTTTTCTTCCCATTACGTCAATATCGTCTGCATAGGCGAGTAATTGTACAGACTTTTGAAAGATTGTTCCTCTGGTGTTGACGTTTGAGTTTCTTACAATCTGTTCAAGTATGATGTTGAAGAAATCGCATGACAGTTTGTCGCCTTGCCTAAAGCCTTTTTCGACATCAAAGGTCTCGGTGAGTTCTTTTCCGACCTTGACGGAGCAGCGTGAATTCTCCAAAGTCATCCTGCATAGTTTTACGAGTTTTGCAGGGATGCCGAAACTATTTTGGCCACCACTGTAAATAATTTTAATGTGATTTGTTTAATACATACCTCCTTCAATAAAAGGTTTTCGCAAGACTGATTTATTAGTTTTTTAAGAACAATTAATCTTTCTCCAACCTATGCCCAAAAAAAACTACGAGTCTAAAAAATGTTTACCAATTTGAATTTTTCAAGTATAGTGGTCGTAAGAAAATGCCGAGTGGTTAAGTTTTTTTTTCATAAAATTTACAGTGATTTTTTTAAAAGGTACACTGACTAAATTTTCTTATGTTTCGTAAAAAACGTTCTATTTTAGTTACTGTGGCGTATGAGTGCTTTTTTGCCAAAAGTAGCACACATAGCAAAGTGTTAAAATAACCTTATTAGTCAAGAATAGGAAAGCCTGGACACAAAATAGGACATTAGTTCATCAGTTTTGCGTAGTATAGATGTGGGTCACCATTCAGCACACTCCCCAAAACGATCGCACCCAAATAGCTGTCTGAATAGCCAAATTTTTCTATGTTGCTCTATAATTATGAATTGCCCACGTTCCGATCCTAACAGAGGCAAAAATGTTTTTTCACGGGTATCGCCTTTCGCGAGGAATTGGCTAGTTAGTAAATTAATTGCCATTAAAAGCGTTTTCTCCGTTAGGCGTTCGGAACCGGTAGAAAATTGTAGGTCTCCTAAATTGCCATAGAAGGCATGGTTGTGAAAAATGCGCTAGGCTCTGTTGCGCCACTCTATCTGTTAATTTTTTCGTTCCTATTCTTCTTCTTCTGTAGAGGTTCGAGTCCCAGAAACATTAAATTGTTTTTCTAAGATTATAGCGCTACGCATGGAATTTCCAAGTCTATCGAAGGCAATAACACAACCATGAAAAGCGCCTTCTCACTTATCCGTTCGGAATCTTCAAACATTTGTAGGTCCCTGAAACGCGCTAGGCCCTGAGACTATCTAAGCTTTGTTGTGCAAAAAAGTCTGAAAAGAGTGAGAAAGAAATCATGCGTTTAGGGAAAAATCGATTTCTTAGAAAATCCATTGAACTTTTTGTCGGTTAGATGAAGTTCTTTTCGTGGAAACAATATTATATCAGAGCCATTTTTTACAAGAAAAGAGGCTACTAAGGTCTGTTTTTTACGTAAAAAATTAGCTTTATTTTCATAATTTTGAATAAAAGTGCTTAAAAATGTTTTAGGGCATTATACAGGCAAATCGGGAAGCCCAATTTTGTATAACTCTTTCGAGCAACAGCTCCCGTGTATCGGCAGTGGAAAGTGTTGTCTATTGATTGTGAAATGGCAACACGTACCAACCACAAATATACCGCCAATTGTCAAATTGATAATCACTAGAAACAGTGTTGCCAATTTAAAAGACAAAGCTATGAATATTCGATTCGTCTCTTTAAACAAATTTCGACAAGAAAAACACTAACACGAGTTAAGGGTGTCAACGGCCTTATCCAAAACTTCCTTTTTGGTTATTTCTGGTAAATAAAATAATTTTTACATTTAGTTGAAAAGAAACTCAAACTTTCCTAGTTTGTTGGACACTGAAGTTTTGGAAAAGCCTGGACCTCAGTTAATATAACTCGAGAGTGAGATCGACTAAACGCTTCACTTTTCTGTGAATCTCTTGTTAGTGTGATTTTGAAAACTCTTCGAACCAAGAGTGTTGGTTTCCTTTTGCTAAACATATCCAAGACTTACTAATACCGTGATTTGTGTTTTTCTAACTGCAAATCGAGGTAGATTCGTAAAGTTGTCCACACACGTCTCATGATCACCGCTTTGGAATGTTTCGCAAAACTTTAACATTTAAAAGATTCAAGAATGCATTTTGAACCGATTTTGATTGTATAAATAGAAGGGAAACGTTTTTATTACTAGACGTGATAAGATCATGGGCATATTCCACGGGCCGGGAGGATCACTAGTGTGAAGCAGATAAGTGGAAGAACTGTGATCCCTTCGAGAGCACGATGTTTGTAATGTCGAAAATAAAAAGATCATAGAATTGTGAGTTAATTAAGAAGATAATGAAGTCTAATAAACGACAACCTTGCAAAACTTACCACAACTGGAAATCCAAGTTATTTCTTTCTAGAGACACAAAAAAAGAATAAAGGTTTTCAATTACAAAAAATTTTGTTTAAGAACCTGAAAAACAAGTTATTTTCATTTAACGGCGAATTTTTAATTATCCTTTCAAGGATGTGCTATTTTTAAATGCCAATCTTCACTATCAACCAGCCTTGTGTCTAGAAACAGATAAATATGAAGTTACCTTCAATTCAACTCCCAAAATGCAAAAATAAATGTATGCACTCTTATGTTGGTATATACGAATACGTGTGTATGTTCAACAGCCTTGTTCCCAAAAAAACTGAAGAAAGAAAACCTCCACAAATGCACTTGTCAATGACAAAATAAAAATGCCATCGACACTCAGTAAACTTAAAAGTGCATCCGCACACCCGTGTGCAGCGTCTACACACATTGTTCACCTAACAATCAAAAAAAAAAAAAAAAAATCACCTCCCATAGCTAGTTATAAAATATAAGTAGCGGGTAGCGGCTTTGCCTCCTGCTTGCAGTTGTCCAAATCCGATGCAATCATTATATTAAAGCTTTTCCTCGAGAGTTGAACGCATGTCTCGGAAATTTTTTTCCATTTTCCTCTCTTTGCTAAACTTTTCATCCATTGTCGCTCTCTCGCTCTCTGAGTTTTCAGTGTAAAACTTTGAAATTGAAGTGAAGACTTTGTCTAGCTCTCTATGCTTCATGCTCCATCTCTCTACAAAGAAAAAAAAAATGTCCAATTTGCAACAGATCGCTGGACGACGAACGGAGAAGAATTCACCTTCAGTCGGCGCTGCCAGTATGCATCGGAACGGCATTGAACGCGATACAGTTACACGGATCTTTTAACTTTGTGAGGTGTAGGTACAATTTTTTCTGTATTTGTTAAAAAGCCACCCGGGACAGGCAAAAAAAAAATAAATAAACAAAAGTGAATTAACCAAAAAGAAAGAGAAAAGAAGAAAGCAAAATTTGTGAAAGAAAGCGAAAGTGGTAACCGAAATGAATTAAGGCCAATATTTCGCTTGCGTTGCACCCTTTTTCTGTCGGTCGGTTTTTCTTTTACTTTTTATTTTGTGCAAAGTGAATGATGCGTGAATGAAACGGACAATAAACCCTTTGCATTAAAAAGTCAATAGCTTCTTTTGCAATCCATCGACCAGTTTAGCTAACGAAAGTGTACAAATTTAGCCGGTGGGCGTTTTGCCATCACAGAGGATCTGCGTAGAAAAGAGTTCCATCTACTTCTATCCCTTCTGCATTAAAATACTCAAATACAGATACAAATCGAATACATCTTCTCTTGGCTATAATAACTGTTGGTATTATGCAACCTTATCCAGCAGCAGGTTTCGAGAGTTTTTTACATTAGCCTGGCTCTTGCTGTTGTGTAGTGTTCTTTTTTTTTTTGTGTTGTGTTGTGTATGCAAAACTAGGAGATTCCAAGTGAAGTGGCCGGTGGTATGGAGAGACGGTATCACACAATAACAAAACAATAAAATAAAAAACTTTGCGTTAGACATAGATACTATTGCATTGGATAGCAGCAGATAAGGTAGCAGAACGAAGTCCAACAACGCTGCTAAAGGCCGAGAGTCACGACAGTCTCAAGAGAGAGGATGAGGTGCTGCTAATAAATATATGGGCAAGCACCAAGCACACCTTCGCCAATTTCTCGATACATGAGACTGGGAGAGTGTGAAGAGTGAGTATTTTTTTATGTTTGAACTGAACACTGGCCTTTAAATTGTTATTGTATGCGCTTATATCGTGTGTGGTGTGTAGGTATATGAACAAATATAATTAAGTACTTGAAGGTACAATTTTGTATTTATCAGTTTTGTTATGATATTGTGTTATTGAACGGCGCGGCAGTAGCGGTGGCGTTCAGCAGCTCAATCAGGGACGACTACTCCCCCATCAACTTGAATATTTGTAACGAAGGTAGAGATGAATCTATGAAGTAAAAGTTCGATGGGAAGTTTTGTTTTACTCTAAATTTATGTATACATATGTACTAACTTTCGATTTTTAATTGTTTAAATGCAACTGGGAAATGAAACGCTCATTTCAGTGGAAAAAAATTAGAAGAGACATATTTTTTGGAATTATTGGAAACTTATTCATTTTTTTTAATTACTTACTTAGGTGGGCATTACAGTTCGGGCTAGACCTGAGCCTCAACCAACAACTTACGCCAAAAATTTCGATTTCGGGTGAGCTCTCTCCAGTTTTTTACTCTAAGTCGGTTGCATTCAATTTATTGGCCTTAATCAATAATTAATAGGGAAAAAAACAATTCCTCATTAAAGTTATTTGGTGCCTACATCACGCATTCGGTATTAAACATCACGCCAGAGTATTAAGATTATCGCAAACGAACATAAAGCACGGATATGAAAACTCACGCACCTCTCTTCTACTCATAAATTCTCTGCAAATTCAATTGCATATCAAATTTCACTTTTCTACGATGATTTCAAGAAAAGCAGAGTCAAACAGCAGATTAAAAAAAATCTCTTAAATAAGGGTCCTCCTAAAATGGTTAAAGTTGTCGATTTTGTGATGAACAATATTGAAAAGATATTAAGTACGAGCTATGGATTTGTTTAGTCTATGGCTCGGGTTGTGACTCGATATTAAAAAGCAGCTGTGCTATTTCCAAGATTTTCGTACGACATAAGATTTAAGAAATCCTTTCCGAGAATATCTCGAAAAGGTTATGAGCAGGAAAAGAAAACTGTTTTCCTGTGTTGATATTTTTAGTGTTAAAAAAAAAGCACCTATGCAATTAATTTACTAAGCTACTGTGGCATTCTTGAGAGAACTTGAGCCACATTTTTGAAAATTAGTTTTTTTCGAATAATTTTGTGTAAATTAAGTAAATGTTTTCCATGTAGCAAAATCCGATTAGAGACTTTTTAAAGCTCTAAACCACTAAAAAGATAGTGGCTAAGAGCTATAAAATGTAGAAAAAACAATGCCATTTTTATTTGAATCTGATTTCTGGAATTTTTTAAAATTACTGAAAAACTTATTTAGTTTTGAGTAGGACAGTCATTTAACTTTACTAACAAATTTAATTGGTATTTGGATCCACCTTTGAATTCTACATGAACAGTTAAATTAGAGAAAAATGAATAATTTCTTGTAGTTGTCGTAAAATACGACTAACTAAAGCCGAACCTTTCACTTTTGAGTCTAGTTATATTGGATTACCTTAACCCTTCACTACATGAAAGTAATAATGATAAATATGATTTTCTTTTTGTTGCCCCACATAAGGTACTAAATGCAAGGTGGTGGAACAGAGCAGATAGCACGGAGCATTCCTCTCAATTATACCTTGTGAGGGGAATGCAAGAAACCTAAAAAATTTTGATTTGAAAAGGCTAGTCGAGAATTAACTTTTCATGGCATGAAATTTCTATCAGATAAATTGACAATTCCTCGCGGAAGCGATGTCCGTGAAAAACATTTTTTTCATGTTTTAGAGATTTGAATCTTTAACCTCACACTTTAAGGAAGGCAAGCTAACCATTATACCACGGTCACCACCGAATAAGCATAATTTGATGTGTTAGGGGTAGTGGCATCATTACCTACGTATTATCGACTTGACTTCACAAAAATATGAGAAAAAAAGTTTAAATTTTAAAAGTTACGGCTGTTTGTGTAGATCCAGTTCCAACACCAGTCTTTTGCGTTTACCATCACAAGCGTTTGGATATTATTAGTAAATCTATCGGACAGAAAAAATCAATAGATAGATTTTGTGTCTTATTGAAGCTTTCATTAAACTCCAAATTTTTTTTAAAAAAAAAACAGCAGTTAAATGTTCATAGAATTTAGAAATTAAAATTTAAAAAAAGTCCTTCGATCAGGCACTAGTTTTTTATGTTTCTCAAAAGCTGTAAAAACTTTATTGAAATCTACTGAGCGGTTCTCGAGTTACAAAGTGGTCACCATTTCAAAAAAAAAAAAAAACATTTTTGTATTTGGCGTTCTTCTGGAATTCCCTTTGTTAATTGTCGATTAACTCGAAAAATATTTGTCGGCTTCACTTGAAATTTTCTGAGAATATTTTAAAATGAAAAAGATCGTTTTTTTTTCAAGCATCGCGATCATTTTAAAACGAAATATCTAAATATTAAGGAAAAAAGATGTCCACGACTGAATTTTCTCTTGTGGATTCTACAAAAATGGCAAAGCTGTTTAGTCTGTAGCTGCCAAAACAGACAGATGTTTAACGGTTTATTTTTTTATCGGGAGGCATAATTTATTTTATAGTACCTATCAGAGATTAAAATGAACTAAGTCTGCTTGTGAACTATGAGTATTTACTTGAAAAAAACGAGTTTGAACAAACTGAGTCAACCCACAAGCAAGTAAATTTGAACAATCTTATTTGTGAACCAAGCAACTCTGAACAACCCCTATTTTCAAACGAACCAAACAAGTAGGCTTGCTTGCAAGTCAAAATGAGTTTGAATAACATTGAGTTAAACTGCTTGTGAGCATAGTGCTTGTGAATAAAAGTGATCACAAGCAATTTGATCGTAAGCAAGCAATAAGTTCATGAGCAAGCAGTGTGCTTGTGAATAAGCAGTGTGTTTGTGAATAAGCAGTGTGTTCATAAAGCAAGCAATGTGATCATACCAAAAAGGGTAGTTTGATGGCGTGATCGTTTTAAGTAAAATAAAAATCTAGGTATAGGTAGGGAAGTACGTAGCTTGGTTTTTTCTTCTTTTCTTTTATATGAAGAAAATGGTTATTATACAGTAGGTATGGAAACAATTTACTGTATTCATTGAAGTAGATAGTATAGGTTTGTAAGTATATAGAAACAAACAATTTCAAGTAAACAGAAAACTCAACTAGAAGTTAAAAAAAGCAAAACATTAAAAAAAATATGCAACTATAAAAATAGGTATTTATACCTACATGTTTATAACTCTTCCTAATTCATTGATGACCTTTAATTTTTGTACCTACCTAAGCTTAAACCCAAACATTTGCATGCCATAAAACGAAAGGATAAGCAATCACTTGTCATAAAAAAATGATAAGCAAAATCCATTTCCGCAATAAAGGCATATAAATTTATTACATACTGTAAAAATTATTATTATATTAAAAAGGGAAATTTTGGAATCAGAAATTAAAATATTTTATCATCCAGCAATGCAACCAATCCGTTCTTTCTCATATCCAAAGCCAACCATTTGTATGCCTTTCTTTGTTTTTCAATAGAATTATAGTTAGGTATAAATGTTCAGTGCATTGCTTTCCGATGGACACACTGCCTGCTTATAAACACACTGCTTGCTTGTAAGCACGCTACCTGCTTGTGAACACACTGCCTGCTTGTGAACACAGTACCTGCTTGTGAACATTTTGCGTGCTCATGAGTATTTGAATATATTCAAGTAAGTTCAAACAAGTCATTCTGCTTGCAAGTCATTTGCTTGTGAGTTCAATACAGAAAAAATGACTTGTGAGCATCCTTACTGATTTAGTTTGTTCAGAAGAATTTTTGCTTGGGAGTAAATATGCTTGCGAGCTATTTGCTTGTGAATAGGGGTGGAAAATGATCAAGTCTGAGCGATTGTTGAGAAATTTTTGATGTGTTTGAACAGATTTGAACATACTCATTTTGATCTCTGGTACCTATCATCGCCACTTTCAAGCTATCCAATGAGGATTTCATGTTGATGAAAGGATGATAAGTTTTGACTTGAAATTCGTCGTAGTTTTCCTACTTTTTTCTCAGAATAAAGACATTTTCTGTTTTGAATACAATGGTATTAAACTGAATACATTGTATCAACAAAAACAAAAATTTCAAAAACATAGAAATGTTTAATACAGTAGCTACTCTTGGTGCCAAATATGGTAACAGACGTATCCTAAACATTGTTTCAAAGTCACTTATGCCCACATATTCCCTCACCAACAAAACAAGAACCGACCAACTAGAACACATAGTAAAGGTTGATGTCATTGACCACCAGTTCGTTTAACCACAAACCACATAAGCAACAACATACCAACAAAAGAGATCAATGTCCGATACGCATCATTGCACTTGTCAGCTCGATGTCTACATCAAAAAAATTCACATGCACTCATCGGTGCAGTTGCAAACTGCTACAAAATAATTTTCGACGTTGAGAGATTAGGGTTGAATCCTCATACAACAGCAGTGCTCGAAAAGGCAAACTCCACTTTCCACCTAATTGCTCATTTACCCCTTGACGGGAAGAAGAAAAGGTCTTATACAGATGGATCTTTTCAAACTAACCATCGCAAACTGCTTTCCTTTTTGGTTTAACATTTACAAATAAACATAAAGAATTTGAAGTTTTCAAGAGAAAAATCAATGACATAACTTCAAAAACCGAAAACTTTAAGAGAAATCATTTTCCCGGTAAGATTTTTGTTTAAGGCTGCAAGGAAATAAACGAGTAACCTAAGTATCCATTCAAAACCTCCGGTGAAAGCATGATGAATGAAGAAAGGCATCCCGAGCTCCGGTACCTAAATGTGAAGGCAACGCTAGACAAAGTAATAATATATATCACCGACCTCTTGAGGACGCAGTCTCAGCTTTCCACTGATCCGGGCTAGGATCCCATCAACACAAACACAGCTGGATTTGGATTTTTATGAAAAAAAAAAACCAACTCATTTTGTATCCAGAGTGAATAGCAATAGATGCCCCAATAGTCCAAAGCTTATTAGCTTTGGTTGAGTCAGAACGAGACAAAAGTTGTATCAGAAGGGGAGGAAGTTTGTCTCCCATATTTTTGGTTGGTGGAAAAATAAGGCAATTTAAAAATCAGCTCAGTTTCTGATTCTGTTTCTGTCAATATTTTATGGAAAACCCTCAAAAGTTAATTAACTTCCTTTTTTTTTCTAAAACGAATTCGTTTTCAGGTTTACACAAAGAATCTAAAACTTGAATGTTTTACCCTAGGCTTTAATTTTTGTAATAATACAGTGTTCAGGATATTTTACTAAAATGTTAAAATGCGCCTTGGACACACTTTTCTTTAAGCAGGAGAATTTTCCTGATTTTTTGAGGTGTGCCCTCACAATCTAAAAAATTACCATTTTTGAACGCCCATCCCCACTCCCAGCTGAAACAGAAACCTGTCAGTCGATTGAATTTGATATGATGGTACACATACATGTGCATGTATGTATTTTGGTTATCACTCCAATCCAAAAATACGTAAAAACTATTTACTCGCACAACTTGTTGAAAACAAAATAAAAGAATAGAGTTTTGTCATTACGACGAGCTTTAAAACATTAAAGTGCGTTCTTCCGTGTTTAGTAGATATTTTTTTTTTTTTTTTTTCTACAGACCCCAAAGAGAATAAGTCGCTGTGGTCTTTTGGTTCGTCTTCAGTCGTATCAGCCGCATAAATTAAAGCAATGCTCACGATGGAAAATCTGTGATGTACTGCAGCCTGTTTGGAAGGAAAGGCACATTTTTTCAGCATTTTACAAACTTTTTGTAAATAATTCACTACCAATGTTTGAACTGAGGAAGCTAACGTTTGAGCTGCGCATTGCCAGTGATAACAGCTGTTATAGCAATTAAGTTGTTCTAACTGTTATTGTCATCTTTTGAGCTGTTGATGGGTTGATGGAAGTGTAAAAATTATTATCATAATTAGGGCAGCTTTAGAATAAGTAAAAGAATGAGGGAAATGCGGAAATCATTCACCGAACTCGAGATGTGTTACCCGAAGACAACGCATCATGTTTGAAACCACAACGACACACATCTCAAGTGTTAATGGGCATGTTCAAGAACTTATCGGATAGGCTATCTCGGATACCCGTATCTAAGATACTTTCTTAAACGATTAAGATATCTTTTTCCAGTTTACTGTCGTCAACAGCTGTGAATTATTAGAATTCAACTTTTAAAGGCAGAAAAACTTTCAAGATATCGTTGCTAAGCGATTGGAATTCAATTTTTTCGAATTCCCATGCCACCAAAAAAAAAAAAAAACATAAAAAGAAACAAAAATAAATTTTCTATCACTTCAATAGAGAGGTATACCGAAAATTATGGGATACCTTTGGATAGCTTTTTGTTAGAAATGAGGTTGTGTCTCTGCTAAATGCTTAGCACGTAAACAACAACAAAAAGATATCCGGATACGATTATAGAACGCCCCCAATGATAAATTTTCCATTTCGTATCAATTCTCCCGCACAGACACACAGCTTTCCACGGTCCTTTTCTCGATTGCAACTATACTTTAGGATGTGGTCTATGAGTTAAGGCAATCGACAATCTTGGTCATTTCTATACCATGCTAACTAGTTCTACCTGTTCCTAAAGCTTCCATTTTGGGTTTACCACACTGGTGTGTAATAATATCATTATTTACTCAGCCAACCCTTAATTGTCGGACACAGAAGTATTCAAATGCTTCGTTTAACATCAAGTAAGAAACGGCAACTTGGTTATGCTTTTAGTATAGAGGGTTGAATTTCTGCGTTACAAAGAGTGGGTATTGAAGCAGATGCAAATCAATTGTAATCTACCAAGAGTAGACCTTCATGCTTGAATTTAAAATTTCCGGCCCTTATGGATCCAAAATTATTACTTTGGGGAACTCCATCGTAATAGCTTCAATTAGGAATTTGAGGCGCATGCTTTCTTCATAATTTTTTTTTTTTTTATTGAATGATATTCAATATTAGACATATTTTTCTTACTAAACGCTGATGATGTTTATTTATTTCATGAACTAAATAGGAAAACAAATAAAATTCACGGGTAAGGAAAATAAAGAAACTGAACTGAAATATTAACATTTGTTCAGAACAAGTTGACTGTTTAAAACGATAATAAATTCATTCACATGAAATTTGAAAGAAGAAAAAGTATTCATTTTACTGCCCAGTGCACCCCGGCTACTTGATTCGTATTTACACACGAACACCCTCTTTCTAAATACTTCTTCCTTGAATCAATAAATGCATTTACATACCGGATTCGGCCGGTGTTTTTATATGTGAGGATGGTTGACGGTTTTCTGTGATGAGGGGATAGAATAGAAGTTGATGTACATAGTCAAGGTGTGATTGTTTTGAATATTATATCAGAATTTATCATATATGATATTTTGGTTTGTGTGGTTGAGTTTTATGTCTGTCTGGACTTCATATGTGTTCAAAACTTACACCTAACAGATGAACTAAACAAAATTTGCTTGAACCAATGGAAATCATCTCATTCCTTAAATAAGAGTTAGCTCAGTAGATTGGGATGAAAACTTTATTAAAAGGAGGTGAACGAGAATAGAATACTTGGAGTAAGGTTTCTAATTTCTGTCAGTATGTATTTGGACATTAAATAATAATTGTTTAGCCTTTAATAATATATTCCTTTCGTTTCTTTAAAGGTTGTACAACAAAAGGAAACGTGAAGCCTACAAGTTAATTTTACCAAAACGCAAGCCAAGCACCATCGCCGAAGCAATGCGAGGTGATCAATCTGGTGGGCTATTGCAATTAAAAATCTCTCCACCAACTGTAGCTCCAAAGCCTATTATAAAGGCATCAACATCAACACCAACGATTTCCCGCGTTGAATCATCGCGTCCTGGTCCAGCATCAAGAACTCAAAATAAATCATTTAAACAAGAATGTGTCATTGATTTAGATTCATCACCAGAGAAAACCCAAGACAAAGTTTCATCTCGTCAGAGTCAAAGTGATGTTGAAAGAAAACTAGAGATCGATCTAAAAAAACCTCCTGATAGTAAAAAAGAAAAACAACACGAAGAGGAAGAAGAACGCCAAAAAATGCAGCAAACAGATAAAGTTCGTGATAGCATACAAAAATCCACCGAAGATGTGGAAGAGGTTAAATTGGCAGAGGTGGCTCGCATAACATGTGAACAAAATAAAGAAAATTTGCAGAGCAATGAAGTGCTTAAGAAAGAAAGCGATGATATGTCTACGAAAAATGACTTGGAAGTAAAGGAAACAGTTTCAACAGAAGAATCGATGGAAACAAATGAAGAAGAAGAAGCCACCGAAAGTACAATAAAGGCATCAGAGTTCACTATTTCATCAGTTACATCTGTTAAAGTTGATATCAAAGAAGAGAAACCGGATAAATTGGACACACCTTCAATTGCAGCTGAAGAGGAGATTAACACAGCATCAAAAGTAACTATCGAAGATGTCCAGGAGAATGAGCGATCAAATGCATCTCCGCATGTAGCACCGGCGGCCGGAGCAACAAAACGCCGTCGCTCATCGTCCGCATTTCCTTTGGATAAAAGTAAGTCATCTAAATCGACTGCTGGCGCTACTGCTACAGCTGAAGATGACGATGACGACGAAGAATATATTCATCCTACTAAAAAACTTCGCGAAGAACTACAATCTGCCTATCCTGCTCATGATCGGATTCTCAATGAATATATCGAAAAAACCTCGAACGATTCCATCGATTCCATACAGAGGCACTTAGACCAGATGCTCTCCGAAATCACAACACTCAACGACATGATCAAAGCCAAAGAAGTCGAATGGAACAATATGTTGCATCTGAAAAAAGTCAAAGAAGAAATTTGTTTTCGTCTTACACGACGAAAGCAATGCATGGAAATAATGACGACCAAAGTGGGCGAGGCTGGGCATTCGGCAGGTCTGGATGAAGACTATGTCGGCAATGAGTCGGCAATTGTTTTGGGTAAAAACACTCCAGCAGCAAAGCAAAATCCACAGCTATCATCAACACCTATTTCGGCGGCTATCAATTCAATTAGCAGCAACATATGTAATTTTACTGCAGTGAGCAGTTCATCATCAGCAGCACCAACAACTGCTCAATTGATTATTCAGAATAGGGCGAATATGAAAAGCTCAGATTTGGTCAAAGAAAAGGCTAATACATTGAGACTGCATCGGTAAGTACTTGTTGTGGTTTTGTTGAAATGCTTACACCCCCGCTTGTTTCATTTTTTTTTTTTTTTAACTTTATTTTGGAATGATTGCTGTTGCAATAATTAGTTAAGCATTGACAAAAATACCTAGGTGGCGATCATACTTTTCTTTTTTAATTAATATTAATATTTGGTTGTGTTTCCTCTTTTTATTCTATAGATCAAATACCTCATTTTCTTTTGTAACTTGACGAACAGACAAGCTCTAGCATAACAACATTTATAACTATACAAAAACTCTACAAGCGTTTAAAAGTAGCCAATCCACATCTGAAAGGCAAATCTAATCGACGTAAAAAAGTTGTGCTTCATCCTGGGGCCTTTTCTGACAATAGTATTATAGTAATAGTTTTTCGAATGTTTCAAGCGGTATTAAGGTTAGCCTCCTCAACTTAGCATACTCAATCTAAAAAGCAGTCAGTTTTGGTTGTTATAAAAACCTTCATAGGAAAGCGAAATGGCAGTAGCTGTAAAGCTGGAGTTTCCTCGAACCACTTACGAATAGTGGTTAACAACTGAGAGACTTGTAGCTTTCTTTCTAAACGAGTTAAGTTTCAATAGAAACGAATATGAACAAAATCTGCGTCAGCACATATGAGGTGCGTCCACACTATGCCGACCGGCATACGGATCCATTTCATTCGGTTCGGCTTTCGGCAAGGAAGAAGGCCGATCGGGACGTCTACACTAAGTCGGTATTGCCGATCGGCATGTGCCGATTGATGCCGCTCGGCATAGTGTGGACGCACCTTAAAGAGGACTCATTTCACTTTTTTCGTTTGCTGCGTTCACAACAGGACATCAGCATGCTCAGAAGCAACCTAAAACTACTGTAGTATTCAGTACTAGAGAATACCCAATCTTACTTAAATCCACACTTGATTGAATAAGATACGAGTATGGTTTGCAGATTTCCTTAACAACTCCATCGAATATAGCATAAACTGTTTTTAGCTGATTGGCTAGCCAGCTCCCAACAAATTCGGTTTTCCACAAACTAGGCGTTGTTTCGAACATGTTGAGAAGCATCTTTAAATTCATTCAGAGTCAGTATGATTCAAGGTAACGTATTATACCTTAATCATATCCTAGAGAGTACAACGGATCCAGTAAGATAAAAGTATGATTATGCTTTTTGCCGCAGCCCAATTTCTTCCAACCTAACACACCGATGGTCATGAATATCTATTCATACGTTGCACATAATTTTTTCAAAAATACAACGAGTCGTACTTCAGCACAAACTTTTAACGTTGACGGTTCTCCTTGGTTTACTATGGGCACCATTGAATGTCAAAGAAGCTAACATTTCGTCCTTTGATATTAGATAAAAATAAGTGTTGCAAATTTTCACTTAGCGGCGTTTCAACCACTTTTTGTAGTCTTCTCGAGAACTAAAATTCCACATAGTGTAAACTAAAACTTATGTGAAAGTTTATATAGAAGATTACCTCAGCTTCCACTATGTAGAATCTTAGTTCCTGGAAGCATTACCAAAAATGGTTGCGACACATTTTTAAGTGTTTTCCTAAACGCTTGCATTTTCTTGCTTTACTATAACTTCCAAAAATATTTACATATATAGACTTGGTAAACTTATCATTCTATTAACATTTTGGTGAGACATGCACTAATCGCTAACAATGGTAAAAAAATTAACTCCCAACCCTTACCTGCTTTTTTGACGAACGTTAACAATTTTATTTTATTGTTTTTTAATACATTTACTATTTTATTTTATTTTTATATCCCACTCATAATTTAACTCATCGCCACATTAATTTTTTGTCTTGTAAAAATAACCTGCACAACGTACCTGTTTTTTTCTCTGAAAAACAGCCTTCTTGTTTCTAGAAATATCCTTCCGAAGCCCACCGCATCACCTAATACTTCTGCCGGAGGTGCTAACAGTAGTCAACAACAGACTTCATCAACAAATGGTCCATCATCTACACAGCAACCGAATGCAAGCAATCAACCAATCCTAAATAGTTATCTTACATCAACAGACAGTGTGCAACAGCTGGTCGATATGATGAACGGCCATCACAATCATAGTGGACTACACAACGGTGGCACTTCAGCAAGTAACTCTCAAGCCGCGATGGTTGGACGACAAGGACCTTTTAAAGATGTGCGCAGCATTATTGCAGACTTTAGACAACAGCACCCTGAAGTGGTGCCACGCCGTGGCCGAAGAGTAAAGACTAGTAACAATTCCAACTTATCGGATTCCAATACGATTCTGGGAAACGCTTTGAAATCTGATACGGTGGGAGTGGAATTACCAATAGAGCGAGGCATATTAAGAATGTTTTTTTTTTTATTTCGTTCGCAGAATTCCCGCCCGTCAAGCAATGATTCATCGTCTCATAGCACTGGAAATGCGAATCAGGTGTCAACAAATCATAACAGTGTAAATTCATTTAAAGACGTTCTCGCGCCATTCTCAAAATCTCAAGGTGCCGTTCGGTCGGCTGGTGGACAGCAACAGAATCCACCGTATCCAGAGGTTACATTACATCCAGTATCGACGCCGTTGAATGCGTCTGGTGGTCAGGACCAGCCGACTGGTTCCCTGCTTCATGGAATTCTCACAAAGGTTAGCTGTCATTAAATTTTATTTTTATTTTTTCTTTATTTTTCACCTTTACTTGCAGTTCTCGCGGCCGAATGAGTCGGCAAATACCAAATCGGGTGCCAACCAAGCATCAGCAAATTACATCAGTAATTTTTCGCCAACTCTCGCCAGACTTTTGACAGCCCCTGAACGCATTTCTCCAAGCGGAACAGCATCCGGAGCCAATCAGAGCCATCATAGTTTATCTGCAGGAGGTGGTGGCGATGTAAGTGGCAATAACACTAACAGTAGTGCTCACCACGCGATGCCCGGTTTTGGTGTAAACCTATCCAAAGTAGTTGGACACAATAGTGAGATCACGATCACACCGGTAATGAATTCCATGCATCAACAGTCGATACTTCAGCAACAACTTCAACAGCAACAGCTAAAAGACGTGCTTACGAGAGCAGCTGCTGCAGTCGGTGCCAATAACAATATAAAGGATGAACACTTCCTTAAACTTGTAAGTATATTCTGTTGATAAGAGTCTAGGTTTTCGTTGTTGATATGTACATTGCTTTTGCGTTTCTATCGCCTTTGTATTTTCTTTTATTTGTTTTCTCTTTTCTTTTCTCTTTTGTCTTTTCTTCCTTGCGTTTAGTCCTCGTTTGCAGCACCAACTGCTTCAGGAAATGATGACGATGCCGAGGACAGTGTCGATCGGCTTGTAATCGACGAAGGCGTCGATATTATGAACGTGGGCGGAGAAGAACACCAGCGAATTGCACCCCATGCAATTGGCCAAGAATTCAATGAAAATGAAGTTCCTGTTTGCCAAGGATGCAAAAAGCACGAAGCCCAGTTTGTTTGTGCCGGTTGTGGTAATCAATGGTATTGCAGTCGAGAGTGTCAGGTGAGTGATTGCCTTGAAATGTTCAATTTCACGGCTTATTGTTAAATGGATTTTATGGAAAGATGCTTGAGGAATAGGAATTAACACTTAGCAGTAGCGTTACCTTTTATCTGAGTTTCTAAATACTTTTATCTTTATTATAAAAGATAATCATTTTTGATTTAAAGAAATATTTTTGAATCAGAAAGTAAAACAAGACAAATCAAAAATAGTACCCCAAACAAAAGAACGAGTTCTAAAGTATTGAAATCTCGAAGGGATCACAACTCTTCTACTTGTGTGCTTCGTACTAGTGATACATTGCGTCGATTACAGAAAGCATTCGTTAAGTGTCCTGATTTTTGATTGTTCCATATCTGAAATCAACCAAATGCTGACAGGAAAGGCATGTTCATCTCAGCTGTCGTCAACTTACTCTCATACTTTTTTGCATTTTCCAACGATTTCAACCGTATGTGTTACCTGGAAGCACACCCGCTGTATGGGGTCTTCCCTTTAGCTGAGGGTGCATTTTTTGTTGATAGCGGACTTGTGCCGCCACTTCATCCGTTCTACGCTTATACAATGATTGATCTCTAAACTTTTCAAATAAATGTCTGGATTAGAACGGGCCCACCTTCTTGTAAAGGGTGAGCGTCTACGTCTACATGGATAGTTAGATTGATAGATAGAAAGAGGCATGTACGATTACCGTTTATTTTAATTTAAGTTTTTTTGAAGTTATACTTCTTTTGATGCGACCACCACCCTGTATGTATTTGATGTTCAAGACAATATTTTGATTTCTTTACCAGTGTAATATTTGGTGGAAATTTCAAATTTGAACTTCTAATTCGAACGGACTGACGTAGAAAACTGAACAGATTTAGAAAAAGCATTACCATTTGGATTTCAACATTAAATTAGGTGTGTTTAATGAAAAAAAGAGCAGAGCAGCGTAGCTCAGAGCAGAGCAAGAAATAAGATAAATGTCAAGCAATTTAGAGCAGAACAGCTGGTGTCAAAAGTCAGCTGATAAGAAAGCAACAAACATTTTGTGACCTTAGCTAGTTTGCAAAATTATGTTTGGTATCCTATTATAATAAAAATCTATATACCGAAACATTGGAATCAAAACTAAACTAACATGCGATGTTAATTCAATTGATTTTAAGTTAAATTCGATTTCAAATAGATTGCAAAACGCAAAATATAAACAAAAATATTTGAATCAAATGTCAACAGCTGATTTTGACACTTTGCTCCAATCTGCTCTTACTCAAAAGTAAGTGCAGAAAATGCTGCTCTAAAAGCTCTAGAGCAGGTCATTAAACACAAAAAGTTCTTGCTCGGAGTAGAAAAATTGTCATTAAACACCAAAAAGCTGCTTTTTTCTGCTCTAGATCGATCTAGAGCAGGTCATTAAACACACTTATTATGAATTTCTATACTTGACTGTTCGTCAGATTTGAGCTGAAGAGCATTCCCAGCGATCAAAACTAAATTGCGAGGTTTTGTTTTGATTCGGTACCACTCAAACGATCAAACAGCAATTTCATCAGACAAGTGGCAGACCTGTAATCACTTTGATACCAATTGTATTCCGATAACTTGATCGAAATGGGTTTTTTGTGTTTAATGAAATAGGAGGTTTGATACTAACTTCCAAAGTAGCAATTTTGTCTTTTTTGTGGGGCAGTAGGTGGAGTAATATAAGGCGACGGCGTCCAATAAAACTGAGAGAGTGAAAGAAGGAAGATTCCCGGTGTGAGAAAATAAACCAACCGTTAAGCATATCTAAAAAATACTCCTCACCACACCACTGCAGCACTGAATCACACAAAGCGTTATACAACCCATGCCCGATTCAACCGTCAAACAGATTCGGACATTAAAATAGAGACAGAATTAGAATTTTTTAAGGATTCAACTATTTTTTTATATCAAATTAGATTGAAACATTTATAAATTCTAACAGAATATAATAATATTTTATTAAATGACCTGTTTGACATTCACCCTTATTACGAATGGCGTTTTAATAAAACGCCAATAAGATGACTTATCTCTAGGTGCCACAATTGCCGTTTGAATAAAATAACTTTTGAGGGAACGGTAAGGAACAGTTAGAGGGCTGAACTTATATTTTTATGAAAACAAAAATTGTCGCTGCTGGAGCTCTGTCACTTTTCAGGCGTTTTAGTGAAACGCCTATCACAATAAGGGTGATTGACTCAAACAATCGTCATCATTTGGGGAATGATCCTCCAAAATCCTAAAAATGCAAATGCAAAATTTTTTTTTCTAAAATTCTTTCCAACTGCTGTCTTTAAATCTCTCCAAAACGAACTATAGAGTTTAAGTAAGATGATTGGGATAACCAAACCAGAAATTTATCTTTCATTTTTGAATAAGTTATTTTTCGCCATATTTAAAAAGAGTCGTATTCTTTCAGCATTACGCAACATGAAGAACACTCTTCATGATATGAACTCACATTCAGCCCTATCACAGATTCCATCGTAATCGAAAAAAGTCTAAGTTCCCCGATGTAACTATCACATAATCCATTCGGAGTGGAACGAATTTCGAAATTCGTCGTCTTAATATACGAAAGAAGTTGTGTTTGCAGAAAGATGTGAATGATCTTGCACATTTGGCGTAAAAAAGCTGATTTCGAAAACCAGCATGGCGGTACCTAGTGTTGCAACTGGAAATGCTTTCTTCATTCAGATTTTGTGAACACAAATTTTCGTAGTTCGTAAATTAGCTTTCCGTGTGGAAGTTTTCTACGATGGAATAGGGCTGATTAGTTTTGGGCCAATACAGCCTAACTTTTTAGAAAATTATCGTCGAATATGTCGTAAAAGGTTTGTTTTATGTAACTCCACTGTAGCGATTTAATGATAGTTGTTTTACTATTTAGAGCCAGTTTGTTCACAGTGGGTTAAATCAGCTATTTGGTTATCAAGGATTGTTTTTAATTCATGATTAAGGATCTGTGATCAACAAAGAGCGTTTGTTCAACTTTTTTACGGCTTGGTTAAGAAATCATGAGTTATTCAAAAATTGTTCCATTTTCCAACCTATTTGTCAAAGCTTAATCAAGAGAATGCACCAAAGATATTTCAATTTTTTAATAATAACAATTGAATTTTAATTTATAGGCGATGATTTTTGCTGGTCCAACCTTTTATTCGTTTCAACTGTCGCCTTTCGATAATAAAATTTCTTAAAACTCATTTTCACCCCAAAACAAATCCCAAATAAAAGTTTCAGATGCGATGAAATAGTAATACAATTTATGTTTTTGTACGTAGAAACATAATGTAACAATTTTAAAAATGAACATACTCCATTTCATGCAATTTATTGAATAAATATTCCAATTGTTTTTCCACGGGTATGGCCTTTCGCGAGGAATTGGCAAGTCCTTCGATAGGAAAATTCATTCATGAAAAGCGCTTTCTCGATAACCCGTTCGGGGTCGGTCCTTTTTTGAACCGAGTTGTGAGGGGCACCGTAACTCTACTTTTTTTCGAGACGTTTCACAAAAATTATGTCATTGCCTTATTTTTTTGATATTCTTTATGAAATTTTCGCACAGTATTCTGATATTTTATTTTAAAGTAGCATTAAATTTTAATAAATAGATAATTATTGTGTCGTCAAAAAAATTCCACAAAATGTATTTTTCGGTCGAATGAAACCTATTCCCCCATAACTAACGTCCCGTTAATTTCCATAAGACGGTCTTGCTTTGTCCATTTTTTTTACTTCACCTTAAAAAAATGCAACTGTATTTATTTTCATTCCCTTATCTGTATATGCTATAGAAACATATCTGAATACATTCGACTTTCGGGTGCATTTTCAAATGAAAGTTTTTTTCTATATAAGGTTAGGCTAGGTTTAAATGGCTGTCAGGAAAACAAACTGACTTAGACCAATATTAGGTCCATTGTGATACCATAGAAATTATGCGAGGGAGTACCTCACCTAACAAAACCATTTGGAGCTTTTAATAAAGAGAAGGAGAATCAGGGGATTTGTGTTCGCCAGAACGTTTGGATCATTAAGAAAATATTTTCCTAGATGCCGTTTGTTTTTAAAAGAGAGTGCAGGACATGAGCAGAGGAGGTGTGGGATTGTCTGCTCCTCCTCCTCATCTAAACAGCTTCTGCAGAACTCATTAGAGGAAACGCCGAGTCTTATGGCGTGTCTTCCTATCAGACAATGTCCGGTGATGACATTGATTACGGAGCTAACGTGCAATCTGGTTATGGATAGCAAATGTCTTGTGCGTTTTGGATCTAGTCCTGGCCATATACGTTTTGTTGCCACACACGTGGTGATATTGTTCCACCTATAAGTTGTTCTATCCATTGCCTCTTGCTTTAGCATAAATTTGCATGTAACGATTGGTATACCAATATTCAACCTGGTGCTTGAGATCGGTAGAACGGTTCCTTCTCTGGCGAGCTCATCGGCTTTGCAGTTACCCACGATATCTCTTTGCCCCGGCACCCAAAAAAGGTGAATATTGAACTGTTCAGCCATCTCCTTAAGAGATAGGCGACAGTTAAGGGCGGTTACTGAGCTCGCAGAAACAGCGCCGAGTGATTTGAGGGCTGCTCGACTATCTGAGAAAATCCGGATATTCGTTGAGGATATCATCTCTTTGATCGCCAGAATTTCCGCTTGGAACACGCTACAATGGTTTGGAAGGCGGAATGAGAAACTTTCGTTAAGTCGGTTTGAGTACACCCCGCAGCCTACCCCTTCTTCGGTTTTTGAACCATCTGTATGAATGAATTGAATCATCTCTCAAAAATTCTTCGTCTCCCAGGTCGTTCTCGGTGGGATTGAGACTTGGAACTTATTATCAAAAACCAATTGAAAAATGGTGTAGTCGGAGTGGAAAGGGATTGATCCGAATAAATTCAGGAATGTAGCGTGACCGATGTTATTTACGGTCCATTGGGAGATAGCTCTCATACGAATGGCTGTACTGGCGACCATTTGTTTGTTTTTTTCTATAGTATTGTCGTGATATGATAAACCGCTTGTTTGTGGTTTGTGAAAAGAATACAAACTAACAAACTTTCTTTTTTCCTTCCAGGTTACAGCGTGGGATGACCACTCGGAAGTTTGTACAGGTTAATTAATTATACAATTCATAGCTTTTAAATTTTAAGTTATCGTAAAAACATAGATTAGGTTTTGAAAAAAGAAAAAAAGCATACAAAGTATAATTTATAACATTTCTTTAGGTTTTATTCTTATCTTTATTGAAACATTCATTCGGAGAGAATAAAAACCGAACAGAAATTATTTGCAATCATTCTTATTACCTATAATTCGTAGAACTCTAGTTTTAAAAAAAGCAAAACAAACGTATGTTTATTTATTTTGCCACCAAAAACTTAGCAAATCAAACAAGTGAAGTAGACCATTAAAATTAAAAAAAAAAAAAATAGAACAAACACCAACCAAAATTTCTTCCTATCTTTTTCGTTTTCAATTTCTACTCTCGGCAACAGCTTTTTGGCAGTTCGTTAAAATTTTTAAAGCAAAAAGTAATTCGAAAATATAAATTTTCAATTTTCAACCATTCTTTTCTACCCAAGTTCAACTTTAATTCAATTTTACAAAAAAAAAAATTGATTATTATTTTTTGTTTATACATTTTCTCTTTTTCCCCCACAGCTACCAAACAGATCAGAAATAATTTTAATATGTTGAAATCTAAAGATTTAAAGAGAGATGAAGAATATTTTATTGTCAGGCGAAGAAAGCAAAATAAGTTCTATCCTCAGTTTTACTGAATGTGTGTGTAATAGAACAACAAAAAAGGAAGTTTATAAAAATCCATATAATATGTTAAATGTTGAAACAAATAATACGAGGAAAAGAAAAAACACTTGATATTAAATAAGAGAATAAAAACATTTCGTCTTTACTAGCGCACGTACGAAAGTAGAATCGGTTTTTTTTTCTAAACAAAACAATATACTATTATAAGTGTGTTTATGTTTTCCTATTATCAAATAAAAAATATAACTTATATGCGACTTTTTGTTTAGTTTTATAAAAGAATTATTTGTACGAGAGCAAATAAAATATTCCTTATCAAAAGAATCAAACAAATTATTTTTCTACTATAAGCCATTGCAGCTTGTCAGTTATTTATATTCAAGCATTTGATTTGTTCTTTTAGTTTAAAAAAATTGTTTTTTCTTTCTTTTTGAAAATAAGCAATGATGAAAATTCAGTGAATATGTAGAAACAATAGGACCAATAACTATTTAACATTTATAAAATGTATACAAGTTTAGTTTATGTGCGAATCCAAAATAAATTTAAAACAAACTCTTGAACTTTATTTTCGTTTTGTTTTTATTTCTTTCTTTTTTTTTTTTTTTTGTTTCACTCCATCTACACAAATTTTGAAGCAACAATCCGTTGAGTTGCAAAGGCAACTCGTTTGCCATTCACCCCACGACAGCGAGGGTAGTAATAGTTCCGTATTTTAGAAAAATAAAAGAAACTAAGTAAGCGTTTTGCAAACTATTCTACTATGTTGAAAAATTAGATGTTTTCATGTTTTTGGTGTGGGCATGACAAGTTCTTTGAGAAGTAGAAATGTGAACATTTTTATTTTTATTTCAATAAGTCTTTGATTTTATAAAAAAAAAAAAATAAAGAGAGAGGAGACACACAAATCTGTATTGCGAGATAGTACAGTTTTTCCAAAATTCCTATGCAATAATTTCTAAAGCCTTCAATAAAAAAAATTCTTGAAAAAACAGGAAAAGTATCATCTTTACCAAAGATATATTTTCGATCCTGACAGATATAATTTAATTTTTATAAACAATGAAACAAATAAACTCAGGCACATTTTTTATTTCTCGTATCGTAACTAGAACAATAGATCGGTTTTTATTTGGGTATTTTTTATACGGGCTTTTATAATTTTGTAAGTAGTCTTTTTAAACAGAACAATAACTAATCTTATACGGCCATATAACTGTGTGCGTATTGAAAACATAAAATTATTATGTGACTGTAAAGCAATAGTTCATATTTACATACATACCAAACAAGAGATGCCAAAACATAAAATCAAACAACACTTGTTCGTTTTCAAAAATAAGTTTTGCATTCAAAAAATATATACAAATACATAATAAGAAGACGAATAAGAACAAATATAGAAAAAACGCATTAAATTTAGATGGAAACTTAACTCATGAAGACACTGCAATTATGATTAAGATTTTACAAAATATTCAATAGTGTTGCACTTGTGTGACATATACTTGAATATAAATGATAAACAACAAGTTTTTATTTCGAAAGAATTAACTTTTTAAATTATAACAATGAAAATGAATAAATCATGATGCTACAAATAAATGTTTTAAAATTGTTTTCTTTTTTAATAAAAAAAAAAAAGAAGATATAGGAGACGTGCTTCTTATTGTGCTTAAATGCTTTAATAATAATGCAATCATTGGCTGATAGTGCGGTGATGATGACACCCCAGGAGTCCACCGGTACGTTCATTACTTTAAGGGCACCATAGGCCCCGGCTCGCACCGTGTCCACAATACGCAGCAGCGCAACCTCACTTTCTTCGGTTTCTGGCTTAATCATGATGATGCGGTTGGCAAGTACCTCGGCGAGTTTCCTTGGATTGTCAAAACGTTCCTTCAGCTCAGACCAAAGCTGGTTGTAACAACCGCCGTATTAGCTTCCGATCAATCCCACAGCTTGGCAGTCGATGGCCGCTCTCAGCTTTTGCAGTTTGTAGACCTCTGGCACATTAGCCATGTGCACCAGAGACTCGAAAACATCGCGGAACAACCAACTTTCCAATTTCTCATCGCAGGTTGGAATCTTTATTGGGTCAAGCTTCATGTCGACCTGGGACTGGTTGGGCACGAGGTCCCCATCTTCACTTTCCCTCGGGGTGCCGACATGGAGGCGAGCTAACCGCCTCTCGATCGTTACTTGAGCCTCTAGCTCCTGTTTCTCGACAATGGCACACAGCTCATTGTACATTTTGAGCTCGTCCTCATCGATCTCTTCTTCCAAGAGGTCATCGTGCGTATCCACGGATCGCGAGAACGTCTCATTTATGGAGTGCTGATGAGCCATGCCGATCGTCTCCTATGCTGCTATCGTATCAAGTCATTGACAGATACATTTGTGCACAAGTTATCATATTAAAGCATTTGCAGAGACTTTCCTATGTGCGGTTGTGTGTCGCTTTGCTCTATGTAGTATCCAGTGCGGATAGCTACGATCGGTGTTGTTTATTAGGTTTGTTCGTTGAAGCCCTGGGGTTGCCCTAGGGTCCCCACAAAGCGTTTTTTGAGAAACCTAAATTCGCCCTGAATGTCAAATTGAGTGTTTTTTGAGCCATAGGTTTGCCATAGGTTTTCCCCAAACTCGCCCTAGCTTTTTGCTGTGGCGATTTGAGGGCTGTCAAATGGCACGTGTTTTTATTTAAATGACAGAGATGTGTGGCGATTTGTGGTTTAGCGTTTTTTGAGGACTGGAAAACCCAGTTTTTTTTTGACAACTCATGGGGTTGTCAAGAAAACCTGGGTCAACCCTGGGGAAAGTTCAACGAACAGACCTATTGACATCTGAGGCAGCAGGGAAGTTTGTTGATACATTTTTCTCTAAAAAGTACAATCCACAAAACCACATACAATGATGAAACTAAGGATCTGGGTTACACCTAAAAAAATTTAATTCCCTATCGTCTATGTACTATGATCGAAGGCACTTCCGCCTTGAGCATGAGAGCTCTGCAGTCTACGAGTATATAGTCCGGATTATTCCATTTTGTTATTGTATCTGCATTGATAGTTCCTCTCTGCGTTTAGGATGTTTAACTGATTCCTCAACTTCGATTTTTCCAGTTAGGAAACCAGTAAGTAATCTTACATTGTTTCTGTTAAGATTTGTTGGAACCTATCGGCGATTTCTGCCACTCTTGTCAAATCGAAGCTTGTTTCTTGCTGTCGCGAAGAGCTAAGGGTTCTTGGCACACAGCATAGCGTTAGACTCTGCTGGGTTCCTGGTCACAGTGGTATACCGGGAAACGAAAAAGCGGACGAACTAGCGAGAAAAGGATCAGCACTTGGCCCTTCTCTCATTGATCAATCAGGATTCCACCCTGTAAAATTAAACAGATCATTGGTAACAAAATAATGCGAAAATCCAAAGAAAGATGGGAATGCCTAGATTCCTGTGTTACTTCCTGGAAACTATGGCCGAAATACGATAAGAACGGATCTGAAAAGCTACTATCATTGAATAGACCTTCATTACGAACGCTTATCAGTATCATAACTGGACACAACCTACTAGGTTACTACAAAAAGGAAATGGGTCTTTGCACCGATGACCTGTGCAGAGGATGCAATGACGAAGATGAACATGAGGATACCACTCACTTCCTTTGTCAATGCCCAGCAATCTGCCACATTAGGAAAAAAATTCTAGGCAATTACTCATTCAATGAACTATAAGAATTATCAGACACTTCAAGAAGCAGCCTGTTAAACTTCATTAAGGCCACAAAATGGTTAAAAACTGACCAAACATAAACTCATAGGTTTCTAGGACGTTACAATACTCCAGGGTATCACAATGGATCTACATTGATTAAAGTGTGACGGAAATAAGATCAGCCGTCAGCCCATTCTACCTAACCTTACCTATCTGCAATCTCAAGAAATATGGTTTCCAACGCATTATTGCTGAGTTTACTTTTTTTTGTCCCCTACAAAAGTGAATGCGAAACAAATCAAGTAAAATGAGAGATAATTTTTTCATGGGAGACTCATTCACGAAGTACCTCCACGAAATTTTGTTTTTCATACATTGAATGAAAATTGGATGCTCATAATGATAGTTTTGGTTTCAACACAGAAATAAAGCTCCACTAAAAAAACAAAAAAACTCTTCGTTTAACGAATAGCTGAGCGACGATGGACATTCTGTTGTTGACGAGCGACTCCTATAGTAATTTCTGATTTTTGATATCTCATCATTAGCTGCCGTCAACTCAATCTCATATCCCACTGCATGGTCTTCTTTTCAACTTAGGGAGAGTTTTTCTATCACAGAAAATGAAAGACTTTTGTCGTCACTTCATCCATCTAAAACTTATTTGATGATTGAGATCGTCATCAAAAGCATAGCACAGTTCTAATTTCAAATAAGTGTCTGGTATGTCTGCATCCGAGAACACAACACAGATATTCAGTCTTTTATGTGAGATTCTAACCCTTTCTGAAGCTGCTAAGGAAAATTGCTAAGGAAAGAAAGAGAGCATTTCATAAAAATTATTTATAATTAAATTTAAATAGTTACGGCAAAATATTTACATATTTACAATTTATAAGTCAAATAAAAGTCTCATTGTTCGTCCTATTTGATCCTCTGTCTCTTAGAGCTTATTAGAACTAAAGGTGGGGGCTCTGAAAGCAACGGCAAAAGTCTTTTGTTTTTCAATTTTTTCACATGCGGAAGGAAAACCAAAGGAGGTGGACTCGAAAGATCTGTTGCTTTTGTAACGGCTTGTGGAAGGGAGTTTTTTTCTTTTTCTATGCATTGATTCGCTGATTGACTAGTAATGATCGGCTGTTGTTGCAAGACTGACTCATTAGCAGTTACCTCTCCAGGACAACTTTTCATACTGGAGCACTGAGCAAAACAGCTGGGGTAAATATTTCCGGCTCCGTCATCGCTTATCACAATGTCTCCACAATTATACGAATCCTGAGGAATATGAGCTGTCGGAATGAATTCAGATGCAGGTGTGTTCGCTTCTGGTTGAGGATTTGTTGTTATTTTTTCAGTATTTGTATTCGCCAGTTCCAGAGTCCGGGAATCAATCATTGCCCAGCTTTTAATTGTAGAAGATGGTAAAACTATTTCGGACGATGCTTTGCCAGTTTTTGGGTATGTTGCCATTGTATAGTTTCGATCTGTTATATTCGAAAGATTTGCTAAGTACATAGAGTCAGTGATACAGTGACTGCTTAGTTGTAGAAACTGCAAGGGATTCCTCAAATGAACTGGCGTCTTTATCCACAACTGAGTTGCGCTCTCTACTATTTTATCAGCAACCATTTCGTTTCTTTTCTGTCTGATTGCTGAACTCAAATTCTTAGACTTAGGAGACTTTCCATGTTTGCGTTTGAGGTTAACATATAGTTTTGTAGCCAGCTGTCTTATGGAGTCTAAGATGGTCCAAATTACAGGATTTGGCCCGATTCGATCCGTTAAATCTTTGTTGAACACCTTGATGTGATTTGAAGCGATGCGGTTGGTTCCGAAAATGGACATTTTTTCGGTACCAACCGCACGCAACCAGGTATTTTCCACATAATCGCAGAGATTAGACAAACCAGTTGAAAAAATGCTCTTCTCTCTCATCCATTTTCGGAGTGCTTCTAGACCAGGAACCATATATTCCGGGGGTAATAAAGGCAGTACAAGTAGCATTCGCAACGCACTCGCACCTACTCCTTTTGCAGTTTCTCGTTGCAGTCCAACTTGTTTCATTTTATTAAGAACCGCATCAGTGTATTGATACCAGGAACCTTTAATGATCGCCTCCGGAAAAACAAAAGACAATTCTGACTGCACGGCGTTGTCAAAATCAGACACAATTATGTTAGGAGAAACATTAAGCTCTTGTCGAATGTAACCAAAAATTGCAGCATACGCCGCCTTTGTCTTAGCCGTTACCACGCAATAAATGATTGGAGCAGTCTGAAATCAATACAACGATAAATCAAATGCTATTATAACAAATAAAACCCTTTACCATATGCCCATGGACAGCATGGAACGTCAGTAAATAGTAATCAGGTTGATTTGGACAAACAAATTCAAATGATCCATCCATGTGAATTTCGTCAATCCGAGGTAGTAGCTCAAAAGTTTTGCGATGCATGAATATCATGCACGTTGCATCTGGTAGGCTTATTGTTTTCTGGTAAATACGTTCCTTTTGAGAACCACTATTGACTTGTAGAAAATCCTTGCCTCCATCTAAGATTCTAACAATATCGGCAACTTTTGTGGCACATTCTTTGGGCAATTGTTTTCGGCGTGCCTTACGCATTGCACTTTCTGCAGAGGTAAAAGGGTAGAGAAGTGCTGCATCTGCATGTCGATTTGTTGCCTCATCACAGTAAATTACGTTCAAGTCGGTAGTCTCGTCGGTGGCACGTTGTGTAAGTACTTTGCGAAACGCATCAACAAGCAGTTGATTTGGGGCAGGGGCATGGTCGTGTTCGACTATAACTTTCGTTTTACCATCTTCATAAGTAAGGCGACCAGGACATTTCGTGCTTTTGTGACGATGACAGCGAAAATAACTAGAAATAAATGTAAGCATGAAAAATAAAAATAGTTTGTTTTCCAGACTTAAACGACTGTTCAGGGCGAATGAATGCCATCGGCTTAAAGTAGTGAGTTGGATGATTAGGAACTCTATTTGTTGTTCTGTTGCCAGCATAAACGTTCCAAACGACTTTAGAAAGTTTCTGGACCGAACTTGACTGACTCCATTACATTTTAAATTTGTTTTTATCTTATTACTATTGAGATGAATCTTTAGACTTAGCTTAAAATAAAACCAAGGGAAAAACTTCACTAGCAATTTTACCTTACGGCACCAGTTTTGTACGCCAGCCAGTATTTGTGTCCATCAACATACATAGCTTAAGCAGTTTGAAATGCTTTTACTAGCAATAACTTATTTAAAAATAGTAAACTAATAAGGTTTTCTACTTTAATTAACTCTTTATTATACAACTTTTAATACATCCTTTTTCAAAAGTAAACACAGAAATACCAAAAATTTGTTGTGACAGGTTAAAATTGTCAAAATTTTTCCAGGGGTGTGCGTTCAACCGAATAGCCCAGTTCACACTGTACAATTAGTTGGACAGACTTCGTTTGATGGAAGTTGGATGGTCTGATGTAGTTTTCGTTCACACCTATCAAGCTTGTCGTCCAACTTTATGTCACATACCCTTCCACTCCGTCCAACTTCTAGATTTTCAAAAAATTTTGAAAACCATCCAACAAATTGGACAAGCGGTCGTATGAAGAGTTCACACTATCAAGCATTGGTTTGTCAAACCTAAGTTTGTCCAACTAATTGTACAGTGTGAACGGGGCTAATGCGATTCGAGTGCGCAGTACATACGTAACGCAACGTTACGTGAAAACGTGTATTTTGTGCTACTCCTATTTTACTATTTTATTTTTAAACAAAATTTTGGAAATCATATAATTTTTTAAGCAGAGAATTTTTGTCATTTTTTGCACTGAAGCTGAAAAAGAAGAGATAGAGAGAATAAATAAATAAATAGGGTGGCGCAACAGACCGAGGAGCCCCAGGGTCTAGCACAATTCTCACAACCGTGCCTTGTGAGAGATAGGAAGGGACCTACAATTTTGTGCCGGTTCTGGACGGATAATCAAGAAAGCGCTTTTCATGGCAATGAATTTAATATCGTAGGACTTGCCAATTCCTCGCAAAAGGCGATACCCGTGGTAAAAAATTGTTGCCTATGTTCGGAGATAGAGAGAACGATTGGATTATAAGTGTGTGTAAGGATCGTTCATCACGTTAAATTGATGAGATAACTTACAGATATATAAACGTCTTCTTCAACGATAATACGGACTTTTGAAACCCGCGGCCTTATCTTAATTTATTTGCAAGAGGTGAAGCTGCGAAGGTAAAGTGAGGCATGAGCATAATCAAAATAAGATCGTATTTTAACATTCTTCCTGATACGAATCCCTTATAATCGGCCCTATCCAGGTAACCGTCGGAGCGGAATTCTCTCCGATTTCCTACGATTAGGAGACATTTTGCGTCGTGGCGGTCCTCTCATTGGCCGACCCGACGTCCTCAGACAAGTTTTTGCTGCGGAAAGTTTTGGTTTTGGGAATGCAATGCGTTGCCGCATTTGTGAAAAATTTCTTACGATGACAACTACTTCGAAGCATAACTGAATCTTCGACGGTTACGTCGATAGGGCCCGTCTATAACCTTGATATTTAGAAAAAGAGGATTTTGACAATTAGTTCTTAGACTCTTCGTTGTACAAAGTTCTTTCCTAAAGAACATTTTTAAAACAATTGAAGGTTGTTTTTAAGATAATAAAGTTTGTAAAGATGGCACATGCAACAATGAATCGTCAAAGAAATATAATTTTACCAATTTAACTAGCAAATCCTTTTATTTTCCTCCCAAAAACCAAACAAAAAACTAAGCTGTGCACTACGCTTCGCTTGGTGCAGCACTAGTACTGGTACTCGTACTCGCTAATGATTTGTGGTGTTTGACTACAGCTTCTTGTGCTTTGCTCAAATTTATATTGCCCTCCTTGGCTCGTCCTCTCAATTCATATTCAGCCGATTTGTTAACATTCTTCGTGATAACTTGTTTAATTTTTTGATTTTCATTGAATTTATTTTTCTTGGGTTGGATAGGGGCATCTAAAATTGAAAAAACAAATGCGACTCAACAATATATTGGTTTAGTTCGTAAGAACGTACTTGAACGTCTTGTAAATGCTGGTGAATTCTTTTGTTTTTGCTTTTTTTGTATGCCAGCTGGTACTTTAGCTTTTTTGAATTTGCCTTGAGCCATAACTTTGTGCTGATATTTTAAATTTTATTATATTTGGTAAAAAATACAATTTGCTGGCACGTTTATTTTTTAAGTGGTGTTGACATATGTGTCAATCTTTAAAATGCCTTTTGACAGTATCCCCCCAACTGTTCGAGTTTCGGGTTCAAACGCAAAATCAACCTTAAGGTGAGGTTAAACTTCACGTCAGTTTTGTTTGAATGTAATTGAAAAGCTTCATTTATTTTAAAACTTCAAACTTAGATGATTGCTCTTAACCAAAATTATAAGTTTGAATTGGTATAGTAAAGCTGATTAAGAAATGTTTTACAGAAAAAAATACTGAACTCAATTTTAAACTTTTCCAAATATCAACTTTATGAGAAAGTTGATAACTGGAGAAAGTTTGCTGAAGACAGAGCGTGAAATAAGAAAGTGCTAAATGCAAGAATAAAACTTGAATTGAACACCCTTTACAGAAAAATATTTGTATAGCTCCTTACTATATTCAAATAAATAACATTACAACTCTCAAACCAAATTGATTTTCATATTGCGGCAGTGGCTATAACGCTACACAATTTTTTGTGCAACAACTGCATTATGAGAATACAAGCTTTGTCTTGCCGCGTCAATTTATGCACTTTCACATATCAGGTTTGTTCGTTGAAGCCCTGGGGTTGCCCTAGGGTCACCACAAAGCGTTTTTTGAGAAACCTAAATTCACCCTGAATGTCAAATTTAGTGTTTTTTGAGCCATAGGTTTGCCATAGGTTTTCCCCAAACTCGCCCTAGCTTTTTGCTGTGGCGATTTGAGGGCTGTCAAATGCCATGTATTTTTATTTAAATGACAGGCATGTGTGGCGATTTGTGGTTTAGCGTTTCTTAAGGACTGGAAAACCCAGGTTTTTTTGACAACTCATGGGGTTGTCAAGAAAACCTGGGTCAACCCTGGGGAAAGTTCAACGAACAGACCTATCGTAATACAAACATAGGGCTCACTCGTTGAACTTTCCCCACGGTTGACCCAGGTTTTCTTGACAACCCTGTGAGTTGTCAAAAAAACATAAACAAAACTAAAAACTCAAAAAACGCTAAAACAAATCACCACATATCCCTGTAACTAAAAAAAAAATATATGCCATTTGACAGCCCTCGACTCACCACAGCGAAAACCTAGGGCGAGTTGAAGGAAAACCTAGGTCAACCCTAGGGCTCAAAAAGTTTGACATTCAGGGTGACTAAAGGTTTGTCAAAAATCACTTTGCGGCTACCCTAGGGCGATCTCAGGGCTTCAACGAACAAATTTATAGATTTACAGCTGAATCTGTAGCTGTCGCAACTAAAAAAACGCCTAAATTTGGGTGAGACCACAGAGTAGAGTAGTTATACTCTGTTGGTGAGACTAGTTTTTTTCTGATACAAATTTAAGCTTAGACTATTTTTAGACTATGTTTTCATTCCAGTGCCCCTGTTCTGTAACCATCGCATATTGATAACATCGATCGAGAAACAGTGAAAACCGGAACGATATCCTACTATTCCTATCCTATTTTCCCCATCGCCGGTTTTTTTTCGAGGCGATAGTTACAGAACAGGGTCACATGATGGTTGGAGTTAACCTCGTAGAGTTTCCATCTGAGAAGCAAGTTTGAACTGAAGTTTTTTGAAGATTTTTACTTTTGTTAAATAAATACAGAAATCCTAAAGAAGGGTTGAAAATTCTCCCCAAGGAATGTTTTTTATGAGCCATAGATGTTTCACGCATGCAAGGACAACACATTTAACTGAGCAGAAAAAATGTTTTGTGTTTTATTGGTTGAGTGCTTCCCCGAGTGAAACCAAAGGAAAGTGACATATATTTATCGTTTTCACAAAACGAAATATGTCGCTTTGTATTGGTGTCACTAGAGGAAGCACTCATTTAAAAATCAAGGGAACATCCAAAATTGTATCTCCTAAGATGAACGTGTTGTTTATTGTTATTAGTGGCACTCTCCATTGGTTTCACTCGGGGAAGCACTCATTTTAAAAACCAATGGAACACCCAAAATAATTTCTGTTCAGTTTAACGTAATTGCCTTAGTGTGAGTGGAACACCTATGGCTCTTAAAAAATATTCCTTGAAGAAAATTTTCTTTTTGACATTTGAGTAACATGTGTTAGTGCTTCTTGAGTCGATTCTCATTTCAAATCGAGAAGCGGCTGTCACTCCTCAGAATCATGAGAAGCGATCTTTTTGCACCAATGGAACGGTTAGAGAATGCTTCTGGACGCTCCTGGACGGTTCTTTTCGTCCAATGGAAAGCGACATTATTCTCAGAACCATGAGAAGTAATCTGTTTGCACCAATTGAACGGTTTGAGAATGCTCCTGGACACATTTGAACCTAGACGCTTCTTTTCGTTCACTGGAAAGCGACATTACATTCTGTGACTTGCAATTGTTCATTCACATTTTGTTAAATAGCAAACATTTTCTTTGAACATAATTTGGAAACACATAGTCAATCTTTTATTACCAAAGTGTGTTTAATGAAAAAAGAGCAGAGCAGCGCAGCTCAGAGCAGAGCAAGAAACATGAAAAATGTCAGGCAAAGCAGAGTCAGCTGGTGACAAAAGTCAGCTGATAAGAAAGCAACATACATTGGGCGCGTTCGAGAACCAATCGGATAGGCTATGGGCGCGTTCGAGAACCTATCGGATAGCCTATCTCGGATAGCCGTATCTTGGATACCTTTTTGAACGATTCAGATATCTTTTTCCGGATAGCTGCAGACAACAGCTGTGAAATATTAAAATTCGACTTTTGAAAACAGAAAAACATTCAAAATATCATTGCTAGACGATTATAACTTATTTTTTTCGATTTCCCATGCATTTTAAAAGACTCGTATGCTGAAATAAATGCACACCAAAACAAAAAATCAACATGAAAAGAAATAAAAATAAATTTTCTTATATTTTTGTATCAGCTGTTCGCTAAGGTATCTGAGGTATACCGAAAATTCACAGATAGCTTTGGTTTCTCTATTTGACAGAAATGGTTTGCATCTTTGCTAAATGCTTAACACGTAAACAACAACAACAAGCTATCCGGATACCGTTCTCGAACGCAGCCTATCTCAGATACGCGTATCAGATACCTTTTTGAACGATTCACATATCTTTTTCCGGATAGCTGTGAAATATTAAAATTCGACTTTTGAAAACAGAAAAACATTCAAAATATCATTGCTAGACGATTATAACTTAGTTTTTTCGATTTCCCATACGTTTTAAAAGACTCTTATGCTAAAATAAATGCACACCAAAACAAAAAATCAACATGAAAAGAAATAAAAATAAATTTTCTATATGTTTGTATCAGCTGTTCGCTAAGGTATCTGAGGTATACCGAAAATTCACAGATAGCTTTGTTTAGCCATTTTGTGACCTTTGCTAGTTTGCAAAATTATGTTTGGTATCCTATTATAATAAAAATATATATTCGGAAACATTGGAATCAAAACTAAACTAACATGCGATGTTAATTCAATTGATTTTAAGTTAAATTCGATTCCAAATAGATTGTAAAACGCAAAATATAAACAAAAATATTTGAATCAAATGTCAACAGCTGATTTTGACACTTTGCTCCACTCTACTCTTAAGGCCCCGGCCCATAGAACGCGTTGCGCGCGGTAGGAGCGGCCCGGCAACTGATGCGGTGGGTTTTGCCGCACGCAACTGATAGGGGTGACCCATAGAATCCGTTGCGGTGTCTCAACTCAGTTAGCCTGTCAGTTGAAAGCGGTGCCGCACGCACGCACCGCGTTCTATGGGCCGAGGCCTTTACTCAAAAGTTAAGTGCAGAAAATGCTGCTCTAAAAGCTCTAGAGCAGGTCATTAAACACAAAAAAGTTCTTGCTCGGAGTAGAAAAATTGTCATTAAACACCAAAAAGCTGCTTTTTTCTGCTCTAGATCGATCTAGAGCAGAAAAAAGCAGCTTTTTGGTGTTTAATGACAATTTTTCTACTCCGAGCAAGAACTTTTTGTGTTTAATGACCTGGGGGTCAATTCCCGATCTGTGAAGCTGTGAAGTGAAAAGAAAAATATCATTTCAGTTTTCATACAGTTTTTTCATTTTATCACTTCACGAACCCATTCTAAGCGATTCCGGATCTAAAAAGTACTAAAACGTTCTAAATGATAAATTCTGACAGTTTTCTCTCATTTTCTCTCTCATTCCAATTGGATTCCAATTGGATTTTTCATCGTTTGAGTTTTGCGGCCATTTTTCATAATTGAATTTTTCACCGACTCATACGGCAATGAAAAGAAATTTATCATATGAAAAAAAATTGACATTTGAGGTTGGATTTTCACTAATCGAGAATCGAATTTTCGGTGAAGCTGTGATAAATGTTTTCACTTCACAGCTTCACAGATCGGGAATTGACCCCCTGCTCTAGAGCTTTTAGAGCAGCATTTTCTGCACTTACTTTTGAGTAAGAGCAGATTGGAGCAAAGTGTCAAAATCAGCTGTTGACATTTGATTCAAATATTTTTGTTTATATTTTGCGTTTTGCAATCTATTTGAAATCGAATTTAACTTAAAATCAATTGAATTAACATCGCATGTTAGTTTAGTTTTGATTCCAATGTTTCGGTATATAGATTTTTATTATAATAGGATACCAAACATAATTTTGCAAACTAGCTAAGGTCACAAAATGTTTGTTGCTTTCTTATCAGCTGACTTTTGACACCAGCTGTTCTGCTCTAAATTGCTTGACATTTATCTTATTTCTTGCTCTGCTCTGAGCTACGCTGCTCTGCTCTTTTTTTCATTAAACACACCTTAAACACACTTTATATTCCAATCAAATGTAACCGAAACTATTGTATTTAACAATTTTAAGTAATAAAAATCGTCTATCGTCTATCTATCTATCATTCTGTGACTTTACTTTTCAAAGCATTCCCGAATTAATTCCGCAGTAAATTGCTAGTGCTCAGGCTAATTAGTTTTTAAATAGAAGTATGCGATAAGCAACATATCCACTCCTTGTTTCTTAAACTGCCATGACGATAGTCGTTTTAATTGTTGCTCCATGGACTATGAGTAATTTTACATTTATGGTGTACACCTGTGTAGAGGTAGAGTATTCGATCGCTTTCGAAACATAAAATTAAATAAAACTTCCTATTATTATTTATCATTTCAATTGAAATTTCATTTCTTTTATTTTTGTTAAAAACATCGCCAAACAGGTGATAACATCCATCTAAGCCAGTTTCAGTTTTGATGAAAACTCCATTCTTTATCCGTAGTAATATAGATTTCATATTTATATATGCAATTCATATCATGCATTCATATTTTTTGTCATGGGACTTATTGTGATAGTAACTAGTTTTTGAACTTCCAAAACTCAGAGTTGCTCAAAAACTCCTTCTCCTATTACATGATTAAGTAATTTATCTAAACTAAATTGATTTATTAAATTAAGTGAGATTTATTTTGGTTCATAAATAGTTTTTTTTTAACCATTATTATTACCGAAAGAAACAGATTTTTACACTATTGTTGTTTCTTCTTTTGTTCAATATTGTTTATTTGTTTTTATTCTTTTTTATCACATGCCATTTTTGTTTGAATTGATTTTTGCTAAGATTTTTTGTTTGTTTTGAATATCAATAATAAACTTTTGTATTAAAATTCTGTATTCATAATTTAAAAAAAATTATTTCCAAAAATTGTTTCGTTTGTTTTGTTAGTCAAGATTTTGTTGTTCTTTAGATGGCTGATATCAAAAAAAGATTTATTTTCATCTGTTAATTTTTTTTTTTAACAATTTGATGAATATTATGGTTTGATTGGTTTGTTTTGAAAAAAGTAATGAACACCCTAGGAATGAAAAGAAAAGTTAATAACTGCAATTAACATACAAATGATTTTACTTGGATAGGCATTTGAAAATTTTATTTTAGATTTAAAAGAAAGACTTCCGTTGACAAGTATCAATCCATCCAAACTAAAAAATGAAGTCAATATACTAGTGCTCTGGGTTAATCAAAACAAGTTTTAAAAGGCATACCACCTTGCGCTATCATGATAACAAGACTTTCGACTTTATATTTGCAGTGTAGCTATCAGAACCTAATTTGCAATGTTTTAATATTAAGCTTTTGTACTGAACCTACCCCACTGACGGATCACTGGTGTGAAGCAGATAAGTGTGAGAGCTGTACCCGATTCCTTCGAGATTACAATGCATGTGGTTGTGGCACACTTAAGATAGGAGAAAAAAGAAGAACCATTCAAGAATCTACAGACGAGTGAACGTAATAAAACGAAATCGTTGTTTAGGTTCTTACGCCATAATAAATCACATACCTGATAGATAAACTTTGTACTAAGTTTAAAAGTAGCTTTGATCTACCGCCGCCTAAAAGCAACATTATGAGTGTGTTTCTTTATTTTTTCCGGATAAGGAATAGAAAAGACAGAATAGAAAAAATATCTATCCAGAATATCCAGAATAGAATAAATAAAGAAACAGAATTGAACAGAAACTCGAAGCTGACAATGAAAGTATGTAGGTATCTGTCAAACTACAGAATATTCCATTTAAACCACCTCTTGACTAGGAATGAAAAGAATGCATTCCAAATATTCCAGAATGAATAAAGAAACTAGGAAATAGTTTATCCGGAATATTCCGTTGAATAAAGAAACGCAAAAACGGTATTCCGAATTTTCCGAATATACGGAATGAATAAAGAAACACACTCTATAAGTTGTCAAAGGCCAGTTTCGTTAAATGTTGTAGCTACGTAACAGCAGCTATGTAACTAGCTGGGATTGCTATGGTTAGCTAGCTAGGCTAGCTGTGGATAGCTGATTACTTGAATAGAAAGGTACACCAAAAATTATTGGATATCTTTAGATAACTTTTTGGTAGAAATGGGTGTGTGTCTCTGTTAATGCTCAACACGTAAACAACAACAAAAAGCTATCCGGATACGATTATTGAACGCCTCCACTAACATTCCGATGAGCCAGAGATTTGTTATTTGAAAGTAGGCCAATAGAACTAAAAAGACAGAAGTGCATGAAAATATGAAAGAAGAAGGAAAAACTTAAAAATATTTAACTATTAAAAATTAATTTTGAAATTTCATTCACATAACACTGAATAGCAGAAAATAATAGTAAATTAAAAAATTTTTTAAATGAACCATGTTTTTATGACGAACTTCAAATCATCATCATTACATAGTATAAAACAAAGTCGCTTCCCGCTGTCTGTATGCCTATCATGCTTTTTTTGACATTCTATTCGAATGAAAGTTTAGTCGAATTCGAAAGAAGTGCATTTTGAGACTCGAATGATTCGAATGTTAAACATGTAAAATTTCGAATCATTCGAGTCTCAAAATGCACTTCTTTCGAATTCGACTAAACTTTCATTCGAATAGAATGTCAAAATAAGATATAATAATTCTAATAGATTGAGTGATCCAAGAGAAAGGTTTATATGTTTTTTTTACCCCTATATTCTCACCGTAAATATACACGTGAACATAAATATGGGAATCCAGAAACTGCTTGACCGATTCCAAAATTCTTTCACCGTTAGAATGCTATTCATTCCCATATTCCCATGAGAACGGGAACTTAAACGAGAGCTAAGTGTTTGTATTGCAAAGGCTCCTTAACTATTGAACCTATTTCAATGAAATTAGGAACAGAAATGGACAAATGGTCTATGACCTGAGAAATGACACAGGATATAATTCCTTTCCATATTCCCTTGGGAATGGAAACTTGAAAAATATAGGTACGATACTAAAATCTTTTTCACCGTTAGAGTGTCTCTATTACAATTCGATGTTATTCTCAAATAGCTTTAATTATATTATATCCCCATATTTCCACGGGAACGGGACGGGAACAAGAACATGACCGGGAACTTGGAAAATACTGGACCAATTTCAAACAATTTTTCAACGTTAGAGTGCCTTCATTGTCCCTGAGTAACAAAGAAACATTTCATCCCTATTTTTACAGAGGAACGGGAACAGGAATTCAAAAACCACTGTTAAAATTATCACTATTAGAATACGGTGATATCTTCAAGTTACATAGTAAACTATACTTTATCCGAATTTCTCTGCGGAGACGGAACGGGAAATGGAACATAACCATGAACTTGGAAAATGCTGAACAGTGCCCCTGTTCTGTAACTATCGCCTTGGCGATAAACGGTGGAAAATGGAACGAAATTCTATGAATTTAGTAGGATTTCGTTCCATTTTCCACCGTTTATCGCCTGCTTTTATCGAGGCGATAGTTACAGAACAGGGGCACAGATTCCAAAAATTCTTCTCCATTTTTCCACAGGAATGGAAACTTCGAAACTTTACCTAATTTACTCAATTCATTCAACGTTGGGCCTGAGCTAAGCCGGGCGGTAGAGCTAGTATAAAATAATTTTGGAAGTATTTGAATAGCTAGAAAAAATTATAAATCTGTGTGTGGTTTTATCCATAATATGGGATCGAGTAATAATTTTACTGTTTTTTACCTGCCATAAAAACACAACACGTTGAATTATTTTATTTTAGTATTGTTATAAGTGAAGTTGAAAATGATCACTCGAAAATAGAAAGTTATAATGCGAGAACAATTCAGAGATAAATCAAAGTCTATCTCTTCAGTCAGTAAGCATTTAATTGAACATAAAAACTGAATTTAGTGTATAGTAAAAATCTATGGAAAATTCTCAAAATCTCTTCATCAACTTATAAAACCAGAATATCATGCATCAAAACCAGAATATCAAGTATTTAAAACTAAAGTGGTCATGAACTTGCTGTTAACGTCATCACTACACACATTTCATTACAGAAGAACTACAAACTGCTTACCCAAAAAAAATTCAAAGGCCATGAGTCGTTGTTTAATAACAAATTTGTGCTGAATAACAAAACACCTTCCATGTGCCATGTGAAGAAATATAAAACTGCCCGATAAAATTTAAAAAAATTTAATAATGATAAAATTACTTTATATCCAATTTCTTTTTCTTTCTTATTTAAAATCAATAAATCTGCATAAATGTTAAAAAATTTAATCGGTTTTTATCCTAGGTTCTTTAATATTTTAAGCTGATGTCCCGGGTAGCTTGTGCTTTTATGTTATTTTATAACTAGCCGTAAATAATTAAAATTGACGGTTGTGGGAGTTTAATTCACCAAAAGTTTATGTATAATAACATGCGCTTGTAATAATGAACAAAAAAAAAAAAAATCAAAGTAAATTCTTTGCATTTTGATATTTGTTCGAGCTCACTAATAGAATAATAATGTTGTTCACCTTTAGACAAAAAGAAACGGCCGGAGGCGTTCTCAAATTATCACATAGAGGCAATAAGATCGCTTCTCAGGACTTGGAGAAGTCACTTCTCGTGGAACTGAATCGAATCGAATCGGCCCTATAGAGGTAACCGTCGGAGCGGAATTCTCTCCGATCGGAGTAATTTTGCTTCGTGGTAGATCTACGATCGGACGATCCGACGTTATCCGATAAAATTTTGTTGCGGAGATTTTAGTTTTGGGAATGCAATGCATTGCCGCATTTGTGAAAAATTTCTTACGACGACAACTACTTCGAAGCAAAATTGAATCTCCGAAAACAGATGCGTTGCGGAGAAAACTCCGCTCCGACGGTTACTTCGATTGGGCCGATTAAAAGGAATATTTTCCTCAAGAAATTTTTTTTACTATCTGAGCTGCCCGGCTTTGATCGGGTTCGTATTTTTAGGGTTTCTGTTCTCGTTCATCCGTTCCCGTGGAAATATGCAGATGAAATTATAGTCGATGTTTCTGATGGATAAGAAATGCAATTACAAAGTTGAAATCGGTCAAGTAGTTTTAAGGCTCCCGTTCTTAGATGATATATAATCTAATCTAAATCACTGAGGGATAATAATGTAGCATCCTGATGCTGAATTTTTTTAAAACTGTCCAGTAATTTCTAAGTTTCCGTTGCAGTCCAGTTCCCGTGTGAATATGGGGATCAATCCTTGAAATAAATAAACGATATACGATACTATGCAGATTGAGTTACACAGAACAAATTAAAGACGATATCGTCCGTGATTATCATTCTGAAGATAATCATTTCATAAGTTACGAAATTACCCTCTATAGCCAATCGAACTAGTATTACCAAATTGACTTTATCGGCTCTTCTATTAAAAATTTGTACTCAGCTTTTTAACAGCAGTTTACGAACGACACCCAGAAATAATATCATTTTTAAACTCAGGTTCTAAATTAAAGAAAAAAAAGCAACAACTGTCAATGATAAAATAATAATAACAAAAAAAGATTGTTTTCCCATGTAAATTAAAAAACGTTTCTTTATGTATAAAAAAAATAAAATATTTAATATTTATTTTCCTAACATATGCGATTATTTTGTTTGTATTCTTTTGTAATGTATAAAATGTTGCATACTTTTTTTTCAAAGACAAATTAAAACAAATAAAACGAAGATACATACACTTACTCTTGTTTCTATTTTTCTAAAATAAGCAAATATATAATCATCTCTTTTTTACGAATAAATGGCGTTATTGATTTGAATGTGTATGCAATTACAAGAAATTCAAATTAAAAACGTGTGCTTTTTGGCACACTTAACAATGTTTAAAATCGTATTTAAAATTTTAGTTAAAAAAGGACTGATAATAATAATAATAATAATAATAATCATAACATACGCCTTAGTTTAACGTTTTTTTTTATATATTCATTTTTAAAAGATTGGTGTAGAGATTATTCAACAATTTAATAGAATGAAAATGAAGGTGAAAACATTCCCTTTCAGTGTTTTCTTTTTTTTATAATGAACAATTAATTAGTTATATATATATGCATGGTATATGTATAAAGACTTACTAAGAATGTGTGTAATAATATTTGTTGTTTGTTTTCTTTTTAATAATTAATAATAATATTTAAGAAAGTAAAACATATTTGCTCATTTGTTTGTTTGTTAATTAATTTACTTGCTTAACTTTCCTACAATAATTCCAGTCACAATTAAACCTATTATCACAGCAATCGCTAGTAGTATTAAAATTTTTCGACGATAACGTGCTCTATACTCAGCGGCTTTCCTCAGCTCGGCTGTGCCGTCTGTCACCGCGTCGTGGGTGATTTCAATACTGTTTTCGACTGTATCTAAAATTATATGATTTTATGTTTTTTGTTTTTACTTGTAAAATGGAATAATAGAGAACGTAAGGGTGAATTTCTAAACACAAGATTTGGTAAGAAAATGCAAGAACTCAGTAAGAATATATATATAAAAAGGTTTCACACTTTACTGAGCATGTGTGCTACCTTTTTCTTTGCACAAGAAAAAAAGAATTCACTACGTTTTGAATCAGTCTGTTTATTAGCAGGTATTTTTATGTTTGCATTTCGGGTCTCTCTGTGTTTATAAATTCATATAAAAAGTAATATGATTGCTTACCAACTTGAACCCCTTGTTCTTGCACTAAACTACTTAATACTCGAAATATTGCATTGACATCCAATACATCAGCCTCTATCTCTTTAATTCGATTCTCCTGGTCAATCAGCATATCCTGTTCGAATTGCTGATTAGCTTTGGCCAGCTTCTGTTTCTGGATTAGATCCTCGCGATCATCAGCGTTCATGTTTGCCATTTCCTCATCCTGCATCTGGGTTTGTGCAGATTGTAAGATGACCTGTTTCATGGCGCTCACTATCTTCTTCTGGCTTTCAGAGTATTTTTCCACCACATCTCGAAAGTCGTTTGTCAACTTTTCCAGTTGGAGTTTTTGCTGTTTGTCAGCACGGCTCACTACAGCTGTCAGACGCTGAAGATCTTTGCTAGTCGTTTGGATTCGATTATTGGTCTGTGATTGTAGATGATGAACACCGTTTCGAGATGCTTCTGTATCACGTGCCGTACCAATTACTTTAATGGCTTTTTCTAGTTGTTTCCAGCTTGATTTTACAGAACTAATGTTATAGGCAATGTTCTCACTGAGAGACATAAACTCTGTGGGACTAAAACCAGAAAAATTCACATCCGGAATACTTGTGATGGCTGATACATTTGAGGATGATGTTGCTCCATAATCCCTGTGCAGAGCTGGATTGTTCAAATTACCAGCCATGATTGTTGCTTCTGCTACTTATAATGCGGCTTCTTAAGAGATGGTTTGTTGGTGGTGGGTTGTTTGTATCTCGGTTGGCTTCTCTTATATTATTCAAAAGCGATCTAGAAGAATAAACGAAATTAAATATAAAACACTAGTTGACTTCTTTTGAACACGAAAGCATCAAACAAAATTATTAGACAGGTTGACTGCAGAACACGTCAAACTGATCGTACATCCTTCAAATGAATAACTGAAGAAGATCCAAGCAGATCTACATACCGACTAAAATATGCGAAATTTGTCTCTTCTCAGGGCACCAAGAGAAACATAAATGTATAAACCTTTATTGATCGGAAACTCTTTAGTGGTTTAGTGATCGTCAACTCCCTTTTGATTAAAAAGAATATAATCCCTTTGATTAAAAAGAATATACTCTCAACATGAAGCCAATGGGGAGCATCCGAAATAAAAGGTTGCTGTTATTTCACGAGTTCGTTGCTTTTATTTGTTGATTGTTAAAAAGATTCCTAATGTATATCAAATGCATTATCACATCACAGTCGAAAGAGCACTACACTCGTTTTTATAAAGAACACACCAAATTTGTATAATTTTTTTGGTTAGCAGCTTTTCTCAAATTCAAATTTCAATTTTGACTCTTAGATGACTTCTGTTGATGAGTAGTATGTTTTATAAAAGCGTCATAATACGTGCAAACTTCGCCATAAGGACTTGATTTGTTATTATTGATTAAACAGGTTACTCATCAGCTTATCACTTGAGAACTTTTTTACAGTTCGGCTAGGGTATGTCTAATCAAGCGAAAACGCTCAATGATGATGACGATTCGAAAGCGATTACAACATTTTCAAATTATATGCCCTCTAAAGGTCTTGTCTCTTATCACAAAACCAAACTGTTATCCCCCAAGTGCTTATACATCATGCGGAGCACATTAGCATCACAATTTAATCATTTTAAAAAGACTGACCGTTAACATTACGTTAGTCAGAATTTAGATAAGAAATATTCACTTGGAGTTGATTTTTTTTTTCCTTAAAATTCGATTCTATTAATTTTTTTTTATCGGTGATGAGTACCGTGTTCACAAACCAAAACAACAAAAAATAGAAGGGAGAATTCGACGCAAATTAAACAAACAAAACAAAGGAAAAATTAAAAAAAAGCACACAAATAAAAAGCTTTGCTTTAAACTGAACGGTGCGACGAGGAACGTTGGCTTAATAGTCTCACTATGGGATTATATGGATGTTTTTGTTGCTATAACACGCGTTGATTTATTTATTCTTCTTTTTGTTTTTAGAAACAACAAATGAATCACCAAATTGTATTCACACAATGCATGTCTGTATATGCCTCTATTATATCACAGATGCAGCCGGCAACTAACTACGAGTATAAAAAAAAGTTCAACTTTTTTAAGTTGTAAAGAAAAATGAAATAACAGCCAATTAGAAATGCTGTCATCGTTCCATGACCAAGGCTTCTCTTGTTCTTGGGCTTCGTGCGACGCGCGACGGAGGTGAAACTACTTGCTGACAGAATTAGAATTTAATTTTGTTTTTTTGTTGGTTGTTTACATTCATAGAGATTTTGGCAAAATATTCCGCTCGAGTAGCCAGCAACAGCACCAACTACTGATAGTGAAAAATTTCCAAATTAGAATTTATTTTCGTTTTGTTTTGGGCCATAGATGATCGTCAAGAAAGAGGTTTTTTTTGCTTTAGAGTCAAACTACAGTGATTCGCTATCAAGATGGTACATACGTCCAATCTCAGCTACTCCCAAAAATGTATATGTAAAAGTTTTGAAGAAAAGAAAAGATTTCAAAAATATATTCAACTTTTAACTGATGTTGGATAAAATAAATCGTCTGTTTTGGCGGGTATAAACGCCCTACTTTTTAAGTTGAAACCGATTTTGCAATGATATTCCAATTTGTTCGCATTTTAGACTGCGGATTTGTGTTGCGACACTTTGTTACTAACATTTCGTTTTGTTTTTTCTGTAAATTTGTTTTCTTTTTAATAAATAAAAATCCTTTCAAAAGTGTAGCTAGCATCAACTTATTAATCAAATATTCTATTGGCTTTAAAGATGAAAAATTGAGAGTACAGAGGTGAATTGAAATAGACATATCGAGTTGGAAAAAACTTGGTTGGTATTTTTATTTAGACCACAGTTTGCCTTCAGAATAGCTGTACTGTTTAGGCAAAAATTCAAATTCATCAGTTCACTTGAACAGTTAAAAATAAATAAATAAGGAGGGGCAACAGAGCGAGGAGCCCCAGAGCCTAGCGCGTTTCTCACAACAATATTTTATGAGGGAATGGAGGGGACGTACAATTTTCTGTCGGCTCCGACGGCTAATCGAGAAAGTGCTTTTCATGAATGAGGAGGACTTGTCAATTCCTCGCGAAAGGCGATACATTTTTGCTTCCGTTGGGATTTGAACCACGAACCCCTGGGTTAACAGGCAGTCATGCTAGCCATAATTTTTTTTTTTTTTTTGAAAATTTAGAAAATTAAGAAAATAGCAATTTGTTTGGATTTGGATTTGTGATCCGCTGTCATGGTAAGCATGTTTGCTTATTACGTGGAGGTTCTGGGTTCAAATTCTTTTTACTCCGGAATCTTTTTTGGAGTGGATTTGGAAAATCTTCCGATAGTTATTTCATTTCAATGAAAAGCGCTTTCTCGACTGGCCACTAGCCGCTTGGAACCGGCAGAATAATGTAGGCCCCCTCCATTCTCTCATGAGGCGTGGTAGTGAGAAAAGAGCTAGGCCCTGAGCCCTGAGGTTCCTCGCTCCCTTGCGCCACCCTATTTATTTATTTGTTTAATATATTCAGTACTATTGTATATATAAAGATATTTTAGATGCGTAAGTGAACACGCATCTAAGTAACACATTTTATATGACTTTTCCGTACCTTAAAGGTGTGTTAGCCTATTCCTCCTATAATTTTGTTTCCTAAGGCCCCGACCCAAAGAATCCATTGCGTCCGTTCGCTGTCGGATTCAACTGACAGCAGTGAGTTTTACCGGACAAACGGATTGGGGTGACCCATAGAATCCGTTGCAGTTCTGCCGGACGCAAAAAGTTAAAAGTTGGGCTACTTTTTCCGTTGCATCCGATGCTTATGGGTCACCTCTTATAAGATCGTGTGTATTTAATCGAGCTGTCAGATGAATCCGTCAGCGAACGGACGCAACGAATTTTATGGGTCGGGGCCTTTATAAATACGGCTGTAACTGTGAAACTGACTTTTTTAAATTTTCGCATATTTAATTTCTGGTCTCATATAGCCGAACAATATTTATTTTATTTTTGTTATATTTTCTCCCATAGAATAGTGGTGTTGAAAAGCACTTTACTTTGTTCATACTCTCGTATTCAATTTTTTTTTAATAAAAATTAATCAATAAGGGGCACGTTCAAGAACCTATCAGATAGGCTATCTCGGATACCCGAATCGTATATACCTTTCTGAACGATTAAGATATCTTTTTCCAGATTGCTGCAGACAACAGCTGTGAAATATTAAAGTTTGACTTTTAAGAAAAGGAAAAACATTCAAAAAATCGTTGCTAAACGAGTAGAATTAATTTTTTTCGACTTATCGTGCATTTAAAGAGATTTCAATACTGAAATAAATGCACACCAAAACAAAAAACCAACATGAAAAGAATCAAAAATAAATTTTCCATCAGCTGATCACTTGAACAGCTTTTTAGTGGAAATGGGTTTGTGACTCTGCTAAACGCTTAACACGTAAACAACAACAAAAAGCTATCCGGATATGATTATTGAACGCCCCCTGACTTTTTATTTTTTCGGGCCGGCTCCGATAGCAAATAAGCCATTTTCACAGAACACCCTCCGACAAACACTAAAGGAATGATCGAAGCATGGTTGTGGGTCGGTAATAATGTAGGTTGGTTTTCAACGTCTGGAGTTGTAGTACCTACTGCACTGCACATAGCGAAGGAATTATGGATCAAAAAACCTACATTGATGTCCTGAAAACTAATTTAAGATAGTGCTGTACAAACTGGTTTAAAAAACAATTTTACTATTTCATCAAGATAAGCCAACGCATCTGCAATGTTGAATTTTGGGGTGGCTTTAGTCCAGTACATAACGAGTTGGGGCTTAAACTAAATTTTAACAGGTAGGGAGGCATTTCAATAGAATAAATTTCGAAATAGAAATTGCCGGAGACCCCTCTAAATTGTTTAAAAACACTTTTTAATTTTTCGGTTTTAACCTCACTTTAGGTTTTTTTTTCCTTCAAAACAGGAAAAGTTCAATGAAAACATGAACTACGGAATAAAACAACAATAAATATGTATATATTTCACTATTTTGTTGCTAATAAAACACTTTTTTTTACATTTTCAATTATTTATAAAAGTTTACTTTGACATTACTTGTTTAAGTGATACCAGACGGTGTTATTAAGTGGGAAATTTTTAATTGAAAATGGTGCAAGTGGGATTTTTGTGGTTTGAAAATAAAACTTTTTTATGATTTTCTAACCACAAAAAGTGTCACTTTCTAACCCCAAAACTAATAATAGCTTAAAATTCGCGCGAATTTTAAGCTATTATTAGTTTTGGGGTTAGAAAGTGACACTTTTTGTGGTTAGAAATTCATAAAAAAGTTTTATTTTCAACCACAAAACTAATAATAGCTTAAAATTCGCGCGAATTTTAAGCTATTATTAGTTTTGTGGTTGAAAATAAAACTTTTTTATGAATTTCTAACCACAAAACTAATAATAGCTTAAAATTCGCGCGAATTTTAAGCTATTATTAGTTTTGTGGCTAGAAATTCATAAAAAAGTTTTATTTTCAACCACAAAAAGTGTCATTTTCTAATCTCAAAACTAATAATAGCTTAAAATTCGAGCGAATTTTAAGCTATTATTAGTTTTGGGGTTAGAAAATGACACTTTTTGTGGTTAGAAAATCATAAAAAAGTTTTATTTTCAAACCACAGAAATCCCACTTGCACCATTTTCAATTAAAAATTTCCCACTTAATAACACCGTCTGGTATCACTTAAACAAGTAATGTCAAAGTAAACTTTTATAAATAATTGAAAATGTAAAAAGTGTTTTATTAGCAACAAAATAGTGAAATATATACATATTAATTGTTGTCTTATTCCGTAGTTTATGTTTTCATTCAACTTTTCCTGTTTTGAAAGAAAAAAAATCTAAAGTGAGGTTAAAACCGAATAATTAAAGTGTTTTTAAACAATTTAGAGGGGTCTCCCGCAATTTCTTTTTCAAAATTTACTTTATTGGAGTGCCTCCCTACCTGTTAAATGTTAGTTTAAGCCCCAACTCGGTATGTCCTAGAATAAAGGTCAGCCGTTGCAACAGTTGTTCTATGCAATTAATGATAAAACAATTCTGTAACAAAAATAACCAATCCATTGACTCACTGTACCTAAACATGCGACATTGTGGGGCTTCTCTTTATTTTACCTTCTTGGACTTGGAAAAACGGGCGCGGCGCGAGGCGGAATCAAATTCTTGTAGGTTGGCAACAATATTTCATTTTTCGTACATCAGTCCCGCTGTTTCCAAGTGCATATCATGAAGACAAAATAAAAAGTACAAATTGCAATTGACTTGTGACAACGCAGCCTCGGTACACAAAAAAAAAAAGTCGGAAACAAATCTTTATTCGTTGTTCCTGTGGTTTTCTTTCTTCTTTTTCCCCACAAACAAGAGACGTCGTCAATCAGGAAACTTTTCTTTGTTTCCCAAAGAGAATATTTTCACATCGGCTGATTCTCCTCAAAACTAACTTTCTACCAGATGTACTTATGTACTTACCACTTTATTTTACAAAGAAAAAAACTTACTTTATTAAAATTAATTATCACTGATGAAGATGATTTTTCAATCTCGTTTTCACGGGCAAACACACAAACTTTTATACAAGGGGAATACAATAATAATAGAAAAAAAACACAAATGTTCGAACACCTTCTTTTCAATTGCTAGACAAAAAGAAGTCTTTCCAAGAAGAATTGAAAAAGTGGTCGTTGTCAGGTTGAAGAGTTTGTCTTTCAACTTCTTTTACGCGAAAATCACACAATTTTTGAATCTCTTCCAATAATTAAATAAAATTAACAATTTGTACTTTTACAGCACAAAAATTAAGGAATTTTACATGGGAGTTGAAAACGTCGCCCTTATGTGAGAAGGAACAAAAAAAAATCCACTGGTCTTCGTCTTGCTTGCTCTGACATGAAGTTTATCGCAATCGCAAGTTGCGAAACGTCAAATGACGGCCAGTGCTTTTTCGAAGTTATAGCTTTCGTAATAAATTAAACCATAGATTGTTTTTTTTATTAAAACATTAAAATAGTATGCTATACTTACATAAAATTTAAAAACTATAGAATGATGGAGTGGATATTGAAATGAATTATTTTTAATTGTACACGGTGGTTGTGACGAATTGAAATGACAAAAGCAGAGAACCTTGCACCGGCAACCAAATCGAACTCTTGAAATTTGATGGAGAAAAGAAAAGGAGCTTTTGAAGAGAACAGCTGAAAAGAGTTCGAGAAATCAGCTGTGCGTAGTTAGTGTTGGCTCGTTCTAGCACAATGTGTTTTTCGACAAGATGAAAAAATTGGATGTTCACGTTCACTGTATTAATCTTAAGCGTTCTGGACAATGTTGTGTTGTTGCAATCACAGAGTATAACCAGAGAGTCCACTGCAGCAAGGTAGTGCGTTTTGCCTAGACTGCTATTATGACTGCTATTATACGGTGCAATTTGTTGCACGAAACTGTTCGAACACCATAAGTGCAAAAGAGAACGAAAGTTCGAAAAACAGAGATGGACAATGTGCTACCGTGTGTCGCATGGGTTATGGTTTCGTGAAACAGCTTTGACGTTTCTCTTTGGGTGGGTTCGAGAACCTATCGGATAGCCTTTTTCGGATAGCCAGATTGCTGCAGACAACAGCTGTGAAATACTAAAATTCGAAATTTGAAAATAGAAAAACATTTAAAATATCATTGCTAGACGATAGGCGTGTTTTTTTCACAGCACTGTTATGTACATAACTACATTTTACACGCAAAGCAAAAACAATATCCCCGACAGCCGAGGTTATGGATAAAAGGATGGTTAAGATTTGGTCGGGGATAGAGTTTTGACGTTTAGTCGAGTCTCGAATGAGTTTTTCGACTTTTCATTTCTAAATGTTGGTGCGTCTAGAGACTTTCATGTATCTCGAACAAAAGCAAAATGGGTGTCAGAAGGTCTGTTCACAAACGCTGTTCTGAATAAAATCCTCTGCCTACTCTTACACTCCACAATTTAGTTGCTGAAAATTTTTAATTTTTAGAATTTAATTGATTTCAAGAGTTACATTTGTAAATTTATATAAAGATACATAAAACAACGTATTAGCAATTAAAAAAGGTCTATTTTGTGATTGAAAGCACTTTTTGCAAATTTTTTTTTTCACATTTTTCTGTGAATGTTGACATTTTTTCAAAAGTAATTGTTAAGTAATCCATAAAATTGGTTTTATTATTTTATTATTAATAGTTAAATTCGTTTGAAAAAAGTAACAAAATAATTTTTTCAATTCTGACATAAATCACAAGTTTCATATGAATTCAACCCCAGCGTGTAAACAGAGTCAAAAAAAACCCAAGAAAAATTCCTTGTTACTTTTGGGAACAGACCTATTTTTGACATTTGTATTTTTTGGAAAAAATATATAACCTTGCTGCAAATTGTGAGTAGAAAGATCGTGTGCTTATCGGAATCATAATAATTTTATTTTTTCCGTCTAGTTTCAATTCGGAATCATAACAATTCAATGGATTTTCATGGTTCTAGGGCCTAGCTGTGGCTTTCCGAAAGCTCTGGCTCTAATATTTTTGCCACAAAATACATTCATGACGGCATTCATCGAGTTGCTGTGATTCGTTCGCCCCATGAACAAAAGGTGGCCAAAGTGATGAAAATGATTGAAACAAATTATCGCGACAAGAAAGCGTGTGAGGACCGCCAAACAAAAGAACGTGTGAAAACGTTCCTTATGCAAAAGAAGGCAGACGAAATGAGGAAGCTGAAGCGACAAACGGAGTTGCGTAAGAAGGTTTCTCGGGCGCTGAGTAAAATGAAAGGGAAATCAAAAGACTAAATGTAGATCGGAAAAGTTTCTATATATAAGAAATAAAAAAAACGATGTTTCGTGTTGAATTTGTATGTATTGTAGACAACATCTTATGTTTTACAAGGCAGAAATAGGTAATCATAAATAAATTATGTGTGCAGAGAAGTATGTAGGTACCTCTAAGCTCTTAGTCCTGTGAAGAGCTACCTTCGATGGCCTTAAGTGCGGCGAGTAACGTAGTTTTTCGGTTGGAGTTGATCTTGGCTGAATCGGCCGTTGTTTGCCGACAGAATATGTTATATGTTAAAGAAGGATTCGCGTTGTTTGAAGTCTTCGTTGACTTCTTTCCGAATTGAGTGCACGACTTCGGATTTTGGAATTTTGACTGGCGTTGTCTCTTTTGTGTTAATCTTAAATGAAAAATAGAAAAACCCAAGTAAAATAGAAACGTGTCTTCTTATGGTTTTAAGAACAAACAAACAAATCAGTTCAGATTATCACCTCAAGTAAATCCTATAATTATTACCACTTCTTCTGGAATATTTTCCATTTTATTTGGTTTCTTTTGTTAAATTTCACTTATTTCTTGTGTCGACTTTAGTAAACAAAATTCTTTTTGACTTTTTATTCGATTTGACAGCTGATCAAGAATACCAACCCTCAAATACAAAAAACCGAAGCGTTTTTTTTGGATATCGTGTTATGTACATAACAGTCGTGTGAAAAAAACACGCCTGATTATAACTTATTTTTTTCGATTTCCCATCTGTTTTAAAAGACTCATGCTGAAATAAATGCACACCAAAACAAAAAATCAACATGAAATGAAGTAAAAATAAATTTTCTATCAGCTGATCACTTGATTAGAAAGGTATACTAAAAATACTCGGATACCTTTAGATAGCTTTTTAGTTAAAATGGGTGTGTGACTCTGTTAAAACATTAAACACATTAACAACAACAACAAGCTATCCGGATACGATTCTCGAACGCCCCCTTTGTCCTTGTTCGTGTTTTTGTTTATTCTGTTTCATTTGGTTCAAAAATAAGAAATAATACTAATAATAATGACTTTTTTGTTTTTCAATTGCCAATAAAAGAGGTTTTGAAGCAACCAGGCACTGCTAGATAACTATTTTTCCCCAAAAATAAAAACAAAGAATGAAAAATAAAGAGAAATGTGAAACTAGTTTCATGAAACTGGATTTCATCGTGTAATTACACTTGCGACACGGAATGACAGAACAAAGAAGAATTCGAAGTAGTTTCGTGCAACAAATTGCACCGTATAATAGTAGTCCTACAAGCTAAACTAAACCGGATGCCCGCACCGGATGCCCGCACTGGCCTTCACTTCCCACAGATCAAAGTCAGTTGAGTTTGAAAAGTAAAAAAAATTTTTTTGGTTGCAAAAAAAATCGATAATTTTTAATTTTCATACAGCCTAGAATTTAGAAAAATGAATTTAAGTTGCAGGAAATAACTTTTTTTTCCATTTTGACCAGTATTTCACTGAAAAAGACAAAAATTAGTAAAAAATTTCATACCGATGCAGGCGTTTAGTTAAGTTTTTACAGTTCATACTAGTGAGCACAGAGCCTCAAACTCAGAAATAGGACGCCATATTGAAAAATTTTTTGCGGGTGTTTCGGGTTGAAGGGGTGGAAGTGGATACTCTGTATTATCTACTCTGTGGTTGCAATCCCATGTAAAAAAGCTGTTGAAAGCAAAATTTAGAATTAAAATTAGCAATCTAAAGTTTTGAAAGCATTTAACAGATGTTTAGATATGTGAATATCTGGTGAAAATTTCTGAAACAGTTTACTTACTACATACCATCTCACAGCAATCCAACAATGGAGCTGGATTCAGTAACGATTTAAACGACTGTCGATCGTCCGAATCTTAGACACTAAAATAGACACTAGAAAAATCGTTTTTAAAAATCTTTAAAGTTGCCAAAATTCATGAGACGATAGTGAAATAGCTTTTCAACAATCGCTGAAAGCGAAATTATATAAAACAATCTTTTGTGAGAGCGTTTGACGATTGAACGATAATAGTCGATGACAAAATCTGGACTCTGTGCCCCTGTTCTGTAACTATCGCCTCGATAAAAGCAGGCGATAAACGGTGGAAAACGGAACGAAATCCTACTAAATTCATAGAATTTTGTTCCATTTTCCATCGTTTATCGCCGAGGCGATAGTTACAGAACAGGGGCACTGATTTTTCGTTCTCTTTCCCATATCGTTCGGTTTAGTGAACTCGGCCGAAGTCATCGATGTTCGAAATGTCTGCTTCAAATGGTGCAATAATTTCTTAAAAGTGTGAACAGGAGATGTTAGGAAAAATATAGGCTAGTGGTAAGTCCCTAAATTTGTTTTGTTTGTAAATGAAAGCTTTCGCTCGCTGTTATTAAAATTATTTACGTCGTTTCCATTCAGAGTGGAATCACAATTTTATTCACTTTAGTGCAATGCAAGTGTATACCTAGATCGAAAAGAAGTTGTATTACCCGGAGGTACGATTCCGTTTTGGTAGCTGGATCGGACCGATAAAGTAATTGGTTGATGGAGTACGTTAGAGTGTTTTTTTTTTTAAATTTTAGTGAACAATTTCAAATTGTAAGGTAAAAAGGCTTGCTAGCTTTTTATTGTTGTTCTATAGTGATGAAGTTTGTTAAGGTATGAAAATGCTGTGTTTAACAGTCCTGGTCCATATGCTTTAAATCAATCGCAGCGACCATTATAGCAGCTATTAAAGCAAAGGAAACGGACATCTGAATGTGTTTTTCAACCATTTATTTATTTCGTTGTTTTGTTTGGTATACAAAAAGTGATAAAAAAGTATGTGGGTATTTTAGCCCACAGCACAAACTTTGGCTGCTGCTCTGTTTCCCACTACCTGTCATATTTTTCAAGAATTTAAAGCAAGTTGAGACACAGCATAGTGATCGTAGCAAAATGCACATATACACGGGTACAAAGTCTTTGGTCTATACCGCGAACACACTTCGAAATCTGATTTAATGACGCAGAAAAAGATCTTAAAAATCACTTTTGTTAGTCTCGAATCTCGATTCAAAAGAATGATTTAAGCCCGTGCGATGCAATTGCTGTCAAAATGAAATACATGTAACCGTATGGAGTGGAACAAACTTATGCGTTCTGATGGTTCCACATACGTTCCACAGCTGCGTTTTCTAGAACGATTTTTTCCGAACGCAGCATGCACCATTTGGCCAGCAGATAACAGTGTTAAGGTTTGTTTACATTTCGTAAAATGAAGTTTCTGTGTGTTCTTAAAAATTTGAGCTGCTGAGAATTTTATTAAAACAAATTAAAAGAAATCAGTTTGACAGAAAAATTGATTGAGAAAGTGCGTGCGGAGCCAATTCTATGCAATTTAGGGAATAGAGAATATAGAAAAATTAAAAAAAGGACAAAGTATAGGATGAAATTGCAGTTTCTTTACAAGTAGAAAATGGTAAGTTCATGTTGCTTATAAAACATCTTACTCCCTATGTCCCTGTCCATACGTGTTATGCCCATAACGTTATATCGGTCGTTTCTGGGCAAAAGGGGTGAGGAAGAAAGGGACTCGATGCGCAAAATGAAATCTGATTTATCTGCCTAAGCAGTACACTTGGCGTGTCCAGACGGGTTATGCTCATAACGTTATGCTTTTTTCAATACAATTTCCAACACAAAATGGAGAACTTGTGCGAGGAATTATAACAACGTCTGGACACTAGGTGTTATCAGCATAACGTTAACAGCATAACCCGTCTGGACAGGCACTATGGTCATCTTCCTGTTCTTCTTCCAATAAAATTGACATAAGCAAACCTGCTTCCTTTATTTTTCTGTAATCAAAATCAAAATAGTTTCAAATGTGAAGATGAACTGTTTTGAAATGCTTTTACCTTATTCTAACTTGGTTTTGGTGACTTGAAATTCGAACACAATTTTATTGAAGATTCTCTTTGAAAAATTTATGAAAAACATCGCTCGAGGCCAGATCGCTTTCACTACTTCCACCGACGGGAAAAGAACACTTACACAAAGAAGTTTTCTCACTATCGGGTTTCATTGTCAAAGAAAAAAATTTAATTTTTTCTTAGAAATCCTTTCCACTGGTAAGGAAAGCCCTATAACAAACATGAAAAACGTAACGAACACCAGCTTGGAGTTTGAAACGTGTTTTGTGAACGAATTGTTTGAAAAAATATTTGTACTTTTGTATATTTGTAAGAGGAATGGTATTCAAATGCTCTTTCGCTAATATTTTTTTGGGTTTTTGAATAAATTTTGTTTTTTTATGGTAAGGAAGTGTTAACGTAAGAAAAAGCAGCATATACTCCTATGTATGGTTTATTTTTTGATATTTTATATTTATCAATATTTCACTTTATTTATTTATTTTATTTGAAGATTACATTAAAAAAAATTGCCGCCGATAAAGTGGGGATCTCAAAATTTGCATGTGTTGTGAGTTGTGACCACTTTGTGACCATACCACATTAGAAAAATTTTTGTCAATTTTTTTTTTTTTTTGATAATGAACATTGAAATTTGGGGATGACGATTGATGCAATCGAGAAGTTTATAAAAAAGATATACACCAAATTTGAAGTAAATCGGTATAGTAGAACATGAGAAATCATAAGAATCGTTTTAAAATTGATTGTTGAAAAAAAACCCGGTCCAAAGAGTGTCACATAAATGTCGCTTTCCATTGGTTTCACTAGGGGAAGCACTAATTTTAAAAACCAATGGAACACCCAAAATAATTTCTGTTCAGTTTAACGTATCTAATTGCCTTTGTGTGAGTGAACATCTATGGCTCTTAAGGAGTCTTCTTTGAAGAAAATTTTCTTTTTGACATTTGAGTCTTCTTTTCATTTCCGGCGTTACGAGTAGTGATCTTGAAGCGATCACAACTCTCCCACTTTTCTGCTTCACACTAGTGATCCGCCTGTGGGGTACGCCGCGTCCGCGCCGCGTACGTCATTTTTGACATTTGAGTAACATGTGTTAGTGCTTCTTGAGTCGACACTTCAAATCGAGAAACGGCTGTCACTCCTCAGAATCATGAGAAGCGATGTTTTTGCACCAATGAAACGGTTTGAGAATGCTTTTGGACGCTCCTGGACGGTTCTTTTCGTCCAATGGAAAGTGACAAAAGTTTCTTCCAGCGTAAGGCATGAAGTCACATGTCGAACTTTAGAATGTTTTTACCAAATCTGCCATTCTTACTGCATACATTGAACTTTCCTCGACTTCGAATTATGAAATGATGCGAAATTTGGTTTTACATCCACTTTTGTTCAATTGTCATGTCAAATGCAGGTTTCGTTGCACAGAAGGACAGAAGTGTTTTGGTCTGCCTTTTTTTTTAAATCTTACAGCATTACATAACAAAATAAATATTTCTTAATATTTTCTCCTGCATCTACTTAATTCCTTTATAAAGCTTATACATGACTAGAAGCTCAAAGATTAGAGCAGTGACCGAGGGTAAAACCACCTGATTTTTTTTCGAAAAGCGGACTCCTTATCAACTTTATTTTTCAATCAATTTTTTCTTGACTACAAAATATTTTCAATATCAACTGCAGTTCTAAGAATATAAGAAAGTGAATGATATAACGTTTAAAATACAAAAAAATATTATTATCAAAGAAAATTTTTGTAAGAGATATACGTTTGGTTAGAAAAAGAGTTGAGTTGGTAGATACATAAAGAACTAACAAACCTTTGACTTTTTTTTAAACTTTTGGTGTAATAGAATAGTGGTGCGCTGGTAAATATGTTAGTTTTCATTAAAATTAAGACCTTTTATTTGATCGAACCGAGAAAAAGTGCGACGAGGCTCCATTTTTGTAAATTTGGAGTGAAGAATATCCAGAAGCCTTTGTTGAGACGTCCTTACATTAAAAATCAGTGTTTCGTGCGCTTTATGATATGAGCAGATTTATTGCGAGAAACATTCGATGCGAGTGCATATAGTTTCGTATAATGGACCTGTGAGCTTCACGATCGTGTTTCGTGCGATCTCACTCCTATAAATTACTTGCTTTGGGGGTATTTGAAGCTATACGTCTAGACTCTAGACAGACACCCGTGGTGTGATGGTTAGCATGTCTGCCCGTTAGCCGGGAGGTTTGTGGTTCGAATCTTTCGCGAGGAAGATCTTTCACGACTTGCCGCAGGGCAAGTCCTCCGATGGTAAATTGATAACCATGAAAAGCTTTCTCGATTAGCAGTTCGGAATCGGCTGAAAATTGTAGGTCCCCTCGATTCCCTCACAAAGCACAGGTTGTGACTTGTGAGAAATGTGCTAGGCCCGGGGGCTCTTCGCTCTGTTGCGTCGCTCTATTTATTTATTTTAGTTTAAGCAGAGAAACCGCACAGCGCACACTTTGGACCATTCGTCGCATTACTGCCGAAAAAGTGATCTGATATCAGAGTGCGCTTCATTCGAGGCAGCCTTCAGGCCAATATGCCTGAAATCATTTTTGATCCCGATAATGTCATAAGAATTTCTTTTATTCAAAACCAATACCATGATAATGAAACTCATTTTTATACGTATTTCATTTCGTTTTGAATTTGTATCTATCTAAACATTTAAAGGGTGGCTCAACAGGACGAGGAGCCCAGTTCGTAGCCCATTTCTCTCAACCTTATGAACGAATGAAAGAAAGCTATAATTTATTGCCGATTCCGAACGGCTAATCGAGAAAGCGCTCTTCATGGCATGAAATTACTATCGGAGAAACTACCAACTCCTCACGAAAGGCGATACCCGTGGAAAAACACTTTTTTTTCTTGACCTAGGACCACCCATGTAACACACTTACCATTACGGGCACCACTAATTTGTATACCTCTAATTGAAAATACCTTTACATAATATTAAAAAGCATTAGGTATGAATGAAGCGCTTTTATAATGAATCGGACTTGTATTCTTCCTCCTCGCTCTGTTGAGCCAACCTATTTATTTATTTATTTATTGATGTGCTGAAATGCTCTGGTACTTTTTAGGTGAGCCGAATCCTAGAATGTGTGGTCGTGAAAAAAAAAAACGATTTTAATTTGACAATCCTTAATGCTTCCAGCGCTTACAGCTGCTTTTATACCAATAAAAAGAATTTATTAAAACAGGTGGTCATTCTCAAGATATCATACTACTTTTACTTTCACTTCTTAACACATCCTGTGTTCTGAATAATAAATAGCATTTTGTACCTACCTGACGAAGAAATAACAGAAATATAAAAAAACGCAGAAGGCAATTTGGATTTTTTTTATACAAGAACCCAAGATCTTGTGCAGACAGAATTTTCTTCTCTCTGATTATTATCAACAGCCGCATTGCTCAATGCTCACTATGAGTTGTTGTTTTTGAAAACCGCATCTCTGACCTTGATATTAAAAACGTCATTGCATCCATCCCCTTTTTCTGTTCACAAGCGCACTTCACGAGAAAACGATTGTGTGACCCAGTTTAAAATATTTATCCCAAGCCAACCCCGTTTTGACCCTGCACTTACATACTATGTTAATGTGTGTCACATTTTGTTTGGTCTCTATGCCAAAACTCAAGAGGAGTCATAAAGAAATTATCCTCGAGACCAAAGAGATATGTGCTATATCCCGCCAATCCATTCAATGTAAATCCATAACAAAAAAAAGTTCCTACATAATGAGTTGAATGGTTGAGTGAGTGGAACTTGGAAGTAGGTAGTGTATTGTGCTAGTGCCCTGCTCTGGCATCATGTGAAAAAATTGAATTTGGGGGTCCATCTCCATATAGTTCAATATTCTTCTACAATAATTTTAAAGAACTCAAGGCAGTGTCTTGGGGATGATAACACAATGGGGTCGAAAATGTTCGTCAAAACCCCTTTTATTATTTTGAACTCCCATTTAACAGGCAGGCAAGCTAACTACTATGCCACGGGTACCAGTGAGTGGTATTCACAAATCATTTGACCGATCCCGACGAAAGTGATTTCAGGAAGAGCTAAAATGTTTATTTGAAAAAAGGTCTGGCGATGTGGAAAAGGATTCCGCCTGTTGCGTTCACTTTTTTGTTCGGAACTATACTGCGTTCTTAAAGACTAAAGAGCATTAAATTGGGGTAACCAAATCAGGCCAGAACTCAAGGAGCTAATTGAAGTATGTACTTAAAAGATTTAAAGCGAGGGCCTCAACTGCGTAACGTTTAAGACAGCTATTCAAAGTTCTACAAAGCTCCAAACCAAAACATATACATAAAAAAAAAGAAAAAACCTATACGACAATAGTAAAATTACTATCCTTCAATCGCTGAGAGCGAAGTTTTTTTTGACGATATACCATTGCAATAGACGATTGAACTACAATCGTCTAAAAAGAAGTTCTGGGAAGCTGCTTGCTGTCACAACAAAGGTTCCATATTAATGGGTTGAATATTTATTAGAACAATAATTATTTATTTTTTAGGCGTGTGTTTTTCAAGAAGTAATAAAACGCATATAAATTAATGTTAAGACCAAGCATTTGATTTTATTATAAAGATGAGGGTTTGCCATTATTAAAAAAAATTTCAACTAGCTCGAATAATTCAGCTGAGTGGCCAAATTTTTAGCAATAACGCGTCGCATATTGTCTTCCAAGGCGTCAATCAGCCCCAGACGATTCATAAATATAAAATGTTAAAAATAGTCCTGCATTCACAGGTTTAAAATACGAAATTATGTAAACAGCTAAAGCTAAAGCTAAACCTCCATTCCCTCACAAGGCATGGTTGTGAGAAATGCGCTAGGCCCAGGGGCTCCTCGCTCTGTTGCGCCACCCTATTTATTTTATTTATTTATGTAAACAGCGTCAACAGCGATTTCGTTTCGAGACAATTTATGCAGTTCGCAGTGGTCGTGCAGATTCAATTCTTCCACGACAAAATGGCACACCAAACTGAGAGTAAATGAAGTGAAAGCTGTCAAAAAAACCAATTCCGAAAAGAATTGCTAGATTGAAAACCACACCTCTAAAAAAACACCCTTTACACTGTACATTCAAACAAACTAAAGCCGTGCGCAAGCCAGCGCGGTGAGTGCGTGCGATGCGATTGCGTTAAGTCAAACTTCCATGTAACAAGGAGGTTTGACTTCGCAATCGCATCGCACGCACTCACCGCGTTGGTTTGCGCAAGGCTTAATACCGTTTTCGATTGAATTCGATAGATTTTACTCTCAAATCGAGAACTACCTACTCCTTTCAATGAAACATGTTTTTAAGTTTTTTTCCCTGTTTGGGATGTTAAACTGATATTCACATAGAAATTCAAATTTTCATGTTTTGTAATTTGTTTTTTTTTTTCTAGCAAATTAGTGAATTCATAATTTTTAGCAATTTTTTGATTCTAACGCTGCGCTGGCTGGCACAACAAATTTAAAATAATCAAATTTTTTCCATTGAACGTTTGACAGAACACATGTTTATGCATTTGTGCGTGAATTCAGAGTAGATCTCCCAACGAAATGGTAGTAGATCTTTGGCGTTTAGGGTAACTCCTGATTAACTCTTTTTTAAATGAAACATGGAAAGTGAAAAAGGAGTAAATCATAAATCTTTTCACAAAATGACTAACTTTTTTCGTCAATGAAAAATGCTATTACCTGTACTTGAGCTAACAGCTAACTAGCTACCTGCCTTATAATAATTCTCAACTTATCCAATTCCAATTGACTCTGATCTAAATCTTCTTTCTTAATTTCGATAAAAATAAAACTTTAAAAAATCTAATCAGAATTAGAATCTTTGTTTCATACCAATATAATATCAAATGTAAAAAAAATGATGTGACAAATCATCTATCACAACACATAATAATGTTGAATGAGTACCTACCTCCTCAATCACGAGTAAACAGATTGAGATTATTGACAAAGTGTGACAAACTTTTATTAGTTATTACTGCTTGCCTCCACTGTGCTTATCATCATCATCATCATCATCATCATCATCATCATCATCATAGTCATTCACTTCAGTTCTGTGTTCTGGTGGAACGGCAACGGCCATTCGCTATTGCAAAGGCAATGTGCAAGTTGAGTCGTTTTGGTTTTACGTCAACAAAGCGATGTTCCTGTTAGTTTAAGTTGGTTTGTTGGTCTCTTCACCAGCAGACTTTTTCGTCTGTAATTTTCTATTTAGCCAGCCAGTCAGTCACCGTTTGTCTTTCGAATTGAGCGCCAGTACTTTCGCGTCTTTAAAGATAAAATTTCAGTCGCACACATTATTCGCGTAAATATAAAAATATACACCGGCTAGGTACTTACATTTAATACACTATTAATTAATTTGAAAAATATTCTTCCTATATGAATTCATGACAAAGTTCCATCTGAACTTTAGTGGGGTTTAAAAAAAAAGTGAAGTGAATGCGGCACTAACCTTCACATTTTCACAATCCTTTTTCAAAAGGATTCATGATCATTGATCATTTTGTTTTGCTTCAGTTTAAGTGCATTTTGTGTCTTTATTTCTATCTATTTTCCAATTTGAAGTTCAAAGAGGACAGAGCCTGCTCAGCCGGTTTTTTGTTGATATTGTTGTGGTGCTGTCTTCTTTTTCGTATTTACGTACCTCGTTTACGTATTCTCGTTTTTTTTCGGTGGTGCCGTGGTTCGTTCTTTTGTTACGCTTTAATTTCCGAGAGCCTTTTCGACGATCATTTGGTATTTGTATTATATTGGCGGGTCAGGTTTTTGAATTTGAAATTCGATGTTGTTGTTGTCATTCAACAAACACAATCACAATCAACAGTTCGTTATTTGTAGGTATCTCATGAATACAACTTTGTAATTCAGGTTTTCTTCTGACTGTCTGCACAACATAGCTGATTAAAAGGAAAAGGCTTTCCCGCGAAACAAAAACAGAAAAAAATGTACATTTGACGTGTGTAGGATTTATTGAAACTAACTAACCAACTAAGATTGATACTATTGATAAATACCATCTAGAGGCTGGTTAGTTTGTGTCACATTCAATCGAAATTATAATTAAACTTGCATTAAAAGTGAAAACGCCGGGCTTATGTTGACTTTTCTCTGTTTATCTTCTTTTCATCTTTTTTTGGTTTTTTTGCGATTTTGCAAATAACGATGTTTAACTAAGAAATAGGATGCAAATTTTAATTTATTCATTGCAGTGAAAGAGAGAGCACCTATACCTACTTACCTATCTACTTGTGTAATTTTTTCTGTTGGTTCACATTCAAAGTAAGAGTGATCAATTTTGTGTGTAATCAATCAAGTTTGTTGTTCATTGGAAAAATATACCCTAAGAACCAGACAAGTTTTTTTGAGGTACGAAATCAAACAATACAAAACTACATTTTGTGGATAACCTACGACACAACATTTGTTTTTGGTAAGTTTATATTTTCATGTTACAATCCATGTCAAGATTCTGGAAAGGATATAATCATTGAAAGTTCATCAGAACTTTTTTTTTGTCTGTAAAATAGCTGTAAAACACTGCTACAAAATGAAACACATTTCTACATTCTTTAAAAATATTTGAAAACTTGCAGCTGCAGAAAAGGTTTTGTGATACCTACCTATACCTATGTACCTACCTATAGATCAGTTCTATATTGTTTTTACCTACAAGAGCGGTATCTGGAATTGGGTCTCTAGGTCTTGAAATAACGGTACCTGTCATATAACCTTATTGCTATAATAGGTTTGTTCGTTGAAGCCCTAGGGTTGCCCTAGGGTCGCCACAAAGCGTTTTTTGAGAAACCTAAATTCGCCCTTAATGTCAAATTGAGTGTTTTTTGAGCCCTAGGGTTGACCTAAGTTTTCCATAAACTCGCCCTAGCTTTTTGCTGTGGCGATTTGAGGGCTGTCAAATGGCATGTTTTTTTTTTAATGACAGGGATGTGTGGTGATTTGTGGTGTAGAGTTTTTTGAGGACTGGAAAACCCAGGTTTTTTTTTGACAACTCATAGGGTTGTCAAGAAAACCTGGGTCAACCCTGGGGAAAGTTCAACGAACGGACCTAATATGTACATATTTTTCTCGAAAACGACTGAAACAATTTCGGTCAAATTTTGTGTGAGCGATTATTTCTGGGTTGATTTTCTTATGTTGTGACTCTCTTGGAAGCGTTTTTCCAAAACCTACTTTTTTGTTAATGGCTAACACGATTTAACTAAATTTTATGGTTAAAAAATTGTAGGTTGTTTTAAAAACTTTTGTAAAATTAAAATTTTTTAAGTTTTTACTAATTTTTGAGAAAAATTTAAGTTTCTTAGAAATTTTTGAAATGTTATCCTTGTTTTTTTTTTTTTAATTTTTATCGAAACATCTTGAAACTTGCATATTTGATTTTGAATATTAATTTTGAATTTGTTTTTTTTTGTTAAGTGAAAAATTAAAAACTCTTCATAAAAAAATATTGGTGTAACATATATATTGGACAAGCAGTCGTCTGAGGGTTCACATTATCCAAAATTTGTCGATTGTGGTACAAACCAAAGTCTGTCCAACAAATTGTACAGTATGAACTTCGCTAACAAGTACAGCCGTACCAATTTTTTTTTTTTTTTTTTTGAAATAAATAGATTTAAAATAAACTAAAACAAGTTCAAACAAGATTGATTTTGGTAAAAATACTCTTATGATTGCTGAAAAACGATTCCGGGCATTTAGGTTCCATGGCTGCCGCGAATGAAGCATAATCGGGAAGTCCAATTTTCGACCACTTTTTTGACTTTGCTAGCGTTGCTTTGAATTAAGATTATCCACTGCGAAATGGCGAAATTTACTGACCATGATCACAAGAACACTGTCAAATTGACAATCATTGTTGGAAGTGTTGCCATTTAAAAAACCAAACCTTTAAAAACTATCTTTTAGTATTAAAATGAATGGAGGTTGGGTTAGAGCCTTTTTTCAACTGGAATACTGCACTAGATACGGGCTTGAAATAAGTACGAATTTAATCCATAAGTAGCTGCGCCTTCAAATCAATTCATTCAAAGCGAAATATATAACCTTTTTTTACCCGAAATTACAGCTAACTAACCATCAAATGAATACATATTGGTCAAAATTGATAATCTATGGCACTGTTCTTACCCCCTTCCTTCATATCTATTCATTTTCCGTGAATCTATTCAAAATATTCTGAGCAATAACTTTTTTAGCGGTCCATAACACTCAAAATTGTCTGACTCACTCACTCTTATTAAGTTGTCCCTTATATTAACCTCTTGATATTAACGGACCTCTTGATATTAACGGATGTTTCATTTCCAGTTAAAGTTAGACTTTATTGTCTACCAGTACCTATTTTTATTCAAATTTTTTTTTGATCTAAAATTAGTTTATCGAATACACAGTACACACACTCTTCACATGAAGGTAATAAATTTTATTTTAATCCATAATTTTGAAAACTCATTGAATAAATATGAAATAAATTTGAAATAAACCTGATTAAAAAGACAAATTAAAATTTCACGAATAGATTGCTTTTTTGTTTATGCGTTTACAAATTGGGAATTGAGATCGGCCAGCCGTTGAGGCGCCCAACGCTTGGGGCTTTTCATAAAATATGTATATTTTACCTGATGAACATATCTAACGCGAAAGTTTGTTGTTGTTCGAAGGAAATTGTTGCCATTACCGTCACCGATCTTATCGGGCTTATCAAGTAAGGTAATTTTGATTTGTGTACCTTATTGGTTTCAAAACTTTGCAAATATTTAACCAGTTATAAAGTTTTTATATTACTTCCTGGGCTTTCGTGTTGTATGATAACGATAGCACACAATTATAAATACTTCTTTTCTTATCATTTGTCGCTTTCAAATTAATGCCCACTTCAATCATTTGCCTGAGTAATTCACCGAACTGTCACATGACACATCGCATTACATTTGTGTGACTTGGTACATATTTATTGAAAAAGAAGAAGATATAAACATAAATGTATTAATTTCAGTCTGAAATATGAATTTATTATCTAAATAGAATTTAAAATCAATTGGGGCGATTCATTGTGAACGTTGAGAAACATCAAAATGTTTACTTTTTTAATTAGTGCTTTTACATACGAAAATGTGTAACCAAAATCACTTCACGTTTTTCACGCTTTGCTCACATAAACTAATCAAATTACACTTCGTTGCCCGAAAAGTGAATTAATTGTAGTAAGATCATACTTTGGTGCTTGTATTGTGATTCATTCTTATACATGTACAACCATTCGGTATGAAATCATAATGACGGTTGTAGACATCTTACTCCAATGATTGTATTACGACTTCACAAGACATAATAATACCGTCGTTATTCAAGATTAAAATAAATGAAAGCAAGTGCTACACATCGGTCAAGAGAAAAGTGATAACAATTACGAATTGCAACGAAGTTATAATGCTCAATAGAAAAAATGAAAAGATGGGAATGCATTAAAGTAATGTATAATACCAATTGTAGTATGAAGTATTACATAAAAGTGTAGATCAGAAAATGTGCCATTCTTCAATTTGTTTCTGCAGATGATGATATTATGAATTGTAAGATTTTGTGCTGAAGAAATTCAGGAAATTATTAAATAATATTTACTGATGTAATAGTTATAAATTCATACTTTGCCTTAGGCAAAAATACATTAGAAAATCCTATGGTTAGCCATGGCCGTCACTAGGGTCTTCACTAATTGAACGCTAAATTCCGATTTAGCTAAATTACTTGTTAAAGGTACCCGTGGCGTGATGGTTAGCATGTCCACCTGCTAAACCAGAGGTTCGAGGTTCGAATCCCAGCAGAAGCAAAAATGTTTTTCCACAGGTATCGCCTTTCGCGGGGAATTGGCAAGTCCTCCGTTAGTAAATTCATTGCCATGAAAAGCGCTTTCTCAACAAGCCGTTCGGAACCGGCAGAAAATTTGGTTGTGAGAAATGCGTTAGGCCCAGGGGCTCCTCGCTCTGTTGCGCCACCCTATTCATTATTTATTTATTTATTTACCTGTTTAATTTTAAAGCCGGGTTAGTTAGTGTGGAAGATTTTTTTATTCTTACGATTGTATGCTACAATTTACTAGATCATAAATTGAAATATTCTCAAATTTTTTTGGGTAGTTTTTCTGCTCATTGACATCTAATCACTTAACCCGACCGATGATGGAGTAGGAAATTCCAAAATTGAGTTTTGGAAATTATTGTAATTAAAATAAAAATAATTTATCTGTTTAAATTCACACAACCAGATATTAGGTCCGTTCGTTGAACCTTCCCCAGGGTTGACCCAGGTTTTCTTGACAACCCTATGAGGGTTTTCCAATTTTCAAAAAACGCTTAGCCACATAATCACCATACAACCCTGTCATTAAAATAAAAACACGTGCCATTTGACAGCCCTCAAATCGCCACAACAAAAACCTGTGGCGAGTTGAGGGAAAACCTAGATCAACCCTAGGGCTCAAAAAACACTCAATTTGACATTCAGAGCGACTTTGGGTTTCTCAAAAAACGCTTTGTGGCGACCCCAGGGCAACCCTAGGGCTTCAACGAACAAACCTATTAAAACCAGTAAAATGCAGTCAACAGTCAATTTTGACTCAAAAATGTATTTAACCCATGTTCCCGAGTTGCCACTTATTGTGAATACCCTTAATAGCAAAACAATAAAAATAAGTACTGCATCAAATCCTGCTCTTCTACGGAGGAAAATGGTTTAGTTTCAAAATGCTTATTAATTTGCAATTTCTATCGGACGTTTAATAGTCGACTGCAAATACCACCGAAAATGCAATCACATAAAAAATTAAATGCCTTTTATTGGGTACGAGGCTACCAATAATACCAACCACAAGCTGTCAAAAATGAGCGCTTTCGAAATGTCAAAGACGGAGTAATAAATAATGTTAAATTTTCCATTCAATTTGTTGTTTGAGCATGACGAAATTTAATCATCAATAAAAAAAAGATTTTTATTGATGTCTGTCTGACAACAAAGATGTTACATTGATCAGAGATTTGTGCTTGCTAATTTAAACACCATCGAAAAGCTATTCACTATGGCAAGATTTGCGTAAGCAAACTAAATATTAGCACATTAAAAGTGAATGCCCCTTATTTCTTATGCCGACTAAATTATCTCTTCAAGTCAAAATTGATTCATCAAATGACTGAAACAAAGAAAATACTGTTGTTCTTTTACCCGTGTTGATGCACTTTTCGCTTGAGTTCATGTTTCTCCAAGCTGAATGCGTTGAAATAGTCTGTCATTTTGTCATTGTAAATAACTGCTGTTTGCATTGCGTGATAAGAAAACTTAAGTTCAACAGTATCTATGCATTTAATTACCCATATAATATGATTAAATTTTGTTAGTTAGTTAGTTTTAGTGCACATGAAGATGACACGGATGGAATGCTTTTTGTTGTTGCAATGGTGTTTACCCCGTTTAAGGTACGGCAACAGTTAATGCAGACATTTCCGGTGAAAACAACATGCTCGGTGACATTGGGTGTGTTCGTTCGTATGTTACATATATGTGGTTCTTGACTCCCTTATCAGTGACTTGAATATTGAAAAATTCTATTTTGGGCAGTGTCGTAAAAAAAAATTGGATAAAAGGCTTGTTAACACTCATGAACGATAATTTGAAATGTTTTGCAACCGCAAAAACAAAACAAAGAGGGAGTGGTTTGTCTGAGTCAACAAATTTTGTATTGTTTAGCATTTTCGGGCTACAACCATAGCCAGGAAATCTTCGTATGAAGGTATAAATCTGATACTCATCTCGAACCGAACTTCAAAAGAATGACAATTGCCAACAGGCAAAGGAACAAAGTTTTCAAAATGAAAACTTTTTAACGAAACGGCTAAGTGAAAACTTAGGCACAAAGTTTGGCTCTCAACTAAGCAACATTCAGGAAAATCTCAGCTAACGGAAAAAGGTGCCAAATGACCTAAACAAACTACTTTTCCATTCTATTCTATTTTTTTTCCTGCTAAAATGCTTAAATTTTTACTTAACCCTGTTTAGTTTCTTTGGATAAATAAAATTTTTTTCATTTTATACGTATCACGACTCCATTTACGAATCCGTATTTTGAGATTAAAATCGTCCCCCCTATGGCATTGTTTTGTGTTCATATTTTAAGACTCACTTTTCCATTGGTACTAAGAATCTTTGTTTGGCTATATCTAAGTTCTGTCTTACATTATGTGTCATGTATTGAAATAGAGTAATGCAATAACAGTCATATTTTTTATGTACCTACTCTACCAGTAAGACAATATTATGTTACATACACATGTGCTCTTGGTGGTTTTCGTTTTGTTTTTCATATTTTTTTTTTTCTTTTTTTGGTAACGTCACTACCTTTATTGAAAAGCTGAGTTTGTGTCAATTATGTTCAAGTGCAGGAGGACACCATTGCCTTTATTAATAAATCTGGGAGAATATGTAACTTAATATGCCTAAAATTTAATGCGATTTTGGGTTCTTAAAATATGTGTTACACTGCAAAAATTTGTAAGAAATACAATATTCAAGCTTTTTCAGTTAGCTAGGTATGTACAATACTAACCATAAACACCTGCCAATTACTTTGAATTTGTTTAACTTAAGATTCATTCCTTGAATCAATTAACAGGTTGACAAATCCACTGTAAAATAGTTTTTTCTTCGATATTTCAATATCGCATAGAATGGGCAGAGAGTGGAATGAATCAAGATTTTATTTCATTTCATCGCTTAAAAGTTTTATAACTTTCTCCACTGTTAACGTTCTCATTACCATTTTGGAGCCACAAAATTCGATTTGATTAATATTTTGATTTTCGTTCTTATGGTTGTTATATGTACCTCACCTACCTACTCAAGTTATAGTGATTTATAAAAACAAAACATATTAGCACTTTTGTATGCATCTCAGGTTCTCAGACTGTTGGCATAGATACACACTTCGTGAGTCTCTGTTGTCAGTTTCATTTCCCATAATGTTGTGATGTCTTCCAAGTCAGTGGGACAATCATTGGTACGTTTCCTACGACAGACGTATGTAGGTACATAGTTGGGCGCACACCTTAAGCGCTGTGGTATTTGCCACTTAGAAAAACATAAAAAGAAACAATAAAAAAAACTCGGAGTTCGGACTGGTTTCATTGATCTGGTTTTGAAACACATTGAGTGACTCATTTCAGGGCTGTGCTGTGATTTTTTACGTTTAGGCTTTCCTCCTTGATATGGAAACTAAATTGTATTCATTGAAGTTTGTACAAGTATGTATTTAGTAGGGACAAAGATAATTAGTGAGGTTTGGGGCGGATATTGTATTTGAAATGGTATTGTAATGCAAACCCAACACTTAATACCAATTTCCTAATCGAAAACGTTCAACCGAAAACACAAGCGGCAACACTAGTGTAAGTGTAGAAATATACCAGGAGGGGGAATGTTTGACAGCAAAAATACTGGAGTGTGGAGACTATGGGAAGTTCTGGAGACTACTGGGAAGTTCTAGATGTAATGTCATTCGATATAAATAGGCCGCCGAGGCCACCAGATGTCAGTTTTGACTATAGAGTGATAATGTTAAGAGTGAGTAATGTGATATGGAACTCATCTAAAACGGATGAGGGAACCCTAGGTCGTTTCGGAAGGAAAATACTTGGAATGATCTTTGGTCCCCTATGTAAAGACAATCTGTGAAGAAGAAGCTTCAACAACGACTTGTATGAACTGTACTGCGAAATTGGCAATGGACAAAGCTAGAAGAGTACGCACAACGAGACTACGATGGCTGGGACATGTAGAGCGAGTGAACATCAATGCTCCACTTCAAGGGGTTTTCGAAAACACATTGCAGTGAATTCGCGGAAGGAGATTACTTCTCGTCCTAAATGGCGCAATCAAGCCGACGAAGACCTCAACCGGCGAAGAGTACAAAAAAAACGAAGAGACAGGTTGCCCGAAATCGAAATTGTTATCGAAAGATGTTGGTTAAGGCCCAGGCTTACCCCGAACTGTAATGCATACATAATCTCTAAGATTTATTTGTTCCAGTGACTTTTAGTCTCGTTATATTTTTATATTCAATCTCTTCTCAGATAAAAATCCAAAGCCGTTAAGATTTTCAACAACATAATGGACATTCGGCTTAAATCACTTGGTGTTTTCAGTTTAGCTATATGACTACATAAATATATACCTATACCCTGTACATAATTTACGTATGTTTGTACTCATATAAAAATAAAACCCCAAAACAACGAAACTTCTGTCTGTTGCTGCTTGATTAAACGTCTCAAGCGCTGTGAACTATGATGCCCGATTTAAAGCTTCTTGGAAATAACCAACATTACCCATTTTATCGCGAGTTCAAGAAGGTAAATGTGCTGTTCACATCGCACTGTCACGGTGTCAGTGCTTTTTGGGTCTTTTGGTGAACAAGAAAACGTGATGAAAACAAAAATTAAAATCGTGCATGACAAGCATGGTGCTAAATCAAAATCACCACGATTCACAGAGCCAACATTTTTTCTACACAAAGCTTTGAATTGATGTTCTTGCGTTGCGGTAGTTTGAAGGTTCAACCGTCTTTGAAACAAGAGGTTACTATGAACATATGTGTAGCTGTAGAATGTAGATGAATAAAAGGGGGAAAAGATGTATCATCGATATCCCAACGCACCGTCTGACTAATGTTTTTTTTTGCACGCTCCTTCTTGTGTTTGAGATCTGATCTCTGGTTTCATCTGACATTCAGTCTTAAGAGTTTCCTATTGACTTCTAATTCCATTGGATATTATACATTCTAAGGCCGATCAGTTGAATCACTCAGTCTCTAAAGAGGGAAATATAAAGTAGGGATGATGTCATTATATGGAGCGACATACGACAACAGATGGTAAAATTACCTGCCGTCAAAGTGAATTGACTGCGTTTTCTAGAATGCATAAAATAACTATGGTTTTATAACCTGAAATAAAATAGATGAGCAAATAAAATTTTTTGTTATCAGTTCAGATAAATATATTATAAAGGGAGTGATAAGGACTTGTATCATAAAATTATACACTATGAACTAAAACCATGCCGCATGTTTTGTATTTCATGATAAATACTAAACCAGTCATTCATGAAAATAATTTCTTTCTGTTTTTTCCTTTTGCAGAACAAAGTCCGGCCAAGGTTAATTCAATATCCAATTATCTAATCAAATTTCTTCCGAAGTATTTTGGATTTCCGCTAATAGGAACACACCCTTATTGCAGGGTGTAAAAGTTATTGTTATTATAAAAGCAAAGCTCGGTTTTATTTTAAGAGATGCATTTCAACATTCTGTTGTCAATGATTAAATTGACCCAAATCCAAGACCATGAGCACGAATACTCCACCTAAAGAGTATTCGTGTTTTTCTGTTTGTTTGGTTTTGAAAATACTCAAATGTAGCTAGATACAGTATAGAGGCCGCAGACAATGAGGACGTTGTATTGTCAATTTGGACAGCTGTTAATCGCAAAACAAAACAATCATACAATCGATAATAATTGATTTGCAAATTGTTTGGGTCGATGTGTTCATCAATGAGTAAGAGCTGCGTGTATCAATTTTACAAGCATTCAATTTAAATGAGCCGAAATGTTGACACATGTATAGGAAGTAACTTATTTGAATACAAATCGTGTTTTAGAGCGGAATCATAAGTTCTAGAATGTGCTACGAGGTTTGTGTTAACTTTGAGTTGTTTATATAACCCATTTATGTATGATCAAATCAATTAAAATGTGTTTACATGGAAATTTTGTGCTGGAAACAAAACAATCAAATTTTGAACGTTATAATTTATAAGGCAGTGTGTATATGCACCCAACACGAGCTTACACTAGTTGTTTGAGAGGTAAAAAGGATGTTGTGTTATGTTATGTTATGTTCGTTCATTTAATACTGTTCAACCAACTTAGAGTGCAAAACTGGAGAGAGCTCGCCCGAAATCGAAGTCGTTACAGAAGGATGTTGGTTGAGGCCCAGGTTCACCCCGAACTGTAATGCCCACCTAAGTAAGTAAGTAAGTAATCGACATGAGTAATTTGAGGTGAAAAAACTAATCGTGTTACTCGTGTCGGTTCGTTTAAAACGAAACCACTCAATGATTTCTGATGGTAAAAATAATTGCATTTCCTTTCGTTTAATCTGAAGCGAGCTAAGTGCAGTTGTTAAGTTCGAAACCTCATGATTTGACTCATGTAGGCTCGTTTGAAATTCATTTCCCATGAAGCAGATCTTCTATTGATCGATATAAAATGAGCTAATGTTGGCTGTTTAAGTTGATATGTCATGGTGTCTAGGTGTCTCGACCCCACTTGTTCATCGCTTGTTTGAAGTAGAATAGTAAGAAATCTGGGCTCTTTTAGGGATCATAAAATCTCATAGTTGAGTTAAATGGGAAAACCACAGAAAGTATTAATTGATGCCCATAGTTGGGTCATTTGTTCATTCGTAAGGAGTTCCGGGTGGTCACCTGAACCTCTATTAGTGATATTTTCACTGTTATTGAATACGCTCAACCCTTAATACATTTTGTGGATTGATTACTTTTTGGAGTCATAAGAAAACTGTAATTCCGAAATTAACAGTTTATTTTGTTCAAAGAATTACAATAAAGTTAAGATTTAAGTTTAACATTTTTTGACTATTGTTCAATCTTTTCTCTCAATTAGTAGTTAAAAATATATTAAGCCTGCACCCACGTCTATTTGAGGTCCTTCATTAATTTCGTCGCTAAATTTTATACAGTTAAAACATTTTCATTTTTATTTATACCCAAGAGAAACCAATGAACCTTAATCTTCTCTTATTAGTTAGGTCGTTTCAATGATTAAAACAAGTTTCACGATCTTCCAATAAGAAACACGTTACAAACAAATACATTAACCAATATCCCTCGAATCGTCTGGCCTAATAACCTATGAAAAGCCATTCATACCATTGAGGCCTCACCAATGCTTTGCACGCCTTCTTGTCCCGATCATCGATGAGGTCACTTCACTTATTGGTTTTTTTTAGTTTCTCTTTTGTACAGACTTCATTGTAAATAATGTTATCGATGACTCATTATGACGACATATTGAATTTTAGGAGTTTCTTCTTGAACAACCCGTAAGTTTCTTAAAATATACATTTCAATTATAGGTTCATTAAAACAATAACATTCATTGGACAATGACCTAGTTGTGCAAGAGACCGCATAATGAATTTCAAGTTCAAAGTAAAAGTGCAGAATAATTGTTGATAGAGATGGAGAGTATCCGATATGAGCACTGCTAATGCAAGCTAACTACACCACCTCAATAACTCTGTGAAAGAAAAATACAAAAAACAGGTTGCTCTTCACACTATGTTCTGTACATGGGATTTTTCCGGTCAAAGCTGTCTTGCCATGTTGTATTACCGGCTCCCCCATGAACGCACTTCGGCAACAACGTGAATATAATTGCTTCTGACACACTGAGTAAGCCGACTTGCTTTAAGAAAATGCCAAAGTGACGTTTTGTATTAAGGTTAAGTATGATCATAGTCGTTTGCCGCCACACACGTTATGTTGAAACATTGAAAAACTTATTAGTTTTGCATTTCAAATACATATTTCACTTTTCTATGAACCCCATATGTGCAGGCGAAAGGGGATAGAGTCATCATCATTTCTCGTTACTTGTCATTCTTTATGTGTAGTTGTTTTGTTAGTATTTTGGATTTCCCATAAATTTTCAGTGATTTTCCTTGATGAGATGACATTGGTCGCTGCAAATTGAACTATTAAAGCGAATTCGTGGTTTCCGCTTTAAAAAGTTTAAATAATTAATTTTTATTACACTGTGACTGTAGACATCGCAATTAATGTCATCTTTCATCTTAGATCAGTGAAAGCGGTCTTTCTAATTGATAAGCAGAATCCAAGGCTGTTACAGCGAGACCAATCGAAAGAAGATTATTAATTCTGGTCATTGGAAGAACTAATTATAATTTATTGAAATAGGATTTAGTTTTGGATTTTTTCATTAGCTTGAAATCCTGATTGATGATTTAGGCTTTTTAAAAGATATAGTTTCTATAAGGGACTTGTCTTTATGCCCCAAAGACGAGCTTACACGAGCTATTTGAGGGGTAAAAAAGGTTCGTTCAAAACCACATTAATTCAAGAGGGGAGAAAAGTCGTGTGAACGGTGTTGGTTCGTTCAAAACGAAGCACTCAGTGACTCAGTTATTTCTGATAAGAAAAGCTTTCCTATTGGTTAATCTAAAACGAGCTCATTGCAGTCGTTTGAGTTGAAAATCTGCTGTTGCAAGTGAATTTGACGATGTTATTATGTCGCTTTCCACTCATTTTAAAAACCAATGGAACACCCAAAATTGTTTCTAATCAGTTTAACGTAATTTAGTGGAGGACCGTTAGACATAAAAAAGGCAAAACCTTGGAATTCAGGGCCAGTCCATGGATTTTCATGAAATTTTCGGAAATGTGTTTTGAATGGCGTAAAGAAAAAAGTTAAAAAAAAAAAATTTACCGCTCTCAATTTTTTAATTATTTTTAAAATTAATTATTAACTTTTAGAATTTTATTTTATTTATATAGGGTGTTTAAGATACGGTTTTCCAAAGAGTAAGGATGGATAGGTTTCGTCAAGACAAAAAAAAAGTTGTACGGGAAGGGGGGTCTATATCCCTCCACATTTTATCGGTTTCATCAACACGTTTGACCGGAAACAGCATTTGGGGCTCAAATCAGTACATGTGCTGTCCTTTGAGACCAAAGTTCACGTTTGTAATAGGTCTTAGTTTTAAATTTAACTTAAAACTAATATAATTAAAAGATAACTCTAAAATTTTACTAATTATTATTTATAATTTATATTAAAATTAAGATCATTCAAAATTTTTTTTTTAACTTCTTTCTATATGCTATTTAAGATACATTTCATATTTCACTTCCAGGAAAAAAGTTCAATTAGCGGGAAATTAACAACATTTTGTTTTCTGGAAAAAAGTACCTTTCGTTTTTTTTTAATTTCTCTTAAACCAAGAAAAATTATTTTGTTCGGTATTTTGCTTTTGAATAAAAATTAATAAAAGCATTGAATATGAAAAGTAAAAAATGGCGCTTAATAGGGCAAAATTATGTAAAAAAAAATTAATTAGGAAAAAAATATTTTCTTTTTTCAAAATTTTGACTTTGAGGCTTGATTTCTCAGAAACTGTTCATTAAGTAAACTCAAATTAAAATTTTTATTAAAGAACAAAGCAATAGCTTTTAAAAAACACTGAAGTATGATAAAGCAAGTGGTTTAGTTAATTTTTTTTTTAATTTTTTTTTTGTCTTAACCAAACCTATCCATCCTTACTCTTTGGAAAACCGTATCTTAAACACCCTAAATAAATAAAATTAAATTCTAAAAGTTAATAATTAATTTTAAAAATAATTAAAAAATTGAGAGCGGTGAAATTTTTTTTTTTTTAACTTTTTTCTATTCGCCATTCAAAACATATTTCCGAAAATTTCATGAAAATCCATGGACTAGCCCTGGATTCCTAGGTAAAAAGCTTACGGTCCTCCACTAATTGGCCTAGTGTGAGTGAAGCACCTATGGCTCTTAAAAAATATTCTTGAAGAAAATTTTCTGCTCGGCCTTTGAGTGACATGTGTTAGTGCTTCTTGAGTGGATTCTCACTTCAAATCAGGAAGTGGCTATCACTTCTCAGAATCATTAGAAGCGTCCATTTTGCACAAATGAAACGGTTTAAGAATGCTCTTGAACTCTCCTGAATGGTTCTTTTTGTCCAACGGAAAGTGATATTAGTTTTGTCAGTGAAATGTAAAGTTGAAATAATTTTATTTTAAAGTAAAATGCGAGAATTTCAAACTATTATTTTTAAGTAGTGGGATTGAAAAATAAACTTACATATTTTAACTTTTCATTTGAATGACAACACATGAATTCTGGCCATGCCACGAGTCTTTAAACTCAAACGATTGCAATAACCTCACTTTAGATTGACCGATGGGAGACCTTTTTATTCAGAGATGACTCAAATAAGGTCGTGTTACATAACATTATACGGACCACACCGTATAGACACTTACTTCTGAAAGATCCGGAACGCATCAAGAGGTTATAACCTTAAAATTTTATAGAACGCTGTGCGAGCATTTAGGAAAACAGCAATGGATTAAACAGAAGACGCCGATGGATACTATTTTTGTACTTTTGCGTGGATCTTAATGTAGGGTAAAACAGAGTTTGGTAAGGCATTCCACATACGGATCGTACGACTAAAATGAATCTCTGTACTTGACTGTACGACCGAAGTTGGACTCAATATACAACACTGTAAGCATATTTGGCTAGGCAGCTGTTGCAGCTAAATTGTTTTAGGGGAGGAATGCAACTGGATATTTCACAAGTTCACTGTTTGTGGAAAAGCGATGAACGATTGCGAGATAGGTAATGTTTCTAGAATATACAAGAGAATCAACAAATTCTATACAGTTGAACTATATCCTAAACCAGTCTCAACGCTTGGTTTTGTATCAAGTAGGCGCAACGATGTTTGCGTAGCACCTGACCAGATATGCGAATTAAACTCTAGTTTTGGACGGGTGATGGTTTTATAAATAGTAGTCCGATCTGAAGGGTAAAAATTTGGTCTTAAGAAAACTTCCTCATGATTATTGGGGATCCTATGTCTTATATACCGTGGTACCCGTGGTGTGATGGATAGCATGTCCGCCTGTTAATCTAGAGGTTCGAGTTCGAATCCCAACAGAGGCAAAAATGTTTTTTCCACGGGTATCGCCTTTCGCGAGGAATTGGCAAGTCCTCCGTTAGTATTCATTGCCATGAAAAGCGCTTTCTCTATTAGCCGTTGCACTTCGTCTATTCAAGAGCTGTCTCAATCCACAACTGCTGTTCAGATATAGGTAATTTTTCTATTTTTAACTGATGCGTCATCAGCACATACAATTTCGGAGTAAATAAGTCTTTCGCAAAAGAGCCAAACTTGCAAGGTTTATTTTGAATGGTCTATGTTAAATCACGTAGTATTACAAAATGCAATCCGTCATTACTTTCACGCAAAGTTCCTTGAATTCTTAATATTTCATTCAGAAAGCATAAAAAGAAGATAAAAAAAACTGCATTATCGATTAATTGGTCTGGCTTTTATTAATGCGGTGTGTAGCCAATGCAATTGCATGCAATAAACCCCAATAAGAACATTCCATTAAATTCTGATAACGATTTCAAAAGAATTGGTATAACGATAAATGCTGCTCCCTTCTTTGAACTATAAATTCAATAAAGAGAAAAGCTTACAAACAGTCTCGGACGCGCTATCTATTAGTGTTAATTGCAAACGATTCGATAAAACCAAATCTGTTTCTCAACAGGAAAGCCTGTTTAATTGTTTTAAATTAGAAGGCACTGTTCATTCTCGATTTGCATGTGCAGAGAGTGTGTTTTTTCGGCACATTGGCTGATCAACTTTCTAAATTAACAAAGACACGAAATCTCATGAAAAAAAAAAAAAAGACTACAACCCAAACCCATTAATCTAGTTGCGACTTGCGATGCTATAGAGCTGATGTTTTTAAGAAATTAATATATGGGGTGTTGCGTCCAAATATGAAAACACGAATGAATTAAACTGAAAAAAAGAATTGGTTGGTGATCTTTGTTATTTTTTCTTTCTTAATTCGGACTTAATTATTGTGGTCATTGTATTTTTCTGGCTTGTTAAATCATGACCGTGACTCAATGAACTCTTGTAATATTTATTTCTTAACTCACTGGCTTGAGAAAATAAGATCTCCGCCCACACTGCAGGGCTCAAGTTCAACGTGATCAACGAAGCTTTAGACTTAAGAGAATAACTGGAGTTTATCTGACATGACTGTTTCATTCTAAATGTGTTCATCTTCGGGTCAATAACATACCTTCATAACTCGAAAAAACTGAAAGACTGAAAATAAGAAATTACTCTCAACTTTGGGATAAACGTAATGTGTTAACACTAGTTGTTGCGTATTGCTATCATAGGCCACCTCTGTCGACATTGAATGAGCGGCAGACAATATTGACACTTAAAATTTCGTCGATGAGTGTGAGAAATTATATTACAGAGAAGACGGACTATAAACAGTAGGTGTGTTTTAACAATTTAACAGATGCAATTTTCTTATAAACATCGTTAAGAACGTGTTTGGCATTCAGTCTGTCTAATTAAATGCAAGTGACTCATGTTTGCGAAGTGGTCAGAAGTCATCCTGCAGTTTTATTGATGACAAAGAAAGACTTTACTTACGGTTGAACACTCCTTTTCACACTTGAGTATTGTTTTTTTTTATTTTGCTATAAACCTTTTAAGATGGTTTTATTTACTTTGCAAATTGCAACACTTTTGAAGGCAGGATGGCCTGTACGAACTACACTCTGATGAACAAGACTGAGTATTTTTTTTAGCACCTCTTCTGTTGATATAAAAATTACAATTTTTTCAAGTGGATCATTTTATTATTGATTTTCTTTTTTATTATTACAATCAGGTATTGGAATATTATTTCCCCTGTATAACCAATTTGGTGGTTTTATTGGTTGCATCGTTGTTGTTGGTCCTAAAGTCGATGGTGCTTGCTTTGCATTGATCAAAACGATTTCATGCAATCTATTTTCATGGCCTGCAATATCAACAGTGCCTAACTTACCAAAAAGATTCCAGAGGTACTCAGTTCCCTGATTTATGAGATCAGTTGGCTTAGGGAAATTTAGGCCAGGGCTGCTCGGATTTGGATTTGGGGGCATTGATGCTGGCTGTTTCATCGGCTGTGCGTAGTAATTTGGTTGGGAGTAGTAATTATGTGGAGATGGAACTGGAGGATACATTGGAGGAACCCCATGAGCATATGGCGGCATTGGATAGTGAGGTGGATACTGGGGTGGATACTGGGGTGGATACTGGGGTGGATACTGGGGTGGATACTGATGGGGTGGGTAGTAGCCTGGATAAGGTGGCGGGTAGTGATTATGGTGTGGCGGTGTTGCTGTTGGTGGTGGTGGTGGATAGTAATCATGATGATGGTGTGGCGCGGGTGTTGGTGGCTGATAGTGGTCATGATGATGATGATGTGGCGGCGGTGGTTGTTTTTTTGGGGGTGTCGGTGGTGGATAGTGATCATGATGATGGTGTGGCGGGGGTGTTGATGGTTGATAGTGGTCATGATGATGATGATGTGGTGGCGGTGGTTGTTTTGGTGGGGGTGGTGGATGATGATGGTCATGGTCATGGTAGTGATCATGGTCATAGTCATGAAGGTGGTCTTTATTTGAAGATGGATTAATGACAACTATCTGCTTTTCATAAATTTTTTCTCCACCAGGTTTACTCAAGCCTTTTAAGCTCTTGAGTGATAGAGTAGTTTCGTCCACTGAGGCGTTTGGCATTGGAATTGTGGTAGTGGGCTCCTCTGTGTTGTCAGCGACAGAACCTTCTGCCACAACCAGGACTGCAGTAATGCACCCTAAGTTTTGTAATTATTAGTTGATGAAATTTACCAGACCAATGCTTCTTACCCAAAATAAGACGTCCAATCAGCAGCTTCATTTTGATAGTTCTAGTCGAAATTTTTAATTTGAACACTCTTTTATATCGCCAGAGAAGATATACTTCCAAAAGAATAAAACCAAACGAGTTATTCAATGCCGCTGTTCTTTAGACCCCATCATCTATGCATTTGAATAAATTAAAGGTGCATCCGCCCAAGAACTTTCTATATTTTTGGGAATTTCCATTCTAAAGACTGGGGCTGTTGTTAAATGATACTTTTTTTTTTTGAATCTTTAATTTGGTCGATGCTGCTATCTATTCAAGCGCAACCTAAACTCGTTTTCGAAATGCAACTTTACTATGCGTGGGTATAATAGTTTCAATCTAAATGCTTTTTCGTATTCGTATAACCAGTGCGTAGTCTAACTAATACTTTGTGGTGCAGTAATGTGCGTTACATTGGGGATCGAAAGATTTTTTATTTTATTTCGTTTTCTTGAAAAACAGATCAGAGGTAAGTCGATTTTATATCTTTCTATGATGAGAAATTGAAAGTATTTTTTTGTTTTGAATTAAGAAAATTACTGGTTAGCTGAAGTACCTTTTACTCTGTTGATTGATGATACGTACATATTTTGCTCTATTTTTAAAAACAGGGAACTTACAAAATTTCGTCTGATTTGGTTTTTCAGTTGAGCCATCAATTGCTGCTTTAATATTGTTGTAGACTGTTACATTGTGCTGTTTTGCTTTTGGTTTTCTTCTTTCGCCTTCTTCAAACCGCAAGATAATGTAATGGCCATATTATTCACTCTATGTTTAAACCCAAAGGAAATAATCCCAATTTTAAACCCAGGTGTAAATAAACCTAGTTGTTGAAATGAGAAACGTCATACTGTGAAAATTTGCTTTCAAGAGAAATAATAAAACTTGTTTTGTTATGATTTTTGTGGATGGTAACTGGAAATATAAATAATTTGTTTTTTTTTCGTACGATGCTGCAGACGGTCATTGTCGTTAGCATAAAATGAAAATTCCTTAGGAATTAATTGCTGGCTGGTAACCCAGTGAATAAAGAGCTGATACCTTACAAAAGGTCCGGTAGTTCTAAATTTTTTATATGTTGTCTAGGATGGTTGTTAAGTGTTTAAAATGAAAAATGCACAATTCCCCCCCCTCCGCGCCCGCCGCCATTTTGAAAAAACCGAAAAAAATCGGCACTTTTTTTTAGGTTTTCACTTATATCTTTGTTTCGGTGCATTTTAGCTACAAGACAGTTCTATTCAATGTTGTAGAAAATGAAATTCCCTATAATATACGTGTTAAATTTTGTTTATAGGGCAGATACTTCACGAGATATGATATTTTAAAAAAGATTAAAAATACGCATTTTACAGAAATTTTTTCAAACTTCTAACTTTAGAACGCTGTACTTCAATTTTGACCTATTTGAGAAAAACAAGTATAAGAATAAAAATTGTAGGGAATTTAATTACCTACAAAATGGATGTATACTTGTTTTAACCAACCTTACGGAGGGGGCAGTAAGCATTAAAATGAAAACAACGGCATATTGCGTTTTTTGTTTTGTTTTAGCAATTGTTACTCCATAGTGTATTTTTAAAAAATCACTTATTATTTTCCAGTGGTGGCTTGAATTTGTAGTTTATACCAATCCTATTTGGGTTTCTTACATGTTATAGCGCAATGATCATCAGAAAGGTACTATTTCACTTGAATATTTCACTATTTCACTTAACTGGTGATAGCGGATGTTCAATTTCAAATAAGCCACCAACACAGCAGATACATTTTTTAAATATTCATTTATTTAAACATAGTGAGAACAAAAGGCAGTAATTATCATACAATAATCATTAGTAATTGAACTAAGTACTGAAAAAAAATTTTTTATAAGCGCTTCGCTCGTTTTGTAGGTGGTGAGTTCATGAAGTCGGGGTCTTCATTTTCGTAACATAGTGAAATTACTTGATCGGCGTCGTCTTCCTCGTCGACGATGACTTCATTCCTGTTGTCACATTCTTGGCCAGCACAGAATTTGCAAAGGGTGGAACAATTAAGTCCTGCCTTTCTACAGCCACACATCGCCATACAGCCAGAGGTTGTTGTGGTTGCATGATGGTAGAAACTTCAAGCAATTGAGCTTCGTGATAAGAAGAAGAAAATCCAAGGGATGACATCAAATCTATTAAAAGTTTAGAACCAAATTTTTTGTACATAAATATACTTAATCCAGTCAGAAGGGGTGATAGAAAGGATCTTGGTCTTGCAGCAGCTATGACAGCGTGCTATAAGGCCACACATTTTTTGTTCCATTTCTCCATAGATCCTTTCTTGTTCTTCGTTATAACGGTTGTCAAGAGAGTGAGCAAAGTTTGTGGAATTACAGTTTCAACATCATTCAAAAAATTGTCAGTGGGCGGGTATTCAGTGGTATTGTACACCTGAGATCGGATGTCTTCTAAAATGATATCTGCTGCTGCTTTCACTACTCTCAGTCTCTCTTCTTCGCGATTACTGGATTTCATTGTATTGTACCAGTTGTCAGTAAGTATTTTATACCCTGTATTTTTGAAACAGATGGTCGTTTTGTTAGAAGAGTCGACAATAAGGATATCTTCTCCAAACTTCTGCAGTAGGCGGGATTTAACTGTTCTTGAATCGATTTGATATTCACCCTTGATTCGACTCTTTAATTCATCGAGTGAAAATTGACATTCTTCAGTATTCTCAAGGAATGAATAAATATCTTCCATCGCTGTCTCCACTGTGGGAGACGGCCGATAGCCTTTCTTGAACTCTGAAGGCATGTGAAATAACTTCCTCTGACAAAAATGATGGTATTGTGCCTCAGCTGCAACGAGGTCCAAGTCAGGAGAAATCCGTTCAACAATGTTCAGTCCCCATTCGTCCCCACGTTTCTGTGCAGCATTCAAAAACGTGTCCCTTACAGAGTGCATCTCAACCATATGGACAGTGTTTCGTTTTGCAAGAGGAGTCTTCTTTTCTTTTTCCAAGAAATCAGCAGTTATTTCTTCCCCACAAAGGCAGCAATGACCCTTGAAGTGAAAACATTTCACAGCTGACCTGAGCGCAGGCCTTCCAGTGCTCGTTGGTGGCTGATGGACCGAGTCATCTATCCCGCTACTTACACGGCGTATATGGGCGGCTATCATAGCCTCGTTGCAATATTTTTTTTGGCATGTGCTATGAACTGTTATTTTATCTTTCCCCGCTAAGATATGTAGATGGTCTCTTCTTGCCCTCTTTTCAGCTGCTTTATGCAAAGTCTCAATTCCTTTATGTTTTACTGTACGGGTCGGGGCTCCTTCCAAATCTTCATTGCAGATGAAGCATATATTTTCTGACATCTCTGCTTGTGAGGCCATTGTTAATGTCAACAAATAATATTACAGTAACTCGTCCAGGTACCAGTCATTCACCTGCAAAAAATAGAATATATTAGTTTTTTTTTTATTATTATTAAAATATGGAGTCACAATAGCAAAAAAAATCAAATAAACAATATGCCGTTGTTTTCATTTTAATGCTAACTGCCCCCTCCGTAAGGTTGGTTAAAACAAGTATACATCCATTTTGTAGGTAATTAAATTCCCTACAATTTTTATTCTTATACTTGTTTTTCTCAAATAGGTCAAAATTGAAGTACAGCGTTCTAAAGTTAGAAGTTTGAAAAAATTTCTGTAAAATGCGTATTTTTAATCTTTTTTAAAATATCATATCTCGTGAACTATCTGCCCTATAAACAAAATTTAACACGTATATTATAGGGAATTTCATTCTCTACAACATTGAATAGAACTGTCTTGTAGCTAAAATGCACCGAAACAAAGATATAAGTGAAAACCTAAAAAAAAGTGCCGATTTTTTTCGGTTTTTTCAAAATGGCGGCGGGCGCGGAGGGGGGGGAATTGTGCATTTTTCATTTTAAACACTTAACAACCATCCTAGACAACATATAAAAAATTTAGAACTACCGGACCTTTTGTAAGGTAACCCCCCTTATTTGGTCTTACTATGGGTGGTAATAGGAAATACACATTAGGCGTGTTTTTTCACAAGACTGTTAGGTGCCAGTTATAGCGATCAGGAAAACGAATCAGGAAAAATTTTCAAAATTAATTATCACTGCATTTTTGTTACAATTGAATAACAAATGTTATACCAATCAATAGTAAACAGCCCAGAGAATCTATTTTGCCAAGAAAATGTTCAATTGAACAAATACTTTGCCATAAAATTGTATTTTTCTATTTTCCTGGTGGAATTGAAACAGGGAAATAGAAAAATACAATTAAACAGCAAATATTTGTTCTATTATATCTTTTTTGGACACAAAAACTTCTTTGAGTGATTTGCCATCGATTGGTATAACATTTGTTATTCAATTGTAACGAGAACCGAGAACATAGTTATTATTCTATTTGAAAATTCTTCCCGATTCGTTTTCCTGATCGCTATAACTGGCCCCTTATATACATCATCATTTTACATGCAAAGCAAAAACAACATCCCCGACAACTGATGTTATGGATAAAAGGATGGTTAGAATTTGGTCGGGGATATATTTTTGATCTTTAGTCAAGTATCGAATGGGTTTTTCGACTTTTCATTTTTAAATGTTGGTGCGTCTAGAGACTTTCATGTATCTCGAACAAAAGCAAAATGGGTGTCAGAGGGTCTGTTCACAAATGTGTAACTAAATAAAATAAAATGCCCACTCTTACACTCCGCAATTTTGTTGCTTAAAATTTTTGATTTTTAGAATTTCATTGATTTTAAGGGTTAGATTTGTAGATTTATATAAAGATACATAAAATAACGGGTAAAGGTGTAGATAATGTCGGGGTTGGTAGTGCAAACAGGTGGCGGTACAATCATCAATCACCGGCAAATATCAAAATCTGACTGATTTAACGCGAAATGTTTGTAAATATTCCTGTTTTTCTATAGTATGCGAACGGACTAAAAATACATCCGGATGTAAATTTTTAAAAGATTCTCCCAAACCAAAGCATTTTAGCAGTTTTGGCAGCGGCAGAAACGCTGCTGTCATCATTTATGCCGTCGCGATAATATAAATGTATGAAAAGGCTGCTTGTTTTTTGTCTGTCGGAGAGTATCGACTACCGATCATATGTCACTGTGTAATTTAATTTTGACAACTGTAATTCTTGCTGCCGCGACTGGAAACACAAACTTTTTTGATTCTGGCTGTCATTTGAAATAGCTGTCATTTCATTCACATTAGGGTGGTTCACACTGTTCAATTAGTTGCCATTAGTTTTGTCTTTGAAATGTATTTTTAACCGCACTACTAAAAGTTTTTACTCCATCTTTTTTAACCCTATAGAATAGACGACTAAGGTAATTTCATGTTAAGTGCAGATAGACACGTTCTCAATTGTCATGAGCTTAGTATATTTATACTGATATTAGGTGTGCCAGCGACTTCGTCCGCAAGAATTGGCATAACTTTTTTATTTATCAACCGATTGACATGAAATAAAAACTATGTAAATGTTAAGTGAAGCTTACCACAATATATTACTGAAAACCCCATCTAGATAGGATAAGCCGTTTCTGAGATTAGCGTGCACAAACAAACAAACTGTTACGTTTTTCTTATATGTATGTATAGATAGATGACAGGTATAAACACAAAATTTACATTTTCTGTAGGTTTTTCTTCAAAAACAGCTGAAGTGTTGTTTATTTCAGTTAACTGGACTTCTGTCAAGCACAGATGCTTAGTTTAGGTACTTTATCTGAAAAACTTAATTTTGTGGAACCAAATCGTTACTGTTTTTTAGTCAGTAACTGCAAGAGATTCACGTCAACTGGGATAATCCAGTAAGTTTTGTTTCGACAAAACTGTCCTTCAGTATTCAGTCTAAATTCGAGCTAATCGAGCTCTGTACTGCACTATACCAATGAATCAAATCCCCCTGACAACATGAAAAATTGACTTTACGTTACATCTACATTCAAATTAATAAAGCCCTAAGTAGTAGATTAATAAATCAGCATAGTTGTGAAAAAGAAGAAGAATGCAGTTGCTAGTCAAATTGTTCAGTTGAGTAGTTTATTGACTAGGCTATTTACCTAAGCGTTGTATGTTCCCTCCTCAGTGGCTAATGGAAATATTTTCACGAAATAGGAAAAGCTTTGTTTCTTTATTGACAATTATCACGAAATTCACCAATATTCACCTAAGATCAGTCTAATCCTATTCCAGCAGACAGCATAGTGATTTTTCGTAGTTGTGCATTCAGAAGAGTGTGCTAACGAAAGATTAAAAAATTCGCCATCCTGGGAATCTGTGCTGTGCCACCAAAATTTCTGTGGACAGAAACCGTGCTCACCCAAAACAAATACAACTGACACACACGTTTCTTCAAACGTTGCGTTGTTGTGAATGTTTTGCATAAGTCGTTACTTTACTTTGTGCACAGTTTGTCTCTTCCTGACAGAATTCAACCCCACTCCTTGAAAAATGACAGATTGTGCATTTCTGTGCACAAAGTAAAGAAACGGACCTAGCTCAATCTTCAATGAGGGCTAACTACACCTAGCAAAAGAATACGATAATAAACTTTAAATAGTTGAGTATTCATGTGGTTGTGATTAGCTCGAAAAATTTAAACTTAAGTGTGTCAAAGTGCACGATTGAGTAAAAAACAGTTTTATAGGCAAATCGTTATTTTAATAAAACTCATCAAATTATAGAAAACAACTGCTTTTATCAAGCAAGCAAGCAAACTATTTGCAGTTTTATGCAAGTTGTTTCAAGAGATTTCGGTTGGGATTTCCGAGTTTATTTATGTTTTTCTTTAATGGTAAACAGCAGATGTAAGCATATAAGCATGTAAACAAAGCAAAAATGTTCACTTCATATGCAAATGCATATGTGCAACCAATTGTTTACAAACGCAAATTTTGTGTTTTTTTACCTGAAGCAATAATATTAACCAACCTATTGCTGTTTTGTAAATGCAGATTATGACGCTGAGTTTTATTTTATTAAAAATGAGTTTTATAATTATATTTGAAGAGATAAGTTGATATTCTTGCATCATTTTATTTGTTGAGCTCACCGTAACATCCACTGACAACATCTAACAGACACGAAAACGTTTTTAATTGTCTAAGATCGGCGATGTTTTCGAAATAAATTTTGAAAAAAGGGAAAGCATAATTCCAGCGCGATGATTTCCCAGACGAATCTGAACATAAATCGCAAATTAAAACGTCTATACTTATGACGGATGGTTCTGAATATCGCGGAAAAGTTTTCTCTTGAGTTTTCTACGAAACAGGGTGTTGTGGAAGTTTCGTAAAAATTTTAGTATTAATATGTGTGTGGGTTATGCTTGTTTTATGTGTCATTAAGAACATTAAATAGGGAACGTTCCGGAACATTAAATAAGGTCAGAAAACTAAAGATACTACAAATGAATGGATAAAATCAAATACATGCACATTATTACAACTTGTAAAGGTTGTTTTAAAGAGCTTGAGAAATTTAAGTAATGATACAAGACAGAAATGTTATTCGAATGAATTTATTGTTATTACAACAATACCCAAAATAAATGAAGCCGATGGCGCAACAACGTTATGGAAACCTCGGGGCGTAATGCATTTCAGAGATCTGCAATTTTATACCGATTCTGAACGGCTAATTTCGAAAGCGTTTTTCATGGCAAATAGTATGTATGTAATTACTCTCGGAGGACCCTCCAATTCCTTGCCAAAGCTCATATGCGTTTTTCCCATTGATGTTTCTGCGGGACTAGAACCAATAACCTCTCACGTAACTGCAGACATGCTGTACATTACGCAACGTTACCGATGCGATGGTAAATTTATTTTCATTTCATTTCATGGTGCAGTGGTACAGTGTTCAGTAGATAAGCTGGACGCGTGGTCTCAAATCCCGCTCTGAGCATATACATTTCTTTGCAGCCTCCCAGTTTCATCTGGATACAGGTTTTGGGGTTATTTGCGAAATCAAAACCCCCTTATTTCCTTCGCTCCTGCTCCACAAAAAAGGGAAGGCTGCTAACCTGGTACAATGGACCGGCTATCAGGTCTAAGTGCTCCAGTTCATTCATAATTCTCTTTTTTATTAATAACAAAAATCCTATGACTTCCGGCATTCGATCAGTCCAATTTTTCAATGATCAATAGTAGATCGAAGATTTACTTGCAATTCTTAAATGTAACAAGGAGGTCGTTAACAGGGCCACTTTTGGAAACAAAACGCTGTACGGTAAGTTGCACCATTTTGCTGGAACTAAATGTTGTCCTTATTTAGGTCATTTTTATTATGGAAGCAAAAAAAATCAACATGGCTCGACTGCTCGTCATTAAGCCTTCATAATATCGAACAAAAGAAAAAACGATGGTTGCCGCCAGCGTGTAAACGCATATTTCTTGCTCTTATCAATCGTTTTGAATCGAGAAGAGTAAAATTAGTTCGAAAACGATCAATAACTGAACGATTTGCTTGCTCAGGTCGATGGTGTTGACCTCGAAGTCTACGAAGTGCTTTATGAACTTCGCGAACAGATTTATTTTTTTCAAAGTAAGTTTTCACAATTTGCAAGCGTTGTACTGGTGTTAAACGATTCATGATGACAAACCAATCCTTACTAAATAGAGCCGTTAACACAATCATACATTCTCAACTGTAAAACCATAGACAACAACCATCGAGACTTCTTGACCTGCTAAAAAAACACCCTTTATAGAAAGAAAACCCAGAAGACCAAACTCCTCGGATAATGAGCTGTTGAAAATAAACTAACAAATGTATAGATATATTTTTGTTTCAAATTTTTTGCTACCTTTTGCTTGAGATTATTTGTTTCTCTTTGCAGGACAAAAATAGAATCATAACTTCAGGTCAACAAATGCGGATCACCCATACACACCCAGTTGCATGTGAATTTACTTGCGACTGATGTGGTTTTACTCAAATACTTGAAAGTGCAGCGCTTAACGTACCTACTTTTGCTTTCTTTTTATAATCTCCATTTCATTAAACAAGTGAGGAAGCACTTTCGTTTAAAAATAAACCTCTCCATAGAATCTAGATCAACCCTGTGGCCTGTGTATAGATTTTTTTTGTAACTTAATAACTCAAACACCTTGGATGGTGTGGTATCTTTTTGGGACAAAATCATAACTAATGGTGGTCATCTAGCTTACTTCGTTGTTGATATTTGTCAGAGTTCCATTGTGTATAAAGAATTTTCTACGACACACAGCAGCGCTATGTCTGCGGCTTGTCTAACAAAGCAATGAAGAAAGTAATTGAATGCACATTGGAATGAAGAGTTGCCGACAGGGTAGCTCACGCTTTGAGTGGTATTATGGTGGGCACTATTTCATCACTGCCTAGATTAATTTTTGAATAAATTATCGTGGCTAGCCAAGCATGCGATTGGTAATTAATTAGATACTACAAAATATTTTCATATCGAAATTTGTTTGCAAATTTGAAACACCCAATCTATAATGTAGTTCAAATGAAATAACCCAATTTTTCATTTCTTTTCAGATAGATTGACGACCTGTTACGAAAACTAACGGTGAGTGCGAAATATTCTTTTGGTGGAATTTTTTATTAATGAAAAACCATGGTTGAAAAATTCTTTCAATGCAGATGGAATAAATAAAATCAAAGAAATGTAATAAATTCAATGAAAGGCCAGCATAACAAAATCATGATAATATGTCTTGTGAATAACAATGGAAATTGAATGTAGGTTACGAGTTAATGGTAGTTTAATGAAGATGACCATAATACCAACAGCACTTCGCGCTACAATGAAGTTAAATCACGAGGAATGCATGGCCTTGAAGATGCGCAGTCGTATTATTGTTTGCTTTGTTTCTTTTTTCATTTTGCTTAATTTATTTTATTGTATGCAAATAAATTTAAAAGAAACTAATGAAAAGTTAATTGAATAACCACATTCTTAATAAACGGAGAACATTACGAAATAGACAGTTTATCGCTTTAACAGATTATGTGTCATATATTTAAGACTAGTTGTTGTTGTTGATGCAGCGATTTTGAGGAATAACGGTCAGCATGTTTACCTGTTACGTGGGAGTTTGAGGTTCGAATCCCAGAAACATCAAATTGTTTTTTCCATGTGTAGAGGTTCCCAGAGCGTTGTTGGGCCACCTAATGTTTTTATAGTTTTCCTTTCCCGTTTTCGTGAGAATAAGGGGATGGTGATGGTGGTACCCAGCTGCTAACCCAGAGGTTCGAGGTTCGAATCCCAGCAGAGGCAAAAATGTTTTTTTACGGACTTAGAAGTCGTTCATACAAAACAAAAACTCGAGAAATGGGATGATGTTGTTTGGTGGCTCGTGAAGGTTTCTAAATAAGTCAAAACGAAGAAATGTATAACTTGTACCGCGATATAAGTATAGATAAGAAATAAGCATCGTGAGACTACCATTGCTGGGGATATGTAGAATGGATATACATGGACGCTCCCGCTCTACGAAACTTCGAAAATACACTGAAAAGAAATCGCGAAAGGGTAAGACCTCGTCTTAGGTGGGTGTAATCAAGTGGAAGGCGATCTTAACCGACTTGAGCCGTAAAGCAAGAAATCATTCCCAACTGTAATGAACAATTAAATACATAAAATGGAAGTTTAGGGCCAATTCAATGTCAATTCCTTTGGATTTTTTTTATTCAATTTCCCTTATTTTAAAATCTGAAAAGTTATTACTTTACTACCTCGAAGTTTTGCCATTCATCAATGTTATCTTCTGTACTTTCGCTTCCTGAAATAGCTTAGCTCCTCTCTGGAAATTCAAGCCATCTTAAGCCTTAAGGTTGTTGCTGCTCTTAAGAAATGTTGTTTTAACTTTTCTGTCTAAATATTGCTGTCTTTAAATTTTAAATTAATTCCAAAGTTACATTTTGGATAGTTTGACCACAGAGCGATTCATTTTTATCTACAAAATTTCTCTTGTTTTTTCAAACTTCTTTTACGTATGAACCTAATGCTACTTCTCTCTTCAAAAAGAGGAAAAGTATATACATACTACTAAAGCCATTGGTATTATGCTCACGTAGAATTTATTAATTTGCAAGGCACATTAATTCTTACCTATAAAAGTAGGTAAACCTAACATATAACATAATTCAATGTTCTTTTTTGCCTATTAACAGCTCTCTGTGACATTCTTGTATAACAATGTAGTTCACAGTTTTGGTTCCTATCCAAAAGTATCGTGCATACTAATGCTTCCGTAGACTTCACATGACGTGAGTTGCACTCGCCAGTTGTTGAAGCAAGTTTACGAAACGGTAACGGATATTTGTGTAGGCATTGTAAATTGTAATTCGGTTTTCGGTTCAACAAGCATTTCCATTTTGGTGTGGTAAGAAGAGTATCAACGATTAAATAAAATTGCCACTGCAATTGACTTGGAAATCGGTTAATTCGTGGAATTGATTGGTGTATACTCACGAAGCGAATCAATTCTGCTGATGGTAGGTGACTTCATTTATTGTACTATAGAAATTTAATGTTCCGCTTTTTTTTTTTTGTTCTTCTTTCTTAAGTAAATGTGTTGACGATGAGCAAATGTTAAGCTGTCTTATTAGTATGCGATGACAGAAAACATGATAAGATTACAAATTTAATCACGTTTTTGCACTGAAATGACCACAATTCGTTTAAATGCCAAGTTCATAATTTGGGTTTTTAATTTATTTTTCATGTTTGCAAGGATAAGACATCGAAATCGAATTGAATTTTGAATGTGAATTAACAGGGATTGATAGCGTGTAGCGATGGTCTTTTTTTGTTTACAGTAACATTCATTACATGAAAATAACAAAATAAGTGAGCATTTGCTCATTCACCATTATTAATTTTTTAATAGCTATTTCATTTCATTCATTGCATATTTCTAGGCGGCTCCGGCGTATCCATTTTTACAACATACTTCTATCCGACAGTTTGTGGAACGTAAACACAAATACATATTCCATTCTAGGAACTCCAATCCAAATCTTCTATACATGCATCATCTCAACCTAAAATCTGTATCTTTTCAGTAGTGGAGTAAAAATATCTGAGAAAATGACAAAATGCGTCCAGATCAAAGAAACATCTTTTGCAAAAAATCCGCAGCAACGCTTGAAAAACCGTTGTTGTTTTTGTTGGGCCGTGCACGATTTATGTCCATAAAAATTTGGGTGGCAGAAATTCAAAAATGGAATTTGTTTACTCTCACGCAAAATCGGTGTTTAGGAATTTGACTGATTTTAGATGAACTTTGGAGTGCTTCGATATTATTTACTTTGCGCAAGCATAGCTAATGACTATGTAAAGGGTATTTTTTGTGGATTTTAGGAGGCAATAAAACGCATATAATCTATTATGTGGCCAAGGATTTAGCTTTTCTATAATGATAAGGGCTTGCCCTTTTGTTTTGAAATTGATCTCGATCAAGTGGCCGCCACGGCTGGTTCGAATAAATTCCAGCCGAGAGGCCCAATTTTCTTCGTATATCTTTTTAAATCAAGCTGAAAATTAATATAGAATTGCTACCATTATTCGCTTTTAAAATTGAAATGTGATTCCATTTCGTCTTAGCTACTGAAATATCAATATCATCAAAAGATTGTTTCATGTAACTTCGCTTGCAGCGATTTAAGGATGGCTAATTTACTATCGTCTTATAAATTTTGGTAGCTTTTTCCGTTTTAAATACATTTTGGTCTTAAAAGTTGAGGAATCCAGACTTAAAGTATTATACACATGAGAAAGACAAACGAACGAAGAATGAACGAATATTCGCTAATTTTGACATTTCATTCACATTTGTGTTTTGCATTCGGCACGAATAACGAACACAATTTGCATCCAAAACAAAAACAAAAATGATTTTGAGGTTAAGCACGCGCGAAAAATTTATTCGTTGGAGTGTGGATTATATGTGGAACGAGAATAAAGTCTGATAGCTCGTATGGTACCTACTAGATATTTATTCGTAACGAATAAATTTTTTTTCTCTATTTTTTTAATTTTAGGCACAAAAATAAGAGTTTGTTCACCAAAAAATAAGTATGAACTATATTTCCATCGTTTCCTAAAAAACTCGTGAGGAATTTATGCTTGTAAGGTACTCAAAATCACATTTCTTGATTTATTCGTCGTTCGTTGGTCGTGCTCATGTGAATAGTCCTTAAATCTTCCGAATTCAAATCAATTATCTTGTGAACTACAAACTCTGAGTGAATTGTAGTGACTTACAAGTAATTGTTTTTTGTAGTATGGAACTATGAATATAGCTTACGTTAAACCAGCACTCGGAACTATGAATATAGTTTACGTAAAACCAGCAATTGACAGAACGCCTTCATCCCTCATTACCTTTGTTTGATGATACAGGACACTGATGTTTTCAGTAAAATCGTTGTAATGTTACGTGATGTGAAGTCAAGGTTCGGTATCCCGTAGCTTCTGAAATGATTTTTATATCAATCTACATCACATGTAATAGATTTTTATCGATGTGATTGTTAATTGACTAATATTTGCAAAGTGAAAAAAAAATAGCTTGATCGGGTATCAATCATCTCAAAAATCTACTACAAAGTGTTTCTTGTCACGCAAAAAAAAATAAATAAAAATTTAGTAAACTTATTCTTTAAAAACCTGTTACTGTTAAAAGGCTGTTTTGTTAAACTTTGTTCTTTTTTTCCATTGATGCTACTTTTTTTTAATTTCCTTAGTCTTTTCTTGTGATATATTTCCCTTTCTGTGCTTAGCATTGGAAAGATAAGAGAAGAAGTGCCCTTGAACCTGGCTTATATACCTATAGCTTCCCTACCCAAAAATTAATTAGTTTAATTAGCTTTTTACTGGACTCAACATACAAAAACCATACATAAAAAGAAATAGAATGGTGAAAAGTTTTGTTTGACAGATTTGTGTGCTTCGCACGTCAATAAATAGAAAATAAAGTTAATAAAAAGAAATAATTGCAACAGTTGAAAGTCTTTTTATATTTTCTCAAATGGTAATTTCAAAAGCTAAACTTCCACCTTCACTGAGCATTTGTGCTTTGAAAAGTAATGGATTAATAAACAATAGAAAGAAAGTAGCAATAAGCTTTCGAAACAAGTTGTCTGGAATGCTTTATTCTTTAAGTATTTTTTCAATATAAAATTTAGAGATTATAAGAGAAGATAGACAACTAAACTAAAAAATACCTGAAATTAAGGAAAGCACAGTGTGAGAGGAATTTATCGCTTCTAAACTATTTCATTTGATCCTACATATGTATTTGGCACTTTGAAAGACAGAAATAAATTTAACCCCCAACTTCGTTTGAATGCAAGTTTGTTACATATGAAATGAGTTTTGATCATGAAAGCTCAGATTTATTCAATGTTATCAACTAACCAACGAAGTTTTTGTGCTTTTCAAATATCAAAACCATTATTACTATTATTAAATAAGAGTTTTAACAAATCCCAAATCCAAGGTTTGAAAGTTATCTTAAATCAAGTGTGAGCCAAAATGACTCCCTTACAACACATCTTCAACGTACTAAGCGTACCTACTATTTAATAGCCTTAGATAATTTCACAAAGCTTTGCTGTGCTTTCTCACACTTTGACTTTTAATTATAAACAAGTAAATGAGAACAATTTGCTTCAGAACTGATAAGAAAATTGATTAAAAAGCTTTTTAATAAATGGACCATAAACGGCGCATTTATTGCGTACATTGCGTAGAGTGAAGAAGATAATATTTGTCTCCCATTATTAACATCGAAACAATGTTAGGGTCTTAACGTCTTGTTAATTAAAAGCCAAAAATTAGTACACGTGAACAAAAATATTTCACCGGTAGCTTGGAATGATAACATACGTTCTGAAATAGCGATGAAATCGCGATACGTTATCGTGAATCGAGCAGAAGTTATCCACGGCGTATACTTGTTTGTTTTATGTGCCTACATTAAATAACGCCAACAATCACAAAATAATGTCCAGCTTCTTATTGTAGTATCAAATACGAGTGCAAAATAATCAAACCACTTGACTACCTACGTACGTAAGTACATAGTTACTATTAAATTTAGTAAATTTTCTTCTCCACCTGATTACGTGTGTGAGCAACAGAAAATAACCACAATGCTGACAGCAACTTTATCGAGCTTCGATTGGCACTCAAGGTGCGAATATTGAGACTTGAGTTGCACATTCGGGATAGTGCCAGCAACAAGTGCGGCAGTTTAACTTTCATTGTTTACTTTTCCTCAAAAGACTACTATCATAATTTTTTTTTAATTTTTTTGTGGTTCTCTTTTCTTTGTGGAAAAACGTGCTTTATAAGTTGTGCGAAAGAAAACAATACCGGGAAAAGGAAGAAAGAAGAAAATAAACCAATCGGTAGAGTGAAATGTGAAATTGCTGATGTAACAGATGATCGGGTATTTTGTTTTTATTTGATCTTTGATTAATCGAAAAGTTGCTTCAAAAAAATTGGTGCAATTGCTTCAAGGTGTGATAAAACATTGACAGACAATTTGATAAATTTCATATTTGAAACAAGCTACTGAAGTTGCAAAATGGGAAGGTAATTAAATAACTCAGATAAAATAAATTAGTTTAGGTGATGTGCCTAATAAAAGCATATTAATGCTGTTGTCTAATTCTTACAAATAAGTAGATCTTTAAAAAAAAATTGCAGGGAGTATTATCCTTAATAGTTGGCCTTGTCTATTGACAGTGCCAACGAGTTTTGTAGTCAGATTGATCAGATGATTTTATTAAATCGACTAGGAAGATGGAAGAACGTATAAATAGCTATTCAGGTTTAAATTCGGACCAAGTGCAACAGGGAAAGGCAAAGCCTAGTGTTAGAAATTCTCCCAACTACTAAAAAAAACTTGAATGAATGAATGAATAATGATCTTTCGAAGGTTCACTAAGCTTGTAGTATATCGAATTTGGTTTTTTCTATTAATTTCAAGGGCTTATCAATACCAAAACTAAATTTGTATAGTAACTTTACACCTAGGAACTAACGCTTTTGAAACTCAAATGCATGTCACAAAAGTATCTACATTTGCAATCTGTTTTGCTCTCATATCGCACGTCTGTATCATTTTTAATTTGATATGAAATATAACACTTTAGGGCATTGTATGAACAGGTACAGAAGTAAAATTCGCTTCTACCCGATCTTTGAATGTACCTACTTGCCGTTGAAATGAAGTTTTTTAGTAAGAAGTGCATTTTGTACTATCAAAAGCAAAGTCGGTACTTATACACTGAATCCTTTTTGAAATTCTTTAAAAAGTTTTATTAAAAAATCATTAAAACAATAAAAAAAGATTAAATAACAAAAATTCGAATTATAAAAGGAGTACCTACTTTTCACACATTATCGTGTATTTGTGTATCAAAAACCTAAGCAATTTCAAGGCTAAATAAATTCTGATTTAACAATCTTAGCGCCGAGAGTATTATGTAATTACTTCACTCAACTTTTTTTCGATGATTTCCTATTGTCGTGAACCCTTTAAATTCTAAGTACGAAAATTGTTCTTATCTCTCAAGAACTTTTAGCTTTCAAGCCGATTGTGAGAAGTTTACAATTTATCTATCAACGTCAAGTAAGGTTGATGTCACTGAAATAATATTTTTCATAGCCGTACGGTTATTTGGAAATTTCACATTTCAACAATTAATACGAATTTTGGTTAGCGTCAATGTATGAAATTGTATTTAGGTCCACTTGCACGGTTTAGTTTTGGATAGCAATACAGTTTATGGATAGTTTGAACTGTGTTTTTGCAAGCGAGGTTTAGAGAATAAAGATAAACTACAATAGGGAGCTAGAGAAACGATTAAGCGATGCATATAAATAGACTGTAATGTGATTGCTTTGTTTTTAACGAAATATCCTTCAAGCCAAATAACAGGGAATATTTCATGCTTTCAATATAAATAATTGCAAAGTTGCAAGTTTTCTTACTCTTTAGATTTTTATATTTTACATATGTATGTATATTATTTTTATACAGCTGTCACTGTGACTTTTTCTTGTTACACTCAAAATTGCTGATGTGAGAGTTTGTTCCAAAATCAGTTCTCTTCGACAAACTCTACTACCAGTAATAATAAGGTGTCTTTTTAGACTTCCTTAAGACTTTTTAATTTCAGTTAAAAATATTTGTATGTACACATACGACTTGACTTAAATGCTGCTATAACTTAAAAAAAATAGCAAGCAAAACGTGGCCTAACGCTTTTCAGGGATTTATGGGAGGAAGCTTTTTTTGTGGGAGTGTATTACTATGAAAGTTTGCCAATTCCTTGAGAAAATGACAAAAATAAAATGTTTCTGAGATTCAAAAGTCCTATCGTATTTCTCATAACCATGCCTTGTGAGTTGTGAGGGAATGGAGGGGACCTACAATTTTCTGCCGGTTCCGAACGGCTAATTGAGAAAGCGCTTTTCATGGCAATGAATACTAACGGATGACTTGCCAATTCCTCGCAAAAGGGGATACCGTGGAAAAACATTTTTGCCTATGTTGGGATTCGAACCACGAACCTCTGGGTTAACAGTCAGACATGCTAACCATCACGCCACGGGTACATACAGTATTGTGAATTAATAGAGGCTCGAAATATTTTAGTAAACGTTCGATAGTACAATGTTAAATAACTATACGACACGTGAGGTCACTTATACTGTAATCTCACTCACTCGATTATGTCGGGTGTAATTCGGCCGCACCAAAAACAAGCTAGCCATGGCGCTCCTATATAAAAAAAAATTAAATAAAACAAAATATAAACTTGTGCGCTACCCCGAGGTGTGTTTATTGTCGATGCACTTTCCGTAAAATGGTCTTACAAACCTGCTTAATAGTTGCAAATGATGGTGATCAATGGGGATTATATATTCCTCTTATTTGCATTTTCTTTGAAAAAAAAATCCTTGTCCAGGAATTTTGGTACAGATCAGTGCAAATTCTTCATACTTTTTCTAATAGAACTAGTTCTTCTTTAACATTGTTATTCGACCTCAAACTCGCACGTAACATGTAGACTAACTATAGATGCACCAGACTAATCGGTAAAAATTTCTAGGTCCCGTCCGTTCAGTAGAGTTGGGTTCTTTATCGATATCACAACTATATAGCACTCGTATAATAAGCAAATGAACCCACAAATTATCCTTTTTATTCAAGAGTGAGTACGTGCAAAGCAGTCTCGCACTTTGTTTTTAATGCTTGTCATTGTTAAGAGAAAGGCACATGTTAAACGAGTAAGCAGAATCGAAGCCAATTTCATTTGAACCGTCCTTTTAATGGCGATTATTATTTAAAGTGCAAACCTATTGAAAATTGTTGAAAAAGAAAAACTTTTAGGGCAACCAATAAAACATTTTAGTTTTGCTGCGTTATATATTCTTTCAGTTTTAAGATCTTATCTGCTCTAATCAGTTTTTTTTTTTTCACCTATAAAAGATCTTATCGCATTTAAAGTATTGGTTTTTACGTACAGACCTCATAAATATACTTATTTCTATCCGAATCTGTGTGAAGTTCAACAGCAATCCAAATCTAATTGAAATTATTTTATTTATACTGATTGCAATTTTTCTTTTTAAGCTAACTGACTAACAAAAGGTATTATATTTAAACCAATGTTTGCCTCATCACATGATTGCAATTTAAGATTCACCTATACCTACCACATTGATAACGTTTACCTCAGCTTAAAGTATGTACATAAATATTTTATGTGTAAAAAAGAACGACGTCCGATATGATTATTTACAATCATGTTTTTTTTCAGTCAAGGTTCAATTGCGGTTTACATTTGATAGCAGACCCAGTTTGGTTGTACCTACATTGTTATAAATACCCTATTTGTATGGTTAAAGTAAAATGAATGAAGTTGGCATTGTTTTGTTTCAACAGAAAAACATTAAAAATGATTCAAACTATAAAAAATTACAATTTATGACCATCAGACAGTAATACATTATCACTGCGTATTGGATGTGTTGTTATCAGTTGCAACTGCAAATTAATTGCTCTTTGTTAAAGATTTTCTTCTTTTTGAACCAACAGCTGGAATATGAGCCATGGAAAAAGTTCAAGCCTATTTCAAACTATAACTGAAGAATGTAACGACTTTGTTATCTATAGAATTCTTATCTGTCAGCATTGACATTATGTTCTTTGGAACTTACAACATTTTCCGTGAGTACCTTTCGTACTGTTGGAATAAAACGGAATTGTAAACAAACTTAACAAGTGGAAATTATAGAGCTAATGTTTTTGAGAACCTCTCAATCTCGGATAGTTGGAATATGTAACCAATAGGATTTTCTTATGTCAAATTTATGAACTAAACTTTTATATTGTCACTACAACCTGCAAGCCACTAGAGATGAATGTCAGTTTCGTTCAGTTTTCGTTAAAAATAGACGAAAAAAATCTGCTGTGAGTCTGTCAGTGAAGTACATGGATAATGGAATCCGAAGAATTGCAACGATTTGTTCGATTTTAGCTGAAATTTCAATCAGTTGACACCAAAAATGAATTGAAAAAAAAAAAATACAATTTCAATAGAAAATATTAGTTCAATTGAACTAAAATAATTCTCTGGGTTATTTATCATCGATTGGTTTAACATTTGTTATTCAATTCTAACGAAAACATAGATAATATTCTATTTGAAAATTTTCCTTATTTGTTCTAAGTTCACGTTCCAGCTTATTCTAACGTTGGCATAGTGCTTGAAATCTGTAAGTTCCCATTTATGTTCCCGTTTTAGTCCCGTTCCCGTGTGAATAGATATAAGGGTCGTTATAATGGTGAAATCGGTCCAGTGGTTTTTGAATTCCCGTTCTCGTTCCTGTGAGAATATGGGAATGAAATAATATAGCCTATGTTCCTCGGGATGATAATGCACTTTTAGAGTGAAAAAGTGCACCAACTGCACTTCCGATTTATATTCACGTTTCCGTTTCAGTTATAATATGGAAAAGAAATATATGTAGTTTAATTCACTGTAACAGCGAAAGAATTTTTGAAATCGGTCTGTACCCGTATCGATCGAATATTGGGAGGAGATGTAGCCTATGACATTTCTTAGGCTCTTATCTATCTCTGTTCCAAATTTCATCTTAATCCGCTCAGTAATTTTGGAGGCTATTCAATAGAAACATAAAGTTCTCGTTTACGTTCCCGTTTTTGTTCTTGAGGGAATATAAAAATGAAATATAGCCTCTGTAACAACCAAGACAGATCAAAAATTCCAAAAACACGGAGGTAGACCTTCAGGGCGAATTGAAAGTTACTTCAGTACAAACGCAGACCTCAACATGAGCACTTTCAAAACTTTTGAATACAAATTTAAAAACTGACAACTTTTAAAGGTAAATACAGATGTGCCAACAGGCAGCACCAACCTCCAATCGAATAGGTGCAGAGTGCACTTGATTGATTGATTTAAAAAAAAAAAACTTTTGTTGAAAATGACACTGACTCACGTTTGCTTTCGCCTTTTTCCTGAACGATCAACATTTGATATTATTGATCAGTCAATAAACACTGATTGCAATGTTGACTAGCTGAGCTTGTTAAGTCATCACCAACTGTTTTTAAATGAGCATGAGTGTATTTGCACAAAAGTACTCCACAATAATAACTTTCGAAACTAAACTAGGTATTTATTGACTGTCAAAACAGTTCAAACTCAAATGTCAAGCAAAACAGATGTGTTCCAAATTCAAGTGTTAACTTTCAGACTAAATACCCTCTTAATGCCTTTTAACCATGAATGAATAACGCAAGTTTACTGCTTACGAATTCCCCAAATAAATATTTATTTTGTTTTTATTATTGCAGCACAAATTTACCCCCTCAATACGGTGCAATGGAAAAGGGACTTCACGATCGTGATCGTGTAGGTGTCCAAGATTCTGTTTTATTGGAAAACTACCAGAGTGAAGATGCATTCATTGACAATTTGCGCAAGCGTTTTCAAGAGAATCTAATTTATGTGAGTAGAACAAACATAAAATATAATAAGTATGCCTTACTAATACAAAATATGTTCTATGCTTCTTGCAATTCATAATAAATTGGCTCATTATCATAAAGACCATGAACTATGTAAGACTAACAATAAAATGAATTATAGAAAATATCTGTGTGCATATCGCTTGTATTCGTATGTTTTCAGTATCACCTTTAATTCTTCGCACCAAATGCACTTCAACACTTGCTAATTAAGATGTTTTAACTCCTAAATAAATACAAACAAAAAAATCTTCTTTTTATAGACTTACATTGGACAAGTGTTGGTTTCAGTAAACCCTTACAAACAGTTGCCGATCTATTCTGAAAATGAAATCAAGGAATACAGAAACAGACACTTCTTTGAAGCTCCACCACATGTGTAAGTTTTATTGTCAATTTAAGGGTATTTTGTAGAATATGTTTGTGTGTTTTTGATAAATATGTGCAATGAAAGGTATTTCGTGAAACTAGTTCCACATTTCTCTTTATTTTTCATTCGGTGTTTTTGTTTTTGGGGGAAAATAATCAACTACTATCGTCTGGTTTCTTTAAGACGTTAGGGGTAGTCAGGAGCGTGAAAAAATGCCATTTTTTAATAATTTTTTTTTTACTAGTAATAAATTTTTTTCAACAATAGTAAGAACTTAGTATCATCCTAACTAATATTATAAATGTGAAAGTCACTCTGTCTGTCCGGCTTTCTATGTTACCATCTCCCGCCCAAACTACTGAACCGATTTAAATAAAATTTGATGCAGAGATAGTCTAAGACTTGAGGAAGGACATAGGCTATATATTTTATCCCTTAATTCCCACGGGAACGGGAACGTATACGGGAATATCGAAACTACAACACCGATTTCAAAAATGTTTCCACCGATAGAATGCTTCACTATTCTTGAGTAACATAAACTTTAATTCATCCCAATATTCCTACGGGAACGGGAGTCCTTACTAATATAATAAGAGTGAAAGAAGCTCTGTCTGTCCTTCGTTCTATGTTACCATCTCCCGCCCAAACTAATAAACCGATTTGAATGAAATTTTGTACAAAGATTGTTCTGAACTTAAGGAAGGACATAGGATGTATTTTATTCGAATATTCCCACTGGAACCGGTCCTCACTATTATTATAAATGCAAAAGTAGCTCAGTCTGTTCACCTTTCTATGTTACCATCTCCCGCCCAAACTAATAAACCGATTTAAATGAAATTTTGTACAAAGATTGTTTAGAATCTGAGGAAGGACATAGGCTATATATTTTTTCCCTATATTCCCACGGGAGCAGGAACGTACACGGGAACTTTGACACTACAGCACCGATTTCAAAAATTCTTCCACCGTTGGAATGCTAAATAATCCCGGAGTAACATTAACTTCAACTCATCCACATATTCCCACGAAAACGCTCATCATATTCCTACGGGAACGGGAGTCCTTACTGATATAATAAGTGCGAAAGTAGCTCTGTCTGTTCTTTCTATGTTACCATCTCCCGCCCAAACTAATGAATAGATTTAAATGAAATTTTGTACAAAGATAGTCTAGAGCCTGAGGAAGGACATAGGTTATATATTTAATCCCTATATTCCCACGGGAATGGAAACGTATACGGGAACTTTGAAGCTACAGCACCGATTTCAAAAATTCTTCCACCGATAGAATGCTACACTATCCCTGAGTAACATAAACTGTAAGTCACCCCCATTATTCCTACGGCAACGGTCACCATATTCCCACGGGAATTTGAGTTGTTATTAATATCATAAGTCTGAAATGAAATCTATCTGTCTATTTTTATTTGTTATCAGAAACCGCCCAAACTATTAAACCTATTTATATGAATTTTGGTACAGAGATATAGTCTTGAGTCTGAAGATGGACATAGGCTATGTATGTTATCCCTGTATTCCCACAAGAATGCAAACGTAAACGGGAACCTAGAAACTGCTGAACTGATTTCAAGAAGTATTTCCCCGTTAGAATGCTACACTATCTCAAAGTAACATTATCTTTAATACATCCGCATATTCCCATGGGAACGGAAGTACTTACTAACACTATAGATCCGAAACAACTCCGTCTGTCTGTTTTGTTTTGTTACCATCGACCGCTCAAACCATTGAACCTATTTGTATGAATTTTGGTGCCGAGATAGCCTTGACTTCAGCCTGAAGAAGGACAGGGTCTGTATTTGTTTTCCCAATATTGCTACAGGAACGGCAACGTAAACGGGAACCTTGAAGCTACTGGACCGATTTCAAAAGTTCTTTCATCGTGAGGTGATTTCTGTCAAATTGTCTATTACACAGATTTATCAGGAGTGACTGCAAGTTGGTGTTCCAGTCCCAATAATGAGTACCTAATCTAGAACTGTACACAGCTACAAATTACACTTCTGGGATGCGGCATTATAAAAGTTTTAATGATGACTGGAACAGCGAAATAAGAAAACTATTGATTCCCCGTATTTCTTTAGTTCCCACTGACTACTAATCATTTTAGTTTAAAAGAGTGTATCAAACTCGCAAAACTTTTTTATTTGACAAAAGATGGAAAAAGTAAGAACGTCGTGTGCAAAAATTTACTTAAATAAAATATAACAATAGTTTACTAAAACGCATGAATGTGGATTATTTGCCAAATAAGTAGCCTAAAAAATTAAAAATGCTGCCGAAAGTCACAATTCCACGTGGACGAAGTCGCGGGCACAGCTAGTTTCATTATATTTTAACATTACTTCACCAAAATTTCAAAAAAAAAATATTAACTATTTTACGAGTTATGGCGGTTTAAGTTGAGTTAAGTTGGGTCTTTGCGGTGCCAACTGTAACTCAAAAACCGCTCGATTGATTTGAATGAAATTTGTACAGTTTTTAGAAAACATAAAAAGCTAGTGCTTAATCGAAGCTTTTTTATTTTGTTTCAAAATTAATAAAATGGCGGCTCTGGAATTTTTTTTTTCTGATTTTTGGGAAAAAATCAACAATTAATTGTTTATAAAAAATCCAATTTTGAAACAAAATAAAAAAGCTTCGATTAAGCACTAGCTTTTTATTATAAAAAAAGATTAAAGATTAAAACTGTACAAATTTCATTCAAATCTATCGAGCGGTTTTTGAGTTACAGTTATCACCAGTTCAGAAAACATAGTTTTGAGAAAAACGCATTTAAAGTTTTACAGTCGAAAAAAAGTGGAACGTCAAATTGTTTTGCAGCAAAAATATCATCCGTGGGACACAGGGTATAGCTGTCTATGTTACTCAGAGGGAATGAAGACTCTGGGAATATGGAAAGGAAATATAGCCTATATCTCAGGTTCTAGGCCATTCCCAATTTCATTCAAATGGTCTCAGTAGTTGTGGAGCCTTTTGAATACAAAAACTAGTTTACGTTGCCATTCCCGTGGGAACATCGATCGGAATGAATAGCATTCTATAGGTAAAAGAGTTTTGAAATCGGTTAAGTGATGCAAAGGCTTGCAAGAGATCACATGGTTAAATTAAGAAGTAGGTGGTCGTTATTTTAAGTTATTAGGAAAGGCTTTATCTGGATGGCCCCAAGAGTTTTGGCTTTTACGGGATTTTTGGCTTATAAGAGATTAAGATATTTCATCCTTTTGGAGTATAAATTCAGTTAAGACCAAGATCAAGATCAGTAAGAGATGACATTCGGTTTTGGAAATTATTTGTAAACGAAATCATTTTTTATTAAAAACAAAATTACAAACAACGAGTCTGGAACTTTTCTTCACAAATGTCGATAATGGACAAGAGCTTTTATACACCTACTTTACAATTGGTATTTATTTAGAAATTATAAAATCCATGACATTTGCATTTCTTCTCGTCTTAGTTTTCTACATAAAATTGATATACCAATTTATTTATTTAGTTAAAAAAAATCTTAAAGAAATGTTTTTTTTTTATATTTTATTTATTTCTTTATTGCTGTAGATTTGCAGTGACAGACAATGCATTCAGATCTCTCATTGAAGAAAATAAAGCACAATGTGTGCTAATTTCGGGTAAGTTAACTTTATCTTTATCTTTTAGGTTATAAGAGTAAAAGTATATATTTAAATTTTTTTATGTTTACGGTTTATAGTTTATAGAAAGGTTTTACAAAAACAGACTGTAATGGTTTTAAAACAAAGTTAATCTGAATAATTGTAGCAACTCTCTAAACGTTTTAAGAAAAGCTCAGTTCTCACAAAATTACTATCAAGCGTCATCGTATAATGTAATTTTTTTTAACAAGACAAAAACCCAAAATACGCTTTTTAAATGAGGACAGACTTTTTTACTAGGAATGGAACTTAATATCGATTTTTAAGTTTTATTTGTGATTTAAAGAGCAATGTTTAAAAACAATTTTTTTAAATCGTCGCCCGAAAATTGTTTTGTCGCAAGCGCCAAAATGGGTTTTTTTAAACTGGATATGCAATGCAGTCTTATGTTTTCAAAGGTGCTCTTTTCATTTCTGTTGTCAGAGTTTGCTATCTCTTAACTATGCTGAGATAATTAGTATGCATTTTGTCGTATATCCACAAAATAATCACCCCTTGAGTTTTGTTTTGTCGTAACCGCCATTTTTTGGCATATACGACAAAAATTCCATGCGTTTTCCCTCTTTTTTTTTCTTAATGTTGTTTTGTCGCAAGTGTATAGGCTTAATACATACGATCAAAAATTTAAAATAAAACCTTAAAATTGCTTTGTGGTACATACACTTACTCACATATAATGTAGGACTGATCGTATGCAAGTACGACAAAAATGAGAAAAAAAAGGATTGCGGTTTGGTTTGTTGTAGGTGTATAGATATTTCAACTGGGGCGGCGCGGCGGCGGTGCAAAAAGTATAAATACAAAGATATTGCCAGCGCAGTTTTAAAAATACTGCATCAAATATTTTCTGACAATCCTTTTGTTGAAGTTCTGCCTCTTTGGAGTGACTCCTGCGTCCCCCAAAATTAAAACAAGGCCATGTCCACTGCTGTGATTTTTCTCATTCAAAATTCAACATCCTTAAAATAGATAACACAAAAATTTTCAGAGCCCCCCTGGAGATTCTCTAATTCCAGAGGCAGCTTGGAAATATTTAGCCTGCCTTCGCTTATGCGACATCTAAAGAATATGAACTTTAAGAACGTAAAATTAAAATTAATTCAAATGTTGCCAACAGATTTCAAAGCATTTTCAACCAGAGCGGGCCAGTTAAACTTTTCGTCAATTCCATTTAGCAAAATAAAGTTTCTTAAACATATTAAGGACGAAAAATTTACACTCTATTATAAAACGAACAGAAGAGAAATTGGGTATAAAACAGCTTTAATATAGAAAAAGTCAAACAAAAGTAACCGGTCAATTCCAACAAATTTGTTCTCTCAAAATCGTCTTGTTTTTAGCAGGTAACAAGTCAAAACTATTTAATGACAAAATGAATTATCTTAAAAGTTTATTTGTTTTTGTGCCAAAGGTAGACTAAAACTACTACGAAGCCTTGTTCAAATCAAGAGTGTAAGAATGAAATCATCAATAATTTATTATTTTAAACTATACTATGGTGTGCTTATAAATCATACAGTGTTACTTATGTAAGCGTTAGGTTTACTAACAAAAATTACATTTTCAATCTCAAAGATCTAATTTTATATTTCATAGTCAGAAAATGACTTTTTCGTTAGTTTTTATAACCAAAATGTGAATAAAATTTTGTATAGGATGCATTTTTTTGTTATTGTATTTTTTTTTTTTTTTTTTTTTTTTTTTTTTTAATTTATAGGGTGAAGGTGAAAAATTACCTTTACAAGCACGTCGACCTGAAAGATCTTTTGTGCTGTTCCCTTAGGTTTAATTACACGTAGTGTATAGGTTTGTTCATTCGAAGCTGAGGTCATGTAAGAACCTAAGAATCTTCGAGGAAGAGGTGTTTCTGATATCAAAGGGACAGGGGAACCCTTTATTGAATATTTTAAGCCTGGATCTAGCTAAGGCAGGGCATTCGCATAAAATGTGTTCAGCTGTTTCTATGTCTTCAAGACAGAGACGACAGGTGTCGTCTTGTCTGATGCCCATGTTTTTAAGATGATACTTGAGAGAGCAGTGTCCAGTGAAGAAGTCCGTAAGTAACTTTGCGTCACGTTTGCTCATGTCAAGAATTTCTTTCATACGTTTGTGGGATAAGTCAATGAATAGTTTTGACTGACGATGGCCATTTGAGTTGTTCCAGGTGCTGATCATGTTCTGTCGTTCCCAGGTAGCTAATTCGTTTTTTAGGCTACTTATTGGGAGACCACAGTAGGGTTCAGGGCCTTTGAATTGAGACTGAGAGCCAAGTCTAGCAAGTCGGTCAGCCTCTTCGTTACCCGGTACGCCTTCATGACCAGGCACCCATGAAAGAGTTATTTTATTGTGAGTAGCTAATTGAAGTAAACAAGTCAGGCAGTTCCAAACTAGTTTGGATTCGATTTTGTTCGAGGACAGCGCCTTTAGTGCTGCCTGACTGTCAGAGCAGATTAGGATGCTTGATCTTCGGAGGTTTCTTCTAATGCATTCTCTAATACAGAATTCTATAGCCATTACCTCTGCCTGAAAGATAGTAGTTGTGTTACCAAGGGATGTAGATGATTTAAAGTTGGGACCGTAAATCCCTGCACCTACACCGTTGTTTGTTTTTGAACCGTCAGTATACCAGATGTATTGGAAGTTATTTGTAAGAATTACAGGGTTCTTCCATGCTGAGCGGTTTGGAAAGATTACTTCAAAGGGGTGGTGTAACATTATGCGTTTAGGCATAAAGTCCGAGGAGTGTGCTGCAGGCGATTTCAGTATTGGGAGCACCTGCAGAATACTCATATGGCCTTGTAAGTTTTCCTTTCTTGAGTAGTTAGTGATATGAAGCTTTAGTCCGCTCAGTGCAGCAGTCTTCTTTACTCTTAGATGTAGCGGAGGAAAATTTAATAAACTTTCTAACGCTAAAGTTGGGCAGGTGCGCATTGCACCTGTGATACCTACACAGGTTAGTCTTTGTAACTTTTGCAATGATTTGCGGGCATAAACTTGTTCTGTTTTTTGCCACCAGACCAGCGAAGCATAGGTTATGATGGGTGTGATAATAGTGAGGTAAGTCCAGTAAATCATTTTTGGCCTAAGCCCCCACTTTTTACCAAAAAGTCTAGAACAGGCCCAGAAAGCATTTGTTGCTTTTGCTATGGTTTTGTCTAGATGTGGTTTCCAATTGAGTTTATTATCCAGGGTTACTCCTAGATATTTGACCTCTTTGGAAAAATTAATTTGAACATTATTTAGGGATAGTGTTTGGAGATCGAATTTACGTCTCCTGGTGAATGGAATGATGACTGTTTTGGTGGGGTTGACCTTAAGCCCTTCTTTATTGCACCAGTCATTAACTTTGTTCAGGGCACTTTGCATACGGTTTGTGACCTGTGCTTCTTGATTGCCTTGAATAGAGATGACTAAGTCATCAGCGTAGCCTTGTGTATCAAGGCCCAGCTTATTGAGGTCATCCAAGAGCTGATCTATTACTATTGACCAGAGCAGGGGAGATAAAACACCCCCTTGGGGACAGCCTTTAACAGCATTAACTGTTATTGATGTTTGACCTAGTGTGGTGGAGATGATTCTGCCACTTAACATAGAGTCAATCCATTTAATGGTTGGTGTGTCAATTCCTTTGACAGTTGCAGCGGTTTGAATTGACAAATACGTAGTATTGTCAAAGGCGCCAGAAATATCAAGAAACGAGCAGAGTATGATGTCTTTCTTAGCAAACGCAGTCTCAATTTTGCTTACAAGCTGATGGAGAGCTGTAACAGTAGATTTACCCGTTTGGTAAGCGAATTGGTTAGCATTGAGAGGATTTGCTATTAAGGCCGTATACTGCGAATGTGTAAATCAATCACTTTTTCCATGACCTTTAGAAAGAAAGATGTGAGACTGATTGGTCTGAAGGATTTTGGGTCTGAGTTTGATCTATTGCCAGCTTTTGGTATGAATACAACTCTCACCTTTCTCCAAGTTTGAGGGATGTAGCTTAATTCAAAACTGGACCTATAGATAAGTATAAGTGAGCAGATTATGGTATCAATTCCATACTGCAAGAGAGCAGGAAAGATACCATCTTCCCCGGGCGCCTTGAAAGGCTGTTGGGAGGATATTGCCCATTTAATGGAGTCTTCGTTAAAAATTTTTCTAGCTAGACTTCTTGTTGTGCTGTTAGGTGTAGTGTAACTCACATTTGTGGTTAGTGATTGATCAGTGGTATGTATACAGTCAGGAGTGGCCAAAAGTAGGCTCAGAGTTTCACTGTAACTTTGGGTAAAACTACCATCCGATTTTTTTAAGAGACCAATACCATTGTTATGATCTTTAGCTAAGGCTTTTTGAACTCTAATTGAAGAAGGCAAGTTATCGATACTTTCACAGAAGTTTTTCCATGTAAGTCGTTTTTGCCTTCTTATCATCGAATTGTAAGTCGTTAGAGTTGTTCGATATTCGCTCCACGAATTGGTTCGTTTAGCTTTGTTGAACAACTTTCGAAGCTTTCTTTTTAACTTCTCCAACTCACTGTTCCACCAGGGAACATCGCGATTTGAGTTTATCTGTCTAATGTGACAGCTGGACTCGTATGCGCTTGTGATTTGTGAGCTTAAGCGTGTTGCTTCCCTTTCAAGTTGATAAGGAGAGTCAATGTTTGGATAGGATGGTTCAAATTCACAACGGAGTGTTTCTGTGTAGAGATTCCAGTCCGTGTGTCTTGGTACCCTATTGTTTTCTATATTGTTGGGATTCGGCCTTGACAGATCAAATCTGATGTGCCGGTGGTCCGAGAATAATATCTCTTTCGAGACATGCCAATTGAGAATGTTGTTGGCTATGGCAAAACTTGCCACTGTCATATCCAACACTTCTTTCCTAGTGGAGGTGACAAAAGTAGGTTCATTTCCCTTATTTAGAATATCTAAGTTTGAGTGCATAAGAAAATCTAAAAGTGACTCACCTCTTTTGTTGATGTCTGTGCTACCCCATATGGTGTGATGGGAGTTGGCATCACAACCAAGTAGTAGTTGTCTTCCCCTTGCGTTGCAGTATCTAACGAGTTTTCTTGCCTCTTCAGGTGGTGCGGAGGTAGTATCCCCCGGGTAGTAGGCTGAGGCTATTACAATATTTTGTAAGCCTCTTGCCGTGGGGATCTCAGCTAGTACCGCAACGAGATCATTAGTGATGAATTCTGGAATGGGAAGAAAGTTAGTTCTTTTATGGATAAGAAGCGCAGCTCGTGGTTGGAGTTGCGTGTTGTCGTATATTAACTTACACGATTGTGTTGGAAGGCCTTTTATTTGGCCTCTTACCACCCATGGTTCCTGGACTAGTAAGCAGTCCAGATCCTGCTTGACAAATTCTCTGCTAGCCGCAGCTGAGGCAGCTTTGGCGTGCATAAGATTTATCTGCAGGAATTTTAGGGTGGTGTAACTCATTTTGTTTTTGGGGTTGAGGTAAAGCTCGCTGGTGCTTTTAATAGCCTCTGCCGAGCTTTACCTTTGGGCCTGGGGTCCCGTTTTGGAGCCCAAAATTTGGCTGAGCTGCTTCTTGCAGCTGGTGTAGCATTTACGCCTTTTGGTGTTGTTTTGGCGACGGTTGTTGAGCAGGGAGGGGGGGGAGTTGTTGTTGCGTTGCCAGAAGTACCTTTTGGTGAGGAGGGCCTAACGGCTGACTCTTCTGGTGAGGTATGTGTGGCATTAGCAACTGAGGGGGGAGGAACTAGGTTTAATGGAGCTGTCAGCCTGTTTTGTAGATCTGACGTTGGTGAAGGCTGTGGAGCGCTTTTACCTGTCGTCAGAGTCGTACAGGCTGTCTTGACAGGGGAGTTAGGTGGGGGTTTGGGGGCACCAGTTTTTTGAGGGGCTTTAGGATGGCGGAGTTGAACATCGCCAAACCTAAAGTCTATGATGTTTTTTCTTGTTTTTAGTAGAGCCGCAGATTTGTGGTCCACCGAAAAGGTAAGAACAGAGGCGGCACCTTTGGCTTCTCTTCTTATGATCCTCCATTCAGGAACGGGGAGACCCTCATTCTGAATTTTTTTTTATTACTATTCAAGTTAATTTTTTTCACACCAAGATTTTGCCTATGAACACAAAAACTCTTGTGATGTAGATATGTATTCCTATTTTAACCTTTATAAAATAAATAAGATTTAATTGTTAACATTGAAAATTTAATTTTTTTAATTGGTTCTCATACCAATTTCTATACGATTTAAACAAGACGCTTGAATATTGAAATGTCGTACGTGCGTTCACTTTGTCGTACGTGTATGGGATGGAAACAAAAAGGTTATTTTGGTGGCGTATACGACAAACTCATTTTGGGTAAAAAGCTCTATAATTTGAAAACCAAAACAGTTAGGACAATTCTGAATACATAAATAAAGAGAAGATACTCCACACAATATATTCTAATTAAAAAAAGAACAACTTAATCGCTTCGTTTTCTTTTTATAGTAACGTAAACCTTTAAATGCGATTTCCCAAAATTGTGTTTTTGGGAGATACGACAAAAAATTCTCGGGCGACGAAATATTGATAGATTTTACCCACCTCGGAGATACTCAGCGAAATGAACTGGTACAAATGTGGTGTGCTGTAGCTCTTCGCCTAATTGTTTGTTAAATCAAAAAAGGAAATACACTATCGTACCGATAATCGTACATCGCACTATGAACAAAGAATTACCATATTTCCGCATCGCAATGTCGAATGCCTTCAACTAAAAACCAAATTCGATCAAATTCGATCCAACATTGAGATATGCACCGTTACATTTACAACGAAATTTCTTCCTTTTCCCAAAATCTAAAACATATTTTGCTCCTATACTCAGTTTGTTCTAATTTATTTACAATTGTTTGTTAAAACATAATCAGACATCAATTGAAGCTGTATTAGTTTAGGTACCACAATTAGCAACAAACTTTGGAATTTTCTTTTAATAAAAGGTTGATTTTTTTAAATTGGTTTCATAAGACATAAGCGTTATCAAATGTTTTCGTACTTTTTTTTATCTTAGTAAATGACTTGACATGATGAAAACATTTTTAACGAACAAATTTTGAAGTTTGTGTGTACTTAGTCTGTTTACCACTGCTTTCCTGTCCGTGCATATTTTTTTTAATATGTCGCCATGGCATTTTATTTTGGCTTTTATTTTAAAATATTTTTTCATGATTTTTTGACTGACGATAAGTTTGAGCTTTTTCTTAGAACCACTATCAATTTGGCTATCAATTGACTTTTTACCAAATCATAAGGACGCACTATCAATTTTATACAAGCTTTTTTTAATCAGATTTTTGAACAAACCCAATATCGTTATCGATATCAATTAGCTGTTGATTATTATTATAAGCTTATATTCGAGGTAGCGATTAATATTGTTCTAATATCAGGGAGCTATATAGCAATGAAAAGTGGATTATTGTACGAAAAACTGTTTTTTCTACTTAAAAAAAGAACATAGTCAGCTAAAGATAATACTATTTATTTGTAGAACATTCTTAAATCATTATCTCTAAGTACTTTTTGGCAAGACTGTTTATGATTTTGTTCTTTTCGGATTTATAGATGAATCTGGTAAAATGTGAAGAAGAAATGACGGTATTTCGATTAATTTTTGACCATTTAAATCGTTGATCGCAATCGATAAAATCTCCGCATGTAAAAGGATCTTAGTGATGCAATCTTTAAAGCAAACGCAACTGCACTCATTTTTGTAATCAGTGCTCTGATTTTATAAGACCTTGACCGGCAAGTTTGAGGGTTTGCATAGATCTTTTGTACTGTTCTTAGAGTAATTTATTCCTCTTTCGGACATCCTCATCGATTTCTGTTTGGAAACGCAAACGCAATCAATGGGCATGTACAAGAAAGTACCGGATACGCTATCTACAGTACCCTATCGGGAATACCTATTTGAACGAGTCTGATATCCGAATCCAGTTTGCTTCCGAAAAGTGCTGTTGAACGAATAGATTTTATTTTTTTCGATTTTCATGCAACTAAAATAACTGATATCGAAATTTCTGCTTACCAAATAAAAAAAGTGACATGAAAAGAAACAAAACTAAATTTTTTATCAGCTGATCTTCAAGATCACTTCCAGATCGTTTTTAATAGAACTAGGGTTTGTGCCTCTGCTAAATGTTTAACACGTAAACAACAACAGGAGGCTATCCGAATACGTTTATTAAACGCCCCCAATGATAGCAAAAAGCCCTCCCGATGCGTTAATTGAAAGCCACTAATGGTAAATTAATACATAAATCGGGTGTGCCACAAAGCTATAGAACTTTTGAGTCCTAACACATATTTCTAGGACCTTTAAAACTATGCCGAATCTGAACGGCTAAGAAAGAAAGTGATTTTCATGACAGTGTTTTACTGTTGTCGTGAGAAGCGGCAACCGTAGAAAAACAATTTTATATTTCTGGTGGGACTCGAACCTCGAATCTCCCACTTAACAAGCAAACATGATAACCATTTAATAGACATTTTAAAGCTTATCATTTTTAATTTAATTTTTTTTTATAAAACTAACTATTGAAAACCGTGTTTTACTTTATATTTCAAACCTCATTCTGTTTAGGTGAAAGTGGATCTGGTAAAACCGAAGCTTCTAAAAAAGTCCTACAGTACATCGCTGCAGCCTCTGGCCATCAGTCTACCATCGAAGGAGTGAAGGATAAACTTCTTCAAAGTAATCCTGTCTTGGAAGCTTTTGGTAATGCAAAAACAAATCGTAATGATAACTCATCTCGTTTTGGCAAGTACATGGATGTACAATTTGATTTCACTGGGGTTCCGATCGGTGGCAATATTCTGAACTATCTCCTTGAAAAGTCCCGTGTTGTCCACCAAAACAATGGTGAGAGAAACTTCCACATTTTCTATCAACTACTAGCTGGAGCAAGTGATGAGACGCTTAAGGAGCTTCAGCTCAAGAGAAACTTAGATAATTACTATTATCTAAGTGATGGGGTAAGGAATGGCGTATAGGGCAAAAAGAAATGAGGAATAACTTTTTTTTTTAATTCACAGGAAAAGGGTTCAGTTGCTCGGATCAATGACAAAGCAAATTTCAACACCATCAAGGAAGCTATGAGTATCATAGATTTTTCCGATGAGGAGCAAAGAGAGATTTTTAATATAATTGGAAGTGTCTTGCATATGGGCAACGTTGGATTTACTGAAGAGGAAGGTCATGCTAAGATCTTAAAACCCGAATCAGTTGCTGCTATTGCTACAGTAAGATCATTGTTTGAACCTTTTCATTCAGAATCTGACTAGGATTAATATTTATAGCTTCTCGGATGCAATGTAGAGGAACTTTCTGCAGCCATGACACATCGAACAATCGATGCCCAAGGCGATGTCGTTACCTCCCCTCTTAGTCGTGAAATGGCTATCTACGCTCGGGATGCCTTAGCAAAGGCTGTTTATGATCGTCTGTTCTCTTGGTTAGTTCACAGACTTAACGTCTCACTTCAAGCTAAGGACGTTAGAGCGGCTCGGAAAAATGTGATGGGTATCCTGGATATCTATGGTTTTGAGATTTTTCAAAAGAACAACTTCGAGCAATTCTGTATCAATTTCTGCAATGAAAAATTACAACAGCTTTTCATTGAACTTACCTTAAAATCCGAGCAGGACGAATACAATCGTGAAGGCATCGAATGGGTTCCAGTGGCGTACTTTGACAACAAAGTCATTTGCAATTTGATTGAAGAGAAGTACAAGGGTATTATTTCCATTTTAGATGAGGAATGCCTTCGCCCTGGTGAGCCTACGGATTTGACTTTCCTGGCTAAGCTGACTAGCCAATTGGCTAATCACGCGCATTATGTCTGTCATCATAAGGCACCTACTTCGGTGCAAAAGACCATGGGTCGGGATGAATTCCGTTTAGTGCACTATGCTGGAGACGTAACTTATAACGTTGTTGGATTCCTAGATAAGAATAATGATCTTCTGTTCAGAGATTTAAAAGAAACCATGAGCAAAGCTCAGAACAGCATTATCCGCGCTTGCTTCCCTGAGCAAGAGTACCTTTCGAAGAAGAGACCAGATACTGCAGTAACTCAATTTAGAAACTCTCTTAACAACCTAATGGACATCCTGATGATCAAAGAACCATCATACATCCGCTGCATCAAACCAAACGACCAGCAAGCTCCTGGAATTTTCAACGATAGCTTGGTGTTGCATCAGGTTAAGTACCTTGGTTTGATGGAAAATTTACGAGTCCGCAGAGCAGGCTTCGCATACCGAAGAACTTACGAGATGTTCCTACAGCGCTACAAGTGCCTAAGCAAGAAAACTTGGCCCAACTACAAGGGACCAGCGAAGAACGGTGTCGAAGTTTTGGTAAAAGAGATCGGATTTGGGACAGAGGAATTCCGATTGGGGAAAACAAAGATCTTCATTCGTTTCCCGAAAACTCTTTTTGATACTGAAGATGCATTCCAAGCAAAGAAACACTATGTTGCCGCCATTATTCAGTCACATTGGAAGGGACGCAAACAACGACAAATTTATCTTAAGCTTCGAGAAAACACAATTATGCTTCAGTCCTTCTGTCGCCGATATTTGGCTATTCGAGCTGCTGAAAGACGTCGTGAAGCGGCTGATAAGGTTCGAGCGTTTATCAAGGGATTCATTACAAGAAATGATCCACCAAATGGATTGAATGAAGCATTCATTGCCAATATGAAGCGAATGTGGTTGATGAGGCTTTCTAAAGATCTGCCAACTAAAGTGCTGGACATGAGTTGGCCGTCGTCCCCAAAACACTGTCAGGAGGCCTCCACATATCTACATCGTTTGCATCGGCTGCATTTGGCTAGGGTCTACCGCCAACAGTTAAGCTATGAGAAGAAGCAACAATTTGAACTGAAGGTGACAGCTGAAAAGGTGTTTAAAGGTAAGGTTTGATAAGAGAAAATGTTTTTTGTGGGTTCTTGTCTCATGAGAGTTGTTTTTTTTTTTAGACAATAAGAAGAGTTATCCCCAGAGTATTGCCAAATGGTTTAAGGAAGACCGCATCAGTAAAGAACATGCAACTCAAGTGAATAACTTCGTGGCAACATCGTTTGGTCCTGAAGAACTGAAGTACGCATCACCATGCGTTAAATTTGATCGTCGTGGTTATAAACCCAGAGATCGATTCATTCTGTTCAGCAACAGAGCTATTTATCTTTTGGATGCTAAAACATACAAACAGAAGCATCGCCTGCCATTGGACAAAATCGATTTTGTTCTGACAAACCACAATGACAACTTGATGCTGGTTCGCATTCCTCTAGACTTAAAGAAAGACAAAGGTGATCTTATTCTAGAAATGCCTTACATTATTGAGTGCTGCACTTACATAATTCATACAGTGGGCACAGCGAACATCGTCAGTATTGTGAACAGAGATTCGTAAGTTTTGTATACTACATTTTTCATAAAACGGAAGAAGATAAAATTAAATGTTCGTTTTAGATTGGAACACAATACTGTGAAAGGCAAATCTGGTGTAATAGACATTCAAACCGGCGCACAGCCTGGTATCAACCGGGACAAAAATGGACATCTCGTTGTTGTGAGTATCCTAGCATTCTATCAGGTGGTTTGCTAAACGTTATTTGAATTAAGATTGTGATATTTTTTCTAAAATTGTAATTACGTATACTCTTTTTCCATTTTTAGGTTGCTGGACAATAAACAAACTATAAGTGAAAATGTTCATAAGACTTCTTAAAAACCTAACCAAGGAGAGACCTCTTAAAGATGGCTTTAACTATAACATTTGTGTTACGTAAAATTATGCAACGAAGACAAATTTTTTAAGTATTAAAAATTCAATTGTTTTGAGGCAGGAAGCCAACTGTGTACTTTTAAAAAAATAATTAGAAAACAAAAACATTTTAAGTTTTGAATAAAAGAAATATCTTCTGTGCCATTGGGAGATGCTTCGTAGTTGATAGCATAAGAATTTTATTTTGATTATAGCGATGAAATTCAGTTCATTATTTTTAATTCTTTTTTTTTAATATGGTGCACAAAAGCTTAAATATAAGAATAGATTTGCATATCTTGTTTCTAATTTGTATCGTTATTCATGTCCTTAAGTTGTCGTTCGGAATGAAAAATTGATCTTTTTTAAATGTTTTTTGGACTTATTTATAAAATAAAAAAGAAAAAATTAATATTACACGGTTGTGGATGTTTTTTTTGTTTTGTAATGATATATTTCATACCGCTCCATAAACCGTTGCCAATTTTATGTTGAAAGATTCATACATCTCTAAAGCGGTGTTATAGTTGCAGTTGTGCCTCAAAGGTAAAGGAAGATTGGTAGATATTAACGTTTTTATCTACTTTTAAGTAGCTCATATAAACATCACACGTCAAAAGAGTGCACCAGAGACCATGGTGAATATCAATAAACTTGGATTTAAGGATCTTCTTGTAGCGACGTGAGCTTTTTGGAAGTGAAACTTCTTAATAGCGTTTTTCATTGACGAAAAGAGTTCCTCCTTTTGTGAAAAGATTTACTACTTTTCCATTTTCCATGTTTCATTGAAAAAAGGGTACCTAAATCCGCAGCTACTCTAAACACCAAATATCTACTCCCATTTCGTTAGGAGATCTACTCTGAATTCACGCACACACAAAAACAATTTTTCTGTCAACCTTTAAATCGATAATAATTTGATTATATTAAATTTGTTGCACCAGCGTTAGGTTAAAAAATTGCTAAAACTATGAAGAAACGAGTAAATAAGATCGAATTCACTAATTTGCTGGAAAAACAATTTACAAAGCATGAAAATATGAATTCATATATATGTGAACATCAGTTTAACCTCTAATACCAGGAAAAGAAACCTTAAAATATGTTCTCGATTTTGAGTAAATCTATCGAATTTCAATGAAAAACGCTATTAGAATTTATCTATATGTTTTCTGTCTCAAACTATCGCGAAGTCTGGTTTATAAAAAAAAAAAGATAGCTAATAGTTTTGTGTTTAACATATGTGTTTGCTTCTGTATATTACAAAGCTTTAGTACAAAGAAATCTGTGAGTATTATCGAAGAGAAACTTCTTTAACACCGTTAAAACAACAAAAATATTCGTTGATCTTAACCCAGAGTTGAGACAGGTTTTCTTGACAACCCTATAAGTTGTTTAAAATTAAAGTGTTTTTTGGGTTCTCAAAAAACGATAAGCCATAAAATCGCCTGAAATTTTAAAAATACATGCCATTTGACAGCCCTGTTTATTACCTGAACTCACCCCGGGCAGAAATCAAGTGCTACTTCAGGCGACCCCTGGCCTGAAAAAAAAACAAAAAAACACCAAACATCTTGTGACCTACTTTGGAAAAATATATTCGTAATCCTATTATGTGTTGGCAGGGTTCTACGATTAATGCACTTGCAGATGCATGTAAATCCACCATAACTTACCAGCGATACCAGCGCTTTCCCCGCCATCTTTTTTTTACTAGGCGTGTTTTTTTTATGCCAGTATATAGTACATTAAAAATTTCCCTTGGGGAACAACAACAAATCATTTTACTGTCGTAATTTTCCACAGTGAAAACATTTCGAAAGGACGTGTTCAAAAAAAAAGTGGTATTTGCAAAGAAATTTTTTCTCTCGATTAAAAATTAAAGAAATAAAAACTATATTCATATTGAATTTTCGCCCTGTTTCTTACCTGGTGGTGTATATAATACAGGATTTTGCACTAGTTCTTTTTTGCTGGAGCTAAAAGCTTTTCTCATGGAATTATTTGACTAAAAAATATAGCCTAATGCAAGAAAATAACAAATCAAACAAACAAACGAAGCAGTAAAAAATGGTCAAAAGGGAAAGATATATGTATGAAAATTAAATATTCTTCAATAGAAATTCAAGTTTGGGACTAGCAGTACTTGTTTCAACTTAATTTAATTTGGGTTGTGTTTATTTGTGCGGTAGTATTATAGTTCAATTTCACGGTTTTGTAAATAGAAACAACTTATTTTCCTTCTTAATCTATCGAAAAGACTGGTCAATAGCGTAGAATTGCTTTCCCAAAGATTTGGATATAAAATAAATTGATTCTGTTTACCAATGGAAAATCTCATCAAAGATTGGTTTTTATTATCTTTTTACAAACTCCCCGAACACACCCGAAAGTTTTTTTCAACAAAACAGCTGACTTTGACATAGAGCTTTCTTCACTGCTGGACGATGCCTCCAAAAATAGTAAAAAGGAGCTGTAAGAGAGGATCTGATGTATGGAAAATAAGAAAAAAAAAAAATACAAATTCATACCTGGCTTTGTATCGTGATTCATTTGATAGAACAATTAACGAAACAAACCTGGTATGAATTTGATTTTGTTTCATCTTGAATTTCACAGAGAGCTTTGAAAAGTAGCAACAAGCTTTGACGTTGAGCTCCATCTTGTTGCTGAAAATAGAACTGAAAATACTGTGGACAGATCGTTTTTTTTTAACTCGAATGCTGTACTATATACTAGCTTAAAAAAAAACACGCCTACTATAGTTTTCTTATACAATGGCTGCTTTATAAAATTGGCCAGAGTAACTGACGGAAACAGCTAAATGCAGTCCAATGTCATCCCTGGCGGATGTGTTAAAATATCCCTAAACACATCTATCCGTGAGAATAGCCATGAGGGAAATTTTTTGACGTTTCCAATTAACTATCAACCATCTATCCGTCCTGCTTTTTTTTCTAAACTCACGTCCACAGACAGCCGAGGTTTTTACATAATTCAACTGAGAACGAAATTTTCAGTGTAATATTCGTATTTTCATTTAATTTTTATTGAAAATAAACAGTGACTTTATTCAAAACATTGCAGGTTTCAACCATGTCACTGACTCAAGTTGTTCGTAGCTGTAGCCGAGGCTTCAAACTAGCTGCCAATGGAATCCGAGTGAATGGTCGGCGAGCTGCTCCTACAATCGTTTCTCACATTCGGAAGATGCACATTAACCCTGCACCAGCTATTTGCACCAAAATCAACCAAGTAAATATTCTTTATCATAACTAATCGAACGCCGGGACAGTTTTTAGATTCGACCCCTCAGGGGGTTATCAATATTCATCGGAACATTTCATTTTAACCTCAACTAATGCGAATAAAAAAATGTCTTTGCTTGTCGTCTGTGTGAAAGGTGACATCCAATTTCGCAAATCGTTTTAAACTAAAGTCTTGTGATGGATTTAAAAAAAAAACACATGATATTTTTGCGAAAGCAAACTTGAAATTCAAAATCTATGACAATCCATGTTACCCGATGTTTACCCATGGATCTTTGTTTCTATTATAAGGAACTGGTTTCTTGTCTAAATATTTTATTGTTTTGAGTTTTTCAAAATAAAACCTATCTTTCTATTTCACTTGACTGATACTGAAGGTGAAAGGTGAAATACCTCCTGTAATAGACTAAAAAAAACTCCTTATTTAGATATTTTCGCTTCCTGTCTATATTTGTTGTAATCAGTCTACAGTCAATTGCCCATAAGACCATCATAGTTGAAAAGACAACAATCAAACGATAAATAGAATACTTTTTAGATGGTGCTGCATTCAAAAGATGAAAGCAAAGCAGTCGATTGCCTGTGCTTCTCATCACATTTTAAGTTTTATAGCAGAAAATTTTTTTTATGCATAACATCGCCTTCGACGAGTGAGCTAGCTATATCAATTGGTCCTCGCTCGCTACTTTACCTTTTTAGTTGCGAACTCTAGATATGTACCCTTCAATCCTGTCGGTAAAAGCAAGCTTGGATAATGAAACTTTTTTGAATAAAACACAGTACCTACCTCACAGTTCAACTCTTCAAAATCTTACCCAGAAAATTGGTGTATTCCATTTCGTTTTTAAGACTAGCATATTTACTGAAAAAAAATTCTTAATTCAATCAGTTATTGATTATTGTGGTAGAAGTTCTGCTGTTTTTCAAACCTACACAAAAACTGCGGGGCCTACTATGTAACTCGTTCTATAATGAAAATGTTCGAATGCCCAAAATTTGTTTTGTGTAGTTCTTTAGGACATTACTCCTATGTCCTAAAGAACTACACAAAACAAATTTTGGGAAATTAAGCGAATTTCGAATTCGAAAGTTTTAGTAGAAAGAAGTTGGAAGAATTCAAAAGCTGTATCAAAAATAACTTTCTATTCACAACTGCATTATGTAGTAAAGGTATTCAAAGGTATTTATATTATTAGTACCTACGTAAAGCATTTTTTATAAAGATTTTCAAAAAGAATCATACTTCAAAACACCAAAGTTTCTTTTTAAATAAGCTCTTCCATAGCTTGTTTCGTGAATTTTTCTCGCTTTTTCAACTGTTTTAAGGACCTCCCAAACGAAAAATGTTCTTGCAATTCCGTAAACGGCATCTGCAATTTTCAAAATAAAGTTTTACAGGGGCATATGAGAATACCCATACCGACTGGACAAAAAAAACAGCGTTTTCATACATTTGTATTGCCGCTAAGGCAGAAATGATGGCTGGAGCGTTTCTGTAACTGCCGCAACTTCAAAAACGCTTTTGTTTGAAAGATCCTTTATATTTTTTTATTCTACTCTATTCTTTCTTTTGCTAATTTCTCATATTTCATTGATCCTTCGACAGCATTGAAACGGATTAAAATGAATCAACAAATATGCGATAAAGAAAGCATAACAAGCACGTATCACGGTTTTGTTTTGAGTAAGGTATTTACTGACGGAAGCAAGCTGCATATCAAAAAGATATTTCTCTGACAAAGAATGTCTAGCAAGCCCTAACTTTTCCACCGAGGTTTCTGAGACAAGAATCTTTTAGGTTCGTCTCCCAATTTTCTTGCCCAGTCAAAACAACAATCATTACAAGAAAGAAAATATCTGTCCAAAAGTTGATTTAATTAATTATTCTTTATGTGGGCTATAGGTCAACCTATAGCCCACATAAAGACCTACCTATAGCCCACATAAAGAATAATTAATTATCCCTTAAGATAAAAAGGTCACAAAACTTATCATAACAAAAGTTGATTTCACAAACACAACTTTCGATTTTCAAGAGCAGTTGAAATATGAAACTAAAGCGGTGTTTGCCATTTCACTAATACATCTTTATGTTGTTCATAGATAGAATTCGATTTGCAAAAGTATCAGTGTAAACAAACGGAAATTGCGATTAGCAGAAATAAAGGCTTTGGCTCTAGTTACTCTTTCTATTATATATATGCTCAAAAGGGTGTAATTGCTGTTCTAGAGTCATTAAACGCCAAAGACTTTGTTAGTAACACAAAATTTGGTTATAAAACACTAAACTTGTTTTTTTTTTTGTTCCGAACAGTTCGAAACCATATCACAAATGAATCCGAAATCGATTTTTACATGACATCAATGCAACTAACATCAGATGTTAGTTTGAGTTTAATTCCTTGTTTTCAAATAGGTCATAACATTTTTAATGGTGCGAGTGAGTTGTCCCACATTTTTCATGATTCTATTCTGCCTGTTTGAGTCATCAAAGAAAACTTAATATTTTAACAGTAGTTATTTAAAAAGCGAAATCATTTATTTAATAATAAACCACAATAAGCAATTTTAGTGCAGTTTCGGAGCCACTTATAACGACCAAGAAAACTAATCAGAAAAAATTTTCAAATTGAACAATATGTAACTCTTCACGCTTCGGCTACACGATTAAGAAGCCATCGACCCGCATATTCAATCTATCAAATTTCTATTTGTGTTTCAGATGTGATGTAGGCGACTTACAATTTACCAGGCTATTGGCTGTCGAGCAATTGTAATTATTGATTTTCAAGACACCGTTAACAGAAAATCAATTTAAGTTTTTCGCATTCTTTTTGGTTTTATAGCAGTTTTTGTTTTCTTCTGGCTCTTTCTACTTTTAAAAGCTTTTTTAATGAAACTGTAAATTTAATGGCTTCTGATATTGCTTCTCGGATGGCTTGGAAACCAGTTGGCTTTCAATTTCGAAAAGTTTGGTTGCGTTTATATACGCAGTTTAAGTGTTGTGTAAATGCCTTGCCATTTGCCATTTATTGCTTGTGTAGTCCCGGGGATAGTATTGAAAAACAATCGATGGCAAAAAACTCCGAGAGAATTTTTTTGCAAATATATTGTTTAATTTATGCAACTTAGTTTTTCGTGTCCGCTGATTGAAATTTCAGCCAAAATGGAACAAATCTATGTATTCCACTGATAGACTCATTGCGGATTTTTTTTCGTGTGCATTGCATAAGGCGAACCAGTTAGTAGGATGTGGCTGCGAAGATTTGAGAGCCTGAAAGATTGCATATTTTTCCTGTTCCACTCATCAAAAAAAAAATTCTAAATGGTTTCTTGATGGTTCTTCCAGGTCGCTATACCTGTCCCCTTGAGCAGATATCAGGTGAATTGAAAGAAAAGCTAAAATGTGTTTACTTTAGAAGTTTGTCCAACAGAATGATTCTTTCTCAGGCAGTTAGACATGGAAGGCCTTTCGAATTTTTCATCGCGTGGGACAAGCCAAGAATTTTTTTTTGTTCCATAGCTGCATTTCTTTGTTTATTTTATTAAACAACAATATGCATTTTTCGGAAAAAAAAAAACGAAAGCTCACAGCTAAAGACAAAGCTTTGAAATAGAATATACACTATGTTGGCATAAACTGTAAGAACTAATTGATTCCTTGAGCCGTTATGGCATACTCATTTTGGGGTTGGGTTCGAAATCCCAGTTTTTATATTCCCGCTTATAAAAATCCTGGATTCGAAGTCCCGCTTTCTACAATAGCGTTTTTAAAAATTCCCCTTTTTTAAAATACTGCCTTCTAAAATCCTGCCTCTAATAATCCCGTTATTTAAAATTCCGCTTGTTAAAGGCCCGCTTTTGCAATCAAAACTAGTTGTTTTATTTTGAAAAAATCGTGCAATTTTTTTTAAATAAAACAACTAGTTTTGAATAAAAACGGGATTTGGCGGGATCTTAAAAAGCGGGATTTGAATAAATAAGGATTTTGATCGAGCGGGATTTTAGAAACGGGATTGTAAAAAACAGTGTTTTAGTAGACGAGATCTTAAAACTTTTTTCTCGGGATTTTTGAAAAACGGGATTTTGTAAAGTGTGATTTTGATACGCTCCTCTCATTTTGATATTCACACTACAAAGGTCTTTAAAAGAATTCAAGACGTGAGTTGCTTTCTTAAATCATACAAATATCTTTGAGAAACATAAGGATGTCTATGAAGAACTAAAAGAATAGTTTCATAATCAAAAGTTCACATTTTGTTATGGCCGCAAAATAATTTAGCTAAACGGTGATGAACAAAATTGCTGCAAAATGCTATAAATAAACCCTTGGACTACAATCTATATTTTCCCTTGTTTTCACACAATAATGTTAAAATCACTTCATGTTAAAACAGAAACTTCTAACGTAAAAGAATATTTTTTTGTTTTGTAATTGGAAACGTTGCGAATTTGTTGAAGACTAAGCAGCAGATAGTAAAAAATGTTTTGCTAGAATATTGTTAGAAGTTCTATTTCGTATGTTTACCAAATGACTATCCTGAAATATTGTCCTTAAAACCCCTGGACGAATATTTAGCTTAACTGTGCGGGGCGCTCTCAGAAAGGATAGTTTCTAAAAAATAATAATAGCACATTTTACAAACGAATTACATGAATTATATAACCTAAGAACCGATATTTTGTGACCTAATTTCAAAAATCAATAAAGCCCTTTTGTGTTATACACATTGTCTTCATAATACTTTTTACTTGCATTGTACCTACTCATATATTTCATATATTTTCAAGCATAAATTTGCCGCAAAGCGATTTTATTCTTCCAAACTAACAAAAGAAGACATTCGTGAACGTGTCCTTAAAGTTGTAGCAGCCTATGATAAAGTCACAGCTGATAAGGTAATTTCCAATGGCCATCCAAACTAATGCATGTTTTTTTTCTCGTTTCTTTGTCCTTAGGACAGGAGCCTTTGGCAGTCGCAATCGATACGATTATTTTCGGCTAAACCACCACTTTCATTGAAATTAATCAAAGAGCGTGTTCTTCTGGTGTTGAACTTGTACGACAAGGTTGATCCTAAAAAGGTAAAGTCGACCATTTTTATTCTCAATTTGACTATCGATTGCAATTGCCAAGACAAATCAAACATGAAATTTATTTTCCAGTTTTTGGGTTTTTTAATTTATAGTTTTTTTTTTCATTACTCTTTAGCTAACCGTTGACTCACACTTCATCAATGACCTTGGTCTTGATTCATTGGACCACGTCGAAGTTATCATGGCGATGGAAGATGAATTCGGTTTCGAAATCCCTGATGATGATGCTGAGAAGTTGCTGAAACCTGGTGATATCATTAGATACGTTGCCGACAAGGAAGATGTTTATGAATAAAAAGATTGTGTGAATTAAAGTAAATAAAATAACTTAAAACAATTTGTTGAAAAAATACCAAAAAATGTTGCATTGAGAATGGAGAGTTATTTGTTTTCAAGTTTCAGCTTTATTTTAAACTGCCTTTTTGTTTAAAAAACTAATTGCCATGCATTATAAAATAATTTCTCAAAGTCACTTTTGTATGGGTGGAATTCAATAAATGTTGAAAGACAGAACAAATAACAAGTTTATATTTTTCTTTGCCTTCTTCCTCTTCAATCTGCAGCAAACCATTCAAATGCAGCGATTACAGGAACAATAAAATTCATATTAAAGCATACAAAACCTGTTGACATACTTTTTTATAATTCCCCATGCGATAAGGGATTAGGAATCTACAACCCTCATTTTTCCCCGAGATAAAAAAAAAAAAATTTTGTATCTATTTTAGGGGAATCAATACTGAGCCTGCCCTTCTTTCGATAACCTTCCCATGACCCCATACTCTACTTAACTGGCCGTGTTGAATTCGGTGAAGGGGGGATCCTAACATAAATTATTTTTAAATGTTGATTAATCAATACGTCAGAATAAACTTTTGATTTGGAAATCACTTCAAATTATGTTGTACGGATGTATGAGGAATAGAAACTAACTCCGTTCGATGCTGCATTTGTTGGTTCTGTCGTTAGAGCACGGTAAATGTTTTTAAAATATGCTTTCTGCATGAAGAAGTTTTACGTCACATCAATCAATCAATAATCAAAATCTTATGAATGAAGAAAAAGCATCCTAGCGTTACATAACTGTCCAATTTAAATAGGACAAATACGTAGGTATGTGAAAAGTACTTGGAACACAAACCTACAACCAAAACAAATCGATTAAAAGTTCAACTCATAGTAGGGCTGGGCTACACTGACGTTTTCTACAAGCTTTGAGTGTTTCCAAAGCTGGTTGGTATTCACGATGCGGTTTACCCCCTCCGAAGTGAAAATTATAATCTGAGGTCGTGTTTTTTAAATTAAGAGGACCATTGTATGTATTTCATGAATGCTATGCTATTTCAGTTTCAGTAAGGCTTAATTCATAACTTGAAAACACAAACGTTTTTAATACCATTTAAAAATAGTTGCATGCAAAATTCAACATGCCAGAATCGTTATCTTTGGCAAAGTAACTAGCTTAAACTACCAGTATTCTGTGACTTAGGGTGCTCATCAGCTATTAAAAGCCTAAACAGAATTTTACTGTATTGTGAAATTAACTTGGAGCGCATGCACAAATACCTAGAACAATAATGTATCTTTTTTCAAATTAATTCTGGGATGCTGGGCCGGCACCGAAAGGAAATCCGGTTAGAGCATCCGTTCATTCTGCAGAAACTGATGTATATCAACGAAATTCGTTCAGATTCAAGAGAGTGAACGGACATGTTATAGGTCCGTTCCTCTACTTTTGAGCAAATATTCTGAATCGGCTCTGGAAAAGTACTTGCAATTGATCTTGAAAGGAACGATGATCTACTTCATCATCAAAGTTAGAAACAATTAATATACGTCCGTCAGCGGACGAAATGAAAAATGCCTTCGACTTGCTGAAATTTTAATTTGAAACTGAAAACAATAGACAGTTTAAGGCAATAAATTGCAATTTTTATTGAAATAGCATTAAAGAGTCTCCGTGTAAACACGATGTTGATTACTTTTCTCTTGGTCGTGAAAATCGTCTCATAGAAAAGAAAGGAAAATTGAGTTGAAATCAACTTTGTAGGTTTTAACATTTTTGCAAAGAAAAATTTGTGAAAGCTATTTACAAAACAAGCCAGACATCGTAAAATAGCAAAGTTAATAGTTAACTAATTTAAATATTTGTCATCGAAAATTCATATATTCGAAGTTCTGAAATGCAAATATGTTAAAATCTTGGTATTTTTATAAATAAACTGTTGCTGAATGCTTTGAGTTCTCGTTTGAACAAACAAAAGCCAAAAGTTTTGCCCAACACAAATCGACCAGTGTAAGCATGACCTAAGAAAGCCCGCACTGACCCTGTGCAAAGTTCAATGAACATAGCCAATCAGAACTCTTGTTTCGATTACTTTTTTTTATTGATTTATTTGAAAAATGTCAAATGTTTGACAGAAGGATTTTTCTATACCAAAAAGTTCTTCCAGTGAAAAAGTTGAAAATCGCAAATAGAGTAAAGTTTCTGCACTATCAAGAACGCTTTCTTCTGCGAAATACTGCGATCTCTTTGTTAAAGGGAACGATATTTCACAGAGAATATCAGTACGGGAACAAAACTCATCAACAGATGTCTATCGGACGCGAAAATTAATCGCGTAGTTTTCTTCGTGTTTTCGTCAAGTGAATTACTAATAAAAATTGAAATTAGTCACGGTGTCTGTCACTGGGTGATAGTAAGAAGACTACTTACAAAAAAAAGCCAATTATACTCGAAAAATAAAAGAAAAAAACAAAAAACTAGTTAAGGGATACCAAACTTTTTATCCGTTGGGAAGGTGTGGCCAAACACTGATCTTAAACTATGGATTCATTAATTCCAATTGTGAATAGGTTGCAGGATGCATTTACCCAAATGGGTGTGCACATGCAACTCGATTTGCCTCAGATAGCAGTTGTGGGCGGACAATCGGCAGGTAAATCTTCTGTTCTGGAGAACTTTGTTGGTAAAGACTTCTTACCCCGAGGATCTGGTATCGTTACTCGTCGACCTTTGATTCTTCAACTTATCAATGGGGTAGCTGAATATGGCGAATTTCTTCATTGCAAGGGTAAAAAATTTACTGATTTCATTGAGATATGCTCTGAAATTGAAGCTGAAACTGATCGCGTCACTGGAAGCAATAAGGGAATATCAAATATTCCCATCAATTTGCGAGTTTACTCTCCGCATGTTCTTAATTTGACTCTGATTGATTTGCCTGGCTTAACAAAGGTCCCCATAGGAGATCAGCCAGCTGACATTGAAAATCAGATTAAATCAATGATATTCCAATTCATATCCAAAGAAACGTGCTTGATTTTAGCTGTTACACCAGCTAATACCGATTTGGCAAACTCAGACGCACTAAAACTGGCCAAAGAAGTTGATCCCCAGGGAATTCGTACAATTGGTGTAATAACAAAACTGGATTTGATGGACGAAGGTACAGATGCCAAAAGCATTCTGGAAAACAAATTACTTCCGTTGCGACGAGGATACATCGGAGTTGTTAATCGCTCTCAAAAAGATATTACTGGAAGAAAAGATATTAATGCCGCTCTGGCTGCCGAAAGGAAGTTTTTCCTCGGCCATCCATCGTATCGTCATATGGCAGATCGTCTGGGAACACCTTATCTACAGCGCGTGCTTAACCAGCAGTTGACTAATCACATTCGCGATACTTTGCCTGGTTTGAGAGACAAGTTGCAGAAACAAATGTTAGCTTTGGAAAAAGATGTTGAACAGTTTAAGCATTTTAGACCAAATGATCCAAGTATTAAAACCAAAGCTATGTTGCAGATGATTCAACAATTGCAATCAGATTTCGAGAGAACAATTGAAGGTTCTGGGTCGGCACTGGTTAACACCAACGAACTGTCCGGTGGTGCTAAAATCAATAGAATTTTCCACGAACGACTTCGTTTTGAAATTGTAAAAATGTCTTGCGATGAAAAGGAGCTTCGACGAGAGATTTCATTTGCCATTCGGAATATCCATGGTATTCGTGTTGGTTTATTCACACCCGATATGGCATTCGAGGCGATTGTAAAACGCCAGATAGCACAACTCAAAGAACCCATCATTAAGTGTGTAGATTTGGTAGTTCTTGAATTATCTACTGTTGTACGCATGTGTACTGATAAAATGTCAAGATACCCAAGATTGCGGGAGGTAACCGAAAGTATCATCGGTGCTCATATTCGTCAACGTGAACAGTATTGCAAAGAGCAAATTGTTTTGCTTATTGATTTTGAATTGGCCTACATGAACACAAATCATGAAGATTTTATTGGATTTGCTAATGCTCAAAGTAAGTCGGAGAATTCCAACAATACTGGAACTCGAGCAGTTGGTAATCAAGTCATTCGCAAGGGACACATGGTAATTCAGAACTTGGGTATCATGAAAGGTGGTTCCAAACCGTACTGGTTCGTCTTAACATCGGAAAGTATTTCCTGGTACAAAGACGAAGATGAGAAAGAGAAAAGGTTCATGTTGGCTCTGGATGGTTTGAAATTGAAAGATACGGAGCAAGGTTTTATGTCAAGACGTCATACTTTTTCATTGTTCTGTCCCGATGGACGCAACGTTTACAAGGACTACAAACATCTTGAGTTGTCTTGTGCAAATGTTGATGAAGTTGAATCGTGGAAGGCATCATTCCTGCGTGCTGGTGTTTATCCAGAAAAGGACGTAACCCAAGAAAATCCCGACAACGAACAAGCCGAGAGTGAAGCCTCTTCAATGGATCCACAATTAGAGCGTCAAGTTGAAACGATTCGTAATTTGGTCGATTCTTATATGAAGATTGTCACAAAGACAACACGTGACATGGTACCAAAAGCTATTATGATGCTCATTATCAATAACACTAAGGATTTTATCAACGGCGAATTGTTGGCTCATCTTTATGCAGCTGGCGATCAGGCACAAATGATGGAGGAGAGTGCCGAATCAGCATTAGGGCGAGAAGAAATGCTACGAATGTACCATGCTTGCAAGGAAGCCCTTCAAATAATTGGTGATGTTTCGATGGCTACTGTTTCTACTCCAGTTCCACCACCTCTTAAAAACGATTGGTTTCCAAGTGCCTTGGATACTCCACGCTTATCGTCGACAAGCCCAGTGGGTCCAAAAGTACCTACACCACAACATCAGCCGCAAGGAAATGCTGGCATGCGTGGTCTACCACCACCACCTGCAAGTGGGCGCCCAGCACCAGCTATTCCCAATCGACCAGGAGGAGGAGGAGCAGCTCCACCATTGCCTGGCGGTCGACCAGGTGGTCAAGCACTTCCAGCTCCACTTATTCCATCTCGAGCTGTTGGGGGAGCTGTCATGCAGTCATCTGGAGCACAACAATACGTACCTCCTCATATGAGACAGCAAGTAAACCAAGCTGTTGGTCAAGCAGTTACAAACGTAGCTATGAATGAGTTGTCAAGTGTATTCGCTAGCAAATTAAAGTAAACTATTTTCTTTTTTTTTTATTTATTTTGTTAGGATTTACATTCCGCGTTAAAGCCAAACGGTGTCGTTAAAGAAACGGAAAACGAGGTGAGCATTCCGTGGGTCCGCAAACTTCCATCCAAAAAATCCTGTAATATTTTATAGCATTGCTTGTTAACTTTGTGTTTGCTTAATATTTGCTTCGTTAATACTGTGATCAAATGTATGAAGTCATTGACCGGCGTGACGCATAAAAAAACTTTCGTCTTTCTTTTGGTGTTCTTTTAACAACGAGTGAAGTCAAAGGCGTGCTGTTGCTGCATAATGACAACAACACCAGCCGCTATACAGACAAAAAATCTTAACATCGATCTGCTTTAACGCGTAATGTAATTCTTGCCTTTGCGTTTGTTTTCATTTAGTTTGTCTTTATTTAAATGTTTCATTTCTCTTTAACATTTTAATTTTTATTTTAATCTTTAAAGTTGATTGAAATAGCCCTACCGTTAGCTTTAAGCTTCCATACATACATATAACTAAAACTGTATTCGTTAAATGAAAGTTACATTAAACCACTGTTAATAGCCTCAATCTCTGCCTTCAATTTTAGCTTCTTCAACCTCAGTACTTTAGTTTCTTCCAAAAGTTTTAGTTTTTGTTGTCTCAGATATGACAACTGCATTTTGATCAGCCTAACATTTGTTCCACAGCTACGGCATTTCGTAATTTTTCGTCGTGTCTTCAAAGCTGCACATTGTGATTGGTTGTTTGATTTCACGGCTTCGAATTTTTTGGGTATTTCTGCAGCTAAAGAAACTCTGTTGTTATCTTGGTCTGCGATTGCACATTCGTTTTCATTTGTGAGATTTGTTGTTTCAAAGGTAATTTCAGTTGGACAAATTGCTTCACCGGGGCTCATCAGAATCAAATCATTAAAATACTCTTCTTTGTCGTCTACTTCATTTGAGTTGTTTGAAGTTTGTTGAACAAGCTCTTGTTCTTGAATGTGTTTGGTTAGATTGAGATCATCGTAAGTATAGCTTGTTTCAGCACCGCAGATCAGATCCTCATAGATTACAGTGGATCTGGCTTCTTCAGTCCAACTGTTTTCTGGTAAGGAGTTGGCATTTGAGTTCAACGTTTGCTCTTCATCCATCGTTTTCGGATCTTCTTCAAAATCAACAACAATGCGATTACTCAGAAGTTCATCATATTCCTGTTTTATACTGTCCGTCGCATTAAGCAAATCTTTTTGTGGAGCCAAAGGAGGAAAACCAATTGGAGAAGACCTGCTTCTATCAAAGACGTCGAGAGGACTTTGTGTGGGCTGCAGATTATTTGGAAATGCTCCAGTATTTAACGAGAAGTTTGATTCGAATTGGAGAAGTTTATTTAAGACGGCATGCTGGATGGGATCTTGTGTGGCTGTCACTGCAAGTATAAAAGTTAATAGTTTACACTTATTGCAGTAGTCACTTACATGTTATTCTTTGAAGAATAGCTTTTTGGTCGTCTTCGTTTCGCGTCGTTGACAACCCCAAATGAGTTGCCATGTTGAATAGATCCTTCTTTAGGATGTTCTTGTTTTCTTTTTGCTTGACGTATTCAATTATCATCTTTTTATCTACATTCAAATGCAGCAGTTCGTGGATCTCAAAAAAAATAAAAAACAGAAGCATTACTCGGTTCTTCTTGTTGCCACTTAACACTTACTTCTTCCAGTAGGCTCTGTGATGGTCTTCGCTTCTGTGGCAGCTCCTCGACAGCTTGTTCCGTGTTTTCATGTGTGTGATCATTACACACGTCTATGACTTTCAACTTAAGCCCACATTTGGTTGCACGCAGCGAGATAAAAGCTGGACAATCGATTTGTCGTGTTTGACGTTTACAAGGTCGCATTCCATTAGCCTTGGATTTAAAGCGTTGACCACCGAATATGCACGAGAATCGAATGCTATAGTAATGTAGGTTTTCGTTCAACTTGCGAGAAACTTTTGTATGTGCAAACTTAACAAGACGGCTATCACGAGTCCAATAATAGACTAGAGATTCCTGAGTGTGTGCCCGCAAACGATTGGCAACTTGTTCGAAGTCATCGAATGTATCACCACGGTGGAAGGCATTTTTACCCTCCACTCGAATGATAAAGTTAGTATCAATTTTGTTTGGTTTATTCATGATTTTTGTTTGGATTGCAGCAATTTGCAATTTTATTGACAAATCCCACTCGACAGTCAACACACTGTACCAAGAAGCAGCTGTTTATTGTGGTATGTACTAGATGAAGACAAGTGTCAGGCCTGTTCGTGTACTCCGATTTTATAAATTGCGTGTACAACCATCGGAGGAGTTCGCTTTTTGGAAGCAAAGCAGGAAAACGGCTGACAACAGAACATTACATGAGGCCAAAAATCGGTACAAATGATCCGACAGAAATTTGATTTTTTCATAAATAAGCTTTTACGGATATAAAGTGTCTCGTTCTATTAAGTGAATTTGACAAGCAGGCAAATTATTTCGTAACGATTTTTGATAAAAAACTGTCAATTCAATTCGTAGAACAAAAAAACCATATGTAATCACAGCACCTGACTAGCCGAGTTTCATTGTGAATCTGTATTCACTTCAGCAAAACATCGCGCATGGGAAAACAACAACTAAATTTAGTGAACAAAAATAAACCACTTGCAGAAGTGAACAACTGGTAGTTGGAGTTGTTGTTTTCCCATGCGCGATGTTTTGCGATGTTGTGCTGAAGTGAATACAGTGCCCCTGTTCTGTAACTATCGCCTTGGCGATAAACGGTTGAAAATGGAACGAAATTCTATGAATTTAGTAGTATTTCGTTCCGTTTTCCACCGTTTATCGCCTGCTTTTATCGAGGCGATAGTTACAGAACAGGGGCACAGATTCTCAATAAAACTCGACAACCGGAAGTAAATTTTTTTGTAGTGAGTCGAAAGCATTTTGTAATAGTGTGTTAGTCCCTGTCCACACGTGTTATTCCAATAACGTTATATCGGTCGTTTCTGGGCAAAAGGGGTGAGGAAGAAAGAAGCTGGATGCGCAAAATGAAATTTGATTTATCTGCCTAAGCAGTACACTTGGCGTGTCCAGACGGGTTATGCTCATAACGTTATGCTTTTTTCAATACAATTTCCAACACAAAATGGAGAATTTGTGTGAGGAATTATAACAACGTCTGGACACTAGGTGTTAACAGCATAACGTTAACAGCATAACCCGTCTGGACAGGCACTTAGGATTGCATTTACAAAATTCTTTCTATAAAGTATCAAAAATAAGAAAACATGCATCTCTTTTATCTCGCAGTCAAATGGGGGTTAGAAAATGTTGTTTCCCAAAGCTGAACACAAAGTTGTGTAAGTAAAATCATTTTTCAGAAAAATATGCCTTAGCTGGTAGTAGTAGTTTCTGTATGGGTTTCCAAAAAAAAAATCAATAGCTTAGAGGAAATAAGAACATTCGAATATTAGAAGGAGCTTTCAAAATAGAACTTAGCGAAAAAATTTGCATTATTAAAAATTGAACTAAATTGGATCAACCTGTGTTTTGATTGTAGTAGATTAGAAAACTTCCTGAAAAGGAAAAAAAATACGGTGACGTTTCGTTTAATCCATTTAAACTTCTTGAAAGAACGGGTCTCATCCAAATCTATTCAAAATTTAAACTTCTTGACAAAACGGGTCTCATCCAAATTTATTCAAAATTTAAGCTTCTTGAAAGAACGACAAAAATGAATAATATCGATATATCAAAAATGAATGTGGATCCTTCCTTCAATTTAGATTTACTACATGAAATGGCTGAAGAACTCGGTAAATCAAAAAAGTTTTTGTCAAATTTATTCTTTTTAATTTCGTTTCCCTTTCAGATGGGGTCGACGAGACAAAACAGACTCAGATGGAATACATTTCTGACGTCTGCGAGAAATCCAACAACATTCTACTTCTAATCGAGGCTTCTCAAAAAACAAAAGCCGTATCATTTCAAACAACATCCAAGCGTTTCCAACACTCAAATGATATGCTTCATTATTTGGCTAAGACCGTAGAAGACTTAGAGCGGATTACAAGTAAAGATGTCAATAAAGCTCAACAACAGCCATCTGGATCTGGTGCTGCTGTAGACTTTGAGTCTTTCATTGCGTCTAGAAGGGCCAAGATCGACTTTTTAGCAAGCTCTGTGCGTAAATTGTTGGCCCTTAACGACAAAGTGTACCAAATCGGAAGTGAACTTGGCTTTGGCAGTGATTCTGAGTTGGAATCAGACACAAGCGTGTGCGAGGAGGATCTGGTCTCATATGAAGCATAATGTAATATAATTTAATAATAAAACTGACTGTTTCTTTTATTGCTTAAGATTTGTAACAATTAATTGCAACTAGTGCATCTGTAACAATGTCAACCAGGTCACTGAGTCTAGCTGAGTTCCCTTCTTGTTTGTCCAAGTGGCTGTATAAATCTTGATTTTCTTGAATAAAGGCAAAATGTTCCATATTTTCTGATATCTGTTTTAACTTTGCCTCTTCGACTTTGGTAAAAGCATCGACGCCTACTTCTTCCGATTGCAAGAGTTTGTCCAATTCCTTTGCAAACGTATTTATGCTTTCTAGCTTCTCAGTATATTCATTCGAGATGGCTTGCTTATGTAGCTTGTTTTGAAAATTTGCCAACTTTTCGGTGTATTTTGAGAACTCATTGTAGATGACTGCAGCTGAGGGCTGAGGCTGATCATCGACCAGCTTTGATGAGTTTATAGACGTAGATGACGAATTTGTTTTGGATGCTTTCATTGTGGCATTGATACGAGAATTTTCCTTAACTAGCGGCTTTCTTGGTTTCTGCAGATTCGAAGGATACTCATCAAATGCTTTGAAGAGGTCTATGTATTCTAACGGATCTGGTTTTCCTTTCGGAGGTGTGCAGCAACTCTCGACGTTTATAAATTCTTTTTGTAAGGAATCGTAGTAATCGCTAAGAGGAATTATAGACGACTTTACAAGACATTTTTTAATGTGTTTTTTGTGTTCGTCGAAATCTGAGTTGATAGCTTTAGCTACAGAGTCAAAATCTATGTTTTTCGGCGACTTTTCCATTGCTTTTAGTCGAAATTGAAATTAATTTTTAAATTTTGACAAAGGGTTTAAAAAATATGTAAATAGTGGGAAACTCAGGTTCACCAACATTGAGAGAAAAAAATCCGTGATAGGTACAGTCTGAACCTTGAATGTTGTGTATAGTATGGATATTAATACTAGGTTTTATATTAAGGGCTTGAACACAAAAATAATGGGATTATAATTAGATAACACAGTTAACCATTTACCACTACCGAATCGAGTAATCGAATCGAACTGGAATGAAGCGGACTGAAATTTCGATTCTGGTTTCTACTACACCGGATCCAGTAATCGGTGCATAAGCTTCCTCTATAGTTTCGATTCGATTCAGATTGCATAGCCAAATCGAAGCAGAAAAATCCTATTTCGATTCGATGAAGGTATAGCCTGACACTAGTTCGAATTAAATTGAGATTCAATCCTGAGTGGAAGCGAGGTATGTGATTTTGTACCTTGGGCAGTGTATACGCATTAAAAGGGTATTCATATATTGGCGTTCACCTACATTCTATGGTAAAATTCTGGTTTATGTGAAACCTTAATCAAAGTTTCTTAAAAAACAATAGCAGGCGTGTTTTTTTTTATGCTAGTATATAGTACAGTAAAAATTTCCCTTGGGGAACAACAAATCATTTTACCGTCGTAGTTTTTCACAGTGAAAACAGGGATGGCATTGCTGTGGATTGATAGTTTCCAGCTTTGAAAATAAGATGGCACCACCAATGATTTCAGTTCATCAAAGCTTTTTCGAAAGGACGTGTTCAAAAAAAAATGTGGTATTTGCAAAGAAATTTTTTCTCTCGATTAAAAATTAAAGAAATAAAAACTATATTCATATTGAATTTTCGCCCTGTTTCTTACCTGGTGGTGTATATAATACAGTATTTTGCACTTGTTCTTTTTGCTGAAGCTAATAGCTTTTCTCATGGAATTATTTGACTAAAAAATATAGCCCAATGCAAGAAAAAAACAAATCAAACAAACAAACGAAGCAGTAAAAAATGGTCAAAAGGGAAAGATATATGTATGAAAATTACACATTCTTCAATAGAAATTCAAGTTTGGGACTAGCAGTACGTGTTTCAACTTAATTTAATTTGTTTTTGTTTATTTGTGCGGTAATATTATAGTTCAATTTCACGGTTTTGTAAACAGAATCAACTTATTTTCTTTCTAAACCTATGGAAAAGACTGGTCAATAGTGTAAAATTGCTTTACCACAGGTTTGGATAAAAAATTAATTGATTATGTTTGCCAATGGAAAATCTCATCAAAGATTGGTTTTTAATATCTTTTTACATACTCCCCGAACATACCCGAAAGTTTTTTTTCAACAAAACAGCTGACTTTGACATAGAGCTTTCTTCACTGCTGGACGATGCCTCCAAAAACATTAAAAAAGAGCTGTAAGAGAGAATCTGGCTTTGTATCGTTATTCATTTGATAAAACAATTGACGAAACAAACCTGGTATGAATTTGATTTTGTTTCATCTTGAATTTCACAGAGAGCTTTGTAGTTGAAAGTAGCAACAAGCTTTGACGTTGAGCTCCATCTTGTTGCTGAAAATAGAACTGAAAACACTGTGGACAGATTGTTTTTTTTTTAACTTGAATGCTGTACTATATACTAGCTTAAAAAAATCACGCCTAGCAACAGTAAAGTAACTTCAACCAAAATCAGCTGAGCCTCGATCACAGATCGTCTAAGGCAACTATCGTAAAAGTATAAAGTGGGTTGATTTTTGTATAAATTCAATAAGATTCATCATTGATAGACAAATCTGAAATCGTCATACAATTTCGATTCGATTAAAATGAACACTAACTTCAGTTGAAGCGTGATTTCTGATTTTATTCTCCACGAAAACTATGACTAAAATTGTTTCAATTGCAAAGTGCAATACAAATTTGTAGGTAAGAAGAGATTAATGGTGGATTTACATGCATCTGCAAGTGCAGATGAAAATCGGAAAAAGACACAAGATGTAAAATTCATACTTGTCTGATAGAGAGGGAACGAACTTCCTAGTTATGGTTGCAGATGAAAAATTATGAGTGCAGATGAACATGTTCATCTGCAACCATAATTTTTCATCTGCAACCATAATCCTATTCGTCTCTCTTTTTAACTTTTGTGCTTTGTAATCTTCATCCGTCTCGCTTTACTTTTCTGCACTTCCGCAGTTGCAGATGCATGTAAACCCAGCATAAAAGGGAACGCCAAGTTTTCATAAAACCATTCTTTTTTATTTAAACCACCTCAACCAAGAATTAATAAGCTTTGAAGAACATATAGCTTATTTACAGTGCCACCTTCAATTCAAACACTTATCTCGGCCTGTCTTAACCACCATTTTGTGCTGTTACTGAATACTGGGATTAGTTTTCTCAATTCGTCCGATTTTACAACGAACGGCATGGAGATATATTAAAATATAGTGACACTTCTACTTCTTCGGTCACCCTGCTCGCAAATTGTGGTTTCGTAATCGGTAAGATTGGAAAAAAATTTTCACTCTCAAATTTTCACATTGGAAATCGCATAAAAATTATTAAAAAATATAAAATTTTTCTCGTTTAGGTGTCACTAACAAGAATTTTAATACTTTCCCAGAGAATTTTACGAAAAACTACCCAAAATGTTCTCTGCTGTAAGATCGGCCGTGACAAAGTCTTCGGACAAAAAGGTTATATCACTACTCCAGCAAATCAATCGCGAATATGCTGCTAAAGCTGCTGCTGCTGCTGGTGTAAGCAATGGCAAAATCGTTGCCGTTATTGGTGCCGTCGTTGATGTCCAATTCGAACAGGATTTGCCCCCAATTCTAAATGCCCTAGAAGTAGACAAAAGAACCCCACGTTTGGTGCTGGAAGTCGCCCAGCATTTGGGAGAAAACGTTGTCCGTACAATTGCTATGGATGGTACTGAGGGTTTGGTGCGAGGTCAGAAAGTCTTCGATACCGGTTTCCCAATCCGTATCCCAGTCGGTGCCGAGACTTTGGGCCGCATTATTAACGTCATCGGAGAGCCAATCGATGAACGTGGTCCCATTGATACCGACAAGTCGGCCCCAATCCACGCCGAGGCCCCTGCATTCGTCGAGATGAGTGTCGAACAGGAAATCTTGGTCACTGGTATTAAGGTCGTCGACTTACTCGCCCCTTACGCTAAGGGAGGTAAGATTGGTTTGTTCGGTGGTGCCGGTGTCGGCAAGACCGTACTTATCATGGAGTTGATTAACAACGTCGCAAAGGCTCATGGTGGTTACTCTGTGTTTGCCGGAGTAGGAGAACGTACCCGTGAGGGAAACGATCTTTACAATGAAATGATTGAGGGTGGTGTCATTTCCCTGAAGGACAAGAGCTCCAAGGTAGCCCTTGTCTACGGTCAGATGAACGAGCCCCCAGGCGCCCGTGCTCGTGTCGCCTTGACTGGATTGACCGTTGCTGAATATTTCCGTGATCAAGAAGGACAGGATGTGCTTCTTTTCATTGACAACATTTTCCGTTTCACCCAGGCCGGTTCCGAGGTGTCTGCCCTTTTGGGTCGTATCCCCTCTGCTGTCGGTTACCAACCAACTTTGGCCACTGACATGGGTTCTATGCAGGAACGTATTACCACCACCAAGAAGGGCTCTATCACTTCCGTGCAGGCCATTTATGTGCCAGCTGATGATTTGACTGATCCCGCTCCAGCTACAACATTCGCCCATTTGGACGCCACCACTGTGTTGTCTCGTGCTATCGCCGAATTGGGTATCTACCCAGCTGTAGATCCCCTCGATTCGACATCCCGTATCATGGACCCCAACATCATTGGAAACACCCACTACAACGTAGCTCGTGGTGTGCAGAAGATCTTGCAAGATTACAAGTCCCTCCAGGATATCATTGCTATCTTGGGTATGGATGAATTGTCTGAAGAAGATAAGTTGACCGTCGCCCGTGCCAGAAAGATCCAACGTTTCTTGTCGCAACCCTTCCAGGTCGCTGAAGTTTTCACCGGTCACGCCGGCAAATTGGTCCCATTGGAGGAAACCATCAAGGGATTCACACAGATCTTGGCTGGCGAATACGATCATTTGCCCGAAGTTGCTTTCTACATGGTTGGACCCATTGAAGAGGTCGTCGAGAAGGCCGAGCGTTTGGCCAAGGAAGCTGCTGATGCTTAAGATGTTGACTGCCACACCTACATACAAACAACGGAGTTCTTTGGTATATCTTAAGTAATAAAAACAGTTATTTTTTTTTCCTTCCTAATAATTAGGCATTTAATGTGAGCCCAAGAGCCAGAAGAAAGTGAATAAAATAGAATTTTGGCGAAAAAGAAGAATTGATTCGTTTTGTTCTGAACTTGTTACGTAATCTTTGTCGCTGATGTGTTCTTGTTCTGTTATGCAAAAGTGGTACATAACCTCAAAGTGAAAAATTAAAGCAGAAGAGTAAAATTCTTTGATGTAATTTGGCCCGGAACTTGAATTTTGTAATCGGGAAAATTATGCAACCATGGCATCGATTGTATGGATTTGTTTGTTTGTGTAACATGCAGCGGAAAACTGAAAATTGTGATAGCTAATGGAATCTTCAAGTGTGACAGTTAAAAGTAGGGTTAGACTTGGATCCAGAAGTTGGAGAATTTCTTTTTTTCATCAAATTCAATTTCAATTGGGAGATTAGGAAATGTTTCCTTCTTTTTTGTTGGATGTTTATAAAACCCTTTGGGGTTTTGAAGGTTATTTGAGAAAAGTGTAGCACATGATTTCAAATTATTTAGTAATTTGTAGTTGAACAGAATTGAAAATTGGAATCAAATTTCGTTTAAATTTGATCAGAAAGTAAAAATATTTGTTTAATGTGGCTACTTTTTGAATTCAATTTGATTGTTATAAAAAGTAGAGGGTTCTTTCCTTTCCAACCAAAAATAATCAATCGATTTTTTTGGTAGATTTAGGACGGAGATTGAATAATGGCTATTGCACAATGTGTAGTAATAGGGTAGGTAAACTAAAACAGTATTTTAGAGAGAAAAATAAATTTATTTGGAGAAAAGATTAGTTATTAGACAATGAGAGGAATTATATTTGTATTTTGGAGTTAGATGTTCGTACAACAATAACAAATAAATAAATAGGTTTCATTGGATGCTTTTTTGATTATTTTTTTACATCAAAGAAAATATCTGATGGACATGTAGAAAAGATTCAATAGAACATAGGTAGTTTAATTATCCAGGCTTGATTGTCTTAACCATTCGGTTCAGCGGATAGTTAGTCTCACTAGCTACCCTGACTAGATTATTGTACATACTTAACGCTTCATAAGGTGGACAGCACCCTAGAACGCAAGCTCAAATTGTTGGGTATAAAAGATTGATTGATTGATTGATTGATTGTATATTTATTTAGCTTTTTAAAAGCTATTAATTTAACAGTAATTTTACATTATATTTACATTACATTTTAATTATTACATCGTATTATTATCGTATCGTATCGTATTACATTAAGTTTATCTTCTATATTTTACTTTTACAAAATCTATTGTAAGTTTTTTAAACACATTTAAATTAGTTTCAGTCTTTGCTTCATTGGGCATTTCATTATATAATTTAAACCCTTTGTATATTAATGAATTTTGGGTATTCCTATTTATAAAATTTGGCATTCTTAAGTCATTCATACTTCTTAGAGCATATGGTTGCACATCCCTAATATATTGCACATAGTCCTTAAGTTATTCAGGCATTAAATCATTTTTAATCTTGTGTATAAACAATAATACATTCATTGCAGTTCTCTGCTTTATTGACAACCATTTTAACGCATTTAACATAAAATTTATGGACTGGTATCTATTGCACTTTAAAATAACACGCATAGCTCTATTTTGTAACAATTGTAGCCTTTCAACAACACTATCACTACATAAAAACAAAACTGTTGAACAATACTCAAAATGTGGTTTAACTATTAGATTATAGATATTTATGCACTTAAAATTGAAACATCATTTCTAATTCGTCTGAAAAAACCAATTTTCTTTGAGATCTTTTTACAAATGTATTCAATATGCTCTGAAAAATTTAATTTGTCGTCTATAACAATACCTAGATATTTTATTTCATTTACTTTGTTGATACATTCTCCATCAATAAGTAGTCTTGTCTCATCAATCTGTTGTCCATTTATCACCATATAATTTGTTTTGTTGATGTTGAGTTTCAGCCTATTCTGTTTGATCCAATTGTCGACCTCCGCTAAGTCCTCTTGCATCTTGCTCAGACATTCTTCCGTATTCTTTTCAGCCACATACATGACTGCATCGTCAGCAAAAAGTGCTAACTTTGCATTTTTAAAAACATTTTGCATGTCGTTTATATATATAACGAAGAGGAGTGTTCCCAGAACCGACTCCTGTGGGACACCCAATGACACTACTTGTGCATTCGACGTCTCTCCATTAACTTTTACTATCTGAGTTCGATTTGACAGGTATGAACGAAACCAATTCAACTCACCATCTTTTACGCCGTACGATTCTAGTTTCCGCAACAACACTTGTCTGTCTATGGTCTCGAATGCTCTCTTGAAGTCCAGGAATACACAACATATCTTATTTTTTAAAGATATTTGTTCTTTCCAGTTCGTGATCACCATATTCACCGCACTTTCACATGAATGATTTTTTCTAAATCGTGATTGCATATCTATTATTAATTTATTGATCTCAAAATAGTCACTAAGTTGTTTAAATACTATTTTCTCAAAAATTTTTTCAAACAAGGGCATTGAATTTATAGGGCGGAACTCTTCACACAGCTTAGTATTTGAAACTTTTTCTATTGGCGTTACTACCGATTCTTTCCACGAACTAGGGAAAACACCACACTCAAGGGATTTATTAAATATCCTTTCTAACAAGGGACCAAAAACATCAAAACTGTCTAACAACAACTTAGGGGACAGGGACATATAGTCTTTTTTATTTTTCATATCTTTTATCACAGTTCTTATGCTTTCGATAGATACACTTTCAAATTTGAATATACAGGGTGCCTCACTAACAGAATTCACAAATGGGATACACGTAATAGTTTCATTGATTCTGACAACGCTTTCAATAAAAAAATCATTAAATTTATTTGCTAACAGCTTACTATCACGACACACTTCACCATTAAACACAACATAACTTATCTCGGCATTTCTTTCAGTTTTCAGTACATAACGTTTCAGGTTTCTCCACATAATTTTCTGATCATATGAGTTTGTCACTTTTTGCTTAATAAACATTGACTTCGACTTTTTTAACTCCAATTTAAACTTATTTCGTGCACTTCTATACGCAGCCCAATTTTCACTGTTGCTTTGAAATATCGATTTTTCATGCGCTAATATTTTGATTGATTTCAATCTTTTTAGGAAACCGTTGAACCATTCATTGGATTTAAAATTTAAAACCTTTTTTGATGTGAATTTTGTCACTGACTGAATTAAACCATCGGCAAACATTTTGCTCATTACATCTACATCCGGGCTCCTTTCGATAGATCTTAGTAAACTCTTATTTGACACACACTCATAGAATGAATTCTTGTTATAATTAAAACATGATATAATTCTTTTTTTATTTTGGTTATCATTATTCATTTTATGTTTCACTTTTATAGTTAATGTTTCATGGTCACTGATTTTTAAGTCATGGTCATTAGACACTTGCACATTATTGTTGTTTGTTATCACATAGTCTATTAGTGTTCTCGATGTCTGTGTGATCCTTGTTGCATCTTTAACAATTTGTTCACATGCATTATCTTTTACTATTCTGTGAATAGCTTTTTTATAAGTATCATTTTTAAACCAATCAACATTAAAATCACCAACAACAAAAAAGTCTTTTTTTAAATCACTTATTTCATCCATTATTGCAGAAAATTCATCACAAAACACCTTCGCAGACGAAGATAACAACAATGCATGTATTGCTAACTTTTTGGTGACTATGCGTTGCATAGGCGACTCAAGGTTTGGATGTCAAGACTCCAATAGCAACAATTATCGGCGTTTAAGAAACTTCTATCACCACATTGATAACAATAGAAACGGGAGAACTGAGCGTAGGTATTTTTAGTTTCTTCTCACCTTTTTCACATTGTTTAAACTTACTTATATCAACAAAGTGGAAAACCCACGGTTTTTATTTTTTTAGAGGTCCCATTTCTAAGCCAGTACTCATTGCACAAAGTAGATAGCAAATGTATTGGCGACTTATGTCTACCAATAGCACTGTGAATAGCATGCTTCCTTTGGATACTCTGAAATACAAACTGAATAAAAGCTCCAGACCTCAGGAAGAAATTTGCAGAACATTTTAATTTAAAAGTTTCGTTCGAGTCTACCGTTTTTCTCTAAGCCCTAAGGAATAACAATAAAGAGTTCGCTTATTCGAACAGTTTTTTTTTTTTGTTAAATTGAGTTACATAGTACGTTCCCATGCAACTGTTGACTGTTGTTTTTGGGAATGGCGAGAGCCAGTAAAAACTTGTCATAGTGCCTTCTGGCTTTTCTACGCCTAACAGAAAACCATTAGAAATCATTTGCTGCATACCATCAATTGGTATTTAGGACGAATTACTCCAGGTATCATTAAACTGGTCAAAAAATATGAAATTACATCAACCAGGTGATACCCGTGGCGTGATGGTTAGCATATCCACCTGCTAACCCAGAGGTTCGAGTTTCGAATCCCAGCAGAGGCAAAAATGTTTTTCCACCGGTATCGCCTTTCGCGAGGAATTGGCAAGTCCTCCGTTAGTAAATTCATTGCCATGAAAAGCGCTTTCTCAATTTGCCGTTCGGAACCGGTAGAAAATTGTAGGTCCCCTCCATTCCCTCACAAGGCATGGTTGTGAGAAATGCGCTAGGCCCAGGGGCTCCTCGCTCTGTTGCGCCACTATATATATATATTTTTTTTTTTTTACATCAACCAGGGCTTAGTCAAATGATATCGAGCACAAAACTTAAAACTTTAAAGATCATTATGTTCAAATACTTGAAACAACCAATTGTTTTTATACGTGTATAGCCTTTCGTGAGGAATTGGAATATCCTTCAAGAATCGGTTATAGTTCACGTTTGATGACAAAAAACCTACATTTTGGACTCTGAATTTTCAAATTTCAGAACTTTCATTTCAAGATCCAAAAGAAAAATTACAATTATAATTTCGAAAAGAAGAATCTTTTGAATCAAGATAAAGAATAAAACCTCAGATATTCTTATCTACACGTTGTACAAAAGATTGGAAGAATTTTTAGAGGACGAGCCCGTGTGGATTGCGGGGCATTAAAACCCGTTTTTGTTTAACTACAATACTATTAAGACATAAATTTTTAAAAATTCTCTGAAATATCTAAAAGTTGATGAAGCCAAATTATTCTAAGGCTCTACCTCGAAGATTTTTAATTTTTTTATGGTATTGAAAACGTTTTGAATAACAAAGACTGAGAGCTGAGAGGAAGCTTCTACACCGCTATTGTGCGTCCAGCACTTTTATACGGTTCAAAAATTTGAATAATGTTCAAAAAGTATGAGAGTAAGTTGACGACAGCTGAGATGATGCGAGTGACACCAGGTGCAATAACGCTTGAACGTATAAGAAATGTCAAGATTCGAGAAAATACTAGGTTGCTCGTTGAAGCCCTAGGGTCGCCCTGGGGTCACCACAAAGCGTTTTTTGAGAAACCTAAAGTCGCCCTGAATGTCAAATTGAGTGAGGTTGACCTAGGTTTTCCATAAACTCGCCCTAGCTTTGGGTAAAGTTCAACGAATTGGGAAGAAAAACAAATAAAATAAATAAATATGGTGGCACTACAGAGCGAGGAGCTTAGCGCATTTCTCACAACCATTGTTTTCTGAGGGAATGAAGGGGACCTACAATTTTATGCCAATTCCAATCGAGAAAGCGCTTTCTCGGCAATGAATTTACGATCGGAGGACTTGCCAATTCCTCGTGAAAGGCGATAATCATGAAAAAACATGTTTGGTTCTATTGGGATTCGAACCCCAAACTCTCGGTTAAAAGGCAGACATGTTAACCATCGGGTACCACAAAAACAGATAACTGGCTTTAATTGTGTAATTATCCTTTTGTACATCCATGAAAGAAAAACCACCATATTTATTGCCAAAGAAAACATTCTATCGAAGTCAAATGTGTCGAAACTCTCAAATGTTCGATGTAAAACCAAAAACCGAGCAGATCTTCAGCATGTTGGCAGGCAATTGAAGTGCACTGGTTTCCTCATTGCGTCCTGGGACAGAGAACGTCACTCCACTTCCAAAAAATGCTGTTTATTCTTAGTCTACTATCGCATCCATTAGATCTTTTAGTGGAAACTTGCACACGGCTTGTTGCTTCGATCGAATAAACTTTTGACATCTTGTGTACATACACGCGGAATACTCTTTAAAGTCTTTATTCGTAAGAATTTTATATATAAAAAGTTTATTTTAAACAAAAACAAAATAAATTAGTTTAGTTTTGAAATTGTATTGGATTACAAGTATTTTACAATTTTAAAATCAATTAACTTCTGTTGTTAACTTTTTTATCTTAAATTTAAAAAAACAAGGTTTTTGAATAAAAATAAAGTAATTTTTTTGTAATAAATAAAATGTTGAACTCCTTTTTAATAAACTACTTTGAAAGTTAATCTCTTATATAAATCGGCAACAAATACCTCTCTTCTAATTCAAATTCAGTGCAAAAAACTACAGAATCACAATTTGTTACAAAAAGTATGTTATAATTTACGAAGAATGATTACAGTTTTGATTTCTGTACAATTTTCTTTCTTTTTAATAAATAAATAGTTTTTTTCATTTTGAAAATAATTATGAAATATTTTATAAGAAAGATGTAATGACTAGTGAGTAAAACATGTGCTCATAAAAATTGTTAAATATTTTTGCAATCAATACCAGATAACTAGTTGAGTAACGAAGTACTTATTTCTTCGATAAAAGTCTAATTCTTAAAAAGTCTTAATAGTTCATTGTTTTAAATTTTTTTTTGTATACGCATAGTGGAATAAAAAACGAAGATGACATCATTTTGTGCCTGCTCGCAGAATGTGAAAAAAAACAATAGCAACAATTTAAATTATACGCAGAAAGAATAGTTCGATTATTCCGGGCTTAAAATATTATAAAATAATACTTTTTTTTTGTTAATTGAGAATCATAATAATTTTGTAAAGTGGCTCGGACTTTTTACTAACTAGGCTTACGTGTGTATTGGATATTTTCTTAGTTGATGATTTAAATTAATAATTACCAATGTTTGTGGCAAGATATTTGGTAAAAGCTGAATTAATTCATCTTTCTGTCTTACAATTAGATGCGTACGAAGTATGGAGTAAGTTCGGATAAATAAACTTCCAACTATTATCGGCTTCGGAGATTTGGCGATTGACTTCGATTAACCATACTCGGACTGAATAGTCAGCGCGAATTGACCTTTTGGTATAGATGTGCCGTGATACCAGATGCGAGTGTCAACGAGTACTATATAATAATTAACAAATTAATCGCCATTTAGACGGGGATACGTACAAGAAAAAAGATTTTAAATATCTCAACTTACCAGCATCGCCGGGCTCAACGTAAAACGAAAAGGAATGACATAAATGATCACATTCTGGTGTAGGAGCAAGAATCCAGCTTTTGTTGCCTTGTAATTGAGCTTGCCACATAAGTCTTGGTATGTAATCCAGCTGTAGTTAGAAAAAAAAACGAGATTCCTGATAAGTATATAAATTTGTCATAGGGTAGGCATTCTTTTTAATGTCATGTTTGCAATGATGGGCTAAAGAAACAAATTTCTTTTAACTCCAGAAATCTTTTCAAGGCAGAACGGAACTAAGTGTTTTCAAAACGACAGGGAAAGCGTCGCAATCATTGCAGGAATCAATAAATTCCATGAATTTTTATACTTCCGACGTTTTGCTACTCTCACCGATCATCATAGCTTATCTACTAGGAATCTTTAAAACAAAAAGGCAGACTTTTTATTAGCAAAGTGGAAGAAGTCGTGATGTTGTTAAAACAATACAGCAGCCGATTCTTACTTAAAAAGAAATATGTTTTTGCAGATTCTTAGGTCGACGTTTAGAGGATGGCCTGAGAAACAACCAACTGATTATAAATTTCGAGTTTTTTTTAAAGCGAAATGAAATATCGACTTTGAAAGTATGTTTGCTTTGGGGAACAGAACTGTTATTTCAAAACCTGGTCAGAAGGCGATACCAGAAGCTCTTTAAGCATCGCTTAAAAGAATTCTCCAGAACTCAGCCCAATATTGGAGGAGATGACTGTGAAAATGTGAACACAAGATTTTGGGAAGTGACGAAACATCCTTGGTTAAGATATCCGCTTCACCGGTTCAATTCAAAGAAAAATTTTTTCCTAGTAGACGTCGACTGGTATTTTAAATCACTGTAGTCCCATCATGTTAGTTCAACCTCATCATCTATCAATCTGCTGTACAGATTCTACGGCTGTTCTTAGCGAACCATAGGCTCCCTGCAGCTTTGTTTCTGACAACGGCACCCCAAATGGATTGATTATAAATGCCTTTACTAATCCATACCGAGGTAGAAATTTTTTAAAAATATTTTTTTAGTGATGATGGACCAGTCAAAGGTGCAATATTCAAAAGTTTTTTCAATAGACAATAAGCTGAACCGTAATTTTTTTTAGAAACATTTTTGTTTTATAGAGAAACACAAAATCACTACCAACCATATCCATCGTCCAAACCATATCCATAACCAAAGGCATCGTCGTTATTTCGAGACCTAGAAATCCAATTTCAAAAACATCTCTGTAGGTTGACCAAAGAATTAAATAAATTCCTTCAAATTGTTTGGGCTGTAGGCTAATATACAAGAAAACAGAACGAAATTCGGACAGACTAACAGACACACAAAATTGCAGGATACACCGATTTTCTATCATCGTAATACCTATGAAGTTAAACTGTCAGCTTTTAAGATAAATAAAATAACAGCGAGCCCTGGCGCGTAGCTTATTTCTCTTAACCACATCTTGTGAGGCAAAGAAGAAACCTTTATTTTTTTTTTGCCGATTCCGAACGGCCAATCGAGAAAGCGATTTTCATTTATGAAATTACTATCGGAGAATTGGAAAATTCCTCGCGAAAGTCGTGGAAAAAATTTTTGTTTTCCTTTATGATTCTGAGATTCGAGCTGGGAACCTCCCTAACAAGCAGACATGATAACCATTACGCCACGGTTAGCTATGACTATGCACCTGAATATATATTGATATGGAACCTTAGAAAGGAAAAGAACATAAAATAAGCAAACAATTCAATTACTATTGGCTCTTCTCTCATTTTTTTGCAACATTAGCCAGAATCAAATGGTATTTGATAGAACTTAATTTGATGGAAAAATTCACGAGAGTCTACCAATTCTCGTGAGTTTTCCATTAAAAATGCTTTGAGATCCTTTCTAAATTTGCAGATGACAATTTCGCGACGAAAAAGAAAAGGCAGGCCAAAACACTCCTGGTACAAGCAAATGCAAAAACAGCAGCATTTGGTTGGCCTCAGACATGGAACAATCCAAAACCGGGAGGCTTGCCGACGCTTTCTGAGGTCAACGCGGCGTACCCCACAGGCGGATCACTAGTGTGAAGCAGAAAAGTGGGAGAGTTGTGATCGCTTCAAGATCACTACTCGTAACGCCGGAAATGAAAAAGAAGAAGACCTCACAATCTGTTTCTTCTTAAATAATTAGGTAAAAGAAAACTAGTAGTACATGCTGTGTAATGTTTAGAGCTAGGAAGGGTATATGATGTGAGAGGTCGAGTTTCGAATACAACATGAACGCTTATTTAAGAGTAACGACTGTCGCGAGAAAAGAATTAAACATGACATTACGATGATAGAGAATACGAAAAAAGTGGGTCCTGCAATTCTGTCTGTCTGTCTGTCCGTATATGGATCTACAGCCCAACTTTCTTCAAAATTTGCAGTTACGGTTTTTGGGGCTGCATACAGAGGAGTTTCTGGAAATGGGTCTCTAGGTCTAGGTCGGTACCTGCCATACAACCGATATGATAATACTTATCTTTCTCGAAAACGGTTCCAAAGATTTTGATTAAATTTTGTGTGAAGGATTAGTTTTAGTAAATGAAAAGATTAGTAAAGTTTTTAACAGTTAAAACACTTATTTTATTTCCTCAGATGTACATTTCAGAAGCAAATGTACATCTGAGGAAATAAAATAAGTGTTTTAACTGTTAAAAACTTTACTAATCTTTTCATTTATTAGATTAAAAAACACGTGGAATATCTCAACTAAAAAACTCATTAGTTTTAGATTGTCTATAATTTAAATTTTTTTTTCAAAAATGTCTGAAAACTGTTCCTTTCATAGTACCGCTTTTTTCAAAACCAACTTTCTCGTTAGTGGCTGGCATGATGGTGACAAAATTTTGTATTTTAAAAGTCCTAAGTTGTTTAAGAATATTGATAAATTTTAATTTTTGCAATTTTTATAAATATCTGAAAAAAAAATTTAAATTTTTTGAAATAACTTCAAAACGATATCATTGGTTTTTTTCAAATTTTTTGTGAAAACATTATCTGCTGAGATCTGAAACTTTGTATACCTACTTGACTTTAAAAAAATTGTTTTTAAAAAAAGTTTTTTGAAAAAACTGCTCCAACGATTTTGATCAAATTTTCATAGTTTACATATATGTATGTATTAGCAACTGAAAAAGAATGGCGTTTTTGGATATTTAATTGAATTTTTTTTGCAATATTTTGCGTGCTTTAATTCAATTTTCATAATTAATGTGTAGTTGGCCCTTCACCACCAAATATATTAAGAGCGAATACTAAAATCTTTTACTCAGCCCTAAGATTTTTGTACTGTAATTAGCACACAATCGCAAGTTCATGCGACAGAGTCGTGCCCATTTTTTTTTAATTGAAACTTGAATATTTAAAAACTTAATTTCGTGGAAAAAAACACCAACCACTGAAAGCGAGATTATATCTTTTAACGATGCAATCTACGATAGACTATTGAACAATAATCATCTGAAAAGTTACGGAATCTTGGCCAAGGTTTTTATATATTTTTTTTTTTTAAGCAACTAGCTGATTCACCCAGCGTTGCTCATGTCTAACTTATCCTAATAAGCTTTGTTCACTCAAATTTGTTAAAAAAAAAAACCAAAATTTGTCTGCAACACCCGCAGGACTAAGCTGACGGTTGTCTGAAAGTTGACATTTTCCCGTTCCAATTACATGGGGTTGAAATGTGTCCTTTAGAATACATATATAAAATTCTCGTGACACAGTGTAAATTAAAAAACAATGTTAAGGGTAGATGGCCCTTATGACTTAGGGGTATGGAAAATAGATAGTAGCCGATTCTCAGACCTACTGAATACGCATATAAAATTTGGTAAAAATCGGTAAAGCCGTTTCGGAGGAGTACGGTAACTAACATTGTGACATGGAAATTTTATATATTAGATTTATATTTTTGCAATTACAAACACAACGTAGTTTTGAGATATTTCAACAGATTTAATGTAAAAAATCAGATTTAATGATAAAAGTCTAGCCTATCTATTTTAGCATTTTAACGATGAAAGAATGTTTGAAATGGGTCCGGTAGTTTCTAAGTTCCGTGGGAATACAATATATTTTTGCAATTTATATTATATATTTATTTTTTGCAATTACAAACACAACGTGGTTTTGAGATATTTCAACAGATTTAATGTAAAAAATCAGATTTAATGATAAAAGTCTAGCCTATCTATTTTAGCATTTTAACGATGAAAGAATGTTTGAAATGGGTCCGGTAGTTTCTAAGTTCCGTGGGAATACAATAAAGAATAGAATTCTAAGGTTTAAGTAGTTTCTAAGTTCCTGTTTATTGAAATTCGTTGCGTAGTTTTAAAAATCTAAGCATACATATGGATAGACAGCGGAAAGCGAGTTTTTTGTATGTTATGTAAAGATAAAAACAAATATTTTGATGTATAATTTAAATATGATTTATATTAAACATAATTGGAGATGTTCTCTAATAATTGATTTAATATTTTTACATAAAACGTAAATGCTTCTCAAATGATAGACAATGAAAACTTCTAAAAAGCATCGCTTAACCGTCTTTGTTTATTTTTTCTTATGAAATTTACCGCATTTTCCGACTGCCTTATTAAGCTCAACAATTTGCTTTTCTCATTGTGAATTAAAATAAAATAAATAAATAAATAGGGTTGCGTAACAGAGCTGGGAGTCCTAGGGGCTAGGCCTAGCGCATTTCTCACCCCCATGCTTTGGGAGTGAATTGAAAATTGCTTCCTCTTATATACTGTGGCGTATGATCACTTTTTTTTCTGTACAACTGGATTAGTTTCAGTGTGATCGCTATTTTTGCTTGTGATGTTACGCCATCGTGTGTTTTGTTTCTTGGCAAACGCAGTCAAACAACGAAAATTGAACTGATTCTCAAAAACATATTAATAAAGCCACATGGACTCAATTAAAAAATAAAAAACACAAAACTTCATAACGACTCTTTATGTTCTTTAACATAAATACTCTCTCTGTCTACAAACTCTTGTAAAAATATTTACGAGACTATAATTTTTTACCTATTTTATTGTTGACACAAATAATTCAAAACTTTTTAATTTATCTTTTCATTATGACTGTGCTCTCTGTTATGATTGATAGGTTTGCTTAAGAAAGGCATTTTATAGCACTCTCAAATGACGAAACGAAATTAATCTTTACACAAGAAAAACCTACTTCGGAATGAATTTGATAATTTTGGTTTTGTAAGTAGTGACTTCCCAAGGGCACATAGAAAAAAGATAAAGTTAAGTAATTTTACTCAATAGCTGATTGATGTAATTATGTGAAAAATATGGGTAGGTATTTTTAAACGAGTTTTGTTTATTCAATTTCAATACTCACATGCATGAATGCACCCTGCTCGTATCCCAAGAAAATATAATCTGTATTCGGCATTTCAGCATCCTCGGGTAAGAAATGAGGACGTGGGTATAATTTTCTCAGTTCTTCAAGCACTAGGGGATGGCAATTGCTCCAACCGACATACCATGGATGATGACCGTTGGCAAACTTAGCTCTTTGATCGGACATTAGGAAGACTTCTTTGAGTGATTTGAAATCGGATCTAAAATGCAGGAATTGGCAATCTTCATCTAGAGCACCCGGAGTTCGTTCGTATAAATCTTTGAGATACGTAAAATTCAGACTTTCAGCTGCCGGCCAATGTGCAACAGCATTTTTGATAATAATTGGCTGAGAAGAGTATGCGAACGGGGCAAACTCTTCCCGAGTGAGATTCTGTAATATTAAAGGCCCTTGAACTGAGCTGCAACATAATAATTGAAAATTCAATAAAAATCTAGGTCATTCCAAAAACAAATTCTATTTGAAATGTTTTTACCTGCAGAATCCACAATCACTGATGGGACGTGTAGCTTCCCATACAAGATAATTATTAGGCAGGAAGCATCTTACACCCAAAATGAAATGTATAGTTCCAAAAAACACAGGCGTGGCCAGCATTATGAACAAAAGTATGCCAACCGCATACCAAGGATTCACATTATTTCGCTGCTCTTGTTCCAGAGACTTACGATAGGCCATTCGCAAGTCAGACTCTGTTACTATACCCGTTCGAAGGGCTCCATTATGAAGCCCATCGAGTTTATCGATCAAATCATCACCAAGGCGTTCTCTGGTTCTAGCAGCCCTAGTTCTTGCTGCCAATGGCCGATTCCACAGCTGGATTAGCATTCACGGATATTAAATCAGTTTGTTGATAGCAAAATTTTTGTGACTTATTCTTAGACTTGAACTTGGTGGAATGGGCAAAAATTACATTAAAATTAGGGAAAGAACAAAATTGTTTACAAAAAAACAACAAGCTTTTACGTCATTTTTAACGAGCTGACGTTTATGGTTTCCGGGGAGAAAAAAATGTTGTTTGTTTTGTACCTTTCTCTTTTCCACTTCAAATTCTTGAGATGATTTGTCAACGGGTCATTTTAACAGAGAGTTAGGGTTGAAGCACAATAGAAACGAAGAAACCAAAATGTTAAAATAAAGAAGCAGAATAGAACTGTGTTTAAAAACCTTTGCCAAAATTCCGTAACTTTTCAGATGACTATTGTTCAATCGTCTATCGTAGATTGCATCGTCAAAAGATATAATCTTGCTTTCAGTGGTTGGCGGAAAGCTATTTTACTATCGTCCTAAAAAATGTTGCCAGCTCTTTTTCAGGGTCTAAAACACGTTTTCTTGGTGCCTAAAATTCTGGTGATAGTCGTCTAAAACGTTCCAGAATCTGGCCCTTTATTTATTCATGTAATTCTTAGTTCAATGTGATCGATCCCTTTTACCCAAAATCTGTTAGCGATGATGGAGTTTTGAATATTTGATTATTTTAAAGAGAATTGCTTTGGTTCTAGTTAATTATCATCTCTAGACTCTATGTACAAGTTATTATATTTCTAGATGCTGTATCTTTTAATGCTAGGCAAATTCAGTGAGAGAGTGATCGAATTTGATTGAAAATGTACAATATTACGAAAGTTTAAAGGCCAATTAGAATTTTGTCGTTGATTTTATCACACATGAAAAAACGTACCTAATGCCAATTCAATTCCCACGTAACGGGGCTGCAGCCGGAGAGTGATTGTGATTCAGACATTATTGCCAATATGATGTATAAAATCTAAAAATACATCATCTACAAAATAACAATCAATGTGGAGTTCAAAAAAATTGATAAAGAATTTCTGCATTAATATTTGGATTTCCCTTATGCTATTATAATTTGGGCTCACCCTAAAGACATAAAGTAAAGCGAACTGTCAAAAACGTAACGTTGAGATTTCTCGTGTTCCATACGTTTGACACAAGAACACAAGACAAATTACTTAAAAAGTACTCACATTTTTCGCCATTCATCATCCAATCGAGCAAGAGCGTAGAGGATTTTTCCCTCTTCATTTTTTCTTCCCCCAACAGTGGAAATATTTATTCATAAATCATAAAAATCTAAATAATTTTGTCAAAATGCAGTCAAATTAACTCTATTCAGTGTTCCTAAATAGTTGTATTTACATAAGTTGAATTGTTTTACTTAACAATTTAACGAATTATCACATTTTCTCACTGCCAACTTTCACTCATCGTACAATTGTGTGAAAAGAGTGCACACAGTCGAGAAACCTGAAAACCCAACCAAAAAACAACTTGAAACAAAATTAACAAAACAATTTAATCGAACCAAATATGAGTGAATCAAAAGACGAAAAAGTAATCCGTGTTGGATCTAGAAAAAGTGAAGTAAGTTTTTGCAATTCTTTTCGTGTTTTTGCATTTTGAATAATTCATTTCGAACTGTGTTCTTTGGAGTTGTTGAGACTTGAGACATATAAAAAGTAAAAGACAAATACCAACACGACATTGAAAACAATTATTTACAATACAATTCGTATCCGCTCTAGAAGTGCGTGTGGTGTTATATCACAGTCAAATTAATTGAATAACCATCTCATGTAATAGAAAATTCTGCGCTGAACTTGAATTTACTTTAGCTCGTATCTTTTGGCTCACCAGAATGCTAGAAAAAAAAAAAAAAACAATCCAAAAAAACACAGTCGAAAGTCTTCAATTAATTTATGGACAAATAATATTTTGATATTTTGGTTTATATCCGAAATTTCAGTTGGCACTTATCCAAACAAAACATGTGATCGCCCGACTGCAGAAGATCTACCCGCAAAAGAAATTCGAAATCCGTGAGTATTGAATGTTGACGTCTCTTTGAATGTTATTTATCCTATCCTACCTGCATCAGAAAGCCATTAATTGACACTTAGGAAATAGTTCTTCAAAAACAACAAACTGCCATAGTGTGACTTTAACATTTCCAGACGTCATGGTCACACACTGCTACGTAACCCATTGCCAAATTAGAAAGTGTAGTGTATGTACATTGAGAAATACCGCATTTATTGCGGTTATTCATTGACCGAATCGCCTGAAAATGGTTTAGTCAACCTGTCCATAGTAAATATGATTATTTCAAAGTGAACAAATCGTTCAGAATATCATTAAAGCTTATGATCGAGCTAATAAAAATTCTTATTCTTTCTTATGACGCGATGATGTTGTACCTACCTACCACATCAACTTCGTATTCGACAATAACAATGCAATGGCTTGACCTTGTCACAGATTTAAACTCGTGATCTCTGTTTCTTTTTCGTTTGTTGAATGTAGGTAACTTTAGTTGTTACTTTCAACGTAAGGTAGGAAATAAAGTGAGATACACTCTTACAAAGTGTGTGCATTAAACTAGGCAGAGGCACACTGCCTGACCCTTCGAGTGTAAGATTTGAATTAATTTGAAATTCCAAATGCAAGTCAGGCTGAATTTTGTCGATTTATTGTTTTTTTTATTGAATGAACTTACGTATACGGAGAGTTTTATTCGCAGGCAGTTTATTCAAAGAGTTTGTATGTTAATTTGATTATCTATACAAGAATAATAATAGAACCGTGCTTTCCTATCCGTGGGAAGTGGATAGTTATTATTTTATCTTCTGAGACAACAAAAGACCTACGGATTTGGGAAAACCTGCGACGTGCTAATGCTAAACCAAACTCCAATGAACTCAAATGAGTCGTCAAGCACAAGTTTGCTAAAATCCGGTCGGACAAATGAGCAACATGTCAATTGAAAGTAGGTACCTACTTCTGCATTGAAGGTGTTTAGAGCGATGTTGTTTAATTAATTCGCAAATGAATATCTATGTAGTTTATTTCTGTAGCTAGAAAACGAGTGAGACGTGTTGATAATTAAATTTGTATTTATATTTGATGTGGTGCATGAAACTCCTAAAATATTTTTAAAGCTTTAACTGACATAATGGGAAGCAATACGAATCGTGCTCGATGCTAATAAACTGTCTCTTCAGTATACAAAAGCATTTTCTTTTTTTTATGACACTCGAACTTTGTACTTTGTTAATGCTTCTAGCACTGGTCACGCTATCATGACGATAAGTGTGGCTTATTTTACTAGTTTATTATATTATTTATTTATTTCATTAGAAACCCTTCTTTCAGTTTCCTGAAGGGCCAATATTTGCAGTTTTCTTTTAATTTTATTTCGTTTTGATAAACATCATTTGTAGAGGAACTTAAACAAGATATCAAGTACTTTGATATATATATTTTTTTAATCATAAAGAGGGGGAGGTACATTGAATTTGTAATACACGATCGATTAGTTTTATTTCCTTACTAAAATTTCTACAGAAGCTAACCCCAAAGGTAAAAATCATAAGAATTCTTATTACTGATAAGATTAGAGCTATGACTTAGCGTTCAAAAGGTAAAGAAAGTATTTTTAAAAAGCCAAAATGGCATAACTTTATTTTTCAGGGAAATAAATTGTTTCTACAATTGTCTGTCTGAACTGTTTGTTTTGTATTCAGCCAAGAAAAAGTCGAAGGAGGTCTGTTAAGAAGCGCATCATATATTGAAATGATGTTACAGATTTGGCCAAATGTAAGGTTAATGTTGTCTGTGGGGTAATCATTAGCATGTTTTTCATTACGTGAGAGTTTAGAAACGTCGCAATGTTTTTCACGGGGAAGCGAAAGCCACGAATGACGCTTTCCTACTTAACGGTTCGGAACCTGCGAAAATTTCTAGATCCTACTCATTCCTCCCAAGATAAGAAAAATGAGCTAGGCTCCCGAGGCTTCTCGAGCTGTGTTGAACCACTTTGCCTGATTTTTTATTTTAGCCAAATAAATTGTAAAATTAGACTTGAAAATATATACAGCTTATAGTCCCATCATGCTAAAGTAAAAATCAAACAGAGCTTGTGACAAGTTGTCTGTACCCAACAGCAACATTATAGGTACTACATATAAGGCAAGTTTTGCAATCGTGCAGGAAAATCATTTGAGATAACAATAAAACATAACATTACGATGATAGAGAATACGAAAAAAGTGGGTCTTGCCATTCTGTATGTCTGTCTGTCCGTATATGGATCTAGAGCCTCAACCGCTTGACCGATTTTTTTCTTCAAAATTTGTAGTCAGGGTCTGTGCGGCACCCTACTGACCGGTTTTAGGAATTGAAATAACGGTACCTGTAAAGCGACGTGCATATATGATAATACTTATTTATTTTCGAAAACGGCTTCAACGATTTCGACAAAATCTTATGCGAGGCATTATTTTTGAATGCTCTTTGTGTTATGATGTAAAAAAAAATTTGGAAAAGTCTATGAACGATAACCCTCTCGTCGGTTGACAAGTTTTTTAATCATTGTAGTTTCATTATCTCCATATAGTTTTAAATGCACTTAGTGAGTTTCTAAGTGCATTTAAAACTATATGGAGATAATGAAACTACAATGAATAAAAAATCATTGCAATTCTATTTATTATTAAATCGAATATATTTCGCAGATGAAGTTAGGATACAGGAGTTTTCTTTTATAATCTTTCTGATTGAAAATAATTCTTTCAACAATATGCGAAATAAATAGCGTAATGAATTTTTCCAGCCGAAATTCCAAATCTAAAAGCAGATAGTGAATAACAAAACATATTTTTTTTAGGAACAAAAGCTTTATTTAGTTAAATAATGAAAATGAAATCAATTATCCTCATCAATTTCATCATTTGAAGGTTCTGGTAAACGTTCAAGATTCTCCAAATTATTATTTGTGGGCAAACTTTTATACCAAGGAACTATTTCTTCTGGAATCAGACCAGCATTGCAAAGCTTTTCAAGGTCGGCCTTTTTTGCAGATGAAATGGGTAAATTGCTCAAGTATGCTGGTTTCAATATGACTTTCTTTCGGCGCCCCCTTCCGTATAAATTTACCATTTTATAACTCGAAGAATGGTCGTATCTGTAAAATAAAACACCAGGGTATTCCTTTTCAAATTTTATGCACTTCATTTTAAGCCATGAGACTTTGTCGCCATTCTCGTCTTTGTTTCGGTTTTTCACTGTCTCTGCTGCTAGCTCCTGAAGATTGTAAAAATCCGAAAACTTAAGCAAATGAACTTGATATTCACCTCTGTTTTTGTTATTTTTAATCGACCTGGCTGATTGAAAAATGCGAGTCCAGTCAGCCATTGTGAAGGCGCTTTTATTTTTCTTTGCCGTCTCTATTGCGAAATGCATAGAGTCACATTCCATATGGGAATGCCCTGACTATAGAAATTTAAGTTCCACTCTTCTTAAATTTGCCATGTTTTGTGTAGCATACATCAAAGCTGCTGCTACTTGTTGGTTTCTGTTCTGACCACCGCAGGTGTCACAGAAAAGTGAAACATCTGTCACAGTTACGGGCAATGTTTTCAAAAAACGGAGCAAAATTGACCCAATCTCATTGCTCCCTCGCTTACCATTTAACTCGTTCCAAGTGTAACAATGTGCAATCTCTCCGTTTCCTACATAAACAGTTAAATTGTACACGCATATTTTTCGGGAATAGTAGAATAAAGAAACACTTGAATAAGGCAACTGCAGGACACTTTGCAAATCAAATGTGCAGGTTATAAAAGTAGGATCAGTTTTGCACCTCATTTTGTCATTTTCTTTGGCTTCATTACACTGCGTTTTTCTCATCAAATGGAATGAATATTCTGCTTCCAGGTTTTTTTTAATTTCATGAGACGCTTGATCGTATTTTGCGCACGCAGCGCAAAGGTCTTTTTTTGGTTTAAAAAACGAGTAATTGTAATTTTCACAGAATATTCTTCTATAAGTTTTTTCACTTACAATTTTGGTTATATTATTTTTTTGGCAGAACTCATTTCGATATAAATCATACATTTTCCAAATAGACAAGTTTTTATCCAGGTATAATTTTTTCGTTGACTTCCTTACATAATGAGATTCCATAACTGGGAAGCTTTCAATATGGGTTTTTACTTGCAATACTCCTGCTTCACTTGTTTTATTGCCAGACTGTCTTCGACCCCTTTTGTCACCGCCAACAAATGCACCAAATTCTGAATTTGAGATGGTTGTGTTAATTGGTCCAATTGAAATACAGAGGGTTTTTTCAAAAAAATTTGCACATACTCTGTGTCTTCCAGATAAATTTTCCAAGAAATATGCTTTAGACACTAGGCGCAAATTTCCGCCTTCATTCCTTCTGCGTTTGGGTAAGCTCACTTCGACAAATTATAAAATAAAATCTTTTTGTCTGTTATAGTCTGCGAACCCCCAATATGTCTGGCAAATTTCATTTCTGTCAACTTCCGAAAAATAATTGGAACATTGAAACTTGCATTTTGAACAATCAATAGCTTTTGGAGACTTGGCAGGATAGTTCTTTTTTTTGTCGTATAAGGAAGACATTTAGCTCTACAAGATTTCGTCACATTAACCTTCCAGGTTTCAGGTTTGACTTTCTTACGCCTTGTTAAAATTTTCTTACCACTTACTGGAAAGTAATCTAAAAATCCGAAATTTCTGAATCTTTGCGAGCTAGATTAGGCTGAAAAGTTGGATCTTGATTGTAGTCATCACTGAAATCCATCTCTTTATCACTTGTGCAATGGTATTCGACAAGCCGAAGAGAATTGTTTTGCACTTGCTGCAAGTTAAAGTTTTAGTTTTATTTTCAAGTATATAATAAGAAACTGAGTTTTCATTTACAGATTTTTCAATTGGTTCAATATTCTCACTAGTGACGACCTTTGAAAATAATGCATCAACAAATTAAATTCAAACGGCTTTTTTAATAGAATCTTTTTTCATTACATACGTTTGAATTCAAAACATTGCTTATACTTACTTCGTTGTATGTTTCAAAACTACTTGTAGCAGCTGATGTCGATGGTTCCGTCCTGGTTTCTGGTCTCCCATCAAAGTCCTCTAGCATAATCTTAGACTTATGGTTCTAAAGCAAGCATGTTTACATTAAAACAACTTCAAAAGACGGCATTAAAAGTTAATACTTACAAGATTCTTTATAGTTGTATCAATTTTTTTTATTTTTTAATGCCAATTCGGCCAAATATTTTCCCCTTGAAAAATAACTCATTACCACGTCTTAACTTTGCACTTTTACGAGTAATGTTTCAAATTCCAAACACGTTTATAGCGAATAATGAAACAAAAGTCATGGCATAGGTACTTCGTTTTAAAATTCAAAATATATGTAAAGCTATTTAAGTGCATCGATGGTATAAAAGTCGGAAAGTAAAAATCACTAAGTACTCTCATGATCTTTTCCTGCCGTAAAAATTGGATCAACTGCAGTAACTGAATTTTAAAATTCTTAAACTTGTATTAAGGGTCGTTTAATGGATATAATGAGTTTTTCAAGCAATAGAGAAAAAAAAAAATATACTAAATGAATATATTAAGTCGTTTTAGCTCCGATGTGGAGTTAATGAGTTTTACCTGTCAACCGACGCTCTATACGGCTGTTCTTTTTTAAAACCGACTTTCTCGTTAATGACTATAACACTATTTTGACGAAATTTTATATTTAAAAAGTCCTAGGAATTGTATATCAACATTTGGAAAATTTTAATTAATTTTTATTTTTATTTTATTTATTTGTTATCGATAACATATTAAAATACATTATTAATAAATATTGAACAAGAGCACTAGCAGCGTAGACTATCGGCTCTTTGATTAAAATTAGGAAGATTTATAGTTTTATTTTAAGTAAAAGTAAAATTTTGTTAATAGTGTCTATGTTTTTAGTAGAAGTATCCTTTAACAGATCTAAGATATTATTAAATGAGAATTGTGCCTTTATTAAGTCTGATGAAAGATAGCATGGGCCAAGCAAGTGATTAATGGTAATGATGTTTCGGCAACTGCAAGTAGGTGGTTGTTCCTTTTTGAGAAGATGTTGGTGAGTCAATAAGGTATAACCAAGTCGAAGACGAACAAAGTTTGTTACCATTGGTTTGGATATGTTAGGCGGAAATTTTGGATTTGTTTTATTGGGGTTGATATTTGTGTAATGGTGTTGATATTCTGTCCAAGCAGTGAGGTGTCTTTCATTCAATCTTTTCTGTATGAACCTGCGAAGGTCACATTCAGAATACTGGTCAAATTTGAATACTAGGGCTTCGTGCGATTCGTTCGCAGCTTTGTCCGCCAGTTCGTTTCCCAGTATTCCAACATGCCCAGGAGTCCACATAAGCTTGAGTTTGGTTGGTTTTGTATTAAGAATATCTCTTATTTTTGATACAATAATCGACCTATGCGTAGGGTTGAGCACGGCTTTCAGGACTGAAAGACTGTCAGAACATATTGTCCATTTACCTTTAGAGTTGGAACATTTTTTAACTGCCTCGAATATTGCGACGGCTTCTGCGGTAAAAATTGAACTTATTTCTGGCAAAAATCCTTGAAGAAAAATTTCGCCTTCATTTGTCACAACTGCGAATGTGGTGCTGTGTTGATTTTTTGACCCGTCTGCGTACAGGAGCTGCCAACCTTCACTGGAAAGCCTTGAGGCATTTTCCATAAACATTTTTTTATAAACTTCATCGTTGGTGTTTTGTTTCGTGAAACTGCATAAGTCTAGTAATATGGTGTTAATGTTAAGAAACCAAGGTGGATGTGTTGGCGTAAACTTAGGGCGATTTTTGAGTTCAACTTGTAGCTTTTTTCCTGTATCCAGAATGTGGTGTATGGTGGAAGGAAGGCGTCTTGTTCGTTTATGGTTTGCTGCCTGTCTTACGTCCTTGTCTATAACCGACCCGGTCGAGAAGATAAGTTTCGGTAGGATCTTCGCTCTGGCATCTATGTATCGTTCTTCTATTGTAGGTAAACCGGCTTCTGCAAGGATGTTTTTAATTGGTGTTGTAGGAAATGCATAAGTACTTTTTCTTGCTGCTTGGTGGTAGGTTGGTTTGAATATATTTTTTGTTGATTTGGGGCAGGATCCGTATATGGCTAGGCAGTAGTCTATTTTACTAAGGATTAACATTTTTGTTACATAGCAAAGTGAATTTATGCGAACCCTACTCTTTTTTGAAGAAAGATATTTAATTATATTGAGTCTAGCTGCTAGCGAGTTTTTCAAACTAATACAATGGTTTTTCCAGCTATACTTATTGTTGAAAAGTAAACCAAGAATTTTGAGATCAACTACGTTTTCTATTTTTATATTGTTAAGTTCTATGTTAATATTGTTACAAAGTTTTTTTCTACATATGTGAAGAATTTTACATTTATTTAAAGAAAGTTTTGATCCAGATATATTAGTCCAATCGTTAATTTCTTTTAAAATTTTTAGAAACAAAATTTTAGTTTTCTCTAGGTCATTGTGTTTACAAATTATAAATGCATCATCTGCTTAGACACAATAATCTAGATCATTATGTTTTGAAATTATTGTGTTAAGTTCTTCAAAAGCAATAGAGAATAATACAACCGAAAGCGGCGATCCTTGGGGAATACCGTTTTCAAGTCGGGCTGTCTTAGAGAATGTTGTTTTTATTTTTACTGCGAATTTTCTATTTGTTAAAAAGGACTTAATGTATCGAAAGATGATGGGTCCGATACCCCATTGTCTTAGTTTGTTCAGCACTAAGTGAATACCTATTCGATCGAATGCTTTTTCGAAGTCCAGTGCTAGGACTGTGATGTGGTTTCTTGCAGAAAGAGCATTAGATATTGAGTAATCGAGATGTAGAAGCGCATCCATGCAACCTTTTTTTGGTTTGAAACCAACTTGATTGATACTCAGAACATTTTTAAAATCAGTGAACCACATAATTCTATTGGCTATTATTTTTTCTAAAACTTTAGATAGGCAAGGTAGTAACGAAATCGGGCGGTAATTGTCAATGCACTCGATATCTTTTTTAGCTTTAGCAATGGGTACAATGATAATTAATTTTTAAAAAGTTTTAATTTCTTATGATATACATATTTTCAAAGCGATATCTTTGAATTTTTTCAATTTTTTTTTTTTTTTTTTTTCAAAACATATAGCAATATCTTAAAAGTTGCATTCTTGATTTTTATTGAACTTGTTTTTTAAAAAAGTGAAAAATAAAAAAACCGGTTTGAAAAAACTACTATAAGCATTTTGATTAAATTTTGAGTGTTTAAATGTAACTGCATAAATGAAGTTTTTATATTTTTGCTAAAAAACCTTAAGAATATTAACCAATTTTTTTTTTATATCTTATGTGATTTTGTTCAATATTCATAAGTAATGTGTAGTTGGCAACCCAGTACCACCAAATAAATTATGAAGAACGAATACTCAAACCTAGTACTCAGCCTCCAGATAAGCACACAATCGCAAGTTCGTGCAACCCGGTCGTGCCCATTTATTAAAAATACAAATCAAGCTTACTTCGAATGATAAAGAAAATACTAAAATACAGAGTCATTGTTCAAACAGTATACCCGTAAACCGTAATATTGGTCTCTCAGTATTTGCGAATGATATTGTAGAGCATATTTTGTAACCAGCTACAACTTTAGAAAAAGGACTGAATCTTAGATATAACTACAAGTTGCTTCTAGACATATCAAAACATTTATGGTAATTCTGAACACACTTTTTATGTGGTTTCCTGCGAATAATGCAGCTTTTTGAATAACTATGACACAAAAAGAAAATTGTATTAAATTTGTTGTCAACATGATAGAGCCCGATATCAGAAAGTTTTGTACGAGAATGACAAGACTCATTCAAAACTTCATATACTTTCCGGGCATTTAGCAGGTTTGGCCTAGAGAAGCCATAATTAAGAAACTTTTTGTAATCATTGAAGGAAGCTCTTTCATATTGGCAACAATTTTTTTATACTAAGATTCTATAAAATTGAACTAACCAACGTCTGTAATTTTGACAAAAAATATAAAATCTATCTCGACATTTGTTTTACAAAAGTATTACTCTCTTGCTCAAGTAAGCATTTGAACATGGCATAAGAAATTTTGACTCGAGAACGCTTCGTAGATAGTGACACACAGCTGCCGCAAAAACGAACTTCATTATCTTACACTACATTAGTGCCTGTCCAGACGGGTTATACTCATAACGTTATGATGTTTTTGAATACAATTTTCAACACAAAATGCAGAATTTACGCAATGAACAAGAATGTCTAGACACAAAGTTTATGTTTAAGCATCATAACGTTAACAGGCATAGCCCGTCTAGACAGGCACTTATATAACGAACTAATTACTCGCAGTCTATATGAAAATATAAAAACTAAATGACTCCTATGAGCAATTGAAGAATAAAAACCGCACACATTAAAATAAACTATGAAAACTACCTATACCCGCCCTCTTTTTACTGAGACAATATTTGTTTTAGTGACAGGAAAAATTTGAAAATTGAATGATCCCCTCGACGATTGAAATCAACCCGAGCATGGTATTTGAACCAAAGCAAGTTGCACAATGTTCGATTGTTTACAGACCCGTTAAAGGACTTACTTACTAAACATGGTTCCAATACCGCGTTCGGGTTGACTTTACTCGTCTATGGGATAATTTGATTACCAAATTTTTGGACATAAAAGAAAACTTAGAATCAAAACTAGTGTTTAAGTGGAGCCTTTTAATATATGTACATCTTAAATAACAAGTTCAGGTGACCTAAAGTCCAAAATGCTTTTCGCCGATGTCTACACTATTGGATTAAATGGGTACGGCAGCATCTAATTGATGAGATCTCAGTAGTACCTGTTCACACACATTCCGAATTGAAGTATCTTGAAATTTTTAATTAGACTTAATCAACATATGAACCTCAATATAAACATATTTGGAACATTTTTTATAGTTTCAGATAAGACAAATTCCGTTTTACTTTATCACCTTCCTAAAAAAGACATAAATATCAGCAAAATTATAATCTTATCTTGGAGAATTCTTGCAAAGAGCATATTTTAATGATAAGTTCAATCGCAAGTTCGTGAACTCATATGCAATCTATTTTTGTGATTTTTTTATTTTTATTTTTTTTGTTATAATTTTTGTTTAGACACCGAAATAGCAACCACACTTATAAGTTTTCGACAAGAATATCCTACGATTTGATTTGGTAAATAAATAGCCCGATTCTTCAGAAACATCACAAATCAAATATCGTTCCAGTTGAATCACAATTTTTTACTCAGTGATCCAATTGTGATATGTTTCTCAACAGCTCATAAGGTTGTGACTTTTGATTTATGGGTCGAATCGGCCTGTAAGTTACATCTTGAATTGTCATTTAAGAAAGAAAAAAGGCAAGTTTTAGTAATCACTGTCCAAGCAATTGGGCATGTGAAAGTCCATCGAGATGGAACGAAATGACTGCAGGCTCCTTAATTTACAACATAAACATAAGAAAATTTTACAGGAAGACATTTTTTTTGGTTTTTATATCATAAGTTCATAAGCATTCAAACAAAAGGGACCGAAAGTCAGTCGTAAAGCAGTTATAATGTTAAACTAAATGCAGAAAATTGCAAAACAATGTAAACTTTTGAATTGTGTAATGAAACTATTTTGTTAAAAATGTCGCTTACGATGATTTTACGGGAAGGTCTCGATACGTTTTCTTTCCCAACTGAAATCATCTTTCTCTAGTTAGTATAAATCGAAATCACGATAGAAGTACATAAAAAGATATAAACACAACATCTTTCTGTTTGTTGGTTGCTGCTGTCCAAATTTTTGTTTGATGGTTTTTATGGCTCTGCTTAGCTTTAACCACTTGCTAGGGTAATCATAATGGGGGTGTGTTATCCAATTATTGTTATCAATTGATGCACTCTTACACATTTCATCATCAACATCTTTCTCCAACACGTGGAGCATTTTTTATACCTCATTTCTATTCATATTATGTGCAAACAAATTTTTGTATCTTTATAAGATTAGTGTACAGATAGTAGTTTTGTTTCCTTCAAAACCATGTCGTCATAACAGACGCTTAGTGATAAGAAACACACTTATTGACTTAAGATATCACTATCTACACTTGGATGATTTGTAAATTGTTTGAATGAAATAATGGTCTTCAAAGGGATTGTTATTTAATTTTTGTTATTAAATGATGCAATGTCATAATACTGAATGAAAATAGGAAACCCCTTTCTTAAGTAAATGTACACAGACATACGAATAGTAGACGAAATTGTTTGTAATTGCATCTTGATGCAATATAAACAAAATTTTAAGTATACAGCAGAAAGTCGCCATTGAAATAGACCGACAGAGGAATAGTTTGGATTCCAAAGTTCTTTATCATAGAAAGTCTGAGCGTCTAGCGGTTATAGACACACACCCTTTTAAGTTTTTCATTGATTATTCTCTCTATGTACCAGGGAACTTAGAATAGAGGCTTATGTAAACAAAACAGAAACTTACTAACAACACCGCGGTTCTGTTTGGAAAAATTGCAACTTTTAATTCTTCATGTTTTACATTTGAATGAAAATATAAATAAATCTCATTATTTCACCATCCCGAGCAGTGTTCTTCTTTTGTTTCAGCTTTCCAGCTTGATCTCGACGTGTGCAGTCATCGGGTTATAAGTGAAACTGCAACCAATTTATTTCCAATTATTGTGCCATAAAATATGAGAAGGCTGCTTTTCTGGTAGTGAAATGAACTGGCATTTGGTCTCAGTCCTTCAGCATAGCATCTCATTGGGAGAAAAAAAGCTAATCTAAAGTTGAACAAATAAAAATCTATTTTTTCTACAAAAATACATTAAGTTATTTTCTAGTTGGTGCATATTTCATAAATGTCCGAATTTTCTACAATCTTTTACAAACTCAAACTCAAATCATAATGGATGACCCATTTCATTCACACTATCTTAGATAAGCCGCTGCGTTGAACAATAAACTTTAAAACCATTCGCATGTTATCCGCTTGTGAGGTGAACCAAACACGACGAATGAAGGTCGACTTTGTGATATAACTTAATGCAAAATCGATCTACCGCAAACTTCTGAATGTTGTTTTCTTATTTTTTTAATAGTAGAAGGTGTTTTTCGGAAGAGAAATTTTTCTGAGTTGCTTAATACCATGCATTTTTAAAAACGTCGATCTATATCGACTGTAAAGGGTTTTTTATCTCCGTTACAATTTTTTAAAGGAAGTGCGTAGTCTCAGAGCTCGCCTTAGTGCAAACTTAAATGATTAATGATTTGTACCTTAATTGAAAAGGACTTGCACGCATAATGATGATCTATTATTTATCTTCTTGCAGGAAGTTTATGAAGACATGAACCCAACCACCACAACTCGCTATTCTTCAAGTTTGCATACTTTTAGGTGCCCAAATACACTTTCACACTTTCGTCTTGAATTCGACTTGGTTTAGTTTTGCGTTTATTGTGGCGTGCAAATACAAAATAAAATTCCATTAATTAGTAGCTTTAATAAAGCAAATGCAACTGGAATGAAGCATTCCAAAAATGCTAAGCTGCCTAAAATGTGCTTTCATACGCCTTGAAAAAAGAATGAAAGCTTAAAATTGACATTAACTTGTTACAGTATTAAATTGACCAAGAGATCTAATGAAATCGAGTTTTTTTTATTAACTAGTTGAAGACTATCAAAATTTATTTATCGTAACATTTCCATTCCAACTTTGAAATAAAAAAGGGCTTAAGGTCGACAGCGTCTCATTGTTTATTTTGCGGGTATCGACTCTTCCGAAACGTTTGTTGTACGTTAGTTATTTTCTTTTTTTTCGATTTGCATGCGAAAAATTCTTTGGACAGATAAAAACTATTTATTTTAAATTAAATTATGGGATAATTATTTGTCAAAGTTTGTTCATGTTTTGCTTATTGAAAAAAGTCACGCGATTGCTGTGGCAGTTTTTTTTCGCAAAAAAATAATAAATTGCTACCGAATTGCGTGTAGTGAGGCAATGACCAACCTTAGTGACCATCACATCACATTCAGTTTTCACTAATTGATTGTAATTGTCACATTTATTGAATGTTTAACTAATATTTCTCTTGTTCTAGATACCATGTCAACAATTGGTGATCGGGTACTCAACATATCACTGCCAAAAATTGGAGAAAAATCACTCTTTACTCGCGATCTGGAGGATGCTCTTCGTAATGGAGGAGTGGACTTTGTTGTTCATTCTCTGAAGGATCTGCCAACAGCGCTGCCCACAGGAATGGCTATAGGCGCTGTGTTAGAGCGAGAAGATGCTCGTGACGCGCTTGTTTTGAATGAGAAATTTAAGGGAAAAACCATCAAAACTCTACCCAAGGGGAGTATTATAGGTGAGATTAGTTTTAACATAATAAAATTCGTAATTTTTTTTTTAACAATATATTGTTTTGAAGGAACTTCCTCTCTGCGTAGAACCGCACAAATTCGACGTGAGTACCCTGATCTGGTGGTATGTGATATAAGAGGCAATCTTAATACTCGACTAGCAAAGCTAGACGCTCCTGGGTCGAAATTCGCTGGCATTATACTTGCTCAAGCTGGTCTTGTGCGAATGGGCTGGATGAATCGAGTGAGTCAAATTCTTGAACCTTCAGACTTACTATACGCTGTAGGACAAGGTGCTCTAGCTGTTGAGTGCCGATCAAGTGACGAGATGATCCTTAAAATGCTGCAATCTTTGGTTTGTTTACCAACGACATGTCGCATTTTAGCAGAACGCAGTTTCCTAAAGACACTCGGAGGTGGTTGCAGTGCTCCAGTAGCAGTTTGTTCTATTCTCAATGGCAGTCTTCGCAATGATAATACGGGAGCTGGTTTGAAAGTTCTTGGTGCGGTATGGAGCTTAGACGGAAGTACAGAAATTAGAAACGAACTATCGTGCTCTCTAGAACTTGAACGAAATAAGTACGACATTAATGCAAATGGTGATGACTCACCACCATCGAAACGTGCCAGAAAAGATGGTAGCGAAAGTCCTGAGAGTAAACGTGCCAGCCCCACAATAATCAACGATGATTCAAATGCTGGACTTTTGGAAAAATTCACCGATATACAAGAACTAATCAATATTCATGGAGAGCTGTTTAAGAAATGTCCCTTTAGTGCGGTGCATCAGAAGAATCGTGAAGAAAATGGCAATTCTACTTTGGCTGCTGACATCAAAGATGAATGTCCTTTAAGCATACCTGTGGGGCAGGATTTTATGGGACAATGCCCATATGTGGGTACCGATATGAAAGTAAATGCAGCTGAATTATGCCCTATAACTGGAAGGACTGGGGAGTCTTCTAAAACCGATACTGTTGATTGTGCACCCAGCTCAAGTAAATGCCCATTTGGGGGAGCCAAACAAACGACTGTAACACTGCCTGGCCATGACAGTTGTCCGTTCCTGCAAAAAACAATAAATATGTTCGACTATGGTGACGAACAAAAGCCTCAATCAACAAAAGTGCTCCCAGTGCTTACGGACGACACGATTAATTTGTTTTGCGGTCTTTTCCGTCACAAATGCTACGATTATGAATTGTATGCAAAAAGCGAAAAGCTCGGACAAGCCCTAGCTGATGATTTAATAAACAAAGGTGCCTTGGACGTGATGAAGTGTGCACAAGATGAGATTCATAGTAAAATTGCGTAAACGAAATATGACGTCCAATAGTAGTAACTCTTCTTCCCTCGCCCAGTTGTTGGTGCTGGTTTTAGCTGTCGGTCGGTTCTGGGTCCAATTCAAAATTCGCCTCCTAATTCTGTTGCAATTCATTGTTAAACATATTTTAAAGAATTTATTAATTTTTTGTTTTTATAGTACAATTGTATAGTTAATTCATTGTTAGAGCACACAATATTTTTTTTCTCTTAGAGAGAAACTCGAGTCTATGTTAAGTGAAATGCGTTTTTTTTTATTATTTTGTACATAAAATCTGTACATTGTCACGCATGATATTTGATGATGATTATGTGTCTAGAAACTGTGAGACAATAATAAAGTTAAATATATCTGTACACATAGAAAGTTAATGTTTGATTGAAAAATGATTCTACGAAATCGAATGTTAAAAATACTGGCAGTATTTTAAAAAGAAGAAACAAACATATCGTACACGAGCTAAATTATATCAAACGAAATGAAAATTAAAATCAAAAGACCCTTCACGATATGTCAATAATTTGCGTAAATTTTGTGGTAGACTCTTAGCACTATGTAGGGATTTGTTTAGATAGTTTCAATTAGGTACTTTCATCGAATCTTGAAGATTGTCTCTTATTTTCATAGGCTTTATTTGAATGACCATTGGGCTCAAAATGTGTTGTAATATTAAGAGCAATGATTCGATTTGGATTGGAATTTACAGATCTCTCTTAAGCCACAATAAATAGATTGGGGAATGAACTCAAATCTAGTTTTCTTATAACAAAATACCTCTGATTAATTCCCGAGGTTAAAATGGTTTTTATCTTGGCTGCAATTTTCTGAAAAGTCGGCTGTAAGTTGAATCTTTGGAGCTTTCAATGAAGCCGGAGAAATACGAAGTGTCTATTACCCACAAAGATTTAAGAGGTTGTTGTAAAAGTGTGCTCGAAAATGGAGCTAAAGTTCATTAGTAGCCATCTTTGAGTCAATTAAAATACCTAAATTTAAACATAATTTGAAATGTCTATGGTTTCAGATAAGAAACTCTATGACCTTCCTAAAAAAGCCGAAGCTGATATTCATAAATCATTAAAATAATCTTTACGATTTTTTGCACACAACATATTTTGAATGCTAAATGTGATCTCAGGTTCAAGAAATCAAATGCAATACATTTTGCTAGTTACTAGTTGAATACATTTTTTGAACGGATATAAAATTGTAATTTATATCATAGGCTTTTAAAGCAGAACGAAAAGACTGGCTCTGGTGGAAACGTGGTCGCTGACTGGTGAGATCTAGTAATTGAACGACTTAGATAAGGGAGTTCATAATGAATTATTATGTATGATTGGTTTCGTTGCTAAGCTGATTTCGTTTTTGACATATGTAATGAGGGACAGGTTCTTCGCCTATTTATTCATGAAGCTTCTGCAGTAGAATCCCAACAGAGGCAAAAATGTTTTTCCACGGGTATCGCCTTTGGCGAGGAATTGGCAAGTCCTGTGTTAGTAAATTCATTGTCATGCGCTTTCTCGATTAGCCGTTCGAAAGCGGCAGAAAATTGTAGGTCACCTCCATTCCCTCACAAGGCAATTGTTGTGCGAAATGCGCTAGGCCCCGGGGTTCCTCGCTTTGTTGCGTCACCCTATTTATTTATTTTTCTACAGAAGTTGTTTGAAATATTAGTTCTTCTAAAACTGTGTACCGTAATGGCCCTTATTGCGAGTGTCGTTTGGTTACGGTACGTCGAAAATGAAATTTGGTATTGCGTATTCTTATTGTTCGATACTTTCAATTTTGAATTCGGTCGTTGTCGTCTGTATTTTTGCGTTCGACTATCACGGAAACAAACTCAAATGTCAAATCATAGGATTTATTCACAATGACAACTTTCATTATTCACAGTAACAGAAATCCTTGTCGATCGAGATATGCAATACCAAAAGGAAACATCGTATAACCAATATGCAACCAGTTAAGTCAAACAAAAGCTGTAAAGTGGGTCATTAGTATGAAGCATTTAAGATTGATAGCACGATGATCGTAACTTTGAAACGCAAGAATAAGGTGATCTGTTTTGGTTCAGATTTTCTTAGTCGCAATGCAGTTTGATCAGTTTGACCAATCCAGATTATTTTTCGTATTAAGTTTCTCGCCAGAGTTTTATTTATAGCGATTGGTTAATATACCTACTAGTTTTGGTAAAAAGAGGCAATAATAACTCCATTAATTTTTGTTTTAAGCTTATTCATATTTTAAAGTGAATAGATTTTTGACAGGGCTGTTGTTGAGGGCTGTCAAATGGCATGTATTTTTTTTTAATGACGGGGATGTGGTGATTTGTAGTTTAACGTTTTTTGAGGACTGGAAAACCCATGTTTTTTTTGACAACTCATAGGGTTGTCAAGAAAACCTGGGGCCAGATTCTATAAAAAGCGAAACGAAAGCGATCAAACGTTTTTCATAAGCGAAGACATTGTAAATCGTTCGCACACACGAAAACGTTTGTTCGTTTTTTTTATACAGAATGTCACCCCTGGGTCAACCCTGGGGAAAGTTCAACGATTGTCAAATGGTGTTTAGCGAAAGATATACGTTAACACATGTCATTAAGTTCGTTCGTTAAAACCCTGGGGCCGCCCTGTGGTCGCCACTAAGAGTTTTTTTGAAAAAACCTAAACTCGCCCTGAATGTCAAACTGAGTGTTTTTTGAGCCCTAGGATTGAACTGGGTTTGCCCTCAACTCGCCTTGGTTTTTTGCTGGGGCGAGTTGAGGGCTGTTAAATGGCATTTATTTTTATTCAAATGACAGGAATGTGTGCGATTTTGTGATTTATCGTTTTTTGAAGACTGGAAAACCCATGTTTTTTTGACAACTCATAGGGTTGTCAATATTTTCAACCGGTAGGTTCATGGTTCGAATCCCAATAGAAGCACTCCTCTTACTTACTTACTAACACACATTTTAAACAAGCAAGATAAGCGTTGGATTGTGCTACGACTTTCTTGAATTGTTGCTTTATCGAGAACCAAATTGCAACATCTCATTTGTGTACCTACAGCGTTTGTGCATAGGAAGAGTGCCCTTGTTTGGCTTATTTTTATACGAATTGTGCCCGTGGCGTACTAGAATGTCTGCCTGTTATGTCTTAAGTTGGAGTAGTTCTAAACCCAGAAACTCAAAATTCCAACAGCTTTTCGAAGAGTATCGAATTTCGCGAGTTAACGAGAGTAATTTATTTAGCTATTCGGAATTTTCGGATTTCGACAAAAATTGGTAGATCCCCTCCATTCCTCATGTTTGAGAGCAATATGCCTGAGACCCTAGGAGCCGAAATATGTAACTTTATTTTAGTTTCAAATCAGTAAGAAGTTATATTTGGTTCTTCTTTTTAATTTCAAAAAGATTGAAAGTAGCTAGGATCAAATTTGAATTCTTCCAAGTGAATTCGACAAAAACTTCCAACTTTCATTGAAGTTTGCCACTTGCTCCTTGAGTTCTAAGAAAAGATATTTTTTGGAGTTGCATAGTAAGCCACCTAATGTTTCACTTTATTATTTTTTTTTCGTGATCCTTTCATAATTTAATTGACAAATTCATCTGATGCCTACGGCCCTGAGTAATTTTTTTTTTAAATGTGAAAAAGTATTGAAAGGATTACCATTACAAAAATTCAAGAAAAATGGAAAAGGCTCTTCATGCTCCAGTGGCGTTTGTTGAATACTAATTAAATGTTTTGTTAAAAATTCCGTCTAACCAAAGAATAAAACCATCAGGTGTTTTTCATGTTCAATTTAATTGGTAGCATCAAACTATAAGGGAATTTTATCCGTCTCAAAAAAATAGAAATATGCAAATGGGCAATGAACTTCTGCTTACCATCCTTGCAACCAACGATGTACGTTCATCAGAACACGAAGAATTTTTACCTACCTGTTGGGACAAATTGTGCCGGCCAGATAAGAAGAAACGCTGAAAGGAATTGCATTTGATTAAAGATATTAATTTGGATAACATTTGAGTCACATGTACAACAAATGGTGTTGCGACAAAGAAGGGTTTTGTAATTTTAATTGCTCAGTGTTTTAATGGATCGATAGTGTTGATTGATGAGTAAGTTTGTTTTTGTCAACCGGAGGTTTTGGATTATGTGCTTTGATGAATCGTGATCGGTTGGGTAAGGTAGTTAAAGCTTAAATGATGTAAGAAAAACAGTGTAGGCCTTTCAGAGTGGGGACCTAAAAATTTCAGGATCCAAACGAAACAGCCTATTTAAACTGAGGGAAGACCCCATCAACTCTTTAAACCCAAACCCTATTGCTTGATCAAGAAAACTGTTAAGCCATATTCCACGCATTAAACCTGAGAGTGAGGCTGACTACAGAGATACAGTCAACACAAGGACTATTGATTACTAATCCCTTGAATGTCGTTATTAGCGTACTCAGAAATGAGTCCAAGTATTAAAATATGTATAACAAGCGGAGATAGAAGAATTCACCCTTTTTCTATCTCCGCATGTACAGGGGTACAATGTAAAGTACTCCTCGACAGTAAAAACAACGACTGATTTAATTTTTATGGTATATTTCGCTTTTCGATACAAAAGAGCTGACGCTCAAGCGTTAAATTAAGTCCTGACAAATAAAATCTACATTGTACATGAGTTTTACTCAAATTCTTAGATTTGTGTCTCTCAAACACAAAAACATTGAGGAACAAATTCAATACTTTTCAACTTCACTTTAATAAAAGATGCTCGGACCTAGGTAATGATAGTTGTCAAAGTAACTTTTTATACGACTAGTAACGAACGATATAACGTAACGAAGGTATGAACATATCAATTTATGTATTTACGTAGTAGTTGCACATGTCGTACCAATTGATCTCCTCGCAACACAAAGAAAATACCTACACGAAAAGAAAGCATCAGAAATCGGTGTGGAAGCGTCGAATATGGAAGCAAAGTGCTTAGACAGCAGAAATGTCAGGAACGATGGGAGTCGGAAAGCAGATGGCGCTGGACCACTAAGCTGATCGGAGAGCTAAGTGAATGGAGTCACGGGAAACACGGTGATGTAAACTGCTACACCATACAGTTCTTCATCGGACACCGGTATTTCAACGCATTTCTGCACAAGATTGAAAAATGAAGAAGTTGTTCGTGCCGATAAGCAGATTCGTTGACAGACGACGCCGACGCGACGCTTACCATACAGTGTTCGAGTGCCGTCGATGCGAATCTCTCCGTCAGAATCCAGAACCAGTAACCTACTAACCACGGACGCACTCCCAAAGTAAATGCCCAAGAGATCCCGGAGGGGGTACATCAGCGAGAAACTTTTGGAGTTTTAGCCGGTATACCAAGGATAAGACACCTTAGGGAGACAGGCACACCGCGAAGTATGGATACTTCCTCAAAGCATTTTTAAGCAATATCAAAGTATTTTCGTGAACTATTTTTGGGAACTATGATGTAATTCTGTTAAGTCTTTGTGGATAGGTCATAAACAAAGTGGCGACCGATTAAATACAAATTTGAGGCCAACAGCTATAAAAAAACTGACTACCATAAAGAGTACCAAACTACGAAACATATCAAATTAACAAGATGCAACAACGAAAAATCATCAATAATTCAGTAGGGTTATTCTTCGGAACAACAGAGGAATTGCCAATTCCTTGCGAAAGGTGATACCCGTATAATACTTTTTAAATTTTTCTTATTGGAATAAACCTTTAACTGATACGTAACCAAGGACACCACAAATAATCCGAAAAGCCTTATCAAAAAGGCAATATCATTCAAAGAAAGAAAGATTTCAGGTCAAAAAAGGCTCAAACAACGACATCGTCGTTTGGTCAAGCTTTGAACAATCTAAAACTGGGAGGTTGTGACGTTTGAAATTTACGGTGGAGGTGGATCTAACATGTAACTATGCAAAAATGCTGCTTTACAAGGCTCGCCGACACCGTCACTTTCCGAGATCAACGGTATTCTACCCACTGACGTTTCATTATGATAAAAGGAAGAAGTTGAGAGTTATGATTCTTTCATGATTACAATACACAAAAACAGTATTCTTAACCGCATCTACTGAACTCCTAAAATGTCAGTCTACTTTTTTTTTTTTTTTTTTTTTTTTTTTTTAATTTATAGGGTGAAGGTGAAAAATTTACCTTTACAAGCACGTCGACCTGAAAGATCTTTTGTGCTGTTCCCGGTTTGTTCATTCGAAGCTGAGGTCATGTAAGAACCTAAGAATCTTCGAGGAAGAGGTGTTTCTGATATCAAGGGGACAGGGGAACCCTTTATTGAATATTTTAAGCCTGGATCTAGCTAAGGCAGGGCATTCGCATAAAATGTGTTCAGCTGTTTCTATGTCTTCAAGACAGAGACGACAGGTGTCGTCTTGGCTGATGCCCATGTTTTTAAGATGATACTTGAGAGAGCAGTGTCCAGTGAAGAAGTCCGTAAGTAACTTTGCGTCACGTTTGCTCATGTCAAGAATTTCTTTCATACGTTTGTGGGATAAGTCAATGAATAGTTTTGACTGACGATGGCCATTTGAGTTGTTCCAGGTGCTGATCATGTTCTGTCGTTCCCAGGTAGCTAATTCGTTTTTTAGGCTACTTATTGGGAGACCACAGTAGGGTTCAGGGCCTTTGAATTGAGACTGAGAGCCAAGTCTAGCAAGTCGGTCAGCCTCTTCGTTACCCGGTACGCCTTCATGACCAGGCACCCATGAAAGAGTTATTTTATTGTGAGTAGCTAATTGAAGTAAACAAGTCAGGCAGTTCCAAACTAGTTTGGATTCGATTTTGTTCGAGGACAGCGCCTTTAGTGCTGCCTGACTGTCAGAGCAGATTAGGATGCTTGATCTTCGGAGGTTTCTTCTAATGCATTCTCTAATACAGAATTCTATAGCCATTACCTCTGCCTGAAAGATAGTAGTTGTGTTACCAAGGGATGTAGATGATTTAAAGTTGGGACCGTAAATCCCTGCACCTACACCGTTGTTTGTTTTTGAACCGTCAGTATACCAGATGTATTGGAAGTTATTTGTAAGAATTACAGGGTTCTTCCATGCTGAGCGGTTTGGAAAGATTACTTCAAAGGGGTGGTGTAACATTATGCGTTTAGGCATAAAGTCCGAGGAGTGTGCTGCAGGCGATTTCAGTATTGGGAGCACCTGCAGAATACTCATATGGCCTTGTAAGTTTTCCTTTCTTGAGTAGTTAGTGAGATGAAGCTTTAGTCCGCTCAGTGCAGCAGTCTTCTTTACTCTTAGATGTAGCGGAGGAAAATTTAATAAACTTTCTAACGCTAAAGTTGGGCAGGTGCGCATTGCACCTGTGATACCTACACAGGTTAGTCTTTGTAATTTTTGCAATGATTTGCGGGCATAAATTTGTTCTGTTTTTTGCCACCAGACCAGCGAAGCATAGGTTATGATGGGTTTGATAATAGTGAGGTAAGTCCAGTAAATCATTTTTGGCCTAAGCCCCCACTTTTTACCAAAAAGTCTAGAACAGGCCCAGAAAGCATTTGTTGCTTTTGCTATGGTTTTGTCTAGATGTGGTTTCCAATTGAGTTTATTATCCAGGGTTACTCCTAGATATTTGACCTCTTTGGAAAAATTAATTTGAACACTATTTAGGGATAGTGTTTGGAGATCGATTTTTCGTCTCCTGGTGAATGGGATGATGACTGTTTTGGTGGGGTTGACCTTAAGCCCTTCTTTGTTGCACCAGTCATTAACTTTGTTCAGGGCCCTTTGCATACGGTTTGTGGCCTGTGCTTCTTGTTTGCCTTGAATAGAGATGACTAAGTCATCAGCGTAGCCTTGTGTATCAACCCCCAGCTTATTGAGGTCATCCAAGAGCTGATCTATTACTATTGACCAGAGCAGGGGAGATAAAACACCCCCTTGGGGACAGCCTTTAACAGCATTAACTGTTATTGATGTTTGACCTAGTGTGGTGGAGATGATTCTGCCACTTAACATAGAGTCAATCCATTTAATGGTTGGTGTGTCAATTCCTTTGACAGTTGCAGCGGTTTGAATTGACAAATACGTAGTATTGTCAAAGGCGCCAGAAATATCAAGAAACGAGCAGAGTATGATGTCTTTCTTAGCAAACGCAGTCTCAATTTTGCTTACAAGCTGATGGAGAGCTGTAACAGTAGATTTACCCGTTTGGTAAGCGAATTGGTTAGCATTGAGAGGATTTGCTATTAAGGCCGTACTGCGAATGTGTAAATCAATCACTTTTTCCATGACCTTTAGAAAGAAAGATGTGAGACTGATTGGTCTGAAGGATTTTGGGTCTGAGTTTGATCTATTGCCAGCTTTTGGTATGAATACAACTCTCACCTTTCTCCAAGTTTGAGGGATGTAGCTTAATTCAAAACTGGACCTATAGATAAGTATAAGTGAGCAGATTATGGTATCAATTCCATACTGCAAGAGAGCAGGAAAGATACCATCTTCCCCGGGCGCCTTGAAAGGCTGTTGGGAGGATATTGCCCATTTTTATGGAGTCTTCGTTAAAAATTTTTCTAGCTAGACTTCTTGTTGTGCTGTTAGGTGTAGTGTAACTCACATTTGTGGTTAGTGATTGATCAGTGGTATGTATACAGTCAGGAAAATGAGTGGCCAAAAGTAGGCTCAGAGTTTCACTGTAACTTTGGGTAAAACTACCATCCAATTTTTTTAAAAGACCAATACCATTGTTATGATCTTTAGCTAAGGCTTTTTGAACTCTAATTGAAGAAGGCAAGTTATCGATACTTTCACAGAAGTTTTTCCATGTAAGTCGTTTTTGCCTTCTTATCATCGAATTGTAAGTCGTTAGAGTTGTTCGATATTCGCTCCACGAATTGGTTCGTTTAGCTTTGTTGAACAACTTTCGAAGCTTTCTTTTTAACTTCTCCAACTCACTGTTCCACCAGGGAACATCGCGATTTGAGTTGATCTGTCTAATGTGACAGCTAGACTCGTATGCGCTTGTGATTTGTGAGCTTAAGCGTGTTGCTTCCCTTTCAAGTTGATAAGGAGAGTCAATGTTTGGATAGGATGGTTCAAATTCACAACGAAGTGTCTCTGTGTAGAGATTCCAGTCCGTGTGTCTTGGTACCCTATTGTTTTCTATATTGTTGGTATTCGGCCTTGACAGATCAAATCTGATGTGCCGGTGGTCCGAGAATGATATCCAACACTTCTTTCCTAGTGGAGGTGACAAAAGTAGGTTCATTTCCCTTGTTTAGAATATCTAAGTTTGAATGCATTAGAAAATCTAAAAGTGACTCACCTCTTTTGTTGATGTCTTTGCTACCCCATATGGTGTGATGGGCGTTGGCATCACAACCAAGTAGTAGCTGTCTTCCCCTTGCGTTGCAGTATCTAACAAGTTTTCTTACCTCTTCAGGTGGTGCGGAGGTAGTATCCCCCGGGTAGTAGGCTGAGGCTATTACAATATTTTGTAAGCCTCTTGCCGTGGGGATCTCAGCTAGTACCGCAACGAGATCATTTGTGATGAATTCTGGAATGGGAAGAAAGTTAGTTCTTTTATGGATAAGAAGCGCAGCTCGTGGTTGGAGTTGCGTGTTGTCGTATATTAACTTACACGATTGTGTTGGAAGGCCTTTTATTTGGCCTCTTACCACCCATGGTTCCTGGACTAGTAAGCAGTCCAGATCCTGCTTGACAAATTCTCTGCTAGCCGCAGCTGAGGCAGCTTTGGCGTGCATAAGATTTATCTGCAGGAATTTTAGGGTGGTGTAACTCATTTTGTTTTTGGGGTTGAGGTAAAGCTCGCTGGTGCTTTTAATAGCCTCTGCCGAGCTTTACCTTTGGGCCTGGGGTCCCGTTTTGGAGCCCAAAATTTGGCTGAGCTGCTTCTTGCAGCTGGTGTAGCATTTACGCCTTTTGGTGTTGTTTTGGCGTCAGTCTACTTACACAACAATTTGGCAAATTTTAAAGAACTAACATAAAGAAATGAGTTGACTGGGTGACATGAATGATCAACATTTCAAGGCAATAACTATTCAGTTAAGACAAAGAGACAGAAAACCTAGAAAACATATGGAAGGAATGTATTAAAAGTTAAAACAAACCTTTCTAAGTTGACCTCAAAATATCTCAGCCAAAAAAAAAAACAATAAAGTAATTCTAAAACCTAAATAAGAAAGCAACGTATCGTATTATTGTTTTTCAACTTACCATGAACCGAATAAAATTATTGAAATTAAAACCAATTACCAAAACCATCGGTTCCATCCCATGCCATCCAATTAGCCGCTAAAGTGTTCGTAAACCTCAAATTAAAACGACGCAAAACCATTTCACATTCCGTCAAAGACATGTACTCTTCTTTGTCAAACAATTCCATGTGGCATCTGGTCAATTTATCCATGCACATGCATAACCACCCATTTTAATACAAAACAAGGACAGAAGAGGAACAAAAAAAAAAAAAAAAAAGAACAAGAACATGCCGTCCATTTATCGAAGGTAGCTATAATAACAACAGAACCATTTATACACAATCCAATCGATTTCTATATTGAATTTATCACAAAGGATGTATACAGTGGCTTGGCTTAGGCTTGCCTAGGTATCCACTCTATATACCACTCCTGTTTTAGTTTCGACATGCAAATGAGAGGCATACATATGTATGCTTAATGCATTAGGAGCGTACACCCCGCGCATGTAATTGCAGCCTTTAACCCTCTTACTGACGTCAGACACGTAAGTGCTTACCGACGAGGATGCATTATTTAGCATGGACATTGGCCAGTCAGCAGTGTTGTTCTCCTATCTTTTGTGCAAGGACTCATAATCTATTAATGCTGTGGGCGATATAAATCGCCGACCGGTTGTTATTGTAGCATGTTAGTGAATGTTGGGCAGGACCTTTTAAGCTGGTGGCCACAGTCGCACGCACTTGGATTCAGCTATTCTTTGTGTGGTAGAAACAATTGGTTAAATAAATGAAGGACTCGCCTGATAGAGGTTTGACGCTCAAAATGGACGACGACCGACAACGGTGACCGTATGAAAGTAGTTTATACATTTATTAGAGATAAGGGTGCAAGGAGTCCTTTCCAGCTCATGCTTTAACTCTTTTCAGAAAACCGATGGGGAGAAACGGGTCTCTTTATAATGAATGTAAATGGAAGGGGAGGGAATGGTATGCGAGTAACTCCGCGCCGTTTTGGTTTTTTAAAATAATTGGAAGGGTGTCAAGCTATCGAGATGGTGGCCATTACATTATAGTTTAGACTGATGGCTTGTAAATTGGAATCAGCCCTTGTGGGTGTTGTTCTGTTTGGAGGTTTTTCCTATGTTCTTTTGAACATTAACACAATACTGCGTTCTTCTGGTTTTTAAATTTGAGTACTAACCGAGTTACATGTTTTGGCCACAAGCTTTGTTATGGAAATCAACACTTGTGAGTATAAAATATCAGCGCTTGCAAACACGAAACTTCGAAGGAACAGTCTATTTTCGAGATGAAAGTTTTGGTATAGTAGAACCTCTGTCCTTAAAGTTGGTTGAGTTCATTTTGAGAACTTCCACTTGGACGCAGAACAGCAGGGAGTTAACGAATCAACTGCCAGACTGGGTCTAAAGTATGATACAACATCCTAATTTTTTGTAACACACACACACAAGTGATAGAGCAAATCATGTAACAGCACAAATTCACACTGCAATAAATTGGCATTTGATCATCATGCCCGTGGTAAACATAAAGCGTTATAGATGCCGTGGGTATGACCATTCTTGCACCCAATAACTGTCCACTCGGATTGAATGGCACTGTTTTCGCTACAGACATGTCTTTAGATGTGTTCAATTGCTTTTTTTTTTAGATCAGAACAGCACAGCACAGCACAGAAGCAGTGAAAAACGTCAGGCAAGTTAGAACAAGCAAACTTGTCAAAAAAAGCAACAACAAAAATGAAAAAAAAACAACCACCAATTTTTCTTTTTCTGATATCAATTTAATTTAGAGTATTTTCGTCACGAATAAGTAATTTTATTTTCAGCACAACGTTAGATGTTATTTTCCTGATTTTTTAAATTTTTTTTTAACTTTTCGCAACAAATTAAAATTACAATGCGCTTAAAATACTACGAGCAAAAAGTCAACAGCTGCTTTTGACAGTTTTCACCAAACTTGCACTTGCTCAAGAGGAGGTGCAGAAAATGCTGTGCTAAATTGTTCTAGAACAGCTCATTGAACACAAAAAAGATCAGAAAAGATCAGAAAAGAACAGAAAATTTCTCATTGAACACCAAAAGGCTGATCTTTTCTGTCTGAAACTGTTCTAGAACAGGTCATTGAACACTCTTTTTATCACGTGAAAAACCATTGGATACAACACTGAGCTGGATTTACCTATGCTAACGTATATACTGAGAACATATGCCATTCATTCGCTGGTACCATCGCACCAACACAAGATGTGTGTTACAGGAGCTAGATCGCGGTCTTTTGATCGATACAATTTAATTATTATCGAACTTTGAATAAAAAGAAATATATGTACTTGACAAAAATAACTTTATATTATAATAGAGAAGTCTCATGATCAAAATCACGCGAACAAGTCTCAGCTCAGAGCGTGTACGATCAGTAACAATCTGAGCTTGTCATAAATCCTCAGAAACATGTTCCATCTGCCCACTCTCGCATTCACAAATTAAATCAGTTACCATGTCCATCTTACAAGCAGTCATAAAATCAAATCACTCAACTCGTTGATTAACATGACTTCTGGTGTCCATTATCGAATCGGAGTCAAATTTACGATCATGTTAACCACATAAGTTAAGCCAGCCATAATGTGGTCCCAAATGATGTCAACCTCATGGTTGCAGACCAAGACTCTTATCATCGCATATAAACGGTTCTCCAATGGCATTTTGCCAACAAACTTTTTCAAAACCTGCGGTCCCACATTTAAAAATGCAAATTTAAATAGCTCTGTTGATGGTTGGATTCTTCGTGCGACCAGCTAAATCATGTTCAAACTTCAAATTTACGATCACATAACTTCCGATAAAATCTGAATTTTTATGGCTTCATATCGACTTGTAACACACGTATGCTGCCAATTTCTTTCCTTCTTCTTCCCCATCATTTTTGTGTCGTTTTCGTTTGTTTTAACGTCGTCATCTCCTCAACTGCTTGTCAAATCTGTATGTTGATGTAGCTGATTTTGAATATAAAAATCATTGATCAGGTGGCTTGCTAGGGTTGGGCTAGTAGTTTTGGATTGCACTTTCTGGAGCAGAGTTGGCTTGAACTTGCACACATTCTTTAATCGATTTTAGCTGATCTAGTCTAACAGCTTGAGGCAATGATTGGTAAAAGGTTTCTCGTGTTACCATGTCTACGAAAAAGTTAATTTAATAAACGGTTATCCTGTGTGTGAGCTTCATCAACTTGGACATTGGACAAGAAGTATGAACAGCATTTTTGTGTATTACAACTCATCTGCATGCAAATAGTTTGGTTAATAACCTGGGATTATAGGAATTGAGGAAGGTAAATGTCTCTGTTTTATGTTGTGACGTGACGATATGCCAATTCAAAATAAGTTGTTGTGTCCATAAATGAAGCAGAACTGGGAGGTAGTTGAAGGCATTTGCTTGAAATGTAATGCAGTAAGTAATAACGAGTACGGCGTGGCTAGCTCAACCATTCAACCATGAAGCCATAAAAATTCAAAATTATGATAGGTATTGGATGGATAGGGAATCAAATTAGTTTTCAGGCTTTGAAGATAAAAAAAGTCAGAAAAAACTTTTGATTTCCTTTAATAAGGAGACTTTTAAGTTGACCCGTATGCGAACTCTTGGTGTGGGGTATCACTTTTGTTTTCAAATACTAGTTTTGCACCAGATCGGACGAGGCCAAAGTTTTTCTAGTTTGACTACAGCAAACAACCTTGTGTATCGGCGGCGGAGCATCTAAATTAGAACAAAATTGAAAGCGGAGCTACAGAGCGATGTTGCTTAAGTTTACAGTTTTGCTCCAATTTTGCCGTTTTGCCACTTAGTAGGTACATGGCAGTGCCCTAAGACAACATATACAATTTGTTTTACCCTACCTTGATGTCAATTTACTTCTCCTATAGTTGTTCCAATTAACTATACTAATTAAAAGTACCTTTTTGAACGTTAGACTTGCAACGATCTTTGCCGCTGTGATGGCGTTGTGAGGTGTGGAGAGACTTAGAATTAGGTATACCTATAGAAAGGGTGCTCTTAGATATGTTGAGATGTTCGCTGAGTTATATACTTTTACTCAAATTGTAGATGAACCCACTCAGGTTCCAGATATTCTTGGTAATATAGCCAACACCATTGACCTATTTCTCACTTCTCATCGCGAAACGTACAGGGTTAAAGTATCATCTCCTCTAGGCAAATCGGACCATTGCCATATGTCATATCGGTAGATTTCACCCATTCCTTCAATATAAAAAAAGATAAAGTCCCTAAAAGAACTGTGTGGCAATATGAGATAGCTAATTGGGACGGTCTGAATAATTTCTTTCGAAATTTCAATTTGTCATTGTGCTTTCTTGACGGAAACGCTTTGGCTGATTTATGCATACTCAAGGAGATGATGTCTAACGTAATTCTCAACGACAAATCTTTATGTTCCTCTTTCGCGTGATAAGTCCTACTCAACATCCCCTCCATGGTACAATCATAAACTACGTGAGCTGCGAAATAAGAGAAATAAGCTCTGGAATAAATTTCTACCCTCCCGTTCAGTTTTCAATTACTCTGATTATTTTTTGTTAATCACGGAGTATTTCGTAAGTTTTCCAACCTCAATGAAGCTCTTTACAATGACTTTACATCCACCACCCAAGCAAATCTAATTTCGGAGCCAAAATTGTTTTATAAGTTTATCAACTATAAAAAAATGATGGTTTCCCTCCTTCTCTTCACTACGAAAGCCAATCTTCCATCGAACCAACAACAATCACACATTTTTTTGCAAGTTACTTTAAACTGTCTTTTGCTCAAAAAACCCCAGATCTAGACCAGACTTACTTTTCCTATCTTCGCCATTTCTCTACAGGGCCTTCTAATCTAAGCTTTAATCAGTCAACTGTTCTTAATGGTCTCCTCAAACTCAAAGACGAGTATAATCCAGGTCCAGATGGCATTCCTGCCATTTTGTTTAAAAAATGTTGTTCCAGTTCAGCCCTTCCCTTCACTAACCTTTTCAAACTATACCTTTCAAGTGGAGTTTTTTCGGACTTATGGAAAATATTCGTTATTTCACCTATCCATAAAAAAGGCCCCAAAAACCTAATTTCAAACTATAGACCCATAGCTAAACTCTCTCATATCCCTAAGCTTTTCGAAAGCATTCTGTATGAAATACTTTCTTTCCAGTGCAAATCAATGATATCCTCCAAGCAGCATGGTTTCTGTAAGGGAAGGTCTACAACCACTAATCTAGTTGAGGTTGTTTCCTTCTCTCTTTCTGCGATGGAAAAAGGAAACGAAGTAGACGTCATTACCACAGATTTCAGCAAGACTTTCGACAAAATCTCTCACACTTTAATCCTCTTTAAACTTTCCTTCTTCGGATTCATCAGCCTTATCCTACTCATATAATATCTTCATATTTGGATAACCGCCAATATAGAGTTCGTTTCCGTTCTACTCTTTCAGTTCCTTTTGTGGCAACCTCCGGTGAGCCCCTAGGCAGCCATCTTGGACCCCTGTTTTCATCCTTGCCATTAATGATGTTGAAAAGATCATCAAATATTCTTCTATCTCACTTTACGCGGATGACGCTAAAATTTTCAAAGTCATCACCTCCGATTGAGATTCTCTCCAGCTTCAAAATGACCTCGACTCATTCGTCTTTTGGTGTTCTAAAAACTTCCTTGAATTAAACATTGCCAAATGCGAGGCAATAACTTTTATCGTAAAAGTAATAAACCTCCCCCCAGATCCTATCATCTTCAGAACATTTCTATAAACCGTGTGCAGTTTATTCGAGATTTAGGAGTTCTCTGCGACGGCGAATTAAATTTTCGTTCTCATATTGACGAAGTAATATCAAGAGCTAATTCCGCCCTTGGTTTTATCAAGAGATGGTCCGAACGAAATCCTTCTATATTGCCTATGTTCACCCTCTCATTGAGTATGCATCGCAAGTGTGCTCCATATCAAGCGGTTCATATCTCAAGGATCGAAAGTGTTCAACGTCGTTTTCTGCTCTTTGCCCTTCGGGATCTCTACGAGCTACGACGTTAGAAACTTTCTCACCCTGCCTCCTTACCGCAAACGTCTCGGAATCATTAATCTCCACTCCCTAGAAAACAGAAGGAATGTCTTTGACAGATCATTCACCGACTTCTTACTGGTAACACTGACTGCTCCCCCCTGTTAGACTTTATCTCCTTCAACACTAATCCTCGAAACGTAAGATCATCCCGATTTTTTTTTCCTTCCTGCTCATCGTACATCCTATGGTCTCAACGAACCCTTAACCCGCATGATTTGTAAGATTAATTCTGTTCCATTTCTTTTCGACCTCAATCTTCCAAGTCGCTGTCTGAAAGTCCTCCTTTTAGACCGTTTCCCATCCATGTAGTTTAAATTGGTTTTAATTAGTTTCAATTAGTTTAAGTTTAGTGTTTAAGCTATTTTAAGCTTGTATTAAGCTAATAAATGGGGCGGTAGCCCCACCAAAATTAAAAATTAAAAAAAACATCGGGTAATAAAAGCCGAGTAGAATTCAATGATTCAAAACCTCAATGATGTCATTTGTCATAGAAGCTACACAATCCTCCATTGCCATTATCTATGAATGGTACCTGCATCCAAGAAACCGAAAAGCTGTCAGTACTCTTGGTGTGTGTGCAAACGATGTTCATCGTTAGAATAGCCACATAATTGATGTCGCCAAAAATGCTGCAAAGTTCTTAGGTTTCCTGATACGCATTTGGTAATATTTTCACCCCATTTGATCTGGCTACAATTTTTAAGGTCTACATCCGTCTAAACCAAAAGTATGACTCCCATATTTAGTCAGGTACTCCTCAAACATCTTTTCACCTACTTGATAGGGTTATAGGGTACAAAACAAAACGTTAAGACTGAAAGGTGATAGTTCAATTGCAAAATCGATCAACTCTCTTGAACATCGTCGGAACGCTACCTGTCTCACTCTCTTTTATCGCTTTTTCAAATCTATCTTTATCTTATCGCTTTTTTCAGAAATAGTTTATCCGCAACACCCGCCTCACTAGAAATGCTCATCAGTTTTACTTTGAGCCCAACTTCGGTCGTATAATATATAAGTACATATAATAAGCACCTATATAAATTAATTTTTTTAGTCGCACTACCCTACTACTGTGTGGAATGCTTTACCTGACTCTGTTATTCCCCCAAATTACAACTCACAAAAATTTAAAAGCAATGTGCTTCGGTGTGTTCTTATTAATTCTCTCCTATTTCCAGAAATGCTGGCACTGTGTTTTATACCATTATAAGGGTGGCCGTAACCTCTCGATGCGTTAATTATATAAATAGTTGGTCTTTAACCGTTGGATTCTCTGCCTTTTTTTAAGCAATCTACCAATTTGAAAAATGTCCTTTCTATCTCCTTTGTCAACTGTCTTGAAAAAGAAGCACGGAACTTATGGAAGGGTGCATTTTGGATTGGATTTTAAGAAGATAAAAGTTGAATCTGATAGATTCTTCAATCCGAACAGTGCCTCGATGTTGTATCCGCTAGGAACTCCTCATATCAGAATATAACAAACTTGTTAACTGCGATAGAATGGAATTCCATAATTTGAACAGTCATATTCGAAATTTCAGATATCAATCAGAATCAGAACATTCAATTTTTTCTTGAAAATGTTATATAAATAATCAAAAGGTTATCGAACTAACTTAGACCGGGTGCGGGTCGATTATAGACTCAATTTCAGAGTCTTAAGTTAAATACAAGCAGGAACTGTTATGAGTTGAATCCGTTGTGAGTTGGGTATTTTGAAATGTACCTAATATCTAAAAATCAATGAGATAAGGGGAAAATATCATCTTGCTGAAAAAGGAGTGAGAGTGGCTCAGATGGTTTTTGTAATGTTCCAAAGAGGGATAAGAAGAGCTCCGTTTTAAAGGTAATATGATACAATGCTCCGAGACGATCATGGCTAGGAAAGAAAAAAAGACAGGCAAAAAAGCACAAACTATCACTTACAAAAAGACAGGCAAATTTGTTTAATTTCATCCATGGTTGACCCAGGCTTCCTTGACAACCCCAATAGTTGTCTAAGAAACGTGGGTTCTCGGTTTTTATAAGACGAGATCACCTCACATACGTTTTATTTCTGAAAAATACACTTTTACACATTTTACATCCCACTTTTTTAAGAATTCAGGACTCGGCCCATAAAATCTCATGCAACTTTAGGGGGAGTTAAGATGAAATCCAGAGTTCAAAAAAGCTAAGTTTGACATTCAGGGTTAATCTTTGTGACGAGTGCAACGAGACCCACGGGCCGGCATGGCGTAGTTTTTACTTGTCATTTGATAAGTTAAGACAGCTTGAGTCATAATAACTGTTAAAACAGTGAGCTTTCTAAAATCAAGACCCTTAATTGCACTGAAAAAATTCCTTACGTAAATACAACGAAAAACTTCGTTGGGCCAATGAAATTTTTCGTACTTTTCAGCCGATGTAAAAATTAATTGGCCCAACGAAGTGGCCTTCATACTCTAATGAAGCGCTTTATCAGTCAACGAAACTTTCGTACTTTTAACGAAACTTTTAAATTGACGAAACTTTCATTGGGTTATGATTTTCTACATCGGCCTACGAAATTCTTTATCAACTAACGTGTAGAATTAATTAAACTATGATTTTTTAACGTTGAATCCATTATTTTTCTTCGTCAATTGATGGAAGACATTCCATCGAGTAATGATTTTTTTCATACCATTAATTAAGATTTACATTGGTTAACGTAGATGTATTTATTAATTTATAACACTTTTCGTTGCGCTAATCCTTTTTTTAATAAATTTATGAAAGATACATCCGTCAGCCTACGAATTTGTTTCATTATTTCATGAATATTTTTACGGGTTAACGTAATTAGTATCGTAGACTTATGAATTTTTTCCCACCATTCATGAACATTTTCATAAATCTACTAAACAAATAATCGTAATCTAACGAAACTTTTCGTTCTGTCAACGAATTTTTTGGTAGATTGATGTTATTTGAAATTGCTGGCTAACGAATTCTTTCGTACCATTGATGAATTTCTTAATATACCTACGAAAGATATATTCGTTGGCGTACGAAATTTTTCATTCTATTAACGAAAATTTTTTTGTAGATTAATGTAATTTGAACTCGTTAGCTAATGAATTTTTTCGTTCGCCTTATGAACATTTTAATACGCCTACGAAAGATATATTTGTTGGCTTACGAAACTTTTCGTTCTATTAACGAATATTTTTCGAAGATTAATGTAATTTGAACTCGTTAGCTAATGAATTTTTTCGTTCCCCTTATAAAAATTTTAATACTCCTACGAAATTTATATTCGTTGGCTTACGAAACTTTTCGTTCTATTAACGAATATTTTTCGTAGATTAATGTACTTTAAATTCGTTAGCTAATGAATTTTTGCTTACCATTCATTAACATTTTCATAAATCTACGAAAGATATATTCGTTCGCTTATGAAACCTTGCGTTCTGCTAACGAATAAATTTCGTAAATTCATGTAGGTATCTTACGAAATTCCTCATTTCATTTATGAATAATTTCATAAAGTGAAGCGATTTCTTACTCACCCATATTTGTCCTTTGAGGCCTTTTTAATAGTAAAAAGGCCCTTCATCTTTCTCTAAATCTGGGGAAAAGAAAATCGTTGAAACAATTTGAAGAGAAAACACGACCTGTGACCTATTAACGACAAATTGAAGAACTGTTGTAAATGAAAAAAACATTATATAAATAGTGCAATGAATGTAATTATTTTATTGTAAAATAGCGATACCCATAAGGGAATTTTTCTGGTTTTTTTTTCACATCTAATTTTGTATAAAAATTCTTGAAAGAAATTATAAAAGTTTGTACACGCGAGAGGGTACTCTAAATTGAACAAATGAAATAGTTTGAACAAAACATCAAACCCTCTTAAAAATGATTTGAATGCATATTTAATGCCGTCAAAGAAAATGTAAAATTCTTTTAAATCTGTTATTGAATCACCAATCGCTATCAAAAAGGGCTGGATGCAGCTTGACCTGCTTCTTAGGTGTTCCAGATGAGGTTCTATCTCTTGAGGAGACTTGCACACATATAGGAAAGCCTCCTGCGAGTCCTTTATTGTATATTTGGTAGTGGATTTTTTCCCTGTATTATCTTTGACGACAGTTCTTTGCGTCGGTGTCAGGTAGCCATGCATTATGTACATGAGCACCGCATCTTTCGAATCTGAAAAATTAAAAAAAAAGAAACAAAATACTTAAACTAAGAAAAAAAAATTATAACATTTAAAATGGGAGAGTAATTAAAAATTTATTTAAAGAATTTTAGAGAAAATTGTTATAACTCCTACTTTCATCCAGTGTTTCATTCACCCACTTCTCAAGGAGAAGGACCAACCGCCTTTCTTTAATGTTTTGGTCTTTGGTCAAAAATGTACTGATTTTGGTGCGGTGCTCCGCCCAATTGTCCAGGAGAGAGCTGGCATCGGGACGAAGGACGCTAAAATCCATGTCAATCTAAACAAATACAATGAAATAAAATTTATTTATAGCTTTGTTGAAGAAACTATTAAAATAAAATGAAATGAAAATGAAGAAATATGGATAAATAAAAATTACCAGTCTGAAACCAAGTGGCTTCTTATACTGCGGCCATTTCTCAAGAGCCTCAGTTGTAGATTCGCAGGCTTTTATTTCATTTAAACGGTGCTTTGAGCATGCCTGCCAGTACCGATCAAAATCATCTGCTGACAACTTCTCAAATTTGAGAGTACGGACGATTTCCTCTGCATTTGCTTCAGAATCTTTAAGTGAAAATAAGTATAATTTAGTATTGTACAAAAAAATTAGTCTTAAACAAAATTACCTAAGTTTGCTTTCTTTTTGGTTTCGGTATGACCTGACCTGGGTGATTGGCGGAACAACTTTTTGTTGTTCGAAAATTTGTTATAAATTCGGCCCCTAGACGACGTTCGGTAGTATTCCTAAAAAATAATTAGGAAAAATTCGTTGAGAAATAGAAATAATAGAAATAGAAATAGTTTTTCAAGTGTTTTGATTAAGGAGAAAAAAATATTATCTTACAAGATTTTCAGTGGGAAATCTTTCCACAATTTCCTTCTCTATTCTCCGGCTATCCCTGAGGCTGAAAACACACTGTTTTTCCTCGAAATACGATACTATCGTATTTATCAGCAGTTTTCTTTGTTCCTCTCCAAACTTCTGAAAGGAATTATAATGGTTCGTCAAAAACTGTCCTTTTGCAGTTGTATTCAGGATCATTGCCAGATTAATATAGTTTCCAAACTCCTCTGACGACGGACCTGGACTAGGAGAGTGGGGCAATGGTGACGAAACTGACCGGTTACTTGTTGGAGTATTCATAGGTGGAATATATGTGTCAGTCAATTGGTCTCTTTCGAAAGGAATTCCGATCGATTCCCTCCACTTTTTCAACCTATATTCGAAGAAAATTTTGTCTCCGGTAGAAATGCTGTTAAAATACAGATGAATGTGTTTCCTCTCCATTATTTTTAGCACATCGACGAATACGTTTTGTTCTTTTTAAATAGAAACAACAATCAAGATAGTGGAAAGTTTAAAAACTGATCTCAATTTTCTTACCTATGAATTGGCTCAGTAAATAGCCTAATTTCCAGCTGTCAAGAAGTTCTTTTAACTCCTTTTCCTTTTCTGAAACTTCTTGGGAGTTTCCTTCTAAAATGTAGCTAGAATTAGTCATAGTGTCGCTACAATTGTCGTTTGGCAAGTTTGAGTATTCAATAATGGAAAGCGCTTGTGAGTTGATTATGTTACTGAAATTAATTTGTTCTGGGTCTTGTACATTTGAAGCATCTATTATTTGATTTATTAATTGAAGGTCACTATTGTTATTTATTTGACGTTGTTCATTTAAAGTTACCATTGGTGAATTATGGAAACTTATTTCATTGAACAGATCGTCATTATTAGTTAAATTATTTGATTTTGCTTGGTTCATCTTGGCTGTTGATTGTTGCTTTTTCTATATATTTAGACTATAGTACTCCTTAATCCTGATCATTGTTCTTCCCTCGGCAGTCCGAATACAATTTAATGGTGGGCCGACGAGATCTCCGAAACGAAGGATTGAAAATTCTCCCAGAATATCAGGTCTTATGTCGTAAGACAAAAAATGTGGATTGTAATGAATAGAGTTAATTTTTTGACAAAAAAGGAAATTTTGTAAATTATTTGGGTTGAAAATTTTTAAAATCGTATATATTTGGATGTCATTGGTAAAAATTGCAACATAATATCCATTCTGGTACAAATATCCATCATGTTTATATTTTTTAAGAAATTTGATTAATTTCATATCAATTTTAAGCATTTTAGATATAGTATTACTATATATGCTGTTATCGTCATTGTTCTCGTTGCTCAAATTAATTTTATTTTTAGAGTCAGCACTTATTAAATAAAATGCGAACTGTAATTGATACTTTTTTGCTAGAGTCACACATATATTTTTACGTGATGTGGTAGTATTAGAGTACAGTTTAAACTGCCTATGTTTTGACTCAAATCGAAAGCTCCAAAACGATCTGAGTGGGCCTGATTTTCTTAATACTGTTGGATAATGAGTCATATTATGATACTTAGCTTTAAGTGTGTCATTAAAAAGGCGAACGTACTCAGAATTATGTCTAGCAATTTTTTCACTCAAAAGTATTATGAAGTCTTCGTTTATAGCGTAGCAAAGGATCATGTCGATTATTTCTAGAAAGTTTAGAAAAAATGCCCAAACTTCATCATCTTCATGTATTAAGTCGCCCACCATTAAAGGAAAATAAGTAACAAATGTTTTCATTTCACGAGCAGACATTTTTAAATGTTTCTTTGATAAATGTATCGCTGTTATTTCACCACAAACATTATCTATTTCAATAGGCCCATAATCAAAATTCTTTTTTCTTGAATTAAGAGTTTCTAAGGTAAAATATTGAGCAGTTTCAATTAAATATTTTATTATATGACACATATTATAGTGACATACACCTTCGAAGATATCGTGCATTACGTCAACACTGTAGTTTTCAACTGTATGAAATGAAGGTATTTTATTAAATATTGATTCTTTCTGAATCCCGCTTTCTGTTGAATCTGCTTTATGAATATCATTTTCATAGTTTTTTCTATTTCGCATCAGAGAAACATTTTCAACACTTGCTGTTTGTGTGTCATTTTTCAACATTTTACATAATCTGCAAAAGCTTTTACTGATAAACGATCTGTTGAAATTCAGTAAAGAGTTAAGCCCAAGATTATCACCAAGTATTAAACCCAAAAGAAAGTGAACGTGAGTGGTACCTTTTTCTGTCGTAATATCAAGTCCATTAACTTCTAAAAAAGAAAGTTCGTCAACTAGGCTTTGCCAGCATTTTTCGTTACCAAAAGATTTAATGTCTTTAGCTTTAACAGTTGCTCCTAAATAAATGTTTTCCAATACCGATTCTTTCTCTCGCATGCAAGGAAACGAATAATATATGTTACTTATTGCGTGTTGACCACTGTGAGAGCCTAACGGGTTATTAATTTCAAAGTCGTCGTTATAAAGAAAATATGGAACTAGAATTTTGTTTGGATACATATCTGCTTTTTGTTTCCATAACTCACCCTGTACAAAATTTGTCACAACATTTGCTGATTTCAAAGTATTCATATTTGATAGAACGTCAGTAAGAAAACCTTTTCATTCAAAAGTTTTTTTAAATTGAAAACGTAATGGCATTAAAACACCCGTCACTGTATGCTCTTTATAACTCAAGAACCCACCTTCATGAACAGCATTTATTGATTGATCGATAGTAAACTCTTCTATGTTTTGCAAATATTGTTCATCTTGAAGCCATTGAAATAAACGATATTCAGTTTTAGAAAATTGGAATGGATCTCTACATACAGCAACCAAACTAAGGATTTCATTATGAGTCTCTGGGCAAGAATTTTGTAACTTTGCGGTTGATAATGTTTTAAACATATCCAAAAGTGGATCTGTTATAAATAGTTTTATGAGATCTTGAACTTCGCAAACATCTTTTCTGGTGAAATTATTATTGCTATGCAATTTTAAACAAAATGTACTAGCCGATCTTAAAAAACTTTCAAAGTTCTTGTAATTTATTTCTTTTGAGATTTCTTCCGTACCTGTTTCTTCAGATTGATTGAGTTCTAAACCCTTACTCAACGTAATGCACTCGTCGGAAATTTTCTTTTTTTTAGCTTCAACCCCGTCTTTTATTTCTTCAGTAGAAACTATATTTATCCATTCACGATCCTTCACAATACTAAGTTTATGTTTTCGAAGAAAATGTCTTTTGAAACTTGCCAAACTTTGGAAACTCTGATAACACGGATTTTCTACACATCTGAATAAACTATTGTTATTTAAGAAATGTTGTTCCTTAAAATGTTTAATAAGACTATCAATTTCAGAAAAAACATTCTTACATATATAGCAAGTCATATTTGCGAAGGGGACGAAGTCTGTAAATAATTTTGCGTTTAATATCAAGTTGAAATTAACTACTTTTCTTATTTACAAATAAGAAAGGTACATATTATTAATTATTTGAATTTGAAAAGATCTAGGTATAAGCTGTGACTGCCATTAGTATTCGGTTCTTGCTCATATATTTTTCCTAATGAAATATCTTGTTTAAAAACAAATGTATTGCAACTTTACTTTCAGTTGTGATAAAGAAAATTGTTTAGATGAAGTAGCCAAGTGACATTTTCAAAAATTTGAGTAAAATGCGTTCAAAGTTTCACCCCTATTACAGATGACAACCCAACTGAAAATTGGGTTGTGTGCCCGTGTTATATAAATGAGAAGACAACCCAATTTCAGTTGAGTTGTCATCCATAATAGGGGTATTTATTATCGACGAAATGCACAATTTAGCTTTAGTGAAATAACCTTTTTAGGCAAAATTGAGAATTGCGGATGATACAAGAATTTTATTTTTAAAACAAATACTTCATCTCAAAGAAAAAACGAAAAATTAAAAAAAAATGTCACTCAACACTTTGGTAGTCTTCAATTAAAACGCTGATCTGGACTAGTTAACAGGCGCGTTCATCACAATTCAGATTTTCAGATTAACTGAAAAACTTATTCAGTTTTGCGTTGAACGGTCTTCTAAATTTTTTGTCAGATTTGAATGGTATTGGGATTCACCTTTCAATTCTGCGAGGAAAGATTTGATAAGAAATAAATAATTTCTTGTAGTCGGTTCAAAATAGTACTAACTATAGTCCAAAGCATTTCTTTTCAATATTTGTGATTAGAAATATGCGCGTAACTACAATTTGAATAGACTTCGAACGAAAATGTAGCAAATAATTTTCTTAAAAATCTATTTCTTTTGTAAGGGTTTTCATTAATAACCTTTAATTATACGACAAATTGCCAAAAAATAAATTAGAGTTCAGTTTAATGAAAAAGTTCACTACAAAAATGTTTCCAAAAAAAGCTAACCGAAAAATACAAAGTAAAGTTCAATTGTCATGTAGGCTATTTATCGCATCTGACAGCTTAATAAACTAAATCTAGATTTTCAGACTGCTTTTCTTGACTGAAAAACTGAATCGGTAAAAACTAACAGCTGATGAGTTGTCAACTGAAAAACTTAACGTCTGGGGCCCTACTCTGTAATTCGATTCGAAAGCAAAAATTTCCGAAAACGAATATTTTGTACTCTTTATTTCTAAAGTGGATTCGAATTCGAAATGGCAAATCCGAAAACGATTTTTTTATATCATTTATTTATTTTTCAACTTGGTTGTAATTTGATTTGATATTATTTTTTTGCTTGATTTGATAGATTTCTGAGATATATTTCAAAACTCCGCAAATTTATTCCGTTAATGAAAATATTAACAAGTCCTTTTTTTTCGATTCGAAAACGAAATACAGAGTACGAATTCATAATCGGATTGAAAATCACGTTCGAATAGACTTCCTTTTCGAAACGAAATACAGAGTAGGGCCCCTGGCCAATCAGAGGCCGAGAATAGTTAGTTAATCTGAAAATCTAACTTGTGATGAACGCGCCCAATGTTAAGGGAAACATTATAAACGAATAAAAATTTCAAAAAACCGAGTATAAATGCAGCGTTGAAAAAAATTTTTGATAAAAATTTGGCATAGAATGAATTATTAAGCGTTTGGGCTTGGATAAGACACAATATCTGCTTCTTCTTCTCTTGGAATGGGGGATGAAAACTACAGCAAAAGTAGTCAAAATCGTCTCACTGGACCTGTGTCCTGTACTGATTAAAAAAGCCAGTTTTGAATACACACAAAACACAAGCAACCCAGGTTGCGTAAAAATGTGGGCAGCGCAGAGAAGATCTTGTACAAGTAGGGAGAATTCTCACACACAAAAGCGCATCTGTGCATGTGCACAAGCCTATTTACCAAACAAAAATACTAAACTGTACCGTGTAGGTATGCGCATACGAAAAATATGTTTTCAAACGAGATTTGTCATAAACTTTGAATTAAATCTATTCAAAAAGGAAAACAGACTTTACTTTTTCTATTAACTAACATAATCAGTGAATGAGTTACACGTTAAGACACTATCAATAAACTAAGCAAAAATTAACACAGTTGATTTCAAAAAAGCGGACACTGGTCTTCATATGCAAATATTTTAATACGAATAGATATGCAGCAATTAAATTTTTTAAATAAATATCGTGAGGTCTTACCTTTTTTTAAAACGCTGGACTGCTAAAATATAAATTGGTATTTTTTAAAACACAACACTTTTACTTTTAATTACACTTGAAACAATACTGGCACAATACACTTGAAATTGAAATAAAACTCTGCTCTGCGTCTGCACAACCGGCACCTCCAAAGAACGAACTGAGAATGATAAAACAACAGACGCCGAAAAATAATGAAGCGCTTGAGTGTGTATGTAGTGTTTTGGTAAATAGAGGCTATTTTTTCTTATGGCTACGATTTTTTTTCGTAAGGTTATGTAGATTGTCGTAGCTTGAGGATATTATTCATTAGACAACGAATTATTGTAATAGAGGTAAGTAGACTAGAGTAGGTCTATGCAAAACATGGTTATGTGATGAGGTTTTTTCATAACATGACGAAGTTTTTTATGGGTTGATTAAAATTTTTAATGAAGTTTTAAAAAATGTTCATAATGGAAGCAAAGAATTCATACACACATGAATTTTCTACATTAACTCACGTTACAGGTTTACGAAAAAGTCAATGGTTTATTAACTTGTTTCGTAAAGCAATGACAAATTTTTTATAGACTAATGATGTTTTTCGTTGATAGATGAAAGGTTTAATAAAGCAAGTATTTATTTTAATTAAACGATGCATCATTGCGTTAATAAATGTAGAATTTCACACCGCAATTATTTTTATAAAGCAAGTGAGGTAGGTTACCACCTATACGATTTGAAGTTTGAGCAAGATAAATCTTTCTAATGAAATGTTGACACATTGGGATTTACATTAGAAAAACCAAAACAAATACACTTTTATAAAAAACAAGGTCGTTTTTATGAAAAACCAGGTGTCGTTAATTTGACTCTAAGGGTGTAAGAAATTGAAATTTGGTCTTCAATTTACAACGCATTTTAAATTTCCCCTTTAATTTTCGGCATGAATTTAACTCCAATTTATAACAAAGATGGTGTATATGTATACCACATTATAATTGGATATTACGGCTTAAATCGTATTAGATATTAACAGTGAAAAAAGAAATAAAAATACTAAGAAGTTAAAAAAGAATTTCAATGACAAAATTACTGAATACGGTTTTTTTCTGGCATTCTCATATTTCTACTAATTGTTTTGTCCAAGTTGGTAGAGAGCTCCAGAGCTTAATAACATGTACAAAAAAATTAACAGGATGAATTAAGGAGAGTGCAAGAATGTAAAATTCAATTAATTGTTCTTACAGACTACACAAAGCACAATTTATTAGTTTTTGCACATCTTGTTTCAAGAAATTTTTCTGTTTCGAAAAATATTAAGTTGATTGAGGGAAGTAGATGGAAAGTTTTCTTTTTTTAAATACAAAAAAGTTAGTCGAATCTGACGCTGTTTTTATTGTTTCAGTTGTGTTGAAACAGCTGTAACTTTTTCAATTTACAACATAATTCTTCGAAACAGAACATACTGTAAGGCTAGACTCAAACATTTTATTGACAAATTTTGATGGTTTTTCAGAACTGAATATGTAGTTTAAAACAAGCATAAAAAAAAACTTTCTTCCGAAAATTTTTAACATTTCCAATATTTTTTCTAGTTATTTCTTATTCGAAAATTTTAATTGCGATCACTGTGTTTTTCAAAAGTTTTTCAAAATAACGTCTATTTTACGATTTTTCCTATGAATTTTGCTTTGCAAACGCACACAAAGAATTTGAAGTACAGCTAAAACCATAGAGAATAAAAGAACAAGGCCGCAAACCTCACACACACAATTGCATCAGTCCTCAAGCTGACTTTACAAACACCACTCTATTTTCGGATTTCAAAACTAGTTTGAGATCCGAAAATAAAGTGGTATTTGTTATTTCACTAGCCCAGCTTTACACTTTTTTGTCTCTAGTTCTTTGTTTTCTTTTGAGCAGGTTTTTTCATCGATCTACACTTTTTTCGCTTGAATAGAGAAAGGATTGAAATGGATATACTTATACAATACACATATACATAGAAAGTTGCAATGATTCAATATCTACTGTTCTTTGTTTCTTTTGCTATTCATTAGTAGGTGCATTTCTTTTACATGCAAAAACAAAACCATAGCACAGCAAATGTGATCGAAACCTGTTTCTCGCGAAGAAAAGAGAAAGGCGTTAAAAAAATGTTTCAAAATTTGAGTTTTCTGTACTTTTGGTTTTTTTTTCTTCAATTCTATATGAAAAATGATTAGAGAGAGTAGTTGAAAAAGAAAACAAGTTTCTAGCACTGACGCTAAGACTCTTGGACCTGGGACTCTATACGGGAGATATATACACAATTCTATATGTGCTCAAAAAAGATTGGAGAGAGTACTTGAAAAAGAAAACAAGTTTCTGTTTCTGGCACTAACGCGACGCTCGGACGCTGAAACTTTATCCGAGGGAGAAATAAAAACAATCCCTGGTTTTTACTTTTATTGTGTTTCATTCGGTGTTCTTTTTGTTATACTTTAATCAGTATTAGGATTTGCAATTCATTTTACAATTTTATTAAACATTCTTTGCTCTACTTGCAAACGAAATTTCTTTTCCTTATTATGACGGCAACCCTTCGTCCTGACACCAATTTCGTTGAGCAATGCGTTTCGTTCATACTTTATTAAAATTTTTCAACAAATTATGAAGTTTTGCGTTCGAATACGATGCGACGATACTAGATTCGTAGGATAATAAATTAATTTTTCGTTATTCAATGAAAAAAGTATCGTTGAGGTATGAATTTCGTTCATACTTTATTGAATTTTTTCAACAAATTATGAAGTTTTGAGTTCAAATACGATGATCAGATTCTACGAAAGTTTTATGTAGAAATTCGTAGGATGATAAATTAATTTTTCGTTATTCAATGAAAAAAGTATCGTTGAGGTATGAATTTCGTTCATACTTTATTGAATTTTTTCAACATATTATGAAGTTTTGAGTTCAAATACGATGAGCCCATTCTACGAAAATCTTATGTAGAAATTCGTAGGATAATAAATTAATTTTTCGTTATTCAATGAAAAAAGTATCGTTGAGGTATGAATTTCGTTCATACTTTATTGAATTTTTTCAACATATTATGAAGTTTTGAGTTCAAATACGATGAGCAGATTCTACAAAAATTTTATGTAGAAATTCGTAGGATAATAAATTAATTTTTCGTTATTCAGTGAAAAAAATTTCGTTGAGGTATGAATTTCGTTCATACTTTATTGAATTTTTTCAACAAATTATGAAGTTTTGCGTTCAAATACGATGAACTGATATTACGAAAATTCTATGTAAAAATTCGCAAAGGAATTAAATTTTTCGTCAAGGTATGAAGTGATATTTTGTATATCAGTGAAAAAATTTCATAGAGTAAAAAATTCTTTCCATTGGACTTTGTAATTTTTCGTAGGTCGAAGCAAAATTTTAGTAAATCTATTAATTATTTTAGTAATATGAAGGATTTTCGTAAGAAAAATGAAAAATTTCATCAGGTCATGAGAGAAATTCATTATTCAATGAGACGTTTTACGTATTATGCTCATTTACATAATTTTATGCAGTTTTTCGTTAAAATAACTATGAAAACGCTTCATTAAGTGATGAAACACTTAATCAAAACGTTTTTTTCAGCTCAAAACCGGCAAAAACAGCGTATGAAGCGTTTCGTTAAAGGAACACATTTTTCATTCTACGAAAAATTACATATTTTCGTTAGCCCAACGAAATTGGTCGTATTTTCAGTGTATGAAGCGAATTTCGTACTATTACGAAAAATATTTTTTTCAGTGTGGAGAACTTTTTGCGATGAGTAGTAGTTATTTTAGCACAGCAGCTCCATCTTTGGCTGAAGACATAACTGCTACGCTTCAGAGACTTTGTTCTTATAAGAGTTTAATTCAGTTATTGAAATGATTTTTGAAACTCTTTGCCGATCCTGTAAAGTACCCCCACGACCATAAAATCTATCAAGTAGCTGCTATTTTTGATATTACGGTATACTCACTTCAAAGTTTCTTAACCAGGAATCCAATTTTAAATTATCTGGCTGTTAAAGATGACGCGACGCAACCTTAACCTTCCAACGATAAATTTAGATTTTGATATTCATGTTTCCATCTCTGTTCACAATTTACATCATTGCACATTTGTTCAACGGAAAGTTTCCAAAACAACCATCGTTCCGACCATTTTCCGTTTCAATCTTCAGGGTCTACAGCCAACGCTATTTCTTTCATAAAGAGTGTTTAGTTGAGTTTTTGTTAAAATAGATTTCCACCTTTCATGTCTTTTTCTTTTTTGTCACGTATACGGTATACCTAAACCAAACATCGCTCTGGGTTGTTATTTGTTCCTGATCTTCGAACTCATTTAGAATGCAGAATATCGTTTCCCTTTATAAATATTTGCCACCTCATTTGCGCTTCAAAAGTATCTCGAAGCTAGTTTATCTCAATGGAAACGCAACTCTTCAGCGTGTCGCTCTGTTTGACACTACAAATTGTTTTTACATATGGGTATCACAACTTTACAACAGACAAGAGACAACACACATTACTGTCACTTATTTATGTCAGAGTGGTATTCTTTTCATTAAGACCGCCATTGTGTCACCACTAAACGACAAAAAGTTGAATTTCTCTCGAATAGCTAACGGCTATTGATGAGGTGGGATGGGACATGGGACTGCTCAGATATTTTTTCAGCATCCAAATATGCCATTTTGTGGCTTCCTGTCTTCATCATCATTTACATTCAATGAAGCATTCTTCGTGCGTGATCTCCGATGAATAGTGACCACAAAACCTAATGGTAAATCAAATCCGTCTACAAAAACACAATACAGAAGCTACAGGTTCATGCTTCCAGGGCAACCTGTGTGTAAACCAGCCATGATTATCATTATCCTGTCAAATGTGAATAACAATTGGTGAGATTTCGTGCATCAGATCATTCACCTGTAGTATAAGCAAAGCAATCATATCCTACATGAGACGGCCAGGGAGCGGGAGGTACTCGTATAAACCTCGTCTAATGGCCGTTCAAAGGAACGAAACAATTATTTATTATAAAAGTTGTGGCACAACAGGAGGAAAATTGCAAACATCCTTTCGGCGTTTTATGTCTGATCAATGGGAATCGAATGTGTGTGCAGTGCATGCGTCAACCCGGTGGTGGTGGAGAGATCATGCGAAATCTTTGCAAAATGACATTTTAATGAGTCTCTCTGATTGTTTCTGGTTGATGCTGTTGCATAGAGCTAGACTCTATTTGTGCCACGCAAGAGACAACGCACAGCACAGTAGCGAATTCCTTTCGGTTAGAAATTAAGTGAAATGCGATCGGAGTTGAGCTCTGATTTCATATCTGTTTTCAGACTTACGAGTATGTTAACCGTGGGACTGTTGAATCATTTGAGGCGGCCGGCATGCATCAGAAAGTGGTTTTAATTGCTAATTTGGCTGAAGAGAGACACGCAGGAGCAATCATTGTGTTTCCTTAGTGAAATGTGCTGTGCAACGGTTGAGCCTGATATTCTGGAAATCATTGTTATCACTTATTACAATTACAACAATGTGCATATTTCGTTCACTTTTTGAAAGGTGATTCTCATTTAAATTGCATTTTATGAAAGTAAGTTTGAGTCACAATCGAATGAGCCCACTCCAAAAAAGCCTCTAGGCTATTTCGAAAAACACCAATAGCAAGGTTCCACACCTACGTCCATTGTTCAATAGATAATTGCTACAAATTTGCATATCTTTTTCTTATAATTACTATTTCCCACTCCCTATGGTGTAATGCACATAAAACACATTCAGTAGTCCCTATGACCGTGTCCACTGCGATGACCCCATCGCTTGCATGTGCTTGGTATGCTTTTGGTATAGTAAAAGCCCACTTCGGACACCGCATTTCAATCGCAACCCTTACCCGAAGAAGGGAAAAAAAGTCTACAGTCAAAATGTAAACAGTGGTGTTGCACGTTGAAGAAATTACAATTGGAAGTTGGTCCCTAATGCCTCAACAAGAAGAAAAACAGCATAATTACCCCATTAAATCAGCGCCCGAAACTTGCAGCTCACAAGCATTGTTACGTGGCCATGAAGATGGTAATAGCCCAACTTAGTTAGTATATAGACTGGGCGCTACGCTACGATTCCTTGCGGATTTCACCACGGTTGGCTGGGCAGATGGCTGTGTGGTATTTGCTAGCTGCTTCTTCTGTTGGTTGGTTTTGTTGGTTTGGTTGGTCTGCCGTTTTGCGTGCTGCAGATAATTAGATTAGATTACCATCGGGCAATTAATTTCAGATAATGGAAGGCGAGTCGTCCCGAAGGGTACCATTGGCTTCCGCCATTACACTGAGCGCGACTAGTGTTTGTAAATATTTTCGCGAAGCCGCTTATCTCTGGGGTATAGAGGTTACACATGCTTCCCGGAACCGAGAACACAGTGTTTTCTTTTTTTCTTCTTTTTATTTGCATTCGATAAGTATTTCATAAAGGGATAATTGTGGACTCACGAAAATAATGTCGGAAATCAAATTGTTGAAGCTATACTTATTATTATTTTTTTTTTTTTAAGGAAAGTCGATTGTTTAGGATAAGAAAAGAACTATAAATGTTCAGGATTGTGAGTCGTTTTAGCATAAAAGTTAGATTTTGTACTTTGGAAACTTTGATTAGTAAATTCGGTATTTGGTCCACAAAATTAAACAAAAAACTTGAGACGTTAGTTCAAAACTTCCATAACATTCTTAACTCATTACTTACCTACTTAGGTGGGCATTTACAGTTCAAGGTGAACCGGGCCTCAGCAAACATTTTTCGATAACGACTTCGATTTTGGGCGAGCTCTCTCTAGTTTTGTACTCTAAGTCGGTTGAGGTCCTCTTCCCCTTGAATGTGCCACATAAGAGTAGCCTTGTCCTTTCGCTTTTTTCCCTGGAATGGGTTTTCGAAAACTTGTGGAGGAAGAGCGTTGATGTGAATCCGCTCTATAGAAGTGAAAAAGAATCGGGTTACGTAGGGGTCTGCAAATTCTTTGGACCATCGTTTCACGAAGCCAAGTGCTGAATTTGCCTTAAGGATTATATCGTCGATATGCTTGAGGAAATTCAGCTCACGGTCGCAAATAATCCCAAGGCCACGGATCACCTGAACGGGGGAAATGATCTGACAGTTAAGAAGATAGAGACGGGGAGGAGATTTGATGCGTTTACGTGAGAAGGTTATTGATTGGCACTTGGAAACATTTAGCTACAGGCAGTTTTTGGAGCACCTTATTGAAAAATTGTCGAGATCCTGTTGGAGGTGGGAAGAGTCTTCAGAAGAAGAAATGACTCGGTAAAACTTATCGAACCGAACGCTGTAAAAACGGTTTTCTAAATAAGAAGAAATCCATCTGAACAGAATGGGTTCAAAGCCGAGGGTGGAAAGTTTAAGAAGAATAAGTTTGTGAGAGATTTTATCGGAAGCTTTACTAAAGTCAGTTAGTGTCTTCATTGCAGCGTTAAGAAGTCGGTTTCTCAGTAGCGACTGCGTTTATGTTGCTATATGCTTCCCTGCTGGTCTTTACAGGCCTGAGGTAGGCCATACCACCCTGGCATGATCTCTTTAGCTTTTGGTAAGACTCTCTAGTTTCATTAGTGTCATGGCGTCTTTTTATTTCCTCAAATTAGCCATTCTCATGCTGCTTCGTTTTCGTTTTGAGAATTCTACCTTCTTTTCTCTTTAAGTCTTGTTATACTTCTACTTTTAATTTAATATTGTTTTCATTTCATTTCATTTTGTTGACAGAAACATAAAATTCTACTTTGTTCAACTTTCATGTTTTCCTCCAGCTAATATTTTAAAAACCTTCAATAGAAAAAAAACCACTTTTCCTCAAAACTACACTAGAACAACAGTTCCAGAGAGATTTTTCAACATAATTTAAAAAGACAGATTGAAACGCGGTTAGTTTCAGAAGATGCAGGGAATCTTGACCTGGACACTCTCATATCCTTTGCCAAAAACGCTGATTGTCAAAATATGCCGAGAAAGAAAAACAACGCAAATAAGCGAAAATGGTTTGACAATGAGTGTTTGGCAGCAAGAAATCTATCTTTTGCATACTTAAATTTACTCAGAACGTCAGATAACATAAGCTTCAAAGTCCTCTATGCATCTGCAAACAAGAACTACAAAGATCTTTATAAGCTAAAAAGCGAAACTTTGACCTCAGAAGCATTGAAATAATAAACAAAACCAAAAACTCAACTTGAAAAGCAGTAAGGCTTATGAGTCAGAAAACAATTTCAACTTCTGCAGTTCTACACATAGATCACCTTAAAACTCATTTTATGACTCTCCTAAACGCAAGTGAAATATCGCCTCCATTACAGTATACAGCTCCATTAATAGTTGATGAAGTTCTTGATGTACAAATTTCCCTCGACGAAGTGGAAACAGTTATACAAAGCTCTAAGGATGGCAAAGCTCCTGGAGAGGACAGAATACCTTTTGAATTTTTTTACTTTTCGAAATCCAAAATAATGATATTTAGAAGTGGTGGTGGAAGATACTCTAGAACGGAAAGGTGGACATTCCAAGGGAAGCAGTGGAAATAGTAAAGGAGTGGATACAAGTATCTGGGAGTCCTGATTATTCCAAACCTAAATCTAGATAAGCACCTCCGAGCAAAAGTAGCGGAAGCTAAGCGTGGAATGTGTACTGTGTACTGGAGAAGCTATTATTTGAGAAATAACGTTTCGCATACAGCTGAATTCAAAAGGGTTGGGTTCGATATCCCGTTTTTTATAATCCTGTTTTTTATTTTCCCGCATTTAAAATCCCGTTTTTTTAAAGCCCGTTTTGTATTATCCCGCTTTTTTAAAACCCCGTTTTTAAAATCCCGTTTATTAAAATCCCGTTTATTAAAATCCCGTTCTTATAACACCAGGTGTTTTATTTTAAAAATCGCGCGATTTTTAAAATAAAACACCTGGTGTTGAATACAAAAGCGGGATTAAATATAAAAAAGAAGAAGAATATTTGGTCTAGATAATTTTATTGCAAACATTATTATTGTTTCAAAAGAAAAGAACATAATACATAACAAAAATGTAATTCCAAAAAAGATTACAACAAAAAATAACAAAAAATGAATACAGTTGAATATTGTGAGCTATACGACAAAAATATTAAAAGATCTGTCCCAGTTTCTCTGTATAATGGTATTAATAAAAAAAATGTTCAGACAACAAAACTTTCAACATTTGAGAACTGATATGTAGTGTTTAAATGAACAATATTGAAATATAAAATATAAATATAAAACGGGCTAAGCGGGATTAAACGGGATTTTAAAAGACGGGCTTTTGATAAACGGGATTTTGATTAAACAGGATTGTCACGAACGGGATTTTAACAAAACGGTATTTAAGAAGACGGGATTATAAACTTTTTTTTGTCGGGATTTTAAAAAACGGGATTTTAAAAAGCGGGATTCCGATACGCTCCCAATTCAAAAGTTTTCCAAGCCACCGCAATCGCTCTTCTTTTTTACGGAGCGCAAGTATGGGGATACCTTCCCTTTGACGCCGTGGAAAAGTTGCTCCGTTTCTTCATTAAAAGCACTTTTAAGCTGCCGAATACATCACCCATCTATATTCTGCACTTGGCAACAGGAATAGCACCTCTATTTTTGGACACTTTAAAACTGCACATCAACTATGTGACAAAAGTTATGTCAATGGGAGAAAATTGGATTCCAAAGCTAGTGCTTCGTCACCTCATTAATTCAGGAGGAGCGTGCGTAAGAGAGTGGTACAATCTAGCGAACGGCTCAATGGCTTTAACAATATCAGCCCAAGAAAACGTTTCATCCCTTAAGGAGAAGTTGGACGAATTGTTGATGAAAACCGGAAATCATCAATATATAGAGTATACTACAGTAAAGTAAACCACTACTTAGATAATAAGACTTACTTTATGGCCGATAACACCACAACCAAAATAAGCATGATTTTTAAGATAAGAGTAGAACTCATCGGCTTGAACTTCATTTCTCATCGCCCTGATCTTCCAGTATTGTGTGGTTTATGCAATCGCAGAGAGCGTGAAGATGTGTTCCATTTTTTGGGAATCTGTCCAATCCTGAAAGAATATCGGAAGCGATACTTTGGTGTGGAAATATTTAGTTTAGAGGAAACTATAAACATGTTGAATGGAGGACGAGGATGGGACCTTTTATATCCATATTGTCTGAAAGCCTTACGATATAGATATCCTGTATTGTTCATGAATCCTTTTAAAGACGCAAAAGCACAAAAAGCAAACTGTTAAATTTAATTCTGAAAGTCCAACATTAACTTTTCTTTATTATTATTATTACTTTTATAATACAAATGTCAGTCTGGTAGACGGCCACTGGCCAAACCATTTAAAGACTTAAGATAAACTTTAACAGAAAAATGTGAATTATTTATATTAAAATTTGAAGTCAATAAAATAAAAAAAACTACTTTTCGAATTCAAAGCAAACACCAGAAGATACTATTGAAGTTGTACGTTTGGTACTTAAATGAGTACCACTTGCGTTCTGTGTCTGTAGCTCGGTTTTCGAAACTAAAATCAGACCCCGAATGCTTGTCTGCACTGACTTATGTAATTGTTTGCGGCTTTAAAGTTGATAGTCATGGCAAATTTTCATGCATCGAAAACATCCTTCGCAACAAAACACATGACTTTGAAAGCTTTCAGCAAGCAATAACCGATTATAGCCACTTCGAAAAGGGGAAGCAAAAAAAGGGTAATCAGTTTTCTGGTTTTTGTACATAACATTCATCACACTTTTGGTGAATTGTTATTTGAACATTTTCTCACAGTCGGATTTTCAAATAGCATTTAACTCAAAAAATAAAATCGAACTAGAACTGGAAAAATGGTACCTACTTTCTGTAAATCTTATACACAACGCTTGCTTAGCTGGGGCTGTTCCGAGACTTGATTGCTATCAGCTGTATTCATATGCTAGCAGAAAGATAAACTACAAAAGTATCTACCGAAGGACTTACAATAGCTGTATCTAAAATAGACTACGTATATGCAACCCACATCCTCAGACATTCATCACTTATCTACCTTATAGCGCAAGTTGCTGCGTCATATGTGTTAGCTTAATTTTTTACAGTATACGAGTACCTATATACATACATATATACATGGGAGTCATTATTGCAATTTGCTTTGAAGAGTTCAAGGAAGAAGCGCAAATTCTCTTTCGTGCTGCATGATAACGAAGGCATTTGAGTTTTTATTTGCTGTGGATTGGTCACGATTTAGGGATTTGCGCAAAGATTATTGGTTTTCTTTTTTTAACCAAAAGGAGGGGTAAATTCAAGCTCCTGTGTACTTACATTAAAATGGTTTCTTTATAAAACAGGTTTCGGCTCTAAGCACAAAAGAAAAAGATTTGACTTTAAAGGTTGGCAAAAAAAAGAATTATTTTTAAGAACTGTAGGTACTCTTGCAAAGTATCCAAAGCATCACTTTTCTTTCACTGAAAATAAAAAGACAGTACCTACATGACTTTCTATTGGATGGAGGGTGCGACCAAACGTTTTCACTTCCTGAAGTGCCGATTTATCAAACCTTGTGCAGTCAATTTCCCCAACCGAGTTTACTTACTCAATATAATCTTCATCAATTAACGAAACACTTGTGAACCACACCTCAACAATCGTTAAGCTGACGAGAAATTCATTTTGACACTCGAAACATCACTTTGTTAACCCCACGCGTGCTCGCTCCATTCACTGCCTTTACCTATCACCCATCATACGGGCTCTTGAGTGGTCATAATCCAAATCAAAGAAAACATCTGTTGGAATAATATCGAATTCAATATATGAATCGGTCACATTCGTCTCGTTTTATTTGTCACAACAACTGAATCTCAAATTTAAATGCCACCCAGCATGCAATAGATCACCACAAAACCATACCACTCTACACTTCACGGTGTTATTGCTATGACGCAGGATTACCCAAGTCAGAGGATCAACAAAAAAATCAGATTGCTCGAGAGCAGTTTGAAGTGCCACTCGTAAGCCTACACACTTTATGATTGAAGACTGCACGTTACGATACATTTCTCGTAATCAGTCTGTTCGTTTTTTGCTTTGTGATTTCAGGGAGACTTGACCAATTCGAATAGCAGCCACATTCACAGTAAGTCGTAAGTCTATCAGTCAATCTCCTCCTAATGCAGGGGCGGCAGAACACTATTTTTTTAGGTGGGGAGCATGGTAGAATAAAATAAGGTATGGTAGTTATATTTTAGTTTTATTAAAGAACATATAATATTTTTATTTTTCCACAAAAGAGTAACTTTTGAAAAATATTATTTTTAGTATTATCAGTATTCAATACAAACTTTTGAAAGTTTTCCGTGGCTAACAGGATGTATGAAAACAAATAGATTATTATATTGTTGGCCTCGCCTTTTATTTGGCAATGAAAAAAGATTATGGAATAGGGGTGGATTTAATGACATGAACAATTTTCGGAAAGCCGCCAAAAGGCTTGAAAATGAGTGCGGGTCTCATTTGAGTCTCCAATTTTTAGTTTTATTTTGAGTGCTTCCGCAAACGAAAATATCACGCCTCGTGCCTGGTATACATATACATATATGAATATTCCGTGAAACGTACCTTTATTATATTTTTAAAATAGAGGAGAAAAAAGGATAAGAAATAATTCAAATCACTTGGTCAGTCTCAGTCAATCAAGCAAAAATTAGTATAACAATATTCATAATTTGATAAATTTTTTTTTGCCTTTTCATTTAACTAAAAAAAAATTGGTATATTTCCAAGGCCAGAAGGTGGGGTGCACCCCATGGTCAGAAAAGTTAGGTGGGGTCTATACCCCACCCACCCCATATCTTCTGCCGTCCCTGTCCTAATGTGACCAACAGTTTGTGTATGTGGTATCTGCGTGTGGAATTAGTGAATTGAATTTCAATCGACGGAAGTGTAATCAATGTGAAGGATCCTCCAAATGAGTGGAGTTCGCGTCTGCTGCGTTTATTTCGCTCCAAGTAGGATTTGAGAGATCTTGCTGATCACACCATGATCAATGTTAGTATAGTTTATACGGACGACCACAAGAGGCGCGGTAGCACATTTTTGTATTTATTCTGGTGGGTTGGGTTGACTAGTCCAGGCCAACCGTGCTCATGCTTTGAGTGTTTGTGTGCTCATCAGTTGGAATAATATAATTAATTTCAATCATTAGCGGCGTCCACACTGTCCAATTTGTTTGTCAAATTTGTTGGATGAAAAGTTGGACGGAAAAAACCCGTAGCGTCCACACTCATCAAACTTGTTGTCCAACTTCATTCTGGTCTGAATTTCAACGATGATAGACATAGCAGTAGCAGCGCAATTTAGGGATGAAATTTTAGAAAAGCAAGAAAAACAAAAGAAAAAAGGGACTAAAGAGGTGGACTCCCTGTAAACATCATAAATGTGCACAACAAAGAAAAAATATTCTTTCCGTGCGAGGTCCACTACCTGAAAATATCATAAAATCCATTTTTAATCTACCCAACATTTTTTCCTTGCGAGGTGCACTACCTGACACCATCATAAATTCCTCATGAATGTACCTACCGAACAAAGAAAAATGTTCTTTCCGTGCGATGTGCACTACTTGAAAACAATTTTTGAAATGAAATTTCTTCCAAGTTTGACGACTTGCGTCCACACTCATCCAATTTGTTGTCCAACTTGCAAAAATATCAAAAAATTTTGAAAACCATCCAACAAATTTGACAAGCCTGTTGATGAGCGGCCACACTATCCAATTTGTTTGACAAACTCGATGCTTGACAAACAAATTGGACAGTGTGGACGCCGCTATTGGTATAGTGGAGTGGTGCGTACTTTTCAGAGATCTGTGATGGGTGCAATTGAATTTGCATAAAGAAAATGTCTCATTTGCAACATGTTGCACTTCTCAGTGGTTGTTATGGTTACACTGCTGACGCTGAGAGTGCGTGTGCCATAGGCTGGATGAGTGGAATGCGTGCTTTAAATCTATACGAGGGATAAGTAAAATAAAGTGAAGTGTTGACATTTGCTGATGGTTTCAAGTTACTTTCAGTTGTTTGACACTTGAACGAGTGATAGCTGACTGATTAACGTTAAAACGAAACGGACATGGATGCTGGATAAGCGGTTGAGTGTGTGGAATTCATTAGTTTTTAAAAATGCTTTTACATTACAATTTCCAGCCCACCTACCGCAGCTCACTTTGTAGGTACCTATAACTCCTTAATTTCTGCAGAATCCATTGCGCAGAAAATGCGTGACTTTCACAAGATTGTCCGCAGTGAAGAAGTAGGATTTTGCACAAACCGCGAAGTGCTATAAAATTTTAAAAGGTGAAAATCGGAGACAGGGCCTTTTTGGATTTTTGACGCGCTTTGGGAGAATTATAAAAGTAAATTTTTTGCAATGCGACACTCTCAAAAACGACATTAAAAAATAAGAGCTGCTGGAACGATTTGAGAAGTTCTTTCACCTTAAGATTGCTCCATTATTTCCAGGTAACCTATAGACTTTATTGTATCCCTCAACTCTGTGGCGAAAGGGAGAGGGAATTCAAAAAACATTTGTAGATTTTAGAAATCATTTCATTATTACAATGCAACATTATCTTTGAATAATGACTAATAATCCGGTCAAATTAAACCAAAAATTGATAGTGAAGTTACATAAATTCGCACCATGCTGAAAGTTAGCGAGATCGTTTAAAATATGATTCCAAATAAAACTTGAAAGTTCCCCAACTTTCCCCTGCATGGAAAAAATTTTATTCGAGGTCAAAGGTCAAAAATGTGATTTTTTTCCGATTTTTTGCGATTTTCAGCAAAACGGTAAGTTTTATCATAAAAATATATCAGACGCAATTGTAGATTATAAATTTATCTATAAAAAATGTTAAGCTACTTTTTTTCTTATGAGTCACTGTTTCGGAGATATAACGATTCAAAAATTTAGAAAAGTTATAATCGATATAATAAGCGCAAGTTTTCACGCCACCTATGAGGTAGAGTATAGCGCGTTTTTTTAACTTGGTTTCCCAAGTATTCTATTCTATCTGTCCGTTATGATCCTATTTAATAAAAAACAAAATATCAAAAATTGGCAAAGACTGCAAAAGAAATATACGAAGTAAATTAAAACAAAGTAGTGAAGTTTATTCTTCTAATTCATAGCCATTAAAATCTTTTTCTTGTTCTTCTTCTTGATCTTCTTCTGGTTCTTCTTCTTCATCTTCAGGCTGGATGCAAGTAAATTGCGTCTATAGCGATGTTTCGAATGTCATCTCATTGGAATCAAACGAATCCTCCACTGTTGGTTATTCAACATTAGAGCATGACCGGCCTTGACAATTGGTACATGCCATAGAACAAAACAGTCCACCTTTTTTGCAACCACATTTAGCACTGCATTCCTTTTTGCAGTTACAAAAAATTGTGTTCAGCAGTTTTTCCGGCGCAGGTGGAAGTGCAGTTTGAATTGGTTCTAGAGTGTTGTTGATTAGTTTCCAATCCCAGTTTGTAGGGTCAAGCTGATTACCAAGCCACACTTGAACTTGATAATATACGCGAAGAAGATGTTGATGAGCAGCATCTGAAGTTGGAGGAAGACAAGTTTATTGAACTTGTTTTTTGCTTTTTGTGTTTTTAATGAAACATGCATACCTACATATCTATATTTATATAAGCAGGTAGTTTTTTTAAGAGCTCCGTACATAGAAAGAAGAAAGCGAATGCCGTTGGTGAGAACTTCTTGTCGAGTTGAATTATTGTTTTTAAATACTTTGAAAGTAGATCATTACATTGAAGTAATTGCTTTTGAAAACTGTTATTTTACCCCTCCTGTAAAATGCTGATGTCGTATCGCAGCCACTTATTCCGTGTAAAAAAAGTAAATGATTTTGACACTTTGCAAAAGTAGATAAGCTTTGTAATGAATAACTTTCCGATTGATTTTGAGCTTCTCATGGTTTTAAGAAGAAAATAGTTTTCTCAGTTGGAGCTCGAGCAGTAAGTATTACGAGTAAGTCTACATCTTCACCAACAACAATAGTTGTATTTGTCAAATTGATTTGTTCTATTGCTGTTTCAATTATCAATACATCAGCATCATTCTTTGCTTGTTTTACCAATATATTTTCAGCAGTAAACTTTTCTTTCAACATTGAAATAAATCTAGACTTGTTGTGAGTATTTGCAAGAAATTTCTGTTGACTGGTTGGAACTGTCAAATTTCCATCAAATCAAATATCAGAAGATGGAGATGTTACTAAAGTTCGACAACGTTGTTCTGCAGCTTTGATATTTCTCGTACTATCATAATAGCCATCAAATACGACAGTAACTCTAGAACCAAGATGTCGACGTATATACTGAACATATTTATCTAAAATAACTTTGAACGTTTCTTCGCTATCCCACACAACGCGATGTAATAATAATAATTTACAATTGCGTCTGATATATTTTTATGATAAAACTTACCGTTTTGCTGAAAATTGCAAAAAATCGGAAAAAATCACATTTTTGACCTTTGACCTCGAATAAAATTTTTTCCATGCAGGGGAAAGTTGGGGAACTTTCAAGTTTTATTTGGAATCATATTTTAAACGATCTCACCAACTTTCAGCTTGGTGCGAATTTATGTAACTTCAAATGTCTAGATTGACCGGACTATAAATAGTATCCCCGAAGTATCTAACCGATTTCACAGATTCTTTCACCATTAGAATTTAATTTTTTTGGCAACATGGAGTTGTGCAATGAATGGTTTTGCTGTTTTGGCCTTTTACGTCACAGTCACGTATAATAAGAGCAGGCTACAGCTTTTTTTCAAACAAAGGAAGCTACAGTACTTAGCTTGGAGAGCTCAGACCAATTACCAGTAAATGTACTACCTTCATCCCACTCTGGGCATCTACTTTTCTTTCAGCCTCTTAGTTTCATCTGGACGCGGCGGCGCCGCCCTTGAGGTTGTATGTGAAATTACTAACATCTTATTTTTCCATCTATACAGCACCACAAAAAAGAAGGGAAGGCTGCTACCCTGGTAGTACAATGGACGGAAATTAGGTCTGAGTGCTCCATCAGATTAGCATAAGCCTCCTCTTTATATTATAAAAAAAACCTTCATAAATTAATTTAAAGTTCGGAGGGCTGCAACGGCTGCGTCAAGGCGAAACTGAGAAGCTGAAAGAAAAGTAGATACCCGACATGGTATTCAAATCCACGCGTCCGGCCTATCAGCTAAACACTCTAACGCTGCTCCACTTCATCCATCTTTTGATGAGAATTTGATTTGCTTATTTATTTATTTATCAACAGCAACTCAACTCAAAAGACTTATTACAAATAAAATTTATAATTTCTCAGATAAGTTTTTTGAAGTTAAATTTTTAATTTGGGAAAAGCAAACGTAAAAATGGTGCACGGTTTTTGTTTGATTTGAACCAATGTACAAGTTTCTCTGAAGGATGTAATTTCAAGTTATTGGCTGTTTGGACGGGATGTATTGCGGCGAAGATTGTGACCACCCGGGACCGTCAATGATCCATTATGGTTGCATTGCATATCATAGTTGATCCGGCACTAGTTCACCCATTTTATCACTACATATATATGCTTCGTCTTCTGCTGATGAGCAACTGTTTGGTAGATTAGTCAAGTCTGACGACTTACAATGTAATATCTGCACCTGAATATTTAAGTAGCCATTTCAGAATTTTGAAAAAAGTGTTTTTAATTACTTTTACTCATTCAGGTAACCAAAATGGTAAAAAAAGCTAATAACTAAACCTTCTCTAAAAAAAGATCTGACAACAAGATTCCGGTATCGATTTTAAGTCAACCAAAAAAGATGTTCACTCTTGGGAATTGGTTACACCTCAACCTTTGGCCACGATTCCATGGTTTGAGGAAATCACTCAAAGAAGTTCACTCTCTCTGTATTGCTTCCTTTATACCCAAAACATTAATCTAATCGCATTCCTCAAAATGGCAAATAAAAAATGCGTCCAAAATAAGTTTAACTTTTAATACAGCTCTCATTGATAACTTTTGAATACCAATGCCAATGTGGCTTTCCAATGGTTTTGCTTGGGGAACTACTAATTTTAGAAACTAATGGAGGATCTAAAGTAACAAATTGTCTTTGGGTGAGTGAAAAATATTTTCGTGAAGTGAAAGATATTCCTTGAGGAAAAAAAATTAGTGCTTCTTGAGTGGATTCTAACATCAATTGGAAAAGTAGCTGCCACTCCTCAGAATCATGAGAAGCGATCTTTTTGCAAAATGGTATGGTTTGAGAATGCTTCTCGACGCAGCTGGACAGTTCTTTTCGTCCAATAGAAAGCGACATAAGCCTCTGAGTGCGACTTCTCATCGAACGTTAAAAATTGTAATTGTTCAAAAATTGTATTCCACTGGTCATGTGTTATGTTCCAAAAGCTTAAGCGACAAAGAAACGAGATGTAGCGCTTTTCACATGAGATAAGACTCCACACGTAAATTGAGCTTTGTTATTTTATTCTCTTTAGTGTTGACATGCAGCTGCAACAGTTCTCAGTAAAAGTATGTCTCCCTATACCCTGAAGTATAGTTTACACAAGTTGCAATGTTTTGCAGAGATATGTTTCTTGAGATGAGGTGGACTTTGTGCTGATCTTTCCTTTGATCTTAAGGTAGAGGTCTAGAGTTATTTTTTTTAAAGTTCCGCTTACTATCTGTAAATAAATATTTGATATCAAATGGTGACTTTCACATGGGGATAGCCTCGGGTGTCGGGTTGTTTATTGTTAAAAATTTATAATTCATGTCTTTGACCTCAGAGAAGATAATATGGAGTATCAATTCGTACCCGGCCTTTGCCTGAAACACTCTCAATCAAAGGTGGAATCAAAAGATATCGTTTTATTTGAATTAACAGTTATGTCCGGCTGCAATTGACTTTCATATTTTCAATTTTTGCGATGCAGTTGTGACTTTGATGATAAATAATGCTAATTGTTGCAGTTTTGAATGAAGATTTCAACATTCTCCAATGTAACAATCCCAAAACAATGGAAAACAAGTTGACATTTTTAAATTGTCGAACGAACCTACAAAAAAATGGCAACGAGAGTTTCCGGTCTAATTAAGCTGGTAGACAAAATGTCACTACCTCTAGTTCTACTCAAATGACCTCAAATTCTGCACGCAAGTTGAGGAACCCGCCGCAAACCCACCAGTCGTCGGCTAAGTGACAGTTCTTGACGACTTCAACTATTTCCATAGCTTGCTGTCTCATGTACTGTATTTTGTTTTAATTTCCATTGTGCCTCGCAACCTTAAATAATATCTCTTCTAATATTCGTTTTGTATATGCAAACAGGTTGATAAACAATGGATTAATCAAACATCAGCGCGTGTAAGGTAAAACGGATACCGAAAAAAAAATTTCTGAAAAGGAGGTGTATCTCCCCGTTTGTTTAAAAAAAAGTGACAGTATGATAATTCAATTTTGCGTTAAGTCTTCAACGAGACAGTGTTTCATTCTGAACTCAGCTTGGTTTGACTATTTACAGTCCCCTGAAATATGTTTGCGTAATATTCGCAAGGAGTTGGTAAATTGAATGAAAAGAAAGGCGCTTCCTCGATTGACTGTTTGGAACCGGCAAGTGTAGGAAAAGTGGAGGGAAATTCGCTCACAAGGCATAGTTGTCAGATTTGCGCTACAACCCGGGGCTCTCCGCTCTGCTGCGCAAATATATGTATGTGTGTAATTGGCAAGAACAACTGAGATAACTTCCATCAAGTCCTTGTTTATGTCCCAAGTAAAGAGACTTTGCAAAGCGCTCTCGCAATCTATACCTGCTTTTTGTGATTGGACCGAATGGTCAGTAAGAACAATACTAGATCCAAAATTATTTTGCCAGATTTAACCACCTTCTACACTTAGCCTTTTGAATTAGTGTCTTGGCTTTCATTATGGTGAGATTGCCTCCAATACAGGTGCTGGTAAAATTATTATCAACTGAATAATTCTGCTCCTTGCCTATTCTCCACCATTTTTGTTCAGCTCATTCAAATATGTTTACACCTAAAAATCTTTACCCACCCACTCGTATGTTGTCGTCAATTCTTGAATTGCTTCCATATTAAGTCAGAATGCCTTACAACGTAGGTATACCTAAGTCATGTTTATAAATTGAGTAGCTCTCAAAAAACAAGCGCATAACAAAAACCTAACAATGTTCACTAACATTCCAACCCCTATTCCAAAATATTATATCGGCCAACCCCTTCGCATAAGAAATCAATAAACAAAATAGATTACAAAACAGTCCTATAAACACAGTTGACAAATGTTTTAGTTTTTGAGTCAATGTTGTCAAAGTCAAGGAAAACAACCACTTGCTTGTACCATCAGATATAAGACACCATAACGTTGTCTTTCTTTTTGAACTTTTTATTTTAACTTTTACAACATTTTGTCTAAAGCCATTCGTGTCTACCGAATCTATATGTTTCTAATTGTATTGGACTTATAGGAACATTATTTGCTGACCACATCCATTCTGTCAACCGAACAACATAAGCCTTGCACTCGTATTCACCTAGCAACCCAATTAGACCAAGAAAAACACCCCATTAAGAACATCAAAGTGGAGACTCCGCGTGTTCGTCACGTCACCAAACTATATGTCGTTTTGGCACTGATGGTGTTGAATGGTTTAGAAGACTAAAAAAAGGAGGAGGAAGAAAGAACTAAAGTATAGACGGAAAACTGCTGGCACAAATCCGATTTGAACATGACACTAGAACTCATTGATTAGCATTTGGACGGTTGTTCGTTTGCGAAACCCCAAACAACCCCATTAACGTTCCCCCCGTGAGTAGATTGATACCCAACACATCACAGCGCAATAATCCAAGAAGAGAGAATATGCATTTGGTTAGGTTTCGGGTATAGGTTTCGATGACTGACTCCACAGGGTGAATTCCTAATTGGATTCAACGAGCTGGAAATTGCTAACCCAACTGGAATGTTAACATGCTTAGAACGAATCTAAATAAAATAAATGCAATGATAGCTGCAATTTGAAATGCAATTCAGTTGATAGGCGACAACGTTTCTATCGAACTGTCAAATCGATCTCAAGTGCAACTGAATTCGCTAAAATCTCATTACGACAATTAACCCAGGAGAGGAGGTGGTTTGTGTCACTTGTGTGTGATGTATAGGTGTTCAACAATTTGTGCTGACCACAAAATGTGAGTTTTAGAAATGATTGAGGATATAAACAGGTTGGTTGGTAAATAATAGTATACGTGAGTTCGAGTGTCGATTTTTTTTAAGAAGATTGACGGGCAATCAACTATACAGAAATGCGTTGTAGAGATGTAAAGAAAAGTGGTAGAATTACGAAGAGACTTTTAACTACAGAGTCATGTTTTGTTGCACTAAATCTCCTTCTCAGTATAAAGACACAATGAATTTGACCACCTAAAATTCTCACAAAAATGTCCCGAACTGACTCTGAAAGTGTTTTTTTTTTCCTCTTTTATTTTTTAAATATTATGCTTTTCAAAAGCCTGAGCTCAGCCGGAAAATATAAATTTTGGAAAAACTAACAGACCTCGAAATGGTTTCGCCCCTTCATTCTTGTAATATCCATGACTGTACAAGTCCACATGAATTTGTGTGCCTTTTACTCGTATGGGTAGTGCTTGTGTGAGACCGAACTAAAAGAATATTTTACACCATGATATTTTCAACATAATATTAAATACAGTTTCGTTGTTTTTTGACTGTGTGTGTATAATTTTCGGTGTCAGAATTGAAATTTATTAACCCTTTTCGACCAGGACTGCGCTTACTTCCTTTCTTTTCCTTTGTGTTTACGTTTCTACTCGTAATGATGAGTGTAACTTGTAATAATGGTGTAAGCGCAAGAAGGAAACTCGTAACCATTTGTCAGTTTTTTTTTTGTTTTTATTGGTTGGCGGCAAAAACAGAATCAAGTCACTGTAATCTTATTACAATAGGTATTCTTAAGCTTTTATGAATTGGTTAACGATTTGTATGTCAGCAATGTATATTATATGTAGGTACATTATGTTAAAGCAAATAACTTTTTTTAATGTCTTGTGTTTGTCATGTGTTTCGTAAGACTTATTTCTGTTCCTGTAAGAACCAAAAAAGAGATACGAAGACAAGATTTATAGATTTTACTATAGTTTCATTTTGTATTGGTTTTTGGGGTTTAATTATTGTTGCCGATTCGTGTTAAAAATACAAAGAACGAACGGAGCGTCCGTTGTATTCGTGTGTATTCGTCTCTTGTATGGAGGATGCATTGGCTTTTATTGAAATCTCACATAGGTACGAAGTACAACGTTTGAATATACGTATACGAAGTATTATCGCAGTAATCAAGCTAAGCAGACAAGCAACTGATGAGAACTTAAGCCATAAAATGTTCCGGGTCTTGTTAATATGTATCACTCTAAATTAAAATTTTTAATTTAATTTTGGTGGGGGCAAAATCCCCATTTATTAGGCTTAATACAAGCTATCAACTTACAAACTAAGAAACTTAATAGCTAAGACTTACTAACTAGTTGGAGGGCTTAGGAGACGAAGTTTTAGGCAGGGAGTACTTATATTGAGGTCAAAACAAGAGGAGTGGAAGTTGACATTCCTCAGCATTCGGGAGATGGGTTCATTGGAGCCGTAAGAGGCTCGATGGGTGGGAAGATAGAAGAGACGGGGATTCCGGGTGTTACGAGGGTTAGTATTTAGGAAGATGGATTCGTTAAGGGCTGGACAGTCAATGGTACCTGTGAGGATTCGGTGAATGAAGAGAACGTCAAATTAAACGGAGGAAACGGCGTTGTATGCTCTCAATTCTGGCAATGTGCACTTGTTGGAAAGGCGACCATACTTGACAACCGTATTCAAGAAGTGGACGAACAAATGTAAAGGGATCGGGTTACGTAAGGGTCTGCAAATTCTTTGGACCATCGTTTCACGAAGCCAAGTGCTGAATTTGCCTTAAGGATTATATCGTCGATATGCTTGAGGAAATTCAGCTCACGGTCGCAAATAATCCCAAGGTCCCGGATCACCTTAACGGTGGAAATGCTTTGACCGTTTAGAAGATAGAGACGGGGAGGAGATTTGGTGCGTTTACGTGAGAAGGTTATTGATTGGCACTTGGAAACATTTAGCTCCAGGCAGTTTTTGGAGCACCATATTGAAAAATTGTCGAGGTCTTGTTGGAGCTAGGAAGAGTCTTCAGAAGAAGAAATGATCCGGTGTAACTTAGTATCGTCCGCATAGAGAGAGATAGAGGAGTGTTTAATGATCATTTCAATGTCGTTAATACTGAGAATGAAGAGTAGAGGGCCTAAATGGCTGCCTTGGGGAACACCGGATGTGGCTAGAAAGCGGCTGGATAAGGCGGATCTGAACCGAACGCTGTAAAAACGGTTTTCTAAATAAGAAGAAAACCATCTTAACAGAAAGGGTTCAAAGCCGAGGGTGGAAAGTTTAAAAAGAATAAGTTTGTGAGAGATTTTATCGAAAGCTTTAAGGCCCCAACCCATAGAATCAGTTGCGTCCGTTCGCTGCCGGATTCACCTGACAGCTGTGAGTTTTACCGGACACAACGGATTGGGGTGACCCATAGAATTCGTTGCGGTGTCTCAACTCAACAAGATCACTCATGTTAGCAGAAGAGAAAATTTCAAATTGGTTCTTACTGCGCATGTCTCTCTTCTGCCGGACGCAAAAAGTTAAAAGTTGGGCTACTTTTTGCGTTGCGTCCGTTGCATCCGATGCTTATGGGTCACCTCTCATAAGATCATGTGTATTTAATCGAGCTGTCAGGTGAATCCGGCAGCGAACGGACGCAACGGATTCAATGGGTTGAGGCCTTTACTGAAGTCAGTTGAAATTACATCGACCTCCTTTCCACTCTCCAAGGCTGAGAGGGAAAATGAGACAAAGTCAACGAGGTTTGTTGTTGTTGGCCTGCCTTTGAGGAACCCGTGTTGTCTAGGGGAAATGAGAGATTTGCAACGAAAGCTTAAGTTTTCATTCAATATGCTTTCGAAAATTTTGGGTATATGCGATAGTTTAGCTATGGGACGATAATTTTTCACATCGCACTTAGGACCTTTTTTGTGTATAGGGGTTATAAACGCCGTTTTCCAAGCTTGGGGGAAAACACCAAGGGATATGGACAAGTTAAAGATTTTTGAGAGGTCAGGGGAAAGAGTAGAGGAGCACTTCTTAAGAAATATGGCAGGTATACCATCGGGGCCAGGAATATATACTCATCAGATGATTTAACTTTTCTTCAATTAGATGGAGGTCAAAGAAACGTGGAAGGAATGGATCAAAAGAAAAATTCGGTAAAAACGAGAAATAAGCTGAGTCAGGAACAAAAGAATCGCCCGTGAAAGACAGTTTGAAGTAACTTGCGAAATAGTTTGCTACGGCGAGTGCATCGGATGAGGTTTCGTTATTGAAGAAAAGGGTGGAAGGGTACCCGTCAGATTTTCTTTTGTGGTTGACAAATTTATAAAAAGACTTAGGGTCATTAGATAATAATGTTAGATTTCATTTCATTTAAATAGCGTTGGTAAAGGGTGCTCACAGAAGTGTAGAGCTTATTTTTAATGTTTTCCTTAATGAACATATTCACCAAAAAATCACTTTGTGAAAACCAATGTAAGCCCTGTGTAATTTTCACCAAATGATTCACTTTTAAATTTATCGGTGAAGCTTATCCGTTCCTTGGCGGATCCCATGGTGATTCCTTTGGTGAAAATTTGATCATTTGCCACTGGGTCCTTTTGTGATACAAGATTTATCTGTGAATTTAGCTTTACAAGTATTAATGTACCTATTATAATAAAAACTGTGAAAAATGAGGTAATAACCTTTCTTTTCAACAAGCCCTCAGTGGAGGAAATATGGGTAGCATTCAGTAATGCTATCCGGCTAGCTTTTTTTATCTGTAGGTATCCGGAAATAGTAGGCATACTGGTTAGCTTGTTTGCCTGTTTTGTAGAAGGTTTCATTTCGCAAGTAATTCGCATGAAAAGCGTTTTCTCAATCATCCGTTCGGAATAGGCAGTAAATTGTAAGTCCCTTCCATTCTCTCACAAGGCATTGATGTTGTGAGAAATGCGCTCGGCCCCGGCCCCCGGGGCAACTCAACTATGTGTTTACTTATTTTAAAATCCTGTTTACAGGTAAAAACTTTTATACTCGTGAGGCTCCAAAGGAATGCGCCAATTGTGGAATTACTCTTTTAATTTGGTACCTACATATTGGTTGAGTATCGTGTTTCTCGACAAATAGATGCACTCACAGACAATGTACCAGATATTCTTGCCAACATCCTAAATTCATCGCCGAATAAAAGTCGCCTTTTCTGCCCACCAGAAGCTTGAAGAGATTTAACTCAGACTAACTCAGTGCTATCCTATAAATTACTTGGTAATGTACAGAATTAATTTAATGTTAATAGTTTCTTAAATTCTTGTAAAGTGATAAAAGGGCATGGTCTGGCTACCCTGATAAGTATTTTATAAACTTATTTTCTAAATCATTTCAATAAATAAATAAACAAAATAATTTACTTATTTTGAGTTCCCATTTTTACTTCGGCATTTATTTCAGCATTATAGTCATTAAAGTAGCAAGGAATATCGAAAAAAATAAATTTCAATCGTTAAGCAACGATGTTTTGAATGCCGTTCTGTTTTTGAAAGATGACTCATTCACTTTTCGTTTAGTTTTTGGCGTTTAGTAGGTACTGTTGCACTGCCTTTAAATTCTATTTCTTAGCTTGCCAGTGACCTTTGCGTTTTTATATGTCAATTGGTTGGTCTATAACTAGATTTTGTTTAACCCCACAGTAATATAGAAACCAACAGAGCAGGGGTCCCTTGGACCTAGCGCATTTCTCACAACAAGGCCTTGTGAGGCAATGGGGGATACCTAAAATTTTCTGACGATTCCGAATGGCTAATCGAGAAAGCGCTTTCAAGGCAATGAATTTATTATTTTTGCCAATTCCTCGTGAAAGGCGATGCCCGTTGAAAATATTTTCTGCTGGGATTCGAACCACGAACTTTTATTAAAGAGATGAGAAGTAAAGAAAGATAGTGGACTTAACTGTTTTGGGATTGACAATTAGTTTGATTAAAGGCGGAGTGGAGTTCCAGAGCCTGTATATACCTAAAACACATACGGGAAGAGCTTAGGTAGTTCCAAAGATGTGGAATGCCATTTATTCTTCTTTCGGAACGATTCAATGAAAGTCTGTTAAACAAATTTGATGGAACCTTAACATTGACTGTCTTTGAAAAAAAAAATATAGTTTCTTGCATTGATAAGTCTTGGAAAAAGCTGAACTATGGTCATTGAAGGCAACTTGCAACTTCTGCGGAGAAATTGAATGAGATACCTATACATATGGGGCAGGATTAAAAAAAGTAGATCCTTGAGTCGAGTTTCTCCATGGGTGAAATAGGCAGATGGCAAAAACCATTTTGGTTGCATCCAAAAATGCTTGAGGGCGGCCGTGGTGCAGTGCGGTAGAGTGTTTAGTAGATAGGCCGGACGCGTGGGTTCGAATCCCGCTCTGGGCATCTACTTTTCTTTCAGCCTCCCAGTTTTATATGGACGACGCCCTTGAGGTTATATATGTGAAATTATTAACAACTTATTTCCAACCATTGCAACACAAAAAAAAAAAAGGGAAGGCTGCTACTCTGGTAGTACAATGGACTGGATATTAGGTCTGAGTTCTCCAGATTAGCATAAGCCTCCTCTTTTATTTAAAAAAAAAAAAAAAAATCAAAAAATGCTTCCAAAAACAAAATTTGTGAACCGATACTGGAAGAAGGAAGTAATATTTTGCAATAATATTGCATCGTGTGTGGCCGACGCATTTTCACGTAATATTTTTCGTTAATATTTTGCACAGTAGTAGGTATTGAGTGGTGTAAGGACCGCATAAAGGATTGTTTCTCAAAAGATGTCCTTTAATCTTCTTCTCAATTGTTTTTCTAACACCTAAGATAGACACGGCAAAATACTGGTTGGTCTGAAATCAGATGGAAAGAAAGAGTTTCGATTTTGGCGATAAGTCGAACCCTGCAGTTTTCCAAGATGACGGTGGGGGGAGGGGGAGGTAGGAGTTGTAATACACTTCCAAGGCACCAACATTGACCGAATTACAAAGGAAAAAATGATTCAACTCATGCTAGTCCATGAGTACCTGCATTGTGAGCCAGGCTTATTTAGTTGTGATAATCGAGAGAGCGCTGTGTATTTGCTTAAAAAGTTGTTTTACTATGAATCAATTAACATAACCGTTTTCTATTGAATAGAAAATGTTTTTCCAAAAAAAGCATGATCAGTATAAAAATTGATAAAAATCTAGGATTTCTCTGATACAGCATTTTGGAGAAAACCATATTCACCTGATTTTTTATGCAGCAATTCCCATAAACTGTAAGTAAGTATTAAATGAAAAGATTAGTAAAGTTTTTAACAGTTAAAACACTTAAGTGTTTTAACTGTTAAAAACTTTACTAATGTTTTCATTTATTAGATTAAAAAACACGTGGAATATCTCAACTAAAAAACTCATCAAGTAGGTATTACAAAATAAATAAATTGGGTGGCGCAACAGAGCGGGGCCTTGTGAGACAATGGAGGGGACCTACAATTTTCTGTCGGTAAAAAACTCTTTTTGAAATGACATAGCTCCGCTGTGTTTCTATAGCGATATATGAGAGTGCCAACCACCAAACTGGTGTGACATCGCGTTTTCACACATTTGCATCTGTCGCGTCGAAAGAAATGCACTCGACAGTGTGTTTGTCGCTTTTATAATTACAAAATCGCTTTGGATTGGGGCATACCTACACATTCACAAAAGATCCTTTTTGGGATGACAGACATATAAGCTTCCCCTTTAAAAAATTAATAATTTGGCAGAACTTTATTTTCAGTAGATTCTATCCATGAAATTTTATCGGAATAGTGTCAGTCTGCTTAAAGTACAGCAATTAAAATCGACTCTCCAAATCTTCGTAGATAAGTCCATAACTTACATAATATAATATAAAAACCTACTAAGGGTAGGCAGCTCCACGTCCCTCTACTCCTCTAGATACTCATAACCCGACATCCGAACTCAATCCTTTTTTATGAAATCCCTTGAAAGCTAATGCTAAGCTGGAGGACTCACTATCTTTGTAGCGTTGAAACCAATCAAGCCTTCTTAGCTTGCAATCAATTAGAATTTTTACTTGGGGCAACTGTGGTGCAAATCATAAGTAGGTGCACCTGCACATACCTAGTTACCTACTTTTGCCTATATGAAGGCGTTTCATCGACATTCCAATTTAATTTTCTATTTATGAGTCGCAGTCGTTTAAAATACCTACATATGTGCCTATAACCTAATAAAATAAATATTATGAATCAAGATTATTTTGCATAGCAATCATTTCAATTTAAATTAAAAACAAGATAATTTCAGATTGCATTTATTTGATTGGAATAGATTAAGCTCAGGAATAGACACGTGTATAGGTATGTATGAATATTTTCGCAAGAACCTGCCAACTATTTTATTACTTATCTAGGTATAGGTACCTACCATCTATTTTTATGCCTTTATCTTATCATTTGTATAGAAATAGCTTCACAGACATCATAGACATAATCGCTAAAAGCACATTCCTAAAGTAATAAACCCTCGACTAAGGCAAACACTCCCTATTATCTGCCCACCAACACCCAACTCAAACAGTCACTTGACCAAACCAGTTTTCTCCAAGTTTTTTTTTTCTTAAAGAAATACTTCTTTCTCTGTCGTCAATTCTTAATTCAGCCGTTCGTCTGCATTAAGCAAAGAGAGAAGGAATGGGCCACGCCTACAATCTCCATTAAGTTAAATGAAGTGTTACAATCGGTCGGTGCACGAGCTCCTCATCCTAATAACCCACACAATCACAGAATCTTAGTTTGAGCCACGTACGTGACAAGTACTCTAATTAGGCACTAATGGCATCTGACAGGCGACCATTTTCATCCCACTTAAATTACAAACGAAAGAGACTGCATGTTGTGCTTTCTCATTGTTTGAGTGAACTCAGTCAGAGAATGAGTCGTTTTTTACTCCCTGCTTTCCAGTGATTACTTCCAGAAATGTGAGCGAGCAGCTATCTCTTTTTAACTCATGTTAGAAGATAGAGTGGTAGGGTTTGAAGCTATATGCTCACCGGATGAGCGCGTAGCTCTGCCTCCTAAATGTCACTGGGTAGGTAACTGTGATTAATCGTTCAATCGTTGTGCGCAAGAGTAGGCAAACTACTGTTTCTCGTCTCTTCTCTTGCCGTTAACTGGTTTCCATATAATGAATTTCCTCTTTGCCTTTGATTTTCGTCCGCCATCATCATCATCATCATCGGTTTTGTTGTTTCGAGTCTCCCCCGACAACAACACTATATACACACTCTGAGCAGAGGTCCGTCTGTGAAACTTGAGCCGTTCGGTGATTTCAGTGCAGTAACTGTGGTTTACCTGTATGGATCGTTCGAATTGTAAGTTGTGATCGCGCAAGTGGAATTTTCTTTGAATTATAAAAAAAAAAAAACAAATTGCATTGCCTACCTCTATTCGTCTCGTGGTTTCTCGTCGGTACTGTGCAAAGTGTGAAAGTTTATTAAATTACTGAAAAAAAAAAATTAGTTAAAACTGTGACAGTAACTTTTTGGATAAAGTGTCAGAAAAGAAGTGAATTTCGAATAAAAAACAAAACAGAAATTAAGTTTTGAAAGTATTTTTATTTTTGATTGAAAATCTAACTGCATGTTGACAAAAGATCAGAAACCAGTATCTGGTCATGTTGATTGAATCGGGTGTGAATCGTGAATTTGGATCGTTACCATCATCAGCTCAGTGGAAAATGGAGCCACCGAGAATACCAATGACAGGTGGCGCTTCAATACCGCCACCTCCACCAAATGGTGAGTGCGTTTGCGGGGTTTGTTTTCTTTTTTAACAACTTGATTTCGAGTTATGTGAAATATCACCGACGGAATACCTATATGGAGTGATGATGGGAGTTGAATTGATTTATTGGAATCAGACACCTCAAACAAAATTCTATTTTGTTATGAATTTTTACACCTGAAGTTTACACTATTTACCTAGTTCCGGTGTCCTTATAATAGTCATCCGTTTCACACTAACCTCGGTCATTTATATTCAAAAGCTTAAGGTATCCTACCTACTTTCTTCGACGTATGACTAAACAAAGAAATGCAACTCCTTTTTTGAATAATATTTGCCCATTTGTGAATAGGTTTGAGACTTTTCCAAAGAAAGTCATTCATTTTAACAGCATTCCTCAGAAGAAAAAGTCGCTTTTGTTCTAAGAACTGTCAAAGCAAACTTTTTGACACAATAAAGTCTGCCATCGAATCCTCTAGTTGCCTTTTATTGTACCTAACCTACCCAGTATAAGTGGATATACCTACAAATAAATACTTTTGGTGTCAACCAATTTTCATTTTTTTGGTAGCTATATGAGAGACGAAAACATAATTCCAAATGTGAATTGGTGGAGAAATATCCATTTTGAATTATTTGTCAAATAAAAATGCCCAACGAGGCTAAACATGTTTGTCTGTCGCCATATTTATTTTTTCGGTAAAGTTAAAAGAAACGTCAATTTTTGAAACGAATAGTTCAAGTTTTGTTTTTTCAAGCTATGCTTTTGTCGGAAGAATGTAACCATTTCTTTATTTAATTTTTTATTGAAATGTCAACAAAAATAAGCCTCAAGACTTTTGATAGGGACTCATATGAACTTACTTAATAAACAAACAATGTGTGATTGGCGAGAGGAAAGTTCCTACGTAGATATCGTATAAGATGAAGTGGCTAGATAGGTATACACTTATGTACATACCTGGAGCAAAAATTTGAAATATCAATTAGATTTTTAATACTTGACACATCTACACATCGATTTTAATTCTTATGAAACACCTGTGAACACTTTCGAACAATGTGCTTAATTTTGTGTTTTTTTCTATGAATGCCTACATTAAAGAGCCTTTGAAATGGTTAGTTAAACTTACTGCTTTATAAGCAATTAAAGAGTTTGTTAATTCCAATACTGTTTGCTCAGTCTGGTTTTGTTTTGTTTTGAATTAATCTTTATTGTCAAAACTGGCAAATTCTTCCTGAACATTTGGCAGTTTATGATATGAGTCAACTTAATTAGACTAATATTTTGATTATGTTGTTTTTTTTTGGAACTCGTGTATGGTTTTTTCTATAATGAGCTTGCAATTACAATCTAAAACGAGGTTTGTGTGCCTTCAAAATCATGTGATGTTAATTAAAAGTAAAGGAAATATAGTGTCAATGATGTTCCTGGTTTTAATTGAAATTAGTGTGTTTGGAAAATGTCAATCTTCCAAAAATCAGCTACTGTTTTGTCAGACGTTTCGTGTTTACACTTCGTTTTTTTACGATAGCACTTTTAATGTTATCGTTTACTGCCAAAACACATTTTCTAATCAACAGAAGTAAAGTGGACTCATTTAAAATCAGCGAAAGTTAGTCTTATTTTCCATTTTCACCCCAATCGAACAGAAGTTTAATTATTGAGGACTGTAATTTATAACAAGGCGATGCGATGCGAAGCTCGAATAGAAAGCTTAACCAATGTAAGTGAACTGTTTTTTAACTTGCCTGCTGTCTTTTCATTTCTTATAGCCTAAGATATAAGGATCATCGTCGTTCCCAATGCCGGGTAGAAATATTTGAAGAGTGACATGTAAAAAGTTGAGTATCAAACCTAAAACATTCGCCCACCTTTGTTTTATGGAGCTTAGTAGGCTAAAATTTAGCTTAGTTGTTGTATTGGTGTCTTTTTTTGTCCAAACAGACAATCATTTTAATTATGTTTGAGTTTGCAGAAGTAGAAAATATAAAATATCTTTTTTTGACATGATTGTCAGATAAAATGTCATTTCTAGGACAATTTTAATCGTCCTTGTTCACCTATCGTGTTTTTCACTTCGTTATGTCGTTCATTTCCAGGCAAATGCAGTGAGGAAGCTATTGGATTAGCTTTCAAATGAGCGATCGGATGATATGTCTAAGCAAACTCCATCGCTTTCTCATTCATTTGACTAGCAACGTCAATCAATCAGCAAGTCAGCAATCGTGTGAATACAACTTCGCACGTGTAAACAGTCTACTTATAAAAACTGACATTTCTTACGAGCTAGTAGTTTGCAAAGGGTTCAAATGAAATAAGAAGTGAAACAAGACTACATTTACACTTTGGGCGATACGACTGACTGAATTTAGAGAAGTGTATGTTGTAGACTTTATTTCATTTAGCCTCTTCCACATTGTAACTATTCGAAAGAACCTATTATTATTTTCTGTTAAGTAGTGATTATGATGGCATTATGGTTAGAGTGTATGTCTATTATGTGGGAATTTGAGGTTCGAATTATTTTCCTCATGTTTCGGGTATCGCATTCCGCAAGAGATTCGCGATTCTGCGAAGAGAACTGCTTTTTTACTTAGCCTTTTGGAATCGGCAACAAACTGCGGGTCTCTTCCATTCCTCACAAGGTATGGCTAAGAAAATGTGTTTGGAGTGCAAATATTTATTTTTCTCTTTAAATTTACGTGCATATCGATTCAATAAAAACCCGATAAATTCTGTTTTACGATATTCCCGACTTTAGTCGAAGTTTATTTATAATTAGCGCGCACATCGCGCGTTATGAATAGATACCCTCATAATGTTATAAAACATGGTGCGATAATTAAGGAAATGATTTAATAATGATTTGAATGAGCACATTGTTTTTGAATTTTTATGAATCGTAGTGCCGTCTTCATACCTACGGCATTTGGAAATGATCTATTGAAATTGAATGCAAAGCAGAAGTTCTTTAATACCTCCTCTGGATCATGTGTATAAGTAGGTACTTCAGACCAGCTGATATTAACCCTATGAAAGATCGATCCGTCCCACTGACCATCAGAATAGCATTTAATGCATTTCTTGTCGTGTTTACTGCCAAACTGCTCTTCACTTTCCTTGGGTGCATCGATTTTGACCGTGTTCATTGCCGTCTACCCATTTTTCTTCTTTAGAATAATTCTTGGATAGCTATTTCCGCCTATATTGTTTTGTGTTTCAGAAACTCATCAACTACACTTCGTCCAAAACTCAGTTTACCGACTTCTCCGCAAATTGTTTATGGATATCCATTTTCATGACTCAAGTACCTAAATTAAGAGCTTTATATTTTCAAAATTCAACTCGTTGCATATAGAAGTTACTGCAAATGACTTTTACTCAATTAAGTGGTGTATGGTTGGCATTTGTGGTTACAACTTGGCAGTTCGAAGTTCGAATCATGGAAAAATCCAATGTTTTTTGGCAAGTATCGCCCTTGAGGAATTGTCAAGTAATCAAAGAATAAATAATAAACTGCTCTGAACAGCTCTTTGCCTGAAATACGCTATACTCCGAGGCTCTCCGAACTTTGCTGCATCACCCAATTTTTTTTTCATTTCTTTTCAGTTGAACGCTATGTGCCTACACAGTTCATGCTCTCCACGTCTTTTTTCCAAACGACCACATTTTAATATTTATTATTTTAAACCACATTAATGGATTACTGAATAAACTTTTCAATAATAAATAAACTTTACTGCGCGTTCTCAGTATGGCCGTTGTCATTTATGGAAATTTATAAACACGATATAGCTTGCAATATCTGAGATAACTATATTTTTAACAATAACTTTTGCATATAAATTATATAGAAAAAGAAACCCAGAAGCTCAGCGTACGTAGGTAACCGTGGCGTAGGGGTTAACATGTCTGCCTGTTACGCGGCAGGATCGTGGTTCGAATCTCAACTGAAACCAAAAATGTTTTTCCGCTGGTATCGCGTTTAGCGAAGAATCGACTAGTCCTCCGATAGTAAAATTCACTGTCATGAAAAGTGCTTTCTCGATTTGCCGTTCGGAATCGGCACAAAATTGTTGGTCCCCTCCATTAACTCACAAGGCATGACTGTGAGTAATGCGCTAGGCCTCGGGGCTCTCCGCTCTGTTACGCCTCCGTATGTATATATGTAAGCTTAGATAAACACTGAAGCACGGGCTATACAATTCTGGTTGCCAGCAGCGGCTAGTCGAGTAGCCGCTATTGTCTTTCCGGTAATAGTTTTGGAGTGAATACATAATTCGCCCTCAGCCGGCGAGTTATTTATAGCTATTGGGAAAGTTTAACATGTTCAACTTTTATGGACGGTAACGGCGGCTACAAAAACTAATACAAAAAATGAAGCTACACGCATAGTATTCTGTAAAATTTTCTTTCGAAATTTCTTTTTAACATTTCAATACATGCGGAAAACAAAGTGAGTTGCAACCAAATATTTGTTTGTTTTATTTTTGGGAAAAAACCAAAAACTCGGAACTTTTCTTATTTTTAAAAGAAAAAGGTTTTATATTCAAGCAGGGAAAAGCTTATGGTTTTAAATAAATTTCATATTTACTATTATTAAAAGTTCATTCCCACGCATGGATTTATTAGTTAGTACTGAATTCCCGACAATGATCGAGTCTAATTGCATTAAGTTTCAGCATTAAAAGTTCATTTGAGAAAATTTTCACTGACTACTATACATTTAATATGTTATTTCAGGGCCGATCGAAATGAAAAGCAAAACATGCGTTCGTATTTGAATTTCTATGTGTACCTTTAATTTTGTAACAATCACTAGCGCATTAAATTTTTTTATTTCTCTTATTTTACTTGGTTTAGTAAGGTGACAGATAGTTCAGTTTCAAAATTCCTAATCTGTGTGACACATTTTTTTCTTTTTGAAAATTTATTAAAAAGTTTTAAAACCCTTATTATTAACAGCCCATGCTCAAAAGCCACTAAAAAAGACGGATTGTTGAAAATCTTAAGAGCATCCCGCTATAAAATATCTTTGCGATTAAAAGTATTTTAAAATTTTCTTTTAGATAGCATTAGCTAAAATCTATGTCACTTGTATTTGCTTAAAATGAGCAATAGGCATGTACTGCCTTAAAACACCTCTCTTGAATAGGTTGTTGTTAAGTTCTACTCCATAAACTATCTTTAAAGTTACTTAATTTGAAAAGCTTCTAATTTTGATTCCTAAAAGGCTTGTTTCAACTCATTTCACGTTTGTAGACTGCTTTAGAATTGAGGCAATTGATTATATAATTATAAGGATTAATTTTTATAATTGGAATCAGTTGATGGGCTAATTATAAAGAAAAAAAACAACAGAGAGGGTGCAAATTTTGTATATCTAGGGATGGAACCACCATTTTTGGTATTTTCGTGCTAGGTTTGTGCTCAGTTGCGCTGCTTTCCTTTTTTTGGTATTTTCAAAATTGTTCTCCTAGAGTAAAAATTTCAAAATTTGATGTTCATTATTAAATTTGATGATTTCATTTTATGATATTTTCAAATGCCTGTGGCGAGCCATTTTGGATTTTCGTAAAAAAGATAGTTGTGCTTGAACGTGCTCTGTTGCGCTGTTTTTTTCTCTAAATTACTATTTTAACATACAATATAAAAGCAAATCTTTACTTTTTTCGAAAATCAATAATCCAAAATATCGAAAAAGAAAAACAGCACAATTGAGCACAAAACTATCAGGACCAACTTCTGTTTTTCTTTTTTTGAAAATTCAAAATGGCTCCGCTCGACATGAATTAGTGGCAGTGGCATTTTCAAGAGACGACCAATAGACTCGCATGTTTTTTTTACAACACCACGATAACATTTCTCATTACACAAGCCCGGGAATGGATTGGAACGGCTTTTATTTTTCATTCAGACCACGAGGAAACAAGAAAAGCGGACCAAAAACTCCTGGCACTAACAAATGCGAACAAAAAAGTAAACAAATAAGGTGTCAGTTAAGAGCTCGGGGAATCAAAGGGCTTAGTCGATACGATTGGAGCGAACGAGTGGAACGATACCATACTGAGGAATGCAAAGAATTCTAAATTTATTTACGACTCAGAACGACTAATGAGCAAGCCCTTTTCAGAGCAGTGTTTTAACTCTCAGAAGATTTGACAATTCCTCGCGAAATTCAATACCTATGATAAAATAGTTGATGTTTCTATGGTGCGATTGCGCTAGTAAAAATTGGCCCTAGAAACGGTATAATCCTTTAGCCATGTCGATGCGTTCTAAAGTCATCGTGGAGTACCCCTCGTATGTATCACCTGTGGGAAACTGACAAGTGAATGACCTGTGTTTCTTTTTAGATCATAGAGTGTTCAAAGCGCCGTTAAAGAAAATGAAGAAAGATCAAAACGTTTAATTTATTTCTAAATTTGAAAAAGCAAGGAAAAAACTAATTTAAAAGAAAGCACGCAACTTTACTTTATCACTTTCAAAATGCTTGTATTTAATATCTTCTAGAACTTTTGTCGTATGACTTTTTGTATACCAACTTCATTAATTTTCTATAAACATTCTATGTTTTTGTTTACATTTATTTGACGTAACTATGTTGTGGAATGCATGTTAAGTATTGTTTATTTTGGCTATATTTAATTCCACTTAGTTCTAAACACATTGGATCGCCTTTAGATCCAAATTTCTATAACTTCGAATTCAAAAATTTATTTGAATTAAACAACATTTAGGTAAATAAAAGTAAGTAAATAAAAAAAATAGAGTGGCGCAACAGAGGGGGGAACCCCGGGTTATAGTTCATTTCTCACAACTATGCCTGGGAGGGGTTCTACAACTTTGTGCCGATTCCGAATGGCTTATTGAGAAAGCGCTTTTCATGGCAATGAATTTACTAACGGAGGACTTGCCAATTCCTCGCGAAGTCGATGCTCGTGGAAAAAAATGGTTGCTTTCTGTTAGGACTTGAACCACCACCTGCGCGTTACTTGCAAGCTTGCTAACCATCACGCCACGGGTACTATTTTTTTTGTTTTTTTTTTTTTTTTTTTTTTTTTTTTTTTTTTTTTTTTCAGTATCTTTTACAATAGACTTAAGTCCTTTAAAAGCAAAAGTTAATGTATAATAATTAAAAAGCTATTTTAACTATAAACAAACTAATATAATCTTGCAGTAATCTAATTTACATAAATGGAAATGAATTCAATTATTTAACTATAATTAAATTAATAGTAATCAGGATTGTGAGCCAAATACCTAAAAAGTATTGTATCAAAATTTAAAGTACCTCGTAGTTTTCTAATGTCTAATGGTAGAGAATTCCATAGTCTGACAGTATACACCAAAGAATTGGCGTTTAGTGGCTAAACATGTATATGTTGGTTGCATAAAAGTAAACGTTCTATTTGAATTAGAGAAAATCAACTTGTTATATAAGTAAAGCGGGTCTTTTTTAGTCACTACATTATTAAGAGATTTTAAGGCAATGTAAATCAAGTATGCGTTCAGAGTACATCCTAGTAAATTTTCCTTATATCGAGAAACATGGTCAAAACGTTTGAGATGGTAAACGTAACGTATGCAGTTGTTAAAAGCGACGTTTAAACTTCTTTTCTTTTCAGAGCTTAAGCAACAGAAAATTTGAGCACCGTATGTGATTATCGGAACAATCAGAGTTTTTACTAGCCGAAATCTTATGTTCTGTGGAGTAAATTGTTTCGATTACGACAAACTCCTAAGGCAACCGTATATTTTACCAATAATACTTTGGATGTGGTAATCCCAGCTTAATGTGGAATTGAACCAGATCCCCAAGTTTTTTACTCTATTTACGTATTCAATATTTGTAGAACCGATGCGTATAGAAGGGAAATAACTAAAATCGAGTTCATGTTTATAAATAATTAGACATTTAGATTTGGATGGGTTCAGTTTTAAACAGTTTTTTTCCGACCAAGACATGATTTTACAAAGATCGCTTGTTAAGTAATTCAGCACCATTTTCAATTAGTCCTAACTTGCAACTTAATCGAATCTGTACATCGTCAGCATATAAGTCTATAGAACTATGCTCGACTTGAGAGGGCAAATCATTAATGTACATTGAAAATAGTAATGGGCCAATAATCGATCCTTGGGGGACTCCTGTGGAAAGGTTTACAAAACTTGAAAATCGATTGCCCACAACTACAGCTTGTCGCCTTTCAGAGAGGTATGAAAATATGAGTTCAGCTGCCGAATGTGAAAAATTAAAAAATTGTTTTAGTTTAGATATTAGTATTTTGTGGTTCACCGTATCAAAAGCTTTCGAGAAGTCAAGTAATCCCAAGAAGGATACATAGTCCTCATCAATAGCGCACCGCAGATCATCAGTAACTTTGAGTAAAGCAGACACGCAACTATGGTTGTTTCTATAGCCAGATTGGTTAATACATAAAAGATTGTTTTGTTTTAGAAAGGATAAGATTTGTATATGTAGTATCTTTTCTAAAACTTTAGATAAAAAAGGTAGAATGGAAATAGGCCTATACTCAGGGGGAGATCGAGTGTTTTGTTTCTTAGGAATAGGAATTACCTTAGCATCTTTCCATTTATAAGGAAAGGTTGACGTCATTATAACGGTGTTGAAAATGTATGTAACACAGGGTAGTATGTGTGGCAAAATTATTTTTATGAACACAGGATGCATTTCATCGAAACCACAAGCTTTAGACTTAATTTTAAGAATATTTGAAACTACGTCTGCTTCATCAATACCTTTAAAATAAAAGCAATGGTTTAAGTTATTTGGCTGGCGGATATCTCCAGGGTTTTCAACGGAATATTGTGAACCAGTTTGAATTTTAGCAAAATTGGTGTTAAGCTCATCTGGGTTCGATTCAATAGGGCAGACATCTTTTTGACGTCCAATGCCAAGTTCCCGAATATTTTTCCAAAGAGCTTTGGATGGAAGATCTGTACTCAAAAGGTTAGAGTAAGTTTTTATCTTCGCTTCCCTAATTTTTGAACGAACTTTCTTACGAAGGATTCGAAAAGAATTTTGCAGTTCGGAAAGCCTGAAGCGCTTCCATTTCATATAGGCATCATCCCTTTTTTTTATCAACTCCATAATTTCTGATGTAAACCATGAACTGTTTTCATTGTTTGAAACCATTTTTTTGAGTTTTACATGTTTATCAAACAAGTTTTGAATTGAATTTTGCAAAAAATCAATTTGTTCATTGACTGAGCTCATCAAATATATTTGTTGCCATTGTATTTGGAAAATGTCGTATTCAAGTTGTTCATATAAAATATTTTTGAAATCTCGGTATTCATATTGAATTTTTTGAGTTTTTGGAACAATATTAATCGTTGCAAATATTAAATCGTGTTTCGAGTAGGCAGGAGCCGAAATTTGATCATAGAATAAGATGTTTTCAATATTATTTGTTAAAAGCAAATCTAAAAGTGTAGCACTATTATTTGAGAAATGTGTGGGAGTGCTAAAATTGTTTGGAGTAAGGCCCAAACTGTTCATTCCCTCAATAAATAGTTTTGACGATTCTTTATTGAGTAAATCGCAGTTGAAGTCACCACATAAAATAATCTGTGAATAGTCAGACGAAATACTTTCCAGGGTATTAAATAAACATGAAAAATCAATATATTTATTCGGTCGGTAGACAACACCAACCAAACATTTATTTCGACCATTCAAAATTTCAACGAAACAATGTTCTATTACTGATGAATCGTCTGAGCATAAAATAATACGGTGAATTAATGAATTACGAATATAAATGGCCACCCCACCACCTCTGGAATCACTTCTATCTTTTCGAAAAAGTTTGTAACCCTTGATAGAGCACAAGTTGTCAGATAGATTTGATCTAAACCATGTTTCTGATATACAAATAATATCCACATTCGAGCCAACGAACACAAACCTGAACTCATCTATTTTAGGATAAAGACTTTGCGCATTCAAATGACATATATGTAATGCGCTTTTCATGGCAATGAATTTACTAACGGAGGACTTGCCAGTTCCTCGCGAAAGGCGATACACGTGAAAAAACATTTTTGACTCTGCTGGGATTTGAACCTCGAACCTCTGGGGTTAGCAGGTGAATATGCTAACCATCACGCCTCGGGTACCATCAGTACAAATGATACCTACTATTAAAATTGAAATTTTTATATAAAAATTGTTAGGAGAATATGATATTAATAAGAAAAAATGCAGTATAACTTTTCCTACAGTTTTGCTGCACTGCGAATGCTCCTGACTGCATTTTATTTCACAATTATGGATCTAAATTTCAAATACCTTCTAGATTTCAATACAGAGCAGGGTTGATTTTTTAATAGTTTTAAGGCCTTCATGGTAAAGAAGGCTGTCCACATTAGTAGAACGTTTACTGCTCGTACTTTGCATTTTTAATGAATTTTTAAAATGTGCCACAGTAATAATCTACTCCAATACAAAATTCTTAACAATTCATTAAAGCACATAATTAAAGAGTTCAATAAATTTTTGACAGAAATTACCTTCATCATCATTAATTCATTTGAATTGCAACGTGATCGCACGACGCACGATCAGAATCCAGTTTCTTGATGGAATTCAAACGCTTCCCACTATAATTTGATTTTATTGATTTATTTCATCAATTGAAAGCTAATTATTACCACGTAATTGATACCATAAAACAATCAGCATGGGTATATAGTTAGTCAACAACTGCACTAAGCTAACATTATACCAGTGTCACCACAGAAGCTGCACTTAAGTTCAATAAGTTCATGTTAGGTTTCAATTATTTTATCAAACTAAATCTGTCACACAGCTTGACATCTTGTTTAACTACTGTGTGCAATAAGAAACGTAAACTGATGTCAATGCAGATTTTCATTTTATTGTTTGATGAATTAATGCATCACCGTGTTTGAATGCTTAGCCACAGAAACGAGTTTATTAATTACATACCTAGCTGATGCTTATTGTAGACGTTTGCGATTTCTTTTCTCTGAAAGTCTTTAAAGCATGTCGATATGTTTTGTTTGAAATTTAAGGTCACTCGAACCAGGGGTATTGTGTTTTTCTTTTAAAGCTGAAAGCTGCGTGTTGAAGCTGCACCAGTTTTTATGTATGACACAATAGCCCCCGCAGGAATAATTTTGAATGGTATTCAACATTTGTGCAGCTTATACACTTCACTGCGATTACCAGTGTTGCTTTTCCAAAAGGATTATTGTTTCTCTCTGTAGGACTGCTCCCGTCTTTTAGGGACATTCAAGAAATCCTTAACAAAACTGTTAACTCAGATCAGATTGATTTGTATAAGAAAATGAAAATGAATGAAAACCAACAATAATTAATTATACGTCACAACAATTATTACCTACTGTCTCTTTGAAACACTTAACTATTTTGTTTTCGTTGATAAATCTGAATTCATTGTGAATGGTTAACAAAGCAATTAAGTGATTGATTGTTTCCATTCTGATTCCGGCACGTGTTACCTTTCACTTTAAACACTCTCCATTGTCTATGTCTTGCAATTGTTTTTTCTTTCTTTTTAAACAACATCCATTTTCATTAATATTCCAGTTTCAAATAAATTAAAATAACTGCTGACAGAAAATTTTAAATAAATTTGTAAAATTGTCAACATTCACCTTTGCTATTATATGAGAATATATTCATCAACACAAATTAAAAAAAAAAGTTTTGATCTGCCTATGTTTGCTTTCAAACCTTATCCACAAGCGGATATGCTCATAAATCTGGACATGAACTCATTAGCGTTCGAATCTAAATTTCAATAGGCAGTCTAGAGTCGACTTAATTTATTTAACTTCTGTGCGAGAAAAAAGATGTTTAAGAATCAACCAGAAAAAACCACACCAGTAATTTGCCGAATGAAGACATAAATAAATCTTCAAAATGGAAGAAGAACTACCAAATATGTCACAGAGATAAATTAAGTTAGCTACTGCTACTCCCGTCAGCCAGCGGGAGTAGAAGGTCTCTTCGCAATGTCTTCTTTAACAGTCAAGAAAATATCTAAAAAATCGAGTTAATCCATGCAAAACATGCAAAAGGAGGAAGCCTATTGCTAGGAATTGGCATTATAAATCTTCATAACTGTCAAATAGGTCTTTTGACACACTAAAACAGTGTCAAAAACCTGTCATCGATTAGTATTGTGTGTTAACCATGTAACCGGATTTATACACATAACGATAGAAATGAGATCATACTCCGAAAATACCATTCGCATAGACCACAAGGCTAACAAAAAGGAATGGCTTTTAAAGAGTGGTAAAAGTTACTCTATAATCAGATGTATCAAATCTTTTTCAACGGATTTAAAGATGAATCTATTGTTTCATCTCTTAAATTGGAACGCCATTCATAGTTTGTGTGCGATCATAAATTAGTCGCTTCGCAACGACACTATCGGTGATAGTCGATCAGATTTAGTTGGATCAATTAATATTGGACTGCCATTGATTTTTATCGACTGTTATTGAATATTTTGTCATTTTAATGTACAAACACTATACAAGAGAATGGATGGATAGCAATAAAAAAACCCTTGAAGGAGAGGGCAAGAGTTTTTTTTTCCGAAGGAGAATCCCTGTGGTGTGTAGTGGTTCATTAGTCATGCGTGTTTATTTGAGATCGAATTGAGAGATTAGAGGCGATGTTAGGGGAAGATAGTTCATATCTACAATAGTGTCTTGTGGTGTGGAATAATAGTTTCATTTAGGAGGTGACGACGTCTTGGATCGATTTTTATGTTCTTATTGAGGTCTAATTAAGGTTATTGATTTAATGATGATAACAACTGAGAGAGGTGTAAAATACTCAGCTTAAGAATTAGCCAATCAGAATGTTGTTTTGTTTATAATTAGGGAGAGCCAGGGGCGAACGCAGGGGGGGGGGTTTGGGGGTTGAAACCCCCCCCGAAATTTGTGAAATAAAAAAATAGCCACTAGTTTTTTAAAACAAAAACCAAAATATAAAACATGGAAACATAAAATTCATCTGAAAATTTCATCCTGTCAACGAAAAAATCCCTCCAAATGGGGAAGCCATTTCTATCGATCGATAAGTTAATTTGCAGGTATTTCATATGTTTTGGAATGACTTTTTGCTTTTGGTATGCTTTCAGCATGATCACCCTTTTCTAGTGTGTAAGTAAATTTGATATATTGATGTGGAGGTAGTGTTGGGTCGTATACAACGGGACATGCGATAAAAATATATGAAAATTCACTTTCCTACCTACTTTAAAGCACATCGCATTGGTCGCTTTAAAACTAAGGGCAGTTGCGATCGAAATTTACGAAAATTTATATTTTCATCACACTAAAAGCCAGTCGCTCTGCCTCTGTATAAGAATGGGATCGACAACGGCAACTAGGAAAGGGTATACTTATGTATAAATAAGCATATGCATATGCATACCCATGAACATTGCTTTAGTATGCCAAAAGAAAAACGGCCCAACAACATTATAGACACCTTAAATGTTTCCGATTCGTCCCTATATAAAACAGTTCATTGTTTTATGCAGATCAGTGCGACACTTCCGGTATCCGTGGCTTCAAGCGAGCGATCTTTTTCATGTCTGTGCAGATAAAAAACTTATTTGCGAGCAAGATCCAGCGAGGAGCGACTGAACGGTTTGATGTTGCTGAACATCTATAGGAGTATTGAGGTTGACTATGAGAACGTTATAAATATAATGGCAAAAGCTCCAAGGCGCATTGATTTTATTTAATAAAATACTAGCTGTGCCCGCTACTTCGTCCGCGTGGAATAGTGACTTTCGGCAGCCTTTTTAATTTTTCAGTAACCTATTGTTATATTATTTTACTTAAGTATATTTTTGCACAAGATGTTCTTACTTTTTTCATCTTTTGCCAAATAAAATTGCCGTAAGTACTTCCGTACCCATGGGAATAACGGAACAAAGAGAAAAAAAAAACAGACAGATTTAATTTTGGAATTTTTGGAATATTAGTAACGAATCCCGTTCCCGTGGGAATATGGTGATCGTTCTCATAGGAATATGGGAATAACTAAAAAATTATGTTACTCGCTCGGGGATAGTGTAGCATTCTAACGGTGGAAGAATTTTTGAAATGGGTTTTCTAAGTTCTCGTTCACGTTCCCGTTCTCGTAGGAATTGGGATAAAACATAAAGTCTATGTCTTTCCTCAGCTCTTAGACTACCTCTGTACAAAATTTGATTTGAATTGGTTCAGTTGTTTGGGCGCGAGACGGTAACATAGAAAGACGGACAGAAGGAAATTCTTTCGTACTTATTATAGTAGTAAGGACTTCCGTTCCTGTAGGAATATGGGGATGAGTTAAGTTTATGTTACTTGAGGATAGTGAGGCGTTCTAACGGCGGAAATTTTTTTAAAATCGGTGCTGTAGTCTCTAGGTTCCTGTATACCGTATACGTTCTCGTTCTCAATAGAATACAGGGATAAAATGCATAGCCTATGTCCTCTCTCAGCTTCTAGACTATCTCTGTACCAAATTTCATTCAAATCGGTTCAATAGTTTGGGCGGGACACGGTAACATAGAACGCTGGACAGACAGAGTTACTTTCACATTTATAATATTAGTTAGGATTGTTCATAGCAATGTATTTATACAAATCAATACAGAGTATTAAAAAAGCATAAAAAAATTAAAAACAAATTGTTCGTTCATATTTAATATATTTTTTCGAAACCCCCCCCGAAATATTTTTCTGCGTTCGCCCCTGGGGAGAGCTTTCTTTGTATAGGGATTATCGAAAATTGAAGATGGTTGTTCAACTTTAAGGGTAATATGTTTCTTGTGAAGCATTGTGCGATTGACAGGCTCAGGGGAATTAAGTTTTCCAGATAAGTTAACCTCTTTTCGGTCTCTGATTGGCCAAAAGTCAAGAATCAAACGAAAAACTGAACTTCTGACCAATCATATAGGCCGAAAAAAATATATTATCTAAAAAGCTAGTAGGTTACATCACTAGTAGGTTATACCCTTACCCACCGAATGCTCTGATGCAATCGTCCCCGCACACCATCGTTGCATATATCATGTGTAAAAATTTGTTTCGAACGAGCAGTAAATCTTAACAACGTATTTTAAATTCAATAAACAAAAGCAAATCGATGATTGGGCAAAAAGTTCATGAAGAAGTTCATGGTTGCACCTTGTTCGGCTGCCAATTTAATTTGTATTCCCATAAAAAATCCTATTGTTTGTATATACAACATGTTCTAACAGGTATTTCTCATTCTTACAGCGGCCATTTTGCTAAAGATATATTTGCAAAATTAGTTGTTATTTATTTCGCCTGTCTTCTCATATCACCAAGGACAGATACAGCCCTCAATACAAGTGCAAACAATAAAATTGTTTTATCAAAATAGCCGTTCTATTCCAATAGAACCAATATGATGGTCGTCATAATCGTTGTACCGAAGTACCGCTAGAGGATTATTGGCAATGTTATGAATAAATCTGAGTCTACTAGTTCAGTAATCTATTAACCAAAATCAGTACCTCGACTAAACACAAGATGTACCGAAAATATTGCCATTGTCTGTAAATATGGGCAGTAGAATAAGGGACAGTCGATTTCGAGCCACTGACAAGAACTTGGCGGCCATCACAAATTGGCGAACTTTGCGTCGTCACCTGCCTGCACAAACTTCAATTGATCCAGGAATTGAAGTCTAACTACCATAGATACAATTTGAAGTGCATGTGCAGTGCATGGGCCATACAAATTTTGCATACCTCAAATCATCGATCAAATTCAGCCTAGAATCGCGGTTTCGTTTCTGTCGTCGATAGTTTGGGCGCTTTATAATCTTACAAAATGGCTTTGGTTTGGTACAGCCTTGAAGCGAATAAAGTGAATAGCAGGAAGTGCCCTGCGCTTAAAGAAAAATTATTTCTGGGGTCATTAAGAAGGAATCAAAACGCTCCCTCATTTGATTGATCTAATAAGAATAACGGCATTTATTTAAACTCTTCCCGTGATCTGCAACACTGTCTTTAACCGACACATCTCCATAAATGAGACGCCAATCTTAAGCTGCATTTTATGGAAAAGCAAGTGTTTGTGGTGTGGTACCCGTGGCGTGATGGTTGGCATGTCCACCTGCTAACCCAGAGGTTCGAGGTTCGAATCCCAGCAGTGAGACAAAAATGTTTTTTCACGGGTATCGCCTTTCACGAGGAATTGTCAAGTCCTCCGTTAGTAAATTCATTGCCATGAAAAGCGCTTTCTCAATTAGCCATTCGGAACCGGCAGAAAATTGTAGGTCCCCTCCATTCCCTAACAAATAGGCATGGTTGTGAGAAATGCGCTGGGCCCAGAGGTTCCTCGCTCTGTTGCGCCACCCTATTTATTTATTTAAGTCTTTGTGGTGGTACCCATGGCGTAATGGTTAGCATGTCATCCTGTTACGCATTTCGCGAAGAATCAGTCATCTGATGATAGTAAATTTACTACCATAAACATTCTCGATTAACCGCTCGGAATCGGCAGAAAATTGTAGATCTCCTCCATTCCCCAACAAAATTATCTATAACTTTAGTATATCTGGAACTAAAATAAAGGGAAGTTGAAGGATCTTAGACTTATATAACTATGGGATGGCAGCACTTTTTTTACTGACAGCCATTTTTATATTCTGCTATGTGATTTATTTTGTTATAAATAAAATAACGTCTAAGTAAGGCATGATTTGGATTGAGCGGATTTATTATGTTCTGTTTGAGAAACGCATAGCTTATTACCTCGACTAAAGATGAAACATTTGAGTATTTTATATTCTGATATTTCGCGTCAAATAGTCAGTAGCAAAGAAGCTATTGCTGTTGAATACATAGCATCGAAGACGACCCGAATGGCGCATCCGCTTTTGGTCACGGCAATTGGATATGGACCCCGCTATATCCAGAAAACTGACAGTTTTTTTGGTGGAATCTTTGGCATTTACTTCTTTAGAAAACGGTAAATGGAGACCGTTAGAGCGCCATGATATTTTCGATTCGGAAATGAATATTCTTGATGTGGAGAAACTGTGTTTTCAGCAAGGAAGCGCAACATGTCACAATGGATTTCTTGAAGGAAGAGCTTCGTGAGCTGAACTACAAACTCTGTCTGTGGTGTTAGCCGACTTTCTAATTCTTCTGGCATACCAGGTCGAACTCGAACCTCAAACTCCCAGGCAACAAGCACTTGCGCTAACAATTACGCCACGGACAGCACAAAACCAAAATTAGAATAAAGAATTTATTTTAATTTAATCCACAGCACCACTGTTGTATGAAAATAAGACAGACATTGGTAGTAGTTTGCTTCTTTAGTTTACAACCTTAGACAGTGTTGTGTATCGATATCTAAATAGGAAACTTTGTCAAGTCTTCAAATTCAAATGGATTTTTTTCACATGAATCCTTATAGGTGTGTTCTTTTGGGACTTGAGAAGAACTTCTTACTCTCATCAACTTATAATTTCGTAAATATATGTAAAAGCAGTTCATAGTTCTGTTTATCATCCACTGCGAAGTAGAGGTACTTTGCAAAGCCCAATAGAAAACTGCTTTTACAAAACCTAGCTTCGTTAATGCCGTTTTCTTAAGAAGAAAAGAAAGGGGAATTTTGCATAATCCAGAATTGCAAAATCCCGAATGTGAAAACCCTAAATCCGACATTCAAAAAAGACATTCTAATTTCGTTATTATTTACCATCGCGTATCGACATATTACACAATTTAGTCATTTCTGCGGGCTCAAAGGCAAAGCTTTTTGTAAAGTTATCGCTGCCAGCAGTCGAAGAAGTAAGAGAATAGGCACATATAGGCAGTTCCTTGTTTTACTTTTGGCCACTTTCTTCAGAAGTAAAATTTCATGAGTAATTTTGTATATTTTTTCATTTGTAATGTCCCCCAAAACTAAAAACAAACACTTAACAATTATTTCTTCTTCCATTTCCAGTTGGCTTGACACCATCAGTGCAAATGCCCGGATCAGCGCTTTTTCCCGGAGGATCTCCATCACCTACAACTCTATCTGCACTAGTATCCCAACAACGCATACTCGAGCTCTCCCGCTTTGGACTGCGCGGCTATGATATTGCCCAACATATGCTCTCACAACAAGGTGCTGTTTCCAAACTACTTGGTAAGTCACTCCATTCCCATCACAAAAATCCCTTGAAAACAATTCCTCAACCATAACCAAACACAGCCACTTAACCAAAACTAAACACCACCCTCGAGGAGTCTATAATTTGTGTTATAATTTCCCTGGTGTCAAGCGTGAAATTTATGACCTCCTCTTCATACTTGGAAAAGGTATAACAAAGCGAGTTCTTCTGCGAGTATACCCAAGTGATGAATGAATAAATAAATGCAAAGAAAAAGAAAAGTATAAGAAAATCAAAGAGTATACTCGCAACAAGGACGTTTTGTTTACGTAAGCCGACAGAAAGATCCCCATATCATTAATGTGTGGCTTCTTGCCAACCCTCTGGTATACAATTCCCTTGCATTAATCTTATGATGGCAATCTGCTGATAAAGCTATTATTTTGCCAACTTTATCTACTCCCTTTGTTCTTACCAAAACGTTGTTATGTCTGATTGCAGGTTCCTTGCGACCACCTGGTCTAATTGGTGGCTCGAAGCCGAAGGTAGCAACACCAACGGTGGTATCGAAAATCGAGCAGTACAAACGGGAGAATCCGACAATCTTTGCTTGGGAAATTCGCGAACGTTTGATCTCGGAAGGTGAGTTCTTTTGATAATTTTGATTGATTTGGGAGTGAGATGCTTAATGGGGATATGTCCACAGGTGTTTGTACGAATGCAACAGCTCCATCGGTATCGTCCATTAATCGGATTCTGCGAAATCGAGCTGCTGAACGTGTGGCAAGTGAGTTTGCGCGAACAGCAGCTTATGGGTTGTATCCTCCTCACCCTTATGGTGGATTTGCGTGGCATCCTGCGGCCGCAGCAGCTGCTGCCGCTCAGAGTCAACAACACTTTTGGCCAACCGGTCCCAGTTTGACGCAAGTTCCAGTCGGTGGATCGCCTATCACTGTCTCAAGGCCCATATCCCCAGGTTCGGGAAGTCATGATACACTAGAGTCTCCAGATGAAAATCGTCTCATTGGTGAGTTGTAGCAACGGAGTAGCAATAAAAAGTCCTTGTTTCTAATCAAGTTTTTCTCTCCTCATAGATTCCGACTACCTTGACGATGACGATGAGCCGAAATTCCGACGAAATCGCACTACCTTCAGTCCAGAACAGTTGGAAGAACTTGAAAAGGAATTCGACAAGTCACACTATCCTTGCGTGAGCACGCGGGAACGCCTTTCCAGTCGGACTTCTCTCAGCGAAGCTCGTGTCCAGGTAAGCGTTTATGTCAAGTAGTTTGGATCACGCATCTCCTCTCATCCGCTTCTGTTTCATGTTTCTAACCTTAATCTTGGGCTTCTTTTTGGAGAGCCTTTTTGCTTTGCTTTGCTCTCGCGCACACATTGCTAGTGTAAACTTTTTTTGCGAACTAACCAAACATCCTTTCATATTGATCGAATTAGGTTTGGTTTTCCAACAGAAGAGCGAAATGGCGTCGGCATCAGCGAATGAATCTGTTGAAGCGACGTTCCAGTCCAACTGTGGGTCAGCAGCGATCTGTCGCCGATTCGCCACCCATCAACAGCAGCGGCAACCAGCATACCATCCGTACTTCCGGCAACGAGGACCACCATCAGCATGGTGCCCTAGCCTCCCATCAGCAGCAGCACCACCACCAGCAGCAGGGCACCACCGAACCTTCAGCCAACATGCGGTCCTCAATGAATCATCCCATGCAGTCTCACCACCATCACGTATCACCCTCGCAACCAATGCTCCTCAATCATCACCACTATCCACATCAGCACTATCCCCATCCATCGGCCAGAGCATCCAGTCTCAGCCCGAAGTCACCGACAGCAGCGCCACCATCACCACAGACGGTGGCACCAGAGAAAGCGCCCAGCCAGTCATCAGGCACAGCATCAGCTCCATTATCAATGGGCGGTGAGCGGAGTGCGTTCCGGTCCTTGGTCGCTGGTTCGCCCACAGCCGCTGCCTTTGCACTTGGCCTGGCCCGGCAGTACGCCGTTGCTGCCTCCCTATCTCAACAACAGCAACAACAACATCGTCAGGCTGATGACTCTGATTCTGATGAAGAAATCAACGTTCACGATGATTCGGATGATGATTCACTGTCAGCAGCGACGGCAGCCGCTGATAGCACTACCGTCGGCCAAAACCACAAAGCGCCGCTCCAGTTAACCAAGCATGACCGTTAGTTTTATGTCTTGCTGTACACTTTTCCTATACTAAAAATAAATAAAAACCCAGCTACCAGTGTAATCGAATGTTTGTGATTAAATTTTAAGTTGTTCTTTATAATTAAGTACGAGTATTAAGATCGTGAGAAAGTTTTTATTTTTGATTTTTATTTAAGCCAAAGTTAGTAGCTGTCTCGTTTTGCGATTTGATTTTTGAATTTTGGCAAATAACTGAAAAAGGCTACCAGTTTGCAATATACGATAAATATATGATTAATTTCAAGATGAATGTTATAATAGTTTACAACTAAATACGTGTATAAGAAAGATATAAATATAGACAATGTAAGATTGTAGGCAATTCGTAGATGTTTTAAGGTAATAAAGCACTCAACAGCTTTCCTAGTGAGTGTGTTCTTTAACTGTTTTAATCGAAGTTATAAAATAAAATAAAAGAAATTAAATGATTGATTGTTTGTTTTTTTTTTGTTTGGCATAATTAGGTACTTCTTTGTTTTGGACGGAGACCTCATTTCAAGTGACTTATTTTATACCGTGATTGTGAGAAAGTAGAAGAAGGATGAGAAAGCAGACCCATAGCTCATCATTATCGCAACGCATTTGTCAGAAGAATAGTTTGACATATGCAGCCTTATCATCGTAAGAGACCGGGAAACATACGATGTTTATGGTACCCATTTCGTAAAGGAAACACTGACGCATGTAGTTGACATAAGTTTTTTTTTTTTTTTGTTTACGTACAACCCTTCCGCGACTACTTTGCTGTCGGAGACATCGGATAGAACAGAAAACCAAGAAATCGGCATGCATCGCATGAATTCCGAATGCGTTCCCACCATTTTCACATTTAATCGCCATGCATCGCATGAATTCTAGACGCGTTGCGGTGAGTTTGACATTCTCATCGCATTGTTTCGTTCTTTTCGGAGATATGTCCGATTAAGCAATCGGAAACGTTACCATAATACAAATATCTTACATTTCGTACAAATCGGAATGAATTTCGTTCCGATCTGTTACGATAATAAGGCTGATGGTTACGGACCATCAGGGTAACAAAAACTAGGTGCGACTAAATTTTAACGCTGTTAACTACCTACTGGTGTGTCTGACGAATAAAAGACCGAAAATTTACTAAATTTAAGAAAAAACTTACCGAATTCGATAAGCCAATTGTTCGTGTGGTTAAATTTCATGAATCTCTAAATATACCTACGTTAGGTTAGGTGGAAGTGGCTGTCAGCCAATGAGTAATGCCTACGTACATTGCCTGACACACTTAGGTCGCAAGGGCCCATTGTGATACCACAGAGATCAGCAAGTTAATCACCTACTGATCTCAGAAACCCGATGTAAGATTAACGAGTTGATCACCCATTTATCTTCCATTAGGGGACTAGCCGGTTAATCACCCGCTAGTCGAACCACGCGGAACTTTTAATATATTTCAAAAGATTTTTAGGGTCTATGTAAGCAAAGTCGCTAGTATCATCGAAGAAGTATTCACCGAGATGAGTTTTCCTCCTATGAAGTAGTGCAGGGCATGAGCAAAGAAGGTGTTGAACGCTTTCTTCCTCTTCTTCGTCCATGCAGCTTCTGCAGAAATCATTGGAAAGCACACCAAGTCTTTTGGCGTGTCTTTCCTATTAGACAGTGTCCCGTATGAACAGAACACCTATGGTAGAACCTAGATACAGGCGGTTCAAGGCTAACAAACTCTTGGAGCGTTTTGAGTCTATACATACGGCCAAACTTTTTTGGTTGCAAGGCAGTTGTTACTCTCAGTCCATCTAGTTTCTAGTTTCTTATCCTCGAAGCGTCTTGTGTAAGCAGGAGTTTACATAGGTGCACCCAGGTTGTTCCATTCTGAGCGTAGGGAACTGGTCGTGCCATTTTTGGCTGGTTCGTCTGCCATACAGTTGCCTGGTATGTCCCTGTGCCCCGGCACCCATGAAAGGTGAATCTTGAACTGATTTGACATCTCCCTCAGAGACATTTTACAATTTTGGACCGTGATGGATTTTATAGAGACAAAGGCAAGAGATTTAAGGGCAGCTTGGCTGTCCGAGAGGATTCGAATACCCGCCGTGGAGGATATGACGTTTTCTTTGAGCCATCAAGACAGCACCTCCTTGATCTTCAGAATTTCCGCTTGGAACACACTGAGTTTCAGTTTTTCTGAGTAGATTCCACTTCCTACACCTTCGCTGTTGCTACGGATAAATTATACTCCCGTTTTAGAGTTCTGCATTTCTTAATGCTTGCGATTTCAATTCGCTTATCATTTTACTAGTGGAAACTTGATCGGGTGATGAATTGTATTGAATACTAGGTGTGCAAGCGACTTCGTTCGCAAGAATTGGCATAACTTTTTTATTTATCAACCGATTGAAATGAAATAAACACTAAATGTTAAGTGAAGCTTACCACAATATATTACTGAAAACCCCATCTAGATAGGATAAGCCCTTTCTGAGATTAGCGTGCACAAACAAACGTTTTATTTATATGTATAAATACGTTACGTTTTTATTATATGTATAAATAGATGGATAGATATAGATATAGATAGATAGATAGATATAGATAGAAGATAGATATAGATATAAATATATAGATAACTTGTTGCTATTCGTAAGAAATACAAACAATTGGCTGCTGGCTACTGAAGGCTCAAATAAACCCCAGCCGAAAGACCTTTTGGGGCCGTATGTCATTGATAACTCGCCGAATATTCTCTTCCAGACGTCAATCGTTTTGAACTTATCTGCAACTTCACATAACCCCACAAAATATAAAAATAGTATCGAGTTGTTAAATCGCCCGATCTTGATGGTAACTTACAGGTTTAAAACTCGAAACTATGTAAAAATCGTCGTCAATAGCGATTTCGTTCCAAAACAATTTACCAAACGTACGAAGTACACAGTGCTTAATGAAACTGCGTGCTGCCAACTGTACTGATAAATCGTGCGTGTGTAACTTTAAAGAGTAAGTACCATCAAAAAACTAATCTCAAAAATTTGTTATTATAAAACGCATAAAGATCATTTTTAAGTACAAAAAAAATAAATAAATAAATAGGGTGGCGCAACAGAGCAAGGAGCTCCTAATCTAAGCGCATTTCTCACAACCATTCCTTGTGAGGGAATGGAGGGGACCTTCAATTTTCTGCCGGTTCCGGCACCACGGCTAATTGAGAAAGCGCTTTTCATGGCAATGAATATACTAACGGAGGGCTTGCCAGATCCTCGCGAAAGGCGATACCCGTGAAAAAACATTTTTGCCTCTGCTGGGATTCGAACCTCGAACCTCTGGGTTAGCAAGTGGACATGCTAACCATCACGCTACGGGTACCGCAATTAAATAAATAAGTATAAAACAACGATTTATTATTATAATTATTTAGCTGAGATAAGTTTGCAAACAATTTACTAAAACCACAAAGCGCTATTTAGTTCACTACTTCCTGGGCCAGTATAATAGAAACTTAATTGAAAAAGCATATATTGAGCATGTATACGTAGATTGGTTGGCAAAATACAAGCATAGTTGCGAAGATTTCTTTGGACGGTTCCTGTATCAAAATAAGTTTGGGGGGCCAAAATGAAGGGAAAAGGTTTTCACGAAAGAAACTTACTTACTTACTTACTTAGGTGGGCATTACAGTTCGGGGTGAACCTAGGCCTCAACCAACATCCTTCTATAACGACATCGATTTCAGGCGAGCTCTCTCCAGTTTTGCACTCTAAGTCGGTTGAGGTCTTCATCCACTTGATTGCGGATCCTAGGTAGAGTAAGTTCTGTACTACCTCGAAGTTATGTCTGTCTATTGTGACGATTTGTCCAATTCGTCGATGTTCTGTGTCCCTGTTCAGCATACAGCATATACTTCGTTTTGCCCTCTTTAACCATCAAACCCATTTTTGCCGCTTCTGTTTCAATACTCGCAAAAGCACCTATGACATCAGGCTTTTTTCTTCCCATTACGTCAATATCGTCTGCATAGGCGAGTAATTGTACAGACTTTTGAAAGATTGTTCCTCTGGTGTTGACGTTTGAGTTTCCTATAATCTTTTCAAGTATGATGTTGAAGAAATCGTATGACAGTTTGTCGCCTTGTCTAAAGCCTTCTTCGACATCAAAGGTCTCGGTGAGTTCTTTACCGACCTTGACGGAGCAGCGTGAATTCTCCAAAGTCATCCTGCATAGTCGTACTAGTTTAGCAGGGATGCCGGATTATAAGCAAAAATTAAAATGAGATATTCAATAATGAACATACAGATTTAAAAAAGCTTTCGTGTCTTAAATTTACCCCTACCATCGGTAAGGAGAAAATCCCAAAATGTCGTTGAATATGAGTGATACCAAAAATAATAATTACAGAGTTTTCGCTATACGATAGTTATTTTGATATTGCTATATGTATAAAATGTCCATCTGCATGCACGTATGCCAGTTTCTTAAAAACCTATATCAAAATGTTTATGAAACTCAGTTGATTGAGTAAAGACTCAGATTAATCGAGGTTTTCTGCCTCTACATAGGCGCCTCTAATAATTTTACAGGAGGAGTCAAATGTATCCTTTAACAGCTTCCAGGAATATCTCACTTACCGTAGCATTGTATATAGAAACTATAGTAAGTCCAAAACACGATTTAACAATGATTTGGACTGGAGGAACACGGTTTCGCAGCATTCGCTTCTCTACACACAATGGTGAAACAAATGGCTTGGAATGGAGACTGCAAAGTTGAACCGGAGAAAATAGGTTCGCTACCAGTCAAAAAGTCTACATAATAATACTATAGTTTCTATATACACTGACAGTAGGTACTTTTAAAAAGAGCGGCAATTGATATTTTGCGGCCTTCATAAAAATAACCCCTCAGTTTGCAGTAACGCATTTCTATTTTTCAACAAATTTTCGATGGTTTTGGGCTGTTGCTTAGATAATATCGGCCTTAGGTAGGTATTTGAATCGTATTCTTATAACATAACATCAGTCCTTCACGAATTTCAAGGGATCAAAATCTCTAGATGGCCAACTTGTCTCATAAAAATATTTAAACAAAAATCTACGCAAAGAAAGCGAAAGCGAATTCGTATCCCGCCTTCTATAATCGCGTTTTCAAAAATTCAAAAAAAAAAAAAAGATATGGAAGATCAGGAGCTCAAGTGACCTCAACTCCAAAGTTTTGCATTGAGCCCAGGTATGAGAATGGGCTCTCAGTTAGATGCTGTCGTACCCTTCTGTTTGGATAACTCTCAGAAATGTGAAATTCTTAAGAGATCGGTGCATTGACTGAGGACGCCAAAGAAAAACTTTTGCGATTCAAGTTTGAGACAGCTTTAAGGTAGCAAACCCAATATATATCCAAAAACACCTTGGTGTAGTCCATTCGAATGGATTAGAATAAAATCTAAGAATTCCAATATTTGGTATCATCATTTTTCATAAATCATAGACATCAGCAACATTTATGTCCACCCAACGAACCACCATCAATCATCATCAGAGACTCAAACATAAATGTAGTTAAAATGCACATTTACGATTTACCCAGCGCTTAATTTGCTTTAAGCTAAGCGATCAGCTACGTACTGCGGCCACCTCCATCAGCCATAAAACAATGCTGTGATGTCAGTAACAACGTCTTACCGGTATTTTCGACGCAACATTGTTGTCTGTCTCGCTCGCTAAATAGCTCTTTAAAAGTTGATGGTTTTTATGGGCCATTTGGGCAGAGAACATATTCGTTCTATATTATGCCTTTTAGCTTTACTCCCCCGGTTGTATAATATACGCCAACAACAAACAATAAACCAATTGAATTGACCATCAATTGCAACATTGTTGCTACACACCTTCTACTATCCCTCGTCGATTGTGTTGGCTCTGACTTCGAAGCTGTTCTTCTATTATATGTATAGTGATGCTGTCCCTCGGATATTGAATCCAATTCGTTCGCATATCTCTTTGGACCTTTGAAACATGTTTGGTGGTGTATAGCTCGCATTCAATGTGCGCTTGAATAGCCATAAGAGACCACGTTTACGATCTACCCAAGCAATCGTTGTGGTGCGTTGCAAATTAACCATAAAAATGTTAAGTTTTACGTTTGGGACTACAAGTCCTTCTTGCATCTAACTTCCTTGATGGATTCTCATCAGGAATACACTATCAGTTGTGATTTATATTTTGAAAGGAGTGTTTTTTTTTATTTTTTTTTTTACTTACTATTTGTGCCTGATCACACCAACAATCAAGATTCCTTACTCATAGGCTCTAAAGCCCGCTACGGGTTCACGCATTTGTTATCCTCTTGCTGCTCATTTAATTACGACAAAAGTGTGCGTTTTTATTGCTTCAGTTAAGTACGATAAACACAAATTTACGATTATGACTGCAGTATATAGATTGTGCTGTTTACCTGCGCCTGTATAGTCCTGTACCGCATTTATATCCACTTGCAACTTTGTTGCAGTCTGAGCAATTTGGCTTAAGTGCGTAAAAATGTTGCAAAGTAAAGCCATAATCCGAATGTAAATGACTTTTAAGACACAATAAAGGTGGAAAATGGAGAAAGGGCTTAAAAGATGATGAGAGACTAAGAAGTGGAGGATGAAATCGAAGATTTTTTGAGATTCTTTAATCTTGTTTAATCGGGAAAAAAGGAATTAACATGGCATCGTATATAAAATCGAGGAAAACAATTTGCATGAACTAATTGAGGTGGTCTGCCGTTCTGCGTCCCTACGGTGATATGTTCCAAGCAAGTGCTGGTTCCAACCGAACAAGTCGAAGGATTTGCATATATTCGAAGAGGGAATAAAAAGAATGACTTCCGAAAGAATTGCTTTTCTCAAGAACTGGCATCATAAAAAACTCAAGACAATGATGTCAGCTTCAATGTCAAGTTCTTGTAAAGTGTTTATTTTGTGTCCAAATATGAAAAATTAGAGAACTTTGTCAAGTACAATACAGAAGTAAAAGTTGACCCTAAAATTTGATATAAAAGCTCACTAACTAGCACTCTTTGCGGATTATCTATCGAGTCTCTGGTTTATTCATTCCCATGAGATGCTTCTTTAAACTGAGTATTGATGCCTATTCGCTGTCAAGCTAATTGATTGGTATCGATAAATGTTCACTTTGACACAATGTACATCAATGACACAACACCGGTAACCAGTAGACCAACAATATTCTCAATCCAAGCTTCCACAACAGGAACAAAACAAAAAAATTTACCAATAAATCACCAAAATCACAAACTTAGGCAAATAATTATGTTAAACCTGTAGCCACTTCGTTGTGCGTCATTTACATGGTTAGCTCTCAAAAAGATTCCCGCAGTCGAATCTTCTTAAACCAATAACTCACTTTGTTGCTTTGTTATTCAAAACAACAAATACCTACAACTTGAAGCTGTTATACTATCGCATTCTGTTGATGACTGCTGCTGCCGCTGCTGCTCCTTTGGGGACAGACAACTCAATCGTTAAATTGAATCCACGACATCTTCAGAATATTAGAATCCATTAGCTTAAAACTTCGATTTAGCGTCATTAAAGTCATTGTCGCATTTTCCATCGATATTATGGAGATTTCGTCGGAGAGGCACAATATGCGGCATCGAAAAGTGATACTTATGTTAATCACGTGACACAAGCGGACAAGCTATGTCTTTATTTTTCTCGGCTGTTGATTTTTGTTATACGGGTATAGAGTCCCAAAATAGATGATCAGCATCGGCTTCAGCATCATGATCGTCAGCTTTGACATCTTTATATGCGCTGCGGACCGGAGAGACCTTAAGCATTTGGTCTTTCAGGCGTTGGTAGTCACATTTCGCGTTTCAATTTCTTTTTTTTTATTTGATTCGATATGCCCCTGGTTTGTGAAGAATTTTCGCTTAATCAATTAATACAACTGATTTTATCCATGATCTTCGGTTTTTATTGAATCGTCTTAAACCGAAACCGGCTCTGTGTGACTTGGGAATTGTCCCTCTGTTGGTTTTATGTGTTTGCAAAGGCAGTCGAATGACGACGGCCTAATTGATGGGCTATTTGTGGGTAACTTATGAGAGCGTGAGTTGTCGGCTAATTAGGTGATTAAGTGGCAATTTCTTGGGGTTTTTCGCCAGTGGAACTGAGCAAGAGTTCCAATTTACACACAGATTCGATCACCGGAAACCAATTTGAAGGTGTTGGCTTAGGGCAAAGAACAATAAAATTTAATTAGCGCGATGAGTGTTTAAGGAGAAGATATCGTTTTGTAATGTTTTCATGTAACGTCTTCCTCAGAAGTCTGGTTATGTAAAAAAGACACAATGAGTGTAGTCATGTAGAGGTGTGATGAGAGTAGTCTTATTGGAATACCAAGGTTAGGTTAGGTGGAAGTGGTTGTCAGTCAATGAGTACATTGCCTGACACACTTAGGCCGCAAGGGCCCATTGTGATACCACAGAGATCAGCAAGTTAATCACCTACTGATCTCAGAAACCCGATGTAAGATTAACGAGTTGATCACCCATTTATCTTCCATTAGGGGACTAGCCGGTTAATCACCTGCTAGTCGAACCACGTGGAACTTTTTATGTATTTCGAAAGGCTTTTAGGGTCTATGTAAGCTAGGTCGCTAGTATCATCGAAGAAGAATTCACCGAGATGAGTTTTCCTCCTATGAAGTAGTGCAGGGCATGAGCAAAGAAGGTGTTGAACGGTTTCTTCCTCTTCCTCGTCCATGCAGCTTCTGCAGAAATCATTGGAAAACACACCAAGTCTTTTGGCGTTTCTCCCTATTAGACAGTGTCCCGTAAGAACACCTATGGTAGAACCTAGATACAGACGGTTCAGGGCCAACAAACTCTTCGAGCGTTTTGAGTCAACACACGGCCAAACTTTTTTGGTTGCAAGGCAGTTGTTACTCTCAGTCCATCTAGTGTTTGTTATCCTTGAAGCGTCTTGTCTAAGTAGGAGTTTACATGTAGCGATAGGTACACCTATGTTGTTCCATTCTGAGCGTAGGGAAGTGGTCGTGCCCTTTTTGGCTAGTTCGTCTGCCATACAGTTGCCTGGTATGTCCCTGTGCCCTGGCACCCATGAAAGGTGAATGTTAAACTGATTTGACATCTCCCTCAGAGACATCTGACAATTTTGGACCGTGATGGATTTTGTAGAGACAGAGGCAAGAGATTTAAGGGCAGCTTGGCTGTCTGAGAAGATCCGAATATCCGTGGAGGATATGACGTTTTCTTTGAGCCAAGACAGCACCTCCTTAATCGCCAGAATTTCCGCTTGGAACACACCACAATGATCGGGTAGGCGGAAGAAAAGACTGAGATTCAGTTTTTCTGAGTAGATTCCACTTCCCACACCTTCGCTGGTTTTTGAACCATCGGTGTAGAAGTGTATTGCTTCATTTTCCAAAAGATCGCCATTTTCCCAAGCTTCTCTTGAAGGTATGGTTACTTGGAAATTATTGTCAAACACCAACTTGGGGGTGGTGTAGTCGGATCGATTCGGTAAGAATCTAAAGTTATCTAGAATGGTAGTGTGGCCGATTGGAATACCAAGCTATTGAGGACTAAGCAATGGAGACCATGTTGCGAAGAGCGATTGAAAAGTAATTTTAGTATGCCATTCAACATAAAAAGGTTAATGCATTTATTTGAGAGCTTTTTCTCTAGGATTTGTTACACCAAAGTTGGTGATTATGCAAAGTGAGGTTGTTGAAGGTATGCGAATTTATGATTTATCTTTTTTTCAGTGTGTATTGAGGAATATGTTGCAAAAAAGGCAGTGTTTTCCTGTAAGATTTGTTGTGAAATGTGATATACTAGTTTTTGGCACACCAAAATGACTTGGTGTCTACTCAAATGACTTCTGTGCAGAAGCTGAATGGGCGAGGAGGAAGAGGTGACAATCCAACATCACCTTTGCTCATGCCCTGCACTTGCTAACAGACGGAAAGCTCACCTAGGTGATTACTTTTTCGATTTAGCTAATAAAGGCCCTAATAGTCTTTCCCTTTTCCAACGAAGTTCTGGATGGTTCGACTAACTGGTGATCAACTCGTTAGTCCATGTTCGATTAGAGGGTGTTTCAATACTTTAATTCCCTAGATAGCGGTCATAGGGTGATCAATCTTCTGGTCTCCGTACACCGGCAGCCACATCTTACCTAACATAACCTAACTATACGACAATGGCTGCGCTAGACCAAAATGAAGTGAGCGTTAGATTAAATTTGCAGGGCCCTTAAGAAAAGGATTTCAGATTGCATCATTATGACAAAAGGACATTGCACAATCAAACTTTTTAATCATTTTAACGGATATTGTTGCCACAAACTCGGTTATACCGAATCATTTTCTCCGCAACATTGATCTTCTTTCATTGCAATAAAAACTCATTTTATTTAAAAGAAAATGGATGTATGTATGTTTGTTTGTCTGGTATAGACTGCTAAACCGCCTAACGGAATATTTAGGGTACTATAAATATAGTTAGCTCCAGTGATGGATCCTGGTGGTTTGATCCCCACATTCCACAGTCCAGGATCTTAAATAGACTATAGGCTTTATATTATCCGCACATTCACACGGAAACGGGAATGAGAACTTAGAAACTGCTGTACCGATTTCAACAGCATTTTTTCACCGTTACAATGCTTCATTGTCACAGAGGAATATTGATCATATTTTATCACTAAACAGGAAAGTAAAAAGCTACTGGACTCGTATTTTCACTACTCCATATTCATCCCCATATTTCTACGGAAACTATGGAACGTTAATGGAAACTTAAAAACTACTGGAATGAACTCAAAAATTCAGTCAACATTAGAATGCTTCATTATCCTCAGTACCATAGACTATAATATTTCCAGGGGATAAAAATAAGATAAATTAATTTGAAAATATTTAAAAATCTGGAAACTATAGCTTCAGCTGTGTGGAAATTTTTGTACAGAAATAAAATAAATAAATAAAGTGGCGCAAGAGAGCGAATAGCTCTGGAGCATGGGCGTAGCCAGGGGGGGGGGGTTCAGGGGTTCAAGCCACCCCCCCAACCCACGAAATGTAAGAATATCAACATCAATGATATTTAAATAACGCTTCTTCTTAATTGGCATACATTAATTATTTACGTATAATTACACTAATAATGTATTTTCGATTCGCTCTCTCTGCCGCCCGCCAGCCGCCAGCCGCCAAGCCGACCGTAGTCGATTGGCTGATCGCATTCGGTAGCCTTCTTATATTTTCGTGCCGTATCAGTACGCACTATTAGGCCTGGGTAAATTGATCATTTTCGAAAACCGAATCGATCGTCTATCATTTATCATCATCGGCTATCTAAATGATTCGATCTTTGAATCGATAGGTTATTGATTTAGAATGGGACAAAGAAAAGGCTTATTTAAAGAATTTTCTTTTAGATATTGCAATTACTAAAAATGTTCCCTCGCGACAAAACATTATCAAAACCCCACAGAACCCCTGCATAATGGTTCTCTAAAAGAATTCTCACTCTCTCAACATTGCTATTGCTGACTAGTGTTCACAAGCAGATGCCGTTGTGCGATTAAAGGAAATTTATCCAGCTATTGTCAATGCACTCGAAGAACTCCAAACTAGCCACAATAAAGAAGCATCGCAGCAAAGCTGTTCAAATGCTTAACACACTTCGATCTTCGAATTATGTTATGTGCCTATAGAGATTCCTCAAAAAGTCTGAGCTTTACATTTTCGCTATCAAAACAACTGCATACAGTCAACTCCGATAACAGCATTCAGTCACGTGGATAAAGTTATTAATGCTTTGGAACTTTTGATAAATAAAGTTGACGAAGAGTACGGTCATCTAAAGGGTCCGCCATCTAATGTTTTTTCAACTAGTGCTCATTTCGTGAATGGTAACACTTAGCTCATGTCTGATTTGACAGATAATAAGTTTTATTCTTCCGCTGAACGAATATGGTTGTGTATACGCTTCTACAACGCTGGGCCTGCTTCGCTAAGTGGGCCTGCTTCGCTAAGTGGGCCTGCTTCGCTAAGTGGGCCTGCTTCGCTAAGTGGGCCTGCGATCGACTTAGAGAAGATGCCGATTTTGCCAAAAAAATCATACTTTCAGATGAAGCTCATTTTGATCTTGGTGGGTATGTAAACAAGCAACATTGTCACATTTTGGGCACAGAAAACCCGCACGCATACATTGAAAAGCCGATACACCCAAAACGAGTCCTGTTTGGTGCAGATTTTGATCCAGAGGCATAATTGGGCCATTTTTCTTCGAAAATTATGAGCAAGGAGTGGCCGTTACAGTCAACGGCGATCGTTATCGGGCCATGTTGAACGAATTTTTGTTCACAAAAATTTAAGCAGAGGATATTGGCAACATTTGGTTTCAACAGGACGGCGCTACGTGCCACACAGCCGAAGCTACACTCGATGTTTCGCGCCCTATTTTTGAAGATCGCATTATCAGCCGCAGAGCTGATGTCGTTCGGCCACCTCGGAGCTGCGATTTGACACCGTTGGACTATTATTTGTGGGATGCCGTAAAAGATAAGTGTTACGCCGACAAGCCAGAGACAATTGACGCTTTAAAGAACAATATTCGTGAAGCCATTGGTGAAATACAACTGCACACAATCGATAACGTGGTTAAAAATTGGACCGATCGTGTAGGCTACTGCATGGCCATCCGAGGCAGCCATTTGAATGAAATTATTTTCCATTATTAACCGGATGAATTTTACTTTCAAATAAAAAAAGTAATTTGAGGAGATATTTAGTAGTTTTTTTTATAGCATTTTCAAAAGAAAAAAAAGTTGTTTGGCGGACCCTTTATATGAAGAAGCAAAGGTGATGCTCGATGAAAATAGTGGTACGAACTGCAAATGCCATGTATCGTTGGAAGGCAACTCAATCGCTCTAACACTCCTGCGTCGGAAGTGTGGAAAGCAGCTATTACTATCTCCTCCCTAGTCCAAAATCTGCTTTGGAATGCTTGGATAAGTGCGATAAAAAATTATGTCCAATTATTTACACGTTTCTACAGATATTGGGTTTCCACTGCTACACCAGAAATGACTTTTCAAGCCTACGGAGATTTAAAAACTACTTGCGGAACACAACGAGTGAAAACAGACTGAAGGGCTTGGCTTTTATGAATATTCACTACGAAATAGATATTGACTTAGATGAAGCAGTGGATATATTTAAAAAGAAAAACAGAAGATTGACTATATAATGCATATGTAATCAAATGAACCTTCTTTTTTCTGAGTGTACAGACTTATGAAAGATTGTTCCTCTGGTGTTAACATTTGAGTTTTGTACAATTTTTTCTAGTAATGTTAAAGAAATCGCATGACAGTTTGTCGCCTTGCCTAAGGTCTTATTCGACATCAAAGGTATCGGTGAGTTCTTTACCGACCTCGACGGAGCAGCGTGGATTCTCAAAAGTCATTCTGCATAGTCGTACGAGTTTTGCAGGGATGCCGAAACTAGACATGGCTCTGTACAGCTCGTCTCTGTAAATACTGTCATACGCGGCCTTGATATCGATAAAAAGATGATGTATACCAATATTATATTCTCGGTTTTTTCCATAAGATAAGACAAAATGTGAAATTTTGGTCTATTGTGGACTTTTCTGGTCTAAAAACACATTGATAAGGACCTATCGAGTTTTTAGCGTGGGGTTTCAGAAGCTCACATATATTACAGCAGACAAGATCTTATATGCGGTGTTAAGAAGGTTTATAAGTTCAGTATACAGAGAAATTTACGCTGACCTAGATCACAATTTATGTGAAAATAATTATTTTAACGAACGGTATTCTATTGATATAATTTCTACTATCTTTAAGGCCAGAGGTGAAATCATGGAATTAAACTTTATTCCCCACAGGGAAGATCTACCAATCATTTGCTCTCTTTGGAAAAGAATCATTAGAAGAAACAGAAATGCGAAACATTTTGAATGGCAACGAATGGAACAAACTGCATAAATACTGTCAAAAAGCATCCACATATAGGAAAGCAATAATCGAAGAATCTTTTTAAAAAAAACTTTTGTATAAACGTCGTCAAACTCGGGCAGACGGCTTTAAGTCATGTCTTAAATTTAATGTAATAACAAACATTGTAAATCAATTTTAAATGAAACCAATAAATGTATCTATCTAAATCTAAGAAGGTTTATTCCATCGGGTCCATTCATCGGGCATACCATCTTTCCGACCATATCATGCAGATCACCTGGTGCGCATGCTTTTATGCTATGCTTGAGAACTTGGTACTCAACCCTCCCGAAATGCTCAAGCAAATCCTTCCAAGGCTTAAGTCATATTTACGTTACTGTCAATGCATATTATAGAGAGCTCTTGTTATGTCCGACATATAGCACGTTATTATACATTTGTTAGACTTATTGGCGTTCCGTTTCCTTTCAAGAAGAAAAAACTCAAGAAAGCGACTACTTAGAATACTTAAAAATGATTTTACAGCTTTCGCATAGTCTATTAACAGCGACATAAATAGTTCGTGAACTTTTTCTCCGTTCAAGAAACCCCATTTTTAGCAGCATTAACCCACAATTCGACCTTACCATATAAAGTATGGTTGCTCTAGGCCCAGCATAATAACAAACGGGACTAATGCGTTCAAACGACCATTCATTGGTGACACATACCGAATGCTCGTCCAATGTGTCCCGCAAACTTTGTCGCGTTTCCTTTTTAGAAACCAACAGAATGTCGTCGTTATGTCGTCATTTTTAACACTTACTTCTCATATGATTTGACATAAAGACGAACTAAAATTTCATATTTCCATTCTTCGCGCCGCATTACAAATGGTTGACAGTTATTAGACAACCATCATCATCCATTTTTTTTGTGTGTTGCCACTGGCACTTCATATTTGTTGATGGGGTGGTTCTGAGTTGATGGTTGTTTTGCTTTCTTTAGTTTTTGCCCAAAAACGGAAACCATACAAAGGTGTCACTCGATATGTCACCGGTGTATCGTTGTTGATGTGTCCGAAGGAAGCGGGCGCACATCACAACACAGCACCACATCACACCACTTTGTGGTCTTCCAGAGGATGGACAATGGACAGGCAGACGACAAGACTTTCATACAGTTAGTGTATGTGATTTTGTGGTGGTTGTGCTTTTAATAATGGCTGTCATGAAATTCAATACAATTTTCAATATGTTTGCCCTGGAGGTGTGTGGGAATATAAAAGGAATGGGTTGTGATGAGATGGTGGCTGATGGCAATGGAGGTTCAATTTTCACAGCAGGAGGCGAATGGGATTGCTAGTGTTGGCCTTTTGTGGATTGGCTATATGGGCGTCTGGCTTAGAAACCGCAAATTGCTGAGAAATTTATCGGTGGAGTAGTCCTGGTGCAGTACGCACTACTCTGGTTGTTGTAGGAGGTGCCTTATGACGGTTAATTACGGTTCGGTTAATTATGTTGGTATGCCATTTTGTCGCTGATGAGATCTATTAGAGGTAATGGAAGTTTTGGGATAGCATAGTGGGAGTTGTTTTGCATTTTTTTTCTGCAGATCAGAAGAATAGACATTTTATTCTGCTGATAAATTGCTTGTCATCAAGTAAAATATTTCATCTCCATTCTAAATACTTTTACAACAAAACCTTTGAAATTGGCTCTTATTAGAAAACATTTTTGACGATGTAAAATCCGCAGTTAAATTTGGAATGCGTGTGCAAGTTGTGAGGTGTGCTAAACTCAAATACAATTTTGTCAAACGATTAGATAATGTTCCATTGTTGGGTTGTGGGAAATCTCAAATTGCTAAATAAAATTATTTAGTGGGTTAGATATGGTTGGATTAAGAGGTTAGGGGTAGTGAGAAGAGTGAAAAAATGCCTTTTTTTTTTTAAAAATTTTTTTTACTAGTTATGAATTTTTTTTTCACATAAGTGAAAACGTAGTAACATTTCATCATACTTTGACATTACTTCACCAAAATATTAACTATTTTTCAAGTTATGGCGGTTTAAATTGAACCGGTTTTAGAAATGGGTCCTTGCGGTGCCAACTGTAACTCAAAAACCGCTCGATAGATTTGAATGAAACTTATACACTTTTTAGAAAAAATAAAAAGTTAGTGCCTGACCGAAGCTTTTTTATTTTGTTTCAAAATTAACAAAATGGCGGCCTCAGGAATTTTTTTTTCAGATTACTGGGAAAAAATCAACAATTAATTGTTTATAAAAATCGAATTTAAAAAAAAGAAGAAAATCTTTCTATCAGGCACAAGCTTTTTATGTTTTCTAAGAACTGTATAAGTTTCATTCAAATCTATCGAACGGTTTTTGAGTTACGGTTGGCACCAGTTCAAAAAACATAGTTTTGAGAAAAACGCATTTAAAAATTGACAGTCCATACCAGACCGCTCGAGACCTTTCTATTCTTCGCTGAATAACTCGAAAGATATTTGTCGGAATCACTTCAAACTTTCACAGAATATTTTTAAGAGCCTATACTTTAAGAAAATCGATTTTTGAATATTCTGACTATACTGTATCACTTACTTCGGCCAGCATATTTGCTAGATCTATTTTCATACCACATGAAACTACAAAGGAGTATCTAACTATGCCTAGTTGAACCATTTGGAGATTCAAAGAAACAATGAGAAGTCGAATGTCTAATGTACATAGTATATTGAATGTCCATCATTGTCTCCCAGTCTCCCTCATCTCGCTGAATCAAAAGCGTTATCGTTGGGCTTGCCAAAGTTCATTTTGAAGAATGAAATAAGTATGGAAGTTCCATTCTTAGAGTTTATCAGCCTTGCAGCTATCTGAAAAGCCTCTGTGTCCTATCAGCCAAAGAAGGTGAGCTTTTATTATTTCTGCCGTTTCCTTGAGAGAAGATTGACATCTGCGGAAAGGTATACTGAGTTTGTGGAAATAGTGTCACGTGATTTTACGGCTGATAGTAGGTATGTCTGAGAAGCTGCAGGTATTCACAAGTGATACTACGTTCTCCTTGTTCAAAGATAGAAACCTTTTTGGTCACTGGAATTTCCTTTTGGAACACACTACAGTGGTCAGTAAGAAGGAATGATAGACAATTCACCATTTTCTCTTACACCATGTATGGCAATAAACTGAATCATCACATTACAAGTATTCTTCGATATTACAAAAGTTGATCTTGATCGGCTGTCAGGAAAACAACTGACACGCTTAGACCAATATTAGGACCATTGCAATACCATACACGAAGCGCGTGAGGGAGTACCTCAATCAACTAAACCATTAGGAGCTTTAGATCCAAATTTAGCCATATCCGTTATTCTAACTGTTGTTTGTTATTTCCCTGGCATCCGTGTGGACAATGAAGTTATTTTCCGTGTCCTAGTAAGATCCTAGTAAGACGAATCTCTGTACTATACCTCTAATTTATAGTCTGTATTTTGCAGCGTTTTGTCCATTTCGTCAATGCCCACAAAAACACCAGTGACATCAAGTCCCATTGCGTCAATATCGTACAGATATTCGAAAGACTATGCCACTGGTGTTGACGTTTGAGTTTTCCTTCATGGACATTTTGAAAAGCTCAAGCTGGGAGTAGTGTAATCGCAATCAATAGGAATTATTATCCGATAGTAAATTAACCCTGGAAAAGTAATAAGCTACTTTTAGACGTATGCAATTTTTAAGAGATCAAGGTAATTCATTCATGTTTTTGTCTTTTAAAATACAAATAAAAAACTTAGACCTTGTCTTTTATCCGATAAAAAGAGTATTTTTGGCAATACCAGACGATAGTGTACAAAAGTACGCACAAACGCGTGTGCGGGACTGCGGGGAATGGACGTATTGTTATTTTGTATGTATTTTTTTATAGGGTTTTCTTTCTAGAGTGAAGAGTGGTACCTGTGGTGTGATGGTTAGCATGTCGTGGTTCGAATACCAACAGAGGCAAAATAAAAGGGTTTCGCCTTTCGCGAGAAATTGGCAATACCTCTGTTAGAAAATCCATTGCCATGGAAAGTGCCTTCTCGATTAGCCGTCCGAAACCGACAAAAAATTGTAGGTCCCATCCATTCCCTCACAAGGCATGGTTGTGATGTGAGAAATTCGCTAGGCCCTGCAGCTCCTCGCTCTGTTGCACCAATAACCTATTTGTTTTTTACTTTTCTTTCTAGAGTTAAGAACGGTGGTTTTTCATTGAGAGATGGTTTCAAGACGACTGGCTACTGCTGCCGAAAGTTTCTTTGCTAAAATGTAAAAGGCTGTAAGATAGGTAGATAATTTAGCCATGGTGCACATTAGCGTCATGTTGAGTCAGACCATTTTTGCGTCTTACAGTATATCTACTATATTGAGTGGTGCACATACATACCTGTGGTGATGATGCGACCCAGCTCGTCTTTCTTGCGAGAAAGAGCACTCGCAGGTTTCTGTAAGACCGCTGCGGCACTGCAAAATCGATTACATATTGCAGTACATTGTTTATTACTAAGCAATGCATGTCAGTGGCGTAGATAGTGGGGGAACAGGGGGATATATCCCCCCCCCCATTGGGATCGATAATTGTTCAACATAACCAGTCATGTACCAAAAAAGTTAAAGAAACACGATGTGAAATTTAGTATAGCTACTTCCAACGTGAATTAAGTTTTATTATAGTACTCACAGGATTGTACATTCTATACTTTCATTCTACAAGGAAAATACAAAGTCAATTTCATCTAAAAGAAATTATTATTTCGGCAAATCACCTAATCTTTTGAATAAAATTTTTTATATAGATTTTCCACGACTGGTATGAATAAAATCTCTTCTCTTAAAATCTCTTATACAGCAGTCTACCAAACATTACTGTATTAACAATCCAGGTGATGTTCTTGCAAAGCTTATAGTGGAAAATCTTCAAAATTGTGACCTGGCCATTTCTTTTTTGATCGGCCAAGGGTACGACGGAGCAAGCAATATGTCTGATCGATACAATGGTGTTCAGGCAATTATTCGCCAACAATTTGCTTCGGATGCTCTGTACGTCCATTGTGCTGCACATTCTTTGAATCCTTGCTGTATCTGTTTCCAGCAAAATACCAGCCATTAGAGACTGCCTAACCACAATTGAAGCAGTTGACAATTATTACTCAAAATATAAAGAAGTTGAAGATTTTGAGAAGCTATTTCCGTTTGTGTTCGAGACTCTTGACCAAATAAGAACATTGGAAATTGACGCAAGGAACTTAAAAAACATTATGGATTTCGAATTTTTGATTAGCTTAAAGGTTAAAATTATGGTTCACCAACTCTCGTTGTCAATAAGTCGTGAGATTCATAGAGTGAATTTAGACTTTGTAAAAGCTATTATTTAAGGGACCAACTAAAAATTAAACGGGCAGAAGATGACTCATTTCCGAAAGTGTTTGAAGAAGATGCAAAAAAAAAAAATTTGCTGAATTCCTTGATATTGACGTTAAACAAAAGAGAATGGTGAACCGACAAAAGAATAGTTCGAACGAACCCTTCGGTCCAAGTACAGAAGAATATTTTCGTGTTATATAAAAACAATTTCTATGTAATGAACCTTGGAGAAAAATTTACAAACCATGAAAACATACTAGAAGGGTTTTCGGTTCTTTTCAAGGATTCTTCGTCTGAAATATACAAAGCAGCTGAAAGATTTAATGCCACTGAGAAAAATTTTAAACGCATTCATATTTAAACCAAACTCAAACACATATGATTTGGCATGGAAGCGGTTTCTATTTAATTTTAATAGAAAACTATTAACTAATTGTTGAAATAAGTTGAACATGATTTAGTTTAAATTATCTTTGCTTTCTATTTAACCTAAACGTGTTTCTATTTGTTTTAATTGACTTCATCTAATGTTCTTTCAAATAGAATTATCTTCGTTTCATTTGAATATGTCCGTGTTTGAAACAAATTCGTTTTCTGTTTAAAACAAATTGTTCCAGCGTTAGCTTTTTTAAACCGATTCACAGTTATTTTTATTTATTTATTATTATTATTTATTATTTTTTATTATTATAAAAGTTTTAAGACGTCAAAAGCTTTAAAGAAACCATGTAAAGAAACAAAAAACACTTGAGTTTATTTTTTTTACAAAAATTTATTTCTAAAATAACATTTTCCATAATTTATAGTATGTACATGTAAAGGAGGGCTAGTAATATAAGAAATATTCTTGATATACAGAAATTTGTCAAGCTTTTTACCAATTTCAAATGATTTCTAGTATAACATTTATTACGACATACATACATACATACATACCTTAGTTTCATTTGGAAATATAGTTAAAATTTTTGTGGAAATTACTTCGAAATCACAGGGATGTAGTGTTTTTCCGCTGTTTAAGACTCTTTCTAATATTATATTAAGATGTTTTTCTAGCTGACTACCGTTTTTCTCGTGAAAAGAATTTACTGCTTTGACTTTGTCCTTTTGTTGTGGTATATCGAATGAATTCTGAAATGAATAATGGCACAGTATTTAGGTAGGCTCTTAAAACTTAATTTTCTTTACTTACATCTGCCAAACTGAAAGAACTTGTTGATGTTTCTGGAAATTTAACATTTAACATCCAATCAGATACTTTAGTGCCGACAGAAATTGTTGTACCGTCGATATTAAACTGCAAACGTTATTCAAAATGATTTATACAGATTACTATTCTGGTTATTCTAGTGGAATCAGTGAATACCTACCTTTTCTTTCTTGTTTCTCCCATATAAAAAACCTTTCCCTAAATTCAGCCCTAGGGCCAACTTTTGGGATAAAATCCTTAATATCTTCTGTAGAAAGAAATGTTAGTCTCTCTAGCGTAACTTCGCTTTCTAAAAAAATTTTAAAATGAATGAACTGAAGTTTGATATTGATATCAGATGCTGCTGTTTCCTAGATATTCAAGAAAAAAACACAAAGAAAACAAAAAAAATTATATAACAAATTGTAAGATAAACAAATGGTTAAAAGAAAATAATGCTTTATCACAAAAATTTAATACGTTCAACATAATTGTTAGAACTTGTACTTACCATGGAGAAGAGGAAACAACGAAATTAAGTTCCACTCCTCAAGTTAATCCCTCAATCCTTTTTAGTCTGGATGCACAGAATCTGGTTCAATTACAAACACAGTATTTAAACACTCTGCGTCCAATGTATAGGAATTGATTATTTCCCCATTTGACTTTTTTTTGTTAGCACCTCCGAAAATCACCTTATAAATATCACTTGAAATCAACTTTGACAGAATAATCACTTAGATTTAACTTGGCGGAAAAAAGACCTACGCGCACGACAATCCTTATTCATTTGACTTTTTCAATGGTAACGCCAAGCAGCTTCAGACAAATACAGTTATATATTATACTAGCTGTGCCCGCGACTTCGTCCGCGTGGAATAGTGACTTTCGGCAGCATTAAATTTTTTATTTTGCAAATAAGACACATTCATGAGTTTTAGTAAACTATTGTTATACTATTTTATTTCAGTACATTTTTGCACACGACGTTCTTACTTTTTCCATCTTTTATCAAATAAAAAGGTTTTGCCAGTTTGATACACTCTTTTAAACTAATATGACAAATCAGTGGGAAATGGGAATTAAAGAATTACGGGGAATCAATAGTTTTCTTATTTCGCTGTTCCAGTAATTATTAAAACTTTTACACAACAATTTTTTATTACTTATTATTGGCATTGAAACACCAACTTGCAGCCACTCCTGATAATTCTAAGGAATTGAGAAACTCTATAGGGTATGATGTGACTTGCTCAGTGTCCATAATATTGTCTTCTGATAGATATTCGACAACATCCCCCAATACGTCTAACATAATTTATTAGTTGATATGGTTAACTATCTCATTAGTCGGGGCCGAAATCGACTTTTCACACAGTCATCACCGATTGCCAATATTTATTTGAAGATCAAGATCGGCAATTTGACAGAAATCACCTCACGGTGAAAGAACTTTTGAAATCGGTCCAGTAGCTTCAAGGTTCCCGTTTACGTTGCCGTAAACGTAGGAATATTGGGATAACAAATACAGCCCATGTCCTTCTTCAGGCTCGATACCATCTCTGCACTAAAGTTCATACAAATAGGTTCAATAGTTTGGGCGGTAGATAGTAACAAAGAAAAACAGACAGACGGAGTTGATTTCGGATCTATAGCGTTAGTAAGTACTTCCGTTCCCATGGGAATATGGGGATAAATTAAAGTTAATGTTACTTTGAGATAGTGTAGCATTCTAACGGGGAAATAATTCTTGAAATCAGTTCAGTAGTATCTAGGTTCCGGTTAACGTTTGCGTTCTTGTGGGAATACAGGGATTACAGGGATAACATATATAACCTATGTCCATCTTCAGACTCAAGACTATATCTCTGTACCAAAATTCTTATAAATAGGTTTAATAGTTTGGGCGGTTTTTGATAACTAATAAAAATAGACAGACAGATTTATTTTCAGACTTATGATATAAGTAAAAACTCTCATTTCCGTTGGAATATGGTGACCGTTCCCGTAGGAATAATGGGGATAACTTACAGTTTATGTTACTCAGGGATAGTGTAGCATTCTAACGGTGGAAGAATTTTTGAAATCGGTGCTATAGTGTCAAAGTTCCCGTATGCGTTCTCGTTCCCGTGGTAATATAGGGATAAAATATATAGCTTATGTCCTTTTTTGAGCTTTAGACTATCTCTGTACAAAATTTCATATCAATCAGTTTAGTAGTTTGGGCGGTAGATGGTAACATAGAAAGGCGAACAGACAGCTACTTTTGCATTTATAATATTAGTGAAGACTGGTTCCCGTAGGAATATTCGAATGAAATGTTGCCTATGTCCTTCTTCAGGTTCTAGATCATCTCTGTAAAAAATTTCATTTAAATCGGTTCTGTAGCTTAGGCGAGAGATGGTAACATAGAAAGACGAACAGACAGAGCTACTTTCGCACTTATTATATAAGTAAAAATTCCCTTTCCCGTAGGAATATGGGGATGAATTAATCTTTATGTTACTCGGGGATAGTGTATCATTCTAACGGTGGAAGAATTTCTTAAATCGGTGCTGTAGCTTCTAAGTTCCCGTATACGTTCCCGTTCCCGTGGGAATATAGGGAAAAAATATATAGCCTATGTCCTTCCTCAGGTTCTGAACAATCTTTGTACAAAAATTAATTTTAATCTGTTCATTAGTTTGAGCGGGAGATGGTAACATAGAAAGGCATACAGACAGAGCTAGTTTTGCATTTATAATAATAGTGAGGACCGGTTCCCGTGGGAATATTCGAATGAAATAAAGCCTATGTCCGTCCTTAAGATCAGAACAATCTTTGTACAAAATTTCATTTAAATCGGTTTATTAGTTTGGGCGGGAGATGGTAACATAGAACGAAGGACAGACAGAGCTACTTTCACACTTATTATATTAGTAAGGACTCCCGTTCCCGTAGGAATATGTGGATGAATTAAAGTTTATATTACTCTAGGATAGTGAAGCATTCCATCGGTGGAAAAATTTTTGAGATCGGTGTTGTAGTTTCTAAGCTCCCGTATACGTTCCCGTTCCCGTGGGAATTTAGGGATAAAATATATAGCCTATGTCCTTCCTCAAGTTTTAGACTATCTCTGTATCAAATTTTATTTAAATCGGTTTAGTAGTTTGGGCGGGAGATGGTAACATAGAAAGCCGGACAGACAGAGTGACTTTCACATTTATAATATTAGTTAGGATTTTTACTTAGTTTGAGTTCAATTCAAATAGATTCGAGTTCGAACATAACATTTTCTATACAATTTTTTTCTATTGTAAATATTTTGACTTCGTTCATATTTGAGCCAAACTCGTTCACGTTTTTGTTATGTTTAATTATATATGTTCTTACACCGTTTCAGTTCAACTCAAATAGATTCAAGTTTGAATGTAACTTTGCTTAGTTTTTTTCTTTTGTAAATATTTCAACTTCGTTTATGTTTGAATCAAACTAGTTCATGTTTGTTTTAAATTAAATTTTGGGTGTCCCCTCTTTGTTTGAGTTCAATTCAAATAGATTTAGATTTGAGTAATAATATTGCTTATTTTTTTCTCTTGTGTTAATATTTAAACTGCGTTCATGTTGAAAACAAACTCGTTCATATTTAAATACTTATAAATAAGTAAAATAAATAACAGGCTTTTCAAAAATCAATCAGGGATTATTTTGATTTAAGCCGACTTTACTTTAAAAAATAGTTTTTTTGGATCTAAATAGATTTCAATTCGGTTTTAACAGAATTCTATTTGTACTGATTTAAACATATAGTTAAACATGCTTCTATTTGAAAAAATCATGGTTCAATTTTCTCAGTGGAAAATGTTGAGTCCATCTTCTGTTCTTGAAGAATTAAAAACTTGGAAGAGATATTTGATCCGAAGGAATAATACCTACTTCCTCTAAGAATTCATTGGAAGCCCTCGATAGCTGCCCCAAAGAAAATTTTCCTAACATATATATTTAATTATATCTTCTAACAGGATATTAGCTACACTGCCCGTTTCAACGTCAACTCCCGAAAGAAATTTCTCCTAATTAAAGAGAGTAAAAACAACACAAAGAAGCGTTGCCAACGAAGTGAGATTCTTGAAAATATGTCCTTTTAAATAACAATAAAGAGGACAGAATTAAAAGGGTTTTATTCTATGATAAATTTCTTAAATTAATATTATTTCACCTATTACATCAATATTTATTTTAGTTCACATTCAAATAAACGCTCATAATATATTATCTTTAAAAAATATAATTTCTTATGGCATACATAATGATATCAATGAAGTCTTATTACCTATTTGTTTTTTTTTTTAAGTTATTAAATCTTTTAAAAAAATGAGCGAACTAGGTTTATCCCCCCCCCCCCCCCCCCCCCCCCCTTAGCCAAAAGCTATCTACGCCACTGATGCATGTATGCGAGATTTTGTACTAGTAAATGTTTGGCAGTAAGAGTATCGAAGCGAAAGCTCTGCTGACAAACAAAAGGGTGAGCGGAGGACACACTTCAACTCTGCGAGGAAGTATCGATCTGACCAACCGCAGTATATGGTCGCAGTATGAGTACAATATATGTTGAGATATGTCATTTATGTTTAGTGGTATTTTTGCAAAAGGATTGAGCTAATGAAATTCCATTGATTGACTGTTAATTGGGAGATGATTGTGGGCTTAGTTTGTTTGGTATGGGCGTACAACAAACTGCATGCGTTTTTCTGTTTAAAATCAATAGTTTAGATATTAAGAGCCGTGGCAATGGCAATATAATTAGCATATGTGTATGTAATCATTTTATATCTTTTGAAGACCAACTAGAAATTTATTAACATGATCATCAAAGTTTCAATGAAGTGTGATTAAGCACTCCACCCTACAGTGCTCCAGATCTTCTTACAGAAAAGCTCTTGATTTTGATCCATAGGAGGTAGATTTCCAGCAGACGATCCCGTCCAGAAATCCTTTAAAGGAAATGGATAGAAGAATCTTAGGCCACTTAAAGATCTGCTAATATTATGCCGCTAGGTCTAATCGATTTACAGTTCAGCAATAAAGAATAGGTAATATAATTGCTAGGGGCAAAAAAGAGTAGACTGAAATTATGGGTTAACAGAAGACAAGAATTTAGCTTTATTATGAATGTAAGGTTTCGCCATTATGTCCCAGAAATGATTTCGGGCTAGTGGCCCCCGCGGGTGGTTCCAATCAAACCGAAAGCGCCGATTCTGGATCACTTTTTGCAGACCTTGGGAGCCGTACGTCAGCAATAACGCACCGAATAATCTTTTCCAAAGTGTCAATCGCCTCGAGCTTATTTGCGTAGACAAGCAACTTCACACAAACCCAAAAAAAAATAGTCTAAAAATTAAAATAACCAAATTTTGGAAGTAACTTACCGGTTTAAACTCGAAATTATGTAAAAATCGGATTCAACAGGGAATTCCATTCGAGACAGTTTACCGAACGTACCAATCTATTGCCCAGTGCCCGTGAGGCTATAATTCTTCCACGATGAAATGGTAACCCAAAATAAGCAGCTGTTAAGAAGACCAACTCCGAAAAAAGAATTGCTAAAGAAAACACCTTTTATAATAGTTGGTGGCGACCGGCTGAGTGGCGCAGTGTATCCCACGGTTGTATCACTAGTGTGAAGTAGATAAATATGGAAGAGATGCGATGCCATCGAGGAGACAATGAAGCTTGGTAAAGAAGTATGACGTGCTTAGTAGTAAAATCTATGGCTATAAGCTGATAGTAGGACTGCTGAGCTGCGACAAAACGCACTTAATATTTAGCAGAACAAGTACACTGCTCATATTAATACACTTCTTTTCCCCATCGTGACTGTTTCATACTTGAGTTTGACAAGCCCAACGGTTCATAAAACTTTAACTTATGCTCAGCAAGGAGTAAATCAAATGTGAATCTTTCTCGATTTCCATGTCATCATCGTATATGTTCAAAAACATCTCACCTTTTCCTAACGACCATGTTGAATTTTCTTTCCTCGTTCTCCACTAAGCATATTTCTCCTCAAAATATCGATTCAATAATAAATAACTCACAATTGCTGTGTGCCCAATTAATTGTATACCTACTCACTTGGCCAAACTTACAACACATCACTATACACTAGCCAATTTGGATCTTGTTTATCTGACTGAACCAGCTTATCCACATTAAGATCACAGATAAGACTCTCCTCAACCTCACTCTATGAACTGATGTTTAGAGAGGAAAATATCGATAGAATCTCGACTTGATGCGTTGTAATGTAAGTTGCAACGCATGATCAGTGTATATAGCCAAGAATTGCCAACAACACCACACTTATACCATACCAACGATCCAATAAAAGCACATTTATGCAATTTATGATCACATTTAGCGTGAAAGGTTGAGCAAAACATTCCAAAGTCATTTGTCCATCGAGTGGTGTGCGCTTCGTATTGCTCAACTTGGGACGTGTTAATGTCTCAGTTATACAGTCAGAGACATAAAGTCCTCCATCTCAGTCTGACTTGGTTTGGTGCGGCTCGTGTGAAGGATATCTCCTCAGGGAGAATAGTTTTCTACATCTGAATATATAAAGTTGTTGTGTGCGATTTAATTTATCGGTTAATACGCGGTCGGGAATTGCATTCGACAGGGAATTGATAGGGCAAAGGATGTGGGCCGAAGTGGTTCAAATATAGTTGACTCTTGCTTGAATGTAAAATGTCTGGTCTGGTTAATATATCGCTTCCAGTCGAAGTCGATTTATATAGAAGGATTTTTGTTGTTCCTGTGCACTCTAGCCAAAGGGTTGCTTTTTTGTTTCACTTTTTGTTTTTTGTTTTTAAGAGCTCTGGTTAAAAATGGAACACCTATGGACTATTGTCAGTGGAGAGACTATGCAGACGGCCAACTTCTGGTATTGCTTCTGATTTTTTTGCCGCCTATATTCGACAAAGAAATGTGCTTACCGAGTGCCAGATATTTATGTGGCGCTAAAAGGTGTGGTAATAACAGTATCATGACGCGCCATGCGGGGTTGAAATGAATTTTCTTGCAAAACTGCATTTCGGAAAATATAATTTAAATAAAATATAGAGATTTTAAATCTATGAATGCTGATTTACTTCAAGTTGATCTGGAAAGAGTGAACTGGCATAGCTTTTATAATTATTCATCGTCAAACGATCAAGTTAATATGTTTAATAATGTAGTTCTTAGCATATATAATACTCATGTGAAGTTGATAACCAAAACTATTACCAATTCTTTTTTAACTTGGTTTACTCCAGAGATTATAGAACTAACTACTAAAACCAACGAGACTTAGCATTTAGAAGATGGAAAAGATTTAGGTTACCTGAATTATATACTAACTTTCGAAAACTGAGAAATGTTGTTAATTTTAAAACACGTAAGGCTAAGCGGGACTTTTACTCGAGACATTTGAACACCAATCTGCCGTCAAGAACTCTATGGAAAAATATTCGAGGTATAGGAGTTGGAAGCCAAAACGAATTTGACTTTTCTGATACTGATTTGAATGACCTCAATAACAAATTTGTGCAGTACCCTACAACAACGTTGAACATTCACTCTCCGAACATTTTGCAAATTTCTACCGTCGGCGTCGGTGGTTTTGAATTTCAAAGAGTTGAGCAGTCAGATGTGGTTGAAGCGCTTTTAAGCATCAATTCAAAATCGTCCGGCCTTGACGACATTCATCCTTTATTTATTAAAATTATTTTACCTTTCATCCTCCCTACTCTTACTCACATATTCAATACTGCCTTGATGACGTCTATCTTTCCGAGTGCCTGGAAGTCTGCAAAAATAATACTACTTCCAAAAAATAGTAGCAATTCACAAACGTCGCCTGAATTTCGCTCGATTTCCATATTGCCCTTCTTGTCAAAAGTCTTTGAGAAGATTCTCTATAAGCAAATATCATCTCATGTGCAACAGAACAACCTTTTCTGTAGTAACCAATCAGGTTTTCGAAAACAGCATAGCTGTGTTTGGCAATACTATGTCGAATTTCAACCCGACATGTATGGGAGTCCCTCCAAGAATCTATTTTGGGCCCCCTTTTGTTCTCTATGTTCATCAATGACCTCTCTGACTGTATTACTTATTCCTCTATTCATATGTACGCGGATGACGTTCAAGTGTATTAAAGCTGCAAGAAAGAACTTATTGAAGACGCCATATCTAAGCTCAATCATGACCTTGATAGTATCCTCCGATGGTCAATTTAAAATGATTTATGTTTAAAAGCAAAAAAATCTAAATGCGTGATTGTTTCCAAAAACTCAGTGGAACCTAATTGCCTTTCTAAAGTTCACATAAATAATGAGCCCATTGCTTTCGTTGATAAGGCAAAAAATCTTGGCATTTGGTTTGATAACAAATTAAGATGGGATATACATGTTCGTACTGTTATAGGAAAAATATATGGATGTTTGCGCAACCTATTTGTGTCTCAGTTTTATACCCCCGTTAATACAAGACTTTTGTTAGTTAAAGCTCATATAGTACCAATCCTCTCCTTCGGTTCAGAAGTTTCAATAAACTGTAATGCGGAAACTAGAAGAAAACTTAATGTCGTCTTCAATAACGCTCCTATCGCTATGTGTATGGCTTAAGGTCACGTGATCACATATCGGAATATAAAATGAAAATTTTAGGTTTAGCACTGGATAAATATTTTGACTTTTTAATAATAAAATATCTACATAAAATTATTACTTCAAAAAAACCATACTATCTAGATAGTATGGTTTTCAGCTTATGAGAAGCTGACCTTTCCAAATTCATTCTCGCGTACTTTGACTATAATTCAACCACGAGGTACATGCCTCACAACTGAGCGGCAATTTTTTGTTCACGCTATTCGCTTGTGGAACAGTCTTCCTCTTGGCATCAGACGACTCTGTTTTGAAAATCGCTTTAGTTCTTCACTTTTTTCATACTTGGCAAGCAATAATAGGTAGGAGTTAGGGTTATTTGATTAATATTTTGTCTAAAATTTGCACATTCTTTTATTTTTTGCTTTCTTTATTTGTATAAGCAATCAATAATCATTCTTTAGTTATTCTTTAGTTATTCTTTTTAAACCTTCTTTTTCACATAAATATTTGCTTTTTTTATTTTATTTTATTTTATTTATTTTATTTTATTTTTTCATCTTCAGATATGCTTTGCTTATATATAAATATTTACATTAAATAAACTTAAAATTATCAAAATAAGAAGTTGTAAGTACAAGTAATATTTTTTTAAAAATTTTCAAGTTTAATATTAATTAAAAAGTGCTTAGAAGCAAAAGTTCTGAAGTATGAAAGATGCACTCTGTTGTCTATGACAAGTATCGAATGCAACTTGGTTAAATAATAAGATGAAAAAAAATAAATAACTTATACAATTTGAAAAAAAAAACATAAAAAGTAAATAAATGTTGTAGGGTACATAATTTATCGAGATTAACAATTTTTATTTCATATATGTATAATTATTTTATTTTTTCAAACTAAAATTCTAATTATGTTATTTATTTCATTTAAGTCGAAGCTAAAAAGCCATTGCTTTACCTTGATAAAGAAAAGGATTTCTGAGCCAAGGGAACGAATGTCTAGAGGTAGTGCATTATATAGTCTAGGCGCTACTGATGCGTAAAATTTTAAAAAAAGTTGAATATTATGACGTGGAATAAAAGCAAGATATCTCTCATTACTGCGTAAAGATGAATTACGGTATAAAAGATAGCCACTTCTTAAATAAAAAACTTTTAAGACTTTGTAAAAGTAAAGATGTTTTAAAGGTAAAATCTTCGAGCTCAAAAATAACTCGAAGCTATTTTCAGTACGTCTTTTTTTCCAAATAGTTCTTAAAATATGCTTTTGAGAAATAATTAAAGGTTGTAGGTAAGTTTTAAACGTTCCGCCCCAGCAAACTATGCCATATTGTAACTTTGATTGAACCAAACCAAAATAAATTGTCTCCAATAGCTTTTTACAGCAAGTATTTTTAAGATGATACATAATGTATGTTGCAGATTTCAAATAATTTTTTAGAGACAAAGTATGAGCTTTCCAATTCATGTTACAATCAATGGTTAATCCAAGGTACTTGAATTCAGTTACAATGTCAATTGAAAAACATTTAGATGAGCAGTTTACATCAGACTTATAAGTTAAATTATTGTTAGATAATGAACAAGTACTTAAAGGACTATTTTTGCAGTTGTAACTATGGTAAATAAGATGGGGAGGATTTTGCTCAAACACAGGCAATTTGAAAAACATTAGTTTTGTTTTCTCACTTATGACTAGTTTATGAACTACAAACCAATGCCTTATTACATCTAAGTCATAATTAACGTCAGCAATCAAATCTAAAACTGAAGAACTGGAATAAACCAGAGCTATATCATCAGCAAAACCAGTAGCTTTACATTTTAAATTCAAACTAAAGATCGAGTTTATATAGATCAAAAACAATATAGGTCCAAGAACAGAGCCTTGAGGTACACCAATATTTATATCTATGCTTTCACTAAAAGTTTCGCCAATTTTAACATACTGTTTTCTACATTTTAGAAATGACGCAAACCATTCCAAAATAAAACCCCTGAAACCAATTCTTTCTAACTTACTTAATAAGATGTCATGATCTACGGTATCGAAAGCTTTTGTAATGTCGATATATAAAGCAGCAGTAAATTTTTTCAAGTTCAACCTTTGATGTATTTGAGTAGAAAAGGTAAGCAGTGCATCTTCAGTCGATTTCTTAGCTCGAAAACCAAATTGTTTTGAGCTAAAAAACGATATGTTAGTTGTCTTTTTCTCTGATTAGAAGTGATTTTTTCCTTACATTCAATGGATTTAAATTTAACGCGTACAATGTCCAATGATTTGGGAGATTTATCTTTGTTGTTTATTTTTGTAGCATTGTTCTTAGAGACAATTGATTTAACATAGCAGTGTTCGATATCAGAAGCTGTGACATCAGCATCCAGACCTTCTGCAATTAGCTTCACTGCCAGCGGCAAAACATTTTTTTGGTTGACAAAAGGTATTCCTACAATGTCAACGCATTTGTTCAGTGGTTTTTGTTGTAATGCATTCACTTTATAATGCAATTTGTCAACTTTCATGTGCAAAGAGCGATTTTCATCTTGAAGAACATTGATAAGAGATAATGCACTTCGATTCATTTCCTTAATGGTAATTATCTCTTTGTTCATTGCCAAAATCTCTCTATAAACTACTTCCAGAGTGATAGGGCCATAGGGCTAGAGAGATGGGTAGCAGTCGGCATCGGCATAGTATTGCAAATGAGTAGTCCACTTTCTTTAGAACATATATGCAGCGGGGGTGGCGGAAACGATAGTGTAGACGATTTAGGTGTCGGAGAGATGTTGTGATGAGTTAATGTGTTAACATTGCCTTCGTGGATAAGGTTAGTGTGTTGGGTTAAAGCAACTACGTTAGTCGGTGAGAGTGAGGTTGACTGATCTGTTGCTGTTCTTAGTGGTGGAGTGTTTGCATCATAAGCTAACGTGGTGGTAGAATTTTCATTTGGAAGTGATTTTGATGATGATGATGATAACGGAGGTGGAGATGGAGATTCTAATACTGTTGAGGATGATTTAGTAACAGATGTTTTAGGAGAGACATCCCCAGTTAAATTCACAGAATATGATGATGTTTGCGGAATGGTAGGTTGAAGCGGGCGGTTAAGAGACTTTTTGTTGTCACAGTATGCACCACAGACTTAGGCAAAATAGGTGAGGTTATTTGAGGTTGTGTCGGAGAGTGACGAAAAGAGTCTCTTCTTTTCTTGTTGCACTTTGGGCAGAAAAATGGTATTTTATTTTTTATCATATAATCTCTGTCAGTAGTTTTCAATTTAACACAATTCAAATGTAAGAAAGTCTTGCAATTTTGACACTGAATTCTAGGATCCCGGCTTCCTACTTTTAGATCACATAAGCAGTACATAATTCTAGTTTTTGGATTAAGTTTAAGTTTTAATTAAAACAAGATTCTCGACACGAGTGTACCCCACAACGTCACGAAGAGAACTGAACTGAAAGAACTGCTCTCATTTACATCTATATTTATATTCAAATTAGTAGTTAAATTGTCATTAATTGATTATGATCACATTCACGTCATTATAGATGCTCTGATGTAATCTTTGTAAATGTTGTTTAGTTCTTTAATAAATATCAAATATCAAATGTAAACCAAGAAATTCAAGTAACTGAATGTAAGCGATTCAAAAAAGTTCTGTTTGAAACTTCATGGCAACCAGTCTTTGTGTCATCTAGAAAGAGATTCGCATATGAGTCGATTGTTCTCAGAGCGCGTTCAAATGGAGTTTTGAAGATTCTACTATGTTTAAAAGGCTTCTTCACTTCAGGGATAGACAAGAAGGTTTACACATCTAGCATCGTACGTTGCTAGAAAAGGACTATGTATTAGTAGTATAGTATAGTGACATTATTTAGCAATATTTATAAAATTGATGAGCATAATTACAATTATAATTATTTTGGGATATCACTAATTATAGCGTTCGCTTTTGCCGTCAGCCAGAAAAGGAAAGTTAAACATATAGTTTGCAAAGCTTTATATAAATTCAAATTATTCAGATTGTTAAAATTGCAATCGTGAATTCTGTATGTAATTTTGTTGTTGATTAGAATGCCTCGTTCATTATTTGGCTTCGGTAGCTTAGAGCTCAAGTGACGAATTTGGCTAGTGCCGTCCAGTTCAGTCCATTTTGGATTTCTTTGACTTCCTCTACGTTCAAAATAATTTTGCTTAAATAAAAGCGGCGAATCGATTTTAATATAAGGCAAACTCCTATAGAAAATGGAAAACATCTTCGGTTGCCTGGAGGTTACATAAGTTGCATTGGGTTTGTTCGTTGGCGCCATGTGGTTAGTAATTTAAACGAAGCAGTTCTCCTCTAGTCTTAAAGATAAGGGATATAGACTTAATCGGTATTTGATCATTGAAGTAATTGTTAGAACCCATAGTTAATTGTAGTTCTTTGTATAGAACTCGGGATTCACTTTAACGTGCTGACTCCGCGAAATTAACAAAGCTCTTCTACTTTCTCCAATAACGGTGGGAAAACATTTGCCATGTTCCAGACCAATGAGGGTCCATTCTTCGAAAAATTGAGTTCTTTTCGCAAGTAAAGATCTTGCGATAACATTTGGGAGCCGATGACTTGGGAGTGCCATTACCTTTGCAATGTACTGGAAGTGCATTTTAATCGTGAAAATGAATATCGGTGCAACTCATGTTTCCAAATGAATCATATAATTTGGCGTGTTCATATAGGGAGCCAAAACATCTTCTTGATAAAGTAGCTTAGTAGTTTTTCAACTTCTTTGTACTGCAAGAATCCAGCATAGCAGAGGATTGATTGATCTCATAACTGCTTCAAAAAGTTTGAATTTGACGCTGGGGGCAATATTTTTTTCGCTGAGAACTCCTTTCCAATTGCAGCTGATAGCCTTTTTTAATTCTGACAGCTTCTCCTGCAAATGCTTTTTGAACGATAGCGATGGCTTAATGATAACACCCAAGTTTTTATATTCTTTTACCACCTCGATGTCCGTATTCATGAATTTCTATCTCTCTTCTCTTGCGTATCGTCCAGTGCCGTTTCGGAAAATCATTATATTTTTGATTTACCATAGCTGGCAGTACAATTGCAATTTGTTAATCATGATTTGCATCATATTTGGAGTTTCTGCGAGAATGACAATATCGTCAGCGTATAAAAGTGCTTTTATTTTAGTACCAGCAAAACAAATACCACCGGGAAGGTAGCTTGTGAGCTCATCCAGGAAAAGTGAGAAGAGAAGCGGGCTCAAGAGGCAAAATTGTTTAACTCCTGAAGTCGATGAAAACCAGTCTGATACTTCGTTTCCATCCTATATTGCCGGTAAGTTATTTTCATACAGCCCCCTTAGCAATGTCATCATTTTGGTTGATATACCTAAGCAGCTTAGCTTATAGAACAGAGCTTTACGATCAATTGAGTCGAAGGCAGCCTTGAAATCAATGAAGAAGGCGTATAGTTTTTTACTTTTGTTGAGGTATGAACGAGCGATACAAGTGAGGGAAAAAATGTGATCTACTGTAGAGTATCCTTTTCTAAATCCGGCTTGGAATTCACTTAAAGTGTTATTTTCTTGGGTCCATATCGTAGGTCTGTCTAGGATAACGCCAGTAAAAACCTTCATGACACAGTTCATGAACGAAGTTCCTCTGTAATTACCTGGGTCATATACATCATATTTTTTAAAAAAGTGGGAAGATGATATTTCTTTGGAAGCTTTCAGGGAAGTTCTCATTTGCGAAAATGTAGTTGTAGGCTTTCGTTAATTTCTCTACAAAGAGTTCCGGAGAAAACTTATAGAATTCGTATATGGGACTCTATCGTCACCTGGAGCCTTGTTGTTCTTGCATCTTTGTAACACAATCATCACCCCTTGAGTTGAAAAGCTCGATCAAGGATTATTTTCGGTCCATGTGTAAGCAAATTGAAATTGGTCTCGTTTTCTTGATTTGAAAGAAGCAGTTTAAAGTGGTCTGCTGGCAGCGAAGTGCTTATTTCGATTTTTTTCGCGAACGGTATGCCATTAAGTTCACGTGCTATTTTCCAGAAAGAACGACTGTCCCTGACCTCTACCAGTCCTGCCATTAGTGATCGTGAATATTGCAATTGCTTTTCCTTGCAGAGGCTCTTAAAGGTCTTGTTTGCCTCTCGGTACATTGATTTTGAGATGACTGAGTTTGTCTCTCTGACTAGCTTTAGGAAACTGAACGATTTATTCCTCGCTGTAGCACACTCATCATCAAACAATGGGGATTCCCAGTTCTTTCTAGTGTCATGTATTAAAAAGGCTGAGCAGCATTTTTTATACATGACACTAAGAGCTCAGCACCCTCGAGAGAACTAATTTGCACGTCGCTTACAAGATCCAGCCTCTGCTCGAGGTTGACTAAATATGGAACCAAGAATAAGTCCTTTCATTGAAATTTTGGTAACAATCCAAATCTTTCATTTGATAGCTCTGAGACTTGATTGAAGTAGCATGTTATTATAAGTGGAAAATGGTCCGAATATACCAATTGATCTACCTTCAAATCGTTTACACAATCGAGCCACTTACCACGAATAAAGCAGAAGTCAATGGTGGACCAGGAAGTTCCTCTCAAAAACAAATTAATGTGTAATCTGTTGAGGTCATTGCTCGTAGGTGGAATAAATAAATAAATAAATAAATAAAAACCGTAAAATTACCAGACTTATCGCTTTGTGTCCTTCCATTGAGTAACGTCAAACCGAGTGATTCGCACATTTCATAAAGCTTTCTCCCGTTTGTGTCTAAAATAATGTCACTGGCTGTGGCTATGTATTGATAGACAGAAAATTTGCAGAAAGCTTTCAAGTTTATTTACGTTCCGTTAAAAGCCAGCCTATTACGATGTCATTAGTTACGTTTAAAGTCTCTTATCTCTCTTCGACGTTGAGACTTGAGATATGTTGGACATTCATTCGAGTGTCATAAATCGCATCCCATGGGCATTCCAACTCAATCGTCGCGCCGCTCGCCGTCGCAACCATTTAACTATTGGGCTGCCACCACATAACTGGTTTCGAAGGTGGCATCTTACTTCAAATAAATTACAACAAAACCAATTTCATGCTTTTTTTTTATCCAATCTACTACTACCGAACTTCAACATTCCCAGAGAATCTACTCCCTGAATAATGCCAAACAAAAGAAATTCCAAAATAGAAAATAAAGATAAAACAACCAGCAGCTATAGTGGCATCATCGCCTCCGCGTTCATAGTGAGTTATTGTCTTCCAATTGTTGGTGGAAAATTTATTTTCCTTCGGCTTTTTTTTTTTTGTCTTCCGCATACACTCTTCAGATAGTTTACGTAGGAAAAAGCGACAAAAATACGAAGAACATTTATCAGCCGATAAGTGATCAAAGCCAATTCACTGAACCAGCCAAACAATTCCAATTGATAATGATAATGATGATGACGATTGCAGTCGATAAAAAAAATGAGGTTCGAATGTGAATGTTTTCTTTTTTTTTTTTTCTGTGGGATAAAAGCACGATCAAACTACCACAAATGAATTGATTACACCTTCCGAAAAGAGTTGTTAATTAAAAAACGTCCACCTTGAGGTGTTGTTCGGACGAAGGATGCAGTCAAAGAGTTCTTTTTAATTTCTCCCCACCATTTACTTATTGGGTTGGACTTTTTATAACCTGACCAATTAATCAGCCTTAATTTGGAAGTGACTTTTCTCCGAGTATACAAGTTGAACGTCTAAATCTCCAGAGAGCCCCAGCGACAGACTCGTAAAGCGCAGCAAGAGAAGATGTGAACAATTTTGTTTGTTCTGTTCGGTCGCAAATCACAAATAAATCCAATGACCGTTTTGTTGAAAGATTTATGCTGATCATATGCGACACATTCGACCAAATTAATTTATTGTGCATGGACTATAAGCATATGTAAATCCGTACTCAGAGTGGATGGGGTTGAGGACGACGCACGACGCGACCGACGCGTCGTATGAGAAAGGTGCAATCATTGGGCTAGTTTGTTTTTTCACATATCAAGAAATTAAGGAAACCTTTTCAATGGCTCGAATTAAGGTTGTAACAATGATTAAGCAGAGGCTTGTCTGTGCATGTTCTCTGTGTTGTAAGTCTTTGAAAGCACTTTTTATACTTTGGTGACTGATCTGATTTCAACAGTAACAGACTTACACACCATATTGAACCAGATGAAGTCATTTAGATCGACACAATGGAAATGATAGATGTTCTGTCGCTCAGACAACAGTACTAACGAAGGTGATTATCAGTCACCAAAATCTTTGATAATTTGGACATCTCGTAATTTATGAGATGATTTAAATAGAGGAATTCCGGGTGCCTTCGTTTGATTTACTTTTGTCTTATGCCTTGAATAGTTAATTCATTGAAATTTGTCACTTTTGTTAAAGAGAAAGGAGAACACAAGTTCGCACATCAGTTCTTTTGTTTCTTTGCTTTGCTTACAATTTGTCATTGATGTGATCAGTTATGGAACTGTTTTGTAAAGCATTCCCTTTTTCAATAAAGTCGCTTTGAGCGAAGAAGAAAGACCTCGATTACCTCAAGCAGTATCTACAGTGAAATGAGGAAATGGGTGAGTGATATTGAGAAACAGAAAATTTTAGAGGAGTCGTGAATGATTCATGTGTATAGCTTAAACGAGCTATATTCTTAATTTTTTGCTTTTAAAATTGCGTTTCAGGCAAGAGAAATGTGAAAATAGCTGATTGGCAAATGGAAAAACTAAGCGAGTAAATGAGATATGGAAACAGGAACAAACGTCACAATATTTACAGTCGTATGCTTTAGAAGCAACCAGAATGAACTTTGTCCACTTAGGCCACTGGAAGTCTGGAAAAGAAAAGAAGAAAAATGGGCACCATGGTGAAGTGAATTGCGTATATCCAAATACTGCGTGAGCGGTTTGTGACTCGAATCTCAAAGAGCAAGTTCTTTGAGAAATTATACACTACCATAAAGCATAAGTAAAGTACTTTCGAACTTAGCCGTTTGGATACAGTTTAGAATTTTGGGTCCTTAACAAGCGTAAGTGATTAGTCCCTGGAGGTTTCTATATCTTTGTTTTATTTTATTTTACTTATTCAAATGGTCGCATAACACATATTATGTTAAAAGATTTTAGCTTTTATAACAGATTTTTAAGGAACTTTCAAAGAATTTCCAGTTGATTTTTCTTAGGTTAGCAGGTAGGGAATTCCAGAGACCCACTTTTGCGTTTTGAGTAGCAAAAGTTGAAACAAAATGCAATCAGACTTTTAACTTCTTTGCAATGTTGGAAAACTGAGCTTATCAAACAGGTTCTCAGGTTTTGCCGATTGGACTAGTTTGAAAAGAAAGATCATAGCTGGGAAATCAAGAAATTTGTTCATCAACTATATGATTCTCATACCTGGAAACATGGTCTAAGCTCTAAACGATTTAGTACATACACAAACCGAGCCATATTGTTGAAAGCAGCTTCGAGTTTATGTATTTCTACTGTCAGGACAGCAAAAAAAGGCTACTGAAAAACAGGGCTTTATCTATAGTGAGTTAAGTACCTATTAATGGGCTAGTAACTCAGATGTTTCAACTCATGGTACACGTCAATTGTGTCTTCAAGTGGCAGCCGCTGGGCACGGGTCTCTTCCAACCAGAAGTGACTTGATAACTATAGTAAATATAATAATCGGCGAGTAATGAGTGACTTCTCGAGTCTTAGTTATTTTGCTAGGGCCTATGTGGTTTGTCGCAATGGATAAATTCAACTTACAAAATCAACGGTGAAGTTGAGCAGTCAAAAAGCAGAAAACTTTAAAATGAATAATAACTAATTTAGTGGAGTATGGTTGTGTGTAGGTCTAACTACCCAAACAATTAATAAGTAAACGGTTCTGTAATAACCAGCAGCCTTGGATAGCCATAATAATTGCACCGTTGACGACCTTAGCAAACGAAATAAAGTCAAAGATTTCGGGATCTGCACGTGTAGCGTAATAATTCTTAATGCACGTGCAGCCGTACCCAACGCTTATTTGGCTGCAGGTGTGACTTTAGAGGTAGATGTAGGAATAAGGTTATCAGCCAAAATGTGGTAAGTGAGCGTCTTATGACAATCGCATCAGGACTAAATTCGCCAACACCCACTCTCCCAAAAAAGAGAAAGACTGTTACACGGGCTTTTCAAAAAAAAAAAAAAAAACATTTCAACTATGCCCTAGACAGTAGAGGAACACCATCACTTCTCTTACAGCGAAACAGATCTACCCAAAACTGGATCAAAAACGCACACAAGAAATTGTTATCCCTTATCACTTATCAGTTTCCATATACCAAGAATCAAAGCCGGACACTGCTCCATAGGTAAATATGCTACAAGAATGTGTTTTATCGAATGACTTCTGCAGTTTGAACGAAAAAAGTGTGTATTGCCGCTTTCTTATGCGTTAGCTACATCAAGGAGATGTCTTTTCGATTACCCAAGGGATCTGATGAACGCCATGGTTTTGTCAATTACGCACGTCCTGAGATCTTTTATGAGGTATCACAACGGACTTAATATTGGTCTGATTGTGTCAGTTGCATTCTTGACAGCTACTTATGCCTGAACCTAATGCCCTCGACATGTCGTGAAAATAGTCCTTGGGGATTCTAACGTAAAACTGTAGCGTAGGAAGACGTCTATCAATATACAATATAGATACAACAGATAGATAATCACATACTGCTTGAAAAAACCTCTGAAAACGGACTCAGGCTAATCGAATTTACGTCGGGCCTAGCTAGATCTTGTTGTTAGTAGTACACGTACGGTACGGAAATCCGTCGTTCCAAGGATAAAACTTGTAATGGAAAAGGGAAGGACTTTTTAGAATTTTGCAATGACAATGGATTGATCGTCTTAAATGGAAGAACAAAAGGTGATGAAGAAGGAAACTTAACATTTATCGGGAGTATGGGAGAATCAGTAAATGATCTCTGTGCTGTATCTCAAGATCTACTAGGATGTGTAGAGATGTTTAATGTCGAAGAAGCAATTTGGTCAGATCACATGCCAATAAAACTTACTATAAATCTTTGCACTTCTATAAATGAGTCAACTGAAAATAGATTTTTACCAAAACTAAAGTGGAGAGAGTCAAAAAAGTTGCAGTACCAGAATAAGCTTAATTCTAACCTAGCTAATTTAGTAGCTGACAATCCTTCCATTGGTCTTACGGATCTCACGAATATTATAAAATTATCAACGACTGGTCAAAACAATAACATGCATTCATTTAAACCTAAACAGAAATGGTATAATTTGAATTGCGAATTGGCAAGGAAAAAAAGTTTCAAATTTCTAAATAAATATCGAAGAACGCAAAACCTAGAGGAAAAACTCAACTATCTAAGAGCGAAAAAAGAATTTGCAGCAGTCTGCGACATAAGCAAAATTCAATATTACCAACAAATCGAACTCCAACTCAGTAGGATAAAAAATAGTAAGGACTGGTGGAATCTAGCAAATGAGCTTCGAAAAAATGACCTTAATGTAGGCACTCAAATTCCACCGTCAGAGTTTAAAACTTATTTTTCTAACCTTCTTAATCCCAACCAATCCATAAACCAAATTTGCTATGCACATAGTTTTATTGAGAACAGAGAGTTGGATAAATCTTTCTCCATGTATGAAATTAAGAAAATGCTATCCAGTGTAAAACTAAATAAAGCTCCTGGAGAAGACAGAATTAGTTACGAATTTCTGATGAATGCAACGGATAATTTCTTAAATTATCTAGCAGAAGCATATACGAACATGTTCAATGAATCTAGGATTGATGATTCTTTTAACAAAACAATTATATTTCCAATATTCAAGAAAGGTGATGCAAATCAGCCTAGTAATTATAGAGGCATATCTTTTATGAACTGCATTGTGAAGACGATGATGGGAATCCTTAATGAAAGACTTTACACTTGGGTGGAGAGAAACCATATCCTGACAGAGTACCAATCTGGTTTCAGGAAGAATTACTCTACTGTGGATAATATTTACAACTTGGCATCAATAGTTCATATAAAACTTGGTGAGAAAAGGAAAGTGTATGCGTTTTTCGTGGATTTTAAAGCTGCGTTCGACAAAATCTCACGGAACTTACTAATTTATAAACTACGTGCCCTTGGTGTTTCAACAAAATTTGTTAATTTTATTCAAGCCATCTATGCCAACACTTATTCGGCTGTGTGGAATGGAAAAGAGATGTCGGAGTATTTCGAAACATTCAATGGAGTCAAACAAGGATGTCTCCTCTCACCCCTACTTTTTGCACTGTACATTAATGATCTGCATGAATGTCTAGGAGGAGGTCTCCAAATCGAGAATAATAATGTGAGACTGCTATTGTATGCAGATGATATGGTCATCCTTGCAGACGACATCCGAATCATGCAAAATATGATAGATCGACTAGAAGAGTATTGCAACAATTGGTGTTTAGAAGTTAATATGATGGGAAAATCAGAAATAATGGTTTTTCGAAATGGAGGTAGACTCTCTCACCAGGAAAAATGGACATTTAAAGGAGAGGAAGTAAGAATTACTTCTAACTATACATACTTGGGCGTTCTTCTTACTCCAAAGATGTCATTTAGTAAACACGTGGAAGTTAGGAACATCTCAGCTAAAAACAGCATAAACGCCACTTGGCAAAACTTTTTGGCAAGGAGAAATATAAGTCTGAGTGCAAAATGGAAACTTTTTCAGGCAGTATGTAGGGCTATCCAAACATATGGGGCGCAAGTTTGGGGGTTTGGAATATTCGAAGAAGTAGATAAGCTACAACGCTATTTTATAAAACGGATATTAAAACTACCAGCGAGCACACCAAACTACGCGCTTTCACTCGAAACTGGTGCTGAAGACGGCCATTTTTATACTCTGGATCTTCACCTGCGATATGTAAAGAAAACTCTGTTTAATTTTAACGAAAGTAGACTACCACATCGACTCTCGAAAATTCTCTTACAGAGGAATCAATTTTGGGTAAAAGAGTTAAATGAACTCGGATCTGAATTCGGAATACATTGGGACGATCTTTTGGGGTCAGAGGAAGAATGGATCTTGAAAAGTGTTGCACTGTGTGATTCTCTTAAGCTCAAAACGTTTGAAGAAAACAAAAGAAAAGCAGTAGCCAGCAGCTCACGCATCTACAAGGTCTTAGATCACTCAAAGGGTCTTAACTATATAACATCAGGGTTTAGTATTTCTAAAATAACCTGGATCTTCAAAGCGAGATGTGATTTAATCTTTCTGAATGGAAGCAGATATAGCGGCAATGAATCATCCTTATGCAGCCTTTGCAACATGAGAGAGGAAGAAAATATTCAACACTTTTTGGGTCGATGCCCAGTACTGGGAGAATTCAGAGTCAGGTACTTCAAAAAACCGACATTGGAAGAAAACGATATTATACGTGTGCTTAATGGAGAAGGTTTACTAGCCTGGGACCAACTGGTCAATTATCTCACGGAGGCCATAGCCTACAGAAAATTTCTTGTTGAAGAGTTTAATTAAGCAAATGAAATAAAGATCAAAATATATTTTAATAATGTTGCAAATAAAATGGAATGCCTTTTTAAAATAACATAAATTAAAAATTTTAAGTTTAAAATTTTTTTCAAATAAATAAATTTTTTGTCTCATCTTTTCATACTAAATGTAGATAAAATGTATAAATTCTATTCACAAATAACAATATTTTTAATGAAAATTATATAATAAATTACTCGACAGACGACTCGTAAGGTCATTGTCGTATGTTTGAAATTTTAACAATATTTAAAAACAAGGCAAATGAAAATCTTTGTATATTGAAATTTTAGTTAAAATAAAAACAATTTACTACTACTACTACTACTACTAGTACACGCTTCCTTCATATCAAAACTCATAAATGTACATGGTGTTCCTGAGATCAATCAATCGACAGCTAAATTTACCATTGTAATTCACGTCAGACACTCTTCGAATGTTATGAATCTCCGAACTTTTCGAGGGCCCAACTTTGACTCAGATCACTCAATGCCTTGTTGTAGTCAAAGTAATGAGGATATCTTGTTCATGACTCGTGAGAACTTACGCTGTGAAGCGATATGACGTCGGAAAGCGGTAAAAGATAGCCAGTACCTTTCCTAATCGAGTGTCACTCCAAATATCTTTGAAAAAAAAAGTAAAAAGCAACAAAATGTTGATGCAAAAGGGCCAGGGCTGGTTTGACATCAAGATTTACAAAAAGAATAGAAAAGAAGAATACAGAACTCTCAAAAAGAATAGAAAATATGTACATAAGTCTGTCCCACTTCTACCGTACGCACGGCGGCGCAGCGCGTCGAGTATCGTAATACCAAATGCATCGCAGTTTCTCACTTACCTATGTAAACCATTCTTTATATACGGAATGGTCCGCTTTTCGGGTTGTTCAATTTAATCTAATTCAAGGCAATGTAGATTCTTTTAAACTTCGGGAGCTTTTAATCGCTAAAGTCATTTTGCTTTTCAATGAGCCTTCGTACAGCTAGAAGTTATTTTTCTACTTATTCCCTTTTGACTGATTGAAATCGTTTCACACTTTTTGCTCTTAGTTTTTTACTTTCCCTTCTTTCTATAAGCACATGAACAATTTTTTTTAGGTACTCAAATTTGTCACCATTCAATCAACTCAAATTTCACAGATGTCACTCCAAAGATATATCAAATGGTATTTCTACACCCCGAATGGAGATTAAATTTTTTATTCAAATTAAATTTAACATTCAAAAAATTATCGAAAACTAATCTCCAGTGTATATGCCAATAACTTTTGGTTTTTTTGATAATGCCAATTGTTTCTTAGGTGTGCCAATAGTTTGAATTTTCTACTGAATAACTATGCACACCCCAACTGCATATTCCAAGTTCACCAACACACTAAATGGCAAATTTCCATTGAACAAGTTCCAAACATTCTTCATCTGCTATCACGGGTAAATTCCAAGCAAATCACTAGATCACATAAGGGCAGTCATAAGAAATCAAAGAAATTCTAATACAGCACATATTTACACCAATCAAACCATTAGCACCACAATGGTGACAAAGAAGTCAACCACAAAAAAAAAAAAAACAGAATTCCAAACTCTCCCAAAATTCTCTTCGAAAATAAATAAAACTCAATTAACTTCTTTACAGTCATTTTCTCACTAAATTAATCGTAAATTATTTTAAATGTAAAGACACACATCTCCTTCGAATATCGTTTTAAATTCAAATAAAAATGCATAACACTAAGCCTCCTGATTCTTCTGCGGCTCATCTCGAGCCGACAATGGAACACATTCGATAAGAAAAGAGAAAGAAATCAAAAAAGCCCCCAAATAATAACAAATGCGATCAATTTGGACCTGTTACTTGGCATCTCTTGGCTTCATGCACACCAACAACAAGAAGACTATCTGATGGAATTAAGTTGTTTGCTTTGTACGAGAAGCGCCCGACCCATTGATTCCATTTTCGATTCTCTACAAAACGACTTAAAATAATAAAAAAAAAAAGGAACAGAACTCCGCTTTCGATTTAAATGTAAAATATTGCATCCAACGGTTTTGTTGTTGGTTCTGGATGAATTTTAAATTCAATTTCCATATCCATAAACAAAGACGCGACGACGAAGACGATGGGCATAATGCTTAGAGTTTCTGTAAACTGAATTCAAGACGACGAAGAAGAAGCTGTCAGCTATGGACTTGTTGGTTGGAGTTTTGATATTTGTAATGTGAGTGGGTTCACGCGCCTTAACTGCTGTGGCAGCAACATGTGTCCGGTGAGGCAAGCGAGACATGTTTTTGTTCTGATAACACACAATGGAGGTTAGTTTTTAATTATTCCGTGGGACATTATGCTACGTCGCATCGTCGGCGTAGAGATGTTAATAATGTTATTGAAGAATGTGATGATTGGAATGTGCGGCAACCTTTAGCTTGGTATTTAAACCAAAGCAGGGTTTACTCCTTCAATGCAACCTTAAGGCCCATCTCCTTTCCGTATAGTTACCATGTAATGGGGCAGTTTTATAGGTAAAATGCAAAGCAGATGCTGATTTTGGTAATGAGTTGGCTAAATCTTCCTGATCCTTACACAATATTGGTGTAGGGAAGAAAGAGGTGCACACAATTCAACATTCTTTATTATAATGATGAGCTACAAGGCACGGAGTGTGATATGAGAGCTAGTGGTTAGACGGCTTTTAAGACCATCCAAAAATACAGGTTCCGCAAATGCCATGCCGTCTCCATCACTACAATCATCCCCATGTCGCAACAACACCCGTCTCACTTCGAAAAACTCTCCATTTCATTTGTCAACACTTTTCACGTCTCTTTCAACTTCATTCTCTTCCTCTGCGACACACCATACAAAAATCAAAGCCTACATCAGCCAAGATCTAGCACAAATAAAAGCTCGCGGTGAATCCCTATCACAACAACTCTTGAATACGAAGGAAAATTTATCCAAAAGAATTTCTTCGATTGAAAATCATATGACAAAACTGGATGACCTGGAATAAAATATTGATGAAAACCTTGTAACAATCTCTCCAGAGCATTTGAACTCGTCCCACACTCATTGTTATTAAAAAAGCTAAAATACCATATTCCTATTTTGATAACTTATCGGTTTCTCTAATTGTCCTAAAATCGAACTAAGTGGTTTTGAGTCAATTACGTTGAAAAGGTTACAAATTTGGGAGACGTATAAATCAAAAATTGACATGGGAACATCGTATCTCCAGCCCCTTGCATAAAACCTATGTAGCTTTGCGAGTACCTACTTACACATCGATGGTATGCGCGCTGTTAAGTTTAGATCAATCAGAGCTTTCCCGAAGAGTAAACGCATTGCCAAGCGGATTAATAGCATTATCAATACTTGGCCATGTGATCCGGTTTAATTTATATTTCATTTGTTAGTCCATCACATTATGTGCATCCCAAGTCGGTGACCTAACCTTATGGTGGCGAATAGATGGTGTGTATATTGATGTCAAATTCAGCGGGCTTTAGGAAAAGCCATCGATTGAGCCCTATGTAATTCTTTCTGATCTCGATTTTGAACTCACAATTATTACGTTGGCAAAAACCTATTAAGTTGCTGACGTGAAGCCTCTAGCAATCGCACCTCTTCACATATTGCTGCAGAAGAAGTTACTGATGTCTACCTTGACAGAATGCAGCTACATTCATCGGCTTATACCTATGTTTTCTTAAAACCGTATATTAATGGTCAGCTTGTAGATTTTCTTTACCAGTTGATCTCTAATCACCTCATTCTTTCTCCCTGTTATCCATAGTGCCCTGCATCTTCAACTATCAGATTAATTCTCTGACCAATATTCATAAAGTCACATACGAGTAAGTAATTTACTTTGGTTTGTCTTCTCATATCGTTGAAAAAACTTATCAGCTGAATTTGTGGCAATTTATCTCAAATAGTTGTCTCCTCAATCACAAAAATGTGTATCTTAAGAATGCCAGCAAGACACCAGCATTCATTACATTCACACTGCCCTGTCCGACTTGCCACGGTTTAATTAAGAGCCGTGCTCCAAAAGACTCACAGACAAGAAAAAAAAAACACTACAACTGTGAACTAATAAGAATCGAGTTGAAAATCATTTTCTATAACTCCATCCCGAAAATAGAAAAAATTTAAATAATCTCAGCCCTCGATCACACCAGGTGCTGAAGAGCTAAACATAGAACTCGGACACTGAAAACGCTGATATTGATTACGATTAAATTATTGTGTGACTCCACTGCTGCTGCAGCCCTGCTATACTCTGCCTAGCATCAGCATCAGCATCAAATACAAACACATTTTTCTTTTAAAGTAAGATGGACAACGATATATGTATGTTTGTACCCTGTGCGTGTGAAAGAACCTAATTATTGAATTCAATGTGAGTTTGAACGAGGATTTAATTGAAAAATTACCGCTACATATGGATTTGAATAATTTCTCGATTATGAGGGTTTTCGTCGATTTGAATTTTTGATGTGAACTTCTGGTTATGTCTATCCATTGTTTTTGACTGAGATTTCTCTTGGCCGTCACATGGATCGCAGGCGATTTGTATTCAGTAATTTAGTCAATTAGCCTATGGGCGGGGATGTCGCGTCGCAGTCAGTCGCCATCAGGAACTGTAAGTTGTCTATCGCCTAGACTTGAGAGCATATAGGTAAATGATGAAGAATGTGCTAAGGATGACTGTGGACCTCTCATATGGCCTAACACAGCATGCCAAATTTACGTCCGTTAATTGAAATTAAACAAAACAAAAAGACCTGACAAGTTCTATAATTGCTACATTGGATGGGCTTGCGTCAAATTGTCCATATTAATCATGACTAGCGGGATATGGGAATTTCGAAATTAACTCCTAATTAATTTTTATTTGATTTTGTCGCAACAACACGATAGTCGTATGCTTGGTGCTTGGTGTTGCTAATAAATAAGTTTGTTTTTCTTGTGTTCTTATTTTTCTGAATAAATTTGAAATTGTAAAGGAAAAAAAACGTTGTCATATGTAAACGCGCCGGTGGGTGACATTTGATTTAATTTATTGGAATGACAATGTAGGATATTGTGCGCTGTATAGGTACAAGCTATTATACACTGTTGGACGTTTATGATGATTTATTCGCTAACGGCGAACAATAGGTGAAAAACAAAAAAAAGTCTGTAGCTATTTAGCATAAAAATTATTGAAGTCTTATGATGGTTTATGGATAGTCAGAGTCACCTAACAGCGGTTAACATTTTTTGTTTGGAGAACCTTGACAGTCAAATTTATTTTGTCCTAATTCATGTTGAAATCGACTCTGGTGAGCTTTATGCATATTTTTGGTGTTGCTAATGATTGTTTATTAATAACTTTCTTACCGCCTTCGTATATCACAATGGAGTGATAGAAGACAGTGAATAAACGCTTACCGAATTAAATGACCATTGTGCTGCTCGTTTTGTTTGATTGAAGCTGGTTTTGAACAAAACGATGATTCACATGTTGACGACTTGAATCTTTTGACTGATTCTTATCTAATGATTTCATACACTGAACTCAAAAGCGGAAGAAAAAATGCGGGTTTTGAATTTTTGAAAGTGCAGATAAACTTTGAGGAAATTCGGCACAGAAAGTAAAATTTGTTTTCTCCTTAAACGAAACTTCCAAGGCTATGAAAAGGAGAATTTCAAAAAAATTTCGAAATCTTTGACTTAGGTAAAATTTTCGGAAAAAGTTTGTTGCTATTTAAATACTCACAAGATATTCTAAAGTAAAAATGATAACAACAGTGGATGCTAAGAGCAAACAAACAAATTTCGGAAATGTCTTTAGCAAGCCTACCTAAAATAAAACATAATTTTTTCATTTTGTGACGCATAGGTATATCCTGTTAAGCTATAAACTGTATGAGTTATATGTTATATGCAATAATTATTTTTCGCTCTTTTTTGGATCGAACATGCCTTAAAGATGGAGCAAGTGGAGTATTAAGTAAATCTTCATTTTGTCGTTTTGGTGAAATTTTGCATGTACCTATTTGAGCATCGATATCGCTTGTAGTCTTTCTTCCTTGATTCCTGTGCCTCTTCTGAAAGCTCTCCCATTTGCAATTTTTGATGTCTTGTAAGCTCCGTTAGTAATGTCATGAACAGCGGTTTCTCGAATAGCCGTTCGGAACCAGCAGAAAATTGTGGGTGCCTCCATTCCCTCACAAGGCATGATTAATGTGAGAAGTGTGCTAGGCCCTGGGGCTCCTCGCTCTGTTGCTCACCCTAATTTTTCTTTTTTTAAAAAAAGCTTTCAACCATGATCCAGAGTTTTGTGAAGTTTTGGAGTCAGGAGTTTGTGGCTGTATTTGGCCTTAAGAATATCCGAAGTAGCTTTGGTAGTCGTTGAATTCACTACATTGATATGGGTTCCTCCGGTGATAGTGTCTTTGAAATGACTTGCAGTTCCTTTATAAGTTAGGTTAGGTTAGGTTAGCTGACGTTACTTATCTGGATTTTCGAAAAATCTGCGTGAAGTGTTATCGTGATTCGAATTACCAAATCTTTGTTTTGGCGTATCAATAATAAGTCCGATTTGCTCCCTAAATCCTTTTTGTATTTCTGCTTTTCTTCTTTTTTCCTGAATCTTTCTTGTCGCTGATCTCACCTTCTTCGTATAGCCCATAGTAGAGCTGCGCAAAATAGTTCCATAGCCGGACCGAAAATGCAAAGGTTCTTTTTCCCATCGGAACTAGTTCCGGGAACCATGTCAGCGGAACTATTAAGGTTTTGAGTAAAGAAATGGGGAAATCTCAGGGCATTATGGAAAGGTTTTATTTTTATAATTAACGCGCACATCAAGGGGTTATGACAATTGACTACCCTTATAATGTTATAAAAACACAGTACGAGCATTTAGGAAAATAGGAGAGGATTTGAAAGGAGACACCGATGCACATTGCTTTTGAACTTCTGTGAATCGCAATGCAGGGGAAAAACCGGGACAGGTAGAGCATTCCACATTCAGGTGGTGCGACTAAAATATGAATTTCCATACTTGACTGTACGCCCGAATTCGGGCTCGAGGTAAAACTGACGAGCATTCCTAGCGAGGCGGGTGTTGCGGGTAAATTGTTTCAGGGGAGGAATGCAACTGGCTATTTCACTGGCGCACTGTTTATAGAAAAAGCGATAAAAGAGACTGAGACAGTTAAAGTTTCGACTATGTTCAAGAGAATCAATCGATTCTACAATTGAACTATCACCTATCAATTTTAACGCTCTATTTTGTACCCTATCAAGTAGGCGCAAAGATGTTTGAGAAGCACCTGACCAGATACGGGAGTTATACTCCAGTTTTGGGCGGATAAAGGCCTTATAAATTGTAGCCAGATCAGAAGGGGTGAAGAACTTCCTGTATCGTCTTCAGAAACCTAAGCATTTAGCAGCGTTTTTGGTGACTTCAAATATGTGGTCATTCGAAGATCATCGTTTACACACATACCAAGTACTGACAGCTTTTCGGTTTCTTGGATGAAGGTACCATTCATGGATAATGGCAATAGGGGAATGCATTGAGAGTTTTCGAAGCATTGAATTCTACTCGGTTTTCATGACCCCATGTAACAGTGCTGTCAAGGTCAGAATTCAATGAGCTTATCATACGCAGCCGTTCCAGTTCCACATCCGAAGAGCAGGGAAATGAATTTGGAAACGAATATGAAAAGCTGAGGGTCGAGTCGTCAGCAAAACAGTTGAGAGGATTAGAAGTTTCAGACAGGAGATCATTTATGAAAATGAGGAAGAGAGTCGGAGACAGAACGGAGCCCTAATTTCTAATCCAACGAAGAAGAGACTCATCAATACCAAAAGCACGCATTTTCGATAAAAGAGTCTGATGCCAAACTCTATCAAATGCCTTAGAAATATCGAGCGCAATAATCTTACTTTTTCCAAAAACAATGTAAAGTTTGGTTCCACTTTTCGGTGAGATATGCCATCAAATCACCAGTGGACCGTTTGCTACGAAAGCCGTACTGACGTTCTTCAAGATATTTCATAAAATGACGGTTTATCAACGTTTCCATGACCTTGGAAAGAAGGGACGTTAGTGCGATTGGACGGTAATTGGAAGGGGAGGAAGATTCGTCTTTTTATAGGGACCGGCTGGACAAATGCAGTTTTACATCTGCTCGGGAAAAGCCAGTTTTGCCAGCGCAGAAGAACACCTCTTCAGAATAACGGTGGGGATACCATTTGGACCAGCGGATTTATGTATATTGAGATCTTTGAGGACTCTCGCAACCGAGCGAGTTCGAAAAAAAATTTGCTTCATCGCAGAATTTGCAGACTCGAGCTCAGGTGGAGCCAATATGCTATCAGGTAGTGTTGAGTTAGCAGCAAATTGAGCTGCTAGCAAATTAGCTTTATCGATGGAGCTGACATACATTGAGAACGAGCGTTGGGACCGATGACGTGGTCCAGTTCCTTATGTTCTTCACAAAAGACCAAAAGTTTTTACTTCCTTTTGGACACAACAGTATTTTTTGCCTTACTTTTTGGTCAAGCAAAAACTTGGCCTTCTGTATATGAGCATTACAGATAATTCTGGCCCGTTTGAACAATTTTCGGTTTTCTACAATAGGGTTATCTTTAAATTTTCGAAAACTACTTTCTCTATCCTTATTCGCCTCTTTACAGATTAAGTCAAACTACGAATTCTCTTTGGGGATGATACTTTTTGTTCTGTGAGGAACAAAATTTCTCATGCCATGCCGTTGAGAATTACGTTTGATATCATATCAGCTGATGCATCAACGTTTCCGTCGAGAAAGCACAATGACCAATTAAAATTTCGAAAGAAATTATTCAGGCCGTCCCAATTGGCTTTCTCGTATTGCCACACAGTTCTTTTAGGGACTTTAGTATGTAACAACGAAATCCTCAAGGCCTCTCGTATGATCGTATTCGTTTTATTTCAACACGCTGAACCCGTACAGTTCGTTCAGAAGTAAGAAAATATTTTTCAGATTACGAAATAGAGTATCTGTTGACTGATTAATTTCTGAAAGCCCTAATGAAGTGCCGCACTAATATAGGAACTCTCCACACCAAACACTTCAATAACCATTCAATGATCATTACAGTTTCGCAAATTGCATCTAAATTGCCAACTTTCAAAGTTCATTGAGATTGCTTTGGCAAATTTTATTCATTTTGTTATTGCGGTCCATTGAACAATGTACTGAAGAATAAAATAAATGGAATAAATAAAATGCAATGCTCTCAAGTGGTCTGGCAAAAATAATGGTATCACTTCAATAAGCGATTCCATTATTTCAACATTCCTCCTCCAGCAGCATTGACTTCACATAGTTGCCCTTCTATATGAAGTCGTAACCATTAAAAGATAATCCAATTAGCCCAAGGAGACAACTGGACAAGAAAAAGCACTTGTTTTTCAGAGTATTCAACAACTATACCTCCGCAACACGCTCTCTCGCTCTCTAACTTTTGTGCAATTTAACTTTTCAAAAAAAGAAAAAGAAAACCATTATCCTGAACTCGATGTCGTGTGATTTTGTGCGCCCAAGTCCGGTTTAATGTTTTCATAAAAAGGTGAAACCCAACATGATCATCCAAGGTCTTAAAAGTGTCCCAGGCTCTACCGGCACCATGTACCATTGTATAGCAAGGAAGTCCCAATGAAGGCAACAGGAAAGAAAGAGTCCATTTACCGAGAACAAATGTCTTGGGCTGCGTAAATGGTTATTGGTTCACATTTAAAGGTTGCATTGAAATGATCGTTGGTCACTGTGCCCTGCGCTGGCCAAGGATGCTTTTCTGAAAAGGTGCGCAGGATCATTGATTTTTATTGGCTATGAATTTGAGAATAATTTCCTGTAGCCACGTTATAGTTTGCATAATTTTTTACTTAGTGATAGTGCAAGGGTGTTGTGATGCCAGAGCGGTGTGACTTTGTGATGGTCTGCTCTATCTGGTTACTGATTGCTTATTAATTGAGTGAGCCCATTTGTTGTGTATTGAATGACTCGAAAAATTAAGTGATTGTTCCACAAGCAGAGGTGTCATTTAGGGCTTTAGATTTCTTTAGCGCCGCTGTTAACTTTTCTTTGACATGAATTAAGTATTCAATTTATTCGCTGATATGGACAGCCAAAAGGCAATTTCGAAAGGCAAAATTAGTTCTTTTTTATTGAAAGCCAAAATTGTTTATTATATTTTAGAACGATGGATTAGTGCAGTTGAGATAGTTTCGAAAAGAAACAAAAAGAAAGGCAGGCCATAGCACTCCTGGTACAGACGGGATTTTTTTTTTTTTTTATAATTAGCGCGCACTTCAAGGGGTTATGACTATACCCTTATAATGTTATAGAACACAGTGCGAGCATTTAGGAAAATAGGAGAGGATTTAATAGGAGACACCGATGCACGTTGCTTTTGAATCTTTGTGAATCGTAGTGCAAGGGAAACACAGAGCCAGGTAAAGCATTCCACATACGGGTGGTGCGACTAAAATAAGAATCTCTATACTTGATTGTACACCCGAAGTTGGGCTCAAGGTAAAACTGATGAGCATTCCTAGCAAAGCGTGTGTTGCGGCTAAATTGTTTCAGGGGAGGAATGCAACTGGCTACTTCACTAGAGCACTGTTTGTGAAAAAGCGATAAAAGAGAAAGAGAGACAGGTGACGTTTCGACGATGTTCAAGAGAATCAATCGATTTTACGATTGAACTATCACCTATCAATTTTAATGCTCTATTTTGTACCCTATCAAGCAGGTGCAAAGATGTTTGAGCAGTACCTGACAAGATATGGGAGTTGTACTCCAGTTTTGGGCGGATGAAGGCGAGGAGCCTATTTGTAGCAAATTTTGCCAAGAAGCCCCTGCGCTGGTTTGCCTTAGGCTCTCAATTTTAGTGCAATGAATAAAAAAACACTGCTACAAATGAACTCGATTGGATTTAATATGTGCAAATGTAGAGATAACACGTTCAATATAAATTTTTATTAAAAGATCATCTACATTATATTCATCAAAGTGACATGATACAGACGTTTTTGGCCCATCGTGTTCCTTAAGTTGTTTTTAAAAACGTTCAAGACTGTTATAGTTAGTTATTAGTAAGATCTTTAGAGACAACAAACAAGTCAACGCGAGGCAATTTTAACGTATATTTAACACGATTCTTTTGAATTATTTAATATCAGTTTATAATATTTCAGTTCAAGAGGCTCCTTCCTGTGTCAGCAGCCAACTCTGTTTTCAGCAGCTCAGCGAATCGCATCGCTTGTTCGTCTCCTAAGCTGTTCTCCAAATCATCTTCGTAAGCAAAGCACAGACCATAATCCTCTTTTGTTGTGATATATCCGATATACTCCGAAAACACTGTTAATTGTGTTAGATATGCTTTCGTTCGTATAGGTAAATCAGACAGTGTGTTATCAATAATGACAATAAAGACCTCAATTAAAAAACGTTGTCCAGGTGTTTCATTTTAAACAAAATCTTTGAATGTAGCGAAGCCGTTTCAATAGTTGTACTTTGTATCTAACTTTTTTCGTTTTGTAGTCTGTTGCTGATATTCTTCATCGGTCAGATTTTTGGTTCCTCCTTCGGCATCTGAAAATGTGGACTGCAATTTTAGGATGTAGCTATGTATTGATTCATGAAAGAGGTATACCGTATTAAGATTTTGATCAGATGTCTCCTGTGACCAACTATATAGTTGGTAGAAATACTTCTAGGATTCCATTTACGGTAATTGTCATTATTTCCGTTTGTCTTCCGAAACTTGCTTACTTATAACAAAAGCGCCTTCGTAGAGTACTTCACACTTGCTTATACTCAGGTGGGCATTACAGTATACAGTGCGGGGTCAACCTCGGCAACATCTTTCGCCAACAAATGCGATTTCGGTCGAGCTTTCTCCAGCTTTGAACTCTGAGTCGGTTGAGGTCTTCTTCCACTTGATTGCGCCACCTAAACAAAAGTTTTCCCCTTTCGCGATTTCCTTGTAAGGAATGTGCCTTTGAAAGCCCGTCAAGCCGGAGCGTTGATATCCATCCGCTCCACAAGTTCTATCTATCGCAGCCTCGCGATGCATAATCTTCTAGCTATGCCCATGTCATTGTTGTATCATCTTCAGCACACATTCTCCTTACATACGCGACCAAAGATCATTCGGAGTACTTTTCTTTCGAGACTGTCAAGGTTATTCTCATCCGCTGTCGATAAGGTCCATGTTTCCGTGCAGTAAATCAGGAGTGGGATGATCAAGGTCTTCTAAAGGTTTGCCTTTGCTTTTCTGGAGATAATTTTGTTTCTTAATTGCCTTCCTACACTGGCTAAACAAAATCTTTGGAAAAACTTAAGGGAATAGGAATAGGTAAAAATATTAAACGGAATGTTGCTGTTATTGATTGTAATGAGTTAAATAGGACTTTTGCCTCAGTTTCTTCAATTAATGATAGTGCATCCAGTATTATGAACCATCAATACGATAATGATTATTTTGAAAATTTGAATTCTTTTCCAAAATTTAGCTTTTCAGCTGTGAAAGAGGCGGACGTGCTAAGCAGCATACTGTCTATTAAGTCCAAAGTGACCGGTTTCGATGATTTAAATCCTGTCTTTATCAAAATTATCCTACCATACATCTTCACATATATTATAACGTATATATGCAATTCAGTATTCATGTCAGGTGTGTTTCCTCATTCCTGGAAATGCGCTAAAATAATTCCAGTGCCTAGAAACACGAATGAGTTTAGACCAATTGCAATTTTGCCGTTTCTCTCGAAAGTAATTGAAAAATCATGAGTTTGCATATTAATAAATATATAAGAAACAATAAGTTATTATGTGACAATCAGTCTGGGTTTCGAGCAAAGCATAGTTGCACAACTGCTCTATAAGAAGACATAAGACAAGCCGTTGATGAGAATAAAGTTACTTTTTTGGTCTTACTAGACTTCTCTAAAGTTTTTGACACAGTAAATCACAAGGTTCTCTGCATAAAACTTCGGAACCAATCTAATTTTTCATTATCATCAACAAAACTTATTGCCTCATACTTAAGTAGCAGATCACAGGCAGTTGTTGCGAATGATTCCGTGTCCGATTTTCTTCCTCTAACCTTAGGAGTTCCACAAGGCTCGATTTTAAGACCAATATTTTTTACAATACATATATAAACGATTTACCGAAATGTATATTGAGTTCATCATCTGATATGTATGCAGATAATGTGCAGATGCGAATAAGCTTTCCACTGGGCCTCGTGGAAATATGCTGCGTGGGAATTTAATGTAGATCTTGGTAGAGTTTATCAGTGGTCTAAAGTGAATGGTCTCAGCCTAAGCCCTTCGAAGTTGATACGTCTTGCCTTCCAATTCTGTACTTGAATAACAGGGTGATCGACTTTGTTGAATCTGTCAATAGTACCCTCACCCAGAGTAACCACATAAGGCTTACTTTGGGTACAATATATACTGGTCTGCGTACCCTATGGTCTACAAGCACACTTACACCTTTAAAACTAGAATGTTCTAGCAAAAACCCTTATTATAAATTTACCAATTAAGCTTTATGGTTGTGAAATTTTCAGCAACTGCAAACTAAACGTGGCTTATAACAGTATCGCACGATATGTTTATGGGCTAAGAACGTACACTCACATTTCAGCATTTTCTAAATCAATCTTTGGTATTTGATATTTTTAAAATGAGAACATTAACCTTGCTACACAATATTATACAATTAAAAGAACCAGTGAATTTGTACAACAGGATCCGTTTTACTCAATCTAGTAGAACTCTAATTCTCATTCCTATCCATTACAATTATTTAATTTCCGAACGACAATTTTTTATCCACGCGATACGTCTATGGAATTCCCTCCCTCGAACCATTAGACTTATAAGTGGTGCAGCTTTGTTTAAGAATAAGCTTAGGAATTACCTGATGCCTGATGACATCTGGATGAAGAGAATATTGCAGTCAATCAAGAAATGTCAATGTGTAAAATCTTACGTGTCGTTTTGGATTTGAAAGCCTATAAAATACCACAAGGTCTAACTTTTGGTGAATGGGCTTCAGAACGGCTCCATGAAAATCCGGCGTTTTATCGAAAAATTGTGTTTACGATGAGGCTCATTTCTGGTCCAAACATAAAGGTAAACATCCAAAATTCTCGCATCTGGATTGATAAACAGCCACATGCCATTTAACAATTACTGATGCATTCCGAAAAACGGCAGCTTGGCGTGGTTTATGGGCTTTTGTCATCATCGATACAGAAACGTTAACGTCAATGGCGAACGATATCGAACCATGACAAGCGATTTTTTTTCCCCAGTCGACTGAATTCAACTTGGTTGACATGTGGCTTCATCAAGACGGTGCCACATGCCACATTGATCTTGATGAATTTGCTGGTGAGCAGCTTATCAGTTTATCAGCTTATCAGCTGGCACTGTGAGTTGACCACCAAGATCAAGCTTCTTGCGACTATTTCTTGTGCGTTCATGTAAATTCGTTAGTCTACGTGGACAACCCCCACACGATTGAAGCCTTACAGGATAACATACCACGCCTAGTTCGTGGAATACAGCCCGAAATGTTCGAAAAAATTACTCAAAAATGGACCATCGGAATGGACCATTGGAAACGGAAACGCAGGCAACATTTACGTGAATTTATCTATAAAACGTAAGTGGCTAAAATTAATTTAATATATATGATATAATATGATGCAAATTTTAGTGTTTTATTCGATTTAAAATAAACTGCCCTTAAAAAATCGTCCTTTATCACAATTTTTGCTGGTCAATACGGGCTTGAGCTCGACGTGTTGGCACTTGTGGTTGCTTTGAAATTTCTTTTTGTGAAGGTGCTTCATTCAATTGACATTTGGAAAGGGTATGTATTTTGTCTTTAATCAATTCGAAAAATTATTTTCATCTAATATACTGCTAATCAGAGCTTAGACTAGTTATGTACCGCTTAAACGATATTTTAAATGTGCTCTCTAATGTCTGGTCCTATACTTTTGTTTAATAAAACTTTCAAACTCGCAGACAACAAAAGAAGGTTGCTATATTTGGTAGTATAATGAACCGATATTTAGGCCTGGGGGCTCCGATTACTTACTTACTTACTTAGGTGGGCATTACAGTTCGGGGCGAACCTGGGCCTCAACCAACATCCTCCTATAACGATTTCGATCTCGGGCGAGCTCTCTCCAGTTTCGCACTCCAAGTCGGTTGAGGTCTTCATCCACTTGATTGCGCCACCTAAGACGAGGTCTTCCCCTTCCACGATTTCCCTGCAATGTGCTTTCGAACACCCGACGAGCCGGAGCGTTTGGGTCCATCCGCTCTACATGGCCCAACCATCGTAGCCTCGCGATGCGTACTCTTCTGGCTATGCCCATGTCGCGGTACAGCTCATACAGCTCGTTGTTGTATCTTCTTCTCCACACATTGTCTTCGCATACGGGACCAAAGATCATTCGGAGAATTTTTCTTTCGAAACGACCAAGAGTTTCCTCATCCGCTTTCGATAAGGTCCATGCTACGGCGCACAGCAAGACTCGGATGATTAAGGTCTTATACAAGGTCACCTTGGTTTTCTAGAGAGGGTTTTGTTTCTCAATTGCCTTCTTAACCCAAAGAAGCAACGGTTGGCAAGAGTTATTCTCCGTTTGATCTCGGCACTGATGTTGTTGTCCGTGTCTACAGCGGATCCTAGGTAGACGAAGTCCTGTACTACCTCGAAGTTATGTCTGTCTATTGTGAGGTTTTGTCCAATTCGTCGATGTTCTGTGTCCTTGTTTGATGACAGCATATACTTCGTTTTGCCCTCATTAACCATCAAACCCATTTTTGCCGCTTCTGTTTCAATACTCGCAAAAGCACCTATGACATCAGGCTTTTTTCTTCCCATTACGTCAATATCGTCTGCATAGGCGAGTAAATGTACAGACTTTTGAAAGATTGTTCCTCTGGTGTTGACGTTTGAGTTTCTTACAATCTGTTCAAGTATGACGTTGAAGAAATCGCATGACAGTTTGTCGCCTTGTCTAAAGCCTTTTTCGACATCAAAGGTCTCTGTGAGTTCTTTTCCGACCTTGACGGAGCAGCGTGAATTCTCCAAAGTCATCCTGCATAGTCGTACGAGCTTTGCAGGGATGCCGAAACTAGACATGGCTCTGTACAGCTCGTCTCTGTAAATACTGTCATACGCGGCCTTGAAATCGATAAAGAGGTGGTGAATATCGATATTATGTTCTCAGGTTTCTTCCAAGATCTGCCGTAATGTGAAAATTTGGTCTATTGTGGACTTCTCTGGTCTAAAACCACATTGATAAGGACCTATCAAGATGTTGACGTGGGGTTTCAGACGTTCACATATTACAGCAGACAAGATCTTATAAGCGACGTTAAGGAGGCTTATCCCTCTGTAATTGGCGCAATTGTGAGGGTCTCCCTTCTTTAGGATCGGGCATACGATACTGAGGTTCCATTCATCGGGCATGCTTTCTACCGACCATATCATGCAGATCAGCTGGTGCATGCTCCTTTCCAACTGATCTCCAGCTGCCTTGAAAAGTTCGGCATCAAGGCCATCTGCAAATGCAGTCTTATTTGATTTAAGTTTGCATATGGCAAGCTTAACCTCTTCTAGGACGGCATTCTTGATCATCGTCCAAGCTGAATGGGGCAATCTGCCTGACAGCGGAATTTGTGTCTTCATCGCCGTTAAGCAGTCTGCAGAAATGATCTTTCCAGATCCTCAGTAGCGACTGTGACTCTATAACTATATTTCCCTGCTGGTCTTTACAGGCTTGAGTTCGGGGTTTGCCACCCTGGCAGGATCTTTTTACCTTTTGGTAAAACTTCCGAATCTCGTTCCTGTCATGGCACCTCTCTATTTCCTCAAACGAGCGCTTCTCATGCTGCTTCTTTTTCTTTTTGAGAAGTCGGTGTTCTTCCCTTCTTCTCTCCTTGTAAATCTCGTTATACTGATCGTAAGCAGCCCTTGTTCGTGTTTGCATAAGCATTTGTCGTACTCTTTGTTTGGCTGCATTTGCCTGCCTGCATTCTTCATCGAACCATGGGTTTCGTTTTGGTGGCCGAGTTAAACCCAGAACCTCAGAGGTAGCGGTTCTGATGGCTTCTTGGCATTGCTGCCACTGGTCTTCAATGTTTAATGCTGGCGGCATGGGATTCAAGGATAATTGAAGGGACACTCGATTGGAAAAGGCATTGGCAATCTCTTGCGATTGTAGCTTTCCGACGTCATATCTCTTCACAGCGTTAGTTCGCGCTGGTCGTGAACAAGATATCCTCATTCGTACCTTGGCTACAACAAGGTAGTGGTCCGAGTCAAAGTTGGCCCCTCGGAAAGTTCGGACATCTAGCACACTGGAAGAGTGCCTTGCGTCGATCGCAACATGGTCAATTTGGTTGACGGTTAATTGATCTGGGGATCGCCATGTACCTTTATGAATTTTGAGATGCGGGAAGCGCGTACTACTTACAACAAGATTCAGCAACGCAGCAAAATCAATTAGCCTCAGTCCATTTTCGGAGGTTTTGTCATGGAGGCTATGCTTACCGATTGTGTTTCCAAAGATGTCCTCCTTCCCTAGCTTTGCGTTAAAATCGCCAAGAACGATTTTCACGTCGTGTCTAGGGCACTGCTCATACGTTTCTTCGAGGAGCTCGTAGAAACAGTCTTTGGAATGTTTTTATATTAAATTGGGCTTTTTTGGTCACTTTCATTTGAATATGCAAATAAAAAACTTTATTTCATATTTTTCCCTACGTTTCGTCGTAACTTCTCGACTTCTTCAGGGGAATTTTTATTAAATCTGGAGATAACATAAATATTTAACTATCTGAACTTTTTAAAAAATTTTTTGATTTGAACTTACATGATTTTTGTTGTTTGTTACATATAATAATAAACACTATTTTTGACAATTTAAACTGAGTTATTTCTTCTAAAATAAAAGGAGTTATAAACATAAATAAACGGAAATTTAATACAAAACTTACAGAGAAAAAAATACATGAACTGCATGAAAGTAAACAATCAAGAATTTAAAAAATTATGCTTAAATTACACCGCTCTTAATGCAAGAGATGGAATCGTCGTCTTTCTCTTCTGTGGGTGCGTGGGCACATATAAGGCTAATGTTGGCGAATTTAGCCCTGATGCGGATGGTCATTATACGCTCATTGACTGGATTTTGGCTAATCACCTTATCCCTGAGTCTTCCTCTAACGACAAATCCGCACCCAAATAAGCGTTGTTTCTTTTGTCTGTAGCAGTCGCCATAGTAGATGTCACAGTTTTTCATCTTCTTTATGCCCGGTCCACTCCATCGCACTTCTTGGATGGCGGTTATGTCTGCTTTGCAGCAGTCCAGGGCGTCCGCTAATTCTCCAGCTGCACCTAGTCCGTTAAGAGACCTTACGTTCCACGTGCAGATCCGGAGGTCATTGTCCTTTTTTCGTTTGCTTGGGTCGTCAACTTTGAAATCATTATCGTTATCCGAGGTTTTTGGTTGTTTCGGAACCATCGGAAAAGTCGGGGGCTCCGATTAGCAATTGAAAAGCCCTGAAAGAGAAGACCAACAAAAATGTATCAAAAATCAGTTCTTTTGTCCAGTTGAACATGTTACTGTCATGCAAAAAACCACAGATTAAGGTTAATCCATTCACGTGCACACAGAATTCTATTTCGAAGTGCATATCAATGCCAAACAAGTTACTGTGTGGGGCTTCAGTCGAATTGCGCAATAAAATAAATGGCACCCCATGATTGCCCACAGGAACTGCACTAAGCCAATTGTGTACTTGCAACTAATCCAATTACCAATACTTGACGTACAATACTTCTAATCGAATTCACCAGTTTCTGTCGATTTAATGTCAATCCCAGGGTGTGCCCCGGAACTTAACATTTCAATGTTTTCTAAATCCTCATACAACGAGCTGATGATGTAAGTCAAACTACTTTTAGTTCTCTGATTCGTATGAAGAGATGTGGTGGTGTATGTAAAAAGCGCAGAGCCCTCTCAGAAACAGAGGAAGTGAAAGTTCATTGCCTAGGTAAAACTATCTTTCTTCGAAAGTAATAAAAACATTTTCAGTATCTGACCCAAAAAAGCTGTCCGAATCAAAGTCAGCCCACACTGTCTTCCTGGTAACTTTATACACACTTTTGAGACAATGTTTCGGTTAAAATCAAAAGCCTATCCCCAGACACACGTCCCACATTTCAAATCTTGTCATCATTGCTGGACAACTAAGTCACTCTGCGTCTCTCTCATGGAGATCGGACATCCAAATGGGGTCATAAATTAACATTTTGCTTTACCGGACTTGGTAAACTTGAACGTGGAATCACACACAGCCTTTCAATTTTACTGATGATGCACCGAAAGGTATATAGGGGCAAGTATACGACGACTGCACTGCAACTGTGTACTCTATTCGGACTGTCAATTGAAAGGTGTCCACACATCGGAGAATGCATCCGATGGACAGGAGAATGCCCTTTAATGTTCCACTCTGTTGCAACAAATTGACATGTTACAGTACCGCGCGTCCACGCGGTCATATGAAAGAAGCAAACCATTGCCAAGTCATATACTTTCTTGTAGACGCAACTGCAACTGGTTCCATTGTTTGAGGGCAGTGATGGCAATGATTTACGGCCTAAGGTTGAGTTCAAAAGCGAACAACAGTTAATGGGGAGCTCCCACTCCATTCAATTTTTGTGATTGCTTGGCTCCTCTCTACGATCATCGCCATTATGAGTGGATATGTTGTGAGCATGGACACTACATGCTGGTTTTGGTAGGAACCAGACCGTATTCCCTGGTAATTACTTGAAAAGTGGCCGTTTCATCATCACCAACAAATTTTCAACTGCGATGCATGGCGCCTTTCGTTGTCGTGGAAGGGCAATAAATAGGGCAGGTGAGTATTAAAGTTTGTTTCGACATATTTCTAAGTCTAAACTAATAGAACCGTAAAATTTCATCCTTATCCACCGATAAATGCATGACATTTACCATTTAAACTGGTGCCAGAGCAATTTTCCTCCCTACATAAAGGTACGAGTCATGATTACTATCCTCAAGTAAACCAGCGTTTTGTGGTCGCCACCAAGTAAGTACCAATTCTGTTCGCACACTCATGCCATGCCAAATCCCATAAAAACAGTGTAAAGATGCACTTCAAGTATGGTTAAACGACAATCAGAGGAGAACACTGAACGTTGAATGTTGAATGTTGAACGCCTAACGTCAGACGTTCGCCACAAGCACAACAGCAGGCGCCATTGAATTTTGTCACGCCAATTTTTGTTGAACAAAATAAAAATATAATTGTAATGTGTTTTGGCGACGACCGCGACCAACGCGACGCGACGGTGAGCGTCATGTACTTTAGAAAGGGTAAAGAGATGGAGCAGATAAATGCTTTCATGCAAAAAGGTACCTACCTATGCAATTCCTTAAACAAGATTGTGAAAGTCTAACTGGGTTAAATGCAAATTGGTGTTGTTTAGGGTAATTAAGGGGAACGATTGTTAGGCGCGCTGTAATTAGGTTTGAAACGTTGACTGTGTAGCTGTGAGAAATTGAAAACATGAAATGTTCAAGTCTTTCTTATTAGACCTCAACTGGTGCGTGTAAGGCGTAAGGGAGCCGATGTACTTGGGGCTGAATGGTATGCTTTTGCAATTCTTTTTTTTTCTGCATTGTTTTGTCATTTGAAAATGTAGGTATTTCTCTTTTTCAATTTCGAAAAATCTTATTGAAGATGTAAGAGTTTAATAAAAATATCCAGGAAATCAAGGAAACCAAGCTTAAGGCATTTTTAAAGATTGTTATGACTGGTATTATTCAGTGGCAGTAAGTCGACAATTCAAAAATCCTGTCGTTGACAGTAAAGTTTCTATCTTTAAATACTCACTGCTAGATTACGATTTTCTATTGGATTTTTTTGGAGGCACAAACAATATCATTGAAAATATGACTACACGCAAAATTTTTTAGTATGATGTTCAAGAACTTGGAAATATTGTGTTTGGCAGTCGCTATGAGTGTGACCTATAGTCTTTTTTTTTGAATAATGATGGTTGCAGTACCTACTGGCATCCATTGCTTTATTTTTTGAGAGATTTTCAGACAGAATAAACTTTTTTGAATTTGCTACGAACTAGCTGCATTCACTCGGTGTAAATAAAAGCAATTCGGTGTCGGAGTTGGGTCCTTGGCAAGAACTGAATCAGAATATCGAAGTTGTTGCTTTACGAATACGTCACGTTACATGACAGCTGTTCATGGTCAGACCTTAACGACCCTCCAAACCAAAGCGTTTTTACAGTCGCCGTAGTTACAGTTGCAGTTATCAAAATTAAGTAATGAGACCGCTGTCATCTCCGTAATTTGAATGAACTTCAATAATTTAAAGGAGCTATCCTTATGATAACGTCACGAAACAATGACCTTAATTCACGACTTGTTTATTAGCACTGATTTTAAGCATTAGAATAAAACCTGTAAAATCTTTGGATATTAAATGGGATAGGAGTAAGTTCACTTCACCGCAATATACGGAACAAAAGCGTTACGTTTCATATATGTAACGTAATATTTATACTATTTGACTTTAGGAAATTGTGTAAGCTTACGTTTTAACGCTATATTACAAGTATTTCACGTCTCGTATTAACCGTCACTAGTGACTTTCAAACTCTAAGCTTAGTAATGAGATCGCTCTCATCTTTATAATTTGGATGAAGTTTGGGTTATGGAAGCCTTCTAATGATAACTTAACGATACTATCACGTTTAATCACGTGCTGGACATTATTTCCTTTTGCGATAATTCAAGCATTTTGATGAAACCAGTAAAATCATTGGGAGTTAAATGAGGCGGAGTAACTTCACATGAGTACCTTATACGGAACAATAGCGTTACGTTTCACATAGGTATGTAAATTCATACGAAACCATTTTACCTTTGATGGCACCGCACTCAACTTTGTATGTGGAACAAGGATAGAGTAGTGATCAGGGCACAGATTCTCTGAAATCTCAGATTCTCTGTGAGACGAATCATATTTTATGAAAAAAGCGAACTTTAAATATGAATGAAGCGAACACTTCAATAATTTACAAGTAGTTAACCAGAATTGCCTCCTTGTCTATATGCCAATCGCCGGCTTTATTCTCTTCTCTGAACAGCCTTCTCCTCTGACGAACCGCTTTGATTTCAAACTTCCATTTGAATCACCGAAAAGCTATTACATATTTTGAAGTTATTCAAACCGGTCAAAATACCACGTTAGTGACACAAGTGCACTCAGTCGATTAAGTGGATACACATTAAACACCAAACAAAGATTTCGTAGACGACATCTAGACCAAAGAATACGTTCGCCCTCAATGCGCAAAATTGCTACAAAAACCTATTCAACCAGTGTCCGGTGTCTGATGCTGGCCGAGATTTTGCAACAATGTATCAAATTGTATCAACAATGCTGCAAAATCAGTGATCAGCGACTAATTTCAACCATATTGTTCCTTGTTGCGGAAAATTTACCTTTAGCAAAACATTGACGCATTTTTATGAAAACATCTTATGCGTCCTGACAGCTTTTGGTGGAACATATATTTTTGTTTGTTTAGACCTTAGACTTTCCACTAAATTTCACTTGAAACCAAGAAATGAACAAACAAAAAATTTATCTCAACATTGACATGTGCCTACGCCCATCATATCCGCACCAATTTGCACCTGCATTTGGGTAGGTTTTGTTTGTAATTTATGAGTTCGAAAACGCGCTCGTCGTAAATAAGTGGCCAAATAAACACTTTACACTGTCATAACCGCATATGAGGAATGAAGGTGCATAATAAGAAGCCACAAACGTCTTTTTGTTGTTTTGGCGAAGAATGAGGTGGAAAGTTCCGGCAAATGAGCACGTTTCATACCAAATATCGCCATAAATATTCGTGGCTCTTGTCCGTCTGTTCTGTGGTCCGAAACAGATGGCATTTAGTTTCCTCTTTTGTTTGAACTTTTGGCAGGCTTTTTGGGACTGTGCCACGGTGCCGGTGGTTGATTGCTGCAACCGCATCAGAAAGAACAATGTTATGGAGTGTGCCAGGAAGTGTTTAATTTGGCTCTCGATATCCCATCCCAACTGACCGGCCATAATGTATGTACTTGACTAAATGAAATAGTTATTGTTGTAATTTATTGAACAATCACACCTATTATCGGCGGACGATATCGACCACAAATTGGGTATTGGTATATTGAGGATGTTTGCCACTAGACCACATATATTTGCGTTGTGCTGTAGCAGTTTTTGAAAAGATAATTGAGACCTCAAGTGAGAATTGTTGGTTTTTGTTCGACATGGGGTTGGATGCGGGATGTTTCCTTCCCTTAAGAGAATTATGACATAAATTGTTTGAAATTCAGACAGGATAAAGGGATACATTATACTTCATCCCTTCTCAGTTGAGGACGACATGAAATAAAGGTCTTTAATGTCGTTTGGACAGGAACATGGCTCTTTGTTTTTATTATTTTCTATATTTTTAATCTAAAAGTCTTTGTTTTCTTTTGGTCTGTTGAAATGTAACTATATGTTGAACTATACACAATTTGGACTTGTGGCACGAGCGATTCAAACAAAAATTAGCTATTTACTGAGACCACGGCTACATATTTTTTTTTTTTTTTTTACACCACGGGAAACATAAATGGCTCCCAAAATTGGGTAAACCTTAAACCACTTTGTTTTATCAATTTTATCAAAACTCTGGGACAGCTCTTTTTGTTTTAAAGCCTTCCCCTTCAAGGTCGAGCAGGCCTTTTTGCTGCCCACTTGAAGTGATTGGAACTGAATAAGGTATGTGTAGCCCCGTACTTATAACACATGACCAAAAACTGTACGGCGCCAAACAGCTTAATCGTCGATCAATGCTCCAAATTTGTGTAACGTGGCTGCACTATCAACTCGTAAAACTTCATTCGGTCAGATATCAACCGAAGAAAAATATTTGCCCCTGGCTGTTTCTATGCTCTAACAAGGCATCTTTTAGTCCGATTCTGCTCGACTTCACTGATACCTAACAAGTCATTTCGTTTCCGGAAAGTTACAGCTTACCAGTGAATACTAAATTTTGATGTGGTTCTGAGAAGGTTACAACCTCGTACAACAATGTCTCCAAGTACAGCAATGACGGCATATACAAGGTTAGTAGAACTTGAACCCTGTTCTATCAAAACTGTAGATATAAATATTTAAAAAGAAGAAAACTTCTTAAGTTGCTAAGCGATTAAATCCATATCGATGAAGTATGTAGGAATGGTTTCAACGACAAGCTGTACCTACTGCACGGCGCAGGGACATAACTCCTCGGGACATAAGTCCTAACCTGGAAAGTCCTTAAAAGAAATGTTTGGACTTACGTCCCATTTTACATGTTTTGTTTGATGAAAATACAGTACCTTTGGCGAGATGAAATTTTTCCAAAAATGTGGCTATCAGAAGAATTTTAGACTACATTAAATCCGTGTTTAAGGGTTTTTTCTTTGCTAATTACTAGGTAGGGTTACCATATGTCAAGAACTCAGCGTAATGTCGTATAGTTAGAAAACCAAAGGTGCCGCCGCTTTTCGAATTTATAAGCAAAAAACTATAGAAAAATTTAAATGTTGCAGGGAAAGGAAAAAGAAAAAGTGAAACAAAATCATTCTGCTTTCTTTTGTTTTCCTCAAACAGAAAAACACTGAATAAAATTAGAGAAAAACAATTGAAAGCGGAATAAGATTTTCTTTCTGAGAACTAACAAATATAAAAGCTAAAATTCGCAAAAAAAAAAAAATGTTTTATGGGAGAGTTTGCCATCGAAAAAGTACGAAGTCAAAAATTCTTCCGAGGCCTACTCAATTGATTTTCTTGTGGTTTTTAAAGATTGTTAACACTTCAATGTCATTTCGTGGATCTAACGTAGAGTCAAGAGGTGTACAGCAAGACTCAAAGATGCAATCAGACGTCCCGTATTCCTTACTTTCAGTTAGAGGATAGGTTTCGACACTCACCTTATAGTCTAAATACAATAAGTAAATAGAACGGCTCAACAGAGCGGTATGCCCTGAGCCTAGCCCATTTTTAACAACCACACCTTGTGAGGGAAAGTCTAGCGGGTGGTTAAAAAGAAAGGCTTTCCTCAAAACTCCTTATAATAATCAAGCCATATAATTAGTGTCCCATTAGCTTCGGTTTTTATAGTTATCGTCAACTTCTTTGTGGTATGATAAGTAAGGGGGTATCTTTTTGGATGGAGCGTTCAAATTTTGCAGGTCGTGATTAATTTTGGTTTGTTTCTTTCACTTATTAAGAATTGCTGATTATAATAGCTTCTCGTTTGCCATGTCTTATATTTTAGACTTTTAGATTTTTTTCTCTATGTTCATCTTAAAATTAATCTTTTTGCTTTACGTCACGTCGGGGTCGCGTCCGGCGACTTTAAGAACGCATTGGTTTGGGGGATCGTTAACGTCTGACCATCAACAACTGTCACGTAACGTGACGTATTCGTAAAGCAACAACTTCGATTTTCTTCGATGATATAAGAATGAGGATCATTGTATGGATACGATATCAATATAAAAGCTTATATTTGACGTTACGTTTTCATTTACAGTATCTCACACTCAAAGTGGGACACCTAAGAAATAAAATCTTCAATAAACTTCTTTACGAAAAAAAATGCAGAGTTGCTCACTTTTTCAAATAATTTTTATTTTTATTGCTTAATATTGACCTCAAATTATTATAAAATAAAAAAAAAATATCAAGAAACAACCCCGATTTGTTTAAAAAAAAAGATGAAAATGATCTGTCTAGTAATTTTTTTTTAATGCAGGTCACACTCAAAGTGGGACACCTGCTGTTTTCTAAGAAAACTAACTGTAACTGCCACGTTATCTATATTATTTAGTTGCAGTTTTTGTAGAGCTTTCATTGTGATAGCATTAAAAAAAAAAAAATCGAAATGTGAAGGCAAACAACCTTTGAAGAAAGGCAAATTGTGATTTTCAATTACCAAAAAGGAAAATCCGTTCGCAAAATTAGTGAAGTTGTTAAAAAAGTAAATGTATGGTGTTTAGTGTAATAAAACGGTTTCGGGAAAGTCGAATAGAAAATAAACCAAAAAGTGTTGAAAGCAAAACAAAAATTTGCGATAGAAATGTGCGGTTTCTTTTAAGAAAAATAAGAAGTGATTCTTTGCTGTCCGCCATTGGCCTTTAAAAAATGTTAAAGGACACTTAAAATGTTGACTTAAGGGCAGAAAGAGTTCGCCGGTTTGTTAGGAGAAACGAATTGAGCGGATGAGTTGCGTCCAAAAAACCGTTAGTATAAGAAAAGAATCATCGTTTACGAATGCAATTGGCCAAAGATATATCAGAAAAGAATAGTCGTTTAAGAATGCAATTCGACAAAGAAAATGTGACAAAGGATATGAGTTTCTGGTCCAAGGTAAGTCGCATTTTGTTCTCCAACTTCAATCATAATTCGGTCAATTCATTAAAAGTCTTTTTTAAGGACGAAACCAAAACTAATCTTTTTGATTCTGATGTCACATGCTCTTTGGCGAATTGCATTCGTAAACGACGATTCTTTTCTTATACTAACGGTTTTTTGGACGCAACTCATCCGCTCAATTCGTTTCTCCTAACAAACCGGCGAACTCTTTCTGCCCTTAAGTCAACATTTTAAGTGTCCTTTAACATTTTTTAAAGGCCAATGGCGGACAGCAAAGAATCACTTCTTATTTTTCTTAAAAGAAACCGCACATTTCTATCGCAAATTTTTGTTTTGCTTTCAACACTTTTTGGTTTATTTTCTATTCGACTTTCCCGAAACCGTTTTATTACACTAAACACCATACATTTACTTTTTTAACAACTTCACTAATTTTGCGAACGGATTTTCCTTTTTGGTAATTGAAAATCACAATTTGCCTTTCTTCAAAGGTTGTTTGCCTTCACATTTCGATTTTTTTTTTTTTAATGCTATCACAATGAAAGCTCTACAAAAACTGCAACTAAATAATATAGATAACGTGGCAGTTACAGTTAGTTTTCTTAGAAAACAGCAGGTGTCCCACTTTGAGTGTGACCTGCATTAAAAAAAAATTACTAGACAGATCATTTTCATCTTTTTTTTTAAACAAATCGGGGTTGTTTCTTGATATTTTTTTTTTATTTTATAATAATTTGAGGTCAATATTAAGCAATAAAAATAAAAATTATTTTAAAAAGTGAGCAACTCTGCATTTTTTTTCGTAAAGAAGTTTATTGAAGATTTTATTTCTTAGGTGTCCCACTTTGAGTGTGAGATACTGTATGTTGTCAAAGCGAAACCGCAAACTGTTGCCTTTTAAGCCTCATTCAATATAATTCGAGGAGTGTTATCAGCTTGAAGAGCTTATGAATCACAATAGGATATAAGCACATTCTATCACGATTTCGGTTTGAATTTGATGTTACGTCGCGTCGGTCCGTGTACCAGAAAACGTAACGCCAGCTCAAAGCAAACAGTTCTGTTTGGTTGAGCTTTGACACAAAGTAATATCAATTCAAAGCGAACCAAAAGGGCTAGTTCGTTGTCGAAACCGAAGCGTGATTTCAGCGTTAGTGTCAGAGAATTTTAAGCAACAAAAATCGTGTAACGTAATGTCATGTTATGGCCAAAGCACCGAATGCAAAACTTAGTTACTATGTGACGTAAAACAGATGAATATCATTCATTTAAGGGAGAACAGAACTCTAAATTTTCACAATCGAGGAAAAAAATCTCCAAACGAAAAAAAAAAAAAACAAAACCCCAAAAACACATTGGTTAGTTATTTTCGCAGTCGTTGCGAAGCAATCTACATTAATTTAAATTCATCCACAAATTCTTTGTGCCTGTTGTAAAACCATTTCCAAATTAAGTTATTTGAATCCCTTAATTCAACCCATCATCCAGTCATATCCACTCTTGAGTTCCTGTCAGTCTCCAGCAGAGCGCAAACTTTTTGTTACTTTTTTTGACGGACTCTTGCACATTCTGCCAACCTACCTCGGAAGCAACCAAAAATAATTGAATTATTGAAACCAACTGCGCGGATATTTTGTTGAATTTTTTGTTTTTTTTTGCTACACAGTGCACACTGCCAATCATAACGACATCATTAAACCAGAACGCAACAGACCCTGAATGTTGAGCTTATTTTTTGTTACTCGTTTGTTCCTTCACCGTTTTGCTCATCGCACATCGCACTCACAATCAATTTCATCAACTGTCATTCGTCTTGTCTCGATGTGTCTCCCCCAGGAAACCGCTCACTCTCTGCGTTGCACTATCAATAAAAACCATCCTCGCCCATCATCATGATTGTCGTTGTCATCATTGTCATTGTCCTCGTCACAACAGGCGCATCAGCAACCATCAGAAGCATTGCAATCATAAAATATTCATTACATGACATGACTCCCTGTTTACACATTTCAACAACATAATCATGAATTTATTTCGCTTTTTGCTAAGCTGCCCCCAAAACAAGCTAGCCGTTGTCGTCCGTCGCGTCGTTGGTACATATCGTTGCGAAAAAAACCAAACCAATAAATTAACCCCCTAGCGCAGATGGCCACTTTTCGAAAAGCCAACAGAAGAAGGCAATTCTTGGGGAACGCATTTCAGAAGTCAATTCTGGCGCGTTCAATGGTCAACGCAGGCAAAAGTATGGTCTGTGGGCGAAGTTCTCTGTTTTAGACGAAAAGAGAGTATAAAAACAGTTTCGTTTGCTGTTACACTACGTGCGCGCACCACACCAACTAAGCCGCACAGTGACACTAATGGAATTGTGAGAATCCATTTGACCCCTTTTATGGCGGGAACAGAGAGGGCGCCTCAAATATCTGTTGCGGCCGCCCCGCAGTGCGACTAAACCACTAAGGCCAAGAGGCTAACAAGACAGACAAATCCACAGAAGCGACAACTCTTTTTTTAGGGGCGAGACCGCGGAAATGTGCGTGCAAAATTTTGATTTGAGCTCGTAAATTAATTCGGTTAATTTGCACAGCCAACCGTCATCGGTCGTGTCCGTCCAGCTGGTGGCCGAGTGGTGGGCAATTGACCCCTCATTTCTGAAAAGACTAACCAAACAGTGGGAGTAGTTGTGTTGATAAATTGGACCGATAAGCGTTCCATTGGTGCTTTTTAATGAGATCGACGCAGTAAGAACGCGTAGTATCATTTCTTGTGTTACGCCTTTGAATTTCGTCAGCTCAAAAAAGTTACCAAATGTCATTCATTCGATTGGAAAAGGAAAGCTGCGTGGACAATCGACAATGTAACATATAACCGAACGAAAACAAAAAATCCATCTTTGAAGACAATCGAGCGTATTTTTTATTTTTATTTTTTGGGATCACTTAAGGGATAACCCATTATTTGTTCTACTTTGGTGCAACCACAAATTGCCTCGGCGCTGGTGTTGGGCGTACACCAAGTGACCGAAAATTAATGGTTTGGGATACACTTAAGTAATTTTGATTGTAGCATGACTGCAGAAGCCATTCACGGTTGGGGTGTTATTAATTTTTGTTGAGACTAATAATCGTTTGTAATTGCCATGACTACTGTTAGGGTTATGGTCAAAGGAGTTTTTGAGTTATGTAATTTTGAAAGGAGATAAGGAAGCATTTAATTTCGGAAAAGAACCAACCATACAATGTATAATTGGAATGTAAATTTATGAATGAACAGTGAGAAAGTTTCGTAGAAACAAAGACAAATTTGTTATTTTATAGCAAAAAATGTGCAACAACCCTTTCTTACGGTGCGGTGGCGGTGTAGAGGCAGATGAAAGCATTATTGGATGCCCCACCTCACTTTGCTGTGCTGTCCATTTCACAAGAGTTAGAAAATTATTCAATTCGCAGTAGGTCCTAACTTAATCAGACCGAAAAACTTGTTGAATGATTAGTGAGGATTGGATCTCACTCTCAGGACTATGAATCTAGATGCCTATTTATGGGTTTTCTTAGCTTAACCCTAGATGGTCACACGGGGTCAAAATGACCCCAGGCCTTTTTTGTGAAGTCTTCCGATTTTCAAATTATTCCCAATATCTACATTTTTTTCGATATAATAAACATTAAAATATGCACAAATTATTATTGAAACATTTAGTTTTGACATTCAGGAATGTATAAAAAAAATTTGGAGACATTATTTTGAAAATTGCAAAAGTTATCAACGTTTATATACGCTGGGTCAAAATGACCTCGTGTGACCATTGTGTGATTATTTTGACGTGTGACCATCTAGGGTTAAGCACACACAGAGCCTTGTTGTACAAGAATTACAGTGGTAGAGTTTTCCTTCGTCATCACATGAAATTAAAATACTTTGAGGGAGTCTTCTATCTAAAGTGAAAGAGACTTGAGTCTTTTTTCATATCAGAAGTAGGGTTCATTTCACTGCTCATCGCTGCGAACTGTGGATATTTTCTACAGATCACTAAAGAGCTTGGAGTAGTGATCACTGACTGCTATCGAAAACACACCTTTGTTGACACTCGTCAATCACTACGAAACACAGCCGATCACTCACAGTAATTTCAAGGCGCGAATGATTTTGTTGACCACCGCAGAATTTTTTTGATAGCAATTTCAGGGAAACTTTGCACAATATCACTGCTCATCGTTGTTGGTGATTTCAATTATTTTGCAGAACTGATTAAAGTGTTGTTCGTTGCAGATCGTTGCTGATCACTAACAGTGTCTATACGGACGACTGTGTACTACCTACTACTGTCGATCACTGGCGATCATTGCTGATTCCTGTTAATCGAGCACCACCGATCACCATCAGTTATTACACATCATTGCAGAATTGATTACTGCATGTAATGATTATTTCGGCTCACTACTAATTTGTGCTGACCCCTGGGAGCTGGGACCGATTGCGATCACTTCGAATCACTATATGTACAATACATACTGCTTAATTCACTGGAGATCCGTGCTTATTCTTCTAAATTTCATGAAGCACCGTCTGTCCCTGTTTTTTTTTTTTGCAGCCTGTAGCTCAGTCTTGCTGACAGTGTTTTAATTTTTATTATAAAGATAAAGTTTTGATAAGGTTTGGGGTAAAATTAATTTCAAGCCGAGAAGCCCAATTTTCGTTGCAGCGAATACTCTCTTTCAAGGCGTTAATCGTCTCGGGACTTCACAAAATCTAACAAAAAAATGGCCCAACGGTGTAAAATCACCCGAACTTGGAGGTAACTCAACCTGTGAAAGCTCGAAGTTATGTAAAAGTCGGTGTCAAAAGTGATTTTATTTTGAAACAATCTACCAAACGTGTTTCTTCAGTTCTTCCACAAATAAAAGCATACCAAGTTGATCATAAATCAAGTCACAGCTGTCAAAAAGACCGAGTCCCAAAAAAGTATTTCTAGATTGAAAACCACACGTGTAAAAAAAACACCATTTATTTGCTGACCCTTGTTTTTCACCTTTAATCGATGTGGATCACTGCCGATCATTGCAGGTCCTTAAATATTCTTGCTAATCATGGAAAGTCACTGATGATTGCTTAAGCTAAGGGTGTACTACTGTGGATCTCTGGCGATCGTGGTCGGCCACGAATTGATCGGTGAAAGTCAGTATATGTACAGATAACTTCTTTCAGTGGGAGGTTTTGCGAATACTCCTATGCGGCACAGCATAAGTACCTATTGCAGTTTTCTTATAACGTTTAGTCTATCTACATCCAATGGAAGCATAGTTTACCGAATTTGCCAGAGCAGATTGAGTTTTCTTCTTCTTCTTCTTTCCATTTCCGGCGTTACGAGTAGTGATCTTGAAGCGATCACAACTCTCCCACTTTTCTGCTTCACACTAGTGATCCGCCTGTGGGGTACACCGCGTTGACCTCAGAAAGCGTCGGCAAGCCTACCGGTTTTGGATTGTTCCATGTCTGAGGCCAACCAAATGCTGCTGTTTTTGCATTTGCTTGTACCAGGAGTGTTTTGGCCTGCTTTTTCTTTTTCGTCGCGAATTTGTTGAAACGTTGTACGATATTGCCTTTTGGACGGGGTTCTGCGGATCTCTTCTTTGAACATGACAATACCAACTGAGCCGGTCGTGCTGATGAATTTTGTCCAAGATGGTACTTTTGACATGAAGGCTTCCGCGGATCTTAGTACTTCTAATTCGATCAAGCTTCGTTACTCCTGCTGTCATCCGAAGCATCTTCATTTCGGCTGCCGTCAATTTGCTCTCATACTTTTTGTACATTGTCCAACATTGTGAACCGTATGTCAGAGCTGGACGGACAACTGCTGTGTAGAGTATTCCCTTCAGCTTAGGGGGCATTTTTCGATCACAGAAGATAGCGGAGTTTTCTCGCCACTTCATCCCCACCCTACGCTTACTCGATGATTGATGTCGACATCACAAGTTGCTTCACTATTGATCATAGATCCCAGATATTTAAACTTTTCACACTTGGGAAGCACATTTCCATTCAAATAAATGTCTGGAATTAGCTTGTCTGGATCAGAAAAAAGGCAGCACAGGTATTCAGTCTTTTTAGCGCTAATACGGTACCCATTTCCTTCCAGAACATCAATCCAAACGTCAAGTGCTCGTTGCAGGGATGTAGGATCCTCGCTTATGATGGCTCCATCGTCAGCAAAGAATAATTGTTGTACTTTATTGTCCGTTACTTTTCCTTCGAGCAAATAATCCAGAACAGCAATAAAGAGCAGTGGACTCATGACACTTCCCTGATGTACACCTACTGTTATTTGGAATTCTTCGGTGACTCCAGCTGGGCATCTCACTTTTGTAACTGCTCCCTCGTACATGTCCATAATTATTCGCACATAGGCTTCAGGAACTCCTCGGTGTCTGAGGGCCACCCATATCAGATCTCGTGGTTGTCGATCGAATGCTTTTTCGAAGTCAACCAACACAATATGCAAATCCTCTAAGCCATCTCGGTGTTTTTCCATAATGATCCTTATATTTTGGATTGCGTCTGTAGTTGACTTACCCGCGACAAACCCGCATTGATCATCAGACAGCCTTATTATTTTCCGCAGTCTCTAACATATTGTGAGTGAAAAGGACTACTATAAATATAACACGTATTACAACATTGCTTAATGTCTGCAGCTTCTAACAAGACGTCAAAAGAAGTCACTACTTCTAGTCTTACAGCTATAGGAACGATCACATCTGGAACTGGGTTCCATTTATTGCCTATATGCCAATACTGTATTTACTGTAAATTGAAAATTCAATGCTCAAGATCTCGCTGTTGAAGTGTTTCGAATTTAAACAGGTTTCACTCAAAGCAAGCACGTCACTTGAGAGTTTACATACAAATCAGCAGTTTTACTTGCGTTTTCATAAAAAAGGGAAAATACTTATACGTATACTTAATTTTTTGGAGCAGTATTCGTCATTTATTTGTTTGTAACTCTCTGGTTAATCGGAAATTCATCAGCAAGGGCCAAGAGTTTTTGTCATCAATAGATAAGATTAATGAGCGGCAAGTAATTCAATCGAAAAAAAAGCTTTCAGACTTGCTTATGTTAGTTGAAAACGCTCTTTAGGAATTTCGTAACTATAGATAACGCAAAACATAGTTCGGCTGATCTAAGCCGAGACATAAAAATGGATTTATGCTTTAGGGCCGCCTCCATTGGTGTGAAAGATGCACCAGATATAGGTTCACAAGGGGAATAAATTGGTAATTATCTATTTTTGAGGTCAACTACTTCAGTTACTACATCGAGAAGAAGAACTATTAATTTTGGTATAGAATTATTTTCAATGTCTTTAGCCCTGTTCACACTGTACAATTAGTTGGACAGACTTGGGCTTGAACGACCAATGCTTGATAGTGTGAACCATTCAGACGACCGCTTGTCCAGCTTGTTGGATGGTTTTCAAAAATTTTTGAAAATTTAGAAGTTGGATGGAGTGGAAGGATATGTGACATAAAGTTGGACGACAAGGTTGATAAGTGTGAACGCAAACTACATCAGACCATCCAACTTCCACCAAACGAAGTCTGTCCAACTAATTGTACAGTGTGAACAGGGCTATCCACTTCCTTCTACACTTTTTACTATTCACTGTACCTTTACGGTTTCTTAGAAACCATACATGGAAGCGAGAATGAGTTTTTAGCTCCTGACGAAGTAGACTGAGCTCTGATGCCCTTTAAGTTTTTTGAGAATTTGAATTGCCTTCTAGATGTAGATATTTGAACAGAGCTACATGAAGAGAAACAGACAGATGCTTCCCATTCGAAAATCTTGACCTTGATCCGGGGAACGAAATGAGTCGGTTTACGTTTGAAATGCTTTGGAAACTTACTTCCAAGTGAGTGCTGTGCAGCCCAAGCCCTGGTTATTTTTTAAAGACGATCTGAATTGCTATTTGCTGTCTCTGTTAAATTTAAGTGCACAGTTTTTTTTTCCTCAAATCATGAAACTAAAAACTCAAACCGAATGGACCATCCAAATATTCTTAAAAATGAATAAAAAACGAGCTGGGTCTCTCAAACTATGAAGTTTCTTCTTGTTTTCACTTTCAGTGGATGAAGACTGAATTTCAGTGGATGAAGACTGAAAAATTGTTTTAAATTTAATTTATTAAATACTAGCCGACCCGCCCGGCATAGCTCGGGTCCTACGGTGACCGAATTGAACAGACTAAATAAAGTAGCTTCAAAGTTCTATTTTGCTCAGGGACAGAAAAGCATTCTTACTGCAAAGAAATTTTTGAAATCGGTCCAGTGTTTTCTAAGCTCCGGGCTGTGCCCTCGTTCTCATCCCCTTCTTTGAATATGGAGATGAAATATAGTCTATGTAATTTGGTATAACTTTTAAGGCTTTCGCGGTTGTTTCCTGACGTATTAAAATTTTTAAAATTTCGGTTTAGCCACGTTAATATTAAAATAAAATGAGTGCAATGCTGTACTCATCCCGAACGTTTCGCAACAAGTTGCATTGTGCGTGGTCACCGGGAAACTGAGCCCGGTGACCACGCATTTTCAATTTCATTTTTTATTTTTTGGGTTGCTTATTCGTTACATCCGATTTTCAAATCACACGGTGATAGAGATTTGAATAAAACAACTCGGTCGATTTAGACTAAAAATTTGTGACATGAATGCGCATAAAACACATGTACTAAACGCAAACCATTTGTCATCTTTCGTGAACCAGGTTTCGTGATAGTTTAGGAGAAGAACTAGTAGGCTGAATTCAGTCGTTCTCACTACACAAGACGTATGTAGGGATAATGTTTAGCAGAATACAGTGAAGACGCTAAGTAGCATAAGCATGAATAAAGAGAAACTCAAAAATATAAAATAATGTGTGGTGTATTCTACATCATTTCCTCGCCGGCTTTTCCCTATAAATTTATGTATTTATTTCCTTATCGTGATGCATTTTCGTTTCATCGATTTTCTAATCACAACGAACGAATATTCATTTCAATAACTAAGACAGTTCTAATAACACCCAACCAACACTAAACAAAATCAAATATCCAAAAAAAATACATCGAAAGGAAGTTGCAGCAAAAAGCATAAATTGTATTTTACCCTACCACAAATGCATGGCATCCCAGTGATTTGTTTGACTGTTTCATTATTAACTTTTTTTTTAGCAATTAAGCAATAGCGTGCTTGGATTATACATTTCTAACTGTGAATGCGGTTTTAGTTGCACTTTTATTCTCAAAGAACGACTTTGCGTCCTAAGATTTCCAATCTTCTTAAAGAATTAGTAGTGATAACAAATTACAACCACAAACCACTCGAAATCGCATGTCGAACAAACATTTTTTTTGTATAAGATACCTACTGGTGTCCATGTCCTCACGTGTGTCCATGTCTGTCAACTTACCTCTTGGCTTAAAAACAAAATCGACAATTGTCCTGGCCGATTACAATCTCTGTCGACATGACGTTTCATTTTGTGCTCATCATCATCAATTTAAGTGTCCCTGTGTGTTGCTGTCGTGTCGACTAAGAATGAAAATTTAAAATGATCTCACCAAGGGGGTCCTGCTGTGAGACAAACCGAAAAATGTATGCAAAACGAATTCAATTAACACCTTGTTAATCGTTCCTTCGAGGGGTTCCGCTGCAACATCTTTCAACTGCTGCTTTCGCTTAACCCCATCAAAGAAAGGGTAGTTTTATCGCACTGCCAATTGATATATACGCGTGCATGGACTTCATTTGCTACTGTTTGCCTTCGAGGGGTTAACTGCGTGCGAACATTTGTTTCTTGAATTGCAAACCGGGAACACACCGATGACAGGTGAAAACATTGTTTTGCTGATCGTGGCCTTTCTGTCATTTATTTATTTATTTATTTTTTTTGTGCGTCCCTTTGTTTCTGCTTGCCCTTTTCTTATTTATGTGACAAAATTTTGCAAATAATTGGACGCGATGATCAATGATAAAAAAAATACGTTCATCAGTCCGGTTGAAAAGAGGTGCTTGTGCACATGGGAAAATGTCTTCATAGACCGATCATCGTCATCACAATGATCGTCATAGTTTTTGGCCTGGCTATGGCTGGGCTCATTTAAAATTCAAGTGACCCACGGGACTCGGATTATCACCGATCGAAAGGAAGACGTTTTCATTTTTTATCTCATCAAATGGACCGTAAAATAGGATCAATTGCACTCTGTGCCTATATCTTAATTGGATTATAGGGCCTAAATACGATAAAAGCTATAGCGCGGCATCGTTTTCATCTAGACAAATCGCCATTAAGTGTTCTTGCGAGTGTTTTTTCTTCCCGCGACCATCGACCTTTTGCCTGAGAGAGCTTAATCTATATACTTATACTTTTTCTCGGCTTATGACAGATGCTTGAATATGTGTCAAATCAACAGTGACAAGATTAAGTTGCGGTCATTAGCGATCGTGCCGATTGATCTTTTCTCCACTTTCAATTCAATTCATTGGAATCATTAAGTGCCAGATTTGTTTGGAAGGCTATTAGGAGAAGAGGGCGATTCGCAAAAGAGGTAAACTGGGTCAGAGAGGAACTATATATTTTCGTTGGCCTTCGTTTTTATTTCAATAGCAACGATTTTCGAGAATTGGTAGATTTTTAGCTGCCTCGTGAAGGTCAAACTGGGATAAGATCCTTTTCCTGAAACATAGAGAAGGTCATAAGAAACAGAACAAATTTTTGTTTTTTGACGGAGCGACTTATTTATAGGATCTCATAAAATCACTCTTGTTACTAATTAGAAATTTTGAATTCAAGACTGTATGAAGGACTCAACATCAATGACCTTTTGTGAAAATTTGTAAATATTAATTAGTGCTACTACACCCCCCTGGGGCGGCCGTGGTGCAGTGGTAGAGTGTTTAGTAGATAGGCCGGACGCGTGGGTTCGAATCCCGCTCTGGGCATCTACTTTTCTTTCAGCCTCCCAGTTTCATATGGACGCCGCCCTTGAGGTTATATATGTGAAATTACTAACAACTTATTTCCAGCTACTGCAACACAAAAAAAAGGGAAAGGTTGCTAGTCTGGTAGTACAATGGACTGGATATTAGGTCTGAGTTCTCCAGATTAGCATATAAGCCTCCTCTTTTTTTAAAAAAAAAAAAAAAAAAAACACCCCCCTGGTAGGTAATAGCAAAAGCCTCAACGTGACACCCAAATTCTATTACTCAGCAACATTGCCGAAACCCAGTCAATTCCATACAGTCCGCGAGTATATTGAAACCAAATTTTTATAAGGAATTCTAATTTCGGCTCACGATCCTCCACACCAAAGGTAAACAAAAGGGAACTCAAATCCTTGTCCTGAGGTATTCAGCTTCCGGAATGCCAACGATCTACCAGTCTTCTAATTGAAATTTTCACAAAGAAAACACTGCTGCTTGAAATTAAAAAACTCCATTCATATAAAACAAACTAAAAACACAAATCACTAATTCATCCTCCTCCATTAAATTTCTTTAATTCACCTCTGCATTCAAATCGAACCAATAAATTTCATTAAGTCAAACAATAAATCACAGAAACGATGCTTTCGGTGTCTCTGAAACAAACAAACACTCCCGAACCCCAAGTCGTTTGTACATACTCGTATACAAATACATACTACACTCTCTTCACCTTTTGTCCAGCGGATATTAGAACAAGTTAATTAATTCTGTCTTCTTTCGAAAAGTAAAAACACTAAACAAATCTCAATCCAAAGAGACCGAGAAAACAAGAAAATGAAAAAGCAAAAAAAAAAAAAAACGTCAGAAAAACAGAACCAAACTCACACCATCCAAATCCACAAAGCAATTTAATTCACTTTGTTCGATGAGCATTATCAACCAGATAACAGATAAATTTGGTCAAATTCACGCTTAATAGGGAAGAAATAAGAAGACGAAGGCCCAGAGAAGGCATAAAATTGAGATGTTGCCTCAAGTTCCAGCGAGTGTTCCTTAAAATCGTGACATCTTGAAAAGTTTGACCGGTGTATTTAAATACAAACTCGTCCAGACATTGCCAGTTTACTTGATGGTGATTCGTATGGTGATGCGCGGGATGACCAGCGATAGATAAATAACCAGGCTTGAGTAGATTTAGTCATAAATTCGTGTATTTTTTTGTTGGTCGGTTCGAACAACTCTATACATTCTTTATGAGGTGATAGTAATCAATGAAGCCACTGAAATTGGTCCATTTCGAGGGTGTTTTTTTATTTTGGGAGCTGTACACATAACCAAACCTTCCCATTTCAAGCCGAAGGAGATTGATGTGATTAAGCAGTTGCGGTCAACACCAAAAAGCGTGGGTCGTCTTCTGTTTTAGTGGCCAACATAACTATATGAAGTCTGAATTGAAATTTATTTATATTTTTATTTCGCATGATTGTCTTAAAATTTATTATTTTCAAGAGTATTCTTGTTTGGGAAAGTATAATTTTATGATTATGGATGAAACGAGTTGGGTATGGGTAGTATAAATGAACATTATTTATTAATAGACAACCAAAAGCCGTTAAACAGTGGAAAATTGTCTCATTAATGCGCAAACAGGTGATAAGAAGTAATAAATTGTTGTTAGTCTGGTCGCATCTTTGAACTGCAACAAAGACTGAGAGTTTGTTTATAACTTCCTTAATTGAGGAAGTTATTGGGTACTGGCATAAATCTTTGTGACAGTCATGGATCAGTTAAATTTCAATTATGTTGATGTGTTGTTGTGGAGTGGAATAGAGAAACATAGCGAAGTGGGACATCAAGTCATGCACTTTGTCGGTCACTAAAAGAAAAATAACCTTAGTTACGACACGAGTATTTTATGCATTGGAAAGGGTGTGCTATGCATGTCTTTTGACTCTGTTAAGTGTTTTGGTTAAGTATGTTTGCCAACAGACCGTCCGTAAGTAATTTTGGGTTCTAATCCATAATATTACACTCGTGACACACTTCTAGTGTAGACCCATAAGAATGATTTTTAAAGCACTGAATCACTGTCCACTACATGAAAATGGCCTTGTTTTGCTTACCACAAAAAACACTTCACTAAGGTTGTTTTGTCGATGTTATTTACTAATTCAATTATTTAATATGGTATCTTTACTAGTTAATGACTAACAGGCATAGGCATTAGGTATAGATATAGAAATTTAAAAGAGAAGAACCAGAAAAACATAAGGACCTGCAAAGACCAGCAGGGACCGACAAGAATCTGCAGTGATCTGCAATGATGAACAAGGAGAATAAGTGCCAAATTGGTTCAGAAACTACATCGTTGGTGATGGGCATTAGTGATCATATAAATTTCTAGCGTACAGAAGTGATCAATAGTGATCGGCGCTGATCGTCGTTTCCAGCATTGAAATTTGCGAACAATGCATTGCACGGGAAGGATCTCAGACACCTTTCTCAGGATCTTACTCAGTGTTTGTCTGCTGGGGTCCTTTTTTTTTTATATAATTAACGCGCACATCATGGGGTTATGAATACCCTTATAATGTTATAAAAACACAGTGCGAACATTTAGGAAAGTAGGAGAGGATTTGAAAGGAGACACCGATGCACGTTGCTTTTGAACCTTTGTGAATCGTAATGCAGGGGAAATACAGAGCCAGGTAAAGCATTCCACATTCGGGTGGAGCGACTGCAATACGAATCTCTATACTTGACTGTACGTCCGAAGTTGGGCTCAAGGTAAAACTGATGAGCATTCCTAGCGAGGCGGGTGTTGCGGCTAAATTGTTTCAGGGGAGGAATGCAACTGGCTACTTCACTAGAGCACTGTTTGTGAAAAAGCGATAAAAGAGAAAGAGAGACAGGTGACGTTTCGACGATGTTCAAGAGAATCAATCGATTTTACGATTGAACTATCACCTATCAATTTTAACGCTCTATTTTGTACCCTATCAAGTAGGCGCAAAGATGTTTGAGAAGCACCTGACCAGATACGGGAGTTATACTCCAGTTTTGGGCGGATAAAGGCCTTATAAATTGTAGCCAAATCAGAAGGGGCGAAGAACTTCCTGCATCGTCTTCAGAAACCTAATCATTTAGCAGCGTTTTTGGCGACTTCAAATATGTGGTCATTCGAAGATCATCGTTTACACACATACCAAGTACTGACAGCTTTTCGGTTTCTTGGATGAAGGTACCATTCATGGATAATGGCAATAGGGGAATGCATTGAGAGTTTTCGAAGCATTGAATTCTACTCGGTTCTTAAGACCCCCTGTAACAATGCTGTCAAAGTCAGAATTCAATGAGCTTATCATACGCAACCGTTCCAGTTCCACATCCGAAGAGCAGGGACGTGAATTTGGAAACGAATATGAAAAGCTGAGGGTCGAATCGTCAGCAAAACAGTTGAGAGGATTAGAAGTTTCAGACAGGAGATCATTTATGAAAATGAGGAAGAGAGTCGGAGACAGAACGGAACCCTAATTTCTAATCCAGCGAAGAAGAGACTCATCGATACCAAAAGCACGCATTTTCGATAAAAGAGTCTGATGCCAAACTCTATCAAATGCTTTAGAAATATCAAGCGCAATAATCTTACTTTCTCCAAAACAATGAAAAGATTGGTTCGGTGAGATAAGCCATCAAATCACCACTGGACCGTTTGCTACGAAAGCCGTACCTACTGACGGTCATTAAGAAGCTTTCGTTCTTCAAGATATTTCATAAGTTGACGGTTTATCAACGTTTCTATGACCTTGGAAAGAAGGGATGTTAGTGCAATTGGACGGTAATTGGAAGGGGAGGAAGTTTCGCCTTTTTTAGGGACCGGCTGGACAAATGCAGTTTTCCATCTGCTCGGGAAAATCCCAGCAGAATAGGAAAGATGGAAAAGTTTACGCAGTGGTTTTGCCAGCGTAGAAGAACACCTCTTCAGAATAACGGCGGGGATACCATCTGGACCAGCGGATTTGTGTATATTGAGATCTTAGAGGACTCTCGCAACCGAGCGAGTTCGAAAAAAAATCTGCTTCGTCACAGAATCTACAGACTCAAGCTCAGGTGGAGCCAGTATGCTATCAGGTAGTGTTGAGTTTGCAGCAAATTGAGCTGCTAACAAATTGGCTTTATCGATGGAACTGACATACGGAGAGTCATTGAAGACGAGCGTTGGGACCGATGACGTGGTCGAGTTCTTAACGTTCTTAACAAAAGACCAAAAATGTTTGCTTCCTTTTGGACACAACAGTATTTTTTGCCTTACTTTTTGGTCATGCAGAAATTTTGCCTTCTGTATATGAGCATTACAGATATTTCTGGACCGTTTGAACAATTTTCGGTTTTCTACAGTCGGGTTATCTTTAAATTTTCGAAAACTACTTTCTCTATCCCTAATCGCCTCTTTACAGCTTGAATCAAACCACGAATTCTCTTTGGGGATGATACTTTTTGTTCTGTGAGGAACAAAATTTCTCATGCCGTTGAGAATTACGTTAGATATCATATCAGCTGATGCATCAACGTTTCCGTCGAGTAGTTTACTTTGGTAACAGACAAACAGCTACAAACGGAAACCTGCCTCCATCGATAAATCGATAACACTTCGATTGTTCAAATTTATTTATGTTGTTATGCATATCTTATAATTTACCTCGACCGGTTAGATAGAAACACTTTGAAGGGTTTTCGGTTCCATCTATGGAGAACAATAGGTATTAAGAGCTAAGAACTCTGTTTGGTGACTTAAGGCAAGGAATGATATTAAATTCAAAGAGGCTTGATCCAATAATGCTGTTTCGTTATTATTGAATTATTTTCGTACGAAATGGTCAATTTGATGTTTAATAATAACTCTCTACTCGAAAACAAGACTGTTGACACAAAGCATTTGGTGGCAGGAACTTTCCCTCTGCAACCTTATTTAAAACCGTTACTTAATCGCATATATATCCATAAATGATTTTTTTACGGCAGCATAATGGAAGCCCTATCAATTTCAACTCACCATAGATATACCTACCGAACGAAGTATTCGATGCAAGCCCACGCACAAACAGTTACCAAACGTCGAAAGCCAAACAATCAATGCCGAACTACTCCTTCGCTTTTATCCGAATGACACATTGACATTTTTGGCTGGCGCTGCAACAGCTTCTGAAGCAGTGGTTCCCAATAGGGCCCACAAACCTTCCACGCAAATAGAGATCTCAATCCAAAGTCATATCTCACCTGAGACCACATAAATATATTCACTCTGTAGCAACCGGATAAGGGCGCCACGTTTGTGGTAGCTGCTTAGAAAATTTGGCTACCAAAGATAACCTATATATTCAAAAAATAACTTTTTTGTTGGTTATAGCTACTTGTAGACGTATTTGTCATTCAGCATCGGTGAGTCAGAAATGAAAAATCTATGGAAAATTGTAGCGGACGAATATCGTATACGTTATTATGTCATAAATTTTACAATTGAAGTGAAGTAAGATTGCACCTTACTGGTAAAGTAAACCACAGACATATGGCGCTGGCTGTGCGCGAAACCGCGAATCAAGCACTCAACACTTTATTGCGTTTTTGTGTCTCAATTGCATGGGGAGAATAAGCAGTTTGGAAGCGCCACGCATGTGATTCATGACATCTAATTGAATACCTTCAGCTTGTGTCAGTCAGGCCTGGCCACAAAAATAATCGCTGAGGATGCACATGACTCCGTGATTAAGTCATTATGGGTCTGTGTTCACGAGAAGAGTGATTAGTTTATGGTTAAATTATAGTAGGTTTTGTTCATATATGATCGCGATTCGTTTGAAAATTTTATGGAAGGAGGAAAGAAAGAGTGCGTCTTGCATGAGGATATGGAATTTACAATGGGAGTTAATAGTCGGGGGCAAACATGAGCGATATTGTTACAAGCCTTAAAGTGGAAATGAGACCCTTGAAAGTGAAAAATGTTGCTTTTGATAATCGTCAACAAGGTTTTTCAAATAAATTAGAGCTTCGGAAAACCTATTATCCTTCGCACACAGAGGTAATACTTAAAGTTCGAACGTCAGCTCTTTTGTTTGTGAAGTTTCTACGAGTATCGAACGCCGCTTTAGATGCAGAAATATCTCTGTGCACATGTTTTTGAATTAAATGAAATTTGTGGACGGTCTTGGATGATTACTTTGTAAAGGACCTCCATCGAACGTCAACTCTAGTTGTGTTTTTAGATAAATGGGATGTATTAAAAAGGATGTATATTTAGAGATATGCTAACACTGCTCAGCTTCTTTTTTAAAAACAAAAAAAAAGCCAACCTAGCTCCTTCTCTACCTTTCACCAACTGACAGAGAACTCAATCATCTTCGATCAAAATTTACGGCTGTGAATCGGTAAAATGTAAGGATTTCGTTTAATCCTCAAAACTTGTCCCATAAACAAAATTAATGCCACGTTTGTCTTCCCTTTATTGCATTGAACTTCCGTCGCATTGTCATCGTTGTTCCTTGAGTCCCCTCCTAGCGTTTTCCCTTCGAGTTGTTTTGTTGCACGCATTGAGTTTGTTTGTCTTTCGTGTATTTGTTTGGTTGTTTGCTTGTCGCGCTCTCCTCGTGAATAACATCTTCTTCTCGATGTGGCAATTTATCGAACTCACTTGCCACTCTGGGATAATCTTGAACGAAGTTCTGAAACAAGTTCTCATCACAAAGACTCGACTCATTGACGATTCCGATGATTCCTTGGAAAGAGTGTCCAGTCCAAGAGAACAAATCAAATGGAATATGTTTTATGGTTTTGTTTTATTACTTTATTTGCACCACACGAAAAAAGAAAAAAATGAAAAGGGAAATTGATAAAGCGAAGCATGGTCACATCAAGAAACCAATTAAGGCCACTTTATGCCGGGTAATTATGGCATGCTAAACGGATAAAAACCGGGCTCGCAGCATCTGTGGAATCGCGACGAAGACGCCTCTTATCGGAGGTGTGAGTTTCTACCTTTCATAATTACATTCGTAATTTATTTGCGGTTGCTTATGGAGAGCATGGCGTATAGCAGCGTATACTGGGATGTCTGTGGGTGCCTTTGAGAATACGAGAAGTGCTGCAGAAACACTTCGTGCAGAGATTAGTGCATTATTTGTTCGCACTCATAAATCCTCTTATGGCTGGGACGATGATGGCGGATGAATTTTTGGTGATAATTGGATGAGTGGACACGACTTTATGGAGTCCGATTTTAGGTTTTTTTTTTGTTGAGAAGTTATGGGGAGTCAGATTTAAAGTTTTTCTTTAGAATCCAATGTGAGTAGTAAAATGGATTTTCTGAAATAGAAACTGACTAAGGATGCAAATGGGTGTCTTTCTCCAAGTAACTCTGAACTTTGAGATAACATTTGAAAGGCAGTCATTTGATTGCAATGCAATTATTAGAGAAAGTGGAAAACCGTGGCTCAAATACGACCACAGTTCCGCCTCATCTTCAAAGTCTTGAAAGTTATCAATTAAAGTCCTTGACTGATATACAGACTATGAAAAAGAACGCTTCAAAATTGTTCCCTTTCTAAAAATTTATCGGCTTCACTTGAATTCTCCATCGGAGCGGAAGCTCGCCAATGCGCCTTTTGCAACATTGTATCTTGGCGAAAGAGAAATGTTATCCCCTAATACGATTTAAAATGCATGCTGCACAATGTTAACCGCACCATGTCGCGTCATAACCATTCCTACCGAAGCCTCATAAATATTGTTTAATCGATGTTTGCTCTTCGGTTTATTGCATTAATGGCGTTTTTAATGAGCGCCTCGTTACTAACTTGCATCGATTTTCAAAGCCAAAGGTTGGTTGATGGTTCCGCGCGGACTCAGACGTGAGAATGAGCCACCTCCAACCACGGGCAATTAATTTGTGCACACCCGCAACATTGTTGCAAATCTCATTTGCGGCATACATAAAATCCAAACGGGGGGTGTTGCTGAGAACGAAGGTTTTTGTAGTAATTTTTTTTTTTTTCATGGTTTTCGTCTAAGGTGGGCTTTGTGCATATATGGATGTTATTGCCACTGACACCGCTACTAATACCACAAGAAGCAACATCCGCATATGAGGCCAGCAGCGAAACAGACGCTTCTCCACCGCATTGTTGCCTCTTCTCAACCGATTTTTATTGCTCGTTAAAATAAAGTTCGATTTGTAGTCGGGGAACTTGCCTCAAATGTGAGCTTGAATTACCGAATGTTATAAAAAAATTGGTACACAAATTCAAACTCATTTAACGGATTGGAAGTGGTTTGTGCTTCTTTTTTTTTGGAGAGGTCTTATCTTAGTTAAGCTGGGAAATTGGATGTTTTTTATGGACTTCTATTTATTGTATTTCGTTAGAATGTTGCTGTTTGAGTGTTTAAAATTTTAATGATTCAAGTCGATTTAATTGATCGTAAAAATGTTGCCAATTTTTGAAATAAAAAATATTTTTTATTGTTTGTTGTTAATTAGTTTTTAGCCTGTTATTTGAGTTTGAATGGATTTTTAAGTTTAAGTGCCATGTCTGGGATGATTTGGCGAACTGATTACGTGATCTGCTACATTGTGAGTCAAGTTTTGCGATTCGATTTGAATAAATTAATGAGTTTAATTTTTATGCTCTAATTGGTTCCATTCAAGGCTTCGTTTTGAATAAACTTTGTTTGAATTTAAATCGTCTGTTTTAAGAATTAATAAAAGTATATTCTTTGGAATATATTTTGGGTTTTTGACATCAATAAGGCCGGATTATTAGAAGCTATTGTTGTTATACTTAATTTTTTCATACTTTTATATTCTTAGGACTTATGAAGTTGTAAATTTTGAAACAGGTTGGTGGTGTAGGTATGGCTATTCAAATAGTTTGAAGTTATTTATGTGGGTGTGCCTAGTGATGATGATCAACAGCTTATCTTAATCTTTTCAATTAGGTCAGTTGGAATTTTAAGATATTCATTAAATTTTTAGAGTTAAAAATTGTGAAAAGGCTTATCATGGCTGACATAATATGTAAATTTAAAATGTATTGAATTCGAAGCCGTAGAAGCAAAACGCATGGTATGGATTGGCAAGTCTTTAGCTTAGCAACAGTTGATATAAGGGTTTTTTTATTTATTTAATAAATTATTTTAATATTTGGGTTTAAGCAGAGAGATTTATGCTTATTAGTCGCTATACTAAATAAACCCTATTCAGCCGCCTCGAGTAGGTATTGCCCTTCAAGTTCGCTGAGGTCTCTTCCACGTAATTGCATCACCTTACAAACATTCTCCCTTCTACAGTCTTAATCATGTACTGGATTTCGAAGAGGCGTACAGCCGTGGAGTTGGCGTCCTGTTGTATTATGTCTTGTTCAGTAAAAATTCGCTGATGGAAAACAGTGAGTTTCCTGTCAAAGCCAGTTTATTTGGTTCTTTTTTTAAATCTTTTTCACATTTTTTGCTTACAGATGGAACCAAAGACTGGTCGGAGTATTTTCCTTTGACCACAACGGAGCTCTTCCTCATCTGATTTCATAGTTTAAGGCTAGGTCTTGAACTACCTCAAAATGAAGTAAAATGCGTAAATGGTCTCTATCTCATTCCTTAACCATTAAACCCATTCTATGTACTTATGATATCTCCGTCTGCGTAAATGCATCTGCTACTTACTTACTTACTTATTTAGGTGGGTATTACAGCTCGGGGTGAACCTGAACCTCAACCAACGTCTTACGCCAACAAATTCGATTTCATCGTTACATCTTACGAGTAATTGTACAGATTTTTGAAAGATTGTTCCTCTGGTGTTGACGTTTGAGTTTTGTACAATCTTTTCAAAAATGATGTTAAAGAAATCGTGACATGCGATTTGTAGCTTTGCCTAAAGCCATTTTCGACATCAAAATTCTCAGTAAGTTCTTTACCGAGGATGAAGCATCGTGAATTTTCCAAAGTCATCCTGCATAGTCGTATGAGTTTTGCAGGGATACCGAAACTAGACATGGCTCTGTACAGCTCGTCTCTGTAAATACTGTCATTCGCGGCCTTGAAATCGATAAAGAGATGGTGTATATCGATATTACGTTCTCGAGTTTTTTCCAAGATCTGTCGTAATGTGAAAATTTGGTCTATTGTGGACTTCTCTGGTCTAAAACCACATTGATAAGGACCTACCAAGTTGTTCACGTGTGGTTTCAGACGTTCACATATTACAGCAGACAAGATCTTATAAGAAGGCTTATTTCTCTATAATTGGCGCAATTGTGAGGGTCTCCCTTTTTAGGATCGGTCATACGTTGGTGAGGTTCCATTCATCGGGCATGCTTTCTTCCGCGACCGTATCATGCAGATCAACTGTTGCATGCTCTTTTCTACCTGATCACCTGCTGCCTTCGGCATCAAGGCCATCTGCACTTGCAGTCGTTTTTGATTTAAGTTTGCAAATGGCAAGCTTAATATCTTCTATGTCGGGAGGACGGCATACTTGATCATCATTCAAGCTGAATGCGGCACTCTACTTGTATGCGGAACTAGTGTCTTCATCGTCGTTAAGCAATCTGCAGAAGTGGTATTCCCAGATCCTCAGTAGCGACTGAGTCTCTGTTTTTATGTTTCCCTGCTGGTCTTTACAGGCTAGAGTTCGGACTTTGCCACGCTTCAAATTCGTTCGCTGTAGTTCATTAACGATGCTCAAGGACAGATTCTTGCAGATGACAAACATTTTGCACTTCAATTGGCTTCTCAGAAGCTGAACCTATTTTAACTGAAATATCTGACATCTCAGTCGAAGAAGTCAGTGAAGCAGTTAAGGACTCAAAAAAAAATGTGACGAGATACTACATAAGTTTTAGAAGAAAGTAGGAGACATCATGGGCCGAGTAGTGATCGAGTAGTAAGTACATGACTGAATTATGTGCTTTTGACATTACTTCTGGATTTATCGGTCACTTTAGGGCAACAATTTTAAATTCTTTCATCTGTATTTGAACGAATTGAAGTCGATAAATAAATAGCAGACTGGTTTTGTCTAATGTAGAGCGAATTTTGATAGAAAAATAGTACTCACTTAGATACTGATGCGGTAATTCAACCCCAGGCTTGGATCGCTCACGATTGTCATCTCCAAGCGAAATTTTACTTCCACCTATGCATACAAGGGACAGGGAGATACACGAAATTGCGATAACTACAGAATATCGTTGTGCTGCCCAAGTGTGTAAAGCTAACGACGTAAATCATCAAGTAAGCAAATGCTGGATGAAGTGGAAAGCTGGTACTTCACCATCTTCTGTAACAGAAAAATGCTAAGAAAGTTGAAGGGAGGTGTTTAAACAGTAAACCACAGTACGCCTACTCTTACATTGATACTTAGATTGGCTCTTTAGCCCTAGCAGCGACAGAAGCTACAAATTACCTTACATCACAACAGGCGCCAAACAGAAAGGAAAATTCCTAAGGCTGACCACAACTGATTCTTCGCTATGGTAACGCGTTGCCAACAAACTTTGCTAAGCTTATTGAAATCAGAATTTGTCAAAAAGGTTTCTGAATCTGTTTCCCGTGATAGCAAAATCAACGCCAGCTAAATGTTGATCCTAACGAGAGCAAACTTGGTGTGTCAATATATTTATCGCGAAAAGCGGTTCCTGTAAATAAACATTAGCGTTTCTGGGACTCGAACCTAAAACTCTTTAACCATCACGCCACGAGTTATACAAGAAGCAAGAGGTTTAAGTATAGTTTTTACTTTAATCTGACAAGAAAAAAAAAATTTTAATCAAATTACAGCCATTGTGCTCTCTGATGCTCTGTAGAATAAAAAGACCACTATGAAAAGTATCGAAGTCATCTCACCGAATACCGAAACTTGGCTAATCAGACTCATTTATTCAACGCCTTGTGACACTTAACCGATATGCTCGGCTCACTATCTGCTGCTTTAAGTAAGAAATCACATAGAACTACCCAGGGATATCTCAATTCCACCTCTGCGCCTACTACCAAACAACATGGTTACATTAATTTCTTACACGCACTCAAAGTTGGATTCTGAAAAAGAATCCCAGCCACCTTATCTTTTGTCTCTGCTAAGACATCCAGTCCAAACGAAACTCCAGCAACTTATCTCTATTCTACACTTTAGACGCGCATTCAGACACACACTCTAGCTCCATGATAGTTCAGTTTACTGAAGAGGCTAAAAAAGTAAACACTCTCGACGCAGACGCATTCTCTTTATAGATACTCAGATAGTGACCCGACAAATAATGGTCACAGATTAAGGAAAATATGTAGCCTTATGCTCTTAACATCTTCATTAGGACAACCGTGTGTATATCGAATACCCAACCCATATACCACTTCCTAGGTGAATTATGTTGTGGTCGACTGCGCGTACCCAACACCAACAACAATGATCACTTTCTCAATCAAAATCATTCGGTAATTAATGATTCAATTCACGAGTGGAACGAAAATTTATTCAGCAGGTGCTGACTGCATCCATTAGGGTCCGTTGATGATGATGATGGCTGAAGGAATTTTCATTCCAATCATCGTTTGAAAAGATAACATGCGGATAAAACAGAAACTGCAGAAGAAGCGCTACGATGGACAAAAGGGTTCAAAGTCGGTTTTGGGTGATTAAGGGTGATCAGTTAAGTTGAAACTGGAGCGGTCACTATGGGCTGAAAAACACTCCAAGCTGATGGAATTTTAATTTAATAACAATGTTTGGTTATGCCTTCGAGGGTTGTTAGAAGTGCAATAGGTGAGGTTAAGGAGTTGACGTGCGTTCTTTACGAAACAGGTGAAGGCGATAGGTTTTTGTTTTCTCTTCTTTTTGAGGTAGGAAATTCGTGGTTTAGTTAATCGCGTGCTAATGAAGGAATGTTCTGGAGTAAAAAAAAATCTGTAGGCTCAGGAAGGAAATTCACCTGTCAGCAAGAAGGTGAAACTTATAGTGCCTCTTAGGTAGGAGTTAATGGGTTAGTCCTAGGCAGATGCGCACTTAGGGATTCAAGGTTCTCAATTAAGTTTGTATCCCAAAAATGGTGCAGTCGTAGTCACAGTTAGTCTTGTTGTTCCGATTTGTGGGTAGGTAATGAAAACATTTTGTCATTTTGATCTAATTTCCGAGGGTCTTATAAAAGTGCTGTAGATCTGGGAAGGATAAAAGGAGGACACCTCCGACAGCTTACCTACTATCTTTCAAAATTATAAAAAATTAACATTCAAGCGATTATAAACTGGTTTCGTGTTTATAATCCGTACCCAGAAATATAGAACAGCCCGATCTTTTCTCTCATTTAAAAGAGAATTTAAAGCAGTTTACTTAAAAGTTTTCTGGCATTCTTTAAATTCAAATTTTGAGCGACCTTTCTCAAGCTATACGATATTCTGTTGGAGGTTTTCTTCTGTTGGAGGTTTTCAAAATACCAACTGGAGCACTCACACCTAAATACCGGTCCATTGTATTACCAGATAGCAACCTTCTTTTTCTTACAGCTTTCTAGATGTTCGCAAAAAGCCAAAAGACGCTCCAAGATAAGGAACCTAAGTTACCAGCTCTCACAATGTCTGCGCCGAGTATCTGTAACCTCATGCGAGAAAAACAGGACATTAACAGAGAAAGTGGTCCGTGGTGTTCATTTAAGCCCAACACGCTTAAGTGTTTGGCAAAAGAGAAGTGCCCGCTAGCCCGCTACAATCTTTTCTGCTACTGGATAGCAAAAATGTTGCAGTCTTCTTATCAACGTTGGGGAGCATACGTTTGGTCTCTCTGCATCAACGATTGAGCTCTTGACATATCCAGTCGATGAGGACATTGGCAAACCTAGCGACGATTCAAGTCCTGAAAAAGCTGTCCGAGACCCTTGCCTCGCAAGTCCATCGTCTATTTCATTTCCAGTTAAGCCATGATCGCCTGGAACCCAAACCAGACTCATAGAATTTAGTCTTCCGACCGCATTCAGAGAGCTCTTGTATTCCTGGATCACTTTCGAAGAAGTTAGAGGGTTGAGAACTGCCTTAAGCTGCGATAGTAAGAAGGTGACATTAAAATTATTCTGCTTTCCCAAGAAATGAATCGGTGGCAGAATGAAAAGTTCCTTTAAGCTAAGACCTTGTGTATATGATTATTGTAAAAAAAAACAGCTAGTGAGACTTCTTTGACAAGCTTAGCTGCAGGCCTTGTGACAGTACCGGACAGAGCAATTTGTACTCCTTTGTCCCCAAATGTCATCGTTAGCCTTACGAGTGAGCCTTAAACACAAAGAAGTCAAAAATAAATATTAATGCGCAAAAAATGAAACAAAACACTTCCATCATATACAAAACGAGCCCCACCTCACAAACCCGCGCTCCTTCTGCACCATTTACAAATTAATGAGGAAAAATGCCAGAAAATCATGCTTGCCTATCGGCTGACGACAGCCCATTGTCCTTCCTTTCGTTCCATTAATATCCTTTTATCGTTGCACAGCCAGCGCCTTAGAATACCAAATCATAAAAGGCTCTTTATAAAAACCATATTCACAAAAAACCGCCAGTCGCTCACCAATTTTTTTGCTATCAAACATTTTGAATTAAAATTCAACTTTGTTGACATTCCTTGTGTGCTGCCATCCGGCCAGGATATCAAAACGAACCGCGAATAGAAAAACTTCAAAATTCAAATATGGTCGTCTGGTGGTGGTCAGAAGACAGAAGGATATTCGCCGGACGAGAAAAACAGACATTTTGCCTTTTCCCTAATTGAATTACCCTCTGAGCGCAGCGGACCCGAGTCACCCTTCAACTGTTTTTATTGGCTAACGGTGTGTTTTATGGTTTCATTGGGGTGGCGGTAAGATATCCATAATATTCATGAAATGGACAACACCAACACAAAAAAAAAACAAAACAACCCCAATTCGCTTGCCGCCATGATGTCCTTGGGGTTGCTATACGACGTAGGTACTGAATCACATTGGTGCGGTCATCATTCCATTTAGTCAGCCCACCGCAACTGAGGTCAAACATAGAGATTCACCCCCAGCGATAGCTGCAATAATTCATGACCTGTTCTCCCAAGTCCGGGCTATATTTGCAAAACCTAGCTGTTTATACATTTTGACAAATGTCCATGCAAAGTTTGCCATAAGGTTCGCCTGACGTTCATCCTGCTGCTGCTGCAGTGTGCAATTAGGGTTGATTCCAGTGCATGATATCGGTAGTTGGGCGGTCAGGTGAGGCCCGCCCAAACGGTAAACATTGCATGTGCATGGCAAACGGATATGCAACATATGCGTGCTCATACACAATCGAGCGAGTGCTGCGCTGCTGTGGCTGTTTTTTGTGCAAAGTAGCGTGTTTATTTTTTGTGAGCCGAGTATACAGCCCGATGAGTTATGACGCGGGTGCGCTTGCATAATGAGAAAGCGCAGGGGTGAATAAATTCATTGCCCCCATGGCCACGTGAATCACATATCACACTCTCTGCACAGCCCTAAGTGGGTGTTAATCGACTTGCAATCGAACTAAAATCGGTAAATTACCAAAAGCTCAATGACGCATTGCAAAAAATGTAGCGGCCATCGCATCGTTCGACGTTGCCGGGGACAAAAGTCAAGCTTCGATATAAATCAAAGGAACGATGAGAATGGACAGAAAGAGCGCACCAACTCTAGGCACACAGGTAGGAACGAAGTGGATGGAAGTGGAAATATAGCATCATTTCTGCATCTTCAATTGAAATGAAGATAATTTTGATTTATTGCGGATTCTTCGAATGAGGATTTCATTTTGCATCGTCGCATCGAAGATTTATGCATGCGCGAGGATCATGACGAGATTTATTGCCTTTTGATAGGGGATGACGCGGCGAGGACGCTAATCACCTGAATACGAGACCAAAGTGCGAAGACATTTTCTGCGATCTTTGTGTATTAATATGACCTGGTCGCTTCCACATCTTGCAAGAAAAAAGGAAAATACCATCGGTGAACGAACTAGAGCGATCGGGTGTTTTAATTTCTGCGTTATTGTTTCTTTTTTGGGACTTGGGAGTGATACCTAGTAAGTACACTCAGAAAAAAAACGAGCTAAATTCAAGAGAATCGTAGTCAAAGCAAGCTCATTCGTTGACGAAAGTCTGTCAACCTCGAAAATTCTTAATCCGTATACCTACTGTACTTTGAAACTTTGAAGTGAGTCTGGTTTTAAAGGTCCTTTCAAAGTGTGAGTAAAGCAAATAGGTGGGTATGTCTCATGTTTGAAGCCATCAACTGTCACTTAAGTCTTCGAACGAAGTGTAGTAAAGAAATTCGACTGGGAACTTGCATAGCTTACAGAAAAAGATGTATTTAATAAAAACATTCATTGTTATGCGTTGTTCAATGGCAAATTGACACCAGGTCGCGATTTAAAATATTTTGCAGCAAAAAAGCAAATGTAGGTGCAAACAAACCGTATATTTTTTATAATTAACACCATCATTACTCCAACTTTTGCACTCTCAAGTGTAAGCCAGCCATTGAAGACTCGTTATCAGTATTTGCCTTTAGGCTTTCAGAACTTTAAGCCTGAGAGAGCCCAAGAACTCATAAGTCGTTTTTGCAACGGCAAGACAATTGCAATCTGAAACCGCTGTAGAGAAACGTAAGAGCCCGGTCATGAAGGAGCCAGTGCATCGCTTTATGAATTTACAGCAGGCGTGGTCAACACTTCTAAATCATAACAGAGGAAAGTCTCTCGTGAAATAAATCTACTGAGATCCGTTTTCTCGATGTATTGTGAATTTTGGGCAAAGAGACCCTAATATCTGGTCACTGTTCGAGATCATCGCTCTTGCAGTGTGATCGCGAATCAGTGTGACAGTGAAATTATCGATTCTGTTCATTTGAACACCGCAATACAAACATTACTCTCCTTTAGGATGATAAAGTTTGTGGTTCCGAATCTTTTTCATCTGAGACGCTGTAACATTGAACCACACGGGACACCCATAATAATTATTGACTTGAAAAAATATCCTGTATTTGATGATATCATTGTATTTGTGAAAAAATTTGTAAAGGGTATACTTTACCAAATAGAAAAATAAATATACAATTAGTTGGACATACTTCGCTTGACAGATGTTGGAAGGTCAGATGTAGTTAGTGTTCAGACTATCAAGCTTGTCGTCCAACTTTATGTCATATGTTCCTCCGCTCCATCCAACTTCGAAGTTTTCAAAAATATTTGAAAACCATCCAACAAGTTGGTCAAGCGGTCGTCTGAGGGTTCACACTATCAAGCATTGGTCGTTCAAGCCAAAGTCTGTCCAACTAATTGTACAGTGTGAACTCGGCTAATAAAATAAAAATGATATGGGTGTTCTAGTAACGAATTGCTTCACGCTTTGAGGTATACTCCCCTTTAGTAGTCGATTATAACGTCATGTGTCATGACATTTTAGTTGAGGAGTTTTATAGGGGCAGTGTCTTAGTATCGTCGATTTGTGAAAAATTTTGCGAGTTTGCTTCGATCATCAGTGTCAGATTTATTGAAGAAGATTAGGAAATTCATCTGGACTGATGAATGTGAGAACAGTTTTAGAAAGGCTAAGTTTGGTCACAGCATCAATACTTATTTGTCGTATTGTCACAAAACTTCGATTATGGTGAAAAGGTTGTCTGTTACCTTAGAAGGTCTTTAAATAGGAGTGAACGCAACTTTTCGACGACGGAAAACGAGTGTATGGCTGTACTATGGGTAATAGAGAAGTTGCGACCTTATACATGGATTGTGTTCACTATTCGCTCGTATGGTTGTAAAATCAGGGAAAATTAGCTCGTTGGGCAGTTCGGTTTTAACAGTTTGACTCTTAGATCATCCATCGGAAGGGCAAAGAACATGCAGGACCAGACAAGTAGAAGATTTATCTACATTTTGACTGTCGTCGAGTCTTACACAAGCTCCCATAATTTTCGCGTTGAGGTCTGCTACTGCCAAGGCAATTAGCAGGCAGTAAGAAGACAATGTCTTTCTCTATTTTGGTATCCCTAAAGTTTTTAGAAGCTACGAGATTGTTTAGCATTTCGTAACGGAAGGCTTTGCGTCAAAAATACCATCTCAAATGAAATTGTGCACGGTGCTCACTTTGTATTGGCATGTTTAAGGGGCAAGATCCCAAAACTGCGAAGTCTGCCGATGCATTCTAAGGTCGGCGCGGAGTAGTTAAGTGGGAGAACTTTGATCTTTTCGAGATCACGACACTCGTAACGTCGAAAAGGAAGAGGCAAGGGAAAGGAAAAAGGTACAATGAAAAGAGTTTTTTCTGCCGTTCGGTGTCGGCATACATTGAAGGTCCTTGTAATGCTTTGGGTCCCGATGTTTTAATAGCTTTGATAGGGCTTTCCCATTCACTTATTTACTTAAAGTATATCTCCTCAACTCTCTTCTATAAATTATATCAGCTTGGAATATCTTCAAAAATGATAAATGTATTGAAGGCTTTGTACCAGAACAGTACAGCTCGTATCTGGGATGGAAAAAGCTTCTCTGAAGATTTCTAAACAACTGTGGGAGTAAGCCAAGGGTGCGTTCTCAGAACACTACTATTTATCCTGTCCTGGATTCTTGTGTAGCTAACAGCCAAATTAAAAAAATCGATTTTGAGAAGCTAAATTTACTTTTACGTTTTGAATTTTGGGATAGTGTTTATAATGAGAGTGATCCATCGATTGCGTTTGATAATTTCAAAAATATTCTTGGCAACTTCATTGAAAATTGTACTATCAGACTAAACCAAACAAACAATAGACCTAAACGTTTGAAGGAATGGATGTCAGGGTACTTACTAACTAAAGTAAATGAAAAAAACAAACTTCGCCAAAAGCTCAGGAAATCTCCAAATAACTCCTTACTTAAAACCAACTACAAAAATCTATGCAGTTCATTGTTGAAGGAAATTAAAACCTGTAAAGAAAAATATTACTTAGCGGAGCTGGAAAAATATAAAGGAGATGTTAAATCTGAGTGGAATGTTGTTAACAGAATCTTAAATCGCAGTTCTGCAAGTGAAAAACCATTGACTATAGATGATGGTAATATAAAAATAACTGATGCTAATGAAATAGCAAATCGTTTTAATGAGTTCTTCACTTCATTATCTCAAAATGTTTCTGTTGATGTATTTCGAAACTACAATGTTGGTTTTCACGATGAAGGAATAGTCAATGACAATATCCTAACTGAAAGTTTATTTTTTGAACCAATTATGCCTGGTGAAATTTTGAGTATTATTAAATCACTTAATAATTCCAATTCAATTTCTAATGATGGTTGCTCCAATATGATTCTTAAAAGAATTGCTTTCAATGTAATAGATGTACTTGCTCATATCTTTAATAAGAGCGTTTATGGTGGTATTTTTCCCAGTGCACTTAAAGTTGCAGAAGTCATTCCTCTTCACAAAAAGGCTAATCCTAATGATATGAATAATTACAGACCTATTTCTTTATTACCTGTTTGCTCCAAGATTTTTGAAAAGGCAATGAAAAGTAGAATTTTAGGGTTCTTAAACAAAAATAACTTTTTTAGTGATTCACAGTATGGATTTCGTATCGGAAGGTCTACCGAAGATGCTTTACTAAAATTCTGTAGTGAAGTTTACGAAAACTTAAATCAAAACCTGTTATCCGCAGGCCTTTTTATTGACCTTACTAAAGCGTTTGATTTAGTTGACCACAATATTCTTTTATCGAAGTTGGAGAATGCGGGTATGCGTGGTTTTATTTTTAATTGGTTAACCTCCTACTTATCGGATAGAAAGCAAAGAGTCAAAATAAATGAAAGTTTGAGTAAATTATGTGGTCTACATGCTGGTGTTCCACAAGGCTCTGTTCTGGGTCCTATACTTTTTTTAATATACGTCAACTCTATCTTTAAACAGAATTTTAAAGGCTTAATTACAGCGTTTGCTGATGATATGGCTTTTTCTTATGGCTCTAATTCCTTGCCTAACTTAGTTGCATCCATTAACTCAGACTTGGATCTTTTAAGGCGATGGTTTTCTTGCAACAAATTGGTATTGAGCAATAAAACTAAACTAATGCACTTCCATCTCTCGGGAACAATTAGCCTGAGTGATTGTGATATTTTCTATCATTCCCCTGGATGTCTTAAATTTAATCTTTGTGAGACATTTGATTCCAATGGAGTTTGCTCGGACCATTGTTTTCAAGTGAATTTTGTTCAAACATTCAAATATCTTGGTATAATACTTGACCATCGAATGAATTGGGCCGATCATACCAGTGCGCTAAAAAAATATTTGATGTGTTGCTCTAGGCAGCTGTATAACCTCAGCTTGTATTGCTCACAAAAATTATTAAGTATGGTTTACTATGGTCTTGTTAATTCTAAACTTCAGTATGGTATAAGTTGTTGGGGAGGTACGTATAAAAATAAAATTAATCCTCTTCTTATATTACAAAAGCATCTGGTGCGAATTATTTGTAGAAAAAATCGTCTACATAAAAGCTTTATTTTGTTCCAGGAACTGAAAGTTCTTCCAATTAAACATCTTTACTACTATAAAGTTCTTAAATTATTTTTTGTAAGAAGTGGCTATCTTTCAGTAAGGAGAAATTCAAGGCACAATCTGCGCTTGAACTCGTTCAATCTTGTTAACATACCCCGCCACCAAAAAGTTCACTTTAAAAAATTTTTCACAGTTGTTGCCCCCTCTATTTTTAATAAATTACCTTTTAGAATCAGAAGTATTAGTGTATTAACAATTTTCCTAAAATCAATAAAGTCTTGGCTATTTACTTATGACCATACACAAATAGAAAACCTATAAAAAAAAAAAAAAAAAAAAAAAAAAAAAAAAAAAAAAAAAAAAAAAAAAAAAAAAAAAAAAAAAAATTGTTCACCTCGCTTGCACTTTGTATATTTTTGTTGAATTATTTAAAAATTTAGTCACTCGCCACTAGCTTTAGTTAATTTTGCTAAAGAGTGTCTATTTTATTTTGTTTTTTAATAATTTCATTACTTTTTTTTTTCTATTTTTGAATTAGAATTAATAATAATATTTTACATATAATTAAAAAAAAAAAAAAAAATAATGAAATGTAAATATGTTTTTATAATTAAAATAAATCTAAATCTAAATCTAATCTAAAAATCTAAAAAAAAAATCTAAACGATATCACGGATGCTGTTAGAGGTGGAATTGATCTCCGTCAGACAAATATTCCAGGCTTACTTTATGCAGATGACATAGTTTTTCTCGCAGAGTCAGTTGATGGCATGCAGCTTATGATTAACAGATTAGAAAGGTATTGTAAGAGTTGGAACCTATCTGTCAACCTGGAAAAATCTAAAATGATGATCTTAAGAGGTGGTGGAGGCAGATTTTCGCGGATCGAAAAGTGGGTGTTTCAAGGTGAGGAAATAGAAATTGTAAAGGAGTACAAATATTTGGGAGTATTGATTTCATCGAACTCTAACATGAATAAACAACTTCAATTAAAAATTTCAAAAGCAAAACTAGCTATAAGTATACTGTTTGGGGCAGTTGTATCCATAAAAAGATTATTTCGCATACATCAAAACAAATCTTACTTCGTTCAACTACAACTGCCATTCTTCTTTATGGAGCCCAAGCATGGGGATGCCGACCATAACAAAACAGTATGCTTGTAAATCTTAATCAAAATTGTACTTATTATGGAAAAAATAAAGATTCTTTAATAATAATAATAATAAAACAGTAGAGAAGTTTCTTCGCTATTTTATTAGGAGGTTTTTTAGAATACCCACTAGTTCTCCAAACTACATGTTGCATTTAGGGTCTGGTGTTTCCCCTATGTTTTTGGATACTCTAAAGCTTCATTTCAACTACATAAGGCGAGTTTTACCAATGCATGAGCAGAGAATACCAAAAATAGTACTTATGCACTTATTGTCGACTGAAGGAGGATGTTTTCAAGAGTGGAAGAAGCTGGCGTCGGAATGTGGTGTAAACCTGGCAATTACAGCTGAAGAGCAAGTGGAATCCCTTAAGCCCAAAGGAACTTCATGAAGGAAGCGCAGAATTCACAGAACAGATTACACTATAGCAAGTTGAATCACTTCTTAAATGAAGGAACTTATTTTTTAGAAGAGCACTCAACGGAATTAATAAGCACAATCTTCCGAATAAGAGGAGAGCTATTGAACCTCAATTTTATACCACACCGTCCTGAGTTACCAATTTTATGTACTTTATGTAATCGTAACGAAAGAGAAAATGTGTTTCATTTTATAGCTGTCTGTCCCGTTTTAAAGGAATTTCGAGTTCATTATTTTGGAGTTCAGTCATTGGATTTAGAGGAAACACTTAAAATTTCAAATGGATCTCGTGGCTGGAAAGTACTTTATAATTTCACTGAAATAGCGTTAAAATATAGAAACTGCATTGTAAATGAACTTTTTTAAACATAAGCAAAAATGTAGGTATACAATATGTGAAATTTTAATCAAAATTCGAATACAAAATATGTCAGTCTGGTAGACGGCTTCGGCCAAACCAAAAGACTTTTAGAAATAATTACCAAAATGTTTGTATACATAATTTATGTATTATTTTCATGAGTCAATAAAACTAAACTAAACTAAACTATATCTCCTCAGCTTCAGGGGGTATTATCTATGAAACTCTAAATGCCTTCTGGTCATTTGTTAGATTTTAATTGTGGCGATAATCTAATAACATAATCAGTCGAAATCAAAATTTTGTCAAAATGTTGGTCATCTGACATTCTAAAATCCTGTCGTTTTGGTTTGGGAGAATTTCGCTATCGGCATGAGTTACTAATATTTTTATGTTGTTTTATTTCTTTTCTCCTGAACAAATATAAACAATTTGATGCATGATGCATCAGCCAACTTCAACGCCACTTAATTTTAAGAAAATATCCATCAATTCTCTGAGCGTTTTATCGTTTATAAAAAATCAATGATTTTTAGCACATGAAGTGTTTTCGTATTGCTGGCATATGATTGCCTTAAGTAAAAAGACAATTTCTTGAAACTCTTACAAAACATCAATTGATGGTTATTCTCACGATTTTGAACCTCGAACAGAACAGAAACCGCAATACCTAACTGCCTACCTACATTAAGAATTCTTCTTCTCATAAAAAACAAAAACATAATTTAGGCTGCTGTCATCAAAAATCTGTTTGGGTTGTGTTCTGACCACAGGTCGATCGTTTTTTCTTCATTTAAAAATCAAATGCGTGGAAACACTTAATCACATAATTGCGTGAAACTCTTCAGTTTGATTTCCTTACAAATCGAAAGAATCTATCTTCTTCATTCACAACCGTTTATCTCACGGCTACCAAGCAAAATGTCCTTGCAGAAGGTTCAGCAATCTCTTTTCTTTAAAGTTCATAACCTTTTCGCACAGAAAAATGTAAAAACAAAAAAAAAAACAAAAAACATCAACAACAAATCGAACTAAACACGACATTAAGAATGTACCTAAAGTGAAACACAGGTAAATGAACGAACTTGGCATGATAGTCGAGTTGTGATTGCTACCTGCCCCAGCAAGAATTCGAATGCACATTGCGTGACTTTTGTTCCTTTGTACAATCAAATAAAATACAAAAGTGGTTATATTTCTACAATTGAGAAGGGGCAAACAGAGTTGCAGTGTTTAATTTTTTTGCGCATAAACACATCAGAACACACTCGATAAAAAAGAAACAAACTCTAATCGTGTAAGAATGAGGCAAAACAATGCGGTCAACTCGTTTGTGGAGAATCCTTCATGTTTATTTTATTGATATTTCTATACAGTTGTTTGTCAGGGGTAATTTAGTTAAATTATTTCTTTTTGTGTTAATATTTCTGCATTATTATGGTTGTTTACATCACAGCAATCGTTTGTGGATAATTTGAAGCGATTCAAAGCGAACAATGGAAATAGTTATCGATTTGGCGGTGGAAATTATAGGAAGGTGCAGTTTGATAAATACAACAGGCCGATTAGATTGATTGATAATCACCGATTTTCGTTGTAAATGAAAACTAAAGACAGGAACAGACTTATTGACCGTTGGCCGAACGTAATATTTGTTCAAACCAGAACTGTGAGAAAATGTTGTGAAAATGATACTCATTCTCAGAACTAATGGAATATCCTAGCTCCTTCTGTCTCAAATTGATCATTTTTTGTGCCATATTCGCCTTAAGCAAGTCCTCATCATTTCCAACCATCGAAGTCAATCTATAAATATGATAATAGGATTAACGTGTCGTCAGAGCGATCACCCATGTTGGAAGATTTTTGCAAAACAAAGTTGCCCTAGTTTCTTAGAAAACAAACAGACGTACGCACTCCATCGCAAGAAATTAACCAAAGAACCTGATCCTGCCAGTCATGGAAAGGCGATGAAAACTCCAAAGAAACTGTCATATTCAATTAAAGCCAATCCATTCATTGAAAGAACTTTTATTGAGGACGTAGGTATAACTGGGAACATTGTTGAATACTTAGGACTATGCTCAGTCTGTGTAAACTGTAAACCAACAAAGACCCAAAGGGGCCCATCACTTCGAATTGGTTTGCCCTTCAATGATTCATTCAAAATGGTACCACGCTTTTCGATCTTCCTGGGAACTTTTGAAGGTTCTTTTGATTTGGCTGGGCTGTCATTCCACATGGAATCTGATACGAATGAAGCTTACTTGACCATTTTCATTTTGATTTCAACAAAAATCACTCCCTGGCTGAAGGTGCCTGCTGCTGCCGCTGCTGCTATTCATATGCGTGTGAGAAACAATCCGGGAAGAGATTTTGCAAATGGAATAAACTGATTGGATAGACAGTAGGGAACAGCAGGGAATTATTGCTGCTCAAGGAGTTTTGCCTGGCTCTCCAGGTCTGAATTGGATTTTGCAATATTTTGCATTCGAAACGTGAACTCTAACAGCTCGTTGTCACCTCTGATTATCAAAATCAGTTGATTTGGCTTGAAGGTTGGGTAGGTGAGTTTAGCGAATACGTGCGCACTTGCTACTTCAACAATGTTGCAAGTAAAGTTATGTCAGTCAAAGAAAAACAGGTAACTATCATTGAAAGCTTAGGCAAAAATTACATAAATTTTTTTTTAGTAAACGATAGTCATCCTTAATACGAGAACTGCACCCACAGCACCTCTTATCAATTTCCAAATAATTGCTGACGAAAGCAACGTTTAATGTTTGCTTCTGCAACGCCAACCGCCTCATCACGCTATCACCGATCCCAGCGGCTTGTTTTACTGCTAAAAGTTCTCAATTTCCTTGCGAATTGCAACCAATTTTAACTCCCATCATATTCAGAGTCTCGACACGAAAGACTAATTATTTCCCATCCTTCGAAGATTCCAAGCAATTGTTTGCTTTGCTTTTTTATTTTGCTAACCATCTAATTGGTCGGTTTTTTAATTCATTCTACACTCCCTCTTTCCTTCCTTGAAGCATCTACTACATCACAAATCTGTTCATGTTCAATTCCTTTCATCTGAAGCTATTGACCGACATTCACAAGTAATGGCAGTGGCAGCTCCCAAAAATCCTCGTGCCCAACTTAATTTGGATGAAAGAATCAAGCATTTAAATTGTTTCCCTATTGCGTGCATATGACTTGAGCTTGAGTGATGGTAAAGATGGAAGGGCAACTTCAACAACTAGCTCCCGGTTTGAAACAGTAGCGCAATTTGGGAGGGTATGCGGGAGATGGGAAAAAATTCCTTATCGCATATTTCTTGTAAGGCTGATGTTTTTGAAAGTGTTTAGCAAAACGCAAAGATACGTCAAAAAGTTGCGTGCCCAACGGGCCTTGTGTATAATTGCTTACATCTTACGGAGTTCGTAATATGAAATTGCTTTAAAAAGTAAATCATATCTGACATGCGAATAGGTTTGATGAAAGTTGTTTCGTACAGCGAGAAAGGCTTGGCGGAATCAATTACGTGTATAAGAAATTGTACACAAAAGATTTAGAATGTTGATAAGCTGAAGAATTATACAAATGTCCGTCCGAAAATTGCATAATAATCAAATCCAGGTGAAAAGTAATAGCGTATTTATTTACATATGTGACTCTTGATGACCTTGATTAGCTCCAGATCCCTAATTTAACACTTAACCTATTTCCAGAACTCCAGGAAAAAATTGTGGCTTAATAGTGAAAGACATATTTTTGAAACAGGTAAGTAGGAGAGATGTGACACTTTCGAAATCACGATTCTCGTATTGTTGTTAAAGGATGAAAAAGAAGAAGAGGAAGAATAAGCGGTTTTGGGTTGTACCTATGCTGGTCGTGCTCTACTTTTTGGAAGATAATATTTTCGATGTCAAGGCTCCCACGTGTGGCTTTCGTGTCTGCCTGTTACGTGGGAGTTTGGAGTTCGAATCCTGGAAACATTAAATTATTTTTCGAAGGTATTGGTAAGTCATCCGTGAATAATAATACGGCTACGAAAAGCTTTATCTCACTAAAGGGCCAGTTATAGCGATCAGCGATCAGGACAATAAATCAGAAATCTATGCCAATCGATGGCAGATCATTTACAGAATTTTTTGTGCCCAAGAAACGTATAAAAGAACAAATATTGTCTATTTTATTGATTCAATTTCATCAGGAAAGTAGAAAACTACAAAATTTATCAGAAAAATACAATTTTAACTGAAAATATTTGTGGAATTGAACATTTTCTTGGCAAAAAAATTGTCAGGAAAATTTACTATCGGTTGGTATAACATTTGTTATTCAATTCATGCCACACAGCCTATATGCCGCAATAAATCTTCAAACCGCAATCATTTCAAATGTGTATGTGTAAATGTGTAAATTTGCCGCCCGGATCGGAAATTTGACTTCTATCTACAAATTTTTTGGGGACTGTGAAGTACCGTTGTTATGACAAGCATTCGGAAACCATTCGAGTATACCAACTTTCACCAGGAATTGCCAAGTCAAAAGAATATCACACATAAAATTGAAGATCCTTTTGATTAGCTCTAGACTTGAGACCCCACGAGTTTTGTTGCAGCCCCAAATTTTTTTTCATTTGTTTATTTATAAATCAATTTCAAGAATTTCAATCCACGGATGTTTGGAGTTAAGGTATTCGAAATTCTTTATGTTGAAAAAGTGGAGTAAATCTTGAAAAAATCAGAGGGTCGTAGTTGATTTTTTTTTTTAATTTGTAGCTAATTTGCTATGATCGGAGCGAGATTTGAACGTTGCTGGAAAGCACTCTATTCAGAACAAACTAATATATACTATAAGCAAATACTGGAAAACGTTTTGGCATAATGGCATCCAACTATGATGATTTACAAAGAATTCCAATGCTGAAACCAATTCAAAAAATCCAAAGTCAGTTCTTGGGATAATAAAAGCCCCTTGGTAAGTTTAAAGCCTCTTGTTAATGGTGGTTAAAAACACGCTGTATCACACAATCAGCTTAACTGCAAAGTCATATCAACTATGAAACGGAGGCCGTCTTAAATGAAAGAGACGGTTTTAAACTCTAAGACGAACCAATGCTTATATTCAACCCCAACTGACCTTAGAAATTCAAAACGCTGGTTTAGCTCGCAATCAATTTATTCTGGAACAAAAACTTCATAATTTGTGTTCTACCGTTCTCATTACATTGGCTTTTCAAATTATTAGTATGAATGTGAAAAAGTGGCATTGAAAGTGTAAGCATTCCTAATTTAAATCATAAAGACACATTTTCGCAACGAAATGCCTTTTTCCTTCCAGTATGGTTGAGTGTCGACGGTATTTTTGTTTTCTGTTAGAGGTTTTTAAAATACAAGCTGGTGAACTCACACCTAAATACCGGTCCATTGTACTACCAGATAGCAACCGTCTATTTGTTATAGCTTTCCAGATGTTCGGAGAAAAGCCAAAAGACGCTGGCATGATAAGGAGCCTAAGTTACCAGCTCTAACCATGTCTGCGCCTAGTATCTGTAACCTCATGCGAGAGAGAAAAACAGGACATTCACAGAGGAAGTGCTCTGCGATGTCCTCATCTTCTCCACAAGATTCACATAGAGAGTGGTATCACTTAAGTCTAACACATTTAAATGCTTGGAAAAAGAGAAGTGCCCGCTGGTAACACCAAAAAGCTTTATACAGTATTTTCTTCTACGAGATAACGACAATGTTGCAGTCTTCTTATTAACGTTGGGGAGCATACGTTTGGTCTGTCTGCATCCAATGGAGGCATGCCCTCTACGGTTGTATTATTGGCAGATCGAATCGTTGATTGAAGCCCTCACTGAGGATGGTTGTGAAAAAGCTGTCTGAGATCCTTGCCTAGCAAGTTCATCGGCGATCTCATTTCCAGTTAGGCCGTGATGGCTTGGAACCCAAATGACACTCAAAGAATTCAATCTTTCGATCACATTCAGAGAGCTCTTGTATTCCTGGATAACTTTCGAAGTAGTTAGAGGGTTGAGAAGGGCCTTAAGCACAACTTGGCTGTCACTGCAAACACAGATACTGCTCCCCGTCCAGTCATTGTTTATCATAAACAATTTTTAGGTGACTGTCAAAAAATTCAATTTCCCGCCCTTACATTGAAAACTGTTGTGAGCCACTTGGTGTTTGCGTCTTTTTCTCTAAGAACTTTTTTATAACTCAAAAATTAAAAATAAACTAACAGCAAATATCACATTGTTCAGAATCAGATGACACATGCCCTTCTTTCCTATAAGTCGCCCTCGACCCTTAAATACCAACAAAAAAAAATTCACATGAACTTGTCCCCATTAATACCTCATAGTCACTGGCCTTTCAATGCGTGCTTCTTCAGCGCCTAATAGACCACAGGAAATGTCACCAAGATAAAGAAAGAGTAGGCACATATACTCCAAAGTTAGTTATCGTGTTAAAGCTGCAAGAACAGGAATGTCGGTTTCCAATCTCGAGGCAAATGGGACTTATAAATCTCCAGAGCTACACTAATTTAGACATCTTATTCATTAACACCGCTGCTCGATCCTTGTCATCCGCAGAAGTTCTAAGAAGTGAATCTATAGCAAAGAGTATAATATAAAGTTGTTGGTTTTAAAGTGTTCATGCTCATCAATAGTTTTGCCGCCTCGCTTTGATAGTGATACTTATCTTCAATTTATAACTCCATTCAGCATCTCTTATTAGTTACTCTGCATTCGAGGTCGTCCTTTCGATTCATTCAAACAAATAATAGTGTGACTTTCTTGTTCTTTTTCTTTATTTTACATCCCATTGGAGTTTGTGTTTTTTTTTAACAGGTATACAAAAGCATGGTGTATGTAGGGAGAAAAAAAGGCAGGATAATATACAAAGGATATTATGGAAGATACCAAATCAGATAGAGTTTATGTTTTCCTGTGATCGACTCGTGGATTGATTGTATCCAATTAATCAGTATGCTCGATTTTTTTTAACAGTGAGGGTGGCGAATTAAGATGTAACGTTAAAATTTACACGATTTTTGAGAGTTTGTCTCTTTCTTCTAATGTTTTTTATTAATGGCTGGGAAGTGTTATCAATAAAGCTATTCAATGCTCGTCTATTATTTCATTTGGATAAGGATTGCTGGAAGGATCAAGTTGCTTGACATACTTTTTTGTCATTTATACTTGATTGAGTAGTTGCAATTTGTTTCGAAATGACGACTATTTATAAATGAAATGGAAAGATGTCGATAATAAATGGGAATAAAGCGTGAAGGTCGGTTAATCATCCTCTAAGAATGTAGACCATATTCAAAGGTGCTCTTTGTCAACTATAATTGAAAATTGATTCCAAGAAAACTGCTTTAGAATGGTTCCCTATGAGAGCAAAAAAAGGGAGAAGAAGGAGGCATTAACGACACGCAGTTGATTCAATCAAGGAATGTATTTTTCGAAAGTATAAAATGGAGTGCAATGTACTACCACTTTTTGTTGTCGCTGCAAACACTTACACCCTCTAATAACAACAAATATCTGCATAAAGTAGCGTTTATGTCATGAAGTGCAGACATAAGTTAGTATTAACTTTGCATAGCATTTACCAAAGGAAGCCTCCGAGTTACATAATTTCCTATGCTCAAAGTTTAAAAATGTCTCATGTTTGTCACGCCTTAAGCTGCTCGCAACATAACCATTTCAGACTTAATCCAATAAAAACAACCACCCGCTGAGCTTAGAAAGAACAAGGTTTCCATTCCCCCATCAAGCCAACCGAAACCACGCGTGTCTACTTGAGAGATTAAGGGTTGGCAATGTGAAGGCTATACGAAAAAAAACTACCCGTTGCACTGTAAAAATCAATAGACTCTCCCAACAAGAAAATCCCATTCTTCACATGATTCAGATTTGAATAGGCTAATTTGTCTTGGAGATTCGCCCTGGTTTTCCAAACCAATTAATTTTCTTCAAAACTGTGTTCCGTTTTCCCTGGATGACATCTTACAAGCTCAAGTTATTTTCACATTACATTCTTGGATTATCTACGATACGAGTACGTCCAGTGAAGTTACATAGCATCCTACTTAGGTGCAATGAAAGGACCCTAATTTCTGGCAAATTTATACTCGCCAGTGTTGTCACACATAAATCTCATAGACACACAGCCCCCACTCTTAGATAAACCCCGATGGTGTCCAGAAGCTTTGGCCAAACCAACCGCCCATGTGCGAGCAATTTGTGAACGAAATTAACCGATAAATTAATTCGGAGCGAGAGTGGATCCAACTTCAACAACGAAGCACTGAAATCCTTCTTGAGTTGAGAGGCGTCTGGATTGTTGCAGCTCAGCCTCTTATATGCTGCATGACCATAAGAGCAAAACTTGTGAATGGACTTGGATGTTGTGGTCTGGTCTTTCAAGTCAAATTAAGCCATAAATTCAGTATTTATCTCTTGGGTGTAGTTTGTTGACCGTATGTCTGTATACTGTGTGTGTGACGTTGTCGTCGCTGCGCACTTCAGTGCCAACTCGCACGAGGAGAGAAAAATTGGTCGGGATAAGCCACCGCGGATTTTATATAGGAAAGTTAGTAGTATGGTACGCCTCGGGTTCCCAATGCGATCCAATGTGCCAATAAACGTAAATGACCACTTTCATTATATCATTGGAAATTGTGGTGGCATCCATATACAGAGGTTGCGAACCGGGACGGACACTACCTCCCAATAAACTACGCACAACCCGTGTGTAATATTTTTTATTCGCTGGAGTCGTAAAACCAAGATAAGTGTTGGTATCGATCGTGCGTCGTCGGTCGTCTATGGGTAGAATGTGTAGCTTGAGGGGGACAAAAACATTGCCCTGGTAATGGATTACCTTTGGATCGATAAGATCTCTTAATGTCTTTGACAAGATTCAATCCCAAGGTGATGGAGAATTACTTCGATGAGTTTTCAACCACAGATGCCTAAGGATTGTGCCATATAAGGTTGAATGCTCCTTGATTACGATTTGACTCTTCGATGTAGTTACAGAAGTTCAGTTAAAGTCTAGTTATCGGAAATTGAGTGTGAGTTTGGGTGCTGAGTCGGACTTTGTTTGGTAGATGAACCTGTGTCTTTATGAATAATTTGGAATATAAAATTCTATTTAATGTTCACATCATCGAGATTAAAATTGAGATCAAAGTTTCAATGAAATTTTTATAAAACCGGTTTTAGGAGATCCGACGGCTTTCTGTGATATCCCATATCCCTAGTCCTGGGATTTTGGAGGAAACTGTGCTGTTATAGGGTGATTGACTATTACGTTGGAGTTCAGGGTATAATACTCAGTGATACCTAAAAATCTCTAGAAACTGGCGAATTCTCCGCAAAGGAAATTTCGACATGAAAGTGCTTTCTCATCTTAATGACCGGAATCGTCGAAAAGTCGTAGCTCCTCAGGCACTTGACCGGAACTATACCCGGAAATCTCCTCAGCTGTGGTGCGCAATATACGTACTTACTTAAGCTCTGGTGTTTTTGGAATTTTTCTCATTGACAATAAGTTTTTCTCGCAATAAAGAAAAGAAATTCAAATTACAGACTGAAATTTGTTCAATTTGAAATGCTCATATAAAAACGGTAAGTTCTTTCATGACCAAATAGCAGGTTGTGTCTAAGAAGATGAAAAAACTTTTATTTCTTTGTGAAGAACATTGAGAACTCGATCACGTCATCAATGACAACGCTCGTTTTCAATAACTCTCCGTATCTATGTCAGTTTATCGATAGAGCCATTTTGCTTGCAGCTCAATTTGCTGCTAACTCGACACTTCCTCTGAGCTTGAGTCTGCAAACTCTGTGCTGAAGCAGATACTTATTTTGAACTCGCTCGGTTGCGAGAGTCCTCATAGATCTGCACATACATAAATCAGCTGTTCCAGATGGTATCCCCGCCGTTTTTCGGAAGAGGTCTTCTTCTACGCTGGCTACTACTACTACTACTTGAGTAAGCTTTTCTATCTTTCCTATTCTCCTGATTTCTTCCCGAACAGATGGAAAACTGCATTTGTCTAGCCCGTAACAAAAAAAAAAGGGGAACCGTCTTCCAATTACCGTCGAACCAATCTTTACACTGCTTTGTATAGAGTAAGATTATTGCGTCTGCTATTTTTAAGGCATACGGTTTAGTTTGGTATATCAAGCTCTCTTATCGAAGATGAGTGCTTTTGGTATCAACGAGTCTCTTCTTCATCGAACTAGAAGCCACCTTTCCGGCCGTTCAATACAAGTTATATTGGATGGTTTGAAGTTTGTTACCCACTTTATAAATGCTGGTGTGCCCCTTACTCAGTTCTGTGTCCGACTGTCTTTGACTGAAACATCTAATCTATTAACTGTTTTGATAACGACTCAACTCTCAGCTTTTCACATTCGTTTCCAATTTAACGACCCCGCCCTTCGGATGTATGGATTTGGAACCGTTCCGTATGATTAGCTCATTAAATTCTGACATTGACAGCATTGTCACAGGTTGTGATAAAAAAATGAGTAGAATTCAATGCTTTGAAAACTCAGCAGCCTCTTGGCTTAACATTTCTCCACTGTCATTGTCTATAAATGGTACCTACATCCAAGAAACCGAAAAGCTGTCAGTACTTGGAATGTGTGCAAACGATGGTCTTCATTGCATTGATCACATATTTGAAGAAGGAATTTGTTCTCCCCTTTTGATCTGGCTGTAATTTATAAAGCCTTACCTACACCAGCCGAAAACTGGAGTATAATTCTCATATCTGGTCGTGGTCAGGTGCTTCTCAAAAGCTACATCTCTGCGCCTACTTGGTAGGGTACAAAACAGAGATTGATTGATAAGCGATAGCTCAGGCGTAGAATCGATCGATTCACTTTAACATCGTCAAAATGTTACTTGCCTTACTTTCTTTTATCGCTTTTCTAACAAACAATGCACTCCTCCCCTGAAACAATTAAGCCGCATTATCCGCCTTGCTGGGAATGATCATCAGTTGTACCTTATGCCCAACTTTCAATTACAGAGATTGCACAACCCGTATGTGGAGTGCTCTACCGGACTCTTTTTTTCCTTGCATTGGTTCGATTCACGAAAATTCAAAAGCAACTTGCACGGGTTTCTCCTATTCAATCCTCTTCTGTTTTCCTAAATGCCTGCACTGTATTTTACAACATTATAACATTTTGATGTGTGCGATAATTATAATAAATAAACAGAGCGAGTAGCCCCTGGGCCTAGCGCATTTCTCACAACCATGCCTTGTGAAGGAATGGAGGGCGCCTAAAATTTTTCTGTCGGTTCCGAACGGCTAATTGAGAAAGCGCCTTTCATGGCAATGAATTTACTAACGGAGGACCTGCCAGTTCCTCGCGATAGGCGATACCCGTGGAAAAACATTTTTGCCTCTGCTGGGATTCGAACCTCGAACCTCTGGGTTAACAGGTGGACATGCTAACCATCACGCCACGGGTACCTTATTTCTAAAGCTCAAAAGTTTAAAATAGATAATATGGAGTCCCAGAAAAACGCGGCATCGTCGCTTTATGATAGGAATTGGTAAGTCCACCGAGAGTAATTACACTACAATGAAAAGCGCTTTTCCACTTAGCGGATCGGAATCGTCATAAAATCTCAGGTCCATGAAATGCCCAAATCCCGAGTTTTGCTACCCCACCCTCTTTATTTATTTAAAAGCATTTCTCAGTTGCACGATACATAGAATTGGACTTATGGTACATTTTGGTTCAAAGTTGTCAATGGAAGAGGTTTCGTTTCCATTTTTTGTTTTATAAATTTTTTGTCGAATAGCACAGCCTTGTGACAGACAAACAGACTGCTAGTTCGAACGAGTGCAACAACATCAGCATTATATTAGACTCAGAAATAAAACGATAAAAATCGGGATGCAGGCCGACGCGACGCTTTATGAGATTAAAGTGGTGTTACCATGGATCACTAAAGTTGGAAGTAGACAAGGCAGAGTTTTATTCCCTTCGAAATCACAATACCCGTAAAGAAAGAAGTGGAAAATAAGAACAAGAACGCACCTAAAATTTAATATGATTAAAAAGAGTCCTCCAATAACATCTGCTATTTTCTTGCTATCAAAGTACCTATACACCTTAATTTGTATACAGCAAACAAATTTCTAAATCGATGGTTGATAAAAAGAAAAAAAAATTAATAACCTTCAAACATTTTAAATGCAAAAACTTTAAATTGCTTCAATTTCAAATGGCGTCAAGTCGTGATAAATTTATCTCCGGGTTATCTATTTAAGTGAGCCATTTTATTTAATTTTATGACACTAACCTACAAAACTACTCCTCAAACGTCTTTTTCTTCTTCTTTTATCTGAAAGCCTGTTAGCTGTTCTAAATAACTGGCAATATCAACCATTCAATAATAAGCCCTATTTTATGACACTTCGCCATCCACAAAAAGAAAAAGAGAAGTCAAGCATTTGCATACAAACAATATATGCCTCTCCACTCACTAAAATGTCAATAACAATTGTAAGACGACCAAAACTCCAAAACTATCTAATCCTGATTAACAGCACCGCTCCACAAAGTAGTTTTACCTATAGGTAATATTCAAATCTCTTGCCCACGTGACACTACACAAACCAAAATACATGAATTGCCTAATTTATGTGCGAGTTAATTAATTTCAATTCGATAAAAATTGAATTACAAATTAGACGTCTCATTTTCAAACGATAAAGTAACTGAAGACTGATCTTAAAAGCATTTGGTTGCAGTGGAAGCGATACAAGAGCTTTGAGCCTATAGGATGCGTCATGTTTTGAAATTATTAAACTGCCTTTGTGTGTATGTGTTGGCACATACATGTGTGGGAACTCTCGCGGTATTTGTTTTTGGAACAAGATTGTAAATAAAATTACCGATAGGGAAATGTCAAAAAATCACTAGTTCCATTAACATTGATAGATTGTAGTCGCCATCATCGATGGGAATGAGTCAATAAAAAACCCTATACTTGACAGATTGGCATCGGTTATTGGCATATTTGGGAAGAGGTCACATTGGTAGGTGTTGATAGGCGATTGATGTCAGTCGATTTTGAAATAAACGATGTGAAAATAAAATTCACACAGGCATTTGTAACAAAGTGACACCAAGGCATGATGACGCAATTTCGTAATGTTATACCTGACCATTCGAAGGCGAAAATCGAAAACTTTTGGGGTCATAGTTGTGTATTCACACACAAAAAACAAAAGATTTGCTACTTGGCGATGAAGACAGAAAAAGAAATGGCAAAGTCATCGAGGTCGGTATCTCTGTCTTCAGTTGTCGTTTGGAATAAGCTTCGGAGGGAATGTATACTTAAAGCATTTGTATAGTCAGTTTAGTCGTTAGTTCTCTGTTGTCCTTCTGATATGTGAGCATCAACGCGTCGGAGTCAATTTTTCTCTTTACCTATCTATCCTCACTATTTGTGATGTCCAACACGTTCCAGAGCACAGTGCGTTAAATTTCACTCACTGAGCTCTGAAATTGAGTCTTAATGTAGTTCTACGACTTCATCGACAAAAACTCACCAAAAAAATCCACTGCCAATGAAACACCGGTCGCAACACCATTATTTTCGTATGCCCTGCAAAAACTACCATGCAAACTAAACTTTCTCGCCAAAAAACCACACACAGGCAGATGCATTGTTAGCACTTGCTTGAGCACCACATCGCTGCACCCGTCAAAATGTACCCATTTGTTCGCATAATCAAATGCCTCTGGGCACGTCTAAGCGCTGCCACGCGATCAATCAATTCCCCCCAATTCTCCCCCCTTACCAACGCTTGGCTAAATCAATTCAAAGTTGGTATGAGTGTTGATCCTTTGGCTTGCTATTGAAAGAATCATCTGCTTGAATGATGGAGCTGACGCAACCGTGTCCACCTCTCAGACAGCAAGTTTGATATATCCATGATGCGCTTAGGGCCCATTAACTGCGGTATTTTACCCATCCTGCCTGACAGCTAATCCACCAAAGCCAACACTTATTTTGAATTTCAAAACATCACGGCTTTTTGCGAGTCTTTGATCGATAGGATGCGGCTTCTTCCAAATTGATAAGAGGTTGATCGGGGCATTTTGTGTGAATATCTAATGTGGCCTTCCTGTGCAGGTTGCCGGATTTGTGTGCTTAGTCAAATCATAGCAGAGGCAGGTGCTGCAGAGTTCTTGTCTTTTTTACCTTTATACAAAATTGGCGCCACGTAGTGTTGAAGTATACTTTTACAATCACAACAACCATTCCAAATCAATTCGCCGTGCTTTGCTGACATGACAGTTTGTTTACGGTATAGTTAAGGGCTCCAACACTCGTAATATTTAACAGAGCGAGCCTTAATGGATGCAAGTTCATTATGTTGTCGTTCTACTGGAGCCAGTGTGCGTATGGGAAAATTTATCTGAAAAATTAGTGAAGGAGCTGCCGACATCAAGCATATGGAAATTATCAAACAGACATGTCGCCAACAAGACACAGTCGACATTAAAAGTTTAATTCTCTAGTGCACTACACCCGTTTGCATTTTCAAGCAATGACTCACATCTGTTCCCATATAAAACATGCGTACCAACCCAAAAGAGTCTTCCTCCTAGTAACTTAAAATCTTTGAATATATTGTCCCGATTTTTCAATAATTAATTGCAACATAGTTTGTGAGCGACCGTTTTGCTCCGATAAAAGATTTAATTGCCTAACAAGTGTGTACGTAATAGATTTTCACACATTTTCCGCTACGAACTACTGGACAGTGGTACCCACAATCCCACATGCATTTTTAATGCAAACACATTACAATCGTAATTGTGGTCGTAATTTTCAGGTGACAAGGACATGTTTCCATAAATGTTTTGTAATAAAAAACTTTTAATCTCTGTTAGTCAGTCAGTCAGTGTTTTTTATTTTTCTGTATTTTTGTATCTACTGTTGCATGACACCAAACTTCTGTGTGGATTCGATTGGATTCGAACAATTTCAATTAATTTTTCAGTACGCTGAAGTAACACCATAACCACTGTTTTGGCCTTGTTCTAACATGGTGTATGGTGTGACCTGCAGAAGCTTGTGGATGGTTATTAAAACGGAGATTCGTGTTTTTAAGTGACATGAATAAAATTAGACAAGTTTTTAGTTTTCGATAGCAATTAGTTAGACAGCTAAGCTATAACGCACATTTTTAAGTTATTCAACGAATTGTGTTTGAGGAAAACTTAAGTGGACATGTACGTTAGTATTTAGTTTTATATCCCAAATCAATTAAGTCGGTCTTAAAGAAATTTGATTGGTTCCTTGAAAAATTTATTTTCTTTATCTGTCTTGGGAAAAAATTAATATTGGTAAATCATATTGAGGATTTTGGCAAGAAACCATAAATTTGGCGCTGACTTAGCAGAAGAAAGAAAAAAAACATATTCGACGGATTAAAGAGCACAGTTTTAAGAAGGTGAACCTTCAAAAAATATATTGTGATGTTGATATAGGTAGGCAGTTCAGTTCAGTCGATGAAGTGCGCTTGACTCATCGAAAAGCATAAAAATTAGTTTCATAAGTTTTTCCGGTTCGATCGGGATTTATTTTTGTTTTTTTTTTACATTTACCTTTCCCAACCCACAAAATAGCTTGATTTATTCTTTGTTCAAAATCAAAATTTCTCAAAACGGCATCGGAAGAAAGTATCATGTCAAATGCTCATTGGCAAAACTAAAATCTATAATTTGATGAGTCCGAAGAACCTGATAAGTCAGACGATACCGATGGTTGAGGCTGATAAGTCATACTTGATGAAAAAATACCGCTCGATCAATTCAAGACAAGAAAATCCTATGCATAGGTATTATTGAATCTGAATGTGAGAGTTACCCGATATAATATTCACGATATATAAGAACATAGCAAATCATCAAATATTTATTCTTACATCTATTGTTAAAGCGTTCCAGGCCAGAAATAAAAAAGTATACTCTTTCTTTGTTGATTTCAAAGCTGCCTTCGACCTTATTAACAGAGAAGCTCTATTCTACAAAATGTCGCAACTTGGTATATCGTCAAAATTCATCAAAGTGATCAGAGAAATGTATACGAATACTAATGCAGCAGTTTGGGATGGTACAACGTACTCGGAGTGGTTCGGTACTAATTCTGGTGTGAAACAAGGCTGTCTTCTCAGTGCATTATTGTTTTCGCTCTTTTTGAATGACGTGCAAGATGATCTACCTGGTGGAGTCAGAATTGCAGGTTCTACAGTCAATGTGTTACTCTACGCAGACGACCTTGTCATACTTTCAGAATCGCCTGAACAGATGCAGTTAATGATAAATCGTTTATCAAGCTATTGCAAGAGATGGGATCTATCAATTAATACAGACAAATCAAAAGTAATGGTCTTCGAGAGGCATGCAAGAGTACATAATGAGAGACGGTGGTATTATGACGGACAAATCCTTGAAACCGTGAGAGAGGTTAAATATCTAGGTCTGAGGATTAATTCAACTTTAAGTTTCAAAAACCACCTTACCGAGAAAACAAAGCTTAATTAACCTTACTTGGAAAAATGTATTTTCAAACAAAAGAATCGCTTTATCCGCAAAACACAAAATATTTGATTCAGTTGTAAAATCAACCCTTTGCTACGCTTCTCAAGTATGGGGTGCAGACGAGTACGAAGAAATAGAATTATTCCAAAGGAAATTTCTGAAAAAAACTATTCAACCTACGGCAAAACACACCAAATTATTGTATATACTTGGAAATTGGTCTTCCAAAACTCCTAACGAACACTCTCAAGTCTCAGGCTGACTTCATAATTAAGCTATGTAGTCATTATGAAGATTCTCGGCTTTCGAAAAAACTGTTTCTGTATGAGCTAAGGAATAAAGATTGGTGGTATAAAAAATGGCAAACTATCAGTAACGCTTGTGATGAAAACTTTATAATTGACACTAACAACCTAGGCAATTTGAAAGAATATCTTTACAACATTATTCAAAAGAATGATGATGCAAATCGTCATTATGTTCATCCTAAAGGCTAGAGAGTCGAATAGCAGAGTGTTATACAACCAACTGAATTTCAATTTACAACAAAGGAACTACTTCCACGATACATTAAGCTATGATGAAATTTCTATAATCTTCAAAGCAAGGTGCGAGGTCCTAAACCTCAATGGCAACCCATATAATTGAAGTTTTTATCAATTCTGCTCGCTGCAACCTTAATTCGAAAGAAGATTGCTATCATATTATTGGTATATGCCCTATATTCAGACCGCAAAGAGTTATGTATTTCGGGAGACCCACATTAACATTACCGGAATCTGTACAACTTCTAAACGAGTGTGAATGGAAAACCCTAAGCAATTTCTTGAAATCAGTTTGCAATTACAGAAAGTTATTAATATCTGAATACGTTTGAATATTTTGTCTTTTAAATTTATTGAGAATTAATTTTTATTTACATTTATACAATGATCCAACAAACTACAGGGGTATATCGTTTTTAAACACTTCAGCCAAGTTGTTTGCAGCTTTAATTTACAAAAGACTCAGTGATTGGGTCAATAAAAAAAATATTCTGACAGAATTTCAAGCTGGCTTCAGAAAAGGTTATTCCACAATTGACCAAATATTTACGCTTACCAACATCGCTGCTACATTTAAAGACAAAAACAAAAAAGTTTATGCATTTTTCGTCGATTTTCGTGCGGCATTTGACACAATTTCAAGCGAAGCCCTTTTTTATAAACTATGCAAAATCGGTGTATCAACCAAAATTATACGTATTCTGAGAGCACTCTATGAGAATAATATCGCACTTGTTTGGGATGGAGATCAAATCTCGGATGAATTTGAAACGACCATGGGAGTCAAACAGGGGTGTATACTCAGCGCATTACTTTTCATTTTATATATTAATGATATAATTGATGCAGTACATGGTGGGATAAATTTCTACGGAGTAAAAATTCCAGCTTTAATGTATGCAGATGACATTGTTTTCTTGAGTGATTCTGTGGACGGTCTACAGCGAATGATCAACAGACTCGACTTATACTGTAAAAGCTGGAATTTAACAGTCAACCTACAGAAATCTAAAATTATGATTTTTAGAGATGGCAATGGACGCTACTCGCGTTCGGAAAAGTGGAACTTCAACGGTGAGGAGGTTGAAATCGTACGCAAGTACAAATATCTTGGAATGCTAATATCAGCAAATTTAAACGTAAGTCCACATCTTGAAGAAAAACTAGCAGATGCTAAGCGAGCCATTTCAAATTTCATCGATATGGGATCGTTGTATTAAAAACAATTACATTTCTCATACTGCAAAACAAAAGGTTTTCCGTTCAACTGCTGCATCTATACTGCTCTACGGAGCTCAGGTATGGGGTTATCATACGATTCCGTTGAAAAGTTCCTACGATACTTTTTGAAGAGGATGTTTCGATTTCCGAGAAACACTCCAAATAATATGTTATACATTGAAACTTGTACTCCACCTATGTTCCTACATGCCTTGAAAATGCACTTCGATTATGTAATAAAAGTATTGGAGATGGTGGACACAAGAATACCTCACATAATTCTGAAAAATGTTATCAAATTCAACGGGAATATCTGCAAATCGTGGAATGAAATTGCGTCGGAGTGTGGAACAGAAATAGTTATTCAGCCAAACGAACAACCCATCACTAAGAGAGAAATTTAACTCAATGTTGGAGAAATTAGGTCAACTATCCTATGAAAGATATATTGAAGAGGCTGCAGCGTCTGTCTTCAGAAACTATTATAGCAGACTAAATTACAACCTTGGTAAAAATACATACTTCCTGAATTGCTACTCTGTGGAAAAAATCAGCACTATATTTAGAATAAGAGGTGAGATACTCAGCCTAAATTTCATCCCCCACCGCACCGATCTACCAACACTCTGCGAACTTTGCAACATGGGCACTAGAGAAAATGTTTTCCATTTCCTTGCAGTTTGTCCAATTTTGAAGGAATTACGCGTAATAATATTTTCAAAAGATGTCCTTGAAGAGGAAGAAGCCTTAAGAGCTCTAAACGGAGAAAGAGGATGGGATGCTTTATACAACTACACCGTAGCTGCACTTCGATATAGAAAACGAATTTTAGAGGGTGATTTTTAATTATAAATAATTATGTTTCATTAAATAAATTCAAAATTAAAATTATATATTGTCAACCTGGTAGACGGCCATAGGCCAAGCCAATTAGACTTAAGAAATTATTAATTAATTGTTAGCTTTATACATGAAATAAAAGTCATTTTAAATAAAAACTAAAACTAAACTAAACTACAATGAAAATAATAAATTTGTCAATCAGGCTGACGGCTAAGCCATAGCTTTAAGATTCAAATTTTGTAATAATATATTGTATTTAATTGTTAATAAATGAATATCTTACTTACTTACTTACTTACTATAAGAACGAAGCGCAAATTTCTTACTTACGTATGTGGGAGTGACAGTTCGTGGTGAACCCGGACTTTAACCGCAACATCCTTTGATATAGCTTGAAAAAATCTGTTGATCGGATCTGAAAACCACATATCTATTTTTATCTTGAACCGCTTCTAAAGTAAGATATACCCATCTCTACAAATGGAGAGAATTCTATCATCTCACGAAAAGATAGAAATAATAAAATCGGCAATGCATAAAATTTGAGGATGTACACCTGAAATGATTAGAAGTTAACAATTTTCATAAAGCAAAAACAATGGAAGCCCGAAGTTTTACTGAAGATTTCTTCCGAATTATTTTCGCACTTTCTCTTCCAAAATCTTGATGTATACAAAGAGTGCTTATGACCGGCCATACCCTTCAAACATTAACGAGTACAGGTGGTGGAGCTGCTCTATATAAACTCATAGAAACTCATCTGATATTGAAACAGAACTGAATCATGCAACACGCAATCCACTTTCCTCACTATTAAATTAAAAGAACTCAAATCCAACCGCAACTGCTAATTGTTCACCTTTATGCCTCGGTACGTTAGCGGGGGCACCTTTGGAAGCAGTTTCATTTAGTTTTTCTCTTTTTTTGGTAAATTTGTTTGTGACAACAGTTATAACTTTTACCCATCGAAATAACAATGAAACCCCGAAAAACATTCAGGTCCAGTGTTCCAGATGTATACCTATGCGCTCTGCTCACCTCAACCAAAACTATGATCATGGACAAATAAAAAATATAAAAGAAAACAATTATCTCAACAATAGATGTCGTGACTGCAGCTAATTAAAGTCAATTTTTTGGAGATCGCGAGACGAATAGATACAAATTAAATGAAATTAGGTAGCCTGCGCCATGTTTTCGTTTGATTGATCCCGCAGATGGTAATTTTTTGTCAGTAGCTATAACACTAGATGACGAGTTTAAAGATTTTCTTTCTCCACATAACACACTAAAGAAAAGATGGCGCGGGAAAATTCGGTCAGCTATCGTTTGGTTAAGCGACAAAAGGAAGTGGGCTGATACCCGGACATATGCGTTCAAGCAGGTTAATTGGAATTAGAAATGTGTGTGCAAGACGTTTGGCTGGGTTTCGGTTTGGTGACTGCGTGATGGTGTCTTTGTTTTTAGACAATCTTTTGGGTTAATTGATGGTCGTTGAGTGAAAGCGATCTTCTCTTTTGATGTATGTGAAGGAGCGCCAACTGGATGGTTGACATCAGTCAATAGAAAATGCCGCGGTCGGTAGAATGTGACAATTTGTAAAACGGTGAGTTGCGTGATCATTTGTGGCGGTTGAGCTAGTTGCGGGGGTCACGTTATTTAATCCATCGAACATTAGAACAACTGTTACTACGAAAAGTAGTAAATAGTTATATAGTTGTAAATAGTTACAAATTTCTTGTGAAATTTCAATGTGATGATGAACAAACTTTCTAAAGGATACGAATTCTTCCTCGCCATAGAAACACCTGACTTATTTGACATCTACATCATTCCATAAAGAACTTATCACCTTCTATCTTAAGTGTGTCACATCAATCCCAAATTTGTCAATGTCCAACTTTCATTCTGTCAAAGACCTCCGACGGATTTACACAAAAAATATAGATAAGAGAAGACGAAAAAACAAACGAAATACCCATGCATCTCAGCAATTAATTTCCATCGGCAATCTCCTTCGACCCGCTTTCCCAATCATATCAATTCTTTACGGCTCATTCTACTTTGTTTAAACAGCTACCAGGTATACATTTCAGGGACAGCATCATCATCATCATCATTGAAATTCCATAAATCTCCTCCATCCACCCTCATATCACACATACGGAGTATCAAAATGTCAAAGGGAAAATATTTAGACAAATTGGTGGCACTTAATCAAAACCACAGAATAGATCAATATAGACCGCCTTAGGCAGAGATGACTAACGAAAGGACGTTGAATGTGTAGAAAGTATTTTTCGTCATCGCATCGGAAAAATCATTGCGCACGTCCCAGTGTATACATTGCCTGCTGAGAATTTCACCAGAACAGTTGTTGTCGAATTTGTTAATATTTCTCAATTGGCCTGTTTTTGACACGTGCTCAAAATATATCTTTAGATTACATATACATTGCTTTTATACATAAGCTATTAAATTTTTTTTTCATTACATAGATGGTTTGTTTTATATAGGTACTCAAACCATACAAATGTTGATCACTTATTTTCGCTTCCATTGATTAGCGTACGACATATTGGTGTGTTGGAGTGGATTGCGGAATCTCTGGTGAAACCTGCAGGGTTCAAATATTAGAGGCTTCACGGTTCATACTTTTTTTCAAATCAGAATTTCTGTTCACCATAATAAGTTCATTGCGGTTGGCAAAAATTTTGACGGTCTTTAAGGGTTTGCTAAATGAATTTAAAATTGAAGGCTTTTGGAGAGAACCTAAAAGTGACGAAGTATGAACTTCCCGGGTTCTATTCACGCATATTGCTGGTGAAACCCTACAAATGTTGGTCTGACAGCTAAGTTTATTCTATATGCGCTTTATGCTTCAGCTTCGAAATATTTTACCCGTGTTCTAGTTTAATTATGTGTTTAATTTTGGTGAGGCCAACGCTCTGTTCATCAGCTTACTATAGGCTTAAAATAACTTGGACAAAACTAATTTACACACCTATTACAGATGACAACCCAACTGAAAATTGGGTTGTGTGCCCGTGTTATATATATGAGAAGACAACCCAATTTCAGTTGAGTTGTCATCCATAATAGGGGTATTAAACTAATTAAAACTGTGAGAATGATAGACTGTTTAAGAGGAGGACTTTTAGACAAGGACTTGCAAAGTTGAAGTCGATAAGAAAAGTTACAGAATTTGCCGTACTCAGCATGCGGGTTAAGGGTACATTTACATTGAGAACATTATGATGTGCGATGAGCAGGAAGCGATAAAAATACCAGATGATTTCATTTCGAGGGGTTGGTTTTGACAGAGATAAGGTAAGACAAGATAAGAGGGTATGAGAATGAGTCAGTATCACCAGTAGCCCCGTTGAATGAAGATGTGTCAAACAAATCTTTTTGGACTTCTTTGAGTGGATATTAATAATTGAGAATTTTTTGAAATAAGAATGCAGATGAGAAAGTTTCTGACGTCTTCGTTCAGATTCTTTAAGGCAAAGAACAGAAAACGACGTTGAACGCATTCGATCCTTGAGATGTGAACCTTATGAAATGAGGTCCACACTTGCGATGCATACTCAATGAGATGACGAACATTGGCGGTAGAGAGGAATTCGGTAACATAAGGGTTGCAGAACTCTTTGGACCATCTCTTGATGAAACAATGAATTAGCTGTTGTTGATAAAATTTCGTTAATATGAGAGCGAAAATTTGATTTGAATAACCTACAAATCACAGATAAGCTGCATGCGTTTTATAGGAAGGCTTTGAAGATGAAAAGATTTAGGGGAAGGTCTCTCTCAGTTTTTCGTGAAAGAAGTATTGCCTCGTATTTGGCAATATTTAGTTTAAGGACATTTTTACTACACCAAGCGACGAACGAATTTTGAAAAAAGCTGGAAAAAATTACCATCAGAGAAGATTACAAAGAAAAAGTTTGCGTTAACAACATGAAGTTAGACAGAAGACGTCAAAATGGTAACCTTGGGGTACACCGGAGTATGCCACAAAAGGAACTGAAAGAGTAGAAGGAAAAGCGCTCTTTATTGGCAGTTGTCTAGATATGCAGAGGGTGTTCTGGTCTGTGGTATGAATTTCAGGTAGATTTAGAAGTGTCTTAAGAAATGTAGTCTATATTTTTACTATCCATTTTTTTTGGAAGTTATAATTTACATTCAAAGAAGACTGAAAAAATAAAAGTTAAAAAGCTAAAAATTAATAAAACTATCAGCTGATGAAGTTGGCATAAATTGGCACATGACAATGGCCAAGATTTGAACCCTTCTAGCAATCGGAAACAAAAAGTTTATTTTGTGTCTTAAATAATGTCGCTATGGTAGGAAATTCTTCACAAAATGACGATGTTTTAAAGTTTCGATTGATTTTATGTCTCGTTTTACATTCGAGCGCGTCATCAAAATAACTTTATCTCTGATAGTAACTTGGATTTTAAAAAATCTTCTTCTTCTTCTTTCCATTTCCGGCGTTACGAGTAGTGATCTTGAAGCGATCACAACTCTCCCACTTTTCTGCTTCACACTAGTGATCCGCCTGTGGGGTACGCCGCGTTGACCTCAGAAAGCGTCGGCAAGCCTCCCGGTTTTGGATTGTTCCATGTCTGAGGCCAACCAAATGCTGCTGTTTTTGCATTTGCTTGTACCAGGAGTGTTTTGGTCTGCCTTTTCTTTTTCGTCGCGAATTTGTTGAAACGTTGTACGATATTGCCTTTTTGGACGGGGTTCTGCGGATCTCTCCTTTGAACATGACAATACCAACTGAGCCGGTCGCGCTGAATTTTGTCCAAGATGGTACTTTTGACATGAAGGCTTCCACGGATCTTAGTACTTCTAATTCGATCAAGCTTCGTTACTCCTGCTGTCATCCGAAGCATCTTCATTTCGGCTGCCGTCAATTTGCTCTCATACTTTCTGTACATTGTCCAACATTGTGAACCGTATGTCAGAGCTGGACGGACAAATGCTGTGTAGAGTCTTCCCTTCAGCTTAGGGGGCATTTTTCGATCACAGAAGATAGCGGAGTTTTCTCGCCACTTCATCCACCCTACGCTTACTCGATGATTGATGTCGTCATCACAAGGTACTTCACTATTGATCATAGATCCCACATCCCAGATATTTAAACTTTTCACACTTGGGAAGCTTGAATTTTAAAAAATTGGATTTTAAAAAATCATTGTAGATAATTATATTCTTCAATAGTTAAACTTTAGAGAAGTGTAAAAAAAATCTCTTTTTTTATCATAGAATACCACTTTAAATTGTTGGAGATTTTGTCGGAAGTCTTGCTGAGATATGAGGTAATGACGTCTAATTCTTTTCCTTTTTCCATTGCAGAGATTGAGAAGGAAGCAAATCAAACTAGGTAAGTGTTGGTAGACCTTTTCTTACAAAATCCATTTTGCTTCGAGGATATCATTGATTTGCTCTGAAAATAAAGTAGTTCAAATAGAATATTTTTGAAAAGCTTAGGAATATGAGGAAGAACATTCAATGAATGGTTTTAAATTTCAGTTCAGTAGCGACAAAATTCATATTTCACCAAGCCGTGTTTTAAAGAAAGCCACAGTCAATGACTTTCATAAGTTTCGAGAACAAATAAAAACTTTGTACCTACACACATAAATGATATTCTCTTGATAAAATCTTGTATACCTAACCGCGCTGTTCAGTTGACGATTCTCATATTGGATAGCATTATGTCTATTGGTTTATTGTTTGTAGTTACTAGTTACCAGCAGTTTTTGGGTAATTCACTAAACTCAAAATAAATAGTATAACACCTTTCCGTGTTAACGTCAATCATGTGCTTTTTTATACAAATTCATTGACTTGTGGTTAGCTTCTAATTATAGTTGCTCCATGAATCAATAAAAAATAATTTCAAACTTGTTGTTTGAATTTGAACAGCATTAATTTTTCAAATTTTTTTAATAAATCGGTCTGAGCTAACAGCAAATATTTCAAGATCGGTGGCAAAAAAATGTACTTCCAGCTGAAACGGTATTCATATGTTTTGTCAGCTTTCTAAAACGTTTTGGGTTTACCATTCACCGTCTGGTGATGTAGAGTTTGGTTAAAGGTGTGAATACCAAATATGTTTTCCTTATTTTAAAAATTCTGATTTTTCTAACGTCTTTTAGAGAATTTGTTTTTGGAAATAGATAAGATAATGAATAGACTCAACAATCCACAACTTTCCGTTCTATTCTCTTAGACAGCGAGTACTACCTACACACCTTATATTTGTACGTACAATTTCAACATGAATCTCTCGAAAAAGTGTGTTTGTTTGTGGTTTCCATGTTAAGTTTTGTAAATTAGATTTTACAAAATATTTCGTTTAATTTTGTTTTATGGTAAAAAAAACCGTGGTGGTACCCGTGGCGTAATGGTTCGCGTGTCTGTCTGTTACGTAAGAGGTTCGAATCCCAGAACATCTACGTAAAAAAAATTGTGCGTGGAGGATATGAAACTTCCTATAATGTGGAAATGAAAATAGGAAAGAGTAAAAATAGATTTTTAGTGAACTCATATTGTCTCTTTAAGACAAACTTTATTAATATTGCTAACAATTCACAACTGATCGCATCTTTTAATTATTATCACGAAATGAAATTGAATTACAAATACATTAAACGCATTAAACATAACTAAGAACTAGTTTCAATTTGATTTTCTCCGAAAATAATGCAAACTTCCACCGTAAGCACATTTCACTACAATTAAGTCGTCTGGCTGAATGATCCGGAATTGATACAACTGTTATATCAACAAATTGCGAGCAGTGCCGAAAAGTATGCAATCGATAATCCGCGTTTAAACGTTTAACGCAATCGAGGAATCGTCAATTTCTTCAATAGAAATTTCATACCATTAAACTACTTCCTCGATTAGCCATTTGGAATCGGCAAAAGATTGCATATTCTCTCACAAAGTATGGTTGTTAGAAATGTGCTGGGCCCCAGGAAACCCGTTTCTGTTGCGCCATCCGATTTACTTTATTATTTTATTTTTTTTTATTGTTTTAAAAATCGTTAGAGCTGAAACTTTCTGAATATTCGAACTAAATATACAGTGCCAGATGGAAAAAACACTGCTTGGGAAACAGTTTTTCAACACCTTTCTTTCTTTTGTTTATTTGTCTGTCCAATAAAAACTAACATCACCGTTGAAAAAATTTTCCTTACCTTGGCAGTGATGTCATGGAGTGGAGCAGTTCGTGGAAGCTTTTCTATGTTCACATCTAATCTCTCTCTCCCCTCTCTCTCTCTCTCTCTTTCTCTCTCTCTCTCTCTCTCTCTCTCTCTCTCTCTCTCTCCTCTCTCTCCTCTCCTCTCTCCTCTCTCTCCTCTCCTCCTCTCTCTCTCTCCTCTCTCTCTCTCTCTCTCTCTCTCTCTCTCTCTCTCTCTCTCTCTCTCTCTCTCTCTCTCTCTCTCTCTCTCTCTCTCTCCTCTCTCTTCCTTTCCCCTCTCTCCACTAACCAATTTTTTAATATGCGTTTCGGGCTATTGTAGTGTGGAAGAACGCTGCCCCTTTCTTGATTATTTCTTTTCTAGTCTGAAAGTAATCGTTGCAATCTTTGGTTTTCCATCTCTAAGTTAGGATGCTTCCTGGACCAGCATAGGCGGATCCACGGGGGGGGTTTATTGATATTATTACAATTCATAAAAAACTGAAGAGCAGGCTACCTCAAACACACACAATTTTCGAGGTTTTTTGAAAAATTCCACTAGAATTTCGTCCTCGGTAAGTTCAATATGGGTATGGATATTTAAAGAAGCAAGACCATTTAGTCGTTCCTTTCCCATCGTATTTCTCAAGTAAGTTTTGATCCCCCTCAACGTCGAAATGATCGTTCTGGAGTTTCTGTAGTTACAGGTAGTACTGCCAAGACTCGCAAATATAATCGACATTCTTGAACGACTTGCTATTGATAACCTGAAAAATATCGTCAGATTGATGTTTGCATGTGTGACTCGATCCGATAAAAGGGACTTACTAGGCAAAAAATCGGTTGTTGGATCATGATTGATTACATAAGTTCTTTTACTGAATATTCATGAAGCGCAATCAGAAATTGTAACATCGCTATTATTTCACAAAATATAAATTCAGAGAAACGATTTTTTAGATGGATTTAAATGGTACATCAGCGCCTTTTAGAGCGTGCTGTGTAAGCTTTCACTTTTGCCTAAAAGGTGCCTTTTCTCGGATCGCGTTACATATAAACATTTTAACATGTAAATTTTTGATCGAAAGATAATCAGTAAAGCATCAAGCGCACTTTGGATGTTCTGGCCGTGGATTCTTTGTCTCCACATCTTGACTTCTGACAGAAAATTTTCTTTCGAACAATCCGATATATCTTCGTAAAATGTGTAAAGGTCAGGGCATTTCTTTTCGTTAAATTCTTGTTTAAGAAGCAGTTGCCCGAAACTTTGGAAAATGGATTTGTGTTCCGAGAACTGGCCTTGGAGTTGAGAAATGAACGAATCAAGAAACGGAATGTAGAAAGAAATTCTGTAGTAGTCTTCAATACTTTGTGCTTGAACGTTGCAACGATTTTTTTTTTGTTGATTGCAACGGCGGCGGCAATTTCATTGTGGTTTCGTACTAAGAACAAATTCTAGCAACATGCTCATAAATAACGTGGAAAGTAGAATCTGCGTTTTCGCGTTTGTACGTAAAATCATTCAAAGCGTCATCTGCCAGCTTAGTTGCCTCACCCAGATCTTGGTTCTTAGATTGCAATTCCCGACTCAAAAGCAAAACAATCGAATTAACTGATTCCATAATGTGACAGGCGATTTGGAATTCAACCGTCGAAATCGCTGTCAAAAGATGCAATGCATTTTGCGAAGTATATCGATCTTTCCACGTTTTGATTTCTTCCAAAGATTCAATAACAGCCGGTTGCAATTCAACGTACGTTCCAACTACTTCATGAGACTGAGCCCACTTGGTAGGACAAACAGACTTCAACTTTTGTTTTTTTTTTTCACATTTGTTTGTCATTTTTGAAATTTCTTGGTGTAGAACGTCTTGTCTTTTAGGCCAGTGAAAGAATGCTTCAATCGCTCCGATAGTTCCTAACGCATTTTTGATTCCTGACACTTCGCATGCTGCATTGACTGCCAAACTAAAGCTATGTGCAGCCCAATGTACATAAATTGCCAGGGGGAAATACGATCTCAGATGAGCCTGTGCACCAATGAATTGGACACTCATTGCCCGAGCTACGTCGAATCCTTCGCCATACATATATGAGCAATCGACGTCAACATCATGTAAATAATTTCTGATTGAGTCTGCTAAACCTCGTATATATAAATAAAATTTTGAGGGTCCACCCCCCATGCCCAAATCCTGGATCCGCCACTGTGGACCAGGATGAATTGAGTGGGATGAAAGGACAGCGAAATATTTTAAAACCTCGACAAACAAATATCTGTTAGTCGATTCATGCACAGCATCATCGGGGGCCTGGTAAATCTTAAAGTTAATTTTTTTCTCCAGCTACGCACGTTACGTTATTTTATGGTAGAATTGCTAAAAACACTTTATCCGACTTCTTTGTCATTGATACGTTGCGGCAAAAGCTCAGGACGGATAGGTTGAGTCAAGACGAGAAAAAATTCGTATGAGAATATGTGATTTATCTCCCTCCGTTTATAAAGAATTGACAGTTACTAAATATTAACTAATCTACTTACTGCCAAGTACTGTAATGTTTTTGGAAGTTTTTTCTTTAATAAACATTTTAGTTTGAGTTAATTTAGTGAATAGGTTTGAAATCACTCACAAGCAGTCAACTTAAATAACTTTAACTAAAATGTTAAATAAAAATCAAAAATCTTTTTCTTTAAAAATAAAGTCAATTTCTTATAAAATTGCTTCTCCCGCCTAAATGGAGAAAGATAGATCCCCCCTCTCATACAATTTTGTTTTTTCTCCGAGCTTGTGTCGCACCTTATGCAAAACATCCTGTATAACTTACATAACTTCATCTATAGCAGATAACCACAATCACAAGTCAAATTATTATAAGATTGATAAGCTATAACCAACCATGAAGTCCTCTTCATTTGCACCTCTTCGTTTAACAGCCACTGAGGTGGTTTATTATTTAGAAAAAGAAGAATGAAGTTTGAAAAAAAAAGACAATGCAGTCGGTGAAATTCTCCAACATCGTGGCTCACATGTGATGACAGATTATTGGTCATTAATTTAGGACTCATCATCCGTGGGTTGACATGTTCTTAAATTTATATTTTTTTTTTCTTTTTGTTCTTCTTCTCGGATGATAAAAGTAATCCGCTGATGCTACCGTGGTTATAATATCACCTCAGGTGCATCACCTTTATTCCTGTATGAGTTTCAAAGATCACGGTGATGAAGATGATGTGTGTTAAAAGGACGTGCATGGAGTGTTAATTTTTATATTCAGTTTTATTTTGTGTCATATAATAAGGATGTCATTTTTATCATCACATCATTTTCATCGCGACAAGGACGATGTGTATCGTTGAGATTACACGAATTGATAGTGACTAATTGAGAGCTATTAATATGTTTGGAGAAAAAATATATTCATAAGGGAAAAACAGATCATGTGACGTCCTTGACAGGTTTTATAAATCAGTGAGAGACTTTTATTTGTCCTCCGACGACGGTAGATAGGTATAGGTACGTATAGCCGAATTCGGATTCTATCAACCTGACACACTCTTGTGCTTGTGATGTTTCTTGTAATTTACGCGCTTGGATAATACAATGACAGTGTGTTCGATTGCTAATGAAGATGAGTCTCCTAGTTAATCATGTTTGTTTTCTTTTGAATCTCATTCTTCATGATGCCTGGTCTCGATATTAAAAAGTCCTTTAGGCACTTTGCGAGAGATTAATGGCAGACGGAGCTGTATTGCAACAAAAGGGATTTGTGTTTTGGATCTATGTTCTTGCGCTGCCTTAGGAAAATTCAAGGAATGACACACGATTGTTTGTCTTGTAAGATATTTGTCTTCATGACAGACTAGCTGAATGACACCCTTTAGCTAAAAGCAAACAAACTATATCTATTTTCCACATTAATCTTCCTCTCAAAGTGTTGTTTTGAAATCTCAACCCAGTACAGTATCTCTCCTACTTTAAAATTCAATTCCACACAAAAAAATGCACCAGAAAAGCCAAGTGAAACCACCCATAGCCAACTTCAAGTGAACCGCGCAATAGCAAAGTAGCAAAAGCAGAGAACAAAACACAATTACAACGTGTCACATTCCAATTGCCAACTTATCCAAGCGTTTAAGGTTAATCGAATTCAGTTTCATAAAGCATACCAAACGACCGAGGTTGAGACCTGCACGGGATGCATCTAAGTCCCTTTTGCCAAGCCAAGCTACAGCCAGAGCCAGAGCCATTACATTATGAGTGAACCAAGATAATCTATCGGAGTAGTATGAGAAGATGAAATCTCATAACACCGTTATATGTACCTAGATATACCTACTAAGGCTTGAGATACCGCAGTCACCCGAATCTATGGCGGATGAGGTTGGAGTTATTTAATTGCACAGAGGTCACCTTCAAACAAAGTCTAACTCTCTAACAAAGTTCATTGTATAATGAGCACCGTTTTCTATTCGAAATCCTCATAAATATAAATGGCCGCAGAGACCCGTTATAATTGCTAACTACTGCTTCTGCCACCGACACACACACAAGCTGCATGCAAATGTGGACACATGCAACTTGCACTACTGGCATTAGCGCTGCAACAAAACAGCGCCGCGGTAGCAATCGAAGGGAACAATGAGAGCGGCAGATCCTTATCACGAGCGGGTAATTCTGTTCAGGCCATGTTTTCCAAACGTTTTTTTCTTTATTATTATTCTGTTCTTTTTGTTGTTTTTGTTGCTTTTGACTTGTTCTGCGTTTTGCATGCCTCAAGCGATGGATGACTGGATTCAGGGTGACTGGATGGATGGGAATGGGTTTTGTGCTTTTTTACACATCAAAGCTGTGTTGTTCTTGTGCAGTTGGTAGGTTAGGTTAGGTAGGTAGGTGTATTGTAGATGGTGATGGTAGGCAACCAGAGCGCGAACGTAATTAACTTTTTGGAATGAATTTTAATGAGGAAAATGTGCATAATTGTTTCTTTTGAGTTTTCTAATAACAGGATTATAAAAGGGCTCTACAAGGCAAGTATTTAGCTTAACTGCCTTCAGAAATCAAAGTATAATGAGTGATGGCATTTTTGAAGATTAAATTGAAAGCTTTCTACTGAAAAGGGAAGAATTTCGACATTTTTTAATTGTATGGGTGGATTTATTGCCTTTAATTGTTACTCGGGGTTAAAGGTTCAAATCCAAGTAAGATTCTCGGAAGGAATAAGCAAATCTGAAAAGGGTTGCTTATATAATCGAATGAAACGTTCTTTTTCACTGAAATTGCTTCAATTTTAAGTTAGTAGTAGTAGTCAGGGGCGAACGCAGGGGGGGGTTTTGGGGGTTGAAACCCCCCCCCGAAATTTTTGAAATAAAAAATAACCACTAGTTTTTTAAAACAAAAATCAAAATTTAAAACATGGAAGCATAAAATTCATCTGAAAATTTCATTCTGTCAAAAATTTTTGAAAAAATCCTTCCAAATGCGGAATCCATTTCTATCGATAAGTTAATTTGCAGGTAGTTCATATGTTTTGGAATGACTTTTTGGTTTTGGTATGTTTTTAGCATGATCACCCTTTTCTAGGGTAAGTAAATTTCATATGTTGATGTGGAGGTAGTATTGGGTCGTATAAAATGGGACCTGCGATAGAAATATATGAAAATTCACTTTCCTACTTATATTTGCAAACACATCGCATTAGTCGCTTCAAAACTAACGAAAATTAAAATTTTATCACACATACTAAAAAGCAGTCGCTCTGGCTCTGTATAAGAATGGGATCGACAATGGCAACTAGGAAAGGGTATACTTGTGTATGAATAAAGCAGAATATGCATACCAATGAACATTGCTTGAGTATGCCAAAATGAAAATACCCCAGCAACTTTATAGACACCTTAAATGTGTGCGATTCGTCCCTTTATAAAACAGTTCATTATTTTATGCAGATCGGTGCCACACTTCCGGTATCCGTAGCTTCAAGCGAGCGATCTTTTTCATTTATCTGCGAGGAAGAACCAGCGAGGAGCAACTGAACGTTTTGCTGTTGCTGAACATCTATAAAAGTATTGAGGCTCACTATGAGGACTTTATAAATATAAAAATGGCAAAAGTTAAAAGGCGCATTGATTTAATTTTATAAAATACTTGCTGACTTTCGGCAGCAATTTGAATTTTTCAGTAACCTATCTTCTTACTTTTTTCATATTTTGCCAAATAGTATTGTTTACTTACAAGTAGTAAGTACAAGTAAGTCCCATGAGAATAATGAAACAAAGAAAAAAAACAGACAGATTTAATTTTGGAATATTTGGAATATTAGTAACGACTCCCGTTCCCGAGGGAATATGGTGATTGTTCTCATAGGAATATGGGAATGAGTTAAAGCTTAGAGTCATTAGGGGTAAGTTCGCGCACTTTTCACTTTAAGCTCAAATTGAGAAAAGGTCATAACAGATATCAACTTAAGGTTTTTAACATTTGATTAATCAATATTTTTAGAGCAAAAAAATGTCAAAAAATTTAATGTTGGTGAAAGTTTTTTGTATGATTTTGTTAAAAAACCAAATCAAGTCAACTTGCGCACTCTTGCCCCGAGGTCAGGGTAAGATCGCGCAAAATGTTGGGTAAGAGCGCGCACCTAGTTTGTATTGGAATCTTAGCAGTTTAAATCAATTAAATATTTTAAAATTTACTATAATACGTATATGGTATATATCGTACTTCTTGAAACAGGCAACATTAGTTATTCCGCAACTTCCACCTTTTCTATACACTCAAGAGAAAAATACTAGAAAAAGACAACTTAATTCCATTACTTACAAGAAATAAAACTCATATTCCTTTTAAACGAATTCAATTCAGAAAACAAAACAAAAATTAACTTAACAAAGACTATAAAATAAGATATTTTTTATTAAAATATTGCAGCCTTTGTGTTTGGAAATTCATAGATATTTTTGATACAGCCTTCACTTTTTTTAATAAAAGATAAATAAACAAAATAAAATAAATTAAATAAAGTAAGTTAAATCTACAATGTAGTTTTTCAATTTGTAGTTTTTCTGTTTTTCTTTGTTAAGCTCGACCCATTTTCGGAAAACTTCTGCAATCTAAATTTTTGTAATGTGGAGATGGAGAGTTAAAAAAATTAAAACAGAGTTGAAAAACCGAAAATTTCAATACGGGGTAAGATTGCGCACTGCGCGCTCTTACCCACAAGAGCACTGCGCGATTTTACCCACAAAGCTACTTTTTTTTGATTTTATAAAACTTAATAGAAAATAACACAAATTTTGCAAAATTTTAAGCTTGATTGAAGCTTAAATGTTCACTTATTACAAAAATATGCTACTCACGATATATAGTGCAGCCACGCCGTCGCCACAAACTTTTCTGCCAGTGCTTTTTTTTTTTGGTTTGACACGTTTTTTTTCCAACCCCTATATCTTTTTAATCTAGTTGCGCACACACTCGCAAAGGAATTTTTTTGTTGATGTCTTGCAAGCTTCTCATTTCCTTATTTTTCGTTTTCGATTATTTTTTACACAGCCAAGGAAATAAGCAGTGCGCGCTCTTACCCACTGCGCGCTCTTACCCCAAATGACTCTATGTTACTCGCTCGGGGATAGTAGAGCATTCTAAAGGTGGAAGAATTTTTGAAATCGGTGCAGTAGTTTCTAAGTTCTCGTTTACGTTCCCGTAGAAATTGGGATAAAACATAATGTCTATGTCTTTCCTGAGGTCTTAGACTACCTCTGTACAAAATTTCATTTGAATTGGTTCAGTTGTTTGGGCGGGATGACCAGACAGAGCTACTTTTGCATTTATAATATTAGTAAGAACCGGTTCCCGTGGGAATATTCGGATGAATTGAAGTCTATGTCCTTCTAGATCATCTCTGTATAAAATTTTACTTAAATCGACTTAGTGGTTTGGGCGGCAGATTCTTTCGTATTTGTTATAGTAGTAAGGACTCTTGTTCCTGTAGGAATATGGGGATGAGTTGAAGTTTATGTTACTTGAGGATAAGTAAGGCGGTGGAAGAATTATTAAAATCGGTGCTGTAGTTTCTAGGTTCCTGTATACGTTCCCGTTCTCATTAGAATAAAGGGATAAAATGCATAACCTATGTCCTTTCTCAGGTTCTAGGCTATCTATGTACCAAATTTCATTCAAATCGGTTGAGTAGTTTAACGGGAGACGGTAACATAGAAAGCTGGACAGACAGAATTACACATTACACATTTATAACATTTGTTAGGATTCCTTCTAGCAATGTATTTTACGAATCAATACAGAGTAAAAAAAAAGCATAAAAATGTTAAAAACAAATTGTTCGTTAATATTTAATATATTTTTTCAAAACCCCCCCCGAAAAATTTTTCTGCGTTCGCCCCTGGTAGTAGTAGTAGTTAGTTAGTTGCAGTAAAACAAACGATAGAAGTCTCAAAGCAAGGAGCAAAAATTAAGTTAAATTCAAGGAACACCATTATTACCTATAGCAATAAAAGGAGAATAAAATACAAAAAAGTCTACACTAACCGATTCAAATTTATCTATTTAGGTATTCATCAAAAGCAATTCTTATTTGTAGGTTTTTTAAATTCACACCGAAAGATGGTCCTTTGGATAGATCCGTACCTACTCACGAAGTACCAATGAGTAGGTACGTATGCAACTCTGTTTTGACGTGAATTTTTTAATACCATACACGCAAAAGTGAGAATAAAAGACAATTCTAACTTCTAAGTAGCTGAAGCCAACAATGGCCGATCTAAGAAAGCGTTTCTGGTATAATGATAACTCTTCATACGAAATTAATTTTACAATATAGGAAATATTACTGCTCTTACTCGTCCGCGTCTGTTGATTTATACCGACTCAGACTAGTAAGAAAATCGGCTCCATAAAACTGGCAGAAAGTAACGAAAAATTCCTTTTCGTGATCTTTTTGCTTTGTAAAGCTATTTGAATAAAGTGCAAAAAAAAGTTTAAGTTATCTATCTGAAATGTTTTGAAGTGGACGACTGTGGACTCATGATATAGTTGCTACCTTACCATTGCCTTAGTTAGGGAATGGAGGGGGCCTACAATTTTCTTCCGATTCCGAACGGCTAATCGAGAATGCCCTTTTCATGACAAAAAATTTAGTAACGGAGTACTTGCCGATTCCTTCCGAAAGGCGATACCCGTGGAAAAACATTTTTGTCTCTGTTGGGATTCGAACCACGAACCTCTGGTTTAACAGCCAGACATGCTATAACCATCACGACACGGGTACCTTATGAGACGCAATATTTCGTTGGATTGCAGCCCATTGTCGTACCTGCTGAAAAAGCACATTGGAATTGAGGTCACTTGTAATTTTTATATTTAATGTAATAAATAATGTCTTCATGTTTCCTGTTCTCGTTCTGATGAATCCGGATGAGCAAACCCGCGCTAACTTAAAAAGGAGATTCAGTCACTAAATTAGGTGCAAAATTAAGTAAGATGTGGCGATGCGTGTTGCATCTTTTAGGAAAATATTAAATTATAGAATGTTTACATACACACATTTATCTTTCTTGCAATACTTAAATTTAATTTTATATGTCGGTTGCCTTAAGTCTCCTCGAGGGGGTCGCTCGATTTTCAATTCATGGTTTAGATGTAGGTAGTTTGGGGGAGGGATGGTGTTCAGCCACGGTAGTAGGCTATTGAATGTTCGGTATAAAGAAGTAATTTGCTCAGTCACTAGTCCAGAATTTGAAAAACGCTGAGATATAACTTAACTCGAAACTTCTAATATGATAAAGTCTAGTCATTGTTCACATCAGTTGATCAAGATATTCTTTCTTTTTTTCGTCAGCTACTAACTTTATCCTAACCTAACCTAACCTAACGCCTTGGCTTCGATGTCAAGTTGTTCGTTCTTGGTTAAGGAGGTGATCGAATGAAGGTAGGTACTCTCTGAATCTGTCGGGGGGTTGTGAACTAGGAATCAGGAGTTGATATAGGAATTTGTCTGTTGACTTTACACACTCCTATTTCTTATTAACGGGGAGAATCCATGGAACGAAAACCCCACAGGTGGATCTATCGTGTGAGACCGATAATTGACCGGGAGAGTTGTTATGCCATGGAGATCAAGATATTTACCGTATAAAGAGGACGAAAAGGAGTTAAAGGTGCTCAAGGCTACCTTTTCGTAGATCAATCTTTGAGTGGGGATAGAATTGGTAAGAAGTTTCCTCTCTGGCAGATCGCAAAGGGTTTATTCTAGGAAAGCTTTGGACTTTCAGAAGAAATACGACAGAGAAGGCTTCAAGACTTATTATTGTGTATATTCGATTTTGTGTTTAACGTTCATAAGTTATTTGTATAGTCGTAATCTGTATCAGTTAATATCTAGAGTTAGGAATTCACAATGCAACCGGCGCGGCGCGGCGTATGCGACTTGAATCGCATACGATCGAATTTGCTTTTCAGTTGAAGGCATTCGATATTGCAGTGTCGGAACATTCGAAATCCTTTACATACACAGGTCGAATTTCTAAACGCAAGCTTTGCTAAGTAACTTATGCTAAACCAAAAAAAAAAAACCAATTAACATCTGCAATGCAATTAAAAGTTCGCAAGTGTTTTTTGGCAGTTGCATAATTTGTGCAAGGCTTGCCTTAAGAATTTGCCTATATTGTAGTATACAATCATACCTTGCGATGTACGATTATCGGATTGGTAATTGCATCGTGCATTCCCTGCCTTAACCAATAGGAAACAACACGAAAGCAGCTACTGACTTCAGTCTTATGCTTCATAACATATGTTTGGTGGGGTGGGTATAAAACAACACAGACCAACGCCATCAATTTAGTGTCTTTGATTAAAATTATGTTAACTCGTGGCTCATGTGTGTTATGACTTCATTCACTAGCTGTGGCGTCCGTAGGGTAATGGCTAGCAGGTGTGTCTACTGCGTGGTATATTCGAGGTTCGATTCCCTGAGACATCAAAGAAAGTAAAATGTTTTTCATGGGTATCGTCTTTCTCGCGAGGAATTTGAAAAAAATTAATTCTGTCCTTTTATATTTTTTTATTCAAATATTCGCTGATGTTACCGAATGCGTTGAGTTCAGGTGTAATCGACTCCTACCACCCTAAGACTGTATTGTTGCTTTAATGCTGAATATAGTTCTGGAGGAAAAGTTGAATATTGCAAGCATTCTCTGTTGATTGTATTTGAGTTTTGGTATTGGGTCATTTTTAGAAGCTTGCTCAGCCGTTTTTCTACGTGCGCATCAATCGAAGTGTTGAGCCGCTCAAAAATTAACAATTTAATGCGCAGCTATACGTCCAGCGAATCTACGACTATACGCACTTTATGGTTCTGTCGGTACTTTTTTGAACAAACAGCGTAATGACTATACTTCAACATTTCCTTCCATCCTTTTTGTAAGAATAAGTTGATGGAGCTGTGATTCTGGTTCATGAACTACATCCCTGGGGATATTGAGGAGTGGTAGATGCTGTACCAGAAGCCATTCGTAAATTTTCTATATTCTTAACATTCGATGAGAGGTTTTTTCACTAAATTCATCGTGGGATGATATGTTTATTTAGGCAAGCTGAAATGGTGCCCCGTCAAGACTAATTCATAATCGAAACTAGAAGTTTTTAAATCAATTTTTGGGAGTTTTGGTGCATTTAAATTGTTATTAGAATCACAATATTAGCTGCTAGATAATTCAGTTATATTTTTCTTATTTCAGCGTCCGGTCATAACTTATGAGGTAAACGACTTCAGTAAAGTGCTAAGAGCATCATGAACAAGCTACACTGTTTTCGTTAAAAGCCTTCTTGAAACTGAACTGAAAGCGTTTTTTCGATAGAAAACAGTAGGTTTGTAGTTAAATACAAACTTATTGTTCACTTAAGATTGTGCTCTCGCAAATTGACTTAAAGGTTTAGCTTAAAAAAGTATTTCGGTTCATTTCACTTTCACTTGAAATAGGACTTTACCACTCAAATGACTCGATTGAATTCGTGTATCACGAACTACACGATGCGTCGATTATATAAAAACTATTGCTTTTGCCTATCCTTTTTAACATACAAACATGAAATAAATTCTGAAGGCACTTTTCAAAGAAGTGTTGCTTTAAAAATACCCTACTTTTTCCTTGCAGCACCTCTAAAGTGTATTCACGGGCAGGTATGCTTCACATAAAAAGGAAGATAATTTGAAAAATATTCACAATCATATCAAAGTGTCCATTTTTTTAGAAACTATCCACAGCCTATCGCACACACTTAAGCACGAAATGCACTGACCCATGTTCAGCTCGTTCACGATGTTGAGTAATAAAACCTTCCCTAACATGGCCTTGGCTATAGATAAATTAACGGGTATTTAATAGATAACATTGTCGAAAAGAAAACAACTTATCGCTAGTGAAACAAAACTTCAAAGTCTTTAAATTCCAATTCCGCCAAATAACATTTTTCCGCTAACAAGTGTGGCTGACACTCCTTCCTCGCTCCTACTTTTATTTGAACAAGACCTACCTATAATACAACAAAGACACCAACACCATATGCCTGGCTAAGATGTATGTATATATCCTTTTATAAAGGCCGGTAAGCCACAAAGTATAACAATTTTCCTCGTTACGTGACTTGCTATCACAACTCTCTGATCGGAATCGGAATTGAATTAATTTGTCATGTCAGCACTTCCACCGAAAAATGTTCTGTCTGCCCCCAAAAACACCCAACACTATGGGCACATGTATAGGAACGTATGTATAGAGAACCAATCACTATGTCTACTTCAGAAGCAATTCATCCACATTGTCGGTCTTCTTCGAATATAAAACTACAAAAAATGTAAAACAATATAAAATGGACAAAAGTTGAAATTGAAAGATACAAAACTAAGTGCAAATGGCGGCGGTCGGTATGACACTGTCGCATCGCCTTTGGTAGTTGTCAACAACAAATGCCTACTTAAGGTGACTTAACCTATCTTTAGATTAGGCCCAAAGCCAAGCCAAACCAACGAGCAGCCACCATCACCAACTACCAGTCGAGACCAGGGGCGCACTTATTCAAATCAAACAAGGGGGTTTTTGTGTGATTTACAGTAGGTACCTACATACATTGCTAAAGTCGTGGAGCTCCCAGTAATCAAATAGACTAATAGAAAGTTTGTGTGGGTACTTAAGATGGGAAAGTGAAGTTGTACTCAATTAAATTAAGCTCACAATGTATGTGAGCTCGCTAAATAATTTCTCTATCTGGAGCGATTTGAGTGCTAATTTCACACATAAATAGAGTACAGCAACCTTTCTTCACTAAAGATTATAAAGCCAAACCACATCTCTTTTTTAACTTAAAAGATTCCCCATAATCAAACATACAAATGCGGACCTGGTCGCACCTAGAGCAAGAGTCATTTGGATACAACCATCGGTACACCTTAAGAAATGGAAAAATGTTCGGCACTGTTTTATGTGGTTTTCGTGATGTTAAACTGACAGAGAGGCTCGACGAACAGGAACAGGCACAACAGAAAATGGAAAAAAAACAGTCCCCCTCTTTGAATGGTCACGTACCGTGTAAGTGCACTGCCGCCCAATAGAGAAGAGTCCTTCCTCCAAATGGAAGGTTTAAGTATCTGCTAAATGGCAATCGGAATTCGATGGTTTGCAATGTGCCCCGCGAATAAGTGCAAAATCCCAAAAACGGGTGGATGGGGTGCTGTGCGGATGCCTTTCCGCTGTGTATCCATGTAGGGAAGAATTTTCTGCCCCTGCTGCCTCTGTGATGATGGTTGTCCACATACTGTCGATTGCAATCAGTGTGCTGTGCTTCTGGCTGATGCACTCGAAACTGTATTCGCGATGCTTCGTGCGCGCAACAGCCTGGAATGCCCCTAACAAGATCGCGCGCAATGCTGTCGCCCCAAATGGCGGGTTGTCACTTCGCATCAAGCGTAAATGGATGTCGACGCGTGATATAGTTCGAAAGCAACAAGTCGCGAGTAATCGAAACTCAGCGGGACAGAGCAGTGGAGTTAAATAAAACATGGTATACCTATCTACACAAAAAGAAGGAGTAAATTTCATACGAAGCCCAAGGATATTATTTATTCTCGTGTGTGTTTATGTGTTTGTGTGTAGCTGTCAGTCAATATCGCACCACGAATAACTTCGAATACTATGGCACCCTTTAGGAACCTTTTGCAGTCAATCGTAGACGTTGTAGGAATAACTGATAAACTTTGGTGCATGATAGGGATGTGGGTATAATTATTGGCCATCATAGCAATGGACACTTGCTTCCTTTCACGGTTTAAGGAAGTTGCAACCTTCTTTGGGAAAAAATTGAAGTTGCATAAATGAGATATGTAGAGAGATAACCAATTTAGAAAAATGTGTATGCGATTCAAATCAAATGTTTGCTCCCATACTTCCGTTTGTTATACCAAATATGATTCAACAGTGAGAAATATCGAAAGTCTTCTTACCTTAAGGACTTAATCGTAAAATCCCGCTGACATATACAAAGAAAAATGCATAATGCACCGGAGTATTAAAAAAAGCAAATGGTGAGCCAAGACTGGAAGACCAAATTTTTGCGTTTTAGTTCCTCATGACTTGTAATTTGTGCCTGAAATTTACTTTTACTTAAAACAAAGCAAAGAACAAGGTCCTATCGGTATCAGTTCCGCTCAAGTTTCGTGCGCTTTAGGAACTTTTTGTTCGACTCATCTTGCCACTATTGTGAGTAAAGTTTCAATTACAGTCCTAACTGCTGCTTCTAGTTATATTTGTTTTATTAGGTACCTATTGTCAAAAAAAAAATTAGGACATAACTTTGATTTTTCAACAAAACCTTAACTTTGCGAGAATGAACTAAACTTAAGCTGAAAACATAAGAGAGAAGAGACCTTCTACTAACTGCTATTTATTTGAAAAGGTAAGCCCCTGAAGCTTGTAGGTATGTTTTTTGAATCGATTGAATTCTAAGGCTCATAAGCTTCATTTTGATACAAATTTGAGCAAATATTGGTCCTAAAATCGGAGTTTAAAGTCTCAAACGATAGTTGTTAGCTGATAAATTTAACCAGCTCTAATAGAAAAGCCCTTGAGCATTAATTTCACTTTGTTTCATTTCTTTTGCATTCTCGCTTCCCCAATTTTTGTTTGACCTCTTGAATGTTTCAACTGCAGGCTCATTAAGAGCCTAGGAATTTTTTACTTTTGAAGTTCTTGTTTGGATTTATTCTTCTTCCTATCAATTATTTTTAGTTGTATTGATTGTGAATTTACATATTCAGCATTGCGGTGCTTAAAAACTTCAATTCACTTGGATTTTGCATCTCTACGTCTGCCATCTGGAATAGAATCTGACAACTTCAATCTGGGTGTAAGATTGTTTACTCATCTGTTTCTAAGCTCTTAACGTTGCAATTGTACGGTGAACAGATCTTGTGCACTGGGCGAAGTCTATCGACTTTACTTAAACGATTGCCAGTTAATTCAATCAAAATTGCAGCTAGGGTTGCATGTCTTGGCAATTGTGACTCAGAGAGTGCAGATTGCCGCTATTAAATAGGAATTAAGTCTCGTATACATTTTCTATGGCTATACCTATAGTGAAAAGTAATGTTCAGCTCTGGTTGCCAACAAACTAAGGAATAAGGAGTGGCGTTTGCCACAAATTACCACATTCTGAGTAGTCACCAAGAAAACACATGGCCTTGGTACTGTTTACTTTCTCCTTAGCTTAGTTACGAAAAATTATAGTCAATCAGTTGATTTAAAAGAATTTATCAGTTTTTAGCAGCATCAATAAAGGCTTTGTTTTCGAAAAAAAATTTATTTCCCATACAAATGGCCTTTCAGCAAAAATTTGGACAGTTTTTTGTTGTTTCTAATCAAACATATTGAAATCGATTACAGACAGCTCATCAAAAATTTAGTTTTCGGTAATTTTTCCAGAATCAAAAAACAATGCCATCGATAAATTTAAATCCTATCTAATTTTATAAATGTGAAAGTAACTCTGTCTGTCGGTCTTTCTATGTTATTACCGTCTCCCGCCCGAACTACTGAACCGATTTAAATGAAATTTGGTACAGAGATGGTCTAGAACCTGAGGACTTTTAGTTGGCTTTCGAATTATAGGTGGATCATTTCAACATTGGCCCCATATAATCTTCTTCTTTATTATTGGTTCTAAATCTAGGGGTGCCTAAAGCTTTTGAAGGATCAGATCAAATAAATATATTTATTTGAAACTAGATTTGATTTCATCTGAATCGCACCAGCCATTTGAAACAAGTAATGCTTTTTGGGGATAGATGTCCCAGATATTAATGGAAAAATGTTTTTCTTCTCTTCCCCGGGGAATCAGCTTACTATTGAAAGTATGTAATTAGTTTGTCATGAAATGTGCTTTCTCGGTTAACCGTTTATTTCAAATAATAAAGACATCAGCGTTCTGTATCAGCCACCTTGGCGATGTCAATTGGCCATCTCAAACCTGTGACTTGACCTCTTGACTTTTTGGGGGGAATAGTGAAGAACAGATGTAATACCAACAATCCGGAAACAATTAAAGCTCTTAAGCCCAATATCGTCAAATCAATTCGTGAGCTATTGCGAAGCTAGCCGAGATAGCCACTTGAACGACATTGTGCTCCATAACTAAAATGGGAATATCTGCTCTTCTAATAAGGCCATGAATTAGAAATAATATTTAATTTTGTTCATTTTATTGTATTTTGTAGAAGATGCTTGTGCTTGACCCACCCTGTATGTGTTGGAGGTATATTAATCAAAATAAAGCTACTAATAAAACGTTGGAGGGAAATCAAACCTGTGGGCTTTGCCAAAAAGATGAAAAAATCAATGCCTTATCCCTTATGACAGGTTCCTTTTCAAATTGTTAGAGAAGTTCATTTATTACCCCTATTTACAAGACGAAGAACGAAGTAAGTTACTTACATCGAATTTATAAAATATCAACCATCTCAAAAGCATTTGAAAAAACTTGCTTTTTCGTAGAAAGATTTCATCACTTCAGCATAGCTTTGTTAGTGGTAAATCAGCTACCACTAATCTCGCTACTTCTCCAACTTTGTGTTGGATTCTCTTAAAAGTGGTAAAAAATGCTATAGTTCATACTGAGGCTTTGAAGGCTAGATTATATAGACTAGAAAGATATGACTTTCACTCAAATATCATAAAATGGTTAAGTGATCGAACTCAATTTGTTCGTATAGACAAGTAGTGTATAAATGGCATGCCATTAATGTTACATTCGGTGTGTCTCAAGGGAGCCATCTTGGTCCGTTGTTATTTCTGTTGCTTGTCAATAATATTTCAAATGTTCGTTTTTACTCTCAATTTCTTATTTATGACGACGATTTAAAAATGTATTTCAGCGTTTGTAATATATGTATAAACCACAAAAAGACTTAAAGACGTTAAATATCTTAAAATGTATTGTCGTCGTTCAGCTTATAAATTCTATTCTCACTATGTACTATGGCGTTATAGATCGTAGAAGATGCAATTAACCTTGGTATAAAAACATCGGAGAAATACGACATTCCAACAGAAAGAAGAATTCGTCGTTGAAAGCGAATGGCTGGTGAGTTGGTAACTGATGCAGGACTTTCTCTGAGCGCTGAACTACGGAAAGACATGTTCAAGTGCCTTCATCGATTCATCACTGAACTTCGAACAAGAACAGAGTCTATTAAGGAAGTGGCTTTATTGTTTAAAGTTGTACAGGCGAATACTTTACTTTTAGCAAATATTAATGATTTGAAAATAGCTGTTTCAAAATTTGCTAGTGCTTGTGATGAGGTGTCAGAGTCAGAACTTCTTTCAGAGATACCTAGGAAAGCAGCTAAGGTGACAACATCTAATTGGTTATCTTTTGACTTTAAGAAATTCGTCCTTGAATGGGACTTTGCAGAATCTTTTACGAATCTCATTGTCGCATTAAAAATGTTTATGACAATCAGTTGCGTCATGTGAAAGGAGTTTTAGTAAGCTTAAAATAATTAAAAACTACTTTTTAATTTGAAATTTCTTATTTGAATTTAAATAAAGAAATCGCAATATAAGGATTAGCGGGATTTCATTTTTTATTTCATTATTTTACTGTTTAACATTCTGGGGGTGACACCATAATTGCCGCCCCAGGTGCCACTCATGCTAGCTACGCTACTGACTATGTAGAAAATAGGAGGTTTGCGGTTCGTATCCCAACAGAAACCAAAAATGTTTTTCACGGGTGTTGTCTTTCGCGAAAATTGGCAAGTCCTCCATTAATAAGTTCATTGCCTTAAAAAGCGCTTTCTAGATTATAGCTGTTCGGAACCGGCAGAAAATTGTAGTTCCCTTCTATTCCTTCAAGGGATGGATGTGAGAAATTCGTTAGGCCCCGGGGCTCCAGGCTCCACGCCCTGTTCCGCCATAAACCTCTTAACAAAATTAGTGATTAAAGACCATATGGGGACATATTTGGCTACAATGCTTACTTCCAATAGCCACCGTGACTATACATAGGAGTTAAAGTAAGTTTTATAATTTTGATTCATTATTCATAATTCAAATAAATTTGAATATAGTGTACCTATGTAGCATCCGATTTATTCAACTCTTTGAAACGAACCGGTGGACGAAGTTCCTTTTGATGCATATATTCACGATTTGGAATATGAATTAGCAGCAACAAAGGAACAAATTAGAGCAGCAGATCGAAAGGCTATAGGTACCTTTCGTCATTTATTTCTGATTATAAAAAACGGTTCATTAGCGGAATTATACCTAAGTTGAAATACGTAATTAGATTGTTATTAAAACATGACAAATCCAAAAACTCTTCAATGGATACTTGTTTTAAATTTTACATTGGAATTGCTAAAGTGCTCGCTGTTTGCTTTTTAGCTACAAAGTCTGATTAAATGATAAAATTGTTTGCCCACTTCCGCTTGATTATAAATTGGCGGTCATTCCCTTAGATCAAGTAGTTTATTTCTTGCACCATATCGTAAAACTAATTATCGATTCGATCGCACGTTGTTAAAAGATAGGAAAACTTCGTATGTTATAATGAAGGTAGGTATTGATTTTTTAGCCATTCTTCCAGCAGGAATATTTTTAAACCATGTTGAGCTCTGGTGGTTAATTATGAGAATATAGGTAAATGAAAGGTTTCGAACCATCAAATTAGTTTACAAGTGTCGGTTCGAACAAAGTTTGTGTCTTAGAAAGGTACGAAACGTCTAAATGATGAGCCCATTATCTCACCTGGGCAAAACGCAGGCATGGAGTTGAGATCATTTGATCTTCTCGACCTAACAAGTCATTTTTAATAATTTTTTTTCTTTTTTTACGGCAATTCAATGCTTTGAAAGACATTTTAGTGCAGTCCTAAGCTTGTTTGAAATTTTGAAGCAAAATATCCATTATTCGTAGCAGACAACATATTAAGCTAACTGGCCTAAACTAACAATTCAAATTCAAAATCTTAATTTCTTAAATAGAAAATACAAAAATCGAAAATTCAAAAAAAAAATAGGTAGGTAGATACCTACGAACTTCAGCCGATATAACAATTAACAAAGGAAGGACGGTGTTTCCCAAAATAAAGAATAAAAGTTAAGGAACCATAATAACAAAAGCCCGTCGGCTTGCGATTCACATGTTCCTTTGTAATGAAAACAAAGGCTTTAGTTTATTAATATTCATGAAGCGTGAAAATTCTATCAATTCATTACAAGTACCTACCTACCTAACCGTAGTGGGTATCGCATATAATAGACGGGGAATTGCCACTTAACGTTAACAATAAATTCGCATGAACCTTTCCTATTACCAAAAATGGTGGAAATCTAAACCAGTGGACGGGTAAGCCGTTAACATTAAGAAAGATTTACTGCACATATAACTCAGTTTCATGTGTGTGCTTACGGAACGTGCTCTTCCACTGTCACGGGAACGGTTTTTCAAAAGAAGAAAAGAAAAAATTAACGAAATAAAGTTAATTTACCCGCTGGAGGTCAAGTGAGTTCGAGAGAAGCGTCCCGCGTATTTTTTACGTATTTTTCTTCTTTTACAAATGGACACCACCAAAAAAACATGATTTCGGGGATCCCTTTCACTACTCAGTTACACCCCAGAGCCCAGAGCCACCCAAAAAGTAAAAAATAATTATAATAACTCTTCTTGACTCTTATCGACGAATGAATTATTCATTCGCACATTTCCTTAGCTTGGGTCATAATTAAGCCTGCGAAATGTCCGATAGAATTCCAAAACGAAAACGTTCTTCTTTCGTCGAAGCGAACAAAAAAACAATAATAATAATAAAAATTCCTATCTGCGGCCCGGCGCGGTAGCAGTGGTTGAACAACGCAGCTTTGACCACCCTTTTAGTTAGAGAAACATGCAGGGGCTTCACGAATAATTAAGCAGGCCAGCGAGCTCGCACCCGCATTCATGTTGTTTAAGGGTGGGAGAACTATTAGGGTGACGGTGACGGACAGCAGCGATTCTTTCTCATTAGAAATGTCAAAAATGTTCCCCTTACAAAAGCAACCAAACGCAACCTTTTCGAAGGCTAGCGGGGTTCCTGCTGACTTCCCACTCTGTTGTTGTTGTCTCTTTCTGGTAATCCATTTTTAACCTCTTCCATTAGAGTGTGAGCTGACTTATTTAGGTAGCAGTTATTGGAGGTAGTTCTGATGGTATAACTGGTATTTATTATGTAAGCCAAGGCAAACAGAAAAAGATACAATTCAGCAGCTTCGAGACAACGCGTTAAAAAGAGACAGACTAAAGACCGCCTACTACCGTTTACTCACAATCATGAACCATTCTTCCATAGAACACACACACATACATCAGTTGAGATTGGGGTAATTTCTTTTGAGTGCATCCCAGTCATTCTATTCCACTCTTCCATGACTGCTCACAACAATAAGTTGAGTTCGACTCGAACTGAGTGAGTTGGGTTATGTTCAGAGTGGAAAGTATTGGAAAACTTTTTTTTGTGACATAAATTCATTTTTTTTTTCTCCTATTGTGGTTTTCGTAAGAACTGGTTGAGAATGACACGCCTCTTTTTATGAAACACTTCATGAAATTAATTCTATGGACAAATTAAGGATTTTTTTAAATTAAATTAGAGACGGTTTGATTTAAGGGAAGAAATAGAAAAATAGGATGGGTGAGTTTGTTGGTAAGACCAATAATGTGAATCTTTGCATTTCAACAGAAACATGTGCTGGCTGCAGGCTGCTGGTTCCTAGGTTTCTGGTTTCTGGTTTCTAGGTACCATCCCTTTGGATTTGGTAGCTGTTAAGGTGAGAATTTATCCGAATTCTTTTACTTTATATGTCATCTATTGGGATTCAGAAGAGATTTCCCATCGGGCAAAAAATACGACAAATCAGCTTGAAAAAGAGGACAATAATCTTCAAAATAGTTGATGAAGAAGAAATAGGTACTCTGGAGATTCGTTCGCAAGTTCATTTCGATGCTCAAGGACAGCTTCATGTGGATGACCACAAAATTCTGCTCAGGTCTTTTATCTTTTGAACGAATAGGTTCCGCGAAGCTGAACTAAACAATGATAAAGCTATCTGATTACCAATGTGCCGGGAAATTCAACAATAGATGCAGTACCTACATAGTACAATGGATAGACATCGTGATGCCATAGAGGATTTGCATTTTGTGCTGATTGACTTCGAAAAAGCATTCGATCGATAACAGCGATATCTAATGCGTATAATGAAAGATCAAGGGTATTTATGAAGGAGCCGTGACAAAGCTAAGATGTGCAGCTGGAGTCACCGAAACATTCTTAGCCACAGTAGGTGTACACAAGGAAAAGGGTCTTGAGTACCTACCTACTCTGTTTTTTAACACAGTCCTTAGCCACCTGCTAAAAGAAAAGAACACACAAAAAAAGAACTATAGGTTATAGGTATAGGTACCTATTTGCTAACGATGCGATGGGGCCACCATAATTCAGAATCATTGATGCAACTGCAAGAAGGTAGTAGATACCGTTTAGTTCAAAAATTGAGTCTTTGTAGACAATCAATAGTTTAAATATTTGGGAGCTATGATCAATCAGCCTGTTTAATTTGAAAGCCCGTGAAGATATAAATCATTTTAGGTACATAGGTACCTATATGAGTCTGGCCCATACTAACAGAACTAAGAAAACTTCACTATGGGGAATGAGAGCTATGAAGTTTTTCAAATATACTGGACGATCGAGACTGGCCTTCTCTTATCAAAAACTGCGTTATGATATTGATGCTTAATATTGAATGAAGTGTTTTAATTTATCTACTTAAATAAAATGTGTCACAGTGTACCATTTTACCATTTTTTTTAAATCATAAACTTGTCAGTCTGGCAGTTAGCTCTTGCCATGTCACAAAATAGGTATTTGAAACTCGATTTAAAAAACATGTAGTGAAATAAAAACAAAGGAATTCATTCCATTTCAAATCTAAATTTCTTTAATTGTCGATTTCATGTCTTATCTTAACATGCGAAAAACCCCGTGCAATTCCAGTGTTCGAAAATAAAAAAGTTTTTGTGCTGCTTTAGAAAACTCGTGTTCGAAAATAGGAGAAAATATATATCTTTCAGTTTTTTCCATTTTTTAATTTTTTGATGCTAATAGTGATAAAAATTGTTACCGGACACAAAAGAATTTGAGTTTTGCTAGCGAAATAAATTAACAGCATTATTTTGAGTCAAAGGCAAATATTTTTTATTGATCATCCGAAGTCTTTGAAGTCGCTAAAGTGGGTGTTTGAAAACTGGTGCCATTACCCTATTTATAATTGTAATAAATCTAACCTAATCTAGATCGAATCTAAAATGACCAATAGTAAAGCGCAGGGTGGATGAAGAAAGACTTCGCTATCTTCTGTGATAGAAAAATGCCTCTTAAGCTAAAGGGAAGCACAGCACGGCTGATGTGATGCTTCCAGCACAGCTCCGTATGACAGTAGAAGTAGGTAACAAAACTTGATCGCATTGGAAGTAGAATAACCTTAACTTGAATGGTAGGTACCTACCCAATTTCGTGTAAGTCTTCACATCAAAAATATCATCTTGCACAAAATGGAGGACCACCGGCTCAGTTGTTATTGTCGGCGTGTTCGAAAAGAGACTCCCGTTAAAAAGGCAATTTCATACAACGTTCAGACATGTTCGCAGAGAAGAAAATAGAGACATACCTAGTAATAGACCAATGAAATCCTTTCAATCCCTTCAATATTTAAATGTCTGGACAATTTGAATTTGTTGGAGCGGGATGCTCGCGCAATGCTACTTATTTCGTAGCGTAGGTACCTACCTACAATTCAACACCTTCGATTTTCATCCGTCGAATTTTTTGAGTACCTACTACTGTGATCTTATTTTGTTAGTTGTTTAAAGTTAAAACACAATGCAGCGTGGCTTCACTTCGAAATCACGTCGACCTCACGTTACATGAGAAATCCTCAAAGAGCCCTGCTCTAATTTTGAACTCTTTTAAAATAAAGCTTGGAAAATTATACATTTGTTAATGTGCTTAAGTTAATTTACATTATTTTATATATACAAGAGTTGAGAAAAGAAAAAAGATGAAGTTTAAGAAAGAAGATAAAGAAATAGTTTCAGCATTTGAAAAGGTTTTTTATGGAATTTTCGAAACGTTTGTAGCTATTTATTCCTCTCAGGTTGGCAGGTAAGGAGTTCCAAAGGCCAACAGCGTGCACAAAGAACTGTTGCTTTGAGTTTCTGTATTTAAAAGTAGGGACGATAAGAATATTACTTCTTCGAAGTAGCGGAAAATTAAGCTTTTCGAAAAGATATCCAGGAGATTTTGTATGAAGAAGTTTAAAAAGAAATATCAAAGATTGATAATCCATATACTTGTTAAAAGACATATTAAAAACACTAGCTGCCTGTACCGAAACATGATCAAAACGACGTAGACCATAAACAAAACGAACAATATTGTTAAATGCAACTTGTAGCTTGCTTTTGTTTGCACTATCATCTATCAGGACAACAAAAATGGGGCTATCGTAAAAAAGGGTTGGTAGGACAAGTGTTTTGGCTATAGTCATTTTTGTGGAGACTGGAAGACAACTTCCAGATATGTACAAAACCCGCAGAGCCGCATAAACCCGACCAATAGCGCTTGCCAAATGATTGTCCCACGATAATGTTTGATTGAAAACAACACCAATATTTTTTACTGTTCTAACGTAGTTTAAAGTTTTTCCCTCAAGTTCAATACTTGGCAGATATGACATGTCAATAGTTGTGTTGCTAATAACAATAGCCTGACATTTATTCAAATTCAGTTTCAAACGATTCTCTCTAGACCACTGTCCAATACCCATAAGGTCTTCGTTTAACCTGGCTGTTGCATCTTCAACCATACCAATTTGATAGCTCAAGTAAATTTGCACATCATCTGCATACATATGCATTTTGCAGTGTTTGAGTATAGAAGGAAGATCGTTGTTGAAAAGCGTGAACAAAAGCGGACCTAGTATCGATCCCTGAGGCACACCACTAGAAGTAGTGAGAAATTCGGACAGCCTTGAGTTCGCATAAACAGCTTGAGTTCTGTGGCTTAGATATTGTTCAATGAGAGATAAGGCGGAGTTATCAAAGAAGAAAAATGTTTTGAGTTTGTTCAGAAGTATCTCATGCGAAACAGTATCGAACGCCTTAGAGAAATCCAGTAAAGCCAGAGTGGTCACAAGATTTTTATCAATTTGCTGCCGTATATCGTCTACTATTTTGAAGCGCAGTTGTGCAACTGTGTTTTTGTCTGAAACCAGATTGCATGGGTGAAATTAATTGATGATTTTCCAAAAACTCTGTATAATCTGTCGGCTAACAATCTTTTCGAATGCTCTTGAGATCAAAGGAAGGATGGAAATTGGTCGGTATTCCTGTTTCTGCGCTTGCGACTTCTTAAGAATTGGAATTATTTTTGAAGCTTTCCATAGTTCAGGATAGCACGACTTTGTAAGAATGGTATTAAAAATATGTGTCAAGAAAGGAGATATAAAAGGAAGGATTGTTTTTACAAACTTTGGATGCATATTGTCTAATCCAATAGCTTCCGATTTAATATCTTTTACGACCTTAAATACCTCAACTTCAAAAACTCTTTTAAAATTGAAACCTGATAGAAGCTGAACACTTCTGTCAACGTTTCTTTCAATCCCAGCATTAACATTGATGTTAGACACGGAACCGACGAACTGTTTGTTTAACTCATTTACATCGCAATCATCTACAACGTTCTTTTGTTTCTTCGTGATACCAAGAGATTTGATGTTTTGCCAAAGTTTTTTGGAGGACACATTGTTGAATTTTGAAGAAAAGAATCTCCGCTTAGAACTTCTTATTTCAATATTTACTGCATTTCTTAAGGTCTTATACTCCTGTAGCAATTGAGGTAGTCTGAATCTTTTCCAACGTCGATAAGCTGTGTTTCTTTTCTCAATAAGTTTATCGATAGCGTTAGAGTACCATCCTAAGTCAGGGTTTTTGACACGAATACTTTTAATAGGTACAAAAGTATCAAACAGTTTATTTATTGTATTACTGAAGAATTGCACATGTTCATAATATCCGATTACAAGTCATTTTTAACGTTGCAATGTAGCACAAGTAGGTATGTATTTATAAACTGCCAACTGCACTGGTTTTTACTATATAATTTGATGGGGTCATGTCCCCAATTGTCGAACACTTAGTGACTTGCAATAGAGTAATCGCTCACTGCAAGAGAACCTTCAATATTCAATACACGAAGTTGAATTAATTAGATTCTTAAACTCAAACTTTATTTAATAAACTTAAATTTTTTCCTGTAACTTTAACTGTTATTTTAAAAAATAATATAAACTGGAAAACAGTCTAATTCCCCAGTAATCGAACACTTGTTTCCTAAAGCCGAACATTATGTTTCCTTATTTCGAACACGGTGTTTTGTGTTAAGACTAACATTTAATTACTACATAAAACAAACATTTTTAAAGTTTTTTCTATTTTAAATATCCAAACATTATTACTTATATTTTATATAAGTTTATATTTATTTTTATATTTATTTTTATATTTATTTTTATATTTATATTTTCTCAATTTTATTGAAACACATAAATCAGATAAGATTTGAAGAGTTGTACGCAGTCTTTATTTTGAGCATAAAGTTGGGTGTACGCTAAATGGTTACGCCAAATGGTGACAACCTATATTTCTTAAGCCACCTTCTTCGGCAACAAGTTATGAGACAGCTCCGTCATAATTGAAGTTGTTAACTGTTCGAACAAAGGAAACCAAAAATTATACAGAGTTTCCTTGATTCGAACACTGACAAAAGGTGTTCGAATACTGGCCCCAAAGGTTTTGTTATTTTTATTGATAGAAAGACGTAAAAATTATTTTGTTTCTTATAACATGTAAAGCCTGAGCTTAAAAAAACTATTTTGATGAAAACCGAAATTCGGTGTCAGTCGCCTCAGCGTTAAAAGCGCTACGTCCAATTTATGGTCTTCATAATCGTCCTATATCAACAATTGAGCGTCTAGTGGAAAATTCGAATCCACGGGCACAGTACAAAATGTTCACGTGCCAGTGAGACAAAGAAGAGCCCGTAGTGTCGAGAATATTGCTGCCGCTGAGGCATCAGTTGCAGAAAGCCCTGAAAGTGTTAAGAAAAAAAATTAATAATTAGGATGGCGCAACTGAGCGAAAAGCCCCAGGGCCTAGCCCACATCTCACAACCATTCCTTGTGGATTGAAAGGAGGGGACCTACAATTTTCTGCCGGTTCTAAACGGCTAATCGAGAAAGCGCTTTTCATGGCAATGAATTTATCGTCGGAGGATTTGCCAATTCCTCGCGAAAGGCGATACCCGTGAAAAAACAATTTTTGCCTCTGCAGTCATTCGAACCACGAACCTCTAAGTTAACAGGCTGACATGCTTACCATCACGCCACTGACTGGTACCATGAAAGTGTTAAGGTTCTTAATAATTCTGTAAATATAGGTATAATGTGTTAAAGTAAATTCTGTTAAGCCAGTTAAGATAAAGGTTACTCAATTGAACTCAGCGTTGTTTTGAAAGCGATGAAAATTTTGCAGGAATGGCAGGATCTACTGCCTTTTATGGTACCTACCTAAACTATTTTCAAAAGTTTTCAGCTTCCTCAACAGGCTGCTGTACCAAAATAACAAAATAGAAACTAGAAAAAACTAATACAGGGTTTTTTTTATAAACTCCACGTAGGTATTTTAACGTTCATTCATTCATTCGAAACGAGTGAACCGTTTTCAACTGTTGTTTATCTACCTTCGTCTAGTTAAACTGAGAAGCCTTGACGTAGGACCATTTTGAAATAAGTATTCGATAAAATAAATCGATTAATTATAAAAATACTGATTTTTATCAATCAGCTCACAACAGATAACACAACACAAATAAACACTGGCACCATCACTGGCGACACAAGCTCTTGCTATCCCTCTGGTAACTAAATTAGGTAGTACCCACTAGTGCTATAATAGTTAAAGCGTCGGGCTTCGCAAAAAACAGAATATATAAAATGCGCCGGGTGACATTTTTTAAAGTGAGGAGATCCAACAAGCTGCAACTAGCTCATGTTCCTTATGGGTGGGCACCGAAAAGTTTTGTTTTGGATTATTTATTAGTAGGTAGGTACCTAGTTCCCTTTCCACGTAAACGTTGAGCTTTTTGATACAAAATACTGTTCAAAAGACTCTAAAACTTAACTCGGAGCAATAAATGATTAAGAAGAAGAAAAATCGGCAAACGAATTGCACCTACATTCGCTCATTGGCGCCACAATGAACGATTGTAGGCGCAATTTGTTTGTTGATACAGAATTTAAATAAATATCGCACAAATGGGAAGTACCCATTGCTGTGGCCCCGGTCAAGTAGTGAAATCTGCTTAAGGATTAAAAAAGTCTTGAAGCCTCAAAGTTTAATTTTTTTGGCACTTTTCACTGGTTAATTTCATTAAAGCAATTTAATCAGAAATTTTGATAAACATGCATGTCTTGCATCCGCTTAGTCCAATTGTTTTTCCGAACAAATTCAATCTTCCAATGATTCCAAAACAACGTCCAAAACATTTCGACTCAGTTCCAGCCACCATAGTATTACGTCTGTTGGGTTGGAATTAACTTCCAGTTGTAACAATGCACTCAAGTCTCGCCATCTCTCTTGCCCATGCGCCGTTCTTGGATTCTTCCTTTATTTCTATATTCCAGTTTATCTACTATTTGCTTCCTTTTTTTCTCACACTGTCTTTGGTAGCTCGTCCTCTTTTTTCAGCAAACACAAAACCGTGCACACACACTCCATCAAATCAATTAGCCTTAATTTCTATCTTCTCATCTCACTCACTCATTTGCCTTCTGTCATCTGCTCTTCCAATTTACGTCATTCTCTTGTGCCAATGACTGTTTAAGCTTTTGCCGGATTGTTTTGTGTGAATGCGATCATTTTCGGCCCCACTACTCCCCGATGCGAATATATACAAATTTTTTCTTTTATTATTCCAATGGGGTGGCGGTCTTTCAATGTTCTCCCTCACACCAATCAATGCTTCGTCTTCTCGCTCTTCTTCTGACAGTTTGTTGATTTTATTATTTTTTTTTTGTTTTTGCTATTTTCTCATTCTTCTTTTGCTTGGCTTTTTTTCTACAATTTTTACTCGGTGGGCGCTCACGGCTCGCAGTAGCATACTAAAACAGAAGTCGAACCTAATGACTGCCGTTGCGTTGTTGTTGTTGTTGTTGTTGTTGTTGTTTGCCGTTATGTTGTGTGCTGCTATACTATGGGCGCCCAACGAGTTAGCGACTTGAAAGGGCCCCCGCACAACCACTGGATGTGTATGCTCTTCAGTTTGGCGATTGAGCTTTACGTGTGTGCATCGCGCGTCGTGTCGTCGTGTTCGAGGGAAGTGTGAGCACGCTATAACGTAAACACGGTCTAGGGCAAAATAAGAGAAGAAAAGAAAAAAAAAACCTTTTGTTGCTTCGCACTCTTTCGTTTTACCTACGGCAAATTGTATGTCGTCTGGATTTCTCTAATTTCAGTCCTTTTTTCGTGCAATTTTTTGACAGCTGTCACTGGAGATTTACCTGAAAAAGCTTTGTTGTGTTTCTCAAACTAATTTAGATTTTTAAATTCACCTCCACATGTGCATCCGAATTGTAAAACTAGCGCGTTGTCATGTTGATTGGTTCGAATATCGGTAGTGAGTTTGGACAATTGCCAAGTGCTCCGTGGAGTATGGAGCCGCCAAGGCCACCACTGACAACAACAGGCGGTGCTACTGCTGGCAGTGCTATGACAGCTACAGCAGCAGTGGGCGGTAGTGGTGGCGGTGCATCAATACCGCCACCACCAGCACCACCTTCAATGCAACTATCACCGACTGGTGAGTAGATTATGTATATGAATTTTGTGAAGTAATTAGTTCAGATTAGGTGTCAAGTGTCAGATTGAGATGGAGGACAGTGGCAGTTGATTGAGAAATCGAGTTCACCAATGCTTAAGTGGTGCGCAGTTTCTAGTTTGAGTTAGCTTTGAACTAAAGCGACATAGGTACCTATAGCCTCGATCGAAGATCTGTAATAAATAAATAGGCATCGCTAATGGACTTTGAAACAATGAACATCAACTTGAACTGAACCTATTCTCAAGCTTAATTGCAAAAATTAATTTGTTATGATTAGAATGAACTTGTAAGCATAAATAAATTAATACACCTGTGAAGCTTCTGACAGCTGAAGCTACATTAGCTGCAGATATAATAAACACTACCAAACTTAGAGTAAATTACTTATACACTTACATTGAACGCTCTGTCTCTTGAATTTGATGTAAATACCTCAATAATAATCTTACTCGGGACAGATTTATAAAAATAAGACTCAAGGTGCCAAAACCTAACGTCACTTTCCATTGGACGAAAAGAACCGTCCAGGAGCGTCCAGAAGCATTCTAAAACCGTTCCATTGGTGCAAAAAGATCGCTTCTCATGATTCAGAGGAGTGACAGCCGCTTCTCGATTTGAAGTGAGAATCGACTCAAGAAGCACTTACACATATTACTCAAATGTCAAAAAGAAAATTTTCTTCAAGGAATATTTTTTAAGAGCCATAGGTGTTTCACTCACACAAAGGACAAAGGAAATTACGTTAAACTGAATAGAAACAATTTTGGGTGTTCCATTGGTTTTAAAATGAGTGCTTCCTCGAGTGGAACCAATGGAAAGCGACATAAGTTTGACACTCGCTCGAATGGGCTCACATCTACGTAAAAGCAAAGAGTAGGTACATTCTTCATTATGGAAGAGTCCATTATGCAAATTTATTTACATCTGAGAAAAGATTTTGCAAAGATTTTTCTTCAAAATGTGTGTCTTCTTGGGCGAAAGAAAAAGAAATCGGTCGAGACAATGTGGTGCTCCGTTGCTCACTTCTTCGACTAACACAATTGAGAAACTCTGAGGTTGGGCGTTTAATATTTCCCAGTCAAATATCACATTCTGTTCTTTTTTAGCTTATTAAATGACAGACTATATCCAATTGATTGGCAAAAGAAATCAGTTTCCAATTTCGACAGTAGGTACTTTTTAATAGAAAAACCGGATGCTCATTTTAGGTACAAAACACACTTATCTATCAATTCAGCACCACAAGTCTGTCAAATCAAAAGGTGAGAACTTTGTCAACACAGTTAAGCGATTAAAATAAAAGTTTAGGTTTAATAATACAACAAAGCAATGGCAGATACTTACTTTCCGCAGAGCTCATTATTTTTTGTGGTGATGATGAAACTAAAAATGGCACTCATTTGACCCGATTTAAGATTTAATTCCAAAAAATGTATAAAACAACTACCAATCAACGCACCTGCTTGAACATGTAACCTGACTCTTGTTGTTTACAGAAAATGGGAGTAAGGACTAGGGACCACTTTTTTTTGCCGATTCAGATTGACTAGTTCTAATTCTTTTTCATGGCAATGTAGTTACTGTCAGAAGACTTACTAACATTCATAGTGATAGGCTACCTTCCTATGAAAAAAAAAAAATTCGATGTTTCTATGGTTCGAACCTCAAGTTCCCACGCAACATGCAAACAAGTTAGCCATTCTCCGATGGGCACCGAAAAAACGGCCGAGGCCGACATAGGTATAGGTACTTCCATTTGTTTAATTATTGTCTTGGCTTACCTACTTTGTGTGCTGCGTTGTGGTGAAAAACGCGAACCTCTTCCCTAGCAGTGTCTAGAGTCCCTGTATAAAGCTAGAGTGGACTCCTTAGAGTGTCCTGGTTCGAGGCTGACAAACCTTCGTTTTTTTTTTCAAATTATCAAAAACTGCTAAGGCAATGTCATTCTCCTGGCAATGTAAGAGAGGCTTTGGCAAGACATTCGATAAAAACCAATCTAATATGCATCAGTTGTTTATAGGGGCCCAAGCTTTCATGCTTTGTTTGACAAGTTTCAAAAACCAATATGCCTTGAACGTACTGGGGTCTTCCTCAGCAGTCCAGGTACTCCTCTCCGCGCACTGCTTCCTCTCCTTGATACCTAAATTATGGGGTATGCTCTCAAAACCATTTTCCGTTTAAAATGATATAATGAATATGCGTTCGGAAACGATGATCCTAAGGCTCAAACTGCTTCAAAAATACACAGCCAACTTTTAGTATGCTCGGAACTGATTTAGCTAAGAATCTGAGAAGGAAAAGAATTGCTTTCTAATCTTCACGGATGGTTCCAAAACCAAATATGAATCTGGTCCTGGGGCGCTTTGTTGAGTGCTATAACGATACGATTCGATTGCATTTCGCATGCCTCATTAGATGACGTACGGTTTCCAAATGGATATAAGCTACGTTACGAAGAATGGCCGAAGAATATGTCTGCAGCTACAGCTAAGCAGTGCAGCTTACTCAACACCTTTAACTATTCCTTATAAGTCATCCAGGAATGCAAGACCTCTTTGAATGGGGTGGGAAGACTGATTTCTTTGAGTCTCCTTTATGTCCCTATAAACTATATCGCCAAGAATCTCGAACACCTTTCTCAGTACCTGAACTAGTCCTTGCTCTACCGGGGTCCCCAGTGGGGGCTTCAATCAGCGATTGATCTGTCGAAAACCAACACAACCGCAGATGTTATGCTTCCATTGGATGTAAACAGACTCTAAACGTATGTTTCCCATTGTTAATAAAAGAACTGTAACATTTTTGCTATCCCGTACGAGATATGACTGTAGAGAGATTGTTGGAGTTGGCACGGGGCCCTACACTTTTGCCAAGCATTTTAACGTGTTAGGTTCAAGTCTTGTCACACTCTGTGAATCGTTTGGAGTGGGTGACGACTTATGTTTACTCGAGCACATCCTCTGCGAATGTCTTGCATTTTCTTGTAACAAGTTACTCGAAGTATACCTGGAGATAGCTAGTAACTTACATAGGCTTCTTAGGCAGCGTCTTCTGGCTTTTCTTCGAATATCTGGAAAGCTATAACAAAAGAAGGTTGCTTGCCATCTGGCAGTATAATGAACCGGTATTTATGTCTGAGCGCTGAAGTTAATATTTTTAAAACTTCAGCAAAAAAAATATTCAATTAAATCGCTACGAATGGTTGTCCAAGTAAAGATCAAAATTCTACATTCATCTACTCAAACTAAGTAAGTTGTATGTTTTCAAAGCCTCCGAAAAGTACAAACTGCTAGTTTTAACTAATTTAAAATTAATTTAATAAATAATAAATTTTTTAACTAATTATACCTACTTAAAAAGTTCTGCACAATGCAATAAATATCATTGATAGGCACAAAATCGTTCAGCCTCTGCCCCGGTAGGCTGCCCTTGACAGGCGACTCATGCAGGGATTTATAAGCGACTTTCAATCATCCCCAACCCTTCTTTGGCTCTCCACCATGCAACGAATTAAGAAAGCCCTAGATCATCACAATAAATGGAAAGAGATATAAAATTAAAACTTAAGCTTTCTTGTCAATTCATCTTTTAAAATTTTGTTTAAACTCAATCACTTTTTATTTTCACTTTTCTAATCTATCTAAACTTCACGGACGGTTCCAAAACCGATGATGAATCTGGTCCTGGGGCCCTTAGTTAAGTGCGATGACGATTCAATGCGATTGCACTTAAACGCCTCATTATCATTAGGCACATACGCATCCGTCTTCCAAGCGGAGACCTCGCTATCCAAATGGATACAAACTACATACGTTACGGCTTTATGGGAAGAAGTATTAGTGTCTGCAGCTATAGCTAAGCGGTGCTGCTTACTCAACCCACTAACTATTTCGTAAGTCATCCAGGAATGCAAAACCTCTCTGAATGCGGTCGTAGTAATAGATTCTTTGAGTCTCCTTTGGGTTCCAGGCCACCACGGCATAACTGTAAAAGTGATCACCAACGAACTAGCAAGGCAAGAATCTCAGACAGCTTCCTCAGGACCTGAACCAGCGCTTTCTCTTAGAATTAGGGATTCGGTCAGCTATTGGATCTGTCAAGTACACAATTATGCTTCCATTAGGTGCAAACGGACTCAACGTTTTTTATCGTTAATAAGACAACTGCAACATTTTTGCTATCCAGTATCTGAAAAGACTTTAAAAAGCTTGTTGGAGGACAATGGCGCCATATACTTTTGTCAAGCATTTGACGACTTACATATATTTACTCGAGCCCATCCTCTGGTGAACGTTTTGCAATTTCTCTTTCAATTTTACGTGGTGCTAGTACCTTAGGCTTCACGGCAGCGTCTTCTGCCTTTTCTCCGAATATCTGGAAACTACAACAATAGAAGGTGGCTTGCTATCTGGCAGTGTAATGAACCGGTATTTAGGTCCGGCGATAAGGTTGCGTTTTTAGATAAATAGAAGTAAATCTTTTCTCTAGTGGGATGCGAGAGTGTTTGATTTGTTGTTGTTCTTCGACATTTTCTACTTCCAATCACACAAAAAATTGATTTCAAAATTAGGTCCAAATTCTGTATTTGAAGCTTTCGCAAACGATGTGTCAGGCCTAGATTTCCCATATGCCTCAAGATTCTATTCTCACAAGCCATCATCAACCTTCAAATGCAAAGTTTAAAAAAATGTGCTGCCGAACTGCCAGGTTGGCGTTTATTCTCTTTTATGTTGAGGATGTGTATATTCTTACACACATAAGGAATACACCCATGGCTTGGTCATATACGGCGCCACTCTACTTTTACTGTTCTGACTTTGAATTTTTAAACAAAACGAAGTATAAGTGAACTAATTAATTTGATGTCAATATGTACCTTGAAGAAGCAATTAGATCGAAATCTGTATTTGCATAGACAAAAGATATTACGACGTTTCAAGCCTTCTCGTATTCTGTTTATTTTTCAATATCAATGTTCAATTTCAACAAGTGTTCATGGGTTACTTTATAAAACGTAGTATGATGTTGGTGTTGAAATTTTCAACTTTAAATTGATTGCACTTGACTCGTCTTATTCATAGCCACGTTTTCAGCAAAAATAATTTTAAAAGGCGGACATCTTCTCATGGAAAATGGTTATATTTATTATTTGTTGTTGAAATAAATAAAGTGGTTGTTGAACTCACATTTTGAAACATCAAGCATTTTTCATCGCGTCCTTTATAAAGCAAAAAAGTGGACAGTAAGTATCTCATGATTTCGGAACATTGCAAAACAAAAGAATCTTCAACAAAACTTTCACAATGGCGTGAATGAGCATGGGCATAGAAGTAGGACGAGGTTTCCTTCTTTCTCGCAGCATGAATTTATACAAAGAAGACCAGCGGTAACAAACTTTCTTTCCTTTTATCACAAATGTTCCAATCCTCTTGAAAATGTGTATGTGCTCGACTGTATTCAAACCGATTTTTCCAAATCTTTTGATCAACTCTCTCATGATGTTAAACTTTATAAGTTCAAGGCTTTTGGTTTTCCTACAGTATTTATTGTATGGATTTCCTCAATACAGTAACAGTTTATCGAATCCTTTCAGTGATCGGTTGGGTGTACCACAATGTAGTCACCTTGGGCCTTTGCTTTTCATTATTTCAAAAAATGACGTTTTTTCTCGCATTTCGAATAGTGAAATTCTGATTTTAGCATATGATTTGAAAATTTTCATATACATTCTAAACATCGCTTCATCAAAAAGATATCAATAGCTTTGGAACGGTGCAATGCAATAAGACCCGCGGCAATAAGACCCGTGGGTCTTATTGCCCAAGGAAATGGAAATAACACCCACGGGCTTTGTTTCCACATTGAAGAGGCAATAAGACCCACCAAAGAAAAGAATTAAGGCCCATGTCTTTTGTTGCCATTTTGACGCAGCATTTATATGAGTCGATGAACATGGGATCTTAAAATTAGTTTTCCTTCTTAGAAAGGGCGAAGAACATAGTGGATGCGCTAAATGCATATATTCTTTTTATTTGAAGGAAACAACATTTTGAGGTACCGAAAAACAAAGCTCCAAAATTTCGAAACTTATTTCAGCTTTCCATGGATATGAATTCATAGCTCACGTTGTCTCCCACTTCGTGACATAGGAAATAGGATGGAAGCTCAGTCCACTTTCTTTTGCGCACATAATAACTAAATCTACTTTATTAATGTTTGTTGTGCTTTTAGCTACATTCTCCTGTTCTGTTCGTGTGAATTTTTTATGTTCAACCCCAAGCCCGTACTACTTGAAGGGAAATTTCGTAAGCTTTGCTTTGTTTTTTACTCACGGATAGAATAACGAAGCTAAAAGCGAAGCGGAAAAAATTTTCTCAAGGGAATATGGATGTGTGGTGTAAAAATAAAAATTCGCGCGAATTTTTATTTTTACACCACACATCCATATTCCCTTGAGAAAATTTTTTCCGCTTCGCTTTTAGCTTCGTTATTCTATCCGTGAGTAAAAAGCAAAGCGAACAAAATTTGCCTACGTGTAGTGTAATACGTGCCTGCGGTTGAACTTAAGAAATACGCGCGAATCGACCGCAGTAAACACATAGTATGATTCATAGTTCCATAGATATTTATTATGTACGTGTGTTCCTCTTTGGTATGTCATAACCCACAATCAGAGCATGGACTTATGTCAAGTGGAGTTACGTCCCTGTGCAAGTTTATTCACATTGAAAATAAGTTTAAGTGCAAACGGTGAGACTTCTTTCCATTACGAAATGGTATTTAAGTTCGCAGAAAAAGGAACTAAGGCCCGCGGCTGTTACTGCAATTTCATCATGGAAATAACCCCCGTGGGCCTTACTTCCAAAACAAAGAGGAAATAAGACCCGCGGGTCTTATTGCCGTGGGCCTTATTGCACTGCACCCTTTGGAACATGGTGTAATAAGAATGGTTTTATTCTCAACTCCCTCATTTCGAGTACGTCAGGCTCATTTTAGTAAGTAACATGGCCGATTTTCTATATTTTCTATGGCAGCACTGTAAGAGCTGTGTTCTTAAAGGGATCATAGCTCTATTCCTGGCTTGCTTTACATTTGTGATACGCCCGTGGGTTACACGGTTTTGATTTATACACCCAACGATGATTAATCTCGTCCGCACAAATTGCCTCTTTATCGATCATATTTCCCTGCTATTAAAAGATTTCTATAGGAATTACCAAATGCTGCATCAAAAACGGGCAGGGACACGGACAACCAATTAGTACGACTGTAGTACGTTACTCGATTCATTCCAAAACTTATACCCATACGTCAAGTGCTCGTTGCAGTGATAAAGAATGATGGCTTTCTGGTACACCATCGTAAAGATCGTTCACATATTTTGTGAATGTTAGGAAACTACTTCCCCAGCAAGTTCTACAGCAAACGGACAGCGACGCGGCGCGGTTTAATCTTAAAAACTGCAGCATATGACGTGAATTGGCCCAACGCCTATTTGTCATTGTGTTTTGATTTGACAGACCCTACAAAAACAACATAGCCTCCAGAGCCTGTCAGTTTATCGCAAGTTTACATAGACATTGCCGGACCCGTTGAGGAACAATTAGCATGTTTATTCCTGATGCTACTTTTTTCCCGGGTATCGCCCTTTCTCGAGGAATTGGCAGGTCTTCCGATAGTAATTCCACTGGAATGAGAAACAGTTTTTTAACCGTCTAGACTCTAGAATCTGCATGATAATGTTGGTTCATGAAATGCGTTAGGCTCAAAGGTCTCCTGAGCTCTGTGTCGTTACCCTATTTATTTATTTTAAGTTTATTTCATTCATAGAAAAGTAGGTCTTTTTAAACTTTCAATTTTGGCATTCAAAACCTGCGGCCAAATTACCGCATCAGTGATCGAGTGAGTGAGTACCTACTATCTTTCTTTTAAAATTCTGTCTTTATCACACAACATCAGTCTCCTGCTATTTATCGACTTCTTATCGTTCAAGTATTGAAGAAAGATTGTCAATTAGTGGTACTAAAGTGCTCGATAAACTGAAGAGCAATGCCACAAAAAACACAATTCACTCAAAATATGTCTTTTGGGTTGACTATACCTACACGTAGTCTGAACTGAACTCGAGATAAGAAGTCAACGAATCCTAGAAAAAAGGTCACGAATTGAAGAGATTAGCAACAATTTCGGTGTTAAAATCATCTAAATGTCGATATCTTTTGTTGTCAGTATGCCTTAAAGCCTAAAAGCCTTCTATGGCCAGGTTTTGAAAAATGGCTCCAAATCCTGAGTTCTAAGTGCAATTCTATATCAGATAACCACATATTAATTGAACTCTAATAACATTGAGAAAAAATAACACCTTCCCGACATCCACACTCGGCTCCTTAGAACTCTCATGAGGTGCGTAATGAAACTCAAACCAAAAAATAAAACAGTATCCCACTTCCCACATAGCTATTGTGTATAGTGCGGCTATTTATTTCATAATCAAAAGCCTAAGCACATAGGTATAAACAAAATTAGAAAAAAAAACTACGCAAAAATATTTTATTACAAAAACCACATTTTTCCTTTCAAAGTTCCTCCCATCATCGTCACAAGTGCGTGAAGCTGTTCATTTACGCATTAGGGAGAATGAACACCAAAAAAGGAAACTAAAACTAGAAATATGCTCTGCGTGAACAGTGCAGCACTCAGCAGTCAGCACCACCCTCTTTTACCATTTTTGATTGCATTTTTATTTTGCAAGAAAACCACAAACATGTGGAATGCTTTCTCGGTAAGCTGTTGGGGAACTGCACTGCTGTTGCATTGACGAGTGTCGCAATAATGTTTCTGAGCAAAAGTATAAGCATTGAAAGGAATTTGGTCATTGGAGTCATGGTTCTGTTATAAGCATGACCATTCAAAAGGCAACTCTGCGCGACCTCATTAAAAGTCGATTACAGAAATCTTGTCATTAAATTCGCATTTTTATTGGGTTTGATCGACAGGTCGCCATCGTCAAGTGTTTCAATTCAATCGATTGATGTTTGAATACTCGTTAAAGTAAGTAACATGTGCAAGCACAGAGCAAGCATGTATTTACTTATAATTTAAAGTTACCAGGTGGTGATTGTTGATGTAGTACCCGTATAGGAAAGCAATGGATATGAAAAAAAAGCTATACCTTCGCAAAAAAGAAAGAAAAAATCTTCTCTTAACAGAACATAAACATATTTTTGCATTTATTACTTAACATACTTAACTTGGGTGAATAAATTAAATACCTTAGTTTCTGTAAAGCACGGGTCACACACGGCTGGTTGCCAGCGGCTGACACCCCGGTCACACACAGCTGCAGAAAACCATACAAAAATATGTTTTTGAACATTATTTCTATTTTTTTAAACCTATTTATGGTATTTGACACAAATTTCGAATTAAAAATTACTAAATAGAATGATATAGAATGAATAGATCTTTCGATAACATTTGGGAGCCGATGACTTGGGAGAGCCATTACCTTTGCAATGTACCTACTGGAAGTGCATTTTAAGCGTGAAAATGAATATCGGTGCAACTCCTGTTTCCAAATGAATCATATAATTTGGCGTGTTCATGGGGAGCCAAAACATCTTCTTTATAAAGTAAATTAGTAGTTTTTCGACTTCTTCGTACTGCAAGAATCCCCATACTTGAGCAGCATAGCAGAGGATCGATCTCATAACTGATTCAAAAATTTCAGTCATAATAAAATGAATGAAGCGAAAACTTGTAGAATAAAAAAATAACCCAAGAATACCGAGTAAAGTTCGATTGCAATGTATGTTGTTTTCCTTGATTTGACAAGTAAAATCTTAAGTTCAGATTTTCAGCCAAGTTTTTCCATCTATGTTCGAAAATCTGAAAATCTAAATGTCATCTGAAAATCTGAAACTTTTTACTAGGGAAAAGTGACAGAATCTTAAGTTAAGATTTTCGAAGATAAGTCGCGGCCAATTACTCGCCAGCTGCCAGCTAGTGTGGTGAATTTCGTGTTCACACAAAGCTGATCAGCGGCTGGCAGTAGCGGATACTCGACTCGCCGCTGGCAACCAGCCGTGTGTGACCCGTGCTTAAGCCTAAGCTCTATTTTGATTTCATTTAAAATAAGAAAATACGCACACCCAAAAGAAAGGTATTCACAACAAACCAGCTTGACAAAAACTTACTGCAGCTTTGTTGGGCTTCGATTTCATCAGATATGCTAGAGTCTAAGATCTTAACAATCGAATGTTAGAAATATTCTATTTCTAACATTCGATTGTTAAGAGTAGACTGGGCCAAAAAAAAATTTTTTTTGTTTCAAAAACCATATTGAAAATATTATTTGGAATAGCTAAAAAAAATTCCAAAAAAGTTTGAGCTCAAATAAAAATTATTTAGAGGTCTATCAATCGTGTTTTATATTTCTTAGACTTAACCTTACTTGAGCATCAAAACTGTTCAGTTATTTTGAGCCTTACAAATTTAACGATAATTATTTTTGTAAAAAATTAAATTTCCTTTAAAAAAGATCTTTTTTAAAATTTTTGTCAGACAAACTGTTTCCGAGTAATCAAGCTTTGAAAAATAGTATGTTTTTTTGATTTTGCTTTTTTATTTTGGAGTTTCTTAACTCACGTACAAATCCATATGTGAAAAATTGCAAACATGTTTTTTAAAGAAAATTTAATTTTCTAAAAAAAAGTCTTATTAGATTTTTTCACAAAGTGCTTCTTTCAGAAGTTATTCGTGATTAAAGTTGAAAAAAAATAAAACGTTCTCGTTTTTTTCCGTTGTTGATTCTTTTTTTTACTCAATTTAGCAAACTGACAGTCGAGATCATAGAAAATTATTATTTTTTTTATTATAACTATTATAGAAAAAATTTGTTCATAGATTCTTAAATCATAGTATTAATGAAACAAGATAAACAACGTTTAAATGATTAACAGCTTAAGAACTCTATTGATTTCAGAAATCAATAATTTGTTCTGCATTAAAGTTTTTTTGTTACAACTAAGAAATTTTTTTCCATATTCACTAATAGCCATTAAGTAAGAACTGAAGTTGCTCTTTGTTTTTGAAGACATTTATTATACTCTTCAATCAACGCAACACCACGTTCAGCTACATCTACAACTATCAATGTTGGACCACGTGTGTACTTCTTCATTCATAAAATCATGCGGTAAATTGAAGACTTTTAATTGAGTGAGTGATTCTGTTGAAACGAAGTCACAAATATCTTTTTCAAAAAGTCATTCAAATTTTCTGATTTTAACTCATATTTTCTGGTTGATTTTGGTGTTTAACTCCGATTTTTTAAATTATTTACCATTTCTTTAAACATCTATTAGTACTGAGTCGTCAAATAAAGACATCAATGCTGGTTTTCCATGATCTCGACTATCAGTTTGCTACATTGAGTAAAAAAAAGAATCAACAACGGAAAAAAACGAGAACGTTTTATTTTTTTTCAACTTTAATCACGAATAACTTCTGAAAGAAGCACTTTGCGAAAAAATGTAAGAAAACATTTTTTTAGAAAATTAAATTTTCTTTAAAAACATGTTTGCAATTTTTCACATATTGATTTGTACGTGAGTTAAGAAACTCCAAAATAAAATAGAAAAATCAAAAAACATACTATTTTTCAAAGCTTGATTACTCGGAAACGGTTTAAGGAATAAAAGTCTGTGTGATGGGTCCATCTGTAATCGTTTTGTGCGTTTTAGGAAAATTATTGAAAAATCATGGTAACTTATTTGGCCATATTCCTGTTCCAAACAGCGCAGTTGGATGAGTGTAACTGATGAAAAATAATCATATTGACTATTGAGTACACACGTATCCACATTTATTAAAAATATTATGATATATAAATGCGTGCTTAACATTGGTTGGATTCCTTTGGCCTATACCTTGTAAATATGATTTAGAGCGATAGTGCTCGCCAAAATAGTCTTCAGCAAACTCCGGGTTATTATGCCAGCAAGCAGTAAAAACAGATGTACCCCAAAGTTATAAAACTATTTATCAGTTATTAAATATTGATCTTACTTGTCATAATTAATAATTTATATTAAAAGTTTGATGTGAGAATATATGAAAAACTTTTCCTCATAAGTAACTTCAAGTCGTAAATTAAAAATAATTTTAAATTTAAAACTTTATTTTCCTGGAAATTTCTTATATCACAATTATATCACTCGAAGATCGATGAACTTGAATAGCCGATATAGATATTTAATAAAAAATTTGCATTGTAATCTCAATAAAATTCGAGGTACAAACTTTCCAATTGGATTGCTTTTCTGTAATAATACGTAGTAGGAATGATGATCAGCTCATGCATTACTTGTAGTTGGTATATTTACTATGAAAAGTTGACAAACTTACGTCTTTGATTTTTAGATATGCTTAAAGGGTGTTTTGCATACAGTGCGACAACAACTCAGGACGGTTGGGTCAAGACTCGAAAAAGATGGTACAGGAAGGGAGGTCTATCTTACTCCATTTAGGCGGCAGTTTATAAAAATGAGATATTTTTTTTAAATTATTAAAAATCCACTGCATAGGTCATTAACTACCACAAACTGTAATTTTTTTAAAAGCTAAAAACTTTGTTCTTTGATTAAAATTTCAGTTCAAGTTAATTGAGTGAATATTTTTTGATTTATAAAGTCTCAAAGTCCAATTTTTGAAAAAAATTATGAAAATGAAAATGAAATTCAAAAACGGGCTCTGGCATGCATTCAAAACGAAGGAGGGCACTTTGAGCACTTGTTATAATTGTATTTGTATAAAATACATAAAAAACTAATAAAAGTGCCCATATTATTGTTTTATTCAAACATACCTCAAAGCTAAACATTTTTTTAATTTTTTTTTTATTTTACCCCTTTTGTATTTTTTCAAGTATCCTAAAATGTATGGTTTTTTGAGTGCATTTATTCATGAGTTTTTTTTTATTATTGTTTTGTTCATCTGTAAAAAATAAAGAAACTCTATGTTTATCAGGCATTTTCTGCAAAAAAATGATCTCAAAGTCAAAACTTTGTTTCGGGAAGAAGAATTTGAACACCACTTAAAATTAAAAATCTGGCAACCCTGAACCTATGGTAGCTCAATTTAAATACAGTATTAAAGGTTGTTATTTCTACGAAAAATTAAGTTTAAGATAAGGTCTCTATCATCAGTACTGACAGAGATATCGAATTTAACACAGGTAAGGGTACACCAAAGTTAGCATTTTTTAGTCAAAGTTAGCATAGTTTAGTTTAGTTAGTGATGTCAAAGTTGAGAAATGAGCTTTACTTTAAAACAATTTTTTTCTTAGAATATGACCAAGAATCACACCCCAAAGGATAATACACGAAGTACGGAACACCCTGTATAATAGGACCTAATACATATATACGTGGAAAGTTTTATCATAATCGTTTTAACCAGTTTTTACTTTTTACAAAAGTCAAGCTCGCAAATTTTAAGATCTTGTCAGATATTTCAAAAAAAGATTGGAAATATTTAAAGACTGCGTTTTGAAAATACTCAAAAGAATCAAAACTTTTTTTGAATTTCTTGATACGCAATCTTTTAACAGCCACATTTCGTCAAAAACGTGTCAACTACCGCACAAATAAGTAAAATAATTAAACAACATCGTGTAAGTAGACAGGCACTAAATTTTGACGGTTTTTCGTTGCAGAAAATTTTTCAAATATTTTTTCGTATTTAACCCTTCTTTACGTCCCTGTATGTGTGAGGTCTTCAATAAAATTTTTCGAAATCGTTAAAAATAGAAACTTAATTCGCAATCCTGGGATTTTCGTTAACCCCTTTACAGGAGTCGGTTTTGCGTAATCACTGAATGAAATGATGTATGATTAGGAATGATCAATACCTCCATTGCTACATTCGCTTTGACGATTCAGTTGCCCACCGCGGACAAACTTCAGCAAATCGAAATCTGCTATCGCTTCTTCAATTGATTTTGGACGAATTGAAGTAGTCCTTATCAGCGAACTACAACCCATCTAAAAATTTAACAAGAGCATTCCACGGCCACTGTGAATTTCGCCAATACATGCTAAGTTAGATGTATTCGACCAAATGGTCTCGATTTATTCTTGTACACGCCAAACAAAAAGCTGGCCGATGAAATAGTTAGGAGTGTTCAAACAAATGCCCTGGGGTCTAAATTTAAGGGGGTTCAAATGGATTTAAAGGAGGGTTAAGTAGGTTCGGGAAGCTGAATTTGAAAATGAAATATAGTAAATATTGACTAATTTAGATAAAATATTTGAAATAAAATATTGCGATCAATTTTGTTGTGATATTCACAGAGCTTATGAGTCAAAGACCATTCCCTGCTCGCGCCCAGGTCAAATATGTATCCTTCTTTAAAAAAAAATATATTTGATTTGATTTGAAACTTTTATTGTCTAGTGAAAATAAAGATTTTCATAAGAAAAGCATGACTCCATACCCCTTCAGCAAATACTTTTGTCAAATGTTTTTTTTTAATTTTTCGATTTTTAGTCGTTCTCTTAATCCCTTTTGAACATTTCCCATATTTATCTGCATATCTTTTTCGCTTCGTGAAAAATGTTCAAACTAATTAGCTCAATGGGCGGAAAGCATTTGTTCACCATCGAATTTGGATGCGGCAGGCGGTGGCGGCGCGGCGGTGGTGAAGTGATGTTATGCTATGGCTCCCGCTGAATACTCTGGCTGTCATCACTAATACACATGGTCGTCGATTGTCTTTAACCTCATGGTTCTCACCAGCCATCTAACCCCTCTCGTCTCGAAGCTCCTCTTAAATTGGTTTTCCAATGATTTGCAAAAATACCTGTTCACGAATATGTTCACAGGTATTTTCGCACCTCATTTGGGTGTTTATCTTTTCGACTTGTTCTTCTTGAGGTTCGTTCTGTTTTGTGAGTGCATAATTCGGATTTATAACCGTCCGTCCGTCGGTTGTCGTCGCTGTTGTTGCTGTTGCTGTTGCTGTTGTTGTTGTCGACACAAAATATCTGCATGAAACCAAAACGAGAATGGAGACATCAAATCAGTGGAAGAATGGAATATACGAAAGCGACTCCAAACATATGACACACTCCGTGGTTCCATAGAGGACACTTGGGAGACTTGGAACAGACGAGGGCAAGAGGCCCATTTTATTATATGTGTATACGTGTCGGTACAACACCATCCAACTACAGCTTGTTCCACTACGACCAGTTGACATTATGATCGAATTAGCCAGCTTGGAGGGTGTGAATGTGCATATTGAACGAGTACAGGAATCGAGAGAAGGAATAAAGCTGTGGTGTGCTCTAAGATATACGATGGTGCTCTGTCTTCTACACCCAGCGACTAGACGACCGACGGACGAACGGACGGACGACGGAAGGGGCTGATGGCAACAGAAACCGTATTGGGTTACATTTCTGTGCGATGATTATTAGTTTTTTATTTTTGTTCTTTTACTATTCACTAGAAACTCAACAAAACCAGTTGGTTTAAGGCTCCATCCACAGGAGGAGGTCGAATAATGAAATGTGATGTGCGAAAATAAATGAAACACACAGAGCAGTTAATATTGACAACTTTATCGACTCTGTCATTTTTTGGTGTGAACGATATGGTTTTTGTTTATTTGGATCTGATAAAATTGTTTCATACTTCGGTAGGAATTAGCTGGCACTTTAAATTTGTGGAAGAAATCTTTCTATACCCATGACACAAATCTGCCTTAGATTTGTCAATTGCTGTCGTTTCTGACAGTTCCTTGTCCGCTCCTTTTGAGTGGATCCAGCTGGTTCTAGACTCGGATATGCACAAATGTTTTCGATTCAAAGTAAAGATTTCACGGATGCAATAGGTCTTCCTTGGCAAGAGCATAGTTCGACCTGCATTCTAAAACTTCTTCTAAAACAGTCGAGCATTACCGTGTAACTTAATATTTTAGAACCAATTTAAGCCAGGTATTCCTTAATCATCATTTCTCCATTAAGGCATCCAAAATGCTTGCTACAAGTCCTGTACAAAGTAAATTTCATGAATACTTGCGTCTGTTCTTTTCGCCTGAAACCTAACTGACTTGCAACCGAATCCGAAATTTCATTCTTCGATTCCGCAGCTCTAACCATATCACGCCACGAGTACCACATGTTGACTCATTAATGTGCACTTCACAATAAACGATGTCTTAACTTATGGTCAGTACCTACAAACCAAAAATCTCTTTCTGATTTGGGGCGCCACTACCTTGTCTTTCTGACAAATCGATGCATTGGTAAAAGTAAGCCACATTACATTAAAGACACTCAAGTATTCCCATGCTCTGATGGTGGGGTAATGGAAAAAAAATTAAAAACAAAGAAATTGCACAAACAGGGATGAAGAACCAGAAGAACCAAGTACGATGGGGAAGGTTACGAGGAATAATTTATGTGGCAACAACCACATTTGGTATTTTGTTAACGCCTTGTGAGCAAGCAGTCTCATCAGGTGATTTTGCCTTTTTTTTTTGTTTTACTATATGCACAAAACAGGTTAAAATGTCTACTTGCAAAAGCCCCAGATGAATCGATTTATTGAAATTAAAATCGAATTAAGGGCAAGCAACCATTAACCAAAGCGCATTGAGTGCAATAAAGCGTATAGCTTAACGAACCAACATTATTAAGGACAATAAAGTAACAGCAGTAGGACTTGTTATATGAGATGAGTGCAACAGCATGAGGAAGTGGTGAACATGTCATTTAGTGTTTAAATCAAAACTAGGATAAGCTGCTTTTGTTTTGTTGAATTTATGTTTCACTTTGATTTATTGGTTTTATAGTTTCTGTCATTGCATCAGCTTATTAAGTATAGGCATGCCTTAAAGACCTTACATGGTACGAAAGAGAAACGGGAGCCAAATGCGCATTACCGTGTTCTTAGCCATTCAAACCATTTTTTTTTTTTTCTAGAGGGATTGGATAGATGAGTTGTACACTTTTAGAGAATAGCCATCTTATATGCGGAGCACTTGGCTGAAGACGAAACTCGAAGACAGAAAAATATGGACAGTGTTTCCGATTGACAAAAAAACTATTACATACCAACTAATTCTTCACTCTTAGTTTGACTGCAAGTTACAAAATACAACGTGATGGCTACGACAGTGTCTATTGTTTTTGAGGTAGGTATATTAACGGTGTTCCTCAAGGTTCTATACTTGGTCCTTTATTGTTTTCTATTTACGTAAACGAGCTTCCGTCTCTATTTGACCATTGTTCTACTTATTTATATGCTGACGATGTTCAATTGTACTTTAGCTGCCCTCTTGGGCTCATAGAGCATGGAGTCTTTTGTGTCAACAAAGACCTAGAATAAATCTCAAAATAATCAGAGTTAAACGGTCTAATCTTAAACCCAAAGAAATCAAAATGTATCGTTATATCGAGGAAAACCCTAAATATTGATTATTTTTCTCCGATTATGTTGAAAGATGCCCAAATCGACTTTGTGGATACTGCAAAAAATCTCGGAGTAATTTTTAGCCGCTCATTGACCTGGGACAACCACATTAAATTGCTGGCAAAGTGTATGGGGTCTTACGTACTTTATGGGTAACTAAGAGCTTCATACCACTTAAAACTCGTTTTCTTCTCGCTAAGACTCTGATAATTCCCATTCTGACATACGGCTGTGAAATATTTTGTAAATGCAGTTTGGCTAGCATGCGTAAACTCAATGTCGTCTTCAATAGTACCTTACTTTATGTCTATGGTTTCAGTAGGTATGATAGATTAGCAGGTTTTTCCCAACACTTGCTGGGTATGACCTTCGAAAAGTTTCTTGAACTTAGGTGTCTAGTTTTGCTCTCTTAAATTATTATTTCGCGCCAACCACAATACTGCTTTTGAGAGAATTACATTCGCGTTCTCGACAAGGTCTCGTCAATTGATTCATCCTCGTTGTTCGTGTTTAACATCTCAGCGTCAATTTTTCGTAAATTCCGTCCGTCTTTGGAACTCATTACCACGACATATTAAGGAAATTCAAATCGCAACAAGAATTAAAAGACTATTAATAAACCACTTTCGTACTAATACAAATGTAAATAACTGAAAATTCCAATTTAAATCTGTTTCAAAATTTGCTCCAATTTTACTAACTTCTCTTTATCTTGCTCTTTAGTTTGTTAAATAAGCTTATGACTAGCTTATAAGATATTATATTTTACAGTTGTTAAGCATTCATGAAATAAAATAAAATAAATTAAAATAAAATATAATGTCGGTGTGAATAACAGGTCTAGGTCAATTCCTTGGGAGATGATACTTTGATTTGAACGATCGTTTCCGTCTCTGACGCACAAAGTTTGCTCTCAGATCTGCCTAAAGAAGTTCGCAAGGTCCTTATGGCATATGATATTCGTGCTGCATCTTGCCAAAGGCTGGCTTCACATTCAAAAAGACGACTCATGGACTTTTCCAACAATCTGATTATTCAGCGCCCACCTTTCTGCTTTTCCCCTTCTTTTACTATGATGCTTAAGATTCTCTACATCCATAGGTTACACGCAATTATTTTTAAGATACGGGTATGTTGAAGGCTCACAAGGTCCTCCTGTATTAACAAAATCATCAGCAAAGCAGGAATTACGCATTGATTTGTATCAGCAAATTTCACTGCACGATCGTAAGATCTCTCTATTTATAAAAAAAATAACTTAGAAAAATCGTTAAATGCTATAGAAAAAAATGTAACCAAGTACAAAGTTAAATAAATGTTAAATAAATGTTTATATGTAGATTTTTTTAAATCTATCAATCAATTTCATTTTGTGTTTTTGTTCGAAAAGTTTTTTACTGAAAACAATTTTGAAGTTATTGATGAAAAATTTGTTGAGTATGAATTTAAGTGGATATCAGGAACCAGAACCAATACAGGAGGAAGAGCGAGTGGAGGCTGATACTTTGGGTACAAAAAAGACATAGAAGGAATCGGCTGTGAATTTGTAGTCGAATCTGAAACAACATTCCTCAAACTGGTTTTCGATGACTTATATCGTTTTTCATTGACAAAAAGAGTTACTCCTTTTGTGAAAAGATCTACTCTTTTTCCATTTTTAATATTTCATTGAAAAAAAGAGTAGTTCTGGAGTTACTCTAAACGCCAAAGATCTACTCCCAATCGGTTGGGAGATCTACTCTGAAAATGCAAAAACATATGTTTTATCAAACGTCAAATGGAAAAAAATGTTGTGAAATTTGTTTGGTGATTATTAAAATTTAAAAGAAAAACGAAAGTAATTGAATATGAGTGCAGAAATATGTAAATAATTTAGAATTTATAAGTTCGTTGCATTATTTGTTGTCATCTACTTCGTCGTCATCCCTTTCCATCCATCACCTATACATGGAGTTAAAAAAAAAGATTGAAAAGATGCAAGTGGGCGCATTCACTGCTTTAGTAGCTACGTAATCAAGTCATAAGAAACAACTGCGAAATGGGTTGAAAATTTTTCACCCCACGTAATGTAAAAATTTCAGATATAAAGTTAATTTAGAATCATTACGACGTTTCACAATCGGTTGTTCAGAAAAAATACGAAAGATTACAAACAAAAAAGGATTTACTGTGTTTGTAGTTCAATTTTGCATTCACAAAACTAATTGAATTTTGACTCCATAGTGACTACATAAGTGAATGCACCCAATGCTATTCCTGACAATTGCATCAATACTACGACAAAACTGTTGAAAAATGTTTCATTGAAAAGAGTAGTTCTACATTTGAGAGTAGTTCTTTCGGATTTCAATGAAAAACGCTATTAGTGTTTCGAATTATTCCTGTTTATCTCAACGGAAAGAGATTTTGAGCAGCTACAAGAATTAGTGATGGGGGATGACATCCAAAACTCCATTATTATAGGTGATATGTGAATGGTCGAACAGCCGAAGAAGCAGGAATGGTAAATAACAACACTGATGGATTAAAGCGCAACTCAAAAGATAAAATTGGATAAAACGCGAGGGGCAGCAAAATTATCGATCTTTGTGATACATTTGGCTTTCGCATTTTGAATGGTACTAGTTTTGAACTTCGAGGTAGGAGAAGCGCCTTATTCAGACCATCAGCCACTTATTCTCGAAACTGAAGAACTGGAGGAAACAGTTGAGCTGAAGGTTTTACCAAAGCTTAATTGGAGAAACGCACACATTGTTGCTTACAGACAAGAGTTAGATATAGCCTTATCAAATCAAGAAATCAATGACTTTGATCAACTAGAACAAGTTATAAGGACAGCGTCGGAAGAGAACAGTCAAGAGTATGGAACCAAGCGGAGAGCCTTCGTGCAACCATGGTTTGATGCGGAATGCATGCAAGCTAGGAAACGAACGTTTGCCTGGCTAAGAATATTGCGTATAAGTAATGGAAAAGATTTCAGTGCCCAATACATCGAGGCAAATAAACAATACAAAACACTATGTTTGGAAAAGAAGAAAACCTACTGTGAAGAAGAAGCAAGACACCTAACAAATTGCACAATTTAGCGGACTTCTGGAAAATAGTCCGTTACATTAACGGAACGAAACCCACCATAAGCAGACACTTAAATTCATATACACTGCCAACCACTAGGATGAGGCCACAAATTTTGCGATCGATTTTCGCTTTTTATATTTGGTGGAAGTTTTGTATCCGGAAAAGTTTATTACCAGTTAATAAGTCCGTATTTTCCCATAACAAATTCATAAAATTAAAGGGTTAATTCGAAACGACCGTTGGAATTTCACAAGATCAATTAATGAACTACTGAAAATAGGTATAAAAAGGTGCTCCACTAGGATGAGGCCAGTGCGAATATTTTCGTGCAGAAGTGCGCATGTGCGAATTCTTGTATAAAATATCTAAGAGAGTGTTAAAAATAACCGTTTTATTTAGTTTGAAGCACACATGGGTTCCGGAAAGACTTTGACAGCGACAGAAAGAGCAAAAATAGATGCTTTTAAGGAAATAGGACTCTCAGGCCGTGAAATAGCAAGGAGACTTAACAGGAGCAAGACAGTTGTAAACAAAAATGAACGAAAATAGCTACAAATGTTTGCTGGAACGGACATTTCCAAAAATGAAAAACATTTTTGGACCTCTGACTTGGATTTTTCAACAAGACAATGCTCCAATCCACACTAGCAGGGTTGTCAGAAGCTGGATTCAATCAGAAGACGTGGAACTTCTTTTGTCATGGCTGCCATATTCACCGGACTTAAAAATAATTGAAAACGTTTGGTCATGGCTATCTCGTAAAGTTTATGAAGGTGGCAGACAATTTGAAGACAAGGACACCTTAATTGATGCTATTTGTAGTGCCCGGGCCCAAATTTCAGATTATTCTTTAAAAAAAAAACTATATGATTCTATTCCAAACTGTCTAATAGAGGTTATATCCAAAAATGGCGGACATACTCATTATTAATGTAGAAAAACGTTATTAATAAATATTATGAAACCATAAAATGCAAACATTTCACTTATTTTTTTGTTTTTTCTAAAATTTTGCGTGTGGCCTCATCCTAGTGGAGCACCTTTTTATACCTGTTTTCAGTAGTTCATTAATTGATCTTGGGAAATACCAACGGTCGTTTCGATTAACCCTTTAATTTTATGAATTTGTTATGGGAAAATACGTACTTATTAAACTTTTCCGGGTACAAAACTTCCACCAGTTATAAAAAGCGAAAATCGATTGCAAAATTTGTGGCCTCATCCTAGTGGTTGGCAGCCACTCGTATGAGAGCTATCTCCCAATGGACCGATAACAACATCGGTCATGCTGCAATCCTGAATTTATTCGGATCAATTCCCTGTCACTCCGACTACACCATCCCCCAATTGGTTTTTGATAATAAGTTCCAAGTCTCAATCCCACCGAGAACGACCTGGGAAGACGAAGAATTTTTGAGAGATGATTCAATTCATTTCTATACAGATGGTTCAAAAACCGAAGAAGGGGTAGGCTGTGGGGTGTACTCAAACCAACTTAACGTAAGTCTCTCGTTCCGCCTTCCAAACCATTGTAGCGTGTTCCAAGCGGAAATTCTGGCGATCAAAGAGGTCCTATCATGGCTAAAAGAAAACGTGATATCCTCAACGAATATCCGGATTTTCTCAGATAGTCAAGCAGCCCTCAAATCACTCGGCGCTGTTTCTACGAACTCAGTAACCGCCCTCAACTGTCGCTTATCTCTTAAGGCGATGGCTGAACAGTTCAATATTCACCTTATTTGGGTGCCGGGGCACAGAGATATCGTGGGTAACTGCAAAGCCGATGAACTCGCCAGAAAAGGAATCGTTCTACCGATCTCAACCAGCAGGTTGAATATTGGTATACCAATCGCTACATGTAAACTTATGCTAAAGCAAGAGGCAATGGATAGAACAAATCATAGGTGGTACAATATCACCACGTGCGTGGCAACAAAACGGATATGGCCTGGTCTAGATCCAAAACGCACAAGACATTTGTTATCAATTGCCAGATTGCAAGTTAGCTCCGTAATCAATGTCATCACCGGACATTGTCTGATAGGAAGACACGCCATAAGACTTGGCGTTCCCTCAAATGACTTCTGCAGAAGTTGCTTAGATGAGGAGGAGGAGGAGACAATCCCACACCTCCTCTGCTCATGTCCTGCACTCTCTTTTAAAAGAAAGCGGCATCTAGGAAAATATTTTCTTGATGATCCAAGCGATCTGGCACACACAGATCCCCTGCATATCCTTCGCTTTATTAAAAGCTCCAAATGGTTTTGTTAAGTGAGGTATTCCCTCGCATAATACTTATGGTATCACAATGGACCTAATATTGGTCTAAGTGTGTCAGTTTGTTTTCCTGACAGCCATTTAAACCTAACCTAACCTAGTGGTTGGCAGTGTATATTGTGTACACACTTCAAAACACTGTTAAATATACTTAACAGTACTAATTCGGTTCAATTCGCTCCTCCCCGCTTCGAAGACGACATACTAGATACACAAATAACAGTGGCAGAAACGAATGCAGTAATCAAAGAACTTCAAAATGGAAAAGCACCAAGTTTGGACCGCATTCCTGGAGAATTCTATAAGTTCGGTTCCGCAGAGCTTATAAAAACAGTAACAAAATTAAGCAACGACATGTTAGAAAAGGGCGATGTGCCTCGAGACTTTAAGATGGCTTTGATATTTCCGATATACAAGAAGGGGCTCTAAAACCGATCCAAAAAACTATAGGGGAATCTCCTGTTTAAATGTAGCTTACAAAATTTTTACGACTATTTTGCAACGACGCCTTACAGTTACAACTTGCCACAATAATTTACTCAAGGAGTGCCAAGCGGGATTTAGAGCAGGGTATTCAACGGTCAATAACATTTTCGTACTTCGCAATGTAGCAGAATTATGTACAGCACAGGGGAAGAAACTATACGCGTTCTTCGTGGATTTCAAGGCCACATTTGATACATTGGATAGACGGTCGTTGTTATACAAATTATATTGTAAAGGAATGTCTCACAAATTTGGAAAAGTAATGAAAATCTGTTTGGAGATACATGGGCTGCAGTCTGGGATGGTAAGTATTGTCAGAATGGTTTGAAACGAAAATGGGCGTAAGACAAAGTTGTTCGCTGAGTCCTTTGTTGTTTGCGTTGTTCATCGACGATGTTACGGATATCCGGCCTGATGGAGTAGAAATCAACGGAATTTCAATCAAAGCACTTATGTTTCCGGAAAGTTACAATTAATGATAAATCGATTATGCGATTACAGTACCAGATGGAACTTGGAGGTCAACCAACAGAAGTCAAAGATCATGATCTTGAACAGAGGAAGAGGCAGACTACGAGCAAGTGAGAATTGGTACTACAATAACACAAGACTTGAAGTGGTCAAGGAATATAAGTACCTTGGAGTGATCTTTGCTAGTAATTTAAAAATGTAGAAATACCTGAAAGAGAAGCTTGCAAAGGCAAAAACTGCAATAAACTCCACGTGGAGGATTTGTTTTTCCAACAAATATCTAGCGCATAGCACAAAATTCAAAGTTTTTGAGTCCGTTGCAGAATCAATCATGCTCTACGCAGCGCAAGTTTGGGTAGGTCAACAATATGTTGAATTAGAAAAACTTTTACGCTTTTACCTTAAACGCACCTTCAGACTACCATCGAATACGCACCAAACTATACGCTGAACTTGGAGACTGGATTATCAGCGTTGTTTATTAAAACGTTAAAGTTGCAGGCAGATTATATTATCAAGGTCTTAAACATGGATGATAGTCGACTTCGAAAGAGAGTCATGATGAAAACAGTGAGCAGAAAAGTTGGTTGGTATGAAAAGTGGATGGAACATGCACGCTCATGTAACTTACATCTAAATCTTGAACAAGAGCTTCACTCAAACTGGAAACAAAGATTCTATGAGGTCATTTCCGCCACAGATATAAACTGCAGAAATGAATATGAAAGAAAAGCAAGAGGATCCCCCTACAGATCGGTGTACAGCAGACTCAAATATAACCTACTACAGAACAGACAAACTACTTTCGAGACGAGTTATGCATAAAATCCATTTCAATGATGTTCAGACTAAGGGTATAGAACTTCTTCCTCTCAACTATAGGTAACACAGCAGAACGAGAAGACATATTTCATTTTGTGGGTAAATGTCCGACTCTTCGTGAATCTAGGCGACATTTCTTCGGTAAGGATACACTCTCAACGGAACAAGTTTTGAAATTACTGAACGAGTTAACCGAACAGTTATTACTTTTTCGTAAAACAGCACTTAATTATCGAAGAAAAAAAAGAAATGCTAACTTCTAATGCAACAAATCATCTTGAAACAACGATAATAGTAGTACATTCTTTAATATTTGTATACACGTAGATTTTAACGTAACTTCTTTTTATATAATCAAAATTAAAATTTAAAAGAAAAATTTTTTTAACTTTCATAATCAGTCCCAATCGGCAGACGGCATAGCCACGCCATAAAGATTTTGTTTATTTAAATTGTTATACACATAATTATGATGTTAATTAGTAAATCATTATAATCTAATCTAAAAAATCGTTAGATCTCGGAAAGTGAAAAACCTGATGTATAAGGCTTACTTTAGAAGTTTATGACCAACTTTAATGTTTAAGAAAAGATTTTGGGAAAATTCAAATAAAGTTTCGAAAAAACTCCAGCCGAGAGACCCAATTTTCGAATATTTTTGACGAACTTATGTTAGCAATAGTGCGCCGAATATTCTCTTTCAAGGAGTCAATCGTAATGCCACATTGTTGGAACCAAAGGCCGTCCACATGAACATCTTCCAATTTAAATTATTAAGTAAACAGAAATAAATAAAGTGACAAATCGGATCCCTGGGGCACCTCACCCATTATCATACTTAAAAACATTCAATTCACGGATATCGCCTTTCGCGAGAAATTGGCTAGACCTCCGATAGCATACCAATATTGATTGCCATAGCCATTCGGAACCGGCGAAAAATTGTAGGTCCCCTATATTCCCTCACAAGACATGGTTGAGAGAAATGCTCCCCGTATGTATGTATGTTAGTGTAGGTATCCGTCTAAAACTAGAGTATAACTTCCATTTTTGGTAATTTGCTCCTAAAATATGCGTCTTCCCGATATGGTACAAAACAGAGCATTGAGACTGATAGATGGATGATAGTTCAATTATAGAACTCTCTGACAAGAAATCGAATTTAAAAACAAGGAACTGAATCGGAGACAAAACTAAGCCCAGACTTGAAACCATCTAAGACAACTTGTATTGAACGGTTTGAAAAGAATTCTGAAGAAGAAGAGCCAAGTTGATATCAAAGGCACGCATTTTTGATAAGAGATAACCTAATGCCAAATTCAACCAAAATACCTTCGAAATATCAAACGCAATAATATTACTTTCTGCAAAGAGTAAAGGTGAATTCCACTTTTTGATGAAAAATACCATCAGGCCAACTGCAGTTGTATAAGTATTTGAGTGATTATGTAATTATTCATTACAATATATCAGAAAGGATCAACTAGGGAGCATCACCAATTTGCTGTACATAAAGAAAAAATTTCACATGGACATCACTTGACCTTAAATTCATATGTCACCTAACCAACCACCCGCAAAGATTTCCGAGAAATCATCATTCGCTTGGACAAAACCCAAACTCCCGAACCATCAACAGAAGCCCATATTGCATAACTCAATTTATTTTATCCTTCAACAGCTATTTCGAATACCAGTCTAAATAAAAGGCCACTTATGATACACAATTCAGAAGTGAAGACCAGAAAACAAAATGAAAAAAAGTTTAACAAACTGCGAAACTGTTCCTTTTCTTCGTCGCTTCAACGTCCGTCCGTCGCTGTTGTATAGCGAACTTCATCGCCTGACTAGAGTGTAATTCGAAACGGGATGTCGATTTTTTAGGGGTTTAGTTACTTTGCGTGGGTCTTGAATCAAAATTTCCCGGAATTTTACTTTTAACTTCACAATCAACACCTGAGGAACGAAATTACCCATCAAGAAGTCATGCACAAAAAAATAAATAAACCAGTGGAGAAGAGAAAGAAGAAGATACTCTTTGTTTTTTGTTCGATTTCAATAGTTTGACCACCAGCACCACCGGTGGATTTTAGAGACCTGATCTAGTCTTTCTGTTTACTTTTAAGTAGATGATGGAGAGCTCACCAAATACCACTATGCTCATATAGAGCTATAAATTAGAGATTCGTTGATGGAATTTTCGCACAATCGGACTACTGGTACATGCGGCCACTGTGCCTACATGGTGGGTATTAATCTAGTTTGGGTGGACAAAAAGTGAGTGCAACCAAAACCACTGAAGCACGCAGGGATTCTGGATATTAATCAACATGTCATCGAAGCAGAACATGGGGCAACAGTATGGCAACTACATTGGGCAGCTAACCTGGCTGCACAATAATTTGTTTGATTTAGGAGTTCGGTTCTTAAGTGGCTTGCATACGCAGACGCACACATAAACAGCAGGTGACATTGCTCACTGCTCAATGTTTGTGTTGGGCTGTTGGTCATGGTCAAGGCCAGAGAAACTGAAATGGGAATAGGGATGGAGTTGAGAGTATATTTTAAAAATACATTTTTAAAGGTATTCGATTCGATTCTGTCTAGTCTTCATTTTTAGCTGTTGTAATACTAACATATTGATGGAAAAACACATCTATCGCTTTCAGCACAGATTATTTCCAGGTTGTTACCTTAAAACAAACTATATACTAATTGTCTATGGGGCCGTCCAGAAAATACGTCACACTAAAAACTAAAATTAGGTTTTTTATTTCATCCCCTCCCCCATTGTCACGCTGTGTTACACCACTTTCTGTGACCCCCCTATGAATATTACGTCACAAAAGCTTAGACTCCTACACCACCCCTTGCCCCCTTTGCGAATGATAAATTTTAATTGATAATGGCAGTTGACTATTACATTCAAGTTAAATTTTTTTTTATTTTTATAAAAAATTAGCCAAGTACGCTAGAGCCGCGCCAAAGAGCTAGCGCTCATGTTTAAAAAAAGTAAACAATAGTGAATATATTGAGTAACAATTTAATGTATTAAAAATATATGCATTGTATGTAATTACTAAAAAGAAATGAATTACTTTTATCATGACAAAGATTTTAAAAAAACCAGTCGAGAGAAATACAATAGTAGCATTTTTTGACGAACGCCGAACGTTACGTTGCCGTAGACCCACCTTCCCCTTGTCACATTTTGTCACACTCTGCGAAACTCCCCCTTGATAGTGTTCGACATTTTTGAAGAAGCCCAAAAGAAAGCAGGAAACCCCACATGTAGTTTGTCCAAATATAAAAAGATTTTTTTATTCAAAGTTCAATTTTGGCTTAATGAACAAACCAAGATTATACTGCTAGCCCAGGAGGTTGCCTCGATAATAGTCAGCTATTTTTTTTTTTTAAGTTATGTCATTTTTCATTAAATTGCCCCTTCTGCCTAAATGGAAGTAGATTAATCTTAACCCTAGTTTACGGCACGAAGAATAATGCAATAACCAAACTTGGGGTTCCCGAAATTTGTATTCACATCTAATTTCTGATACTATCAATGGGCATCAATTCTTCGAGCCGTGATGAATTGTACACGTTTTGAACATCTGAATATCTTTCTCCGTTTCGACGATTCAATTGGTCGCTGAGCTCAATTATCAGCCAGGACAAACACTCTCCAGCCTGTTGAAATACTTTTGAACGAATTGAATTGACCGTACCAGATCAGATCAGTACTGTCCATTTCATTAATTTTTGGATTTTTGCAGAGAATGGCATTGGTATCTTATGTTCCAAAACCAAATATGTAAACAGGTCGTTTTATTACCAACACAACACAATCTTGCGATGGCTATTTCAGGCTGTCATAACAAGCCGGAACCATAGTGGGGTTCACACGAACCCCAAGTTTGGTTTGTTCCAGAAAATTATCTTAAATCGCTATGATGAAAATACGATGAAAAACGTAAAGAAAAATGAAATTCGTTCACTGAGTTTTCATCCCAGGTCCAAAATATGATTAAGAAAAAAGTTATAAGCATTCAAACTTGCGTTGGGGTTCGTGCGAACCCCAAAACGTAAACTAGGGTTAATTAAAATCTTAGACCAAGATTCATATGCCAGAGTATATAACACGAACTAGGAGACAACCGGTATATGTATAAGGAGAACGAAATCATCACTTCACCAGAATAATACAGCATTGCTCTTAAAAATCAGGGCACACTTATTTTCAGTAAGGGCTCCTCACTATGGCCAAGCCATTTTAAAAAGAAGTTTTCAACTATTTATGAAAATTGCTTACTTGACGAAGCTACATCATAAAACAAAGTGTCCCTTAAAAAGTTGGCTGATGTTAAGGAACTCATGAAGTTCTTTGCTGTTCCAAAAGATGCCCAGTACTTTTATAACAAAGTACTGTCAGGAATTGCCGAAGAATGTACTGAAGAGAGGGAGGATTTAGAAAGAAAATCTGAAGAATTGAATGACCGATGTTTACTGTCAGTCATTTAGTAAATATCTTTGGCAAGTTCAACAAAGTCAACTTGCAGCTGCAGAGTGATGATCTGAACTTGATCAAAACGAAATTAATTATATCGGCATTCGTGGGAAAATTCATTCTTTAGAAACAAAATTTCAGCGGGAAAAAATACTTACCTACAGTTGCAATATTTGTGAAAATCATCAGAAATCCTTCAAGAGGACACAGTATGACACCTATGGAAGAACCCAATGTGATTATGCAAGAAGAGTCGATCACCCTCAAAACTGACGAAGAGCTTGAAGCAAAAGTTCAATGAAGTCTGTCAGAAGTTATGGTTGCAGCGCAGCATCGAAACTCGATATGCTGCATTGAAGAAACATTGCTGAAAAAAAATTCTCATTGCTTTTCCATCCTCATATTTGGTTGAAAAATGCTTCAGTAGTGGTTGCAAACATTTTGACGAAAAAAAAACCGTTTTACCGTAGGTCCACATACGGAGAGACAGTTAGATAGACAGACAGAATTGGAGTTTCCACTATTTCGTATTCTTTATCATCGCAATGTCATGTTTTTCTGTTATCCCAAAATTTTCTTTCTGCACCAATGCAAAACTTGCCTTATAACTAGTACATATAAGAGCAAGTAAAAAAGTTTAGACACGATTTTAAAAGTGATTTGGCTATGGGGGTCTATGGTATCAGTTCGTTTTGGAAAAGGGGTCACTTGCTCAAAATAGTTTGGGAACCCCTGATTTAGAGACTTCGCGTATTATATTTATGTATAAAGTAACGATCGAGATCACAGTATAGTGCCTAATCAGTAATTCAAAATAAAGTGAAATTGGCTTACTCACAGTATTTGTTATACATCCCCACCAGTGATAGGGATACATGAGGCAAAGCTTGTCATTTCAGAGCGAAAAGTATAGATTGTACTTCGCACAGTAATGGAGGATGCAATGTTCATGATTTGAGAGTCGATGGAGTATATCATCACAGATGATACAGCAAGTGTGATGTAGATCAGACAAAACATTATGAGTTTATAGATGATGTAGGACTATGCCGCCGTGTGCAAATTAAGGAATTATGATGTGACTACACGCACTGGAAAACATTTTGACTTTTTATGGTCGAAGGTAGGCCGAACAGCACCCGGTTTGACTCAAAAAGGTTGCTTCTACGCTGGATCTCCCTACAAATGTTTTCGGCTGATGAAGATTGATGGGTATTACTTTAAAGTTTTCTCCTTACGATCTTGTGTATGTTTTATAAAGCGGCGGTTCCGGGTAATGTAGTCTCTTCTGAATTACGATTAACAGCGTTCTTATCCATTCCCACACTTCAGTTCACTGAAAACGGTATGTTGTAGTTGTTCAGTTTCACTAGGAGTGAATTTTTTATATCAACTTCTTATGGTGCTGTGTGTTAACACCACCTCAGCCTAACAGGTAGGTTCTAAACATGTTCTTAGCAAAATGTGAGCACAGAATCGCGGCTCTTTGCGCAAATACGATGCGTGTGGTGTTTTCTTGGTTAGGAGAACCTGAAATAACTCTGGCACTATGGAAACCTTATACGAAGCCAATACATCAGACGCAACGTAAGCTATCATAAGAAGCTTATCTGTACTGTATAACACTACATTAGATTATATAACATTACATTACACTACATTGCATTACACTACATTGCATTACATTACATTGCATTACATTACATTACATTACATTACATTACATTACATTACATTACATTACATTACATTACATTACATTACATTACATTACATTACATTACATTACATTACATTACATTACATTACATTACATTACATTACATTACATTAAACTTGCTACGCAAAAAAATTACCTGATCTAAGCGAGTTTGCAGCAAGAGTTGCTTTCACATATATGTATATTGTATAGGTATCATCTATTAGCTGGATGTGGTGGGGGCTATTTGCTTTCCGAGTTCGCTGAACAGACAAAAAATATTTTCTGAAGTAGCTATACGGCTTAAAGGTATATACTTGGAATGTTAAGGTTACTTGCTTGGATATTAATAAAATCATAGTAAACACAGTTCATGTTCTATAAATTAAAATAAGATATGCACAAGTCTCAGCTGTAAAATTAGATTGTTTATTCACTGATAAGTGATAACTTTCTTGTAAGTTTCAATTTACATGTAAATTTTTAGACCTGACAAAAGTTCTTGATTTCAAATAAAAGCAGCTCGCTGCGCTGGTATGAACATTAACTAAAAGCTCACCATCTCAATTTGGTCACAATGAAGTGGAGGCCTACAAAACGACACAATTGATTAATGTTTTCCATTTCCGTTGCTACTGTCACCTTTAAAGTGATGCTAATCAGTTCTATTGTTACCTAAAGAGAAACTCACAGTCAGATAGTCTCCTATTTCGTTACGGTTGTAGATTAAAGCTTGAAATAATGCTCACACGTCTATGAGCATTGTATTCGATATCTTGATGACATTCCACCTGTCTACGCTGTGCTGCAGCACAGCACATTTTCTTCGTTCGAACGTTGTACAGAAAACTCTCGTTCATATAAATCATCTGGTTAATACCAAATCCCATTGCAGTAAGATTTATTAGTTAAACCCACTGAAATGGTAGCTTTGAGTTTTGCTTTTTATATTTGTTTGTTATACTGTCCTATAGAGTTCCCGATGCATTCTGTCTCCGTCCCTGCCATTAACTTAATCGACCTAATCGGTTACGACGCGTCTCTGCATTTTAAGTTCAATCTTCATGTACCTCATGGATGCTCGCAATTTTTGTGTAGAATTATAGTTGGAGGTTGTTTTTATGAAAAGAAAAATACAAAAACAAAAAAAAAAGAAAAAGAATCAACTATCGTGTACCCCACTCTCACAGGCACAAAGGCCAGACAAACGGATGGACGGAACAAGCATTGTATAATTCCCGGCAATCCACTTTGCAGCTTATGGAATTTAAATTAAGTATCGCCATGGAATTCCTTTCGGGAATTCAGCCACAAATTTGTGCTCCTTTATTGGTATCAAGAGGTGGTGGTATGAACGGACCCTTAACACTCTGCCAAACCACGAGAGAGGACGCCATCGTCAGCCGATACAATCTACTAACTAAACGGTGATGGTGGTGGCAGGAGCTGTGGAATTTTTGCCACACACTACGGGACAAAAAATTCCAAACGGAACCTCAACTTGAGGAAAGTCTTAAAAGGAGGCGATGAAGTAGTCCCATCATGTTTTGGTGCTAATTTCAGCACTCTTGTGGAATCTCTAGAATTCAGGACAACGAAGACCACCACTAGAAATTATTTTTTCTTCTTCTTCTCTTTCTTTTGTTTTTGCTTACCTATATGTACCACTCCGGTGTGTCTGAAGAACTACTCTGCAACTTTGATGTACCATTTGACACTTTTGTGTTTTGCGAACAAATGACGATTTTGTGATGTTGATTCCTTTGGATTGTCCGAAGTCTGTCTTCAGCAAATTGTTTTTTGTTCGAAGGCATCTGTTGGAATTTCCTTCTTTGTGGGGATTCTTAACCTGCTACATCAGACCTCAGCTGGTTGATGGTGATAGTGATGGTGATCAAAGATCAACCTTTTGAGTACTATTATGTCGCATGACCATCATCATGGCAGTCGGTCGGGAGATCAGTAGCTTCATCGACATCATGTCAGCTAACTTTCCCGCCAAGTTGAGGCCGAACATACTTTTGGTGTGCTACTAAAAGCCGACTTTGGACTGGCTGTTTTCTGTGTGTTGTCCAGTTTGGTGTCACGTTTGGGAAACACATTCAATTTGTACCTATCACGTGTATGCTCAATTGTTGTCCCTCTTCGGTGTCTGAATTGTGATGATGACGATGGTCTCACAAAAAGAACTAAACCGTGTGTGCAGTGACAAAATGGAAAAAAAGAAGAACAGGACAGAGTTGGTTTGACCAAGATTGGAGATCATGTTGATGGTGCTGCTTTGATTTATTGCTGCCGTGGTAAATTATTCCATAAAAGCGATAAGTTCGATGATTTTCGGTGATGAAATCAGTGAGTCTAATAAATATGTATTTTAAGGGTGAACATGAACATGACTGTTTTTCACTTTAAGAAATAAATTATTCAGTTGCAAGCAGATACTTGAGATGATAGGTCCGTTTTTTTATTTACCAGCACGCCAATTGGAAATTTAGAAAATTCCACATACTTCTTGCCCATAAGGCTGGTTAAAGATGAATCGAAAGGGAGAAATTAGATGAAAGCAACCTCGATTAGTAAGGAGTGGTACGTGGGATATTTCCACATCAGGTAGTGCAGTTTTCTTGTATAAATCTGCCTTCGTGGCAGTGTAAGTACTTTTGGAGGACTTGCGAAGTCCTCACCATAGAGGAATAAAGAACAAGAGGGAAAACCATTATTTCTCTTGCCCCGACTTCCATTTGTTTACATTGTTGCTTTTGTAACATGAGATCTATCTGTGCTACACGTATTCAGCTGAATATAAAGTTGTGTCAGTGAATTTGCTAACACCATACTTTATTTTCGGATTTCAAACTGGTTTTGAAAGCTGAAAATAAAGGGGTGTTGGTATGGTCAGTTTCAGGCCAGATGCCGTTGTGTGTGTGTGATTTGTCCTCTTTTTGTATCTCCTCTGTGGCCCTCACCAAAGCCAAAATGGAGTCTTCTATTCATGCGCAACTTGCAAAAGGTGACTTTAATGATATCTGCTTCTAGTCAAATTCTGTATAAAATTTGTTGAAGCAGGAAAATTCCTACAAAAGATCATTTACTTAAATTGCATCATGAAAAAGTGGCGCTAATGACATGTCACGAAGAAATATTTACCAGCTGATCACAGAATAGCTTATCAATTGGCCGTTATGTAAATATATACACATGACAACTCCGTGGTAAAGTGTTAGTTTCATACCACCAATTTGTAAGCAAGACTATTCACTCACAAAGAGCTTTAGACCCATCAGTCTTACCTCCGTCTTAATAAAAACGATGGAAAGGAGGTTGAGATTTTCATTCGCAAAGCCTCCTTCCAAACACATCATCTGTCTCAGAGACAACCTGCTTACCAACGAGGAAAATCTTACGTGACCGCATTTCAAAATCTTGTTAACAAAATTGAATGCGCACTTGACAGGAAGCGAGAAGGAAGGCGTTTTCATCGAAATAGACGGTGCTTTTGACGGCATGTGCCAGCTTCGACGGCATTTGCAAAGCTGCCAGAGCACATGGTGTGGACGAATCATTGGTCTTGTGGATTAAAGCAATGCTAATGAATATAACCGTGGCAATTGAAGCGGAGTGTGGGCAACATGTTGCGAAAGTAATAAATAAGGGCTGTCTGCTGATCGACTCTCTACTTGAAGTGCTCAATGGATCTTACGTACACGCTCAAGTATATACCGACGACGTCACCTTGCTCTCTGTTGGATCCAGTCTCCAAGCTGTCTGTTCTCCAGAGCACAGGCTGCGCGCTAAATCTAATCTAAATAGGTGTCTATTGTGCCAGGAACGATTTCTCCGTCGATCCTCTTAAAATTGAGGCAGTCCTCTTCACGAAACATAAAAAAATGACTGGTCTGACCAAACTCACACTTAAAGGCGTCAACACCCCCTTTCGAACGAAATCAAAGATCTTGGAGTAGTCCTAGATAGCAAGCTTCTTTGGTCTAAACACGTCGAGTCACAGACTGCTAAAGCAATGTCAGCCTCCTGGTAGTGTAACGGAGCCTTTGGAAAGACGTGAGGTCTGTCCCCTAGAAGGGTTCTTTGGATCTTTGCGGTTGTGACAAGACCAATCATCTCGTATGCAAATCAATATCAATCAAATACAAATCTATTAATTTTTTCATTCCGTGCCGCCGCAAGAAAAAAAAAAAAGAATTCTCGTGCAAAAACAATTCAGTGCGCTGTGCCTGTGCTGTGAAAATTAATCAAAAAAAAAAAAAAAGAACCTGCAATAGACCAAACACTAGTGCCCACCTTCTTATCTTCTCCTCCCCCACACCACTCGCATAGTCTTGTTGGCTGCACAAATTTCTTCTAATCGATATTTCCTTATCGCATCGAGGCAGTGTGTGCAGGCAATGAGGCTGTGGGTTTGTTAGGCGGATAGTTGATCAACGGTGTTGATCCCGTTGGTGAATCAAATCAAGTTGCTGGCTGGGCATAACACCGCTAGTAATTTGGTTTGGTTTTCTATCGAGATATGCACTTGTTGATTATACTTAGATAGCGTTTGCGTTCGATATTTTGTTTTGTGTGTTTTTGTGAATTGTAATGTCGGGTAAATTTCGGGTCGATTTTAGCAACATTAGGGGGTTGCGATCGAATTTCTTTGCTGTGCGCCCACACTGCAAAATGCAGGCCAGCTGTTTTGGCACTGAGTGAAACACAGGTGGGTGTTGATTCTGATCCCTCAGAGTTCAACCTGCCTGAATATAGCTTAGTGCCATTATTCTTTTCTTCCCATGGCCTCGCCGTATATGTTCGGAATGATATTGCTTACCAACTTCTACCACAATACGGCCTCTGTTCTAATACGAACTTTAATTTTATGTGGTTAAAATTCACTGTCCGTAAGCATATCATTCATTATTGTTTTATGTACAGAAGCCCCAATTTGGATAGCAATTCAACCTCTAACGAGTTTGATGCGCTATCTGACTCCATAGTAAGAATTGTTTCCCTTTATCCTCACACTGAAATCGAAATTGCGGGCGATTTCAATGTACACAATTCAGGTTGGCTTCGACATTCTGGCCAGACAACACTTGAAGGAAAATGTGTTGAGATCTTCGCCGAGTTTAACGAATTAACTCAACTTGTTGATGAGCCCACTCGGGTTCCAGATACTAAAGGCCATGCGGCCAACACTCTTGACCTATTTCTAACTTCTCATCCCGAAAAATATAGGGTTATAGTATCATCTCCTTTAGGCAAATCGGACCATTGTGTCATATCGGTAAATTTTTCGTCTTCCGTCACGGTAAAAAAAGATAAAGTCCCCAAAAGAACTGTGTGGCAATACGAGAAAGCCAATTGGGACGGCCTGAATAATTTCTTTCGAAATTTTAATTGGTCATTGTGCTTTCTCGACGGAAACGTTGATGCATCAGCTGATATGATATCTAACGTTATTCTCAACGGCATGAGAAATTTTGTTCCTAACAGAACAAAAAGTATCATCCCCAAAGAGAATTCGTGGTTTGATTCAAGCTGTAAAGAGGCGATTAGGGATCGAGAAAGTGGTTTTCGAAAATTTAAAGATAACCCTACTGTAGAAAACCGAAATTTGTTCAAACGGGCCAGAAATTTTTGTAATGCTCAAATACAAAGGGCTAAGTTTTTACATGACCAAAAAGTAAGGCAAAAAATACTATTGTGTCTAAAAGGAAGTAAAAACTTTTGGTCTTTTGTGAAGAACATTAGGAACTCGACCATGTCATCGGTCCCAACGCTCGTCTTGAATGACTCTCCGTATGTCAGCTCCATCGACAAAGCCAATTTGCTGGCAGCTCAATTTGCTGCTAACTCGACACTTCCTTACAGCATATTGGCTCCACCCGAGCTCGAGTCTGCAAATTCTTTGATGAAGCAGATATTTTTCCGAGCTCGCTTGGTTGCGAGAGTCCTTAAAGATCTCAACATACATATAAATCCGCTGGTCCAGATGGTATCCCCGCCGTTATTCTGAAGAGGTGTTCTTCTACGCTGGCAAAACCACTGCGTAAACTTTTCCATCTTTCCTATTCTGCTGGGATTTTTCCGAGCAGATGGAAAACTGCATTTGTCCAGCCGGTCCCCAAAAAAGGCGAATCTTCCTCCCCTTCCAATTACCGTCCAATTGCACTTACGTCCCTTCTTTCCAAGGTCATGGAAACGTTGATAAACCGTCAACTTATGAAATATCTTGAAGAACGAAAGCTTCTTAATGACCGTCAGTACGGCTTTCGTAGCAAACGGTCCACTGGTGATTTGATGGCTTATCTCACCGAAAAGTGGAACCAATCTTTACATTGTTTTGGAGAAAGTAAGATTATTGCGCTTGATATTTCTAAAGCATTTGATAGAGTTTGGCATCAGGCTCATTTATCGAAAATGCGTGCTTTTGGTATCGATGAGTCTCTTCTTCGTTGGATTAGACATTACCTTTCCGACCGTTCAATACAAGTTGTGTTGGATGGCTTCAAGTCTGATACCCCCTTCATAAATGCTGGTGTGCCCCAGGGCTCCGTTTTGTCTCCGACTCTCTTCCTCATTTTCATCAATGATCTCTTGTCTGAAACTTCTAATCCGCTTAACTGTTTTGCTGACGACTCGACCCTCAGCTTTTCATATTCGTTTCCAAATTCACGTCCCTGCTCTTCGGATGTGGAACTGGAACGGTTGCTTATGATAAGCTCATTGAATTCTGACCTTGACAGCATTGTTGCATGGGGTCTTATGAACCGAGTAGAATTCAATGCTTCGAAAACTCAATGCTGTCTCTTGTCGTTGAAGCTTAACATTCCCCCATTGCCATTATCCATGAATGGTACCTGCATCGAAGAAACCGAAAAGCTGTCAGTACTTGGTATGTGTGTAAACGATGATCTTCGTTGGAATGACCACATATTTGAAGTCGCCAAAAACGCTGCTAAATGCTTAGGTTTCTTAAGACGATGCAGGAAGTTCTTCACCCCTTCTGATCTGGCTACAATTTATAAGGCCTTCATCCGCCCAAAACTGGAGTATAACTCCCATATCTGGTCAGGTGCTTCTCAAACATCTTTGCGCCTACTTGATAGGGTACAAAACAGAGCGTTAAAATTGAAAGGTGATAGTTCAATCGTAGAATCGATTGATTCTCTTGAACATCGTCGAAACGTCACCTGTCTCACTCTCTTTTATCGCTTTTTTCACAAACAGTGCTCTAGTGAAATAGCCAGTTGCATTCCTCCCCTGAAACAATTCAGCCGCAACACTCGCCTCGCTAGGAATGCTCATCAGTTTTATCTTGAGCCCAATTTCGGGCGTACAGTCAAGTATAGAGATTCGTATTTCAGTCGCACCACCCGAATGTGGAATGCTTTACCTGGCTCTGTATTTCCCCTTCATTACGATTCACAAAGGTTCAAAAGCAACGTGCATCGGTGTCTCCTTTCAAATCCTCTCCTATTTTCCTAAATGCTCGCACTGTGTTCTATAACATTATAAGGGTAGTCATAACCCCTTGATGTGCGTGTTAATTATAAAAAAAAAAAAAAAAAAATGCATCAGTTGTTTGGTGGAACAAGCTCTCGCGTAAATACGATTTCATTTCGTTCGCTAAATTTCAAAAAACAATGTCTTGGCTGTACTGCGGGCGGTTTTCCCCAACACTCTGGGTACCTACTGCTCCCGACGAACTGCTGAATCTTCCTCCCCTTTTTGCCAAAATCATGGAATTTATTTCAAGAAATTTTGCTGTTTAAAAAGATTTGTGCAAACCGTATCTATATCTTTTGAATCGCGTCTAATGGATTAATGGATATGTCATTTGGCACGATGATAACAAGACTCAAACTGAGTCAACTTTCCTTCGATTCAGGACTGATCCACTCTAGAATCTGAGCCAGGAAAGGATTGTTATCGAATCTTCACAGATGGTTCCAAAACTAATGATAGATCTGGTGTCTTCCTGAAGAACTATGATCCAGGAATGCAAGACCTCTCTGAATGCGGTCGGAAGACCAAATTCTTTGAGTTATTTTGGGTTCCATGCCGTCACGACATTTTCATATATCAGGATTCAGACACTCGGCGCAGACATGGTAAGAGCTGGTAACTTAGCCTCCTTATGGCAGCGTCTTTTGGCCTTTCTCCGAGAACATATGGAAGCTATAATTAAAGAAACTTGCTATCTGGTAGCAGGTATTATGGACCGATATTTAGATCTCAGTGTTTCAATTAGCATTTTAAAAACCTCCGACCTAAAAAGTATACATTTAAGATTCGTTGTCACTTTAAGGCTGGATTTTTCGTTACAGAAATGTCGTCAGTTGCTTGCAAATGAGGAAGACAACCGAGATATTTTCCCGATGGCAGTATACCAAATCGTTCAAAAGTTTTTTTTTATAATTTTATAAGTCTCTCAAGAAAATATAGCATTCCCTAAAGCTATTGTTTACTCCAAAAAGTCTTTAAAATAAAATTTATAAACTCAAGTATCCGATTACTCGCCTTATAGTATTGGTGCGATCATAAGAACACAATGCCACGCCGCAGAAAAAACTACTTGTCACTTGTAATTTCAATCAACTAATCCTGTCTCTCCTCTTTTTTTCCTCATTATTATTATGTGATTAATCCCTAAGTACACCTCCTGTATAAATTTTTCTCGAAACGAGGCATTGACGACGCACTCACAGTAGCCGCATGCTTACATGCCTAATCCAACACACAAACAACCGATCCGATTTATTGCCAACATCGACATCGAGGTGACACCCTGGCATTAAATCAGAAACGAGAATACGGCCTAAGCGAGCAAATGTTACGCATCCAGCAGAACCACATGTCAATCGCTGCTGGTAATATGCAATTAACATCCCAGTCCCAGGCTAGCCGCTTCGCAATGGATTATTATTATATCCTTGCGTTCTGTGATTTTTCATTTACCTACTCTTGCACTCATTTTAACATGCTTATTCATCTTGTTTCTTGTTTCTTTTTATTCCACTTTTCTTTTTATTTTGTTTGTTTGTATTATTTCTAGTTGGCCTAACTACATCGTCGTCGCCTGGTGCAGCAGTAGCGGCTGCAGCAGCCGCTGCAGGACTCTTCCCCGGTGGCTCACCGTCACCGACAACTCTAAGCGCTCTAGTCTCACAACACCGCCTGCTGGAGTTATCACGGTTCGGGCTGCGTGGCTATGATTTGGCTCAACATATGCTCACCCAACAAGGTGCTGTCTCAAAATTACTGGGTAAGTGCACCAAAAGGATTCATAAATTCAATTGGGGTCTTCGAAAAGGGGGAGAATCTCATCTTTCATGGAGTCCACTATTTTTTTTTTTTTTTCTTTGTTTTTGTTTTGTTTGAATAGGATTTAGCTTGGGGGCCAAATACGAAGAGCAATTTCTACAGAACAGGGTTTCCGGAAGTGCATGTTCTTTTCATTTTCATTGGGGTCTTCAATCGTGGGAATGCAACTTTGTTGTTTTAAAGATGGGCAGTGTCTGTAGTCTGGACACTAACATAGATTTTTGAAAAGGCTTAGATATAGAAGAGTAAAGAAGCAGAAAGCGATGGTAAAAGTGCTTTTGGAACTGGCATTTAAATCAATGAACACACAAAGTCTTCGAACAAATAAACAACAGCCTTCAAGTGGGCTGAAAGTTTTTAGGTAATTTTTTGTCTAATCTATGTTAAAAAACAAATATGAAAATATTTAGTTAGATAAGTAGTTCAAAGCGATGACTAGTGCTTAGTCAACTCACCTTCTTTCGATCTCCCTCACCAGAGGTAAGGACTATTTCCATATTAACTCATTATTAAGCTTTTAAAACCAGTTCAAAACACATTATATTTCTTTTTTGTTTTACATATATGTATATTTAAATTCAGAACAATAATTTTCTAACTGAAGTATATGTTTGTGTCTCAGGTTGATCCCCCTCTGGCCTCTATCTTAGGGACGAGAAAGTTGATCACCCTCTAATCGAACTTTTACTAACTAGTTAATCATCTGTTAGTCAAACCATTCAGAACTTCGTATAAGAAGGGAAAGGCATTTAGGGCCTTTGTAAGGTAGATCGCTGGTGTCGTCAAAAAAATATTCACCTCGGTGAGTTTTTCGTCTGTTAGCGAGCAACAAAGGAGATGTTGAACTGCTTCCTCCTCCTCCTCGTCTATGCAGCTTCTACAAAAGTCATTGCAGTATAGAACAAGTCTTTTGGCGTGTCTTCCTATTAGGGAGTATTTTATACTATATATATTCAGACGATTTAGATTCATTGAACGTTTCGAATTAACACGTCCATATTTGTTTAGTTTTAAGGCATGTATTGCTCTGCGTCCATCAAGTGCTCTTAAATTTGGCTCAAAAGCATTATTTTGAGATGTTCGAAAAGCTGAAAATGTCAATGTATCACGACAAAAGCTTTTCGTAAAAACCAAGTTGATAGAACGCTTTTGTCCGAATCAAGAGACTTTTGGAGTTGGGAAAGCTAGTTTTTGGGCTTCACTAACCTTTTAAAGTTAAATTAAGATGGAATGTGAGTCAGAAGTTTGGCTTGAGCTTTCAATACAGACATGACACCGTTCAAGGAAGCAAGGGAAGAAATATGTTTCTAGCTAGCTTAGCAATAACCATTGCAAACTTGCTAATGAAGCCTTCTACTGAGGTAGGAGTTGCTGTTCAGGACAGTTTACGTGCTGCAATTGTTGCCAGCCTGGAGCCTCGCTAAAAAAAATTATGAATCTCGATATAGCAACCATACTGGACCTCGATTCAAACGGATTCAATTCAGCTCTTCAGAGAAGGTTTTCACATCAATTGCAGAATTCGCAGAAGAAGTTCGGTTTTGGAACATAGACGGAGAGGTCAAACGTCAACTGAACTTAGAGCTAACACCATTGCCCCAGTTTCGAAAAGCGCTCTTTGTGGTTTGCACACGAGCAAATTGCTATACAAACATTGCAAGCACTAATTCCGTTCCATCAACCAGTAGTGGCATGCCCAGCGAATTAAAGCAGTACACTGCTCAGTCCGTCATATCCAGATAGGAAAATCCAAAGACATTCTGGTATAATTGTCGTCAATTCACTCCTGTTTTTTCGGAAACAGCTCTGAAGTACTTGACACCAGCTGCGTCCTCTGTTTCATCGGAGAAAAGAAGTCAGCTCACAGCTGAACATATCAATCAAGAGTTACCTACTTTCTCTCTCTGAGGAATATTGGCTTAGTTAATTCGAAAGAGCAAAAAAGAATATTAACGAAAAGCTCATTTTCTATTTTTGTCAGTTATATTTCTTACTAAAATAGTTAATAGAGTAGTGTTGCAACATTTTACTTATTTTTAAAGGTTGCAAAATTCAATTTGAAAATATATCGATATTTTTCGTAGTTCGATATATCGATACAGATATTTTCTTGTTATATATCAACGCGATATATGTATATCGATATATTCTTCCATCTCCGACGTCCCTGCTAGCGAGCACTTTAGCCCCAAAATTTGACAGTATTTGAACGAATTGAAGTCGATAAGTGAACAGCAGACTGATGTTGTGTTATATAGAGCGAATTTTGAAAGAAAAATAGTTGTCATTCACTCGATCAATTCGACCCCAGTTCTTAAAGCATGGAAACTAGACACAGAACTTATAAATAGAATGATGTAGGTATTGCGATTTTTTTTAAAAATAAGAATAACAAAAAAAAACAAGTGTGTAGGTAGGTAGGTATCTCACTAAAATAAAAGTTAAGTGCGAAACGCAGATTAAAAAGGTCTCAGCAATTGCTATACTCCCAGTGACAATATTTCTCAAAGTTAGCATGGCTTCATCTGTTACTATATCTACCACGTTGGAAATTCATTCAACGAGTCCAGCAGGAAAGCTAGAAACTTTTGTGAGCCGACTGTTATTTGACAATACCTGGAAAATGTTTCTGAAAATGTGCTCTTCAAAGAGGACGGTAAGGTCATGCCTTCGTCTATGAATTACAATTGTAACTGAATGTTCTCATTTACGAATCTAATGTGCATTCAAATTTCCCATGTTTCCCGCCAGTGATGCCCGTGTGAACCATCAACAAAACAAAGCCTATACATCCGCTATAGCCGCAGTGTTTAAACAGCAAAAACAAAACCTCAGAACAAATTTCCTGCGATCACAATCGCGGATCGCGAAAATCACTGCAATTTATCCAAGCGGCGATCGTAAATCTTCCACCAGTGCAACGGAGGCAGGCAGTCACCAGACAAACTAACACTCATTGAAGGTTTTTACTCATGTATATATTTTGTGAGTCGCTTGCAGCCTTCTGTCGACCTCTGGTCTCTACCGATCACCGCCCGCCGGCTTTCAGTTAACAATACAGCATACAGGTGCGTGTGCGCATTAGAGACAGCCTTTCAGTTCAGTTGCAATTTCCACGGTTTGAAGAGAGATATACTTGCATACTACTTGCTAGTGGCTACAAGCAGCAGTCGCCAATTTTGTTCGCCTTTGACAATTTTATCTTATTAAAGAATCAATTGCAAAAAGTGTACACCAACTCGGCGTCCGTCCGGATAGAGATGCAGAGTTAGAGGCAGACAAAAACCGTCAGTCATACATCACCCAACAAATTGCCCACAGCCGAAAGTTTGTAGTTTTATGTTATATGAGTAGAGGAGACACTGCAGCTAGGCAGATTGTTGGCATCATCATCATCATCATCATCAACATCCACCGCCACCGCTGACCGACACTGAGTGGTTTTTATAGCAATGCGAATATGTATCTTGCGTCAGTTTGTCGTCATTGCTCATAAGTTCCATGATGAAGCCACTTCTGTCAGTGGCAATGATGTGACCAGGACCAGCCAGCACAGCGTAAGCCCTGCTCTGATGTCTTTCAAATAATTGCAGAAATGCTGCTGCAAATATGGATTTTTATATGAGCATTTAAGAGGTGAAAATTAATTAAAGTCGAAACATTGATGGCATTCTTGTAATATTCCCGTTTTTTTGCTGGCCGAGTTTTATATATTAAATAACATCGAGGGTACCTTCGCTTAATGGACATGACAGGCTTTTGGAATTTGCCAGCCATGTTACGGAGTTGTGTGCGCTGCCATATCGAGGATTTATGAAATTTTCTAAATGAGAGTTGGTTAATTGAGAAGAATCTTAATAGGATTTCGTAATAAATAAGCGCTTTGAATAGGAATTTTTATTTTCAAATTTAATTAATAAAAAAGAGGGACAGAGGGCTGTTCAACAAGCATTATATTTAAGAAAATAATGAAGAGTTGCAGTAAAATAGAAATATTTTCCATTTTGGTAGCAAATTCATTCATTTGACGCAGGTGCTTTCGATATATTCATTCAATGTATTTTTTTTTTTTGTTTTTTGTTAACCCCAACATTTGAACTCAATGGTCATACCTGTACTGTTTCAATATCCCACTAAACGAAGTTTTAAGAAACTTCACGTTATAGTGACCGCTCCCACTACTGATTATTAGACCTCGGATTTTGCATATCTGCATATTTTTCATCAGATTGATACCAAACCTTGTACTTAGACGTTTTGTCGTTCAAATAGAACAAATTTCAATGCATATCGTAAATATGCAAAATATATGCAAAAAATATGCGAAAAAATATGCTGAAAATATGCAAAACTTATGCAATATATGCAAAATATATGCTTATGCAAGCTGATTCCATCGAAGAATCGAATTCCACTTGTTTAGTATTAAAGGTGAGCAAAACAAAAGAATATTTTTCTTCGTTTAAAAACAATCATTGAGAAGCATACACCATTTTCTCTTGTCCAGCGCTTACCGCAAGCCGGACTTTAACTTTAACATGTATTTAACTGCATGCCTCTTTAACCAGTTTTGGTTAATGCTGCTCAATTGCACAGAGAAAACTTCAAACTAATTAAAATAAATATTCTGCTTATGTTGCCAGTAATGATTAGCATTTTTGCCAGTTGCGTTGGGTTTTGAGGATCAAATCCCAGCAATATTCAATTGTTTTCCAGCGAGGAATTCGCGATTCCTTCGATAGTAATTACATGCCGTGAGAAGCGTTTTCTCGATTAACCTTTTGGAATCGGCAAAAGAATTGTGTGTCCCATCTATTCCTCACCAGATATGGTTGAGAGAAATGTGCTAGGCCTCAGGCTCCCCGCTCTGTTGCGCCACCTTATCTATCCATCTTGGAGCTTTAAGCTTTTTTAGCATTTCGAAGATCGGAGAGATTTAAATAGGAGACATCGGTTCACACCAATTTCAAAATTCTTTAAGATCGCAATGCGAGGGAAACAGAGTTGGATAAAGCACTCCACAAACGGGTTGAGCGACTGAAATGTGAATCTCTACTAAGCTGTACGTCTGAAGTTCTGATCTTGGTAAAGCTGTTGAGCATTTCCATCAAGAGGCGTGTGTCGCGGTTAAATTATTGCAGGCATGAAATTCAACTGTCAATGCCACTAGAGCAGTGTTTGTGAAAAAAGCTATAAAAAAATGGGACGGCTTACATAAGTTTAGTGTTCAAGAGAATCAGTTGATCCTACAATTGAACTATGTACCACTTATCTGATTATCTTAATAAACTTGACGGAGAATCAAGCTCAATATACAAGGTGTTCCGTAATCAATAATGTGCCATATACAAGTAAAGTTTACTCTTCAGCTTTGGCATCACTTTTTGACGATTTATAAAAGTCTTACTTCGGTGTACCCTGACCCATATTACGCTTATTTCTCTGACAGTACCTACTGATGGTAAAGACATCATTTAGACATTTAGAACCTTATTTTTAGTAAAAAAAAATCAATCCTTAAAACTCTATTTTAATTTGGGCAGACATGGCTTAAGGGTTGCCAGATTTTGAATGGTGTTCAAATTTTCTTCCCTGAGCGAAATTTTGATTCTGATGTTTTTTTTTTTTCAAAAAATGCTCCTTTTTTTATGAGTAAGTGCACTCAAAAACCCAAACATTTTAAGATAATTGAAAAAATCTAAAACAAACCAAATTAAAAAAAAATTGTTTTTTTCCTGTTTTGTTAGGAGTTTGAATAAATGAATAATAAGGATAGTAACATAACAGAGTGTTCTCTGCGTGTTTTGATTGCAGGCACGTTTTTTGCATTTCATTTTGGATGTTTGTTCTGGATATCTAACTCTTAACTTACTTTCAATGATTCTTCAAAAATACAGAGTGGCTGATGAATATTGTTGCATTAAGGGGAGGGCGTAAAGTTACATACAATAAAGTAAAATTTGAACAACATTCTCAAAAAATTGCATTGCAAAATCTATATATATAAAATAGTATGTATGTATGTATGTATGTATGTATGTCCGGGGTAAGCTCCTAAACCACCCAACGGATTTTTATGAAATTTTCAGCGTAGACATAGTTTAGTCCAGAGATGGTTCCTGTCAAGGTTTGATCCCCATATTCCCACAGGAACGGGGTTGGGAACATAAAACTAGAAATTTCTATACAAATTTCAAAAATTCTTTCAGCACTAGGGGTGCTACATTATCTCCTTTCATCAGTAACTATAACTGTATTTCATCCCTATAATCCCACAGGAACAGAAACGGGAACGAGAACGGGAACCATAAAATTACTTGACCGATTTCAAAAATTCTTTCAACTCCAGGAAGTTACATTATCCCTCAGTGACATAGACTTACATTTCATTCATATATTTCCATGGGAACGGAAGGTCCCACAGGAACGGGGTTGGGAACGGAAACTTAGAAGGTACTGGACCAATTTCAAAAAGTCTTTCCACTCTGGGATGTTATATCATCTTTCAGTGACAAAGACTTATATTTCATTCACTTATTGCCATGGGAACAGAAGATTCCCACAGGAACGGGGTTGAGAACGGAAACTCAGAAACTACTGGATAGATTTCAAAAAAATTTTCAACATTAGGGGTGCTACATTATCCCCCTTTACCCTTTGTCAGTAACTTAGGCTTTATTTTTCATCCCTATAATCCGACAGGATCAGAAACAGGAACGAGAACGGGAACATTAAAGTTACTTGACCGATCTCAAAAATTCTTTCTACTCTAGGATTTAAAATTATCCCTCAGTGATATAGAATAATATTTTATTCACATATTTCCACGGGAACGGAAGATTCCAACAGGAATGGAATGGGAACGGAAACTAAGGAACTACTGGACAGATTTTAAAAATTCTTTCAGCATTAAGATGCCACATAGTCCCACAGTAAAAAAGATTTTATTTCATCCCCAAATTCCCACGGAAGAGGAAAAACGAGAACGGGAACCTTAAAACTACAGACCCGAGCAAAGCCGGGCAGCTCAGCTAGTATTCAAAATAAAAAAGAGAGTGAAAATTTAACTATAAAAGGCGCTTCGAAAAAAGTTGGTTTGCGATGCGCACCATAACTCGCACAGAATCATCAGAAACGAAAAAAAAAAACAAAATGCATTCGTTAAAGAATATATTTCTCGAGGTAATGACGGGAGGATTTTTATTTTCTTCGATTTTTCGATTTTTCGTAGCATTTGGGAGCCAAAAACTCGAATTTCGCTAAAAAAAAGATTGGCTAATTTGTTGTTAAAAAATTAGTAATCATTAAAAATCGAAAAAAAGAAATTCCTTCGCTCGTTTATGCTGGGAGGAGGGTGTCAACGGAATATCTAGTTTCTAGATATAAGCTTATTCTACCACAACAGGCCAGTTTATGTGAGTATAGTTTAACCATCTTGCTGAAACCAAACAGATTTGAAAGAAATTCTCTTTTGGCGTAATTTTGGATAAAGAAAACTCTCTCAACACCTTCAAGTATCGGTCCAGTGACCGTAACGGTGTGACCGTTTTCTTCGTCTTCGAAGTAGTAGGGCCCCATAATGGAGCGCGATTTAACTGTTCTCCACACTGACTGTAACACGAAGTGGATTAGAACTATGAAGTCACAGATCAAAAATCTCCAACAGTTACAGAAAATCTTTATCTCTTTTCTGGAACAACAAAATTCGGGCTGTTCAGTCCAACAACCCGAGTATGTTTCCGGAATTAAATAAAATCTTTAGGAGAAAAGATCAAAATGACTTTCAGAGTATTAAACTCCAAAGGACGACAGAGAACACAAACTTACTTTTGATACTAGGAATAGATCCAGATGACGCCATCTTGGACTATGACCACTTTACAGTGGAAGATGCTCAAGAGCTCAAGAGAAGGTAGAGACTGTGGGTGCTGTTTTCGAGCAAGTATATAAGGTGGATGAGTGCATTCGCCCAAATTACGACCTTGAGAACAGATCCTTCGTTGGACATTTCTATCTTAGAGACGATATCTCGCATTGGCGATCCGAGAATCCTGGTTTTACTAGGTTCAATGACGACCGACTTGCAAATGCAGTCATCGCCGAGCGAAACGGGAATAACACCCTGTTCGTTTCTAAGATGGACTTCGAGGACATCTTTCACAAAATAAAGAAAAAGAAGTCAGCAGGAGTCGACGGCATACCCAATGTTGTGCTGCGAAACCTCCCTTCGGAACCGGTGGACATATACACACCACGTTGTTTAACAATGCTCTGAATAATGCATATTATCCAGTGCGTTAGAAGCAGTGGTCCATCCTCTCCTCAAAAAAGGGAAGGATGGTTAAAATCCAGCAAATCTCCGGTCAATCAGTCTTCTTCCGAGTATCAGCAAATTATTCGAGAAGGTTCTTATAATAGAGCACTGTCCACATGGGCTGAGGACAAAAATATTATTCCAGAAAATCAGTTCGGTTTTAAGGCGGGTCATGATACCATACATGCCGCGTCTAAGCTAGTATCTGATATTCAATGGAACAAAGCTAAAAAGCAGTGTACGGGTGCATGCCTGGTTGACTAGGAGAAGGCGTTCGATACCGTTTGGTTAGACGGTCTTTTCTATAAGTTGATCAGGTATGGCATATGAGTAAACCACTGCTATATATTCTGAATGACATGCTTTGTTGTCAAAAGTTGCAATATAACTTCTACCAGAACTTTTAAAATACAGAACGGTCTGCAACAGGGAGCGGTGAATTCGCCTATTTTGTTTAGCATTTTCACCGGCGATGTAATTGGTTGTCTTCACCATGCTATAGCGTACGCCGATGACCTCATTGCGTACAGAACAGGTCCAAAGATCGAAGACATCAGAAGTCTCTTGCAGCGTGACTTCGATAAGATTCAGCAATATTGCGATGACTGGAAGTTGAAAATCAACTTTCAGAAATCGGAAACAATTGTGTTTAGAACCCCGTTGGCTCGGAAAGCTGGTGATCGTTGATCTACATGGCCACCCACTGCCAAACAAAGTATAAGTCAAGTACCTCGGCATCTGGTTAGATCAGTATTTATATTTTAACAAACTATGGATGCGGCTCTGGCCAGGGCTAGAGGAGCTTTTGCTCTGACAAGGCGACTGTTTCACAGCAGAAAACTTGATAGCAGAGTGAAAGTGATTTGCTACATGGCCCTCATACGGCCAATGATTGTCTATTCTATGGGTGCCCCGTCTGGTTCAACGTTACAGCGTCTCAAATGGAAAAGATTCGGGTGTTTGAGAGACAGTGTCTGCGTATCTGTCTTGGATTGCACAGAACGCCAGAGTCGGAGTACAAAAAATATTATCCTAATGAGGTCCTTTACAACGGGGCTCACATAAACAGGATCGACAGCTTCTAATAAAACTGACTTGTGGTCACACTGCAAGAGCGATGACCTCGACCAATTGAATCATATTTGTGGCTTATGACCCCAACACTGAATATATGGAGAAAACACGCTTGAGTGGATTTGCTCCACCGGAGGCTTTCCTCTATTTTGATATGGATGGGTTGATTCAGGATAGATTGGCGGTTCCGCTAATCTACCACGTCTGCCGGAAGTCCGTGGAACGACGGCTCCTTTATAACCGAGACGTCACCGCAATAGGTGGAGACGTTGGAGAGCTCCTTTGGTTCAGTAAGGGCGGTCTCAGATCGCGATCGTCGTGACGTTGCTAAAACGTCAGTGTCAGATATGTTCTGGTTGCTGTCCGAGCAACAAATGGATATTGATGACGATAGTCAGTCGCCAATGGCTGGCTTACACAGGTTAAGCGTGTAAGTCTTAGGGTAGGGGGTGGGCACAGTGGCAAACAAATATAAAATATCAAAAAAAAAAAAACCAAAAAAAAAATCATAAAAAAAAAAAATTTAACAAACACAAGACCAAAAAAGCTATGTGGCTGCTCTAGTTTTAAGTAGATTGAAGTAGTTTTAATTAGGTTTAAGTAATTTTAAGAACAGACCAAAAAAATGATCTAGAAAACTAAGTTTTTCAATTTTTCTTAGTTTTAACCATAGCTCTAAGTCGTAAATTAGTATAAGTTATACCTAGGCCGAAAGGCATTAAGATTAAGATATTGTTTAATTTAGAGTTTTGAGTTTTTACAAGATAAGATAATTCTCCAGCAACGGCAGTGGTAGCGTTTGAAAGAACAGAGCTCAGATTTCGTATCTCTTTAGACGACTATCGCTGATCGTCGATTGTATCGTCAAAAGATTGTTTCATATAAATTCAATTCTAGTATTTGACCAAAAGCTATCGTCCTAGAAATTCTTTTAACTTTTTAAGAGTCTTAAATTAAACTGGGGTCGAATTACCGCACAAGTGATCGAGTAATAAGTGACTGAATTATGTGTTCTTGGCATTACTTCTCACGTTATCGAGTACCACAATTTGACATTCTTTCATAACAGCAGACTGATGTTGTGTAGTATGGAGCGAATTTTGAAAGAAAAATAGTACTCATTCACCCGATCTCTAAATGCGATAATTCATACGACTGCACTCATCTTTGGGATCATATACGCATCCGTTTTCCAAGCGGAGGCTTATGCTATCCTAATGGCCTTGAGCCACGTAACGAACAATGGATGGACGGGGAGAAGTATCTTTGTTTGCAGCGACAGCCAAGCTGTGCTTAAGGCCCTTCACAATCCTCTAACCACTTCGAAAGTGATCCAGGAATGCAAGAGCTCTCTGAATGCGAACGGAAGATTAAATTCCTTGAGTCTCATTTGGGTTGCAGGCCATCACGGCATAACTGGAAATGAGATCGCCGATGAACTCGCTAGGCAGAGATCTGAGACAGCTTTATCAGGACCTGAACCGTCGCTAGGTCTGCCAGCGTCCTCAGTGAGGGCTTCAATCAATGATTGGATCTGTGAAGAGCACAACCGTAGATGGTATGCCTCCATTGGATGCAGACAAACCAAGCGTATGCTCCCCAACGTTTGTAAGAAGACTGCAACATTTTTGCTAGCTCTTAGCAGAAAAGACTGTAGAAAGCTTATTGGCGTTGCCAGCGGGCACTTCTCTTTTGCCAAGCATTTTAACGTGTTAGGCTTAAGTGATACCACACTCTGTGACTCTTATGGAGAAGATGAGGACACCGCAGAGCACTTCCTCTGTGAATGTCCTGCTTTTTCGCGCATGAGGTTACAGATACTCGGCGCAGACATGGTGAGAGCTGGTTCCTTATCATCAGCGTCTTTTGGCTTTTCCTCGAACATCTGGAAAGCTATAACAAAGAGAAGGTTGCTATCTGGTAGTACAATGGACCGGTATTTAGGTCTGAGTGCTCCAGCTAGTATTTTAAAAACCTATAACAAAAAAAAAAAGTGCGATAATTCGGCCCTTGGTTTTTTTGAACCTTAATTTAGAGCAGTGATTCCCAAAGTGGTCGATATCGACCCCTTGGGGTCGATATCGGTTTCTTAGGGGTCGACAAAAACGAAATCTGGATTTGGGGGTCGAAAAGTTTTTCAATCGACCACCTTAACACATTTTCTTATTTTAAACTTCAAAGATAGTGTTGCGTTACTTTTGCCATTCTAAAAATGAACAGCCTTATTTATAAACCAATAATAGGGAGTGAATAGCGCTATGTTCCTCTTATAATATCTCTGAACAAGAAAATCTTATTTATAAAACTTTCTGAACGTAACATAGGCTGAACGCCGATTTAGGTAGTATAGAGACTGAATAAATTTGTGTCTTCGCTATTTTGAAATGACAGGGGACTGTTAGTACGCCGGCGGATACATAGATGGATTTCAGGGACCGTTTTGTTTTCGATAGTGAAGTATACCTGGGATTTTCCTTTTTGGTGGTTTTTTTACGCACCAGCTGTTCAATAGGTAGAAAATACACATCATTGCTATAATAGGTTTATAAATAAGAATTTATGCAACGTAGAATAGAGTGCTATTCACTACATAACTATTCATCCGTTCAGAGCTATTTAGGGAAATCTAATAAATACGGCTGGAAAAGTTTAATGAAACATTTTAAACATGTGTATAAAAAAATTGACATAGTATTGTATAATTGTGATATTATACATAAGTAGTAGTTTTAAACATTTTTACTTAAGATTGGCGGTGTGATCGCAGACACGAAAAAAAAGGAGACAGTAGGTACAGTTTGGACTACATAAAGTTTGGATTTATTTCATCTCCATCAAATCAACACTTGCCGACGTGTCTCATATGTGAAAAAGTATTTAGTAACGATGCCATGAAGCCTTCAAAAATGGAGGACCACTTATCACGGTCCTATGCAAAACGTTGATGGCTTGCGAGCGTCCTACAATATATCTCTGCTAAAAGCGAAGTAGGCGAAGCCTCTCACAATTGGAGAGCAACTTATTTTACCAGCCATTGCAGAGGTCCTCAACAATGCATTGCATAAGCCCGCTCAAGATACATATTATAAAAAGAATATCCTTGAGTAATAACACCGTTAAGAGACGAATAGACGAGATGGGTCGCGACGTGGAAAACATTTTATGCAATTTATTGCAGGCCAAGAGATTCTCTCTCCAGTTAGACGAGTCTACATTACCCGGCAATGAAACTCTGTTGGTAGGATACGTTCGATATATCATAGATGAAAATATGTACCGAGAGCTGCTTTTTACCATTATATCTGGAAACTGATACCAGAGGAGAATCCATTTTTCTGGCAGTGGAACGTTTTTTTTTACCGACAAAGCTATTCCATGGAGAAAAATTTATTTCTGTTGATATATCAATATCAATATTTTCAGCTATTTTTGGGTCTGTGTTGGAGTTTCTAAATGAAAAAGATCCGAATTTGGAAGAAAATCTGAAAAATTCTATGACGGATTACATGACCGATCTTTACTTGATCAAAACAAAATCACTTCACAAAGATTTTACCAAAAGGTTTGAGGATCTTTTGAACTTACAAATTCCTGAAAGGGTAATAAATTCGTACAGTATAATAGCCATTGAAGAAATCAATGTGATAATGCAAGAAGATTTGATCACCATCCAATCTGACGAAGAGCTTAAGCTTAAGTTCAACGAAGGCTATCAGAAGTTCTGGTTGCAGCGCAGCATTGAAACTCAATATACTGCATTGTGGAACATTGCTGAAAAATATCTCATCGCTTTCCCATCATCATATTTTGTTAAAAAAGACTTTAGTGTGGTTGCAAACATTTTGACGAAAAAAAGAAACCGTTTGAAAGTCAACGAACGCGGGAACTTAAGGCTGCAAATTACCTATATTAAACCAGATCTAGCTAGATTTATCCATCGCATTAATTTTTCAAATCATGAATTTATTATTTGTTCTCAAATAAGAGCACGATTTCTAAAAACCTGCATTAATAAATTATGAATTACACTTCATGTTTATTGAATTTCATACCTGCTATCATCGTAACGTCATGTTTTATTGTTATCTCAAAAAATTTTCTTTCTGCACTACTGCGAAACTTGCTTACGTAATAGGTACCAATAAAAGTAAGTAAAAAACTCGAGACAGGATTTTTAAAGTAATTTGACCACCAAGTCTACGGTATCAGTTCATTTTGGAAAAGGGGTCTGTTGCTCAAAATAGTTTGGGAAACCCTGATTTAGAGGATAGTCGTGTTAAACGCTGCGGAATTCAGGGCCAGACTATTTTGCATATGGGAGTGGATTCAAGTGAGATCAAAAGAATATCAAAAAGTTGATCCTTTTTTATATGGAGTGGCTGAAGAAAATCAACAAATAAGGAAAATCAAGAGGGAGTTCAATTGAACTCAGATGAGATCTTCCAACTCCCATCCTTTTCATTTTACTCTTTTTTTTTCTAAGAAAGAGTTGATCTTTTTACTAACAGAGAAAATCCTTTCGCCAACGAAAACTTTTCGCCACTGAAAAGTGTTGTAAGATCAAGAGAAAAGTGAGCCCCCTTACATCTTTATTCGATAACAAAATACCAATCATACCGCTTCCGTGCAATCAAACAAATTATCACTTTACAAAACGATCTGCTAATCGCTTAATTTGTGGAAACAGCAGGTTATTTTATTATATTTACCCTCAAGTATAATTTCGATCCATGATACCACAATTAACATTTACAAAAAAAAACATCGTCAATTATCGCGAGAGGATGACGGAAAACACCCCTGAGCCGAGTGCATTTGTACAATGGATTCGACTGCGAATTGCATTGAAATAAATGCCTGTAGCTATAGTTGTTAACAACATTTAAATAGCACTTCCACTTATTACCTCTAGTTCATACTTTACGTATGTATTCACTACTATCGCACCATCAGTGACACACTTCAGCAATTATACAACATCACCAGATGGACAGACGGCGGTGGCGGCGGCGCGGCGGGCTTGCGACGGCCACGTCGGCCGAACGGACAAACGTCAATCCACGCGGACTGCCTCGCTCACAATCGTCAGCCACGGTGCACTGACAGTCAGTTGTATAGTGTAAACATTCGAAACAATTGCTCATTTGAATAAAAAGTTATGAAGTCAGCGCGAGCTCACAGAGATAGTGTAATGTATATGTACCTGTGTCTTTTGAGCGGTGCTCAAACAATTGTCCGGAAGCATTTAATTCTCTGTAGATCTGTAGATGCGACCGACAGGTGGTGCTGTGTTTTCTCTTGTTTTTGTTGTGCCACCCGAGCTATTATCTCATCTCATTAGAGATGCAGTATGAGTATAGCGCAACCCAATTGATGCACTACCACCACATCGCATCGTTCGTATACAATTGTGCAAAGTTACTTTGGGGCGAAATTGAGAAAGGCAAACAATGCGTACCGGGGGCGGTTCAAGGGGAGCTGAGAGTTAATCGCGTGAATTACATAAATTTCTCGTTTTTTTTTTCTTCTGACGAACAATTATGTGAAATTTATTCGAACTCGGAGCAGGTTGGCTGCCGGAGGTTGGCCGAGTGATAAATGGACAGACGCGGAATCAATCGCAGAAAATTACACACTACAAACGTTATCATCGTCATCATCATCATCATCGTCGGAATATAGGCACTGCAACAGGTATACCTATGTGCCTACCTCCTTCTTTGGTCGAAAACATTCGGATCATCATGGTGGTACACGAGGTATGATGATGATGATGATGGCAACTAGGTATATGAAGCGGAGAGGATAGGTGCGAATAAATTACCAGCTGATCTATGTTGTGCGGAAGCTCTATTCGCTCGATGTGATCCGCGATTAGTTGCATCCAAATAGAGTTCTTTTTTATGTTGTTGTTGTCGTTGATTCGTTCAAAGGAAATGTCCAACTGATTAATTGTCCGAAGGGGCATAAGCCATCATGCCACATGCGGCTGGTTTTGAAAAGCAGGTGAACTGGATTGAATTGTTTCTCTAGTTTTTCTTTTGCAGCTTTTGATTGACGTGCTAAATGAGATGACAAATTGGAAAGTGACCACCGCAAAGGGGTCATTTCTTGCATATTTACAATGTCCGAACGGGGACAGTGGGGTAGATGAGTCTGCAGTTTAATTGTTATTGTGGCCAAAGCTTTTCAGCAGCAGGTATCGATTAATGACCAGTACCTACATTTTCCCAAATTTACAAAAACCATAGTCGGGGTAGCCCTTTGACTTTCGGCATCATTTCAAATTGATCACCACTCCTATTCATCATTGTTTGCGGTATCTAACTTTCATCTCTGTCAATTTCAGGTACACTTCGACCACCTGGTCTGATCGGTGGATCAAAGCCAAAGGTAGCAACCCCAGCGGTGGTATCGAAAATTGAACAGTACAAACGTGAAAATCCGACAATCTTCGCGTGGGAAATACGTGAGCGGCTAATTTCCGAAGGTAAGACAACAATAATTTCTCCCTTTTCTCCCTTCAAGCTTTGAGCTCGTCTCTCGGTCTCGCCTCATACATGCAAATCTCTGATTCTCATCCATGGTAGGTATGGTGAACTCTTATACATCAAAAGAGCAAAAGGGGTCTTCAAAATGAGCCGTGTCCGCCAATCAGCTATTCGTCTTCCTGTGTGCGCCAGTCGTAGAATTGTGCCCGTGTGTTCCCTTTGATGTTTTATGCACTTAACCAGCACTTCCACTTGAATTGCTGGTGGAAGGTTTCCATATGATGATGACGATGACGATGATGATGATGATTACGATTACGATGCGGAAAGTTACTCTGTCCCGAACAATCAAATTGTTGTTTCATTTTAGATCGATTGGTTAATTTATGGGCATCCGGACACCAGGAGCACAGAACAGCTTAGCAGTTGGGGATATGCAAAAAGCAGTGTCTGTCTTATGGTTCGCATGGTGCATAGTCGCTGTTTCGTCTGAACTTGGTCTTGAACGAGAGATCGATTGATCTCCCAGACCTCATTATGTGGTCCGCTCTCTCGGTGTAATCTCATTTGCGTCATCATCGTCACATTAAGAGAAATCAGTCTTTTGCTGTCCCCCCTTTTTCCTTTCGCCTTGACAATTGCGTGCCCAGTGGGTTTAGCTACATATATGTTTTCTGTGTGCATCTGGCTTAGACCGAAAGATTCACATGGCCGATCGAGACTGAACTTCATTCATTGTTGTAGGCTTTCCCCTGAATGAGAAGTAGCGAGTAGGTATATCTGTGAGTATCTGTGAGAGTTGAATGATAGTGATTGGCATTATATTTGCTGTGCGATAAGGATCTTTCATCCAATGGGAGAGAAAAGTGTGTGTGTAAACATTTTTTTGTATCCTAGGGATGTTTAAAATGCGACTTTGGAGTAGCTCCAACGATCAGCCACCGCTTGTGATGGGTACGCGATTGCGTTAGCTGATTTATTGAGTTTGGCCGTGGGTCTCGTCTCCTTGGACGATTTTTGATCGGTTATTTGATTTCGCGTGGATATGGTGCATCAAGATAAAGCAATTTCAACCTGGCGCAGCGAGTACCAGGACACATGTTTTTTATTGTAGCTCAGGGTGGGCTTCAAGCTTGATGAGATCACGTTAATTTGATGCCAGATAATGATACAAAATGAGAAAATAGAGTCAAGTTGAACAGCGTTGTTGTGAGCGTTACTTAACTTACTTGATTTTGAACTCTTTGCCAAACACTTTCTTTGAAGAAATGATATTTCGAAAGCTAAAACTAATCAAGCTACTTAAATGATAAAGAAAAAAGCTGTTCATTGCCAACAAATTGGATTTATTTAAAACATAGTTTTCAGCCAATTTTATTGGAAGTAGTTTGGCAAAGTGTTTTATTTTCTTCTTTTGTGGCACGTGTATTTTGCTATTTTTCTTCTTCATTTTTCTATTTTACGAGCATAGTGCTCTGCTTCCCAGTAGTGGTCCAATAGTTCAAACATTCCTAGAACTTCATATGAATTCGATACTGTATCACAGAACGTCGCGTCGTCAAAAATGATACGTATTTACACCAACGCCCACCTGGCACGCCTATTAATAATTAAATTTTTTTTTTTTTTTGATTTTTTGAAATAGAAAAGGATGAATATTTATTGCAGGAACCGGCCAGGCAAATGGTCTGGTTACGAGGAAAAGAACCACGAAGTGCTATTAAATTAGAGTGTTTTAGTAATTGTCTCACTATTTGGCGAGCTTTGGTTGGACAGTCGAACTACATTTTCTGGTTTAACAAGGCGAATACGACTTGATGTTCAAGCTTAACGTTTCGGGAACTGAAAATGAAAGAAATAGAACATCCATACCATACCGAAATGGCAAAGCGATTTTTGACTAAAACGTTTACTAATTGAAGTTTCCAATGTGTACAGAAATGATATTTCGAATGGTCAATGATTACTCGAAGATCACTCATTAATCACACCATCGCAATTGAATATAATGCTTCCAAATTTTGAGGCTAATGGAATTACAATCCTTGCCTATTTTGAAGGTATAACATCTGAGGTTTAAATATTTTCTGATTACTTACGTTCCCCTTATTAAGGGGGGCATTACAATTTGGGGTGAACCCGAGCCTCAACCAATATCTATTGGGTGAGTTCTATCCTGTTTTGCATTCTTAGTCGGTTGAGGTCTTCTTCCACTTGCTTGCGCCAGCTAAGACGAGGTCTTCCCCTTCCGCAATTTCCCTGCAATGTGCTTTTCGAAAACCCGTCGAGCCGGAGCGTTGATGGCCATCCGCTCAACATGGCCCAGCCATCTTTGCCTCGCTATACGTATCGTATACTCTTGTATATATGTCCATGTCACGGTACATACAACTCATTTTTATAGCTTTTTGTTCAGACATTGTCTTCACATACGGAACCAAAGATCATTCAGAAAACTCTTCTTTCGAACCGAATTCGCAGTTTTCTTCTTAACCTGAAGAATCCGTTCGATCTCCGCTCTTGTATTGTTTTCCGTGTCTATTGCGGATCCTAGGTAGACGAAGTCCTGTAGGTACTACCTCGAAGTTATGTGTGTCTATTGCGACGTTTTATTCAATTCTTCGATGTTTGTTGTCCTTGTTTGATGGCAGCATATACTTCGTTTTGCCCTCATTAACCATCAAAGCCATTTTTGCCGCTTCTGCTTCAATGCTCGCAAGAGCACCTATGAAATTGAACTTGATTTTGAACAATCTTATCAAATATGATGATTTCAAAGAAATCGCGGAGAGTTGATCGCCTTTCCTAAAGCACTTTTCGACATCAAAGGTTTGGGTGAGTTCTTTATCGACCTGGATGGATCACCGTGAATTCTCCAAAAACATCCTACATATAGTGTAAGTCGCACAAGTCTTGCAGGGATGCCCAAACTAGACATTGCTCTGTACAGCTTGTCTCTGAAAGTACTGTCACACGTGGCCTTGTAATGTGAAAATTTGGTCTATTGTGGACTTTTCTGGCCTAAAGCCACATTGATAAGGACGTATCAAGTTGTTGACATTCACATATTACAGCAGACAAGATCTTATATGCGACGTTAAGGAGGCTTATTCCTCTATATAATTGTCGCAATTGTGAGGATCTCCCTTCTTTAGGATCGGGCATACGATACTGAGGTTTTATTCATCGGGCTTTCTTTCTTCCGACCATATCACGCAGATCAGCTGTTGCATGCTCCGTTCCAATTGATCTCTTGCCTTGAAAAATACAGCATCAAGGCCATCTGTACCTGCAGTCTTATTTGATTTAAGTTTGCATATGACAAGCTTACCTATCATATTTTAGGTTGGGAGGGGGGTTTTTCGTTCATCATCCTAGTTGAATGGGGCATTCTGCCTGACAGCGAAATTAGCGTCTTCATCGCCGTTAAGCAGTCTGCAGAAGTGATCTAAAGCTATTTCTTTATTCACACCCAGAATTAAAGCTAAAAGTGATTCTCGACCAGTGTGGTTTAATAAAAGATTGATTAATCTAAGCAATAGGAAAAACTAAGTTTATAAGCAATTTCGCAGATCACCTTTGGAAATTATTTTTAACCATTCCCTTGAAAGTGGTGAGTTTTTATCGAAATGGAAAAGTTATTTGATTACACCATTTATAAATCAGGAAGTAGGCAGGAAGTTTCCAACTATCGGCCAATTTGCAAGATTTCCACAATTCCTAAAGTTTTTGAAAAATTGATATATAAAAGATTAACTCCGGGTTCTAAAAAATATTATTTCTCCATATCAACATGGCTTTGCTAGTGGTAGAACAACCAGCACTAATCTTTTAAAATTTTCAAACTTTGTAGTTAATGGCTTCGAGAAAGGGTATCAATGCGATGTTGTTTATACTGATTTCTCAAAAGCATTCATTTCACAAATAATTTTTCTAAGTGTAATAGGCGACGCGTTTCGGACTCTGTCCATCTTCGGGCGAAGGCTACGGTCCTTATATATATATACTGTTCAAAAGCAGCTCTTGTTCTCTTTTACATTAACAATTATCCTTCTTTTTGTTTGGCTGCATTTTATTTGAGGATGTTGGTGGTTTCACAACATATCAGTTTCCAGTGGCAACCACGTGGAGGAATAGTAAGCAATATTGGTGTGTATACCTACTATAAGTTGCATCTTCTTCGGCACCGCACCGTGCCGTGACACGTGACACCAATCAGAATAGTACAGGTTGTACCTACTAATCAGACTAGTACACGCCCAATCACCAATTGATCTGATTACAAACCTATAGCGTTTTTAGAAATCATAGGCGCGGTTGTCCAAGCACGAGAGAGAGGGGTAGCTTTCATTGAAGTTACTACAAATTCAAAGAATTTCCGGAATGCATCCGAAAAAAATGAGACATAAGTGTCCATTCACCATGTCGATTCAACATCCCTTCATCAGTAAGCAGAGAGCAGACAATTTATTACTTAATTGTCCGAAATTAATGTGAAACAAACCGTTTTGTCTTTAGGTTTTAACTATTTACTCATTTTCCATAGACATTTTAAGATAAAATAAAATAGGGTGAGCATAGTGTAAATGTACCTAATCGTGACCAGTTTTGACACAATTTTTCAAATATTGACATATCTGCCAAATGGAATGAATTTGCTACCATTTGTCGATTTTATAATGAGACTATGATGGATATTACTGGCAGAACATTAACAGCTAATCAATATTTTATTGGTAAAAGACATTGGCTGGAATATACACGATTTTAAAATTATTAGATATTAAAACATCGGCAAAATGTTAGTCGTACCTATGTAACCAATCCTTTTATCTTTAAATTGTGCCAGTTTTTGCTGATAAAATTTAACATCACGCATGTGGTAAGCCAATTATAATTACAATCCGGTCAATAAAACGTCCTCATCCTGCAAATTGTGCTACGTTTTCGCCAAAAAAAAACTACGAAAAGCAATTTTTGAAAAAAATGGCAATACAAAAGAATCTTTTCATATGGTTATCAATCACCAACTGACAAACTCAACAAAAGAATGAAAGTTTACATGACAATATAAAACTATATCTTCACTAAACAAAAAAATGACAAATGAACACTCCTAGATTTTTCTGAAAAGAGAAGAAACACAACTGCTTGTTTTTATGAAACATCCCTTCCAAAAAAATTTACTAGTATGAAGATCCTCATGGGATTTTGGGAGACATCGTCTTCGGTTAGTGGAACAGTTTTTAAGCAAAAAAGAAATGGAGGGCAATCGCATGGCCTCCCTAACCCGGCAAATCTATGTTGCTCATTAGAAAACTATCAAGCTTTGAACATTCTGATTCCTATACATCCTCTAGTTAAAAAATGGTCTAAAATCATTTATTTTAATTTAAATAAAATTTACATAAAGCAATTTAAATAAAAGCAAACTTTTGTTATTTCATATCGTATCCCTCTTTTGAAATTCGTATGTTGGTCAAAAAGATTCTCCTTTGCAAGGCAATACTTCTCTTACATTATCTCCGCACAACCTGGTTTGAATCTTTTATTGTACCTTTAAATTCCATGATAAAAAGATAAACAGCTTTCATCAAATGCCAAACCGCACGTTACAAAGCTTGTGCTAAGAAGTTGCTCACTTTGTACAAGGCTTCAATTTAAAATAAATTAAAAAATTTTTCGTCGCCATTTGGTCTGCTACCCACATCTACCACTTCACTACTTTAATGTAATTTGCTACCCTCTCTGGAACTGACAAGCATGTCGCACACAATTAACCGAACATAAGTTCTCCTTCCAATTAAATTAATACGCCCACCAAGGAAGCATTCCATCTATACAAACTCCACAATATCCCGACAAATTTCTAGTTTTTCCAGAAAAGAAAAACCTCTATTTTTTCCTTTCTCAGTTCCAGAGTCTAGCACGCTATCCGAAGAATCGTCGTCTTCGTTGTCAGCAATATGGTCACAAATCAAAAAGGCCAAAAGTGGGTGGAGTAGTTTTGAGTCAAGTCAACAGCAACAGCAACAGCAAAAGAAAAACAAAAAACACAAACATCAAATGACAGTCCGATGTAAGCTTGCGTTTCATTGCCCCCAGGGAGCACCCCTCTATTACTCAGTCACCTTTACATGTGGTCGGAAAGCGCGCCCACAAAAATCAAGAAACTAGGTATGCCGAGAGAAGAAAAGAAGAAGTAGAAAAAATAAAATGTTTAATGACAAAACGACATTAATCAAAATGGAAAATGTCACATACGAAAGCTGTCACAGGGGTAACTGTAACTGTATATACACACTTACCAGTCAAACCAGCAGCGGGCACATATCCGCCGACCGCCTCACCGACCGCGCCGCGCTGAGGCACACTAACGTACTGCATTTATGGTGAAAATCAATTATGGAAACTATTCGAGCAGCCATTATGGTTTTTCCCCCCTTCAAATGAAAACTGGCGCTGCTGGAGTACTGGTTGTCGGTGAGCGGATTGCCCGGCGCGACGTTAAACATGCTAACTGTGGCTGGGCAGTGGTAAATGTAGAAAGAACTGGCATAAAATGTACAGGGGGCAGTGTATCCGCCTAATGAGTATTTGCACTTGTTGGCTTTGCTTGGGTAATTGTGCAGTTTGAGATACATTCCATTGAATCTATAAATGTTCATAATGATAGACAGACAGATGCACTTGCGGAGGAGGTTGGGATGCAAAGAAAAACTTATTCAAATGTACAATTGTTGATATGGGAGTGGGAGTGGCAGTTGGAAATAAATGTGGAATTGTTTGTTTGTCTCAATTGAGGCAATTACCAGTGGCAGTGTGTAATTGGGGGGAAATGTGCGATTATCAAAGTCAAAGTCTGGAACAATAAATACAGATAAAAATTATAAGTGGAATGAGTTGGGAATGCACAAACAAAACTAATGCTTAGTATGCTCAATACATGAAATTAACATTAAACAGGTTTCAGCATAAGAAACAATTTCATATACAATGTTGGATGGCTAAAACTTAAACTAGAGATCCTTGAAAGTCTGTTATCTATATTTCATTTCGTTGCCACAACTAAAATAACTGCATTTGGCTCTTTATTACTATTATTTATTAACGTGCTAGCAGATGCTGTTGAACAAGAACTTTGTTCCGAAGTTTGTTTCGCAAATTTTGTACAAGTGGTTTTAAGGAACTTGGGAATTTTAAACTTACCAATCATACACAATGTGGTACCCGTGGTGTAATGGATAGCATGTCCGCCTGTTAATCCAGAGGTTCGAGTTCGAATCCCAACAAAGGCAAAAATGTTTTTTCCACGGGTATCGCCTTTCGCGAGAAATTGGCAAGTCCTCCGTTAGTATTCATTGCCATGAAAAGCGCTTTCTCGATTAGCCGTTCGGAACCGGCAGAAAATTGTAGGTCCCCTCCATTCCCCCACAAGGTATGGTTGTGAGAAATGCACTAGGCTCAGGGGCTCTTTGCTCTGTAGCGCCAACCTATTTTTTTTTTTTTTAATCAAACCACAAACAATAGCTGCAAGTTGTTTGGAATTGATATGACAAAATCAATTCAATTCAATTCATTTATTGAGAATATATTAGAAAATACATGTTTGATTTGGTAACATAACAGATTTAACAATATTTGTCGACTTTTAAGTGTATGTCTGACTATTCCCGATTTATATGCAAAATTCAATAGATATGATTTCAGTTTGAATAAGATGTCACTAACTTTATGAACTCTAAAGTATATTGTATGCTTGCTCCCGACATACATACATAAATTTTTGTTTTTTTTGTTTTTTTTTTTTTTATTTTTTTTTTTTTTTAAATACTTAAAACTAACTTACGTACAAACACAGAGAAGAAACCTGATAGATTTTATTCATCAAGAAAAGAAAGAAGTTATCCTGCGGAAGTCTAATATCTTATTCATTAGTTAAACTATTTAGTACATAAACGGAGCTCTTAAAGACCATATTGAAATGTATAACTATGAAGCCTAAACATATACAATGGAATAAAGAGCACTTTCAACGTTAGTCTATGTATGTACTTGAAGTCGGATCTATTTATCCTCTTAGGTATATGACAAAATCAATATCCTCAAAACCCACCTTCGAAAAAATGATGTCGCCAACCATTACCACCCTTACAAAGAAGAAGGGGTTCTCAAATATAAAGAATTACACTCGTATGTGGTAGGGCTACCAGATTTTATCTCAGCTCTACGGGACTAAATATTAAAACGAGGGCTTATATGTCTCTCATATGATTACTGTTTTTCCACGATCACACCTTTCAGGAGGACTTGGTGGCAGTTCCTCCGGTACTAAGACAAAGCCTTGAAATGGCAGAAGATACCATTCAGTTTCAATTTTGTTCTGGTTTTTCCGCTCTTTCACTTTGCCGTTCAGTACTTAGCCGTTCGGCATCGGCATAAAATTGTAGACGCACCTTTTTTGCTCAGAGAATAAATTCGATTTTTAGGAGGAAAGTTCCGTTGGTCTTTTTAATTTTCTCAAAAATGGAGAAAGATTATTCCGTTCGACTTTCTGCTTTTGTCTAAAGACTATTAAGAGCATTTATTATTTAAAAAAAGTGACATTTAGCAGAGCAAAAATATAAGATTTTTACTATTGTTTAAGTAAAATTGAAAAAAAAAATTCTTTTGTAGTGATCCAAAACAAACAGACTAAAGAAATCCTTCATTAGAAAGATGTTGCTGTCGTACTGACCTTTGCTGAAAAAAAAATCACAAAATGGCGTCGTCATTAGGAGAAATATTTTTTTTTACCACCTTTTTTACATTTTCGAGTTTAAAAAAAAATATTTAACATTAAAATTTCCAAAAATCTAAGGAAGGTGCGACAGATACATGCTTCACAAAGATATCCTCAAAATTTGAAAGGAAACGATTTGGTAGAACCTGAGATATCATATCAACCACCTTAAAAAAAGTATAGCTTCGAGAAAAAAAGCATTAGAAGTTAGGGGATACCTATAAACTTTCAAAAAATCGATTGCATTTTGTTTGGCTTATTCTATAGCTTTTACCTTCAAAAATATTCTGTGAAAGCGCCAAGTTTGCATTTTGAAAAGATTTTGAATGGCAGCATTCTAAAGATCGACCATCTGCAGGTGAAAACCCCGATAGTTTTAACTTAAAACGCGTTTTTATCGAGACGACATTTTTCAAAATTGCTGAAATCATAACTCAAAGAGAAATTGACCGATCGACTTCTAATTTGAACAAGAATACTTATTGAACATATTTATTGTATAATGCGATAATTTTGATGGTTTGAATATTGTCGATTTGGCATTAAAATAACGATCGTGATCGTGCGATCATGCCCAAAGCTAGTTTGAAAAACTCCCAAAATCGCCTCATTTTTCAAGGGATACACTGATACACTGATTGAGTGGCAGCTCTGGTAACCATAGTGTTGGTTGTGTGTCATAATACTCCTTGAGTTTTCTTTGTTTTTTTTCAATTTCTGCTGTGATTTATATGTGTCTCATAGTTTATTTGTGTTCTTTTAAGTCCATATTCTTAGTTGACATCATTGTACAGTGAAATTGTGTTAAATATCTAAACTTTTGCCAATTAATTGTGTTTAGCTTTGGTAAGCGGTGTAATTCTCTTGTTCAAAAAAAAAAAAAAAAATCCGTAACCTTAATTGAGTGATAATTCAATTGCAAGTCTCTTGAGCACTTTACGTTGCTTGAATTATCATAATTACTGCATAAAAAGCTTTTTTTTTGTGTTTTCATTCATCATTTTTGTAATTCCTTCTCTGATTCTACTGTTCGTATAGATCGTAGTTACTTCGAGTTTCTACGTAAATGTCCTAAAGCTAATTTTAATAATGTCCCAATTATCCTAGAAAGAGTCCTTAACAATATTTCATCTTTGAACGATGATTACTCTGCTGGCAATGATGACATCCCTCCAATAATTTTAAAAAAGTGTAAGTCCCAAATTGCATTTCCCCTTCATTATTTGTTTTCATTATCGTTAGATTCTGGTCGATTCCCTTTACTGTGGAAAAGATCTTTTATTATACACCTGTATTTAAAAAAGGTATTAAATCAGATATCCTTAACTACAGACCCATATCTAAGCTTTCGTGTATTCCCAAATTATTTGAACAGCTTGTTTGTGAAAGCTTAACTTTCGATATTAAAAATATAATTTGCAAACAGCAGCATGGTTTTGTACAGAAAAGATCAACAGTAACAAACCTTGTATATTTCCTTCATAAATGTTCAAACGCGCTTGAAAGCGGGCAAGAGTTAGATTGTATATATACTGACTTTTCAAAGGCTTTCGATAAACTATCTCACGATATTATATTGTTTAAACTAAATGCATATGGATTCCCTTCAACCTTCGTTGATTGGATCAGATCGTACCTTACTGATAGATCATATGTGGTAAAATTTAAAAGCATTCTTTCAGACTCCTTTAAGGCGCACTCAGGAGTACCACAGGGTAGTCACCTTGGCTCTATCCTCTTTATACTAGCCATTAATGATGTTACTTTTAGCTTGTCATCGAGCGAAATTTTGATCTTCGCGGATGATATGAAAATTTTCAAGAAAATAGACTGCGCAGCCGATCGTCTTATTTTACAATCTGATGTTGAAAATTTTGCCACATGGTGCGATAAAAATGGATTGATTCTCAATCCAAGCAAATGTCAAAGTATAACTTTTTCGAAGAAACGTACACCGGCTTTGCATAATTACTCGATTTCTCATCAAATATTATGCTAGGTGTCCAGTATTAAGGACCTCGGCGTTTACTTTAGCTCCAATTTAGAATTTACATCTCATATCAATTACATTGTTAGTAAAGGAAATTCAATGCTTGGCTTTATTAAAAGATGGGCTAAGGAGTTTACGGACCCCTACGTCACTCTTTCGCTGTATAACTGTCATGTTCGACCCCATCTAGAATATGCTTCTCAAGTATGGTCTCCTTATTATGCAGTCCACAATTCAAGAATAGAAAGTATACAGCGAAGATTTATTAGATTTGCTCTTAAGGGACTTCCTTGGACTGATCCTTATGACCTTCCACCGTATGAGCATCGTATTCAACTTTTGCAGATGCAACTGCTTTCGCATCGCCGAATAAATAATGATTTAGTCTTTATTCACCAGCTCATAACAGGACAAATTGATGCTCCTGACTTGCTCGCATGCATAGGTTTTAACTACCGGGGAGGCTCATATCAACTGCGCAACTTGGAGTTACTTCACTGTCCTTATCATAGAACTAATTATGGATTGAATGAGCCTATTACTCGTATGATAAAAGTTTTGAACCTAAACTCAAATTTAATAGATTTTCATATTAGTAAAACTACGTTAAAGCCCTTATATATTTATAATTGTCATATTTAATAATTAATTTTACGTTTATATGTAGCTATCTAATTTGTTTTTGTATATGTTTATCAATAATTTTGTAATATTTCTTAGTTCTGTAGTCTTTAGTGTGTTAGACTTAATTTTTGCTTACTAACAACTAACACCTCGCTAAATGATGACAGTGATACATATTTCTGAGTACTTAAGGGTGAAAAAACTCTTGAAGAAAAGATACATTGTTTCACAAGCTTGAAATAAGCTGTTCTGATAGTGAAAAAAAAAAAAAAAAAAAATATACAGGGTGTCCCGTACTTCGTGTATTATCCTTTAGGGTGCGATTCTTGGTCATATTCTAAGAAAAAAATTGTTAAACAGTAAAGTTCGTTTCAAAACTTTGACATCACTTTTTGACAATTTAAAAAAAGGCTAACTTTGGTGTACCCTGACCTATGTTAAATTCGATATCTCTGTCAATACCGATGATAAAGACCTAATCTTAGACTTAATTTTTTGAAGAAATAACAACCTTTAAGACTGTATTTAAGTTGAGCTTCCATAGGTTTCGGATTGCCAGATTTGGTGTTCAAATTTTCTTCCCGAAACAAAGTTTAGACTTTGAGGTCATTTTTTTGCAGAAAATGCATGGTAAACATAGAGTTTCTTTATTTTTTACAGATGAACAAAACAATAATAAAAAAAAACTCATAAATAAGTGCACTCAAAAACCCATACATTTTAGGATACTTGAAAAAATACAAAAGGGGTAAAATAAAAAAAAAATTAAAAAAATGTTTAGCTTTGAGGTATGTTTGAATAAAACAATAATTGCCCATATTATTTTAGTACTTTTAGTGCTCAAAGTGCCCTCCTCAAACACTAGTAAATTCGTTGTTAAATTCTTGTTTAAGAAACAGTTGCCCGAAACTTTGGAAAATGGATTTGTGTTCCGAGAACTGGCTTTTGTGTTGAGAAATGAAACGTATCAAGAAACGGAATGTAGAAAGAAATTCTGTAGTAATCTTCAATACTTTGGGCTTGAACGTTACAACGATTTTTTTGTTGATTACAACGGTGCGGCGTGGCAATTTCATTGTGATTTCGTATTCAGAACAAATTCTAGCAACATGTTCATAAATAACGTGGAAAGTAGAATCAGCGTTTTCGCGTTTGTACGTAAATTCATTCAAAGCGTCATCTGCCAGCTTAGTAGCCTCACCCAGATCTTGGTTTTTAGATTGCAGTTCCCGACTCAAAGGCAAAACAATCGAATTAACTGATTCCATAATGTGACAGGCGATTTGGAATTCAACCGTCGAAATCGCTGTCAAAAGATGCAATGCATTTTGCGAAGTATCTCGATCTTTCCACGTTTTGATTTCTTCCAAAGATTCAATAACAGCCGGTTGCAATTCAACGTACGTTCCAACTACTTCATGAGACTGAGCCCACTTTGTAGGACAAACAGACTTCAACTTTTGTTTTTTTTCTCACTTTTGTTTGTCATTTTTGAAATTTCTTGGTGTGGAACGTCTTGTCTTTTAGGCCAGTGAGAAAATGCTTCAATCGCTCCGATAGTTCCTAACACAATTTTGATTCTTGACACTTCGCATGCTGCATTGACTGCCAAACTAAAGCTATGTGCAGCGCAATATACATAAATTGCCAGGGGGAAATACGATCTCAGATGAGCCTGCGTGCACCAATAAATTGGACACTCATTGCCGGAGCTCCGTCGAATCCTTGGCCATACATATATGAGCAATCGACGCCAACATCATGTAAATAATTTCTGATTGAATCTGCTAAACCTCGTATATGTAAATAAAATTTTGAGTAATAGATTCCCCCCCCCCCCCCCCCCCCCATGCCCAAATCCTGGATCCGCCACTGCACTGAATATCCAATCATCAAGATCTATGCGGGACATCTCGTGTCAATCGACTGATCTGGACTAGGACCACTAACATGTAAACAACACCAGCGCAGGTACAACCAGTTTTTAAACAACTAGTTTAACTATTAATCAATTTCAAAATACATGCACTGTGTACTCATATGTAGATGATCTTCATTTTCAGCACGTAGCTATGCACTGGAATCTAAATCTGGCCTCGAAATGGCTATGATATTGAAATACATCAAATTACTGAGATACTTGACCGCAAATGTTGTAAAGCACGGTCATGTTTTGTTTTAAAGTATAGTTTTTTGGCTTTTCTTAAAGCAAACTCGGAAGATTATTTGTTTTCTTGCGAGACATTTTCGTTTGCCAGTTTTCAATAAGATAAGTAAATTAGAGAGACCATACATGCTTAGAAAGAAGTGCCGCTCTGTAATCGCGATTCGACTGCAGTATGTGTATCTTTCAGCTGTATTTCAAGCAGAGCGTATTTCCTTCTTGAATGTGTTTGAAAATATTCAACCCAACCCAGTACAAAATTACAGACTGAAATCAAATGACACCCCGTATTAAGAACCTCATCAAATGAACAATTTATTTACTGTGAGAATTATTGAATCATTTTTAAAAAATTTTTCATACTTTTCATAGTTAATGTGCAGCTGGCAACGCAGCACCACCAAATATTTCATGAAGAACGGAACGCGTTCAATTTATTTTATTTATTAAGAACGGATACTAAAACCTAGCGCTCTGCCCTAAGATTTTTATATTGTATCTACTAAGCACATAATCGATAGTTCGTGCGACCAAGTCGTGCCCCTTTTTTCCATTCGAAATGTTTCTTGTTAAATAATAAACAACCTGTCATTGACATCTATTTCCTTGCAGAATTTGATCAAATTTCTGACGAAGTTATCTCAACTAACAATATAAATGTGAAAGTGAGCTTGTTTGTAACGTTTTCACGGCTGAACTACTGAACCGATTTGAAGGAAATTTGGAAACGGGAATTTAAAGGGGAACTGAAAAACTACTGGACCGGTTTCAAAAACTATTTCACCATGGTACATTATCCCTCAGTAACTTAGGCCTCATCTCACCCCTACACTCCGACAAGATTCGGAAATAGAAAAAAAAAATAAGTAGGGAAGCGCAATAAATCTATGAAAGTCTCGTTTCCTAACGCTTTTCAATGACCTACAATTTTGTGACTATTCCGATCGGCTTTTTTAGAGAGCGCTTTTCATAGAAGTGAAAACACTATCGAAAAAGCGAAAAGTGGTACCCGAAAAAAAACATTTTTTCTGATGTTTCTGGGATCCGAGTCACCAACATCCTACATAACAGGCAGACATACTAACCACGGATACCAAACGGGACAGGAACAAAAAAAATAAAAACTTTCAAGTAATCTTCAGCCTGGCCCAGAGGGTGTTCATGAACATTTTTGGTTTTTTGACAATTTTATGTGAACAACGCTTTGAGAATTTCTAATAGCTTTTCGAATCCTTTCCATGCAATGTCGGTTGTCCTAAAGGCAGTCACCTTGGCCCTTTGCTTTTTATTGTCTTGATGCGTTTCGTATTATCGATCTCACAGATCATAAAAATTGGTGCTATAAGAATTTTATTTATTAGTCCAAACCTTTCCAAAAACGGAGAAACAAGTGGAGCTAATGTAAGTATTCGGTGTCTGGTTATTCACTACGCAATGTCTTAGGAGGGAAAAAACTCTCTCTTAGCTGCAAAAAGATTTGGACCACAGATTTTTACTTCCTAAGGATGATCCTTTCAATGAACATCGTATTGAATTCTTCCAATTGCAAACTCTTACTCAAAAAAGTATGAACAACGATCTTGCATTTCTCTATTCACTCATTGCTTGATTTATTAATTTTCACCACTTGCACAATTTTGAACCAAAACTCATTGCCTTCATCACAGAACCAACTATGGCATATTTGAGCCAAAATAACGCATGAGAATTCTATTGAAATCCTTCACCTATTGGTTTTAGAGTTAATAAAAATTGTTTAAAACACTAAAATGTATCGACACAAAATATCTCGCTCCTTTTCATTTGCGTTTCGTAAAATAACTTCGATTACCATTAGAGTGTACGCTTTTTGCAACCACCAATGCTTATGGGAATTTAAATTCATTAGCCGTTGATTTATTTGCGGCACCTTAAATACTAACTAACCCAGACCATACCAATAGCTCACACTCCATAAATAATCAAATCCTGCTGAAAAAAGAAACAAACACAACACCTGTATACATACGCCTGGCCGCAGCCGTGCTGCCATACACACGCGTCATATTGAATATTGAGAGCGTCATTGTATAAACTGAACAGCAACACACTACACACCAACCAGCAGTACAATTCTCTTGTCCATTTTAATTTCCATCTCTAATCGACTCTGACCAGGCCATCTCTCGTGCCGGCCGGCCGGTTTGCTCGTTGTTCTGATTGATTGACAACCTGCAGTGTCGTGATAGTGCGTCTTTAATTTTCCACTTTGAAGCAACACTGTGAAGTTTTTGAAGTGGAAATCGGATTTTTCCATTGCCATCACTCGCATCTTTATGTTGGATTTATGTGTTCTTTTTTTTTCATTTGTTCGTTGCTGCTTCTACACCGTGCGTCGCCGTCGTCATCTTAGTCTCTCAATGGAAATGGCTGTGAAAACCGCTGATCAGAACCAAATGACACAATGGCCGAGCAATTATGATGATGGACAAGGTGACAATGAACCAACAACAAAAAGAGAAAAAATTAAACTGGTCTCATAAACGCAGGTCCGGTTATTGTGTTAGCCATCTTCGTGGCCTTCTAAGCCATGGTAAGGAGTTTGCAATTTCTTTAGAACGTTTTTTTTTTTTGTGTTTTGTTCCTCCGCCTCCCATTATGCTTGCTAGATTGCCGTTTCAAGTATGTTCTTATCCGTTACAAATCGAATACCTGTGGTAGCGGGACAGTTTTTTCTCAAGAGTCTGGCAGAGTATTCTAAGATCGTAGTGATTTTCAAAGACTAAGCGTATCTATGGCCAACTAATTAATTGCAATCTTGTTCGTTTGCATTCCATGGATGCAGACTAACAGCTGAACAAATGCCATGGACGTTCATGTGCTCCTTTCACTATAATAAGTGTTTCTAATTTCAGTTCTCTTCGAGTTATCTTTGTACGGTTTATTTTTTTTTCTTCATTTTAGGTGTCTGCACAAATGCCACTGCACCATCGGTGTCATCTATTAATCGCATTCTTCGCAATCGGGCCGCCGAACGCGCTGCTGCTGAGTTTGCTAGAGCCGCTGGATATGGAATTTACCCACCGCCTCCACATGCATATACTGGATTTACATGGCCACCTTCAGCGGCGGCCGCTGCAGCAGCTGTACATTTATGGCAACCAGGAAATCCGATGACTGTAATATCACCAAATAGTAGCGCTAGTACTACAACCACATCCGGAGCAGCACTTTCACCTGGTTCGGGAAGTCGTGGTACATCGGAATCACCTGATGCGAATCGCATGATTGGTAAGTGAATATATGTCTACCAAATAGGATTTTGGGATAAGCTTATTGCAAGGCTGTCAGTCATTTTTATGGGTACAATTCTTACTGACTGTGCAGAATAGAATCTCAAGAATAAAGTCTTAAAATATAATATATAATAAATATTCCAAAAACCCTCTTCAGTAATTTCTTTAGTTACTTCTTTAGCAAAAATCAAACAAAAGTTTTAGCTTTAGTTTTGTAATCGTAAAGGTTAGCAATGTCTGCCGATTAGGCGGGAGATTCGTAGTTTAAATTGTTATAGAAAACAAAAAATATTTTTCCATGGGTATCGCCTTTCGTGAGAGTCAAGTTTTCCTATAGTAAATTCCTTGCATTAAAAGGGTATTCTCGATTAGCCGTTCGGAATAGAAAGAAAATTGTAGGTCCCCTTTATTCCCTTACAAAGCATGGTTGTAAGAAAATCTTTTCCCTCTATTGCGCAACCTCAGTTTTTTGACATAACGTAAATCTAATCTGAGAACCTTGCTCAATTGTTGTGGCATTTACATGTTTAGGTCCATGAATATGATTCCGGATTAGTCATTTAGCGACCAGACCAAGAAGTATGGGATTTCGATGTCGGAGTCTTGGTTTTTAAGTGATGTTGGTGATCCAATGAATGATCTATCAGGGTATAAGCTTTTCCGTTCTGATAGAATAAATCGTGTAGGTGTAGCCGTTTATGTTCGTGAGAGCTTAGATTGTGTACTCGTCAGGAAGGCCCCAGAAAACTGTGAAATGCAATATGTTTTTATTAAAATTACTAGTAGATCGAGTAAAATATTACTAGGATCTGCTTACAGACCCAATAACAACGTTGAAATTTCCCCCTTGACTGCAGTTTTAGATGAGTTAACTTGTATATCACCTTTTGTTATTATGTGTGGAGACTTTAATAGTAATATTCTAGTAGATTCATCATTTGTAAACTGCATGTACTTCTTGATGTATTTTATGGTAGTAGTCCAAACAAAGTTTTGCATTTTAGCCAACTTTCGGTTCCCTGCTTTTCACGTCACGACATGATACATTTAACGTTTCAGTTTGATGCAGTGAATTCTGAAAACTTAATAACTTTCCGCGATTTTAAAAATATTAATATTGATCAATTAGAATATGATGTTTCCATAGTTGAATGGGATATAATTTTTAGAATGCCAAATGTTGATGACCAAGTTGATTTCTTTCAAGGTAATATCAGAAATCTTTTGAATACACATGTCCCGCTTATAACAAAAATAATAAAATCAAGAGATGCCCCTCCTTGGTTAACAACGGAAATCAAGAAACTTATTCATCAAAGAGACAAAGCGTACAATCGGTGGAAAAAGTTTCGAATCGACTTATTGTACAACTCTTATCGAATACTTAGAAATATAGGGTTACTTGTCAGATACGTGAGTCTAAACGTTTTTATATGCTCACCGCCTTGATCCTACACTGGCTAAACAAAATCTTTGGAAAAACTTAAGGGAAATTGGAATAGGTAAAAATATTAAACGGAATGTTGCTGTTATTGATTGTAATGAATTAAATACGACTTTTGCCTCAGTTTCTTCAATTAATGAAAGCGCATCCAGTATTATGAACCATCAATACGATAATGATTATTTTGAAAATTTGAATTCTTTTCCAAAATTTAGCTTTTCAGCTGTGAAAGAGGCGGACGTGCTAAGCAGCATACTGTCTATTAAGTCCAAAGTGACCGGTTTCGATGATTTAAATCCAGTCTTTATCAAAATTATCCTACCATACATCTTCACATATATTATAACGTATATATGCAATTCAGTATTCATGTCGGGTGTGTTTCCTCATTCCTGGAAATGCGCTAAAATAATTCCAGTACCTAAAAACACGAATGAGTTTAGAGTTTAGATCAATTGCAATTCTGTCGTTTCTTTCGAAAGTAATTGAAAAATCATGAGTTTTCATATTAATAAATATATAAGAAACAATAAGTTATTATGTGACAATCAGTCTGGGTTTCGAGCAAAGCATAGTTGCACAACTGCTCTATAAGAAGACATAAGACAAGCCGTTGATGAGAATAAAGTTACTTTTTTGGTCTTACTAGACTTCTCTAAAGCTTTTGACACAGTAAATCACAATGTTCTCTGTATCAAACTTCGGAACCAATTCAATTTTACATTATCTATCATCAACAAAACTTATTGCCTCATACTTAAGTAGCGTGTTCGTTCCGTGTCCGATTTTCTTCCTCTAATCTTAGGAGTTCCACACGGCTCGATTTTAGGACCAATATTTTTTACAATGTATATAAACGATTTACCGAAATGTATATTGAGTTCATCAGTTGATATGTATGCAGATGATGTATAAGCTTTCCCCTTGACCTCGTGGAAAATGCTGCGTGGGAAATTAATGAAGATCTTGGTAGTGTTTATCAGTGGTCTCAAGTGAATGGTCTCAGCCTAAAAATCAAAAGTGTTTGGTTATCTCCAGGAAAGCAGTTGATACGTCTTGCCTTCCAAGCCTGTACTTGAATAACAGGGTTATCAACTTTGTTGAATCTGCAAAAAACCTTGGTATGGTTTTCAATAGTACCCTCACCTAGAGTAACCCCATAAGGCTTACTTTGGGTAGAATATATGCCGGTCTGCGTACCCTATGGTCTGCAAGCACATTTACACCTCTAAAAACTAGAATTGTTCTATCTAAAACCCTTATTATACCAATTATGCTTTATGGTTGTGAAATTTTTAGCAACTGCGATTCTGAATATAAGCGCAAACTAAACGTGGCTTATAACAGTATCGCACGATATGTTTATGGGCTAAGAACGTATACTCACATTTCAGCATTTTCAAAATCAATCTTTGGTATTGACCTGGTTGATATTTTTAAAATGAGAACATTAACCTTGTTACACAATATTATACAATCAAAAGAACCAGAGAATTTGTATAACAGGATCCGTTTTACTCAATCTAGTAGAACTCTAAATCTCATTCCTATCCATTACAATTATTTAATTTCCGAACGACAATTTTTTATCCACGCGATACGTCTATGCAATTTCCTCCCTCGAACCATTAGACTTATAAAAGGTGCACCTTTGTTCAAGAATAAGCTTAGGAATTACCTGATGACATCTGGATGACGACTGTATATTATTTCTTCTTTCTCCCTTTTCTCCTTCCCTCTTTTTCTTTTCCTTTTCATTTCATTCTTCTTTTTTTTATTTTCTTAAATTAAAAAAATGTTTTTTTTTCACTTATTTACATAAAAAATGTAATATTTAAATAGTTTTGTAAAATTTGAAGTATTGCAATTTCTTGCTTCTTAGTTTGAAATATTAATATAATATGAAAAACACATTTGCATAATAATAAAACAGGTTATTCTGTAAGAAACTTAAAACGTAACACATTCCACTTTAAATTAAAATTATAATTGAACCATAGTCGAAGCTTGCACTATTTGAAGAGACATTCTGTCTTACAGTGTAAGTTATTAAATAAATGAATTACATTATCCTAAAAAAAAAAAAATTATCCGATATATTCCAGTGCAAACTTTGGTTTTTTTTTATACGTTCAACTTAATTTGACAGTTACCACGTGCCTTTTGGCCAGTGTACATGGATCGAATATAAAAGCCATACGACCCTTAGACCCGGTTTCATTCACCGACGTTCCAGTTGAACGTCCAGGTTTGACCGCAATTGTTTCATGAATTTCCGTCCATTGACTGAATTCCCAAGTGTTCTGACTTCTGACTTATAGATTCAGTTTGCTCACCAGCAAGACGGGCGGGCATTTTGTTTGAACCCTCATTAATTTTAGGAAAGCATCCGTTTACCGAATTAAAGGCTATGAGAAACTATCCTGAATTGGTGCGGCTGAGACCGCTGAGCAATGGTTTGCAGCTAGATTCAATTTTTTTTCGTCACCCTCCTTCCCTTTTTGCGTTAAGCAGTCACTGAGTCGACGGGGTTGATAAGCTTGCAATGGGTGGCCCGAAATGTATCATTCTAACGGATAATGTTAAATTGTAGCATTTGCAAAGCAAAAACAGTCGTCATTCAACAACAAGGGCGGTGGATATACGAAGTTGAAGCTCAAATAAGTGTAAGTTTTTTTCCAGCCCTATGCAATAGTATTTTGTGCAATAACAATTGTAAGACTCGAGTGGTCAAGGCTTTGCAATCTTCATGTTATAACTTTCAAACCATCCGGCAGTGACAAGCCCAAGCAAAGCTATACAGACAGACAGGTTATAAGAAACTGTATCAAAATATCACTTCACTTTTTCTCTCATTTTAGATATCGAGGGCGAAGATTCGGACTCTCTTGACAGCGGGCAACCAAAATTTCGACGGAATCGAACCACTTTCAGTCCAGAGCAATTGGAGGAATTAGAAAAAGAATTTGATAAGTCGCACTACCCATGTGTGAGTACAAGAGAACGGCTGGCATCGAGGACCACCTTAAGTGAGGCGAGAGTCCAAGTAAGTTCAAAGCAAAACAATAAATCTCAATCGAAAAACTATGTCTTCGCTATCGAACACTTTTCAACAAAAGTCTCTTCTTAACAAACAATTACTTGCCTGTCAAATTTTTTCTTTCCAACTGTTTTTTTTTCCATTTTTTATTATTTGTGAACTCAAAATAAGTTTAAAAACAAAATTTTACCCAAAAATTGGGCCAAAGTTTGGTCTTTCCTCCCTCTTATCAGAAAATTTCAAAAATCAAAAATCGATCCTAATTCTTACTCAACCACTTCAAAATAAAATATGGCTTCTTATAACAAAGAATATTTGCCGTTTTAGAAGTTCTCAAACTAAATTTTCAGTTGTTGGGCTAAAATAAATTTTTCACTTACTGAAATAAGGACCCATATAACACACTTTAAATTCACTTATTATTTTCTTATCTGTGCATGTCTCCCTTTGCATTCTTCCTACTTTTTTTTCCCTCTGCTTCTTCAACCTGAAATAGGTTCACTTGCACAAACACACACACACTGAATCAGCCAAATACTGAAAAACAAAAACCGTCGCCCAGACACATTTTTTACAAACTAACGCAATGTCTCTTCGCATTGATCAATTAGGTTTGGTTTTCCAACAGACGAGCAAAATGGCGACGACACCAACGTATGAACCTACTCAAGCAGCGTGCATCCCCACCACTCCCTTCATCATCAAAGGCCCAGTCAGCACTAGTGCCAGTTCCTCCGTCACTCCAATCAACTCCTTCACAAATTCTCCAACGGCCAACTTCTTGCTCACCAACAGCACCAGACACCACCAGTTCCATTCAGCGTCACAACGAGGACCCTCATTGTATCGACCACCAATCACAAATTGCCGACCAACAGGAGCTGAACATTCCCTTTTCCTCCAGTCAGGTGGCAGAATTCACCCCTACAAACAATTTGCCAGGTTTCACCAACAACAACAGCAGCAACGGCTTCAATTCATCACATCTCAACACCAATCATCACCATCATTCACATCATCTTCCATCTCATCATCTTCATCCTGCCCAACATCAACAGTCAATGTCGACATTAGCCGCCATTGTTGCGACAGTTCACAACAGCGACAAAGTCAAAAATCAACAACAATCACCAACTCAAAATCAGTTCAAGCTAAACCACAGTCCTCAGCAGATAGAAAATCAGAAAGCGGAAGCACCACCACCACCATCATCACACACAGCATCAGCTCCATTATTAATGGGCGGTGAGCACAGTGCCTTTAGGGCTCTGGTCAATCCATCTTCTGCAGCTGTGTTTGCATTTGGTCTGGCTCAGCAGTATGCCGCTTCGATGACAAACGGAGGTCTTACGCAAGAATCGGATGAAGAAATCAACGTTCACGATGATGTCAGTGATCGAGGTGATGAATCAGAGCCTGAGAATCAATACAATCGGTCTTAATATTTAGTGCAATTTTTTTTGTGTAAATTTAGAACTCTTATTAAAAAAGAAAAAAAATAACAGTTGAGCGCTTAGAAATATCTTAAAAAATAATTTTTATCATTGAATCTACTGTTTTTCTTAAGTTTCATAGATGTAAATATTTAAGAAAATCTACTACCGGGTGGTTCCAGTAAAATAACATTCCTAACACAAATACCTACATAAGTATATGCGTGTACAGTTTATTATTATTATAAAAGTAAGATAAAGTTGTTTAAATAAATAAAATTAGTTTTAAGATGATTTGCAATACATACTATTAGATTTAAGTTTTCCATAATGTTTTTGTTAAAAAAGAGAGAGTGAAACGGATAGTATTTGTTTTTGAAAATATGGTTAATTTATAACGACTTATGTAATACAATTGAATTTGAATGTTTATCAAATTAATGAATAGCAAACAAGGTGCAAAATAAATAAAATAAATAAATTTTTTCTGCTTTATTGATGTCCTATTGAAAAAAATTTCAAGAAGGTAATTTGTTCAGAACATAAAAGGCTTACAGCTTTCTCATCGACTTTAAGGCTGGCAACATGATATTAGTTGTTCCGTTTTGGACTCCGGAAATAGAGAGATATACTGTCGGGCATATTTCTTTAAGGAAAGGTGAGTAACTACGTTTTGTCACTTGTTTATCCAGATCTCTATTCCTATAGTTTTGCATTTTATGTACTGAGGAAAGAAACAAGAAAATAATTGTCTTCTATTCTCAACATTCATTATTTCGTAACCGTGATTCATTCGAATTCACTTCGCCTTTCCATTCAATTTCTGTTCAATATGGCTGTGTTTGGACAATTATTGACTTTTTCTTGGCCGTACTTATGAAAGTTATTTGAAAGTATGTGACTTGCTGAATAGTTTCATTTAGAGCAGTGTTTTTCAATCTTTATGATTTCGCGACCCCTTTACAGGTTGAAATATTCTGGCGACCCCTCTCGTCATAGAAAGCCAAAGAATAAATTTAACTAAATTAAACTTTGGTACATTTATCTGTTATTCACGCTGGCTTAACTGCGTCGGCAACGGCAAGCGCCACGCGCGTGCCACACACTTACTTGAACATGTTCAAATGTTCATGAACAGGCGATATGTTCACGTAGAACAAGCAGTCGAAAAATTAAAGATCAGCCAACATTTTGCTTTGTAGTTTGACGAATCTACAGATGTTTCTGACTTTGCATAGTTTGTGGTATTTGTGCGTTTTGAAGCAGATGACAGTATCACGGAAGAAATCTTATTTTGCAAAGCACTTCCTGCAAAAACTATACTGGCCAGTGTTTGTACAATATATTTTTGGAAAGCACTTGCAACTACGTTATTGACTGAAAAAATGTATCGCAATTTGTAGCGATGGCGCTAAAGCTATGACTGGCAAAAGTCATAGTTTAGTTTTGCAAAACTCATTGCAATTAGCTTTTTTGGCAGATCATTTAAGCCACCTTAACAATTTAAACAAGAACCTTCAAGGAAGAGAAGAAAATATTTTTACTGCCAAATATAAAGTAAAAGCATTTCACGCAAAACTTCGTTTGTGGTCAATCTATCTGCAAAACAATATGTTTGAGTCTTTTCCAGGTGTCCGGAAGATTGTTAAAGATAATTCAACAGACCAAAGTTTTGCACTATCGGCTCACATTCCTTGTATGATACAGAGCTTGCATAATTTACAATCGTAGCTTTCAACATACTTTCCACATTTGCACTCTGAAGCTGACAATGGATGTCGATGGATTTTAAATCCTTTTTAGGACAAAACAATAGATCTGGCTTATGTCAGCGATCATAATAGATTTGGCTGCAGATGGAATGCTTAAATGGAAATTTGTTCGCAAAGTGTCGACGTATTTTGGATGAAAAGAAAACACGAATATCAATAGCTGGTAAGGGAAGCTCTTAAATTATTGGTGCCATTCGCCACTTCATACCTTTGTGTACTGACATTTTCTTCAATGGTAGCCATTAAAACGTCTGCAACTAGAAAATGATGACCATAATTCGATAAACTTTTGAAAAATAAACAAGCGCATCCTTCTCACTAAAATTGTGTTTTTGTTGTGTAAGAACCTCTACTTTTTTTTTAGCCGGCGACCTCCCGAGTAAGGCGACCCACAGATTGAAAAACCTTGATTTAGAGCATTCATTGTTTCCTGCTAATGAGCCATGTGGAGCGTATACAAATCATATCTGGATGTATATTTATTTCGAATCTCTTACGACCTTGACAGATTATGGTACTATAGACTCGATTGTCGATTGAAATAAACGCAAAGGAACTTCAAGCTTTCCGTTAAAGCCTAAAGTGACGATCTGTTGAAGCACTTGGAAAGCAACAGCCAGCGATTCGCTGTCATAGAGTACGATCATGCAGTTTAAACTTTCCAAGCCATTTTGTAAACCATTGCAATAGCCCCAAAAACAACATCTAAGATATTCAAACTTTATAGCATTGGAGCTTGATAACTACTTGTTACCACCTTCTACTTTGGCTTCAAATTTCGTGAACAAAAGCAGTTCCTGGTAGCGAACGAAGTTATTTATCAATGTGAACACCGAACTTCATGTTGCTCCGCGATGGTCGGTGAAGACATTTGGTGTAGAAGAAGGCTTCGAAAAGGCGACAAATTATCCAGCGATTTTTTAATATCATACTTGAAAGGATTGTTCACAACTGAAACGTCAACACCAAAGGCGTAATCCTTCAAAAGTCTGTACAGTTTTTCGCTTACGCAGACAATATTGACGTAATAGGAAGAAGGAAGTGTGATGTCATAGCTGTTTTTGTGAGCATTGAAACAGAAGCGGCAAAAATGGGTTTGATGAGTAATGAGGGCAAAGTAAGGTGTAGTATGTCGTCCAACAAGAACAGAGAAAATCAACGAGTTGGACAAAACGTCACAATAGGCAGACATAACCTCGGGGTACAGGACTTCATTTACCTATGATCCGCTATAGACAGGAAAATAAAGTCAGTGCGGAATCGAACCCAAAATTACTCTCGCCAATCGCTACTACTTGGGGCTAAGAATTCGATTGAAAATAAAACGCTCACTGGAAAAACGAGTGCAACGCTTTATAAGTCATCCTAGTCCTGCAATATACGACGCCTGCGAGGAAACATGGACGTTATCTCAAACGTCTAAGGTCGCTCAATCAAGTGGAGGAAGTTCTAAGCCAACTTCGGTTACGGCCGCGCACATAGCGGCAAAGCGGAAAAATGCTCAGATTTTGATTTTGTTCTAATTTCGCTGCTCCGTTGATAAAACGACTGCTCTTCTACTTAGCTTCTTTACTAGTGCCACGCTATTGTCCCAAAATGGAATTTTTCAAGTAAAGGCTTCTACAGACTTTGGTATATCTAATACGGTGATACCCGTGGTGTAATGGTTAACAGGCAGACATCTGTTACGCAGTAGGTTCGTGGTTCGAATCTTAACGGATCATAAAAAGTATTTTTCCACGGGGATCGCCTTTCGTGGGGAATTGGCAGGTTCTCTGATAGTACATTGATTACCATGAAAAGCGCTTTCTTGATTAGCCGTTCGGAACCAGTTAAAAATTGTAGGTCCCCTACATTCCCTCACAAAGCATGGTTGTGAGAAATGTGCTTGGTACCGGGGCTACCCAATATGTTGCGCCACCCTACGAATGTATGTATGAATGTATACATGTACAATGATCAAGCTTTGTTACTAATGCTATCATGCAGAGTATCTTGATCTTTTTTTGCCGTCGACTTACTCTCATACTTCTTGGAAACCGTCTGCACCGTATTGTGGACTTGCAAAAGCGGTGTAGAGTCTTCCCTTCAGCTATGGGGTCATTTCTCTATCACTTTAGGCTTTCGACCTACCTCTATATATAGTAGATTGTTCAAAAAAAATATTTTTTGTTTCTAAAACCATATTGAAAATATTGTTTGGGATAGCTAAAAAAAAATTCCAAAAAAGTTTGAGCTCAAAAAAAAATTATTTAGAGGTCTATCAATCGTGTTTTATATTTCTTAGAACTAAACTTACTTGAGCGTTAAATATGCTCAATTATTTTGAGCCCAACAACTTTAGCGACAAAAATTTTTGTAGAAAATTAAATTTCCTTTAAAAAAAGTCTTATTAAAAATTTTTGTCAGACAAACCGTTTCCGAGTAATCAAGCTTTGAAAAATGGTATGTTTTTTTGATTTTGCTCTTTTATTTTGGGGTTTCTCAAATCACGTACAAATAAATATGTAAAAAATTGCAAACATGTTTTTGAAAGAAAATTAAATTTTATCAAAAATAGGTCTTTTTACATTTTTATACAAAGTGCTTTCTTCAGAAGTTATTCGTGATTAAAGTTGGAAAAATATAAAACGTTCTCGTTTTTTTTCGTTGTTGATTTTTTTTTTTTTTACTAAATGTAGCAAACATATAGCCTGTTTGGTGCCTATGTTTTTCAAGAAATTTCTTCTGCTAAGGACTTTTCCCTTTATCTGTGCGATTCTCCTTGACCATAAGTCCACAATATTGATTTTGCCTAAAATTTGGTCGCTTAAATCCGGTCGAATGATTTTTCACTTTTTACTCCACATCAGGCCTTATATTGGTTTTCTAATCTTGTCCATTTTTGTGATTCTATACTGTCAACGTAATGTTGAAGAACAAAAGAAAAGTGAAATGTCTTTTCTTAGACACTATTTGAATGGCTTGTCTGATTTGTAGCATTTATCATATCAATTCAATTCATGTTGCTGAGCTTCGTTTGCTTCTTATGCCATTTAAAAGTTCCTATACCTTATGGTTAACATGATCACTTGATGGCAAATAAGCACCATTAGTTTATTTATTTATTCACAGAGTGGTGCTCTTTACTTAACTAAAACTACCTTCATTTATTTCTTATGAGTAAGAAACGACTTTTTCAGGTTTTCAAATGTTGTCTTCATAGAACACACATAGCAAATAAAAACACAAGTAGCATAATTTCTCTTATAATAAAAATAGAAACCAGCTTAAGGGCATAATCAAATCCCACGCTCTTCCAATATGAGATAAATGTCTTTATAATTTTTTCTACAGCGCACAGTTAAATTGAATAACTTATGAGTTTGACAACACATGCTTACCAAATCGAAATCTAATAACCCTCTGAGTCCGTATAGACATTTATTGATGATCTTTAGATTCAGCTTCTTGATAAGTGTGTTAAAATGCATAATAAATTGTTTAAAGATAATTTGACTCACCCACACTCAAATTCATTGATTCGATTTGAATATGGAAACGCAAACAATATGTGCTTGATTCGATGATTGGTTTCTGTAAGATATGCCATGTGGAGTTTGAGTCACCTTTTAAAACTCTCCACAGGTTTCGGCACAAAATCACCTTTCAAAAAATAATATTTGCCTCATTAACCTCTTCCGAAGATCATAGATAAATAATGTTTACCAACAAAATACAAAACTCACTTTCCATAATCATTTTGTGATCAAACTGTAAAACCTGACAAAAAAAAGATGATCGCTAACCAATAATTTACTCAAATCCAATATATTTTATTATTTCACCTTTCGAATGCTTGCGCAAATATTAAGATTCGATTAGTTAATACTCGTTCGAGCCCGGTGAATGGTTTTCTAGTTTTTCTCTCTATGAAATGATCATAATTAAAATTTATTTAATACCATTAACGGTGATAGGTCACCATCTTAACGGTATATCCATCTGAAACTAGCACTTAATGTGTTAATTAAGTGTATGAGATTAGACTGTTCATTCCAATTGGCTACACGTTATTCACTGATGACTTTATCGAAAGTCTTTACACACTCGCTGGTATACTATATTTTGCATAATCTAACAATTTATCAATGCTTGACATCGAAAAATCATTCATTCATTAATTGTTTAGTCAGATAATCCCGCTCATAGCGTTCGATACGGTTATGTAAACGAACGAGCTGAGCATAAAACTTGAATTTATGATTTTTATTGAAAATTAAGAAGGTTTTGCTGAGTTCAGAATGAGTTTTTGATTTATGTGATGTTATTCCAAGAAAGTAAACACAGGGACACACTAATTAGCTAAAAATTCCTATGGTTAGCCATTTATTCAGATTTTTGTTTGTGGTGAAATCATCAGAAGTGGTACACCATCAGTTTTCAACGCGCAGAGCTTAATTTTAATTTTGAAGATTCATTCAATTGAATAGATTTTCTCCGCACTCCACTTGATTCAAAACTATCGTCTTGACTTCCATGTTCTAGGATTTTTATTTTTCAGTTTTTTTTTTTACATCGCATAGTCAGTCAAATTTCTTTCAACTCTCGGTAGTCAATTCATTAAAAATTATCATAATACACCTTTCCTGTATATCGAAAACGTTACACCCTCTTGAGACTTCAAACCGAACACAGTGGGTATTGATTATGTGCGGTCTTGCAAAGTACGAAGCCGCAGCGGCGCTCACCAAAACACCAAAATGAAACATGTATGAATTTTAATTTGACGTTGATGACGTTGCATTCCCAAGAGAAAAGTCAAATCATCGATGCATTTTAGGACCATGATGATCGATTGAATGATTTTGAGTTTATGCCCGTGTGCATTGAGGGCTATGGATAAGGTTGTTGATTATGCTTCTGTAACATAAAATGATGTTATTGTGTGTTGTAATAGTGGGCGATGAACAATAAATCAGACAATGCATCGTATCGCCATCGATTGATGTTCGATGCTGATGCGTAGCTGAGCTAAACTGTCTGGTAAACATCCTTTTATAACATATGAATAGAAATCTGTGATGGCGATGTTGCCACAGACTGCTGTTATAATTATTCAATAAATTTAATGAAAAGAAGATGATTCTTTCGTTGGTGGTACTTCAAATTTTGTGGACTTTTTTTGTGTGGAAATAGAGGCGTTCCTTCTGTGGATATGAAGAAAAAATCACTTTCTGCGTCGGCTGAAAACAATCTGAGTTAAAATTAAAATTGAAAAGTAGTCAATTTTAGTAAGATAAAGAAAATAGGAAAACCCTTGGTTTCTGTGAAGACTTGTTACTTCTTGATTAGACCACATCATTGGTATATTTTTACTTAGACTGATCAAGGGACTGGCAATCGTTGAAATAATTTTTGATTTATGGCTGATGTCATGCTCTATAGCCAAATGACTTTTTCCTTTGAATGATTTAATCGGCCCACCAGTCACGAGGGCTTAGTATAAACTTTTGTGACTAATCAAACCTCACTCAAAAGTGAAGCTTTTAAGTGAAAGTATTTTTTTTTAGGAATTGGTGATCGAAATTTGAAGAGTGGTCGAAATTACATATACTTATTACTTTATTTAAGAAACACACACACGGGTTGACGAGAACCGGAGAACCTCAGCTCATATGCCCTTTGAGGCAATCCAGTGTCGAGCTGGTTTCCAGCAGCTATACGAACTTCAAGTTGCTTGTAGCCTTTCTTCTGTTGGTTGAATAAATAAATGAGATACATATAGGGTTGCGCAACAGAGCAAAGAGCCCCAGAGCCTAGCACATTTCTCTCAACTCATCCCTTATGAGGCATTTCTACATTTGTTTGCCAGTTCCGAACGGCTAATCGAGAAAGCGCTTTTCATGGCAATGAATTTACTAACGGAGGACCTGCCAATTCCTCGCGAAAGGCGATACCCGAAAACATTTTTGCCTCTGTCAGTTGGTTGTTTCTTCTTTTTTGGTGTTCTGAATATTTTCTCTTGATAGCTAGTCAATCGCTGTGATAAAAAGTAAAGGATTTCTTTTGTGTACACTTGATAAAACTTGGAATACTTCGATGAAGTTAAAGATTTGCCTGGAAATTTTCTGGAACTCGGACGGACACCCATACTGCATTTGGCGGCTGTCGATTGAATGCCTTTTTAAAATACAACATAAAAATTCTCCAAAGAATTGAAATGTTTTTTATTTTTTTTATTTTTACAAGTAACCGATTTGAATTTGTCATAAAAATTGCATAGTTATTTTCACTGAGGCTACCCAAGCTTGGCAACGACAATCGTGAGCTATATAAGCCCTTATGTATTTTTACGCAAAACTCATATGGTATCTTTCCTAACGGTTGTAAATTCGGTTGCAGAATCTTGAATACATTCACAAGAGCATCGTCAATAAACTTCTGCTTATGAATATCTTAAGCATTTTGCCATTCTTGAGCTTCTATTTTGAAGATGGATGCTCTCTTATTCAAGTTCTTCTGTCGAATCAGGATGATATTTCCTTGAGCTCCCCATGAAGCCTTCCACGCTCCTGAAATGCGGTTGGGCTCACCTTCTTTCGTTTGTTTTTACAGTTTCCTTATTCTATTTCGAGCCAAACCCTTTCATCGTTTTCATCGTCATAATCGGAGAGACTCTTTGACCATGCTTTGAAAGCTGTTTGCTTTTTAATCATCACTGCCTTAACTTCATAATTTAACCATCATAGATTCCTTTGGTCAAAGAGAAGAGAGTAAGTGTCGATTTAAAACGCCTAGCAATGATAAGGTTGTCTCTAAGCTAGGTCGTTATTTAGCCAAAATCACATATTCTGTGCTGTGCTCACCGTTTCTATCTTGCATAGATGAAAAATTACGTATATTACTTTGTATATTTCGTTTCCTTAATATCGATCGTAAGAAATAAGTTGTTGGTTGTTGAAAAGTGTTCAATATACAGGACGTCCGCCGAGAAGGTATACTACTTTGCTTGTTTATAAATTTTGATAAGAGAGTGGATCATATGTTGATAAATGTTTTATTTAATGTCGGCAATTATGTATGGAATACAATATCAGGTAAATGTTCGCTTCTATTAGTCTCACAAATGCGAGCCCTTTTGAGCACATTTTTCATTACATTCTCACACATTTCACGCGGTATTTCATTAATTTCATTACGAATATTTTGTTTCAGTTCCTCAAGCGATTCTAGTTTGTTTGCATAAGCCTTGCTTTCCAGATATCCTCACAAAAAGAAGTCCAAATGAGGAGGCCAATCAACATGACCATTTCTTGAAATAACTTGTTGCGGAAAGAGGTCTCGCAGTAATTCCATTGTATAATCCTGGCTGTATACGATGTGGCACCATCTTGTTGATACCACATGCTAATCAAGCTCAAAGCATGCAGTTGTGGCGTTAAAAAGTTTTCTATCATATCACTTTATTGCTCCCTATTCACAGTTACCGTTACGCCGTTTTCATTTTCAAAGCAGTAAGGACCAGTGATTCCTTCTGACCAAATTGTACACCAGACTGTATCTTTCAATGGATGCAAAGGTGACTGATGAACAATTTGAGGGTTTTCCTTTGCCAGTCCATCATTCACAACAAAAATTTAACGTAACTAACTGATTTTGAAAAAATGTTTTAACGATTAAACACGTTGGTTTATCGAATATTTTTCCATAATAATTTTACCACGTGTCTTCTTCAAGACACCCAAATATGAACTGTCAGAACTAAATGTTTACCAAATGTCGGCAAAACAAAGTAAAAATAGTAACCTTCTCGGCGGACGCCCTGTACTACAGTCGATCACACAGAATGATCAAGAGGATTTTGTAAACGATCTTTGAGGAAACCCATATGCATATTGATTAATAGTAAGAGTAATTCACAGTGTTACCTCTCCGTTTGACAAAGCAAATGATGCACCGGCTATGCTTACATACAACCTAATTTTGCTCAATGGTGTATGCTATTCAAATTTCGGACGAACAATCATCTTCCAAGGTATCGCTTTTATGACTTGGTCACTCGACTGCATGGAAGTCTTATTTATCATCATCCAAATCGAATACAGTAGTCTGCTTAAAAGTTGCTTGTTAGTTCACAAAAGTGATCTTTTCATTAACCATTTCAAAAGTCGATGTTAATGTTTTATTTTTATACTTACTTAGTATGTACAATGTACAGCACAAATGCAGAACTCACCACAATTTCAATTATAATACACAGAATTCATAAGTAGACCTCGCTCTGTTCTGCATCGGTGATTTGGCTGTATTCATTTAGTATCGATTTGATTGTCGACGTGCAACCCAGCACATCTGAGATGGGACTTCTGATTGTAAATTGGCAGTTTTGTCAGAGCTTCTGATGCTGGTGGTCTACTAGTTACCAAAAATCGCTTGCTCGATTAGACGTTCGAGGTCGGCAAAAAGTTGTAGGCCCGTTCCGCTCCTCACAAGGTATGGTTGATCCTCCCCATTTATGAATTTTTTCCAAGTTCCCGTCATGGTATGAAATAATGGATATACTCACATCATAGCAGGATCTGATGGAATTCCTGTAGAGTTCTACAAATATGGAACCACGGAGTTAATAAGTAAACTAAATGTGCTTTTTAATGAAGCTATGGATACAGGCAGTATAACGCAGGAGTTTAAAGGAAGCTCTAATCTTCCCAATCTTTAAAAAAGGAAACACGAGGTATCCGGAAAATTATCGTGGGATAACTTTCCTTAACTCATCTTACAAAATATTTACCGCTGTTCTGCAAAGACAACTAAGCAACTGGATTGACCAAAATAGTCATATAATAAATAAATAATAAAGGAAACCAAAGCTGGATTTAGGTCAGGATACTCGACTACAGACCCTATATTTGTTTTAAGAAGCATCGCAGAAACATTTTTGAGAAATGGGAAGAAGCTGTACTGTTTTTTTGTCGATTTTAAGGCAGCTTTTGATGGGGTGGACATAGGCATGCCTTACTTTATATAAACTCTATACAATAGGAATGTCCAAAAAGTTTGGTAGACTTCTTCAAAATCTTTATGGCGATACCAAAGCGGCGGTATGGAACGGCGAGGAAATGTCTGAATGGTTTCAAACCGAATCAGGAGTTCGTCAGGGTTGTGCTTTAAGCCCTCTGTTGTTTGCACTGTATATTGAAGACCTGTCTGACTGTCTGTCTGGAGGAATAAAGTACGCAGAAACTGTTATCAAGGCGCTTTTCTACGCTGATGATATAGTCTTGTTCGCTTATTCACCTGAATCGCTACAGCTGATGATTAACCAACTAAGTAGGTACTGCAAAGCTTGGAGTTTAAAAATGAACCTGAACAAGTCCAAAGTAATGATTTTTAAGAATAGTGGTGGAATATACTGCTCAAATGAAAGGTGGTCCTATGACTAGGAAAGTATTGAAGTTGTTAAGGACTATATATAGTTATCTTGGGGTCTGTTTTACAAAAAAAAAAAACTTGTCAAGGCCAAGAATGCCATTGGTGCTACATGGAAAAAATGTTTCGCTAACAAATACATTGCCCATAGTAGTAAGTATCGTGTTTTTGAAGCAGTGTCGGAGTCGATCATGCTTTACGGATCTCAAGTATGGGGATCCAAAAAATATGAAACTGTTGAAGCACTTTTGAGGTTTTATGTGAAAAGGATATTTCGCCTTCCTTACTCCCATACCCCCAACTACATTGTGATGTTGGAAACAGGACTCTCCCCGCTCTTCATTCGCACACTTAAGCTGACTATATAATCAAGGTTTTGAACATCTCTAATGAAAGATTACCAAGAAAGGCGGCGCTACAAGCCATTGATCGAAAAAGTAGCTGGTATGCGGAGTGGTTGGAGCTGGCGCAGTGTTGTGGTATTCAACTAAATCTGAACTTAGAAAACTTCAGTGAATGGAAAAGCTCTCCCTACAAACTAATTGAGACTGTGGACGTAAAATATCGCGAAAGATATATAGAAGAAGCTACTAGTTCAGTGCATAAATCGATATACAATAGATTATGTCACAACCTGGGCCCTAAAAACTATTTTCGAGATGAGTACAAGTACAGTGTGGATCAAGTATCAATGATGGTAAGACTGCGTGGGGAACTTTTAAGTCTCAACTTTGTTCCTAATAGAGATGACCTTCCGGTATTATGTAATCTGTGTAATCAAAGAGAAAGAGAGAACGTGTTCCACTTTCTTGGAAGATGTCCAGTGTTGAAAGAAACAAGAAGATTTTATTATGGCTGCAATGTCTTAAACGTAGATGAGATGTTATCATTCTTAAATGAAATGGAAGTCCCAAAGCTCTTCAACTACTGCAAGGTGGCGCTGACTTACCGTGAAAGGCTAATTAATGAAATGTTTTTAGATACTCAGGTCTTATCATCCTTTTGCCTTTTTTTTGTTGTTGTTGTATTACTTATTATGTGATCAATTTAAATTTATATTTGCTTTACTACTTGCAATTTTGAATCTGTTAAATGTAACTAAACTTATATAATTATTTGTCAATCTGGCAGACGGCAATGCCATGCTGTATCTGATTATTATTAATTGCTTTATAAAATATTGAATAAAAATCACTTAATCTATCTCTACCCACATCATACATACGTGTCCTGAGTCTATATTTGCACTCAGCCTACTCTGCTGGGACTCCAATTTGTACGACTTGCTCAGCCTTGTTGATCACAGACGGTAATTTGGTAATCTAGCGATTGTTAAGTAGACGCTATGCCCTGCAGAGTAGAGGTTGTAGACTACCAATAATATTCGAAGGCTATGATACCTATGATTTCCTTCACTCCGATTTTATCTATTTTGTCAACAGAAAAGTTCTGACGTTGAGTTTATAGGGTCATATTGATATGAAGGGCACATAATTCTTTTGACTAAGTCATATTTAAACTCTTTCTAGGCGTAGGTGCAAATCAATGGTTTTATATGGGTTTTACCTCTATAGTTCTAGATCAAGCATTGGATATATTGGGAAAGCCTTAACATCTTGACCTAGTCATCATAAAACATTAAGAAGTTGACTGATTCCACTCCTTACGTATCTCAAGTAGAAATTATTTCAGCTCTAAGCGTTTTTGTGTTTTATCCATTCTTACTTTTTGCTTTGTATTTCCCAAGGACAACCAGAAATTATTATACTGCACCGTGTATATGTTCCACGTTCGAATCTAAAATTCGTTGTTCTTGTTTCGTCAGACACAAAGCCATCCCCATCCCGAGTGTTTTTAGTCGAATTAATTTTGGTGGGGGCAAAACCCCCATTTATTAGGCTTAATACAAGCTATTAACTTACAAACGAAGAAACTTAATAGCTAAGACTTAAACTAACTAGTTGGAGGGCTTAGGAGACGAAGTTTTAAGCAGGGAGTACTTATATTGAAGTCAAAACAAGAAGAGTTAGAACTGACATTCCTCAGCAGTCGTTCGATGGGTGGGAAGATAGAAGAGACGGGCATTCCGAGTGTTACGAGGGTTAGTATTTAGAAAAATGGATTCGTTAAGGGCTGGACAGTCAATGGTATACCTGTAAAGATTCGGTGAATGAAGAGAATGTCAAATATTTCTCTTCGATATTTCAGCGTATTGAGGTTGAGAAGTTTGATTCGGTCTTGATAAGGAGGTAATATCAAAGGATTACTCCAATTAAGACCTCGAAGAGCAAATCGGAGGAAACGGCGTTGTATATTCTCTCAATTCTGGTAATGTGCACTTGTTGGAAAGGCGACCAGACTTGACAAGCGTATTCAAGAAGCGGACGAACAAATGAAATGTAAAGGGATCGGGTTACGTAGGGGTCTACAAATTCTTTGGACCATCGTTTCACGCAGCCAAGAGCTGAATTTGCCTTAAGGATTATATTGTCTATATGCTTGAGGAAATTCAGCTCACGGTCGCAAATGATCCCAAGGTCACGGATCACCTGAACGAGGGAAATAATTTGTCTGTTTAGAAGATAGAGACGGGGAGGAGATTTGATGCGTTTCGTGAGAAGGTTATTGATTGGCACTTGGAAACATTTAGCTCCAGGCAGTTTTTGGAGCACCATATTGAAAAATTGTCGAGATCCTGTTGGAGGCGGGAAGAGTCTTCAGAAGAAGAAATGACTCGGTAAAACTTAGTATCGTCCGTATAGAGAGAGATAGAGGAGTGTTTGATGATCATTTCAATGTCGCTAATACTGAGGATGAAGAGGAGAGAGCCTAAATGGCTGCCTTGGGGAAAACCGGATGCAGCTAAAAAGCGGCTGGATAAGGCGGATCTGAACCGAACACTGTATAAACGGTTTTCTTAATAAGAAGAAATCCATCTCAACAGAATGGGTTCAAAGCCGGGGTGGAAAGTTTGAAAAGAATAAGTTTGTGGGAGACTTTATTGAAAGCTTTATTAAAGTTAGTTGAAATTACATCGACCTCCTTTCCATTCTCCAAAGCTGAGAGGGAAAATGAGACAAAGTTTTTTTTTTTTTTTTATTTTTTATTTATTTATTTATTTAACATATGGTTTGTACATTAAGACATGATCTTTTATAGTACATGGTGTTTTCATATCAGTTATAATAATTTCAAATACTTAAATCTAATAACAATATTTATCTAAATCTAAGGAGTGAGAGATAGGATAGAGGAAAGAAAGGTAGTGGGTAATGAGGGAAATAATTTAAATGGATGAGGAGGAGAAATGTTGGAAAATTGCACTTTTAAAATTGTTGGGATTTGAAATATTCTTCAATTGAAAGGGCAAAGAGTTCCAAAGTCTTACAGTATGGATAAAAAATAAGCGTGATGAGTTAAGGTAATTGTAACGGTAGGGAATGAGGTTGATGGTTCTTGAGGAGCGAGTAAAATTAAGTCTGTTATATAAGTAAGGCGGGTTTCGAGTTATAATTATTTTATGCAAAAACATACAATTCCTAGCGTTGATATATTGTTTCAGAGTACATCCAAGCAAACCCGTAGCAAACACAGAAATATGGTCATATCTACGAATACCATAAATATAACGCACAGCATCATTGAACGCAACTTGCAGTTTTCGCTGGGACGAGGAGTCAAGACTGCTGTAGACCACCTCAGCATATGTTATGAGGGGTAAGACTAGAGACAGTACCAGCTTTCGTCTTGTTTCTTGAGGTGTAAAATAAGCACTAATCCACAATTTACGAAGACATCCGTAAATACGACCCACGACAACGTTTGTGTGATTGTAACCAGACAAATTACGGTTGATTACATAACCTAGACTAGTGACTGATTCCACTGCTTTAATTTTATTATTGTTAAGGTAAACATCAGGAAGGAGACAAAGGTCAAAATTGTTTTTGGAGATGGTTATTATCTGGGATTTTGATGGATTGAGAAGAAGCCCATTATTTTCAGACCATGTTGAAATATGTTTTAAGTCTTCATTCATGAGAAAAACTAGTTCATTAAGGTTACCTGAAGCTTTTGCTAGATGTAGTTGGACATCGTCTGCATAAAGATGTACTGAAGTATATTTGCAAACTGTAGGGAGGTCGTTAATAAACATGCAGAATAGTATCGGGCCTAATATGGAGCCTTGAGGGACTCCCTGCTTTATTTCTTTCAACTGTGAAAAACGTTCACCAGAATTAACCCTTTGCGATCTGCAAGAGAGGAAGCTACTGATCAATTTCAGAGTTCTCTCACTGAAACCAAAGTTATTCTTCAGCTTCCAACACAAAATTTTGTGATTGACTTTATCAAAAGCCTTAGAAAAGTCCAGCAAACACAGCAGCGAAACGTGACCCCGGTCATAATCTTGTCTCAATTCTTCAAAAAGGTTAACCATAGCTGTAGAGCAACTGTGGTTAGCTCTAAAACCAGATTTTTGAGCATACAGCAATTTGTTCAGGGACAAGTGTTTCGTTATCTGCTTCGCTACAACCTTTTCAAAAACCTTTGATAGACATGGCAGAATGCTCACCGGCCTGAAATCAGCAGGTGTAGATGCATTTGTTTTCTTTGCTATTGGCAAAACTTTTGCAAATTTCCAGTGCAGAGGAAAAGTTGACGTAATTATGCACCAGTTAATTATATGAGTGAGATGCGAGACAATTTCAGGTAAGATAAGCTTAACAAATCGAATTGGAAAGCCATCCTCACCTATCGAATCGGACCTTATGGCCGCAACGCATTGAGCAATTTCGACTTCCGTGGCTACTTCAAAACTTTCGAAAATTGGTGCAGAGGCTACACAATCTACTGTTCGATTAGAAGTTGAGCTGCCTGCAGTAGGGTCATCACCCAAGAAAAAATTGTTCAAGTCATCTGGATCCAAAGCACACACAGAGTTGGTCTTTTTAGCAGACATTCCGATCGTCCTTAGGTTGCTCCAAAGTTTTTTTGGAGGAAGGGAAGAGTTTAGCTTAGACGCATAAAAGTTTTTCTTTGACGTACGGAGGACTGTGGCTGAGTAATTACGAGCCACTTTGTATGTGGACCAATTTACCTCACATGGTCTACGCTTCCATTTGCTATATAACTTGTTCCTCGTCTTAATAGAGCGGACCACCTCCGGAGTGAACCAAGGACATGCTTTGTTCTGAACTTTCACTGTTTTCAAAGGCACACATTCGTCGTACAAGTTTAAAAGTATTGATTGAAACAGTCTTACTTTCTCATTTGGATCACTAGCTAATCGGCATTGCTCCCATGGAGCACAAATTGTCGCAGCTTGGAGGACACTAACATCAATAGAGTTAAAGTCTTTGAAGGTAAAGGTGTCAGGGATGACAGCTCTCGAAAAATTGATGTCATAACAACAAAAAAGTAGATCATGATCAGAAACATCAAATGAAAGTTGGTCGAATAATTTAACAAGCGACGAACACGAAACAATTATAAGATCAAGGAGACTAGGCACTTTATTTTTCGCAAAACGTGTAGGATAGGTTGTATTTACTAGATCCATTCCTACTGAAGAAACTGAGTCTTTCAATTGAAAGGCCAGCGAATCACATTTTAGTAAATCTACGTTAAAGTCACCACAAATGATAAAATGTTCGTAGAGGGCGCAGTATTCTGATATAGCTGAGAAAAATGGCATGACGGAGCTACTTCTTTTATTATTATAAACACAAGCAACTACACATTTGGTATAACAGTCACGTAATTCGACGACAATAAACTCGATTCCACTACCGGTGGACTTAGTAATAATATTACATTTAATATTTGATTTGCAATATATAGCAACGCCACCACCTGTGGTGTCAGTAACTCGATCGTTACGGAAAAGATCATAGTTGGGTATCTTAAGAAGCACATCATTCATATCTGACTTGAACCAGGTTTCACATACACAAATGACATCAACACAGGAATTGGAAAACAAGTATTTTAAATAATCTAGTTTTTGATTGCTTAAGCTCCGCGCATTTAAATAACAAATCTTAAGTTCATCGCAATATTTGGAAATAATATTTACCATAGTGTACGTTGATTTTTCATCCATACTGTTATTGTGTCCCGGCATAATGGTATTAGTTATAATAATTTAAAACAACAAAAAGAAAAGTGCAATAAAACTAACGAAGGTGTGGAGAGGCAAGAGAGAAAGGCAAAAACAAAGGAAAAGACAACAGAATTACAATATCTTAAGCTTACGTGATGAATAGCAGGTGGCAGGTCCAAGAACAATATTTTCATTTACTATGACGCCGCAGCAGCAAGTAGATCTTCAGTGCTTTCGATGAGAAAGCTTTTCCCATTCGCCAATTTCCTTACATATACAAGTCCATGCATCGTGTAGACTGAAAAAAGTTGTTTCTTTCGTCTGAGGCTGAGAGCACTGTTTAAGAGAAAGCGCGATTGTTTTGTTAAGCTCTCGTTGAGATAACAGCTTTTTTCCGATGCAATGCCCACATGTTGCAGGCAAAGCTCAGTTGCATTTTTCTTTCGGTAGTTGAAAGCTGATGAGAGAACGGCATTTCGCTCTAGAGTGCTGTTGAATTTTATTATGATGGGAGATCGGAGATGCAGCGGTGTTGTTGTTGCTATTTCGTTTTTTGGTACGAAAAATATTTTGTAAGGTAGGCGGCTTACATTCAATAGTGTGACAGAGTTCAACAAATAATTTTTCGAGGTTCTCATTTCGATGTGTAGGTACTCCAAAGAGCACTGCATCACAAGCAACTTCTCTCCTTTCCAAAGCATTGCAACGTCGTTGAAGAGCAATAATTTCAGCGTTTTGCGCCTGTATTGCTGTGTTGGTGTCATTTTTAAGAATATCAATTCGCTCTATGATATTTTTTTTAATTTCATCGAAGCGTTGATTCCAGAGTGCATTCACTTCTTCTATTTTGTGTAGAAATTCATTCTGTATTTTGGAGATTTCGTTTTTGAACCCATTTTGCAATGTATCAGCCTGTCTTTTGAGATGTTCCTCCAGAGTTTTGGCAGTGAGGGGAGCATTACAGTCACTCAGCTGTTTAGATGTTGATTGAGCTGATTGTATAGGTTGAGTGGGCGTTGATGGCAGGCCTTTTGAAGAGTTCGTTCTTGTTCGTAGGTTGGGAGCCGACATGATTTAAGAGACTTTCGGTTAGTTGACGGTGGTAGTGGTAGGCAATGACAAAGACGGTAAAATTAAAATGTTTTTCCGAACTGATTTTAACTTAAAATGTCAAGAAATCAAGGAAATGGCAGATTTGAGGCCTTACAACACAGTAACCGAAAGAGTAACTTTAAACCAATAGTCCCAAGACTTTGATAGAACTTATTTGAGAACTTTAAACACTATTTAGCAGAGTTTCGCTGGACGATCATAAAATCGCGTCTATTCGTGATTACTCATAAGAGATAGAACGGGGTTTGTTGTTGTTGACCTGCCTTTGAGGAACCAGTGTTGTCTAGGGAAGATGAGAGATTTGCTTTCGAAAATTTTGGGTATATGCAATAGTTAAGTGATGGGACGATAATTTTTCACGTCGCACTTAGGACCTTTTTGGTGTATAGGGGCTATAGAGAATGTATTAGGTATTAGAGAATGCAACGATATCTGTGTTGAGTTTGCCGCATCAGACATGAAACAATCCAAAACTAGTAGCATGCCACGCTTTCTGAAGTCAACGCGGTGCACCCCACGGGTGGATCACTAGTGTGAACAGTTTAGTGAAAGAGCTCTGATCTGTTCAACATCACACGATGCTCGTATAACACCGGAAAAAGGAAGGAGAAGAAGAAGCTAAGGAAACTTCCCCGACAGACTTCATTATTCCAGGGATACGAGAGCTGATGTTGTTTCATTGATAGCTCATCCGCCACCATCTCTATACGTTAATGTCCTAACTCCTAACTAGGATTGAAAGGTCCCTTCCATGTTGACTTAGGACGTAACTTTTGCGGTTCAGTTCATTGAACTCATCTGAGGGGCTAATTGACTCGCTTAAGGCTTCTGACACTTCTGACCAAGCATTGATGCAGAATAATTATCGTTTTGCAATAATATTCCATTTTCGAGACCAGCACTCATAAGCGTTACTCCATGTAAATTTAGCGTGGACGAAAGGATTACAGTCAAACCTGGATAAGCGAGAGTTCAAGGGAGCACAATCTCATTCTCGCTTATAGAGGTTTCTCACTAACCCGATTTTCTCGCTAATGCAGGTACATGGGTAGCGTTTCTCACTTATAGAGGAAAAATAGAGAATTTTCCGTTTTGACATGATGCAGAACTGAACTTTCCTTCGCAATTGATAATTATAAACTGAGTAAGTCCGACAAACAGGACGTTACACCAGGGACACGTGTCCATTCGAAAAGAATGCGATAAAATAACAAAAAATTTTTAGAAATAGAATGGGTATAATATTGTCGAGAAAACAATACAAAAACAATGGAAGAATGGTCAATGAGGGAAAAACGACTCTCTCTTACAGAGGTTTCTGTTTCTCGCTAATAGAGGTTTGGGGAGCTTAAAATGTCGGATCCTGGCTATTACTCTCACTTATAGAGTTTTCTCACTTATCCAGGTTTGTTGTACTTGTACATATATCTAATAACTACCGACTGAAGGCGGAATTAGCACGTTTGAAGTGACTGAAATCTATAAAACATCAGCCCTCACCAAGATGACGCCAGCTATACTTCCCAAATGTATTTGCTTCAATAAATATAAAAGAGATGCTTAGTTTAAGAAGTGGCTGTGACACAATTATTACCGTAAAATTACCTGTTTGGTCAGAAAGTTAGCTACTCTAAGCATTGCGAAATTATAATCTCGATCTTGAACTAGTCATAAAATAGTTCAAAGAACTGCACATTATTATCTAAAGTGGGCTGTCAAATTAAAAGACTCCTCGTTTAAGCAGGTCATACAAATTGACGTGTTGGTTAAACGAAATGTAGATAATGTGCCAAAATGATAATAAACTCCCATAAATTGTTTAATTAAAACAAAGTTGATCGCAGAACAAGCTGCTTTATCGTAATAATTTCAGATGGAAAGTTTTTACTTGGCTTTATGAGGATATCATTACTTTGGAGTCGTATCTGCAGATTGATAAACTCTAAAAGTTATTGATCATAACTTTACTTTGCTATAATCTTTTTAATAAACCGGCATTTATAGAAATATCTTTTTGCATATCAAAATTTATTATAAATAAACACTCAAGCATCCACTTATTTGCCGTCACTTTCGATTACCAGTTTCACACGTTAAGTCCGAGAGAGCAATGGAAGCAAATGTATAAAAAAAATAAAATCGAAATTTTTCAACTTGACTAAACATTCTCATTCTCTCACGGAAAATCAACCCACAAAACAGGCTTGCAACGCTGCTTAAGAAAAAGGGCAAACGCGACATTAGAACAAATTTCATCTGCAAATTCAATTTTACGTCTTGCATCGATTTACTTCTTTTAGCTTTTTTCACATTTATTTTTGTTTTTGTTTGTGTATCTCTCTATCTTTGGCCAGCACTCACGCAATCCTTTTTGCTATGGGTTCGGTTCTTACGACCAATGATGTGGGCTGGCCCTTTGCTCCTGTCTCCCTTTGAGTTTCAGCATTTTTGTTTTTGCTTTACCAAATGAAGCTAAATTAAATTCGATTTAAAATTCCACCGCACATCGCAGATACGTGTATAAAAGATTCTTTAACTTCAAATTCTTTAACACCCAGATTACACATGTTCGCTCTCATACCTTTAACCTGTGCGCAGATATTCGCGCGGTGCACGCCAAATGATGCGCTATAAGATGCTGGGCGATAACAGTGTGTAGATGAATGCGATGGCTGGGTTGGGATGATGATCATCTTCGCGAGGTGCCGAATGGGTCACCTTTGAGACCTTTATTTGTACTAACACATTGATTATGGCGTAGAATGGCGGATTTTGAAGTGAAATCCAAATGTTTGGTGGTGAATGAAGGTGTTGAAATTGAAATTCGACGCGAGACAAAAATGCTAATGGATATGCAAATAAATGAGCTGAATTGGTAGACAGATAGATAGACAAGTGTGGTACATGTATCCTTTGACTTTTTTGCAATATCACAGTTTGTTGGTATATTATACGGAGAACAGATGTGGATGAAAACGTCCTTCGTCGGGCGGTTGGTATTTTCTGATGAAGGGATTTTGTACTTTGCTGATATTTTAGATAACTGATGAGCACTTTTGGATCGGATTCTGAAGTATTGAGGATTTTTTGACTTAAATGTTGTAGAATATGGGACGAAGATTTATTTACAAAAGAAAATGTACGTTGGTCGTGTTGCCTTAGAATTTGGATTAAAATCAAATCGTTCCACTTAAGCTAAACAAAAGACAATTCTTTGGGGTTTCTGACAAATACTGACCTTTTTCGCTATTGTTTAATATTCGAACATGATGTCGCTTAGGGTAATTCGGGCTGATTTTTCACAGATGCCTCCTAATGTAATTCATTCAAAGAACTTCTTAAATTACAATTAAAGGTTTTAATCGAGCACTAGTTAGAGGGTGATGAACTCGTTTTTGAACACCAAAAACTAGACTACATCCCGTTTCTTTGAAAACAGCAGACTGATAACCTCTAGCAAAAACGTACTAGCCTAAGTTTTGTAGTAAGGCACTGGAATTGATCTCCATTCACCAAAATGTGTTTTACACTTCCAGTAGGCAAGGAAGTTTGAAACCTTTTAAGAAGGATTAAAAGCACTGTATCAAAGAAGATGTTGTATTATCAGAAAGGATTCGTAGAGAGGAAGTGCACAATGTAATTGTCATACTCATTCATATGGTTTTAGAAAAAAGCCATTACCAAAACATGGGGTAGGTTCCTACTTTCATAAAAAAAAGTTGTTATCTGGGCTCAGAAAGTTAAGGACGGGCCAGTGGCTGTTGAATTTTTTTAAACGATTGCAATGCAAAAAAAGATGCTTTACATCTGTGACAAAGGGAAGATGTCCAGCTGGAGTCACCGAAGCATACCAAGTCACAAACCAAACGACTTGAGTCCTCTGTTTTCTATGTCATTCATTATTGACTGCCTTCTGGGAGATAAAACACAGCGAGGATCGTACATCAATGCAAGAAGCGTTTGGGTAAAAGTTTTAGAATGTAAAGTCGAAAAGATACTGATGGTGGATGGAGTGGCAAGAAACAGCTCCAACTTTTGTGATAGAGAAAGTCTATAAGCTGTAGAGAATGCTATATACCGCAGGTGTGCGTCCAGCACTCATATGCGGCTCACAATGTCGGACAATGTAAAAGTATTAGAGTAAGTAGACGGCAAACTAAGATGAAGATGCTCCATGTGACAACAGCAGTAACAAAGCTTGATCGTATTAGAAGCACCGAGATGCGTGGAGACCTTCATATCAAAAATACCATTTTTGAAACAAGGGAGCACGAACAGTTCAGTTGTTATTGTCATGTTAAAAGGTTCAAGGAACCCGTCAAAAACGCAGTATCAGGCTGACGTTCAGACACGATTGCGGAGGAACAAAAAATAAACAAATAGGACTTGTCAATTCCTCACGAACTGATACTCGTGACTCCCGCGTAACAGGCTGACATGCTAAAAAAAAAAAGGAATAAAAAGGATGGGAAGAAATAGAGGAAAACCAAAAAGGAGAAGTCTATACAATGGAAAGACCTATTCGAAAAAACCACAAATGAAAGATGACAAAATAGCTAATAAGAAAGCGATTAATAATTAAAAGCAAAATTATAACTACTCTTCGAGCTCTTCCTGATATGTGATAAAGGAACTCCTTCCGAAAACCCTTGACGAAATAATTCTTTGCAATAGATGTGGAGTGTTATTCCACAATCTAATTGCGTTTTTAAATAAGAATGCTCTCCAATGTTATAAGTAAAACGTGGTAGAACTAATCTAAGTCTTTTTGGTGATATAAGAAAGTTAAGATATGCTTGTAAATACTCGGGACAACAATAATGGCTTACGTCATGAAGATTCAGGAGTGATCTGCACGCATAAAACGCATCTAAACTCATTCTTCTTATTTATTTATTTTATTATTCTACTTACATGCCTTGCTAACAGTCAGCTTAGGCCCGCAATCATAGTCTAAACAAGGGTAAACTAAATAATGCTCTATTCGAGCATCGATCTTTAATAAAATCACCCCTATCACGAGATCCGTTCGGAGAAATCCCCTGATGAAAAATTATGATACGAATCCCGAAAAAAGGCAATCACAAGATTCGAAAGGATTCTAAAATACATTGGCAATACAATAGAAACAAAAAAACCCTAAACTTTAAAAAAAAATCGTTTAATTTTTCTCGTTTTTTTTTCTAGTAAAAGTTGGTTCATTGCAATTTTTGTGACTAAAACCGGTTTTAATAGATCTATATTATTGATCAAATATACTACTGAAAATATCATGCCAAATAACTACATTGAGACACGATGCCTCGCCTTAAAGGAATGTATCTTCAAAACGCATGGAAATTCTAGTTCAAGTTTGAAAAAAAGAAACCGTGGTTTGACATTGATTGCCACATGAGTAGGAAAGCATCACTTAAACTACTTAAGATTTATAGAAAATTCAACCTCGACGGATCATGCAGAAAAAACTATTGTGAAGCAAACCGGAAGTATAAAGTCTTATGTAAAGAGAAGCAACGATTGTACTAACAAAGTATTGCAAGCCAACTTTCTAGTATCAACTTTGCAAAGGACTGGTGGAGACTTCCAAAGGAAATTTGTGGTAGTTTTACGAGTGGTATACCTCAAATCACGGCTATCGATTTCATGTCCCACTTTGAAAGTGCCCTAAATTATAATGGTACACAAAATAGTGTATTTATCCAAAATACGCCTTCTGTTTTTATCGCCGAACTTGATAGCTCATTTGAACTACAAGAACTCAATTTGGTTATAACTTCTGCAAAGGATAACAAAGCTCCGGGTATAGATGGTATACCCTATGAATTTTATAAATATGCTAGTGACAGTCTAATTACCGAAGTACATTCTTTTTTCAACGAAATTTTCGAAACTGAAACGATACCTTCCTCTTTCAAAAAATCAATTATTTACCCGCTTTTCAAAAAGGGTGATGCAAAAATTGTATCCAACTACCGAGGACTTTCGTTTTTAGATAACCTCTATAAGTTATTCACCACTTTAATCCTAAACCGCCTAACAACCTGGATCGAGAACAATAATGTACTCAACGAATACCAAGCCACTTATCGAAACAACTATAACACCAATCTACAATCTTTCATTCCTGATTCAAATACAACTAAGTCGGAAGAAAAAACTGAATGCATAATTTGTACATTTGAAAGCGGCTTTCGACAGCATCAACCATCAAGCCCTTTTCACAAGCTAGCTGCTTTGGGTATATCGTCGAAAATGATTTCAATTATGAAACTTTTCTACCATCAGGATACAGTTGCAGCAGTTTGGGATGGACATAATGCATCAACTTTCTTCAGTACGAGCAAAGGTGTTAAACAAGGATGTGTATTAAGTGCGTTATTGTTTATCCTGTTTTTAAATGACCTACACTCTGAACTTCCCATCCAAATATTTTTTTGAAGGATTTGGAATAAACGTTCTTTTGTATGCTGATGACATTGTGCTCTTAGCTGTTAGTCCCAACAAGCTGCAAACTATCATCAATAAGTTCAGCACCTATTGCCAAAAATGGAATCTAGACAAGTCTGAGATTGTTATATTTAGGAATGGAGGTCGCAGAGCAGCCAGTGAAATATGGTACTTTAACGAAGCTGAAATTAAAATACCAAACCATCAGTACAAGTATCTTGGTGTCATATTTACCTACAATATGTCATGAAAAATGCAATAAACGCTACTTGGTCGAAATTCATAAAAAATAAATACGTCCCATACTCAGCCAAATTTGAAGTACACGACGCAGCCACCAGGTCGATAATGTATTATTTTTCACAAGTGTGGGGGTACACTCAAGTTGAAAAACTACAAAGGTTCTTCGTTAAAAGGTGTTTAAACCTCCCACCTTACACCAAACTATGTAGTAAATATCAAAATTGGTCTGTCCAAAGCATTTGTCACAACCCTGAATGCTCATTTTGGAAACATACGAAAAAAATTATGTCTTCCTCGTAGTAAATTGCCCCGTGTTCTCATTATGGCAGTACTTCAAAAAAATATTTACTGAGCCCAAGAATGGTCAAGCCTTTTCCAAGAAAACGGAATGACTTTCAGCAAAAGGATGCACTTAACGTCTCCAAAAGAGGAAGTTAATGACCTCTGGGAGGAAGTAAAAACAGAGTTGAATTGGACCACCATCAAAAGATGCAGGAACTTGGAAAAAAGTTAGTTGGAAAACTGGTGTTATTTAAATTTTTTAATGAATGAAAACGTCGAATAGCTTTTCAAATAGCATTTTTAATATTTTTTTTTTAATTTAGGTAATCATTTGTTTTTGTTGTTTTTTCTTAAGTAGAATTTTGTTAGCTTGTTTTATACAAATGTGTTTTTAATATTTTCACAAATGCAATTATATATATGGATCTGCGCTCTACGACAGAAGATACTTGTCGTACAAAATGACATCCTATTTCAAAATTATTCGGATGATACCGAATTCTACGAATTTCGGAGAAGGTTTTCTACTATGAAGACAACTCGTAGTCGATCTTCCGGGATTATTAGATATTTTTCGATTACAACGTAGCTCGTGATAGGGGTGAATAGTCCCACGCTTCTACGACTCTATCTCTCTAAAAAGTGTAATCTTGTCTTTCTATCAAAAAAAAAAAAACACGCTACGCACGCACGCACCGTTCTTTGAAAACTACCACATTTTATTGGAAAAGTGTTAAAAAAAAGGCGATATGATCACGAATGAGAATAAGGTGAAGCGGGCTTAGAAATTTCTGGTACACAGCAAATGTAATATCGCCGCACCAACAACCCACAACTGGAAAACACATTGCTTTCGGTAAGCCTTACGGACGAATCAAGAGTGTGGAGCAGGAAAGTGGATGACTTTTGTAAAGTTGAAATTTGTTATATTCGTGTTGGCGTTAATGGAGAGTACCCAAGTAAAAAATTTTACTTATCATAGCAAACTTGGTTTGATTCACAATTACCTTTCTTTTTCCGATAAGAACTCACAAAATCAAATACCTTTTTTACTTCATTCATTCACTTTCTGAATTAAGTATATTATCACAAAAAACTGTAAGATACTTTCTTTATCCGCCAAAATTAGTTCAATGGTCTTTTTGAAAAACTTACAAAAAAATTGCTATTCCATTGTCTTGCTCATCTAAAACCACACAGCCACAACAATACTCAACTGTTGCTGCCACATTCAAGCTGTCAAAAAGACATGACATGCCATTTCCTTTTTGGCGCGTAATACCAGACGCGTGCAAGCATCGTTTCGTCGGCATTATTCAACCACACACTGTTGCGTTAACAGAAACATTTTCTTAGTTTTCTATACCATAATCGACGATAATTGCCCAAAAGAATAGCTTAACAATTACCTATCGCTGCGTACGATTTTATTTCCCAAGATTCGTGCACATAATCGTTTTCTTCCACGATGATGGTTGGTCAAAGAGACACCTCCAGATTTCAAAGATGTGCCTGGTGAGAGCCCTTGGGTCTGTCATCTCCTCGCCAGATTTAATCGATTTATGTATACTCGTAGTTATGTACAAACAGAAATAAAGGAACGAATTCCTTCCGTTTCGTGTGCGGTGCTGACGCGTCCACGCATGCGCAAACGTAACCTCTAGCTTGAGCAACTGTCAAAAGTCACAAATTAAAAGACAATTTTAATTTGATTCAAATTCGACTCAAATTACAGGTGGAGAGATGATAACAAATTGTTGGTATAAGTTTTTTTTGTATTTTTGTTTTTGTTTTACTTAACCTTACAATGAACCCAATTTAAAGACTCCCGGTGAAATTAATGTCTATTATGACAAGCAATCCATTAGCTCAAGTGTGCGCCTAATTATCGACGAAATTTTGTATTCAGAACACATCAGGCGTACCTACTTCTATGCCAGAGACTTTAATTTTGTTTTTCGACATAACAATAGTTTAATAATCATTGACTGTATTTACTTGGGTTAATGAGCAGCTTGCATTCGACAACAACACACAGCACAAGGCACAACCAACGGTAGCTCGTATAGGCTATAATATCAATCCGCTATAGATCTACTACTTGTATCTTTTATCCGAACAAAGATGAAAAATTGTTTGTTTTCTCGAAATTTATTGACAGAATTCGTATCTTTTTGTTGTTGTTGTTGTTGTTGTTGTTGTTGTATTTCGTCTCTCTATTGATTTTGTAGTGTGGGGTTGGGGTTGGGGTATGGTATTTCCCACAGGTAGGACAGAAATAAGTCAATATTTGCATCTTAATCAGTTGATTGGTTAATGTGACAGATTTTATGGTATAGAAACTGGTGTTGAAAATAGAATACGAATCACACGGTGTAGGTTACCTTGACATACGTAAGCAGCTATAAGCTGCTGATGGAGCTTCTGTGAGACACTTTTTGACAATTTAATGCATGGGAAGCCTAAGGCTTTCAGGAGCTTGTTATATTTCTTTATTTTTAAATGTTGTGTTGATGTTTTTTCTTTTTCTATTTCATTTTAAAATAAAGCGTAACGTGAGAATTTGGCAATTGAGGCATTCACAGCTTCTTAAATTAGCCTCGTAGCTGTAGGTATTGTGAAATCAATATTTTTATCTGATTTGGTCATCGCGGATTTTTGTATACAAAAGAATTTCTGCAAAGCAAGCAGACATAGCTAAGCTGCGCGTATTGTTTTGTTTAAGAGAACCAGGATGTAAGCTCAAGCTGGTTTTTAATGAAAATAATAATCAAATGGTTACATGATACCTACTCTTACACTTACCAGTTCAACGCTCTAAGTTCTGAGGTGATATTAACGAAGACAAATGATGCTGCTTACCATTCATATAATTTGAGTTTCTTATTTTCTTACTACAGTTTTCCACATCCTGCTTGCAACTCAACATTTTTAAAAGTCGACGAAATGGTTCTGACTTCCAAGTTATTTAAAACGAAGAAAAAATGGCAGAACATACGAAGATTGGAGTTCAAAATAGAAAGGATCATTCATTTATGAGGATTCTAATAGTTTTGGGATTCGAAATTGAGTTCAAACGCTGAACAAATTAAAAATATTTTATATAAATGCACTGCTTTTACTGCCGCAAAAAGCTATGGTCCTATTAGAGATCGAATCTCACAAATCTGTTGCAACTCTATTCGGTAGCCATCAGGAAAAAAGTTTACTTAGGGATTTAACTCCCACTCATTTGGTTCGAAGATTTTTTTCCAAATATGGGCTTAGTTCACAAGCACAAGCTAAACTGTCGTGTGGCACGTTGATAAAAAAGTAACTTTAGCAGGAAAATGCGAATGTAAAATGTTTACACAAAAAACTTATAAGATATCCATTTTAAATAAAAGATGTTATTTGTAACATTAATCGGCTCCTAATTTTCAAATTTCGTTACGGGACGGAAAAATATAGCATGAGCAAGACAAAAAAGTAAAGGAGAAATAATATTACCTATTATTTTAAAAATTTAAGAACTTTATTGATTATTATTACAATTCATAAAAAACTGAAGAGCAGGCTACCTCAAACACTAGTAAATTTTCGAGGTTTTTTTAAAAATTCCACTAGAATTTCGTCCTCGGTAAGTTCAATATGGGTATGGATATTTAAAGAAACAAGACCATTTAGTCGTTCCTGTCCCATCGAACGTTGAACGTTGAAAATGATCGTTCTGGAGTTGCTGTAGCTACAGGTAGTACTGCCAAGACTCGCAAAATATAATCGACATTCTTGAACGACTTGCTATGGATAACCTGAAAAATATCGTCAGATTGATGTTGGGATATGTGACTCGATTCTATAAAAGGGAGTTACTAGGCAAAAAATCGGTTGTTGGATCATGATTGATGACACAAGTCCTTTTACTGAATATTCATGAAGCGCAATCAGAAATTGTATCATCGCTATTATTTCACAAAATATAAATTCAGAGAAACGTTGCAACGATTTTTTTTGTTGATTGCAACGGCGCGCGTGGCAATTTCATTGTGAATTCGTATTCAGAACAATTTCTAACAACATGTTCAAAAAAAACGTGGAAAGTAGAATCTGCGTTTTCGCGTTTTTACGTAAATTCATTCAAAGCGTCATCTGCCAGCTTAGTAGACTCACCTAGATCTTGGTTTTTAGTTGCAATTCCCGACTCAAAGGCAAAGCAATCGAATTAACTGATTCCATAATGTGACAGGAGATTTGGAATTCAACCGTCGAGATCGCTGTCAAAAGATGCAATGTCTTTTGCGAAGTATCTCGATCTTTCCACGTTCTGATTTCTTCCAAAGATTCAATAACAGCCGGTTGCAATTCAACGTACGTTCCAACTGCTTCATGAGCCCACCTGGTAGGACAAACAGACTTCAACTTTTGTTTTTTTTTTTTCTCACTTTTGTTTTTGAGTAATGCAAAACATCTAAAGCCGCAAAAATGTATCAAAAAAAAAATTGAATTCTTCGTAGACAAGCCAGAAGACATTAAAAGCTATATCATCCATTGTCATAAAATCAAAACTAGTAGAAAGCTGTCGTAGTAACATAAGAATTCTCAGCTTCAATTGAGTAACCTCAATTTGGGGGTTCCAGGACATTATGACACAACGGGTAATGAAATGGCGTACAAGCTCGCCAAAATCGGGTCAGCACTCAAATCTAGCGAAACGAAAACCTCATTTCTCAAGCCACTACAGCAAGAAAAAGCAGATTCTAACTAAGCTTTCTAAAAACTGCCAATGACAGGTAGTCATCTTTAGAAACATACCGTGTTTCTAGAAACCTAATGCCAGATACTTTCATGAAAAAACAGAATTTCTGCTCTAGCTCAGCTGGCCTCGACTCTTTCTGTTGATTGGCAATTTCAAGGGTCACAACTCATTAAATACTCACATGATGAAAGTGGCCATCAGCACATTCGACTTATGCAGGAGATGCAAAGACGAAGAGGCAGAGGAAGGACCATTATACTTCCTCTGTGAGTGAGCTTGGCCCTTGGAGAGTACTTCTTTGACGAACTGGACGAAATCTCTAACCTTCCACGGAGCAGTATTCTAAAATTCATTCTGATCTCCAAATGGTTAAGTGAAGGATGTCAACCCAAATAACCCAGGCACCAACCAATCCTCTGCTATTCATCATCTCCTATCACCTCCCCCTCGTTTTGATCCTCTATTATCAGGGGAGCACAATGAATCATTGAGATCAGAGTGAGGTGTTGCCGACTGAGGCTGCACGACCCATCCAACTTAAACTAATCTTATTGATCATTGAAGTCAGATATTTAAACTTTTCACTCTTGGGCAGCACATTTCCATTCAAATATTATTCTGGATTCTGGAATAAGCATGCCTGGATCGAAAATGGGCGGCACAAGCATAGGCTTTTTTGGAATAATACGATGAGCAGATGAGCATAACTTCTAAAACTTTTACCCATACGTTAAGTACTTCTCTGTAGTAAAGAGTAGAGAACTCAAGACGCTTCCTTAGTGCTTCGTCTTCGTCACCGCTCACAACTCCTTCATACACAGCCTCGATCATCCGCATATAATACTGCTCATCGATTGCCTTTTTGAAATAAACCTACACAACAAGAAAATCCTTCTAGGACTCACAATTTTTTCGATGAAGGGATCATTCCTCATGATTTGAATTGTATCTGTTGTTGACTTACGTGCCACAGGCCGCATTGGTTATTGTGAAGCCATATTAAAAGCAAATCGAAGTTAGTTACCCAATTCCTTTTTTTTACATTATTAGAAGGCAACTTTCTCTCCAAAGTGCTTATGAGCTTGTAGATGAGAACCGATGTATCTCATATTTCTCCAAAACTCATAATAACTTCTCTGGGTCAGATCCTGGTCAATTTTTGTAATTCGTAATTGCAGCGCAAGAATTTGACAATTTCTTCGATTGTAATTTCATGCCCTGAAAAGTTCTTTCTCGATAAGCCAGAATGAACAAATAGTTGTATAGGTCCCTTCCATTCCCTCATTAGGTATATGGTTGGGATAAATGCTCTAGACCCTCGGGGCTACCCACTTTGTTATACTCCACCCTATTTATTTATTTTATTTGATTTTCTAGTGCTTAGAATAATTCAACAACCGAAAATTTCATTCTTACTTGTGATTTTACACAATTTGCGTCTGAGCTCCAAAAGCAGGTCAGTCTCAACTCTATGAGTTGATATGTCTCATATGTCATATGTAATGTTGATGTTGCATGCAAACGAATTTATTTGCAACTTTGTCTCTCGTGTTCCTTTCACTTGCTGAGTAGCGCTATAAACAATAGGTACCTACTGGTTATTCTTCAGAGACAGCCCAATTTTTAAGCGAACTCAAATCTGAGAAAACCAGGTAAGCCTTTTAACGATGTGGTAGTGGGTGATAATGAAAATTTCTGGAAATCTAATAAAATTTCTGTGAATTATACCACTCTTAATAATTCCGTTCAGCACCACTATCCATACTCTTCAAATATTTAATCCCTCTCAAAGAAAACCAGCCAGCCAGAGAGCTTAGGTATAACTTACTTCTGTCAACACGTTCCAGTCTGAGCAATAAAACCAATTTTAATAATTAATGAAACCAACTTACTCACCTCAAAGTCAAAACATTTATATTTCCTTGCGCACCGTCTGATACAAATGTACTCCTTAATCCATTCAAACCAACTCATTTTGCCATATGCAAACGAACGACAGACGCGACGCGATGCGACCGAAGAACATATCGACACAAAAAGGAAGCCTTGTGTCTATTCCAAAGCCAAAAGAAATACAATCTCAACCTGAATATTGATGGCCATCATATTTCCAAGTTTATCCTACTGCAAGCTGACCATCATTGCTGTATGCCCACCGTGTGACAATTTATCACAACTAGAATCTGTTGGCAGCTATACCGTGTCCGTGTGGCATAGCCATGGCGCGGCGGCAACGCATCAGTAATGCCAATAGTAGTACCAATCGACTAAATTACTATCATAGCAACGCGTATATGCATTCGAATATTAAAACTCATTTGTTTGTCCTTTTCGAAATGTAGATACAAGATCGTCTATAAATGTGTGTGTTGTATGAGTCCTCGAGCCATCAGTTTCCAAGCGTGACTTCAAAATCACGCTCATAATGATCACAAACGACTCCCGACTTTGTTATAAATCCAAGAAACACTAGCTGCAGATGCAGATGCAAGTGTAAAATTAATTCGTGTGGTGAGTGGGATCTTCTCCCAGATTACATCCCAAATAGGATGTGTTTATAGGAGCGGGGGCATCCATGAGTGTGTGTGGACTGGAATTAAATTGTCGTCACATTATCATCCTGTGAAGAATGCATGCATGGCCTTGGCTTTGGGTGTCGATACATACCAACAACGACATAAGAAATAATAAAAAAAATATTCTTGCGAACCATATCACCATCCAATGCGTATACCTGTATACTCGGGTTAGTGTAATCAGTTTTCTTTGGATATTTTACCAGGTGCGGATTTGAGGAAAAGTTAATGAACAGGCGCAACAGTTTGGTGAAGTTTTTGGTAGACTTCGATGCCCGACGCACGCACGACAAGCTAATTTGCATCTTTATGTTTTTATTAAATTTTAGCAAAGTTCTGCACGTACATACGAGTCCGATAAGTACTTAGCCTCTTCGCTCAATAGCGCCACTATCGCAAGAGAAACTTACTATAGTGTAGTACATTTTTGTAGAAGGCAACTGTCGAAATTTCAGCCAAATTGGACTCGTGGTATTGTTTTAACCGCGTGTGGAAGCAAACGTATCAGCGGATTTTAGAAAAATGGAATAAGAACAACATTGACCAGTGATTCGATTCTTGTTTTTGGAAGGGAAATCACGCAGCGAAATCAAAGAGCGGTTGGATGCTGTGTAAGGCGACTCTTCTCCTTCGATGGCGACCGTCAAAAATTGGTTCAACGAGTTTCAACGTGGTCGCACGTCGGTTTTTGATAAGCCACGCTCAGGTGCCCCGAAAACGGCTACCACGGACAATGTGACAAAAATCCACGATCTCGTATTGGCAGACCGCCGATTGAAGGTGCGCGAGATAGCTGAGATAGTAGTCAGCTCGAAAGACCGCGTGGGTCATATCTTGGATGAAACTTTGGGCATGAGAAAGCTGTCAGCGCGACGGCGACGGGTGCCGCGTTTGCTCACTCCGGAGTCCGGATAACAAACGCAACCGTGTGACCACTTCAGAGCCACGGCTAAATTGGTCGAGTTGGGCTATGAACTATTTCCCCATCCACCGTATTCTCCAGATTTGGCTCCGTGCGACTGCTTTTTTATTACCAAACTTGAAAAAATCACTTGCCGGGCAGAAATTTGTGTCGAATGAGGAGGTCATTACCGCCACAGAGGCCTACTTTGCAGAACACGAGAAAACGTATTTTTCAGATGGGTTAAAGAAATTGGAGCATCGCTGGGTCAAGTGTATCGAACTAAAAGGAGATTATATTGAAAAATAAATCAACACTTTTCCAAAATGTTCGCTTTTCTTTTGTAGGCTAAGGTACTTATCGGACTGCCCTTAGTTCTTATTGTGCAAGGTTTATTAGAATTTCTGCTTAAGTGAAAGCAACGAATTGTTGTATGTATCAATGTCTGAAGTTCGCAATGGACAAAGACACGTCACCCATAGGCCATTTATTAAAGCCTGCATACACTGTCCACATAATATTGGCCTATACTCTACTCCTTGAGATGCGCAACTAGCAAATGCAGCCGTTGCTGAAGAAGGATTTGTGTATCTTTTTGTTTTGTCGCACCAATCGATGTGACTTTGTTGTTCCCAAAGTGTAAAATGGACGAAAAGAAAAAAATAACCTCAAACAACAAAACAAAATATAAGAAAAACTGACAAAAATAAGCAACAAACGATTTAACACTAATGTTGCGCTCGAATGGACCCAGGCAACAACTACAGAAGGCAGCACGATCTCCGAATAGGTTTTGCTGCTGCTGCTGCTGCAACAGCACCCAGCAGCAGAGCGGATGGGTGATGGTGATAATGAGGTCCGATCAATTTGGTTTTAACTGCTGGACTTTATACACTTTATAAGAATCTTTATAGGGCGAATTATTTTCTGTTAATTGCCAAAGGCGTTTGAGTTAAGTGGTTTTCGTGCTTTTTATAAATATCTCTTAATTTTCTCTTGCATCCCCCATAGTCACACATTGCATGAGATGGGCGCGAGTGCAGACTTTGAGGCTATGGTGTACTCTGTGGGGCTTTGCCGACTTATATTTCCTTGCTATATGGGTAGCAAGGCATTTGTGTTTTTTGTGTGTGTTTGTTGGTGCGGAGAGCTTGGGCGACATGCGACAAGTAAAGGTGACGCACAAAAGGATTTTTGGATTTTAGCACCTTCTCCTTGAACGAGTAGGTATGAGGCAAGGGTGTTGTTTCTACGATTTACTTTGCGTTTTTGGTCCGGTATGGTTGCCTTAAATCGGTGAGGATGTTCTCAATTCTTTTTTATTTTTTATTTTTTTTTTGTAATTTGTTGGTTTTTTGGAGAATCAGAGCAGACATTCTGGCAGCGATCTCAAAAGATATTCAAGTTTTTCTTTGCTTTGCACGCAGATAGCAGAGCAGTTTCATCCATTTTTATTTTTCATGTTGCGGCTGGGAAATACTTTCATGTAGTTGGTCGGATTTTTCGTGTGTGTTTGACACTATGTTGGAGAAATTCTTTTATTTTTAGTTTTTTTGCGCACTGCTACTGTTATACCTTTCGTGATTGTACTTTGTACATGTCGCTGACCATTTTGGGACGAACGCAGATCGTTTGAAAATTTCGGCAAATTAATTAACTGAATGCCGATCTTGATCTAATTTGCATGCAAATAACTTGGGTAACTATGGCCGATTGAAGCGGACTTCAGTGATTGTCATCGGTTTGGGGATGTGTAGGTTGTGTAAATTCTGCACTGAAGTGAACTCGAAACACTGTTCTGGTTTTTGTTTCTCCATGAGATTCGATCTTTGATACAAACTTATGTATAAGGTGTCCTAGATTGAGAAAATTGTAGAGGCATTATTGTGTAGTTGATAAAAGCTTAGAAAATATGAGCATTTGAATCTTTTCTTCTTAAGAAGATTCTCACACTATTTACCAGCATCTTAAGTTTATTGCTCAAAATCAACTTTCTTACCCACACGGTCAAAGTTTCTCACTTATTAACGACCGCCGAAAAAAAACCTAGTTTTCCTCTGAACTACCACATCAACGAACGAATATGTTTTGAATATGGAACAGGCGACAAAGATGTAACAAATGACACAGGTGGATCAGGCGGATCGGTTGGAACTGCTGACACTGATTGAATCGATGGTACAGATGGAACAAATGGAAAAATGACATAACTAAGTTGGAACAGGTGGTGCAGATGGAAGAAATTGATCAGATGGAACAGATCGCTCAGATAGAACAGAAAAAGATAGGGCTTTGTTCCTTACTCTGGTAGGTGCATTAAAGTTCTCTGTGAAACCTATGACGTAGAAGTTACACATGGAATATATGGCACATATGGCACAGATAGAAATTATTCCACAGTTGGAACAAATAGTATATTTGGAATGTCATCGATTGAACATATGGCAAAGATGGGGCAATTGGCAAGGGAACAGATGGAGCATATGGCACAGACGAAACATATGACACTGATAGAAAATATGGTAGGTACCTACAGATTGAAAAGATGTAACAGATAGAACATTTTGGAAAAATTGAACAGATGGCACAGATGAATTCGTGGCACAGATTCAGCATATGGATGATATGGAGCATATGGCAACGAATAAACGTAAAGCACAGATGGAATATATGACACAAATAGAACATATAGAAAAGATGGAACATATGGCATTGAAGGGACATGTGGCAGGTGAGGACCATATGGAACAGATGAAACATATGGCATAGATTGAGCATGTCAAAGATATGGAGCATATGTCAACGAATAAACGTAAGACACAGTTGGAATATATGGCACAGATGGAATATATGACACAGATGGAACCATTAGCAAAGATGGAACCAATGGCAAAGATGCAATATATGACAAAGACGGAACATACGGCAAAGATGGGATATATGGCAGAGATGGGACACATAGAATAGACTTAGCATATGGCACAGTTGCAACACATGGCACTGATAGAAAATATGGTACAGATTGAAAAGATGGAACAGATAGAACATCTGGCATAGAATGAGCAGATGGCGCAGATGAATAAATAGCACAGAATCAGCATATGGATGGTATGGAGCATATGATAACTAGTAAGGCACAGAAATGACATAGATGGAACATGTGAAGCGGATGAAACAAAAGCAAAGATGGAACACATTTCAAGGATAGAATATATGGCACAGATGGATCACATAGAACAGATAGAAAATATGACAACGATGGAACATATTGCAAAGGTGGAACAAATGGTACAGATAGAAAATATGGTAAAGGTGGGACACATGACAGATATGGGACATATGATGAACAGATGTAACATATGGCACAAATAGAATATATACTTACTTACTTAGGTGGGCATTAAGGGTCGGGGTGAACTTGGTCCTCAACCAACATCCTTCTACAACGACTTCGATTTCGGGCGAGCTCTCTCCAGTTTTGTACTCTAAGTCGGTTGAGGTCTTCATCCACTTGATTGCGCCACCTAAGACGAAGTCTTTCTCTTCCGCGATTTCCTGCAATGTTTTCGAAAACCCGTCGAGCAGGAGCGTTTGGTTCCATCCGCTCTACATGGCCCAACCATCGTAGCCTCGCGATGCGTACTCTTCTGGCTATGCCCATGTCGCGGTACAGCTCATACAGCTCGTTGTTGTATCTTCTTCTCCACACATTGTCTTCACATACGGGACCAAAGATCATTCGGAGAATTTTTCTTTCGAAACGACCAAGGGTTTCCTCATCCGCTTTCGATAAGGTCCATGCTTCCGCACCGCAAAGTAGGACTGGGATGGTCAAGGTCTTATACAGGGTTACCTTGGTTTTCCTAGAGAGGGTTTTGTTTCTCAATTGCTTTCTTAACCCAAAGAAGCAACGATTGGCAAGAGTTATTCTCCGTTTGATCTCCGCACTGATGTTGTTTTCCGTGTCTATAGGTAGACAAAGTCCTGTACTACCTCGAAGTTGTGTCTGTCTATTGTGACGTTTTGTCTAATTCGTCGATGTTCTGTGTCCTTGTTTGATGACAACATATACTTCGTTTTGCCCTCATTAACCACCAAACCCATTTTTGCCGCTTCTGTTTCAATACTCACAAAAGCACCTATGATCACGCTTTTTTCTTCCCATTACGTCAGTATCGTCTGCATAGGCGAGTAATTGTACAGACTTTTGAAAGATTGTTCCTCTGGTGTAGACGTTTGAGTTTTGTACAATCTTTTCAAGTATGATGTTGAAGAAATCGTATGAAAGCTTGTCGCCTTGCCTAAAGCCTTTTTCGACATCAAAGTAGGTCTTGGTGAGTTCTCTACCGACCTTGGCAGTTTCATCTATGCCATATATTCCATCTCCGTCAAGATAGAATATATGGCATAGCGCATAGATGAAACCAATTTCACAAATGGAACACATTTCATAGAAGGAACACTTGGCGCAGATGTAACTTGCGGCACTTGGAGCGTATGTCATGTAAAAAGACCCACTGTCTGATTTTCACCGACAAATTTTTGTCAAGAATGTAGTTTATTTGAATTGGAAATTGCTTACCTGAAAAAGCTTCAGAGATTTCGGCATTATATGAGTGCGAGTTAGTCCCGAATTCAAAACAAAGCTCACAGACAATGAACTTGTGTGCCGTGAATTTCTATTTTTTTCCAATCTCAGTGGGCTTGAAAGGCAACAGAGGAATAAGACGATATTTCGAAAAACTAGAGTATTTTACAAAGCGTATGACGATACTAAAGCTGTTCAGATAACAAAAAAAATATGGAATCATTTAAGGTTGTTGTTTAGTGAATTATTCCACAAAAGTGGCACTATAGCTACGAGTATTGAGTTTAAACCAAGAAACCAGTCCATTTCTACCCAATCTTGTTAAATTCTTTCTATGTCTTGCACTTTAGTGAGACGCAACGAAAGTCTACCCTTCAAGAGGTCGTACAAGATCCTAAAACGTGTCGAACAAGCCTTTAACAAGTCAGTGCCTATTTTTTCTGGAACGTTTTCGTCACACAAAATCCATGACTGAAAAAATTGTTAATCCTTCTCAGAAAATCAAAAATGTATTCACTTTGCTTACATTTCCCGTCATTATGGCACCAATATATTAGGCGCTTGTCATGTTACCAAGATCCAGCAACCTCCAACGAACTCATTTACCGCATGACTCGGCAAAATGAACAACACAACAACAACAACAAAAATACAACCGAAACGCATCTGAAACTCAGTTTAATTACTTTTAACATTTCACATTTACATGAGCGTAACTTTTATAATTTCACACGATCGTTTGATCACATTCAATTAATCATTCAAAACACATTCACTATCGGCTTTTGTATTATAAACGATTGTTATTGTTACTGAAAATGAAATTTACAGACAAAATTAATAACTTCCTGGCGCATAGCTACCAACCTTAAAGTTAGATGATGGAGCAACCGATCTCTACTCAATCGATGATCGCATTATTTCACAGCATTGTCTTCACTTCAAATAGATCAAATCAGTTCAAATGTTTATAGAAACCGCAACGGTATACCTACATTATAACAAAACTATAATTCTCACCTGGTATGGCGTCAAAACCAGCGGCATATGCGACTTCAGGCGAGAAAGTAATAAAACACAACAAAACAAAATCCAAAAATAAAAACGGATCGTAGGTAGACAAAAAAAAAGTATACCAAATCAAATATTTTTATATTTTTAATGCGGACCTTACTTGGAAGTCCAGTGCATCGAATTAACATTAATTAACAAGAATAAAATCCATTTCAATCGTTTAGCTTGCCATTTAAACATGATCAAGAGTTTTATTGCATTGTCAAAAATTTACATATTCTCGAAATCCAGAGTCAGGGGTCGAGAGTCGAGACATTTGCGTAGTTTATATGGAGTTTTATCTTTTTTTTTTAATATAAAAATATATATTTATTGGCCAATGAATTATAGATCGGAGCGAATTAGCTTTGTGAGAATTCAATAAAATTAACAGTAAGACTTTTAAACGTGCTCTGCAAAGCCATTAGTTTGCATATTTGTTGTTAGAATTGAATAAAAATTTGGAAAGCAATCTTTTCTTTGATGACTTTTATGTTTGCGATGTGTTATTCTTTTGATTTATCAGCATAAACACTTTTAATAGCAAAAGAAATCCGCTATTGATGAGTCAGTATGTGGCAGTATGTGTTGGAGTGCGAAACTAGAGTTCATCTTTTTGCGCTATTGATTTGATATTCATGCAAGTTTACTAAACTGAAAAAAATCTATTCATTTAAAGCAACACAATTTTACTCCTTACACAAAATTCAGGATTGATGTCATGCTTTAAAAGAAAGAAACACTAAAAATATCAAACCTCCAGTACCAGTACCTCTGTGGTTTGTAAGCTATTGTCCAAGGTTCCACTCTGAGTCCGCTACAACTTTTTTTTTAATAAAAAACGATCATTTATAAAGAAACAAATCATTGTGTTAGGCTTAAATAAAAATCCAAACAAAAAAACTTTTTGAAACCCAAAAATTTGTGAGTTGAAGCAGTTTCTTCGAGACTTAGAAAGTATTAAGAGAATTTGTTTTAGGAACGAACAAAGAACTTCCACCATCAAAATTAATAATAGAATACACATGTTTATATCTTTTTATAGGCCTCGGCTACTCAGCAAGCCTAAAAAATCTCTGTAAGTATCTTTTCAGTTGTAGCTTTTGTTCATTTCGACAAATGAAAAACGTTTCTGTTTAACATTCGGAAGTAAAAGTTGAACGCGTCCTTTTCAAGTTGTGCTTCTTTTTTAACGTGCTCCAAAATATTTTTCAATTATATTTTTTTTTTAAATATATTGGCCGCGTTCCTGGGACCTATGTTCGAAAATCTTGACTTAAGATTCTGTCACTTTTCCCTTGTAAAAAGTTTCAGATTTTCAGATGACAATTCAGATGACATTTAGATTTTCAGATTTTCGAACATAGATTTTCAGATGGAAAAACTTGGCTGAAAATCTGAACTTAAGATTTTACTTGTCAAAACAAGGAAAACAACATATATGATAATCGAACTTTACTCGGTATTCTTGGGTTATTTTTTTGTTCTACAAGTTTTCGCTTATTTGTTGAATTGAAATTGATAATTATTGGTGTTTGGATATTCTGTTTTGTAAATTAATTTTAATAGTGAGTTTATCAACAAAGAAAATACATTTTTGAAGGCACACGATTTTCATTTTTTTATCGAAATTAAGTAAAATTAATAATTTTAAATCTGCTCAACTTGGAAACACTTGGAAGTCAAATTGTTGAATTTTAAACTGAAAAAATCTGTGTTTTACAAATAATTTTACTACTAACTATGTAGAATCGAGAGGTGAATCACACTACCACTCTAAGACAAAAAAAAGTTAAGATAGTCGTTCATGGACTGACAGATCTCTTCGAACTTTCGAAATTGGTCTTGAACCCGGCCATTCTGTATCTTGGGGATTTCGGAATCTGTGTGATAGTTTCCGCTTTTTCGAAGCCGCTTTAACAAATGATACAAATTCAGTTCACAAAATTGGGGTTCAGCTCACAATTTGTAGTTTTAGATAAAAACTGGACATAGTCCCTTCGTCTTCTTTTTCCTAAATAAATAAATAGGTGGCGGAGTCTAGCGCATTTCTCACGGGCATTGCCTTCTGAGGGAATGAAGGGGACCAAGCGCTTTTCATGGCAATGAATTTACTATCGGAGGACTTGCCAATTCCTCGCCAAAAGGCGATGCCCGTGAAAAAACATTTTTACTTCTATTGGGGCTCGAATAGACACACCACGGTTATGATTAAATTTCATAAAAAAGAGGGAGCCACTCTTTTGCAATACCAACTTAGCCGGTGGTCCTCTATTTTTTACCCGACACTGTTTTGACGTACTTAGTACTTCTAGTCTTATCAAACGCAGTTGCTCTTCCTGTCATGCCAAGTATCTTTATCTTAGCTGCCTTTTTAACCAACCTTCACGCTTTTTTGAACTTAGTACCAAAAAAGAACAACCTGTATGGATCAGAAAGCGGGAAATACATTTAGGTTGGATTGAAAGGGACTGCTGACCTCACTCGTATCCATTGTGATTCCCGGGATAGCACACGATGAGGAGGAAGGGAGGAGGTGAGAAGTAGAAGAAGTATAGTATGAATTGGGTTGGTTACTAAGTTATTGGTGTTGAGAGCCCTCACTGCACCATTTGGAGCCCTGAACGAACTTATGGACACTTTTCATTCGATGAAGTATACTCCGTGTGCTTCATTCCTACTGTGGGTTAAGCTTGAGAAGGGGAATGATCCTTCCTCTGGCTCATCTACATAAGTCGGCTATGCTAATGTCTATTCTCATCATTTAGGTATTTAATGAGTTATGACCCGTGAAAATGTCAGTGAAGGGAGATAGCCGAGAACTACTAAACTGAAGTATAGAAAGTCTGTTTTTTTTTTTTTTGAAAATGCCTGCAAATGCATAGATCTCTGGAAACTCGTCAATTTTCTTAAAATCACCACCTATCATTGGCAGCTTTTTGAAAATTACGTTAGATTCTGTTTCTATCATTCATATATATCTATTGGCTTGAGTACAGAGGTGCCTCGATGGATTCGAGTGATGAACCGATTTTAGTCCGTTGTTCCGCCAGTTATATTTCGGTGTTCTGGTGTCCAAATTAAAGCAACGGTGTTTATTGCGTTGAGCAGTCTTAATTTATTGAAACAGATTTTTTCGGATTTCGATTTTATGATTATGGATGAGATAGCTTTTATGGCTGCCTGGCTGTCTACGAAGATGTCGATGTTTTTGCTGATCAATTTTTGATATCCGAGATGTTTAGCGAATTCACAGACTGGGAGTACTTCCGCTTAGAAAACACTACAAAAGTCTTAGAGCTTTATTGGCCTATTTATGGGAGGATAAGCTAAAAAGATGCCTGACCTCACCCCTTCTCTCGTTTTGAAGTCAGTGATGACGGATACATGAGTTTCAATATCGATGTAATTTAATGAAGTTCTGTGGCCTGATAGGCCTACTTTCCAATTATTCCAATGTTTGAGCAGCATCAGTGGGCTTTTGGTCATAATCTTTTTAGTAAAATGGTTTTGAAAATCCAGCGACAGCAAAGTTTCCAGAGCTGCAGTTGATGTACTTAAGCGAATAATTGACCTATTCCCTCTCTATTGGATAATAAAGTACCATGTCTTCTCATACGCCAAGAATGCTCGTTGTAAGGATGTATGGTCCTCCACTATGATAGTTTTTTAGTCGGTAATGAGAATTTGGTGTCTATAGTATTTGGTACTTTACCTCAAGGCAGGTTTGAAAGGACTGTAATAAGGATGCTTGCTTTGATTCTCCTTCTAGCCCTTGTTTGTTTGACTTCCATCACCGCCTGTACTCAAATTTCTGTCAGCAGAAATAGTAGTTGCTGTGCCATAAATTGAACATTATCACTTTGCAGTCTTTTAAACTAGGCTTCATGAATTTGGCTAGTAAATGGTAGGTAATCAATTTAGGTTTCATTTTCACTACTGCTGTAAAAGACAAGATTTTGGTCTTGTTTGATGTCCATGTCCATGGTACTTAAAACAAAAGATCGTGTGAATTAAGCATGTCTAGGATATCTTGTATGCCTTCTTCGTTTTACTTACCGGTACGTTCAAATGGTGCTTTTCTTTTACGTTATCCTAAATCGGTTTTAAAAATTCATCACAATTTCGTCTCTCATCAAATGTTCATACGAAATTTAAGCAGCTGAATAAACTAAGGTTACAACACTTCATACCTGTGTTTCTATCATCGATTTAACAGTCATTAAACTAGACTTCAAAATGGTCAACACCCTTCCAAGTAGTTGTTCAGCAAGAGTGGTACCGGCGATTCCGTTTTTACTTTAACTCATTCAATAGTAGAACATCGTTTCATCCAAAAAATGGGACCTTTTGTGCATTTCGCAGTTTCGTTTCTAGGACACACAAGATGTCTACTAACCTTTTCTTATGTCTTACTATTTCTTCTTGTTAAAACCTGCAGCCACTCATTCTTCAAACGTTCCTAATCCCGACAATCAAATTTCGTCCAATCCAGCGCAATACTTTGGTATCCCTGGAATCGGTATAGTTCTGACCCTCGAATTTCTGTTTTGTCCGTGATCAGTTCCAAGCGTAGCAGTGGTATTGGGGCCAGATTGTAATAAAAGAAATAAAGTGGTGCAACAAAGCTGTGGAAGGCTTTAAGATTAGCTCATTTCAGGGCCCCATGATTCTACGCCATTTCCAAACGAATTTTAGCGCTTTTCATGGGACTCTTGGCGGACTTGGTAATTCCTCGTGACAGGCGATACCCGTGACAAATAATTTTTTCTTGTGTTTCTAGAATAGTGGTACCCGTGGTGTGATGGATAGCATGTCCGCCTGTTAATCCAGAGGTTCGAGTTCGAATCCCACCAGAGGCAAAAATGTTTTTTCTACGGGTATCACCTTTCGCGAGGATTTGGCAAGTCCTCCGTTAGTATTCATTGCCATGAAAAGCGCTTTCTCGATTAGCCGTTCGGAACCGGCAGAAAATTGTAGGTCCCCTCCATTCCTTCACAAGGGATGGTTGTGAGAAAAGCGCTAGGCCCAGGGGCTCCTCGCTCTGTTGCGCCACCCTATTTATTTTTTATTTTATTTATTTATGTTTCTAGAATTCTCATTGTGATTTGATCATTCTTACTACAGTGATGATCTCAAGTCGTGCAAGTCCATAGAAGCCTACGCCAAGAAAAAATGTGCTGCAAGTCATATTCCAACCCGTCACTAAGCATAAGGGAAGTAGTAACCTATTCAAAAGGAGTATTACTATAGGCAATGCAAATGAAAAATAATAAGTATGTTATGTACAAATCTTTTGAAGTAGCAATGCATTTTGAATTTGTGGGATTTCCCTGACCCCGGATTTTATCTTTGACCAATTTGTAATGTCATCAAAATCAGAGTTCACTTCAAAACATCAAACCAAAAAAATCGAGCAACGTCGACATATAACTCAAAGTAAAAGTTACTCACAAAAATTGGTAGCTCTTTTAAAGCCATAATAAGAACAGAATAAGTCCAACAATATAACCTTTTGGCGCTCTAAGTCTAACAGCAACAAACTGCAGCTCTATTGCTTACAAACCAGAGCTTGTTCTGGACCCAACCCTGACAAAATCTTTTTAATCACTACAACTTAAGTACTTAATGATTTCAGAATGTGAAAAATCTGAATCTTTCAATAAAGTGACTGATTTCCTTACTCCGAAAATTCTGAAGTTGACTTTGAGCTCCGAGCTGGGACATTGTCAACAAATTAAATGACAAGTCCACAAGTTTAGAGTCAATTTCAAGTGAAGAGACAGCTGTGAATTCAAATCTAAGAGCCTTAAAAATCAGAAGGTAAGGGCAAGGGGTGATCAAGTCAAGTTTCAAACTTGGCTAAGCGAACCCAACAGTCCTGTTGCGATGGTTGTAAGCCTTTCTGAAAGACTCAATCACTTTCTGAGCTTCTAAGTTTCGCTCTTTGGGTTCATAAATAAAGTGAAAAATGCATATTTCCGGTTTCACACTAATAAAACAAAACCCCTCTCAAAAATCAAGGGTTCCTTGTTTTGGCAACGACAAACAAATAACTTACCCGCCGCAAAACAAACACTGTCATCGTTTATCATCATTTTCATTTAAAATTTCAGTGAAAATTCAAAACAGATTGACAGCTCTCATATATCATTCGGCTTACGATGGCAAACAAATCATAAACCATTCATCCAACCAAAGTAAAACCCATTTCGACTAACAAAAACAAAAGAGCTGAGCTAAAAGCTCTGTTTCCCGATGTCTTCTCACCTCACAAGAGGCTATCACCATTACCAAATCTTTTTAAATATTAATAATGCTCAATGAAACACGCTCAACTGCAAGACTCTATAATTTTAAGATTCCCAATATAATTACACAGGTCTTGACTTTTCCCCACTGCAGCAACAACACAGCAGAATTTATTTATCCTCTGCAGAGCGTAAAATTGTAATTCATAACCATTCAGTGATCAATAAAAACTGTTGACCCTGCCGTCTTGTTGCAATGTGATTTGTCAGTGGTGTTGTTGTTGGTGCTGATTCACAACAATTAGATATCCCAACATCCGATATATGCAGGGTGCTGAGAGACTAAGAGCCGGCGGCGTCTCATCTGCCTGAGTTATGACCGAATAATAACAAAATGCAAATGGAATTCACAAGGGGCGGTTGTTTAGTGACGCGCCCCATTTACCATTTGGCATTGCTGTTGCCACAAATAAATGTATGAGGAGGTGGTGATGGTGGTTTTCTTGTTGGTGGGTCTGTGCTCTTATCGGAAGCTACAATTTCCATCGAACGCGCACCATGCGAATGCATTTGTCATATTTGGCAAGAACACAACACACACTCACAGTAGGGGAGTTTGCCGCACTTTGGCTCGGACTTCTTCTCTCTTCGATGTTTTTTTTTTTTGTGTGGCTGCGATGACCGGTGGCGATTTTCAATCGATGATCGGTTAATTGCTGGTTTTGGTGCTATGGTTAAGTAAAATTGATTTCGATTCTTGTGCAGTTTTATTATGCCAATTGAATTGCGCGGTGTTGTGGTTGTTGTTGTTAGCTGCTGAATGGAGAATCGTCAAATTCATGGGTGGCCAGAAGGTAAGTTTGGTTTATGTTGAATTGGCTAAAAAGTCGGCAGCAGCGAATTCTGTCTGCACTTATCGGTGTTTCCACTCTTTAGCTGCCCATCGCATGTGTGAGGCATAATTATACACCGTTTGACACTAATAATGAATTGTCTTGGATTTGATTGCAGGCAGAATGTGTTTTGGGTTCACAAACAGTGAGCTCTTTAAAATAAGGAACAAGAACTACTGTCTACCACCTAAGTGGATTAAAGGAGAATAGTAAAGTTCAAAGAACTTAAAAGAATTCTCCACTTCATTCTTTAACTACTGCTCCGATCATAACCCAAACTAAACAACCCTGTAAGTCAGCTATTGGCATTCACCATTCTTTCTTTTTTCCTTTTTGTGTCGCATCATTTTTCTATCTGCATCTTACCTAAGCAAATCTCCGCCCTCCAACCATAATGAGTAATTAACCACGTGCAACAAGACCAGGCAAAACAAACATATCTGCCCGGGTCCGTTTGCATGGTAATTAATCACACGTTATGATGTGCAGAATAGGGATTGAAGTGGAAGAATCACCCAACATGGGACATCAGCCTATAAAGATTTATACTCCATTATGAAGGAATGAAAGATAAACCAACTGAGAATATAAGGATTCAAGCTGACTTTGGGCAGTGCCTTCGAATGGTGGCTTGCGCCGAAGCGACAAAGGAGTGAAGAAGGCATTAAAGGGCTCTAAAGTCAAAAGCAACATTTTATGTTTTTTTTAGTGAGAATACGGAACGGGTGGTGTCATATACGACAGAGAGGTAGCTTTGGTTAAAGAGACACTCGTTTTGAATTCTGTAGTAATTTTCTCAGAGCAAAATTCTATTAGAACAGATTTCCCCCATTCACTTTCATGATGGTGAATAAAAAACCTCAACCAACATGTGGGAAAACGTTCGAATTACGCCTTCAAAACTCTGAAGAGTCTTATGCGCACACACATCCAAATGACATTATCGTGTATAAATAATATTTTTTTGTATTTGTCGGCATGGTAAACAACACTCCAGAATTACTTGGGACGGACGATTTCGCTCATTAACGCCTTCAAAAAGCCGCGCTCTGCGGTTAATTAGCACTCGAACACGAGGAAGGCTGCCCTTAGTGAGACACATGATGATGGATGAACATCTTTGTGCAGTGCCGAACTGGCCACTGATTGGGTACTTGGTGATGAGATGAGTGGCTTTAGTTATGATGGAGTTGGTGGTGGCCATGGAAAATGTATTTGGAGTCGTAATTAAAGATGGAATGGGATGTGGTGGAGGAAAGAAATCAGTGTGACTTTAGGCAATCGAATCGAATGGAAGAATATTGAAGGTGGCCATTTTGTTCTTGTTCTTTTTATCTTCTTTCCTCTTCTATAAAACGATTTAAGCACGGCATGGAGTTGCTTACAAAGACTTAAAATGCACTTTCATTTTCAAGAGAATAAGCCAATAAGTGTCAAAGCAATGAGAAGTCATTAAGTGCAACATCAGTCGCCATAACTACGATTGAATCGATGGGTTTTGCTTATTGTCAGTCAATAAGAATAAGAACACAATTACTGTTCTATTCAAATCCTAAATCAACTAAATAAAACTTCTTTTAAACCGTAGTCCAATTCCAAGTACATTTTGTACAACCAACATTCGCAATTTAATTTTTTTTAAATTTAAACAAGAAAAGAAAAGAAAATCGCCGGTAAGTATGCTAAAATAAATTTAATTCACCTAGTGTTGAGAGTAGTAACTCGCACTTTTCTTGGTTCACGACTTGGGTAATGGAACGTGTTGAATTAAAACCAATTTAGCACAACCCTAAACCATAGAAAGGAATCCACTTTCTTGTACACTAAGAAGCAAGAACTTTTACATTTATTACTAGCAAAAAAATATTTATATCTGATCTTATTCTTTCTTGTATTTTGAAAATCTGAAGAGAATAGTAAAGCCAGTAAATAAATCATTAAATAAAAAGATTATTAAAATTTTTAACAGTTAAAACACTTTTTATAATTACTCAGATGAAATATAAAAAGTGTTTTAAAAAAAAAAAAAAATTTTACTAATCTTTTCAATTGTTAAATAAAAAAACACGTGAATTATCTCAACTACAAAACTCATCAATAAATTATTGATAAAATTTTCAAAAATGAGACACTTTTAATATTTTTCTGATTTTGGAATCATCGCAAATAAAAGGTGTTTAGTTGTTGAGAGTTTAATCAATATTTTATAGGCAAATAATAGGCAAAGAACACGTGCATTATCTCATCAACTACAAGTGCGTTTTTTTTTAAGACAGTAGCTAGTATAGCATTCAAGTTAAAAAACGATCTATCCACAATATTTTCAGTTATATTTCCAGCCACAAGATAGTGATCAACGTTAAAGCTTACTGTTACTTTTCAAAGCTCTCTGTGAAATCAAGAAGAAACAAAATCAAATTCATACTTGGTTTGTTTCGTTATTTGTTTTATCAAATAATGAATAACGATACAAATCGAGGTGAATTTGTATTTTTTTTCTTATTTTCCATATTCTTTCTTACAGCTCTATTTTACAATTATTGGAGGCATCATCATTTCCGTCAACTTCGTCCAGCAGTAAAGAAAGCTTTAAGTCAAAGTCAGCTGTTCTGTTGAAAAAACTTTCGGGTATGTTCGGGGAGTATGTAAAAAGAAATCAAAAAATTATCTTTGATAAGATTTTCCATTGGCAAACAGAATCAACATTGCAAGAGCAATTCTTACACTATTGACCAGTTTTTTCGATAGTTTAAGAAAGAAAATAAGTTGATATATTTACAAAACCGCAAAATAAATTAAATTAAGATGAAATACGTACTCCTAGTTCCAAATATGAGTTTTTATGAGAGAATGTTTGATTTTCATACAAATATCTTTCACTTTTGATTATTTTCCAGTTCATTCGCGATAAGTAAAAAAAAGTAGTTTAAATTTAAAAGACGGTGGTGAGCTCTCAAGATTGATAAATCACGGTTCATTGGTCATAAATCATGATTAACAAACAAACGCATAACTTTAGAAAATTTGCATTTCAAAATCAAAATGCTTTGGTTGAGAACGTTTTTCATATGCAAGAGCGAGAAGGAAAATGTTTAATTGATTCTATATTTTTCAGTCAAATAATTTCATGTGGGAAGCTATTAGCTTCAGCAATAAAGAAAAAAAAATCGGTTTTAATTAGGTGATTTACAGGGAGGTTGGGCTGGAAACGGTGATCTACGTAAGAGGGATGACAGGGACACCACCAACGATGGCCGACGAGATTCCAGGAGTGGAAACATAAAAAATGTCAGACAACTCAAAACAGTGTCAACTGGAATAAAAAGAAAAAAACAACAAACATTTTGGTATCCTATTAAAGTAAAAATATATGCCTATTTGGATCTAAAACGCAATTTTTTTTGCAGTTGCTAATACATAAATAAGCCCTAAAAACTTTATCAAAATCGTTAGAGCCATTTTTTTAAAAACCGGTTTTTTATTTTTTATTTTTTTTCAAATTAGGTTAGTACACAACTCTTAAGTTCGTGCTAAAAGATGTATTGAAAAAACGGTACTATGGAGAGTACCGTCTTTAGACTTTTCCAAAAAAAAATTTAACATCATAAGAAAAACAGTTTAAAATTTATACTTCACTCAAAATTTTATCGAAATCGTTATAGCCATTTTCAAGAAAAATGAGTGTTATCATACCGGTTTGTATGCAGGTACCGTTATTTCAAGACCTAGAGACCCAATTCCAAAAACTCCTCTGTAGGCTACCCCCACAGACCCTAACTGCAAATTTTTAAGAAAATCGGTCAAGTGGTCCGGGCTGTAGATGCATATACAGACAGACAGACAGAATTGCAGGACACATTTTTTTTGTCATATTTAATTGTTATCTCAAAAAAAATTTTCTGCACGATTGGAAACTTGCCTAATAGTACTTATAATCGCAAGTAAAAAAAGTGGAAAGCTGACTGCTCATATTAAAAATGTAACCAACTTTTTATCCAACAAGATACAGATTCAGAAAATATTTTATCACACGGTAGATATGTTAAACTATTCAAAAATTACATCACCAAATGATCTTGATTTTTGAATTCCAGACATTTTCAAGTACATGGAGAGATATTGGAAAAACTGTGAACATTTAATGATGCTTTTTCCAAACGGATTAACGTACGGGGATGAACTATGCATTTCCAGACTCTGTATTCAGTTTGCTATACACCTATGTTAAAGTGTTTTAAATTTAAACTGTATTTGAAAAAATCGTAGAACAAAATTGTTTTCGTCTTTTAATTGTTTTCTAATAAAACTATAAGGGAAAACAGTTTTGTTCTAGTATATTTTCAAATTTTGATCTTATTTCAAATAGAATAATACAATATTTTGGGAAACTAAATGGAGAACCAGCCCTACTCTGTATTTCGTATCGAAAAGCAAAGTCTATTCGAAAGTGATTTTCAATCCGATTATGAATTCGTGCTCTGTATTTCGTTTTCGAATCGAAAGAAAAGTACTTGTTAATATTTTCATTAACGGAATAGATTTGCGAAGTCTTGGAATATTTATCAAGATATCTGTCAAATCAAGCAAAAAAATAATATCAAAGCAAATTACAAACAAGTTAAAAAATAAATAAATGAAATAAAAAATCGTTTTCGAATTTGCCTTTCCGAAAGTGGCAGATTCGAATCCGCTTTAGAAATAAAGAGTACAAAATATTCGTTTTCGGAAATGTTCGCTTTCGAAACGAATTACAGAGTACCTAGGGCCCCAGAAAATACATAGTTCGTCTTTGTGTGTGAAACTGTTTGCATAAAGCGTCGTTAAATATTAGCCACTTTAAACAATTCTTCTGCTTTTTAGAATAAAAAAAACGAAAAAAAAAGCGAAAACGCCACTAATCCGCCTTATCGAGATAACCGTCGGAGAGGAGTTTTCTCCGCAACGCATCCTTTTTCGGAGATTCAATTTTGCTTCGAATTCGTAAGAAATTTTTCACAAATGCGGCAACGCATTGCATTCCAAAAAATAAAACTTTCCGCAGCAAAAACTTATCGGAGGACTACAAAAAAAATGTCGCCGAATCGTAAGAAATCGGAGAGAATTCCGCTCCGATGGTTACCTCGATAGGGTTAAATATTTCATAATTAATCGGGTTACCTTTGTTGCTTAGCTTTGCAATAAATGTTTGAATCTTTTTTTTAGAATGTCAACGAGTTTTTTTTTCATTTATTTATTTAAAAAAATTTAACTACATGCGAATGTCGTTTTTGAACCAATCAACAGCCAATAACAGCAGTTTAGCTGTTTTGCGTAAGTTGCTTTTTAACAACATCAAGGGCTACGGTTTCTTTATTGAAATCCACAAACATATAGGTGGTCTTTATCGATCTTGCACAAACTAAGGCATACATTTTTATGTGAATTTAGCCGAAATTCAATGGAATTTGAGTTGTGTTGAGATTATTTCTTGTAGGCGTTCCTCGAAAGATCCATCGTAGCAAGAACAGCTTTACGTCTACAAGTTAAATGTTTTAGATAAAAATTGCTCACTTCTACACAATGATAGTATACTTACATACTTGTCAAGAGATAATCCTGCTTGAATAATTCCAATTACCAAACCGTCAGTGATTAAGAATTTTTTAACACCTTTTCTAAAGCCATGTTAATATCCATGGCACCTCCTAGAACAGGGGCAGCTGAGGCAACATCTCTATGAATGAAACAAACATAGGTATTAAAGAACATAGTTATTTAGTATTCGCACTATATTGGAACTCACAAATCAACGACAATCGTAATTCCAAGCGGATTTTCTTGCATCCACACTTCACTCCAATTCCAACTCGAAGCTGGTTCAAATACATTCGGTTTTAGTTGTATTCGAATTCAGTTGCTTGATTGATTTGCAAAGACGCTCAAGCTACGCAAGCCATCTAATGCTTATGTCAGTCATTTCCATAGAGTCGAGTCTCACAGCAAAATGTGAATCAACTTCGCATGCTGTTGGCTTACCGAATTCTGAGGCCTAAAAACAAAAAAAAAAAAAAAAAAGTTTAAGGAAAGATTGAAAATTTAAGGGTTTGTGCGGTCGTCTAAACCAAAAAAATATTTAATCATGTCTGACTAAGAACAAATAAATAAATAGGGCAACAAAACATAGCGTTGAGCCCCAGAGTCTAGCGCATCTCTCCCAATCTACAATTTTGTACCGATTCAGAACACTATTCGAGAAAGCTCCTTGTCATGGCAATTAAATTACGATCAGAGGACCTGCCACTTCCTCAAGAAAGGCTATCACCTTGGAAAAAAACTTTTTGGTTTTTATTTTAAACCTCGAACACTAAATAAGGGATTCTCAAAATATGAAAAACTTCGAAAAAGTGCAATTTAAAATTGCTTCTCCTTTTCAATTCAAACTAGCGAGTATTGTGTCCTCTATGAAATGTTTGTCAACTAGTGATCCGTATCCGCCTGTAGATTATGCGCTGCTCAGACTTAAAACTTACTTTTTTGAACATTAAATATAATCCTTCACTTTGGCATCAGAACTTCGCGAAAACAGACTCTATAGCTCTATCGCGAAGAAAACAAAAATCACAAACAACACAAATTTGGTATATTCTTAATTGTTTGACTTAAATCATATTTGGTCAATCAACATATTTATTTTAATAACGTAATCAGGTTGAACTTTTTTCACATCAATTTCGGTTGACGGCGTATTGTTTCTAAGTCTAGCAAATTATCTTCTGGTTGTGAAAGTCTATTTTTCTCCTCGGGCAGTAGACGGTATTTGTTTAAATACTTATAAGATGCTGTTGATAAGTCGGTAGAATGCTTGCCAAAATTCTCCTTTATTCGTGAAGGTAATTCATAGGCATTATGCACATGGGTTGCCATATTCGACATGTGTAAGTCTTGAAGCAAATCCTTAAGTTGGTCTTCAGGCAGATATTTTAATGCTAGATCGTTCATTACCATACTTTGATCATTGGAGGGCTTAGGAAGGCCTGATACAACATCTAAACGTTTATTTCCTGGTGATTGGGAAGGATGTCGTTGAACTCCAGAAGCCACTTGATCGATATAACCTGGTTTCTGTTGATGAGGGCACGTTTCTTGAGTAAATGTTTCTTCTTTTGTCGGGTCGTACTTAGTTTTCGACTGCTTATTCAACACCTGACCAGAAGTATGCTGTAGTTCGTATTGCGTTCCTACATCCGTCAATCGAGAAACATCCTTGAATTTTTTGTTTTCTACTTGCAACTGATTTACAGCATTCATTAGAATAAGTTGTTGTGATTGCATTTGTACTAAAATCGATTTTATTTCTGCAATATCTTCTTTTAAGGCCTGACATTCTGATTGCGCTTTGTAGGTTTCAGTACCTGGAAAATTATCTGTTTGGGTTCCTACACAAGTAGTAATGTTTCCTGCTTTTTTAAAAAATATTGGCAAAGATTCTTCAGATACTCTCCGTAAGTTGCAATTACTAGTTCCAGATGCATTCGTAGTAAATGTTGGACTGCACTCAGTTATTCTCTTTTCTTTATTTTCTGAATGACAACATTCTGTTCTATATCTGTGTGCCGAAAATGCAGACGATTGCACACTAGGAGTTGGAAGCACAGCTCGCAATGGAAACACACTTGATGATGCTGATTTGCAAGGTATTTCGGAAACAAAGTCCTCGGGAGGGCCATATATTACGTGTGGTAAACATTGTTTCTTCCAAGTAGCATACGAAGCCTCTGCAAATGCGTTTGAAAGTGGTTGTGCCGAATCTGTGTGTCCAACCAAAATTGAGACTTCAGGTACAGAGGGCTGAACTGTTGCTGCATTTATTCCTAATCCGCAAGGGCTTGGTATACAGCGTGGAGTCATGTCTTCAGTCTCTGATTGAAACATTTTAATTAATATGATTTTGTGTCGTAAGAACACCACTGTGGAAAGATACCACTTCTCAAAATATATATAAGTTGAAATTTTATCGCGGTTGTCAATGAATTGGACTTTTTTTAAGAGCTTTTCGTCTCCTGATGGCAATGACAGGATACGCATACAGTCGAAAGGTTAACTTTTGTATCTACGGATATGCACATTTGAGTTTTAAAACGATATTTTACTTAAAAATCTAAATGAAATCATTACCTTTACTTATTAATATGAAGAACAATACAAAACACCGCCTTCGCCAGTCAGTCCAAAAATGGCGTTGTTTATGTACAGTCCGAAATTTTCAAACATTGATGCGGGTCACAGAGGAGATATATAACAAGAGGGCAAACCACACACCATAGAGAAATAAAGAACAAGAAGGAAAACCATTAGGTGTGTTTCTTTACTGAAAATTCACACGAAATGCACCGAAATTCGGCGAAAGTCAGTCTAATGCCGTTCCAGCTCAGCGATTTTTCGTAGTAGTGCACAAAAGAGAGTGCTCACGAGAGAGTAAAATATTTCCCCACCCTGCGAATTTCTACCACCTAAATTTCTGTGGGCAGAAATCGTGCACAGCCAAAACAAATACAACTGTCAAACAGACATTTTTCCAAGCGTTGTTGGTGCGAATGTTTTGTTCAAGGCGTTTCTTTACTTTTAGGACAATTACGCTCTTTCAGAGAGTTTCTGAGAGAATTTTACCCCCACTCCTTATAATATGACAGATTGTGAATTTCTGTCCACAAAGTAAGGAAACAGACCTATTACTTCTCTTGCCCCGCAACTTCCTTTTGTTTACATTGGTGGCATTTACTTATGGCTAGAAAAAAATTTATCATTACTTTAATATTCGGGCTTCATTGTATTATCTGAGCAGCAATAATAAATCGACCGAAGCTTTTTTAGATATAAGTAAATTCTGGAAACACTGCAAGGATCTTTTAAATAACCTCTTAAAGATACTCGTATCGTTCCAGAATTTACTTATGGCTAGAAAAAAAGTTATCATTATTTTACCATTCGGGCATAGCTTTATATACACGTTTCGAATTCACAACCATTTTCAACGGGCAAAATTCATGTTGTACTGTCTCGGCTTAAGCCTAGTACCTACTCTTTCCCTCGTGAACTAAACGCCTGACTGCGTGAACACAATGGCTGCAGAGATGCAGCCGCAAGAAATGTCAAAACATTAAATACTACAAGTGAATACAAAAACAACACAAGACAGAGCAGCACAAATTAACTTGATTTTAACTCTTGCGGCTCCGGCTCCATTTACGTATGCAGTTCATTGTGTTTACGCAGTGACAGTGGTGAAAGTGGACTTTTGACATTATTCGCTAGTAAACATTTGGGAATACGCTGTGAACGTTTACCATGTTTGCAACAAAATAATTTTTTTTTTAAGTTTTAGAGAAATTAATTATTACAAACAGTAACCAAACGCACTGATACTCATTGCACACAATTTTTTTTCTTTTGTAAACAAACTGTCAGAGCTTCACGTCGTTCACTCATGATTCCTGAACATTCTCCGCGTGAATGAGGTTCACGGCTCGTGAACGAAAACCCTCCAATTTTGTCATCACAAGGGTTTTTGAGCAAGTTCACGAGTGAACAAAAATAGCAAATTTATATGTATTAAAAACATGGTTCACATGTGAGTACTAAGCTTAAGGTGCCAAGCATGAAATATTGGACAAAAAACAAATTGGTTGTTTTTCATTGGAACGCAAGGGCACTTTTTAGATATTGACTAATGAATTAACTTGCACTTTTGGAAAGAATAATTCCATTTGGTTATTTGGTTGGTTGTTATTACACAATTATTATTTCATGAAATGAGTTCTGTGCAATTTTTCAGAAGTTATCATTCGCAGTTTATCTTTACGACCTGCTTAATTTTTTTTTAACAATCCACTGAATGACAATTCAATACTCAAAATCAAAGGACATGCATGCGCTAAAAACACGTATATCAGCGTTTGAGCAAGTCAACCCTTATTCACTGACGAAAAATTATTATAAATACGATTTTTGTTTTGATCAATGAATAAGCGTACTTTAAAGTTTTTACAATTGTTTATTTGTTTATTTGTTGACGAACTCACTCAGCAAGCTCTGATTCCAGTTCATTCCATAAATATATATCCAAAATTCATTTTACCAAATAAGCTGCAAAGACCAGTAAAATAAAAACAAAAACAATAAGAAAAAGACGAAAACAGACCTCTCCTACTCAAAGCCCACACACTAAAGCAGTCCAACTACATTCAGCAGTACATGAAAAAATGAAAACACAAAAACATGTTTACACATTTTCTCTACATCTCTTTCAAATACATTCAAATTTGACAAATTTACGCACAACTCAAACTTAAAGGAGTAAAAGAGACCACAATAACCAACCATACTCCCTTTTGAATAAAAACCAGTTTATTCTTCAACAGGGAGGAATTTATTCCGAATCGTTCCGACTACCGTTCGCCGCAGTTTTGTGTTCATCTTCATCGACTCATCGTCGTCGTTGAAAAATAATTCTCTTTCTGTGTCATTCTCCATTCCGGTTTATTCAACGAAGGTAAGGTGTGCGGTTTTTATTCGAATAAACTTTCGTGTATTCTGCAAACGGTCGCTCAAGTAAAAAATAAAAAAAATAAAACGCGCGGCATTCTTCCTGTTGTGTATCTTTGAATACAGATAATTCTTCGACAATTTAACATATCAACTTTATATCGCAATGTAAATCATTCATCGCAACTGAATTTGATAGTTTGTTAGGAATTTCCTTTCGTAAAAACCGGGAATTTCCCAAAACAAAAGTTGTACAGTGCGGTGTAGTGAAGTATCAGTGTACAGTGCAGTGTCAAGGAGGAAATCTTTTTCTTGGTGGTGGCTGGGAGTTCTTTTGTGTGTATTCTTTTCTGTGGCCTCCTGCGGTGGTTTTAAGATTTACAGAGCTCCAAGAAATTAACAAAAATAAAAAGTTACAACATAAATCTGTTAATAATAAGAATAACCCCAGTGAAAAAATCTTAAGGAAAATATGTGCGACAGTGAAACCATGGCCAACGGTGAGCCTGGAATTGCATCCAATCAGGATGTGAATAATTCTATGGAAATGGATACTGAAGCGGCAGCAGCCCTGTTGCATCAGACAACGCAATCATTGTTGATGGCCAGCAATATGATGCTGGTCTCTAATGGCGGTAGTGGTAGTGTTGGAGTTATCTCCGATGGAAAGTTACCATCGGCGACAGTTCCACCAACTCCAGATACCCCTTCCAAGACAATTGTTGCCATCAACAATCATGTTAAGGTTAATGTCGAGGAATTGATTCGTGAGAACTACGCACTTCGTGAGAAATTAAAGGCAGTCTCTGCTGAACGAGATCGTCTTGTTTGCGAAGTGTCAAATCTTCGCCTGGAGCTGGATATGAGCGAGCTGAAGCGATTGCCACAAGAAAGGTAAGTCCAAGATTAGACATAATGATGACTACACGAATAGGAATACAAACATGACACTTGATTCCAAATCGGCTAGGTTATCTAATCTAATTAGAAATTCGATTCACGGCGATAATATTTGGTTACTGCTTGTCGTGCCCTTGAAATGTTTGTCTTGATGTTTCGTTTTTGGGGAATCGTCAACCAGTAGAATATTATTGTAAGTAGGCTCTAGGCTCCCTCGCTCCCTCGGGTATTTCAAACACGAACAAGCGTGATAAGATAACAAAATGTAGAGGTTTTCCTTTCCAAGATAGGTAAACTATTTGTTGAAAAAAAATTAAGGTTTTGTAAATATTGCAATCGTTAATGGTGAATGGAATGAAGGCAAGTCGTTTGATGGAGTTTTTATGTTGTAATCGGAGAGTTTTGGGTAAACAAGCGATTTGAAGAACAAATAAATAATTGAATTTGGGCCAGGAAATGGCATTTGATTTCTGATAAATCGTGTTTGCTTATAGATTTTTGATGGAACTTCATATTTTAGAATCATCTTTACAAAGGCCGAGCTTTTGTTAAACCAGACATCTACACACATTGTTTTAAAAGCCACTTTTCCATTAGTTTTGAGTTCAAAAGGTTATTCAAAATATGGGTCAAGGAAAGGGTGTATGTAATGTATACCATCTCTCCTCTATGAATGCTTAGTATAGAATGGCAATGGAAAAAGAGGTATGTATAAGAATAGACTAGGTAGGTAGTTTCTAAACACTAAGGTGGTCGATTTTTGTGGGTTTGTCAAAGTAAGTTGGTTACGTTCGTAGGTTTTGAAGGATTTCAACAACTTCTTTTCTTTTACAATTAGAGATTCTTCACCTACCCAGGCAAACTTGAAAAATAGGGAAAATCTTTAAACTTTCTTGCATATTTTATATTCAGGTCATGATCGTTTATAAAAAAGGACGTGATAAACTCAATAAAAAGTAAGACTATGGTGCTTTTTTAGCCTCAAAATCCAATGGGATATGGGAACCTATGCCTAGCATCGATAATAGTGTAGCACGTTTCATAGGAAATAACGCCGGCGGGCGCCGCGGAGGTTAGATTATAAAACTAACGAATCTCAAATAGACTGTGATGTTTTTAAAGCCGTCATGTTTAAAGAAAATACCTCTTTTTACTTGCGATTATAGGTACTATACATTACGATGATAGAGAATATGATAAAAGTGGGTCCTGCAATTCTGTCCGTCTGTCTGTCTGTCTGTATATGGATCTACAGCCTGAACCAATGTACCGATTTTCTTAAAAATTTGCAGTTAGGGTCTGTGGAGCAACCTACGTTGGGGTTTTTGGAATTGAGTTTCTAGGTGTTGAAATAAAGGTAACTGCCATACAACCGATATGATAATACCTACTTATATTTCTCGAAAACGGCTACAACGATTTCGATAAGATTTTGTGTGAAGGATTAATTTTGGATTTTTTTCTTTTGATGCAAAAAAAATTGTTCGAAAAAGGCTAAAAACGGTACCTCCCATAGTACCGTTTTTTTCAAAACCGGTTTTCTCGTTAATGGCTGACACGATCTTGACGAAACTTTGGATTTAAAAAGTCGTAAACTTTTAAAGAGAAACTGCATATCAATATTTAAAAAAATTTAGTTTTGGAAATTTTTATAAATTTTTAAAAAAAAATTTAGATTTTTGGAAATATGTAACTTGAAAACTATAACTTTTATTTTTTTTTTTTAATTTTTTGTCAAAGCAACTTCTAGCAAGATCTAGAACTTTGCATACTTGGCTTTTAAAAAAAGGTTTTTCAAAAACAGTGAAAATTAAAAAAACTTTTTTTGAAAAAAACTGATTTTGATTAAATTTTCATCATGCATATACAGGGTGATTTGCATAAAGTGTGACAAAAAGATAGGGTGTGTAGGTTGGACTTAGACAAACAAAAAATCATATGGGAGGGAGGGGTACATTTTCCCCCGTTTAGGCGGGAGGGGCAATTTAAGAAAAAAATCACAAAAAACGGAAAAAATTATTTAAAAATAACGGTAATACCTACAGAGTCGTGCTATAGCATTTTGAAAAGCCAAAAACCTATACATTAATTTAAATTTTAAAATAAGTTGTTCAAATGAATAGTTTTTGAAATATTAATTTTCAAAGTAAAAATTTTGAAAAAAAAAAATATTTTTTCTTTTCAAACCATTTTTTTTTTTCAAAATTTTACGTAATTAAGTAGTATTTTTATGGCTTATTTTCAATGCTCTCATTTATTTTTGATCAAACACAAAAAACCGGATGTCAAAATAACCTGTAGTTTTTGAGAAAACCAAAAATTTCAAAAACGATTTTTAAAAATTTTTTTTTTCGTTATTGGATTCTAAAGTGATTCTTAAGTGAAAAAAAGTAAAGAGAAAATTCATCCTTTGTTTCGTAAATTCACTTAAGAATCACACCCTATCTTTTTGTCACACCTTATGCAAATCACCCTGTATATTAGCAATTGTAAAAGAATGGCGTTTTTAGATTTTTTAGACCTTTGGAATATTTAATTTCATTTTTTTTCATTATTTTGCGTGATTTAATTCAATTTCCATAATTAATGTGTAGTTGGCAACCATGTACCACAAAATATATTATGAGTGCTTATACCAAAACCTTTAAAACTCAGCCTTTAGATTCTGATATCGTATTTAGAACACAATCGCAAGTTCGTGCGACATTTTTTCTTTTTTCTTTTAAACTGTGCTCATTTTTGAGAGGTGCCTGTACGTTTAGTGTAATATATTTACCAAGTATATCCCCGTGCAGTGTCGGTTTAGAATAGCACTGCAGCGCCTCCCCGCTTGTCGTAAAAGGCGACTAAAGGAACAATCATATCTAGACGACTAACATCAAAGTGAGTCTAGCGACACACATACCACCTAAAAAACTCTCCCCAAGGATGCATGCAGATCCCGGGGTTTACACGACTGGAGATTACCGGTGTAGTAAAAGGGAAATCAAACTCATTAAATGGAGCATGCATGTGTCGAAAAGGATGAAAGGTAATTTTTTTTAAAAATTTTGAGCATTATGGAAGTACTTGCAAACTTAAGAAGCACTACCCCGCCAGGCAGTTCCATTGCTATGCATGGAGCTGATCCTGGACCGAGCAGCAATGTTCGGGTCAGAGCTATACGGATTCCGGGGGCTAGCAAAGTAATGCGACGAGTTGGACGAAAATTTAGAGTCGCGAGTTGGAACGTTGGAAGTATGACTGGTAGAAGTCTCGAACTCGAAGAGATGATGAGAAGGAGGCGAGTGGACATCTTGTGTGTTCAGGAAACGAAATGGCGAAACACAGCAAACAAAGCCCGTTTCTTAGATGCAAAGACCAAGGCTTACAAGATGTTCTGCTATGGAACAGAACAAGGCAGGAACGGAGTCGGTATCATCCTTGACCAAAGTTTATATAACAGCGTGTTGACCATTTTGAAGTCCAGTGACCGTTTGATGTCTCTTAAATTGGTAATGGAAGGAAAGGTCTGGAATATAATCAGTGCATATGCTCCCCAAATAGGGTGTGAGCAGGAGGAAAAAGATGCATTCCGGCTTGATTTTCATAACCTACTTAAGAACATCCCAAAAGAAGAGTATTTGTTTGTTGGAGGAGATTTGAATGGACATGTCGGGAAGACAAACAAGGATTATGAAGACTGCCATGGAGGTTTGGGATTCGGCACCAGGAACACTCCTGGTGAAGATATTCTAAATATGTGCAAGTCATACGGTCTAATCGTACTAAATACCATGTTCATCAAACAAGACCGACACCTTATCACTTACAGCAGTGGAGGAAATGAAACCCAGATTGATTACCATTTGGTAACCAATTACATGAAATCTCGGGTGAAAGACTGCAAAGTGATACTAGGAGAAGCTGCCGCTCAACAACACCGTCTTCTTTTAACAGAATTTTTTACGTATGCGGTGAAGGAAGTCAAACAAACAAAGGCTCCTAGGAGAATCAAGTGGTACAATCTGGAGAAAACCAAAGGACAGCAGTTCATTTCGTATATGCAAAGTTAGCTGTGTAATACCATCGACGCAGTTTCAAATGCAATCACGGCACAAAATATGTGGGATCGCCTACAACGAACCTGCTTAGAGAGAGCCAAATCACTGTTAGGAGTCTCAAAAGGACACCACCAACAAGCTAAAGAAACCTGGTGGTGGGATGATGAAGTTAAAGCAGTGATTAGAAAGAAGAAAGCAGCTTTCCAAGCTTGGTCGAAGTGCCCCTCAAGAAATACAAATGAAAAAGCGCGTTTCAAAATGGAATACAAGAGCTGCAGAACAGAAGCGAAGAAAAAGTGCGCACGGAGGGCCTGTATCGAGAGCTGGAAGAGATTTCTGCCCCAGCTGCTGGAGCAAATCAGGCAATCCAAGAGCTAAGACAAAGCAACTTGAATAAGGGAGCAAACATTTTCAAAAGAGCCGCTCAGAGAAGGAGAAATGCGCAGGAGATTCGTTCGCCGATGTTCATAAATGATGTTCAAGGACTGCTACTTGTGGATGACGACAAAATTCTTCACAGGTGGCGACAGTATTGTGATGATCTTTTGAATGAACAGTTTCCTCGGCGCCACTTTCCAACAGCTGCACCTAACTTTACGGAAGTATCCGACGTCACAGTCGAAGAAGTTAGGGAGGCAGTTAAGAACTTCAAAAAAGGCAAAGCGATTGGGCCAGATGAGGTACCATATGAGTTTTGGAAAAATATGGGAGACATCGGGTTGAGATGGCTCACGATTCTCATCTCCAAACTTATAAGAGGTGACAGTTTGCCTAATCAATGGAGGAAAAGTTTTCTTCTTCCAATGTACAAGGAAAAGGGAGATACCAGAAGCTGTGACAACTATCGTTCGATCAAGTTGATGTCCCACACTATGAAGATCGTTGAGCGGGTTTTGGATAGCCGACTGCGGAAAATAATAAGGCTGTCTGATGACCAATGCGGGTTTGTCGCGGGTAAGTCAACTACAGACGCAATCCAAAGTATAAGGATCATTATGGAAAAACACCGAGATGCCTTAGAGGATTTGCATATTGTGTTGGTTGACTTCGAAAAAGCATTCGATCGACAACCACGAGATCTGATATGGGTGGCCCTCAGACACCGAGGAGTTCCTGAAGCCTATGTGCGAATAATTATGGACATGTACGAGGGAGCAGTTACAAAAGTGAGATGCCCAGCTGGAGTCACCGAAGAATTCCAAATAACAGTAGGTGTACATCAGGGAAGTGTCTTGAGTCCACTGCTCTTTATTGCTGTTTTGGATTATTTGCTCGAAGGAAAAGTAACGGACAGTAAAGTACAACAATTATTCTTTGCTGACGATGGAGCCATCATAAGCGAAGATAATACATCCCTGCAACGAGCACTTGACGTTTTGATTGATGTTCTGGAAGGAAATGGGTACCGTATTAGCGCTAAAAAGACTGAATACCTGTGCTGCCCTTTTTCTGATCCAGACAAGCCTATTCCAGACATTTATTTGAATGGAAATGTGCTTCCCAAGTGTGAAAAGTTTAAATATCTGGGATCTATGATCAATAGTGAAACAACTTGTGATGTCGACATCAATCATCGAGTAAGCCTAGGGTGGGGATGAAGTGGCGAGAAAACTCCGCTATCTTCTGTGATCGAAAAATGCCCCCTAAGCTGAAGGGAAGACTCTACACAGCAGTTGTCCGTCCAGCTCTGACATACGGTTCACAATGTTGGACAATGTACAAAAAGTATGAGAGCAAATTGACGGCAGCCGAAATGAAGATGCTTCGGATGACAGCAGGAGTAACAAAGCTTGATCGAATAAGAAGTACTAAGATCCGTGGAAGCCTTCATGTCAAAAGTACCATCTTGGACAAAATTCAGCACGACCGGCTCAGTTGGTATTGTCATGTTCAAAGGAGAGATCCGCAGAACCCCGTCCAAAGAGCAATATCGTACAACGTTTCAACAAATTTTCGACGAAAAAGAAAAGGCAGGCCAAAACACTCCTGGTACAAGCAAATGCAAAAACAGCAGCATTTGGTTGGCCTCAGACATGGAACAATCCAAAACCGGGAGGCTTGCCGACGCTTTCTGAGGTCAACGCGGCGTACCCCACAGGCGGATCACTAGTGTGAAGCAGAAAAGTGGGAGAGTTGTGATCGCTTCAAGATCACTACTCGTAACGCCGGAAATAAAAAGAAGAAGATGTTTACCAAGTATGTTTGCCTATTGGAAGTTCGAGGCTCAAATCACAGAAACATCAAAGTGTTTTTCCACGGTTTTCGCATTTGTCGAGGAATTGGCAAGCTTTCCTAGAGTAAAATACCTACACACTGCCATACAATGGGCTTTTTCAGTTATGAGTTCGGAGTCGGCAGAAACTTAAGGGTCCCTTTATTTCTGACAAAGTGCGGTTGCCCAAGCTCTGTTGTTAATGTTTACTTATTCCTTTTTTTATTTAGATGATTTATTTCTTTCTCTTGTTTCTTATCAATAAGTATATAATGTAAGTATCCAAGACAAATATTCTTTAAGTTGGTTGAGCAAAAGAAAATCAAGAAATATGATGCCGAAATGATGACCTAAATTAGTTTTAAGTAAACATGTTGCTATTTAGTTCAAATATGGAACAGAAAACTCAAAAATTTAGTTTTTAAATTTGTGAGAAATCGGAAAAAAATGGGAACTAATTTCAACAATGGATGAAAAAAAAAACAATGAAATTCGATTTGTTTGATCGGGGGATGAGAAAGTCAAGATGCTCTTGATTTGATTTATTTGTATAGAAGAACTGAAGAGTACAGGACTGATTGATATGTGGAACATGTCAAATGCAAAAAAAAGAAGCCGACTGTTTGCCTTCTTGGAGGCCATTCATAATCACCATTTCTTGAAATAATCGAACCTCTAAATTCTTCTCGCAATAATTCAATTGTTGCATTTGCTGTGTGACGCGTAGCCCCGTCTCGTTGAAACCAAATGTTGTCAAAACCAATTTCTTCCAATTTAGCCCATAAAAAGTTGGTTATCATCGATCTATACCGCTCTTAATTGACAGTAATGTTGTTAGCAGCTTAATTTCGAAAGAAGTACGGACCGATGATTCCACCAGCCCAAAAACCACACCAAACTGTCAATTTAGGTGAATGTAATGGGTTTCATGAATACCAGGCCAATTCAAAGCCGGTGATAAAACAAGTTGTAAACATAGGTTAAGAAAGAAACTGTAAACGTTTTAAGCCTCAATAAAAATTTCATTCATTCATTCAATGGGTTTCATGAATATTTTGTGGATTTTCATCGCCAATTTTGTTTATTTAACGCACTAGTCAAATAAAAGTAAACCTCTTTTTTTTTTTTTTTTTTTTTTTTTTTTTTTTTTTTTTTTTTTTTTGTTATTATTATTATTATTATTTAATCGTATTGTTAAATAAAGATACTTGGTCTTTAAATTTAGATACTACAAAAGATTGAATCTTTCTGTGTCGTTGTAATATTTAATATGATACAAATACAAATACAAATACAAATACAAATACAAATACAAATACTCTTCGGAAAAGATGATTTTCTCAAAAATTGTTATCGATTTCAAGTTGTTTCAAGGCAAAATCAAAAAGTTCACGACGTTTACGGTGGTCCAATGGTGAAATTGTAAACACTTCTGAATGCAACAAAAAACAAATGACAGATGACGAGTGTGCACTTAATTGCATTGCACACTCTATCGCTATTTTGTCGTTCATGAGATGTGAAGGACATATTTTGTCGCTCCTACTTTCTGAAAATTCCATTTGTAGATGATTTCCAATCTAAAAAAGAAAATTAATTTTTTTGTTCATAGACTCAAAGTCGCCGACATGACAAAATATTTTGCTTCAAATTTTTTTTTGAGGACTTTCAGAAACGACAGTTTATTGCGTATACATTAGACTGTTTCAAATTTTTTTTTTTTTTTTTTAATTTTCACCCAAACAGGTTTAAAAGTTTCGTTTAGGTATATAAAGACTCCAGTTAAAATTTAAGATTTTAATAAAAATATTTAGGGGTGGCGCATCGCACATTTCGTTTTCCCATAAGATTAACACAGGAAACATTGTTTTTCCGGCTTCTGATTTTTATATTTAGCGAACGAAGCATCGTAACGAAAATGTAAATACATGTTATTGTAGTAAATTGAATGCTCTACAAAAAGTTCCTTAGCCAAAATTTCGTAAAACTAACTGTAACAAAGTTACAGCCTGTCAAAGTTAAGTTACCTATAATTTGACCTTTTGCAGGTCCTATAAATAAAGTGGACATGAGTTTCGTTGTAAAGCATGCATTTTACTATAACTAGATGATAACTAATAATTACAGAAACAATAAAATAATTTTCCAATAGAAATTTGGTAGGAAATTTATTTTATCGTTTTATTTATTTATTTTTAATGGTAAAATTTTTTTTTTCACCACTGTATTTTTTTTTTTTTTTGTAGAGCTTTCAAAAAACTTTTAAACCTGCTTGGGAGAAAATTAAAAAAAAAAAAAAAATTTGAAACAGTCTAGTATACATATATAGTTTTTGAAAACGTCAATATAACCTTTTTTTTAATTAATGAATTTGGATGTTTTGAGCTCATTGATTGAAAATCGGAGAATGTTTTTAAAGAAGTTTTATTTGTTCTTTGCTGACTTTTAAAATCACTATCACTATCACTACATAGGTAGTATAAAACAAAGTCGTTTGCTCTGTCCCTATGTCCCTATGTATGCTTAGATTTTTAAAACTACGCAACGGATTTTAATGAATAGTGTGATTCAAGAGGAAGGTTTATATGTATAATACATGCATATTATAGAAGAGAAAAGCCGAGAAATTTAAAGATTTGTAATGTGATGTCGTAACAAAAATTATTTTTCTGCGCTTACATTGCAAACGCTGGCTAAAGAGCCTGGCCTTACGAGATAGATAAAAATTTTGTTCTACGGAATTGTATAATATATCTTAAAACGATGAATAAAAAAGTCCGCGACAGCATATGTTTATCTCCTAAGGATAACCCACAGTAACCATTTTTTTCTTTTACATATTACAAAAAAAAATATGGGTTATTTACCCAGCTATTTTAAATGATACAGTATCATTCCTTATCCAATTAAATACATTAGATACGTTGTGGAATTGTTTTACTCCAAATTTAACGCGTGCAGGCCACGGGCAGTAATGAATAAGTCAAAACTACTGGATCGATCTTAATTATTTTTTCAGTGAGTGAAATAGGCTATATATTTTATACCCGTGCGGAAGCCATAGCGGGCCGCTGTGTTTTTATATTCAACGTTCACAGTTTTTCTGTAGTGTATTTAGTATCAGCATTGTACCCGTGCGAAGCCGGGGCGGGTCGCTAGTATATAAAAAGTCGATTTTTTACTGCTGCTTCTGCCTTACCCGTCCGATGATTTTATCCAAAATGAAAATGGCCGACTTTCTTAAATTGGTTTTCTCACATCGTATTCGTTCTTCCGTCGTATTCTGTCTTCCTTTTCATCTGATCGTTGAGTTGGCGTGGTTGATGGCACACTTCAGATAATGGCCGTTGTGCAGATGATGCATTTTATTATTTGCACGTTCACGACAAGGAAGGAGAATTTTAGAAAGCGCGACAAAATTTTTTACCTAATGTCTGATGAGTGACAAAACCGCGACAATAGGTTCGTTCGTTGAAGCCATGGGGTTGCCGTGTAATCGCTACAAAGCGTTTTTTGAGAAATCTAAGTTCGCCCTATGTCAAAGCGGGTGTTTTTTGATACCTGGAATTGACCTCAACTCGGCCTGAAGTAGCACTAGGTTTTTGCTGGGTGAGTTCACGTAATGAACAGGGTTGTTAAATGGCATGTATTTTTCTTCCAATGACAGGGTTGTGAGGTAATTTTGTGGTTTAGCGTTTTTGAGATCAGAAAACCGAGGTTTTTTTTTAACAACTCATAGGGTTGTCAAGGAAACCTGGATCAATCCTAGGCAAGGCAAAGTTCAACGAAACAAAAAAAAAATTCCTTCGAGAAATCCATTCGCTGCCAAGGACGAATGGGTACTCGTCCTACTTTGAATATTTTTTAACATACAGGCTTTTGTATTAGCAAGTTTTATTTTTGCCACAAACATAATTTGAATATGTGAAAAATGCAATGGGAATGACTATAGATAATTTAGGCTTAGCAGCAAATGCGTTAAAATACTTGCCATGAAAAACGCTTTCCAACTTAACCGTTCGAAATTGACATGAAAATTTTAGCTCTTGGAAAGCGTTAGGCCACAATGTTTCCATAGCTTTGAAACAAAATCTTATTGATTTAGTTAGTGCTAACTTGCGAGACATAAAAACAAAGTCAAAGTTTGTTCTTGTGCTAAAAAGTGCTTTTCAGTTTTCACCGATTGTAGTAGTAGATAGGTTTCCAAAGTCTTTTTTCCACTAACAAATCACATATACACTACTAGAAAAAAAAGTGTGATTCCATGACTGAGATTTTAATTTTTCGAAGAGAGACATTTTTTGAAAAAAAAGATGTGTCAATTCAAGAATGGTATTGTCATCTTTTCAAAAAAAAAATTTGTAGTAAATGAAGAAAAACCTTTTTACTTTCAATGCGATGTCAAACTTATCGTTGGCACAATCAACTACAATCTTGACAAGTTATTACAACCTAGTGGAAGCCATAATTCTTGCTCGTGCTTTTACACTCACTTCGCTACGTGCTTGTCTTCACAAATAACAGCTACCGCTACGCTGGTCTTATCTTCCCAAAATGTTATAGAATCGTTTATCTTTGATTGCGATAAAATGTGATAACTTTAACAACACACATTTTGGCGCATTATGACTTTCGCTTACATACCTTCTTAAATATATCATTCCCATATTTTTCATGTACAAAGTACTCGTATGTACACCAAAAGCAATGTAGGCTGTTTTTATTGCTCTCAATAAAATTAGTCGCACAACAAATTTCCTCTATAAGAAATGAATAATTAACAATTAATAGTCTATTAAGACTTGTCTTGTTATTTCCGGCTTAAACTCACTCAAAACAGCAATTTATGATGGGAAAACACAATTTATTAAGAAGCTGTTAATTGGCAAGATGATATGCAAATTAATTATGTCTCGCCTTGCATTTTTAGTAGAAAAAGAAGCTATGCTGTGGTAGATTTTGTGTTTTTGGTTTTTGGTGTGTCGAAAATAAAGCGATGAACAAATTTGGCATCTACATACACACAACTAATTAAGTCATTGTGGGTGGAGGAATCCATTTGAATACGTTTAAATGTTCACTTTGTTAAAAAGATAGTCATTTAATGACAGTAATAAACGTTTCATGCCCAGAAGGGTGACGAACGAGTTGTACAAATCATATAGACTTTGCGAATTGCAACCAATTTGGAAGCCAAGTTGTGGGCTTTTTACGACTTTATTTGTGGAGGTGCTCTTTACCTATGGTTGAATTGGGTAGGAAAATACGAAAACGCTTTACTGACCGAGATTGATGACCTTCGTAGATTGGCCATTTACTCATGTGGTGTAGCTAACTTGTTGCCTAAACAGAATCAATGCTTCCTACGAGTTTACTTTGTAAATCTTTGCCACGCATATAGAAAGGCATAGGTACAGAATCTTATGCCCCTGGAAGATATTACACTATGCTTCCCACTTCCCCCTTCCTAACCTAAACATGGTGAAAAAAAAACAACTTTTGTACAAAAGAAAGTGAGTTAAGTGTCGATGACGATGTTTGTAGATACAAGAAACCACTTTATAAGACGCCGCAGCTCTATTTCACAGACGATTAGTTTTAAACGCTTCCTACCACGCCTCATGAGTTTTCATTTTCGTAGAGCCAGATTTAATTACCTACTTCAAGTGCTTAACAAAATTAAGAATAAAATAAATGCCAATTGAATTTTATGCGCGTTTGAAATCAAAGGAGAAACTCGTTCAAGCATAGGTAGCATTTGAAATGTTTTCCAAAACGTAAACCACCCCAGGCAAAGTATGAGGAGAACCGAAAGTGGTCATTGAGATTTTGGGTAAAGTAGAAAATTGAAACTGTCAATCAATATACAGAAACTAGTACGTCGCCTTCTTAAAGTTCATTATTTGTAAATGAGACTCTTTATTTTTGATAGATTCACGTTGATTTACAATAATAGTCTGACGGGTTTTGTCTTACGAAGACATCATCAGGGAACTAAATTAATTTCAGATGACGTATTCTACAACTGCCTTCAAAGCACTTAATTTTAGTCAATTAAAATTGCTTCAATCTTGTTGCTAAATTGTTTGGTCTTCGTTCTTCGAAACAAATGAAATTCTTTTGACCTAGGTGCTTATACAAAAAATTATAAGCCCAGAAGCTATGTATAAAAAAATAAATCTTCAACTAAATAACCGCCTCACTTATCGGGTGATGCGAGCTGGAACTACTTGGCTACTGGCATTTCACATGTAATAAGTGACTGAATTTAGTCACGTAGGTATTGCTCGATGCTCAATGCGGTAGTGGACCGGAAGTAAAAAACAGAAAAACTTATCCAGCACTGTGATTTCATTTGATGGAACATTTGCAAAACTGAAATGATTTTTATTTGTTTTTGACTTTGAAAAATTTGAGTATTTTTTCCGAGTTTCCGATTTGAAATTGTATGCGAAGATAATTTTTTTTTTCTACGACAAATTTGCGACGGTTAATTCAATAAAAAAACTTTTAAAATTTTGAAAATTGTCAGATGTCCGTCAAGTTAGCACTGCCCGCCCCCTCAAAATTTTAAATTTTTTTTAATAGGAACAATTAGGTATTGTGACTAATTTGTCATAAATTTGCCGTGAAAATTATAAAAAAAATTATCGCTATTCGTCTTTGAATAAAAATGTGTGTATTGCTAACTTAACGTTCAAATTAGCTATACCACCCCCCGTTAAATCCATTTTCATCAAAAAAACTGAGTATGCAATTTATTGTAGCTTTTTTGTCGTAGATAGATCGCGAAAACAAAATAAATTTAGCTTTTCATTTTTTAGTGGTGATTTGACCGTCAAGTTAGCACTTAACACTTTTTTTTTTAAACGAAGAGCGACAATTTTTTTGTTTTCGCGACAAATTAGCGACAGTTAATCGAAATTAACATACTTTAAAAATTTGGAAGTGGATCTTGAAAAACATCAAATATTTAACCTTGCAGTGAGCGCGTGGGTAAATGAAACTCGAGTTTGTGCGTGGTCTACGATTGTCGATCATTTTATTTTGCCAAAAAAAAAAACTTCACTGCAATTTTAGTAACATTCATTATAATGAAAAAAGTCTCTAATTGATACCAAAAACTCAACGCACGACCGTATTTTAACCTGGAGTGTTAAGGCCAGCTACTCCAAAAAACGTGTTTTTTTTCAATACATTGTATTTATAGTACAAAACATGCTGAGTAATCAATTTTTATACGTATGAAAGCACATAATTTATATCAAATTACTTGAATTTTTTTTTTTCAAAATGGCGGTCCTGAAAATGGCTGCTGAAACTAATCTGATTCGTAGATGGATGACATCATTTCTTGGAAAAGATTTACATATCTGAAAGCAAAAAAACAAAACGGTTTCATGTTCTGTATCGAATTGGCTACGGCCTCAAGCAGAATGAAACATTTTCAAAAAAAAAAAAAAATGGCGGACTTTTGGATTAATGCGGTGATTGTACCGGAAGTGAAAAAAACATTAAACAACGTGTTTTCGTTTAACGAAACTTTTGCACAATTGAATTTATTTTAAGGTTTTGTAGTTAAGACATTTTTTTAGGCGCTTCTCCCACTTATCTACTTAACACCAGTGATCTGCATGTGTGGTACGCCTTTTTTTTAATAATCCTTGTACTTACTAATATTATAAATTGAAAGTTTGTGGCAATGGTTAATACTCTTTCACACAAAAGCTGCCGATTATATTTTAATTAATTTGGTGAATATCAGCCATGGCCAAAAGTATGAGGCACCTCTAAAAACTGACCAAAGTTCTAAAGAGAAGTAAGATAAAAAGAAAAGACGTCTGCAGAAACATTAGAAACTTATTTTTATATAAAAAAACTTAGTTTTTTACTGTTGTCATCTTTAATTTTCATAGCTTTTGCTGTTTTTTATGTTTTTTTTTAACCAGTTGCGTCTTACAGTCTGAACGAGTTCTCTTCAATTTCTGTTAAAATAGATTTTTGACCTTCTTTTAGGATGTTGTACATTTGGCCAATGGCTTTTGGCCATTTGGCTTATGCATCAGAACAACATATAAGCTTCCATTTTACCCTTTGGGAACAGGAACGTAAATAGCAGTCATAACGTCGGAAAACATCTTGGAAATGCAAATGCAAATGTCCGAGGCCTTGAGAAGCTTAACTTCAAATTGTTTATGTCGGCGAAGATTTTCTATGCCCATTTTTCGCCGACTTTCTCGTTAATGGCTTACACGATTTTGACAAAATTTTATATTTAAGAAGTTCTAGGTTGTTTAAGAGGGATTGCCTATCAACATTTCGGAAATTTTAAATTATGAAATTTTTATGAAATTTTTTAAAATTTTCAAAACGGTATCTTTGATCTTTTTAAAATTTAGAATACGTTCTAACAAGATCTTAAAACTATCATACTTAGTTTTAAAGAAATTTGTTTTTAAAAGAAGTGAAAAATAAAAACCGGCTTTTAAGAAAACTGCAGTTACGATTTTGATTAAATTTTCAGCTTTAATTTGAATAAGTAACTGCAAAAAATGGCGTTTTTAGATCTGCGCTAAAAGCCTTTGGAATATTTAATTTATTTTTTCTCAATATTTTATATGATTTTTTTCAATTTTCATAATTACTGTTACTGTTACATAATGTTATATATGAAGAGTGAGTACTAAAACCGTGCACTCAGCCTCAAGATTTTTTTTGACATTGAACTTACAATCGCGAGTTCGTGCGACCCAGTCGTGCTTGTTTTTTATTTTATTTTAAAGATTATCTTATAGTTTGGGGTGAACCTGCGCTTTAACCAACATCTTTCGCCAACAATTTCAATTTCGGTCGGGCTCTATGCAGTTGTGCTCTCTTAGTCGGTGGAGGGCTTTTTCCTCTTTCGCGATTCCGAAGTACTGATCGAGAAAATGCTTTTCATGGCAATGAATTTACCATCGAAGGATTTGCCAATTCCTCCCTAAAGGCAATACCCGTGAAAAACATTTTTGTTTATGTTGGGATTCGAACCATGAACCTCCCGGTTAACAGACCGACATGCAAACCATTACGCCACGGTCTTCACATACAGGACCAAAAATCACTTGGAATATTTTTCTTTGAAAACGACAGAGGGTTTCCTCATTTGCTTTAGATAAGGCCCATGCTTCAGCGCCGTATGGAAGGACTTGTAAAGGATTTTATGAAGGGTTACCTTGATTTATCTAGAGAGACTTTCATTTTTCAATTGCATTCTAAACCCAAAGTAGTAGCGGTTGGTCAAAGTCATTCTCCTTTTGATCTCCGCAAAAATGTTATTTTCCTTGTCCTTAGCTGATCTTATAGCTAGAAGACCTGTCGTTATACCTGTCTATTCTGATGTTTTGTCCATTTAGTCGATATTCTCTGTCCTTTTTTGATTATAGCAGTTTTGGGCTCATTAACTGCTAAACCTATTCTTGCTGCTTTTGTTTCAGTGCTTTCAGAATCACATAAGACATCACGCTTGCTGCTTCCCACTACGTCAACATCGTCTGCATATGCGAGTAATTGTGCGGTATTGACTTTAAAGTTTTTCTCAAACGTTTCAAATATTGCATGACAATGTGCGTCACCTTATCTAAAACCTTTCTCTACATCAAAGGTCTCGGTGAATTCTTCGCCTACCCATTACCAACTTTAAAGGAAATAAAAGGCATCTGGATAGTCGTACTAGACACGTTAGCTGTTAGTTGTTTCGGAGCCATACAATTTTTACGTGATTGTGCTTTAACTCATGTCGATCAAGTGAGCAATTCCACTTCAGAACTTTCAAAGTTCTTAGTTGGGTTATCTGTGTGGATTAAATTTGGTCTAAATTGTAAAACTTGATACTCTTCGTTAAAAAAAAAGTTTGTTCTTGTTGGCCAAAAAAAATTAAAATTATGTAGATTGTCAGACCAGCTCGTGTTGAAATTGAAACATTAAACACAAAGTGCCGCCAATTTGCCAGTTGTCTTTAATCCAAATTTTACGGCACCTGGGCAGGATCGAAAACGGCGTTTATTTGCCCAACTTTGTTTGAAAAAAATTCATTATTCATGTGTATGATTGGCTTGTTAGTTTTGAAAATTGCTCATGAAACGTTTCTAAAAAAAGTTTCACCTTCACCATTGTAACAAACGATTGCACTAATCAGTTACGCAGTTATAATTTCGATGCCAGAATTAAAACGAACTCCAAAGTAATTACGCACATTGCGGATGTAACAAAGTATTGTTGTTAAACATTTATTTATTGTGCTTTTATTGTAAAATATAAAACTCCACACGCGATTTACTGAAGAGTAACTGAACTACCAATTGCCACTTCAGCCTATACTCAAAAATGTTGTTCACACGCAATTTAATATCTAGCCCATGAAAAGTGAAACGGCGTAAAAATTTCCATCACTAAGTTTTTTTAGACAGAACATAAAGAACGAGGAACCGACAAAAGAGATCTTTATCGACTTGACATTCAAAGTCAAAGCTGTAGGGATCAAGCTGATTGGAGAGGTTTTATGGTCAAGTCTCAAGTCGAGTGACACATTAGACCACAGCACTTAAAAGTAAAAGTACAAACACAAGAATGCACGATAAGATTACATGCACAAGTCTATTGTGGGCAACACGGTAACGAGTGAGCAGAGGACGATATCTGCTTTTTTATTTCATTCCACTTGTCATTCCAGACCAATTCGACGGTAAAGTGAGTCTCCTAATACGGGATTTGTGTTAATCATTTCACTAACTCAAATTGAAGTATGTGACTTGTGATTTCATGTGACAATCAAAAGACTCAAATACATTTATAAAGTACCCCCGATGCAAATTTACAGCCACTGAATATTCATGTACCCAGCCTGGTTGGTTCATTTCCTTGCATTACAATCACAGCCTGTTTTCTAAAGTTATTATCATTTTTTTTTATTAAAAAACACCTTTTATGCATCTGTTCAGTGCACCGGAAAATTCCACATAACTCAAAATAAACGATGGCCAATCTGATTTTACTGACTTTTTATCGTCGTCAGTTCAATAAAGGCAGTGCATGATTTTGTGCCATTATGGCGACATAGAACAAATTAACATGCGAAACCAGTTAACCGTTTCATTTATTTATTGTTCTATTAGTTATAATTATAGCAAAAATAAAAAAAAAAAAAAGAAAAAAACTACCCAGTGATCGTTTCATAACCCACATCAAACCTACATTAAATGAATCAAACTTTACGTGCGTAAAATTTGAATCGCAAATTTATGAATTCGGTTACATGGCGCCCATAAGCCGAGAGAAAAATGATCTCATACCGATCCCATGTTCTTATACACTGCATCTATAAATAATTTAATGAAGTGTTTTAAGTCATTACCGAGCAAAAAGGCAACAAAAATATCAAAAGAAGTTCGTTGAACATAATTTGTGACTCTTCAAAGCTAACATCGAAATGGTGTTGATAATATGAAATATGATGCTATTAAAATGACAGAGTAAAAACATTTCATAAAAATTCCACCGAATGTGGAATTCATTGTCAGAGTGTTGGGCAAGAATAATACTTAACAGTGAAATCTAATTCTAATTTATATGAGAGGATTGAACTGAGTGTGTCATGTTTTTTTTTTTTTCTCTTTTGCCTTCTTCTTTTTTTCTAAAGAATGAAATAGTACGAAAAACCAATTAGTACGTCTGGTATTTGAATTTAAAAAAAGCTTAACTGTTTTTGTCTTTGTTTAGAAAATGTGCGAGGATGATTTGGTTTTCAATCTGCTTTGCTTGTCTTAGGTTACATTTTAGATTTTGTAACTCTGATTGATGGCTGCTTACAGAACATAAATAACAGCTTTGCTTTGTGCTCAACTGACAAATTGATGGAGAAGCGTTTATTTTAATACGATTAGGCAAAATTTATTTGTTTTAGGAAAAACGTTTGGTCAGCAAATTTAGTGGCATTCTTTCAAGTTTTTTGTTTTGGTATGATAAATCTTGACATTAAAGAAGCTTTTTACGCAATAAGCTTTTAGTTCTTAACCCTTAGCCCTGAGACACCTGCATTAAGTTGATGAGGAATATTTATTGGATTGCGTTGGCTATAAACTGGAGCAACTCTAGGTAATTTGTTTTCTTTCTTTGATGTTGTGGACCGCTTTGCACGAATTAGGTTTTTTGTCCGATTTTGAGTTGGTCAACGAAAACAAGAGCAATCAAATTTAGAACGTGTCTTTTGTGATGTTGTCGCTGGTTTGAAATTATTTAGTATATTATAGTTAAGCACTAGTAGTACCCGTGGCCTGATGGGTAGCATGCCTGCCTGTTAGCTCCCAAAAGAAGTATAAATGTTTTTAATGGGTATCGCCTTTCGCGAGGAATTGTCAAGTCCTCCGATGCTAAATCATTTGCCATGAAAAGCGCTTTCTCGATTAGCCGTTCGAAATTTGCTGAAAGTATAAGAAATATTGTCAAAAATCAGAATTGCACTAGACCCCTGACTCCTCGCTTTATTGTGCCACCCTATTTATTTTTTTATTTATTTAGTTAGGCATTACTTACTATGGTTATTGTGAGTAACATTTAATATAGAGTCCAAATAATATGTTAAACCTGGAAACATAAAATGCATTTGGATTATGTTTTGAAAGTTCTTTCGTGGAGCAGTTAAAGGCATGTCGGGAGCAAGCATGCACATTAGACTGGTTCAAAAAAAGTGACTATTTTTTTTCTCGAAACAATTCCATTTATACCTTTGAGGAGGTGTAGAAAGATGACTGTTAAAAGGAGAGCTCTTAATATTAATATTTGGAGGTCGCTCATCGCAGAAATTGTATATACAAATTTAAACTTTGGAATTTTATATTTCGGTCTAGAAGCAAAGTACCGGGATGAACGATACATATTTTTATAGAAAATTAGTAGCTCTACAAAAAAAAGTTTATCATTTTTCGACAAATTTACTCCTTCAAAAGTTATTCAAGGTTTTAATATATTTTTATTCTTTAAAAACAAAAAACGTGCTTACAGCTCCTTTAAAGCAAAAATTTCGATGTTTGGAAATTTGGGGAATTTAACCAATGATATTATTTAGGTAGCCTCTTCTAAAAAAGGAAAATACTTAGGGCGACTGCGCAAAGTTTGGTGTTGATTGTTATTTATAATAATGTAGGGTAATAAGGTTTAGCCAAGGAAGAATATGCATAAGATGAGAATAACAGAACGTAAAAATCTCTGCCTCTAACAAATTCAGCAATTTTTAAAACCTTGTCAATTGCCAGCCTAATGATAATTTTTAATTTTACTTTTTGGAGCTTTGAGGGTAGTATATTCCTCTCGGCAGATGATAAATCAGTCGTCAAATAGTTGTAATTGCGTTAACTATTCTAAAAAAAAAATCTTACAAAAAAGAATAGAAATATTTCACTCATAAAATGTTCTCCTGCTAAATAACAACAAACCATAAAGAACACCTCAAATGAAAATTTTAAAAGACAGAAGCACTTTAATGACCCAAAGCTATAGCCAGATGACAGAGGACAGACAAGGAACGGCGACAGACGATAGTCGATAGACGATATACCATAGACCCATAGACCATAGACCATAGACCATAGACCATAGACCATAGACCCATAGACCATAGACCATAGACCATAGACCATAGACCATAGACCATAGACCATAGACCATGGACCATAGACCATAGACCATAGACCATAGACCATAGACCATAGACCATAGACCATAGACCATAGACCATAGACCATAGACCATAGACCATAGACCATAGACCATAGACCATAGACCATAGACCATAGACCATAGACCATAGACCATAGACCATAGACCATAGACCATAGACCATAGACCATAGACCATAGACCATAGACCATAGACCATAGACCATAGACCATAGACCATAGACCATAGACCATAGACCATAGACCATAGACCATAGACCATAGACCATAGACCATAGACGATAGACGATAGACGATAGACGATAGACAACAGACGATAGACAACCGATGACAGGTGGCAGATGACTAATTTCTGTTAGTGTTTAGTACTATCGCTTACCTTTTTTCAATGTTCGAACATTTTTTTTAAAGGGATTTGTTATTTTTCACTTTTTATAAAACTGTCTTTTTTTTATAAATATGAAATTTTAAATATATGAAATAAAATATTTGATTGTAAAAAAATTTCCTAGGATAAATTAATTAATTAAGTGGTAATTTTCCTTCCTATACCACATAAAACTTTACCATAAGAAGGAAAATATGACGACAATACGTTGAGTACAGAAAAAAAAAAATTTAATTTAAAAAAAATTGAACTTAAACTGATGGTTGTCTTATGTAAAACTAATTCCGAAAATCGACTTCTAATTACACCAAAGAGGTTTGTTACTAGAAACATATGTACTTTAACAGTTTTCAGCAATGTTACAATGTAGTGAATTGAGTTATTTATAGACCTCAAACCCCTTCCCGATCGATCCAAAACGCTGTGTGAAGTTGGCCCCTTCAAATGGCATAAAAAATTAAAAAAAAAAAAAATCTTTCACTTGTTTACGTTTATCCGGGCATAAAATTCGTATGTTAATTTAAAATGAAAAAACAAATTTTGGTTTGAACCTGACATTTCGCCTGATTTCCATAAGGATTTGACAGGATGTGAGGAAGTGGTTCGCATTCTCGTCCTCTCCTAATTAGACAAGCGGCAACGGGCTGGTAGGTCGAGGAGGCATCCAGTTTAAGATAAATATGTAGTTCTCCTCGCAACCATTAATAATTGATTCATTAATATTCTATACCAAAATTTTGCTTGAAAACAATTTAACCAAAATGAAGGTTGAAACAACATGATTTTTACATGAAGTGAATGATTTTTTGACAAATACATATAGGAACAATTATTATTTGAATCATCTTTTCTTAACGTAAGTTAGTTATTTTAACTATTCAAAACATTTGTTTTAACAATAAACATTCATATATGTACATTATCATAGAATTTCTATATTAAAAATTCTATTCCAACATGATCGAATGTTGGCTCGATTGAATCCCATGTGAATTTGACATAAACCTACAAACGATTAATCTTATATCATGATTTTTGTTAAATAATAAAAATTATCGTTCGTAATAACACGTTGGAGTGTTAAAACAAAATGAAAAAAATGAGCACGACTGGATCGCACGAACTTGCGATTGTTTGCTAAGTATACGGTGGTGGTCCAGTATACCTAACGAACGATATAATGTCCAGAGTCAATTCGTTATATCGAAAATTCGTTGTATCAAAACCTTTTTGCCATACAAATCTTAAGGTAAATAGACTCAATTTGTACTCAAATTTAAGAAAAGAATCGATAATATGCATTTGTTTTTTCGGGGGTTGAATATTATTGTTGAATGCCTCTTCCCTTAAACTTTTTAGAACTAAGACTTTAGAGTTTTCAGTGCCATTTTGTCTGAAATTTGTTACTTGTTCGTTATATAAAATACCTAATGGACTTGAAAAAAGTGTTCGTAATAATATATCGATCATTCGTTATATCGGCATTCGTTATGCTGGTCCACCACTGTAATTCAAAATTTTACGGCAGTACAAAGTTTTAGTATTCGTTCTTTATAATATATTGGGTGGTAATGGACTGCCAACTACACATTAATTTACGTTTTGAATTTTTTTTAAGTATTTATCATACAGGTTGAATGGTTGGTATAGCGTTATCTCAAGACCTAGAGACCCTATTCGAAATACCCCTCCTTACGCTGTAAGCCTAATTGCAATTTTTAAAGAAATTAGGTCAGGCAGACACACATACAGAATTGCAACACCCACTTTTTTCGTATACTCTATCATCGTAATGTCATGTTTTATTGTTATCTCAAAATTCAATTCAATTTTACCGTTTTGAGCTTACTTGCTACATAATTTCAAATAAAAAATAACCAGCTTTTTTGATTAAGCTCAAAACAGTGTTTCCTCAATGCAACCACAATTTGACTACACCCAATGGGAAATGTCTTCCAAATATAAAAAAAAGACATCTGTCAGTGCTTAGCAGTGATTAAAAAAATCAAAACAAAGCGCAGTTTTAACCAAAGCCGATATCTACAGAAATAAATTCTGTTTAAATCAAGTATTTTATTTTTTCTAAAAACCTGTATACGTTTTGTCATTATAGTCTATTTTATACTTGATGGGACATTCAAAAATCGAGCAATAAGGAAACTTCATAAACGTTAAACGTCATGTTCATATCCTCTAGACAAACAAGGTTTTCTCAAATGATGCTCGCAAAGATTTCCTAAAAGAAAATAATCTCCAAACCAACAGTGAAGCACTCAACTTCAGTCTTCTTCGTCTTATAAGGCAATATTGATCTGACATCTATTAACCTAACTTATAAGCTTTAATCTAATCAGACTGCCACTTTGCCATTAGTCTCCATTAGAGTTAAGCTCCCGCACAACTTCTTTCAGTTCCCCCTAATCGTTATTTGATTTATCACATTAAATATGCCTAACTCAACTAAGTCATTTTGATTTATCTCGCCACATTTTCACCGACAAACCAACGAGCGGAGACGCTGACATCTGTATAGAGACAAAAACCAAACAAACATGACGATAGTTTGCTATTCCCAAAACTGTACATTTAAACCCCTCGAATATTCATAAACAGAACGAAAAACCAGACCACAAGACCGAAGATCGAGATGATGATGGTCATTCAGAGGGTACCTAAACCCATTCGAGCTAAATTGATGTTAATACTTAATACCTTGGCTCAGATCTTCGTCGTCGTGCACTAGTAAGTCTGAGAAGGAAAATAGGCCCCAAAGGTGTAGGTACACGCAAACATAATCGTACCTTAACCAGTGTAGCATTACTAAAACGTTTACACTCACTTTTCTTGAGGGAAACGTCTCGTCTCTCGTCTCTCGTCGTACACGCTTCACTTAAAGGTATAGAAAGGCTCCGAAAACGCCCACTTAACAATTGTTGTATACTGAAGAAGGAAAACGGGGCTTGAGAATCAATTGACAAATTGTTACAACTCAAGAGGCTGACAGGTAGATAGCTGCTGTTGTCAGTTGCCACAGGGGAGTGAGAGTAATGGAAGTAGACCTTCCCCAAATAAGCCATTATGTGAGTAACTTGGTGCTCGTTTTGGAAGTGGTTTGTGGGCCATTTTGTGGCTATTGCGTGGATGAATATGAGGACACAGGAACATACATATACGAGTACTTATGCATTGCGAGGTTCTGGTTGTTTGCGCAAATATGGTAGTGGCAAGTTTTGCATTGAATGATTGATGTTGTAGTTGAAAATTCGTTAGCCTAATATATGATAAGGTCCTAATGTTGAGAAAATGGAAACAGAACACTAATATGTCATTTAGGACTGACAGGATAGGTGTGAATAATAAGGTGTAAGCGACATTCTGGTTTCCTGACGTTTGTTTTGTGAATATGTCATCGTCAAGGGTTTCTTTGTCAGAGGCTCGAAAAAAGGGAAAAAAGGTTCTCAATTAATAATGAATGTAATTTATTTGTCTCTTCACTGTTGATTTTTGAAAGGCACGGGGAAAATCCCCAGTTTAGTTAAGGAAAATGAGACAAATGAGGTGATGGCAAAGTGTCCAAAAATCGTGGGCTCTGGTATCGAAGTCTATTAGTTGTGAAAATATCCAACAGTGCCCTTAGTTGTAGCACAGCAGGGAATAGAGGCCTTGAACAGTACCTAAAACGTTGTTTTACAGGAACAAATTTTGACAAATTTTGTGTACGAATTTTCTAAGCAACAAATTCTAAAAACCCTATTTGTTCGATGAAAGAGACCGCTACCGAGATTTTAGTAAAAAAAATAGTTTTTTGCGGCACACAAACCGATTGAGGCCCAAAATTGATGTTCAACTGAGCAATAAGTATGACATTTTTTACTTAAGACAAGGTTCAACAAAATTTTCATCAGATTTGCTAGTATTTTACTAATCTTTCTGCATTCTCTTCTTGACATGTTTGAATTCTCATCAAATCATTGTCTTCAAGGTCTCAAAAACTCAACATGTCACCGACACCTGTTTACACTCACATTAGACAGCTTAAACAAGTGATAAACAAAAAGTTAAAAAACAAAACACAGTCACATGCACTCAACCTGTCAAAAAGTAAACAAAAAAATGCAATCACCAGACTCAATTAGCCACGAACTTTGAAAATTCATAAACAAAAAATCGCACTGTCAACGTTACACTTTTTCTGGCTTATTGGGGTCAAAATCAATGCAACATAATAATTTGTTTTTGTTTTGGCTCTTCGCGATACTTAATTTTGTCTTGCACCCCGTCCACACTCGAGTCGTGCCACCAATTTATTGTGTTGACCTCAATTGCGTCGAGAGCTGGGTGCAATTATGTAGAGACACCAACTCAACCCTCAACAGACGTAGCGCCATGCCAGCCAGCGCAGCGAATACTTGTAATAGCCAAGTCTTTAGCCATTCTGGTATCTGGTTGACGGTTGGTTTATTATCGGATTCTTTAAAAATATACAGAAACCGTCATCATGACTGCCTTCTCCGTCACATGATGGCATCTGGCGTGTCAACATGTGGGCTGAGAAGAATATTGCAGTCTTTTTTTGTTTTTTTTTTTTTATTGTTTAAACTGCCATGGCAGTCAGCCAGTATGGGTATGTTTTGTTTCTTCTTTATCAGATTTCCATCCGAAGGCGTTGGGTTATGAACTTGTCCAATGGCGTTTGCTATTTCTGTGCAAAGCTATTGACCTTTTTGACAAAAATAAAAAAAAAAGGAGAGGAAAAAGATGTAAGGCGATAAAAATAAAACAAAAGCGTTACGAGCGCCAAGATATGGTAAACGGTTCAAAAGAAAAACATGGATAAAATCGATGGTAGCCCCAAGCTGTGACATTTTTGCGACATTCTCCTGATGGTGTAACTCTTGTGACCTATTTTTGACAAACAATGTTGATCAAGGAGATGCAAGTGATTTGTTTGGGGCTATATGCTTTAGTGCGATGTTTAAATTTGATGGACCAATACCATATTTTGAGGATAATTAATTTGTGTGGGTTCACTTTGACCTCGTTCCTAATCTCTTTGAAACCTAAATCAAAAGACTGCGAAATTATACCCTTTCCATTTTGAGTTGAGTGGAGATCAAAGTGTCAAAGCAACTGTGAGATAGGAAGATAGTTAAAATAATTTGTATCGAGCATTTTGGGGGGAGAAAATTATGGGAATAATTTGTTTAGGCACATATGTTGGAAATATGGTATTTCAATAAAGCCAGAGGAGGTTAATAGACCTCGAAATGAAAGCAACGTTTGCATTTTTGCACACACTGAGTGGTATTGGCACTATTAGCGTTATCTGTGGATATTTATATTTTAGTTACATACTCGTAGTTTAATTGTATTTGGTTTTGTCCAATTTCAAGTGGCTGCAAACGAAGTTCGAGCTTTGATTAGGCAAATTTGCAACACCATAGCACGCTGCAAGTAAAGACTGACTGAAATAATCTTAAGTTGTATACCAAAGGGAGGGATGTCTTGATGAAGATGAAACTTTTAGAATCAACGGCTGACATCAACAATCAAAATGCAGAAGCTCTCTGAACGAGTTACTCCGCCATATTTGAAGAATCATTCGAGAGCGACATTTCAATGCTAAGACAATGAGTTGAATTGGAGATGGCTGCTGGTTTAATGTCTAAATGAGCCAACCTCTGAAGACTCTCGGGTACCGAAAACTATAAATATACGGGTTCTTCCCAGTTATCAAAACATTACGATCAAAAAGGTGATGAAAAAGTCTACTACGGGTGATTGTTACAGACAGCAAGAACTACGTTTCTTTGATTGCCGATGGAGGTAGAATTTTTGGACCATTCTTTAAGTATGAGTCAGTAGTCAGTAAACGAGTTCCTCATAATAGTGAGCTTCAAGGTTTATATAAGTCAATGAGAAAAAGGAAGTCTGTTTTCGTCTTCAGATCAATTTTTAACGCCAACATGAAAACATTCCTTGACAACTTAACGCGAAACTAAGGAAAGACAGAATCCGTGGAAACACTGTCAGGATATAAATAGCCGTTACCGGCAACCCTTCCTACAACGGGCTCTGCCTAATCTGTTTAGATTCGGGGTTGAGTTTAGTTGCATGGAGCATAGGTATACTGTTTCTGCTTTTAATATCAATAAGGAAGCGTGGAAATTGTAAAATCGGACAACTGTCAACCAAACTGACCACTTTGTGGTGGACCTACCGAAGAGTCAACGTTGTTTCGGGCCACTGTTCTGAAGCTAAGGTGCGAAAGCAGATATTCTATTTCATTCTAAATTCATTGTCACAAGGGCTAGTAAAAACCTAGTAGAATTCAATGCTTCCAAAATCTCGACTCTCGACAACTCGTCCTGTCTTTTGTCTAAAGCTTAACATCCTCCCAACTCCCACTGCCATTATCCACGAACGAATCCCGCATCCAAGAAACGAAGAGCTGTCAGTAGTTGATATGGGTGTAAACGATGATCTTAAATGACGACTTATTTGGAGTCGACAAAAATGTGCTAAATGCTTAGGTTTCGTAAGACGATGCATAAATTTTTCAGCCCGTCTAATATGGCTACAGTTCAGTAAGCCTACATCCGCCAAAAACGTATAATTTTGTTATCTGGTCAGGTGCTCTTTAAACATCTTTGCACCTAGTTGGATAGGGTGCAAAATAGTTCAATCGTAGGATCGGTTGCTTCTTTTGAACACCCTCCACACGTAAGTTGCCTTACTCCCTTTTATCGCTTTTTTTACAAACACTGCTTTAGTGAAGTACCTAGTTGGATTACCCGTCTGAAACAATTTAGCCGCAAAACCCGCCTCCCTCGCTAGAAATGTTCATCAGTTTACCTTGAGCCCAAACTCGAACGTACAGTCAATTACATACATAGATTCATATTTTACTCGCACTACCCTCATGTGGAAAGCTCCACCAGACTCCGTCTTTCCCTTGTATTACGATTTATAAAAATTAAAAAGCAATGTGCATCAGTGTCTCCTACTCAATCCTCACCTATTTTCCTAAATGCTCGCACTGTGTTGTATAATATTGTAAGGGTATTCATAATTCCTTGATGTGCGCGTTAATTATAAGAAAAGAGAAACCAGGGGCTGAATCACCTCACACGTGATCGAGTAATACGTGACTGAATTATGTGTTTTTGGCAGTACTTCTCGCGTTATCGAGGACTTTGGTATCACAATTTGGCTTTCTTTCATTAAAACGAATAAATGAACAGGAGACTGATGTTATGTAATAGAGATCGAGTTTTGAAAGAAAAATAGTACTCACTCACTCGATCACTACTGCGGTAATTCGACCCCAGGGTTTTGTAAGCTGTATACAAGCAGAGAAGAAAGCAGATATTGTCATTGAGAAAAAGCATCGTAAGAAGTACTTGCCCCATATTCCTTAAATGAAGACTAATTGCTGTATTTTATCAATTCATTAGGAGTGCTTTCTTTTTTCTCTTATTTTTTATACATTTGCGTAAACAGTTTTGCTTATAAAGGCTCTACCCATAAGTGTTTTCATTTTGGATGGACTGGTACTTTAATAAAGGGTCCGCCATCTAAGGTTTTTTTTTTCAACTAGTGCTTTTTTCGTGAATGGTAACACTTAGCTCATGTCTCATTTGACAGATAATTAGTTTTATCCTTCCGCTGAACGAATATGTTGCGTTTCCGCTTCGCTAAGGTCCAGCGATCGACTTAGAGAAGATACCGATTTTGCCAAAAAAAAATCATCTTTTCAGATGAAGCTCATTTTGATCTTGGCATGTATGTAAACAAGCAATATTGTCGCATTTGGGGCACAGAAAACCCGCACGCATACATTGAAAAACCGATACACCCAAAATGAGTCACTGTTTGGTGCAGATTTTGGTCCAGAGGCATAATTGGGACATTTTTTTAAAATGAGCAAGGAGTGGCCGTTACAGTCAATGGCGATCGTTATCGGGCCATGTTGAACGAATTTTTTTTTGAAGAGGAGGATATTGGCAAGATTTGGTTTCAACAGGACGGCGCTACGTGCCACACAGCCGAAGCTACACTCCATGTTTTGCGCCCGTTTTCCAAAAAAGAAAAGAAGTTATTTGGCGGACCCTTTAGTTCTCATGACTGAACCTGTCACAACTTGAAATTGGTGAAAATCTTTCGGTCAGAGTTTGATGAGGCTCATTTTTACTTTAGATGCTAAGTGAACAATAAAAATTATCGAATTTGAGGCTCGGAGAACCCAAGTTCTGTTTTTGAGAGACTCGACCTCCTCAACATTTAACTATGTATTTGGTTTGTGGTCTGAAAAGGCATTTGGAACCTTTTTTTTAAGCAAATGAACATTTTACTCGTTCGTGGTACGAATCCCAACACACGGGTACGGTAAAAAAGCGCTTTCTCGAATAACTTCTCGGAAGCAAGAGAAAAGTTTAGGTTCCCTCCATTCCCTCACAAGGCATGGTTGTGAGAAATGCACTAGGCCCCGCGGCCCCTCGCTTTTTTGCATCAGTTTATTTATTTTTATTTGAATCAAATTTGTACAAGAAGTAAAACTGCTGAGCTCCAATTTGGTTGATGATTGATGAATCTTCAATTATTCTTCATTCACCATCACGATAGCCATTTAAAGAGCAACTTGAATGACAAATTGAATGGAATCTCGCGAAAGCACAGTTCGTAAATTTTGCCGTGCTATTACCACCTTTACAAAAGTCTAATGTCTTTGTTAAATATAAAGGAAATGGTCATTGCCAGTAACCCTTTTTCATGCCTTGTTGGCCTACTCATTCAGACCCTATACATTTTCATTTTGTTGCTTCATCTAAAACATTTTCTGTTACAAGGATAACAATCAACCAACAAAATACAAAAAAGGAACACTCCAACCTTTTTCCAGGATATCACTTTGTTTCCTGTCAGTTGGTTATTGGCTGCTTTTTTTCTTTCACTCTGAATTTTTTAATTTTGCCTGCCTGTACGAACGAAGTGAATTAAAAATAAAATTTAATTAACCAACCGTTGATAAGGCGGCGACAGGTGGAAAAAGGTGTGGTTGGAAAAATTCAATGGAAAAATAAAGCTTTGTTTGCACATTTCAGAGTCAAATAAAACTGAGCAAGTGTTTGATGAGATTCTTTTCTATGACAAGATATCAACTTTAATCTTATCAAATTCGTTATATTTTATCGCTGCATGTATAGGGTGATCAAGTATGAGTCAGTCCAAAAATAAATGAATAAACACGAGGCCTGCTGTTGTAGTGTAGACAAAACAATGTGTCATAGTCATAGCTCAGCTAACATAACGTGCACTTTGTGTTTTGCAAAAAGGGAGAATGTGTAATGAAGTATGTGCAGCATGATAGACAATAAATTCTTTTTGTGCGGTTGCGGTGTCCTGGGTGGTTTTATTAAGTTGAAGAAAAAAGGGTGCGATTGAATGACCCATTGTTAGGGGCGGGGTTGACTATGTGTTTTATATTCGACATCGACATGAATCAATGTGTCCGAATGGGTGTCGAGAAAAGTTTTGCTTACAAGTTTATTCTTTCGACTTTTTCACTTGTCATGGTTCCATATTACAGTAGGTAAGCAAGTAACAGAAGTTAACGCCAGTCACGCTTGCAAAAACATCATGTGTTTCTGAGTTGAATGTCAAAAAGTATTAACTTCCTTGCATGTCATGACCAAATTTATCCTTCTGTCATGACCTGACATTAGCCTCCTTAGTTCTTCAAACTAATTCTCCTTTTTATTGTTTTTTTCTTTACAAATAAGCAAAGCAAAACTTTAAGCCAACACAAAGCCAACTGTTTCCGCTCTGAATTTTTCCTCTTAAAAACGCAACTGCCTTCCAACCAAGCAACCAACCCAAAGCAACAACGCTTCGCCTCATTTTCACAATGCTTCGCAACATCATCACATCATAATTGCGTATCACACATGAAACCCAACAACTCATCCGAGCCAAAATAAACCAAAAAAATATATTAGCACTAATTAAAACTGAAAGAACAAACGCAACACACACGAGTACACACATAAATAATATAAAATGTAATGCGGCACAAACAATATCACACAACAGAGCAGCCGAGTGGTGCCCATCGCCATCGCCATCGCCATCTCCTGTGCCACCCCACATTGCATGGTTTTTCTGTTTACTGTTTAAAGATACATTTAACCAAATTAAGTTCTACAAACACGCACGCTTTGCAGAATGTCGCAACTGATTTATTTTTAACTTTGAGATTTATTTTTTCTCGACAGCAACAAGAATCTCATGAAAAGGGCGAAGGGCTACGTGGGCCGTGACCTGCTATTGGAAGAAATTTAAGATTTGAGTTTTGGAAAATTTTTCAATTGAAATAAAAGAAAAATGGTTTCATTCAAACAGTCATACAATAGAAACTTAATTGAATGAATATTCAATTTAATGTCATTCGTTATTATTCAATTCAGCAGATCTGAAATGCCAATGACCTTTAGGTGTCGGAACGGAAAAGCGGATGAAGTATTAAAAATCAAAATTTGCGTGAAAGGAACCAATAAAAGTGTGGTAAAACATTGAAAAAATGAAAGAAAAAAAAGCAAACAAACACACATCAAAACGCACTCAAGTGTGGAACCACCACGGTCTTGTTTGGTGTTGGTCCCGTATTTTGTCGCTCGTCAAATCAATTTTGGGCCAATGCACTGAAACGTTGCAGTGGTATGTAGAGGTGGTAGGTACAGGGTGATGTAAACAAAAAAGAAGGAAGCAAGATCGAAAATACATTTTTTGATTTTCCTGCGATAAAAACCTTGCTCAGTTAACAACGGAATATCGCCAGTTGTTGGAAGCAAGTCGTACTTGAAGTGCGTTAGTTTTGTTTAAAAGTTTTTAAGAAGAACCGTGGTTTGAACTTGTTGTAATGTTAATGTTTTTGACGAGCTCCGAATGTTTTTTGCGTTGTTATGGTAGCCAGAAACGGCTAAATAAACAAACCCTTTTAGCTCTGTATTGCCCCGTTTCGATGCCATAACTCGTATTATAGGATAGCAAAAGTGGCCCTATTCTGCCGAAAAGGCTTGAGAAAGTATTTCACTAAAGCATCAGTTAAGTAGGTTGTAAATTTTGTTTATATAAATTTCATTGTGCCAAGAAAGGACAGCAGATCCTTATTTTTTTTTGTAATGTTTATCAAGATCGTCAGAGTAGGCCTTTCTTAGTAGTTGGTCCTACTATAAGCTTGGTATAGATATAGATACACTGCAAGAAAACCTCACCATTCACTTTTTGAAGTTATATGCTTACAAATTTTTGCAGTTTATTAAAATAAATAAATAAAAATCGTGGCTCAACAATGCTCGGGGAGTTTTGGGGTGTAGCGCGATTCTCTCTTAAAACCTTCAAAAATGGAGGTCACCTTTAAGTTTCTGCCCGTTCAGAATGGATAGGTAAGAAAGAGTCTTTGATGGCAGGTATAATTCCTCTCGAAGGATTTGTCAAATCTTCGTTAAATTCAATACCAGTGGTAAAACATCTTTATGTTTCCTGATATTTTGCCCTCTCACTCCCTCATAACCTGCAAAAATGCTTTTTGTTATGCCACGTGCGCCACTATTTCAACTAGCGAGTGTTGGAGAGCCGATTCTTTCTTGGCCAATTCGCTGTTTCGTAAATTTGGAAACTACTGTGTTCTGGCATCTAAAGTAAGTAGTTATGCTTTGTGAGTTAGTTGGTCTACCAAAGTTCATAAACATAAATTATGGTTAAGTGAAGCGATGCAATCCATGCTAAAGTGCTCCTTCTATTTCACATTTCCCTTATGGGCGAAATTTAGTAATGGCTTACAGATTTTTCTTACCACTGGTGGGGGACTGACAGTAGCGCACGGATATAATTAAAATGTGATCACTTAAACAAAGCTAATTTAAAGTAATTAGTAATTAGTGTCACAATTTATTATACTAAATTTATAAATTTCCGTTCGCGATGCCAATAAGCTTTTTTGCTACCCTCGAATAACCGCGAATGTATGAATGTAGTTGAAGTCGTTTTTCGTGTTGTTATTATCGTTGGGAACTTCAAAATGTAATGATTTTGTTTTGTTAAAAATGTTGTGTAGTTCTTTAAGTACTGCTCTCTTTTTTGGCTTTTCTATGAACATCTGGAAAGCTATAACCAACAAAAGCTTTCTATCTGGTAGTACAATGGGCCGGTATTTGGATCTGAGTGTTGTAGCCAATATTTCAAAAACTTCCAACAGACTAACAGAAACTACTTATTTTGCTGCATGTGCATATGCACAATTCGTTCATTGAACAAACACCAAAGTGAATGGATGGCGATGTTTACCTTGGATAAACTTCTTCTTTTCTGAGTTAGAACAGGTTTAGTGTTCCGCAAACTTAAAGGAACGCGTCAGCTTCAACTTTGCAGTATTGGTACTTCAAGAGCAATATTTAAAAAGATGAGTATCAGTTAGAATCGTCGTAGCATAGGAGTTCAGTAAAACTTTTACAATAAACAATGCAAGTATTAAGTGGCTCAGAATATAACCTTTTTAAAATCCTGTCGTTATACTAATATGTACATTAGAGTGGTCCTTAAAGCGGTTAGGTCGGAATTTTAATAAGTGCACCCCTCACAAATGTTGCAAATAATTAAAAAAAAAATTTCCCAAAATTACACCCCCCCTATCTCAATTTTAACACGTGCCGTCGGACCTGTACTTTTTTCCATTTAAATAACATGTGATTTTTTTTAAGCAATATAACATTTTAATTTTTTATTTTTTTTTAACAATAAATCAGGTCACGATTTTTTTTCTCATCGGAAAAAGTTCTACTTTTTTTTTTTAGGAATTTTTCCAACTTCGAAAAAATTTATAAATATGTGAGTAGGTAAATATTGTGGCCCAAAAAAGCTATGGAATCCTCGAGGCCTAACTCATCTCAAGGACCTACCCAAGCGTTTCTCATGGTAGTGTGCAATTCGCTTCGGAAGGCTTGCTAATTCCTCACGATCCGACTCACGAACCTTACACGCATCATGCTAACCATTACTCCACGAGCACCACGATTGTGGTCCTACATTACATAGTTTATAAATTGTACGATTTTCTTAAGTTTGTGGGAACTGCTTTAAAATCATTTGTTTATTTTTTAAACCCCTTACCCGTGGTGAGAGGAATTTTTTTCAATTAGCTTGGCAGACATTTGATTTGATTTTAGTTTGGTTTGCCTTTTCATTGTGCAAGAATTAAATTGCACGGTAAAAAAGCACGGCGTACTTTCGGTCAATTTTCACAGTCAAAATTTTAAAAATATTCCAAATGCTGCAAAGAGATTTCTAAAATTTGACGATCGAAATTGGATCACGTTCGAAAAGGCATTCCAAATGCTTGTCAGAAAGAAATTTAATCATTTTCAATCAATTTAATAATTTTCAAGCTTAAACTTTCTACTTTGTAAGACTTAGTGAAGTGGTTGAATCCTGACCACTTATCGATACTAAATAAGCTATAACAGAACTACAAGAGTTATAACACCAGGCGGTCTTTCGACTGCTAAAACAACGTTGTGAGCATCCTGATCTCGAAGAGATCACAACTCTCTAAACTCCAATTTATATTTTTCTCAGGCTATACGATCCACCAATTGATATTGCATCCTATAACACAGTTCTTCTATACAAACTCAAAATTGTTTGACTATTATACGTTTAAAAAAAAAAACAAATTGAAATTAAAGATGTCTATCTTAACTGAGTTTTAATATTGTAGTTCAAATTTAAATTTCGTTGAAGTCAAATTTCAAAACTAAGGCCACCCTGTACTTTTTTATATTCTTTTTGGGTCCCCTATGCTCTTAAATGACCACATCGCACATCGTTTCAGCACGAGCAGCTTGTATGCTTGATTGCTCGTTTATATCCGCCATATTTCCGCCCACAAATAGTTTTAAAAGGACATAACTCGACTATAGGTCAGGGTAAATAACTGCTATTGGATAGGATGAATAAAATAAACGTATTGCGGATAGTCCCTTTATACGTAGGGCTGAAAAAAAAGTTGTTTTTTTTGGTCAGCTTATTCCAAAAGCCAATTCAACTTCGTGGACAGACGAATTAGTTTATGCAAACTCAACCATGGAACGCAAATTTATTGCTATTTGTGGTTTACTTCTCCCTTGGGAGTGATTTTAGAGTTTTGTTGTTCGACATCTGCCTCTGCAACGAGTTTGGAGTTTGGACCGCCCAACCTGGACATTAGGGCAAAAATGTGGCCTCAAAGTGAGTAGTTTTGCATTTAGCTGGTTTTGTGGTTTTAATTACAAAATTTTTACAAAAATTACCGGAAAATTTCAATTAATTCACTTCGCGGTCGAATAGTAAGTGACATGAATTGTTTATGCCGGACGCTAATACTGCAACATGCTTTTTGTATTGTAATTATTTACCACACAACCCACAAATGCGTTAATGTTAGATCTTTGAAGTGGAAACTAAATGGTGTTCTTTTTGACACAACATTTCAACTTTTTTCTGTGCAGAGTGCAATGGACTGACTCCCCTGTGTGGTTTTTAAGTGGCGGTGGAATTTTAATTTAATTAATAAAAGCAGACATCACTTTATAGTTTGATGGCTTTGCGTATCATAATCGCGATTCAAATAATTGACATAAATTCCATGTCACTTCCCTCTGTCTCTTCTAACAAATTGTAAGTCCATTACCATTAGTTCTACATTTATCTCCAACATGAACACAACAAAAATAGAAATAATTTCCCTTGTGAATGTGAATCTGCTACTCTAGTTAATAACCATAATTATGGGACATTTTCCATAACAACCATTATCCACACTCACATATTTGCTCGGATAATTAGAAAACTGTCTCATTGTAAGCCTTTCTGTCTTCTTTGACTGTGCAGTTTTTTTTTGCACAACTATTTCGAGTACGAATAGGTACCTAACCATTAAAACTCTTGAGATACATTTCTGCCTCTGCCAAGCCAAACTACGACGACGAAAGAAGATGGGCAAAACAAAAAAGATGAAAATAATAAACAGAGATACACTTAATGTTGTTATATCTATCGTGCACTGCAGTGATTTCGTAATCTACCCAAAGACTCCATCGTATAACGTATAACCCGGGGCTTTTCCCCCGTACTCATTTTTATAGTGCAAGTTATACTTATCGTGAGTCTCCGGAGTCGGAGTTGTAGTCACTCAAATCGCATTAGCAGCAGCACACATTCTTCCCATAAAAATCTCTATGTACACTTTATCCTTAGTTATTTTTCTCCCACAATTTCTATGCCAGATACTAGTACTATACTCCCCAATCCCCGTTGCAGTATCATCTACCTACATACCTACCTAAAGTATACACCGCGCTAAGAAAAAGTATTTTCCATTTCCATTGGCATCAGATTAGGGTCAATCTGAAAGACTTTTGCCAGCAATATATGGGGAGATGGAATTGTGCTCGTGGAGAGAGAACAGCGAAATGCAGGCAACACTTAAAATAGCAGCACGCATTAGGATAGGATAGAGGAGGCTGTTTCGTTGCGGTTAGTTATTGCTGCCTCCTCTGCCATCTCAGAGGATTACATATTGTATTATATTTTCCTTGCTGCCCTATTTTTTGTTTTGTTTTTGTTGAATGTGGCAGATATACACGCAGTATTTGTATCTGAAACCACAAGCGAAATTGATGTTTTCTCTTTTTCCCAAGAAGAGTAGAAATTGATTTTCATGCCCTAATCTTGGTAGGGTATATTGAGTTAGTGCAGTCGCTTGGGACAGATAGAATGAAATCGGCAATTTTCTATAAGTTGTTGCTGGTCCCTGGTCCCTAATGCTTGAGATAAAATTGAGTTATGAGCAGCTGGTAAAGAGTTTTTCCTTGTGGTTTACTTGATTGATTAGTCGATTGAGTGGCACTTAACTGATTTAGGATGAAATTGTCGTATCTTTTTTTAAAAAAAAAGTTTTGTTTACAATTAACCAGGGGGTGATACGGTTAAGACTAGAAACTATAAATAAATAAATAGGGTAGCGCAACAGAGCGAGGAGCCTCTGGGCCTAGCGCATTTCTCACCACCATGCCTTGTGAAGAAAAAAAATACATGCCATTTGACAGCCCTGTTCAATACCTGAACTCGCCCCAGCAAAAACCTAGGGGTACTTCAAGGCGAGTTGAGGGCAAGCGCATCGCTCAAAAAACACTCAGTTTGACATTCAGGGCGAATTTAAATTTTTCAAAAAAACGCTTTGTCGTGACCTCAGGGCTTCAACGAACAAATCTATTTTTTTCTTGTCAGAGAATACTACGTAAATATTTATAGGGTAAGTTACTATACCGGCAAGCATACATACACCGTCTGCTTTTATTTTTTGAAGATACCACACGTATTAGAGGAATGTGGAGCGATATCATATTTATTGAATCAAATCAATTGTAAGCTGTTTTGTGGGGGTGTTACTGTGTGTAGGGAAATGGAGTGTCGTCTCTTCGATAAAAGTAATTACCATAATCGTCAGATGCCATTAAGAGTATAGTCAGCCGATGCGATAGTCTGTTCTTTCTACTGTGTCAGGGGATGAAAGTTTTTCTATTTGACGATTTAAGTTGTGTTGCTGAAGATTATTTGATATGTTTTTATAGATCTTTTATAGGTTTGGATAGACTAATATGGATGAAAAGACACTCAAGTGAAAAGGACAAATCCATTTGGAAATACATTATAACAGTTAATAATATTTATATGTTCGTTGGTTGGAGTGAAGTTGAGTCAAGAATCAATTTGTATGATGTTTACGAGTCTGTTTATGTTTCATAACTTGGAAGTTGATTATACGTTTTTGATGTTATTTTCTGCATTAAACAACTTGATGTGAAACATTAATTGAAAAAATTAACTAACTTTGTGTGTTCATATTTTTTCTTCAAACGTAGTGTACGAACTGGTTTGGCTTAGGTGGTTATGCCAGTGTAACCCATGAAAGATTGGGCGCATTTCGGGAACTTGTTTTAAAAAAAGTACGTGATAGAATGTATTGAAGTCTTGAAGACACGATAAGGTTTATTTTCAGTCTAAGATTATTTTTTTTTACAAAAATATTGAAAAATAACGGAGTTATGTGGTACCCTTGGCATGTCTGCTGTTTATCCAGAGGTTCGTGGTTCGAATTCTGACAGAGGCAAACATTTTTCCACGGGTATCTCCTTACGCGAGGAATTGGCAAGTCCTCCGTTAGTAAATTTATTGCCAAGGAAAGCGTTTTCTCGATTAGCCGTTCGGAACCGGCACAAAATTCTAGGTCCATTCCATTGCCTCACAAGGCATGGTTGTGAGAAATGCGCTAGGCCCCGGGGCTCCTCGCTCTGTTACGCCACCCTATTTATTTATTTATGTGTTTTCTTTGGAGGTGCCAAAAAGAAGTTCCCCAATTGCTGACATGATTGCGGCCAAATGAGTAACTGAATCAAAAAAATTCAAAAAGTTCATTGAAGTTGAAGGAATTTTCTATACAATGGACCTAGGATTTTAGAAAAATATGGAAAATTAAGAAAATGGCGTATAATTCTGAAAAAGTTTTGTTTTTTGGGTAAACATTTTTTTTCTTAATGCCCAATTCACAATTATCAATCGATCAAAAATATCGTTGGGGATTGTATAGTTAGTGTTATCTAGAATACTCAGTCTCAGTTTGAAGTCGTTTGGTCAATTTGTCTATGAGTTATGATGTCAGCAGTTTTGAAAAATGTCGTTTCGGGAAAAACGCGTTTAAAGAGTCAATTATCGCGGCTTAGCGGTCGCCCTTTCGAAAACTTCCATTCAAGATACGACCTTGTCGCTTTCACAGGATGTTTTTGAAAGTACAAACAATCGAACAAGTCTTCTTTTTTTTCTTTTTTCGTGGCAATGTTAAAAGACATTTTATTGCAACTGGTTTCGGCTTCTTGTTTCGTAAAAAAATACAGCCATGCATCAGCATAATTCCTTTCTGGTTTCTAACTTTTTCAAACTATGGCCACACTTTTAGGTTTATGCAATCTAATGCAACCAGACTGAAAGAATATTTTCCTATTTTCTGAACTGATCTTATTTTTTCAGTAGGTACCTTCCCAAGTATGGAGTTTCGAAAGAATTGGAAATTTTTCTCACCACTTACAACCAACAATCTTCGTTGTCTTGTCCTACCGTAATCGATGAATTTTAAGATTTTCATTTAGATACTTGACCATGAATATTTATTTTTGCTTTCTTTGGAATTGAAAATCTTAAACTTTTTCAAGATTGTTTCGCTCATTGCTGAAAAAAGGTTAAGCAGAAAAAACTCAAGTTATTGCAACTTTGATTGTTTAAAGAAGTGAGCTTAAAAAGTTTAAAAGAACAACCTAAACATTAGGACTTTCAGTTTTTGAAAAAGTCGCCGCCCTGTTATGAAGTTGAAGTTATAAAGTAGGGTATTGTGGCAAGAAAATACATAATGCATACATGACGCAAGAATACATCCGAGAAAAAAATTTTCAAACAATACTTATAAAGGTTAACGTCTTGAACTTCAAGACGGGAGACGTCTTGAGCACTTCGTCGGAAAACCTCGGATTACAACTTAAGTCCCACTAAAATCCAAAATGGCATTTCGGGTAACGCCATTCCAACGTAGTGACAAGTTCAGATAACTTGGCTAAACTACGTCCCATTCTGAGCTGGTTACTCACAAATATTTATTAAACTTATATTGGATATGTATTGCTAGGAAATCGGATAAAATTATTGCAAGAAATCAATTCAATCAGCTTTCGTGAAATCAAAACGAGCATAAAATCTTGTCCAGCTTTAACGAGGAAATTGTACAGACGAAAAGTGTCTGGTTGACCATTTTCAGAACTCTTTGCAAATGTGAATTTACAAAAAAGGAATTTACCCGTCGCTTTGAAAAAGGAATTTACTCGTGGAAAGAGTTTAACAACTACCGTTAAAGATGGTAGTTTTAAAGACGTTGGAAACTCGATGTGGGAGGTTAATCTAATAATTACAATTTTAAAAATTACTTGTCCAATTGGCGACAGACAACATTATACCGCTGTCAGAGAAATTGATCTATTCAACTCGATGATAGATAAAATTGTCACTTGTTCAAGAAGAGTTAATGATAGCGATGTGAGGACTAGGGTTGAAAAGTTGCAGACTCGGATGGCCTCTTGCAGTTGCTTTAGAAGATAGTAAGCTCAAATAACTGTACCTTGGCATTGTGTCTCACATTAAAATTTCAAGAAGTAACTTACTTATTTGGTTAGCGTGCCTACCTATTACGTGAGAGCTTGAGGTTCGAGTCGCAGATACATGCAATTGTTTTTCAGCTGTATTGCCTTTCGCTAGAAAAGGCAAATCCTCCGAGAGTCTAATGAAATTGCAATGAAAAGCGCTTTCTCACTTTGCAGTTCGGAATCCCTTTATCTTTTTTTTTGCCCCACCGTGACGGGCCGATGTTATGCCAACCATCCGGAAACGATTTGCGCACTTAAGGTCAACGAAATCCAAGTAAACCCGGAAATATACATCCCGAAAACATCAACAAGGTCTTTGAAAATTGGAGATGAAAAAATGCAATACTGCGAAGCCAACCGCCGCGACGCGACGCAGCCAATTAAACGACGGTGTATTTCATACTGAATGGAAGCTTAGAGACCTAACAGTCAGAATGAGAAGAAATTAGGTAGGATTATAGAATTATAGAATAATTTGAACTTCAGAAGAATAAACCTAAAGGTTGCTTAAAAATTGATGTCCTTTTCTTTTAATCGCTTAAGTCATTTTCTTAAAGTCCAAATCCTCGCAATCTATTCATCGACGAAATTTTCACTCTTCGCAGGTTTAAACATCTCAAGAGTTTCATATTTTTGTTTTTTATAATTTACGCGCACATCAAGGGGTTATGAATATCCTTATAATGTTGTAAAACACAGTGCGAGCATTTATGAAAATAGGAGGGGATTTAAAAGGAGACACCGATGAACGTTGCTTTTAAACCTTTGTGAATTGTAATGCAGGTGAAAAACAGAGTCAGGTAGAGCATTCCACATTCGGGTGGTGCGACTAAAAATTGAATCTCTATACTTGACTGTACGACCGAAGTTGGGCTCAAGGTAAAACTGATGAGCATTCCTAGCGAGGCGAGTGTTGCGGTTAAATTGTTTCAAGGGAGGAATGCAGCTGGCTATTTCACTAGAGCACTGTTTATAGAAAAAGCGATAAAAGAGAGAGACAGGTGACGTTTCTACGATGTCCAAGAGAATCAATCGATTCCACGTTTGAACTATCACCTATCAATCTTAACGCTCTGTTTTGTAACCTATCAAGTAGGCGCAAAGATGTTAGTGGAGCACCTGACCAGATATGGGAGTTATACTCCAGTTTAGGGTGGATGAAGGCCTTATAAATTGTAGCCAGATCAGAAGGGGTGAAGAACTTAATGTATCGTCTCAAGAAGCCTAAGCATTTTACAGCGTTTTTGGCGACTTCAAATATGTGGTCATTCCAACGAAGATCATCGTTTACACACATACCAAGTACTGACAGCTTTTCGGTTTCTTGGATGCAGGTACCATTCATGGATAATGGCAATGGGGGAATGTTAAGCTTCAACGACAAGAGACAGCATTGAGTTTTCGAAGCATTGAATTCTACTCGGTTCTTATGACCCCATGTAACAATGCTGCCAAGGTCAGAATTCAATGAGCTAATCATACGCAACCGTTCCAGTTCCACATCCGAAGAGCAGGGACGTGAATTTGGAAACGAATATGAATAGCTGAGGGTCGAATCGTCAGCAAAACAGTTGAGAGGATTAGAAGTTTCAGACAAGAGATCATTTATGAAAATGAGGAAGAGAGTCGGAGACAAAACGGAGCCCTGGGGCACACCAGCATTTATGAAGTGGGTATCAGACTTGAAACCATCCAATACAACTTGTATTGAATGGTCGGAAAGGTAGTTTCTAATCCAACGAAGAAGAGACTCATCGATACCAAAAGCACACATTTTCGATAAAAGAGCCTGATGCCAAACTCTATAAAATGCTTTAGAAATATTAAGCGCAATAATCTTACTTTCTCCAAAACAATGTAAAGATTATTTCCACTTTTCGGTGAAATTTGCCATCAAATTACCAGTTTACCGTTTGCTACGAAAGCCGTACTGACGGTCATCAAGAAGCTTTCGTTCTTCAAGATATTTCATAAGTGGACGGTTTATCAACGTTTCCATGACCTTGGAAAGAAGGAACGTTAGTGTAATTGGACGGTAATTGGAAGGGGAGGAAGATTCGCCTTTTTTAGGGACCGGCTGGACAAATGCAGTTTTCCATCTGCTCGGGAAAATCCCAGCAGAATAGGAAAGATGGAATAGTTTACGCAGTGGTTTTGCCAGCGTAGAAGATCACCTCTTCAAAATAACGGCGGGGATACCATCTGGACCAGCGGATTTGTGTATATTGAGATCTTTGAGGACTCTCGCAACCGAGCGAGTTTGAAAAAATATCTGCTTCATCGCAGAATTTGCAGTCTCGAGCTCAGGTGGAGCCAATATGCTATCAGGAAGTGTTGAGTTAGCAGCAAATTGAGCTGCTAGCAAATTAGCTTTATCGATGGAGCTGACATACGGAGAGTCATTGAAAACGAGCGTTGAGACCGATGACGACCTAAACCATGTTCGTATTGTCTAAAATCGCATATAATATCGATAGTAGAGTTATTCAAAACCAGACTTTATCCCGTATTTGCTGCGCCGAACTGTGTGTGACCGTGTCTAAAATTCTAAAAAACCCTCTTTAAGGTTTGGTTAGTGTAACAGATTCCTTTTTTATGTCAAAAACCCGATGTGATCATTCACTATCCTTTAAACTCTTCGAAATTGTTTTTGAAGCAATTACACATTTAAAGCAAAGCAAAGCATGTATATATTTTGAGGTTGTTTTTATTCATTTCTAATAACTTTCTATAATTTTGCCCATTTTTTTGTTGATAGCGTTCGAAAACATAAATACATGTACCTACATTTGTTCATTATGTATAACTAATCAATTTTTTTTTCTCTTACAGGTATGTACGCAATGTTTAAAAAGTATTCAATGTGTAAGTACCATTTTGAGACAAACAGAAAGCTTGCCCCGCTTCCAAGGAAGCTTTAAGTCCGATTCAGCAATTAACACAGATTGGATTGAGTTGGTAGCATTTGTTTTTCTAAAAGCAGTACCTACAATGTGAAATTAAATATTGATCTCGTTTTTAGTGTCTTCCGTTACGTAAGACATAAGACATAACACTTAATTAACACATAATCTCGAAGAAACCTCGTGCGTAAATCGCAGAGACATCATCACTTAATTTAATGGCTCTGTTGAAATACCGACCTGAATGTGTTACGACTTACGAGTATGTGTAAAGATTTATTGTATTTTGATCTCATTTTTATTATAACAACGATAATCATATTTCTTTCGATTCGATTATGTTATAGCTGTGCTTCCAAGGCTTGACTTCATATTTTTTTTTTGTTATGTTCGTCTTCTGTACTCTCATTTCTCATAAGCAAAAATAATGCGAAACATAAATTGCAGCCTTAAGTACTTGAAGCCACTTCATGCGTCATAAAATATGCCTCTGAATTGCTGCCCGCAGATACTGATATTCATAGTTAGCTGTATTTTTGTCAACTACGTAAAAGATAATAAGACTTGCGAACAATTTCAATTACCATCCCCCAGAAACAATTTACCATGCACACCCCTTAAACATCATCTATAAACCAAAGGCATAAGCGTCTATTAAATCCATTAGACTTGAAGACGTCGTCTTTTTATTGCGTTTGCTGCTGAATCATCCATATTGTGGCACATTTTTACATTGGGCTTACGTAAACAAAAATGTTTCATTCATTCCTTTCTTTTTTTTGTTGGTTGCTTAGTCTCCTCTTTTCTATTTGGCTCATGCTTCATGCAAAAAAAAAAAAAATCTAACCTTCACACAATTTCTTGTTCTTATCTTTCGGTTTTCGCCCTTCAGGATAAGTACCATGAACAGGAAAATCAAGTTTTTCCATGATAATTTCGCGAAGCAACCCTTGGGTATATACCTATTCCGTTTTTTGTTTGTATATGATGGATGTATAGAGTGCCTATATTGCCATTCCTCCTTAATTCTACTCGACTGACAAATGCTGATAGTCAGGTCACGCAAGTTTTACTTGAAGAATCATCAAGACGCTTTCTCCTTCTCTCTCTCTCTCTCTCTCTACCTGGTGTCTCCTTGACTCACCTTGGATGTGGTTTGAGTGGTCCTACATCCTGACATATTTTTTTTATCTCCTCATTACTAGAATTTTGTTTACCAAGAAGAAGTATTGGTTTGGATGAAAAAAATGTTTCGCGCAAAGATGACTGGCATCTTGACGGTGAAAAGTGGATGTGACATGGTTTTTTGACATAAAGGTTAAAGTATTGCCCCCAGCCCATGAAGGTATAAAAGCAAAAATAAAGAAAAATTTAAGTCGAAATCGATTGAAAGTACAAAAGTGTAGACATATCTCTTGGAATTGATGTCGTCAAGCTTTTCGTACAAATTATACCAATTCGTTTACATATTTTTTAGAGAATCTTTATTAAACGAACCTGAGTTCTTCCACAACCGGTTCGTTCAAATGATTTTACTTCATCTGCAACCAATAGCAACCGTAAGAGAAGAGTTTGCGAACGAATTCGTATTTTACATAAAAAGGACAAAAACCCTAACCTAATGAAACTTGACGAATCTGAACGAAGCCACATGCGATTTGTGATTTGTGCTTGTTTTCATGTTCCCACTTCACCGTTGAGAAAATTTCTGTCAGAAGTGTGAAGATAAATCATTGTTTATGAAGAGAACTACAAGTGAACGAAACTTGACGAATCGAGTTATAGAACTATGTTAATTTTATTATTCTTGACGTAAAATACAGAACGAGGATTGGTTTGTTTGCGTTATCGAAATTGTTCTTTACGTTGAGATCCTATATAAAAAAAACTAAGGCCGCACACGTTATTGAGTAGTACTAATACGTTACTGAATCATGTGGCTTTGGCATTGCCATTCACATTATCGAACAATCTAGTACCGTAATTTGAAATTCTCTCATCAGTAACCGACAATTTGATTCGATAGATGAATAGCCGATTGAGACTGAGATTGTTAAACTTAAAGAAAAATGCAACTCACTAACTCGGTTACTGGTGTGGTACCGGCCCCTATATTAATATATTTCACTTAAATGACTAGGACTTATCACCTTCCGTCTTTTTGTGAACGAAAACAGGTCAATGTAAATGATTCTTCGTATATTTCGGTTTATTGCTTTCTGTTGGTTGTCAGCATTTCTTACTGAATTTGTCATTCCCACATGAGTAGATAATTGAGAACGAAGCTTAACGAATCTTAACGAAAACTATTTTCAAGGTGGGCAAAAAGGAGTTACCTTACTGGAAGATGCTCTCATTTTTGCAAATGACTGCTAATGTCAAATCTGTTTTGACATTTGTAGACTAAACAGAACAGAAAACAAGTGAACAAGCCAGTTACCGGAATAATCGTGTCTATTTTTTTGCTTAACAATTCGTCTGCGGTGTTGGCGCAGCCCGAATTCCGTCGATGATTCCCCGGCCGTCCCACAACACTGCCGGTTGACCACCAACCTTGAAGAGTATGTTAACACATCTCGTGTGCCAAGAGTGGCCGGCCCGGAGCGCCCGTTCTGCCGAGAATACCGCCGCTGTTGCCGAGGATGTCATGCTGCCGCTGGAAACATCAACCAGACGCCCGCCGAGCCGCGCAATTAGCCATCAGTCGTACGTCCGTAAGGCGAATTTTTGGTCAAAGTCGTGCGCATGTTCCTGTACGAAGTCCAGTCCGTGCATCAGCTGCAGCCTGACGACCGCCAAACGCACATAAGCTACAACCAGGTCATCCTCAATCTCGAGAAAGAAGTGGACGATTTTTCGACCAAAATCATAATGAGCAATGATACTCATTTCCACCTCAGCGGGTACGTGAGCAAGTAAAACTTTCGCTTCGGGGGCACCGAAAATCAATTGGTTATAACGTTAGACCCGCTCAAGGTGACTGAATGGTGCGCTATTCACGCTGAAGGAGTCATGGGGCCATTTTTTAGTGCCACTTTTAAAAAGATTTTATGGCAAAAATATTAAAACTTGGTTCAAGCTGCTGAGTTGAGTGTAGCGCATTCAATGTTTCCTTGTCGTAGCTTGCGCACTGTACTTTGTAATGAGTAATTTGATGCGACAGCTAAGCATTCCTTCCTTTTGTTTTTCCCCAAACGGTTTTTTTTCTTCGTTTGATGACACTTCTTAGTATTCATCAACGCATGTGCAAACACTTTCGGCACCGAAACAGAAAAAAGGAAAAACAAAAAAAAATAAGCAAAAACTGGTATGAGCAATTGAAAGCGACGAACCAAAACGAGAACTGGTTTTAGGATATCCACTAAAAAAACGCGAAAAGGAAGACTCCGTAATTATGAGCTAAAAATGCAAATGTTTGCTAAAAAACTATGTAAAAAGGAAGACATGGCATGAAATGTGAAGTCAACTGAGTGAATTTCCTTCCTTCCTGCAACGGACTTGTTGTAAGTTCGCCACTGCTGCTACTGGTTTACTTCTGTGTGATTCTACACCGCCCTTTGTAATTATTCAATTAAATGTCTTTAAAGCAGTCACGAGATTGCATTAAAGCTGTTCTCCCTCCTGGTTTCTGGTGTTTTAAAATACACGAGGGCAGTCTGGTGCGATGTATGTATGTCCCATGGGAAAAGTTCCATTTTGGTATACAAAGTCATGTTCCCATCTATAACGTTTGGAGGAAATGTGGGTGCTGGGTGAATGTGGAGTGGATACACATATTTTGTTTATTCTCTAACAAAAAAGTGATTTATCTAAAAAAATTTAAACAATTTTCGGACATCCATCATAATTCCGAAACAGATGGAGCCAAAACATGTGAGGTCTTTGGAGCGTTAGGTAGTTTGTATTTTTTTTTTATCACGAAAGCTTCTCCAGCCATTTATGAAAATGTTCCACTTACAGTTTTATGAATGTTCTGCAAAGTGATGTGGAATGCGCAACAAATTTTTAAGTTCAATTCGATTTGGTTGCTTCTGTTCTGGGGGTAATAACACCGTTTGAGTTGAATGCACTTTGTATAGAGTAGAACAGTGGTGTAGTTGTAGAAGATACTTTATGAATGAAAGAATTTTTTGAAATGAAAAATATTTATGTGAGAAGTATTTTTGGGATGGACAATTTTTTACTATGTTCGATCTAGTTAAATATTTTGATGTTGTCGAAGAATTTTTAGGTTAAATTCAACACATTTTCCGAGGTCTTTTAGGGAAATGTTGACATGGCACTTTGAATTTTTGATTTAGTTATTCCTTAATAGGAAATGTCATTGATATCGTTGGCACTTTTATTATGATTGGTCGTTTAAGTGCCAGAAATGATTTGAAAAGGGATGTTCGCATGTGTTTTTGTTAAGATTTCTGTTTGTGGTAGGAATTGATATTTAAACTCGAGATGAAAGTCACCTGCATCCATCAGACAAATGAATTCAATGCTTTTATTTGGAAGATTTTGTTCGTTTGACTAGACGGAAAGTCGTAATCTTGAAGACATTGAAGATCTTTAATTAAAGCGATAGGAAGAGTTTTTTGTTCTTCGTTATTTGATTTTTAGCGAAGCGTTTTATCAAGACTGATATTTTGTGGCCATATTTTCTAACTTATCAAGATTGATTACGGGGTCCGAAAAAGCTGAGCTCTCATTGCGTTGGTAGTTGATAGATTGACGATTTACTTCTGCATCGATAGTACTGCTTCGAGTAACAAGCATTTAGCATATTTTCAGATGAACGATAAAGGTTAAGTAATAAGTATGCTGTAATCGTCTTATACATTTTGGTGTCTTTCTGTTTTTAAAATAACTTTTCAAATCTCTGAGAGCAAGAGAAGCCCCAGTGAAAGTTGTTTTACGATAGAACGATTATCTTCTTTAGGGGAATTAGGATTTTAAATTTTTTGAATAGATGCATAATATTTCTCGAGTTTTATTATTTCGATGACGTTATGATTATTTTCATACTTGGTCGGCCCAAGAGCGCTTATATTACCTGGCAGCCTTAAAGCGTTATTCCCACAACTCACGTTGTCAGTGCCACTCATAACTTCAAAATTAATCCACGGATCTTTTTGATATTTTAAACACTATTCCTGTTTATGATTTACGAGGTAATGCTGGAGAGTTTTTTTTTTCCAATTAGTTAATATTTTTTTAACTATCACAAATGCGTCGCTCAAAAAGTAAAAAATTGAAATTTCGAAAAACGGTCCCGGCGTTACCCGGGGAAAACAATTATCTAACGAAGTAACTTTGGATTTTTGATTTCGCATAATCCAGTACCGAGGCACCGCAACTATGATTTTTTCGAGACGCTTCAAAATAACTGCTGCCATTGCCTTAATTTTTTATATTTTTTTATGAAATTTTGAAACAGTATTCTTTAAGTATTATATTTTAAAGTAGCATTGATTTTAACAAATAGATACAAGATACATACTGTTTCGTCACTCTCCCCTTGAAGTTACGCCAAGAAAGTTATGATTTTTCAGGAGCTGTTATTAGTATTTATTAAATTGCCACAAGTGAAAACTTGATAGGTCTTTTAGTGAATAAATGAAACTAGCTTGGACTCAGTTTGCTGTTTAGCTTAAAATACTGGTTTCTAGAAAGCGAGGAATAGTTTACTGTTATCTCTACATGGACTTTCAATTTGCAATGCGCAATTCGCTGGTCGTGTCTCATGTGTCAAAGGCTTTGCTTCTTCTTCCGTGGCCATTCATAAAAATAAATAAAGCTTGGGGATCCTCGGCCTAACGCACTTCAAGGATTTGAAATTTTTTTACGACTCTGCACCCTATTCATGACATTCAAAAACAGAGTTATGCTGTTGAAGTTCGAGTCTTGAACTCCCACGCAACAGTTAGATATGTTATCCATTGCGTCACGCGCATCCTTCCGTTGCTTTATTTTTAAACTGTTTGCTTCTGAATTGAATTGCAGTATTTTCTTCCATTTTTAATTTTTATACAAGCATTGGTTTTTCTTCTTCAATCCTTGCCTTCCAATGCACATCAAAATAAATAAACTAATAGGTAGGTGTGAGGAACTCCGGGGCTTAGTGCATTTCTAACAACCATCGCTTTGTGAGGGAATTGAGAAGACCTACAATTTTCTGCCGATTCCGACCGGCTAAACGAGAAAGCGCTTCTCATGGCAATGAATTAACTATCGGAGGACTTGCCAATTCCTTGCGATAGTCACCTGGAAATAGATCTTTTTAAAAACTGGCGCCCAAGCGAAGATTTTTTGAACTCTATAGATTTGTGAATTCTGACGCTTTGCAAATGTTTGCCCTAGATTAATATATTAGCACTCAATTCATTTGATAAAAACAGAAATAAGTTAACAGGGTATTGCAACAAAGACCTGGAATCTTCCGGGCCAACAGCTCTCAAGGACCAAATATTTTGTTGCGAATCCGAGTGGCTAGGTTAGAAAGCAATTTCCATGGCAATGTGTAATTGCTCTCTGCCAATTACTCACTATACGTGATACATTAAAAAGGACAATTGGATGTTTCTGTGAATCGAACATTGAACTAGCACGTAAAAGTAAAGAGTTGAATTGTTATTACTGAACTACTGAAAAAACATTCACCTTCCTTATTCAATTAAGTAAGATAAAACTTGTTACTTGTTACCTCCCATCAAACTTCCCTTACAACGTTTATAAAATAAGACTTTCGTTTGTTGCAAAATATCTGCCATATAAAATTATCAAAACAACTTGTGAAAGCATCATAGCCAAAGGGCAAGTTCAAACAATTCTCAAACTGATGCTAGTAGGACCTACTGGTGCTAGTAGGACCTACTCAAATAGGTATATGCAAACCGCTTGACAAAAATCTCAAACGTAAAGGTATAGTTAGTTATAAAGCGAACCACTTCAGCGAAAGTCGCCAACACCTCTGACCCATGCCTGATCTTGATAAAGTACTTTCCCATTTCCTTTCATTGATTCTCGATAGAAAACAAATACCCCTTTGAGTAATTGTTTAAGACATTTCATATCCACAATTACTAACCCACCGATTAAAAACAAACAAAGCCCCACTGGCACCGAATACAATAAAAATTCAATTTTTATATCGTTTTTTCAATTCAAATAAGAAAATTGTGTATCTATACGTGCTGAACACAATGGAAATGCACTTAGAGTGAGAGAAGAAGAAAACTTATGCGTTCATTGCACCTCGAAATAAAAATGAAAATAAAAAAAGGGAATTGTGTGTGCTAGCTGCATTCAACGACAACGACGACAGCAGAATTCTGCTGCAGATTGTAGGTAAAGTCATACAAGTCAAGTCAATCTCATCTGTCTGTCTGCAACAAGAGGTGCACTATTGGAGCGTACCCTTCTGTCACCCAATAATATACTGCAGCCAGAACGTTGATGCAGACTATCCAACAGATACCTACTTGCGAAAATAAATAATAAATTTTATTTACTGAAGTACTTTTGTGCTTTTCGTTCTTATTATTTCTGTTTTTTTCTCTTGTGTATAGGTAGAGGTTGTAGTACATTAGGTTGTCCGCTCTTGATGCCTTTTCATTTCATTGCAACTCGTTTTGTTAATTGGCAAACAAGCTTTGGCCCAGGAAAGTTGAGGAAGTGTAGGTGGCTGATTTTTCTTTAAAGGAAGTGGATATCTTGTCAGCCGAGGAAAATAATGAAAAGGGAATTTTTTTTCTTCAATGAGGATACAAAGAGAATTTCTTAATAAATTTCAATTTTTAGTGGGAACAGCACTAGAAGGAAGGAAGTAGTTTGGGGGACTGGTTTTGAAATCCAATGCAAAGTTTTGGGTCAGCTATTTTTTTGTTTGTTGTATTTTTCAAAACAAAGAAGATATCAAATATCAACCTAAATGCAATTAAGATACATTTTTGGTGTGAATATTTTGAGGAGTTCTTCCATATAGACACAGAACTAACACTTTTTTTGTTAGTAAGTCAAGCTTATCTTTTACGTAAAAGTTTAAAATAAAAATTGGCTTAGTGATTGACTCTTATGGACTCGACACGTTGCTGCCATGTCCACTGCCCTACTTTTCATGGAAATTGAAATTGATTTTAGGTCCGTCTATCCTCAGTGAGTACGGTGGTAAAAGAATGCAATCTTAAATGACTTCAATTTGAAACTCAGCTCGTGTTTGATTTAATACCCCCAACAGAGGTAAGGAGAGCAACAACTCCTTTCTTTTTTAGACCCCTTAGTATAAGCGTCGTTGATTATTACAATCGATCGTCCGGCCGGTCACAACTAGTGCTCTTGGAAATACCTGAACTACATCGTGTCGTCGTATTTGAACGACCCCAGTTGCTCTCATGCTCATTGCCTTGTTTTTTTTTCTTGGAAATTCAGCCTGAAAACAAAAAAAAAAAAAAAAAAAACAAATTACTTGAATTTTATACTATGTTCGTTTTTGATTAAGTATCCCCACCTGAGGTAGGGAATGGCTAAACTCCTTTGTTTTCCAGACCCCCGCCCCGGTATAATGTCGTAGATTATTAAGACCTATAGTCCGGTGTGTCAAAATAAGTATTCTTGGAGATATTCTGGTTTATGTACCTGAACTACATCCTGTCGTCAATGGGAACTGCCTTGCACGACCACAGTTGCTCTCATGCTCACTGCCTTGCTTTTTATGGAAATTCAGACTGAAAACAGCTTAAGTTTGCACTCTGGTAAAAAAAATTATATGTCAAATGCCTTTAATTTGAAATTCAGTTTGTCTTCTATTAAATACCCCCACCAGTGGTTGGGAAAAACAACAAACACTTCTCTTTTCCTGATCCCCCGGTAAAATCGTCGTAGATTATTAAAAACTATGGTTGGGCCTACCAAAACAACTCTTTCTGGAAATGTTTTGGTTTATATAACCGAACTACATCTTTGGGAATTGCTTTAGTCGACAACTTCTATAAAAGTCTCTTAAAATTTTGTTAAAAGGCCAGAGTTTTTTTTATGGATCAGAAAAGGATCAGTGGAAGACCGAGCTACCATCATGATTTACTCGAACGCTAGTTATCAACTTGCATTCTAATTTACAAAATACATATAGGTTATGCTTCAAATTAAACTCTTTAGGAACTTGGCTTTTCCAGAAAAGTAATTAGAATTTAAAAGCTAAAATTTTAAGTTGAAATCAGCAACAAAGGTCTGCTTTTGGCCTCTTCTTCATGAATATGCGACAGAGAGCGAGGAATCCACTACTGAATTGACCTTTTACTGATACCGTTTTTCGACCCCCTCAGCAGTGAGTGACCTTTTTTGTAGCCCCACACTTAAAATTTATGTTAAAATATAAAAAGGCTGTTTTTGTGGACTCGCATTGTTGCTCTTTACCCTTTTTTCTACTTATCCCTCAGTGATAACAGAATGTTTCTGAGTTTTGAATAAATGCGTGCCTTTTAATGGTACATTGCCTCTTTTCAAACATTACCAACAATGAGTTCTATTCTCATTCTTAGTATAAGTCCATTTGTCCATGCATGATGTCCATCAAAAATGAAACCCTTCATTTTCCCTATGCCCTCACCAGTACATGGACCTTTATCTGCTGTCTTTCTCTGAATCGTTAAATAAAAAAATGGAAATTTTTTATTATCCATACCGACAATGCCTCTCGTTGTTCATTTTAAAAGCTTTTCTCAACACAGAATATAGTTTCATAAGAATCCTCACACCACACTTTTTAACTCATTTTTTCCTTTCTCAAGTGCCAAAAGCCAGCATGTCCTATTTCCGTTTTCCCTTGTTGCAAAACTATAAACTCCCCTCCTTTTGCAAATAAATACCCCCCTCAAGGCGAAACTGTCAGAATGAGTACCTTTGTTCTATCTTTATACATATTTTGCCATCATCATTGGCACAGACTATAGCTTATCATAGACCGGAAGAATAGCATCTTTTTGACGTTGTTATATTTCCCTGCGACATGTAAAACTATCATACACAATTATGAATAAGGCCTACTTGGTGATCACCGATGTGCATTAAAACTCGCACAGCAGTAGCATCAGCAGCACTACAAACACCCGGTACCTCCTCCATCATCATCAACATCAGAAAAGCAACACCATGCAATAGAGATCTTTATCTGTTTTTCCTTAATGCCCTTTTACATCTATTCCTGTAGACGTAAAACGCACAACATTCACACACAACGCAAAAAAAAGGAGAATACAACAACTACAGCATCAAAAATTACATAAGTATATATAGACTACCTAAAGATAGGCAAAGTTATAGTCAGTCATTTATTCTATGCCAATTGTGTCTTGTTGTGAAAACTTTTCTAGTTTTGAGTGTTGGACAAACTTGGAGATAGGCCAGGCCATAAGCCCTGAGCAACAGGGCTACTGGGTGTTTGAGGGGAATTTCACAAAACTTAGAATCAAATGCTAAACAGATGTTCTTTGTTTGGATACGATAGAATTTTAGGGTAAGCATGTGATAATTGGTTCATAATTGAGCTAGATATTTTTTGTAATTTTTTTTTCTGAGGCTAATAATAGAAAAAAAAAATTTGTAAACTGCAGCGGCCTCACACTTGTTTGTTTCGCATAAAGTTTTGATGTTTTGGAAGTGTGTATCTGTATATATTTTAATATTAAAAATATTCCTGAACGAAAACACATCCGACTGTAGCTTCTTCCCTAATCGAACTGCAGATTTGAAGTATGTTTCGTATACTCTTCTAGGGCAACTCAAAACTCATATTCCTATACATAAATCAACCAGTTGCAGTTCTCCTTCGTGTGCTCAGAAATCTCTCTCTGCATTGATCAGTTGATTCTATAAAGGGCCTATACTAAACTTCTATCAGCGTTCAGAAGTCTGGCTATTTGCAGCTGGTTCATTTTGTGAAATGCACTTTGAATCGTTTTTATTCACGAACTTAAACTTGAAGACTATTCTTTTGTGCCCAGTACTTTAATGAGTCGGCTTTTTTTCCTAGTTCCTTATGTCAACCAACAGCCACTGCGGCGATCCATTTATTTGTTTTGAATCTCGTCCCGTAAACAAATCAAAGACTACAACGCTCCTTTTTATTCAAAGACTCACACTTCTCAAATCGCCTGTTTGAAAACTCTACACTGAACACTTCAATCTTTAAAGGTTACTTTTTTTTTCTTCGGCGCTTTGAGAGAAGAATTTGGGATATAGTCTGGTTGTTCGTTAATGTTAAATATGAAGCCCCTTTTTTATGGGATACATTCAGCCTTTACTGTACTTTTTTTTGCAAGGTTCTTCCAGCTGAGCTAAGTAATGAAACCCTGAAACAGTACGGCTTAAGTACCTACTGCTTTAGGGTGTCATTACGTCTTTATTCTTCTTAGTTCCTCATGTTTTCTTGATGGTGTAATGAACCTTGACACTTTTCTTTAAGTTATCACACACAAACAAAAGAAAAAAAAAACTAATTAATAACAAGTTAACCATCATCTGCCGTCATCAAAATACAGAAAGCAACAACACCAGCAAAGCTTACCCAAAACACAACGAAACACAGTCCTACCTCTCTGTTGTTTTATGTCCAGTGCTAGCTTACCGTTGAATTAAGTGTCAAGTGCTACCTCGCTGTCGAATTCAGTGTCAGCGCTACCCCACTTTTGATGTAGTGTCCAGTGTTACCTCAATGTCAAACTTAGTATCATGTTCTACTTCACCGTTGAAGTTAGTGTCCAGTGCTACTTTGCTGTTGAATTTACTGTCCAGTGCTACTTTGCTGTTGGATTTAGTATCCAGTACTGCCTCCCTACTGCATATACTGCCCAATGCTACCTCACTGTCAATTTTAGGGGCTCCTGCTACTGTAGAGCTGCCATTATTCCACTTAGTATCATTTCAATATTCACCATACTAAACAAGAGTTGCGATTTTATAATCTGCGAAAGAACCATTTTTACATTTCGAGCCCAAAAGTGAGTAATGGAGGTGCCTCAGGTTGGGGGCCTATCAAGTATTACGTAACGCAATTTGTGAAGATTTTAAACCTTCTCTCTCTTCATGTAACGCAACGTAATGTTATTCTGTACCACCCCTCCCACTTTTTCTCCATAAATGTTACAACATTCTGACGCTTTAAAGTTATAACAAATAAAAAAAGAAATAAAAATCACGTACAAAACGAATTGCCAACTAGAATTTTTGATTCACAACAACACAATGTTACGTTACTCGTTGTTTTAATACCCTTTGCAGCCTCTGTAACGCACCGTAACGTTTTACAAAGCCCCCTCTCCCCTCGAATCGCGATAAAAAGCCCCTTGAATATAAAAATGGAGCTGTGAAACCGAGAAGCCACATTTAACACAATTGACGTTCCAAAACTAAGGCTTGATGTCTAGACCTGTGATCATTTCAACTGAGTATCTGAACTCAATCCATAAAACTCAGATCCCACGGTTCCAACCAGACGTCGGCGTCGCGTCGTAGTGAAACGTTTCCTCACCGGAAAACATTTCGCCAGAATCTCCAAATTTGCCTAGTACAGCATAATCATTTTCTGAAAAATTTATTAATTTATGAATTTTGTAATTTTTGTAAAACTAACTTCATAAATCTGCAGAAGCTGCATGGACGAAGAAGAGGAAGAAACCGTTCAACACCTTCTTTGCTCATCCCCTGCTCTACTTCATAGAAGGAAAACTCATCTCGGTGAATTCTTCTTCGACTATTCTAGCGACTTGCTTACATAGACCCTAAAAGTCTTTCAAAATACATCAATAGTTCCGTGTGGTTCGACTAGCAGGTCCCGAAATGAAAGATTAATGGGTGATTAACTCGTTAATCTTGCATCGGGTTTCTGAGATTAGTAGGTGATTAACTTGCTGATCTCTGTGGTATCACAATGGACCCTTGCGGTCTAAGTGTGTCAGGCAATGTACGTTGGTATTACTCATTGGCTGACAGCCACTTCCACCTTACCTAACCTAACTTCATAAAACTAAGGCTACGTTTATGACCGAGCGTAATCGCAACGCGCGATGCGATGAGAATCGCTACTAGCGATAAATTATATTAGTGCATATGGTGGTGTTCACGACACAGCGATTTAGCGAAAAGCGAATTGAGCGATTACAAGCGATAAAAGCGACGAAAATTTGCAATCAAAATATTTTGATTTATTTGAGCGAAACCAGCGAAACAGCATGGACATTTTCATAGAGTGTGTGTGTGATAATCAATGTTTATGGAATTTGCGCCATGCAGATTAAAATAAAAATAAAATAAATAGGGTGGCGCAACAGAGCGAGGAGCCCCTGGGCCTAACGCATTTCTCACAACCATGCCTTGTGAGGGAATGGAGGGGACCTACAATTTTTCGCCGGTTCCGAACGGCTAATTGAGAATGCGCTTTTCATGGCAATGAATTTACTAACGGAGGACTTGCCAATTCCTCGCGAAAGGCGATACCCGTGGAAAAACATTTTGGCATTTTGCCTCTGCTGGGATTCGAACCTCGAACCTCTGGGTTAGCAGGTGGACATGCTAACCATTACGCCACGGGTACCACAATCGAAATATAATAAGAAAAGCTTGGGAGGATGTTGAAAAAAAATGTGACTTGGGACGTGAGTAAATATATTTAATTATTAAATAATTTAATATTTTCGTTCCGTGGCGATTGGGTGCACTTGAAAATTTTTTGTTTTATTTATATTTTTTAAATATTTTTTGCGCAACAAATAGCTGTTCTCTAACAATAAAATTTTGCGAGTTAATGCACGCATATTGCTTTCTCAACTGCTCCAACGTGAATAAAAAAAATGTTGAGTTGTGTTGTTAACTTTCAATCGCTTGCGATTACGCGCTACTATAAACACTCAATCGCCCGCGATAAACATAGCGAAAATGTGACAAGCGATGGAGCGATTCTCATCGCATCGCGCGTTGCGATTACGCTTGGTCATAAACGTAGCCTAAAGTTTTGCTGCTTCATTAGTCCATCTAGGATCCAACAAGCTTACTAAAAGTAAGCCTTGGATAAAAAGCATTCTCACAATAACTTAAGTTAAAAAGCTAAAAATTCTCCAAGAAAAACCTTCAAAATTTAATATTATCTCTTTGGTGAAATTCACCTTCGGAATTACATCTTTTTCTCGTGCTGTTGCTGGTGATGTTTCTTGTGGCGAAGAGATGTCATTGAACCCCCCGTGGTGAACAAACTACAAAAATCGTCATCATCCATCTCCCATCTGAAAACAGAACTCCAGAACACTCCGCACACACCACACACATCACAACACACTGCTGAGATTCTGCTCTCCAGTTTAGGTCGGCCCGGCTGTTGTATAGTTGTCATCAGTATGAGTGTTTTTTACTTCTGTTTTGGGTTGGCTTGCTTCATCCATGGTGTCGTTCTTATTCTAGTGCACTGGAAAGCAAATGAAATAATTTCCACATTCATCTGTCATTCAGTAGGAGTATAATTTTTTTTTTTGCTGTCTCATTTTATTCCTGTACTGCAATCTGTCTGTTTGCCGGTCGTTGGTCTATTCCAGAAAAAAAAACTCACAAAAATATGGAAAATAGACAAAATATAAAAAGTAAAACAAAAAAATAGATGAAACAATAAAAATTGTATCTCTCTGTGCATACGAAAAATGTTACTTCTCCATATACGCTTATGCACATACACAAACGCCATTCAAAAAGTAATAATGCATTGCATTAAGCTTAACACACATCCATTCACCCATTCTACTGGTTGCATGGTTGATACGTGGGGCTGACTTACTCTGCAAGATTTTGAGGTTGTGTTTGGGTCGAAGGTACCCACTCCTGTTCGCTCCAGTAGAGATGTCGCGACCGGCTATAATTTTATAGCCGATACCGTCGTGATTTCGGTGTTCTATGACTATGACATACATAAAAGTTTCACCTCTTTGTGATGATGATTGTAAAATAGGTACAATGAATGGGGAATACAATTGTAGTTCATTGTTATCGCAGCTATAGGGAAACCCTTTTGTCAATGTGGAACGTACCAGAACGTCATGGTTTTTGTGTTTCAAAAGTTTCCGTGCGAATCGATAACACCCGCGCTATGGTATTGTTACATTGAATGGGACTTAATGAAAAGCCGTTTGATTAGATGGAGGGTAGTAAACTGAGAAGGAAATGTTAGATGAGGTGACGTGAAAAACGCTTTGGCTGTCGTGATAGGTTGTTCGTGTTTTTCGATGAAGTTCATAAAATCCGTTCGTCTTCGGATTACTTATGGTTTGTTTTGAACTTAGAACGTAAACACGGTTTTGGGGGACACTTTAAATCGCACATCACGGTTTGATGTTCTGATGAAACTGCTGATTTCTCGTAAATGCAAATAGCTGAATATAACAAAAAGTTTTGATTGGACTACAAAGATATAAAAGAAAGTGTACCCACTCAATGAGAGGCATGAAGTACCAAAGTTGAGAACATAAAAGTGAAAATATGCTAAGCGTCAATACTTGCAATGAAGTTCTGTTTCGTATTCTATTTAAAACACCCATAGGTTTTTGTTTTTGAAGCAATAAGCGAAAAAAATAGTGTCATGATATTGTGACACCAAAATGTCACAATGTGTGGCATTACCTTGATCATAAAATGAGCCAAAATGTTTTACGTTTTAATCATGAGGCTAAAAATATTAAACTGACAGTACCTATAACGATTCTTGAAAACAAGTTGAATTCGCCTTCATCAAACTCAATAATATGCTAGTGTCGTGACATTGTGACACTTAAATGCCACCAAGTTTTGCATCGTCTTGCGTCCAAGTCATCAATAATTTTGTGATTTTTTTGTAAGAACTGAGTATTAACTGACACTAATTGAGACAGCAAGTCGAAATATTCTTGATATTGTAATTTTGACTGTTGTATTTGAATGTTAGGCAGATTGCTCCTCAACTTGGACGATGATCAAGAATGCCATCCTCCCGACATAGAAGAATTTAAGATTGCCATATGCTAACTTAAATCAAATAAAACTGCAGATGCAGTTGATGGTTTGATGCCGAACTTTTCAAGGCAGTAGGAGATCAGTCATCTGCATGGGCCTAGCGCATTTCTCACAACCATGCCTTGTGAGGGAATGGAGGGGACCTAAAATTTTCTGCTGGTTCCGAACGGCTAATTGTGAAAGCGCTTTTCATGGCAATGAATTTACAAACGGAGGGCTTGCCAATTCTTCGCGAAAGGCGTTACCCGTGGAAAAACATTTTTGCCTCTGTTGGGATTCGAACCTCGAACCTCTGGGTTAGCAGGTGAACATGCTAACCATCACCCCACGGGTACCACCATCTGCATGATATGGTCGAAAGAAAGTATGCCCGATGAATGGAACATCAGTATCGTATGCCCGATCCTAAAGAAGGGAGACCCTCACAATTGCGTCAATTATAGAGGAATAAGCCTCCTTAACGTCGTTTAGAAGATTTTGTCTACTGTGATATGTGTACCAGAGAACTGCATGAGTGCAATCACTTGCGCTTTCGAATCATCCCCCGAAAAACAAGCCGTACACAGTTTCACGCTCACAACGATGAAACAAGTGTGATGCTTGTGGAAAAAGTACACAACACTCGTGAATACATGCCTTCGCATTGCTTGTGCCCATGAATGATGAAAGAATGGACCATTCAAACTCAAACAGGTACACCATTCACTTCATTCGAAAAAAAAACCAAACATTCACGAATGATGAGGGATGACAACGAATATTTTTTCATGTTCTTGTTCATAGATGAAACTATTTTGTTTTTCCGAGATCGCACAGAAAGGTACACATTTTTTGACCTGACTTGGGCGTTATTTATATTGGGGTTTTTTTTTTGTTAATTATAGAAGTGATGGTTGCGTTTTGTCTTCTTACAATTGAACTTCTTCACTGTTATACTTTCAAATAATGATAGGTAATTTAAACCAGATCGCCTTTAAATACTTATTTCAAATCGTAAAAAACAAATTTGAATTCCTAATACACTATAAAGGGAAAGTAGTGCAAAAAATTTAATAGCAGGTCGATTGCGAACGACATACCTGATTCTAAAAAGATATGACAGTTTTTACCTGCACCGGAAATGCATAAAAAAGTAGGAACAAACACTTTAGTACCTGTTTTTAACATTATCAGTAGGTTTTTCAGGATTTAAAATTATATAACCCTACCCATAGATTAATTTATACTTCGGTTAAAAAAAACCAGATTAAGGGGTAAATAATAAACTATGTACGTACCTACTTAATTTTCTTAGAACCACGTTTTATCCCAAATAAAAATTTTATTTCAAAAAATTTTGCGATTTAGATTTCAGCAGCCGCACATCTAGCATCTACTCAATACATCCTCATCAGTGTTATTTACCCCACACACTACGCCCTGCTAAAGGAAAAAAAAAATTATACTCTTCTTTCAGATATTTCAGTTTAACAGATGTGTTCTTCATCACAGTATTGCACTGTGAAATATTCGTTGCCTTTTGAAATTATTCGTTGCCTTGTAGATTATTCGTTGCCATCGACACTATCCGCACAAGTTCATACGCATACACATATTGTCATTGCCTGCCATTGCTGCAGTTAAGTGAATTAGAATGAGAACCTGTTTTGTTGTCTAAAAGAGAGTGCAGTGTGTGTATTGCTTTGGATTAAGATGAATGGTGTCTGAATGGTGTGGAAGGCAATGAATAAGTGAATGCATTCACAAAATGAGACATTCACTGCAGGTCCCTGATGTGTACGTCTGCATCCCCACGTCAACAACTTGATAGGTCCTTATCAATGTGGTTTTAGACCAGAAAAGTCCACAATTGGCCAAATTTTCACATTACGGCAGATCTTGGAAAAGCCCGAGAATAAAATATCAATAAACACCATCTTTTTATCGATTTCAAGGCCGTGTATGGCAATATTTACAGAGACGAGCTGTAAAGAACCATGTCAAGTTTCAGCATCCCTGTAAAACTTAAACGACTATGCACTTGGAGAATTCACGATGCCCCGTCAAGGTAGGTAAGAACTCACCGAGGCCTATGGTGTTGAAAAAGGCTCTAGGAAAGGCGACAAGCTTTCATCTCATGAAAAAAATTGTACAAAACTTCTACATCAGCACCAGAGGAATAATCTCTCAAAAGTATGTACAATTGCTCGCCTACGCAGATGATATTCACGTAATGGGAAGAAGGAAGCGTGATGTCATAGGTGCTTTTGCGAGCATTGAAGCAGAAGCGGCAAAAATGGGTTTGATGGTTAATGAAGGTAAAACGAAGTACATGTTGTCATCAAGCAAGGACACCGAAAATCGACGAATTGGAAAAAACGTCACAATACAGAGACAAAACTTCGAGGTAGTAAAGGACCTCGTCTACCTAGGATATGCTATAGACACGGAGAACAACATCAGTGCGGAGATCAATAGGAGAATAACTCTCTTGCCAACCTTTGCTTCTTTGGATTAAGAAGGCAATTGAGAAACAAAACAATCTCCAGAAAATCCAAGGCAACCCTTTGTTTGACGTTGATCATGCCAGTCCTGCTTAACGACGCATGAACTTTATCGAAAGCGGATGAGGAAATCTTTGGTCGTTTCCAAATGAAAAATACTCCGAGTGATCTTTGGTCCTGTATGCGAAAACAATGCGTGGAAAAGAAGATATAGCAACTAGCTGAATGAGCTGTACCGCGACATGGGCATAACGATGGCTGGGCCATGTAGAGCGGATGGACCTAAATGCTCCGGTTCGACGGGTTTTCGAAAGAAGTGGAAGAAGACCTCAACCGACTTATTGTGCAAAACTGGAGAGAGCTCTCCCGTAATCGAAATTAAGATGTTAAGATGTTGGTTGAGCCTCATGTTCATCCCGAAATGTAATGCCAACTTAAGTAACTAATTTGAACGTAAACTAACCTTGAATTAAAATTAAAACGGAGAAGCCTAATGGCTATCAACACGTGCAGCTGAATTTTTAGAATAGATTTTAACTCAATGGCACAGTGACATTCAACCCAACACGGTCTAGCTTCCATCATTCTAAAAAGGTCCATAATTTTTTAGGAAGTGATCTAAAAAAATCCTGATAAAATACAAGCGTAGGAATGTCGTAATAGTAAACTCAGTGACCTTGCTTGATGTCAGCGTCGCATTATCTTACCCATGGATTGTCACACCTACTTCTCGAGACCGAACATGCTATAGTAGCACATAAATACCACCAAGCGCCGTTGATGTGAATAATGTCGGATCATCACTGTCATAAGTGTCACAAATAAATATTTTGTGACAACAGGTATAGTGACTTCGACTTTTTTTCATTCTTTTCCATCTACGTCGCGTCGTCGCCCCATTGTCTGCACATTGGAGACATTTTTTCTTCACTATACTATATCGACTTTTTTGGGCGAAAACTCATTCAGCATGCGTTCCAAAGGAAAACACTTAACAGCTTCCGTTTACAATAAAACACCAATTTATTAATGCAACGGACACAAAATCTTTTTGAAGATTATGGCACTGAAGTTCCATCAAATCTCAACAAACTATTTGCTAAGAAATAAATTTTTTTTTCTGACTGGTTTCTTATTATTTAGTGGGCAGGAGTGTGTTCTAGGTGGGCTATAGTGACACTTTGATGTCATATCAAAACACCGAAGACCAAAACGATACACTGTGAAATTATGAAAGTATTTATAATAGAGTAAATTATTGCCTCGAGCCCCCAAAATAACTTTTGTTTGGAGAAGCAATGCTTCAGCAATACTCAAGAATCTCAGGAATTATGGTATAACCTTTCTTCGAATGAACAAACTAGAAACCCTTATCCAATTATAAGGAATGAACATGCCATAAAGTTGCTTCGTTGAATTTATTGCTACACTGATGCTTTATCAGTCCTGAAAGACAAAGATAGCTTTAGACGAAAAGAAAAGAATTCATCCGCACCCATTTCGAAGAACCCAGCTTATTATGAAGTGTCCAAACAAAAAAAGCTAATCAATTTAAATTTGCCAACGAGCGAGTTAGCCAAAAAGAAACCGAAATTTGTGCGACCAACCAAAATTATACCACCGCATCGCACCGCAAGGAGGGACAAAATCTGACAGAGTCATAACTTTTTAGTGCCGTTAATCAAATCTACCCTTGGTGGCCATTTTCTCCAACGAATTTCTAAGCAGTTAACATGATTTGTATGGATTAATCTAAGACCTTTTAAATTAATTCCCTCCAATCCGAGACCATTAGCTGTCAACTTGAAACAAAAACCTTCTCATTAGCTCCTAATATTCCCTCGCAGCCTTTGGGGATCGAAACACATAAAAAAGAACTAAAAATAAACATTTTCAACCGCCCGCGCGCCGCGCCGCCTGCCCGAGTAACCATCGTTTTCTCATTCTTCGTCCAAAGTGTAATTTGAACCTCATTCTTTGATAGGAATAGCAGCGGTATTGACGACGAGAGGAAAGAACGAAGGGGGTTGTACGTACCTTAGTCCTTCCTAAGGCTTCGCAATTTTACGACTTATTTTAGTTTCGTTCGTAAATTGTTCACACTTCTTTTTCCATAGTATGCTCGAGACCGGATCCAAAGTCGCCGACTGTTTTCGTTTTTTTTTTTTTTTGAAGCGTTGAGAGTTTGTGCGATTGTGTTCGACTTTAGCCAAAGGATTTAGGATTTGAGAAATGAAGTTTATACGCTTTTACGACAGCGTAAAGGCCCCCACATCCGACGAAGACATGTTCATGAAATTAAGACGACTGTGAAACACTCATGTGTTACATTACACAAATTACACGCATGCCCGAGCAGACAATAGAAAAAAACTAATAATAATAAAAATAAAGTTAAAAGAGAAAACAAATTATGGCATGGGATTAATCTTTGGAATGGGTTTACCTATATCCACCCTCTCTTTATTTTGAAGACAGAGGAAATTGATGGAGCATTGCAGTTAGTTCGGGTCCCTTGCATGGGAAATTTCCCATCACGAAGACGACATGGGATATACAATGACGTACTTTGAAATACAAAAGGGGAAGCCATTATGTTGTTTAGATACTCAGTCTTTGTTGTGAATTGGGAGACTCGGTCAGATATGTTAATTAGACGATAGTTAAAAGAACGCAATGGGATGATGGTACGTGTAATAAAGTGTTTATGAGATGAAAGAAATGCTAATTTGAGGCTCTCTCTAAATGAAGGTAATTGAAATAAGGAGTAACCCAAATTAAAAGTGTTTATTTTTTTATTTTTGTTAAAGCCTTAATTAACAAGTTCTGGAAATTGGTCAGTGGTTGGTTATTGTTTGTTTGGTTTCTGTAGCTTAACTTTTTTAAATTGTTTTTATAAATTTACTGTTGGTTTTTTTGAGTTTATTTAGGTCCATTTCTTTCACATGCGGAATTGCGGTATGTTGTAAAATATATTATAGACGGAAACCGTTTTGTATTACCAATGTTTTTAAAATTTGTACATTGTTTTTGAAGTAAAAAAATTATTTTTTAATCTCTTCGAATTTCGAGCTCGATTTCTGCTAAACGCCTAGCGTATATGTTTTCTGTAGAGAGTGTTCAACTTTCTATATTAAATGTAAATGAAGATTTTCCATGCTATCAGTGAGTGACGAGCAATGAATTTTACATTTGGAGCTGAGGAAAAATTGGGAGACTGAATTGAGGAGAGTCTCCCGTGGGCATTTTTCGAAGGTGCCTGGAATTAATTTTTCAGTGTCTAAATTAAAAAAAAGTACATAACTTATTTTTTGGTCATCCATTTGCTAATATACGCACTTAAAAAGTTATATACTACTTTTGCGTAGTTTAAAAAAATTGCTAAAAACTTCTCCCGTATGCTGCAACTCTTCTTTAGCAAACGGAATGATAAATTATTGATATAACGTAACATTCTAACAGTGATAGCATTTTTGAAATCAGTCCAGTGGTTTTTGAGTTCCCGTCCATGTGGAAATATGGAGGTAATATGTACCCTATGTTACTCAGGGATAATGTAGTATCTAATGTTGAAAAAAATGGGTTCAATAAAGTTTGTTTTTGACTGTAGAGTAGGGGATTTACATTGTAAAAACTTTGCTGTTTTAATTTTTTGTTATACGTTTCGAAAATACCTTCTGAAGGTAATGGTAACATTTTTCTTATGTAAAAAATTAAATTTTTTATTCAAACTTTTTACAGTCTTAAAGATACCTAGTTACTAAAATCTTCTTGAAAAAAAGAATCTTCAAATTCCTGAAATCTTCTTGAAAAAACATTCAAAACTCCGTCTTTGTGACATAAATTACGGCAACACCACGGAAAAGATGCGTCCTTATGGACAGAAGAACTTTTTACTGCATCATGTAAAGTGAACAAAAAGGAAAAACAATAAAAATGAAAATGTGATTGTTGGCTGATTTTTAATACAAAAAATTTAACCAAAATATCTCCCCTTTTTTCACATCAAATTGTGTAATCGAAAAAACAAAAAATCTTTCATTCAAATACTTCTGGTTTGTGAGTTGTATTTCGATGACGTGTGTTAAATTTCATCTAGATCGGTTGAGTAGTTCTCGAGAAATCTTATCCATCGTTTTCAAAAACACAGTTTGAAGAAAAACGTGTTCAAATTTTTCTATAATTTTTTTTGTATCGCCGAAACTATTGCTTGGATCAACTTGAAAATTTTGGAAAATATTCTAGAGACACTGTAGAATTTAATAAAACAAAAAAGTAGTAAAGTTCAATGATTATGAAAATATGCACAGGAAGATTGGCTGAAAAGTCAAATTACATTTAGATATTGACGATGGAAGCATTGCTTCTGAAATGTACATCTGAGGAAATAAAATAAGTGTTTTAACTGTTAAAAACTTTACTAATCTTTTCATTTATTATGTGATTGAGGTAAAAATGGAAAATGAGAAAAACTTTCCTCAATACGTTTTTCCATTTTCATTTATGAATTGAAATTTATTTTGTTATCATTCCCGATAACGCTCCCAGGTGTTTTTTGCTCCTAGTGATACATAGTTACTTTTACTGTTCAGTACTGTTCACTTACTTGCAAATTGTCATTGCCGATATAGGCCCCAGTTGCTCGAAAAAGTGTTGGAAATTTTGACTTTCGGATTACGCTTCATTCGAACCAGCCGTATGCCCCTAATGCCCAGAATCACACTACTTGATGCTTATAACATGGTGGTTGTTAACCGGGTGGTTCGTTTTACGAATACCAACAGAATCAAAGCTATTTTTCTCGGGTATTGACTTTAGCAAGGAATCGGCAAGTCCTCCTTTAGTAAATTCATTGCCATGAAAAGCACTTTCTCGATTAGCCGTTCAGAATAGGCCGAAATTTGTAGGCCCTCTCTATTCGCTTACAAAAAAAGCAATGGTTGCAAGAAATGCGCTCTTTTGCGCCATATTATATATCTATTTATTTAACTTACACTTTGCGAAACAATGTATTTTGATATGTGCAAAGTGAAAATTTGATGAATTTTTTTGTGGAATAGGGCTTTTGTGGAATAGTAGCCCAACTTTTAACTTTTTGCGTCCGGCAGAAGAGAGACATGCGCAGTAAGAAATTTTCTCTTCTGCTAACATGAGTGGTCTTGTTGAGTTGAGACACCGCAACGGATTCTATGGGTCACCCCAATCCGTTGTGTCCGGCAAAACTCACAGCTGTCAGGTGAATCCGGCAGCGAACGGACGCAACTGATTCTATGGGTCGGGGCCTTTAGTCTGAACTAAAAATACTTAATTTTTTGAAGTAATCGCACATACATATCAATCACTTTTGAACAAGTTAGACTACCTCGTCAAACTTACCCCACTCTTGGTTTGATGAACATAATTCGTATTGTGTACAAAAATTTTCAAAAAACTTTTTTAAATGCGAAAGAATATCGCCGTTTAAAAAATCAAAATTTTTTCGTTACCTCAGAAAAATAATTATAATTAAAAAAAAATATTCAAACAAAAAAGAAGAAACTGCATGTGGTTTCCTTTCTCTGAATTCTATGCAACTGACAGTGGTATGACTCGTGCTGGCAAAAGTGCTCGCTTTATTTATACAAATTAAAGTACATAAATATTCAGTTTCTGAATAATTGTGTGGTTCGGCTTTCTCCACTTGCAATTTAACCCCACCCTACTTTAATCACCAGAATAGAAACCCATTTTCCTGAATGCGAAGTAATTGAGAGTTAATAATTTTTTTTGTTCAACAAAACTTTCAAGCATTTGTTATTTTATTAAAACCCAAATGCTGAGGCTGTTTTATTTTATAAAAAAAAGTATTGTCATTCTTAAGTCTAAAACAGCTATAAAACCTGTAAACATTATCCGCTATTATTACAAAGAACAGATTCAGGCATTGAATTCAAATTTTATAAAATCCTTTCCATTTGTATGCTGTTCCGGGAAAAATTGCACATAAAATAAACATTTCCTGAGGCTATCCAAATTTCAAGTACTGTACCGTGTCAATATTTGTGTTGAATCAACTGAGGGAAGTAGAGGATGTTGCGGAAATTGGTCTTATAAATTTTTGTCTAATTGAAATGTTTTGGCTACCGGATATTCTATGGGGTCTCATAAATGACAACTATAATATTTCATGCATTTCCGCGCGCTGAAATCAGATATCAGAATATTTATTGACCTTCAACAATTTATTAGAATTATCACAAGTAAAATAAAATTAACTATAGCTACTACACCAAATGCAAAAAAACAACTGCAGAGCTGCCGCACATCCGAAGGGTTCAATTTTCAAATTTCATTCATTTTTCATGTTGTTACTTTTTCTGGTCCGGAAACCCCCCCAAGTCGCATAACTAGTACCACGGCATTGCTCAAATTTCTCTATTCGTCAGGTGGTGACTTGGGAGGTTTCCGTAAAAGAAAATGTAGCAACATGAAAAATAAATTAGTTCTTTTCCATGACCAAGATTCGAGGATTCATTCCTTGTACCGACCTATCAGGCGTAGGTCGTTTTTTATTTGTTCGCTCGTTTTCACTTTTGTGATGCATTGCTTAAGGTATTTGTTTCGTAAGGGTAAAAGAACAAAGTAAAGAGGCGGTCATGTATACTTTTGAAAATTATAATGGCGTCTTATTGCTGTAGAGCGATCTCGTATTGTAGGCTTAAAATCAAAAGAACTGTATCATATTAAAATGTTATTGATAGACATTCAACGATGGGTGTTTTCAAGAGACACAACAGAAACGCCTTCAATTTAGCAATCATGAAGTGACATGCTAAAAGCCCAAAAAGACTTGAACATTCCAGCTTATCTCTTACGTATTGTTGGGGATTACCTCAACAACCGAGAGCTGATTGATGAGGCCAGAGACAGCCTGCGATAGAAGATAAAGCGGTACAGGATCAATCTGGGTCCAGATCACTGGAAAATCTCCTAATACATATATATGCTTTCCACGGATATGCGGGGAAACTCTTTATATCCTTAGATGTGCTGACGACATTGCCGCTGTGATAACTGTAAAAGACATTTTCAGCACACAATGGTCAAAGGTCATGCGACGAGTAAATCTGTGGATGGACGAACACTTCTTCTTCTTCTTCTTGGTGGGTATTACAGTTCGGGGTAAACCTGAGCCACAACCAACATCTTACGCCAAAAATTTAGATTACGGGCGAGCCCCTCCAGTTTTGCACTCTAAGTCAATTGTCGTCTTCTTCCACTTGATAGCCTTACCTTAAAGAGGTTTTCCACTTCCACGACTTTTCTGCAATGTGCTTTCGAAAACCTGTTGAACCGGAGCGTTTAGCGTCTATCCAATCTACATGTTCCAGCCATCGCACCCTCTCGCGATGCGTGCTCTTCAAGCTATTCCCATGTTGCGGTACAGCTCGGTTAAGGTCTTATAAAGGGTTCCTTGGTTTTTCTACAGATTTTTTTGTTTCTTCTTAACCCAAAGAAGTAACGGTTGGAAAGAGTTATTCTCCATTTGATCTCCGCAATGATGTTCTTTTCCGTGTCTGTAGCGGATCCTAGGTAGACGAAGTCTTGTACTACCTCGAAGTCATATCTGTCTATTGTGAGATTGTGACTTTTTTCCAATTCGTCGATGTTTGTTGTCCTTGTTTGATGGCAACATATACTTCTTCTTCGCATTACGTCAATATCGTTTGCGTAAGGGTTAATTAACAGACTTTTGAAAGATTGTTCCTCTGTTGTTGACGGTTGAGTTTTGTACAATCTTTTCAAGTATGATGTTAAGCAATTGCATGACAGTTTAAGCCTTTATTGACATCAAAGGTCTGGTTGATTTCTTTACAGACTTTGACGGAGCAGGCTCCAAAGTTATCTTGCATAGTCGTAAGAGTTTTGGAGGGATATTTTTGAGCCATCAAATTGAAAATTTAAATAGCTGTTAGCAATCTCCAAAAGCCGAAAAAAGAGTCTCACCATTTCTACAGTGATGGTTCAAGAAGTTGTAAACTAATCATCAAATAAAGTTTTTTTCTTATCATGGGGTGAAAAATAAGTCACAACCATCCCTCGCTCTTATTCATGCCAATAATTTAAGGCACCTACAACAAAAAAGTAACGAAAGTTCGTTCTTAGTGTTTTTCGAGGCGCGCTCCCATCACCTTTTCAATTTGTGTGGCTCTATAAAACCACAAGCCATGGAAGGAATGGAGCAATTAAAACGTTAGATGCATGCAAATTGCAAACAACGACACCGTTTCAGTTTGTGTAAAACTGTGTAGATATATCTGAAAAACCAAGTTCTTACTGAAGGCGTTCACCAGAAACGGTAACAAAAGCAACATCAGCAAACAAAAAGCATATTTCGTTTGCGTGTGCAAAGAGTTTATTACTTTTTTTTTTTTTTTTTTTGATTTTGTGTTTGCTGTAGCTTTTGTAAATAGATGCAATGACACGTATTTTAATTGCTTATATTGTTCCGGCATCACAAGATATCGTCAGTCACACTCTTTGAATGCGAAACTATACTCGTATAACGCTAACGCATGATGTAGTATTAGTTGTGGATGAGAGTGATGATGGTTGAGAAATGTTGAATGAGTTCGATTTAATTGTTTTTGGGTTTGCGAAGTCTGCATCCAATTAGGGGCGTTTTCTCAATTGGTTTTGATACTCGTAGTGTAGAAGATGTATTCAATCGATTTAAATTGAATTCACGAAATAAGTTTTTTCTCTTACAAAAAAGGAAAAAAATAAAACACTTGAGTCTTTTTTTCTTGTGTATTTGTTTGTGGATTTCAGTTCATTTTTTTGTATGAGTTTGGGCTTCGTTTTGCATATAAAAAAGTTGTGATAAAAAAGTTGTATACTTGAGTATTCTTCTTTGCATTGACAGTTGAATTTTTAGGCGTATTATAGGCCACCTGAAACTACCACAATTATCAAAAGTGATTATTTTTTTTTGTTTTTTGTTACTAAATTTAGGATTTGTTATTCTTTTATAAATTTAACAAATATTACCGCCTTACCAATGGTGGGAGATAGTAGTTGTAGCGTTTACATTTTTATTTCATTGTTTCTATGCACATAAAGTGTATTTAGAACTAGGGTCTTTGTTGAAAATTTACATACCACCTTACCACTGGTGGGGGATAACATCAGGAAAACGCTATACTGACAGATGATTAAACAAATCGTTACTTTTCTGTTTTATTTGTGCTTTGTCGCACTTAAACAGTTACTTACTAAGTTTGAAATTATCAAAAAAAAACTTTATAAAAATTGCTGCCTATGTTCCTAAATTACTAAACTTTTTACTGCTCACAACTAACTTAATTTGAAGGGCAATCTTGATGAGCATAATTTTACTCTGTTATAAAGTCCTTTACACATAAGCTCACTGGTGTCAACAACTTAAATCACTTGCGAAAGAAGTCATTCGTTTGTACTTGCGCCTTCCGCAATTTAAAATACTTCCCATTTCTTACACAAGCATCTCTTGTCAATTCTCTTGGACATTGAACCCATTTATTGTCAGCCGCACTCCAATTAAAGCCATGACATGTCAAAAGCTGCCAACATTCAGTCAGCTTCCTTAATCCGCTCCAATTTGTTGCCAAAAACAGAACACACTCCACTACGACAATATCATTTATCATCCGCCTTTTATATTTCAGAAACCAAACAACCAACCAAAGCCCAACGAAGGCCCCACAATGATAGACAGATCTAACTAATAAAAATCGTTCCGCACATTAGATCACTTCGTATTAAACGCATATTCATTGCCTACCCACGCGTCTCGCTCGAGACACAAAAAGAGATTAATTGGCATAAAAGGGACAGGCCGACAGAATGCTGGGGCTACACTATCGCTCTATCCGTCTGTCCTTCATCATTCATATTTCATAAGAATACAAAAAATACACTCTGTGATAATAATTTAAAATTCAATTCGAAAGGCTATAACTTACTTTCATTTTGCGTCATCTCCTATGAGCCACGAACCACGATACCGAATCACCCAACACCAACACTGAACACCCTACTATGCAAGGGTAATATAAGCTTAGCTGGCTGATGGCAGTTAGCATTTTAATTTGAACGTGTCTTATGGCGCCAATGGTGGGTCGTTTCGCGCTTACTTCTATGGAAATGTTGAACAATTGAAATGGAATTAATCAAAGCGATGGGGCTGGATGGATCTGTTTTCCTTTTTGTTCTTTTCTTGAGCTATTTTCTTTTGTGATTGTGCGTCTGTTGTTTTTCCCTTTGCAATGTAATTGAAATACAGTTGATATCGTTGATATCGAGAAAAGAGAGAGAGGGAGGAGATCTGAAATGATGATTGGATTCAATTTCAGTGCTTGGCCATTCATTGATAGCTAATCGATGAGGCCATTAGGCTTCTTATGACGCTTATGAGACTTAAATGAAAATGAGTTTCCGCATAGCATCCATCGATGCATCGTCTGTCTGTGCATTTGTAGTCAAGTCAAATGTTGTAATACTCCATAAGAAAAGTCGATGACAGTGAACGACGCTTGAGACGGGCGACGACGTACGTCGTCGATCGTTGAACGTGTTCGACATTCGATCTGAGAGTATCTGACATGGCCTTCATTTCGCTTTTCAAAGTATCTATGCACACAGCCAGCCAGCGGTGTGTCTGTTTCATGGTTAAGAATATAAGTATCTTTGAGTTACGTAATAGTTGTGTATGGTTGCGTTAATGGTTTTGCAAGGTGCAAATGCAATCTCAAACACACATACACAGATACAAATAAGTGCACGCCAGTACCTATTTGCAATATAGAAACCTGTTCCATCCCGACAGTTTGTCGATTGGTTAGAATGAAAAGTAAGTTCGGTGTAATTGAAGTGTCTAATGGACGAATTGTGGGGGAGGTGGTTTTGCGGTTGGTTTGTGCGGTTGTTGTTTGTGGGTGAAATACAGCTTGTTGCAATTATGTTTGCAAGCATAAGGATTACGCAGTGATATGTGTGGGAGAGATAATGGATATTCACAGATGGTTTTAGCGGTAAGTTCTATCGAAATTTGAGACAATAAAAGCATGCAATCCGGATTCTGTCGTCTACCCCTGCATGTACTGCAAAATGAGGGGTATAAATGGTTTTGCTAACGGTAGGGCTGAATTTGGAAGACACTTTTAGGTACTGTCGCTCAATATAAGGACTGTTCGTGTCTCAATAAAAGTGGGATTTTTGGTTTTGCAGAAGTACATGCATACCTCAGTATGAATCTTTGAGCAGACAGTTGATCAAAAGGTTGACTTCCCTTTGGAAAGTTCGAAACAAGATTGTGTCATTGGTTTTCGTTTTAGGGTTCCATACATTTTTCAAATGAAAAGGGTGAGTGGAAGAGTGAGTCTTTCGACTAGAGATCCTATTTCATGGCATTGTAGGCTGCACCCAGTGATGATGATAAACATGACCCTTGCACCTTTCAAAACAAAAAGTTTTCTTCACATCGATAACTTTTGAAACCGAAGTGGTTTTCTTGCTTTTAAACACAGCTCCTGAAAAAGGGACACAATATTCAAAACGACTTATTGTTGGCTTTTCTCACAGCGATAATCATTAAAGCCAAGCAAGATTTGTGTCTGTATGTTGAAGGAAACACTCGCTAGAGGGACTTAATATTCAAGGGAAAGGATAATTTTTTCGGCCATGAATCAATTTGATTTTAGCTGTAGGATCTTCACAGTGGAAACCTTGAAAACCATAAAGGTTATTTGACAATAGGTTGAACATAGTCCTCCGGAAAAAGACGCAATCTCTCGACTATTGAACTAATTGACTAAGATTGTAGGTTGTTCGCAGTTTTAATCTTATAACCACAGCTTGTTGCCATAATATTGAAAGTAACATCGACAGAATTTGTCAAACATTTAAGGGAAAGCTTAAGTTTCTCGACTATAAAACAAAATTTTAGAGCAGACTCTTTACAGCGAAGAACTTTGAACCCAAAAAGTCTTATATCCAATATATTACACAACCACCTGCGAAAGGGACCCACTATTTAAGGAGGGAGAATAGTAAGTCTTTATACTATGGATGAAATTGAGTTTTGTTATTAGCTTTTTAAAGCAATAACCACTAAAGTTTTTTGCTGATAGATTGAACACAACCGCCGTTCAAAAGACCAAATATTTTCTTAATCAAATGAAGGAAGAAAAATAACATCGCTTTGTACTTGTTCGAATAAAGAACATGATTCTTCTTCTTCTTCATTTTTCGGGGTTACGAGGATCGTGATTGTTGTGAATGGAAGTTTTCTACTTTGCACTCACTATTCACTTCAAGATAATAATTTTTTTTTTGAACATAGTAGCTCAGTTGCCTAATAAAAATAATTCATTTAGAAATATTTTCATTCTTTCAACGACTTTCAAAGCTCAAACACTAACCGGGGAAAAAAATATATATGTTATACATATACATATATAAAGAAAAAAGTCAAGCCAAAAGAAAATAAGGGAAAATTTTGGAAAAAAATAGAAAATTTCTGCAATTAAGGCGAGAAAATTTCATTGAAAGGTTGTATGTTTAAAATTTTGACCAAACGAATGATTTCTTGAAAGTTTGTTTTCGATAATAGAATTAAGAAATTCGAAAGATTCATCGCTATTATTGAATCGCTGGTTGAGAAACGGATACAGGAAAACTCCTTCCTCCACGTATATACGTATATAATTTCGTATCCTATAATACCTACGGACATTCAAATCATACAACTATACCGACTTTGGAAAATAATACTCGAATTAGCTAGTTGTGATGAGATCTATCTATATAATTTCGCATGAAATGAACTTTCATTGATTCAAGAACCAACCCCACCGACGAGCTAAGGAGGGTACAAGCATGGTAGCGTCGACCCGACAGCCACCACTAGCCCGTTACATGATTTCAAAGGGATCACTACTCTCCCACTTAACTCCTCACACCAGCGATCCGGTCGTAGGGTACGCCGACGGACGCCGCGCCGTGTTGATCTCAGCGTCGGCAAACCTCCCGGTTTTGGATTGTTCCATGTCCGAGGCAAACCAAATGCAGATGTCGTTGCATTTGTCTGTGCCAGTAGTGTTTTGGTATATATTCTGAATGACATGCTTCATGGTAGAACTTTTGTTGTCAAAAGTTGCAATATAACTTCTACCAGAACTTTTAAAATACAGAACGGTCTACAACAGGGGGCGGTAAATTCGCCTATTTTGTTTAGCATTTTCACCGGCGATCTAGTTGGTTCTCTTCACCATGCTATAGCGTACTCCGACGACCTTATTGCGTACAGAACAGGTCCAAAGATCGAAGCCATCAGAATACTTTTGCAGCGTGACTTCGATAAGACCCAGCAATATTGCGATGACTGGGAGTTGAAAATCAACTTTCAGAAATCGGAAACAATTTTGTTTAGAACACCGTTGGCTCGGGCCTCATGGGATACGAGAAAGAACTGGCGCAAGCTGGTGATCGTTGATCTGCATGGTAACCCACTGCCAAACAAAGTAGTAGTCAAGTGCCTCGGCATCTGGCTAGATCAGTATCTATATTTTAACAAACCTATGGATGCGGCTCTCTTTTGCTCTGACAAGGCGGCTGTTTCACAGCAGACAACTTGATAGCAGAGTGAAAGTGATTTGCTACATGGCCCTGATAAGGCCAATGATTGTCTATGGGTGCCCCGTGTGGTTCAACGTTACAGCGTCTCAAATGAAAAAGATTAGGGTGTTTGAGAGACAGTGTCTGCGTACCTGTCTTGGATTGCACAGAACACCAGAGTCGGAGTACAGAAAATATTATCCTAATGAGTTCCTTTACAACGGGGCTCAAATAAACAGGATCGACAACTTCATGATAAAACTGACTCGTTGTCACACTGCAAGAGCGATGACCCCGACCAATGGCCTGATATTTGGGGCTTACTACCCTAACACTGAATATATGGAGAAAACACGCTTCAGTGGATTTGTTCCTCTATTTTGATATGGAAGGGTTGGTTCAGGATAGATTGGCGGTTCCGCTAAGTGGGCGGAGACGTTGAAGAACTTCTTCGGTTCAGTAGGGCGGTCTCAGATCGCGATCGTCGTGGCGTTGCTAAAACGTCAGATATGTTCTGGTGGTTGTCCGAGCAACAAATTGATATTGATGATGATAGTCAGTCGCCAATGGCTGGCTTACAAAGGTTTAGCGTGCAATTCTTAGGGTGGGGGGTGGGCACAGTGGCAAAAAAAAAATCAAAAAATCAAAAAAAAAAAAATACAAAACAAAAAACAAAAAAGCTATACTGTGCCTGCTCTAGTTTTAATTAGATTTAAGTAATTGTAAGAACAGACAAAAAAAAAATCATCTAGAAAACTAAGTTTTTCAATTTTTCATAGTTTTAACCATAGCTTTAAGTCGTAAATTAATATAAGTCATACCTAGGCCGAAAGGCATTAAGATTAAGATATTCTGCCCTAGCGAGGTATCCGTTCGGAGAGGAAAATTCTCCGATTTGTACGATTCGGAGGTTTTTGCTTTGAAGTATTCTTCCGAACAGCTTTTTGGAATTTTTCTCCAATATTATTTCAACACACAAGGCGAACTGCGTTGAAGTGCGATCAATTGCTTTATTTGTGAAATTTCTTGACAGCTTATTGCAATAGTTTTTCTGATTTCGTCCGACGTTGCGGACAATTTTCCGCTCCGAACGGATACCTCGTTAGGGCCGAATGTTTAATTTAGAGTAACCGCCTAGAGTCAGTATGTTAGTTAAGATAATATATAAGCTAGTTTTATACATTTTTGTTAGCATGTAAGTAGTTTTAAGTGAAAATGAATAAAAATGAATTAAAAAGTAAAAAAGTAGTGTTTTGGTCTGACTTTCTTTTTAGTTCTCCGCGATCATGTCTGAACGTTGTGTGATATTGCCTTTTTGACTAGGTTCTTTGGATCTCTCCTTTAAACAATGGCAATACCAACTGAGCCAGTATTGTTCTATTTTTTCCAAAACGATGTTTTTGATGTGAAGGCTTCCGCGGAATTGGAAACTTTTAATACGATCAAGCTTTCTTACTGGTGCTATCATACGAAGCATCTTCATTTCAGCTGCCGTCAACTTGCTCTCATACATGCTGAACGAGTCTTCTCTTTAGATATTTAGCAATCCGTTTTCGAATTCACGAATGGTTAGATTCCATTACTGCTTTCTTGGTTTTGTCATTAAAACAATGGGCTTTAAAAACAAGCTATGTGCCAGAGCTACTGCCATTTTTTTGAACAAAAACGGTTAGGCCCGTTGCTTTTTCTTCTTTTTTTTTTTTAAAGTGTCAACTAAAGGCCTTACGATGAGTTACACTTTGGTGACAAGTTAACAATTTTGTGTACGCGCTTTAGGATAGTCGGATTCAAAAAATGACTTGAAACACTTTCTTATCGCTAAAATTATTGAACACTTTTCTTCGGAGTCGTTGTAGGACAAGATAACGTCGTAGGCTCTTCTGTTTCTTTTCGGTTTTTTTTCCTTAGTACCTCCTTAAAGGTAAAGTGATGAGCTTCCAGCGATGCAGTTATACTTTGTTGACGAAGAAGAAGTTCATTTTTCGTTTTTAATAACTTTTTACGAACTTGTTATTTTGTGAACCATTTTTCCATTCTGTACTTGTCTTGTCCTAGTCTCTGGGCTTCCCTTATATTCCTTTTTAAACTCAATTAGTGAAGAAACATGTTTTTTTTTCTCGATTACATAAGACACCAGTAAAGTTTTTTCTGTTTTCAAACAAAATAAAAAACCTTCAGCCTGTCCCACAATTTGGAGCAAAACAATGTTCCACTTTCTTGCAAAACACGCTGTTGCGAGTCCTTACTTTTTTCCTCATTAAATTAAAAAGTTATTTCAATTGCTGAACAAATCAACCCTTTTTACCATCATCATGCCTTTCACTTCTGTGACGCTGTCGGAAATTTGACACATTTTCCAGTCCCTTTATGCAGCGCTCTTCATGCTCTCCATTGAAACGAAAAACTAACTGAAGTACTCCCTGTTATCCTTGCTCCAATTTCTTTTCTATTATTTTCTCGGAATACAAACTCTAGGACTTACCCAGTTCTGAAAAAATAAAAATACTTTTCTAACTTTTTTCATCCTCGTATAGTTGTAGTTACCTACTCGCTACTTCGTAGTTGTTCGTTCTGTCTCATTTGGCTTTATCGTCAGTCGTGCAGTTTCCTTTTTTGTTTTGTCAAGGAACAATCGGATGTTTTGATACGAACTGAATTCAAGTGAATCTCTTTCTCTCCCAATCGTACCTACTTCCAAATGCTGTTACGCTCTGCGAGTTAACTGAAGGATGAAAGAAAAAGCAAACATTTTCGCAGCTGAAACTATTTTCGTCTTCGGTTTTGAGATATTCGTTGCAAGCAAAATGTTTCTCGGTCAAAAGTTCAAGAGGTCTGTCTTTGAAAAAACAGGGTTTCCTACAATAGATTCCCCGTTTTGAAGTGGCAGTGTCGTTTTGTATACAGATATGCCCTGGAATAATAAATTCTCTATCATCATGAACCGCACCCATTTGAAGCGCCAAGCTCGCGATGAACATTGCAATTTACTCAGGGACATGACCTATATTTAAGGTTCAGGGTGTATCTAGTTTCGTGTCCTATAAGTATCTGCATTATGCATAATGTGTATCTTTCGCTTCATTTTAACCACCTCTAGAGCTCCTTCAAATGCAATTTATTCCATCGACCTTTCAATTTGGCATGGAATAATGAAATTTCAATTAATTTTCCAGCATATGATGGTGACACCGATGATATCAATTTAGATTCAAACAGACTAGATAAACAAGACGGCTCAAAACCAACCACATCATCAGGAGAAATCAGAAGGCAGGTGGCGTTTTTTTTATATTTGTTTTGTTGACGAGGAAGAAGGGCATGGATAATACCTGACATAGAGGTGCATCTGCTGAAGACCGTTTGTGGTGGCATTTGGGTAAATAGTGGAGCAAGGTGCAGCAGCGCTGTGCAAATTTATAACCCTTATATGAGGTGAATTATAACTCATCAGGTTTTAGGTCGTTTGTGGATGGTTTTTTTTTTTTGATTTATATAAAGTAAGTGTTTGGCATCTGTTGGTCACCATGCCTCGCTGTGTATATTTTGTGATCCTTTCAGGGCGGTGTGGTATTAATTTTAAAATTCATTTTAAGGCAAAGTATTTTGCAATTTGTCTGGTTGGTGGCAGTGATGGCGGAAAACATGTTTTCGTTACGAAAGCCAAAGTGATGCAACTTTTAGTCAAGCAGGTGGAAAATTGAGATATTGGCATGTGCTGGCGACAGAGTGGTATTGTAACTTAATTTTCCAATTACGCTACGGTGCTGCTGTGGCATTTCGTAAATGGTTTTTTTTTGGAGGATGAGCTTGGAATGTGTTTTTTTTTGTTGGTGAAGGTTTTAATTGCAAAACTTTGAACAATATTATGCTTTAGGTGGAAGCGATACCACGTATAACTTTGTGGGTTTACATCAATTTTTTTTTTTAAATACCAGTCTTCTTTTTTTTTGATGTTTGAAGCTTTTGTATTGAGACTGGAAAAGTTTGATGAACTTTTTTGTGTTTTATGTAGTGGTGAAAATGTATTAAATTCTACGAGTACTTTAGTTTTACTTTTACAGATTTTAAATGTAAATGAAAATTCGCTATGTCTGAAAAGTGGAAAGTAAAAAGAAGCACCGGGGCCGAATTGACGTGTCAGTGATCGTATAAGTGATATTTTTCTTTCAAATTTTGCTCTTAATTTCCCAATACGTTGTGAATCTGATCGAATCAAATTCGTTCTATAACTGGTTGCAGATTGTAAAATTATGGTTCTAGATTGCTCCATAAAGTGGTAGTGGTAGTGCCAAGTTTACATAATTCAGTCACGTATTACGCGATAACATATGCGGAGATTCGCCTCCTGATTTAGTTTACGACACAGACTTATTTTTCATTGAATATCATTCAAAGGACATTGGTAAACGTCAAGGAGGTTTCCTTTAAAAATCTTAAATGTTTTAGGGAAGCATTTACAGTAGATGAAAAATCGTATTAACTTTTGACGCATTGGTGTCAAAGAGAATCTTTTACGGAGAAGGGAACTATTAAATTGTTCCGCGTCTTGCAATTACAAACAACATTCTTTTTGACTTCACTGGGCATTTGATAATAATGTTTTTACCAATCCAATAATCTCGGATTTGGTAAGCAAGCAGTAATGGCTTCATGAAGATGCTGCTTATGTGCATTTCATTTCGAACTCGTCACTCTATATTAATTGAATTAGAAGCGTGAGCTTTGAAACTGATTCGTAGTTAGGCTTTCTTTTCAAATTTCTAGATTTTATTGATAAACTTCAGCAAAGAATCTTTCAAAATTCTTGTTCATCGTGAGGAATTTGGCCCCCATCGATCCCATGTGAGCTAACTTAGCTAAAAACCACGATATCTCAGAAATGGTGACTCTTAAAAAAATCATAAGGACCATTTTTGTAGATTAATTTAAGGTTTACGACTTTGGTCAAAATTACTTTTTCAATAAAATTCGCCACTTTTGAAAAAAAACTCCCTATCTCTGATCTAGAGGCATGAATTTCCTGTGATTTTTGAAGTGTCGTAAAAAAAGCAATCAATATTTTTACTATCCATTTTTACTTGCTATTATAGATAGGCACTATTAGGGAAGTTTTCGCAATCGAGATATCAAAGCATGACATTGCGCGGTGATAGAGAACACGAAAAAAGTTGGTCCAGCAATTGTGTTTGTCTGTATGTCTGTCTCTCCGTATACGTATCTACAGTCTGAACCGCTTGACCTATTTTCTTCAAAATTTGGAGTTTGTGTCTATAAGGCAGCTTACAGAAGGGGAATTGGGTCTCTATGTCGTACTTATACTTATTTTTCTCGAAAACGGATCCAACGATTTCGATTAAATTTTGTGTGAAAGATTACTTTCAGGTTGTCTTTCTTATGACGCAAAAAAAATGTTCGGAAAAAGTCTTAAAACTGTACCTCCCATAGTACGTTTTTTTTTACTTTCTCGTTAATGGCTGACACGATTTTCACGAAATTGTATATTTAAGAAGTCCCAGGTAGTTTGAGAAAGATTACATATTAATATGTGAAAAATTAAAATTTTTGAAAATTTTATAAAAAATTTAGATTTTTTGAAATAACTTTAAAACGGTGTCTTTGTTTTTTTTAATTTTTTTTTTTTAAAATAACTTCTGGCAAGATCTTAAACTTTGCATACTTGATTTCTAAAAAAATCGTTTTTGAAAAAAGTGATAAATATAAAACTGTTTTTTTGTTTTTTTTTTTTTTTTGAAAAACTGATCGAACGCTTTTGTTTAAATTTTCAGCCATATGTATTAGCAACTGCCAAAAAATGTCGGTTTTCGCTATAAACCTTTCATTTCATTTTCTTTTATTTAATATGTATGTACATCTTTTACATTGGGCCTTATGGCCTATAATTATTAGTAAAAGTTAAAAGCAAAATCTGACAAAATTCAAAAATCAAAAAATATGACAAACAAGATACAAAGATTTAACAGAGAATTTAAATTTTCATGCTAGTATGCTTTTCAAGTCAGTGTTTAATTTTTAACCTTTGGGATATTTAACTTAGGTTTTCAATATTTTGTGGGACTTATTTCAATTTTCATAGCTAATGTGTGGGTGGCAACCCTATTCAACGAAATATATTATGAAAAACAAATACTACAACAGCTGTGCCTATTTTTTGTCATAAGTTATTATTCAACATTTAAAGAATACAGAGAAAGAAAAAAATTGAAATTTAGTAACTAATGAAGAAGAAAGTCTCAAAAAACTAGCACGTCACCATAGCCACGATTCCAACCCTTCTAGCAATGGGGAACAAAAATACAAGAATAATTTAATTCATTTAGAATAATGTCGCTGTGTTCTTAAGTACAATTCAATACAATTCAATTAAATTTTTATTGAGTCATTAGATATCAGTTCATTTGTTTTGTTTACTAAAGTACAGTGGGTGGCCAAATTATTAGGGACAGTGTTCATTTTTATGTAATTTATAGTTAATTTAATTTAATTTATAGTATAGGTAAATGAGTGGTTTTATGCATGACTCTGCACCATGCCACAAAGCCAGAAGTGTTACTGCATTCTTGGCTGAAAATGTTACTGTTTTGTTTTGGCCAGGGAATTCACCAGACATGAACCCCATCGAAAACATGTTGGAACTCACCAAACGGGCAATGGCAAAAGAACTGATTACCGCCAAGCGCCAGTTGATTGAAACTCTCATCAGAGAATGGAATCACAACTCCACACTCCAAAAAAATGCAAAAATATGTATTTAGAGCATAGAAGCTCTAATTGCAGCAAGAAGAGGAATAACTAAATATTGAATTTAAAAAATAATTTTTACCAATAATATTTATACTACTCATAAGAAAAATTTTGTAATTTTTTTTTTTTTAGTTTTTATGAACCCAATAGAATACAGATAAAAATAAAAAGAGACTTACCAACCGATAATTTATAAAAAAATCCAATTATGTAGACTAGAAAATTCTAAAATCTCAGTACTGTCCCTAATAATTTGGTCATCTACTGTATATATAAAGTGGCAGAGTTCTTAACGGGTATGTCTGGCTAAACATGAATATTATTTAATAATTATTTATAAATAGGTATATTATGTACAGAAAATTTGCAAATTTAGCAAAAATATCTCTACCTGTACGCCTGCTCCCGACATACTGCATACATAATAAATTTTGCTTCTATTATTATTATTATTCGTTGATAATAATAATTGCCTTTTCTCTGCTTAACGTAATGTCGTGTGAATGTTTCATTTGCGATGGTAAATCGGCAGACAATGAGTTTCTGCCGTGCGCTGTTTGCCGGTTGAATTTTCATTTCAAATGCGTCAATCTAAGTGAAAATGCAATGCATGTCATAATGCACTATAAAAATATTTCTTGGAGGTGTGATATGTGTACCCGTAACCTTGCTATGAATTGTGATGCTAAAATAAATCTACTAACCAAAAAGATCAACAACTTATCCTATAATTTTAACCAATACAGCGATAATAACGAAGCCGGTTCAAGTGTTCAAGAATCAAAATCTGTAAATACTCGCTCCAAATCTAAATTAAAAGCTTCTATCCCTAACAATGCATTAAATAATAGCCATTCGTCGTCTGCTTTATCCCACCCAATGCAAAAGCCCATAAACATTACCCCTTTACCCTTGCGAAAAAACACACCCAAACTCATTTCATCTGCAATAAAAAAATCATCATCGACAGTCCCACAAAACAAGAAAAAAATTGGATCGACTGTAAATACGCCGATTGATTCTGATGTTATGTCTAGCAATAACAAAAGTTCAACGTTATTTGCCGAATCACGATCTCTTGGTAATGCAGTTGTGAGAGAAGCTAACACCAGTGATGCCACTGCAAATTCAGAAAATAGTGTTCCCACTGCAAGGTTAATGGAAGGTAGTTTGGTGCCAGAAAGTAGTATCACCCAAGATAGTAGTGCTCATATTTTAAATGCTGCTTCTGATGCTACAATTGCCGCTGATAGTGTTGCTGTTAATTTCAATGTCTCAAGTGTTGCTAGAGATGATGTTCCTGTTGCTGCTGCTGTTTCTGTTGGAACTGAAGTTGTTAATGTGGATGTTGTTGCTGGTACGGCTGATAACGATTTGAATATTTTTGCTTTCAACAATTCAAATGTTAGATCTAACAAAATCCTTAGAGCTGTCAGAGGCTCCAGTGACTGTTTGCAAAACGATGTAGTGAGAAGATTGAAGTGGTTTCATCTTGGAAGTTTTAGACCGTCGGTTGATCCGGAAACTATTGCAAATCACTTGGCCGCAGCACTTCACATAAACCCTAAGTCTGTATCATGTTTTAAATTAATTAAACATGGTAGCTCTGAAGCTGATATTAAGTTTATTAATTTTAAAATTGGAGTTCCGATTGAGTATAATGATGCGATGTACCAGGAAAATATATGGCCTATTGGAACTAAACTACGAGCTTTTCAATACATTCAAAAAAACGAAGATCTAGGGATACAGCAAAATCAAACTTAAGCAAATACGAGAACCCTCGCCTAAACATGAATGATTTTCTTATATATTATCAAAACACCGGAGGAATACGTACTAAAATGCAACAAGTGCTTCTATTTTCATCTGCTTTTCAATATGATATAATTGTTTTCACTGAGACTTGGCTGAAGAATGAACACCATGATGCGGAAATGTTTAACACTAATCAATATGCTGTTTTCCGAAAAGACCGAAACTATGGAGTACTAGATTGTGACAAAGGAGGTGGAGTGCTGGCAGCTGTACGTACTTCATTTCACTGTACTAGAGTCGAGCTGCCCATACCAGCTGCAGCGGGTGCCCCTGACATCGACCAATTAGTACTAAATATAAAATTCAATTCTAATAGTGAAATTTTTCTTATAGTTTCTTACATTCCACCAAGTAGCTCTTTTGAATTGTATAAAGCACATGTTGACAATTGTTGTTCAATTCTAAATAATCGTAATGATGAACAAAAGGTCGTAATTGTAGGTGATTTTAATTTGCCTAATGTTAAATGGATATATGATCCAGATGAAAAAATATTAGTTCCTTTTAATGTTATTTTTAATCATGATTGTGAATTAATTGATACTTTTTCTCGATTTTCGCTTAAACAGATAAACTATTTTCATAACTCATTCAATAATATTCTTGATCTTGTTTTCGCTGATTCCGAATTGAATGTAAGCATTAGTAATTCTATGAGTCTTCTCTTTCCTAATACAATCTATCATGTCGCATTTTGTTTTAACTTAGAGTTTTATAATTATTTCACTCCTGGTGCACCAGTGTCGAATTTTGTTTTTAATTTTGGAAAATCAGATTTTAAGGCAGTTTCAACTTTCCTCAATACTTTTGATTGGAAAAATATATTTGCTAACATGAATTTAAACATGTGCTACGATTCATTTCTAAAAATATTAAAAAATGCTATTTATTTATATACTCCTAAAGTAAGAACATTAGATGGTTCAAAACCAGTCTGGTTTAACAAAAGAATTGTTAATCTTAACAATCGGAAAAATAAAGTTTATAAGCAATTTCGCAGATCTAATAATGATCCACAAATATATAAGTAATATAGAAACTTGCAAAAAGAGTTCGAAATACTTAACAAATTTTTATATAATCAATACTTATCTTCCATCGAATGTAGTTTGAAGGCAAATAGTAAGGGTTTTTGGAAATTTGTGAATGATAAGAAGAAATCGAACGGTATTCCCAATGTTATGCGCTATAATGGTATTACATCTTCTGATATCTCGGTTATTTGTAACCTATTTGCTGAAAATTTTCAATCGGTTTATTTAAATAGTCCTGGCATTACTCCTGATTTCAATCTTAACTGTCCAACATTTGAATCTGTGAGTATTGGTAGCATAAGTTTTACTAGCTCTGAAGTAGAATCAGCTTTATTTGAATGCAAATCAGACACGAAACCTGATATTGATAGAGTTCCTCCAATTATTTTAAAAGCTTGTAGAACAGCTCTTGCAGTCCCTTTGCAAATGATCTTTACTAGATCTCTAAAAACAGGTGAGTTTCTAAGTACTTGGAAACGATCAACAGTTACACCTATTTTTAAATCAGGAATCAGACAAGAGATCTCAAACTACCGTCCAATTAGTAAAATTCCTATTATTCCTAAAACATTAGAAAAATTAGTTTATCAAAATCTAACTCCTATTCTTAAAGGAAAAATTTCTTCCCATCAGCATGGTTTTTTAGCTGGTAGATCGACTGCCACTAACCTTACAATTTTTTGTAATCAAATTTTAAATGGCCTTGAGAAGGGCTATCAGTATGATGTTATATACACCGATTTTGCTAAAGCATTTGACCGAGTAAATCATGATATTTTACTCAATAAACTTGGTAATATTGGGTTTCATTCAAATCTCCTCAAATGGTTAGAGCAATATTTAAAAGATCGAGTTCAGTACGTCTGTATTAATAATATTCTTTCTAAGCCTATTTATGTCACATCTGGTGTTCCTCAGGGTAGCCATCTTGGACCTCTGCTCTTTTTGTTATTTATTAATCACATTCCTGACAGAATTCTTAACTCAAATTGTTTAATGTATGCTGATGACCTTAAGATTTATCGTTGTATAACCTCCGAGCAAGACTGCCTTCTGTTACAAAATGATCTTCATAATCTATCAAACTGGTGTAAGATAAACTCACTTCATTTGAATATAGCTAAATGTCAAAGTTTGACTTTTTGTCGCAGACGTTCGTTTGTTAACTTCACATATAATATTGATAGTAAGGATCTTTCTATTATATCTTTTAAAAAAGATCTTGGTGTAATTTTTGACCAAAAACTTAACTTTTTAAGACATTTTGATTTTCTAGTTGCTAAAAGCAGCTCAATGCTGGGCTTTGTTTTACGAAATTCAAAGGATTTTAAAGATCCGCATACTCTAAAAAGTCTTTATTTTGCATTTGTTAGGTCAACATTGGAATATTGCAATACCATATGGAATCCTTCATTCTCAATTCATTCTTTACGATTAGAAAAAATCCAAAGACGTTTCACTAGAGTCATTGTGAAAAGACTTGGATGGAATATTGACATGCCTTCTTATGACACAAGATGTAAGTTACTTGGAATGTTGCCTCTTTATACGCGAAGGAAATACTTCGCAGTTATGTTTGTTCGCGACGTAATGGCTGATCATATTGATTGTCCTCCTATTCTATCGTTAATCGGTATCAATGTGCCTGCTAGATTGCTTAGAAATAACATATTTTTTAATATCCCACATCACAGAACTGTTTATGCAGCCAATGAACCATTGTGCAGGTGTTTAAGAGAAACAAATACAATATTCGATGTGATAGATTTTAGTATGAGTAGACATGTATTTAAGTCAAATCTTTTATTGATGCTAAGCAACCCCAATGGTGCCATTGTTTAAAAAAAAAAATTTTTTATTAAAATTTTTTTATTTATTTATTTAATTATTTATAATCTAGTAATCACTGAAGTTTTGTAATACTTTGTTAGATGAAATAAACTAAACTAAACTAAACTAAACTATTGAGCACTTTACTAATTTTTGTAGCTTAATCTATAAAACTCAATAATTTAAAAACGAAAAATTTCACACTTTTGTGAGTTTCCAATACTTAAACAATTGTTAAAAATATTTTTCTCTATCTATTTGTATTATTGAGTTGTATTGGAATTTATTCCCATCGAAAATAGTGCATAACGTTGTCTTGGCTTCTTAATGAATTTATGGTACCATATGAACAATAAAAAGAGTAAAAGTATTCAACGTCGGTCTATGCATGTACTTTGGGTCAGAAATGAGTTCATCCTCTCAGATTAACAGCGAGTGCGTTATCATAAAAGGGCACTATATTTGCATCTGGTCTCAATTGCGACATATGTAGATGCACCTAGCAGAAGTTTCGTTGGTGAAAGATAGCAGTTATCGTAAATACTTGCCCTGCTATTTGAATCTAACACGGTTTTACTAAATGTTAACCTTGTTAATCTTTCTAAGAGAAGCTTAGTCTCATATTCCATAAGTGCTTTCTTTTTTTTGTGTCTTCATACAACGTTTTGTTAGAGAACCACTTTTTATTCGGTTTCCGAAACTTCCCACTATACAAACGATGAACTTTCCATTCAAAGTTCTCCAACTCTTTCGCTACAGTAGGAGAAATTGTAAACCAGACACTTAATTCATAAGTTAGAATAGGTCTCATTAAATTTTTATGCATAGGAACTTTGGTTTTGTCCGGCATATGTTTTGATTGCATTAAGGATTTCAACTTTGCTATTACCATTTTTGCTTTCATTAGTGCTTTTCTAGCTTGTCTATTAAAACGCACCTATTGTGGGGGTTAATACCTAATATTTTGGGTTCGACTATAAATGGGACTTCGCATCCTTTAATATGTAGATTTAAAGCTTTACTCTCCTTAACAGCCAGATAATGACCCTTACCGCTTGAATTTTTAAAGCAGGTGAGGCTACATTTCCCTGCGTTGATTTTTAGACCCCAACTTTTGAAATAAATTTCCAAGATAGGAATTTTTTCTTTCAGCTTGCTAAGTGCAAGACTTGGCTGTCACTTACCAATATTGTGGTATTGTCTGCGTATAATATAACCGGAAGGCTTCTGTATCATAAAATATTTGAATGAGAAGTCATTCTGAAAGATGTTGAAGAGTGTTGGGCTAAGTATTGATCCCTGAGCAACACCCGAAAGCACTGCTATTTGGTCAGAGAATTCTGTTCCTATATTTAAACAGGTAAATCTGTCTTCCAAGAAACTTTGGATGATTCGCACTAGTCAATTGGGGAAACCTAAGAAAATATAAAGGAAACTCTCAAAATTTCAAATAAATCGGTCCACTAGAACTCCAGAAGTCGAGGCCATAGTTTCGAATCGAGAAAAACGTGTTTAAAAGTTCGTAATAAAGCCGAGCCAGTTTGGATGCGCGTCACCAAAATACTTATATCTTTTTTTTTTTATTTCTGCATAAAAACACCGTTTTAATTTTCACCTCTGAACCCGAACAAGTTTTTTAGCTCACATGGGATCGAGGGAACTTTTTATACTTTGTTTCTGATTGGAAACAAAAGTTCTTAACAAAATTTTGGATCTGTGGGAAATTTCGTTATCTCACCACTGTTTTATGGCTAAATTGACCGAACTTGTCTGGTTTTTACCAATGCATTGTGCTCAGAGTCTTTGAGTTACAAATTAGTTTATAGAATAATTTAAAGCCACCCAAACTCTGTTGGCCAAAATGTCAACGGTATGATTGATTTTACATCCTTTTTGGCATATCCAAAATAATTTATGATCATGCATCTTGTAAGAGAATTGACAACCATCAACTTTGAAACATTTTCAATAAAAATTTCTAATTATTATTGACAACAGTTTTGTTGTACGATGCTATATTTTCATGGCATTTGTAATGAATTGTTGACAGTTTTTGTTTACCATAAAAGTCTTATCTTCAGTAATTACGGGACATCATCACCCAAAAGCCTATGTTGACTACGATAAAAGGGGATACCTACCTACCTACTCATACTTGTTAAAATGCACTTAAACTTCTTACTATTTTTCATGCGTTTAACCACGGCTCGTGGTCTCGTGATGTACACCTCTGTTCCGAGACACTGCTTCACTGGCTATTAATGTCAAGTTTCATATCTTGATTCTCTGTTTTTTTTCCTCTAACCAACTTCTTAAGGCCTTAGTTTTCTATTCATAGCCTCGACTGTTGTAGTACAATAGCACAAACAACTCAGCCATTGTTTGTGTCAAAGAATTTATGATATAGCCAGAGAAAGAGCGAAAGAAATGCCACCAGCAGTGCTTTTTCCGGTACAGTACCTAACCTGATGTATTTGATATTTGTGTCTTTTTAAACGTAAAAGACAATTAGTGATGCGACACAACCCGGAGTAGTTTCCTTTTTTTATAATCGTGTGCTTTTTTCTTTCATTGTTATGTTCCAAGAGTTGTGGTAATTATATGCAATGTGCGCACGCGTACAAAACTCCACTTGACTTATTGGCAACGACAGAAAAGGTGGTATGGCGGTGCGGCAGTTATTGTACACTTAAAACGCTCGTGCCAAGTACAAACAGATGCAATAAAACGAGGTATTGTTTTGTTGTTAATTTGTGTTTTTTTTTTAATAGAAATCGTGATTAGACACTGAGTGTTGAAGTGGCTATTGTTTTCTTGAAATTAAAGGAAAATTGGAGGACGAGCGAAGGAATTCAAAAATCGTGACAGAAGGGTGTCTCGATGGTGTCCTGGGGCTTGAATTGAGGTCTGTGGGAGTCAAAGTGTGTTTGGATTTTCCAATGTTGTTACTTTGGTTTGGGGGTGATGATGTAGGAATTTGTTTTCATTGTATTACTAACTCATTTACTTTAATCAATTAAATAAAAATTCAAATCTCTACGCAATTACCTTTTTGGAATTCATCTAATTTTGAATTTATTTTTCTTTCTATTTTCAGGTACGTAGTTCACTGAGAAACCATTTGTAAGAAGCGAATCTCGAGCTAAGTATCGTAGTTGTTTAATTTTTGTTGCTTTCATCACACCAGGAAAATAAAAATTGTGCTTATCGCATTACATTGTTCAAATGTCTGTAGCTACATGGAAAAGCTTGAGTTTGATGTCTGCTGAAAACGCTGCTGTTAATCAGTTGCCAGTTACACCCTTATTCCAAAAGTTGGCCAATAATTAAATTTTGAAGGGCCCACCGATTTAATTTCCTTTAACGATGTTGATTTTTCCTTTATGTTAAAATCACATTCAATTAGTAAATTTGTAAAAGGAAAAACTCACAGAGAAGAAATTATTCTCTCTGTGAAGCACTTTCTTTATGAAATCCTGATATCCGCCTACGATATTCTGTCAAAGGAAAACCTCAAAACTTTTCTCATTATAAAATGACTTGCTGTTCCATCATAAACCAGCCCCCCTCTTCCTAATTAAACTTCCTTATTTGTATTGAATATGCCAAGGCACACAAAATATAGCAACCCCCCACGAGGAATCAAAATATAGAGCGCCATTGTGCCTATATTTTGTTCAATTTGATTTATTATGGTTTTGGTAATTTGATGTATGCAACAATTTTGTCGATTTAAAGTGTCATCATTCAATTTAGCCTATACATTAATTTGTAAAACACGCATTATTTAACACAAACCCGACAGCAACAAAAAAGCAAAAGCTTTGGTATACCAAACTGGTTTGTCGATGTGTGTTTCCTAATCTGCCGCCGCCATGACACCTATTAGCCCTTTTTTCTAACTAGTAACTAATCTTATCCGGAAAGGCCATATAATTCCATCAATCCAATTTACACTCTTTCAGCGAGACAAAACAAAAAACCTGCTTGAACAGCCTACACTAAAGAAATAAACGACCAATTCAATGCGACAAAATCAACCCACTCAAGGTGTTTATTTCATTGACGGGAGAGATAGAGAGAAGATCTTGCTTAAAGAAGCTATAACTGTTGTCCCAATTCGGATTTTGACAGATTTGTGAAAACAATCTTTATTTTTTTAGGCGTGAAGTGAAAAGTATCACATTTGTGACAACACAGAGATGTGAATGTTGTTTTTTTTTCTTCTTCTTAGAACCCAAATGAGGTATAGGAAAGAGCGGAAGACAAGAGAAAGAAACGCGGTCAACAGATGAATGTCCTTAGTAGAGTGACCTGAATAAATAATGTCCAAGTTGGATTATGCTTGGATTAGAGTATCTCAGTTGTTATGTGTACATAGTTTCGTTTATTTCTTCGGTTCATTAAACTTTTCTTTCTGTGTGTTTTGTTCTCAAGTTTCCTGGATCTCATCCAAATCAATGTCCTTCTAGTTCGTTTGGAAAATATAAAGAAAAAAATGATAAAAAAGTTGATGGAATATGACTGCTTTGCATCCGTTTCCGAGTGAACGAGTACAGAGGAGTGTTGTGTGTATGGGGTTGGAGTGTGGAAAACTTCATGTAGATGAAGATAACATTGAGTTAACCAGAGAGTCCTACGAAGGCATGTGTCATCGTATGAAACTAAAGAAAAGAAACGAACGAACAGCGTGAAAAAATGTAGATTCAGACAGATACAAGAAAAACGTTGTCCTGAACTTCTGGACATGAATCTGACAGGATGTAGTTGATTGTAAAATAAAAAGATGGAAAAAAAAATGTATGTCGTGTTGCTATTCTGCACTGAGCTACAAGGAATAGTGTTTTTTCGTTTCTTGAAAAAAAGAACGTGTTTGCAAAGTGCAGCGACGTAAATTTTACATTAGTTGATTTTTTTTGTTGTTGTTCCGTATCGAACTTTATGTACATATAAGGTTTGAATGAAGAACTGTTGGTTTTTAGTATTCTGTTATATATACTATTATGTACAGGGTGTTTTGCATAAGATGCGACGAATGTCCAAAATAGATAGGTTAGGTAGTGACAAGAAATAATCTTTTCTCCTTTAGGGGGAAGGGGCAATTTTCTAAAAAAAATTGACTCATAATGAAAAAAAGATTATTTGAAATTCACTAAACCACGATCATATGCTACGGGCACCTGAACGGCAGCGATATTTTCGACACTTCGACCAAACCGTTGTCTCACTGACACGACAACACCACACAACGAATATTGAGACTCAAATTTTTGCATTAAATTTGTTATTGCCTGTCTACTAGGGCGAGAATTACGACCAAAAACTTAAATTGACGCTTTTAAGATTGGGGATACCGACTTCTAATTTATACCGAATTATAGCTTGCAGACGTTGCTCGTTGAGTTTTGTACAATCTCTTTAAGAAACACAAACGTCACAACAAATGTGTGGAGAAGAAGACAGAAGACAAGAAGCAGTAACTTACGTGTGCGATTTTGAAAGAACTTTTGTATAGTTAAAAGCGATTGTTTGATTTAATTTGAAGCACACAAGGGTTCCGGAAAGACCATGACAGCGACAGAAAGAGCAAAAATAGAAGCTTTCATGGACTCTCAAGCCGTGAAATAGCAAGAAGAGTTAACAGAAGCAAGATAGTTTTAAAGAATTGTTTTGCTAATCCACAAAAATATGGCAAAAGTCAAAAAAGGCGCACGACAAAAGTTACAACATCAAACGAAAAGCGGTTGATTCTACGGCTTGCCTCAAGCTCCACTCTACCAGCGACTAAAATAAGGGCCAAAAGCGGAGTATCAGCCAGCATAACAACGCAACGGTTCGAAGGATAATACAAAAAAGTGATACTATCCACATAAGAAAACTAAAAAAGAAACTTGTTTTGAGGCCATCGGATTAATATTGCAAGAGAGCATGTTGCTTGGAGCAGTGAATATGGAAACTCCTTGTCTTTTCGGATGAAAGTTTAACCTTGTCGGCCCCGATGGTTACAACTTTTGTTTCCATGATCTTAGAAAGGATGAGCTTATTTTGGCATCATAGCCGTATATCAGGTGTAATGGTATGGGGAATTATTACCTACTGTCGCACAATCGACTTGGAGTTTTTTGTCCACAACAATGAACGGGAATATCTACAAAAGTTTGCTGGAACGGTCATTTCCAAAATTTAAAAATATTTTTGGACTTCTGCCTTGGATTTTTCAACAAGACAATCCCCTCTTCCACATATGTAGGGTTGTTAGAAGCTGGATTCAATCAAAGGACGTTGTTGAATACCACAATCAAAATGACGCCACACCACCAAGAAACTGACTGAATCGCCACAAATGGTGATTTACCACAATCACAATGACGCCACACCAAGAAATCTTCCTTCTTCGCAAACAAACGCCTTTTACAATTTTGTTCTGATGCACGTAGTGATTTTTATTGTTGAGTTTCTTTTGTTTCACAATTTTAATTTTAGGTTTAATTCTATAATACTTTTAGGCCAAGATGGTGAAAATATAATTTTGAAGAAAAAAAAAATGGCAGATGGCCCAAGACTGAATTTTAATTATTGTATTGATGATGTTGCTCGTTTGGTGGTTGGACAGATAATGCCGTCCCGTCGCTATGCGACGAACCACTTTTCAGGCAAAAATGTAATAGATTTATCCATTGAGTAAATTATTTTAGAGGGCGAACTATGGTCGCCTAGATTTTTGAGTTAGGCAGTGTTCACACTGGAGTCGTATGAACATTACCGCCCCCCTTGGCGAGATACGCCAAAAAAAAATTAATACTGAAAATAAAGTAAGTGAAATTTTGATTAATTGGCAATTTAGTTAATAGGCAATAGGCACAGTTTTACTATGGGTCGGACTATTTCTCCGTTTTGGGTCTTTAGTGTTGCAACTCTGACTCGACCATCGGAACCCGGGTGTATATTTATAACACGGCCTAGACGCCATTCGGTGGATGGCAGATTTTCGTTTTTAATGACGACCAAATCATCAACTTTAATATCGGTTTGAGGTGTTTTCCATTTATGTCGTTGATGTAGCTCCTTGAGGTATTCATCCTTCCATCTGTGGCAGAACTGTTGTTGGAGGCATTTTACTTTTTCCCACCGATTGATTAGCGATAAATTTGCATCGGCCAGATTCGGTTCCGGAAAAGATAAAAGCGGACCGCCGCGTAAAAAATGCCCCGGCGTCAATGCCAACAGATCAGAAGGATCTGTGGACATGGACGATATTGGACGCGAGTTCAAACATGCTTCGATACGTGCTAAAACCGTTGCACATTCTTCGAACGTAAATTTGGCCTTGGTCCCCAGCCCTCTTAAATGGCTTTTGAAACTTTTATCGCCGGCTTCCCATAGACCTCCCATGTGAGGTGCCCCTGGCGGAATAAAATTCCATTTCAAACCCTGAACGCCATACTTAAGGCTCGTTTCTTTGGGAATGGTGCCTACAAACTTCTTAAACTCCTTGCGTAAAATTGCATCGGCACCTGTAAAGTTTGTTCCATTGTCGGAAAACACTTCTTTAGGTAAACCTCGTCTAGAGGTGAATCTGGCAAAGGCCGCGAGGAACGCTTCAGATGACAAATCACTTGCCGCTTCAAGGTGAATTGCCTTGGTGGAAAAGCAGACAAACACACATGCATACCCTTTGGTCATACGACAATTCCGTGCATTGAAACTCTTGATGGTGAAGGGACCCGCGAAGTCGATTCCAGTAAATGTGAACGGTGGAGAAAAGGTAACTCTTTCGGGCGGTAGGGCAGCCATCATCTGCTTGCTTAAGTCTCTTTTGTTGGTCGCGCATATGGTGCAACGACGGATGCAAGACTTAACCAGAATTTGGAGTCTTGGTACCCAGAAACTTTGTCGTGTTAGTCGCACCATTAAAGAGTTTCCACCGTGCATAGAAATCTCATGAATGAATTGAACCAGGAGGCAAGCAAAACGGGATTCAAAGGGTAGTATTATAGGGTGACGTTCATTGTACGAAATGTCTGAGTTCGAAAGTCGCCCATTGACTCTAAGAAGCTTGTTGGAATCCAAAAATGGATTAAAGGACAAAATAGAACTTTTCGTTGACACTGGCTTGCCAGCTGCAAGCAGAGAATATTCTGTCGAAAAGTGAGCTTCTTGAGCCAATCGGATTAGACGAATTTTTACAAACTCCATTTCTGGTTGCGAGATGTCACGAGACTTGTATTTGCTGGGCTGTTGCTTTGAGACCGACCCGAAGAAGCGAAAAACATAGCACAATACACGCATAGCGCGGGATAACGTCGAAAAACGGTCAAGAACATCTTCTGGTTCTTGCTGAGCTACCAATGAGTGGGTGTTTTGCCCAGAATCGTCGAGAGAAATGCCTGTTAGTCCCACTAGAGGACTCTGAAAATTTGGCTGGACCACTAACGAGGAAACCTCTTTCTGCTCTAGATCTTCAGTACGTGGAGCGTCGGGTAATGCCACCGGCCATTGAGAGGCTGGTTCACAGAGCCATGGTGGGCCCTGCCACCACATACGATTCTGCTTCAGATCGGATGGCATTACACCTCGAGTGGCCAAGTCCGCGGGATTTTCGGCAGATCTGACGTGCTTCCAAACTGCGTTGCCGACATTGTCCTGTATTTCACTGGTACGGTTTGCAACAAAGGTTTTCCAAACGCACGGAGGTTTTTTGAGCCAGGCCAAAACTATGGATGAGTCTGTCCACAAAAAGATTTGATATGTCTGAACTGGAAAATTGGGTAAGTAAAATTTTATCATTTTTGAAAGCAAAAGTGCTCCACACAGCTCCAGACGCGGTAAAGAGACCGTCTTTAGAGGGGCAACTTTGGACTTAGCACACATCAAGTAGGAGGATGCTTCTCCATTAGGGTGACTTGCGCGTATATAAAGCGCTGCCGCATATGCTTTCTCGGAAGAGTCACAGAAGCCATGAAACTGAATTTCCACAGTGGGCGAGTATTCAACCCAACGTGGGATTTCTATAACCTGTATTTCAGGTAATGACTCTGCAAACTCTTTCCAAGTGGCAAATGATTCCGGGCTGATACGCTCGTCCCACTCAGTGTGCTCAGCCCAAATGCGTTGCATCAATGTTTTGGCGATTATCACTACGGGGGCCAACCACCCCGCAGGATCGAAAAGACGAGCAATTTGAGAGAAGACCTCTCTTTTGGTCGGATTTGTCGACAGTGGAATGCGTTGCGTGGTGAAGTAAAAATTGTCTTCTTTGGCATTCCATCGTACCCCTAGTGTTTTTGTGGTGCTGTCAGCATCGAGCTTCAAGAAACTTTCGTTCAGCACATGTTCTGGTGGCAAATGGTTAAGTAAGCTAGACGAATTTGCGGTCCACTTACGTAGTGGAAACCCAGCTGAGTTAAGCAACGCTATAAGTTCGATTTGTGCCTGTTTAGCCGAACTGAGAGAATGACCACCAGATAGAACATCGTCGACATAGAACTCCGATTGAACGATTCTAGACGCTAGGGGATACACGGTTCTGCCTTCTTTTGCCAGTTGCAAGAGCGTGCGGATGGCCAGATATGGAGCACAATTGACACCAAAAGTGACGGTCTGAAGTTCAAAGTCTTCGATCTCGGACTCTGGCGAACTGCGAAAGAGGATTCGTTGAAATGGAGTATCTCTAGGGTCGACCAAGATTTGGCGGTACATTTTTTCAATGTCCGCATTAAAGACAAATTTATAAAATCTCCAGCGGAGAATGAGAGATGGTAAATCTTGCTGCAATATGGGCCCTGGATACAACAAATCGTTTAGACTTACCCCATTCGACGACGATTGAGACGCATTAAAAACAACCCTCACTTTGGTGGTCGTGCTTTCAGGCTTTATGACCGCATGATGTGGCAGATAGAACGAGTTTACTTGACCTCTGGAAATCTTTTCGACCGGAGGCGCTTTCCGCATATGGCCGAGGGCGAGGTATTCCGAAATGACGCTTGAATATTGAGACTTGAGCTCCGCCTTCATGGCTAACGATCTTTCGACTCTAGAGAACTGCCTTAGTGCGATGTGTCTAGAGAACCCTAACTTGCCCTTTGACGATTGTGTCTTGAACGGCAAACGAACAACATACCTCCCATCCGAACGTCTCGAAGTTGTGTTTTTATAAAGTTCGTCACAGTAGCAGTCTTCTGTTGACCGAATGACTGTGGACGGCAGTTCCTCGAGCTCCCAAAATTTTCGTAGCTGAGTATCCAGATTGGAAGTACTCGAACTGTTCGATACTACGAATGTATTGAACGATTGGAACGACTCCGGAACTGGTCCGGACAGTACCCAGCCGAACATTGTGTTCTGAGCCACGAGGGAATCTGCGATAAGTTGGAGACCGTTCCTTATGATCGATGGGTATAAATCCGCACCGATCAGCAGATCGACCTGGGACGATTTATTAAACGTGGGATCAGCCAGTTTGAGGCCGCCACAAAGGTTAGGATCGATGATACTAAACGATGAACTTGGCAGATTGTTCGTCAATGATCGAAGCACAATTGCCTGGGCAGAAATGGTGATCTGGGCTTCGTCTAAGCACGTGATTGCAAACGCACAGAGTTTTTTCGACGTTATGGCGAGATTACCACTGATTCCGGAAATGGTTGTATTCTTATCCGTTACGGGCAAGTTCAAACGCTTTTGTACTGCCTCTGAGATAAAGGATATTTCGGAACCAGGGTCGATGAGAGCGCGAACTATGTGTTTGGATTCTTTGCCAACAATGCAAACTAGTGCCGTTGCAAGCAATATTTTCTTGGGAGCGCCGACATGAAAGTTTTGAAACGACGCTTGAGGCACGAATGGAAGTGACGACGCCGATATTTGAGGAGCTGTTGTTGCACTAGGGAGATTAGTGGACTGTATTTTATTTCCGTTTTCGTTAGCGTTGAGGTGCAACAGTGAGTGATGCCGTTTTTTGCAGTGGCTACAAGAATATTTGCTCGTACAAGCGACCTTTGTATGACTCGCGCTTAAACAGTTGTTGCACAGTTTGTGCTGCCGTACCGTTTGGATTCTCGTTGGGATCGACATTGCCGAAAATTTGGCACACTCATAAATGGAGTGCGCAGCCGCACAGATTTTGCATTTCCCCCCCCCTGTTTTGGCAAGGTAAGTGTTGACTCTATTATTGTTTCGAACATTCGTCTCCTTTTTGGGTAGTCTATTAAGCCCTGTGCCTTTTGTCGACGTGGTGTCCGAAATGGACTCCAGCACCTGAAAGCGAGACGTTAAGAACGAGTCTAATTGCTGCCAGGTTGGAACCTTCGTCGGGTCCTCCAGGGATTGTTCCCAAAGGGTCAAGGTAGTTTTGGGCAGTCTACTTGAACACGCAAAGACGAGAATCGGATCCCAGTTTTGTGTTATAACCTTATGCGCTTGCAACGTTGATACCGAATCATTTACAGTACTCTGAAGGGCTCGGATCAATTTGGCCGACTCTTCATGTACTGTTGGCAAGTTAAAGATATTTTTTACCTGATTGTTGACTAAGATCCGAGTATTTTCATACGTAGCCCGCAACGCTTCCCAGGCTAGAGAAAAGCTGGCATTGGTTAGCGGAAATTGGCTGACAATCCGATAAGCCTCGTCTTTGGTTTTGGCTCTAAGGTGGAAGAGTTTTTCTACTTCACCCAACTGGGGGTGTTTAATGTAGACTGCCTCAAACATATCTCGGAAAACCGGCCAGGAGATATAATCCCCCTTGAAGACCTCCGTCTCACATGGAGGTAATTTGAGGTGACGAGGAGCGAATGTTGGATCAGCTATCGAATTTTTGCCAGTACCCTCAGGTTTCAGTCGTGCTTCGTGATCTAGGAAAAGTGCTGAGCATGCCACATAACTTTCGTTGCACAGTTTATACTTGGTTTCTATGGCTTCAAGGTCTACTGCTGCTTCTCTTGTCTTTGGGCCGCCTTTTATGTATAGGGCATAGGTTTCTTTGACTCCGAGCCACAGTTCCCTTAACTCTGACTTTCTGACTGCGAGAGCGGACAGTGTGTGCCCGTGATCCGGCACCTCTCTCGCCGCTTGGTGAAACTTGACCAATTGATCAGTCGCGAAAATGAAGTCTTCCATCAAAGCCATCACAAAGTGCGTTTAAAATTGTATAAATGACAAGGAAGCGACACGAAACCAAGAAGATTTTAAAACTAACTCGTGGCTTACAGCACTCAAAACCCGCAGACTCTCAAAAAAGGTCAAGATTTAAATTTAAAAATTTCAAAAATCAAAATTTGGAAGCACAAGAATTTTCAAAAGGCTTGAAAGATTCTACTGGGGGCCAACCACCCCGGCTTGAATACACCGATACGAACGGTGTATGTGGCACGAACGAAAGGCAAAAATTTCCAAAGAAGCCAAAATTTAAAAACGTACGAATCTTCAAAAGGCTTGAAAGATTCTAAAAATTTCAAAAAAAAATTAAAATTTTAAAGCTCAAGAATCTTCAACAGGCTTGAAAGATTCTACTGGGGGCCAACCACCCCGGCTTGGATACACCGTTACGAACGGTGGGTGCGGCACGAACGAGAGTAAAATTTCAAAAGTAAAAATTTTAAAGTGCGCGAATCTTCAAAAGGTTTGAAAGATTCTAAAAATTTCAAAAAAAAATTAAAATTTTAAAGCTCAAGAATCTTCAACAGGCTTGAAAGATTCTACTGGGGGCCAACCACCCCGGCTTGGATACACCGTTACGAACGATGTGTGCTGCACGAACGAGAGAGAGGGAAAAAAATCCCAAAGAAGCCAAAAATTAAAAAACGCACGAATCTTCAAAAGGCTTGAAAGATTCTAAAATTTCAAAAAAAAATTAAAATTTTAAAGCTCAAGAATCTTCAACAGGCTTGAAAGATTCTACTGGGGGCCAACCACCCCGGCTTGGATACACCGTTACGAACGATGTGTGCTGCACGAACGAGAGAGAGGGAAAAAAATCCCAAAGAAGCCAAAAATTAAAAAACGCACGAATCTTCAAAAGGCTTGAAAGATTCTAAAATTTCAAAAAAAATTAAAATTTAAAAAAAAAATTAAAATTTAAAAAAAAATTAAAATTTTAAAGCTCAAGAATCTTCAACAGGCTTGAAAGATTCTACTGGGGGCCAACCACCCCGGCTTGGATACACCGTTACGAACGATGTGTGCTGCACGAACGAGAGAGTGGGAAAAAAATCCCAAAGAAGCCAAAAATTAAAAAACGCACGAATCTTCAAAAGGCTTGAAGGATTCTAAAATTTCAAAAAAAATTAAAATTTAAAAAAAAAATTAAAATTTAAAAAAAATTAAAATTTTAAAGCTCAAGAATCTTCAACAGGCTTGAAAGATTCTACTGGGGGCCAACCACCCCGGCTTGGATACACCGTTACGAACGATGTGTGCTGCACGAACGAGAAGAAAAGTAAGAATTTTAAAGTGCAAGAATCTTCAAAAGGCTTGAAGTATTCTACAAATTTCAAAAAAGTTAAAAATTTAAAGCTCAAGAATCTTCAAAAGGCTTGAAGGATTCTACTGGGGCCAACCACCCCGGCTTGGATACACCGTTACGAACGGTGTGTGCGGCACGAACGAGAAAAAAAAGAATCTTCAAAAGGCTTGAAGGATTCTAAAAATTTCAACGCGATAAAAAACGCCGACTCCTTCAACGAGGAAGACAGTCTATTAAAATTTCCTATAAAACCAAAAAAAAGAACTGGGGAACACAACCAAATCGCGCTTATTGAAGTTGCTTGAAAATTTCAAAAGATGAACGAAAGTCAAACTACCGAGTTGGAAAGATGAATATCTCAAAACCGCTTCAACCAACACGAAATATGTATATGCCGATATATATATAAAAAAAAAAAAAAAAACGGAATGACGTGTTTGCCGGTCAAAGTGCAACACAGAGGTACCAAAAAAAAATAAAAATTTTGTTTAAATGGGACTAAAAAATTGCCAATTAAAAAACTTTCACTCACCCTTTACAAATTTGGTTGAAAACTTTTAGGTTGCTTCCTCGATGGCTGGTCATGGTAAGGTCCAGTGATGATCCAAATGATGAACTTTGTTCCTTCACAGCGTGGGCAACGTGCCGGGTTGGCAGCGTGTGGCGTTTTTCGGCAACAAAATGGCCGAACAGCGTGGGCAGCGTGCCGGGTTCTTGTGCCTTTTGTAGGTGCCGAGTTTTTGCTGTCGTGGGCAGCGTGCGGTGATTTTCGGCAACAAAATGGCCGAACAGCGTGGGCAGCGTGCCGGGTTCTTGTGCCCTTGCTAGCGTGCCGAGTTTTTGATGTCGTGGGCAGCGTGTTGGGATTTTCGCCAGCAAAATGGCCGAACAGCGTGGGCAGCGTGCCGATTTTTTGGCGTGGGCAACGTGTGGGATTTTCGCCAGCAAAATGGCCGAACAGCGTGGGCAGCGTGCCGATTTTTTGGCGTGGGCAACGTGTGGTGGCGTCGATGGCGTTTGGCAGCGTGTGGTGCTGGCCGCGTGTGTTGTCAGCAATCCGGCTCGAAGGACCAAATGTTGAATACCACAATCAAAATGACGCCACACCACCAAGAAACTGACTGAATCGCCACAAATGGTGATTTACCACAATCACAATGACGCCACACCAAGAAATCTTCCTTCTTCGCAAACAAACGCCTTTTACAATTTTGTTCTGATGCACGTAGTGATTTTTATTGTTGAGTTTCTTTTGTTTCACAATTTTAATTTTAGGTTTAATTCTATAATACTTTTAGGCCAAGATGGTGAAAATATAATTTTGAAGAAAAAAAAAATGGCAGATGGCCCAAGACTGAATTTTAATTATTGTATTGATGATGTTGCTCGTTTGGTGGTTGGACAGATAATGCCGTCCCGTCGCTATGCGACGAACCACTTTTCAGGCAAAAATGTAATAGATTTATCCATTGAGTAAATTATTTTAGAGGGCGAACTATGGTCGCCTAGATTTTTGAGTTAGGCAGTGTTCACACTGGAGTCGTATGAACAGACGTGGAATTTTTGTCATGGCCGACATATTCATCAGACTTAAACATAATTGAAAACGCTTGGTTATGGCTATCTCGTAATGTTTATGAAGGGGGCAGATAATTTGAAGACAAGGACACCTTAATCGATGCTATTCGTAATGCCTGGACCCAAATTTCGTATGATTATATAGAAAAAAGTTGTATGATTCTATTCCAATCCGTCTAATAGAGGTTATATGCAAAAATGGGGACATACTCATTATTAATGTAAAAATACGTTATAAATAAATATTATTAAACCACAATTTTTTTAGGGGTTGGCAGTGTACAACAACGAGACATATGAGCGGTATCGTGACATGAGCATATAGAGTACGCAACGCGAGGCTACGATGGCTGGGTCATGTAAAGCGGATGGACCCAAACGTTTTCGAAAGCACATTGCAGGGAAATCGCGGAAGGGGATGACCTTAGGTGGTGCAATCAAGTAGAAGAAGACCTCAACCGATTTATAGTGCAAAACTGGAGAGAGCTCGCCCGAAATCGATGTCGTTATAGAAGGATGTTGGTTGAGGGAGGCCCAGGTTCACCACGAACTGCAATGCCCACCTAAGTAAGTAAATTAGAAGAAGAGGCCAAACTGAGTGGCCACCATGATCACCAGATTCAACGCTTTTGGATTTTTATGTTTGTGGTTTCATGAAGCATTATGTTTATGTAGTCGAATTTACATCTTTGGAGCAACTGAAAGGACGCATTGAAGGCACTGGAAATAAATTGCAGGAAAATTTTTCACAGTTCAATTTATCCGAAGCCATAAGAAGAAGATACAATCTTTGTGTTCTAGAAAATGGAGATCACATAAAAAACTTGTTGATTAACCCTAGTAGGGACTTAACTAGAAACAGCAATAAGTTAAATACTTAAATTCAATCGTTAGTTAAAAAAATTGATTTTTTCAAAATTTTGACTTTGAATCTTGGTTACTCAAAAACTATTCACTAAATCAACTTGAACTAAAATGTTACTTTAAGATTATTTATTTATTTATTTATTTATTTCATCAACAAGCTTAGCTTACAGATTACATTAAAAATAAAAATTTCTTACAACTTAAAATATTTGTATATAAAAGATGTGAGATATTAATTATCTATTATTATCGAAGATATTAAACAATATGATTTTTAACTGACCCCTTGAAATATGGAAAACAATAAACTGATAAAATTCATTAAAAGACTTAATTGATCTTGCAATCGGTTCATTACATCCATAGTTTGTTCTATGCCCTGTTTGGAAAAGAAAAGGTCTCTCTCTTAATACTCTCTTTGGAGCATAGATTGGAATCATGGATAATAAGAAGGGGCTAATAATTCGGTAGCTCAATACGTCTTTAATAAATAGAATTTCATGAATGCGCCTCCTAGAATTGACGGTTTTAAGTCCCAAAAGCTTACATCTAGCAATATATGATGGCTCGAATTTCCAACGCAATTTGAAAAATATATATTTTGTAAAACGTCTCTGCACTCTTTCAATACGATCAGAATGTAGCATAGACGAGGGACTCCACACTACATCAGCATATTCAAGAACTGATCTAACTAAAGCGGTATAAAGGGAAACAAAAGTGTAAGGGTCGTGGAAGTCACTAGAGTTTCTCTTGACAAAGAGAATTTGGAACGGAAAGAGAATTTGCTTTCGCAACAATGTAATCTACGTGATAGGTAAAAGAAAGCTTATCATCGATAAAAACACCAAAATCTTTTATTTTGGTAACCCTCAATAAAGAGACTTGGTCTATGCAGTAGTTGTGGATAAGAGTATTTTGGGATCGTGTACAGGATAACACAAAACTTTTACGTACGTTTAACATCAAACAATTATTGACAAACCATCTGTATAAGCTGTTTAGATCTATTTGCACCTTTAAGCAATCTTCATAACAGTTAATTTGTCGAAAAAGCTTAAGATCATCAGCATACATCAAATAGTTACAGTGATTAAGCTGATTAACAATATCATTAATAAAAATTATGAAAAGGGTAGGTCCAAGATGACTTCTTTGTGGAACTCCAGAGGTGCAGGATATCAACCGAGAGGAAGTATTGTCAAGGCAAACTTTTAGAGATCTACCAAGTAGAAAAGATGAAATCCACTTCAATAAAGAAGAATGAAAACCAAAATGTTCTAACTTCTTAAAAATTTGTATGAAATTTTAGGGCGAGTAAGCTAGGAACGAGTTAAACTCAATAAAATGAGTATAAATGAATGAAAAGTACATTAAGGAGAGTCGGAAAAAAATTCACAACAGAGCCAAAAGAGCAGCTATCACTCACTGTTAGCTTTCAAAAACTAGTAGGATGTGGTAATAAGTGGGTTAGTTGATTTTGAATAGTTTGTTTAAAGAAAATTTTGTCTTTTTTTATAAAGTTGCCTGTCTCACCTAAACAAAGGGAGATAGGCCCTCTCCCATACGATTTTTTTCTCGTCTTGACCCAAACTATCCGTCCTGCGCTTTTGATGAATCTAATGCAAAACACTCTGTGTAAACTTTTAGTTTAAGTTTTATAAAAAAACCAATAGTTTTTTTTTTTTTTGAGGAGTTATAGTTATTCTTTTTTTTAGAAATATCATTTGCAGTATGGCTTCAGGATTCTTCCTCTCTTCGGTCTGTGGTCAATTTGCTTTGTGGATGAGTTTTTAGAAATAATTCCATGTATCATACGCTTAACTCTGAACTATCGTCATCTCAGAATTCGTTTGTCGTCCGTATGCTAAAACAATTGAAGCGAAACCAAGTGACAAAACATTATATATAACAAACATTATGTTTTGGCGACTTAATTTCGTTTCAATTGTTTCGAAGAAAGCCTAGCTTTAGTAGACTGAAACCGACAATGCCGTGAAATCGACTACCGATGTCTATATTGAATCCTTCGAACTGCATTTCCATTTTTGCTGAAAGACTACACATACGTCATAAAGTGCTTTCCTTTGAAAAATTAAAAAAACCTCAAGTATAATTTTTAATCAGAAATGCAATTAAAGTCAAACTATCACAAAATGCTCATCGCACACTCGTATAGAAAAGAACACACTCTTTCATATTGCTTTCATGTTAAACTGAAGTATACCTACTAATCAACAAAACATTAAAAATTTAAAAGATGTTTGCACACTTAACTGTTTTGAATTTTATGCTCACTCACTTGTCTGCTTGTCTCTGAACCAAAGGAGAGCCATCCACAACTTAGGACTTTGATGTATCTGCGTAAACAGAACCAAAACAAAAAAAGGAAAGCTTTATCGCCCAACTTTGCATTAAGTACGACGTATAAAATATACATATGTACATCAAAGTGATACAAAAAACACTACCGAGTGGTTGAATATATGCACTGTGCAGTGCTGCAGGGCACTTGAGTGGCATAGAACACTGTACAATAATTAACCAATTACATGCCCAGGCACCTCTAGCCGACACATGCATCATATTAATTTTTTTTTTGTGTTTTGCTGTGTTGTTTTAATGGCACTTTGGGGAGATGTCTGCCACTTATGAAATAATCCAAAAATTACCATCAGCATTAATTCAATTTTGAAGTAATTTCCCTGCTCGCTCATCCTTCAAAAAACCAAAGCATTATTAATATAATTCAGTTGGAGTAAGTGGCCGGGCAAATCCACATCCCTTATGGAATAAGCGCAGGGAACTGCACAGCAACACAGCGGAACACTTCAATGCGCCCACCCAGCTTGTTGTGGAATTGTTGCTGCAGCGAGCGTTGTGCTGTGTCTGCTTTGCTACTGGCTGCATGATGCTGTGTCGGTCGGTGCGTTCGACCAAATGCAATTCAATTAATTGATGAAATTACTTTTATTAACAGCTTGGAGCCACAGTGATTTAGTCTCTTTGCTCATAAAGCAGCCCAATAGAAATCAAGTAAATCAACATTGGAAGTTTGTTCGCTGCTGGCGTGGGGCAGTGGAAGAGTGTAGCTATGTAGTGCAAGGGGGTCGCCAGAGAGCACACAGAGCACTTTCAAAGTGCGGTGGACGCGATTACAAGCTGGTGATTTCGAGAAGTGTTGAATTTCAGAGTTACAGTGCCAGTAGTAATGAGTTTATAAATGGCACTTGTTACTTAAAGTCATTTGCCTATTTACGGCAACTTGATTAGCTTTTGTTTTATTGAGGGGCGCCAAGCTCAAACGAACTCGGTAAGTATTTTGGAGGTAGACGCTAGTCGTGTTAGTTTGTAAATTTATGATGATTAAGCCTGTAAAGTTTATTTACCCATAATTGGAATAAAATCATTGACAGTTTTGTGAGTTTTCTCTTTCATCTCCTTGTAATTTTTTGTTAGTTGTGACTTTTTAGCGAAAGTGATATGTGCTAGTTGACTCCTTTATAAAATTGTTGAGTGGGTTTAGTTTATGATTTTACTTCGTCAAAGTAGAGGTGTTTTAAAAGCTAAGCTTAACCAGTTGTGGCTATTGTCCTGATTGATTGCGGAAGTTTTTCAAATCACCGAGTTAAGGTAATATGCTGCTTCCGAATATTGTTTATCATTTCAAGGATGCGTCTTTCATTTCGTAAACTTCTACGACGAAATTCGCTTCAAGGTTTTTAAATAGTTTTCGAAATTTTCAAACAGTTTTCAAATAGTTTCTGCAATTTTCCTGTGGTTTTTGAAGAATTTTGAGTTCTGTCATATTTTTGTGCTTTTTGGGAAAATTTGAGGAAATTGTTTACTACTTTTTGAAATTTTTTAACAGTTTTCGAACAGTTTCTTAAATTTTCTGGGACTTTTTGTGAAAACATGTTTAAGGTATTCGTAGTTTGCAATACTTTCTTGGTCTTCTTGGGGAAATTTGAGTAAATAGTTTACCACTTTCAGAATTTCTATTCTGCTTTTGAGTTTTCAAACTATCTTCGAAATTTGTGTGTCGCTTATACAATTTTGATTCAAAAACTCTCAAAATTTCAAATGATCGAGGGTTGTATTGAAATGGTATTTGTCTTGTGCCATGACTTATGATTTTTATCAAGAAAATAGTTGGCATTCCTACCGAATGATTTTCCATTTGCACAGCGAAATTAACTCAGATTCAAAACAAATGAAAACCATAAAAACAGATGGCCGAAAGCTCTTTCTTGTTGACTGCCACGAATCCAATCAAGGTGCCAAGGTTTATTCTTCCCAGAAAGGCAAACATCTGTAAGGAATGCATGCCAATTGCTTTGACGTGCTATACACAACTTCCATCTGCTAAATAAAAGCTGTGATTCCTTCACGTTGTTCATTCTAATTGCCCTACCTAATCTCTCTAACCAACCGTGTTCTTGTCACTGTTTTTGTATCTAATGCCTTTTGGCTGTTTTATCCTTGAAGGTTTTTTTGTTTTGTTTTTTGTTTTGTGCTCTCTACAGGGAAGCAAAAACCAAACTAATTACATGCCCTGGGTGCACTTGAACATTGCACCAGTACACCGCCATTGGATGGCCTCGACTCCACTCACCATTCGCCATCACCAACCACCACCACTGCTATTATAGCCACCAAGACTTTCAAGTTTCAACCCTTGCCTTACATCCCATTACCTCGATGTATTTGTTGCTCATGCACATCATCAAGAAGGAGCTTTGCCCGTTCAAAGGCGGCTACTCTTGGCCCTATTTTCTGTGTGTTTTGGGGCTACAATTTGCCTGAAATTTTCGGTCCAATTAGTGATGTACACTTTGGACGTGTTCCATAAAAAGAAATGCATATTGTCGAAGAATGTCTCTTACAGGAAAATAAAAAATCCAGAAACCATTTTCCACTTTTTTGTGCTTGTGCTTGTGCTTGTGCTTGTGCTTGTGCTTGTGCTTGTGCTTGTGCTTGTACTTGTAATTCTGTATTCAGGGTACCTATACCTACTTCATGGATTCCACCCATTTGATTTATGTACTCTCATATGGAATCATGGAAGGGTTTTGACATTTTTAGAGCAAATATTTGTTGAGGCATTTCAATATACTTTCAGCGTTCAGTTCAGTGAAATGGAGTGTGATCATTCAAAAATACATACCAACAGATTGAGGAGGAACATAATTCCATTTTGTAGGCACTGGTGCCTTGCCCCCCACCCATAGACTTCCGTTATGTTGATTATGAAGGAAATTATTTTGAATATTCATGAGGGCTTACAGATGACAGATAATAATAATTTCAGACTTGTTTTGAAAAACAGACATGAACACGAACAACTTTGATGATGATTCAAGCTAACCCCATGGCTCACATTGGAAGGTTACTAAATGAAATCGTTAATTATGTCATAAGCAAGTCTCAAGGGGATTAAAAGTCATTATGTTTTGAATGATTTAAAGTCGAATAGTTGTTGTCCAGGAAGTTAGTTGGATATGTTATGTTTTGCCAATTTATTTTTAGAAACGAAAATGTCCATGCGGTCGAGAATGTCCAGCAAACAGTTTACACATGTCCACAGAGTAAAAAGCAAGTAGATTTTATGTCTACGAAGTTGACTATGTCTAGACCTGAGTAGATGGCCTTTTATAGTCAAAAGTGCAATCAAATTTAAAGTTAAACGAAACAAGTTGTTAATCTAAGTTTTGTAGTTTAAAATGTTTTCGTTTAGACATTCACTTTGTTAGCTGAAACGTATCTGAAAGTCTTGACGTTTAGACGGTGAACGAAAGAAGATAGGTACTTATGTTTAGACACAAAATTGAAAAACTTTTTATGAGTGTTTTAGTAAGAATATTCTATTCATATTTAATTAGTTGTGTTTTACATATTGCAAGTGGTTACCAAATTTTGGGAGGATACAATTTATAAGTTTTCGAAAATGTTTTGCAAAGAGTCTATGACCTTACCGTCTGCTTCCACCAAGATATTTAATTTTTAAAACAATTTTTTGTACTTAACTTTTAACTTTTGAAAACATTTAAATAATTCATTCATTTTTGAGGTAATTCTGTCCGTCAGCGTTCTTAAAATAGAGATCGTTGTTTAACGAGAAGCTAAAATTTTTACCTGGAAAGCACTTAAAGCTATTTTTCATATGAAATTAAAAATCTAAGATAAAAAGCTTAAACTGTAAGGAACTTTCGTCACCGAAAACATTTCCATGGACCTTTACCAGTATGATAAGGCCAATCATCTTTTATGTGTCAACTGTTTGGATAAATAAGCTTTCATCTGTTTAAATTTCAAAGATAAATATCTTGTTTCTGTGTTGGGGCCTTCCCTGGCAAAGTAGGTGCCACTCTAGACGCACTGCTGAACCTCTCTCGACGAAAGAAGTGGTTTAAAAGGCGAATGGGAGTATTCGGGACTATTCGTAATAAAGCTTTTCCGATCTCGGAAGGAATATTGCTGTACGATACGATAAAGCCAATGCTCAATCTATCTGTGATAGCAACTGGATGCATTCTGTAGCTCTGCTTGACCACCTTAGTACATCAAAAGTGATCCAGGAAGAAAAGACTTCTCAGAACGCCGCGACGGAAGACGAAATTTCGAGAGTCACGGAATTTAAATTGCTGGATGAACTTGTAGGACAAGAATCTCTAAAAGTTTTCTTCAGTTTAGTCTGGAAAGGTAGCTAATGACCTTTCCAGACACAAAAGCATCTATCGACAATTGTATCTGACAGTTCGTAGATAACGTGCCTTTGTTGGTTGCAGGATAACTAAACGTATGCTCTCATATGTTAAGCTGCACTGGAACATTTCTGCTATCCCTTTTCAAAAAATAAATGACTACAGAAGACTTTTGCGGAGCACTTTTGCTACGACTGTCCAGTATATTCGGTTTCCAGACACTTGGCACAGACATAGACAGACATAGGCTGCTAATTTATGTTGCTTATCATAGCAGCGTCTTCTGGCCTTACTATGAAAATCTGGAAAGCTTGTTATAGCTCTTTTATGTTATTGAAGGTCTCTGATTTTTAGTGCAATAGACCAGTTTTAAGGTCTGAGTGCATTAGTTAATATTTATAGGACCTCCGACGTACAAAACGTAATTCTGAACAAGATTTCATAGACTTTGTTGTGAAATAAGATTAAATTGAATTTTTTTTTGTTGCAAATAATCAAAGCACGCTTAAGCTACGATACGTGGTTCTATCTTTTTCTTTCGGTTTTTGCCCTGCACCTTCAATTTGTCGTTGAAAACGTATTGTTGGCGTTAAACACATTGATTATTCTATAGATATGATTTCCAAAGTGAACAAACAAGAAACGTAACGCAAAAACAACATCCACAGCCTTTTAAAAAATCATTTTATAGTTAAAAATATAAAAATAATCATACTACTGTAGTACCATCCATCTTACCATTGGTAAGGGATGACAATAAAAAATAAATATGTTTCCTCGTTTATAGTTTGTTAATACTAACTGCATAAATCATTTGAAATATGAAAATATAAAAATATCCTTTGTTTTTTTTTAATCATTTCGTATTTTCTTTTGTTTTTTTTTTTTAGGTAAGTCTCCTTTACATATTTCAATTGACATCATAAATCTGACTATCTTGCAAGTAAGTTGACTAATTCAATATTTTCCATACCTCAAATTATTTATAAGTCTTAAAGCGACAAGGACTTTTTATAATTACTACTTCCACAAAATACATATACACAAAATTTGTTTCACAATTATTGAAGTCTCTAATTTTAAAGACTAGTTCTTCGAGACAAGGTGATTTAAGTTTCGGGCCTAGCAAGAGCAAGACCAAATTGATTGAAGTTTAGCTTTAAATTACTAAGGGGGTTTGTATAAGTAACGTAATGCGACGGATTGGACGAAATTTAAGAGTCTTGACTTGAACATTTATGGTACGCGGAACGCGGTGTGTGATGGTTACGGTTAGCGTGTCTGACTGTTAACCCAGAGATTCGTGGTTCGAATCCCAACTGACGCAAAAATGTTTTTCCACGGATATCGCTTTTCGCGAGGAATTGGCAAGCCCTCCGTTAATAAATTCATTGCTATGAAAAGCGCTTTCTCAATTAGCCGTTCGGAACCGGCAGAAAATTGTAGGTCCCCTCCATTACCTCACAAGGGATGGTTGTGAGAAATGCGCTAGGCCAAAGGGCTCCTAGCTCTGTTGCGCCACCCTATTTATTTTTATTTTATGACCAGGAACTTTTAGACTTTAAAGTATAACTGGAGACAAAAGGGGCGAGTTGACCTTTAAGCTTAAGAAGCAGATCACGTTGTTTGGTTGTGAAATCGAAAGCGTAAATGGTGTTCCACTTCTAGTGTCAAACGGATTAAGTTAAATTTAGAGTCGGCATCCTCGTCGCGGAAAATTTTAGTTCGAAGTCTAGTGGCCGTTCAATGTCTCTTTTGATATGTGAGGATGGGAGGTGTGGGGAAATTGTCAGTGATGATGCACTTCCATTAGATGGAAAAAAAAACATTTTGGCAAGATTTGACATTTGGTGATTAAGACTGCCCTTGGTGCAAGCCGCCCTGTCATTCCCTGTTGAATGTCATGAAAACTAAAGCGACACGTTGTTGAAGCACCTTGTGTAAGTGACAAGGTGTCGGTCTAGTCGAGGTGGAAATGGAAAATAAATTGTATATCATTTATTATTTTAACACAACACATGAAGTTTGGTAAAAAATATGAAAACGTTACCTATAGAACCTGTCGCCCAGTAAAACCGTTTTCTGATGACAAATTGTTTAATGGCGGCGATGAAGGAATCAAACAATTAGCGGCCACTAGGATAATCCAAAGTTATGATCTTAGTTATCTGTGAAACACTTTTAGCACTGCCCAAAATGGAAACAGCTGAAAAGTCAGTGACTTTGTCTAACATAGCCCTGTTAATCTTATCAAATGACGATGAAGGGTAAAATTTCTTTGAAACGTCACGAAAACGACATTAAAAGACATCATTAGTCGTAGGATGCGTATGTAGACAATAACTCCCTCCATCATCTGTTATCGGTCACCTACAATTAACCGTTCATCTTCCATCCTATCTAATTTCATTGAACGCTGCGAACTGATAATTGACACTTTTTAATAAATGAACTAAGTATAAAAAGAGAAGAGAGTTCAACATAAATCTCTTTGAATTCAAAAAACAGTCACATATTTTTTACTACTAGTTAGTTGTCCCAGTCCTATTCGTGCTCTAAATAAGAGTTCAAAAAAAGCAACTCCAAGGGTTGTATTCAAGGATCCCCAAAAGAAGTTGGATACAGTGTGGATGTAGGATTTGGAGACCTAATAGGATTTGCCTTATCTTTCTCCATTGACAAAAGTTGAAACAGGATTGATTTGAAGGTGCAGACCTTCATGTCATGTACATGAATATGCAGATTACCAACTACAAAAAATACATTTTTTGAAACCGAAACCATTACACCAAAGTTGTACAACCAGCATTTTGTCATTGTACCGTCAAGGACTTTTGATCGATTAGTAAAACCTACATTATCCCAACCACTGTGGAATAATAACATCACCTGCTTTGTGTATATGTTTTTCAACATCCCGTTAAGGGAAAACAAGCACACACGTCAAAAACAGTCCTTCAAACCAGATTATGAATCGTTTTTTGATTGCACAACTGACAGTTTTTTAATTGGAAATCATTTTGTACTTTCATCAAAAAGGAATTCGTATGCGTATCAAATAAATACCAATGGCCTCCAATCAAAAATTTATAAGGAATTGCTTACAAAAGCTCAATTCAAATTCTCCTTCAATTATACCAAAGACATAGTTTCAACGACAAAGAAAATCAAAATTGTTAAAGGATAATCAGGAATTTTATTTTAACACAATTAAATATTCTATGCCAATCCGACTACTGATTGCACATTTAAATTCGCACCCTGTTAAAGCCTCTGTCGATGGCAAAAAATCGAAAAAAGTATAAAACTTTTTAATTAAATAGATTCCATCACTACCCCAGTGACACACCCTAATTTGCATTGAAATTGCAAGGATTAAAAAAGAAAGAAAAATAAAAGTTCATTTTCTGCGCTCTATTCGAATAGGAGAAACACAAGAGAATGTAAATTGTCAAACATCCACTTGACCATTAAGTGCAAATGGTTCTGTTGTACATTGGTTCATGTCTTCAGAAACCACAGAGTCCTTTTACATCCCCAGATTGCAGTCAAACAAATATACATTTTAATGACTTAATTTAAATGGATGGTTGAATATGAACACACCCCATCCCAATGCTGAACATACACTGGAAAAATGATGCAAAAATTGTGTATCCAACAAGGAAACGATTTGCGTTTGACAGTTCGTCAATATTTGTTGTGTTGCATTTTGTTTTGTTTTGTTTTTTTCTTCTTTTCTTTGTTTTGTGAATGAAGAGAGCAACTGCGCAGTAGGAACATCAGGATCTCTTTAAAAATTCAAAATTCTCTTATGAAATGGATTGTCTCATTTCATGTGTTTGGAATGACAAGTTACGGCATTTATTTGCCGGTTGACATCTTTCCTTTAAACATTCCAGTTCATCTTCATCCCCATTCAAAAGTGGGGTTTTATAATAAATTACTGTAAAAATCCATTAACAGTCCCAAAACGCAAAAAGGGATTCCATCAAAGGTCCACTTAACTCCCCCACTTTTGAGGACTAATATAAACATCAAATTCCTTTTTTGCATCCCCCTTTGGAAAAGCATAATATAGACGACACGCAATTATCCACCCACTCATACCCTCGAATAATTTGAAGGTCACAATGGATATGAGAGCAGCAGCCAAAACAACAGACACAAATGTTTGTTTCACCCCCATCGAGTATATAACAAAGGACGACAACAATTCATCCTGTGACGAAGGAACATCAATGACAGTGTTGCCATGAGTGTTTTGTTTGTTTGTTAGTTTTTGGAACATTTGTTGATTTTTGTTTTTTTTGTTGATTTCTCCAAACTTGAGGGTCTTGTTTCATTCTGCTTTTACAATTGTCGACCTCGAAAAATGACCATGATTGATTTGATGTTTGCCTCTTAGTTGTTAGTTTTGCTTTTCGCATTCGTGATTAATTTTTTTAAGCCTTTGGTCGCATTGAGCTGTTCTGCTCTTCAATTCATTGAATAAATTTGTAAAACTGTATGAAATTAAAAAAAATGACTTGAACACAAAAGAAAGAAGCTCCTGGCAATACTGCAATCCATCAGATGTGGCTTTTTCTGTTCTCTTCGTACTCTGCGCAGTCATTATATTTCCGAATGTTACAGCAATGACACAAAACGGAATTCCGTGCCTTCCGAAATATGTACAGCAGCAAAAAGCAACCCTTCGGCATTGAGCCTTTTATTTATCAACCCTTGTTCGGTTTCACTTGGCTGCTTGGTATAAAAACCAGCACTCATAAAACACAAAAGACAGAAATGCATTTTGTGTGAGGGTGGTATTTGTGTTTTTTTTTACTCCCCCTTTGTGGGGGTGTATGTTTTCTTTATGTTTGTTTGATACGCATGAAATATTTAAGAAATACTACTGCCACGTGCAACATAAGTTCATGAACAGCTGCGTTCGAACAAACATTACAAAGAAAAGCATCAACCCTTGTAGAATTTAGTTGTTTTGGATTAATGCAATAATACATGAGCCTCCCGGCAAATACTCGAGGAAATAATTATTTTGTGTTTCGAGTTTGGTTAGCTTCTGTTCTCTCCTTCTCTCTCTTTTGGCGGTTTTTTTTGTGTATTGGTCCTGTTTGGTGTTAAAGTTTTCTCAATTTGAGAGAAAATCGGTTTACTCTTTCTTGCTTGGTTTGATGATGTTGCCATTTGAACATATTCGGTGTAGAAAGTGTTCAGGCTGATTCGAGGTAAGCGTTTGGTTATTATTCCTACGTACTGGGAATCTAGAAACATAACTCAAAACACTCAATAAAAACAGATTTAAATTGTTCGTTATTTCCGGAGGCATTAAAAGTATGTGAACATCACAGTCTGTATTTTTTTTTAAGTATGTACTACAATCTAATGACCAATTCTTTCAACTCTTTGATCAGTACTTTCAAACACTCGATTAGTGATTTCAAGTACTCGTCAGTAGTTTTAAATCTAAACAATAGTTTCAAGTACTCGACGAGTTCTTTCGAGTACTCGACCCGTGCTTTCAAGTACTCGACCAGTACTTCCAAGTACTCGACCAGTACATTCAAGTACTCCACCTGGACTTTCAAGTACTCGACCAGTACTTTCAAGTACTCGACTTGTACCTTCAAATACTCGATCTGTACTTTCAGTACCAGTACTTTAAAGTATTCGACCAGTTCTTTCTAGTATTCGACCAGTACTTTCAAATACTAGAACAATTCTTTCAAGTATTCGACCAGTATTTTCAAGTACTCGACCAGTACTTTCAAGTAATCGACCAGTACTGTCAAGTACTCGACCAGTACTGTCAAGTACTCGACCAGTACTGTCAAGCACTCGACCAGTACTGTCAAGTACCCCACCAGTACTGTCTAGTACTCGACCAGTACTGTCAAGTACTCGACCAGTACTGTCAAGTACTCGACCAGTACTGTCAAGTACTCGATCAGTACTGTCAAGTACCTACTCGACAAGTACTTTCAAGTAATCGAACGGTAATTTCAAGTACTCGACTAGTACTGTCGACTACTTGAACCCTACTTTCAAGTGGTTGACCAATATTTTCAATTATTCTGCCAGCGGTATCTTTGAGAACTCGACCGGTAAAGTGGTCCATTAACCAGTTAGCAGTTACATATTTCATGTACTTAAATAGGACTTTCAAGTTCTCAACCAGCAACTTGTCCAGAAAATGTTTCTTACATCAACTTCTGGCAACTACTTTCGAAATCCTCGTATCACGCACGTAATTCACCAGACAGAAAGTTAGAGGGCACAGTGGATAGCGCCGCACAATTCACCACCCCCTTATGCACCATAAATTGTTTTGTTTATATAAAGTTCAAACAACAACAACAACACGAAAAAAGCAATACTTGTACATATTCTGATGCTTTCCAAATAGAATATCAAGAGCAATAAACGGAAGTGTCTCATTGCCATACTCCTACATCAGCGGGGTCATCAATGTGTTAGTGCGTGCGTATTTTCTCACTTGCTACCCCCCTACACTTCACTTCTGCGTATTTGACTATGAAACAAGCGTATCGGTACATCGTTGTTGTATCCGCTCTCTGGCGAGCCAACTATACACAATACATTTGTACTTGTTTGTTCTCGTATGTACCCTTAGCGCAGAGAGACGACTGAATTTAGGGGATGGAAAGCATACTCGCTTTTCATATCATCACCATAGAGCTACTGAGACTTAAAACTGCTGTGCTGCCGTTTTCGGAAATAAAAACTTACCCTTCGTTCAGTAGCTGTTGCAAGAAACTTTCGACTTTAGTTCCCAAACGTTTTTCTCGTGAAAATGACGGAAAAGACAATTCTAGTCGTCGATTTCTTAACAATTCGAAAATAAATGGGCGTCTGGCTTAGTAAAGTTGTGATTCTTTTTCAATTAAATTCAAAAAATTTGATAAATAAATCGAAATTATTTGTCATAAACGGATTGTGTGGCTATTGAAAGTGATTTTCCTAAAAAATAAATTGTTGAAAAGTCTTTCCACCCGGTGTTTATGTAAGCTTCTGTCTGGCTATTATCTCAAACCTCTCGTGCATAGATGTTTGTCCCATTGGGGAAGCCATTTTGTGTGTTGGAAAAGTGAAAGTTATTTTTAAAGTTTTTGCTTTGAAAGTCTTTAAAGTTTTAAAGTATTTGCTAAAAAACGAATTATTTTGAAGTTGAATAGAGAAAAGTTAAATAGAAAAAGGAAAATTCCAAAACTGCCGTCCATTTTATTTCGATCCGCCCTAGTGCTGTGTGTGCGTGCGTCTGTTGTGTCTGTGTATTGTAGTGGTGCGTGGTTTTTTTTCGTTTGATTTAATATAACAACTACCCTTGCAATAACGCCACCCCCGCTTGCCGTGTACGCCGTTCTATTAACTGTTGGATTACGTTAGCGGTGAAAGTGAAAAACCACCTTCGGTCCACCACCGTCGGCGTCGTCGTTGCTTGTCGAGGAAAAGTCATCAACCCTCTGACGTGTCGGCTTGTTGTTGTTGTTGTCGTTGCTGTTCGTCTTGCTGCTGCTGCTTTTGGAGTTCACTTCAACGAACATGTTGACATCAAATGATGTTTATTGGTGAGTAGCGAGTGTATCTAAAGTTATTTCCTTACCCGAAAGGCATTAAATTCCTTTCCGAAAGATGCACATATACACAGCTGAAATGTAGGCCCACCCCGGCCCCAGGGAAAAACACCCCAAAGCGAATAGGCAAACAAAAAATAATAAAACACAGACGACAGTTTGTCTGGCTGAATTTTGTATTAAATCATACGAGTGTATTCCTTTCGTTTACACACAAAAACACACACACAAGCAGGAAGAAAATCGATATCCGCTTTGGGGGTGGCAAAATTCGCCTTCTTTTTGTTTTTTTTTTAAGAAGATGGTTCTTGTTAGCCCTCAGTGATGAACTTTGTGCTGTTTGTTCTTTTCCAAAGTCGGTTTTGTGTTTGCTTGTTCTTGAAATGACAAAAAGGTTCAATATCAATTGGAACCTCGTTATGGATCGAATTTGATTTGTCCTTGGAACGTGATGTTAGATATTCGGTGATTTATCATTCTCGATTGTTTGTATGATCTTTCTAGACTTTTTTTTCTTCCATTCAACCCAGCCTTTAAAAACTCAAAAGAAGAGATGGGCTTTTTTCAAAAATTCTGTTCGTCCTTTTTCCTGTTTTATTGCCGCTTGAAGGGAAGAGATAAGTTGTTTATGTGTGTCTTTAGGGGAGGCTCTGCTATAGAGTAGAGATAGAAAAAATTGAATGGGGGGGAAATGGGTGGCATGTATCATGATGATGATGCGATGGTATTTATTCAAGGTTTGTCCCCTTATAGTCAAGTGCTTTATACCGCTATAGAAGAGCTGAAATCGATTTTGTATTCCATAATAAATGCCTCATGATTAATGAAAGAGCATCAGATTGCATTTACTGAGTTCTTATTTTAACTCGAGGAATTCGAGTTGAGTTTCGTTATTAAATTTGGACATTGAATTGGCTTTCAACTTAAGAAAGGAATTTAATTCATTTGCATAAATGAATCGTGAGCTTGGAATAATGTTTTTTTTTGGAAGTCCTCATAGCCACATATTTTGTGATCCTATATTAGATCGATTGCGTAATGCGAATACCGCGAGCAAATTACTTTCACCTAATGCTTTGCCATTTAATTTTTTTTAATTTGAAGAGATTGAAAAGCTCACCCTGTTTTTTTTTAACGCAAACTGTGTGTGAAAATATCATCTGTATGGTAAAATATCCTCGCTACTCTAGGTGATATTTTAATTTTTTATTTGCAATTCATAGAATTAGAGAAAGCTTGTGCAATTGTAATTGTGAGTCAAAACATCTGCAAAGAGAAAGTATACTAATGGAAAGAAGGAAAGCATGCAACATATAAAAATGCTACTTCAATTAAATGAAGCACAGTTTTAAAACATGCAACATTTTAAACAAAACACATATATCAATGATGATATACGTTCACGATTGTTTAATTAATAAAGCTAAGTCATGTTCAGTGGGTTTCATAAATTTTTGTATCAAACAATTCTAATCAAGTTGGTTATTAATTAACAAAGGGTTTGAATTGAATAATGTATTCAATACTCACGTTTATAGGGGATAGCGTCCCATGTTTGAAGAAGTTTGTTCTGTGGGAAAAGCAATAAACTTATTCTACTCTACACAAGCAGTGGGGATCTCTCCGATGGCAAGTTGGGATTTGGAAATATCAATTGAACCTGCAATAAGCTAATTTCGAAACATCAGATCATTGTCGATGCCAATTTAGCAAAGGGTTTGTAATAAGAGGAAGGGTTAAAGGGTTCCCAGGGGAGAACCTTTTACATAGTTGCTGGGAGAATATATTTTGAATCTTAGTTAGGAAGACCTTGTATACATGCCGAAATTTCGAAACACCGTTGAACTCTCTCAACCACTTTTTACAAAACCTAACGTAGTGCTGGATTCCTAACGAGTGCTTGAAACCTGCCACTAAAAACGCTTTTTAAGAGTGCCTCTTTTGTAGAGAGTTCTAGTTTAGAGTTCGAAGTGGCAGAGATCGATTCAATCGTACGTATTAAACCTTAGGAAGTTTGAGGTCAGAAGCACTAAATTTTGTCACATTACCATAACATAATTTTGTAAGGTCTTGAATTTCACTGTACAAAATGCAGTAGATCACGTTGAGTATTGTAAAAATAAAATTCATTTTAAGTGACATCGAACAGTTCGAAAAACTTTTATGAATTCAACTTTGATGGGTCCTTTTTTTCGCAATTGAACTTAAAATTCTAATAATTCCGAAAATGGGTTTACAATCATTGACATTGAGTATTGATAGAAGACTTTGGATAGTTATATTTTAATCATTTACGGCCTTAGAACTTAAAAGCCTTCTGCTGCTCTTTTGTATTAATGTAATCACATTCATGTTTGTCGAAAATATAACCGAAAGATCGTATGATCAGCCAAGACAGTTTCTTAATGAAATGATTTACAGTATTGTTCAGCTTCTTAGAAAACTCATCACTATATATGATGATATTTTTTATAAAATTATTTTTTCACTTGTATCGCGTTTCGCGAAGAACTGGCAAGTTCTCCGTTAGTCGTTAGTAAATTCATTACCTTAAAAAGCGCTTTCTCGATTAGCCGTTCAGATCCAGCAGAAACTTGTAGATCTCCTCCATTCATTCATTCATTCATTCCTTAACAAGAAAAAAGTTAGAAATGCTCTAGGCCCTGGGGCTTCTCGCTCTGTTTGCGCAACCCTTTTTTATTTTTAGTTAAGAAAAAAGTTTACAGATTGTCTGATTTTTCTATCAGTCTGTTCGTTCTTCTTCTTGCGTTTCGATAGTTGCTGTCGACAGAAATATTTACAGAATCATTGAGAATTGTAGTGTACTATGATATTTCTGACATTGTCTCGCTATGTCATTACCTAGTCTCCTTATCGTACCCATTGCTATATTATAATGTCATTTCCTTTCATTAATGTCATAAATTTTTGTTTGGTTGATACCTTTAACCACAATTCATTGCTAGGTTGTATGTGGCCTGACACTTAGATCTTGTGAATGTCATGAAAACATTGGCAAGAATAAAGTTTTGGCAAACCATGTTCTCATACTTGTTGTAGCAAAGATTTCACGTTAGATTCAAACCATTATGTCTTAGGAACTTTTTTGATAGATTAAAAGGATTACAACTGCAGTAGAATAAGTGAGGCTCGTAGTGCTTATTTATTCTACTGCTGTCGTCCAGGCGAATTCCATTTTCGATTTGTGCTATTGCACCTTACCTCTGGTAAGGGGAAAGCAGAAGAATTAGCTCAGTACTAAAAAGTGACCAACGAGTCAGTCGTCTTTTATCGCCCTCATCTCAGGCTCTGCAGTTTTGTTGAAGGATCTTGACTCATCATTTTGATATCCTGTTGTCTTTTTCCCATCACAGCACACTTAGGAAGGAAGCTTAGGAAGGGCCAGGTTCTTCTTTTTTGCCTAGGCTTATGCAGATTTCCCATCAATTGCTTGTTTTTACCGCCCTTAAACTCAAAACAAACAGTTGGTCCAGTGAAGTCTTTCTCTGACTATTACACCTAGCCAATTTAATTAAATTTATTTTAAATTCCATTTCTTTTTTGACCGTTTTCATTCTAATGGAGAATCAAAATTTTTTATTATACTTTTTTTTTTCAATGTAACAACAAACAGTCGATGTTGCGGTAGCTATTATCACAACCGAGGAAACTTATAACATCAGCGAACATGTTTATGAATGAAGATCGCGGTAAAGCTTGGTCAATATTCAAGTGCAAGCTTCGCTGTTGAATGCGCATTTTTTTTACACAAGAAAAAAAATAAGATGAAGCTTCGGAAAAGTATCGTGCACTTTCGACAGTCGAAATATGAGCCAAGACTACTGCATAGCATCGTGGTTGGCTCCATATACAAAAATAGTCATTTTATATTCATTACAAGTTTTCTAAGCACACGATTGCAAATGCAATGAAATGACACTTAACACAACATTGAAATGGATTATTGACGTCAAAAATTCAAGAGAAGATCTAAGAAGGCTTTCCAAGCAAAGTGTCTAAAAAATGTTGTTTTAAGTAAGTGCTAAAACCTGTGTGTGCGTTGTACGGTGTTTCACTTTAAGATTGTGCCAAATCTAGTTGCAGTCTTACCAAATCGAAGTACTGAAGCGAACTGTTACTGTGCCGTGGTGTAAAAAAAACAGTGCTGTCCACAGAAATGTAGATATATGTAGATACTGTCGAAGACGAATAAAGAAAACAAGAAGCAACAACTAAGCAAAGTGAATCCTGTACATCTATTTCAAAAATCAAACTAAGCGCAAATAGGATTTTCTGATTTGGAAACAGTCTTAAAGAAATAAATACTAATCCTCAAATTTTCTCTTGGGCAGCAAACGTATTTTCCACTAAATCATTTAATTCGTTCTCTACCACTCTTTTTCCACTCTTCTGTGTTCTAAAATAAATAAATAAATAATTCGCTCTGTTGCGTCACCCGAGCGAGGAGCCCCAGGGCTTAGGGCATTTCTCACAACCATGCCTTGTGAGGGAATGGAGGAGACCTACAATTGTCTGCCGGTTTTGAACGGCTTATCGGGAAAGCGCTTTTCATGGCAATGAATTGACTAACGGATGACTTGCCAATTCCTCACGAAAGACGATACTCAATTTTGCCTCAGTTGGGATTTTAACCACGAACCTCTGGGTTAACAGGCAGACATGCTGTGTTCTCCCATTAATTATTTTTGTTTTACTCCGCAACTGTTTTTTTTACTCCTCTCCTATTTTTCCACTCCACTACTATTTTTCCAGTACACTACTATTTTTCCAGTCCACTACTATTTTTTCCAGTCCACTACTATTTTTCCACTCTAGCTCTGTTTTCTCCATCTCACTGCTGCTTTTTTCACTCGACTTTTGTTTATTTTCAATACGCTCTCGTTTCTCCCTGTCACATGTGAGTCCAAGGTTCGAACCTCAGAAAATATCGATTGTTTTTCCACGAATCTCTTCTTTAGCGAAGAATTGACAATCCCTCCGAGAGTAATTACACTGCCATAAGAAACGCTTTCTGACCTAACCTTCGTTGGGAATCGGCAAAGGTTTGTAGATTTCGTACTCCAAAAGATATGGTTGAGGGAAATGCTCTGGGCACCGGGGTCACCAGAGCTCTGTTGTGTCACTGTAATAATTTTATTACTTTCTTTATAACGGATTGGTGAGCTCGTTTAACCCGTTAACCACACACTTCCGAAAAATCACGTAAACCACACACTGGGTCCAGCGGATCCGAGCATGAAAAAATGTCAATAGCTCTTTTATTTTTGCATGAAATGACTTCAAAATTTCTTTACATACAGTTCAAACATTATCAAAGAGAGCTGCATTATACTTATTGTCAACTTAAATTTTAAAAACATCTAAAAAAATCGTTAAAAAAAATTGTGAAAATTGGTTTTTTTTTAAAGTCTTGTAACTTTTTGAGTGTTTAATATTTCAACTTAAAATTTTAACAGAAAGCGTATTGAGTGCTATATTTTAAGATAAAAATATTTTTATAAAGGTTCGCCGAAAAAAGCGGACTCGAAAAAAAATTGCTGCGCAGATGGACTCCTGGCTGCTACTAAACGTTTTGGCGGGATGCGTAAACTATACAAGCCTATTCTAGTACCCTTAGACTACAACAGGTGGCGCTGAGATTAGCATTTGAATGTGATGGGTGTACGGTACATCCATTCAAAGTCGGAGCGGGTCCACTGGACCCAGTGTGTGGTTAACGGGTTAAAAATCAAATCAAATTAGTTTCCACCCTACTTTCTATGACCTCAAAGTCATTTTTTAAATTATACCAATAAATTCTGCACTCCCAATTCATATAATCCTTTTTACCTACCATTAAGGGAAATTGGTTAATTTCGGTTGATCTGAAATTGCCAACCACTTGGTGTTTGTCGAAGCATTTGTACATAAGTCCGCATTGAGCTCTACAAAAAGTGTTTTTAAATCCTTCTCAGACTTTCGTAGTTTCCGTTCATATTAGGAGGTTATTTTGTCCTCCATTTTTGACCAATTTTTTACTTAGTCTGTTTCACAGTATCTCTCAAGGTTCAATTCAAACCTCGCTGCTTTATTTTTAAATTGATCTTTTCTCCCAAGCATTACAAACAGACCACTGTTCCTTTACAAATTTATCTTATCTTATTTGAACAAAAATTTTTATTGCTTCTAGTTCAGATTGTATTTTTCCCGAAACTTCTCTTTTTTCGGTTATTCGATTTCATTATTTTGAAAATGAAATTAAGTATTACCTACCTAATGTTCACATTAAGAATTAAAATGTATACTTCGTTCGCTTTCATCCATTTATAAAGAAGAAGTCCTTGGGCTTTTTTTACTCATCATTAAATGTTTGACCTTTTTGCACTTAATTTTGTTTACTTTGTGAAAAAAAAAAATGTTTTGAGTTTTTCAATTTGAAACATTTTATATTGCCATCAAAACAAAAATAGATACCTCCGGCATTACATGAGAAAAAAAAGAACGAAATCAAATTTTAATATTTAGTTTGGCATTACGCAAGCCAACCCACGTGGTGTATATTTTTATAGAACGCCCATGCAACGATGCCACAGGAGGACATTCATATAAAAAGGTTTCATGATTTGAATATTAATTTCCATTTGGTAAAGTCAAGCCGTAGTAAAAATAATATCCTTGTTAACTCAACTCTCGAAGCGTAGTTCCAATTACATAAATTAATATTTGCTCTTATAGCAAGTCCTTGGGGATTTTGATACTCATGCTGCCACTAGGATACTACTCCATTGTATAGGTAACCTCCTACATCGGAGGCAACCTTGAATTCTTCATGGGAAATTCAATCGTCAATGGCACAGCAGGTCCTCACCATACAATATTCAATTACGTTGCCATGTAAGTAGACTTAACATATTCCAAGCCTTTTCAAACAACTTGCGACTTAAAATTTCCATCATCGTCTTCATTCATAAAAATTGAAATTCAAAGTGAAAAGATCCAATAAATTTTCGAAAAGAGAAAAAAAAAAAAAACAAGAAACGAAAAACACTCTATTAAGACCCTTGGGGGTGTGAAACTTGTGCATTGTGTTAGCCGCCAGATTGGTTGCCTGCAGCAATAACTCAGTAAAACCATCATGGCGGTTGCTAGGGGGAAGGAAGGAAAGGCAAGACAATTTTCACAATTTCCAATGTAGTGAAATGACGTCAATGCAACCACAGCTAGAGAGTATATATGAGCTCAACAGAAAAGGCAATAAAAATCAACTCTGGCTACACAGAGCACAGCACAACCCACCCAACCCCAATGTGAAGGCAGCAATAAAAGTGTGTAACCTTCACCCCAGATGGTAGTTTGAGATATTTTATCTTGCCGTTGCCACACATGTTAGAGCTACACATGTGGGCATCGACGAAAATGCACAATTTCAAGGGTACTCCTCTTTTGTACTCACTCACTGCCCGCAAACGGAACTAAAACGCTTTTACGAAGCGGTCGGTGGTCGTTGCAAAGCAGCAGTGCAATGTATCAAGGCAATGGAAATTTATTTCAATCTTAAAATTTAATTTCTTGGTCTTCAGAGTCTGATGGGGTATACGAGTATAATAGGGGAAAGTTTAAATTTTAAAGTGACCGACCTCTTGAACGAGGTTAGAGTTCATTGGATGCTTCTCAAACATTCACACTGCTGTGCTAACGCGTCGGCGGCTACTCATGGTGTTCAAAATGAGTCACAACTTTCGCAAAAAAAAAAACTTAACCACTGTCACCACCATCGCCCCACATCCCAATGCCATCACGCAAGAGTGATGATGATAATGAACATGTGACATGAAAGTTTTATTCCTATACACCCTACGAGGGATTAACCACACATTTTTTTATTTTATATTTTGTCTTAAAAAAACGTGAGAGCATGACAGACAGTTTAACTCTGAACAGACAGGCTGCAAGTCAGGACAGATAGACAGACAAGTGTTTCTCTTTTTTTTTTTTTGGTTTTTCATTTCGCCATGGAAATTATCCCGAATGACTTCATCATCACGGAAAAGCACTTACAGTAATGAAATCACAGAAGGGAAGGGAATGGTACCTAAAAATGTAAGTAAATTTTTGTTTCTTGAAGAACCTCAATAAAAAGCAAATTGTTTTTGGGAAGATGCTTGCCATGTGTCCATTACAAAAATTGTTTTGATCAAAATGAAAAGAGACAAAATTAGGTTAGCACTTCTAAACAAAGCCTTGCATGTCTAAGTAGACCGACCGAAGTAAATGACTTCTTGTGGAAAGGAAAACCTTTTATTACTACAAAGGCGCAATTTAAATTACAGATACTTGAGCTTTCTTTTGGAGACGAAATTTAGAACATGAGCTCATTTGAACAACTGAGATTAAAATCAATTTAGCAAGTCTCGTTTAAAGTGCTGGGTGCACTTTCATCTTTACTGTTTACGCATACTTAAATTATTGTGCCTGTAAAATTTTTTTCAACTTAATCAGACTCGGGAGATCAAAGATAAAACCAAGCTATGCAATAAATAAGATAAGCTAATCGCGTGTCATCTGCTTAGAAAGAAAATATTGCCTGTCATTGGAACCGTTTTCTTGTTGCGGCGGATGACTAGTGTGAAGCAGACAAGTGGGAGAATCCTTTGCAATGGCAATGATGCTAACCAGTTGTAGGTACCGGCTTATTTAAGGATTTTAATCTCCGAATTGAGTTTGATAAATTTCTTTATTTTGTTCATTGACTAAAGTTCATTAGAAATATTGAGATTTATATAAAGATCTTTTGAAGCAAAGGTTGGTGTTATCTTCTTCTTTCATTGCATTGAAAAAACCTCAAACAAACGAACCACAATCGGGTGACTGGTATGAAGCAGTTAAGTAGGTCAGCTGTAATCCCTTCGAGATAATGATGCTCGTAAAGGCCCTGACCCATAGAATACGTTGCGTCCGTTTGCTGCCGGATTCAACTGACAGCAGTGAGTTTTACCGAACACAACGGATTGGGGTGACCCATAGAATCCGTTGCGGTGTGAAGAGAAAACTTCAAATTGGTTTTGACAGTTTATGTCATCAGTTCTGCCGGACGCAAAAAGTTAAAAGTTGGGCTACTTTTTCCGTTGCGTCCGTTGCATCCGATGCTTATGGGTCACCTCTCATAAGATCGTATGTATTTAATCGAGCTGTCAGTTAAATCCGGTAGCGAACGGACGCAAAGGATTCTATGGGTCGGGGCCTTAACGCCGGAAAAGGAACAAGAAGAAGAAAGGAATTCAAATAGTTTTAAAAACTTTCGTTCCGCTTTGAGTTTACTTTGTGTTCAAGACTTTCAATGTGAACAGATCATTTGCCTTGTATTTAACAGAACACAAAGGGAGATTATCCAGCTGGAAATTTCAGTGGCAATCCACAAGGTGGAATTTTATGTTCCCTACTGTTTATTGATCCCACCATTATCCAATGACGTTAGGCTTGGTTGACTTTCGCTTTCATTTTGAAGGTATTTGAAATGTGAGAAGATATTTCTTTGACGTTAGGCAAAAAGGTTTTAACTCAAAAACAGTGTTACGCGAAACTGCATTGAAATAATTATTTGCAAATTAGTTTGAAAGAGAAATGATGGTAAATAAGAGACCTTTGTACTATAACTTTACTTTTATTAGTTTTATTCGAGCTATACAATATTTACTATTGTAGGGCCTAGAAATATTGATATTACTAAATTTACTAAGCGAGCCTCGAGAAACTTATAAAACTAACTAACTAGAACTTATCTTACTGTGAAACTATGATAAACAATAAATTTTATTATTATTAAATATTAAATCTTTTGCTATGCTTGGTATCTCCAAATACGAGCATTTTAGTCATGTGACTCCAACTTCCCACGTTGTTGGGATCATCTCCCATTTAGTTACGCCACCCGAATATTGATCTTCTCCTACGAAGCCCGTCGTTAATCACCACATCTTATTCTCCCAGTCATTTCAGCGTCATCAGAGCGAAATATGCGAGTACCTAGTTGAACGGACTTTTGAAAGAATGCTTTTCGTGTTGACGCGTTATGAATTATGATGCTCCATTTCAAGAACAAAAAGGATGCGCTTAAATCAGCCCTTATTCTTAGTCGCTCATCTATGTAGTTCCTGTTTTCTCTGGCAACATTTTACCCACAATCACCTTTACAAGAAGACTATCGGCTTCAGTGATATTTCCGGGCTTACGCCGAGAAGAAGATTTTTTCGCCTTGTCCAGATCGATGTCTGAAAGTAGAATTTAATTCTATATCGTTGTTCTATAGAAAAGTAAATAAGTAAATAAGCAGACCCTCCCTCTGACTCAAGGAGGGTCGGGGACTTTCTCATTTCTATTTGCCCATATAAACGGCTAAGTCGCTAAACGCTTTTCATTGCAGAGTAGTTGCTATCAAAAGACTTGCCTATTCATAGTTCAAGGAAAACTTACCTCTTTATCTTTTGCTCCAAAGCCTCAGGAGTAGCAGATCATTTTTGATTTATCCCTTTGAAGGCTTCCTACCGAGCATGCGGCACACGTTATCAAAGCAGAAAATTCTTTGTCGTAGCCCTGTAAAACTCAGCAGTTGAAAAGCAGCGTCTTTGATGTCTTCTTGGTAGTGGCGCAACAAGTTCTCGGTACTTTCCTAATTCATTAGATCAATATCCACATTACATTGCTACACTTTATAGGGACAAAAGCTTTCTTAACATTGCATACTCAACTGGAAAAGGGATATCAAACAATTGTGTTTATAAAACGTTGATTCAAGAACTTTTTTTTGGAAATCACCTTCCGATCAGTAAACCAATAAAAGTGCAAACTTCTGCAGTGTCGTTCAGGTTGAAGGGCTTGATTTTAAAGAAATAGGGAAAGAATGCTTACACGAGTCGTTTGAGGAGCAAGAAAGGAACGTGTAGTTCGTGTTCGTTCGTTTAATGCGACCTTTTTGAGTTATTTGAGGTAAAAAAAATCGTCGTGCTACTCATGTGGGTTCGTTAAAAACGAAGCCGCTCTGTCATATCTGATGGAAAACATTTCCTATTGATCAAACTTTTTCATCAGATGAGGCAGAGTGATTTCGTTTTAAACGAACCAACACGAGTTACACAATGCGTTTTTGACCCCTAAGACCCCTAGCCTAAGACGAGCCACACCGTATGTGCATTTAGACATTTAAATAGAGAAATGTTAATCCTTTCCGCAAATAAGATATGTACTTGCAGAAGCTTGAATTTAAGCCCAGGTTGCGAAATTTAGTAATTGCGGTTCCTATTGGTCAATCTGACGACCTTATTGCATTCGTTTAAGGTGAAAACCTCTAGGAAATCTAATTTGGTAAAAAGATAAAATTTCAAAAGCTCTTGGTCATTTAGTCGCCGCGAAGATTAAAGAAACCAAAAGAATACCCCTACAAAATTTTGGTTGTGTTCTTCTTTTCTGTTTTAGATGCGTGGCGCTACGAATATTGTGATCTGAACTCTTCTACTTGTCTACCTAGCTGTGGCGAGGGGTGAATAATTCCAAAAGGTAACTCGAAGGAAACTTAGTCACCAACAAAAAAAAGTTTACTTAAAATTTTTTTTGTGCAATGTTTGTCTTCGCATCAAGCCAAAAAGTCAGGTATTTTAAACCAACTTTGCTATTAGGTAGAGCATCATAACTTTTTTTTTCATAAAAGTAAGCTAGTTAAAACTATTTGTTTCCTTTGAGTGAAAATCAGCTAAGCAACAGTTAACAGATATTAAGGCCATAATCAAACCACTGAAACTTACTATCGGAAAACTTTTCAGACTTTTTGCACTTTTCAATTTTTAAAGCCTAAATTTGTAATATTTAAAAAAAACACGAAAAGCACTAAATCAATTTAACTAAGTATTGCACTGCGTTCTGCTGGTAAACTTTGTTTTTCAAATAAAATACGGCTCATTGGGAACTAAATTCATTTAGGCCAGTTGTGCCACTTTAGAAAAATTCCAATTATAGTTTGCATTTTCTCCCAAAAATATGCTTTATGCTATGAGATCTAATATCCTCGCATATTTGTTATCAAAGTGGCAACCTTTGAGCTTGGACACATGAGTCTAGTGCAGAAACACATACAAATTCATGAAATAAGTCGGAGACCAGCGTGTTATTTTCTTGTTCTTCAAGCAGAGACCTACCTCAACCTGCAAATCTGCGATATACATTTTTGTTTATAATCATGTGTCCATGGGAAGAGATACGAAGGAAAGCGTTTTTTTCTTTTATAAAACCAATATCATGCAAACACCGAAGTGTGCAGTAGCAATGCTGCAAATCAGCGTTACCGTTGAATATTTTGGAAAAGTAGCAAAAAAAGTGGCACTCGAGACAAAAAGGTGGCACTTGAAATTAAAAACGAGACAACACCATAAATAATGTATGAAAAAATTTCACACATCTCAACGAATTCAAAGGAGTTGAAGAAAACACATAACCTTAACAATCATTTTAAAGTTTATTGCAACGTAAGATAAGAACTAAAAATTTAACATATCATTTTTTTTATTGATAACTCAACACAAATAAATAAATAAAAGTTTGAATAAATAATAAAAAAGAGACAACTAATAACTTTTTAAAAAGAATTCGTATTACACTTTACTTTATTATGATGGTTGTTTCTCCATATTTTTTTATAAGAAGCTCATCAGGACTCCATTCAGCAGTGTCACATTTGCTTACTAAACTTAAGGAATCCAACATATTTTCGCAAGTTTCAGTGAGTTCACTTTTCATCAAATTTATCTTGGAAAAAACCTTCTCAGCGCAGGCACTGCTATGAGGCAAGGTTCATATTTTTGCAACAAATTCATATAAGTCGGAAAATAGGTATTCATTCAAACTATTTTTAATGTTGCCCATTTCAAACCAAAAAATTTATATTGTTCGATTACCTTTTCGGGACTTGTAGAATTACTAAGAACGGAAACTAGTTTAAAATAAGTGAACTCTTATTTCGACTTGATTACTTTGGGGTCTTAATATCTCCAAATAGAAAGTTTTTCATTTTTGAAGTCAAATCGATTAAACATTTTATCCCAAAGTATTTTATAATAGCTAAGAATATTTTTCTTAATTTCAACAAGTTCACTTTCCGTTAATCTTTGACTTACAACACAATTTTTGGCTTCAGAACCAAAGTAAATATACGAGGTCTTCCTTCCCCTTCCGCGATTTCCCTGCAATAATCTTTCGAAAACCCGTCGAGCCGGAGCGTTTGGGTCTATCCGCTATACATGGGCCATGATATTGTTTTCCGTGTCTATAGCGGATCCCAGGTAGACGAAATCCTGTACTACCTCGAAGTTATGTCTGTCTGTTGTGACGTTCTGTCTAATTCGTCGATGTTCAGAGTCCTTGTTTGATGACAACATAAACTTCGTTTTGCCCTCATTGACCATCAAACCCATTTTTGCCGTTTCTGTTTCAATGCTCGCAAAAGCATCTATGACATCACGCTTTTTTTTCACATTACGTCAATATCGACTGCGTAGGCGAGTAATTGTACAGACTTTTGAAAGATTGTTCCTCTGGTGTTGACGTTTGAGTTTCTTACAATCTTTTCAAGTATGATGTTGAAGAAATCGCATAACAGTTTGTCACCTTGCCTAAAACCTTCAGAAACAGTTCGACCAAATTCCTCTATATTTCGCGGCAAAACCTCGGCTGCTGCTTCGTTAACTTAAAATAAGGAGTGACTTACACAGCCTATGAGCCGAATATTTTCAGGATTCGTTTTTTTAAATGAGTTTTGTTCAATGCGTGTGTTTGGTTGAACTTAAAAACTTTGAGTACTTTGAGTAACTTTTGTACGCATGAAAGATATGAACAGGTATGGTAAAATGGCATGGTGAATTGCTAACTTTAGTTTTACTTGTGGGGAATGCTAAAAAAGTGGCACAGACTGAAAGGTGGTGGCTCGGTGGCACAGCCTAAAAAAAAGTGGCAATCTGACACTAAAGTGGCACAGCGGCAACGCTGCTGCAAATGAGAAGAGGGCTACTGCGCCGGCGCTATATTCACGTGCTCAGAGCACAAAGAGATAACAAACAACAGATTTACCAAAAAATATGACGCTAGAACACCGGGTTATTTTCTTCCATAAGAAAGCATGTATTGAACAGAGAGGTGCCTCTCTCTGTTCAATGCATGCTTTCTTATGGAAGAAAATAAGACGATGTTCTACCGTCATATTTTTTGGTAAAAGAAAAAAGAGGAGAGAACACAACAAGTTTTATAAGACGTAATATTTGGGGTTACCTTGTATGTTGCTAAAGTTTTGTGTTTGTTTATGGAGTGAATTGAAGAGCCAACATGTGTGTAGAATAAAACGGAAAGCAGAGTGGTAGTTGTTAAAAAAATGTTGGCAGCGAGTTCATGTGTATGATTAAGTTTGATTCATGTTGCCAGAAGTCTAAGATGTTTCGGATGTGAATTTCAAAAGGTAAGTCGGAAATAATCGACTTATATGGACGCTTCGCCACTGCTACCTAGAGATCTAACCATGGCATACGCTGAAAATGTTGTTTGTATTCTACAAATTGAAAATATCAATATCATACCTTTGTAACTGCATTTGATAAATGATCATCACTTATCCCGTGTAGAAGAACTTTTATTTGGTTGTTTTTGATGTTTGAAGTCACACTAAATAGTCTACCATAGACAATCATACTTAAAACTGTTATATCACCTTATTAGAGTTTTCCTGGGTCCTTGAAACTCATCCTAATGGACATGAGAGTAAGGCGCCACAGAAAACGAACTGAGCAGAGATTGCTTAAAAGCAAGTTATTCTTTTCTTGTAATTCTTAAACACAACTAGACCTGGAAAATAAACCTTAACAGGCTCCATAAACTGATGGATTTAACTACTGAAGATGGGCCTACGCAAGGCTGAATTCTTTGACAAATTTTTTTTTCTGCCTGTTTCGTGGGGGTTTGAATCCCATTGGAAATTTAAAAATGTTTTTTTTCGGTTATCGTGTTTCGCGGAGAATGGGCAATCCACCCGAAAGCAAAGCACTTCCACCAAAAGTGCTTTTTTATTTAACCTTTCGGAATCGGCAAGAAATTGTAGGTCCTTTAAATGCGTTAGGACTCGAGGTTTCCATAGCTTTGTTGCGCAACACTATTTAGTTTTAGTTTCACCTTCAAGTTCCTTAAGTCTGAAATTGTTCGCAATTCGGAGAACTTAATGCTGAGAATACATCACATGGTATTTCAAGTTTTTGTAAATTTTTTCATATGTTAGGTTTTGGATTTGATCCTCGAACCTTGCATCAGAACAAAATAAAAGGGGAAAGAACTACTTATTTATGCAATTAATTTTGCTTGAAACTAACTGCTTTCAGTTCTTGCACTAATCAGTGATCCCAAACTAATGAATTAACTGCGTTGGGAAAAACAAAGAAAGCATTTCAAAAGATAGGGGTTTTGTTAAAGATGATAAGTAGTGTTCAATTAAAGTGATCTTATCTTCTCGTTTAACACAATTGAAGAAAACTCGTTTAACATTTTTAGTGGTTTAAATTCTAATTGGAATTGTTCTGGAAATTCTCTTATCCTTTTACTTAAATTGCAGTTTCCTTGACTTCTGCTGCAACCTACAAAATATAAAAGAATTTTTTTCCATGTATTTGTATTCTTTTTTTTTTATCAACTATCTTTGAATGTTTTCCTATACATTCGTTCTGTTTGTGCTAAAAATTCCATCATCGCTGCGAAATTTCATTGCATTCCAAATTCCTGGAAAAAATACTCGCTCACCCACAAACCAAATGTTCTTCTTTCACCACATACTCGTAAAAACGACAAAGTTGTTCTTTTTGAATATTCGTTTCTCCCTCCTCGACAAGTTGAATGAATGCACTTAATACTGACTGGATCCTCCACAGTCCGCACTGGAGAAATAAATAAATAACACTCACGCATGTACTTTTACCCCATACAATGAAAATTACATTGGACGGTGTTCGAATTATAAAAATAGAACATTCTAGAGCAGCAGCGAAAACAGCATCGGCATCAGCATCAGCAGAACGATTATATTGAAATGTTTTCAAATTGAAATAGAAAATAAATAAATTTATTCAACTAAAACCGGTAGCTGTCAACACTGATTATGTTCGAAAAGAGAGAAGTCAATAATATTCCAAGAAAAATTGTGAAAGGGTCTTAGGTAAGTTAGGTAGGTTGGCTGTTGGTATATGGTATGGTTAGTACACGGTAGGTAGGTCAGAAAGAAAATCGACCCACACTCGCATGTGTGAACTGAACACACATGGAGTTATGGGAGTTTTTGGGAGTGTAGGGATATGGATATGGATGCCCATTAACATTTGATTACTGTCTATTGATGTTCCTAATGAGGTCACATTGAATGGGAATTTTATATGCCTTGGGCTTAGCTATCACTCAATTTAGATCAAAATAACAGCCGAATGGTATGGCCGAAACAGTCATTAGGGACATGAAGTGGTTTGTTTGAAGGAAGCCGATGGGAATTTGTATTTGTTTGGACTTAAGGTTGGAATAAAAGATGTGTGGTAATCAGGAATTGATTCCCTTTTCATGCTTATTATGAGACCTCAAGCTGTGGATATATTTGTCAAACGAAATTGTTTGCTATTACGGCAAAAGTGGTTGAGTAGAGAATTTCGTTTCTTCTTTGTTTTAGTTTGGAAATAGATTTTTTCAAAAGCAAAGTCCTTGGAGATGCTGTGTATTAGACACATCCTTGGAGGTGCCTTACAGTTTTTCAATAAAAAAAAAGTGAATTCAAAACGATAAAACAACATTCAAATCAGTTTTTTGTTTGGAGAATACCTTTGCACTATGCTTTACTATCTAAGTACCTACTACATCTAGGGCGGCCGTGATTCAGTGGTAGTGTTCATTAGGCAGGCCGGACGCATGGGTTTAAATACCGCTCTGGGCATTCTTTTCTTCCAACCTCCCAACTTCATTTGAACGCCAACCTTTTTTGTTATATGTGAAATTACAACAGCCTTATTTCCATTTACTTCACCACAAAAAAAAAAAAGGGAAGGCTGCTACCCTGGTAGTACAATGGGCAGCCAATTAGGTCAGAGTGCTCCAGATTAGCATATGCCTTCTCGTGTTTTATTATAAAAAATAAATAATTAATAAAACTACCGCAACAGTTTGGAAATTGAAATAAAATTCTTAAAGAACTAAATAGTTCTTAAATTGTGGGTTATTGTGGTCATCGGGGTCTGACTGGCTTGCTTTTCCGGCTCCTGCTCCTGTTGGCACGTGACACTAGTTCTCTGACTTAGCCTTTAAACCCACAAACAAAATCTTCATGCCTGACTCTTGTGTCTCATATCAACTAAGTGTCGCTTTGGTATACACGAGAAAACTCCTCAACATATCCTTTCTTGACACTGTGTTCGCCTATTTTGACATCTCTTAGTGTCAATTTCCCAATAGGTATTTCCGCTTCCTTTCTCTCACTTAACCGATTCAGCATGGTGGGACCATTGTTTTTGAAGCCACTTTACCACAACCACAACGAATTGAAACTATACTTATTTCTTGCAAAAAGTCATATTTTGTAACAGCTTCTTGTGTGTCAACAAAACTGTCTTCAAATGAACGACATTTACTTCGAGTAGAATTGCGTTTGAAGTACAGTGACACTCTTTGAACACAATTTTTCTACCTGCAACACATGACCCATGATTGATGTCGCAAAAGTGGGTCATCTTGCAGTTGATCACATTTGCCGCCAACATGATTAAAATTTCGTGAACAGAGTGCTGCAAATGGAAACACTTTGAACAAATATAAAACTCAAATCTTGGTGTCACATCCCTTTGAAGCCAAAAAGTTTCTTTCGATATTGTTACTGTCGCTAAATGTCCTAGAAAAGGTTTTGCCAATCTTAGTGTCATGACACATATATTTATATTTTTATAATTTTATTTCTGTTATTGAAAATTTGCGTTCAGTGTTAAGCCCAATGCAGACCCTTAAAACAGTTTAAGAATAGCAAAACTCGTCACTAGTGTCACATATTTCTAGTGTCGAGCTTAAATTCTTTCTTTCTTTCCAAGATATTTGGATTTATATTTTGATATTCATTAGAAATCAAAATCAACCTGGAAAGCCAGGTTGAAGGGTCATATCGCTTTAATTCTTGTGTCACTAAATTTCAGTGTCATGAGCTAAAATATTTGCTTTACTGCAGCTCAACTTCTAACTAATTTTACTTTGAATGCAATAAAAATCAATAGAGGAGAAGTTATACTTCCCACCTACAATGAAGTAATGATCATTATGCAATTCCTGTGTCGCAGAATTGTAGTGCCATGAGCTAAAGTACTTGTTTCTTAACCAAACAATTTAGTTTTTATTGATTTGTATAAGAAACCCAGTTTTGTCACTCAGTAAAAATTTACTTCACAGCTCTAACAAAAGCATGTTTGCTTGACACTTAATTTTTGTGTCGCATGATTTTAGTGTCACGATGAAATCTTACAAAGGAAATGATTTTTTTTTTTACTTTTGTTTAAGATTCTTTGCTTTTCTTCTGTAAACTGTAATCATTCCCTCTGTGGCTGATTAGTTGAGAACATTTCCATCTCTAATGCTATTTTAAGTCTTAACAATACAAAGGTTCAATCTTTCATTCAAATGCTGTTACCTATCTTATTCTATCAAAAAAAAAAATCCTCCTGAAAAAGCATTTAAAAAAAATTCCTTTATACAGTTTTCTTATAGTCAATCACACCTCCCAGAACCAAACTCAACAACTGAAACACGTCACTCGACAAAAATAACACATCAGCTCCAACATCATGTTTCAGATTTGCAAGGCTCAATACACATTTACGTGCATTCTGTCAATAAATACTTCAATCATAACAACCAGCAATCCGACCGACCCTATTCAACCGCAAATAAACTTGTCAATCAGACATTGGTGCACGACGGCGACGTACACATGTTGTTCTGCCATCATACATATGCAGTAGGTTCATAGTTATCGCTCCAATTCCTTCAAAGCACTTTATGAGCCATTTCAAATTTAATATCTCGATTTGCACAACAATCTCTGCATGTGTGTTTTGTATCCACTTGGATGTCTTGGGAGAAGTAGTTGTGTAGAGAGACGATGACTGACCTTCAGTAAGGCCACTATCCTCTGAATAGTGTTCATCATTTAGCACACTGCAAATTGGAATTAGATACTTAGAGGCCAAGTGGCAAATATAGACATGAAGAAGATACACCATTAGGTGTACGTACAAATACGAAACTACCTCAGACATCGCCTCTAGGAATTGCCTTGTTGATTATCTTTCCCCTCAAGAGTTTTTTGCAATGAGTTTTATTTTTAACTCACTGAGCCATCGCCGAGCGATCGTGAGTGTGGTTTTGTACTCATACAATATTGGAAACTCATCCTTTCGCACCATCACCTCATAGATACTTTTGTATCTTTTACAACACAAAACGATTCAGTTGGGAGATGTTGAGGTGATGGTACGCATTAATGCGGGGGGGACGTTTCCACGTTATTTAAGACGTAAACTCATATTCAATTTGCGTTTATTGCAGACGAAATAGCAAAACACACTCACTTTCCATCGATATTCTTCCCGAGTTTGATTTGAAGAGATTGATGAACGAGTAACATGGTAAAACAATTGGTTTTACCTTGTTGTTCGAACCCACATAGTGTAAAAGATAAATGGCCAATGTTACTACCTACCTCATTTCAAACAATGAATATGCCGTGTACTGTACGTAAAAGTATCTATACGACAAGCTGCGAGTAATTGAATCACTCATCCAGAAGAACATAAATATATTGTTAAATGGTTAACTTGACTGCCTACCGTTGTTCGTTCTTTGGTGAAATAATTGTGATATTGCTGTAGTTACTCTCATGTTGACAGATTGTTGAAACTAATTGACACACGCAATGTGTTGGAAATCACAACGCCTACTTTTTCTTAATCTGCAAGATACGACTACTGACCAAATACAACTTGCAAACGAATACCACACACACATTCAAAATATGGTGGGTAATATTCGTATAATGAGAAAATCTTAATTTGTGTACAATTAAGGTGTGACCTTGCTAATGAGTTTTTATTGTTGTAAGCCCACTAACATGACACGAAAGTGTGAATGGTCATTTAATTGAGAAGTAAACACTTGACGTAGCTTTCAGATGAGCCGAATGAGATAACCTGACGATGTTTACTGAAACAAAATTGTGTGTGTGGTATGTATGGCTATTGACCATCTGGAAAGAGGTAATGTAGACTCATAAGGGAGTCATTATTGCATAATATTCAGTAGTCAAGAATGTAGTAAGTTAAGAAGAGAACAGCGAAGAGCGTATACCAAACGCAGAGAATGTGAAGTTTTGTTATTGATGAAGAAGTTATCTTCATAACGATCTTCGTTTAACCTTGGAGAATGATTGTTTATCATTTGCCACTTCAGAGGTTTGTACATTGAGAGTAAACATCCTTAATAGTTAATGTGCAGATAGAAAGATTGTTAACTGAAACCTTTCTGTCTTCTTATAGAGCAGATGACTTATTTTGTTCGTCGACTATTTAGTAAAGGTTTTTTTTCTAATGGAGGTTTTTAAAATACTAGCTGGAGCTTACTTACTTACTAAGGCGGGCATTACAGTTCGGGGTGAACCTGGGCCTCAACCAACATCCTTCTATAACGACTTCGATTTCGGGCGAGCTCTCTCCAGTTACGAACTCTAAGTCGGTTGAGGTCTTCATCCACTTGATTGCCCTACCTAAGAAGAGGTCTTCCCCTTCCGCGATTTCCCTGCAATGTGCTTTCGAAAACCCGTCGAGCCGGAGCGTTTGGGTCCATCCGCTCTACATGACCCAACAATCGTAGCCTCTCGATGCGTACTCTTCTGGCTATGCCCATGTAGCTGGAGCACTCAGACCTAAATTACAGTCCATTGTACTACCAGATAGCAAAATTCTTTTGTTATAGCTTTCCCGATGTTCGTAGAAAAGCCAAAACACGTTGCCATCATAAAGAGCCAAGGTTTCCAGCTCTCTCTCAATTTCTGCGCCGACTATCTGTAACATCGTGCGAGAAAAAGCAGGACATTCACAGAGGAAGTGCTCCGAGGTGTCCTCATCTTCTCTACAAGATTAACAGAGTGTGGTATCACTTAAGCCTAACACGTTTAAGTGTTTGACAAAAGAGAAGTGCCCCGCGGCAACGCTAATAGGCTTTCTACATTCTTTTCTGCTACGGGATAGCAACAATGTTGCAGTCTTCTTGTTAACGTAGGGAAGCATACGTTTGGTCTGTCTGCATCTGTCTGTTTGGTCTGGAGGCATGCCATCTACGGTTGTCCTCTTGACAGATTCAATCGTTGATTGAACCTCTAACTGAGGATCCTGGCAGACTTTGCGACTTTTCAGGTCCTGAGGAAGCTATCTGAGATCTTTGCCTCGCAAGTTCATCGGCGATCTCATAACTGGTCTTCCGTGAAACGTATATCGTTGTATTCTTTGCTGCAAGAAATTGCGATCAGGTATGGGTCAGGATTAGTATGCTTTGCTCTTATCTGCACCGTCAAGCACCTCTTTTACTTCATGTCTTCCTATCGGCCTTTGTAGTAATATATACATATTTTGTCTTTAAAAAGTTTGTAGAGCTAATTGTTAGTTAAGATTATGCAAAAACAATGAGACTAATTGTTTCGATAGTTTGAACGTAAAAAGTTATCGAAAAACCGAGAAACTGGAGGATCAAATAATGAAATAAAGGAATTAAAACTTCTGCAAAAAAAAGCAACTCGCGAAGAGGCTGTTTTCATTGCAATTAATTTTTTGATCACAGTAATATTCAGTTAGAAAAATAAATCGCTAGAATTTCAATCTATTATTAGCTTTGTCTTTTGTGAATAAAATGCAAAGCTATAAAACAAATTCATTTTTTAATCACTCAAAAAAGTATTCATCTGGTAAAGTGGAGAGTCGAAAAATTCTTTGGAAGACGAGAGTAACATAGAGTCATTGAAAATGACAGCTGATGCGTTCAGAGAGTAGGTAAATAGACTCACATCAGGTCTGTTTCTCAACTTTGTGCAAAGAAATTCACAATCTGTCACATTTTAAGGAGTGTAGGTAAAAATGAAAATAAAAAAAATAAAATATTCTATACCTACAAAATTCAGTTTAAACTGAATTAATGTACTGCCAAGTATCTGAAGAGAGCCGCATCAAACTGCTTGGTGCCGCGAAGTCTTCTTAGAGAGTAGGATAAATTGTTCCACTGCCTGACAACCAGCGTTGCCGCTGTGCCACTTTAGTGTCAGATTGCCACTTTTTTTTAGGCTGTGCCACCGAGCCACCACCTTTCAGTCTGTGCCACTTTTTCAGCATTCCCCACAAGTAAAACTAAAGTATGCAATTCACCATGTCATTTTACCATACCTTTTCATATCTTTCATGCGTGCAAAAGTTACTCAAAGTACTCAAAGTTTTAAAGTTCAACATAACACACTTATTGAACAAAACTCATTTAAAAAAACGAATCCCGAATATTTGGCACATAGGCTGTGTAAGTCACTCCTTAGCTTAAGTCAACTAATCAGCGGCCGAGGTTTTGCGCGAAATATAAAGGAATTTCGTCGAAGTGTTTCTGAAGGTTTTAGGCAAGGCGACAAACTGTTATGCGACTTCTTCAACATCATACTACAAAAGATTGTAAGAAACTCAACCGTCAACACCAGAGGAACAATCTTTCAAAAGTCTGTACAATTACTCGCCTACGCAGACGATATTGACGTAATGTGAAAAAGAAGCGTGATGTCCTAAATGCTTTTGCGAGTATTGAAACAGAAGCGGCAAAAAAGGGTTTGATGGTCAATGAGGGCAAAATAAAGTTTATATTGTCATCAAACAAGAACACTGAACATCGACGAATTGGACAGAACGTCACAACAGAAACAGACAGACATAACTTCGAGGTAGTACAGGAATTCGTCTACCTAGGATCCGCTATAGACACGGAAAACAATATCAGGGCGGAGATCAAATAACTCTTGCCAACCGTTGCTTCTTTGGGTTAAGAAGGCAATTGAGAAACAAAACCCTCTCCAGAAAAATCAAGGTAACCCTGTATAAGACCTTAATCATCCCAGTCCTGCTTTACTGCGCGGAAGCATGGACCTTATCGAAAGCGAGATAAAGCCCATGCTTCCGCGCCGTAAAGCCGTAAACCTTTGGTTGTTTCGAAAGAAAAATTCTGCGAATGATCTTTGGTCCCGTATGCGAAGACAATGTGTGGAGAAGAAGATACAACAACGAGCTGTATGAGCTGTACCGCGACATGGGCATAGCCAGAAGAGTACGCATCGTGAGGCTACGATGGTTGGCTCATGTATAGCGGATGGAACCAAACGCTCCGGCTCGACGGGTTTTCGAAAGATTATTACAGGGAAATCGCGGAAGGGGAAGACCTCGTATATATACTTTGGTTCTGAAGCCGAAAATTGTGTTGTAAGTCAAAGATTAACGGAAAGTGAACTTGTTGAAATTAAGAAAAATATTCTAAGCTACATATTATAAAATACTTTGGGATGAAATATTTAATCGATTTGACATCAAAAATGAAAAACTTTCTATTTGGAGGCATTAAAACCCCAATGTAATCAAGTCGAAATAGGAGTTCACTTATTTTAAACTAGTTTCGGTTCTTTGTAATTCTACCATAAGTCCCGAAAAGGTAATTGAACAACATAAATTTTTTGGTTTGAAATGGGTAACATTAAAAATAGTTTGAATGAATACCTATTTTCCGACTCATGTATATGAACTTGTTGCAAACCTTGCCACATAGCAGTGCATGCACTGAGACTGTTTTTTCCAGATAACTTTGATGAAAAGTAAACTCATCAACAGATTAAAAACTGAAATTTGCGAAAATACTAATAATTGGATTCCTTAAATTTAGTAAACAAATGTGACATAGCTGAATGGAGTCCTGATGAGCTTCTTATAAAAAAATATATGGAAACAACCATCACAAGAAAGTAGAGTGTAATACGAATTCTTTTAAATAAATTATTATTTATCTCTTTTTTATTATTTATTCAAACTTTTATTTATTTATTTGTGTTGATATGATGATAATGATAAAAAATGAGCTGTTAAGTTTTTAGTTTTTATCTTACGTTGCAATAAACCTTAAAATGATTGCTAAGGTTATGTGTTTTCCTCAACTCCTATGAATTTGTTGAGATGTGTGAAATTTTGGTGTTGTTTCGTTTTTAATTTCAAGTGCCACCTTTTTTTCTCCAGTGCCACTTTTTTTTGCTACTTTTCCAAAATATCCAACGGTAACGCTGCTGACAACGTTCAAGAAAAATTGACGCTCCGAGTTTCTACAACTGAATCTCGGTTGTAGCAACATAAAAGAACGAGTTGATCTTGCGAAATGTATTTTTGCAGAGAGATATGATGGTTCATTGATAATAATAATATTATTCAGTGTTTTCAGAGAAAAATAATTGAAGTATTGGTACAGACTACAGCCAAGAATATTATTTGAGTAATTGGACACGTGGACATAACGCCATAGATTATTGAAAGCCACATTTAGGTTTCTTTTAGTTTAAGAGTTATGGGCACTGAAAATTCGGCAACCGTATGTGATGATCGGTACGACTAAAGTTTTCGCTAAGTAAAGTCGAATAGGTTGAGGGGTGAAATTCTTTGATAGGAAAAGACTTCGAAGGACACCATATATTTAATTTAATTTAATTTAATTTAATTTAATTTAATTTATTCAGTCAATCAGAATTACAAAATTCTTACAGACTATTCAATACAAAACATGGATTATATATATAATTATTAATTAACCACCAGAGTGCAAAATAGATTTCAAATTTGATTTAAAAATATTTCTACTATAAGAAAAGTTCAAAATATCAATACCTGCATTATGACATACTGAGTTTGCTTGTCTTAAGCAACTATTTTACCAATTACCATTTTGATATGATCATCCCAAGTGAGGGTTGAGTTAAAATACCAAGATTTTTGTTGTATTTGTATTGGCGATTTCTGTACACCAAAATGTTGGTGGCAAAAATTCGCAGGGTGGAATAGGATTAGGCTGACTTTCGACGAATTTTGGTTCATTTCGTGATAATTTTCAGTAAAGAAACACACCTATTGACTAGGTGAGGTAAGTGATCTACATAAAGAAAGCGATTGAAAGATCATTTACTCACTTTTCGTGTGTTTTTCAGAATTTCTTACAAACAAACGATTTCAATTATTCCGCATACTCGGCTATGTTCCTCCAAAAATGTGTATGCCCTGAAAATATTTTAAAACTCCATTTTTCATAACCATATCAAGATCAATAATTGTGTCATATAATGACGAATGGGCACTACCACCAACATTTAGGTAGGTATAGGCTTTAAAGCAAACCTTTTTAACTGTGGCTGAGTTCCATTGGCCTTAGTCCCCGCTCCTAGTTTTCTATCCAAAAATGACAGATAACATAGAAAAGTAAGTCGGACCAAAACACTCAGACAAAACAAAAATCCAAAATAGAGAGGCTTGCAGACGCTTTCTGAGATAAAAGAGGCATTTCCCACTGGCTATTCACAAGTGCAAAACAGATAAGTGGGAACGCTGTGATTCCTTCGAGGTCTCGATGCTCGTAAAGCCGAAAAGAAAGGAAAAAGAGAAAATTGTACATCATCAAAATTAAATTAACACAATTGAAAAGTTCTCAAAATAGTAAAATTTGTCATTTATCACTTTTAAAGTTCGCAGTCAATAACTCCTTTTGCTAGCTCTCTAGGAAAGCTATTTTTTTCTTGCAAAGCCAGTTAGTATTGGTAGCGTGAATGATGCCATGTCACACAGTCTTTTCTCTCGTATACGCTCAATATCAGAGTCCTTGAAAAATTTTGACATACATATCCCTACTGCTTTGGATAGTTGTTCCTCTATTATTCTAAAGCCTTTTCGAATCGAAACCACTGTTCAAGTTTTCTCATTTCCTTGCAAAGTTTCTCTTTTCGGTTAGATGGGACATTTGTCTGGTCAATAACGAACATTCAACCTTTATTTATGTCCCTTCTTTCCAAGGTAATAGAGCAGTGATCAATCGTCAGCTAATAAAACCTCTCGAAAAACGATAGTTTTTGGGTACATATTTTCATTGTTCTCCGTTTACCCTTGCTCGCACTTTTTTTCGGAATTACTATCAAACAAATAGGTTCCATCTTAAGTCGAGCGGCTCGAATGTGGAGTGCTTTACCCAGTTCTCGGAAATTCAGAACTTCAATACTCTTGAATTTTCCTTATTCTCGTTTTAAAACATTAAACTCATTAAACTTAGCCTTGATTCCATAAAAAATATATGTAAATTAAATTTCAAAAAAGGAAGAAAACCTTCAAAAGTTTTGATTGTTTTATTTTCTCGAGCCTTTTCAATTTTGATAAAAACTGGAAGCTGATGTTATACAATTATTTACTATTCAATTTCATATGGCTCGTTCAAAAGCCCATACCCTGGTAAAGTACAGGTACCTACCTATATGGTTTTAAAACTTTTTGAATTTTGCTTATTTGGAATCGAAAAAATGGAATGAATGGAATTTCAGTCATTTTCTTTTATTTCCTTTAAATATTTTCTTGCTTGTGACTGTGATAAACACTTAAATCTAAGCTAATGACTAAATGGTGAGTTGTGAACGACTTACTACGTCAAACTGTGTTTCGTTTGACTAAAAAAAGAAAAAAATAGGATAACAAAAACTCTGGTTTACTCATAGAAACCATGATGAATGCACATATCACATACATTTATCAGCCAGCCTTTCAATGTATTCTCCATTTGTTTTCTCCTTCCAAACCGTGTCTAACACACAAGATATCCTCATTCAGGATGAATTTGCTACGTGCGAGAATCGACGTTGTCCCTTAGGAAATTTGTCTGTCACATTTAATATGAACACCACTCTGCCAGCATAAATGTTTACTCTATTTATATGTCACCAGATGTTTCGCCTCCACCATTGCCCAGAACTTTTATAAACAAAACTCTTACCCACCACTATTCTATTTTGGTCGTTAAAAGTTCCAGACATTGCGGAAAAGCATTGACTTCCTGGCCGTCAAAACACCTGAGTTTGAACCTTTTAGTGCTTAAATGTCTCCCCTTTTGATGGTCAATAAACCCTAGCGCTTTCACGCTACAAGCTACATCATTTATTCTACTGCATTCCGCATTTTAAACGCACTCCTTTAGGGCGCCTAAATTACGACACTTAAAAAAAGAAATAAAAAGTGCCATTAACTATTGTTTTGCAGTGACAATGCGGACATGGAGTATGGAACATCATCTATTCACTTCCTCCTAATGAAGTGATTCAACAAACCCTACAGCACTGTGCAAAGCATTTCTGAGCATAAACGCTACACAACTACAGGAATGTCTGAAGCTACCTACTCATTGGCTCGAACAATTGTTTGGTGCATTCCTGCAATTCTCCTGCCATATTCCCATGCTCTGGTTAAAGTTTGAAGAGTACGTATAGTTTAGTTGGAGCTCACCCAATAGCCATGCCAATGCATACGTCGGATGCGTTATTTTTTTAACACGATGTACTTCAGGGAATCTGAAGCTTAACTAAGGGGGCCATGAACAATGGAAGAATTTCGCAAATAAATCGAAAGGGGTGCATAAAGTTTAACAACTTTTGTGGAAAAGCTAGTTCAAAGCTGGACTGTATTGAAATTGGCAGAACTCTGCCAATGAACTCAAATCGAACACGCTTCAATTAAAGTACATACAAAGTCTCTGCCATAATTTGAAGAGTTTTGCTGTTGAACACCCGTCAAACATTAAGTTTCACAATACTGACTGGCGAAATCCATCTTCTAAGCCCGCATCAAATGTGTGCCATTATGTTGTCTCCTCCCGGTTACCTCTTCTTTGTTGTTGTTATTGTTTTCTGTAGATGAGTCCTCGAATAATTTTAATCGACGAAAGGGGAAACGTGTGTCTGGATGTTATTTGTTTCGTTGTTCTTAGCATCTGCAGTCGATGTTAGCGCAGATAAACAGAAACCGACGACTTGAAGTGTGGATCAGGATTCTGGAGTAGGTATAATTAAGTACAGATTTGTGCACACTTTTTTTTCCATCTTTTTTGCTTTTTTTTCGTTTTGATCTTTAATTGCACGGGGATTAAGCCATAGCTGGCGTGTGTTTTGTGTATGCACTGAAGTAATCCTTAATGAAAAGAGAAAGAGAAAACTGTATGTGCACCACACGTATTACGTATAGAGCTACGGCCGTGGAGTATTTTGTATATGCAAATTCAGGTCAAAAGGCAAGCACAAGAGCACACATTGGTAAATCCAATGTAATCCGGTTTTCTACATGAGTCGGTTTTCTGTTTGGAATAATGAGCCTGGGCGAGTGCTCGCTTGTCGCTTTGTTGGTTTCCTGTTGGCAGCAGTATCATTAACCAACTGGAAGAGTTTAAAGCCTCTTCTAGCCGAAGCATTTTGAATTGATAGTGACAACATAAGCGATGGGGTAGGAACGTAGGATTATTGGGTTTTAGAAAAGAAAGTCCTCTTGATAAACATTAAGTTAGCTCTCCTAAGAATGAAGTGGAAAATTAATAATGAATTATTTTGTTTCTTTTTTTCTTTGCAGGTATGTATCGAGGCGCTGCACATTTCTTTTATGGGAAAGTGTAAGTTAAGAAATAAGTGATCCGCCATGAAATATGCAATGTTTTCCTCATCCAGTCATTCAGTGCAGGTAGTATTTCTATTTGAAAATAGATGGCGTAAACATTTTGTTTTACGAAAAGTATGCAATAAAAATCTGAAAGTAATTTGTTTTAATAAGTAATTTTGTATGTCCATATTTTTAGGAGTGCTTTTCAAAGGAATTGATAGTAAACGTTTTTTAATAGAACCAACGGTAGTGTCCGGTCGAAGGTCGATTTCTTACCGAAGCCGAATATGTATTCGGCTTAACATCAACCTGCGGCCGAAATCAAAGCCGAAGCCGAAGCTTCAATAACTAAAAGAATTTTCCTTTCAGATTGACTAAAAATTAAAACAAATAATGGTTTTTCGGATTTTTTTCTAGAACAGGGGCCGAATTACAGCTCACGATATCGAGTGAGTGAGTGGCATTAGAGATCGAGTGAGTGAGTAACCATTTTGGAATTACAGCATACGTGACCTCTCGTATCGTATTGCTCTTTAAAGTTGTACTAGTATCATCGAATATTCACTAGTAAATTTCGAGTTTCTATTAATTCATAGATGTCGCTGGTGTCTCTTTATACTTATTTCATTATTTTTTGGTAGGTTAAATTCATGCCTTTGTAAAAAAAAGACAATATTTAGTAAGAATTTCGGAAAATTTAAACATAAAATACACTCGGATGGTGTTATTAAATGAAATATTGATAATAGATGGTTTCGATAGTCTTTCATGTATGAATTAGAGAGCACTTTATGCATCGAATGAAATTCCGATCGATTACTGATGAGAATGCCGAATTGTGGTACTAGATGACTCGATATCGTGAGCGGTAATACCAAATTCCCATAATTCCGATACGACTTATTCGATAGCGTGTGCCGTAATTCGGCCCTAGGTTCAAAAAAGTCCTGGGGTCGATCGCCAAAAAGCGTTTTTTGAAAAACCTATACTCGCCCTGAATGTCAAACTGAGTGTTTCTGGGCCCAGGGGTTGACCGGGGTTTGCCTCAACTTCGCCCTAGGCTTTTGCTGGGGCGAGTTGAGGGCTGTCAAATGGCACGTTTATTCAAATGACAGGGATGTGTGTCGATTATGAGGTTTAGTGTTTTTTGAGGACTGGAAACCCAGGTTCTTCTGACAACTCATATTTTTTTCAACGCCTACCACGACGCACGTCAACCAATAACTAAACTTTCGGCTTCGGCCTAAACTTCGGCCTATTATGGTCGAAGCCGAAGGCTTAGCCGATTGTAGTTTTTTTAGCCGAGTGTGGCCGAGGCTGAAGCTTCGCTTCGACAGCTTCGGTCGGACACAACACACTAACCATTAGATTCTCTATTTCAAAAAAGTAAACTAAACAATAGCCGCGTTTTATTTTCACAATGATCCAATCCGGATCAGATCTTGATAATAAAACAGGGGCCAAATCACAGCTCACGATATCGAGTAAGTGAGTGGCATTAGAGATCGAGTGAGTTAGTAACCATTTTGGAATTACAGCATACGTGACCTCTCGTATCGCATTGTTCTTTAAAATTGTACTAGTATCATCGAATATTCACTAGTAAATTTCGAGTTTCTATTAATTCATAGATGTCGCTGGTGTCTCTTTATACTTATTTCATTATTTTTTGGTAGGTAAAATTTATGCCTTTGTAAAAAAAAGACAATATTTAGTAAGATTTTCGGAAAATTTAAACATAAAATACACTCGGATGGTGTTATTAAATGAAATATTGATAATAGATGGTTTCGATAGCCTTTCATGTATGAATTAGAGAGCACTTTATGCATCGAATGAAATTCCGATCGATTACTGATGAGAGAATGCCGAATTGTGGTACTAGATGACTCGATATCGTGAGCGGTAATACCAAATTCCCATAATTCCGATACGACTTATTCGATAGCGTGTGCCGTAATTCGGCCCCAGCTTTAGATCATCATATTTCCAGTTGGAAGCTGTGAGAGACTCGCTCTTTCAACTGACATTTCAAAAGAGTTGCAGAGTTGCCCTACGAACTTTTTTTTCAATGGTTAATTTTTTGTTCTTTTTTTAGGGAAAAATGATATTCATCCACTTTGTCAAATATATATTTTTTTGCACTAATTCTTATTAATTTCACGAATATATGTTTTGTTTTGTAAAACTTTTTCATTAGGTCTGTTCGATGTGCAGTGCCCCAGTGCGCACTGGGGAATGTCAACGCACTGAAATTATCTGTCAATACACTGAATACCTGCTCGGGATTTGATTTTACATCGAACACTTAAGAGCTAAAACTCACGTAGCACTTGACTTTCATAAATTAGTTTCCTCCATTTCGCAATAAATATCGTTGCATTTTTTCATAGATGTATCAAAAGATATGAAATATCAAAATGAAACGCAAATATTCAGTTTATAACCCGATTGCCAAAAAATATACTTTGCTTTGCATATAATCTTTTTGGCGTAAACAGCTGATTTCCAATTGACAGCTCTGAAAACCTCAACCCCAGAAAAAACCTGGGGCATGGCAGTGCGCACTGAGTGCTTGCACCGGACGAACATCGAACACAGTGCAAATGCACGGGGGCAAAAAAAATGTCACATCGAACGCGTCAGTGCGATTTCAGTGCGCACTAGGGCGCCCCAGTGCGCACATCGAACATACCTATTATGTCATGTATTATACAAAAATGAATAAATGTGAAGTTTCTCGGTATCTATCTAAAATATATTTCATTTCACACAGATAAAAATGTTCATGTGGCAATACTGTTGTTATTGGAAATGATACCAACGTTTCAATGGAAAGTCTCCTCTTGTGTGAAATAGAAGAACTAATTTTTAGATCACAAAAATAGATCCAACTAAAAAGCAGGATTTCGCTTTGTTGTTGTAACGCTAATAAACCCATGATCTGATCCGGATCAGATATATAATAAAACGCGGCTAATAAAACCAAGTTAAGTTATTCTAATTTATAGAATTTATCACGAGAAATTAGCTCATCCTCAAGTAAGAAATACTTAATATCGGACCTGAAGTCGTGCGTCATACCATGAAGGCTACCACTGCCTTTTCGATTCAGTGTCCCTTTATTATCGGAATCAATCACTTTTCTTGTTTCCCCGGTCCTCAAGAAAGGAGACCCTCTGAACTGCACCAGAGGTATCAGTCTTCCTAACATCGCGTACAAGATCCTCTCTGCTGTATTGTGTGAGCGTCTGAAGCCATTCGTCAACAACATGATAGGTCCTTATCAGTGCGGCTTTAGACCAGGAAAGTCCACCATAGACTAAATCTTCACACTACGGCAGATCTTGGAAAAAACCCAGGAACTTCAAGTCGATACCTACCACCTTTTTATCGATTTTAAGGCCGCGTATAACAGCATCTATGGAGAGGAGTTATATAGAGCCATGTCTAGTTTTGGCATCCCTACCAAACTTGTCCGATTGTGTAGGATGACGATGGAGAACGCACGCTGCTCCATCGGGGTCGGAAATGATCTCATGGAATGTATCGATGTCAAAAAATGTTTTAGGCAAGGCGATGCACTGTCATGCGACTTCTTCAACATCGTTCTTGAAAGAATAGTGCGAAACTCCCACGTCAACACAAGAGGCACAATCTTTCAAAGATCCGTCCAATTACTCCGATATGTCGACGATATTGACATAATTGGAAGAACGCAGCGTGATGTCAATCGCGCGTTTATGAGCATTGAGACGGAAGCGAAGAAGATGGGTTTAGTGGTCAATGAGGGCAAGACCAAGTATATGCTGTCATCAAGAAAGGACACCCAACACCGACGTCTTGGACTGAACTTCACGATAGACAGCTATAACTTTGAGGTATAGTAAAGGACTTTGTCTACCTAGGCGCCGCTATTAATTTAGACAACGACACCAGCGCAGCGCTGAAATCAAACCAACTTGGCGTGCAAAACTGGAGGCAGCTAGCTAGGGACCGAGCTGGCTGGAGAAGCATGTTGGTTGAGGCCCTGGTCCGCTTTCACTTTTCTAAACTTGCTGATAGCGATGATGACTCAACCCCTTCTGTAGAGCAGAATAGCCCATTCAATGTGGGCGATGATCAAAACTTTGTCCTCCCAACCCAGAACGAGTTAACCTTGCCATAAGTGAACTTTAATCTAACAAAACTGCAAGAGCAGATCGCGTGAGTAGTTTTTAATATCAAAAAAGGAGCTTACATATCCGTTTGATATTTTGACGTTCCGAATTTTGTTTTTTGGCGTTCGGTATTTTGGCTGGGACATGCAGAGCGAATGGACACAAACTCTCCGTCTTTGCAAAAGCAAAGCTGGAAAGCTAAATCGACATTGTTGACGAAATATGATTGGCTGAGGTATTCTAAAGCAATTGTTTTCTTTTTTTTTGTGAGAAGAGTGACAATATATCTGTGTGGTTGGCATTTGTAAGTGTCGGACTATAGTTATCGAATCTCGTTAAGAAGTGGCATGTCCGCATGTCCCGTAGAGTAAGTCTGCTATAAAAAATTGTTTCGAATTTAGTTGTCTGTAATCCGGCAGGAAATTATAGGTCCTTTCCATTTGCGGAAGGAATGGGAATGTGTAAGACCATCCTAAGCTTTGTGCACCCAAGCCGTAAAAAAAATTGCTTTTAAACCTTATTTGCAAAACGGCAACAATCTGTTTTTTTCGAATTCGAAAAAAATTTCGAAAAGAAAAGTAACCAAATACTACGTGTGTTGTAATTTTTGGTGCTAGCAAACGATGGAGTCAGAAAAAAGTGAAACATGTTCAACTTTGTGGTGAATTTTGTGTTCACACTAAGCAGTATCGGCTACTCGACTCGCCACTGGCAACCACCCTTGTTTGATACATGTTCAATAGTCTTATTAATAAACTGCATAAAATTTGAAATTTCATATGTCTTACAATTCATACATTTTCCTCTGACAACTTGCTGTCCATTCTTGACCTGAAATCTGCATGGTCAAAGAAATTATTTTTCAATTAACCTAAAAAGTTCATTAGGTCCCGGCACGTGGAGTTCTAAAAATGAAAACAATGTGCAATGTAAATAATAATTACAAACTTTTTGTCTTTGAGACCTTTGGGGTGCTATAAATTAAAACCCAATCAAGCATCAGAACTGCATCACCGCATTTGCCTCTCGATTCCAATTCAATGGAGAATTTGTATGGGTAAGTTCAAGGTCGAACTTGTATAGTACCTGCTCGCATCAGTTGGTGTCGTTTAACGAGCTACCTCCGGTCCAAAATCCGTCATCTCGTGCCAGCAACTGCAACAACCACTGTAACAAGCGACCTTTTAATTGTTAAGTTGAAATAGTTTTATTAGTTTCCATTAATAGCGGGCTTGTCTATGCGCTGTGTTGCCGTAAAGCGTAAAGAAATTCCGGTTTTCGTCTTATATTTGCATATATCCAACGTCTCTACATGCTCGGCGCTACAATACAGCAATCAACGCAATAAGCTGGACAGCAAAACAATTAGACGCTCACTTGATAGATGGTGACTTTCAACTTTTTTGCAATTTATTTCTTATTATTCTCAGCGTTGTCGCCACTGAGCTGGGCGTGCTTGGTCGCAACTTCATCTTTCGTTAAGTGCATTTTAGAAACTCAATTTAGCCATTAGTTTGAGTTAAAGTTGCCGTTCTCTTTTCATATAACAAAAATAATCACAATGAATAATATAATCAGCAGCAGCAGCAGCAGCATCATGTGCGCCAATTGGTTGACACATTTATGCAACTCTTATGCAACATTGTGTATCCGATTTTTGTTGAAAACAAATTGAAACCAGGACTCGCTTTGGCTTATTCTGAAGTAGCGATGCTTTTCATGTGCATACCGAATCAGGTTTTTGAGATTCCATTTTCTAAAATTGGGTCACTTAACGTTCGCAAATTAACGTGATATGAATGTTGCATATATCAAAAGTAAAAAGAAAAAAAGAACAACCAGTTTAGGTGCCAATTGCGCATAGTGCAATCAAATCAGCTGAGGAGAGAGTATGTGATTAAAAAAGCATGGCTATAGTAGTTGGTCATTAGTCATTTGACTGTGGTGGAAACAGATACTGGATACCTCTACTACTGGCACACTAGCTGAAGGCCGTTTAGATGCATAATTGAATGCTAGAATAACATTCTAGGGATTATGATAATTTGGCGAGAGGGAGCTATGCATGCTAAATACTTGTCGTCTGGGCTGGGAACTGGGATTGCGGTTGGGGAGTTACATTTGAATAACAGAAACTACTAGGCTAAGTGTGTTGATAAATTAAACATCACAACTGATGGAGTCTAAGAAATCGCATTGGAAGGTATTTGCATGTTTGAAACCACTTGATTATGTTTTAAGAACAATCGAGCTATAGATACACGCATGTGAGAACGTTTGAATATGCATTGTGTTACCAATGCTGCCATTTATAAATCTTTCATCAAAAAACATTATGTAAGCTTCGTTTTGGGAATGGGGACCAATAATAAGTATTTGATAAAATTTCGGTGATAAAAGTAAACAATGATATGATATTTATTGCTAGGCAGCCAGACAACCTGAACAGTGTTTCCATACTTTTGGTTGACAACAAAATAGAAATCGGTTGATCTACATCTTTTTACAAAGCGCTTGTCGTTTTCAGGATTTAAATGAAAAAGATTTTTCAATAACGCGGACAGTGCTGACTTTTAATCCCATTATTTTGCTGAAGAGAAAAGCTAGGCCCTGCATTTCTTTCCCTTTGTTTGTAGGTCTGTTTCTCGGTTCGCAGCCAGCCTATCATATTATTTTCAATTTTGGTAACTAGGGTATGTGGCAAAAGGCATTAACCAGAACATTTCTAAGTTTTAATTTAACGCTAAAACGATAACAATCAGTCAGTGGCGTAGCAAAGGGGGGGCATGGAGGGCGGCCCGCCCCGAATGTCACCCATTTGGGGTGACACCCAAAAGCCACAAAGGAGTATATATACTATGGCGTTACAGATCGTAGAAGATGAAATTAACCTTGGTATAAAAACATCGGAGAAATACGTCATTCCAACAGAAAGAAGAATTCGTCGTAGAAATCGAATGGCTGGTGAGTTGGCAACTGATGCAGGACTTTCTCTGAGCGCTGAACTACAGAAAGACATGTTCGAGTGCCTTGATCGATTCATCACTGAACTTCGAATAAGAACAGAGTCTATTAAGGAGGTGGCTTCATTGTTTGAAGTTGTACAGGCGAATACTTTACTTTTAGCAAACATTAATGATTTGAAAATAGCTGTTTCAAAATTGGCTAGTGCTTATGATGAGGTGTCAGAGTCAGAACTTTTTCTTAGACATACCAATGTTGAGAAGTCATTTGAAAGCGGCTAAAGTGACAAAATCTAATTGGTTATCTTTAGACTTTATGAAATCCATCCTTGCACAATCTTTTCCGAATCTCATTGTCGCATTAAAAATGTTTATGACAATATTTGTGTCAGTTGCGTCATGTGAAAGGAGTTTTAGTAAGCTTAAATTAATTAAAAGCTACTTGCGGGCAACACTGACGGAAAAGAGGCTCAACAATCTGGGAATTTTAACGAACATGAGGCGACCCAGCAAATAAAGCGAATTTTTTGCTTTAAAAGCTAGGAAGAATACTTTTTATTAAAGTTTTTTTTTTTAAATTTTTTTTAACAATGTTAATACCTATATGTATAGATTCAGTAATTTTTGTTCTCCTTTTTTAAATTTTTTTATTTGAATTTAAAAAAAAAAAGCAATATATGGATTAGCGGAATTTCATTTATTTTACTGTTTTACATTCTGGGGGTGACACCATAATTGCCGCCTCAGGTGCCACCCATGCTGGCTACGCTACTGCAATCAGTTACGCGTTGTGCTTCAAGAGTATCACAGTGCTATGTAAAGGAATGGGGAGGACCTTCAATTGTCTGCCGAATCCGAATGGCTATGAATTTACCATCGGAGGACTTGCCAATTCCTCGCGAAAGCCGATACCATTAGAAAAACATTTTTGGCTCTGACTCCAACTACGAACCTCTGGGTTAACGGCAGACATGCTAACCACCACGCCACGGCTACCAAAGTGTATCTGATATCCGAACCTTTTCTGGAGTGAACATTGACTCGGAGCTCGAAACAATAGCTTAAACCAAGACACGAATGAGGATATTTTGTTTACTTCAAAATACTGTAAAGCAATATGACATCAAAGGGCTTGAACGAAAGAGAAATATACGGACTTTCCAATCATAAGTCCTATCCTGCTAGCATAATGTATCGAGCAGCTGTGACTGTTACTGTCTGTAGTAAATTTCGCAGTACTTCATCTTCGTTTTCAATTCATTTCTATACAGATGGTTAAAAAACCGAAGAAGGGGTAGGCTGCGGGGTGTACTCAAACCGACTTAACGTAAGTCTCTCATTCCGCCTTCCAAACAATTGTAGCGTGTTCCAAGCGGAAATTCTGGCGATCAAAGAGGTCCTATCGTGGCTTAAATAAAACGTGATATCCCCAGCGAATAACCGGATTTTCTCAGACAGTCAAGTAGCCCTCAAATCACTCGGCGCTGTTTCTACGAACTCAGTAACCGCCCTTAAATGTTGCCTATCTCTTAAGGAGATGGCTGAACAGTTCAATATTCACCTTATGGTGCCGGGGCACAGAAATATCGTGGGTAACTGCAAAGCCGATTAACTCGCCAGAAAAGGAATCGTTCTACCGATCTCAACCAGCAGGTTGAATATTGGTATACCAATCGCTACATGTAAACTTATGCTAAAGCAAGAGGCAATGGATAGAACAAGTCATAGGTGGAACAATATCACTGCGTGTGTGGCAACAAAACAAATACGGCCAGGACTAGATCCCAAACGCACAAGACATTTGCTATCCATAACCAGATTGCACGTTAGCTCCGTAATCAATGTCATCACCGGACGTTGTATGATAGGAGGACATGCCATTAGAATTGGCGTTTCCTCTAATGACTTATGCAGAAGTTGCTTAGATGAGGAGGAGGAGGAGACAATCCCACACCTCCTCTGCTCATGTCCTGCACTCTCCTTTAAAAAAAAACGGCATCTAGAAAAATATTTCCTTGGTGATCTAAGCGATCTGGCGATCACAGATACCCTGCATCTCTTTGTTTTGTTAAGTGAGGCACTCCCTCGCATAATTTTCACAGGTATCACAATAGACCTAATATTGGTCTAAGTGTGTTAGTTGTTTTCCTGACAGCCATTTTAACCTAACCTAACCTCTTCTTCGTTCTGGTCGTCAAATTCGTCTTACGAGTATATCTTTGGTGGCGGTTTTGTCTGATTTACGGCAGGGAAGTCCCTTAAATACTTCTGCTGCTACAAAAGATCTGTTGAGTGCCCTAGAGTTCCTGAACGTGCTGGTTTTCCTCAAAAACATTATCTGTAGTGGTTGAGTATACTAACACTATAGACAGCTCCAAATTAAGAATTGAGGAAACCTTTGGACATGAAATCAGAAATTTTTTTAAATGTGTTTACCTTGCTGAGAAACGGTTTGAGAGCTCATCCACGACGGTTTCTATTTCAATGCTCTGTTCAAGTGTTCTAAGATACTGATTTCCGAAATGCAAATATGAAGTCGGCCTATTCGAAGGTTTTTTGCTTTTAGTGGTTAACCGTTGGTTCCGAAAGTCGTGTTCATCCGTGACATCTTTTCTAGACAATAGAAGATCATTGAGACTCGGACTTTCAGTCATTGTAGTAGTTTGTGCTACTACTTTTGCTTGCACTAAGGACTTTAGCAAATCACATTTGGCTAGACGAGACCATAGCCTATGATTACCGAGATGAGTTTTTGTAAGCATTGTTGTCTTGTCTCTTAATTACAACATCTGAGCGCATCGGCTTGTAACATAATTTGTGTAGGAAACACTTATAAGTTTTTCGCCCTTTTTGACATGAAATTGTCATTTTTGCATAACCCAAAATGAGAAGGTATTTTCGTAAAGCGTGCATGTCTAACTGAATTCTTTCCAACCTTCTAAACTTTCTTTCTGGCTTCATCTTTTTGCATAAAATCGCCATATCTAATTCTCATCCAACAATATTAGAAAAAACCGAAACACTCCTCTTCACGATATGCTCATACATATCAGCTAAGCAGTGTAAATAATGTAATCTGAAATGCACCTCAGGAAATGTGTCAAACAATTCGTTTTCATTTTCCATTCTATTTCCCATTCCCACTGGCTGAACACTCCGAACATTTTTTTTGTCTTTCGCTCTTTCAGAATTCTCGACCACCAGCTACCACACCAGCAGATTAGCTTCAATTTAATACTCTTATCTTTTGCCTACACGCCCCACCATCTTCGTATATGTTGCAAATTGTAAAAAACTTGCAAATACCACAAAAAGGAGAAAACAAGAATGAACAAAATAAAAAAGAACAAACAGCAAAAAAAATAACACTTTAACTTTTGTGGGGCTCTAGGTCTCTAGGCCTATCGCTCGTTCGAGCGTCAGAACATGGTTATGTGCTTAAGTGCACTTAAGACGACGCGACAACAACGAACGGCCGGCGATGATGACGCCTTCGACGGAGTTACCCGCACTAGCAATAGTAGCAACAAGAATCCATTGGATATGCTGCTGCTGAAGTAAGTCTTTATTATGAGGGTAAATCACGACTTGTGCCAACGGAACCAGTTCTTGCGAGAGCAAAATAAAAAATCTCGAATGTTTGCTAAAAAATTGTTTTTGGTCATTTATGTTTTTGGCTAGAATAATCAACCCACACACACACGCAGCTTGGCACGAATTTACAGATACAAATGCAAACGATCGGATCGTTCAATGGCCTCAGTCTGGGTCTGTGCGATTCTCGGTGTCCGATTCGAGGCTTTTTAAGGTTTAACATCGTTTTTGTTGTTGGTTTGAGTTGCGAACGAACATATGTGCACATACAGATGGGATGAGAACGTATCCATGATGAAGTAAGAATTTTTAGTTTTTTCTTATTTTGAAAGGTAGTTAGGTTGTTACTGGTTTTTCGTAATCAAATGTAAATTCTTTTGCCCCCATAAGAAATCTACTACGAGCGAGGAGGTCTAATTGAGTGCCTTTCGTTTTATTTGTGGGCAATGGACCGTATGAGAGGATGATGATGAGATGAGCACAGTGCGCAATACTTTTGGAATGAGTGTGTTAAGTCATTTTTAAAGAGCGCATCGTGTGGAGGCTGGTTTTGTAAAAGTGTTTAACAGTACACCGAACCGATACATTATAATTAACAACTGGCAGTCAATCACTTTACCTTGACGTGACCTTATAAGGGGCACAAGCACAGAACTAAAATAGTAGTATAGGCAAGGTGGGCGAGTACAAGTTTTTAATTTGAGACCGATCGATCGACGATTGCGAGTGAAGTGAATGAAATGCATGTGAAAAGAATCAATTTTCCTTAGAGCTGGAACAAATGTCGATGTTATTTCAAATCGTGACTAGAATTTTTAAGCAGTCAAATATAAACTCCATGAAAAAATTAAGTAAAAATGTTAAAATTCTGTCGAGGATCACTGATCTGATCCGATTTGAAGTTTCTCGAATGTCTTGTTTTTATTAGTCCACTGATTGCTGTTTTTTGGTTTGTTCTCTTTTCCGTAGAGCGTTTTATTGAAAAGCTCAAGTTTTCGATCTGTAGTTTATGCCACTGACGTCATTTTGAAAAATGATCGAAATTTTCCTCCTCCGTAGTTCTTGTTGTCATTATGTTCTCACAGATGTTTTGAGACACGTTTGTCTGTGGTGTTTGCATGATCAACTTTTACAGTAAAATTTTTTTTAGACGTGTTGTTTTCAAGAAGAAATGAAACGCATACCATTCAATGTTATGGGCAAGAATTGAGCTTTATTATAAAGATAAGGGTTTGCCATTACGTTTCAAAAATGATTTCGGGCAATTGACCGCCGCAGCTGGCTCAAATAAATTCCCCAAAAGGAAAAGGAAAAGGCCTCATTTTCGACAATTTTTTGCAGCATTTGGGAACTTATGTCAGCAATAACAAGTCGAATATTTTCTTAAAAGACATCAATCAGTCTCAGGCTAGGATGCGTAGACTTCATATAATTCCACAAAAAAAAGTCTATATGTGTACAATTGCCCTATCTTGGAGATAGCTCATGGGTTTTAAACTCGAAATTTTGCAAAAGTCGCCTTCAAGAGGTAGGTATTTCGATTTAATTTTTTACCACACGTACGCAGATCGTAGTGATTGTGCGGCTTCAATTCTTTTACGTACCACCTAAAATGGCAAACCAAAATAAGGATAAATCAAATAACAGCTGTCAAAAAGACCAAATCCGAAAAAGGATTACCAGATTGAATAAAGAATGCCCAATAGCGTCATTAACAACACAACTCATGCTCATAAACATAATTTAAAAAAATATTTATCAGTCATACAATTTTAATGAAAATAGAAACGACTAAAAAAAGAAAGATGAAATTCGAAGGAAGAAATAGAAAAGAAAAATTCTTAATTTTCTTAAAAAAAGTCCGAAATTTGCCTTGAAAATTAGAAACGTTGTCATATCTTCTCAGTCCATATATGTAACGGGCAATGCTATTATAGGTCACATTAATCATCCTCCTACTGTTGGAATCGTAGTTACAGTAAATTTTGCACACAAATGATAAAATTGGTAGAAGCAGTGTTTTAGCGAGCGTTAGACGAATCTTTAGTGGAGTAAAATACTGCTATGTTCATAGCTTACGAAGAACTCCATCCACTTTTCCTACCGCTGCGTTGAAGTGTCTATCCCAAGTTAGTGTTCTTTTGAATAACATTCCCGAATTTCTGTTTCCACGTATTCAATTGTTGAGTTGTTGAGGAGAATGGGATGGAACTAGGAGTTGTCCAATAGATTTCTACAGAAAACTGTATTTCTACTTAATTAGATTTATCCATAAACCAAGACCACAGTGAAATCCTTTTCAAATTCATGTTGATGCTGTTTGCGCAGTCACCCACAAGTCCAAACGGACAGCTCCTATATTGTTGAACATTATCAGCGTAAATTTGGATAGATGAAAAAGAAATGACTAAGGAGAAATTATTTATATAAAAAGAAAAAAGTAGGGGTCCAAGTGTTCATCCTTGGGGCACCCTCTCGCGTTCTGTTGAGAACTCGAAACATTTGAACCTACAGCTTGCTTTATAAAGATACGAATACAACAGGTTGACGGCCGTAGGAGAAAATTTATAAAGCGTGGACAATTTATTGTAAAGAATGGAATGATTAATGATACCGTAGGCTTTTGAGAAATCTAGAAGAACTAGGAAGGTCAAGTGATTCTTATCTAAAGCCAGTCTCATATCGTTCAAAGTGTTTTTGATAAAAGTCAGACTGCTTAGGTAACAAAATATATAATTTGTTCTAAAATAAACTCTCTCAAAAACTTTGGACAAAAAAGAAAGTGCAGAAATTGGGCGAAAATCATTAGTTGTACGCTTTTTTGGAATGCGTATAATTTTTGTTAGGTTCCATAGGTTAGGAAAAATGTCTTGTCATTAATACCGTATTGAATGCATGTAACTATGTATTGTAGGCAAAATCGCGAATCAACCGACAGTGGTTCTGTTTCCAAAAGCAGACTATATTGTTTTGAAGATTTTTGCTTCGCTGAATCTAAATATGCGAGCTTAGAATCTACCTAACAGCTCGCGTTTCTGAGATATTAAGCGTTCAAGATCGAAAAAATCTAGTTTTTGTTATCTTTCAGCCTCTAACATGAAAAATATGTTAACTCAAAAACAAACCATTGATTTTCCAATGCTTTTCCGATTTGCAATCCGCTGAATCCATATCTGGTCTCAAAATGGCTCTATTACATCACTGACTGAATTTGATTTCAGCTCATCCAAAACCTTCAAAAATATGTTTTCTGACTCTAATTTCCTTTGGAGACTGCACCTAGGTCCCAAACTAATGCAAACCCTGTATTGCAACTTTTGAAGCCAAATATTTCAAAAATTTGATGTAATAGAGCCATTTTGAGACCAGATATGGATTCAGCGGATAGCAAATCGAAAAACATCGGAAAAGCAATGGTTTGTTTTTTCATGTCAAAACAGAGGCTGAAAGACAACAAAAACTGGATTTTTTCGATCTTGAACGCTTAATAACTCAGAAACGCGAGCTGTTAGGTAGATTCTGAGCTCATATTTAGATTCAGCAAAGCAAAAACCTTTAAAATAATATAGTTTGCTTTTGGAGGCAATCAAAAAGTTATATTTTGTAGACCAGTGCGTTTAAGTGCTTCAATATCAATATATTGCCGCAAAGACTATTTTGCTTCCCTAATCCCACTTCCTTCAAATTTTGCCATAAATCTCGGCCTTGCATTGACGGTATTAACCAATTGTTATATAAACGTCTATTTGCCGTTCTTATCTTAGTCACTGCCAGATTACTCAATATACGACAAAGTGTATAACAAATCTGTGACGTTTCCAATGCTTGTAGGCTTCGTCTCGTTTTTGTAAAAGTTCACCGACGTGAACCATGGTGAGTGGTTTCAGATCTAAGCGGTAAATGAGTACCGCTCGTGGGGTGCTCCTCGTTCACGTCAGCAAATTCAAAAATTTAGAAACAATTGATGAAATCTCTACAGTTCGTTGCAGAATTATTCAAATCTAACCTTGCAATTTGCATTAAAGGTTGACTTTAAAGTAAAAATTATTAAAACTTGACATTTCATGTCATTTACTGTTTCCAAGTTCCAGCAAAACAAACCAACCACTCTGCCATGATTCTCCCCAAACGCCATCATTTTCATTATTGGTTAATTTTTGCGTGCTTGCGTGTTGCAATCTGTTTTTGTTTTTATTTCTTTCACTTTGGTATGCAGTCTGAGTACTTTTAAGCATTCGAATTTGTATTTGCATTTAATATTATGCGGGTGAGCGTTTACATTCTCATTTTCAAAGTTCAAACCGACTTTGCTTTGTGTGCAAATGTTGAACTTTCTTTTTTGCACTTTATTGTTTAATGTTATGGTTTATGGCAGTTGGACTTTTTTTTTATAATCTATTGTCGTTGAAGCCCGCACTATGCCAAATGTGTCAACAATTAGAAAACATACGATTACATGACCAAAACTAATTTGACATTAGCAAACTTACCTTTTCAAGTCTATGGAAAGTTGATTATGGCGTCTCGAAAAAATTACACTATTTTTACTTCCGCGAGCGTGAGGTGCCCTTTTTTGAGATCATAACTAATAAAGAGTAAGTGCCTGTGTCCCAAATTTAAAGCCCAGTCATGAATTTATTATTAAGCTCATAAGAGCTTACCTAAGCATTCTCCCAAGCCCATCTCTGAAAAAAACTGATTAAACAGCCACACCTGCGCTGTGGTTTACAAAAACCGGACGACAATTTAGCATCTTCAACGATTGCCCAAAAAGTTAAAAAAAAAAGAAAACAAACTTGTGCGGTGCATTTGATTTTATCTCGATGGTGTTCACTCCAAGTGTTATGCAACTCATTGTGCATGAAAAATTATAAACAAAAACCTAATTTTTTGTTGTCTTCTTTTGTTTTCCGCCTTCGCTTTTGCGCATTTGTTTTTTGTATCTCAAAGTGCAGCACACACAACTGAAGGTTGATGGAGGCCGAAGCTTGATTTGTCTTCCGGAACTTAGCAAGCGCAGAGCGTATGGCAAGGCTTAAGGTATACAATATGAATGATCTTGGTTTAAAAACTAATTTAAATGGAAACCAAGACAATGCAACCCATTTAATTGAGTGCGGGGAATTTTGGGAAGTGTGGCTTTGTTAGGTTTTTGTTATAACAACAGATTTTCCATATCAACGGATTAGATATAGAAAATCTATTTTGTTGAAAGCGCGGTATAAGAGATGTTAATGAATGACTGGAAATGGAAATCGAATACATAATAATTATTCTTATCTTTTGCCGCTTAGTTTTGGTTTACTGAGATGGTAACACGGTTTAGAATTTTTAATTGAGTAGGGACGGAAGAGATTATTGTTGGTTGTTTGGTGGTTAAAGGGTAATGAGCGTGAACTTGATTTTTGATTAAATCAGATAGAGCCGTTTTGAAAGTGTAACCAATTCAGAGTGTGTTCGACCTCAATGTCAATACTTTAAACATGATTGTATGGCTTTGGATTAGAATCTACTAAAAATATTGACTTTGGCAACGGCGTTACGTGTGTATTGATATTGAAGGGATAGCAATTCTCCCATTTTTTGGCCTCTGTGGGGTGTATGAACGTCGAACTGAGCTTAAAATGCGAACTGGGGAACACCACCTTGAAATTACCTCAAGGAAACAGATAGCTGGCATCTCTCAACCTTATTTTTCTGTCGTTGTAAACGCTTTAGTGTGATCAGACGAGTCTTAAGCTTACATAAAATAGTGAAAGTTTTTTAGAAGTATTAAAACGTCTGAAAATAGTGACCATGTTGAAATAATGGTACCCTGACTGGGGATTAGTAATCGTGATGCGACGCGACGTTGAAACAGAGCGCCAAGAATGGGTTTTTTTAATGACGGTAAAACGAAATAAGCGCTGTCATCAAATAAGGACTGAGCAAGCACATCGACGAGTTGTACTAAACGTCCCAATATGCAGATAAAATGTCGAGGTTGTAAAGGACTTCGTCTACTTATGACTCGCTATAGACACCGAAAACAACATCAGTCCGGAGATCAAACGTAGAACTATTCCTGCCAATCGCCGCTTCTTTGGCTTAATAAAAAGAGAATTGAAAAATTAAACCCTTTCTTGAAAAACCAGGGCAGCGTTTTAAAAGATCTTGATCATCCCTATCCTGCTATACGGAAGCATGGACCTTATCTGAAGCGTTAAGGAAACCCTTGGTCTGTTCGGAAAAGGGAAAAAGACTCCAAATGATCTTTTTGATCTCGTATGTGATAACAATGTGTAGGGAAGAAGATTCAACAAGGAACTGTGTAAACTTAACCACGACATAGACATAGTTAGGAAACTAGCAGCGTGTTGAAGGGAAACACGAAAGAGAAAGACTTCGTCTTAGGTGGTGAAATAAAGCGAAGAAGACCTCAACCGACTTGAGCACGGCCATGTACAGATCGGCAAAGCTTTAAAATTAGAACAAAATTGATCGGGATCGCTCTACCACTAGGTTAGGTTAGGTTAGGTTAGGTTGAATGGGGGGTGCAGCCACAAGTGGCAACACCTCACTCGGATCTCAAGGATCCATTGTGCTCCCCGGGAAATCAGAGGATGAGGAAATGGCTCTCTACCACTAGCTTTCAATTTTGTTCTAATTTTTCCGCTTCTTTAAGTAAGAAGCCGTGGGCCGTGCTTTAGAGAACAGAATTGGAGAGAGCTCACCCGAAATCGAAATTGTTGGTGAAAGATGTTGACTGAGAATCAGGATCACGAGCTGTAAGGCTTACCTAGACATGGCTCTGTACAGGTCGTTCCTTTAAAAACTGTGATGTTGTATATCGGTATTATATTTTCGGGTTTTTTCCAAGGTCTGCCGTAATATGAAAACTTGGTCGATTGTGGTCTTTTCTGCTCTAAAACCACATGGATAAGGATCTATATAAATTGTTGACGTAGGGCTTCAGACGTTCACATATTACAGCAGACAAGATCTTATACGCGACGTTAAGGAAGCTTATTCCTCTATAGTTGGTGCAATTGTGAGGGTCTCCCTTTTTTAGAATCGGTCATACGATACTGAGGTTCCATTCATCGAGCATACTTTCTTCGGACCATATCATGCAGATCAGCAGGTGCATGTTCCTTTCCAATTGATCTCCTGCTGCCTTGAAATGTTCGGCATCAAGGCCATCTGCACCTGCAGTCTAGCTTGATGTGGCAAGCTTAATTTCTTCTGTGTGGAGAAGACAGCATTCTTGCTATAGGAATGGGGTATTCTGCCTGACAGCGAAGTCTGTGTCTTCATCGGCGCTAAGCAGTCTTCAAAAGTTATCTTTCCAGATCCTCAGTAACGACTGCGACTCTATCACTTTGTTTCCCTGTACACTAAGTGATTCGCTCGTGTGGTACGCCGCGCTTACCTCAGAATACGTTGGCAAACCTTTAGGTTCTGGATTGTTGAATGTCTTAGAAAAACTCAATGCATTTGTCTGTTACCAGCAGAGTTTCGATCCGCCTTTCTTTTTCTTCCTATGCGATTGTGCCTGAACTTTGTATAATATTGCCTTTTTGACGAGGTTTCTGGATCTTTCCTTTCAACATGACAGTACCATCTAGCCTGGTTGTCTATTTTTTTCAAGATGGTATTTTATCATGCAAAAAAAGCAGCTCTTGTTCTCTTTTTGCATCAACATTTGTCGTGCTTTTGGTTTGACTGCAGTTGCCTGCCTGCATTCTTCTTCGAATCATGTGTTTTATTTTTGGGTCCGAGAGAAACCCAGAACAGGCTGTGGTCCTTTTGGCTCGTTGGTATTGCATAGGATTCAAAGATAGTTGGAGGGGCACTCGATTGGAAAGGCATTTACTATCTCTTACGATTGTAGCACTCCGACCAAGCGACGTAAGTTATTTTTCTAACTGTAAGTAGTGTGATTGAAAAATGACAAAACTAATAACATATTCAAACTCGCGCGAACTTTAAAAAGGCTAAGAGATTTTCAACTAAAACAACTGCTATGACTGCAATGAGATCATTTTATATTGACCAATAGGAAACCTTTTCTTATCAGAAATGACTAAGAAAATGCGGTGTTAAACGAACCAACACGAACCTCGAAAAGTTTGGACATCATCACACTGAAAGAGTGTATTGCGTTGATTGTATCATGTTCAATTAGGTTGATCGTTGATTGATCTGGCGATCGCCATGTACCTTTGAGATGCGGGAAGCGTGTACTTCTAACGAGTATAGAGATTCGTATTTCAGTCGCACCACCCGAATGTGGAATGCTTTACCTGGCTCTGTATTTCCCCTGCATTGCGATTCACAAAAGCAACGTGCATCGGTGTCTCCTTTCAAATCCTCTCCTATTTTCCTTAATGCTCGCACTGTTTTTATAACATTATGAGGGTAGTCATAACCCCTTGATGTGCGCGTTAATTATTAAAAAAAAAAAAAAAAAAAAATACGCTTTAGCCCCGCATCAGAATCGTTGGCCTTGGTCCATTTTCAGAGCTTTTGAAATTGGTTATCTTTATCTTTACAATATTTAAAGAGGAAAGTTTTTTTTGTTTGTTTGTTTGTATTGAATGTGCTCCAAAACTACTGAGCGAATTAGAATGAGATTTGGATCAGAGATGGTCTAGAGCTTGAGAAAGGACATTGGCTATATTTCGTCGCCATATTCCTTCGAGAATGGAAGCGGGAACGAAAACATTACCAGCAACTTAGAAAATACTGCATCGATTTGAAAAATTCTGTCACCTTTGGAATGCATCCATTATTCTCGAGCAGCATTGACTATATTTCATCTCCATATTCCCAAAGGAACCGAATTGGGTATTCAAAAACCACTAGATCGATTTCGAAACTTGTTTCACCATTGCAATGCGGTGTTATCTCCGATTAACATATGTAGATTATATTTTATCTCCATATTCCCAGTAGAACAGGATGGGAACATAACCTGAAGCTTAGAAAATACTGCACAGATTTCGAAAATTCTTTTACCGTTAAAGTTTTACGTTGTTCCTGTGTAACATGGACTATATTTCATCCGCATATTCTCATGGGAACGGTAACTTGGAGACTACTTTACTTAATTTACTCAATTTGATCACCACCAATTTGATCCGCCGGGCAGGTCAGCTAGTTTTAAATATTTAAACATCAGAATCAAAATTTATCACAATATGTGGACACAAACATTTTAGTGCACTGATAGGCAAGAATACGATACCATAATCTGAATAGTTATTTTTATAATATTTACTAAAGTTGATAGCTCTTGACCAAAGATATATCTTTTTTATTTCATTGCTTTGTAGTGTACTTTATGTCAACTCATTATTTTTCTTTATCTTTTTCAGGTAAGTCCATCAAGTGCACTTCAATAAAAAAAAATAGCAAACGCCTTGTTCAAAGTAAGTTCAACAAAAAGCCAATGAAAAGCAAACAAACATAGTAATCGATGTTAGAAAATATAAAATCAAAGATGGGAGTTCCTAATTACTGTGATTGCACTCTACAAATAGTGAACGCAATTATTGATTCTCAGACATCTTGACCAGGTTTGTAGCTCTCTCAAATTGTACTCAACGGGAAAAATAAAAAAAAGAAAAGAAAATATTCCCAGTTCTGTTCTTAATCACACTCTTCCTATACATGATGTTGAACAGAATGGAACTGCCATAATTATTGAATTGTTAAAAAAAGAAGAGAATTAAATGCATCATTGAACAACTACCTAATTGTATTTTGAGTGCGATTGGGAAATAAACTATACAACTTCGAGGTTACCTTGAAATAGCGGTGTCATGATAATGGTAGTGGTCATTACGACCCTGAATGTCGATCATTGTTTATTATTTGTCCAAATGGTATTGACCTTTCTCTATGTTGACCGAGCTTGAAAAATGCCATTGACATACACTGTGCAGTTGCTCAATTCGGATGGCCAATTGTTCCAATCAATTTGATCGACCGTGGGTATTTCTTACCTTTTCTGATTGTTTTCTCATTACTATTGTCTTTGAACCTTCACTTCTTGAGTCAAGTGTAAAAGTAGAGCTCATCATCCACTTAGTGGCCATAATTAACTTTGCACAACAAAAAGAGACGATCTTATCAGAAGCCGTTACATGTTGTTGTCGACCTTGAAAGTCACCCAAAATGCCTTTTACAATTGAATTGAATTTTTAAAATGTCCAACGAACAAAAATATCATTGATGGAAACTAAAAATTTAAAGGTCGACCTAAGTTTCGTTTGGCCTGTTCTTTCGGGAAAGGCGAGGAAGTTAGAAAGTAAGCCTCAAAAGTTGAACCCGGCTCTTTTTCTACAGAAACCTATGCCAACTCAAAAAATACTCTCTTTTCCCACCTAGAGACTATTGAAAGATGTTTTCTTCTCTCAAAATCGAAAGCTCGATGTGTCGTAAAATATAACTTTACAAAAAACTCTCATTTATCGACAGTCAAATCTGAATTAGTTTAACATTTGCTAAAATGTCACAAATACCATCCGAAGTCCATTTCTTACAAATTACATCTACGTAAAAACTAACTCGCACTTTCCTTTTACCGTGCATAGAAAATGAAAGCCTTCTTTTCCCTGAATTGATTCAATGGTCAATTAATTTAACACTTTTCAATAAATTTATGTGATTAACAACTATTTTCTAGATCACACCAAATAAAGGCGAATCTCGGAGAAAGTGCTACGGAAACATCATTATACTCGTAATTACATTGATTAATATTAGTATAGTACATTGAATTTTCTTGTGCAGTGTCCACCTTCTTCTCTGTCATCATCATTTTACTCTCATGTTTAATTTATTATCTTTCGACAAGCAATCGCACCTTTGCATGGCAATTGAAATAAATAGTACAAACACAACTAATGCATTATTATCATTCGCCTCTGTTCCGGTGTGTACTATCTTATCAAATTATTTACATTTTCAATTAACCGTAATTAGTGTTTAACACAGAGGAGCACACAAGAAAAGAAGTGGAAGCTTCATGGATAGGTATACATATCAGGAAATAAAATTATCTTCCTTTAGAATGTGTTTATGAGTTGCATGCGACACGACTATCATAATCAAATCATCTTCTTGTTCAACTGCAGTTTGCACCTGCGGTGTTTGAGAGTATGCGTTTGGTTGGCATTGTTTTTGAATTTTCTGAGGTGCCTCTAGGAGTTCCATTGACATAGTTATGTGTACAGTTTTGTCATAGCAAGAACAAAGTTGCTGTGTTAATAGGTAACGCACACCGAACCGTAATGAGAGATTTTTATCGGATCCAGGTGAGACGCGCAATTGCCATGAGATGAGATGGAGAGGGTTCCTATACGAAGTGAAGAAAAAATCTATTATGCCACTTAGGTTTCGAAGGAAAAACAATCAAACATGCAATCGAGAAATTGCGACATTGGTCAGTGTTTGGTTATGATAATCACAAAAAATGTTAAATGTTTTTGTTTGATTTTATGCTTGGTAACAGTTACGTGTTTCTTAGCAACTTGTTAGAGGGATTATATAAAGGAAGGATGTAAGATTATAGTGAGCTGGAAGAGACTTGAGCTATTGTCTGATCTGACAATATTGTCCGATCTATCAAAGATCGCTTGATGTATTGTCAGATCTGAAAATCCATCTCAATACCATCCTATTTTGTCATTATACAATCGCCTAAACAAATGTTATGTGTTGGTGTTTCTCCATATTATTTTTTTTTAGGCATTGGTTTTCAAATCTTTGAGGTTTGAAATAAAGTTAAGAACAATAGCTTTTTATTTTGATATTTAGTTTGATGAAAAAAAAATCGACCATTTAAGTAAATTTTACAAAAAAATGTAATTCTGTGCTAGTTTTCGGAGAAATACAGGGAAATTAAATCTAGATAGTGTTAATTAGGGAAAATGTTGTATTCTAATAACGAAAGAGCTTGCGTAGTTTTCCAAACCTCAACTCATTCATGTCATGTCGCTTTTTGGCTGTCATGTGGTGTCGTTTTGTAAAAATTGTACTTTCAAAGATTTTTAAAAATGGTCTAGTTGAAGTCTATCTTCAAAAACTAAAAGCTGGAGTTGTGAGATTTTGATGATGATTTTCTCGTTTTATTTTTTTACTGATCACCGGCTACAGTTTTCTACAGTCCTCAAAGAAAAAATAGTTTGTTCAAATGTCCGAGGTTAAAAATGAGTTTGAAACTCTTAATTTGTAAAAGAAACTTTTCATATTCAATATTGTACTTAGCTTTCTTAAAAATATGTCCACGAGTACAATTGCACCTTCTGCGATTTTTTAAGGGAGGGGTAAACCCTGGGAGGCTGAAAAAGGCTTTTTTTACGAATTTTTTATGAAAAATCTGATGAAGAAATTTAATTTATTGATTTGCTACATTATTAAGTACAGTCAAAAGTTTCTTCTATAATTTTTTCATACAAAAATATTGAAAAACAATCCGATGATAGTGCATTTTCCAAGACGCCTCCTCTTTTCGATCTTTTGCGGTGTGCAAGATAACTTTTGACAAGATCATCTAAAATCAAAATTCTAAAAAGATTTCGTTAAAAGACAACTTTCTCCAGGTAATAACACGGGATTTTTCTATCTTCTTCTTCTTCTTTTTTTTATGCAATTTTGAAATTTTGTTCACGTTTTTTGCCTAAAAATGCCGTCATCTTGTAGCTGTCAATTCCGGAACAATGAACATTTTTTAAAATCCTTGTGTTGTTACCTCTAAAAATATATATTAAAGAAGTGTGCAAAATTTCGCGAGGATCGGTGCAACAGTTGCCGAGATATTTTGCACACCGACTTTAAATATACTAGTTTCGAGATAAACGCGAAAAACAGCACACTGAATGGTTCCCCTCAAAAATATTCCGTTAGAAGCATCATTAGAGTGAACTCCCCTTCCCTGAACACAAAAGAAGACCTAGAGCTACCTTAAACCAATCATAAAAGGTTGGTTCAATGTCGTCCGGCCCGCCCGCCTCTATTCACTCGCCGAGCATACCTACTCTAAAACCATCTAAAATCACTGTAACTTTTGGAATTCAACTCGGAATAACTTGAAATTTTCACACAACATTCTTGAAATGTAGTTTAATAAGAATAAGATTTTTTGAAAATGCCCAGGGTTTACCCCTCCCTTAAATTAACTTTCATATTGTTGGGAACCATATCCACATGAAGAATTAAAGTTGAACCTGACTGAGCTGGGATCTGTGTCGGCGAATATTTTATCAGCTTTTTGTAACACGGATTTACAAGTGTAGATAGACTGTAGAATTCGCTTATAGAGTTGTAAATACATTCTTGCATCTCATTTTTTGTTTTGTTTCCAACTCATTTCTATTTCTTAAGATGTCTTCTATAAATTACATCGTATTAGGCGTGCTTTCAGATTTGTGGCAAAGTGTGGCAAGGATGTACGTTGAAATAAAATTTTTTAGTCTCTCGTTCTCGTTTCCATATGGTAATATGGACATAAAATATGAGTTTATATACTACCAAGGCATAATGAAGCTGCCTAATGTTGAAGGAATTTTAGAAATTTGGGGTTTTTAAGTTCCCGTTCCCATTCCCGTTCTCATTCAAATCAAATGTTTTTAATAGATACTCTGCTATTAGGAAAAAGGAAAAGAAAAAAAAAACAATTTAAAATCTGTGAAAATCGAACAAGTCGTTCTCGAGATATACATAGTGTTCGAACAAATCTTTTTTTTTTGTTAAGAGGAAATCTTCAAAAGACACTTGGCAGTATTCGACACCAAGTAGTGTGGGATTCTTACCTCACTAAAAACTCCTCGTAATCAGAACCAATCTATGAACGATCGACAACAGATTTTTCTTTCTCAATAATATAATCGCTTTAAGGGAAGCTTAAACTTTTAATGCTTCCCATGACTTTTAGACCATTAGCTCGTGTGGCTTGGTTCTTCTTAATCTCCGAATATTGCCTCTCGTATTTAATACGGACTCCTTTTCGGAGTTGATATGACTATGCAGTCGCTGATTGTGTGATACAGCATGTTTTCTTACAACTTCTGTAACCATTTCTATTTGTAGGCCACGATGTAAATCGCTATTTCTTATATACCATGGTGCATTTACTATTCCACGAAGGACTTTGTTTTGGAACTTTTGGATGATTTCAGCTGACTTTTGTTTTTTGTATACATTTTTTGTAATTTCAGAAAATGATGAATGATGAGAATTATTCTTGGTCATACCTCCGTTCGTTTAAAAGGGAGGAGCAATTTTATAGAAAATTGACCTAAATTAAAAAAAGAATTATTAAAAATCAACCATCCCACTCACACCATGCCCATTAGTGTTCCTCAAAGCTAATACTCTGTTCTTCAATCAACATTTAAGTTCAAGTTAATTTAGCGAATAGTTTTTGAGTAATCGAGTCTAAAAGTCAAATTGTTGAAAACAGAACAATTTTTTTCTTTAAATAATCAAAGCTCTAATTAGTTTTGAGTCAAACACAGAAAACCGAACGAAAAAATCTTCCTCAATTTTTAAAAAATTAAAAAAAAATCCATGGTACTTTGTCCAGAAAACCCCTTTTTGCTCAGAAAATAAATTTGAACTAGCTTACCATAACATTCGAACTCCTTTGGAAAGCCTTTAGAAAAATCGACGAGTTTGGCTTCAATGTTCTCTAAATTAACATTAAGAAACGGTAGCGATTTAAATAAGTATAAGAACTTATCGAAAATGTGTGCTCTAGATATCGATGGGTCTCTTCTTTGTTGGATTAGAAACTACATATCCGACCGTTCAATGCAAGCCGTGTATGATGATTTTAAATCTGATATTCGCACTTTAAAAATGCTGGTGTCCCCCAAGGCTCTGTTTTCTCTCCGACTCTCTTCTGTATATTTTTATATGAGATTTTGTCTGAAACTTCTTATGTTCTCATCTTATCAGTTTTTCATATTCGTTTCCATCTACTTTTCTGCTCTTCGGATGTGGGAACTTAAACGGTTGCGTATGATTAGCCCATTAAATTCTGACTTTGATCATTGTTACATTGGGTAATAAAAACCGAGTAGAATTCAATGCTTCATATCTCCAATGCTGTCTTTTGGCGTTAAAGCTCAATGTCTCCCTATTGCCATTTTCTACGAATGATACCTGCCTCAATGAAACAAAAAAGCTGTCAGTAGCTGGTATGTGTGTAGACGGTACGCTCCGTTGGAAGGACCAAATATTCTAGGTCCCCAAAAAATGCTGCTTAACTATCTCAAAATAATACAGGAGATTGTTTACCTCTTTCTGATCTGGTTTGAATTTATCCGCCAAAGACAGCGAGGAAGTCATATGTTTGGTAAGTTTTTTCTCAAACACCCTTGCTCCTACTTCATACGAAACTTTAAAACTGGCAGCTGACAATTCAGTTGTAGGATCGATTGACACTTTTGGACATCGTAAAGGTGCGTCCACACTATGCCGACCGGCATACGGATCCATTTCATTCGTTTCGATTTTGGTTCGGCTTTCGGTAAGGAGGAAGGCCGATCGGGATGTCCACACTAAGTCGGTATTGCCGAGCGGCACCAATCGGCACATGCCGATCGATGCCGCTCGGCATAGTGTGGACGCACCTTATTGTTACACGTCTCATTGTCTTTTATAGATATTTTAAAAAAAGGTGCTCTTGTTAAGAAATCAGTTGCATCCCTCTTCTAACACTTTACCCACAACATCAGCCTCGGTAGTAATGCTCATCAGTTTTATTTTTTTCATAACTTCGGACATTCAGTAAATTTTTGACTTAACCGCTCAACCTGAACGTGAAATGCTACTTAAATGTGAATGTGGATAAGGACTTGTAATCAATTTGCATCATTACTCCTTAATCTTCTTCATTTTCCTAAACGATCGCACTTAATGTTTTAATATTTGTAACCTCTTTTCTTCTTCTTAATATACCCACTCATTATTTGAATGAGCTTTTGAATTGAAACCAAAATTGACGTAAATTTGAATAATTAATTACCTCTGGTGATATGCCCATTGCAACTTCTAATCAACCACTTTGAATATTTTAAAAACTTCGAGTTCCCAAAGTGATAAACCCTCACGGTATATTTTCTTTTAAGAACTGTTATTAACTTACTCCACACGTAGTCAGCGCTTAACAGTTTCTTATTTTTCCAATCACGAAAAAGAAACCAAACCAAATCAAATCGCATTTAATATCGTTAATGCGTTAAAAAATAATAAAAATTGTGCTAATAAGACCCTTAAGGGCCTTAGGGGGCCCATTTGTAAAAATCTTCTTTTTCATTTTTATAGGTCGTAAATAAAATCTGAAGTTTAACGGCACTGTTTACATTTCGCATGCAAATTTGCCGAATTAGATTTATTCCTTTGTTGTATTCCCCCATTAACATAACAAGAGTGAAAAAGAATACTAATTTACTCTCAATGAAAATATTAAAAATAGAATTATAAATTCTAAGCCGAAAGTAATCGAAAGTTTTGATTGTTCTTTAGAGACCATTGACGAACAAGGTCACATAAAACAGTCAAATCCAAATGGCTGCTAATCAGCTCCCCTTCCCTTCAAGTGAAAGTGTATTATTGTTCATCGAAAGTGTTGGACAAAAAATGCTGAAGCATGACTCGAGTGAGCGGTTGCTCTATTGAAATTAGAAAACCCATTAATTCATTATGTCCCCGTGCTTCATCCGTCCGTCGTCTGTGTGTGTGTGTTGATTAAACAAAATTAATATTCGTCGTATAACGATTTAATTTTTCACATGATACTCGTATTATAATTAAACAAAGTGAACCGCTGTGCGATGAGGATGATGATGTTTTAGATGAAAAAATAGACAGCTCTATGAAGACACATTGTAATACGCGAGTATATGGCATAATAAAAACAATTGTCACGTTGCGTTCAGTATGCCAAGCAACTGTATGTGTTTGTTTGTCGTGCAACCATCATTAATCCGTTGAACTAGTGGACAGTTTTGTTTCACTTTCTTTTCCTTTTCTATTGAGGAATATCTCACCGATTTTTTTTATTTGCTGATCGTCATACCTCTTACACGACACGTGACGTACAACTTGCATGGATGATACGTGCCAAAGGTTTTCACTGAAGAGCATCTTTGTTTGTCTGTTTAGTTTGTTGGTTGTTGTACCTACTTCATTTTAGAAAATCACATGTTTACATTGAAGAACACCAAAAAACAGTTTCCAGATTGATGGACGAGACCAAGACGTGTCTGGCGGTTTGGTTGGAGTGTGCTCTACCGATATAAATTATGGAGAAGCTGCTTGCTGCGCACTTGCTCCAGTCCCGTGTTCAAACTGCACAATTTCACACAACAAACCCCAGCAGGGGCATAACAACGCGAAAGAAAGTGTTGGGATTTCTTTGAATCGAATGGAAGATGTTTGCTCTTTTTTTTTTTTTGTTGCTTTTGTTATTTTTACAACCAACAATTAGATTGAATTGATGATGGAACATGAATTAGTAATGTAAAGTACACTCATGGAATGCAATTTAATCATGCTGGTCGAGCATGACTTCGGGGAGGCCTGGGTAGACACGGATTATGTGTTTTCATGTTTATGGAGAAACATTATCTTGCCACAGCTCGTATATGGGTGTTTGGAGAGGTCTCTATACCAGTATGTTGGAATGCTCTAAGAATTGGTACTTAAATGAAAATTTCAACAAATAAGATTTGGAAAACCGAGCGTAAACACGAATTTATTGACAAAGCATAGGTGATTATGGATTGTAAATGTCTAAGATTGTTTACTTAAGAAAATGTGCAATTCCAGAAAAGATAAGCAAGTAAAGTTTAAAAGTGCTAACGCCCACAATTTCTCTTTCAAAACTGTGTACATTTGTGCAACGCTTGAGGCACTTTAAAGGTGAAAAACGCCTTAGAACTTCGGTCTTAATGTTCGTGTGTTTTTCAAAGCTTCCTTTTAAAGGTTTATTCTTTTGACTAGACTCTTCATCTTATTTTGATTATTTAGCAATGCTTTCCACTTGGATGATTTTAATTTCAGAAAATTTAGTAAACAGAAACCAACGCTTGAGGAGGAGACACTGCTTTGAGGTGGTTTTTTATTGAAGTACCTACATTCTCTGTGTATATGCGTAGAGAAAATAAACTTATCGCTGCTAGAGAAGAATGGAAGTGAGGTCGAGCGTCGAGGAAGATTTTGGTAATATGTACACACAAAAATGGGGAAATACTTTGAGAGTTTTGTGAAATATCTCTTTTTACGTCCTGAAAAGGTTGGCACCTCTCATTATTAGTTATGTGTGGCTGGTTTTTTCTTTCTGCATTTTCAGTAAAATTAATTTGCTTAAAGGCTCTTCATGTACAATTCTATATACGATAATAGAATGAATATAATAACAGATTACAGCAATTGATCGTAAGATCTCGAGACTTGGTGGTTAAAAGCTAGTCACCCAAATGGACACATTTTTTGAGTTTTCGATTAACTTATAAGGTACATACTTAATTTATAGCTAAGTATATCAAAGGACTTAATTGAGATTCGAATTAAATAAGGAAAAAACAAGACAATATATTATACAAAGATTTCAAAAAATAAAAAAACAAATTGGTAAAAGTAAAATAATTATTTAAAATTAAAAATTCAAACAATGAGGATACAGAAGTGTAGCATTTACGAACAAAACAGAACAGAGCAAGTCACACAATAGTAAAGAATACAACGGCAGTAGTAGGACTAGTACACGGTTAAAAATTTTGATATACTTTTTAATACAGCCCTTGTATTACAGCTGTATGCAATACAGTCAAAATTAGTTTTTAATATTTCCCAAATATTAACTTTATTTTTAATTATTTTGAATTACATTTTAATATTTCGTTATTAGGCTTACAATTTGTAATACAAAACAGATTAAAATGTAATCAACAGGATTAAAAAACAATATTTTAGTATTCAAATCTAATCATTCAGACCTTTTTTAAGATTGTAGGCCAATTTGCAATTTAAATTTAATACCATAATTCTTAGCTTTCAACTTCTTCTTTATTACAATTCAATGATCAGAGGTTATTTTATTCCATTTGCTATGTCAATGTACGAATATCCAGTATTACATTGGATTCAAAAGTTTGGTGGTACCCGCGTGGTGTGATGGTTAGCATGTCCGCTTGTCAATCCAGAGGTTCGCGGTTCGAATCCCAGCAGAGGCAAAAATGTTTTTCAACGAGTATCGCCTTCGGTGTGCAATAGGCAGTTGGTTAGTAAATTCATTGCCATGGCAATTGGAGAGAATTAAAAGAGAGAGCAAATATTAAATGAGAGCAGTTAGTATAACAAATATTAAAATGTAATAATGTTAAGGTATTAAAAAGTAACCCGTATTTTTTCATTGCCGTGCACCCTTACTTTTGAATATCTTTATTATTACATTTTAATATTTGTTTTATTAACTGCTCTCTTTTAATATTTGCAGTTTATTAGATTCTAATAAATTTTTGGTGTTGTCATATATGCAACCCAAAAAATATTAAAATCAACACCAAAATTTTTAACCGTGTACTACTAGTATTGAAATACATTTTTCTTAAATTTCCCAACAGTGACAGCGTTTTTAACATGCCGTGAGATAGAATTCCACATGTAGCATTTGTATAAAATTGCCGCTTTGATGCAAGACAACTAACACGAGATATAGTTGTTTGATTAGAGCGTCTTGAGATCGAAAACTGAAGAGCTTCATAAAGATTTGACGGCTGGTGGTTACTGACTGTTTTGAAGGGTGCGACAAGGGTTCGAAGTTTAAGCAAGCTGTGGAGTAATATACCATATAAGCTATAGGACAAAACATTTTTACCTCTGTTGGGATTCGAACTACGAACCTCTGGGTTAACAGGCGGGCATGCTAACCATGTAGCGAGCTATATTTTTAGATAAGACAGTCATCTTTCGATGGCTAAAGCTGTGAAGCTTGACAAAAATCTCGCACCCATAAGTAGGACGGTCATTTTGCTAGCATTTTTCTTATTTTTAAGGGAATATAAAATGTAGTATGCCAAAGTAATAGGAGATTAGTGGTCATTCCTTGCCTTCTTAACATACTGAATTTTTGAGTTACCCCGCAGAACATCAAGAAAGTTTGACAAGTCAATTTCTGTTCTTACCTTACTCGTTACTCCAGGCAGTTCAAAGCTCTGATCAAAATTTTTCGACCTACACATGAAAGGGAAACGTTTCTAAGCCATTGTCATTTACGAGATAGGGACAGAAAAAAAAAATTTACGAAAAAATTGGGTTTGGTGACCCGTACTACCTCACCGGTGAGAGTAACGACTTCACCGCAATGAGCACTTTTGTAGATCATTTAATTCTAAATAAAACGTACTAACTAGGACGTTATATCATATATATAAAATTCTCGTGTCACGGTGTTCGAACTTGAACTCCTCCGAAACGGCTTTACCGATTTTTACCAAATTTTATATGCGTATTCAGTAAGTCTGAGAATCGGCTACTATCTACTTTTCATACCCGTAAGTGATAAGGGCCATCTACCCTTAACATTGTTTTTTTAATTTACACTGTGACACGAGAATTTTTTTTTTTTTTTTTCTAGCTTTCTGTGGGAACAACGCTTTGAATAAGTTTGACCCGAGCAACGCCGGGCGGGTCAGCTAGTACTTTATATAAAATCCTACTGAACTGTAGAATTTTGAAGAAAAAAGTTTAAGCTTACGTGTATTTTATGCGGGAAATTTTTGGATGCCTTGGGCGAGTACTAAATGTTAATATTAAGGGCTCAAATTTTGATGGAATTTTTTTTTAGGTATTTTCCACAAAATTTCGGGATGGGAGTGAAAAAAAAAACATTGTCAAAAATAAGCACCCTAGTACATACGCTAGACGAGACAGTATAAAGTCGTCTGATATCCTTTAACAATAGACGGTCGATAGAACGGTGGTCGTATTAAAAGTTACGCGGTGAGAGCACAGCTACAACTTGTTCTTGTGTAGCAATAGCAATATGTTTGAATTTTAGTAAACAAAATATGAATTTTTGAACTTTAAGAATTTTATTTTCCTACGAATATACAGGTTGTCCCGTAGTTCGTACATACTTTGGGATGTGATTCTTGGTCTTATTCTTAAAAAAAAGTTATGCTGGATAAGGGGCTCATCACCCTCCATTTAAGCGGTAGGAAATTATTAAAAATCAGCTAAGCCACTTACACCCACAAAATTTAGGGCCGTTTTCTTCACTAAAAGTTGAAGTCAACTGGAGTATTTTTAATCTCAACTTGTGATTTTGTTTTTCTTCACTCAAATTTGACAGCTTCAACTGTCGATTTTCAACTCTAGTTGATCAACTTCCGATTTTCTCAACTTCTGAAAAAAGTAGAATTTGAATGAGTTATCTGTGAAATTTAATTTTGTACTACATTTTGTTGCTTCTGAATTATTTTCGATTTAAATATGTAAATAAAAATAAAAAACAAGATGTAAATGAAGAGCAATCGGTGGTGATTGAAAGAAGACAATATAAAATGTGTCCACGAGTCCGGCTTGACCATGATTACATTCACCGATTTCACATTTCGAAGCGAACCACAATGATGCTGTTAGAACAGATAGAGGGTAGTTTGCCTTGCTGTGAGACAAGGTTCGAAATGACATATTTTGAATATTTTTTTAGTTTGAAAAGTATGAACTTATGTGTAGATGCGCGAATTACGACCAATTACCCAATTATTGATAGTTCTGATGTATTTTGCACTCGGCTCAATACAATTGACCATTACTGACTTGATTGGCGTAAGCATTTGAACGGTGCATCGAATGATAAAGCGGGTGTCGAACACAATTGCTAACCTTGCACCACAGTTTGTTCGCATTCCCGAAACACGAAGAGAACGGTTTTTCAAAATGTTTCAAATAGTGTTGAAAATTTATACAACGAGTAGCTGATTCGTACTCGAAATTCAGTCCAGCGTTCTCGCATGGAATTTAAAAAAGACGGTTTCCAGTGTTAGCAAATGGGTTAAGAGTTAAAACCGTGCAGTTGATTAAAATTGCTTGTGCCGTCCTTCACAACATAGTCATTGACGAAAAGGAACCACAACCTCCACCGGAAAAGCTTGGATTCGATGGCAATGTTTCGTAACACACATGTTCCATCGTCTAAGCAAAATCAAATATCTTCAACAGGGATTCGATGCGCCAGGTCCCGAATTTGATCTTATTTTCAATCAATTTAAGATTAACAATAAACAAGACAAAATTAAAAACCAAACTTATTCAATATAAATACATACATATGTAGAATGTATGTGTGTACATAAGTTGATATTTATTACCTAATATTTTTTATAGAAAAACTAAATTTATAAATTTAAAAATAAAACTTCTTTGCAGCAGCTGTTGGAAATGGGTATTGTGGTTGCTCTCTTAGCATGTCCGTGTTTTTAATTTTGTTTTTTAATTTACAATTCAATTCAAATTAATTAAGCAAATGGTTTTTGAATATTCAAGTCTAGAAGTCAAATCGTAATTCCTTTCGTGAGGAATTCGCAAGTCCTCCGTTTGTAAATTCATTACCATGAAAACCTCTTTCTCGATTAGCCGTTCAGAACCGGCAGAAAATTGTAGGTCCACTCCATTCCCTCATAAGGAATGGTTGTGAGAAATACGCTAGGTCCTGGGGCTCCTCGCTCTGTTGCGCCACGCTTACTTACTGTTGCTCCTTGTCCACCGTTCAAATCCGTTAATTAGTTTTTGTGTGAATAGACCGACTAATCGTCCTATAAATCGTTATATGGTTTCAGTTTTGAATAAAAAAAATCACAGTTTTTTGACAATTATTTGAGAAATGGAGAGTTCCGTTTTGAAGCAAATGCCTGATAGAGGTATTCGACAAAACGTGTCCAATAGGTTCTTGAAGTTATTAAGTAAAGTCATTTGAACGAACGCTACCGTACTTGCGCCATCTAGTGTAGCGCATGTATCCAAAAAAGATCTAGATTTGTTCTTTATTGACTGTATTGATATTAAATTTTCTCAAAATATTCTATGCACAAACACAACGTATTTTTGTAATTCAGAATTTTCTTTTTCCAAAAACTATTTGACTAATTGATTTGAATGTGTTGTTTATTAAATTGAAACAAAAAGTCGTGCAAAAAAGTATGACATCAAAGACTTTCAAAACAAACTTAAATTCATTAAATTTTGGTATGAGGTTTTGTGTTTGCCAAAACTTAGCGAGTTAATTACATACAACGATAGTAATAATTAATTTTTTCACAAAGCACAACAATTTAAGAGACGTCTGTCTACGTTTCCATGCTTTCAGACTAGGCAAACTTGCCGAAAAGCATGGCCTTGATTAACTGAAAGGTGTAAGACTACAATTTATTGCTATACTTGGACCGTAGACATCATGTAATTAGACCGAATGAACTGACCTAAATTACCCCATTTAATTTACATAATGATTCATAATTAAAAATTTTAGCTTTTAGTTCCCATGGTTTGTTTAGTTTCGCAGACAAACGATGTTGAATACTCAGCAAAAACATTATCCCATGCTGGTTGAGCAAAAACTTTTTATGCGAATTCAATTTAGGAAAACCTTTTGCTGCATTTTCAATTTATGCTTTCAAAGAATTGACTGAGCAAAATTTAATTACAAACACAAAAAGGAGCACCTCAATTTCTTCATTTAATATTAAACATCCTCCTTTGAAAGTCTCGAAAAGATATTCTTTTGATGAAATTCCATCTACCATTATGTTAAAAGTTATCAAATTCTGAAAGTTGAAACATCTTTTAGTATAGCCACCTCGTCGCCTTCCAAAGTAATATTCCCTTTTACAAGCGCAACACAATTTTCTTCTTTCAATGTTGAATCTAATTGCCTGTATCCAAAAGCACGGTAGTTACACTTTGAAGCTTCTTAAGGAAACCTGTTAATTGAGAAATGATCAATTTCATTTTTAATTACACCATCCATTATAACCTCTTTTCTTGTAATTCTGCATGCCAAACAACTTGCCTTAAACAGAACACAACATTAGTTTCAAATTATAAACAAGCCGTTTCCCACACGGTTGTCATTAATTATAAATTTCTGTTCTTAAAAAACCCTCAAAGTGCCATGCCGGCTCAACAATGTCACACTTATGCCCGACCAAGTGGGAAAGCCTGTTTTGTCTCACCTCAATAAACAAAAAAGCAAAATTAATTACAGAAACAAAAAGAAACGAATAAATCCCAATTATTACAGTCGGCCATATTACATCAGACGACGGAAAAAGGAGTATCAACTGAAAAAAAAAAGAAGTCACAACAATCAACCTACTCCCAAGAAGTTGTTCTTGCAAAAGTTCCTTCCGCCATTGTGGTGCTGAATCCCGCTTCAAGAACAACTTTTTTCTTCCCTACTTCCATACTGCGTGCATGCATAGCGCTCGACATAGATAGAAAGATACCTCATGCAAAACACTTAACAGTCAATTCATTACTCGCTCGCTGCCATACGCCATACACCATACCGTATAGTCATGCTTTCGAATGTGTAAGTCTTGCTAGAGACACAGGTACAGTGAGTCGGTGAAGCGAATCGTCAAATATATATCGAACGAGGCACACTCTCTTCGACGAACATCATCTGGCAGAATGTACTCTCTAAAAAGCCGCTACAACACAGCCTATGAGCTAGCCAAACAGCCAGCTGTTTTTCATTTGTTTAGTATTCCACTTGATGTAAAAGTATCTCTGAGATACTTTTTCCATTGTATCCGAAACCGAAAGACGGTGTATCTCTCACCAGCCACTGGCACTGGTATCCCATATGGGGGGTAGACCGCAATTCAAAACAAGTGAGCCAAGTTAGTCAGCAGTTGGTTCGTGTGTTGCGAGTACGGTATAACGTCGTCGTCGCATTTCATATCGCGTATCTAATTATGCTTTTAACGAATATACTTTTTATTTTCTCCTATAAAGTAACTTTCTTCGCTCCCCATGGACTTGTATACGTACGACGTGTGTGTTATGTTAGTTTTGCCGCATTTTTTCTGATACATTTTTGTTTACATTTTAATTCAAATAAAATTGCAAGAAATGTTTTAGCAGAAAAATAAGTAATCGAAGAAATTAACAACAAAAATATGAGAGAATTCCCCACTTGAGTGCCTATTGGGAAACAAACGACTACGAAAATAAATGAAAAGTTACTATCGACTTATTTACTGTGAAGTGCCGGACCTCACTCATTGAAGAGACGCGAGGTGGTTTTTGATTTAATTTTTCTTTTTTCTTTGTTGTCAAGTCCCCCCGCTGTGCCGTTTTCGGAAATCAATTTGAATACTGTATCCCGTGTGCAGTTTATGCATGGTTCAGTACTTCCGTTTCCAATATCCGTGTAACGAATACAAAAAAAGTAAAACTGCATCTTAGTGAATAAAAAATAAAAATAAAAAAAAAATACAAAATTCAGTGAAATCAATAAAAAGGAAAAGAAAATTCAACCAATTCGGAGTTAAATTATTTATTATTTGTGAAAAGTGATGGTAAAGTGTTAATTTTTTGATTTAAAACTGAATTGAACAACGGCAACACTTGGTCAAGGATACACATTTCACTAAAGGCACACTGGATAGCCTTAATTCGGTTGGAATTTTTCGATTGCGTGTGCTATCGTGTGTCATGGGAGTAGCATCTGTTGTTTTTGTTGAAAATTTCATTTCATCATTTAAAAAAGTTTTATTTAAAATAAAGGGAGCTTTAGTTAATAGAGCAGATGTTTTTTTAGACGAGTTATGCTGCAAATGTTGGTTGGTGCTAGGGGATACCAAAAAGTTGATATAAATCGTTGAGGTCATAGGAAAAATAAGTGAAACATCACATCGCAGTAATGGGGCTGAATAAAATATTTGTTAAAAGTTTGGGGATTGTTGAAAAAATAAATTGTCCGAAATCACATATGTGAATTGAAAGGAAATGGAAGTACATATACGAAGAGTCTGGTTGGTTAACCAAAAAATCAAAAAATGCGATCGATATTTTAATCGAGTTAAACTGAATCAGCTCGATTCTACAGGTTATAAAAGTTTTTAAAGGGGATACTACATCTTTAAAGTACGTACCTTTGAGGTGTAGCATCCCAAAGCATTTTTTAAGCAGAAAAGGGCCCCATTTTTGTTCGTTTTTTAGCTTTACTGGGATCTTTTTTGAAAAAAAATTTGCGGCTGAAAACTTGATCTTTCTGCGCTACTGTCACTGCACAATAAAAGTGTCTTTTTAAAATTGTCTCTCTTCAGTAAACATGAAAAACAAGTGAATATTTAGAGGCAACCGTGTCTTGGCTTAATTTACACAAGGGTTCAAACATGAACTTAAATGCGAAAAAGGAGTTTTAGCAAAATCTTGTTTTACAAACTGAAAAGAGAATACTCCATTACTCCATAGTTGGGACTAAAGAGGTGGTACGTACAGCCTCCCAATCTTGAGAACAGTGAGAAACTTTGCAGATCTATGCATGGCGCATAAACATTGTCATTTGGCTGGCAGCTCCTTGTTTCACAGTAAATGGAGGTCGTTACAGTAAACATTCTAAATACCTTCGAAATTTTAAAATTTTATACGACCTCTACGGGAAGCGTTGTGCTACACGTGGGGTGATGACTAGGATGTCCGCCTGTTAACCTAGAGGCTCGTGGTTCGAATCCCAACAGAAACCAAATAATGTTTTTCCACGGGTACCGCCTTTCGCGAAGAATTGGCAGGTCCTCCATTTGTAAATTCATTGCCATGAAAAGCGCTTTCTCGATTAGCCGTTCGGAACCGGCAGAAAATTGTAGGTCCCTTCCAGTCCCTGGCAAGGAATGATTGTGAGAAAAGCGCTGGGTCCTGGTGCACTGTTTATTCATATTTTATTTTACCGGCAGCGACGACAGCATTGTCGTGTTAAAAGTGAAGGTGGCTAATCTATCTTCAAATATTATCCTTTTCTCATATCAATTCTATTGATCGGGTTATTTCCAAAGGAATTGATTTTCATTCATTTCAAACAAAGCAAAATTAGTGTGAACTTCGTTTACTGGAGCATTGTGTGATCATATTTTTCATGTTGGTAAGCCAATTGGCAAAACTGTCGCTCTATACTGACATGAGCTCATTTCAAACAGAAGATACGCATATGAAATTGTCCCCATTTCTGCTCAGTTCTTCAGTGAGTACAGTTTTGCAGAGTTGAGATCATTCAAATTTAATCATATGTACATATGTTTTGTTAGTTTTAATCTTGAAGCAAATTCTAATGAACTTACTTGATCTGACGAATTTGCTTAGCTTAATGCAAACAGCACTGTATTGCGGCGTACCCCACAGGCGGATCACTAGGGTGAAGCAGAAAAGTGGGAGAGCTGTGATCGCTTCAAGATCACTACTCGTAACGCCGGAAATGGAAAGAAGAATTATGTTTTAACAGAAAAAAATAACAGTATTCTATAAAATTTCATAAACGCAAAAGAAGAATGCAAACAGCACTGTTTGACAAGTGCGGACATAAGACGAACAATTGTTCTTTCAATGGAACTAGCAATGATGACTTGATTTAATCTTATGCAAAATGAAGTTCGAAATCGTTTTGTATTGTTACCTACCTCAGGTGGGGCTTAGCAATGGAAAATTTTGATTAACTTCTGAAAGTTTTCTATTTGAGTGTATCTTCTCAAGTTTTTCTAACGAACAAACGGTTTTATGGATAAAATCAGGTGGAATAAATAAACGACTAGAAAAATTTGAACCGTATTTTTAAGTTGGAGTGCAGATGATAACTGAAAGTCATACACACTCGGAGCTAAAATTACATTTGCACTGAAAAATTGTTCATTGAACTTTCTCTAAGAAACGTAGCCCTAGGCAGTTTCAATGTAATCTTCGTGGTGTGGAATCAGCGATTGATCTGATCGACTCTGGAGTTCGATTGCCTTTATCTATTTGATCCTTTGGGCTTTGCTCGTTACAATTTTATATCCGTGCGACGATTCTGTTAAATATACACTTATCTCAATTTTGTCAAATCCGAAGATATTTTGGCCGTGTTAACCCAAGTGAGGATCATTTGCCGATCTTTCCATTTTGACTATTTTTTATTTCTACGTTTTCTTGCAGTGATTGATTGTAAATTTCTGAAAATGAGACAAAAGTATGAGTGTGATTGGTCTTAAACAGACGGTAATCACTCACAACCATTAAAAAAAATTTAGTTGCGACAGCAGAGCACAGGTTTTGTGTTTTTTTTTAATGTTGCGATCAAACTCGCAAGTGGTCAACATATCCTTACATTTTTTTTTATATTGCGACAATCGCATCGACCATAAAACGAATGGTTGCGACTGTAAGGTGCGTTCTTTGTTTTACTACATATTTTGCGTTTTCGCAAACCGTCCACGAAGATGCCCAAGAGTCTCGTGCAGTCTCGCACACAAGATATCAGTCGCAACCACCAAAATATTGTTTTCGCTATAAATAAAATGTTATTTAGACACTTGGGTCTTATGTCACTCTGGATTTATCTACGGTGCAGGGAAATAAGTCCACGGGAACTAAGTCCATTTAGTAAGTGGACTTAATTCCAATTGCGGGAGCGAACTCTACTTTTTTATGGGTATTCAGTACACACCAGAGATTAAAATGAACTAAATCTGCTTGTGAACTATAAGTATTTACTTGAAAAAAACGAGTTTGAACAAACTGAGTCAGCCCACAAGCAAGTAAATTTGAACGATCTTATTTGTGAACCAAGCAACTCAGAACAACCCCTATTTTCAAACGAACCAAACAAGTAGACTTGCTTGCAAGTCAAAATTAGTTTGAATAACATTGAGTTAAACTGCTTGTGAGCAAAGTGCTTGCGAATAAAAGTGATCACAAGTAATTTGATCGTAAGCAAGCAATAAGTTCATGAGCAAGCAGTGTGCTTGTGAATAAGCAGTGTGTTTGTGAATAAAGTAAGCAATGTGATCATACCAAAAAGGGTAGTTTGATGGCGTGATCGTTTTAAGTAAAATAAAAATCTAGGTATACCTAGGTGAGAAGTACGTTTATTTAATAGCTTGGTTTTTTCTTCTTTTCTTTTATATCAAGAAAACGGTTATTATACAGTAGATATGGAAACAATTTATTGTATTCATTGAAGTAGATAGTACAGGTTTGTAAGTATATAGAAACAAAAAATTTCAAGTAAACAGAAAACTCAACTAGAAGTTAAAAAAAGCAAAACATTAAAAAAAATATGCAGCTATAAAATAGGTATTTCACAAGCACACTGCCTACATGTTTATAACTCTTCCTAATTCATTGATGACCTTTAATTTTTGTACCTACCTAAGCTTAAACCCAAACATTTGCATGCCATAAAACGAAAGGATAATAAGCAATCACTTGTCATAAAAAAATGATAAGCAAAATCCATTTCCGCAATAAAGGCATATAAATTTATTATACTGTAAAATTTATTATTATATTAAAAAGGGAAATTTTGGAATCAGAAATTAAAATATTTTATCATCCAGCAATGCAACCAATCCGTTCTTTCTTATATCCAAAGCCAACCATTTGTATGCCTTTCTTTGTTTTTCAATAGAATTATAGTTAGGTATAAATGTTCAGTGCATTGCTTTCCGATGGACACACTGCCTGCTTATAAACACACTGTTTGCTTGTAAGCACGCTTCCTGCTTGTGAACACACTGCCTGCTTGTGAACACACTGCCTGCTTGTGAACATTTTGCGTGCTCATGAGTATTTGAATATATTCAAGTAAGTTCAAACAAGTCAATCTGCTTGCAAGTCATTTGCTTGTGAGTGCAATACAGAAAAAATGACTTGTGAGCATCCTTACTGACTTAGTTTGTTCAGAAGCATTTTTGCTTGTGAGTAAATATGCTTGCGAGCTATTTGCTTGTGAATAGGGGTGGAAAATGATCAAGTCTGAGCGATCGTTGAGAAATTTTTGATGTGTTTGAACAGATTTGAACATACTCATTTTGATCTCTGGTACACACTCGGAAACATAAAGAGGGAACTATTTTCTAACAACTAATTAACAACGAGCTTCAAACTACTGTTAGTCTAATTCTGAAAATTGAATTTTGTTTTTGACTAGTAAAATTGCAAATAATTTTCTATATTTTGCTTCTTTTTTCTAAAACTTTGCAAAAGTGCAAATCTATTTAATTTTTTTTTTGGAATTAGATTCCCACCTAGCGCGGGAACTGAGGTCACTTAACTAAAGTGGATTTAGCTCCCACTGAGTGGGAATTATGTCCCTAAGTGTACTTAGTTCATGTGGACTTTTCTCTTGCACCTTAATCTACTTTTGTCGCAGAGAACGATGCAAGTGGCTTTTAACGTCGGCTTCGCATATGAGGGGAAATAATCGCTGCAGGTTTAAAATCGTCTCGAAACTGAGCTTAATGCTTAATTACTTTTAAGAACTAAGGTGCATTCACATTTGAAAACATTTACATTGAAAATTCAACGAAAAATGACTTTCCACCAGCGAAAATTTGTTTCATAGAAAACACAAGTGCGAGACAGCCATTTGAATCGCAAGTCAAGCCTAGAACGCTACTGATGTGAAACAAAATTTTTCGTTGGTCTCCACATCCACGATGAAATCGTGAACGAACACTCAGTGGAAAATATCTGTGTAGACTATTCAACTGTAAAAAAAGTGTCAATCAAAGTCAAGTGAACTTTCCCACCAGAAGTAATTAAGAAATCAATTTATATGAACAAAATGAGTTTACAAAAGCTTTGTTCTAGTGTAATTTGTTTTTCTTTTGTTTTGGGTCTACTTCGATCTTTTTTCCAAAAAATATACGTAGATCCATTTTGCGAAAGTTGTTATTGTTGTGGCACCAAATAAAAACAGCATTGGAACTGTCACAATTTGTATCGGGACATAAATGATAGACGGAGATGTGTGGAGAATTGTAAAAATTGTAGCGAAAGAACTACTACAACTAACCACCCATAGAACCCATTTCGAAAAGTAGCTGCGTACTGCAAAACGAAAAGGAAAACCAAATTATCCGTTTATGATTCCGTCTTATCATTTTTGCATGGGATTTTGTTTTTTGTTTCAGCAGCGGACTAGGCTTCAGTTTGTAGGTAGGAAGGTATACAATTGTGATATCGAACGATTCTTTTTATCTTACAACAGTTTTCCTCTCCTGTAAAATTGTTCACATTGCAGCTTGGTTGGCTCCCTTTGCGTGAGTTTAGCTTGTTGTTCTAATTTTTGTGGCTGAGTATTTGCTTCGCGCTACTTAAACCGGCCAGAGTTAAGCTCTTGAAACAACAATTGAACAAATTGATCACTTATCAGAAATTTCATCAACATTATGAATTTCTTAAGTTTTGCTCATTTTTTCTCGAATTGCCAAAGCTAAGAGTCATCCAAGGCCAACTTTTAGAATGAAAATGTTTTTGTGAAGTCTCAAAAGAGCTCGGTAACGATTGTACACTCAGTTTGTTCTTTTCAGTTTGGTTTTCATCTCTTTGTTTTCGTAATTTTGTTGTTTTTTTTTTCTTTCTTCATCAGGAACCCGTTTCTAAAATTTCGTTTTGCAATTCTCTTGCACTAAACCAATCGTAGAGCAAATTTATCCATAAATGCACTTGTTTTTGTGTTTCTCAATGCCATTCACTTGCTCGAGATGCATTGCACTTTAAAGGTCTCCAGCAAACTATGGATAACCTTGAGTAAATCACAGGCACAATCAAAGAAAAAAATGACTGCTCGGTTCTGTATTTTCTCTACTCTCGGTCAACAAATAAATCTCCTTTTTGGGATACACACATCCTCCTTCGACTGTTCGACAGTTCACCTTGACCCGTTTGTTAACTCTGAGTACCTACTTATCGTGCGCTAATCATTGCCAAACAAAACAACAAAAAGCTGGTAATTGCACTTGAGACCACAATAACTCAATCGCACCTGAGCGAATGACTTTTGTTTTATCAGTACATCAACCTATTAAAGTGGAAGACCACCTACGAAATTTTTGCTCCCACAATGATTAGCATTGTTTTGCTGTCAAAAGCGACAAAAAGAAAACAAAAAATTATACAAACTTGTGCAATCTCTCGCGATTGAAAACAATTCGATGCCAAGAGTATCATCGACTGATTCACTCACCTGTGCTTCAGTTTGTGTATTCAACCGTCACAAGACACGACTCAATGTACAACTTCTCTCGCTATCCCAAGGTTGTTTAGAACATGAACAAGTACCTACTCGTATTTGCGAGCTGCCTTTCCTCAAGGCATGCCTCAGGCAGTGTAGATTGTAAAATAATTTTATATATTTGTTTCTCATTATTATAAACAAATTGAAATGTAGGTATAAATTTGCTCGTTCGGGACTCCGGGCCGAGACAAGTTCGCTTTGAAAATGAGCCGGATCAAGGTGAAAGTACCTACTGGACAGCACAACCACAAGTGACCAGAAATTCAAATGAGTTTCTGGGCTTGGGAAATATTTGGTTTTTGAATGGAATTTCATTATTACATGTTGGCATTATTTTTGGTCATCAATTTTGTATATTGAGCCTCGTTCATTGCGCATCGCCGTCGTGTCGCCCATTAGTCTTCCATATTTGAATAGCTAGGTAAACCGTAACCATATATCCATGAGGTAATCTCACACTGCTAATTGACTGAGTTTTATTTGTTATGGCGAGCTAATGGGAATATACTCGTACTCGTACAAACCATGACATTCAAATTTGTTTTCAATTTGTTGAGAAATATTGGGTTTTGATTGCATTCGCGCACTCTATGCGAACAGTTCCGATTTGTTATGAGAGATGTGTAATTAAAATTTGATTTGAATAAATTATTATTATTCCGATGTTGTAATTATGAATCACATGAAATTTTTTTCTAACTAGTGACTGCTTAGCTTGAAACTGAAAGTGACAGGGATTAGTCAAAACGAAATGGAAAGAAAAGTTTAGAGTTTATTTACGTACATCTTCAAGTTATTTCAAACATTCGTTTCGATTTGAATAGAGTCGTCTCAAATTTATTATGATTCCTCATGTTTATTTGATGGTTTTTCTTTCTTTTTCAATGTAGGCAATGAAACTACTTCCGAAGTGTAATTTAAAAACTCCACTATTAGCAATTCCAAACTGTGACTGTCAACGCTTAAGGACGGTATACAAAATAGAATCTCCCATCACGACATGGTAAAGATTTGCCTCGGTTTTTTCTGTAGAAAACAAAAGTTCTTCTGATCTTTTATTAGAGTTGCATGGCAGCAACATTTTTCATTAAAAAACTCCAATAGTTTTTAAAATTCTGTAATATTCTATAGAAGGGTTCTTTCCCTGAGTAAAAAGAGTTATGAAGAAGAACGCACATTCTTACGGATAACGTTCCGAGAGATGAATCTGCTGGTAGCCTCTTAACTTTGAGGTATTTACAGCTCTAGATTGCTTCAATGATTATTTCTGATTTAAATGATGTGAAACTGAAAAAACCTTCTTGTCCTTAAATGCAATTTTTTTTTTTAAATACTCACAGTTTTTATACCTATACGTTGGTGCTTTGTGACTGAAATCTTAAACCCAAAACAAACAAGCATAGCAATAGCCCATTGTCATCGAACTTTTCACCTCACTAATTCACCACGCAGTAACCTAGGGCTTGAAACCTTAAATTTTAAGTTTTGTTCGTTGAAGCCCTTAGGTTGACCTGCGGTTGCCAGAAAGCGATTTTTGAAAAATCTAAATTCGCCCAGAATATCAGGCTGAGTGTTTTTTAAGCCTTGGATTTGCCCTAAACTCGAACTGAAGAAACTGTGAAGGTTTTGAACAGGGCTGTTATATGTCATGTATTTATCTTCAAATGACAGGGATGTGTAGTGAATTTTTGGTTTAGCTTTTTTTAGAACTGAACTGTTTTTTATACTATTCATAGGGTTGTCAAGAAATCTGAGTCAACGCTAGGTTAAGTTCAATGAACGTACTACGAACCGCTGTCAGACCAACAGTAGCTTACGCAGCAGTGCTATTGTTGGTCCGTGTCGTAATGGTCAGTATGTCCGCCTGTTACGCGGTAGCTACGTAAATCCCAACAAAGCAAAAAATATTTTTTCTCGAATATCACCTTTCTCTAGGAAATTGTCTGGCATGAGAATTCCTCTCCCGATAAAACGTTGGGGGGGAAATTGTAGGTTCCCTCCATTTCCACACAAAGCATCGTTGTGAGAAATGTACTGGGCCCCGCTCTGTTGCGCCATCATATTTATGTTTGATTGTTATTGTGCAAAAAACATTATGGCAGCTCAAGGCTCTAAAACCAAAGACTACCAACAACATGCATTAGTAGCTGCATGCGTATCACGATAAGATTTCCTTAAATGTCCTCTAAAAATTAGAATCGGGATGCCCTCAATCGTGTTTTCCATTCGTGGCACCTTATTTGAAATTCAAAGGACCACTTTTCGCTTATTGACAATTTAGAAATCTAAAAACTTATGTTCTGGTAAGGTTTTTTATTTTTATGTACAACTTTAAATTCAACTTCCATACGGACATCCTATCTGCACACCTGTTTTGTAACTATTGCCTATAACATCGATAGAGAAACGGTGGAAATTCCATTCCGTTTTCCTACTGAATTCGTAAAATTTCGTTCCACCTGCCACCGTTTATAGCCTGATTTTATCGAGGCGATAGTTACAGAACAGAGACCCTGGGGTGAACTTAGAGGATAACAAACTCTATCCTTTTAACAAAGATATTGTGTGGTATATACTGACGGCTCAAGTGCAGTGACTGCAACTGGCTTCGGTATTTTCAGGGACTCACTCCGAATGAACTTTTCTGTAAGTGTTGGTACTCACTGGTCTGTAATCAAAGTCGAAATCTTTATGAAATCAACCCATAACTTTGAATCCACCGAATACAAGATGTAAAACAACTTTCATACAGCCAAGCTATGTGCCTTAAAAGCAATGGAAGGGGAGCCTCTTATTATAACCCAAATAGTTTAGGAGACAGAACTTGCAAGGAAAAAATCTTTTATCCTACGTTGGGCTCCAGAACACAAGGCTTATCAACGACAGGGCTGACACAGTTGCAAAAGATGGTACCTCTAAATTTCTTGTGGGCTGTGAAAATATTCCTCCATTTTTATGCCAGATTTCGTTAAAAAACGCCGAAATTGCCCTTGTTTCTCTCTCAACAGGGAAATTCTCAAATCTTGGGTCGAACTATCAACTACTGTTCTTTGAAAAAATATTTATAGAAAACCGAAGTTGGCAGCTGAACCTATCGGAAGAATCCGCAAAGAAACATATCTGCAAGTCATACTGTGTATGTGTAGTGCCTTTCGACTTCGAGACCAGTACTTGACTATTAGATTATCTCTCTGGGGTCTGGGTAAACTGAAACTCATTCACCCACAGAGAATGAAACGGGATACTTTTTTCTTTCTTCTTCTTCATTCGGGTTACACACGTGCCAAAAAAACATGTGACGGAGTAGGGCGGATGATTTTTCAAAAGAAGAAAATTAGTAAAAAAAAACTTGACATCTTTTTCAATCCTTTTCCTAATTTTAACGCCTGCAAAACGACTCGATCACTAACTTCTGGTCTATTTCAGAAGGAAAACAGTTGCTCTAACATTTTTCATGGGGTTCGTGGCGTAATGTTTAGCATATTTGTACCACGGGGGAGGTTCGTGGCTCCAAACCCAACAGAAATCACGTTTTTCTCCTTCCGCGGGGAATCGGAAAATCCTGAGATAGTAAATTCTATGCCGTGAAAAGCGCTTTCTTAATTAGTCCTTTGGAACCGGCAGAAAATTGTAGGTCCCCTCTATTGAGAGATACGCCAGTTCCCGGGGACTCCCTGCTCCATTGCGCCACTCTATTTATGTGTTTAATACTCTTCATGGCTTACCACAATAGGTTTTAATAAGCCACCGCAATGCCCAGAGCTAAATAGGCTCGGCTCACACTACCATATATTATCTTATCTACTCCTCCACTTTCCAATTCAAGAAAACGCTTTCTACAAAAAGGTGGCTTAAACATACTCAGCACCGCTGTCTTTTATACTCAGGATGTATCCGATTTTGATAATAATGGTGGCGCTGGCGCTGTATTCCGCTGGAGAGCATTTCTTTTTTAAAATGAGTAATATGTTTGTTTTTTGAATATATAAAAAATTACAATTACAAATAAAATCCAGAAGAAGTTCAAGGTTTTTATAGGGATTACAAAATTTTTTAGTTAATTACTTGCCCGGGCCTCTGAAAAATTACTCTTGCAACACCAAGTAAATGAAAGCTATTCAAAGCCACTTTTTAGAGTTTCATAACCTAATTAAAATATTTAAAAGATTTATATTAATCACAAACGTCATTAAAAAAAACATTGTAACACCTAAAACAATACAAACTGAATCGAAGGTTTCTCAAACTCATGTCAACTCAAAAACATTAACCAACTGGCAAACAGCAACTCGATCTAAAAAAATATTAATGTGAAAAATTATAATAATAGCACAGGTAAGTCAAAATTAGTATTGAATGAAAATACAGAAAAAAAGACAAACAGATGCCTACTGAGAAATAAGAAAAATTAGATGACAAGCGATACTTTGTGTGGCGTGTGCTTGATCACGTTGCGATTAAATAACAAATGGCTGACACCAGCACGCAATCGTGACATCATATTTTTATAACGAAACAAGTTATACAGAGAGACAAGTGTTGCAGTTTGAAATAAAAAAATACAAAAAGTGCTTTGCAAAACAACAAAGTTCCTGACCACTTCTTCTGTTCACAATCGAAAGGATTAAATTACCTTCATCATCGCACTGCAACGGATATAATGTGTATCATTTTTCCTATTGTTTGTATCTTTTTTTTCTCTTTCCATAGCTTAGTCACAAGAAAAAGTTAAAATTGAACGCAATTATAAACTGGAAGACGTAGTTAAAGGAAGTCACGCAAGAACGCACGTCTGTAGAAATAAAGAAATGAAATACAGTAACCAAATTGACAAGAATAATGAATGAAAAACTCTCCATACAGGATAATGGCTTTTATTGTTCTTCTTCTCAAAGAACTCGCCTTTCTGCTTATGAGCCCTAACTCTGATTTTATTGTATTCTTAACCGGATGTACGTACTTTTCCCTTTAATTTCTTTAATTCTGCCAAAGAATAAACGAAGTTATAAAAAAAAAAAAATTAAAATAAGTCTTTCAAACCAACCTATCAGTCTTTGTATCTTGCGAGGCTTAATGGAAACGTTTTATGTCGTCATGCAAGGATGCCTTTTATGGACTGGGTGTTGTATATCCTTTCCCTCTTATTGTTTAATTCGTTTGAGAGTGCTGCAGACTTTTCCAGCGAATTGGAAGCTTTCAATGGAATTTTATGAAAATTCACAAAGACTTCGGTTTTTCTTTTTATTGTTTTTCACTTTACTCGAATTGAATCACTAAAATGGGTTTAAGTTCGAAAAAATGGAACAGCACAAAGTTTTGAGCACTTAAAGGTGAATCAACGATGTTTTGTGATGTGAGAAGGTTGACGTTCTCTGTATGCATCAATAAACACAAGCCATTCACAATTGGGACAATTCAATTGAAGGCAAGTACGTGTTGAAAATGTTGAACATGTGTGAATTGGAGAAACTTTACTCTAAGGTAAATATTGAATGCAACACTTAATTTGCACGTACATCCTTCCTGATTCTGGAGCAAAAATACGAGGTTAAATATCTTTTCATTGGAGTACTTTACTTACCTAACCTAGAAAAATCCTTTTAAACTTTTGCTACTTTTGTTGCTGTTGTTGAAAGAAATTATCAAGTGTGTCAACTGTCTTCAAGGTTCCTTAAACGAACGTATTTTATGAATGGGATTGCTGTGACACTCGTGTACATTACGCAATATTTTGTTGGCAATGAGTAAACTCATTTTCATCTGTTTCATTCGCTATAGCAGTTTTCACGTTTCAACACTTCTTATTTCATTGAAAGCAAGTTTCGCCTTATGACTCATTAAAATAACGAATAATGAGCCAAGCACGACCGTTTACAAGCTTTTAGTTATTGACTAAAGCAAACGAAATTGGATTGGGAATAGCACAGGAATAATACGAGAAATTTAGTAATAGATTTTTCCTTTTTCCTTTTTTTTCTTGTCCAAAAGTTTTTATTTTTTTTCGAATAGCATTTTAAAACAATTTTCAGAGCTACTTTCTTCGTGGTCTATACGACAAAGTGTTTTGTTCTTATCTGTGTTTGCTTATTTTCCATTTAATGTATCCTTTTTTTCTCCTTCTTTGCCTTACAATTAACTATAAATATATGTTTAAATAAACTGTTCAATTCAAAATTAAACTTCTCAGGTCGCTTTCCATTTGTGGGTGTTTAACAGGAAATTTTCCTATCATGAGTTTTTTGGTAGAATTCTGAAATCTAATTCGTTAAGAGCACTCTCATAACTTAGTCCACTTGATATTTTCCTTCTGATATAAGCTATCATATCATTGTCATTTTTTTTTTTTTACTAGCAAAGGGTTGAGAGCTACTTTCATGGCTGTATTCACTTGCGATATTAGTCTAAAGAATAGGTTTAGAGCTCAGACCTATGCGCACTTTTTTCAACCTCAAATTTAAATAGTCCTTAGCTATCATCGCGTAATGGGGTAAATATTTAGAAGTGGGGCTCCAGCCCAAATCGGTCCAAAAAAATTTTCTAACAATTCTGGATTATTTTATAGTATAAAAATAGATGTATAGCAAATAATTTCCGTATGCAACAGTTTTCCGCATGGCCCGCTTCGCGGGGCTCATTATTTGAACCCTGTTTCCGCAGGGTTAGGCTGCTCATGCTAAATATGAAAATAGCAAATAATTTCCGTATGCAACAGCTTTCCGCATGGCCCGCTTCGCGGGGCTCATTATTTGAACCCTGTTTCCGCAGAATTAGGCTGCTCATGCTAAATATGGAATTAGCAATTGTTTTCTGTAAGCAAAATGTATTCCCCCACTTCAAAACATCTATTTTTATACTATAAAATAATGCAGAATTGTTAGAATTTTTTTTTTGGACCGATTTGGGCTGGAGCCCCACTTCTAAATATTTACCCGTAATAGTTCTCATTTCAAACATCGGTTTACCGTAACGTTGATCTGATCTGCAGGTTTTTTTGTTCCATTATGTTATGGACTCAAATGATTCAACTTGATTTTTTGTCTCTGAACGTTTTACTCTGGCTCTTAAACACGTAATTCCATAAATGGCGCCCAGTGCGAGGCATACAGATCTGTTTTAGCAAAACAATACCAGCTAAATGATCTATTTTCTTCAAGATAGTGTTTTGAGCGTACAGGCTTTGAGAAACTAAAGCTTCTAATGGCAACCATTACGTCAAGGTGACCACTGCAAAGTTATAACTGAGCATATTAGTTATACAATGCACTTACTCTCCACAATACCTTTCCATCAACATCATATTCATGTTATATCTTCGGCCCTATGGAGGTTACCGTCGGAGCGGAACTCTCTCCGATTTCGTACGATTCAGAGACATTTTGCTTCGTGGTAGTTCTTCGATCGGTCGATCCGACGTCCTCCGAAGTGTTTTTGCTGCGGAAAGTATTAGTTAGATTGAATCTCCGAAACGGAGAAAACTTCGCTCCGACGCGACGGTTACCTCGATAAGGCCGCTTAGTTTTTAAAGCCCCTTAAAAGGTCTTATCCGTCCATAAGTTTGATCCGTCCTCCTAAATAAATTCACACACAAAAGACAAATGTAAATGAAGTATTGGTTCTGATGAAATTATGGAAGCCCTTACGTTTTACTCGGATACGTAAGTCTTATAAGACCGAATATCCATCACAATTCAGTGATAAGGAGCGGACGAGCAAACTCGATAAAAAACGTAACCCTCTTATAGTTTACTATAAACCGAAATTTTTGTTGTTTGGTATTCGACCCTAGCGAGGTATCCGTTCGGATCGAAGAATTGTCAGAAAAGTCAAATGAAACCGGAAAACAATTGCATAAAACTGTCAGAAATTTTACAATCAAAGCATTTGATTGCACTCGCAGTTCGCCGGGTGTGTTTAAATAATGTCTGAGAAAAATTTCGAACAACTGTTCGGAAAAATATGTCGAAGTAAAAAACTCAGAATCGTACAAATTCGGAGAATTTCTTCTCCTAACGGATACCTCGATAGGGCCGATTGAGTCAAACGTAGTGGGTGTAAAGATGTGAGCCATCTATCAGTCGTAGCCAGTATTGTTGAAGCAGGACAGCCACAAAAAGGGAAGCATACAGCAAACCGAGTCATTTCCTTTAGGACTCACTGCTGTAATTGCAGGGACGAACAATCAAGAAAAAAGCAGTTCATTTCGTTCTTTTGTCACTTTCCAATCCGAGGCTTGAATTTGAAACCATTTCTCACTTTCAGAAAGAAAAATCAAAGATATGTTGTCTTTTCGTAAAGCGGCCAAGTAACTGTCTTAATGAAATCTATCATAGCCTTCTTCTGTACCACGAAAGAATTTCTATGTGAAAATCGCAAAGCTTCGCCCTCTGAAAAGGTACATTGAACTTTTTTAACTGCAAAAATATTGTTCCGTGGCAATTTTAAAATTCAAAAAATTAAATAGCATTTCATATAGTTTCATTTAGTTTTTTACGAACAATTTTTGTTAAAGAACCAGATACAGAGTAAGCCTCAGAATGGTAGATTTGTTTCATAGAAGTTTCATTGTAAGTAAAAAAGTTTCTCTCACTGGTAGAATCCATTCGTTTGTCATTTGGTGGAGGTTTTCTCTGTGGTGCTTTATATCGGGTTTTCCAATAAGGACTTGACAACTTTTTTTTTAAGAGCAAACTATTTGAGATATTTCAATAACTTTATAAAGGGCTTGAAGTAACGGGTGATCCATTTCGAGGTTCCCTACTTTTTTAAAGAAAAAAACACAGAAAATTAAAATTTAACGGGGAATGTTTATTATCATTCGAAAGAACTTTCTTTGGCATTTATTTTTTGAAGATTATCTCTTTCAAATGTTGGCCGCGGCTACGTCTCAGATGGTCCATCCGTTGAGTCCAATTTTCGATGACTCGTTCGAGCATTTCGATTGGTAGCGAATAACACGCGTGATGTTTTGCTCCAAGGCCTGAATCGAAGCGGGTTTATCCGCATAGACTTTAGACTTTACGTATCCCCACAGAAAAAAGTCTAACGGTGTGATATCACACGATCTTGGTGGCCAACCGACCGGCCCATTACGTGAAATTATCTGTTCACCGAAATGCTCTCTCTATAAATCCATTGATTCGTGCGATGTGTGGGAAGTGGCGCCGTCTTGTTGAAACCAAATGTCGCCGAGATCACGAGCTTCAATTTCAGGCATCAAATAGTCGGTTATCATGGCGCGATAACGGTCGCCATTGACGGTTACGTTCTCATCAGCATCATTTTTGAAGAAACCGATGATTCCACCGGCCCACAAACCACACCAAACCGTTGTTTTTTCTGGATATAATGGCAGCTCTTGAATCTCTTCAGGTTGCTCTTCGTCCCAAATGCGGCAATTTTGCTTGTTTACATACCCATTGAGCCAGAAATGGGCCTCTTCGCTGAACAAAATTTGGCTCGAAAACGTCGGATCTTCTTTGCACTGTTCAAGAGCCCATAGAGCGAAACGATGTCGCTTGGGAAAGTCGAGCGGCTTCAGTTCTTGCACAAGCTGTATTTTGTATGCTTTCAATTTAAGATCTCGACGTAAAATGCGCCAAGTCGTTCCATACGTCAGTCCGAGTTGCTGCGAACGACGTCGAATCGACTCTTCACGGTCTTCGTGTACAATCTCAGCTACGGCCCATATATTTTCTTCACTGCGTGCTGGACGTGGTCTATTCGGTCGAACATTATCCAATAATGAATGCTGGGTCTCAAGATGGGTAATTGGTGGTGGAGGTGATTTCCATGATGAAATGCCGAACAATACTGAACAAAAATAATATGACAGCTTGACACGGCTCACAGCGTGATCTGTCAAAAAAAGGCTGATGAAAAAAGTACCTCTAGTTGGATCACCCGTTAGAATCAAACATTTTTTCGATACTTCGACCAACCAGTTGTCTCACTGTCAGAGCAACACCACACAATTTTTGTTTCGCTCTTAAGTGAAGACGCTCTTCATACTACTACTCCTTGGTCCATGTTTTTTCTCTATAGATCTATCTTGTCATGGTATCAAAGCATTGTATATTACATATTAAAAGACTATAGTCTGCCCAAAATTCACAGTTCTCACCTACATACTAACAATAAATCAAAAAAGAAGAAGAAATTTTTCATTTTGAAAATGTCTGAAAAGATTCTCAAAAAACATTATGAAGCCTCAAACCCACTAAATATTATTTTGTTTAATAAAAAGGAAACCTAAAAATGTATCTAAGATTTCGTAAAACTCTTGGTTTCCATGACTGTAAACAATCAAGAAAATAAACGCCGGTTTAACTTGCCAGCGTTACTCATGTTGCAGTGGCGAATAAAAAATTAACCTTAAACGCACTCGCCAACAACACCTTAGTTCAAGAAAATTACATAACCCAACATAAACTTGCCTCCAAACAAAAACAATTACAAAATTAATTAAATTCTAAAAAAAAGTAATAAACAACAAGCCAGAAAAAAATCAGAGTACATTAAAATGAAATTGTTTCCGTTTTTATGTCCACTCTATGATTCATGACACTAATTATTATCTAATTTTGCTTTGTTTTGAACAATAAGTTTTGAATTTCACTCTTTCAACACACAATAGGTAGCAACCGACCTGCTGTTTCTGCTGGTCACTTTATTTTTACCACAATATTTTATTTATTTTTTCATACTTTTTTATTTATATTTTGGAGGTAATTAGAGTGTGTTCGCAAAATATATGGCTTTTGGTTGACATTCGTAGACAGAGGTGAAAAGTGAAACTTTTCTGTGGTCATTTTTTTTAAATAAATCATCGTTTTTTTTATTTTTTGACTAATCTTTTCTTTGAAATGTATGAACTCAATTTGTGTGCTGAATGCAGTGGAAAGATGACGGGGATTTTGATATGGAATAATTTTGTTTTTATTCGAAGCTTTGACTTCTGGGCATTTAATGGGTAATTTAAAACAATAATCACAGATCATTAAAGCGAGCATGACTTTGGGTCATTCTTGTAGTCACAATTCAATTTTGCAAAGATCCATGACATTAGCCCTCAAGCGAACAAGATTTCCTGCATTGAATATACATGCTTCTGGGCTTCCGGCTTTATTCAATTTAAATCTATTGTAGATTCCTCATTGATTTAACTACTTACTTCCTTACACACGTGATTTTTATATTCAGATTTAAAAGTGTTTTTTTTTATTGCTAATCCGCTCATGCATGAAAAAAGCAAGTTCCACACTAGAGGTCGGCAAGTTATGCTTGGGCAGAGTTACAAATCAGAAATCAGTTTTTACTAAATTATTTTGCACTGATATCTGCGGTTGGCAGCAATTAGTCTCAACTGTCAATAGAAGTGGTGACTATTATTTTCTATGCATCGGAAGTTTATGAGATTCTAGTAATTACATGCACTTGAAGGTGAAAATAAGGTGAATTGTAGTTTTTTGTGTAGTTAATTTTTTTGTGTGAAATACGGGTACATTCCGGTATTGAAAATAGCTTTTTAGCTCATGTTTTGATGCTATTATTGTATAATAAAACTAGGATATGATCTGCTATTTTAGGTAGCTATGAACAATTGTGTATATGTGGCAATGTCAACCTTTTCAGGTAATTATAATTGGTATAAAACTGGTATAAAAGCTATTCGTACTAATTTATAGTTTTCTGAAACTAGGATAGAAGATATTATTGCTCGGTTTACAAATCTTTAGGAACTCTAGTCTCCTAGATGATTTAAGAATCGGATGTTTCTATATGCACCCACGGTATAGTTTGTGTAGGTGGTGTTACAGCGCATTTTTGACAAAGTCTCTCAGAGAGAAAAAAATACTTCTTTGTACCTACTTCTACACCGCATTTTGATTTATATGAGTGAAAAAAATGCGGTGTATGGGGTGTAGGTTGGTGTTACAGCTCTGGCCACGCCAGGAGATTTTCAACTGAAACAACTGCGATTGGTTCTATTTAAGAGATTTCTCAAAAATGCGGTGTAACACCACTAACACCAACTACACCTTGGGTGCATATAGACACGTCTTTAAGAATCATCTTTGAACTGAAAATTATTTCAATTTGGTCTAAATTAACTGACAAGCTCGGATGGGGTCAGAGCTAGGGATGCTCATGGAAAAAAAACATCGATGTTTTATTCGATATGATACATCGTAACCTTACATCGATGTTTGTCGATGCATCGCATAAAAACATCGATGTTTTCGATGTATCGATGTTTTTTAAGCAAAGCGTACTCGTCGCGTGTGCAGCTGCACATCGTGTAGTCTGTCTCTGGATATATAAAGTAAAGAAGAGAGCATATTATGTATGACATCTTTGAGTTTGTATACATAGAGGAACCATGCTATCTTGCGTTAAGACGCCGATAGATGTCACCAAGTAAATAAATCGACACTTGAAAATTCAAAGCAACAGTTTTCTTGTGCATTTCCATACCTTTGACATTTTCCCTGTTTCCCTTCTCTGCTGCCTTTTTTTAAGTCAAATTTCTGTGGAGGGCATTCCACCAAAAATTTCAAAAGTCGATTTTATTTACTTGGTGACATCTACCGACGGCGACGTCTTAACGCTAGCTAGCATGGTTCCTCTCTGTATACAAACTCAATGATGACATGAATTGAACAGAAACAGAACACTGAAATCGATTTGGTTAGGTACTGTAACTGTGAGTTGTGAGTGTGTATTGTACGATGCTTGCTTTATTCAATATAGATCGAATGAAAGACACCATCCCACTGATATGAAATAAATTCAACTGTAGATTTGGCACTTTGAGTGAGTCTTTTCAATGCTTGCTTCATTCGATGCATCGAATAAAAAAACATCGATGCATCGGTAAACATCGAAAGGGTGCCAAACATCGGAGTTATTCGATACATCGAATGGTAAACATCGATGTTTTCGATGTATCGATGTTTTTTGAGCAACCCTAGTCAGAGCACAACTTCTAGCAATTGAAAAGTACCTTTTAAAGTGTTTGTCAATGTTCGACTAGAAGTTGTTTTTAATTGTTCTTAAAGAGGTCCCAATCTATTGATCCAAGCAAATGGTAATTTTTAAGTGTTGTATTTTTAGTATTTTCAAAGTTGCCAGGAATCAACTTTCAAGTGATTCTCTGTGAGTTCCCGGCTCACATCCCAGAAACAAAAATTGTTTTCCACATGTACTGACTTTGACTGGTGATTGGCAATTCCTCCGAGAATAATTATATTGCAATGAAAAATGCTTTCTCGTGGTACCGTGGCCAGAATATCTACCTGTTAACCCAGAGGTTCGTGGTTCTTATCCCAACAGAAGCAAAATTGTTTTTCCCGGGTATCGCCATTCGTGATTAATTGGCAAATCCTACATTAGTAAATTCATTGCCATGAAAAGCGCTTTCTCGATTAGCCGTTCGGAACCGGCAGAAAATTGCAGCTCTCCTTCATTCCCTCACAATGTTTGTGAGAAATACGATAGACCCCGGAGCTCCTTGTTCTGTTGCGCCATCCTATTTATTTTGATTTAAAAACGATTTTTTAAACGTTCGGAAACCGCAAAAATATGTAAATCCTCTCCATTTCTCACCAGGAATGGGTGCGAAAAATGCGCTTGGCACCTGGGCTCCCGAGCATTTTTGTGCCACCCTATTTATTAAATTTTGAAGTTGCCTTTAATTAATCTGAATGCTTTTTACTGATCTAAAAGTTGCTTTAAGTAGTCTAAAGTCAGTTTTCATTGATTTTTAAGTTCACAAGTTCGTCAGATCGTCTAAGATATTTTTAAAATGGGCTAAATAGTATGTAATTGGTCTAACAATGACTAGCTACAAGTTAATAAGTGAACCAGGAATACTCTTTCATTGCTTTGGAATATTTCTTGACTGCACATAAAGTTTTCTTAGTTTCATGTCAAAAATTTGCCTCTTTTTGGTCAAAAAGTAAACTGAAAGTTCTTTTAATAAATCTTTAAGTGTTAAAGTATTTTTAGAGTAGTTTTGAATGAGTCTTGAAGTCGTTCTTCTTTACTCTTGAAGAATAGATTCTTGTTGGGTTTGTCTAGTGGTCTAAAATTTGCCTAAAATGTTCTAAAGTCAGTTTTCATTGATTTATAAGTTCACAAGTTTGGACATCCATAATCGTCAGATCGTCTAAGATATTTTTAAAATGAGCTAAATAGTAAGAAATTGGTCTAACAATGACTAGCTACTAATTAATAAGTGAACCAGGAATACTGTGGTACCCGTGGCGTGATGGTTAGCATGTCCACCCGCTAACCCAGAGGTCCGAGGTTCGAATCCCAGCAGAGGCAAAAATGTTTTTTCACTGGTATCGCCTTTCGCGAGGAATAGTAAATTCCGTTAGTAAATTCATTACCATGAAAAGCGCTTTTTCAATTAGCCGTTCGGAACCGACAGAAAATTGTAGGTCCCCTCCATTCCCTCACAAGGCATGGTTGTGAGGGACTCCTCGCTCTGTTGCGCCACCCTAGTTATTTTTATTTTTTTAGGAATACTCTTTTATTGCCTTAGAATATTTCTTGACCTTTCAAAAAGTTTTCTTAGTTTCATGTCAAAAAGTTGCCTCTTTTTGTTCAAAAAGTCGATCTTGATTTAGAATGATCTTAATTTAGGTATTCTCAAAATAATCCTCAATTTATTGATTTAAGCAAAGGCTTACTGCTTTAATTGGTCTTTAAGTGTTAAAGTATTTTTAGAGTAGTTTGGAATCAGTCTTCAAGTCGTTCTTCCTTAAATTAATCTGACTCTTAAAGAATAGATTCTTGTTAGGTTTGTCTAGTGGTCTAAAATTTGCCTAAAATGGTCTAAAGCAACTTTTAATTGATTTATTAGTCCACAAGCTTGTAAATCCATAAGTCTTAGCTCGTCAAAGTTTTTTTTGAAATAGTCTAAATGTGATGTAATTTATTCCCAAAAATGATTATCTACTAATTAAGAAGAGGACCAGGAATACTTTTTCATTGTTTTGGAATGTTTCTTGCATTCTTAAAAAGTTATCTTATTTCTATGTCAGTTTTCTCTGTATGGTCTTAAAGTTGTCTCTGTTTGCTCTTAATGTACTCTCAAAGTATTTCTTATTCGTATTTTATTTTAAAATTTATTGATCTTCAGTAAATTTTAAAATAATCCTTAATTTATTAGTCTTAGCAAATGTTTATTGCTTTAATTGGTTTTAAAGTGTTGAAGTATTTTCAGATTTGTCATGAATCGTCTTTCAGGTGTTTTTTTTTAGTTTCTCGGTTCTCATTGTGTTGTAGTTCCCCTAACTAAATCTGAGTCTTAAAAAAAAGTTTCTAAGTGGTCTGGAAGTTAACTTTAATCCTTTATAATTTAAGGAGCTGCCTGCAAATAATGGCATGTTGATTGATCGAAAAGTGGTCGTTTAAAAAATATTCAACTGTAAAAATTGGTTTCGGTCCGAAATTGTAGAAACTTTTTAAACTTTATCAGAAGTCTACCTACAGCCATCCCTTTAAAAGTTGCAGTCACAATTGGTATAAATAGGTACAATAAGGATGTTCTGTTCCTAACTTGGTAGGTACTCATATTGAGTCCTCTTAATCTGTAGACTCATCCACAATATCTTTCACATACATTCAAATAATCTTTCATAACTTCGCCTTCATAACCAAACCAACCTGAAAGTTATTCCACAAAGAGGAAAACTGGGGCAACTCCAATGATGTACACACACAAACAGACACAATAAGTTTAAAGGCCAACAAGTATGCTTACAACTACCAAACCATAAAGTTAATGCTTTTTATTGCAGATAATCCACTAAACATTCCACTGATCTAATTTGCTTTCTGCCAAAGATAACCGGCTTAAAAATCATCGTTGCACACATCATTTTTATTCAATGAACTCACTCTCTCGATATATAATATTTATTTCACCGTTAATAAAACGATGCAACACCATCCGAGGAACGTAAAATAGAAAAAAATACACACAACAACAGCAAAACGTAAAAAAAAGAAAAAAACAAAAAAACATCACCTCAAAGCCTGTGGCTGCGGTGCATGACTGCAATTGAATGGAGTGCATGTATATTGTATTTGCATATACAAGTGCGGAAAAGCACACAGTGTGTAACTTCAATAGATAAAATTCCTCAACAAATAAAATGGTGGAAAAATAAAGAAAAATTAGAAACAGCGACAAAGGTGGGTAATTAGTAAGCCTCCGTATTGCATTTCCATTTCTTTTTAATGCGTGTAAAGATAACCTTACCATATGTTACTCTTAGCGTGTCTGTTCACATGTATTTTGTTACCGACAGAATTGGCGCATATAGTACAATCTTCACCACAAGATACAAAAAAAAATATAAAAATATAACACCAAGTATAAGGAAGGAATAAAAGATACTTTACTTCAGAGAGAAGTACAAACGCAAAAACAAAAAAACTTAAGTAAACCAAACCAAAACCAGATATTATGCAAGAAGATTCTTTTTTTCTTTTATTTTCCAAAAAAATGATACATTTTTGCGGTTCTGAAACGTGAATTTTTCATTATTTCGTTTCTTACTACCTTACCAACTTGTGTATTTTGTCTGCTATTGCTTACTACTGTGGGTTTGGGCTTAAGCGATATACCTGCTAATAGGATGTATTAAATCATTGTTTGCACGAGATTCGGTTTGAATGAATCGAAGAAAAGAAAAAAACATACATTCATAGAAAAATATTGTTGGAAGTTAAAATTGCTAATGCGGTAGTGTGGGACTTTTTGTTGGGAAAGACGCTCAAACGCCATCCGCCTTACAATAGCGAAGATAATGTGGAAGATTCACCAACAAGAATATAGAAAAACTTACAAAAAAGGTGCGAATCTTTTTGTATACATCCGTTCTAATTTGTTTATCATTTTTTTGATGGATTTTAATACCAGTTTTTATTTATTAATTAAAGTTCTCATCGACGCAAAACGGAGTTGGAGGGAAATATGGTCGAAGGAAGAGAAAGGTTCCAAATGGGGTCTGCAGTTAGTTTGCTTTTTTTCTTTTTATGGGCATTTTTTCCTTAACTAGAGATCCCACAGGTTTGTGATCGAAAATTAGCAAAAATGTGTAACCTCTTTCTGAAATAGTATTTTGTGGTAATTTGCCAATAGTTTGAGCCCATGATTTGTAGTGTTCTAAAAATGAAGTTGGTTGGGAAAGCTAAATTAGAGTGAAAAATAGATGAATGAGACGCAAAATTAGGATCTTAAGTATTTTTTTTACCTTTTGAATCAAAAATGTTGTGTTACCCTAAGTCCATCGGTGGGGATGGAGATGGAGAGATGATTCAATTTGTTTTTATACAGATGGTTCAAAAACCGAAGAAGGGGTCGGGTGTGGGGTGTACTCAGACAAACTCAGTGTAAGTTTCTCATTCCACCTTCCAAATCACTGTAGCGCGTTCCAAGCGGAAATTCTGGCGATCAAGGAGGTCCAATCGTGGCTAAAAGAAAAAGTGATATCCTCAGTGGATATCCGGATTCTCGCAGACTCAAATTACTCCGCGCTGTTTCACGAACAGTAACCGCCCTAAATTGTCGCTTATCTCTTAGGTAGATGACTGAACAGTTTAAAATTCACCTTATTTGGGTGCCGGGGCACAGAAATATCGTAGGGAACTGCAAAGCCGATGAACTCGCCAGAAAGGGAATGAGATAGGGAACCCAGCAGTGCACAAATGTTGCTAATAAGGTGGAATTCTATCACCTCTTTTATGATGCATGCCGTTTAAGTCTGTACTCACTCCATGGTCTGCAGCATGTTCGCTGAAAAAGGCCAAACATCTACATCTCGGCATATTTCAAGCTACCTCGACGTGCTTTCCGTTGAATCGGTTCTTTAACCAACTTCTTCTAGAGCTTGAACTGCATCAAATACAATTTACTCATGCTTCACGAAAGCAGTCAAACAGCTTTGGGTTATCCAAGAGAGCTATGAATTGTAAAAGCACTATGGGTCTTATTTTTTACAAAGAAGCTGTAAGAAAGACGTCTTTTTATAGTTCCAGACCAGCGTGACATTACAGCAAATGAGAAAAGGTAAAACCAGTTAAGCTAAAATATCATCGCTTCCCAAAATGAATCAACCTTTGGCTCCTTAGCTAAGGCTTGTGTCGGCGATCAGATCTGTAAAGAACGATGGTATTTTGCTACAGCTTTCTTACTTTCGTAAATGTTAGCTAAGGTAAATTATAACCTTACCCAATATTGGCTTTGAAGTCTTTTGATCTAAGGCTGCTGTATGTACTGTGTCGAACTGATGGTTTTTCGATTATTTGTATTTGCGATTGGTACAAAAATCTCACCAGGAAAGAGATCATATTTTTGGATGATTTTCCAAGTTGCTATACAAATTTGAGTGAAGTAATTGGGTATGAAGCTGTGTTTGAATCAGCCAGTGATCGTTATAGGTGTCTACTCCCATAGATATTGTTGTTGCTCTGAGGAATAGAACAAGCAAATTAATAAAAGCTTATAAACGCTTCTTTAAAAGAAGCCTTCTTACAATCTTGTCGGAATTAGAACACTGCGGATCACATACTTTGCAAATGAGGTGCATTTTATGGAATCAACTTGCTATCACCCGATACAGACGTGGTCAAAGCAAAGCTTACACCGAGTCCTGGCAGCGTCTTTTTTCTTTTTTATGAAGATTTGGAAACACAATTTATTTCTATTAATTTTGTTCTCAAATATTAGAAGTACGAAGATAGGTAGAAGCTTTCACGTCAAAAATACCATCTTGGTAAAAATAGACCACTACCGACTTAATTGTTAACGTCATGTTCAAAGCTTCAAACATAGAACAATCCTAAACCGGGAGATTGGATCGTTTTGACTTAAGTTTTCCATTGGAGCCTTAAAACTTTTGTCATTACTTTATTGTTATACGAAACTAGCAATGAATAGACAGAGAAATTAAAAAGTCTTTCAATAAGCGTCAATTGGAGCTTTTTTAAATGCTGTATAATTTTTGTTGCTGTTGGAATCAGACATTGGAAGGACAGCTATCTCATTCGCAAATATTGCCGTGATAGTATCCTCTTCTGTAGCTACATCTTGTTCAAAAAGAACTTTAAAAAATGGTTCTAGAACACATCCTTTATACTTTAAAAGAAACATTTCATACTATTCATTTATGTTGAAGCTAATTTTTTCACAAATACGATGGAATGTCTAATTGGAGCGTAAGGTTCACTTTATTTTCAGAAAACCCTACTCTACTCTTATTACATCACATTTATCATCTGAAGAAACTTCTAGGTCACCACTAAATTATAACATTAAAAGGTCGACATTTTAGGGTTTTGTGTGGGCTCGTAATTCGTTTTTCTATGTTGTTTCTCCCACACACACACGGTAACACCCAAGACTGCAAATCAAGAAAAGCCCATAAAACTCTCTGATAGTAAACACTAATGCCACCATTGTACACATTTGATTCTATAATGCGCTTCCACCCACACCAGTTTCGTGCCTCACAAATAATTAAGTTGGTCACAGCTCCCGACTGGGACTGGCTGAATCATCATCGTTTACCCCATTTTGGTCTCATTATCTTCCCATAATACAAATGCCAGCTTACCCAGAGCTAGATGAGATAATTTTCCTAAAATTATGTTACTCATACCGCATATTGCAGCTCTCATATTTGGGGTACCTAAATGAAATTAATTAATTCGTGGGAATAATGTATCACTTGGACTTCTCAGTGTAAGAGGCAACATCCGGAACGATACATGCTTTTAAATATTTTACAAGATACTCCCCCGCGACAAATATCCCGGGTTATGAGCACAGAGATACACATTAATGCAAAATCAATAGATTCAAAAAAAGAATTATGATAATTCTGCATGATAGAAGAGTGTGGTGCTGCTGCTGCCGCTGCCATATGGTCAGATACACAGATACACAGATGAAGACTGAGCACCATCAGCAATGGTCACAAGGGAGATAGATATTCGAGGACTTGCTACAAGTTTCGGTCGTGGAAAATTTAGTTTCCGAAGGTTTTTCACACGCTCTCTAAGATGCTGGCTAGCGAAGTTGTCTACATCGGCGATTGTGGAAAATGCCACAGCTCTCGAGACTCGAAGGAAACCACGAATGAAAATCTTATACACAAATTTATCTTATTATTGCACTCCAAACTGCTAAACTGGATTCTAATTGCTGTGGGTCGCCGCCAATATTTGTGTTGTTCTTTTCTTTTCAACTCGAAGAACTTTATAGAATCTGTTTGGGTTATTTTGCTCGAAAGGGTAAAAGAAAAATGGTTCTCTGAGTCTGCCCACTCAAAAAATAATAAGAAAATGTTGCTATAACTTAAAATGGAGTGATTGCGTACAATGATTTAGAAACACGCATTTTTCACATGGATTTTTTTTTATAACCAAATACGTTGGAAGCCCATGGCTGTGGTGGTTATGTTAAAGATGCTTTGTTGAGCTTTATACTTTTAAATGAAATGTTGTAATGGCTGTATTTTTATTTTTTTCTTATTGAATAACTTGTTTTGTAACTGTTTACTTTGGCTCTTGTTGGGTCGATGGATGGAGATATTTTTTTAGGACACAACAACATGGCCGGGTATGATGACGACGATGAGGACGGTGGGTGAGGGTTCATTGATTTGTTGATACATTGATTTTTTTTTAGGTTAAGTTTAATGTAAATAATATCTTTTGTTGATCGAAACTTATTGGTAAAGTCTGCTTCTGTAATCTTAATTGAAATCAGCATGTGCTCCTTTTGAGTTTTTTTCTTTTGCAAGTGGAGTTGAGTAGGGTGTGGCGGCGATTTGATGGTCTTGTTATGCAAAATAACATATTGAAAACATGTCAAGCTGAGACCTCATTCATATGACCATTTGAAGTCAGTGAAGTGGTTTTTTGCTTAGATCGGTCCACAAGATAGACGTGGTCCTTAGTAAATACGTTTTGTAACCCTTTAGCCTTTTCGATTAATTTCATGTGAACTCAGCTATTAGAAATCTCTTTGCACTTATTGTGTGCTCCTCATAATAAAATGTGCTGCCCTCATTCGGTGTATCCTTCTGGTTTCATTTCAAACATTAGTTGCTTTGGGAGCGTGGCTATCGTTTCTCTGGAATCTGAGACGCCATTTTTTTGTTATAAATTGCACGCATTCATATATGTTTGTATATAGTTTGTTATTGAATTTGTCTTTCCGTTCATGTGAATTTGCAAACAATAGAGATGATAACTTCTTACCAAACAGCATAGACCACTTCGATAACTGCAACTGCTTTATCACCAGCTTAATCTTAGTTTTAGGTTTCAAGACAAAGGAATATAACTACGCACATACTACCATCCCCTTTTTATGGTTGATTTTTCTAACATTTGAGTTGTGAAATACTTTTCAATATGAATGTGACGAATTCGGCCTTGACATATCCCAATTGAGGCTTTTTTTAGTGCTTTCACTAGAAGTTCTACACGCTCTCGACTTTTTAGTAGAAATTAAGGATGGTGAGTTCGTTAACCATAATTAAAATTTATTTACAATCACACCTTTTTCGTTCGCCTCGAAGACCATAATGGAATGGTGTTTTGTATACCGAGTGATTCATAGTGATTCTGAAGAGCTTAGTTGTGTCAGGTGGCTACAGTGCTTTTCCCAGATTAGCTGAACTGAATGGTTTTCGCTTTATTCTCATTATCAGGAAATACAAAGTTGTTTGCGTAGGTTCTTTCTATGGTACCCACAACTAGTAATTTTTTTTTTTTTCATTTTCTTATTTCTCATATCAACAATTTGCGTTTTGTTTCTTAGCGGTTGGTGTAGATTTGCAATTCTTTAGCTTTATTCGAGGTTTAATTTTTGCTAAATACTAACGTTTGACTGTGCATCCTCTCGCGCTATTGAAAATGACAAATCAATGATATTGGGATGTTATTTCCCAGCGAACTAAACACAAGACGCCATGACAATTTACCAAATTTATAGAGAAAATATAATAAGACAATTGTAGCAATAGAATAGCAAATTACGAATCATATTGATCAATATTAACGTTTCCTAAAGCTCATACGTTTTCTCCAAGAATTGCTTTCGTCGCGTCGATCGCAGTATTTAAGTCTAGTTTGTGTTTGATCAGCTTGGACTGCCAATTGTTCCTAAAGATGTTCAAACACAAACATCCTGTGTAAACAGGTACAATAATTCGTCTTTCAACTAAAAAAATCCATTAGAACCTTGCAACGCGTTCACGTTGGATAGGCTTTTAAAACCATTAACGCCAACCCGATTGATATGTTCTTATAAATCCTGTGTTTCAATTTACTAAAAATAGATTTATTTCAAACTTTTCAGAGATTCAAAACCAAACACAGTTTTGTTGTGCTTAATACTCGCGTATTCTGCTCTTTAAATCTTTTTTTTTTAAGATTCGATCCAATTGAATAACAGAAAAGAACTGATAATCTCACTGCAATTGAAATTTCACTAAAACCAAGCAATGAAAATGTGAAAAAAATTTATTTATTTATTTATATTTAGATTAACGAAATCAAAGGCCAATTTTTTTGTAAGTCCACCGAAACGACTGGCTTAAGGAGGGAGACCACTTTAGGAGCCTAAAAAACATTTTTTTTTTGGGTTTTTTTTTAGAGGGAATAAAATAACCCAATCATTTTCAAAACTAGGAGAAATGTTTATTAGAGCTTTTCGATGACTAACAAAATGGCGGCGTTATTGAAGTTTTCCGGACGCCTGTTTCCGGCGACATCGAAAACTGCTGAAGCTGTCACTCTATTTCGGTTGATCTGAGAAAGATTTACCACTTCATTCTTTTACTAACATATTAAGGGGAAGCATATACCTAAAACTGAATAAAAAAGTGCAAAATTCTAAATTTGCGATCCTTTTTAGTCCAAAATTTGATTTTTCGGCAATTTTCGACATATTTGACACCCGAAAAATTATTTATTTACACGCTACCTTTCAATTTTTAGGTGTATCCTTTCGATATTATTACTGAGACCGCAGTGGCGGATCCAGGATTTGGGCATGGGGCTTGGGCTTGGAACGTACGTTGAATTGCAACCGGCTGTTATTGAATCTTTGGAAGAAATCAAAACGTGGAAAGATCGAGATACTTCGCAAAATGCATTGCATCTTTTAACAGCGATTTCGACGGTTGAATTCCAAATCGCCTGTCACATTATGGTATCAGTTAATTCGATTGTTTTACTTTTGAGTCGGGAATTGCAATCTAAAAACCAAGATCTGGGTGAGGCTACTAAGCTGGCAGATGACGCTTTGAATGAATTTACGTACAAACGCGAAAACGCAGATTCTACTCTCCACGTTCTTTATGAGCATTTTGCTAGAATTTGTTCTGAGTACGAAATCACAATGAAACTGCCACGCCGGCCGCTGCACAGTGGGCCCAAATGGCATTTATCGTCTCAAAAATGATTTTTTCGAAAGTAATGTGGGAGCTAAAATTTTTATGCAAATTAACCAAGGAAATGTCAAATTTCGCAGTGCAAAAAAAATTAAATGGATTAAGCTGCACACTTTTAGGATATGGCTATCTAAAGTGGTCGCTTCATGAATGACGAAATAAAGAACGTTTTTAATAGACTTTTCTTTGGCATTTTATTATGTGATTACACAAGAGTTATATATCGTTGGAAAGCTTGTAATTTAAGCTTTAAATATCAGTAAACTCAATTTCAAATCAAAATATTTTTCAAATTCAATATATTTTTTCTATATGTTAATCAATTTTAATTAACATGCTATTTTTTTTTTTATATATTAATCTTTGATAAAGGTTTTAAATGGTTGCGCTACCTTGTGCTGTGTTCTTGCATAGTGCATTTTATTCCCTAATACATTAGTAAAAAGGCACAAAAAAAATGTTTTGCCCAAATTTGCCCCTTTTACGAATAATGACAACACGACCCCATGAAGTTCTAGAAATAAAACTCTGAATATCTTCAGAACGGCTCACTCTATGAAAAAAATTATTTAGAGCTTTTTTGTAGAGCGTTTAATTTTCTACTTAAATAATTTGTCAGTTTATTTCTACAATGCTCAAATGTCAGGTTATAAAAATAAGAAAAAATGTTCATGTTATTTGTATGGAAAATTAAAATTTAAAAACGGCACCTCTAAATGTTAATATTAGGAGCTCAAATTTTCAGAGGCTTCGTTTTATACCTTCCTGAAAGTATTAAGCCTGTTTTATCGTTGAAAAAAAAGTTGCGCAAAAATTACACACCCCAATGCACATTGATGCTCAAAAATTTGATAAATATGCATTTTATACAGCTCGAATTTACGTTGAAAAATATAAATGGTAATACATGCCATCTTCAGTCCATAAAATACTAATTCACGGTGAAGCTATAGTTCAACATTTTGGAGTCCTACCAATCGGTCAGCTTTCTGAAGATGTACGTAACAAAGATTACAAAAAAATAAGGATGACGCATTCCAGAAAATGTTCAAGAACAGCAACAAATGAGGATGTCTTTCATCGGTTGTTTTTGACATCAAATCCTCTTATATAAAGTATATGAAAACAAAATACATCTGAAGCTCAGAGCTTTCTGAGGAAGCCATTCAGCTACTAAAGAACTAATTTTCGTTTAAATTTTTGTATATTATTTATTGCTATAATTGTCTCATGTTGGGATGTATTTTTAATGTATATATAATTTATTGATATTATATTTTCTCAACATGTGTATCCTAAGCATAAATAATAAATAAAAGCATAATTTGTACTGAAAATCCACATTTTGATTCGTCAATATTGTAATTTTTGAACTTTTAATAAACTTTAAATACCAAAACACTAAATAGATCTTAAAAACTTTTAAATTTTTAGATTCTCTATATATTAAATATAATATATTCCAAATTTCACTTCATTACTCCAATAGACAAAAAAGTTACAGATTTTTGAGACGCGAAACTGCATTTGGGCCCACTGTGCGCTGCCACCGTTGCAATCAACAAAAAAATCTTTGCAACGTTCAAGCACAAAGTATTGAAGACTACTACAGGATTTCTTTCTACATTCCGTTTCTTGATACGTTCATTTCTCAACTCAAAAGTCAGTTCCCGGAACACAAGAATTGGATACATTAAAGATGCATCATTTATGTCTTAATGGAGATACCAAGATCTTGGTTAAATTGTAACTAGCTGTTGGCAGAAATAACAAAATTCTCAGTTTCTTAGCACAAACTAAAATGTGCAGTTTACCCCTCGGACGAAGTTTTAGTGTGAAGCACATAAAAGGTAGAGTTTTTGATCCCTTCTTGGCGCTGCCGTAACATAGAAAAAGAATAATTGAATGGCCCGGCTTGAGACACACTCCAAAACTGTTGTTTTTATTTCGACCTCATCACGATTTTCCAAAATGTTTTTCTAATCTAATTAGATAATAAGAAAAACGATTTTCTTAACTCTAAATAATTTCAATCAAATCTGCGCCTTGCTTTAGCTTTAGACTAGTCTTAACATTAGTGAGTTGGTAACTTTGTTCGGAACCGGCAGAAAATTGTAGGTCCCTTCCATTCCCTCAAAAGGCATGGTTGTGAGAAAGGCGTTAGGCCCTGGGACTCCTTGCTCTGGGGCGCCACCCTACTTACTTACTAATTTTGCTGGTAAGTTCTTGTTTTTATTCGTCGTTACGATCATCGTGCACTCGATTGGATGGCAAATTGAAGCCTTGAGAGCCAGAGCGGCCTTACTATAACTTTTTAAAAACTTCTTTTATTTGAAGAAATTGTTGTAAACATAGCAAACCTTTAAGTGACTAAATGGCCTTAAAATTGCACAAAAATATTTCATAGATGGTGTTGCAATACCATCTTTGTCTGTTGGACATTCATAAAGTTTGGTAGCGATACAGTGGCCTATGTGAGTTGGCCAGTTTCTTCGCTTTATGAAGTTAGGCTGCTCTGGCTCTCAATTCACCCAAGGATATGGTTGGTCCAACGTGTTGACTTTTACATCGGTCTATTTTTGTTGTAAATGAATCATACCCGTAGTACCTTTTGATTCTAAAAATATCATTTTCCCCTCTGCTTTTCCAGCAATTCAACCAAAGGTATCTCGAGTTTAAGGTTAATACATGAAAAAAAAATCTGACTCACTTATATTTTGCAAAAAAAAAACTCGCCAAATCAAAGCAGCGTAACCGCGTGTAGGTGTGCCGGAAAGTTTCATTTTACTTTGAATTATTGTTTCGACTGTTAAATGTGTGAAAAAATTTCTTATTCGTCACTCGGTGGGTTGACACTAAGAGATTCAAAGCCGAAAGTCGGCGTCGTTTTCTGAAGCCATAGCTTTATTTATAAATTTTAAAATAATAGAAAACAAACTGCTTTGTTTCGTCTTGTAAATAATTTCCCTTTACTCAGACAAATTGCAAATTTTTTTAACAAAGACACATTCTTCTGATTACATGTGATGGTTATTTACATTTAATTATAATGACTTTCCAATTTGAAACACCTCAACGTGATGATTAAGGATAATTTTCAATAATTTCCAACAAAACAATCTCTCCGACACTTTCCATCAACTACAAACAATTTCAGTAATTGCTCCCTTAAGATGTAACATCAAATTAAACCACTTCGCAACATCTGATGTAATTCTGTACCTACCAGTCTTTGGTTTCTTTCAAAACTTACAAGTTACATCCTCCAGTATACCAACTGCGAAACAGCTTCCCAAAGTTTTCATTCTCATCTGAACAATTCACGCGGTTGACCTTATGTGAACTTCTTGTCATTCAACTTAAACCTGACACAAAGATTGGGCGGGGGCAAAGGTAATATCTACGGAGAGGAGACAAAAAAGAAATTAATTTGAAAGTGAAATTACGTATCCGTTAACAATTAGGATTGCAAAGCAAGAGAAAAAAAAATCAACAACGAATCACGAAGTAGCCGTAGACAAAACGTTTTACAAAACTTCCTTAGGTAATGACAACTTTCTTTTACCGCCACCACAATGTGACTTCCTGTGCGAGAGTGGAAATGATTATAGAGAGAGAGATACATCTTTTTGCTTGGCTTTTTTGTTGTCATGTCTGAGTTTATGGTCGTTTTGGGTGGTTAGCCTCAAATAACCTCACTGCGGTTGGGTGTTTAAAATGCTGTGGGATGTTCCTGTAAAAAGGTGTTGTAATTGTTTGCCAGGAGTCATTGAACGTTCCTGCGATGAGTATGGGCTGTGCTTTTGGAATCACTCGTAGAGGCTGAAGATGGTGTTAAAAATAATATGAGGAACTTCCTCATTAATCATAATTATCAGTCGATGATTATAATTTTTTAAATTCAGTCTTCATCTTTACACATGCAACATCTGAATCAGAACCAGTTTCAACATTTATTTCTGCAAAATTATCAACCACTCAGCGGCATGTTCACTGTTCTGTAAATACAAGAGACAGTGTCAATTGTTTACGTTCGTAAACGTATTGCCTGCGTCATACCTTTGAGTAGCGTGCGCACATGCACGACTCTTTACTAATTTCCGGTAGCAAAAAGTAGGAAAATAAATAAAACCCTGCAACGCGTTAAATAACAACACAACACTCCTTGTTACGTGGGGTACCTACATCACATCATTGCTTCTCTACCTCGGTATATTCTCTCATGCTGAGTGGAGTTCTTGGAGCAATTTGAAATGACCATTTGGTGTGTAAGTGCAAATGAGGATTCGATTTCTGTTTCCATTCGGATTTTAATTTAGCGCAATGTGTTCCACCTCGTTTTCAAGTAAAGCCACACACACACACACTGAAATTTCCTTATTCCATTCACACATCCCAGAGGCAGAAGCATTCAACCGATGAAATGAATACAGGCCATGCCACAAAAACAGACCACTGTCCATCTCCTCTGACCACGAAGACTCCGATTCACACCATCATCATCATCATCATCGTCATCATGAAGATCGCCACCGACGAACAGCAACCAGAAACTCCACAGAGCACACGTCAGTAGATAGTAGAATGCATCTAGATTGATTGGAGTCGTTTTCAGTTTCTTCCATTGCGGATTCGTGGCGCTTCGCTATAAAAGTGATATGGAAATTCTATCGACAGAGAAACAAAACCAGATAGGCAGTACAAACAGTTCAACCTTTTTTTTTTTTTCTTTACAAAAAAAAAGAGAAGAAGAAGAAGTTCTATCTAATGGATTTCTCACATGACAGCGTGATGGGGGCGAATCTAACGGATTGATTGAAAACTTTCTATTAAGTGCTTCTAATAGACGCAGTAATTAATATGCCAATGCATCCGTGTTCGCATGTAAAATGATTATAAAGCTTTTCAAAACCTCCATTTTGGGGACAGAGAACAACTGTCAATCAATGTATTTACTGCATGCCTATGTCGCTGAGGCGTATAGCGTTGCAATGCATATGGCGGCGGCAATAAAACAAAAGTCCAATTAAACTGGACAGTAGCGCACAGCGCACACGTACTCATTGGATTGTTGGGTTGTGAAAATATTTCAAGTGAAAAGTTTTCTTCACTTCTTTCAGACCGGATGACTGGACGTAAATTACCTTCTTCTAGCGTAACTAATGAACGACCAGTGCTATCTATACCTAGACTTGATGTATATGGATGTGAGTTGGCTCCGAATTCTGGAGTATCCTACATTTAGGCACACGCCAATGCCCTCAGTGGGTTTTCTTGGCCGGTCTGTTTTTTTTTTCTTCAGAGAGAATGAATTGGATTTGATTAACGTCTTTGCGCCTATAAATTTTCATGACATGGTAAAAGGGTCCAGCTATGACGTTGTGAGGGCAGTCAAACGGAATAGGTTGTAAATATACGTATACAGTATGCGCGTATGTGAATGAATGGTAGACTGGTTGAATGCATTTCTAATGTGCACTCAAGGATGCAGCACTTGGGCGGGTATATCTGACCTTTTTTTTCTTATGTCCTCTCTGATATCAATCGCACGTTGATGATGGGTTTGCTTTGAGTTGATTTGATATTTCCACTTGCGAAAGTCAGGAAATCTGGTTAATGGAAAACGAATAATTCAAGAACTAGGCCATGTGGGATTGAACAATATTGAAAATTCATGATAAGCCCTAAGTTTATCCACATTTCAAAGGAAAGAAGTTTTACATTGTGTGACGCGAAAATAGTCAAACACACTTATGGTTTAATGGAGAGATTGTTGAATATAATTTGAATGAAAGTAAAGGCCTCAACCCATAGAATCCGTTGCGTCCGTTCGCTCTCGGATTCACCTGACAGCTCGATTAAATACACACGATCTTATGAGAGGTGACCCATAAGCATCGGATGCAACGGACGCAACGCAAAAAGTAGCCCAACTTTTAACTTTTTGCGTCCGGCAGAAGAGAGACATGCGCAGTAAGAACCAATTTGAAATTTTCTCTCTGATGACATGCGCAGTAAGAACCAATTTGAAATTTTCTCTTCTGCTAACATGAGTGGTCTTGTTGAGTTGAGACACCGCAACGGATTCTATGGGTCACCACAATCCGTTGTGTCCGGCAAAACTCACAGCTGTCAGGTGAATCCGGCAGCGAACGGACGCAACTGATTCTATGGGTCGGGGCCTTAACGCATTTTCTTTGGATTTTTTTTTAACGTAACAGAGAAAGGTTAAATTCAGAAAAATAATTGTTTTTCACGCCTTCCTTGCACACTCATCACACCTTCACCTTTAAAATGTTGAAGTGACTGGAGACTATTGAGTTTAACATTCTCTTTTATGTAACCTGGAAGATTATTTCCTGCAATGTTAAGTCGTATGATTTTACATGCTGTTTGATAATTAGCTCGAAGAAAGAAGGTTCCCCGCATCTCGAATGTTTTATTTAACTCACTAATTTGCATTTGTTCCCTGAGCACAGCCAGTCCTGTAAACTGTCTGGCATCACTAACAGTGTTTCTAGGACTTTGTACTAATTCAGTTACCTGCAAGTTCAGGACCCCTAAGTTTAGTGGTTCTTTCGCCCTAATTTTCAGTGCGAGGAGGAGGACTAGATTCGATTCCTAGTTGTGGAAAGTCTACTTCACACTTTGCCATTTAGGACAGTGAAGAATTATTGACAAATTAAGTAAACTAACAAAACAAATATGTTTTTAAGATGAGTCTTTACTTTTTTTTTTTTAAGACGGCAGTCTGCTTTCTAAGAAGAAATTCCAAAATTATCTATGTTAACAAAGTTTGTTTCTAATGTATCTTTTTTATCGGTCGAAGTAATTTTTTGTAGCACTACTTGTAACAGAAGGAATCCGTAAAAAGGAAATTAGTTTATAATAAAATTGTTTTCTCCTTACCACTGGTAGGGGAGTTCTGATACATTTTACGTTTTCAAGAATTTATTAGAGTTTATTTTCGTCAACATTTTCACACAGTGAAACACTAAACTTTTAGATTAACTTTGATCATGTTCTTGAAATATTTTATCTAATAACAGATTGAAACACAAACGTGACTGTATCCGTTTATTTATACCACGTTTAGTTTTACACATCCAACGAATTAAATTTTCACAATTGGCTTAGCCAAAGTATAACTTGTCGTTGCCGTGTTCCTCTCAATGGAGCTTGCTATCGAAACAGGGGCCGAATTGTAGTGACATTATTCTCCTAAAATTGCTCTAAATCACTCAATTTTAGTCGGTTATTCACCTATCTAATCGAATTCAGTTCAATTACTGATGAGATAATATCAAATTTTGTTACTCAGGTAATTCAGTCACGTATCACCCGATAACGTAAGCGGCTATTCGGCTTCAGGATTCTTCTGATCTCTAGTAGAGCTGTGTCAATCGCGATCAATTTGGTCTTTTCGACCCTTTCCCTGGAAATGAACGATCGACACAGCCTTAATCTCTTCGTTTTTTGGTTCCCCCCCCCCCCCCCCCCCCCATATTTTGATACAAACTGTCCTGCACAAAAAACAGTTCATTTAAATTGTATTTATCTTTTACTGACACACCTCGTTTTCTGTTGCTTTCTGTTGCATTGTCCTTGGTATTTATATCGTGAGTTATCTCAGGACTATCTTACGTTTCATGTGAGATTATCTTTGGCACACTTTGCATCTTGATACAGCTCAACATGATAGCACCGTTGCGTTTTCATTTTCTTTTGCTCTGCGCAAATCGAGGCTCACTTTTGTTGACAACTACACGGCCAACACGCGCCATATGCTATCTTGTTTAGTTGTAACATGCCTTGAACATGCAACTTGGGGCGATATTACACCATTTCCTTTTGCTCTCATCAATTAAATATGTAGTCGGTGGCGTCGTTTCTCTAAGTCCTTATGACTACAATTTTCGTTACAAAGAATAGTTGGTGTATACTCGTATGTGGCTGCGACTTCCAAATTGTGCGCACAGCTCTACTCAATCCTCTAACTCCTTCGGAATTGATTTAAGAATGCGAAACCTCTGTAATTCGATTGAACTGCGGGTTGATAAATTTATGAAGCCTTGTTTGCGACACAGGAATTTAGATCGCGACGAAGGGTTTTCAAACATTTTTCTATTGCCTTAAATAATGGCTTAGTCGGACGGATACCTTGGTGAGGACTTCTCTTTTTAAAGAATATGTAGACGACCCAAGATGAAATGGTAATTTTTTTTTTGCCCTTGTCACTGCTTTGCTGGGCATTTAAATTTTAAACGAAATAACCTTCCTTAAATCCTATGAAAACAATGAGGACTCTGCGATGAACTTTCTTATGCATTTTCTTTTTCGAAATACGCTCGGGGGCAAAAATCAGGAGAGGTGGTATTTGGGGTAGTTATAATGGCTGTCTCCTCTTTGTAAAATTATAACAAAGAAAGTTAGCTAACTTGTAGTACATGGGACAAGAATTTGGATTTGCGTGCTTCGGCTGGCACCGTAGTACAAGAAATAGGGATTTCTATGACTTGTGTTTCATTAGCTGACTTGATTTCTCTAAATAATGGACAGCAGTCGTTGCCCTATTGAGCCAATCAATGGTTTAAATGTAGAACCTTAATTGGGTCTTCCCTAAATTAATTACTTAGTTATTGTAATCATAGCTGTTTGAGGACTGATAAAGCAATCAGGTGTGTTTTTTTTCACAAGACTGTTATATACATAACATCATTTTACATGCAAAGCAAAAACAACATCCCCGACAACCGATGTTATGGATAAAAGGATGGTTAAGATTTGGCCGGGGATAGATTTTTGACGTTTAGTCGAGTATCGAATCAGTTTTTCGACTTTTCATTTTTAGTTCACAAATGTGTAACTGAATAAAATCGTATGCCCACTCTTACACTCCGCAATTTAGTTGCTGAAAAATTTAAGTTAGATTTGTAAATTTATATAAAGTACAACGTAATAGCAATTAAAAATGGTCTGTTTAGTGACTGAAAGCACTTTTTGAATATTTCTTTCACATTTTTCTGAGAATGTTGACATTTTTTTCAAAGGTAATTGTTAAGTGCATATGCCATAAAAAGGTTTTTATTTTTTTTATTATCAATAGTTTAATTCGTTTGAAACAAGTAACAAAATATTTTTTCCCACTCACATATAAATCACAATCTCATATGAATTCAACCCCAGCATGTAAACGGAGTCAAAAACACACAAGAGAAATTCCTTGTTACCTTTGTGAACGGACCTATTTTTGACATTTCTAAACTAACAAAAAACGGACAAAAATAATTGTTTACCTGCATTAATTTCACTACGGAATATTTTTATTTTCCACTCTAAACAATTGCTTTAAGTTTTTAACAAACATTTTTTGCGTTTTTGTGCGAATTTGGAAAAAAAAATTCATTTGTTGACTTTTATTGGCTTGACAACTGATCAAGAACACCAACCCACAAATAAAAAAAAACGAAGCGTTTTTTTTTATATCATGTTATGTATATAACATCCTTGTGAAAAAAACACGCCTGTCATCAGATGTAGTTTTTCCTTTTCATTTTCGTGATCTCGTAAGGATTGAAAGAACTTCCCTACTCGTGATTCACCTATGAATGCCGTGTGCGTCGAGACAAGGAATACCTTTTTATAACATCTTCAAGTTTTTTTTACCGATCTGACACTCAGTCAGTTAGAACTTGTCATTTCACTATTGGGACTGTTTGTTCATGAAATACGAAATGAGCATCCCTAAAATTGATGACCCGTTTGAAGACAAATTATTTTTTATTTATTTTATGCTAAAAAAATAAAAAACCCCTCTTATTAATTAAAATTCATAATCAACAAATTTGGTGTGTTGCATCTTAATCCACGAAACAACATCCATCTTCGCAACACCTCATTCATCAAAAACCTAGAGACAGACGTGAAAATTGATTTGATTATCAGTTTTTTTTTTCCATAAAACGTCTCAGCCTTCAAATTATTTTCGCCCATCAATTCGTTTTCCAATTATGTATTATGTTTCACAACCAAAAGTTCATCAATAACATTATCTTCTTTGAGGAAAAATCCCCAGGCACATGTTTACAATTTTTCTCACGGTATTTTCCCATCGAAAAAATATACCCCTCCCCCTACATCGGCATCGTTAGCAAATGAAAAATCATTATCGATTGATGAACAATTTTACACTGACGACTATGGAAAATAATCTGGGGAGTTTGGCAATGCCCCATGTCATGTAAAACATTTAATCTGCTAAAAACAAGGATAAATGTGAGTCTCAAGGCTGTAAGTATTTTGATTCTGTACTCCAAATTGTTGTTTTCATTCAATAAATCAGAATAACACAGCATAAATATGTCAGTAGAATTATACCAAATCTGCTGCTGACTTTTTATGGTATAAGCTGGTATTAGCCCACATCGTTTTACGCGTCAAAATATGAAAACCAGGCCGAAGATAATAAATAATTCTCCCCTCGATATACGCGAAATTCATTTCATATTTCTTTTTGTAATCTTTAATTGAGTTGTACCATCTGTTTGCTTTCCACCGCCCTCAACAAGGAAGCTATCGCGAGAATATCTCTTGTGATTTTTAATTTCGATCAATTGGTTTTCCTGTTTATTTATTTATCGCAGAGTTCAGGGATGGCATATTTTTGAAAACAATATTTTCTCCATGAAGTCGTTGTGTCGTCTTTCGTCTATTGCCGTAATTAAGTGAGATTAATGGAGCTCGATGGAGGCCATCTGCAAATAATGAAACTATTGTGCTGAGTCTGTATTTTAATACAAAAGAGACACTTTGTCATCAATGATATCGCGTCGCGTCAGGGTGTTGTTTGGGACAATGACAATAACTGACAAATCTGTGTCGTTCTTCAAACATTTTATGCTTTTGTTTTTCTTGACTTAATTTTTTTTTTTTTTTTTCAGAGGTCAACAACTATTGACAACATTTTACGTGTATTTGTAGGTACAGCATCTGTTTTCGAATGCTAGTCACTCCAAACAGTCATAATTATCATTTCATTTAAGGTTTGAACTTCCAATTACACTTTGAGGCCATTCGATGACATTAGACAAGCGTAAAACATAAATCTTAGTTACCTGACTGAATAAATTTTTTATGTGTTTTTTCTTGTTTTGCTTGTAAAGAAACTAAGTTTGTCCGAGAGTACCTAATTGTGCAAAACTTTTGGTGTCAAAGGAAAAAATAAAGTTGTTGACTTTGGTTTATTTGAACAAGTGTATTCGGTCTGGGGGTTCTGAATAATAAAAGTGATATCCGCAGAGGACTGTTTGTTTTTCCTTGGGGATGTTGTTGAACTTTTGATAAGAATTGTTGTTTGGGGAGTGGGAGGCTTATTCCACGTGCCATTTGGTTGATAAATATTTTAGCGTTTTTTTTAATTGAGTTTGCTTATTTTATTACGGAAAGTCGATAGGAAGGGTAGGCAGTGTATCATTTTGAATATCTTGCAAATTTTCAATGGCCATCTATTTGGTCGCTGTTTAGCAGACGCTTTCTAACTTCGCCCTTCGGTCTTTGAAATGCGTTTGGCCCCGAGGTTTGTTGGGCAAACCTATTGGTTTAATTATTTCGTTTGATAGAAAATGTGTGTGATTTTTGTTTCATTACTAGACTTTGGTTCGTAAATTAGAAGCCTTTAACTGCCGATCATCTCTCAGGGAGATGTCAGAGCAGTTTAACATTCACCTGTGCTGGGTGCTGGGGCATAGAAACATTCCAGGAAACTGCAAGCAGATGAACTCGCCAGAAGCGGGACACTTCTGCCCTTCTCTCCGATATTGAAAACGGAGAGTATCGGCATACCAATCGCTACAATTTCGGCATACCAATTCCTACATACAAGCTCTTGCTCAAGCAGAACGTATTCAAGAAAACTAATCTGAGATGGTCAAGCAGTTTAACGTGTAACGTATCGAAACAGATCTGACCCTAGCTAGATCTTAAGCGGTCAAACGGCTTTGTCTCTCTCAAAAGAAAACACATTAGTGCGACGATAGGTGTCATCACAGGACACTGTCTTATTCGAAGACATGCCGCAAGGCTAGGAGTCGTCTCAAACGATTTTTGCAGAATCTGTATGGATGAGGAAGATTAGGAAACTATCTCCCACCTTCTCTGTTCATGCCCAGCCTTACCTCACAAACATAGGATACGTCTAGGTTCGTTCTTCTTTGATGACCCTAGTGATCTTACTCACATCGACGCCCTGCGTCTCTCCCGCATCATTGTAAGCTCGAAATGGTTCCATTAGGATAAGGAAACATTAGATCTAATTAATTAAATTAGAATATTGTGGTATCACAATGGTCCCAACGGGCCTAAGTGTCTTAGTCGAGATAACAGCCACTTTAACCTAACCTAACCTTAGCCTTCTCAAGACCTTTAGGTCTGTTGTGTATCTACCAACGCAGCCCTAGTTCAACTTTAAACAGCTGCACACCCTGGAGAGATATTGGACGGAAACACAAGATGAACTCCCAATGCCAAATATCGAAAATCCAATGAAAGATGGGAATGCCTAGATTCCTGTGTCACTTCCAAGAAACTGTGGCCAAAATACGATAAGAACGGATCTGAAAAGCTACAATCCTTGAATAGGCCTTCATTACGATAGCTTATCAGTATCATAACAGGACACAACCAACTAGGCTACCACAAAAAGAAAATGGGTCTTTGCACCGATTACCTGTGCAGAGGATGCAATGACGAAGATGAACATGAGGATTCCACTCGCTTCCTTTGCCACTGCCCAGCAATCTGCCACACCAGGAAAAAATGTCTAGGCAATTACTAACAGGACGAGGAGCAGATGGGCACTTCTCACAACCATGCCTTGTGAGGGAATGGAGGGGACCTACAATTTTCTGCCGGTTCCGAACGGCTAATTGAGACATGCCACCTCCTCGAACCTCTGGATTAGCAGGTGGACATGCTAACCATCACGCCACGGGTACCACTTCTTCAATGAACTATAAGAAGCCTGTTGAACTTCATTAAGGCCACCAAATGGTTTAAAACTGACCAAACATAAACTCATAAACTCAGGTTTTTAGGACGTTGCAATACTCCAGGGTATCACAATGGATATACATTGATCTAAGTGTGGCGGTAATAAGATCAACCGTCAGCCCATTCTACCTTACCTAATGTCAAATATTCCTCATGGTTTCGTTCTATTGCCAACGAACGTCCAACTTTTCAGGTCAAAGGATTCTTAGCTTTATGTTAAGGATTAATCTAATAAACTGAATTAAAAAGTTTTCCTGTTTACATGCCCGAAAAACTTAGCAAGTCACCACAATTGTTGTGAAAGAAGAAGGGCTACATTGAAAGTACTATGCCGGTTTATATTTTTTGGTGGTTGACTGCATTCATTAAAGACACAAACAAAGGGGAAGGAATAATTAGAAACTATTGTGACGTAATCTTCAATTGGAAATGACTCTCTTTGCTTTGCTTAGGTTGCTTTGAGAGTTGGAAAAGTGCTATCGGTGGTGTATTGGTAATGTTACGTAATGATTAGCGGGAATTTACGTGAGAGATCACGGTTCGACTCGTAGTAAAATCCCAATCGTTAAGCAGTAAGAACAACTCCTCCTTTTATTTGTTTCCACCTTTAAATTTGTTTTGTACAGAAAGGTTATACCACTCAAACACTTTATCAAACTGCTAAAAGCTTTTGACCGTTTAAAATCAAATTAACCATACCAATTTTATTGAATATCGAACAAATCATAATGTCGTGTCATGCGTGTGATTACTCTTAATGATGACAAGAAGATTAGGCCTAATGATTGACTACTATTTTTCCAGTTCACTTCTCCGACTAACCTCTGATTGGACTTTGTAAGCTCTTCGAGCTGGTAATTTGGATTTGAGGAAACAACTTTCAAAATGTCATTCTTTCGAGTTTCGACACACAGCAGACAGTCCCTTCTCTCTCACTTAATCGTGTCAATATGACTCAATTAGTGGCAATTAATTACTCAATTATAATCCGAGTGCGTTGTGTGAATTATGAAATTATGTACTTATACACAGCAGTGTCTGCCAATGCATTAGATAACTTTTAGTGCCCGCATTGAAACTCGAAACTTTTACTGTGGGATTGAGTTGAGACAACGAAAATAAATAAAAAAAAAAGAAGCAATAATAACAAACGCAACTTAATTTTTGAAAAGCCATGCATCAGGGAATCGACGCGACGGCGGCGACGGCGACGACGGCGACGGCGATTGCCACTGCCTCTACGCCAAAGGGAATATTATCTCTCTTCCAAATTGCATAACTCACCACGCAGCGAACACTCGATGCCAATCAATGATTTTGATGGCAACCATAAGACAGACAACCAGAAATTGGTAACAGAAATATTGTGTTTCACCAATACACGGTATCTATCAATAGAGTTTCCTCATTCGTCAAAAGCAAAAAAGAAAAAAAAAAAAAATGAAATGATTTACCATTTAACCAGAAGGGATAGAAAACCGCACAGAAGAAGAAGTTTCATAACTTTCACAATATACACCGCACTAAGCAACAGCAGGTTGGTCTTGGTACTGCCCAACTATGTATCTGCCTTTCTGCAAAGGCAATCGTGTAAAAAGAAGGAAAAGTAAAGAAACTGTTTATAACTTGATACAAAAAAATGCATAAAGAGATTTGTGTTGAACAAAATAATAAAAGAAAATAAATGTCTGCCCCGAGTCATTGGCCATTTCGATAAAGTAATGAAATTGCATGATCCGAAACGCCATCTGACGGTGGAGTGGAGTATTTAGAGATGGATATTGGGACTGCAGTGGTAATTTTGTTGCATGACCACGACGACGAGTGATGCCGGAAGGCTTTTTAATTTTTTTTGTTTTATTTTTTGATGTCATGAAACAAAGCTTCGGATACGTGGGGTGAACGCGGCGATAATGATTGCAATTCGTTGTTGTTTTACTTTTTGGAATGGTAAATTTAATTTTATTGGCAATTTTTATTTTTATTTGGTCTGTAGGGGAAAATTGTATTTCTTTTGCTTTTGAAGAAAAATTTGCATTTGGCACAGTTTCGGACATGGATTGGTAATGCGTGCTGGAAACATAAAGAGTCTGCATGATTTTTGTTTTGTTATTCAGTGTGCTTCTTTGGTTGACATTTTTAATGGAAATTTTGTTGGTATAGTGTACTTGCATCGTGCGTGTCAAGTTTGAATAAAATTTAAATGCAAATGGAAGTGAGATAAACCAAACTGAATATGTAACAAAAGAGATGTTGAGGACTCACATTCCATGTTGCCTTGGCTTCAAGGAATTTTGTCATGTCGAAAAGGGCATAGATAATGACAACCAACTATTCCTTTGATACTTCTTCTACACAAATATGCGTTTTATGTTCCTTTTACAGAAGTCTTTTGGATTCTTTTTTTCATTCCAAAGCATATTTAAAGAGTTTTTTTTTTGTATGCTAATGATTTTTTTTCATAAAATTTGTGTTAACATAGGTGTGAAATGCTTCACAAAAAATAAAAAAAATTTTATCCCGGGCAAAATATCCAAAGACTATATTTCCGCACAATGTAATAACAAACATTCATACATAGGGTGACGGAACAGAGGGCCTAGATTCCGAACTGCTAATAAGGAAGGCGCTTTTCATATCAATGAATTTACAATCGGAGGACTTGGCAATTCCTTACCAACGACGATACTCCTGGAACCTTCCGCTCAATAGACATACACGCAACGTCCACCACCTCGTTATTATAACCGACTCCTTCAACGAATATTTAGTCTATTCGTTGATTGAGTTCTCATTTCATCATTTTGAGAGATGTTTTCACCCTATCCAAAATTCCAAACGCAACCTCATCACGGAAGTAAGTATACCTCTTCACTTTGTCACATTCAGACAACTTTAAAATCTGAGAGTAAAATGCTTGCGCTCTCGTATTTTTTAGGGCTGAATTTAAAGAGTGATAGATAACACTTACCACCTGTGTATATACTTACTTTTGTGATAGAGGGTAAATGTAATTTTGCCTACGTAGTACTAAATCAATTTGGCCAAACCTCCTGCAGCCTTTTTCAAGCCAGATTCAAGCAAAAACAGTTTTTTGAATTCAGAAAATTTAACATTTCATCGTAGGTGTACAATAAATTCAACAAATGTTATTGGAAGGATTACCTCAAGGCAGTATGTGAGGACCTTATTTGTTTCAAAAATGATTAGGTTAGGTTTGGTTTAGGTGGCTGTCGGGAAAACGACCTACGCACTTAGACCAATAGTAAGTCCATTGTTATACCACAAGAACTGTGAGGAATTGTCTCTCATTTAAACCATGTCGAGCTATCTATAAAGCGGTGAAGACTATAAATGCCTATGTTTCTAAAATCAATTGAATCGTCGAAGAAGTTTTCTCCCAAATGTATTTTACTTCTTTGAGAGAGTTCAGGACATGTGCAAAGAAGATGTGGAACGGTTTCCTCTTCTTCCTCGTCCATGCCGCTTTCACATAAATCCCAGAAACGGGTATCGGCTTTCCAAGAGAAATAACACTTCCCTGGGAAACGATCTCTCACTTACCCATCGAAGTCGGCAGGCATAAGTTTATGGATCCCATTTATAATTCACGAAGTATAGCTTCCCGAGCTCTGTTGTTTTCAAATATTTGGAGAAGTTATCATTGTTTCAGAACCTTCAGCTCACAAATCTTCTTTTCATTTACTGCCTGTGGCGGCGGCGATATGAGTATTTTTATCTGGAAGGGAAGTGATCCAGTATGGAGGGTCGGCACATATGGGGAAGACTCAGAAAGCGTTACCAAGCCTCCAGGTTTTTTGTTGTTCCATGTGAAGGATGTTTTTTTAGACGTGTGATTTTCAAAAAGAAATAAAAAAATCATTCAATTGTACGGCCAAAAATTAAGCTTGATTATACAGATAATTTTTTGCATTAAATTTTCGAAATGATTTCATACGAAATTTGATCATTCGAGCGGTTGGCTCGAATAATTTCCAGACGAGAAGCTCAAGATCAGGCGATCTTAAAGGGTACTCACAGGTTAAAAAATTTAAATTTTGTAAAAATCGGTGTCAACAGATATTTATATTTAAATGCCCAGTAGTCGCGCGTCCTTAATTCTTCCACAATTCCAAAGCAAACTGACCGTAAATCAAATGACAGCTGTCAAAAAGACCAACTCCGAATTTGCTCCTTTTGTCGATTGATGGCCTCCATTTGTCTTTTTAGCTTTTTAGTTTCTAAAAGTTGTTCCCACTCAGGTTTTCGAATGTTCTATTAGCATCATACCGCTGCTGGGGGATAGCATAAGCTGAATATAGAAATGTTCGGGTCACAAAAAATTTTCATAAAAAAAACATTGTTTTGTGTATGATTAAAACTTATCAGTATCTTAGCTACATCGCTATGAATTGATATACTGACACCTAGCTACATTTTCTTATATTTACTAAATGTTCTCTTTTTCATAAACGTTACACATCCACCATTGCCAAAAACATACTTCTAAAGCTGTTCGTTACTGTCTTTGTAAAAGGAAAAAGAACTACATAAGTACTCCCGTTTGAGGATCTTTATTTTTAAGTATCTTATGTCCTTCGTTTTATTTTTAAGCTAAGCAATATACTTTATTGCTATTATTGAAGCTTCCATACTTTTATTTTTACTTTACCAGCGCAACATAAATAAAAGCGAATGTTAAAAGTCTGGCCGTAGTAAAAGTCCTTTTTCATAATAAACATAATATTATCTTTCAAGTATCTCTTAAATATGGAACACACTCAAACTGAGCCAATAAGAAATGTATCGGTTAAATGGTTAGTGTTCAATAAATTTCGGCCCCCCAAAAACACCTTTTTTCCTCACGACAAGTTACGACTTAGTAAGTAGCTTTGCTTCGCATCAATAGGTGTCTATTACGTTTTGCAATAAATGAAATCCTCTTCAGTTTTTAAGCTTTGTATGCATGGCACGTACATTCATCAGATACGGTCATCCACCAGAGAGACTATTTTCATCGTGCTAACTGATTTAAGTTGCTGAAAGGGATATGGACTTTGGTATACAACAGGCCACCGGACGGACGATGGATACAGTGCGGCAACGAACGAGGGGAAACCAATTTATGACGTCTGAAGTGGTTTCTGAATCACTTTTTCCGATTGGATTTTTCCTTTTAACTATACGAATGAGATTTTCCGTTCCTTTATTTTCCCTTCGATCCATCAAACCCATCTTCTTTGTCTCTTTTTTTCTCTCAGTCCCTCTAGTAATGGAAAAATTGAATTTATTACCACGAAAATGTGGAAATGAGAAATAGAAAGTCGCAAATCGTAAAAAATGTGACTCTAGCCGACCCTATCATAAAATTTATGCCACAAATCATCACCAATCCGTTTGGTGTTTTCAAATCATGGTTTACATATTTCAAAGGTTTTTTTCTTTATTACGTTTAATATTTTTACATAATGTACATATTTGCTGCGTTGTTTTTATGTTGTGAAAGTATCGTCACGTAACGCAAAAGCGTGGAAAAAACTTAACTAACTGACGGGCATAAGTCCCCGTGGGTCGGTTCGTTTATGATGTCATTTAGATGCACACACGGAGTGTCAAGTTTATTTTTTTTTGTTATCTTGCCGAACAGGTGAATTCCATTGATTATGCTTTCAGTTTCGTGTTTTAAATGCCGCTATTGTGTCTAATCTCTTGGCAGTGTCAACTCATCATCATTAAAGTTTTGAGATTTTTTGACATGTGGAGAAGAAGGCAAAGTGAATAGTTTCTGACAGGTGAATTAATACCACGACAGTGGCGATTCATAAAAGTGTCAGTTTGAAATGTTCAAAACGAAGCTTATCCATATCAATGACAGTTGATCGTTACTTAACGATTTGCCTTTGTCATCGTCGTGTATCCGTTAAGCGTTTGATTTTATTTAATTTCCGCCTGCTAAATCAGTTTCCTTTCTATTTGGTATCTAATGCCTACAGACTTTGAAATCGAATGACAGCTTTTGAGCGATCTGAGTGAATTTGCTTATCGATGTTTTAGGTACGTTAATGCAAACCAGTTTTTATTGGCACTCTGTTGTACCTTGTAGACAGTAGTTGTTGTAAAAAAAATTGCAATCAAGTCACAATGACGTTATATTTTGATTATTCACTCTGCTTTGTTAATTAAGAGATGTGCGGTCGTCTATATCATGCGATGAGCTTGTAAATACATCGATTTTAGTTGAAAGTAAATCAAAACTACCTCCATTAAAAAGCATTATGTGATGCCGCAAAATAAAGGATGGCAATTAAATCTACGGTATTGTCCAGGCACGTTAAGTTTCTAAGCAAAAGGGCATAATTCATTCTTTATGTTGCATGAACTAAAAGCTTTTGTGTTTTAAAATGAATTTAGCATGTTGAAGGTTTTTTGCTCGTAAAATCAAGTGCACGTTTTCTTTATTAATGACTGTGTAAGCACATGCCCTCACGTTTTTTTGATGTCGGATTGCAATAAATTTATTGCCACGTTACAATCACTTATTTCATTCCAGTGATGTAATGTAGCCTCATTAATAAATTTATTGTTTGAGAAAATAAAAGTTTATTCTTGTTTGGTTTCTGTTGGCGATGGTGGAATATTATGAAACAGAGGGTTCTTAATGTACTTCTACTGCGTATGGCTTAGATGGGGAAGGATAACGTTCTACTTACCGACTGAGGTCAACGACCGACCTGACAATAAATGAGAATATTGGTGTTTTTTTTAATGACCAAGTTGATTTATAGTTGCTGTTGAAACTGGGCATGTACCGGACGTTGACGGAGTACGATTTCCCGATACAAAGAGACACACATCGAAACGTAACACTCTTGTAACGTTTCATATTCTTAACAACAAAGTAAACATGAACCAAATACAGGACAAACAGAACATCTCATCAGTGTAGTTATTTGGTTTTCACCAGTAAATTCCAGCAAAACAATTCACTCAATAACAAAATTTCTGTCGAAGTAGTTTAGTTTGTTTACATTTATTTGTCTTTAAATCAAGTTTAGGTTATTTTATAGTTTCGCCTTACGTGTATACATGAATGTTAATACAAACCTTTTTTTAAAGTAAAGAATCAAACCTAAAGAACCTAAAGGCAACAACCATCGAAATGTTGGAACATTAAAATGTAGTGTCCGACCGAAGCTTCGGCTTCGGCTTCGGCTTCGGCCACATTCGGCTAAAAATCTACAATCGGCTAAACCTTCGGCTTCGGCCAAAATATGCCGAAGTTTTGGCCGAAACCGAAGGTTTAGTTTTTGGCCGTTGTGCGTTGTGGTAGGGGCTGAAAAAAATTCAGATTTTCGTAGAACGTAGAACAGTGTTGAGTTATTTGTTGTTCTTTTCCTTAATTTCAATAAAATATTAATACTAGTTCAAATTGTTATTATTTTTGAAACGTTAATTTAATTTATTCCGTTAATTTGGTTATGCATGCACACATTAGATTCGTTTTGAGCTTTACCCAGAGTTGACCCAGGTTTCGTTGAGAACTCTATGAGTCCTCAAAAAACACTAAACCACAAAATCACCACAAATCCCTGTCATTTGAATAAAAATACATACCATTTAACAGCCCTCAACTCGCCCCAGACGAAACCAAGGGCGAATCTTTTTGTACCAAACCCAGGTCAACCCCAAGGCTCAAAAAACACTCAGTTTGACATTCAGCGCAAACTTAGGTTTTTCAAAAAACGCTTTGTGGCGACCACAGAGTGACCTCAGGGCTTCAACTAACGAACCTATTCTAGAAAAAAATCATAATTTTTTTCATTTTTAGTCAATCTGGAACGAAAATTCTTCAAGTTATTGAAGCTTCGGCTTCGGCTTCGGCCGAAGGTTAATGTCAAGCTGAATGATCGGCTTCGGCTTCGGCTACAAATCGACCTTCGGTCGGACACTATTAAAATGAAATAGATTCATTTTCATTTACTACAATGCGACCGAAAAAGCCAATGACAAACATTCTTAATTGTTCTCCTACCATACGCAATTGATAATCTTATTTTAATTGAGTTAAGCGAAAGTTTCTATTATGTTCGAACTCGCCGGATTGAACGTTTGTGTTCATTTGGAATATATGATCCGAGCATTTTAGCTTTCTTGCGTTTGAATCTTCTTTGCTTGTTCTTCTTTGTCTTGTTTAACCAAAATCATGACATAAATCGTATGTAGTACTTCTCCTCATTCGAACAGGTACAGGAAGTGCCTTTTTCCGAATAAATAAATAAGAGTTCACGCTTCTGCACAATGTAGGGGAACGGTACGATAGGACTTTGTTCTTAATTGCTTATTACATTGACACTGCTTTTACCAAAATGATCTCTGCAATGGTTTTGTTTTCTGTTTTTACTCGATCAATTCAATGGTGTCAGTGATTACCTTCTAATTAATCCAAGCAAGCAACTATTCCAGCTGTTCTTCCTTTCACGTCTGTGACTTGGCCTTGGGTGAATTTTTGTTGATCACAAGTTTGAAACGACTGAAGTGCATCAGTTTGTTTTAACTTTCTGATGGTGTCAAAGGTTGCGGTAGTATTCTTTATAATTTCGACGGAGCATCGAGTATTGCCCAGCTTTTAGTAAGTGTCCCATAAGCATTTTATCTTTTTTGTGCAAATTGTTTGAGAAAGTTATTCATGACCATGCTGTCACATTAACAATCTGGTTTTCGCTATAAGAACAGCTGTGAATCAGCAGTAACAAAAGTTACGACGTACTTTCGATTTTCTCTGGATGCTGATAAGCTTGGTGTCATGGTGATACTTGATTGGCCTTTGATTGCATTGACCACTCCATCCTTCTTTTTAAACTTAGGAGAAAATATAACTTTGCTCCAACTTCGCTAAGGCTTTTGTGTAATTGTTTAAAAAATAAGGTACAGCAAATAAGAACTGGAGCAGGAATTTCTAACGCAATTATAACTAATTCCGGAATACCACAGGACTCAGTATTGGGTCCGCTATTATTTTTGCTTTTTATTAACGCCCTTCCGGAAGTTATCCACAATTGCCAAATCCACTTATATGCTGATGATGTAGTAATCTACTTATTTCGTAAAGTTGGACTGATAGAGTCTAAGTTAGACTGTATAGAGTCCAGAGTCCAGAGTTAGACTGTATAGAGAGGTTAAATGAGGATCTTAGCCTTATCCATTTCTGGTCTAATGCTAATATGTAATATGAAACTGAATCCTACTAAGTCGGTTGCAATGTTGTGGTCTTGAATCGATTATTAATGAAACTATCGCTTATGTGAAAAATGTTAAATACTTGGGATATAGTATAAGTCTTACCTGCCTGATCTTACCTGATGTAGGGCAATTTCAGACACGGTTAGGCATATTTCCTCTGGTCTCCTCCGGCTTGCTTTCTAGCGATTTGAAAAAACACCTTGTGAAGTCATTAATTTTACCATACTTTACTTATAACTAACTGTTCAGTATGTTTTGTTCTGGGTAGCGAGTGTAAATGGATCATTTTTTCGTAACGCTTATCCATATCTGGTTTGACATTTTGTATTATGCTTTAATTTAGTCATCGGCAAAGTAGTTTCACTGCTGATGGATAAATTGTTCATTGATTGTCTTCAACGCTCACTATTCCAAAGTATTCAGCTTAGAAAAGACACATAAGTTTATAATTTGAAGTACCAATCCTTATTCAATACCAATCAATTTGCAGCCTCTAATTCCTGCTTTTATTTAATTTTATCCCTCTTATTTGCTTTCGTAATTCTAAATAGACCATTTCTTTAGAAGAACCACATTTCCTAATAAAATCAAACTTCTTATTGGAATATTCTCATCAAAATCACTTTTATATCTCATAAATCATTCGTCGAGAATTTGCAATAAACACATATGTTCGTGTCTGTTGTGTTAATTTTTTGTTTTTCCTCCACAGAGAAAGTTGTCTTCCATGTAGTTTGCCTTTTCCTCATTCGTACAATGATACAATTTTTCGCACATTTTGTTTTCATCTCTTAAATCCAATTATCATATATTCAACAAATTATTGTTATCATCACATAATGATCATCACTTACAACAAATGAGATACAACTTTCCCACATGAATTTCCACTCTTTTTTTATCTCTCTGGTCGTTTTCCACAAGTATGCGTTTTTTCATTTAATTTCTTCTCGCGCACAAGTCAAGTGATGTATGAGGAAAAGATAGAAAAATTCATCAATCAATGTGCCATTCTACATTTTCGCCTATTAGATAAATGCAAAAGGTGGCAAATGTGGTCTACATTTTTAAACACTGCCACTGGCACCCATTACACCGCACCGGTGCGAATGTCTTTCACTATTACGTCTAAAATTGTTGACTGGGTTTTTATTTCGTCTTCATACGTACTATACGATGTATTTTTTTGCACTGCCACTGCTAATTCTCCAATCGCGTAATCAAATCGTTATCCAATTCTTTTTGTACGCACGGTGAAAGCTTTAACACTGATTTATGAGATTGGTCTAAAGAGTACCGTACCGTATGCTGAGCTTATCAAGCTAAAGATGGCCGGTTGGTAGTCAGTCGAATGCGTTTGGCGTGATATGCAAATTGTATAATCAGGCATTTCCCTTCCTTAATTTTGTTCCCAAGTCATGACCATGATCTAAGCTGCAAAATAGTGTACTGTATCTAGGACACCATACTCAGAATGTGTGCTAAGCCGAGTTTGTTGCATTCAAACTGTATGTGTGTGTCTATTTCGTTTCATAGAATTAATTCAAAAACTTAACGGAACGCGGACGACATGCAAAAAAAAAAGAAGAAAAAAAAAAACTATAATAACACACTGTCAGGTTGAAGAAAATAAGTTAAGTTGCCGTACTGGCTACAAATGCAATTTGCAAGTCGGTTAAAGTCAACTGTCATTTGGTCTGTCAAAATGACGACAGTGCGAAAGAGCAATGGACAATAGCGTGAGACCTGTTTAACATGTGTGTGAGAGTGCGACATGAATTGAATTTAAAACTTGAATATTAGATAAATGAAATAAAAATGATGACATGATGGGGGATGGTTTTGTACGAGTATGTTTGCCCCTCTTTTAATCCAAAGATTCACATGAAAGTCAATAATCTGAATTTAAATTGACGGTCGTGATATTCTCAGTCTCTCAATGATGACCCTTGGATGCAAAGCAGGGAGCAAACAAACGAGCTTTATATGCTTTTTTTTGTTTATTTATTTTTTCATGCTTTGCTCAATTGTTTTAGATTGAAGCTTCCCCCTATGTCTGTTGTTTTCTCAGTAAAAATTCAAGGCTTTGAATAAATTTAGCAGTGAACTTACAGTGTAGATTGCAAAAATATATTTTAGGCTCAAATTTGTTATTGATCTTAATCGTTTTTGATAAAATTTTAAAAAGGAATTGAATACTAGAATTGATTTTCGCAATCTACATCGTTAGTTAACTGCTTAATTGCTGCATTGTCCAAGCCAACGCAAATGTTTGATAACGTTGACTTATACCTTACATCGTCTGAAATGAATTCAGTAAATGTCGCGGTTTTCCGTTACTGATTACACAGTAAATGCAAACTTTACTTACTTAAGAAGCTTTGAATGAAAACGTCACTATCTTGACAAGTCCGGCAGGACGGGTTGTTTCCAGTTCTCCAACTAAATCCGGTCCTTTTCTTTTTAAGTGCCCCAGACATGTTCTCAATCTTTGCCAATTCCGTCTGGTGTATTATCAAAGAATCTTTGAGGATGAACTTAGATTTTATTCACATTCCGGAGCATTCTTACTCTTTTGACTACACTGAGATTGCTTACGTAACGTAAACATAAAATGAAATCAAGAAGGTAAGATAACGAACGAGACGTGTGTACTCTTTTTGTTATATACAGTTTAAACACACGGTAAGATAATCATTTTACACGCAAGTAACGTAAATGAAATGAAACAAAAGCGACGCAGCGAAACGTAACGTAATATACCTATTTTCATATTAAGACTCTTTTTCCCCAGGCTTTGATTGACAAACTCATTAATAAACCCTATAAACACAACCCCATACGATCTTTCCCTCATCTACGTCTCCTTAAAATTATACAAATATTTCGTTCAACAAAAAGTTTACTATCACTTGCCAGCAATACTGTAGGTTGACTTTTTCTCACACATTAATACTGTCATACGTCTCATTTGGAAGGAAAAAAGATACAAAAACTTATTTGCGTGATAATGATGCCTTTTTTATTTAACAGAATAATTGCACTTTTGATGAGGTTGACTCACGCTAGTACATACTCGTTGTAGGTACGTACGTAGATGTGCTTGCTCCGTTGAGTCATGAATATTCAAATGGCGACCATCGATTGTGAACAGAAGATCGACTTAGTTTTCTGGAATATTCCACCTAACTAAGTCAATTTTTATTATTTTCCCCTCTTACAGATCCAAAATGAAACTCTTTTGGCCGGATTATAAGGAAAGCTATTTCATAGCTTATCATGACAGAACTTTTTCTTTACAATGAATATGTATAAAATTATTCAACGGTAAAATGTGAACTCAAAAAGAAAATTTGTTTGATTGAAATACAAAAGAAAAGAAAAACTTTCAACTGCAACCCGAAACCAAAGAAAATTTAATCAAAAATCAAAAAACCAACACAATTGTACATAATTTAATCTCATTAACCAAATCGACAAAAAAAACCGCTACTACACCGACTTTATATTCATCGAAAATAATTTTTAATCAAAATATCCAAATAAAAACACAAAAAACAAAATTAACATGTCTGAAACGGAGTTGATTGACAAAGCCAATTCTGAATCCTTTCTTCAATATGGAAACGGAAAACCACCGCCAATTGTTGTTGTGGTCGGTGACGGACGCAGTCGTGTGCGACGTGTCGTGCGAACTGCCACACGTCATGTGACTGTTGTTAGTTATTCGACAAGACACAAAGAAACGCGAACTCACACATCACATCATGTGACGACTGTAAGGTAAGCTTTTGCAAAACATAAAACTAAACAAAAATCCATAAAAATAAAAAAAGATTTATTGATATTGATATATGTACATACTTCCACGTATGAGTGGTGTGCGCGATGACCGCACACTGTGTGGGGAAATACCTGAGATAAATTACATTTTCAGTAAAACAAAAAAGAAAAGAAAACTATTTATATGTGTTTGAATTATTGAGTTAACGTAGGGAAGACAAAAATAGACAACCATTGTAATTTCATATTTTACATTGCAGACAGTGTTAAATTGCATTTTTGCGAGTCTTTGGAGGTTTTAACAATGTAATTTATTGATGGTATAGAAGTTATTTAAGTACTTTTATATTACATATTGCAGTTTTGTTAAGTCTGCATAGTTTATTCAACCATGAATGGTAAAAATTTAAAGCATTGCCTAAAAAAAATTAACAAAACTAATAAAAGTACGCATACGCCAGAGTAGATCGTAATAAAAACATCATAACAATCCTTACTTACAAAAACCACTGCACAATTAAATCTTGTTTATTTCTGTTATTGTTATAAAAACGAACAGAAAAATATGTCTAAAAAGAGGATCCTATCACATTGAACCGCCAAGTTTTCAACAAATATTGCAATTTGACCTATCAGCTGTCCTTAATCTTTTTCAACTTCCGTAAAATAAAAGCTTTTGGTTTTTGAAATTTAATTAGATTCATTAATGAGAAGTAATTTTTTTGTTGGAGATTATTTTTATAATTTTCTTATACCAAAACCAAGGACCGAATTCCGTTGCGTGTAAAAAATAAATTCCCATTGACCTGAAATCAAAATTACATTAAACAATCTTTTTACGATACAATCGACGACTTAACGATAATCGTCTAAAAAGTTGCGGAATCAGGACCCATGTCATGTTTTTCTAAGTGTTTTGTGATGTCTATGGCGTAATGGCTTTCATGTCTGCCGGTTACGTGGAGGTTTTCGGTTCGAGTCCCAGAGGTATTGCATTGTTTTTTTTTCGCGTGTATTGCATTTTCCAAGAATTTGATAAGTTGTTCCCTAGTAATTTCGACTGCGATTAAGACATTTGAACTCGTTAAAACATTACACCTAATGCGCACAAATTATGGTTGAAATAAATGGGCTAGGCTCCAGCCTCCATTTATGTTTCTGTTTATTCTTAAAGGTTTTTGTGCTGCTGATTTCAAATCTGATCTCTTTATTCCGTTTCATTCATTCTTTGGACATTGTCTTTTGACATAAACTATCTTACATTCAGAACAAGACTATCCTTTCTTGATGCTTGTTGATGCGCTTAATCCGTATTTGGCTTCTTAATAGCTGTGTCACTCAGTTTGTATTGAAATTCTTAATGGTCGTAAGATTCTGATGTATCCTATTTTTAGAGCAATGTCAAATAAAGGATTTGAATCAGAGTAAACAATCTTGTTTTTGATGTTGTAAATCTGAATCCATTCATAGAATTGGTCTATTTTTTGAGACTTTGATTAAAACATGACGTAATTTCGGGTTTTCCAATAAATACTACATTTTTTTTAACGAAAACTATTTGAAATATTTAAAAAAAAAATTATCATCAACTTGAAGTGCAATCAAAACATTAAGGTGGTCTTTTAAAAACAAGAAGTGTTCATTTGGAAAAACTTTGCTTTTTCTCTTTTGCCAAAAATATTTTGATTTTTCATAAGACTCTGCGAATTGTGTTTAAAATAAATTATACTGTGCGTCACTTCTTCTGAGGCCTATGTACATTTTTTTGACTCAGATTAGGTCGATTCGTTGGACCCGATTGAACGCCTTGTAATTGACTGATTTGAATCGTTTCCTACGGACCTGAACGGCAGCGATATTTGCAATACTTTGACCAACTCGTTGGTCACTCACTGACAAGGCAACATCACACAACGAATATGTAGACCCAAATTTGTTCACTAAACTTGTTAATGTCTGTCTAATAGAACGAGTATTACGACCAGAAATTTGAGTTATCGCTCTTTAAAGTTGGGGTCACAGAGTACGAATTTGCGGCAGACATTTTTTATAATTTTTAGGCGTTGCTCATTCGTGCACTTTGCCACATGATAAATATGTTGAGTTTACTGAGTAAATTGACAATGATTAGTGAACGCACTCTGTTCACAAAAATAAATTCAAAGTTGTCAAGCCCCCTTAGAAAACCTTTTAGGAGCGATAGTGCTATACATAAAAAGCAGTATTTGCATTTTGTCTTCCACGAAACCGAAAGCAAAAATCTAGCTTTATAAAAGAAAGTGATTAGAAAGGGCAGAAAAGCGTCTCTTTCTTTTTTAAGAAAATAATATTGTCTATTGATTGCTCTGGAAAGAAATCAGCGATTTGAAGAAATCTCTCTGCTTATATAATTCCCTAATTTGTTTAAACGGTTTCCAGTGTGTATACCGCAAAATCCCTTCAGAAATTTGCAGTAAAAAAGGAGCACAACAAAGCTCTTTCTGCCACAGTTTCAGTTTGTTTTGAACGAACAAATTTTGTTTTTTATATCAGCTTCCACACATTTTAAATATTCAAGCGATATCGTTAAGTTAAGTTTTTTTTATCCCACGAGTCCATCACTTATTTGAAGGAGTTAAGTGAAAGAGCTGTGATCCCTTCGATATCAACATGCTTGTAACGTGGAAAAGAAAGAAGAAGAAGATCCTTAAATTTTTAAGTACCTTGCATTTGTTTATAAAATTTATCATTTTGATAAAATATTTCTGGGCTCCACTGAGGCCTGTTGAATCGGAGCAGTATCCAGATTATCTCAATACAAAAAAAGTCAATGAAAGCAACGTCAAAACTTAGTTCTTTTTCTCGTGTAAAGATTCTAGTTCGTTTTCTCATCATAACTGAGCCTGAACCAAATTGACTTTCAAATTAATTAGTATTGCGGGAATGCAAATAAACAAATACATTTTGCTGTCAAATTGACAAAAGGCAGAAACAGAAATAGTGTCGCTGACTTTTGTCAATTAGTTTCAATGCATGAAGAGCTCACAACAGATCACATAGAGCTCCGAAACCTTCTATACTATTTTGACTTACTCAATATCCAGCAATAAGGCCAGGGAAAGCGTGGGTTGTCAGATTGCTTTGGTTATTCGAGCAGTACTATAAAGCTTTGGTCATCATATTTATCATAAGTGAGGATCCCTGATCCCTGCATGAAGCACGTAACATAAGGGTAAAAGTTTTATTAGGTAGGGGGCACCATATAAGTTCAAATAAGGCAGTACCTACTTATGTTTTCCATTTCCTGGTCTAGAAATGCCTATTCCAGACATTTATTCGAATTGAAATGTGATTCCCAAGTGTGAAAAGTTTTAATATCTGGGATCAATGATCAGTAGCGAAGCAAATAGTGATGACTGCATCAAACAGTAGGCACAGTTGTAGGGATCGAGATCACGATGCTCGCATTGTCAGAAAACGGATAAAAGACTATAATATTTTTATTTTATTTTATTTAAAAAAGAAAAAATACATGGCAGGTACATTAAGAATTAATTCTTTTTGCTTGTACCTTAAAATTACAATAATATAAGCAGTTAATTTAAGTTACTACAGTTCAGATTTATCAATTGAAATTTTACAATAATAATTTTTTTTTTACATTTTTTAGTTAAATAAGTGATTAGTTTCATTATTTCGGACATAGGTAAACAGCATTTTCTTAAACTTTGTGCTTGAAATAATTACTCGAATTGGCAATGGTATCGAGTTCCACAATCTAACAGCATGAACGAAAAATAAACGCTGACTATTTAAGAAATTAAACTGAGGAAGATTTATATGTCGCGTTCGAGTTGAGCTTGCAAAAGTTATTTTCTCAAATAGATAAGGTGGTTGACGTTTATGAATGATATTTTGAAGAAATAAGCAGTTTCTAATATTGATATGCTGCCTTAGGGAACACCCTGTAACATTAGCTGAGAATCTCGATATATGATCAAACTTACGTAATCCATATATAAACCGCACTGCAGAGTTAAACGCAAGCTCTAACTTTCTAAAAGAATCTGAGTCGGGGTTGCTATAAACGACAGACGAGTAATTGATAAGCGGTAAAAATAAACTACGAACTATATGCAACTTAGTAGCAACTGGAATAACACCTGAAGATATGTAAAGCTGGCGTAACCCACCATATATACGCTTAACAATCAAATTAATATGATTTTCACAAGAAAGTTTTCGGTTTATAACAATACCTAGGTTGTTTACTTCATCAACATAAGGTATAATTGTACGATTTAGGAAAAGAGCAGATACATTTGAATTATCTATATTCATTTTAGAAATATATGTATATGTTCTGGTTTGAAATTCTGCAGGTTTAAGCTGAAGTTGCGTAGCTCTGTCGCTGAGCTCTCAAATTTGTTTTGAATTTGCCGCTCTTGTGCTTCGTCGCTCAGTACGTACGTACGTTAGTTTATCTCGTTGTAGGTTTTTTTTTTTTTTTTTGTCAGGAGGAAATCTTCAAAATACTCTTGGCAGTATTCGACACCAAGCAGTGTGGGATTCTTACCTCACTAAAAACTCCTCGTAATCAGAACCAATCTATGAACGATCGACAACAGATTTTACTTTCTCAAGGGAAAACTTGAAATTTTAATGCTTCCCATGACTTTTAAACCAAGGTTTTATTGATGTTTTTACCATTTTATTTTATTTTTCATAAAAAGATTTCCTTCTCAATGAAAATAAAATTAAAAGTAGGTGCAGAGAAGTAAATAAATTGGCGGGTACAACGTACAACAATATCGAATAGTTTCGAGGACTGGCACAATTCAGTCAACCTTGACATGTTAGCGAACCTACAAGTTTTAGCTTGAAAGAGCTTTTTACGGCAATTGAAATTATTATTGGAGGTCTTGCCGATTCCTCGATAAAAGGCGATACCAGCCTAAGACCGATTGAATGTTTCTAGGAATCGAACAAGGAACTCCCACATAAGAACCCCAAAAGCACCACAAAGAAGACGAAAAACAGGGACCTTATCTGAAGCCAAAAAAAAATAAACATTTTTCTTCTTAGGATTTCCACCGAATTTTGAAAATATTAACTTCTATTTCTGATTTTTTTCCTATGAGCTATTCTGACCTGTGAAAGAAATCAATGATTTGTGTTTTGACGGAATTGAATTCGATTTTTTTGTATTTTGTTATTCAAAAATTACTTTTAGGAGTTCAAAATACTCCATTTTGTGTACTTAAAAAGTAATACAACTAAAAATCTAGAAAATGACTGCGAATTCGTTCTTAGTTCCGTAATAAATTTAAAGAGGGCGCCATTTAATTACCTTTGTTTCACCAAATGTAATAGAATTGATATTTCAAACCAATGCTAATTGAATATTATTATCTTGAAAGTCTTCTTCAGCTCTTCAGTATGAAGTCATGCCTCTTCATGACTCAGTTATTAACCCGCATTTGCTATGTGCACTTTAATTTTTATGGCGATGCTAATTCCCTTAAATATGCATCTTGTTCCAGTTTTCCATTTCAAAAGCTGCAAAACAATCGTGCATGCATTTCAAATGCTTGAATATGATGAGAGTTTACTGAAGTCTGATACAAAACAAATAAACAATCACATGACATTTTGAATGACTGATTAATCATAGACGATCCAATTATAGCTGTGTTTTACTTGGACAACAACACTTTATTTTTATTCTGAGCGATAAAATTTATAAATTATAGTCATTGGCTTTTTCGTTGAGCAAGCCTAATCCAATTCTAATAATTTACTATGCAAAAAATTCTAAAATAAACTTTTTGACTAACTCAAATTTATTTATTTTTTTTTTCATTTCAGGTAAGCGAGAATTCCCATGGCAGTTTTTGTTGTAGATTTTGGTAAAACTGCATTAAACGAGTCAATTAAGAATTTTCTTATTTTGATCGTTATTGGCTAACTTGTCCATGTGTGTGGTAAGAGGCTTATGTTGTTTTATTCTTTAGTAAAATTTTTGATACAGCACGCTGAGAACAACGTCGGCAAGCCAAAACATTTGAACTTGTTGCTACTTCATTTGGAAAATCTAATTTTGGTCAGTGGGTTTATATATGGGCAGATGACATGATTTTTTTCTTTGTTTTTATAGGAGCTACTTTCGTAAATTGGGTAGAGACTAGAGACGCATTCGCATATACTTTAAACAAAACAAATAAATCAAAAGCTCGGTCTTGGAACTGTAAACAAATACTTTAAATAGGAGTTGAAACTGTTGTTAAAACTGCCTTTCTGAAAATTAAGAAAAATTGTTAGCAAAAATATGTTTGATACTCCTAAAAGTATACTTTAAAAAACTGCTTGTTCGACTGATACAAAACAAAATCATTACATACTTCTTTGCGTTTTCTGTCTCACGTCGGTTTGTGTATCTGCTACCGAAACCTTGAGGGAAATTTCCACCAAATATCCCTTCATGTTTATCAAGCCAAGAGAAGAAAAAAAAAACAATAAACAACTCATTACGCTGTCATGAAGCTTTATTAGGAACTTGTACTCCCACTGATTATTTTAATTAAAAAGTAAACGAACAAGGAGCCACTATCACGTTCGCTTATCATAAGATACCCCCAAGGCATCCTTCGGTTCGGACAATTCTTAAAGCAAATCCTTTAAACGTTTAAACTCTAACTCCCAGCTGGATAAAAGCAAAACAGAAAAAATGTGGAAAAAGGAGCAGGGTAATATCCACCTCACAGTAATAAACATCCTTTTTGAATATCTCATCGGTATCATGCGCCATCACCACCACCATCACCGCACCTCCATGGTTCACCGACACGGAAAGTAAAGTTTAAGCTGAAGACTGGGAATAGTGATATGAAGCTCTGATTTGTGTCCCGTAGGGCACTTTGAAAACACTTGCATAATTTTAAGAAACTCTGTCTTGCTTCTCTAGAGATTTTATACTCAGCCTTATTGCATCCTTGTTCAAGTGAGGTGGAAGGCGAATAGGATTTTGTTTCCCTTAAGATCCTGTTTAACGCTACGAATCTGGTAGATGAATATTATGTAAAGGTATAAAACAGCTTTATAGAACTGCATGAATATTAAATGTCATCCTTTCAGCAGATTACTAAGCTCTGTGTTATCATGTCAAGAGGTAGCAAGTTTTAATTGGGTCGGGTTCAGAGCTCTGGCACTGCTCTGTTTGGCTGGCAATTTACGATGCAATTTTAAAAATTCCTCCATAAGAATATTTCAACGTTTTAACACATCAATCTGCGAAAATTGTAATGCTTCTTCAAACTCAAATTTGCATTATCAGTATACGAGTGTGTGTAGGCTTGTGGATCTTAATTATTCTCATGGTCGGAATAAATTTTTAGCTCGAAAGTGCTTGTTTTGCCGCATTAATTGGTGTATTCAGGTGTTGATCACCACGACGATGATGATGATGATGATGGCAACAGGAAAAACAACGAGGAATAAAATTTGCATTGGGGAAATGCATTCTTTTGTTAGTTAGAGAGGAGGTACTTTTAGACGACTGAAGGTATGGCTTGCTTTGAAAACCTTTACCTTCAGTCGAAGGGCATGTTTTTTCATTGCCGAAACATCTGCTCCCGTGTGGTTTGGTTTTCCTATATTTTTCCTTTTTTCTTCTCTCTGTTGGTGGCAGGTAGAGAATGAATATTTATAATAATCACTCAGTGTTTTTTGGGCAAATAGCCAAGAATTCAGTTTTGAAATAGGTCCTTTTCAATTTTTCAACGAAATTGGAAAATTTACCAAAAAAAAGGGAAAAGAAGTGGAAGGACATCTAATTGTTGTGTTTTTTATGTTGTTTGTCTTCTGTTCGTGTGCCGTATGCCGTATGAGCAGTATTGAATAGGTATCTGTGAAATCAGAGAAATTCGATAGGGGCCACCTTCGTCCTTCAGTTGATGGCTTATGTAAGACATCCAAATAAGATGGATGACGGTCCTTATGTCGTCTTAAAAATAACAGATTAACAAATGCTTTTCAGTTGGAGTTTAAAATGGTATTTTTCGATTTGTTGACACTATTTGGTACATTCCTGTTTCATTGTTGTTATGCTATGTGAGTTGATTTGTGTGTTTAGGCTCAGAAATTAAAGTCCTCAGTTAAGTAGACATGCAATTATGTTCGACGAAAGTAATTTTGTTTTAATAGTTTGATGATGAGCGAGGACGAGATTTTACATTAAGCTTTTTGATCTTAACGTTTTGACTCTGAGATACAACTACCTCAGCGGTGATTAAGGTCTCTATTATGAGTAGCGACTCGAACGTTCGATTGAAAGCGAATGTTTTTGCGAGCTTCTTTTATAGCGGTATTATAGGTTGCAGAAACAAAAACTTTGTAGAAAACTTTTTCGACGTTTAAGGTATGTCAGATAAGAGAATGGACGAAGTTTAATGATAATAATACCACATCCATACCAAGTTATAAACAGCAACCTTTTTGAAATACTATAAAGCTATTCTGACCGTTATTTTTGTGTATGTGTGTTAAGAATTTTGGCTGTGCGATATCTTTTGGAATCCCAAATTTTCAAGTTAAAATGGTTTATTTGAACTAAGATCTTACTATGTTGTGGATTTCATCGGTTGAGTGGCTTCAAATGTATTCAACGAATAAGCGAAGAACTTGCACGAAATCTTTGGAAGGAATCAACCGATTTAAATAAATTTTCCCGCTGAAATTTTCAAGTCTTGATTTGATTGCAAATTTGGAAATATATTTGCAATTGCTAATTTCTTTGTATACAGTACCTGTACAGTGTTGTAGCTATAAAATGCCTAACGTCCCGCTTTAAGGTTGACTGGCCGCCTTTTTCATAACATAGTGCCAAGGGGGCAACCTTGGAAACTAGAATCATAAAAAGAAAACATTCAATTGAAAATTACCAATACTATTTTCTTTAAATTACAAATATTAAATATTCGTGAATATGTACTGCAAGGCAGATGAACTTGTCCAAAAAGAAATCTCTTTCTTAATCTTGATAGAGACAATTCAAAAAAAAAAAAAGCTGAAGCAATAGACTGGTTAGATCTCTTTTGACAGAAAGCGTATCGATGTTACAGTCTGACTCAATGAGCGGGATACTGTCCTAAGGTCACCCTAAACGAATAACGTGTGCTACGAACTTGTTCGTGTTCGTCATGTTTTTATAGTGTAGAAGCTGGTTCGCAAGCCGCTCGCTGTAGGCAAAAAATGTCGACCTTCAATTGGTCATTGGCTTCGATGTTCGCCATGTAGGTCCATGCTCACTATCAAACCTCTCCCTTCATCAATCATTTGAAATTAATATCTGGCAAATGTGTTCGCCGTGTAGGAGAAAAGGCAAAGCATGTTCGTCGTTTAGGACTTCCTTTATTAACTTTTTAATGGCTTCTGCAGAAGCTTCATAGATGAGAAAACAAGTGAAACGGTATACCTTTTCCACTTTGCTCATGCGATGCTTTAATAGAATGAAAAAGAGTTAACAATTTTTTTAATAACTTTAGTGATCTCACCAACTTCTAAGTTATGACTTTTTCTTTTCCCATTGAAAGTTTGTATGTATCAAGAATATATAGGGTCAAGGGGGGTAATGTGTAAACGATATAAACATAAAATGCTTATGTTTTTTTTTTTTTTTTAACTTCTTATATTTTTTCCAGCGAAGCTATGTGAAATTGAGAATTGATGTTGATTGAACTTAAGCTTGAAGTGTTTTGCCTTTTAGAAAATAATGCTGTCAAATCTGTAAGTTTATTTGTTTTCGTAAAATTTCATGTTTACATTTACCCCGACATTTTTTTGAAAAAAGAGAAAAATGGGGTAAATGAAAGCAAGGCACACACACTTTGAGTAAACGTGACCTAAACCAAAACGAAAACACTTGTTGAATAAAATAAATCGAAATAACGATGGAGCATTTTTCCTACCACCGATTCTATTACAAATAACTGCCTTTGGAACCCCGTACGTCTCTTCGGCTTGTCGGTATGTCTTATTTTTGTTCCTCACGTCTTCTACTGCTCGTGAGATATCTTCTGACGTATAAGATGGAGGTGCCGTTTTTCGATTATAAGAACGTAGCATCTTAATGAATTATAATCACAATAGATCAGTGCTGAGTTCATTAACAATACATGTTTACAATTACCCCAAAGCGTTTACTTTTACCCCATTTTGTTGTTCACATTTACCCCATGATCTAAAAGACGTGGGGTGATTGTAAACAGCTAATAACTTTCATATTTTGTTATGAAGAACAAAAAAAAAACACATAACATGCGTTAACACCTATATTTACATGTCTAGAAATAAAAAGTCACTTACTTTGATCATTTAAAATATGGTTGCAATCAATTTTAGTTAACCCTTAAAAAATTGAAAACACAAATGAATCGACCAGGTCAATGATCAAAACGCAACTAACTAATTTAGAGATTGCTGCTGGCACGTGTCTGCATATCGGGAATATACCGTATTTTCATATGCCTTGATTTAAAAGTAGTTTTTGAAAAATTAAGTGTGTACCCCTGTTCACAATAACCCCCCTTGACCTTAATGCAATAGGAATCTTTGAGAGTTGTGGTGTGTTTCGCTAACACTTTTACACCCTTTTCCACATAAGTAAAAAGCTCTATACACCTCGTCTGACGTACTTCCAATTGTTTTTATCCCAACCAAATAATGCGATCTCTCGAGGCTCACCAAATGTTGCCACAACTTCGGCCCGATGAGTTTTTGTGACGAAAGAAGAATCGTTTTCGCCCGAATAAAAAAACATTACTTCAAATTGTAGTCAAATCGTTGAACTCTTTGAGATTATCGATGTGATCGATGCTGCGTTACTAGCGTCATTGCCTTATGTGTCTTCTGCCTCGAGAGAAGTCGGTTTTAATACAAGTCCAGTATCTTGGCTATTTGATGAATTCATAGATCGAATATATTGTATAAGATTATGAAACCGCACAAAAACATTAAATATCGCCAAACACTACTTTGAAGTGGCTAAACTATTATGGGCAAAATTGGCAATCCTGCTGTTTCATGTCCAAATTTATGCAAGCACCTTCAAGTTTATTAACCTGTACTGTGTCTTGCGCCGATCATTTGATAAAATACTATGTTTTGCTTCACATATGTCGGCAAGAGCACACTAGGTTCCGTAAACTGGTGGTGGAAGATTCAATCGATGGCAAAAAACTTGCTTTTCAACATTTTTTTTTTGCTTTGCTTGATGGTTTTCTGTGTTAGATGAGCACCTGAACCTGATTTTTAAGATTAAACCTCCTCGCTTCAAATGTATTTGAAAGATTTGTTTGAAAATTTGGTTACGTTTTTCGAAAGTGGTAACTGTGACGTGATGGCTAGCATGTCTGCCTGTTAACCAGAAGGTTCGTGGTTCGAATCCCAACAGAAGCAAAAATGTTTTTCCTGGGTATCACCTTTTACGAGGAATTGACAAGTTTTCCAATGGTAAATTCATTCCCATGAAAAGCGCTTTCTCGATTAGCCGTTCGGAATCGGCAGAAAATTGTAAGTCCCCTTCATTCCCTCACAAAGGCAAACGTTGTGTGCTCTTGGCCCCGGGGCTGCTCGCTCTGTTGCGCCACCCTAATTTTTTTTTTTTTACTTTTTTTGGAAAGCGGAAAATGTTGGATTAGAGATAACTTTGTTTTCATTCTGTCGTCGTTCTCATTGTCTTCTCATCGTCTTCTTCGACCCACTTGACAACAAAGTCCTAAAGCCAAGGCTCCAATATTGAGAATTTAGGGGTAGACTTGTACGTTTGATTTCATAAATATGCAGAGTTGATGCTGAAGAGTGCCAGTTTTTTTTTTACTCTTAATTTTTTTCTTGCTCTTAGCAAAATGGAAAAACAATCGATAAACTTATCACGTTTTTTTGTTACACAAAGAGCCAACGACAACGGAACCATTATCTTCTGTCACCCATTTAAATCCCTACATTCAAAACGATAATACTTTGTCTCATACTTAACCTCATTTAACATGCGCAACATACAACACACCCTTTAACGCCGACAATCAATAACCAAACGATGCACCGCGACATTATGACCAGCACATAATTACAATCCCTATAAAGTTCCATTAAAGGGAAAAATGGAATTTATGCTTCCGTTTGTAAATGCAACTTTGGACTATGGAGATGGCTTTTATGTCCGTAAGCCGTTAAGCAGAGTCATTAACAGTGTATAATATGTATACAGCGACAGAGAGGTGTAACACGCCTGGCAGCTTAAAATTTCAATGTAAGTTTCACAAGATTGCCGTGAGTGATAATCCTTCACTTAACTTGTGGTCAGAGTGTTGTAGGAAGACATAATGAAAAAGTAGTTTCATTTTTCGCATCACCTGGTGGGATAATTCGCATGAATTTGCATTTTCCTTTTGTCCATTTGGTGTGTTTTGGTTACACCTGTAAAGTTAAGTGTGGGTAGGACGATGCAACAATCAAACAGAGAAAAAAAATTGAAAACAAAGCCTCAAGCAGATGTTGCAGATATCATATTCAGGACCGAAGGAGTGTTTCACGTAGATTATCATCACATGACCCACGGTCCATTTTTTGGAGGTCCACCCTTCTCCAAAGCGGAGAGAAGGCCAACAAAAAAGGCTTGTCCAAAAAAAAAAAATTCAACAAACGAATGAAAAAAGACCGAAACGAGAATGCTTGTGATTTTGATCGGTTTTTTTTTCTTATCGGCAAAGCAGCGTTTGTGTTGAACGTGACTTTGTAACACGACTCGTCACCTGCCGCCAGTTTTGGTGTTCTTTTCTTCTTTTTTCGGTTGGTCTTATATTTGAAGACGCATATACTGCAGCACACTCTTTTTTTTCCAGAAGGACGTGTGTCGGAGGTGGATACATATGTCGTGCGTGACTTAATAGGTCGTATCTATCTTCCATCGACTTTCAACGTTAAACTTTGTTCATTAATTTCTTTTCCAGAGGTACTCCAAAAAATTAGGATACGCGTGGTGAATTATTAAGATGCTCTACGATTGTCATTTTAAGTTATTTCAAAGGTGTTTATATTCATTAATTTTGAACGATGGCGTTTGTGGGTTGACAATATTGTCAGGTGCCTTAAAATGTCATTGGTAAAGTTAATAAAGTGCTTAGCAGCACAACATACCCGCATAACAGCTCAAAGGACGTTAACCACGCGGTGATTGCTTGATTCTGGCTGTTGGTACTTTGCATAAAGGAGCAATATTTATACGTGCAGTAATCTTTTACCTATTTCTTTGTCATCAAATGCTAAGAAGTCTTTCTTGTTAGTCAATTAGGCCATAATGTTGTAAATTAATATAGGTATTCCAAGCTGGGCAGATGGTATGAAGAGCGATAAACGAAACTTAAATTGGTTTATCGATTTTTTCGCCTAAAAGCTTATAAAAAAGTTGACACCATCGCCAACTAGGTATCAGAGTAACATTGAAAGAGAAATTTACAAGAAATAATTAATAATTAATTCATGCCAAGTTTTTTTTTTTGTTTTTATAATTAACGCTCACATCAAGGGGTTATGACTACCCTTTTAATGTTATAAAACACAGTGCGAGCATTTAGGAAAATAGGAAAGGATTTGAAAGGAGACACCGATGCACGTTGCTTTTGAATTTTTGTAAATCGTAATGTAGGGGAAAAACAGGGTCAGGTAGAGCATTCCACATTCGGGTGGTGCGACTAAAATAAGAATCTCTATACTTGACTGTACGCCCGAAGTTGGGCTCAAGGTAAAACTGATGAGCATTCCAAGCGAGGCGGGTGTTGCGGCTAAATTGTTTCAAGGGACAAGCACTGTTTGTGAAAAAAACGATAAAAAAGAAAGAGACAGGTGACGTTTCGACGATGTTCAAGAGAATCAATCGATTCTACGATTGAACTATCACCTTTCAGTTTTAACGCTCTGTTTTGTACCCTATCAAGTAGGCGCAAAGATGTTTGAGGAGCACCTGAGCAGATATGGGAGTTATACTCCAGTTTTGGGCGGATGAACCCCTTATAAATTGTAGCCAGATCAGAAGGGGTAAAGAACTTCCTGCATCGTCTCAAGAAGCCTAAGCATTTAGCAGCGTTTTTGGCGACTTCAAATATGTGGTCATTCCAACGAAGATCATCGTTTACACACATACCAAGTACTGACAGCTTTTCGGTTTCTTGGATGCAGGTACCATTCATGGATAATGGCAATGGGGGAATGTTAAGCTTCAACGACAAGAGACAGCATTGAGTTTTCGAAGCATTGAATTCTACTCGGTTCATAAGACCCCATGAAACATTCTGTCAAGGTCAGAATTCAATGAGCTTATTATACGCAACCGTTCCAGTTCCACATCCGAAGAGCAGGGACGTGAATTTGGAAACGAATATGAAAAGCTGAGGGTCGAGTCGTCAGCAAAACAGTTGAGAGGATTAGAAGTTTCAGGCAAGAGATAATTTATGAAAATGAGGAAGAGAGTCGGTGACAAAACGGAACCCTGGGGCACACCAGCATTTATGAAGTGGGTATCAGCCTTGAAGCCATCCAATACAACTTGTATTGAACGGTCGGAAAGGTAATTTCTAATCCAACGAAGAAGAGACTCATCGATACCAAAAGCACGCATTTTCGATAAAAGAGCCTGATGCCAAACTCTATCAAATGCTTTACAAATATCAAGCGCAATAATCTTACTTTCTTCAAAACAATGTAAAGATTGGTTCCACTTTTCGGTGAGATAAGCCATCAAATCACCAGTGGACCGTTTGCTACGAAAGCCGTACTGACGGTCATTAAGAAGCTTTCGTTCTTCAAGATATTTCTTACGTTGACGTTTTATCAACGTTTCCATGACCTTGGAAAGAAGGGACGTTAGTGCAATTTGACGGTAATTGGAAGGGAAGGAAGATTCGCCTTTTTCAGGGACCGGCTGGACAAATTCAGTTTTCCATCTGCTCGGGAAAATCCCAGCAGAATAGGAAAGATGGAAAAGTTTACGCAGTGGTTTTGCCAGCGTAGAAGAACCTTCAGAATAACGGCGGGAATACAATCTGGACCAGCGGATTTATTTATATTGAGGGGTATGGTACGTTTCGTCATTTTTATTTCGTTTATTGTTGTTACGCCCAAGTTGTTTCGCATTTTGTTGTTGCGCATTTTGTTGTTAAATTTTTCGTTTGCTTAGTTTATTTATATTTCGATATTTCTCGCTTCGCTTTGCATTCGTTTCGTTTAAAGATCATTTGGCCTTTGATTACTTTATATTTGGCTGGTTTCGCTTTCTATTGTTTCGTTTTTCGATTAGTTCGCTTTTGTTTATATAGATTTTGATTATTTCGCCATCGTTTGATTGGTATTTTGCTTTTTGTGGATGAAAAAAGAGGCTAGAGGTGTAAAAATTCGCGCGAATTTTTACACCTCTAGCCTCTTTTTTCATCCACAAAAAGCAAAATACCAATCAAACGATGGCGAAATAATCAAAAATTTAACTGTATACCGGTTATTTTTGTATTTTAACAGTTTGTTTAGCTTCTCATCAAACTTTATTGAAAATTGATTAGAACCATCAAAGATATATCATATTTTAGAAGCATTTTCAGAAGCAATTAGTCAGAAATAATATCAAATTTCGAAATATTTATTAAATTTCTGAAAAACCGAACAGCTCGATTTCACAAGCAATAATAATCTGATAATGAGCGAAGTAATTGAATGCCAAAACAATAAATTATCGTAGAGACAAAATGCGAAAAAAATGTTATCGAGATAAATAAAGTCTAAATAATCATTTGGAAGTTCAATGGAAATGCGAAAAAAATGGTAAGCAAGATAAGAAATGCAAAGTAAGTGTGCAGCGAAATGATTGAAAATCCAAGTAACAGAAAAACAAAACAGGCAATGCGAAGTAAACAAAAATAATTGTGTCAAAAACAAAATAATAGAATGCGTAATAAAATGTGCGAATCAATAGGCACCCTATATTGAGATCTTTGGGGACTCTCGCAACCGAGCGAGTTCGAAAAAATATCTGCTTCATCACAGAATTTGCAGAGTCGAGCTCAGGTGGAGTCAATAGCCAATATGCTATGAGGAAGTGTCGAGTTGGCAGCAAATTGAGCTGCCAGCAAATTGGCTTTGTCGAAGAAGCTAACATATGGAAAATCAAGTCTGAAAAGAATAGGTCCAATATGACTCCACGGTGGTATACCACAAGACAGAGTCAAAACATTTAGTTAAGTAAAGATAACTAAATGTTTGATTCATAAGAAACGTTCTAAACAGAGAAAATAAGCTCAGAGCCTTAAGATCAAATTAAATAATATGCGAGTATTTATTGAAGGCATTGAAGATGTCAGCCTGACTGCAATTGGCTTTATTGCTACTTAAAAATCCTCAAGATCTTTTCTAGAATGAAGGTAAAAAAGTTCATTCTGTTCAATCTGAAATTAATGAGGGCGGCCAATCGATTTTCGAAATTGCGACAGCGCTCTCGCTTATGAGCGTCAGTAATAACAGCTGAGCTGTTTGGCTCCAAGATCTGGAATCATCTGTCATAGAATTCTAAAACAGTGATGTGCTTTTCCTCAAGATATGAATTAGACTCCTTTCCAAAGATCACTGTCTGTAATGAAATTTACAAAACCATAGTCATCATTCAATTCCAAAGACACTTTTGGTTATACACCCTTGAAAGAGAAAAAAAAACCTATTAAATTTTTAAAGGGCGTAATTCCGATAAACACTGGCACTCTCGAACACCCAGCAAAAATCACCATCACAACACCAGAAAATGAATTCTATTTATCAGCTCTGCTGCTGTTACAGCAACAATGATAATTACAAGCAACTTGACTCTATAGCAAATGAAGATATATACACCGTTACATTTACACTCTCCGCCTCCTACTAAGTATCTTAACGAGAGGTGAACGTTGAATCTAAACTTAACCACACCAATAGCAACTCAGTCATGGTCATAAAAACAAAAGACCACTTGTTCTATAAGTACGTTTTGTTTACTGTCTATACAGTAATGGGATTTAATATTACGCTACGAGGTAGGTAAACAGTTTCAGTTATCACCGCCTGAATTACATTTTGTATTCTGCATTATCCGATACGCGTTGGAGGTGAACGGTAAACAAAACATTTCCTTACTAAGTAAGTTATTTAAATGGCTATCTGTCTGCATTAAATGGATTGCTTACGCATCCCTTCAATTAGTTGGGGATGATTTTACAGACCGAGGGAAGGTGTATATAGGTAGTATTTATGAATTCAATGTTAATTTGAAAATCTTTAAAGAAAACAATTTCAAAGGAATGAACTGCGTGAACACAAAAAGGTGTACAAATGCCCTTTCTAGCGATACTCTTCCCTTTCAAAAAGGACCTCATAACTTGAGAGTGGATTTAAATCACCAACCGTTGAACAAAACAAAGGAGAAGGACTCTCAACAAATTAATAGAGCAGCAGACTGTAGAAGTGTAGACGGGGGGGCTTTTCTTCGTACTATAATACTGAGAAGTTTTCTCAAAGAGCTGTTGGAAACCTTTTGTTGTTAACTTTCATATCGATCTTTTGTGTATGAGTATTATGCAGTGCGCACAGGAGTGAACATAATGATGTGTTTGATAGATAGATAGATAGATAATTCTTTATTTGTGATTAAATTATTACAATTGAGTTTGTTTTCTTAAGAATAAGGACATGGCAATTCTGCCGTCTGCCTGAGTTAACATTTCATTTTAAATTAAAAGAAAATTGAAAGTATAAAAGAAAAAAAAATATATTATTGAATATTATTAAAGATATTATATATGATATGTAATTAAAAAAAAAAAATACATTTGTAATAATATTTTATGTTTAAATTACAGAATCGTTTTTTTTTTTTTTTTTTTTATTTTTTTTTTTTATTTTTTTTTTTTTAAACTGCAATGACGGAGCAAAATTCATATTTAAGTTTAGAAACTATTACGGTAATTAATCGCATGTTCGCAATATTTATAAAGAGTTGGCCAACCTAGTGTTCCATTCAATATGTCGATGAGTCGAGCAAAGGATAGGTAACTTTCCTGGAAATATAATCGACGTATCTCTTGAAGCATTGGACAGATAGCAATGAAGTGGTACACATCTTCAATTTCCCTTCTGTTACACAAATTACATAGCTGTGTTAGATCAGATCGATGTGGCATAAAATTTAAGTTAATAATTTCAACTCTCGCTCTAAAAATGGTACCTATAACTTCAGAAGATAATTCATTACTAAAGTAAGAGGCTACGGTTGTCAATCTGTGATTTAGGTTCCGGTAGATAGTTCGCGATGTTGATGCAGATGCTCTTAATAAATTTTGGGTATACATACTTTCGTCTACTTTTGCAATTACATCTGCAAATATGTGCTGCCATTCTTCCACATTCGATTCTTGCAGAGATAGAATTACTCCATGGGATAATGCTAATTGTTTCCATTCTTTGAATGGAGAGGAGTTCCTTTGCAGAAGTCTAATCAATATTTTCCTGTGAAGATTACCGTCACTTCTTCTCATTACTTTAACAATGTAATCTGAGTTAATTTTAAGGCAATGCGTGTAAATAGGGGTTATTCCAGACTCAACGTAAATGGCATAGTTTGGCGTAGAATTCGGCAGTCTTAACAAACGCTTGAAGAAATACCTCTGGATTGCTTCAAATGCCTCAAAATACATATGTCCGAAAACTTGGACACCATAACATAAGCACGTATTAACAGTAGCATTGAAAACGCGATATTTAGACACAAGGTCAATGTTTTGGTTCCCAAAAAACTTTGGCCACATAAGGCTTAAAGCTAGTTTAGCCTCATTACTTTTTTCCTTTGAATGCTTGATAAAGTTAAGGTTATGAGTTATCAAAACGCCAAGGTACTTAAATTCTTGAACAACCTCAATATGTTGGTTATTCAATTGCCAATTTTCTTCTGGCTGCCTTCTTCTTTTCCGTGGTTCAAAAATCATTATTTTAGTCTTGCTGATATTAACCTGCAAGCTCCAAATCGTACAAAACGTGTTCAACTTGTTGATTTGCAGTTGTAAAGTGGAAGGATTATCGGCCAACAGTACTAAATCGTCAGCGTAAAGTAAGACTTTTATTAAGGTATTTGCATATAGTACTCCTCCAGGTAGTATATCACACAAGTCGTCTATATACAGTGCAAATAATATTGGGCTTAATATGCATCCCTGAGGAACACCAGCAGTAGTAGAAAACCAGCTCGAAAAATCTGAACCATCCCATACGCTTGCAGTTGATGAAAAGAGAAAGTTGAAATACATCGTCAAAAACTTTCGAGACACTCCCAATGATGACAGTTTGTAAATCAAAGCTTGTCTATTCACTTTGTCAAATGCTGCCTTGAAATCCACGAAACAAGCGTACAATTTTCCTTTGCTCTCTATACTTTTTCTTGCAATACTGGACAAAGCAAAAATATGGTCCATCGTTGAAAATCCTGCCCTAAAGCCTGCTTGAAAAATGCTTAGCCGATTGTCATTCTCAATCCAATAGATAAGCCTTTCGTAGAGGATTGAAACCAAAATCTTTCTTATAGAGTTGAGAATAGAAATTCCCCTATAGTTTTCTGGAAGTCTTGCGTCCCCTTTCTTGAAAAGAGCAAAAATTACTGCTTTTTTGAAACTGTTTGGAACATATGCATCATCGTATAGCCTGTTGAAGTATAGTAGAAGCTGGTTCTTGAATTGATCAGTACTGTTTTTGAAAAATTCAACTGGAATGCCATCTATCCCTGGTGCTTTATTATTTTTCATTTTCTGCAAGGTTGAGTTTAATTCAAACAGAGATATTGAGTCATCCAGAGTTTGCACAGCATTGTCAGGCATTGCATATGAGAATCTATACTGACTCTCGTCCGCCGACAAAAGGGTTTTAAAATGAGCCGCAAGTGTCTCAGCTTCGAGAGTGTTTGTCACATTATTACCACGCATACCAAGTTCCTTCACATTACTCCAGAATGCTTTAGAGTTCGTGCAGCTTGTTAACTTTTTTGCGATATTACTAAGATATTCAGTTTTTTTTTTTGCACATAGTTTTTTATATTCCATGTTTACATGCAGATACATATTTTTAAAAATCAGAGCGTTAGTAGATCGAAAAAGTTTCAAATACACGAATGAGAGCTTTCGAAGTCCTTTGCAGTCATTATCAAACCATTTATTCCGGGGTGTAAAAGAATAATTATTGTTATGGTGAGCAAAAGGAGCTGAAGCTTTTATGACCCTTACTATATGTTCGTCATAACCTTCAATGGAATTTGAAGTGAGGGGAGGGAGTGAGCTGCAGTTACGGTTGAGGAGTGATCTGTAGAGTGGAGCATAGTTGTCTGACCACTTAAGTTTGAAGAAATTGTTTGCATTTCTCTGCGATAGATCTTCAGTTATAAAAACCGCCTTAGCTATTATTGGCAAATGGGATGAAAAGTTTGCTAAGTCAACCCTGAAATCAGCAAAAGTATGAAACCATTCACCCGATATTGCACCAATATCTATTACAGAGTGTCCTTGACCGCTAATAAAAGTATACTCTCCAGAAGCGTCACCTTCAGAAGCACCATTTAGCACGAAAAGCCCAAAATCCTCAAAAAATTCTGTTAAATTTTTTCCATTACGATTAAATTGCTCATCTTTCGAGTATCTAATGTCTTTGAGAACTACTTGCGATATAAAGTTGTGTACAGAAGGATTTTGATAAGCACCAATTCTTGCATTGAGATCTCCAATGATCATGACGTTTTCCAAGGACGAGTTATATACAAAGTCAACTAAATTGTTAAAGTCATTTTGCCAATTATTGCAGTTTAAGTACACTGGTAAAATAGAATATTTTAAATTGTTGTTTAAGATTTGAAAAATAATTCTGTTTTCTATACGACTAAGCTTGACAAAACGTTTATCTATAGTTTTTTTTACACCACAAAGAATTCCACCACTGGCTCTCCCATGTAGATTAGCTCTAGTAGCAGGGGTAAACATTATATGAAAATTTTTGAAATACTTATAATAATCATTTTCATTTTTTTCTTCTAAAAAGGTTTCCAATAAAATAATTATATCAAAGTTTTGAATATAGTTAAAAAAATCAGGTATTAAAGTTTTACTTTTAAGGCCTGTTATGTTATAAGAACAAATAGTTAAATTCTGAAAATTATTAGTGTGTTGGCAGACGACAGATTTGTCCTAATGTGTTTTCCCCCTAATTTGCTGCGAGTGTTGACCCATAGGTGGCGCTATCATTGGTTGGGAGAAAGATGTGTGCGGTCCCATTTCGATTGCACCTAACTTCATTCCCTCGCTGCAGTCACAGAAAAACTCAGAATATCTGTCACCGAACATTTGTTTGATCAATGACAATTCAGCATGATTTTTTATAATTAGGCCTTGGGAATATTTGTACACAAACGTGTGGTTATTTACTTGCAGTTTATCGCCTTTGACTGTAATTTTAATATTTCCGTTGATTTCCATTAATTTATTCTTGTAATCCAGCAGTTTTTGTCTTTTTTGTCGGTATAAAATCGACTGTTCTCGGAAAATACTTATACCGGACCCTTTGAGTTTATGAGCCACGGATATGATTTTGTCCACAGTTTCTGTCGAGTGAAGTTCGATAATGACAATGATGTGTTTGTCCTTCAATCTTGTGAATGGATTTTTTTTTCACTTCTGCGAGTGGAAATTTCTATGGATGAATGTATTTTCAGGCCTTTGGGTGTCTTTGAATTGGTGGCAATATCCTTTGGGTTGGTTATAATTTCCAGGACAAAAAACAGACTTAATTTTTTTACATCACAATTTACAAAAGGATCAACTTGCCTAACATTGAATGTGAAAGAAGTTGATTTTTGAATCTCTGTCGTACCATTTTAGATAACGAGCTTTAAGTTTTGTTATGGAAAAGGGAAAGATTGGATTTGAAATTCACGGCATTAAAATTAATCACCTCAGTGGTGTTTTTTGTTTCCTGGGATTACAAAATTTTCATACAGCCAGTAGGTAAACATTTGGTTTGTTAAGAAGCCATGTTTCTTGTGAAACTTGGAAAAAAGTTCTGTACACGCTTTGGGAACTAAGGGAATATGCTCTAGTTCAAAAATATTTGGTGAAGGTGGTACATGCTTAGCCACCCTCTCCACCAGCTGGTGACATTAAGGTTTTAAGGACGAATCTGCTTACTCTCAAGGAATACTCAAATATAAATAGGCAGTTAAAGTGATGAGGAAAATATGAAACAAGCATTTGAGTGGAACCTTTCTGCTTTCGGTCTAAACTTTAGTTCCACATTCAATAGTTTTTCACAGGTTTCGCCTAAATTTGAACTGAGTTTATATCGAGTGAGTATATTCTATCCACTGTGAATATGGCCATTAGTGACTTGATATTTCAATGCTGCGATATCATTATAAATGTCTGGCCTATGAAAAGTCATAAGCCCGACTAAAAAAATTATTTTTCCCTTTTTTTTTTGATTCGGATAGTTTTTAAAACGCTCTTTCACTTGGTCGAAACCAGAAAGTCATAATTTGATTTGAGATGAGTACTAAAAATGTAAAATGATAGCTGATAACATTCTGAAACTCACTTCTGTATTACCGATACGAAATTTCGAAAGCAGCAACTTGAAGCTTTGAACTAATATAATATTTGGAGCAAAACCCACACTGCTTCTCACTTGGTGCCCTTGAACAACGAGACACACTGGGAAACCGGAAGGAAGGGGAACAACTACTGAGAAACCACGAGAAACTGACGAAATGCAATGTTTATCTTTAACAGTCGTTTTCTCGCGTTTTTGCTTTTGAGTCATAAGCCCCCTTTTCATAGGCCGGGTCACATATTAACAATTTTTTTCATAGTATTTCAATCACCTTTTCCGGGGTTCCAACTGACTGCGCTGGGGCTATGGCTCATGAACTACTCTAATGCGTTATGAGTTTTCTAGTCGCTTGGGCGGCCATTGAAGTAACTTATACCTTCTGCTATTTAATCAGACTCACAATTTTGTACGTGCATTTGGCGCATCCATCATCAGTGGTGTGGCACGTAATATGTGGAAAGGGTCTGATTTGTTTAAACTTGGCGTTGGCGGCGCGGCGCGGCGCCCCGATTTTGCAACTTGAATACTTTTCAATAGTACACGTCAATTGTGCTTACCATACCTCCACGCGCTAGCCACTAGGTTAGGTACTTGTCTTCTCAAACCGGATGTGGCTTGCGAAACTAGTAAGTGAGAGTGTTGACAAAGAGACAACACTATGCTCTGTGAGTAATGACTGACTGTTCGAGTCTTAGTTGTCTGCCATAGCTTTATTGGGAATGTCGCTGCGGATGAATTCGGATCACAAACAGCTCACAACGTTGGACTTCTCGGTAGTCAAAAAACCAAAAAACCCCGAATGAACTACTCCGAAATATTCGGTTTAAAGGTTTTTCAAGGTATTTCAATACAAAGACAGGGTATTGAAGTAGAGATGGTGGCGGATGAACTCCTGACGAGCCAACGCCAGCTCTGTCATCCCTGCAGCTGAGTACTCACCCGGAGTATCGGTCTCTTTGTGTCCAAAGGGATCCCAAAAGGACCTCGGCCTCCAGCTTGGAAAATGTGCTTGGGGTCAACTACCCAACCACGGAAAAGCAGTAGCGATTACGGTTCTCTCATATGTTTCCTTAATGGTTTTTACAGGATTGGGTTCGAGATTTGCCTCCCTGGCATAGTCTTTTTACCTTTTGGTAAAACTTTCGAATCTTATTCCTATATCATGGCATCTTTCAATTTCTTCAAACGAGCGCTTCTCATGCTGCTTCTTTTTCTTTTTGAAAATCTGTGTTTTTCCCTTCTTTTCTCCTTGGAAATCTCGTTGTACTGGTCAAAGGCAGTTCTTGCTCTCTTTTGCATCAACTTTTGTCGTGAATTTTGTTTGGCTGCATTTGCCTGCTTGCATTCTTCATCGAAACATGGGCTCTGTTTCTGTGGCCGATTGAAACCTAGATCTTTTGACAGAGCACAGCGGTTCTGTTGGCTTGTTGGCATTTCTGCGACTGGTTTTCAATGCTTAATATTGGCGGCATAGCCTATGCCGCATAGGGTTCAAGGATAGTTGGAAGGACACTTGATTAGGGAAGATATTGGCTTGCGATTGTAACTTTCCGATCTCATACCGTTTCACAGCGTCAGTTAGCGTGAGTCGTAACAGGATATCTTCATTCGTTCCTTGGCTACAACGAAATAGTGGTCGGAGTAAAATTTGGCCCCTTGGTTAGTTTGGACCTCAAAAACACTCGAGGATTGCCTTGCGTCGATCGCAACATCGTCAATTTGGTTGACGGTTGATTGCTATGGGGACTCCCATGTACCTTTATCAATTTTAGAATACGGGAAGCTTGTACAACAAGATTAAGCTCCACAGGAAAATCGATTAGTCTCTGAAGGTCGGACTAAGCAAGAAGGTTTTTAAATTTTTGAAACTTTAATGCTCATCAAAAGACAGTCATCGAACCAATTATCTTAAGTTTTATCAAAATCGTTGGTTCGATGTCATGATATGGAAATCTATTTTTAAAAACGCTTTCTGCAGGTTGATCCACACAGCTTGGGTACGAAAAGATAAAAAAAGAGATCAAGTTTGTCAGGTATTAGTAAGAGTAGTATTGATTGTAGTAGTAGTGAATTTATATTAGAATAATTATAAAATTGACAAAAACAGAATAACACTGAACTCTCAAAATGAAAAAGAAGCACCGAGAAATTGAGAGATGCCAAATGACAGGAATGAGATTCGGAAGTTTTGCCAAAAGGTAAAAAGATCTTGCCAGGGTAATAGAGTCGCAGTCGCTACTGAGGATCTGGTTCTGGAATGACCACCTCTGCAGACTGCCTAATGACGATGAAGACACTTATTCCGCAGGCAGAATGCCCCATTCATCTTGGACGATGATCAAGAATTTCGTCCTCCCGACCTCGAAGAAGCTAAGCTTGCAAAATGTAAACTTAAATCAAATAAAAACGCAGGTGCTGATGGCCTTAATCTCGAACTTTTCAAACCGGCTAAATATCTGTTGTAAAGGATCATCACTAGCTGATTGGAAGAAAACATGCCCGGTGAATAGAACCTCAGCATCGCATGCCCGATCCTAAAAAATATACCTAGAGCGGATGGACACCAACGCTTCGGCACGACGGGTTCTCGAAAGTACATTGCAGGAAAATCGCGCAAGGGAAACACCTAGGTGGCACCAACAACCGACTTTGAGTGCAAAACTGGAGAGAGCTCGCCCGAAATCGAGCGTCTCTATCGGAAGATGTTGGCTGAAACTCAGGTTCACCCCGAAGTGTAAATCCCACCTAAGTAAATAAATAAGTATAAAAAAGCAATTTTTTGTGTAATATGATTGCCCTTAAACCACCTTCCATAGCCAACGTAGATAACCCTGTCCGCCCCTAGCTGCAGGTTGTCCGTATAGAGAGAAAAATTTGGTTGAAGAACACAGAATCTCAACTACAATAGAGTTTTGTGTTCATATTTTCTTTATCAAAATAAAAACTGAAAATGTAGTAGTGTGTGCTGTGTACAATGTGGAATATCCTCAAGCAACATCCTTACAATATTTGAACTCACAAAAATGCAACGAACGAATCCACAAAATAAATAGAAAACCGAGTTACATCCGTCTCTTCTAGATGATGAAGGAAATGCATTTCCTTTTTTTTCTGCTGCTGCCACTTTAAACACGACTGTGCACTTGTCCAATACCAAGAGCACCTACAATCCTACATTTTGTTACTTTACTTCGCTGCTTTTATTTTTCATTTTTTCAATCCATATTCCTTAAGGACCTTAACCACTAACGAAACAAACACTATAAATAGGAATATTATCCTAGATTTTCTTTCAGGTTTTCAAACTGTTGAACACAAAATAGTTTTTCTCTCTCGCTCTCTTCTTGTTGCTGTTGGTTTGGTAGTGCTTGTGTAATGTTCATGTCCCTTAAGGGGCTTTTTTTCATTCTGTTGCTATTCATATATCTACTTGGTAATATAAATGCATCATTGTGTACGCTGATATGGTCCTTCACCTCCTGGATAAGGAAATTACAATTTTTATTTTGTTTTACTTTGGCCAAATTCTTTTATTTGATGTTTTGAGATTCTCATTCTTGTTCTTCTGTTGTGGATGAATTGAAAGAAAATCGAAAGATTTTCTTGGCTTTTGTCAGAGTGGAAAAGTGTTAAAGAACAATAATAAGAAAATGTCTACAGGATGCAATATATACTTTTTTCTCCCCTTTTTTTAAAAAAAAAGTCAATGAGGATGTTGAATGGGTGATCCTATTCCACCATCAACATGAAAAATATTGCAATTTGTTGACTAGCTTGTGTGCGTTTTGTTTTTTATTATCACGTTGCAAATCGTGATAATAAAAAAAATGCAAAATGCATTTAGCCTCATTGTTGGAGAGCTTGTAGAGATTATTTAAAAATTTTCATAGATTGTGATTTCTTTTGCTTTTCGAATCGTATTTTGTGGTCACGTTAGTGAAATGTCCTCTGACATTCATTCAACGCCTGCGAGAGAGTTTAAAAATGAGAAAAAGTTTAGTTTAGCGAAGGTTAGGTACGAAGTTCCTCATTCTTGTTGCGCGGTGGATTTTTGGTTTTTTTAGAACATGTGATTTTATTCACACTCATTATTTTTTTTTAATTGAACCAAATTGAATTGGGAAATAAGAAGATAGCAGATGAAGCTGACTTTCAGGCGTATCCTTCTTCATTGAAGCGCTGTACTCATTGTCCAAGGATTTACTAAGTCTTAACAGCTTATCTCTGTGCATTCTGCTAAGAACTAATGTTTTCATCAAAGGGAAGCAAAAAAAACTATTAAGAACCAGACAAGAGACAACCCCAACACAAATACAAAAATCTCAAACACTTCTTGTTCAAAATTGCACCTGGTTAAGGGATGCGATTGAAATACCTGCCTGCAGGTAGGTAGCAAACAGCATCCATACAAATCCTCAAGGTTCTGTAAATGCATCAGGTAGGTGGATACAAAAAAAAACTTTGGAAAGTGATTAAATTTTTGTTCGTACCTTTCATCCTCTCCATCCGCAACATGCAACACTGACATGCACTTTTCAGCACCAAGTCTTATAAATGACCTTTTTTTTGTTGAGTTTTTCCTTTCTTCGAGATTCTCGTATAGGATCGCTCAGCGTTTCTGTCTAGAGGAGGATGAGGATCCAGAAACAGAATTGGAGGAAAAAAAGAAACATCTGCCGTTCTATTACTTTTTGGATGTTGTTGTATGGCTGCATTTTGTTAAGTAAGCCTTTGTGTTTTATAAGAGTGAACCTGATCATGATTTAGTTGGGTTTTTTTCGTTTCTTCAAGTAAAGTAGTTGGAGTGATACCTGCTGCACATGTTGAATGATGCTCATTTTTAGGGGTTGTTAAAAGGAAAATTTTTTTTTAGTTTTGTACGGTGCATTTATTTTGATTTTATATGGTGGATATTTTTTTGATGTGATTTTTTTAAGCACTAGCAGATGGTTCGTTTCAACGGAGCATTAATTTTAAGTGGACAGGACATCTGTTTGGCGGTGCCAATTGAGAAATTTGTAATTAAAAGGACACTTTTGTTTTTGTTAAGATGGGAAAGATAAAAATCTAGTATGTATTAAGATTGCGGGTGATCGTCATTTAGGCTTCGTATCGCACACGCACTGAGCAATTAGCGACTAAGCGGAGGACAAATATGTAGTAGTTTTTATTGAGCACCTTCATCATAGTTTGAGCGGTTATTTGTGGAAATGTAATTATCGGGTATGGATATGGATCGGTGGATCGTTGGGCGACTGGGCGTTCCAGTGATAAAGTTGTTTTCTTTGCTTTGCAACTTCTTCAGCTATGAGCTTAATCTTAGAACACACTGAAAGCAAACTGATTCGATAAATGAAACGTTGACGAAAAGCAATTAAAGTGGTAGGTTGATGCTTTTACTTCGTCGTAATCCATCTCTGGTTCTTTTTGCTTCATGTATGATTTTCGTATAGGTAGGCACCATCTACCTCTTTACTCATCTCGGTGCTAGCCAAAACGTTCTAGTTTTTTTTATTTAAGATTGATGGTTTCTTCATAATGTTCATTCCGGACGTTTCTTTTCTTACAGTAAGAAAATTTGAAACTCCAAATTTACAGAATTGTTTTCTCTTCTTTTTAATTTCTCTATATTCTGTTCAAAAGATAATAGCGACCAGCTAAGAATGCCTAAATAATCATTTAGGGGGTGCAATGTCCTCTTTTTTCGCAACAAAATGCTGTTTGCCCTCCTTATAAATTTCTCTGTAGTCCTTGCTGGTGCAGTGCATTAAGGCCCGCGGCAATTAGACCCGTGGATCTTAATTCCTCTTTGTTTTGGAAGTTAGGCCCACGGGGGTTATTTCCATGATGAAATGGCAGTAAGAGCCGCGGGCCTTAGTTCCTTTTTCTGCGAACTCAAATATCATTTCGTAATGGAAAGAAGGCTCACCGTTTGCACTTTTAACTTATTTTCAATACGAATAAACTGGCACAGGGACGTAACTCCACTAGACATAAGTTCATGCTCTGATTGTGGATTATGACATATCGCGCGAATTTTTATTTTCACACCACACATCCATACTCCCTTGAGAAAATTTTTTCCGCTTCGCTTCTAGCTTCATTAATTTAGGGAGCGTATCGGAATCCCGCTTTTTAAAATCCCGTTTTTTAAAATCCCGACAAAAAAAAGTTTATAATCCCGTCTTCTTAAATACCGTTTTGTTAAAATCCCGTTCGTGACAATCCGTTTAATCAAAATCCCGTCTATCAAAAGCCCGCCCTTTAAAATCCCGTTTAATCCCGCTTAGTCCGTTTTATATTTATATTTTATATTTCAATATTGTTCATTTAAACACTACATATCAGTTCTCAAATGTTGAAAGTTTTGTTGTCTGAACATTTTTTTTATTAATACCATTATACAGAGAAACTGGGACAGATCTTTTAATATTTTTGTCGTATAGCTCACAATATTCAACTGTATTCATTTTTTGTTATTTTTTGTTGTAATCTTTTTTGGAATTATATTTTTGTTATGTATTATGTTCTTTTCTTTTGAAACAATAATAATGTTGGCAATAAAATTATCTAGACCAAATATTCTTCTTCTTTTTTATACTTAATCCCGCTTTTGTAATCAACACCAGGTGTTTTATTTTAAAAATCGCGCGATTTTTAAAATAAAACACCTGGTGTTGATTACAAAAGCGGGCTTATAAAAACGGGATTTTAATAAACGGGATTTCAACAAACGGGATTTTAAAAACGGGGTTTTAAAAAAGCGGGATAATAACAAAACGGGATTTTAAATGCGGGAAAATAAAAAGCAGGATTATAAAAAACGGGATATCGAACCCAACCCATTAATTTATCCGTGAGTAAAAAGCGAATCGAAGCGAACGAAATTTCCCTTCGGCCTTCGGTTAGTACGGGCTTGTGGTTGAACATAAAAGATTCACACGAACAGGAAGAAGTAGCTAAGAAAAAAAAATAAAACAAACATTAAGAAAGTAGATTTAGTTATTATGTGCGCATAAAAAAGTGTACTGAGTTTCCAACATCCTATGTCACGAAGTGGGAGACAACCTGAGCTATGAATTCATATCCATTGACAGCTGAAATAAGTGCCCAAATTTTGGAGCTTTGTTTTGCGGTACCTCAAAATGCTTTTCCTTCAAATAAAAGGAAACTAGAATATATACATTTAGCGCATCCACTATGTTCTTAATCCTTTCTGAGAAGGAAAACTAAGTGCATCAGACTCATATAAATGCTGCTTTAAAATGGCAACTAAAGACATGGGCCTAAATTCTTTTCTTTGGTGGGTCTTATTGCCTCTTCAAAGTGGAAACAAAGCCCGTGGGTGTTATTTCCATTTTTTTGAGCAATAAGGCCCACGCATTGCACCGTCCTTGCTACCTAAAAATCAAAAAGACAAAGCGTTTAATAACTGAAAAGATCAAATATTTCCTTCGAGTAAGAAAAAAGGCACATATACTTCCCTGAATGAAGCCAATATAAAGCGTCATAAGATGGGTTTTATTCCCGGAATCGAAAGCATTCGTGGTAAATTAATGTTTTCACGAACTATCAAACAAACCCACCATCATTCCCAGAATCAAAAATTGAGTATGCAATACAGTGTTGGTTTAGAAAATTAAGCTTCATATTAAGAATAGCGAATGGTGAATTATGTGATATAAAAACAAGAAAGTTATGAAGAACAGCAGTCAAAAAATGTTTTTGGTGTTTTATGTAGTTTTCAAGACATTCCCCTTTTCGAACACAATTTAACTTGCACACAGCTTACTATGGCGTAGTTTGTATTTGGATTTGAGTCGCCATCCTTACAAAGATTAAATAACGATAAAAATAAAAAACCTGCTAACCATTCACAACACTCGCGCCGTAGATATGCTTCTTGGTGTAATTTCACCTTTTGGCAATGTCAACAGGCCAGCAATGTCATGCTGTTTAACACCGTTTGAATTTTTTTTCTATAGGGCTACACACAAGTCCGTGTTTAACTCTGACGATTCAAGAACCAACATTACATCAACTTTTTATAATTTACTGAAGGAGCTGTTATTTAAAAAATGGAGCCCAATGTGGGTTCCTTTTTAAATACTCAAAATTTTAAAGAAACTTCTAGGTGTCTGGTGATGGCCTTGTATATTAACCAGTAGTGTCCGACCGAAGGTCGATTTGTAGCCGAAGCCGAAGCCGAAGCCGATTACTCGGCTTGACATTAACCTTCGGCCGAAGCCGAAGCCGAAGCCGAAGCTTCAATAACTTGAAGAATTTTCTTTCCAGATTGACTAAAAATGAAAAAAATTATAATTTTTTTTCTAGAATAGGTTCGTTAGTTGAAGCCCTGAGGTCACTCTGTGGTCGCCACAAAGCTTTTTTTGAAAAACCTAAGTTTGCCCTGAAAGTCAAATTGAGTGTTTTTTGAGTCTTGGGGTTGACCTGGGTTTGGTACAAAAAGATTCGCCCTTGGTTTCTTCGAGTTGAGGGCTGTTAAATGGCATGTATTTTTATTCAAATGACAGGGATTTGTGGTGATTTTTGAGGAATCATAGAGTTCTCAAGGAAACCTGGGTCAACTCTGGGTAAAGCTCAAAATGAATCTAATGTGTGCATGCAGTAACCAAATTAACGGGATAAATTAAATTAACGTTTCAAAAATAATAACAATTTGAACTAGTATTAATATTTTATTGAAATTAAGGAAAAGAACAACAAATAACTCAACACTGTTCTACGTTCTACGAAAAACGGAATTTTTTTTCAGCCCCTACCACAACGCACAACAGCCAAAAACTAAACCTTTGGCTTCGGCCAAAACTTCGGCATATTTTGGCCGAAGCCGAAGGTTTAGCCGATTGTAGATTTTTTAGCCGAATGTGGCCGAAGCCGAAGCCGAAGCCGAAGCTTCGGTCGGACACTATTAACCAGTTTCAATGATTTTTTTTTCAAGCACTCACAGCGTTTAAAGGCATTCATAATCACTTTAGGTGCAGCGAATCTTTTTTTCTCTTAGCCACTGTATTTTCAGTAACAGTAGCGGAGTCAAAAACGGCTGTATTTCTGTTTCTGTCTAATAGTCTAAGTAATAATACTCTTTTTTTCTCGCTTCTTCTTTTGCGCCCTTCGCTGTCTCTTTTTATCTTCTTTCTTACTCTATCTATCTCTATCTCCGTTTCTGTCTTTTATTTCCCTCTATATTTTAATCCTTATTACTCTCTCTATGCGTCTCTCTCTCTCTCTCTCTCTCTCTCTCTCTCTCTCTCTCTCTCTCTCTCTTTCTATCTATCTATCTCTCTCTTTGAACCCTCTCTCCCTCTCTCTTTCTCTCTCAAACACTTTTCTGCATTTATTTTTCTTTCGGTGCAATCGAACACTTTATGTGTATTTAAAAAAAAGGTAATAATGACAAATTCTGAGTGGCCATTTAGTTGACTTGTAAAATTTTTCTAAAATTCAAAACAAAAACACCCCAAAATATAGTCCATATACTAACTAACTCTTTTCCCCTATTCTTTTCTTTTCAGGTACGTAATTCTAACAAATCGATTGAGATGTAAATTGAGCAACAAACAGGTGCCTTATTTTTAATAATTCATCATGATGGAAAATGTCACAAGTGCATATAAAAAATAAAAAGACTTTGTGGTTTAACGGCTAAATTTCGTTGACTTGACTCTGTTCCGTAATCAAGAGGTTTTTGAATAAACTCAATTATTGCTTTAAGAGGCGACAAGTGTTGAAAAAAAAAAAATTTGTTGGTATTGCAAGGTCAGATATTAGAAGCTCCTTTAAAGTTTTGAGTTTGTTAATTTGAAGATGAACCCACATTGGGCGCCATTTTTGAGATAATTGCTTATTCAGTAAATTATATATAGCCTCTTTGCTATATTGTTAGATGTTTTTGAATTTCCTTTGAAACAAAAAAAGATGAAGCTTAACACGAAGTCCCTTTCAGCTGTACCAGAGTTCCTCTTCGTTACTAATACCGTTTTCTTTTTTCTTGATTCTAAATTTTCTTCAAAATTTCTAAATACTTTTTTCCTTGTTTCTTTAATTTTCTAAGGTCACTCATAAGGATGAGATCACTAAATTTAATGAACATAAAGCGAGCTATGAGCTGGTAAGTCATAAGGCTCGAAATGTACCTCCCAACTGCGTGGTCCTTCCAATCTCTGCACCTTACCTTTTTATATCAAATTCTATAGTGTCTACTGTCGCCCTTTCAGTTCTTCATATTCGCTGTGTGGTGCCACTTTCTTTCCATATGAACTTCTACATCATCAGTTAATATGTGGGCTCGTATAATTGGTGCCACTAATAGGCACTCCTCAGCAATAGTTTGTACTATAGAATTTCTTATACAAAGCTAAAACTCAACATCCCATTGGAAATAATGACATGTTTATGTTTTGAATGACGTCAGTGTGTATTATTGTTTCAATCGTTGTTTGAATACCTATACCTTCCATTGTATTTGTATGCATCCTGTTGTTGTGCAATCCTCAGGTTTTCATAATATTATTATGTTTGATTATTGAAATTCAGATAGCCTTAAAATTGTATTGCTGCAAGACTTGCTTTTTCCAAATTGAGTTCCAACGTACCAATGACGATGATTGAGTTAATGTGTACATTAAAAATATTGTGAAAGCAGTTGACCAGATTTTCTTTGAAGTCAAACGTAACCTACCTTTAATCTTTCCGATTACCTTGTCCTATGTCGTAATTGATTCTTATCCTCGCAAAACAAACTCCACACGACAGACTTCAATCACTTAAAATTCTCCTTTGATGTTTTTTCGTCTCGTCAACAAACACAATTTTTAGCAAGACTCCAGTCGTCACCTTCATGAACCCACAACCGCCACCACCACCAACACACGTCTTTTTTTTAACCTTCAACACTAATAACACTCACAATCTTGAGCAAACAATTTTCCAGTATTTAAGCTCCGCCCGCTCGCTCTATCCATCATGACAATTTTCCAATTTTCCCGTACCACGAATTAAAAGTGTTTACAATTTTAAAGTGTTTACCAAAAAATATACTTTAATCTTTGTCAGAGGTTATTGCCCGGCAACATGTTGCTAGCTAACCACCAGTTTATTTTTCATTTTCTTTGCATTGGCTTTGTTGTTGTGCAGTAGCATATGGGTTGGGTATTCTATGTAGAATTTTTTCCATGCATGCTGCTTTTCAATTGAAAGCAGCACAACAAAACTATTTTCTATTTTTATCGCAAACGCATCAAGTGGCAAATATTTACTCCTTTTGAAAGTATTTAGTTGTTGTATACAAAGTAGTTTACGTAAGAGAGAAAGGAGTATAGACATATAGTGTGCCTGTGCATTATAGGCAGAGACGCGACGCTGGCGCTGGTGCAGAGCAATAAACTTTTATCAACTCTGAAATAATCGTAATGTTGCCTCTTTACTTATAAATGACAGGAGGTACTGGCACAAGTAGCACTATTATCGTTGCTCCCTCTATCTTCCTTCATTTTCGTCTAACTGACAGCTATGTTCTGACACTAGTGTCATTTACCCGAGCTTATACAACACATATCCATCCACCTAGGCGAGGGTATATGTCAATTTGAATCCATTTCCCCAGAATTTATGAACTTCATAGCGGTACCGATGCTGTAGGTGAGGGTGGTTGGTATGGCTTATGCCTACATATTAACTTTGGAAACATAGTTTTCTGAAAGGAATCTCCTCTTCTGATGGAGTTGCATTGAGGCATCAAGTCATACGTCATGTCACACAGCTGCTGCTTCATGAATGCGGGACATGGAGATAGTTTGATGTGACGATAGGAAGGTTGTATATCTTTGCGTTCGCCTTGAGCGTTGATCATCGTCTCTCCATTTATATTGTAACTGGCTGCTCGTCCAAGTGAAATGTTTACTTCGGTTGTTTTGAAAAGACCCAAAATGGGTACACATGAACTCGATGGAGTGCTGATGATAAACAAAAAGTCTTGTTTGGTTTGGTGGTACAAATTGAGTGCAACGTTGCGTGAAGATAAGTAAAGTAATATCACGTGTAAAAGGTAGACTTTAGTTGGCTGACTGTGTTAAAAGGATGAGTGTAGACAACATAATTGGATTTTTGGAGACCAGCCCTTAAGGTGTTGGAAACAATTGTTGAATAAGTTTGTATGTTGTGCCAGACAGAAGATTTATCATTCGAATGGGTTTTAAATCTAATTATAAGCGTACTCAAATGGATGGAAAACCAAAGAGAGAGAAAATTCAATTTTGTTTTGAAGAAACTTCACGGTAATACGAAATTGTTCGGTTGAATTGGTCGCTTAACCCAAACCATGGACTAGGGGTTATCAATTCTGATGATAAATCTAATCTCGATTTTATTGTCGGCCAGACTGCTTTATTGATTTACTAATCTGAAAGACTTTTTATTGCAGGAAAATCCCTTGTATTTTGAAAGTGAGCTAGCAGATGGTGTGTAGGTAAATTTTGTTTACCAATACGGACTTCCCTATCTAAGCTATGTTGTCATATCGGGAGATTTTCTGTGCGAAAAATGCGACGTACTGTTTTGTCAATGTTATGATAAAAAAGACTAGTTCGGTGTGGCCTCATTGAAATTGTAGGCACTGAGGATTAAAAAGTCAAGTCACCATGAAACGTTAACCGTGCCCGTGGCGCAATGGTTGGCTTGTCTGCCTTTTACGTGGGAGGTTCGTGGTTCGAATCCCAAAAGAAACCAAAAGTGTTTTTCCCCGGGTATCGCCTTTTGTTAGGAATTAGCAAGTCATCCGATAATAACATTTATTGCAATGAAAAGCGCTTAGCCGTTCGGGATCGGCAGAAAATTGTAGATCCTCTCCATTTACTCACAAACATGGTTTTAAGAAATTCGTTAAGCCCCAGGGCTTCCCGCTTTTTTGCGCCACCCTATGTATGTAGGTAACCATGAAACGTTAGGTTATTCTAATGTTACGTTGTCATGTAACTAAACGTGCAATAGTAAATGTGATCTCATTATAAAACAAGAATAACTTAAAAGGCAAAAACTGCTGGCGTAACGTGGTTGTAACTCTTAAAGTGATGGATAATTGAACAAATAACGATACAATTTATTGATTTGATGTTCTTAGGATAAATAACAGTAGTACTGACCATAAAACCTTCTTCTTCTTTCATTTCCGGCGTTACGAGTAGTGATCTTGAAGCGATCACAACTCTCCCACTTTTCTGCTTCACACTAGTGATCCGCCTGTGGGGTACGCCGCGTTGACCTCAGAAAGCGTCGGCAAGCCTCCCGGTTTTGGATTGTTCCATGTCTGAGGCCAACCAAATGCTGCTGTTTTTGCATTTGCTTGTACCAGGAGTGTTTTGGTCTGCCTTTTCTTTTTCGTCGCGAATTTGTTGAAACGTTGTACGGTATTGCCTTTTGGACGGGGTTCTGCGGATCTCTCCTTTGAACATGACAATACCAACTGAGCCGGTCGTGCTGAATTTTGTCCAAGATGGTACTTTTGACATGAAGGCTTCCACAGATCTTAGTACTTCTAATTCGATCAAGCTTTGTTACTCCTGCTGTCATCCGAAGCATCTTCATTTCGGCTGCCGTCAATGAAGATGCTTCGGATGACAGCAGGAGTAACAAAGCTTGATCGAATTAGAAGTAGGTACTAAGATTACCAGATTACCATAAAACCTAAGTAATTGTGTCAATAGTATACATTCCTAGAAATAGTCACCATTTGACGAGTCTTAATTGTTACTTAATGAAACGGAATGCTATCTTAATAAAATAAGCCATTAAAATGATTTGTTTTGACACTTCTTATTATCGGTTGAGGTCACAAAAACAGTTCCAGTTCTTTTGGGTTGTGATGGATCAGGTGCTGATGGCGTATCTGGTTATACAGAACGACCCTTTGCTAGTTGTGTCTGCAGATGTACTTTTATTTATCCGATACATGTTAATAAGAAACAACCCGGGTTCTCAACTGCAACTGAGTAGTTCTTTTTTCAAAACTGTGTGGTCGCATGTTCTTAAAGCCCTTGCTCCTACCTGCGGCTGGCAATAATCATCCCTCAACCAATGAGTGCATTAAGCTCACAAACAGTGTCTTCCAGAATGCAAAATCTATCAAACGGCAAAGTAGCTCAACCTATCAATGGAAAAGTGTCCTTCCAACATTGTATTTAAAGAGCTTTGGTGTCTGTTGAGGATTCTAAATTTTTTTTGTAAATATCCCAAAAGGAGCATATAATCAGGCCCTATTAAGATTATTTAAAGTTACCCTCTTTCCACATGTGCTTCGGCGAATGAAATCGTCTGACGGATTAATTCCAAAATCCTCAAAAGAGAAAGCTACTGACAGCTAGGGCAAAGGCTTTCAGTTCAGCGACGCAACGCACTAGAACTGTTTGCTGCAATAAAATGTAAAGGGTCCGCCAAATAACGTATTATTTTTTTGAAAATGCTATAAAAAAAAACTACTGAATATTTTCTCAAATTTCTGTTTTTATTTGAAAGTACAATCCTTCCGGTTAATAATGGAAAATAATTTCATTCAAATGGCTGCCTCCGCTGGCCATGCAGTAGCCTACACGATCGGTCCAATTTTAAAGCACATTATCGATTGTGTGCAGCTGTATTTCACCAATTGCTTCACGAATATTGTCCTTTAAAGCGTCAATTGTCTCTGGCTTTCCGGCGTAACACTTATCTTTTACGGCATCCCACAAATAATAGTCCAACGATGTCAAATCGCAGCTCCGAGGTGGCCAAACGACATCAGCTCTGAGGTTGATAATGCGATCTTCAAAAAAAGGGCGCAAAACATCGAGTGTAGCTTCGGCTGTGTGGCACGTAGCAGCCGTCCTGTTGAAACCAAATGTTGCCAATATCCTCCTCTTCAATAACGATCGCCATTAACTGTAACGGCCACTCCTTGCTCCTTTTCGAAAAAAATGGTCCAATTATGTCGCTGGACCAAAATCCGCACCAAACAGTGACTCGTTTTGGGTGTATCGGCTTTTCAATGTATGCGTGCGGGTTTTCTGTGCCCCCAAATGCCACAATTTTGCTTGTTTACATACCCGCCAAGATCAAAATGAGCTTCATCTGAAAAGATGATTTTTTTTTGGCAAAATCGGCATCTTCTCCTCTAAGTCGATCACAGGCCCACTTAGCGAAGCGAAAACGCATTGGATGGTCAGTTGGTTTCAACTCCTGAACCAATTGGACTTTGTATGGCGTCATACCAAGGTCTTTATGCAAAATTCGTCTCTATGATGTCTCCGTAATGTTCAATTGTTGGGAACGACGGTGAATTGATGTTGATGGCGCTTCACGCACACTTTCTGCCACAGCAGCAATATTCTCGGGTGTACGCACTGTTTTTGCCTTTTCACGCTTCGGTTTATCGATGAGGATGCCATTTTCTTTCACTTTTTTCACAAGATAACGAACATACGGAGCTGACGGTGCTTCTCTTCTTCCATAATCCGTACGCAATTTTCGCACACATTGTGCAACATTACCATGATTTTTAAAGTACATAATGTCGCAATGTTTCTCAGCGTTGTTCAAGCGTATACAAAACCATATTCGTTCAGTGGAAGGATAAAACTAATTATCTGTCAAATCAGACATGAGCTAAGTGTTACCATTCACGAAATAAGCACTAGTTGAAAAAAAACGTTAGATGGCTGACCCTTTAGAAGTGATGATAAAGAATCCACTTCTTCAGAATGATGAAAAGTCGTTTTCTTTCAGGCCTTGGGAGATAATGGTGGACAAACTCCGACTACTCATGGTGTGGGGTGGAATCAAGGCCCTTACATAGCTCAGATGCTGGCGGCTCGGCGTATCCGGTTACAGAGCGGCGACCTTAAGCCTTAGTTCTTCTGAATATCGCGATAGCCAATTTGTCAGATCTCTGGACCCGTAGAAATCGTAAAATTAGAGATGGAAGGTATATCGAACCGACTGACAACTCTATAAGGGTCTAAAAGGTCAACTGACGAAGAAGACATTCTCGTAAGATCAAACGGACCAAACCTCATATTTCTGCAAAAAAAAATCTCGCAGACTCCGAAACTGTTTTGGCTTAAAGCCTTCATCAGTGTTCTTTAACTTTTATTTCTTTCTTCAAACCTTAAGAAAACTCGAATTTCGGTCTTTAGTGGCCACCTAAACGGTAACCAAACGATTTTACCCCAATCCAGTACCAATAAGGGTGTTTTCCGTGTTGGTGGTTCCTGAAAATAATATTTCTTTACAGTTTATAACGCCGATGAAATGCTGTGGGAAAATACGTTTTTTTTTTTTTTTTTAAATAAAAAGAGGAGGCTTATATGCTAATCTGGAGAACTCAGACCTAATATCCGGTCCATTGTACTACCAGAGTAGCAGCCTTCCCTTTTTTTTGTGTTGCAGTAGTTAGAAATAAGTTGTTAGTAATTTCACATAATTATATAACCTCAAGGGCGGCGTCCATATGAAACTGGGAGGCTGAAAGAAAAGTAGATGCCCAGAGCGGGAAAATACGTAGTAAGATATCCATTTGGGAAAGGATTGTTAAATAACTCCGCGGATGCCTACGGAGCAAGTAAGTTCGACCAATGTGTTTTTTCTTAATAGTGTTACTTATTCGATATGGTTAAGTAAACCAAGAGATAAATTTTAACTCAATTCTATTAATGAGCACTGGGTAACATTTCATTTTTCAATCCAATATAAAGAGTACACGTTGGCTGCATTCCTCGATATAGAAGGGGCCTTCAACAACGTTGAATACAATGCTATTCGCATGGCATTAAGTTCCATAAATATCGAGCCATTGCTATCAAACTGGATCGACTCCATGCTCCAAACGAGAATAGTAAAAGCAGAAATGGGTGAAAGTACCCTAAAAGTCAAAACTTGTAGAGGTACACCTCAAGGAGGAGTGTTATCCCCGCTACTCTGGCTCCTAGTAGTTAACCAAATCCTGGTTAAACTCGACAGGAGCGGAATAAAAGCAGTAGCCTATGCCGATGACATCGTCATCATGACTTCGGGAAAATTCACAACCACCCTTTGTGAACTTCTTCAGACAGCTCTAAACAAGCTCACCAGCTGGGCGAAAAACTGTGGGCTAAACGTCAATCCTACAAAAACAGAACTTGTTCTGTTTACGAGAAAACGTAACATTCCAGATATAATTCCTCCCTCCATTAATGGAATACCAATAAACTTATCTGGTACGGCAAAATATCTCGGCATTGTCCTTGATCGTAAACTTAACTGGAAAGAAAGTGTAAAAGAAAGAGAAAGGAAAGCTCAAATCGCTTTCTACACTTGTAGTAGAATTTTTGGTAAAAAATGGGGACCTGGTCCCAAAACCATTCACTGGATGTATACATCCATAATAAGACCAATCCTCACATACGCCTGTCTAGTCTGGTGGCCATCATTAGAGAAGGCTTCAAACCTTAAGACCATGACCAAAATCCAAAGGCTTGCTTGCATTGGTTCAACTAGTGCCATGAGAACAACACCAACTGCAGCTCTGGAAACCTTCCTATCGCTAGCCCCCCTAGATCTCTTTACTAAGGAGATGGCGGCCAAAAGCGCACTGCGACTCAAACAATGCAACAATTGGAAAACAGGCATATCAGGCCATAGAACCATCATGAACCATACAGATATAGACATCCAAACAGACTATACCCCCCCGCATATTGATTTCAATCCAGTGGCCCTAACAGTCTTTCCGACTAGAGAAAGCTGGGAGGAAAACAGGGTTATAAAAGAAAATCACATTTCCGTCTTCACAGATGGTTCCAAAACGGACGAAGGGGTAGGATCAGGTATCTTCTCAGACTACCCTAACATGAATAGATCAATAAAGCTTCCCGACTTCTGCAGTGTCTTTCAAGCAGAAGTACTCGCAGTGTGCGAAGCCGCGAAGCACCTTGCTACGCAAAACTTGATCAACAAAAATATTGACTTTTTTGTAGACAGTCAGGCGGCCATTAAAGCTATCTCATCCATTATCACAAAATCCAGGCTAGTAGACAGCTGTCGCAGTAACCTTAGACTGCTCAGTGAGACAAACACAGTTAGTTTAACTTGGGTTCCAGGACATCGTGACATTATCGGTAATGAAATGGCGGATAAGCTGGCTAAAATCGGGTCAGCACTCGAATCCAGCGAAGCGAACACTTCAGTTCTAAAGCCACTAGAGCAAGAAAAAAGCAGAATCAAACACAATTTTCTAAAAATCGCCAATGACAGGTGGTCATCTTTAGAAACATGCCGAGTCTCTAGAAACCTTTGGGGAGATATTTCCAAGAAAAAAACAGAATTTCTACTCCAGCTAAGCAGACCTCGGCTCTCTCTGTTGATTGGCATTCTCACGGGTCACAACTCGTTGGGTACCCACATGATGAGAATGGGCATTAGCACATCCGACTTATGTAGAGGATGCCAAGATGAGGAGGCAGAGGAGGGATCTTTCCACTTCCTCTGTGAGTGTCCTAGCTTAGCCCACACTCGGAAAAAAACCCTCGGAGAATACTTCTTCGACGAACTGAGCGACGTCCTGAAATTTACTCAGGGCTCCAAATGGTTCAGTGGGAGTTCCCTACCACAATAACCATCCACCTCTCCAATCCTCCCATTTCCTCATCCTCTGATTTCCCGGGGAGCACAATGGATCCTCGAGATCCGAGTGAGGTGTTGCCACTTGTGGCTGCACCCCCCATTCAACCTAACCTAACCTAACCTAACTGGGTAACATTACTGCTTACAGCTTTATTACCTCTCTGAAATGTTCCCACATTTTAGCATTTCTTTTTAATGATTCATAGACTTTCATGAATTGTATTCATCCTGGCAATGCGTTGCAACGTTGAGTCAATGTTTTGCTTCCCTTGAACTCATATTATTTACGCTCTGGTCTGGTTGTGTGTTCTCTTTCCCATTTAGCATTCAGAATTCACGTTCACATAATAATTCTTCTTTCATATTCATATCCATTTGTAAAACCCTTTTTTTTTTCCTCGACAAAAGGACACAAAAATCTCTAGCCACCACAAGTGGAACTTAAAACAAAAGTTCACCTCTGGTGGTTGAACTGAAACCCATCCAACCATAGCCACGGAAAAATACTACAAAAATGAAATCACAGTCAAATAAGATAGAGGTGAAGTGGTGTTTTTTTCTGCACCACACTAAGTCAAAGAAAAAATAAACATAAACAGATGTTAATTGTTTCAAAAAGCACCTTAACAAACCAAAACACAAACCAAAGTAGAGTACCTATGGTAAATTCGTAAGGATATCACTTATAGAAACCCATACAGAGGTTATGTTGTTGTTCCTTGAAAATTTCACAAATTGGACGCTTGGATGGCAATACTTTATGCATGTCGGTTAACTTCATCATGACGGATGAATGAAAATAACCTCAGAGAGTTAGTTAGCATTCGAGTGGCATAAAAAGTTATAATTAAAAGTGTGTATACTCGTACCTTGACTAAATAAACATCTCGTTATTCTTGTGAAGAACGTCAGGGCGGTCGTTCGTCAGCAAGAGTTATTTTTAAAAGGTATGATGTTTACTAGGTCATGTTTGGATTCAAACAAGAGCCAAGGCGAGGGAAGCTTATTTTTAAATTTATTTTTACCAACAGGAAGGATGTTAAAAAGGATGGGTGTCCGCATATATGTTTGTGTATGGTGTGGTCATTCTATACTTTCTTTCGAAAGTGGGATTTGTTTATAATTTTCGTGATATTGGACATGTCGTTCAGTGAAGTCAATCAAACGTTCAACAGACGGTTTTGTTCCAATAAACGTTAGATCTTGTAGCCAGGATAGGGAGAAACAATCATTCTATTGTCGAACTAATAGCGCCACAGTCACCGAATTTTCAGGCACAACTTCAAATGAAGCTCGATCTATTCAAGCTCAACTTTAAAGTCGATGGTAAGCATTAAATATAGACGCTCCATCGTATGCGAACAGGATCCTACATTGGTCACACTACCCATTCCGAGCTTGTTTCAAAATAGAAAACTTCTATTTTCGGATTAAGTGCGGAATAATGTCACTTCCGGATGGCATAATACACACACACATGCCGGTCTTTGTGACGAAAAAAAGGTTTCAAGTCATTTATCATGTCCGCAAGAGGATTATTTCCATCATATCCTTCAAACATCCTTTCTCTTCTGCTTCTGCTGATGCTGATGCTGATGCTATTCCCATTCTGTATTTGAATCGTAGCAAAAAGGGTTACAATGATTCACAACATAGAATATTTATGACTGTGTGATCCAACCCCATTATATGTGTGCGAAGTGTAATCGTCTTATCCTTGTGTATTTGCAGAAAAACAGTATTCGAAAATGCTATGCTTAAGTTTACAATCTCAGTATATGACCATAAACGGAAGCGTCTCCTATAAGCCATCCTGTGCTGTTTGGTGTGCGAAAACCGAAGAACAAATAAAATTTTATCGTTTGAGGTTGGTCGGCTATAGCAGCAGACACCATAGTGTGGGATGGCGCACTGACAAAAGGGTTCAACAAGGCAAAAAGCAACCCGAATGTATAGGGCCGGTATAATGAGATGTTTGCAGAAGCTGAGGATAATGGAAATAGTTTAATTTTATGTATAAAATGAAAGTTGTGTGTCGGACCTTTCTCAAAAGCAGTGTAAATGCTGTTTTTGTTGTGATAAAGAGCCAAGCTCCTACAGGAATTTCAAAATCATAAAACCCAGCGACTTAAAGGTCAGATTCTTGGTTAATACCCAATTGAGTTCTTAAAGCACTTTCTTGGAAGACTCTTTTCACATTTTTGTGAGTAAGTTAGATGTTGGCAGTTTTAACTGAATAAAAGGCAAAGTCTGAATCCTTTTGTTGGTTATAAAATTTGAAATCTTTGAATCCGGTTTTTCTTTAGCAAAGTCACTTATATTGAAATGTGGACTACCTTTTGTCTAAGAAAGGATCCAAAATAGACAAATGACGATGTTGTTTTTGGAAGATTCGTTTCCTTTTCAATGGGGTTTAAATTGGCGTCTTTGTAGGAGGTTGTAGGATTTGGAATATTGGTTTTATTATGTCAGTCAGCAAACGACTTTAGTCCTATTGTTTCATGCACTTGTATGGGAATACACTTTTATCCACGTTTATCGTTGGTCGAAAGTCATTATCTTTTGCTCCATATAGTTGTGAAATTTCAGTCAAGTCTGTATGAGGCTTATTTCCAATATGTGACCTTAAAACGCCATACCAAGCAGCTTTGTTTGCAAACTATTTTCTGTTTACCAGTACTGCTTTGATTATTCCCTACACTTTCCAAACTTTCATACAGACCATAACTGGCCAACTTCTGTTGGATACTTCTATACAATGTGCGGCCTGTCAAATCGTTTTCAGATTCACATGACCTGTAAAAGTTATAGCTGTTTTTCCTATAAGCCTATATGGGCTATGTAGGCCCATCCCATATAGGCTTATAGGAAAACGTAATAATATTGTTTGCTATAGTTTCAGATTTTTTAATGTCAGCTAAGAGGAATCTATCGGAGTGATGTTCTACAAAGGCAATGAGGAACTTATAAAGAACTTTAATCGAGACTGATTGCACTTCAGAAAGAAACCTGAGACTAGTTCCATTTGTTGAGTCTTATTAAAGGGTGTTTATTTTAGGCGTGTGGCTTTCAATAAGAAATAAAAAGCATATAATTTAATGTTTTTAATGTTATGGGCAAGAATTCAACTTTATTATAAAGATAAGGTTTAACATAATTTTTTAAAATGATTTCGACCAAGTTGCTACTGGGCTTACTGGACCGTATGTCAGCAAATCATGATGAATATTCTCTTTCAAGGTGTCAATCTTTTCGGGCTTATTTGTTTAGAAAAGTGACTTCACATAACTCCACAAAAAGTTGTGCAGCGGTGAGATTTCGCACGATCTTGGATGAAATTATGTAAAAAACGGCGTCAACAGCGATTTCGTTTCGTGACAGTTTATTGAACGTACACAGTGCTCAGTGGTCGTGCGATTTCAATATTTCCACGACGAAATGGCAAATCAAACTGAGCATAAATCAAGTAGCAACTGTCAAAAAGACCAACTCCGAAAAAAATATTGCCAGATTGAAAACCACACGTCTAAGAAAACACCCATTACCATGGAAATGAAACTCAAAAAACTTATACAGTAGCACATCTTTTAAGCTCACTCTTATACTTTGCTCCTCAAGAAAGCAACTCAAAATTGGGATTTTGACACTCCCCTTTCTTAAATTGTACTAAAATTAATGCATTTACTTATCATATTTACTGATCATACGTTTCGTAGACACAGAGTGTTAAATGTAGAAGTGAGATGCATTTTACGGTTGACATTTCCATTTTGGGATGTTATCTAGTTTCTAATAGTCTAAGCTGAGGCCTGAGGGGATAGTTTTAGCCGACATTTTTAAAATGGGTTTTTGACACTTTTTTGTAGAAATTGGTTATTTTTTTTTTTTAAAGTGGTCTTCTGAAATGTTGGTTATTGCTTTTTTTTTACTTTTCCACTCTCATTTATTATAACTCTTAGTTTGTTTTCGAAACTATCTTAAAAAACGAACAAATAAATAGGGTGTCACAACAAAACTTGGGAACTCCGGTGCCTAGAGTATTTCTCACGACTGTACCTTGGTGGGGGATTGGGCGTGCTTGCAACTTTTTTCCGATCCGAACGGCTAGATGAGAAAACGCTTTTTATCACAATATTTTTGCATTCGGTGAACTCTTGCTAATTCCTCGTTAAATACCATACCCGTTAAAAAACAATGAGAAGTTTCTGGAATATGAACTCAACTCAATTGGCAGACATGCAAACTATTACGCCACGAGGTTGCGGTCGTGTGGTAAAAAACTATTTATCGAGAAATACTATACATACGCACATACATACATAGGGTGGCGCAACAGAGCGAGAAGCCTCAGGGCCTAGCGCATTTCTCACAACCATGCCTTGTGGGGGGATGGAGGGAACCTACAATATTCTGCCGGTTCCGAACGACTAATCGAGAAAGCGCTTTTCATGGCAATGAATTTACAAACGGAGGACTTGCCAATTCCTCGCGAAAAGCGATACCAGTAGAAAAATATTTTTGCGTCTTTTGGGAAGAAATACGATACAGAGAAAAATATCTTTGCAATGAATGTTTTGCAACAGATGTTTAAAACTTGTTAATGATTTAATCACCTGTCACAAATTTCTAGCAAATGATTTACTACAAGGGTTTCTATATGATGCTTCCTTTTTGGCATTCGCAGTCCGAAATTGTTACGATGCGACAGGTTGTAATGGGGGCCATTTTGAATCCGAAATGAAATATGTACTAAGATTTTCCCCATAGATGCTTAAAATCTTAAACGATCATAAAGTCAGAACAGATTAGAAACAAATGGTGAGTGATTTGAAAAGAACAGAAGCTTTTGTGCTATGTTTTTTATGCTTTTTTTTACCAACGCTGTAAGTATTGTGAATCCAGAGGAATATTAACTCCCCCACTGCCTGTTTTATACAAATTATACTTCTGTGGTATGTATCGAAAAACTTTCCGTTTTCGTTTTGTTACCTACGTTTCGAGGTCAATTGCTAAACATAAAAATGAGATTCAAGGCTTCCAAAAGTTGAATTGAGTTATGTTTCCTAATTTTTTTTAAACGTGCTTTAACATTTTTTAATGATTTGCTGGCAATTTTTTATTTTTTTGTGTCGGAATTGTTCTTAAAACAGGAAGCCGTCGCACAGTGTGGGAATTCGCTCATCTAGCGGAATTAAATTAATAGCGCTTACAAGTTTATGTTTTTTGATAATTTTTTTTTTGCAAAATTTATATTTAATATGTGAAAAACAAAATTTAGGTACAATCATTAATATACTTCACGAAATTTTTGAGGTACACGGCTCTAAAAGTGCAAGTTTCTTGGCCTTTTGTAGACCCGTTTTATAAATTAAATAACGGCTACAATAAAAACCTTTTTGTTGTGTTTTTGTTTGAGAACCATGGTAAATGTATAAAAAAAAGAATAAAACTACAATTTCTTACATACTAAGAAAACTTAGTGACTTGCGGAGTTGTGAAAGTGTACGTTTTTTGCACTTTGGTAGACCCCTCTTAAAAATATACAGGGTGTTCCGTACTTCGTGTATTATACTTTGGGATATAAAAAATAAAGAAACTATGTTTATCAGGCATTTTCTGAAAAAAAAATGACCTCAAAGTCAAAACTTTGTTTCGGGAAAAAAATTTGAACGCCATTTAAAATTGAAAATCTAGCAACCCTAAACCTATGGAAGCTCAACTTAAATACAATCTTAAAGGTTGTTATTTCTACAAAAAATTAAGTCTAAGATTAGGTCTTTATCATTTATATTGACAGAGATATCGAATTTATTACAGGTCAGGGTACACCAAAGTTAGCCTTTTCTTTGAAATTCTAAAAAAATATGAAGTGCACATTTTTCGCAGCACCTTAAAGCACATAATGATAGACGATATATCAGGCTTTCAAATGCATGTAGTCACTTAACCGAACAACACTGAACACATATAGTTTTCCTCTCATAAATGTAAAAATTTAATAAAAATACTCCATTTTTTCCATTCTAACCACCAAAAAATAGTAAACACCCCATGATCTAAAAATGCTAATCACTTTTCAATTCTCTAATATCTTATTTATTAATTATAATCAAAACTTTTTATATGAAACATACACAGCACTCGTAAGAAAAAAAAACCAAAACTACATTCACAAGCCAATTGACACTGAAATTATTACCAACTCCTACTTCAAGACCAATTTTTTTTATTTTACATGCCTCCCACACAACAATTTTTTCTTAATCGCTTATAAGAAGTGCACATGATATAAGATGACAGCAGGAGTAACAAAGCTTGATCGAATTAGAAGTACTAAGATCCGTGGAAGCCTTCATGTCAAAAGTACCATCTTGGACAAAATTCAGCACGACCGGCTCAGTTGGTATTGTCATGTTCAAAGGAGAGATCCGCAGAACCCCGTCCAAAAGGCAATATCGTACAACGTTTCAACAAATTCGCGACGAAAAAGAAAAGGCAGGCCAAAACACTCCTGGTACAAGCAAATGCAAAAACAGCAGCATTTGGTTGGCCTCAGACATGGAACAATCCAAAACCGGGAGGCTTGCCGACGCTTTCTGAGGTCAACGCGGCGTACCCCACAGGCGGATCACTAGTGTGAAGCAGAAAAGTGGAAGAGTTGTGATCGCTTCAAGATCACTACTCGTAACGCCGGAAATGAAGAAGAAGAAGAAGAATCGCTTATAAGAAGGTTTAGGCTGTAAAAAAAACCTGTTTTCGCATCAATTTGTGCTACTAATTTTTTCAATTAAGTGCCGCTAGATGACCGAATTCTCACACTGTGCGTCGTTAAAAAACGGCCCAAATATACCAGCTCCAGTACTTCGACTACTTCTTCAATCACGATTCTTCTCATTTTTTGGAGTATTGAACTACCTAAAAAGTGCAGAACAAATTTTCGTTGCAAGTCGTCTGAGAGCAGCTCTAGAGGGTCTGGTGCTTTTTGGACACTTACAATTTTTCTAATATATAAATAATGCCCATGGTTACCTAAAACAATTGATCATCCTGTGGGAAACTCCTAAATTTTAACAAATGGCGAAAATTGTCTATGATTAAAAACTACAGACCCCCCTTACCTGTGCTAAAATCTGCAAGTTTTATTTCCGCCTTCTCAATTTCCTCGAGTGCCCATTTCTTAAAAAAGGGTAAGAATTTTTTATAGCAAAAATTTATGAATTTCTTCCTTTTTTTCTTGGGTTCGCAAAGAGCGTTAGTTTTTTCTTGGCCTTCTTCTTTTAAGCGTGCTTTTTTGCTGCATATGTCTACATTACAATCATGGGCTTTGCTTTGTCGGTCATTTAAATTCCGAAACTTCTCCTCAGTAGTTAACATAGACAGTAGTATAGATAGAATGATAAGACATTCATTTGGCAACGATTCTGTTCGCCTTAACCTTACCTGTAACAAAGTAAAGGGTGTTATTTTTTGGAGGTAGGAGGTAGGTATACAAATCCAAAATGATATAAAACACGTAAAAGAAAGTTTCATTATCATAGCATTGAATTTAAACAAAATGTATTTCCATTTCGTGGGACATACGGCTGGCTAAAGTGAAGTGTATACAGAAATTGTTAATTGTGAAATGGCAAAACGTACTGAGTACAAATAAACCACCAATTGTCAACTTCATAATCACTAGAAAAGGCTATACTCCCTTTAATTGTGCTGCTCAAAGTTAACCCTTCAGAATGTTCTGACACCCAAAAGAGTTTCTTGCGTCAATCACAACGGGTTCAATCTGTTGTTGGCAGTTGATTGACTTTGGGATTTCCATGTGCCCTTAAAAAGCCTGAAGTGTGAAAACCGTATGCTGCTTAGCAAAATCGATTAGGCTTAAGGCTTTGACTTGTTTGGCAAACTTGCCCATAGTGTGTACATAGGCACTTCCAGGCATGTCTTGTTTCCTAGTTATGTTTCGAAATCCATAAGGACGTGCTTTTATACAGTTGCTCAGTGCATACATATATCAAATAGAACACGGGTTGAATCCTCATTTACCTACTTAGACCTACCTATGTACATTAATCTTAATGAAAAAGTCTCCCCCGATGAAAAAAAAAAAAAACAAACAAAAAATAGAAGAAGAAAAATGTTACTGACGTCATGTCTCCCACAAGTGATTTGTACACCCATTCAAAATCACTTCTGTGATGGCTTTGGCATTTCATATATCTCCCACTCAAATCTAAGACGATACCAATGTACCTTTTCTTAGAATCGCACATTACCATGTTTCTATTTTATTTCCATAAATTGTCTGTTGGGATAATGTTTTCACTGCCACTGCCGCTGACTTTACCCTTCTCTTTTACTTCCTTCCAACAACATTTCAAGACTATTACATATATCCTTTCAAAATGTGTCCGTTTGACTTTTGTACTTCGACTTCCACTTGAGAAAAGCTGTCAGTCAATTTTCGAAGTAATACCTACGCATTTATTCGGAAATTGGTTTTTCTTTTAACGAAGTTAAACCTATCCTTATACAATAAGTTTGACACGTTTTACACGAAACTGTCTGCTTTTACCGGACCATATCCATTTTAATTGAAAATATCTTAGCAACCAATCCAATTGGAAAATGTCCATTCAAAAAAAAATATTTAAACTTCACCTGGCAACATTATAATTGGGGGCGCTGTTGTATTCCACAATAAGAAGACAAAAAGGTCCCTTGTCTTATAGTCCTGCTGTTGAAAATCCCCAACAAATATTTATCCTTCGTCTATCCTTTTCCACATGGCACAAGTTAAATCAGAAATCCCATAACTCTGTGTTTCGTGTTTGGTGCTGTTCTGCTGTAGCTGTTCCCTGAAAATACCTAAGTGAATGTGTATGTGTGTGTTTTGTGTATTTCTTTGGCCTCCTTCATTTTCCCTATTTTCGTGTATATTTTATCATTTTTGGGGTGGATTCTTGTTTTGTTTTTCGATACACACACACAGAGAGACAGACAAATAATTTTGTTTTATATGCACTGGCTTCAGGTTGAATATCAAGCCACTGTACGGTCGCGAACAGTTCTAAAGAAGCACCCGATTCGGTTGGTAGTGTTTTCATTTTAACCGTAAAAGTTACATTTTCTACCTGTGTTTCTGCTCGCCCCAAAGATATTCCTATTTGAATAAAAAAGTTTTGATTGAATATTTTTCTATCTCATAGCAACATGTTGCTAAAGATGAAGTTGAAATTGACTTTAAATTAAAAAGTTCTCGTTGAATATTTGAACTTTTTCTGATTTGAGTGATAACAAACCATTGAAAGTGAATTGAAGATATTGTGACAAAGTTATTTTTAATATAAACACAACAATAACATGCTGCTCTTTCCAATGTTTATGAAGTAATTAGCGTGCATTGTTTGATCCTTCTACATTTTTGTGTAAATGTGTTGCTGGTGGATTTTTGTGTACTCTATGTGTTTTTGCATTTTGTAGATTTTGTGTTTTTATTTGTTTTTTTAATTATTTTAATTTTGTGTCGCTTTAATTACCTCCTTTTATGTGTATAATTTAAACTGTAATTAATCACAACACATCACAATCACTACACAAAATATGGAATAATAATTTTAAGAAATAATAAAACTAAATAAAAATATTGGCTTGTTCATTTCAAAAATTGGATTATACATAAAACATAAAACAAACATTTTACAATGATTATCTGTATATCTGGATTTATTATTGGTACCAGGTATGGATTTTATTTTCCCTTATTTTTTTTTTTTTTTTTTTGACAAAATCGTTTTGGTTTTTTCAATTTAGAAATATTAATTTTATAAATTGAAATATTAGTTTTGATTTCATATTTTAGTTTATGGGCTCGATTTATTTTATGGTACTTTTTGTTTAGTTGTGTTGAAAGGAATTTTTTGAAGTTGATAAGCTAAAACAACTACTTTTAAGTGTACGACAATTCTTTTATAATTTTAAAGAAAAGGCGCTCAGGTGCCCTGAAAATGTAGTTTCAAAACCTTTATTATTTTGTTCATGACAATTCTATGGACTCGTAACGTTTCAGTAAGATAAGCTTATAACAATATTACTAATTACGTGGTTTCTATTTTTAAATAACAATCACTAGCTGTCGAATAACACGAATAACATTGTTAACCCTTTCAGATCTGAATTCCTTAGAATTGGTAATAGTCGAATTTATTTAAATTACAGGGGCCCTACTCTGTATTTCGTTTCGAAAGGCAAGTCTATTCGAAAGTGATTTTCCATCCGTTTATGAATTCGTACTCTGTAAAGTTCTCGAATCGGAAAAAAGTATGTGGGTACTTGTTAATATTTTCATTTACGAAATAGATTTGTCGTGTCTCGCGAAATATTTCTCATGAGATCTGTCAAATCGAACAAAAAAACTATATCAAAGTGAATTGCAAACAAGCTAAAAAATAAATAAATAAAATAAAAAAAAATCGTTTTCGGATTTGTCTTTCCGAAAGTAGTGGATTCGAATTCGTTTTAGAGATAAAGAGTTCAAAATATTCGTTTTCGGAAATTTTTACTTTCGAAACGAATTACAGAGTAGGGCCCCAAAAGTTAATTTTGAGCATGGAAACTCAAAAACAAATATGTACAATTTTCCGACTAATTTTTGAGAAATTTCATGTATTTTTTATGTACTCAAATGCGCAAATTCGACCTAAATGGGTAGTTTTTTTTATTTTCGTTATCATATGGAAAACAGTTATTGTCGACACATACTTATTTAAATACATATTTGCCAGTAAATCTTGAAATTTCGATATAAAAGATCACTCACCAGCTCAGTCCAAAATTTCGTCGGTTATTGCGCTAAAATGGAGAGCTACATATTTCACGCACGTGACAAAAGATGATATTATGTATATGTATCGGTTTTTGTACCTTATAATTTAAGAAATTTATTAAGAAATTTCTCTAAAATTGTTGGAACAGACACAGGTACATTGAAAGACCTGTGTCTGATCCAACAATGCAATTATGAGAATCTTGTGGTGTTCTTCGGTTTACCAGCATCAGCAATTTCTTCAATTTATCAGCAATCTCCTTTTTTTAATAAAAATCGAATTAAATTTTTTGTATTTTTTTTTTATATTTTTGCAAGTGTAATATGACGATGCCTTTCACTCTGTGTTTTTTTTCGGGCGCAAATCTTTTTGGTTTCATTGTGAATTTTTTACTTCATTAGGAACTGCCTTATTTTACGAAAGTTCAAAAAGGTTTTTTGGTCTTCCTTTAACGAGTTGTAAGCATAATGAGGTACTGTTTTTGAGTTAAAATAAAATAATTAAATTAAAAAGAAATTAAAATAAAATTTTTTACTGAAATTGTTTTGAAGAATGTTTGAACCCTTCTTTGAATAAAAATGTGTCATTCGATAATTTATAACAAAATAACCAAACTCATTGTGATATCGATAACTTCAATAATTCATCAGCGTTTTTTTTTAGTCCTTCAATGATTTCTTAATTTCATCAATTGTTTCGTTTGTTCAATATAAAATTTATTATTTGTTATCAATTTCATCAGCTATTTCTTAACTTCTTCAGCCGTCTCCTAAGCTCAGCAGCAAATTTTAAAGTCATTTCTAGTTTCTTCGATCAATCAGCAATTTCATCAGCTTGTCAATTAAACAATTTTTAACTTCACTTTATAAGCTGTTTCAGTACAACAGCAACTTCGCCAATTCATCAGAAATTTTTAGAGCTCTTCAATATTTGTGTTAGGTCATCAGACAGCCATTTCCTTAAATTTCCATCAATAATAAAATCATTTCATTAGCAAACTGTGGAATTCCTCGGTGCATCTGCTTCATTTCATCAGCAATGTCTTCAATGCGCTAGTAATGTCATTGATCCATCATTTTTCTTCACCAATATATTCATTTCATTAGCAAATTCTTGAATTCTTCAGCGTTTCCTCGGTGCATTAGTTTCATTTCATCAGCAATGTTTTCAATACATCGATTATGTCTTTGATTTATCTGCTCGCACTGTGTTTTATAACATTATAAGGGTATTCAGAACCCGTTGATGTGCGCGCTAATTATAAAAGATAAAAAATTCATCAGTCATTTCTTTAGTTTATCTGCAACTTCTTCAATTATTCATCATCAACCCCTTCTATTCATCAGCAACCTCTTCAATTCATCAGCAACTTCTGCGATTCAACAGCAATTTTTCTGATCGCGGCCCATATCATTTTCTGCTTTCTTCTTGGTCCTTTGAAGATATTGACCTTCATTGGAGCTTCAATAGGTCCTTCCGTTTCTTCGCTGCTTAGAATTGTAGAATCTACTAAGAGATATTCACAAGGTCATCGTATATTCTTCTTGTGTTTTTGTGCACAGTTTGATTCATGCATGCATGGATTCGTTGGAAAATAGTGGAAATATCATTATCTTAAAGATCGTTCGTTTTTGTACGTAGCACCTGCTCTCACTAAAAGGTTGTTTTTTTTTGCCTACCTGATTGATTATATTATATTGTTCTTATATATCGTCAGTTGAAAAGAAGGACCTCGTAATTCAAAAAATTCAACAAAAATCAGAAAAATCAGAGCCACTTTTTTCATTTTCAGTGTACTTATGTTATTTTGAACATTTCGTAGAAAAGAAAAACGTGTAAAATACTGTGGCGCGTCTGCGTTATTTGCCATTTCTGCAGAACATGCTTAAAATACATACGGGGTCCTGCAGTTTAACTGACGATTATGTAGAATGAGCCTGAATGAGGTAATAGAAAATTGTATTAAGTACCAATTTCTTCTATTATTCAAGTTTCTTAGTTGACAATTTCCTCAGTTTTTTTTTATTACATCAGCAATTCCTTTACTCGCTCATAGAACAACTTCCTTCTATTTCTATGTTCGAAATTCTTTTAATTAAAAGAGCAGTGTTTTTGTTCAACTAAGTATCCTCCACAATTCGAATGTATGAAAATGAACCAAGCAATGAGTATGCAACCTATAAAGCTATTTTTTTCTCTTTTTTAAGACGACTGGTAACTTTCAAAGTCATGGTTACAATTTTTTATTGTACATGCCTCGCTGGTTCGATTTACAAGTGTCATCATTACATATTTTGATTATCTTTTTTTTTCTGTAAGGAAACGCGTTCGAAGTCGCTTTCCTGGGAAAGAACTACCGGAGTGCTTCTCTGATTAAACTGATTTCCACATGGGTGCACTGTATAAATTATCAAATTACGTCTTCTTTGATGAAACTGTTTTATAGTTGAATAAGGTCTTCATATACACCTAACGCTTTGTGACCTTCAGAGTGTAACGTTAATATTTCACAGGTGTAAAGTAGGGGAAAGTGATCTCTCCATATTAGAAGTGAATGTCATATCGGTACAAAAAAGTTGTTTTTGAAACACAATGCTTTAAAAATGGCTGTCAAAATGAGTTCTGGTTGTCCAAAATATGCTATACAAAGTTTGATTTGTTTTTGGGTTGTCAGATCTAAAAAATTCAAAGGACATGTTTACACTTCGAAGCATTAACATTAAATTGAATCGATTTTATTGAAGATGGAAGAATTTATAAGAAATAGAAAGAAAAATACATAAATTGCAGAATTCATTCATATAATATGTATGTACAATGTACATGTCCTTAAATTGTTGGCTCGGATTTAAAACGTCACTTACGTTTCTCCTTTATTTCACTGCGCAATTTAAAAAAGTATTCCATTTGAATATTTACGTCCTTGGCTGGTAACCTTTTTGCCACTCTGTACATTCCAAATCCCTTTCCAATCTTCTTGTCTTTGTTTCAAAACTGACTTTCCTAAGCTTCTACACGCCTTATAAATTTTTTTCATTTGTAAACAAAAACACTGACGGGCTATGTTTCTATTAAAAAAATAAATTAATGAAAAGTACTCCCAGCCTATCAACTAAGTGAGGATCCGTCAACTTAGAATTATTTATTATCAAAAACAAATTCCCAAAGTTCAACAGAAAAACCATTACCATATTCCATGTAAAAGAAAAGAATTCAACCTTAACAATATAAAAAAAAGACGCACAAACGAAACGAAAACACACCCAGCAGCAAAAGGAAAAACAAAACAACACCAACCAGACTCTCCCCATTTCATTAAGCGAAATTCATAAATTTAGTTATTTCCTTCCTTGTAGTAACATTTCCACAAAATTAACGTTAGCCTTCGGGGAATTGAATTCTTTTTCTTTTCTTTTCGTTTTTTTTCCATCTAAGCTAAACCATGTCCTTTGATAAAATCCCGTCTGCGATTTTATTTAACTCCTCCGGAAGTCCTAGTATCTAAGTGTTTCCTTTAGAGATTTGAAGAGAAGGACAAAAAAACACCTCTTTTTTGTGTCAGAGTGTACGTAACTTTGCGCCAAAAATGTTATAGTAAAAATGTGAAATGAGAATCTGCAATTATTTGCTGAAGCAAATTGAATAAAAACAACAGTAAAACATTCGATAAGAAATATACCTACACTAAATTATGACACAAAAACGCCCCCGGTTTTTACGAGCAGTAATGATGTTTCTATTTTTTATTCTTTCTTCTTTCTTTCATTTCTGAAAATATCCCAGCTATATAGGGACAATTGAAACGTAAAATTAAAAACTAAGCATGACTGATTTCTACGGGCATTAAATGCGCCAGAATGGATTTTGATTTGTTGCAGTAAACTTTTGTAATTTGTATTGTTTATCGATGTGATGCAAAGGGGTGGTGGAAACAAAAACCCGCCGAAGACGCCCTTCATTCACATCAGATGAAAAAATATATTGAAAATAAAGGCACGAATCCAAGAATCCACCCCTTTTCTGATCTTACACATGTCATGGAATCAAAAACGGAGGCAGAAATTATTGAAAGCTGCGAAGCCTTCGAAATAATAATAATGCCTACAAAACTAACCAGAATAAATGATTCTTTTTCATATTCACTTTCCTAGTAGGTAGGGTAGGGGTTGGAATGCGTGTTGTTGATGTAAAAAATGAGGTTTTAAGGGTGACATAGAAACGAGTACGACGAAGAGTGGAATTTTGAAATTAACTTGGTTTTTGGCACGTGTGTCTAAAACCTTAATACTTTTGATGGCACATTTTTGTTTTGTTTTTTTTTTTAGACTTGTGTCAGAAAAGTGTCAACGAGCTAAGTAACAAAATAGATCATGGTTAGGGTAATGCAATTCGTGTAGGTTTAATGAATGAGTTTTGACTACTTAGGCAAAATGAGGGGATGAAAATAAATATTGATTTCCATAGGAAAGAACAACTTGGGAAACTTAGGAGCATGGGAACAATTTCATCAGAAGAAAGTAACATGTGTGAGTGTGTTTGGTGTATGTTCGTTTTCAGGGTTATGATATGAATCATGGGTCTTGGTGTTGCTCCCATCCTGGTAATGGTTACACGCACGAGAATTGTAGGAGTGGTTTGAAGATAGTTAATTTAAAGCTTATGTCTGAGTCAATATCCAAAGAATTTGGTAACTATAACCGCAGGTCTGGCATAAGTTTGATATTTTCAATCAGCATTGTCAGCATATTCCTAAAGCTGAAGCTAATTTATTAGAAGTACCCGACCTCAAAGTTGAAGATTTTTATGAGGTGGTTAAGCAACCCAAGCAAAAGTACTGTGCCAGGCCAGATAATATTTGAGTTTTGAATAAAGATGGGAGACATCGGGCTTATGTGGGTCACGATTATCATCTCCAAACTTAAAGGAGGGTACAGCCTGTCAATGCAATAGAGTTAACTTCTATCAATGTACACCACACAACCACAATTATTTTATTAATTGGATTATTGATTTTAGTTGATATTTGTTGGCTCCAAAAATAATTGGGCTCTCTGATGACCGTAGTTGTTTTGTCGTGGATAAGTCAACAACATTTCAATTCAAAGCCCAAGAATCCTAATGAAAAAACATGGTGATTCCTAAAAGAATTTGCCTTTCGGTCAAGAGCCAGCCACTGGGACCGAATTACAGCACACGTTGTCGAGTAGTAGATACGTGACGAAATGATGTTAATTTGGCATTACAAATTATGTTATCGAGCAATATAATTTATATAATTTTACATTCTCTAATCGTTGATTGTATGGTATTTGATTAGATAGAAGCGCAGCCAACTGATATTGTGTAATTTAGTTCAAATTTTGAAAGAACAATGTTACTCCTTCACTCGTTTACTGATGCCATAATTTGCCCCTTGATATGGGTGGCCCTGAAACAACGAAAAGTTCCGAAAGTTTAGAGAAGGATGATTGATGGTATGTGCGAAGAAGCAGTGACAATAGTTAAATGTCCAGCAACGCGGCTGTGTTCAGTTCTCATATACGGTGCACAAAGTTCAACAATGTTCAAAAAGTATGCGAGTAAGTTGACGGCAGCTGAGATGAAAATTCTTCGTCGGACAGCAGCAAAGGTCGATATAATTGGAAGTACCGAGATCCGCGGAAGACATGAATAAATAAAATAAATAGGGTGGCGCAACAGAGCTAGGAGCCCCCGGGCATAGCGCATTTCTCACAACCATGCCTTGTGAGGGAATGGAGGGGACCCTCTGCCGGTTCCGAACAGTTAATGGAGAAAGCTCTTTTCATGGCAATGGATTTACTAATGGAGGACTTGCCAATTCCTCGCGAAAGACGATATCGGTGAAAAAACATTGTTGCCTCTATTGGGATTCGAAGCACGAACCTCCGGGGTTAACAGGCGGACATGGTAACCATTACGCCACGGGTACCGTGAAGTCTGTTCAAAAAGAACGTCCGGTTGCTTTTTATGGTGGTGCAGACGTTACAGAGAAAATGAAATTTTCAATTTACAATTTCAATTGTCTTCATGTTCTTATGTTGATCATCAAGGGTAGATAGTAAACAGGAATGGTTTTTGATCAAATCCTTGCGGTACTCCTTGACTTTATTCGCTCAATCTATTTTTATTAGAAACATACAGAAAAATCTAATTGATTCACACGTTAAAAAAGACCTTCTCGAAATCTATAATGGCCCCTATCACAAGGCCCCTGTAGCGATTGCGGACTACGAATACCACAATGGAAGCATTACAGACGCCCTTGTAGTGAATGTTTTGCCACAAAATTTGTTACTATTAATAAAGTTATTAACAAGTTACAAATATCTGTTGCCAAGCATTCATTACGAAGATGTTTTTAGTCATTTTTATTTGACATTCGTAGTCCGAAATTACTACGACCGACGCCGAAGGGCCCTGTGATAGGGAGGGGGGGACTGTGTTCTCTTTCAAACTCCTGCTCCTTGTGCTTTTCAACTTTATGGTCTTTAGTTATTGTAACAAGAAGAGTCCAAAGTGCATTGCATGTTCACTCTTAGCTTAGTGCTACTGAATCTCATGCGTTTTGAGTTGATAGAGTTAGAGGCAGAGATGAAGATATAAAATGGATGCAAAGATGGAGAAAGAGACAAAGATATAGGTATATGCAAAAGATAAAAAAAATTGCCAGTGAAGAGCTCTCTTATATTCTATTTAACTCCTCCTCTGTAGTTCTTTCGCCGGCTAATTCTACCGTATTTCTATCCATATCTCTATTTCTATACCTATCTCTTTTTTACTTGCGATTACAGGTACTATAAGGCAAGTCTTGAATTCGTGTAGAAAAAAATTTTGAGATAACAATTAAACATGACATTACGATGATAGAGAATACGAAAAAAGTGGGTCCTACAATTCTGTCTGTCTGTCTGTATATGGATCTACAGCCTGAACTAATTGACCGATTTTCTTCAAAATTTGCAGTTAGGGTCTGTGAGGCAGCCTACAGAGGGGTTTTTGGAATTGGGTCTCTAGAGCTTGAAATAACGGTTCCTGCCATACAACCGATACGATAATACTTATTTTTCTCGAAAACGGCTCCAACGATTTCGGTAAAGTTTTGAGTGAAGGGTTAGTTATAGATTTTCCTTCTTATGATGTAAAAAAATTTTTTTTTTAAAGTCTCAAAACGGTACCTCCCATAGTACCGTTTTTTTTTTTTTCAAAACCGACTTTCTAGCTAATGGCTTGCACGATTTTGACGAAATTTCATATTTAAGAAGTCCTAAATTCTTTAAAAAAGATTGCATATAAACATTCGAAAAATTTAGTTTTTTCGAATTTTGATTAATTTTTTTCAAAACAATTTGTTTTTGCGAATATTTTCAAAACGGTATACATTATTGATTTATTTCAAAATTTTTGTCAACACATCTTTTAGCTAGGTCTTAAGACTTGTGTACTTGAATTTTTGAAATCTCATTTAAAAAAAAAAAAATTATATAAAAACAGTTTTATTAAGAAACGGCTCTAACGATTTTGATAAAATTTGTAGGATTTATATGCATTCGCAGCTGCAAAAGAATGGCGTTTTTAGATCTCCGCTTGAAACATTTGGAATATTAAATTTATTTTTTTTTTTCAATATTTTGCGTGATTTAATTTAATTTTCATAATTAATGTGTAGTTGGCAACCCTGCACCACCAAATGTATTAAGAGCGAATAATAAAACCTTTTACTCAGCCTTAAGATTTTGACATAAGCACACAATCGCAAGTTCGTGCGACCCAGTCGTGCCCATTTTTATTTCTTGCTTTCTTCTCTTTCTCCATATCTGTTTCTTTATCTATTTTTATGTGTTTTTATCTATCTCCATAGCTGTCTCCATATCTATCTATCTCATCCCTATTTCTATATCTTCTCTATCTCAGTTTTGTATCTATCTCTATCTCTTTCCCTACCTCTATCTCTATTTCTATCTCTATCTTAATGAGTACTTTGATTTCTACCTCTATCTCTTTCTCAATAGGTTTCTAACTCTGTTTCTATCTCTATCTCTTTGTGTCTATTTATATTTCAAGTTCTATCTATATTTCTTTCGTTTCTACTTATGTCGCTGTCTTCATCACTATCACTGTCTCTGTCTCTGTCTTTATCTTTATGTCTTTTTCTATTTATATCTATCTCTATCTTTACATCTCTTTAGTTCTCTCTCGCACACTCTTCTGCGCTGGCGAGCATTATTCCATTGATTTTTGGGTCTCCTGTTGAGATTTATTTGCAAAATATAAGAGGTCCTTCATCAAAAACATAGAAATGGTCCACAAAAAAGGTGCCGTGAAATAAGGTCGAAGGCAATAAAAGGCCGAATCAACCTTATTACCTTTTTTGGGAAATAAGGCCGAAAACAACAACAAAAATATTTTTCTACCTTATTTCCTATTGAAAAGGTAATAATGTCGAAAAGAAAAAACGAAAATATTTGACAAAAATAAGAATGCCAAAAGTTGAGAAATAAAGTCGAAATCCGTTGAGTAATAAAATCGAATTTAATTTCTGTTGGTTAAAGAAGAAAGAAATTATGGGGCCGCTTTGCTTCTCCGCTACGGGACTGGGGGGTTGAAACTTTTTTTACAGGCTGGGGAGCGTTTCTATAGAATAAATTTCAAAAGTTACTTGTGAGTTGACCCCCTAAATTGTAAAATAAGTGTTTTAGTTTTTTGGTTTAAGCTATTATTAGTGTTGTGGTTAGAAAATGAAACTTTTTGTGGTTAGAAATTCATAAAAAAGTTTAATTTTGTAACCACAAAACTAATAATAGCCGCGCCGCGCCGACCTCGTACCGACTTCGCGCTGACTTCGCGCCGACCCCGCGCCGGCCGCGCGTCGCACCGGGACGCCCCCCACGGACGAAAAGTTCAACTCCTTAAATCCAATGTTCCTCAGAACATTTCTGTTTCTACCAAAAGTAAATGCCTTTATAAACAATGATTGCAAAATATTAAACAAGGAAATAATGTCGAATTCTACTGAGAAATAAAGTCGAAAGCTATTTTCGACAAATTTAGTGCCACAATGATTTTCGACCTTATTTCCCAAAATTGGTAATAAAGTCAAAAAGAAAATTCGACCTTATTTCCCAATTTTTGGGAAATAAGGTCACAAAAAACACTCTTCGTAGGTAGTCTTCAACTTAAAAATATTAACTGCAAACGAAAGAATTCTGCTTTTATATCATTTACCCCATTTGTGAAGTAAAGCAGTTAGCAGCGCAGAAATAATTTGTGTCATGTTTTCGACAAATCTTGCAATAAACATCTAATCTTGCGCTCTTAATTAGGCAGACATTTATATGGATTATATTTTGTAGTGAAAGGTAATTATGAGGCAAGTGTTCCTTTTCTTATGTGATCGTATTTCTAGTAACCATTGCACACTAACCTAACCACTAATAATGGGTAATGGAATTACCAGAAACGTGCAGAGCGTGTTTGTTTATAATCGCATAAAGCGGTACTTTTGTACTCAATGTGTGTACCTACATGGCTATGATACTCAATAAATCTTACAGCATCTAATAAGGGGATACCTAAGCCTCACGTATTTAGTATTTGCAATTTAAAAAATTCAAGCTTTATTTGATCGCGATTGTCACCCTAGTAAGTAACAGTTAATGTTCCTTGTAGTTGAAGGTCTTCCATGTTCGTTTGACACAATTATCATAATTCACTACACAAATAATGGAAACTTTTACCTATTTGTAAAAACAACCAAATAAATGGAGCTAGAGACAGAGCGACGTCATTTATTTTTTAAGAAGGTTGTGATTTTCTTGACAAGTTGATGTTAAAAGTGGCAGTTGATTTAAAATATTAAAATATATAGAGTGGAGCATTTTTCATAACTATGCCATGTGAGGGAATGGAGGGGACCTACAATTTTCAGCCGATAACGAACGGCCAATCGAGAAAGCGCTTTTCATGACAATGAATATACTACCGGAGGACTTGTCAATTCCTAGCGAAATTTATTTTAACACTTTTTTTAGGACGAAATTGAATTTCCTTTGACTTTTATTACGAAGTTCTCTTTATAATGTTGTGCCGCAAAGATTTTCTTAGGTATACCACGACTCTTTTCATTTGTTTACCTTGACTTTGGTTTTGTGTTAAAGATACTTAATCTTGTATACATGTTGTCAGTCTCTTTTACAAGCTATGAGTGTCATGACTGCTCTTACATCATTCAACATCTTCTTCATATCTAACGATTACAAATCACGTCTCTTGCTGTATCTTTCGAACCACAACAGAACACTTAAATTTCAATCAGATATCAAACAAAACTACGTGACAGTCAAATTCATCACTAGAGGAATCAAAAAGTTATCTTCGGCTACGTTTGCTACATTGACACAGAATATCTATATAAATCTATTGCCAGCTGTGTGCTGTCAGTACTCTACACTCGAACGACATGAACTTATAGCTCAGTTCAGGTGTCATAATGTGTACCTCTTGTAACAACTCTAATTGTACTATACCTACTCGCCTTCAGCTGCTGCAGTGCACTTTGCTCCATAGATCCAATGAAACAGTTTTTGCACCTGCCATAAGGCCAGTCAACATCAACCTCTACTCTAAGTCGAAAATGAATCACAAAAGCTGACAAGAAACGTTAAAAAAGCTCCTCTCCTTGTCTAAGGTTCAGCAGTAAAAGAAGAAGAGAAAAAAAGGCAGTAGCAGAAACAAAATACCAGTTGAAAAGAAAAAATACATCTAAAACATTTGACGCACACTTCGATAGTTTCCACATTGCAGATACTTTTTTTTTCAATAGTATTCGAATTGGCAGCTTGGCTGGTTACTAAATTGCTATGCCATTAGCTTTTGGTATAGTCGTGGACTTTTCATAAACCGCGCGAGCCGCATACAACAATTACTGAGACAGTTTTTCTGCATACCTTTCTTGTTGTATAGCTTTTTGTTTGTTGTTTCAAGCCAACATAGATCGCGTGCGGGGAGTGGAATTTCGAATTTCAAAGAGTATTTTTCCATGTTTTTCCGTTTCTATCGGTTTTTCATACTCGATTTTGTGTTTGCAGCAAGTACCTACCTACCTACGTAGTCGGTGTATTTATTTTTCATCGTTTTGTGTTTTCTCGTCAGGTGCACTGACTGATGTATTAATTCGGAATAAAATTGGTTAGAAATTATAAATCAATTATTGAAAAATTGATAGTAAACCAATCGGTGGTGAATTTTTTATGATTCTCAGTTTAAAATTGAGTTGAAATATCGTGGAAATAAAAAATAAAACGAACGAGTGTTTCTATACGAAAACGAATATCTAAATCAAGGAAGTAGGAACAACACACTCGAGTGGTTCATTGTCAGTCGGTTTTACCATTATTGTGCTGTCGTAAGACGAAAAGAAAGAAAATATTATTTAAACAAATAATATTTTATTGTTCCAAGCTTTTTATCGGTTAAATCGTGGTTTTAACGTTCTACGTACTACACTACATTAACTATGTGTTTTTTTGTGGTTTTTGTTTTCGAAGAAAATTTCAAAAAGTGAAGTGAGTTTTTTATTTTGGTTTAACTGTTTTTATGTTTTTGTTTTTTCGAAAAGACTCTTGTCCAGCTGATCTCATGGGTCTGCTCTTTTCCAGAATATTTTTAAAGTAATTTTTATTCTAAAATGTTGACTTAGTGGCAAAAATTATAGAAGTGTTAAAAGAATATTTTAAGTTATTCATGCTTTTATCATAAAAAGGCAGTTTCGAATTCCTTTTACATAGAACGTTGATGTGGTTAAAGCTTTTTTCTTTCTTTGCTTTTGCGGTTATTTGTGTCGCTTATTAGTTTTGGATTATATTTTTGGTAGATTTATTATATGAATAATTAATGAAGAATTTATGAAAATAGGTCGAAACCAGTGTGGATCTCAAATTAATTAATTGAGCATTCCTTCAGGGAAGCATGTATTTGCCAATTCGACTTTGTTCAAGAGCTCTTATTGATGAAGTGTGTTTAGAAGTGATAAATCATTTACTGGATGTTGAATGATATATACATAATTACATTTGAATTAACAAGCTGTTTTATGTATTTAAATTACTATTCAGCCTTGTTCAGTGTACGTAATTTTCATGTTATATAATTTCTTGTGCATTAAATGCATTTGATTGGATATTAAGTGAAACGTGTCGCCAGAATAGTGTGAAAAAAATATTTAAAGCAGGAATAAATAAATTTATAAAAGAGTTGGGGCATTAAAGCTCGGGGAACCTCGGGGCCTTGACTACTTCTCCCAACCTTGTGAGACGTACCATTTCAAACCGATTCCAAACAACTAAATGAGAAAGCAGCGCTTTTCATGACTCTAAATAGACTTTCCATACTTCGCGTAAGGGCATGTCCCTTCAGAAAAAATTTTATGTTTCAGGGATTCGGATCCCGAACTCCCATGTAGCAGTCATCTCTTTAGAACTGGAATAGCAACGTTCCCTTTAAATTTTTAAGGTCTACTGATGAATAATTTTTTTGTTCAAAACCATTTTCAATTGTATCCAACAGTCCAAACCAAACATTTGGTCAGTAGAGAAGCAAAACAGTATCTTCTTCTTCCGTATTCATTTACAGATCATTTCGAACTTTGAACTACAAAGTTATTTGAAAAAAATTGAAAAAAAAAATTCAAGATTATATTAGATAACTAGCAAACCCGGCGAACTCCGTTTCGCCACCAGATTGGCTTCGTTTTTTGTAACATTTCTTTTGGGGATTAAAAAATGAAGAAAAATGAAGTGTAATTTAGTTGAACTTCTCTAAGTTAAAAATGAAAGTGAATCCTGTATTCAAGGATGCGTTGAAGAAAATGGTTGGAGTCGGGATCAGTTCCATCGAACAATGGTTTCAGTGGCTGTGGTGGTGTAAGTAATGGATCCAGTTTGACTTTTCCACTTGCGCAGCACAATCCAGCCGTTTCTCTTTTGAACTTTAATGCATTGCAATATCGGCATACAGTCGTCATTGGTCCAATATCTTAATTGTCATCATCACTGTAGTTCGCAGTGGGATAATATTGGAATGCCAAGCGATTGTATGATGCCAATGATCTTCGTGTGCTCAAGTTTATTATTTATATTATATTTTGTTGTTCTTCGCTTAAGTTCTGTGAATACACTTGTTGCTGGCTTGCATGTCTTGTACGCTCGGCATTTTGGACTATGGTCTGACTATGGAATTTAGCCTTAAATGCACGATCCACATAATTTACACAGTTCAACTTACCACCTTAAGGACAAATGCCTGCTGTTGAAGTTGAATAAAAATTTGCACAATACGCGTGATTGATTGGATGGTTTCCAATTGAACTGTTATGTGGATTTCCATTGGTAATCCGGAAAAACTCTCCGATCCGGGATCCCAAAGTAACACTTTTACTTGTTTTGAAGTTTCGTTGCTTGTTTTGTGTATCGGTGTGAAACGTCAAGCGCTATTTTCAGTGCGCAGTTTCAGTGTGTGACTGCTTCTGGCTTCGCTTACTTCTTCAAATCCAGAATCAAATTTCTCTTCTTTCGAGGAGAGGAACTGTCATTTGATGCCAATGGAATGGTTTGAGAAGCGTTCAGAAGGCTTCCGAACGACCAATGGAAATCGACATTAGGAAACGAATAATTTTACCCTCAATTTCACAATTTCACAGCGAACACAATACCGGTTTTAAGTTAGCGTTTGAAAGAATGTGCGCATAGTAAATTAACTGAGTAGAGTACAATGAGTAGATGTCAAAAAATGTATCAAGCACTGACGCCATCTACTTAAAATAAAACGTACTTTTTTTCGTGTGGGATACTCACACACCACGTACCGGTGAAAAATGATTTTCCCTTCCTGCTTTTCCCTTGAAATTTTTCCTGAATTTTCTTTGCTATAAACCTCACGGAGCCCGAGACCTTTCCAACGAATGCAAAATCGTGGAAATCGGTTCGTGCGTTCTGGAGTTATAGCGTCAGGAAGGAAAATCCGACTTATTTTTATATATATAGATTTTCATGAAAGTTCCAGAGATCGATCTCTACAGCCAAAAAACTTATTTTTGTAGGAACCTTAAGCTTAAGTTTTCCTAAGTTTTGATACTTGCAAATCAGACATTATTGCAAATAAAGAACGGGCTTTCATCGCTTTACTTTAAAGACGATTATCGTTTTCCAATCCAATCGTTTGTCGTCAACGATAACGTCTTCGTCAGATAACTGCTTCATGTAACTTTACTATCGTCTCATACACTTTATTAGCTTTTTCAGGTTTTTGAAAACTGTTTTTTAAAACCTTCATTTTGGACATTGATCGAGTTATGCTATAGACGCATATTATCATTTTTTGAACTTAAAATTCACAGTATTAGTTTTTTTTGGCTTGTTTATTCAAAAATTTTGTGTTAGTTAGTATAAGTTTTTTGGATAGCTAGATCAGGAAATATTCGCTTTGGATTAAAAATGTTAATAGTGTTTAAATGGTTTAAATGGTTGAATACATTAACATTAGTTTACTTTGAATACAGTCAAGTCAGTTTGAAAACATTCAATTGGTTACCTTTTTTTTTTGTGAATTGCTCGAGAGGTCCACTCTCTGGAATTTTCCTTCCTCTTAGGAAAGTAGAATAGAATGTAAACACTTTCATCATTTTTCCACAAAAAACTAGGATTGCATTAGAGGTGAGGTACCCTCTGATTTTTTTATGTTTTCCAAAATATTCAAATCCGAACTATGTATTTAGTTGTTTTCTACTTTTCATTTATTCGAAATTTTTTTTATTCTACTCTGAGAAGCATAGGAGATAAAAAAGCAGACTCGGGTGCATTAAATTTCATTATTTTTCGACAGTTTTTCGAGTTGCATTTTGTTTTACTGTTGAATGATTTTGCGGATGTATTTTTGATTTGCTCGGGAATTCTTTTTAATCCTACATCCTACTTTAAAAGTACCAAGTTGGAAACGATTGTAACTAAACATTTTCATAATTTTTGACATAAAATGTCCAGTTTCGTTAAGCCTCACCGAATTGATATCAAACTTAAGTCAAATGTCTTACAAATCTACAAGTCTAAAAGTCAAGAGCCACTTGTATTATTACACCCATTACAATTGTTGAAGAAATTTGTGTCTGTTGCAGACATTTTTTACACTTGTGTTAACTCACTTGTTTTACAAGTATGTACTTGTAGTTGTAGTTTGATGTTTCATTGGCAAAAAACATGATAATTTAAAAAAAAAAACTGTGAATCACCTTTCCATTCCCCCAGAAAACATTAAGAAAGTAATCAACCATAATTTTTTCTGACGGAAAAAAGGACGAAAGTAGTCTCTACAAATTTTCGTTATTTTTCGTTTCCATAAAATTATGATTGTTTTGCGCGTACCAATTTAGACACATTCTTATTTAATTGGAGAAAATAAGTAATTCAAATAAAAACCAGACAATGAACTTTTATATCTTGTAAATTTGATATCGTACCTTAAGCCATACAAAACAAGCAAAAGTTATTTACAATTCACTGACTACAGCTTCAGCTTTTATATTCTAGCTTAAGCTGTGGTACAAAACAAGATAAATGTTGATGAAGTAAGACCAAAAATGTTTTTCTTGAGGAATCAGCTAGTCCCCCAAAGCAAATACTCTTGAAAAGACCTTTCTTTATTTTCAGTGTAATAATTCTATTAGTTTTACTAATCGGAAAAAATGTTTTGCAAGTCAAACCTTCAAATAGATAATTTTAATTTCTCGTTTTCAAGCAAGTAAATATTCAAAGAAGTGTTCAAAACAAATGAATCTTCAAAAAAGGAAATTAATTATTACGTTACGTTAAAAAGTTTTAGGGTATTAATAAATAGTAATTTGTTGATATATATTTAGATTCCTTTTGATCGATAGGTTTTAATCAAAAATTTCAAAAACAAATTAGCACTGTGCGCTTTTACGACTTTGAACTTTGTTTCTTCGTATCTACATTTTTAATCCGTTTATAATTTTTAAATTGAGTTATGAAGCCCGATCGTTACTAACTGGGTAATAATTAAATTTGTCTTCTTTTTCTACTTCTTTTGGTCTTGTTCTTCTTTGAATTGTTTTTATTTTTCTTCATTCAGCAGCGTCACGAGTGTTTTGATCTAGCAGGGATCACAACTCTCCCACCTATTGATCTGCCTGTGGGGTACGCGTTGAAATATATAAGGTTCTAGCTCTGTATTCTTGTCCTTATTCATTAAAATAATCACATTTTCACTTTTCTGAGACTATAAAACGCATCTTTCTGCTTACTCGAAGAAATACATAAAAAAGTTTAGAAACAAATTAGGTACCTTAAGTCGAACCTAAAGGTGAGTCCATATAATGTCGAACGGCACCAATCGACTCATGCCGATCGGCGATTAGTGTTGACGCCCGATCGGCATTCCTTCTTACCGAAAGCGGCCCCCAATTCGAAACGAATGAAATGAATCCTACCGCGTTTAGAATTGTGTGGGCGTACCTTAAGTGTCAACTTGTCGAAGGAATTTGAATGCTCAAAGACCACATTTGAACTTTGTTAAACGAAAAAGTCAAACCGAGTCAAATAATATGGAAAGAATGTCAATTATCCTTGTAGTGAAACTCCTTCCCCTAACTGTCTTAAAAAAGCGTTACGAAAAAGCAAAAGTGTCTATACACTTAAAATCCTTTACATACACACATAAAAAAAACACAAGATCACAAAAAAGACAACCGAAAGCTCAAAGCAAAGTAAAGAAAAAGTGAAAACATTTGTTTTGACAGCTGCTTTAAGTAAACGCATTCAGGCCCACTTCAAAAAAAAAATTATATTTGATTTAAGAACTTTTATCAGTAAGTACCAATAAGCATCAGACTTCGTTTTTCTCAGGTTTGCTAAGATATCTCTTGTACTTTTTTTTCAGAAAGGGCTACTGCTAGTGCCTTTTAGATAAATCACTACCTCATATTAGAGCTATTCAATAAAATGTTTACCTACTTGAGGTTGCTCCATTATGCTTTAGATTTGCGATCGTTACAGCGGAAATTGTGACTTCAAAGGGATCTTACATAGCTCTCCCAATTGTCTTCTTCTAGTGATTCGCTTTTCTGTTATGTAATCGAACAAAGCCTCCTGTGCTTTGAGTTTATTAAACATTGCTTGTATTTGACTCACATAATTGTTCAGCACTATTTTCTGGCGATCAGTTATTGGTTTTTAGTATTTGATTTGTGAGTCAAATTTTTTCGTCATAATCTCAGAACATCAGAGATTTTCAAAAAGAATTCCCCTGAACTTGCTTCATCTTTATTTCACTGAAAATATCAATTCACTTGAACGCAATTTTCGACATCTCAAAACAAAAACCCAAAGCTTTTATACAAACAATTCGATAAATTATTTCTTCGTTTCAAAAAAAAACCCAATTTATCTCTCATGTCAAGCAAGAGTTCATATATTTTTAGATAAGAGCTAATTTTAACAATACGTCAAATATCATTTTGGTGGGCGTATATTTATGATTGCAATACTTTTTAATTGTGTTACTAATATAAACTAAAATATGTCCATAGTTTGTCTTTTTTGTGCATTTTAGTTTTTAAATTATTTCTTTTCTTTTTTTAAATTTATATCTCGGTTACTGGGGACTTTTAGTAATTAAATTTTATGAAGTTTCTTATGACGTTTCCATTTGTTTTTATTGAAAACCTAATGCCACAATTCTTCGCCTTAAATTCCAAGGAAAACAATCGAGTGACTATTAAATAAAATAAAAATGAATAAAAAAGCAGAAAAGATTCCGATGACATTAAATTACTATCCAGGAGATAGACATACATTCGTGAGAATTTTTTAAAACTGTCGTTAGAAATAATGTTTTGGGGGTTGTTAGGGAGACTTTTATATTCTATTATAAATACATTTGCTTTCTAAATTTAATTTTTTTTTTGTTAGGGTCGTTTGAATTCGTTAAAAATGTATGAATAAATTTGGTATAAAAATTCTATCGTCTGTTTATTTTCTAAGTTGAAGTGATTTGAAGGATATTCTTTTTTATTGTTTATTCAATGATATTGAAAGGAAATTTCATCTTCAAGTATGTATGTCATTCGAAAATCCGTATATGTACATAAAATTTTAAATGCTTATCATTCCAAAGTGGTTAGATAGACCGCGAGTTTTGAAATAGTTTTTCAGTTTTATATGTGAGCATGTGTGTTTCGTATACAAATGCATTTGAATGTCAATCCTTTGATTTAAATATTGAGTGGCGGAAAAGTTGTTCCATGTTGAAAAAGTTGCCCTTCTCCAAATTAGGAATTATGGTATTTTTCAATTTTAAATTTGTTTCTTCAGAACAGATGCGAAAAAGCACTCAACTCAATCACTATATACATACTTTTAAAGAACGCGGTAATTGTTTGCGTAGTAATTCGCTGGGTGGCATAACTTTTGCGAGCCTTGTTATAAGAAATAGTTACCTTCCTCCTACACCTGAAAACCTGCGCTTTAAAGTGAGTTTCCTCCATAGTTCTTTTTCAAATATCGGGGCCCCTATCATGAGGCCCGTCGTAACATTTCCGCACTACGAATGCCAAAAAAGTTGCATCATAGACGGCCTCGTTGTGAATGTTTTTCAAACAAATTTTTTAAATATCTGTTGCAATGTTGCAAAGCACTCAATACGAAGTTGCTTATAGTCCTTTTTATTTGGCATTTGTAGCCCGAAATTGCTACGACCACCATTGTGATGGGGCGCATAGATTTTACTACTTTTTATACACACCAACAACATGCATCGGAACTATTACGTTTGAAGTGTAGATATCATGAAATCATGACATACAATTTATGTGACTTAAATGAGCTTAAAGGACTGAAATCTGATTCCGATTTCCCATGAAGGTCATCAAATTTAGCAAAGAAAAAAAAAGACAAGGTTGAAAACAAATATTACGTGCCTACCACACCTATGGCATTTTCAAAGCTTTTCCATGACTCCCAGTAGATGACTCAAAACATGTCAAGCATGTTATTTAATTTTTCGTCATAAACCTAATTTAACCCAAAAAGATAATACCAATCCACATTTGCACGAAAATGGCTTATCCGTTTGATAGAAAATTGCATTTTGCCGTCACGTTTGGCACGTTTGTCAAATAATTTCCTCCAATTACCCCTTATACAAATTGATTTTTCAATTTGCTTGTATATGTATCAACTTGTACTTGTGTGTGTGTTTTTTTTAAATTAACCTTGAATTTAGTTGCCATTTCCCATTCCTTAAAGCTTTTTTCATATCTCATATGCTTTTATGTACTCATATTTGTTTTCTTCTTTTTTCTTTCTTTTTCAATTACAGTTTTCCACAAAAGGTCATCGATCGGCCTGGTCCTGGCCAATACGCCATTGCAGCTGCTCCCACACCTGGATCGATATCATCGGGCGGTGGTGTATCAACCGGTACGGGTGGATATGTTTACATACAACCTTCCACCCACTACCCACCTTCATCACAGCAGCAAATTATTTATCAACATCATCCCCATCATCAGTTGTGTCATCAGCAGCAACAGCAGCAGCCATGTACGGCAGGTATGCCAACGGTTGTGGCCACATCCGGAACACCAGCGTCGCTTCTATCATCCTCCTCAGCAGCCGCAGCAGCAGCAGCAGCATCATCTGTCGGTGTTGTCCATCACAGTCATCATCATCACATTCATGGTCATCATCATCATCATGGGGGTGCTGTTGTTATTGCTGGTAGTGGTGTTGGTACAGGAGTTGGGAGTGGTAATGGCGGAGCTAATGGCTCATCGGGTGCAGTTATGCAGCAAACATTGAACAAGAAAAATTCAATACGCAACGGCGGAGAGGTCATGAAACGTTCACGAGCACAAACAGCGTAAGTTGAAAATGAAAAATCAGTTTTGTTTAAATGTTTTTTGTTTTTGTTTTTAAAAGAGAATGTTTGCAGTTACATCTTACTCTAGGGCAAATTCGCACATGTTTCCTTTAATCAGTTGTCAATATTTTTTAAACAAACAACTCGTCGAAATTGGGGAAACAATCAAAAAGTTATTGAATTTGTTTAGTGTTCATTTGTTAATTTTCACTTGGAAGTCAAATGTTGCAACAAGTTCCTTCAATACGAAAATCTTTTGAGAACACAACGTTAACAACAAACTGTTCCCATAACTGTGAGCCTTTTACAAAAATAGGGTACCATTATGAATGGCAGTTTATATCGAAGACGAATCGGTCCCTTGTATTTTTTGCGATTCATTCACATGGAATCACCTGTTTTTCGGTTCAGTGTTTTTATTTACATGCAATGGGTTTGTTTTACTTACATAATTTTTTTTTGACGGTTAAACCGGATGCTGGGAATCCAATTCTCCATGACTTCGTCCCATAAGCAGAATCTTAGCGGAAGTTTATCTCTTAAAACTTGTAGATCCCATCATGACGATGATGTATACCTTTACCTGCCCACATTCAATTGATTTTTTTTTTGTTTCTCCTGAGAGTCTTTTTGTATTTATATTCATTTTGCTTTGCACGGAAGTGCACTATAGGCAGCGAATAACCAAAGGAAATAAAATTCAAGAAATGGAAATATACATACAAAAAAACATACATAAACATAATTATGGTGTGTGAACTTTCCTACACTTATACACCTGGTAGGGGTTATTATTTTCACGTCTGACTTTAAGTCGAGCTTCTTTTAATATTCTGCTTTATGTGTGTTTAATTTTATTATGCAAAAAACGTAGACAAAGCAGAGACGTACAAAAATTGACAAGTGTACAAATGAAAAAAGAAACGAAAAGTAAAGAAAGGAGAAAAAACTCACACAAGACATCAAACAAACTGACTGCTGTGTTGGGATACGGAAGTGGCACCAATTGTGTTTTTGTTGTCAAGGGAGTTGTTGCCAGACACCAAAGTGCACGTAGCTTAATGCATTTCTTGAGGTTAAAAGGGCTTGGTTTCAGGCAAAACCACTTGGATTTAAAAGAGTGCTTGACTTTTTTTTAGGCGCAAGCAAAGAGATTTCTGATACGGCTATTCGATTTTTTTAGGAGTTAACATATCTTGATGGGGCCGGGAAGTAAAATGGTCAGAGTATAAATAGAATAAAATAAATACGGTGGCGCAACATAGTGAGGAGCCTCGGGGCCTTGCTAATTTCTCACAACCATGCCTTGTAAGGGAATGGAAAGGACCTACTATTTTTTGCCGAATCCGAACGGCTAATTGAGAAGGTGCTTTTCATGGCAGTGAATTTACTATTGGAGGACTTGCCGATTCCTTCCGAAAGGGAATACCTGTGGAAAAACATTTTTTGTTTTCTGTTGGGATTCGGATCAAAAACCTCCCGCGTTACAATCAGTCATGCTGACCACTACGCTACGAGCACAACTATTGGCAGACTGTTGTAAAAAAAGATAACAAAAAGAAATTAGGAGTGGAATTTGCTTAGGTAGTTGGGGATACTGATAAAGTGAGTGTTTAGAATAAAAAAAAAATGAGTAAATTTAATGTCACGTGGTCACATTTATATGAGTGGTCACATTTGTATGACTTTTTTTTATCTTTCACAAGAAAAGTCATAAGACTGATTTAAGTCACTTAAATGTTGGAGAGTTAAAAGCGGCCCGGAAGTTTTCCAGAAACATTTAGCCGTAGTTTTAAAATGCTTATAATTTTTCTTCTTTAGTAGTATAAAGCCCTTAGCCGTATTTTTCGAGTAGTTTTATACACTCTACAGAAGGGTTTATAATTCGACGATACGCAGAGAGGCCCTACTATCATTGTCGAACACCGGCGCTTCGTTTTCGTACTGAATTCTTCTGCTACTTTTTTCTTGTTCTTTTTCTTCTTTTTGTTCTTCCGCTTCTGTTTTTCGTGCATTTAATTCAAATTAAGCCCTTCGAGAATGATTGTAATGAAACGAAAATCGCTTTTTCATTAAGCCGTTTGGAATCGACTGATTGAATCTGGCAACTGCCCATGGGGTTATTATTGAAATGACGATTTACCTCCTGAAATGCTTCCTTCTTTCCTAGGTAACCTGGTCAATGTAAAATTGTTAAACCTTTCCTATTATTGCTTAACCTAGCCATTAAGTTACTCAAGGCTGTTTCGGTGCTATAGGTATCCAGCTGCTTGTCAACTTGGATGAGGTTTTCTGTCTTTATCCAATGGTCCCACCAGAGTCTCGGTTTGTGTCTTAAGCGTCGTTGGCCTGCATAGATTTTTCAAACCATAAAATTGGTTCATCCTCACACAACCCAGTCTTCACAATCGCCTCGAATCTTTTACCTATAGGTCGGTGTCGTTGTACAACTCGTAGGACTTCTCCACCTTTGACAAGTTCAATACTTTTGCACCATACACCACGACTGAAATGATAAGGGTCTTTATTCAAACCCCTAGATACTGTGATGGACCTGAATTATGTGTTCTTATTTTAAACCTGGTTATTGTGCGCCGTGCGCCACAGGCGGATCACTTATGTGAATCGGATGAGTGGAGTTGCGATCCATTCGAGATATGCTCGTAGCTCCGCATTGGTAGAAAGAAAATGGCTGTCTTAATTGATATCGGAGCTAAGATACACAAAATTCACTAATTCCTCCATACGTATAAGATATAACAAGTCTCGGGGAGAGTACGATAACTTTGGCGACAAAAAATAATAACGGTTTCTGATAGAAGGGTTCAATACAAACATTTTTTACTATGGGAGGGGGGGGTCTATCTCCCCCCGTTTAGACGGTAGGGGCAATTTTATAAAAATTGACTTAAAATCTAAAAAAAAATATTGTAAGATAACGGGAAAACCTACAGATACTAATTATACCTTTTATGAAAGCCAGAAATCTGCACTTTATAATAAATTTTAAATTAAGTGGTTTCAATTTAAAGTTTTTGAAATAACTGACTTCAAAGTCAAAATTTACGAAAAAAAATTTGAAAAAATCACTTTCAGTATTATGTTTCTCGTGATTGCAAATGCCAATAAAAAAAAATTTGATGTAGTTAGTTGCTTTAATAAATTTTTTATCAAACGCTGTAAACTACTTCTTTCTATGTCTTATAGTTTTTTAGATAATTGAAAAATAGTAAAACTATTGAAGTATGCAATATTTTCAAAAAGTTATGGAAATACGTACGAATTTACGATAATGTGAGGAAATAGACTATTGAAAGTATAAATATTCATCAGACAGGTGCTTATGTGCAATTAATTTCCGTATGCAACAACTTTCCGCATGGCCCACTTCGCGGGGGCTCATTATTTTAACCCTTTTTCCGCAGGGTTAAGCTGCTCATGCTAAATATGAAAATAGCAACAAAACTTTTTTCAGTTCAATCAAATAACTTGCAGTTAGAAAAACAATTGCTATTTTCATATTTAGCATGAGCAGCTTAACCCTGCGGAAAAAGGGTTAAAATAATGAGCCCCGTGAAGCGGGCCATGCGGAAAGCTGTTGCATACGGAAATTAATTGCTATTTTCATATTTAGCATGAACAGCTTAACCCTGCGGAAAAAGGGTTAAAATAATGAGCCCCGCGAAGCGGGCCATGCGGAAAGTTGTTGCATACGGAAATTAATTGCTATTTTCATATTTAGCATGAGCAGCTTAACCCTGCGGAAAAAGGGTTAAAATAATGAGCCCCGCGAAGCGGGCCACGCGGAAAGCTGTTGCATACGGAAATTAATTGCTATTTTCATATTTAGCATGAGCAGCTTAACCCTGCGGAAAAAGGGTTAAAATAATGAGCCCCGCGAAGCGGGCCACGCGGAAAGCTGTTGCATACGGAAATTAATTGCTATTTTCATATTTAGCATGAGCAGCTTAACCCTGCGGAAAAACGGTTAAAATAATGAGCTCCGCGAAGCGGGCCACGCGGAAAGCTGTTGCATACGGAAATTAATTGCTATTTTCATATTTAGCATGAGCAGCTTAACCCTGCGGAAAAAGGGTTAAAATAATGAGCCCCGCGAAGCGGGCCATGCGGAAAGCTGTTGCATACGGAAATTAATTGCTATTTTCATATTTAGCATGAACAGCTTAACCCTGCGGAAAAAGGGTTAAAATAATGAGCCCCGCGAAGCGGGCCACGCGGAAAGCTGTTGCATACGGAAATGAATTGCACATAAGCACCTGTCTGATGAATTTTTATACTTTTATACTTTTTTCAGCTCGATCAAATAACTTGCAGTTAGAAAAACAATTGCTATTTTCATATTTAGCATGAGCAGCTTAACCCTGCGGAAAAAGGGTTAAAATAATGAGCCCCGCGAAGCGGGCCATGCGGAAAGCTGTTGCATACGGAAATTAATTGCTATTTTCATATTTAGCATGAACAGCTTAACCCTGCGGAAAAAGGGTTAAAATAATGAGCCCCGCGAAGCGGGCCACGCGGAAAGCTGTTGCATACGGAAATTAATTGCTATTTTCATATTTAGCATGAGCAGCTTAACCCTGCGGAAAAAGGGTTAAAATAATGAGCCCCGCGAAGCGGGCCATGCGGAAAGCTGTTGCATACGGAAATTAATTGCTATTTTCATATTTAGCATGAACAGCTTAACCCTGCGGAAAAAGGGTTAAAATAATGAGCCCCGCGAAGCGGGCCACGCGGAAAGCTGTTGCATACGGAAATGAATTGCACATAAGCACCTGTCTGATGAATTTTTATACTTTTATACTTTTTTCAGCTCGATCAAATAACTTGCAGTTAGAAAAACAATTGCTATTTTCATATTTAGCATGAGCAGCTTAACCCTGCGGAAAAAGGGTTAAAATAATGAGCCCCGCGAAGCGGTCCATGCGGAAAGCTGTTGCATACGGAAATTAATTGCTATTTTCATATTTAGCATGAACAGCTTAACCCTGCGGAAAAAGGGTTAAAATAATGAGCCCCGCGAAGCGGGCCACGCGGAAAGCTGTTGCATACGGAAATTAATTGCTATTTTCATATTTAGCATGAGCAGCTTAACCCTGCGGAAAAAGGGTTAAAATAATGAGCCCCGCGAAACGGGCCACGCGGAAAGCTGTTGCATACGGAAATGAATTGCACATAAGCACCTGTCTGATGAATTTTTATACTTTTATACTTTTTTCAGCTCGATCAAATAACTTGCAGTTAGAAAAACAATTGCTATTTTCATATTTAGCATGAGCAGCTTAACCCTGCGGAAAAAGGGTTAAAATAATGAGCCCCGCGAAGCGGGCCATGCGGAAAGCTGTTGCATACGGAAATTAATTGCTATTTTCATATTTAGCATGAACAGCTTAACCCTGCGGAAAAAGGGTTAAAATAATGAGCCCCGCGAAGCGGGCCACGCGGAAAGCTGTTGCATACGGAAATTAATTGCTATTTTCATATTTAGCATGAGCAGCTTAACCCTGCGGAAAAAGGGTTAAAATAATGAGCCCCGCGAAGCGGGCCATGCGGAAAGCTGTTGCATACGGAAATTAATTGCTATTTTCATATTTAGCATGAACAGCTTAACCCTGCGGAAAAAGGGTTAAAATAATGAGCCCCGCGAAGCGGGCCACGGAAAGCTGTTGCATACGGAAATGAATTGCACATAAGCACCTGTCTGATGAATTTTTATACTTTTATACTTTTTTCAGCTCGATCAAATAACTTGCAGTTAGAAAAACAATTGCTATTTTCATATTTAGCATGAGCAGCTTAACCCTGCGGAAAAAGGGTTAAAATAATGAGCCCCGCGAAGCGGGCCATGCGGAAAGCTGTTGCATACGGAAATTAATTGCTATTTTCATATTTAGCATGAACAGCTTAACCCTGCGGAAAAAGGGTTAAAATAATGAGCCCCGCGAAGCGGGCCACGCGGAAAGCTGTTGCATACGGAAATTAATTGCTATTTTCATATTTAGCATGAGCAGCTTAACCCTGCGGAAAAAGGGTTAAAATAATGAGCCCCGCGAAGCGGGCCATGCGGAAAGCTGTTGCATACGGAAATTAATTGCTATTTTCATATTTAGCATGAACAGCTTAACCCTGCGGAAAAAGGGTTAAAATAATGAGCCCCGCGAAGCGGGCCACGCGGAAAGCTGTTGCATACGGAAATGAATTGCACATAAGCACCTGTCTGATGAATTTTTATACTTTTATACTTTTTTCAGCTCGATCAAATAACTTGCAGTTAGAAAAACAATTGCTATTTTCATATTTAGCATGAGCAGCTTAACCCTGCGGAAAAAGGGTTAAAATAATGAGCCCCGCGAAGCGGGCCATGCGGAAAGCTGTTGCATACGGAAATTAATTGCTATTTTCATATTTAGCATGAGCAGCTTAACCCTGCGGAAAAAGGGTTAAAATAATGAGCCCCGCGAAGCGGGCCATGCGGAAAGTTGTTGCATACGGAAATTAATTGCTGTTTTCATATTTAGCATGAGCAGCTTAACCCTGCGGAAAAACGGTTAAAATAATGAGCTCCGCGAAGCGGGCCACGCGGAAAGCTGTTGCATACGGAAATTAATTGCTATTTTCATATTTAGCATGAGCAGCTTAACCCTGCGGAAAAAGGGTTAAAATAATGAGCCCCGCGAAGCGGGCCATGCGGAAAGCTGTTGCATACGGAAATTAATTGCTATTTTCATATTTAGCATGAACAGCTTAACCCTGCGGAAAAAGGGTTAAAATAATGAGCCCCGCGAAGCGGGCCACGCGGAAAGCTGTTGCATACGGAAATGAATTGCACATAAGCACCTGTCTGATGAATTTTTATACTTTTATACTTTTTTCAGCTCGATCAAATAACTTGCAGTTAGAAAAACAATTGCTATTTTCATATTTAGCATGAGCAGCTTAACCCTGCGGAAAAAGGGTTAAAATAATTAGCCCCGCGAAGCGGGCCATGCGGAAAGCTGTTGCATACGGAAATTAATTGCTATTTTCATATTTAGCATGAACAGCTTAACCCTGCGGAAAAAGGGTTAAAATAATGAGCCCCGCGAAGCGGGCCACGCGGAAAGCTGTTGCATACGGAAATTAATTGCTATTTTCATATTTAGCATGAGCAGCTTAACCCTGCGGAAAAAGGGTCAAAATAATGAGCCCCGCGAAGCGGGCCATGCGGAAAGCTGTTGCATACGGAAATTAATTGCTATTTTCATATTTAGCATGAACAGCTTAACCCTGCGGAAAAAGGGTTAAAATAATGAGCCCCGCGAAGCGGGCCACGCGGAAAGCTGTTGCATACGGAAATGAATTGCACATAAGCACCTGTCTGATGAATTTTTATACTTTTATACTTTTTTCAGCTCGATCAAATAACTTGCAGTTAGAAAAACAATTGCTATTTTCATATTTAGCATGAGCAGCTTAACCCTGCGGAAAAAGGGTTAAAATAATGAGCCCCGCGAAGCGGGCCATGCGGAAAGCTGTTGCATACGGAAATTAATTGCTATTTTCATATTTAGCATGAGCAGCTTAACCCTGCGGAAAAAGGGTTAAAATAATGAGCCCCGCGAAGCGGGCCATGTGGAAAGCTGTTGCATACGGAAATTAATTGCTATTTTCATATTTAGCATGAACTGCTTAACCCTGCGGAAAAAGGGTTAAAATAATGAGCCCCGCGAAGCGGGTCATGCGGAAAGTTGTTGCATACGGAAATGAATTGCACATAAGCACCTGTCTGATGAATTTTTATACTTTTATACTTTTTTCAGCTCGATCAAATAACTTGCAGTTAGAGAAACAATTGCTATTTTCATATTTAGCATGAGTAGCTCAACCCTGCGGAAAAAGGGTTAAAATAATGAGCCCCGCGAAGCGGGCCATGCGGAAAGTTGTTGCATACGGAAATTAATTGCACATAAGTACCTGCCTGATGAATATTTATACTTTCAATAGTCTATTTCCAAACATTATCGTAAATTCGTACGTATTTCCTTAATTTTTTGAAAATATTGCATACTTCAATAGTTTTACTATTTTTCAATTATCTTAAAAACTATAAGACATAGAAAGAAGTAATTTATATCGTTTGATAAAAAATTGATTGAAGCAACTAACTACATCAAATTTTTTTTATTGGCATTTGTAATCACGAGAAACATAATACTCAAAGTGATTTTTTCAAATTTTTTTTCCTAAATTTTGACTTTGAAGTCAGTTATTTCAAAAACTATAAATTGAAACCACTTAATTTAAAATTTGTTATAAAGTGCAAATTTCTGGCTTTTATAAAAAGTATAAATTGTATCTGTAAGTTTTCCTGTTGTTCTACAATATTTTTTTTTAGATTTTAAGTCAATTTTTATAAAATTGCCCCTACCGCCTAAACTAGGGGAGATAGACCCCCCCCCTCCCATAGTAAAAAATGCTTGTATTGAACCCTTCTATCAGAAACCGTTATTATTTTTTGTCGCCAAAGTTATCGTACTCGTGCCCAAGTCTCTAGTAAGGCTTCATGTGAGACATCCCTGTTTTGTGTCCTTTCTGGATGACAGTCGTTCTGGTTTTTCTGCTCGGATTCAACTTTTTCTATTCAATAAACAACACGTGTTTAGTTCTTTATTACTCATGAAGAAATTTGTTTTTTTTTTAAGTTTCACAGATCGAGAACTAAAACTATTTCGCAAAAACAAACAGTACTACTATTTGAGCACAATAAACTTAATGTTTTACTGAACCTTTATCCTAACCGTTTCACTATACTTCTATTTATAAAATCTATCAATCTATCGAAAAACGGTACGTTAAATAAAAAGGGCCTACCAATGCACGTGTGCTAAGAAACCCACAAGTGTCAGATACCCTTAGCAAAATGCTATAGAACATCGCTGATTTTATCTGAAAACTGTTACAAATAATCTTAGAAGTTCAAAGAACAGGCCTCAAGAAATGCCTTATGTTTGTCGGAAAAATTCCTATAAAATATTCTTTTTATCAAAACACACATAATAATAAAAAACAATATTCATAATTCTTGCCTAAAATGACCATAGGCAGTTGAGTAAAAAAAAACTGAATGAAAAAAATTTAGGTCATCAAAGCCTATGCGGTCTTTCCACTCCTTTTTTTAAATTCGTTGCTATAATAATTTATGCCAATAATCCCATATGCGAATTCTACATGGCAACACTTCGTGTACTTTCTTTTTTGTTTACATTTTTAAATGTCAAGGCGAAAGTACCTTCGATAGCCCTCTTTATCTGGCCGTAAGTGATTAAGCAAACACTTATGATAGTTTCCATCGATCAAAAACCTTCTTTTCGATACGACGAGACATTCGAATGACATAGTTGTGGTATTCCAAACAAATAATTATTTCCGTCGATGAAATTTATTTTAGATTATTTTATTTGCATTCAAAAAGGGTAAACGTTCCAATTAGGTGTGTGTGTGTTCTCGTTTTTGTGATTGTCAATTAATCACACGTTTTTTCGAGTGTTTCTCCTTCATGAAATTTTTTTTGTTCAAAATGTTTGATATACATATCTTATCTCACAGCAGGCTAGTTTGTATCTTTAATGTTTATGCTGTTATCAAAACATACCCACCCCAGACGTCATGACGATTGCTCTTGTGTATTTTTTTAATTCTCGTGTCATTCTTCTAGCTCTGTGCAATTGCTTACCTTTTCATTTCGCGCATTCTCTTGACACTAATTCAGAACAGAAATAATTTTATAATGCCTAATCTTGTTGGGTGATAAGTTTTTTGTTTCCAGTTCGCGAACACACGGCATAACAACACAAAGCTTTGTGTTTACGTATACAAAGCGCAAACAAACAAACACAGACGCTCCGATTTGAAGTTTTTTTATTTTATCTTTAACAGCTTGTTTCACAAAAGCGAATGAAAAATAAAAAAGAAATCGTTGTATTATGGGCCTTTAGAGTCACCTTCGCGTAGGTGCTCGGTTAGGGTGCTATCAGTTGCGAAAGATGTCAGCACCCCTACGTTGAGGGTATTTTTACTCGCTTGGTGTCGGACATTAAATAAAATTATTTCCGTCGCGGTTTGGTTTTGCAGAACTTTGTTAAAATACCCAGAAAAAAGATTCCAACTTTCGCAAAGTTCCTAACTTAGTTCAAAGGTGAGACACAGTACTTCTTAGTGGTCGGTGGTGAAAAAAAATTTGTATTCAAAACTTGTATTGGAGCCGGACTTAAACACCCTGAAAAAAGGTAAACAAACCACTTAGGAGAGGTCGACTTATTCCTAGAAATCTGATCTCTTACTTGTGACTAAAAATAAACTTTCCATATACGACTCTGACGGAGATGGAATCATAATTTAATTTGCAAAAATGTCTCAACTTGGCGCTCGTGCCATTAAAAGATAAACAAGTTTTTAAAGAAAGAATTCCTCGGTGGAGAACTTGTTAATTGGCTTTCAGTGACGGCTGACGGGTTATGGAAAAAAGTTTTTTTTTTTTTTCTTTTGTGTTGGTTTACCGGGAGCTTTTTCTGATTCTGATTTTTGTTCAGAGCTGAGATCGGGTATGACTTTGGACGGCATTCAGATGATTTTCGAAAGTTCAAAGATATCGCTTGCTTTTTTATCGCCCGCTACACGTTTGAGCCTATAGAATACCAACAAAAGAATGTCACGTATGAATATGAAACTAATTTTTGCATTAAATCACGTCTGATTGATTAATGGAGAAGTCTTATGGGAATAGAGGTGTTGACCTATATTTTGTAGTTTTTCAAAGACATACATATCTAGAAAAAACAAATGACGTGAATTGGTATCAGCCACTTCATTAAACAAAAGAACTCGATTCATAGTGTTTACCGTTTGAAGTAGCTATTCTTAGCGGTCTTAAGAAGCCTCTCCAATACCCAATATGTGAAATCATCCTCTTTTCAAGTGGAAGAACAATATTCCAAGAATTTAATCAATTATTTTGTTTACATAAGTAGGTGAACTCGTTAGTTTACAGAAACATTTCCCGAACTGTCTATTAAAATTTCCACTTGACTGATAATGATTCACTCGTTCTAGAGATTCACATTCAAAACGAGGAATACAACTCACGTGTGCCAAAAACGTGTCTGGTACAGCCATTCCATGTGCTTTCTGGCAAAACATTATACATTTAAACTTTCAGGATGTTGCATCTAGTGTAATGCACATTAAGCCATCGACAACAAATTGCATCTAACTCCACACATTAAGAAACTCCATTTGACATCCTGCAAAACACATTTTTGGCATCGAAATGCATTCCCATAGGTAGACGCAATAATGGCCCACCCATAACTCCCTCTTGGATAGAACATCCAAAAGTCGCACAGTAATAATTAAAATAATTTTGCGGCAAAATTTACGAGGCGCCACCAAGTTGGACGCTCGGGTGATGCATTTCTGTTTTCCTTGGAAAAAGTTCCTTTTTTTCTGTATGTTTACATTCAGTGGAAGAATTTTTGGTGTGGAAAGCTTTTTTTTTGGGAAAGTTTGAAAATTTTAAAGAAAATGTTTTCATTTCTCTTCACTGCCAAAAATAAACACTAAGAGATTCAAATGAACACGAGCGAGAGAAGGAGAAAAAAAAAGAGAAGTGGAATTTCCATCATACAATTTTGGGGATACTCGAAAGATTTTCAATGGAGTGTGAATGGACTTGGACTCGGACGTAGTCCTCTTAGCCTGCATTCTAGAGTACCTGTCTTGCCGTTTGAAAAGTGTTTTTCTATTTTTCTTTTTTGCAATAATTAGAAAGCCTAGTTTCATTTCTCACATCTCATTTTGCAACTACAAGTCAAGTGTTTTGCTCTGTTTTGATATATGAGAGTAAATTCAAATAACAGTGAAGTTCGGTGGAGATTTATGGAGCAACGTCTACGTCGCGGTTAATGAATGATAAAAGGTCATAAACCCATGTCAAGATGTCAGTTTTTTGACACAAAGTGTAACATGTGCCTACATACACAACGCAGTGAAGTGATTTCTTTATTATGCAAAATGAAAATGTTCGTGAAAATTCCAAAAAATACATTTGAAAAACAGTGTGCTTTTCTTGGAAAATGTCAGTGGACTTACTTTTTCAACTAAATCATGCTAAATATGAGTGGTCTTCATAAAACATTATAGTCGTTTACAAGTGGGCGTATTTTTAAAACACAATAAGGAGACTGAAAACTTGTTTATGTTCGTCAAGAGGATAAACGCTATTTTTACTTTTTTTAAAGAAACGAAAATTTCTTTATTTAGGGGGAATTTTCTAATAATAAATGTCACATCAATGTTGTGCGTGGTGTTTGCCGTGTAATTTATTTCATCGAGTCATGAAGAAATTGGCTGATTTGATTCGACTTTGTAAACGTTTCACCACAGGGTTAGTGTAGTGTGTTGACGGATGTTCCAATAGATTGCAATGCGTTTTGCTTGTTTGAACTGTGCATAGAGAAAATCAAAAGCTTTTGCTGTATATTTAGCTTTTTTAAATTAACCCAAATTGCACGCATATTGTCGTACCTGTTCGCAATGTTTTATCCTTTAAAATGTTATTCAATTTGTTCTGATGCAATTTAAAGACGCTATAGGTTATAAGTATTTGTGCATGAGTTGTACTTTTGTCCAACCGATTTGTGAATCATATATCACTGAAAGCAAAACGATCTAAATTAGGTTTTTGAGAAATTTTGGCCATGGACGTAGACACGTAGAGGCTGAGGCATAATTTTGTGTTGTGTTAATTTGGTAGGTCTTAAATATTTCCAACTTTGTACTGTCAACAATTTTTCAAATAATCTGTGGACAATTTTTACGATTTATTTTAAATTTCTTGCAAAATGAAAGCAACATGCTGAAAGCCTTTTTAATTTGAAAAAGATAAGTTTGAATTCAAATTAAATAGACCAACTGAAACCCTATTTATATTTTCAAATTTGACAAATTCCTTGTTACATAGATTGCCATCCGTTTTGGCTGATCAAAATTTCTTTCGAATGTGTCAAATTTAATGTTTAATTCATGTCACTTATATTTAGTTAAGTGGTGACAGTAGGTACTTGTGACTCTACATTGTACATAACATAGTTGAAAAACTGAAGTGGCCAGGGAATGTTATTCTTCTATTACGTACATGATAAAATAAAGTCGAAAAACAAGATAGCCTGAAGTTTTTGGTCAAATTTCAATACAGTCACAATCAATAGTCAAATTTGATATATTTTACTAGCAACTTTGGTTGTTGTTGCATATGCACTTGTTACTCTTCCATCGTTGATTAATCGTTGCAAAATTTAGCTGAGTCTAGAGTTTATATTGAAAATTAGTAGAAATTCACGTAAATGAATTTTAAGATTTTTGTTAAACATTTTCATAGATTGGCCAAATGTTCATAAAAACTTGTTTTTAGATGCAAGTTTGGTACTTTTGGTTTGAGGTTCGAATATCAACAGAAAACCAAAAATGTTTTTCCACGGGTATCGTCTTTCGCGAAGGATTGGCAAGACCTTTGATAGTATTTCCCTTGCCGTAGAAAGCGTATTCTCGATTAGCCATTCGGAATCGGCAAAAAGTTGTAGGTCTCTGTCCTTTTTCACAAGGCAGTGAAAAATGCTCTAGTTCCCGGGACTCCCCGCTCTTTTGACCCACAATATTTAATTTTATTTTAAGATGGAAGTTTGGCTTTTGGTATTTTTGCACTTATTAATTTCGCATCGTTTTGCAATGTTATAAATCAAGTGAATAGACAGTTTTAGTAAAAATTGGTGAAATTCTCGTTCAAATCTGCCAAATTAAATTTGTTTATTACACAAAACCAATATCTGTATGTGCATTTTACCGCTCATTGCGTGGCCTTGCCTTAAGAGTCATATTCGAAAAACTAATGTACAGCGATTTTTTTTCGTATGAGTTTGTTTAATTCAATATGTTTTTATTGCATAGTTTGACTGTCGGTTTTTATAAAATTGTTACTTTTACACTAAAAGATGTGCAGTTGAAGAATGCCTGGGCAAATCGAGTCGACCTAAATTTTACAAAGTGTCATAAAAATTTATAAAGTTCATTGTGTTTTTTTTTAGAGCTTGAGAACTTTAAACTAAAGCAAGACAGGAATAATGTTCGAAGAGTCCTATTTTTCACTTTTTTTTCTATAAATCTGGTCGTATATCGTCAATAGTGGCTTGAATATGGGCTTCCAATGCTTCAGGAATTGCTGGTTTTTCGGCATGAACCGACTTAACATAGCTCCATAAAAAGTAATCGAGAGGGGTTATGTCGCAAGAACGAAGGGGCCATTTCACACCCTTAGAATGAATGTGACCTAACTCAAAATTCCTGTAATTTCTGATTTCATAATAAACTTGCCTGATATACCTACTTTTTTGAAGACTTTGCTCATTTCTCACAAACGCATTTTTTATTAAGGTCATTTTCATTCTAAGTGCACGGCGACGTACTGAGCGGTAAAGCGGCAGAATCGCAAATTTTGAACAAAATTGAAAGCTCAGCGGGTGGAAAATTAAAAAGGGCCACTTCTGGAAATAAAATTGTTACGAAATTGATTTTGCGAAATCTCGTCGATATTTAGTTGATTGCTTTTTGAAACAAAAAAGCATTCACCATGGCTTCATAGCTCTCGTCATTCGCTGTCGAGACGATGAATCGACATTTCGACGACTTCTTCAACGCTACAGCTACGATAAGTAACTGCAGGAAATGCTTACTCATTGTCATTATCCCCATTATATTGCCCATATAAGATGGTCAAAATACTTCATAAAGCGCTTGGTTCAATCACGAACAGACTTATTTTTTTTTTTCGAAGTAAATTTCCTCAATTTGAGAGCGTTGTTCTCGAGTTGAAGTTCATAATAAATTGCAGATTCTAATAAATTTAAATGTGAAAAAAATGTAAATCATCGAAACTTCTCGTGCAGCTAAAAAAAAAAAAACACCCTTTATTTGTGATCCAAAACAAGTCCGACGGATGTGTGCACTTTACAACTCCTATATCATAAGAACAAATCTAAACAAGAGTTGTTTCAACTCTTTCCTTATTGTTTAGTTTCTCAGATTTGAAATGCTTGTCATTTTAAAATTCTTAATCTGAATAGACTGATTAGAATCCGTTTTGTCTCTAGAACTGTAACAAGAACCCTCTGTTAGTTTTTCTTAGTTGGATTTGATTTGCAGTGTTTCCCACAGGCGGACTGTGATTTTTGTGATTCCTTCGATATCACGACTCTTGTGAGTTGTGAGCTTGTGACCCAGTGAAAGAAATAGAAGATTTATCTTTGGATCTCTTTGTCTGAAGTAAAAAAATAAACTTATTGAACAAATCCCTTCAGCTTTTTATGTTATCTCATTGCTTCTTGCGTCGTTATGCTGTACGGTGGTGTGCTCAGCTTTAAAAATTTAGATTTCACTTTTTCTAATGATATAATAAAAAGCATTGTAGCCATTTGTTTCACTGCTGTGTCTTCTTGTCAATATCAAGACCACATCATTCTACCTTCTGTCTTCTCAAGTCATCAAAGCGTTATTTCAATTTCCTCTGATCTTGTATGAGCTTCTGTAGCCTAGTACAAGGTTTGAAAGTGGGGACAAAAAGCATCTTTAAAGCTTTTTCTGTTCTCAATTCGACCGAATTTTCTTGCTTCGAAAGAAAAACATGCCATGTAAGCTTTTTGAAAACTTCTCTTATGAAATGCTTATTACATCAACATTGCTACCATCAAAAAATCGGTAGTAATTTGCAAACTCAATTCCGTAAAAAGCTTGTCTATTGGTTTGGCATTTTAATTCATTTTATCCTTCATTGTTCTAAGTAGCCAACCTCAAAACAAACAATACGCCAAGATAAAACTTCATCCAACATCCAGTTGTAAATACATAAACACTTTCACCCACACGCAATATTGGATGAATGCCTGCCGTGTCGGGTAATTCTCCAAGCAATAAATATCACATCCCGACAATCCATTTTCCGTCAGATCCATTTCATTGAATAAGTTTTGATTGACACTTACAAAAACATGTCTACCCTCACATCCACAAAAAGGAGATTATCTTAATCACATCCTTTTCATTTCTTCCCACGCTCTGCAAATATTGACAAAGAAAAGATATACCCAATCCAAATCAATGCTGCCATAGCTTCCTTTTAAAGAGATTGTTTTAAGGATGCGTATTCCAACTTAAACGGATGACACTTAAAAGCAAGACAGTTTATAAAATTAATACCTACAAACAGTTCCAAAGAGTCTTATTTTTTGTTTGTAAGACAACTTTTAATTATAATCAGAACAGAACTTTGTCAGCGCTATTAAAGCCAAAGCATTCTGCCATTACTTCAACTCTGCTGCATAGTTCCTCGCTCTCTCTATAGTTCATTTATTTCTTTACGCATGTCCTTAGTTTATTTTCATTTTCAAGTGCAATGAACTGTGAGTAAATGAGTCTAATTAAATAGACTATGTGCGACGTTCATTACACTGGGACTTTTAATGAAAAAAAAGAAAGAAAGAAGAATGTTGGAAAAACTGACGAAAATACATCCCTATATTTGGCTTTAAAAATAAAACCGTCATCTGGTTCATGTTAGGGCGTCAATATCTGTCACTGGCATGAAATTAATTCCATTTGTTTTCTTTGTTCGACTCTGGATTATTAAAGGAAGGAAAAGCGGACTTATATTTTGTTTACTTTTTTTTTTTGGATTTTCCTAAATTAATCATTAACATTGTTGTCTTTTCTTTGGTACTAATTAAGGTCTTCTTTAACGTGAAGTTATTTTTCTTTCATTCTGTTTTTAATTGTCTATGAAAGAACTTGATTTCTGTTTGGTCTCCCTTTAACAAATGTTTTTACTTTTATTTTATTTTATTTTGTTTTTAGCAAATGAGGATAGGGAGAAGAAAAAAAGTAAAATATTTGCTTAATTTGTGAAAGAAAATAACAAATAGAACCGAGTGTGTTTGTTATATGATTCATAACGATGTTTTTTAGGATCTATTCTGCGAAGTGTTAAATCATAATAATTGCCTCGTGTCAGGGACAAGGATACCTATTTTATTTTCGATTCGTAATATTGACTTGACATATTGACGAACTTGTTTTGAGCACATTATTGAAGATAAAACTCCTTCGCGCTTGTATCGTGCTGTGAAAGAAACAAACTCTTCCAATCTTTTAAATACCCACACATGAATGGCTAAGAAAATGTACACCAGAAGTTTATACCCGAAGGACTTTGAAGATTAAATGGCAAAAAGAAGAAACGGTTTTATGATTTATACCCTATCACCGGTGGGGGAGCTTTTACGAGTTCTGGAAATTGAAAAAAGCTATCACTTGGAAACACTTGAGGGTGTTAGATATGATATAGTATATGCCTTACATGTATGTAAATCCCTTTCTAACTCCTTTAATACAGGGTGGTCCATTTGAACTTTCATGATGTTTTTTTATCATCCTTAAAAAAAAAAAAAACACATTTAGTGACATGAAATGATTTTTCGCAAGGCTGCTCGTGTATTTATTGACTGTTTTCAATTGCGTAGGTTTGACAATTTTGTTTATCACTCACGGTCCCATTCAAAGAAGATGCCGAAGGCTTAGGCCCGCAGACAAGCGAATAACTAATCGAACGTTGAACAGAAAGCGAATGTTTTTGCAAGCAGACAGCGATGTTTTTTGACTTTTAGATTTTGCCTTAAAAGAGAATGGAAGACGGTTTTTAATAGTAGTGCTGTAAACGTTGTTCGCTAAAACGTTAGCTTACAGTCAAAACCTAGCTAACAGTCGAACGTACGCTTACAGTCGAACGTACGCTTACAGTCGAACGTACGCTTACAGTCGAACGTACGCTTACAGTCGAACGTACGCTTACAGTCGAACGTACGCTTACAGTCGAACGTACGCTTACAGTCGAACGTACGCTTACAGTCGAACGTACGCTTACAGTCGAACGTACGCTTACAGTCGAACGTACGCTTACAGTCGAACGTACGCTTACAGTCGAACGTACGCTTACAGTCGAACGTACGCTTACAGTCGAACGTACGCTTACAGTCGAACGTACGCTTACAGTCGAACGTACGCTTACAGTCGAACGTACGCTTACAGTCGAACGTACGCTTACAGTCGAACGTACGCTTAAAGTCGAACGTACGCTTACAGTCGAACGTACGCTTACAGTCGAACGTACGCTTACAGTCGAACGTACGCTTACAGTCGAACGTACGCTTACAGTCGAACGTACGCTTACAGTCGAACGTACGCTTACAGTCGAACTTACGCTTACAGTCGAACGTACGCTTACAGTCGAACGTACGCTTACAGTCGAACGTTCGATTTGCTGCTCATAAAAGGACCTTAAGGGCCACCCTGGTACTATACCAAAACTGTTTTGAAAATTCTTCCCATTTCGATGCACACATCAAAACTTACACTTTAAAATGACTGACAGCATGCAGACAAAGTTTTCTCAACACAGTTCTCTAAAAATAATTTGACAGTTCTGTTTTTTGCTTGAATGCGGCTTTATAGAGCTGCTAATCGCTTTTTATATCAAATATTCTTATCTTAATAATGTCTGCAGCTTTTTTCCAGTCTTATAAATAAATACCTACCTACACAAAAACACATTCTGACATTAACATGCATCATATCAGCAAATTTATAACCAAAACACCTGCCCTCCGAGTAGGTATACCTTAGCTAAACATAAACAAAAAAAATGTGTATCAACTCAACACGAAATAAAGATAAAATACCGCGAGTGTCAACACGTCACAAGTGCATTATTTACATAACATAACACAACATTCGTTCTCTATCCAAACAAAATAGAATCAAGAAACTACGAAATTTCATCACTCTCCTGTCATACTTGACCCAATTTAGGGCTTAAAACATAATCTCATTGGATATGTTAGAATTCGAGAAAAAAAACGCTTCCACACTCAAGAATTCTATTCAAAGCCGATCTGACATAGAGAACATACATATGTCAGTCATTGAAATGTCATTTTCGGGGTCTCTTCTACTAATGTATTTTCTTTGCACCTACACCTTTGCGAACGTTTTATTTGCTGTACACATTTAAATACAACGCAAAAAAATCGGCCTGGAATTCCCCAGTTTAAATAATAATTATTCTTATCAGAGACAAATTCACTGCCAGTTCAAAGGAAATTCACTACCAGTTCAAAGTTTTCTATTGCCTTATCTATTCCCGTAATGTGTTTTGCGAAAAAAAAAGTTATCTTGTATTTTTATTGTCAATAATAAATACTCTTCCCATCATCGATAGTGTTTTTGTTTTGTTTTCCTTACTTTGCAAAAAAAAATTCTTCAAACTGCAGGCTATAATTTTATTTTTTGGCACCGCATGATAATATAGTTCAGTTTATTCACTCCTAACCTAACCCAGTGTATGCTGAAACGTTTGCCAAGAAAAAAAAGGAACCATAAAAAAAAATACGATCATCCCTTAGTTCTGCAGTGTCAAAGTATTCGTCGCCAATGCCGCTGTCTATAGTGATATGTGCCAAATAACTTGTATAAAATGAATTTCAAGACTGATTCCGTAGGCGTTAACGTCGTCGGTGGCAGGGGTAAATTCATTGAGTGGGAGTCAGCCACGACTTTGTCTCGTGTTGCGGTTACATCGTTTTCAACGCAACAACCACCATATGGATCTTCCTCATCGTCATCATCATCATCATCACCATCAATATGGTCGTCGACATCCCTTTCAACAGAGGGAAATCAAAAATCGTCATTACTGACGTCAAGGCAAAGCAGGAGACGACAAAGCTTACATTGTATACGCAGGTGGGCGAGTGTGGAACGTAGGCGAAGTTTGAAAGCTACTCCCGCTACAAAAGTAGCGAATATCATCGAAGTTCCTATCTATGATGATGGGAATATTAGTGAGGAGGCAAGGAGACTGGATTCGAGCAGTAACTTATATGGTGACACAAATACTTATAAAAAGTTTTTCACCATACGGATTAAGTTTTTGTGGTAATTTGAGTGTTTGATTTGTGTTTCATTATAAGTTTAGTGTAGGAATTGAGGTTTTATCTGTTTACGTCTATGTGTATGTTGACTTTGTGGAGAAAGAGAACATGCATTTCATTCCATTGACAGTTTTGTATTGTGAGACTCAATTCTAATCAGTTGTTTGGAAAAACAAACACCACGAGCACCAAATCCACGTGAATGTGGGTGCAATGTCGATATTTTTATCTACATATTTAGCGTCAACAATTTTTTATTTTGTTTGTAGATATTCCTTTAAAGAGAAATAATTCAGAGTTCAATAATGGCTGTTTCCTCTTTCACAATGCAGCGTAAACGTGAAGCATTCACCGTTTGGCGTGACGAAAAAGGCTTTTGTAACAAAATTGTTTTACAATGTCTTATTTCTTATGAGGTTAGTTTCTTTAATCTTAAAATCAAGGAAATTTGTTGGTTCATGAGTTCATCAAAAACAGCACAACAAATCTGGACAGTTTTTTTTTTTTTTTTTTGCACAGCTCTGTGGAGAAAAGAAGAAATTTCCAAATGCTGCTAATTTTAGTCCAAGAGTTTTTTGAGGACAAAAACTTGAAGGCCATCAAAGAAGATCAAATAAAAGCAAAAATCACAGTGTTAGTTACCCTACTCCTCCGAAACGGCTTGACCGATTTTTATGAAATTTTACATGCATATTCAGTAGGTCTGAGAATCGGTTACTATCTATTTTTCATACCCCTAAAAGTCAGCCTAGCAGATGGCGATGGCGCTGCAGTCGGTATCTACGATAATTCAATAAATATATTTGGTGGCTCTGAGAATAGGTCTATGTTTTTTTTTTCATCCCAGTATTCCCACGGGAGCGGGGACAAGAAAGTGAACCGGAACGGGGACTCTAAAAGTTCTGAGTCGATATCAAAAATGCTTTCGACATTAGGATGTTACATTATCCCTTACATAGACCATATTCTAACGGAAACGGGAACGTGAAACTAAAAACTATCTATCTTCAGCTTAGTCCAGCGGGTGTACCTGAAAAAAAAAACTTAGATCCGAGCAACGCCGGGGGGGGGGGGGGGGGGTCAGCTAGTTTATATATGTAAATTAGTATCTGTAAGTAACTGCTTTTTGGACAATTAGAAGAATAATTTGAATTTTTTTTTTTAATTTATTACGATGAAACAGTTTGTTTCTCCTCCATCCATTGGGATATGCGAAATAAAATCCCAAAAACAATAAATTGGACTCCGAAATATTATGTACTCATCATTGAACAGAGATCTACACTACTTCAAAGTTTTTGGGGAAGATTTTGTTTTTCTTTAACCGGGTTTTTTAGTATTAGACCAAGCCTTGAAGTTTTTAAAACTTAAAAAATAAGACTCAAGAGTCAAGACTGATAGCAATTTTGAACACTCTGACCAGTAGCCGGTCTATGGTTCTACCAGGTAAACGACTGGGAAAATCACTTCTCATTTTTTCTATTTGTCTTCAAGCGGATGGCACTCCTCATGATTCAAGTTATGGTGCAATGCGTCCTAAATGGGTGGTTACAAAATTCATTTTACATATTATTTGATTTGATGCTATTATTGTAATTTGCCGTAGTTGAGCTGTAAATCAACGACCACCAGTAATGTGACAGGGGAATTCTTACATCGTTTCTTGACCTCAATTATTCATTTCAAAGAAAAGTGTCCGATAAAATGCTACCTACATATATAAGGGAATCATTCGCTCGTAAACTTTCCGTATTAAACCTTTAATCAAAAGTGGTGTGTCTCGAGGTAACGTATCTTCTCACCTTTTCATCATCTTGGGTTCGTTTCATGATCGAATTCAATAATAAAGAAGTACGTACGTAACACATAAAGAAAGAAGAAATAATTTTCGTCTGACTACCCCTATCGTAAATCATTGATACCCTTTTCGATGTGATTAAAAGAAGAACTACGCCAAATCAGAGTTTCTTCTACAAAAAGAAAGTTGCTTATAAAGAAATATTGTCTAAAGGGTGCTAAAATCACAAACAATAGGGTAATTTGCACGTTTTCTTCCACAACCAACTGAAAAACGACCTCTAGACACAGGACTCGGAACGAATTTAATGGTTAAGTATAAGAGTTAAGGGTTAGAAAATCGGTTGGTTCGTATGGAAACCAATATTTCTTGTTATTGAGATGTGACACTGATTTGACAGATGTAATGATGCGAAAAAAAACTCACCGTTTCCAATTTATGTAAATTAGCTTAAGGACTTATAAAAAACGAAGACAGATGCAAAATATTGACTTGAGCTTGTGAAAGGTAAATCCTTGTTGAATTACCTGAAAAAAATGTTAACAGATGTTGAAAGTGAAAGCAAGTCTATTCTTTATGTCTTAGAAAGCAGGCTTTGTCCAGTCAATTACATCTATTAAAGTAATATGCTGCCACCGAAGGGAATAAACAAATATCGTAAATCTGTCTCAACCCAAATCGATAGTTTCATAATTTATTGTAAACGCTTGTTAAATGTTTGTTATCTTCTTCAAGGAATTACTTGATATTTATAGATAGGTTAGCCCTGCTAGGAAGTAATTCCCTACTGCCATCGATTAAATAGTAGAACCGTCTAATAACTTAACCTTCTTCAACCTCAAATGAATCATTACTCTTCCACTCACATAGTTAGTAATTCAGGCACAATAAATTCAAGTAGTCAGATTTTATTTCCTTCTAATCAGACTTCAGCCAGTCTTCTGTCATTCGTTAATAATTCATCAAACCCTTGCATCGCCAAATCCCTTTTTTACATAAATCACTTCACTCACAACGATACAACTCATATTTATTTCAGAGAAAAACAAAAAAAAATCACTCAAAAACTATCTATCCCTTGAAGGGATCTAAAAAATCTTGAGTGAATCGCATTTCCCCTCTTAAATTAATAAACACACGCATCCCCGAAGCAAAATATAAATCACCCTTCCTGGTGATGAATACAAAAATATTTGTGATTGCACACGAATTCGTGTCCCGTGTGCATTTCCTATTTCCTTCCATAACGCATAGCATTTCAAAAGAACGCACAAAATTGTATCGAAATACATTGTATTTGAGTCGACAGAGAGACATATAACAAAAGGATCCTCCTCCACTCCTCTTTGTAGTGGTAGTGTTAATAACAATATGATGAGGAATGAGGATTCTTTTATTTGGCTTGTGAATATTCGATCAAAATGTGACCCTTGTACACGCAATATTCCAAACATTTCATTCAATATCAAGGGTTCCTGCTTGAATTTTATTCTTCCCCTCTCCATTTCAGGAGAATCCAATAGATGAAGGAAAAAAGAATCCTCTCACAGCTGAGCATTTATTTTGTAACAGCCGGCGTCCGAGGGTTGTTAGATATTTTCAACTGCAATCTCTCGTCAGTTTTACAATTCTCACATTTGACTCAGATGCATTTTTAATGCAGATGTACTGCAAACTGCAAGTTTAGAACTAATTCATTTTACCTTCACAATGTCTGAGGGGGTTTTTTAAAACTTGTTCCATTCCGTGAAAAAACACATCTTTGATCTATTTCTTACAAAAAAAAAAACATTGGATTACGGCATAAGAGGCACTCCAAAGTAATTAACTCATACCCGATGCTTCATCGAATGTAAATAAACAAGCTTCAACGATGTTCTTTGATCTTTTCATGTTTACATTGGTTTTAACTCTTCTTTTTTTTTTTGTTCCAGGTACGAGCTCTCCCAGGATCTGCTGGAGAAAAGAATCGAACTTCTCGAACGAAAATACGGTGGAGTGTGTGCACGGAACGCGGCTGTTACAATTCAGCGTGCCTTCCGACACTACATGATGGTAAAGAAGTTCGCTTCGATCACAGCTATGGCCAAAGCAGAGAAACGCCTCAGCCGGCGTATGATGATGGCCGCTGCAGCTGCCGCTACCACTGAAGATGGCCCTCCATCGAATACATCTTCTTCATCGGCATACGGCAGTGCTACCGAATCTCAGTTGGAGCATCCACAACAACAGCAACATTCACATCAGGCTAGAGTGACTATTATGGCTGGTCCACCCGGCACAGCCCGGACACCACCAACTCGGTCGATGTCACTGAGAGAACGACGTCAACTTGATTCCAGCCCAATTCCAAGGAGCCAATCGGGTAATACATCGCCAATGCCAGCAGCGCATAGTACGTGTTGGTCACAGTCTCCGGTTATTTCAGGTGCAGCTTCAACAGCTTCATCAGCGTCAACAGCTTCCTCCAACTCGTCCCATCCACATGTGAATCTTCTGCACGCAACCGAACAGCATTATTATAGTTCTGCCGCCCAGATTCAGGCCCAAATAAGTGGTCCTCATTATGTGAACTCACAGTCGACTTACCATGCAGTTCCTCATGACGTTAGCTACAGTTCAAACTCCAGTCATCTAGACTCATCGCTAAACGCTTCATGGGTCAGTGTGGGAGGAACTCTTGTGCCAGGAACATCTCCTCATACGCCATACTATTCTGCAGCTCAGATTTATATGCGACCCAAAGCGCTGGTTACAACTTCTGAACGTAAAAAGGTTCCACCAGAGGTTCCAAAGCGTACATCTTCAATAACGGCTCAGCAAGCTGCTGCACAACAGCAGATGTTAGCACAAATGCGACAAACTCCTCCTCCGCCATCGATGATCCGTACTAATGGTTTGTGCAAGACTGCTGAGAATGGCAGCCTCACCTCTGTACAGAGTTCAGGTAGTGACTCTAGTGCTACATCGGCTGATCGAATTGCCAACTGTGATTTAGGATCGGATCGTTCGAACTCACCACAAACATGGAAACGTGGCACAGCCCTTAACAGTTCGAATCAGTTCAGTTCGCCAGATCATATTCTCATGATGGCTTCGCATCCACCGGCAGCAGCAGCTGGCATGGTTTTGGTCTCAGATGAACACATGAGCTCTCATACAAGTGCTGCACAATACGAACAGCATACCGAAGCTGATCAGCTTAATGTAGCTGCATCGACAACACAGAACTACAAAGTATCGGAAACAATCCGGAAGCGACAATACCGCGTCGGATTGAATCTTTTCAATAAGAAACCAGAGAAAGGCATTACCTACTTGATACGAAGGGGTTTCCTGGAGAATACCCCACAGGGAGTAGCGAGATTTTTAATTTCACGTAAAGGTTTATCTCGTCAAATGATTGGTGAATATCTGGGCAACTTACAGAATCCCTTCAACATGGCCGTACTGGAGTGCTTCGCTGGCGAACTTGATCTCTCAGGCATGCAAGTTGATGTTGCGTTAAGGAAGTTCCAGGCTTACTTCCGCATGCCTGGTGAAGCTCAGAAAATTGAGCGACTCATGGAGATTTTCTCACAGCGTTACTGTCAATGTAATCAAGACATTGTGGGACGTTTGAGATCATCCGATACGGTAAGTTCGAGATAAGAAATTTATATGAAGTGTGTTTGTAATAAACCTAACTTTTTTCTTTCCAGATTTTCGTTTTAGCATTTGCTATTATAATGCTCAATACGGACCTGCACACACCGAACCTCAAGCCCGAACGGCGAATGCGTGTCGAAGACTTTATAAAGAACCTTCGCGGCATCGATGATTGCCACGACATCGATCGTGATATGTTGGCTGGCGTTTATGAACGCGTCAAAGCCAATGAATTCAAACCTGGAAGTGATCATGTCACCCAAGTGATGAAAGTCCAAGCCACAATCGTCGGCAAAAAACCAAATCTAGCTCTACCCCATCGTCGTTTGGTCTGCTATTGTCGGCTCTACGAAATTCCTGATGTTAATAAAAAGGAACGACCTGGCGTTCATCAACGTGAAGTTTTCTTGTTTAATGACCTGCTAGTTATCACGAAAATCTTCAGTAAAAAGAAATCTTCCGTCACGTATACATTCCGCAACAGCTTCCCGTTATGTGGAATGATAGTAACGCTGTTGGATGTGCCCAACTATCCCTACTGCATTCAGCTATCCCAAAAAGTTGATGCCAAGATTCTGGTCACTTTTAATGCACGTAACGAGCACGATCGATGCAAGTTTGCTGAAGATCTTAAGGAGTCTATCAGTGAAATGGACGAAATGGAATCTTTGCGTATTGAAGCTGAGCTAGAACGACAAAAGTCATCACGAACTCGTCCAAATGGTAATTCTGAGAACCGTGATAGTGGAGTTGCTGATGTTGAGGTTTGCCCCTGTCCATTCCAATCGCCTCAGGGCAGTGATTCAGCGAATGGTAACCACGATGCTGCAGCACAGCTTAAACGAAGTGCCCTGAGCAACAGCCTGCTGGATATGCACGAGCAATGTAAGTTACGCGAGATGCAAATGTCCTTTGTGGAATATTGATGATGAATTTGCTTCCCCTCAATTTAGTTGGTAACGAAAAGCCCCAAAGACGCGGCAGTGTGGGCTCCTTAGACAGCGGTATGTCCATATCCTTCCAATCGACCACAGCGAGTAGTGCCTCGCGTGAGAATGCAGCTATAGTAGCTGCTGCCGCTAACGCCGCTGCAGCTAAAATGCGTTTCCCTCAACAAGGTAGTGGAGCTGTTATGGTACAACAGCACCCGCAACAATATCCCGGCCATCACATGATGCAAGCTTATCATCACCATCCGGGTATGATGATCCCCCATCCAGGAATGATTCATCCACAACAGCTGCAGCCACAACCACATCCACAGCAACAGCAGCAACAAGTTCTCCTAACCGGACGCATTCCGGGCAGGGAACGGAAGATGTCCCGCTCAGAAGAGACTGGCCGCTCCACAGAAGTTTAAGCAATTAAATTTTAGGACATTTTCTGGTATATACTGTACATTTTTTGTTTATAATATTTTTTTTAAAATGTTTTTGTTGAGTATTCTTGTTTTTTTTTTATATTAAATTTAAGAAAACCAAAATATAAAAATCATACAGAGAGAATAAAACCGAAAAGTTTCTATAATATGATAAAAAGTGCACACCATTTGTGTGTTTGTATGTAAAACTCAAAAGAAAAAAATCAAAAAAAAATGTAACACAATCTTAAGTTTCCTTTTGTACATTTTTTGTTGTTTCTCTTTCGTTTAAAAATTATTAATAATTACCTTATTATTTAACAATTTTTATCTAGTTTTGTTTACATTGTATACATTGATGCATATATATAAATACATTATATAAATATAATAATGAATATATAAAACATATAAATGCAAATTTCTATACTATACAAATATATATTTGACTTGAGCCATTCGGACTTATCCGCTAAGTAATACAACAATATATTATGATTATATATACTTATAAAAAGAAATATACTAATTAAAATAATAATTATTATTATGGAAGAGCTAATTTAAGTCGTAAATTGATTGATGATAAATTAAAAACAAAAATTCAAAAATAATAAATCAAAACTACATACAAATAAATTGCTGTAACAGTGAATACTTTGTTTTTTTTTATGTTTCATTTTTTGGTTACATTTTTCAGATTATTTTATTTTGACTTTTGTAAAAACAAAGCTTTTAGTTTGAACGGGGGAGTTACATACAAATGTATATAAGCTAATTTATTATTGAACACAGAGCTCAATGATCGATTTTGAAACGAAATTTCTGCAATTTTTTTAAGTACATACAAAGGCCTATTAGCAAGAAAAGAACCTTGGTTAGATAGGATTATCAAGTAGGAAAATATTCATGCTTATTTTGACATTCTCTTTCGATAGAAAGGTAGTCGAATTCGAAAGAAGTGTATTTTGCAACTCAAGCGATTCGAAAGTTTACATGTTAACATTCAATCGTTCGAGTCTCAAAATGCACTCCTTTGGAATTCGACTAACTTTCTATCGAAATAGACTGTCAAAATAAGCATGATTGTCTTTACTTTTTTATTTTTCTTCACTTGACTTAAATTTTATTGGTAAACGAGCTGAATGCATGCATTACCTTCATTAATGCCTACATTACCAAATTCTATGCAATCTATGAAGCCAACTGAGACAGATAGAAAGTGGTACATCCAAGCATTCTCTTGTAAGATTCTAAACATTTTGCTTCATGTTCATTTAAATAACCGTTTCGGGACGCAATTGAGGTGGCAATGTATCAGAAGTTTTGCATATTGGAATTGGAAAAAAGTTGAAATTATTGATAGGTGGGTACAGTTGCCTAATATTCGTCTTTTAAAAGGCCAAACAATGAAACAATACAACCCCACGCAGAGGTGGACTAGTACATACATATTATCAAATCATATCAAATTCTAGTAATATTTGAACTTTTGCTGGTAAACATGTGTACCATGCATCCTGTTAGTTTTAATTATAGTTTGTTGGGGAGAGATATTAACAGTTGAAAATTTTTATCTGCTCGAAAAATGGCACAGTGTTGTGATCTCCGTTCCTCTTGATGATCTTTAATTTGTTGTTTAATATTGCGGTCTGTTTTCAACGCATAGGTCGGGTTAATTTAGTTTAAGTCAAATTTAAAACCCAAACTATTTAAACTCAAACCATTTTGAGGTTTATAGCAAGAAAATTTATTTTCAACAGCCATTTTGGGTTGTTTAATTTGTCTGAATTACAATAATTTTAAAACAAAGAACTGAAGCTTTTTGACAAAAAACTGCGAAAATATTTTTTGAGTGGAAATAGCCTCATAGTAACCAGTCGGGGAGAAGCTCCAAGGCTTTCGAGTTACAAATATGTATCTTATATTTTTTTCTATTCGATTGGGATGATAGAGAAAGAATGAGTTTTGCCGATCCACACATTTATTCAAAGTAAGAGGTTCTCTTTTACCAATTCACTTAAAAGCAAAGTTCAGTAGAAAACTGTGAAAGCTTGCATTTCGTGTTGATTAGTTCCAGAAAATGTATTAAAAATTCGGAAATACAAAAATTGTTCACTTCAAAATTAAATGCAAGCTTTTTTTAGAAAAACCAAAGTGTGTGGTAGCTATAGCGTTATTTTAGATTCAAGTAATTAAAATCATTTGAATTGACATTTTTAACAAAACCATTTAACGTGTTGAGCTTTTTAACAAAGCTATTCTGCTTAACGTTCGAGTCAATGTTTGTATTCTGCTACAAAAGTACAAAAATATTTAGTTGTTCCAAAGCCAATTATGTCAAAGTAAAGGTCTCTTTCCTTGAGAAGCCCAAAGTTAAATATTGGTAACTTAAAACAAAATTTTGAAAAATACTTGCAGAAAAATTGCAGGTTTTTATCGAATCCAATAGCAGAAGATTGGTGAATTTTTATAGTTGATATAATAGACGTAGGACTAGTCCTCATTGGCCTACAATAAAAGTGTTTTTGATGTTACAATTGAACTTATCTTTTATTTAGCAAAAGTTTACTGAACATCATCTCATTTGACGTCAAAAAATATACTTTTCATACCAAAAAGGTTGCTATACAAGTTTTCTAAAACAGTTTGACTCTTGAGTTTGAAGACGAATGTAAAGTTTTTTCTTAAAAATGAAATATAACTACAAGTCACAGATGAAGATGAAAGAGATCTGAGGAACTTTTAGTCAGTCTAAACTGTTAATCCTACAGTTTATTTTTTTTTTTAATTTTTTGTTATCATTAGAAAAATTTTCCATAATCATGAAATCAATCTAATTTGAAATAATAATGTGTATTTTGAAATTCTATTTCGATAGAAAGTTGAATTAAAGTAGAATTCGAAAGAAGTGCGTTTTGAAACTTCCACGATACGAAAGTTTACGTGTTAACTCAAAATGCACTTTTTTCGGATTCGACTCACTTTCTATCGAAATATAATTTCATGAAGCATGAATAATAACTCAAATAGAATAGAGAAAGCCGAAAGTTAATCGGCCCTATCGTGGTAACCGTCGGAGCGGAGTTTTCTCCGCAACGCATCTTTTTTCGGAGATACAATTTTGCTTCGAAGTAGTAGAAATTTTTCACAAATGCGGCAATGCATTGCATTCCCAAAACTAAAATCTCCGCAACAAAAACTTATCGTAGAGCGTCGGATCGTCCGATCGGAGAACTACCACGAAGCAAAATGTCTCCGATCGGAGAGAATTCCGCTCCGACGGTTACCACGATAGGGCCGAATACTTTATCAAGTACGTAGAACACAAACAGATAACCAGCTGATGATATACTTTATGTCCAAGTTTTTAGAAAGAAAATTAGAAAGTTTTGAACGATGTTTGAGTCCTTTTCTTTAGAACTTCTAATTTTATTTTAAAAGTGATTTTTAAAAATGTGTTCAATCATGGTTATCTTAAATAAATGGTTCTCCTGTGCTGTCTGGGAACGTGAGTTGTTTGAAAATTCGAAAATTAAAATTTTATTCTATTTTTTTTCACACGACTTTTACTTAAATTGAAAAATTTTAGTAACCAGTCTCGTATGGCTCGAATTCTCAGGCAATAAAGCCCCGAGTTTTTTTTTTTAAATATAATATTAAAGAAACAAATACTTAAATAAACAAAAGATTTATAAATCCGTTTAAAAAGGCTGGACCTGCTTGCTCTAGTATAATTTGTTTCAACCGAATTCAAGAATTTTTTTTTAAATGATTGGATTTGGCTTTACTCGACTAAAATTAGTTTCATGTTATTGCTTAGCACCCCCGTTTTATTTTTATTTATTTTTTTTTTGTGGAAATAAGATTATTGGCGACAGGCAAATTAATCAATGTATTCTCATGTTCAGTTGGTTGATTTAGTAATGAAATTTTCTTTCAATTTCTTGAAAATTTAGTAATTTTCTAAGTGACAGGTACTACAGAATTTGGAATTAAGATTTGTAAAACCTACTGTAAATATTATTTAAAGTTTCATTTAAAACCTAAACATTAAAGTAAGACTTAATAAAAAAAATAAAATTAATAAACTAAGGAAAGGAGGATAACAATGTAGGAAAAGAAAAAAAATACATAAATACATTTATTTTTTTATTGCTTCAATACTGTTTAAAATTAATAAAAAAAAGAAATTAACAAATTAGAATTTCGCGTTTCACTGTAAATATGAACACACATTTATTAAAGTTTAAGAATTTGAAAATTATTCAATTTATCGGCACAGAAACCAAAAAAAAAAAACAATTAAAATTAATATATAAAGTTTTTTCAAAAACATCTCGATGTATTTGAATATCAAATTTAACTGAATGTCTTCAATAAATTGAACTGAAACACAAAATATTTAAATAACAATAAACCATGCGTTTTTTGTGTTTTCGCTGTTCCAATTACCAAGTTTCATAATAATAAATTCTAGAAATACAAACTAAGAATCGAGAATGAGTGATCTGATGATAACGTATGCAGTTTTTCTCATTTGTTGTTAAATTCTTTTACGTATTTGAGTGTTATTTTATGTAAATAAATACGGTCAAAGGATAAATGTTAAATCTATGTTAAAACAGTCTGTCATTTTAATATTAAAAAAAAATCATTTAACTGAATTTTAAATTATAAATCAATGAAATAAAATGATACAGAATACACATTGTTTGTGAGCCAATACTTGTTTGTTGTTTGTCTTACACATTCTTGAATATAAAGTTTTCATAAAACGGTTGAAAGTATGCATATATGTACGTGTGGACTGCACTGGTAGTATCGTAGATTTGTTGACATGGAAGGTGGAGATAGAAGGTAATAGACACTCCGGAAAAGACACTAAGAGAATACTTTCTTGATTCTACTGTTATTTTACTTTTAGGTGTCTCATGACAATCACAACTGAAGAATAGCGAGTTGTCACCTTGTCACAAAAGGCGCTTCACACTTCAAAAATGATAGAGTTGTAGAAACCACGATTTATGTTTTAATATCAGCTTTCTTTCTGTTCTTCTTACAATTATTTCAAAAATTGTTTTATCTAAACGCCAACTGTTGTACACAGTGCTTTGCCATGTAACTGTCGTTTTATTTAAACGCCTATCGTATTAAGGGTGAATCTCTAGTCTCGACCCCCATTGGACATTGTATTACAGATCTCACTTTATCTAAATAGGAGGCTGACATGAAGTTTGCCTCCAGTTATTTATTAGTAAAATTAGTCCAACAATAATGTAAAATAGCCTTAAAACACTCGGTCAACAACGAATATGATATATTTGAAGTTTCAAGTGAATATAAACAATTTTAATTTATTTAATCAAATACGTTTCTAAATTGCAATTTAATTTTCAATATTTTGTTTTAAAGAAGGACATTCTTTTTAAGAAAAGAATGCCAGGTTCGGGCGTAAAATTCTTTAGTGTAGAACCACAGCACATACATACACGTGCTTCAGTGGCTTCGATGAGGGACATATTCGACGAACGTATTCACAACTATTGAAATAGGTGTATAAATAAAATGTTATATAGTAAAATGACATAGGTCTAGGCGCCATAATTAGCATTTAAGTAAAATAATTTTCAAAATGACAAGAACATTGAAGAGCAAGAGTCATTTTTCAGGCGTCTGTCTAAGTGAAACCTTTATTGTAGTAAGTGTGAATATCTCGTGATTTTAGATGGCCTCCACGTTCTCCGGGCTTAAGACCGAACAGTTTTAAAATAGGGTTTTTTAAAGAAAGATTGTGTGTTATGAGTAAGAATCCAACAACAACCTTTCAACTAAAAACCAACATTCGAAAGAAGATCATGGCCGTTTCACCCGAAAATCTGTGAAAAGTTACAGTGATAAAGAAAATAATGAAAATGTGTAAAATGTAAAAACACATGAAATGAAACCAGCGAATGCGAACACTTTGTGAAACGGATAGAACACTCTAAATAAAATTATGTGGATTAAATAATAATAAAATCTTTTATAAAAATTAATTTGATACTTATTTTTTAATGTCGGCTCTAAAATTTAGTTTTTCAAAACAACTCATTCAAAAGTATATTAAAGAAAATGTTTTATCATCGCCATGAGCATTCTTAAAACATTTACTTAAGAGCTTTCGTTAATACCAGTATTAAACGTTATCTTTATCGTTCTAAGTCAACTTTGTCCTATCCCATCCTTTTTTTTCCTTTCTCGACTCAATCTACTCCCTTTGATTTTTTGGAGCATCTTAGTCAATTCAGTTCAGAAGAAGAAGGGAAGTGTTTTTTATTTATAAATTTGGATTTTATTTAAATGTACTGCTGTATAAGCATCGCAGAGCGTGTTGCGACTTCAGCATTATCTTTGAGGGCCATTAAGCCCCGCGTCTTTTAGCTGGCCTTATACCTTTCCTCGTTAGTCCATGTTCGATTAGAGGCTGTCTCGCTGTGATCCTCTAGACAGGGACCATCAACGTTCTAGTCTCAGTGATATCACAATGGACCCTCTGTGGTGTAAGTCTGTCGGTTTTCGTATACTGCCAGCCACATCTAACCTAACCTAACCTAACCTAACCTATAACTTTCCTTTTCATTTTATTCCATGCGTGCTCAATATTTGAGCCCAGATATGTCTGATATCTGGGCTCTGTGGTGGAGTTCGTAGAAAACGTGAGGTTTTATAACAGCGTAAAAGTGGTATAGAAGTTGGGCATATACTTTTCGGGAAGACTCTGATTGGTATCAATTTGGTGGCGGCGGCGCAGTGCCCAGGTGTTACAACATATAGTACACAACAATTGTGCCTACTATACCTCCACGCGATAGCCATTGGGAACTGGGGTCCTCTACGTAGTAAGTACGAGCGTTACCAAAGGGACAAAGAAAAAATAGATCAATACAAAGTCCTCCGAATCTGCACTTGGAACGTTAGAATCCTAAACGGATTACGTGCTACCGAAAATTTAGTGGACGCCCTAGTGTGTGCTACAAAACAGACATAACCGCCATCCAAGAAGTGTGATGGAATGGGCCGAGCATAAAGAAGATGAAAAAGTGCGACAGCTACTACGGCGACTGCTATAGACAACAGAAATAACGCTTATTTGGGTGCGAATTTGTCGTTAGAGGTCGAGTCAGTGATAAGGTTATCAATCAAAATTCAGTAAATGAGCGTATAATGACCTTCCGCATCAGGTCTGATTTCGCCAGAATTGGCCTAATAAGCGCCCACGTTCCCACAGAAGAGAAAGATGAAATCTCCAAAGATCGTTCCTATGAGCTTCTCGAAGAAACTTATGAGCAGTGCCCATGACGTGAAAATTATTCTTTGCGATTAGAGAAAATATATGTATAAATTACCGTTCGTTACTGATAGCTTGCTTTTGTGATGTAGATATTTTGTAGTTGTATGCAAACTTTTATGGAGCACTGTGTGTAGATCGCTGGCTATATTTTTAACTTACTCTAATTTTCTACCGGCAGCGGCATAGTGTTCACCACTTTATTTTCGGATTTAAAAGTCAGTTTGAAATTCGAAAATAAAGTGTTTATAATTTCACTAGCCTGCGTGATAATCATCTGAATATATGTATTGCAGATATGTCTTGTTTTCTGGAAACAACAACGTAAACAAACAGAAGTAGCAGGGCAAAAGACGTTAAGGCCTTGCATCCTTGGGGCTAGATTCCACAAGAGTGAGTATAAAAAACTCACACTCACGGCCCTCTAAAAACTCACGCTCTGAAAGACCTTGAGTAATCTTAAAGGATAGTGTACACGTCTTTTGTCAAAAAAAAAAAACTCACGCTCACCCTTGCGGAATCTAATAGATACACGCTCTTATTTAGATAAAAATACAATAAAAATTCACTATTGCGGAATCTAGGGCCTACTAACTTAATACGATACTATGATCACTTTTAAATCTTAAACGGAAGCAGTAGCAGAGGCACCTAGTGTTTGTTAGTAAAACCAACAGCTCAACGAGCTCGAAATAAATACATACATCGCTTGGTATTTGAAAATTATAGTCACATCACCATAGTTTACAAGTATATATCATTATACTTGTAAACTATGGTGATGTGACTATAATTTTAATTTTTAATTTTTTATAAGATGTGTTTTATTCAATACTGAAAAGCAAATAATCCCAAAGCTTAAGCACAGACTTATCTTTGATTTGACTACAGTTTTTATTTCATATTTGAAATTGTAAATGCAATCTTACCTCTCTGCCATCTCTTGTTTGGAACCATAACCAACATACCTTTCTAATAATCCTGGACTTCCACCAAATATTCCTAGAAAATGACTTTAAAGAGAAATGTCAAAAGCTGCAAAATTTTCAATCAGAATTTTTCTACCTAGGAGGTGGTGTCCGTGTCCACTGTCCAGTGTACTGCAAAAACACAAATATAAATAATTATTCATAGAAAAAATTAATTTTAAGTACATAAACACCATTATAAATATGCCATCAACATTGTGATAAATAGTTTTCTATTGAATTTTGTATAATTTTGTGAATTTTTTGTGATTGCATTGAAAAAGTATCTACAAACAAAATACGATGTCTTTCAACTATTCAAACAACATGGGTCGCAACCCAATGCATAGCATGAGTAAGTTTTTGTGTACAAAGTATGTTAATAACCATTAAACAAGTCATTTAGTGTGTTTTACAAGCCAAATTTGTGAAATATTTGGCTTTTTAAAATTGTTAAAAGAATTTTTTCACTTTGGTCGCCATTTTGTAAGAATGGCATGTTCTCTTTCTTTTTTTGTTGTTGTCTTTTGTTTTTTCTCTTTTTTTTTGGTGAAATGTCAAAATTGGCAACAAACCGTGTTTTGATCCAATTGTTTGCTTTGCTCTTGAAATTCGTAAATATTGTTGTTTAGTCATGATTCATGAATGCCGATTACAGCCGGTTGTTATTGGTATGGTCAACGATTTTCTACAGGTGGGTCAGCACTCAGTCTATGAATGATATACATATATAATGACTTTGTAGGTATATAATGAAAAAAAAGTTGTTAATGTTATAAAAGGGAATTAATCATTATTTTTTGGTGGCTGTTTGTTTTTATTTGTAGCAGGTATTGCGTGTATTGAAATAAGTTTAAGAAGGAAAATGCCATCAACTTGTTTTGTTATTATGAACTATTTTTGGCATTGGTTTAAAAATGGAGCTCTCACTACTTAGTACCCATGGCGTGATGGTTAGCGTTTCGGCTTTTAAGCCAGAGGTTCGTGGTTCGTAAACCGACAGAGTCAAAAATGTTTTCTTAACGGATTCGCCTTTCGCAAGGAATTGGCAAGTCCTCTGATATCAAATTCGTTTGCAATGAAAAGCGCTTTCCCGATTAGCCGTTTGGAACCCACAGGGCATGGTTGTGAGAAAATTTATGTCACTGCTTGGTGGGAGCATAAATCTTTAAATATACTTACTTAAGGTGGCTCTACATTCCGGGTCGGACTAGGGCCTCAACCAACATTCTTCTTCAGCCAGCTCGGTCCCTAGCTAGCTGCCTCCAGTTTTGCACTCCAAGTTGTTTGGGGTCCTCTCCTACTTGCGTGCGCCACCTGAGTCGCGGTCTTCCTCTACTCGTTTGACAAGGTCAGTGTTGCAGTACAGCCCGTACAGTTCGTCGTTAAATCTTCTTCTCCACTCTCCATCTATGCAGACGGGACCAACAATCACCCGAAGAATTTTTCTTTCGAAGCATCCTAAAGCTTTTCAATTTCAATTTCAATTCATCTACCTTTGTCAAGGTCCATGCCTCTGTGCCATATATAAGAACAGGGATGATATGTAAGTGTCTTATACAGGGACACTTTAGTTGCTCGAGAGAGGACTTTACTACTCAATTGTTCTTTTTAGTCCGAAGAAACAGCGATTGGCAAGAGTTATTTTTCGTGTGATTTCAGCGCTGGTGTCTTCGTCTGAATTAATAGCGGCGCCTAGGTAGACAAAGTCCATAACTACCTCAAAGTTATAGCTGTCTATCGTGACGTTCTGTCCAAGACGTCGGTTTTCGGTGTCCTTTCTTGATGACAGCATATACTTGGTCTTGCCCTCATTAAACCCATCTTCTTCGCTTCCCTCTCAATGCTCATAAACTAAATGCTAAAAAACTGAATCTTTAAATATGCCATTCGCTTATGAATTGTAGAAGAGAACAGTAAGTAGTGTAATGTTCTCTCTACCAATAACTTGGCTGTTCATATTAATGTTTCAAAGCTTTGCATGACAATTATTGTTTTTTTTTTTTTATATGTACAAATAACTTCAGAGACCAGCAATATTACTTTATTTGTATTGAGTCCTAATGTACAAATAAGTATGTCTATAATTTTCCCCATTGTTCGTTTATGTGAGTCATAAGTCATATCATAACTCATAAGCATATTATGTGCCTTGCAAAGAAGATGTAAAAATGCAGTGAACAGTGTGACACAATAAACTCGTAGCTCACAATTTTTCAGTAATATCGCTTTCTGGTGCACTTATCTAAAAATCATTGGAAAACTTTTTAACTGTCTAAAATTTTTTACCAATTCCGACCAAGTGAGAAAGCGATTTTAACGACGAAATAATTGCAAGGTCCTCGCTATACCCATAAAAAATATAAGATTCGAACATCGAACTTCCACGTAATAAGCAGAAAGCCTTTAACTCTAGTTTGAGTCCATTGTTTTGACATTGCAAAACTTTAAAATACTTCCCAACTCGTTCCTAGTGAAATTAAGGGATCATCTCAGTGTGACCGCCCGAAAAATCAGTGATTTTCGCGATTTTTTTTCATGGTTAGGATATTTTAATCGGTGTGGGTTTTTTTTTTTTAAATAAATTTAAGTAACGATGAAGAATACCAAATGATTTTTGTTGCATTGATTTTTGGTTTTTTATTATTGTTATTAATTACCAAAAAATGTTGTTAAAAAAAGAGTCATAATCGGTGTCCCCTTTTTCGGGCTCTATCTGAAACAAAGACTTCAAAAAGATTATTAATCTGTAGGAAAGCCGGTATCGTCCTATGGAGGCTTTTTTTAATTTTTTTTTTTTTTTTTTTGACAAAATGACGGCGATGCGAAAAAAAATTTGGTGAATTTGGCCTTTTTTTTGACACTAGGACAATAGGGGATGACAAGAAGAATGTTCTGTTAAAATTTGAAATCGATAGCTTGAAAACTTTTCTCTCGGTAGCGGACACCGTTTTCAAAAACACCATTCCGAGAAAAACGCGCTTAAACTTTGAGATCAGGAATTTTCAGATAGATCATTTATTTACGATCAATCGGCGATGCCAGGTCCATACAATATCCCTTCGGCATCTTCGAACTCCTTATTTAAAGAACTGAATACCGATAGAAACCAATTGCAGGTAGCAGCACAACAAAAGGAAAAACGGTTGAACGACCGGTTGGACGCGGCAGATGAAAAGCTCCGTTCCCTTTCTCTAACAAATGCTGTAGTAACGAAAATAATTCGAATTTCGATTTAAAAATTTAACAGCATGTTTGTAACAGTATATACTATCCGATAGGTATAAGTATCTTTGAGGACTACAATGATTTTGACAGTAAACCGTATTACCTTCGCCACAAACCTAAGATATCCCGTCTTAATGTAGTAGCCGAGTTGCTATGCTCAAAAAGCAAAAAAAAATACCGATAATGCATTCAAATTGCTGGAAAACGTTTTTGCATTATGTGCAGCTTGACATATTTGAGTAATCGAACAACCCTAGAAATATTCACCCCTATTACAGGGCCCGTCGGCGTCGCCGTCCGTCGTAGCAATTTCGGACATCTTCGTAATGAACGCTTGCCAAAAGGATATTTATAACTTGTTAATAACTTTATTAATAGTAACAAATTTTGTGACAAAACATTCACTACAAGGGCGTCTGTGATGCTTCCAATTTAGTATTCGTAGTTCGAAATCGCTACGACGCACGGGCCTACGATAGAGGCCATTGTATGTTAATTACAAAAAAAAAAAATTTATCAAATAACAAAAAAAAAATCTTTTCTTTCCTAAACAGTGCCACTAATGAACAACCTCGCAAACGGTGCAACTGGTTCGGGTAACATCATTTCACAAATGGCAGCAGCGATGACTGCAGCAGCTTCTGTGAATAACCTCCCTTCAAATTCGGGACCACAACCGACTACCCCCATAACAACCTCGACAGCGGTAACAGCACCACCAGGCAGCGCTTTGGGTGCTCGTATTGCACCACCTCCTCCTACATTCAACGATGCGCCTCTGGAATTCAAACGTTCAACTGGTTCAAAATCACAATACTCATACCACACACGCGATTCAATCAGCAGTTCAACAAAGAACAATCAAATGGGAGCGGGACCAATGGATTTGGAAAATGACAACGAGAATAACACCTCAAATTTTTCCGATCTGCGACGATATTTGGGTAGTGGTGGTTCTATAAATCAAGAAAACTCGTCGAAGCCAACAACTCAAGAACAACAACAATCTTCAACAGTAAATACTCCTGCTGGCAGTGTAACAGACAACAGAACACAAATGTTTCTCAACAGTATGCTGCATCAAGGATTCATGATGATGCAGCCCACAATGATGATGGATCCAAGTATGGCATTGCAAATGCAACAATACCCAATGATGCCGGATATCACAAATCCGGCAGACCCAACTTCTGCTGCCCAAGTGGGAGGAATTATGCCAACAACTGCTGGTCCAGTTAAAGAAGTTATTCACTGCAAATCGTGTACCCTTTTTCCACCAAGTCCTACTGCTCCGGCTCCGACAATTAGGGATCGCCCACCGGGCTGTCGGACTGTATTTGTTGGAGGTCTTCCTGAGACTATCACCGAGCCGATTATTCGTGAAATCTTTGAAAGTTGTGGTGAAATAACCACTCTTCGACTGTCGAAGAAAAACTTTTGCCACATTCGTTTTGTTTATGAAGCATCTGTAGATTCTGCCATATATTTGTCTGGTTACAGAATTCGAATACTCAATAATGAACCAACTAATTGTGGCCGTCTGCATGTTGACTTTGCTCAAGCAAGGGACGACCAATACGAATGGGAATGTAGACAACGTCAGTTACAGCGGGAACAACGCCATAGAGAGCGTATGGAACGCGACCGACTTAGATCGGTATCACCACCTCCAGTGGTTCATTACACAGAGCACGAAGCGAGCAGTTTGTCTGATAAACTCAAAAACGACGATAGTTTCATGAAAGCAGTTCAGACGCTAATAGTTTGGTTAGAACGGGGTGATTGTTCAAAAAAGAATGCCAATGTCTTTTATTCGATGATTCAGAGTACAAACGCTCATGTACGAAGATTAAATAACGATAAAATACAATACGAAGAAGAGCTTCGCAAAGCCAGGGAGCAATACCGCAAGCAAATGCTTTGTATGACTCAGCAATGTAAGTACAGTTTGGTGAAGTTTTATTTGTATTTTGGTATAAAGTTGTTACAATTTATTTTAAATGTTTCCTTTTATGCGTGTTGCTTACACAATTCTTTTTTAATTCTGTCTGGTTTCTCTTCTCTGTTAATCATTGTTCTACAAATCGGTTCACATGTTGGTTGTAAGTTAAGTTTACAAAAAGCAATGGCATTTTGTGAAATTTTTATTCAAAGGGGCTTTGGCAAATATTTGCTGGTGTATGTCGTTTAGTTATTTTATTTTGGTATTTGAATTATCGTCAAGTCTTTAAGTACAGGTTCTACGACTAGCTGAGCGATTAGGGATGGTTTAAATCAATATGTGGCACAGGAAAGATGCTTCATAGGTTCTATGAAATATTTCAAAGAATTACACATCGTCCGGTCACTTACGGGAGCGCCAGAGCGAAATAAAGACAAACAGCCCTATTCTGCTATTCATCGGGAGGAATTTTTCTTGAATTTTCACTAATCACTATTCTGCTATTCATTCGAAGTGAATCTGTGTACACAATCTGTATACACAGATTCACTTTGAATGAATAGCAGAATAGTGATTAGTGAAAATTCAAGAAAAATTCCCCCCGATGAATAGCAGAATAGGGCTGAAAGTAAAATTGTAAATTGTTATCTTGAATAAAATATAATCTAATCCAGAGACAAAATCGAATAAAAATTGGCATCAGGAAAGGTTTAAAATTGTAATTGATAATATTTTTATGAAATCCTGCAATCACGTTTGTGAAAACTATACAAAAAGCTTTGCTCAATATCAAGTGTCTTAGAAGCATTGTAAACGATGGAATGCTTTTACTGAGCTTGGTAACCACCGGACACAGTGTAGTTTTGAAATTTATTTAATTTAATGACTGATTTGGGGTCCTGTTTAAAAGAAGATTATACTGTACTTGACAGTCAAGATACCAAAAACTGAATCTGATTCCGAAAGTCATTCTTATGCAAAAGTATTTTTCGCTCTGGTAATTTTTTGTCCGGGCTTCTTGTTTATGTGGGTAATCAATTTAAAGCTTGATATAAGTTAAAAGAGACTTCTAACGGCTTAAAAGAGTCGTATACGGTTCAGTAGTAGAAACTCTTAAATACACGAGTAGTTTTCTTATTTCGGAGAATGCAGGATGGTTTTTCTTTCAATTTTTCTATGCGCGATTTGGGAAAATTATTACTGGATAAGCAAAGTGGCAAAAAATATCATTTTTCGGAAAGTTATATTTCACAAATGTAATACAATGGTTACTTCAGAATTTAAGTTTTTTCAAATGTTCACTGTTGGACGAAAGTCTTGCTTTAATAAACATTGAAAACGATTATCGTCTAGAAAATTTGATGACCAAGTATTTGCTTCACGAAATTCGACAATCGTCAAAAATGTAACTTGCATTACGTTTAAAGAATGAATTATTATTGTAGTGACTAGTGATTATAAGTTTATAAGCGATTGTAATTTGAATTACAATCTTTTTTCAAAACCAAAAACACAACCTGGTGGAGTGGATAAAAATCTTTGTGCTATCAGTGATAACATTTTGAATTCTTGTCAATGAACACTCCACCATTTAAGAGAATTTTCATCCACATTATTGCGGATGCAAATGTACAAAACCTTGCTGAACCTCCGCATTTGCGGACGCGGATGCGAATATTCGTAACATCCATACTTTAAAGAAAGGTAAAAATGATTCAATTCAAGTTTTTGAAATTTGTTATATGGAGAAACTATAGATAAATCCAGTATTCAAAAGACTTTATTTTTAGCTGCTAGTGCTTTTGATCTTATTATCGATAACTAATTTTAATTTATTATTTATTGATAAGAGTAAATAAATACACCCAGGAGTGAATTCTCACTTCTTTCGATATCTTTTGAATAAAAATTTCACAATTTGCTTTTAATAACAACTTTCACTAGAGGACCGTTAAGAAATACTGCTTCTTCTTCATCGATACTTTTTTCTTTAAATGTTTGTCTTAACTCGATCACACTTTCAAGCCAATAAAATTGTTAATACACGAGTTTGTTTTCGTAATATTAGAAGAAGGTGAGCTCAAAAAGTTAAATTCAAATTCACGGAATTCAAACGTTTCCTTTTCGTAATTGTAATCGAAACGACGGCGACGCCCGATCTTAGTTAAATGATCAATATATTTTTTCTTTTATGACTTTAACAAAGATTACTCACACATAATGATTTCGTTGTAAGGTTTTAACTTGTAATTTATAATATATGAAACTATTTTCTCTAGAGAATCTATTTTATTGGACATATTACACTTTTTTTTATTTTTATATATTTTTTTTTTATTTCAAACAATTCTTTGTTTTGTTTACAAAAAAAATATTTTGAATATTAGAAAACTCCACCAAAAACAAGGTATGTAGAAACAAAAACAAAATGTATTCAAGTTGTTGAATTTTAATGGGATGACCAAAAATTAAATTACATATATCGAAAGCAATTTAATCAATTAATGCTCAGTCCAGACACCAACAAACCTTTTTGGCGGATTAAAGATAAAAATAACTGCTGATTAAGCAAAAAACTGGTAAAATACTATTACAACATTAATGAGTAATCTATGACCGATGGGATTGTGTCAGCAGAGTTTGTTTAGAGTTAATTTTTAGTAAGAAAAATTTTTTATTTTCGGTCATAAATCTGTCACGGAATTGAAGTGTCAGTTCGAAGGGTAAAAAATGTTGAAAAAGTGCGTGTGGATCAGTACTGTCAAAGATAAATAAATTCATGCTAAAGTTTTCTGTCCGTCTGTCCTTAAATCTGATCCTCGTTTCTAATACAGAATGTTATTTTAGTTTTCATATGTCACAGATTCTCAAGTACATAGTTGCTTTTCAATGCTTACAATTTTGAACGCACTCGTATCCTTTTCACATAAAACTCTTTCGAAAAGCTTTCAATTGTTCAAGTAATAAAACTTTTCTTTAAATCGTCACGAAGTATGTAAGTACTATAAAACTGAGCACGCAGGAAAAACAACAAACATCGCATTAAAAGTAAGTTTGTAGACAAAAGATTATCTCAGTTTAATTCGATCGAATTAAATATGTAAATTTAAATCCGTCTTCCTATTCAATCTTAGCGCTATAATAACTTGTTGCGATATGAGAAAGAGAGAGAGAGAGAGGTGAAACTTAGCTAGAAGGGCACCCTTAAATAACAAACTAAAAAAAACTCCCTGAAAAAAACATGAAACAAAAACTACAAAAAGTTTCTCTGTTCTTTTTTTGTTGTTGTTGATGTTGTTGTTACTATTATCTCTATCTATATTTACCCTCCTCTCCCATCAGTCACTCAGATTGAAAAAGTGTTCAGTGCAGCTAGTCACAAGAAGGTTTGGGACCATTTCACCAAGGCCCAAAGAAAAAACATCGACCAATGGAAAAAGCTATCAATGGTACGTACTTAAGATAATACAAATACTCATAATTGTTGCTGTTGTTTCTACATTTTTTTATTTTATTATTTGGTATTGTTTTATTTATAAGTATTGAGTTATTTTTCATATTAATATCATACATCGCTGTTCAAAGTCACGTACACATTTTATGTTAGGTTTGCATGCTGAGCTTTATGAACTACATAATTTTACATGGGTGGTTGGTTAGTTAAAAACATTGATTTACTAACATATTTACATATTTAGCTTTATTATGATTTATTAGCTTTTTTTAAATGGAGTGTTTAGTACAATTTCAGTCATAAAATCTGACCTTGCATTTCAAAAAGATGTTTTTTTTCAATTCAAACCATTGTTGCATTGTAAGCTTTTGAGTTTACATATAACTTTTTACAGTGTAAACATTTTCATTCTCGTGAAAATAAATTAAAATCCGTTACGAACGATCTAATAAAAAAACAATCTTGTGCAAAAAGTTCGTGAAACTGTCATGCATGTGGATCTTCGTCTTCGTACGGACGACGAGAATTTGGCAGCACTACCCGAGAGTGTAAGAGTAAATTCACAATGATGGGACAATGTGTCGACCAACGCAACGGTGGGTTTTACAGGGCCATGTTTTTTCAACTTTTTTTCACTAAAATTAATGACATGGACTTATGGTTCATACATGCATCCCATGCCACAAAGCTCATGTCACAATCGATCTTTTCAGATTTCCAAAACGTATTAAGTCCTGCGCAAACCAACGCGATTTGTGCGTGCGATGCGATTGCGTTAAGTCAAACCTCCATAAGGTTACATGTATTTGATTTATACAGAAATCGCATCGCACGACGTTATCGCGCTGGTTTGCGCAAGGCTTTATTGAAATATTAACCGTCTTGGCGATGTCAATTGGCCGCCTCGGACCTGCAATTTGATGCTTTTGAACTTTTTTTGGGGGGAACCGTCAAGGAACGATGTTGTGCCAACTATACTGAAACGATTCAAGCACTTAAAGCCAATATCATCCAAGCAATTTGTGAACTTACAGCCCAAAAGCATCAACTAGGCCTTAGAAAATTTCTTCGCTTTACTGCGAAGCCAGCCGAGGTAGCCACTTGAACGACGTTGTGTTCTATATTTAGTGGGAATATTTGCTCCTACAGGGCGGAACACGAATCGTGCTACAATCGTGCTACAATAAGAAATTTATATAATTTTAATTTGTATCGATGTATTTCATTAGTTTTTAATCATTGGATTAAAAATTAAATTTTATTTTAAATAACTAATGGTTTTTAAAGATGATAGACCGCAAATGACCTCCACGCATATGCGGCACCTGATCAGAAAATTGTTCTTTGCGGCCCTGAAGGGTTGCCTATGCAACAGCCACGATTGTATCCTGAACCCGAACATTGTGATCTCGGTGATACGGTCTTCGTTCGATGCTTCCAGATTCGGAAAACATGTTTACCAGCCTCATAATAGGTCTGTTCGTTGAACTTTCCCCAGGGTTGACCCAAGTTTTCTTGACAACCCCATGAGTTGTCAAAAAAACCTGGGTTTTCCAGTCCTCAAAAAACGCTAAACCACAAATCGCCACACATCCCTGTCATTTAAATAAAAACACATGCCATTTGACAGCCCTCAAATCGCCACAGCGAAAAGCTAGGGCGAGTTTGGGGAAAACCTGTGGCAAACCTATGGCTCAAAAAAACACTCAATTTGACATTCAGTGCGAATTTAGGTTTCTCAAAAAACGCTTTGTGGCGACCCCATGGCGACCCTAGGGCTTCAACGAACAAACCTAATGGTTCATCTACACAGGGGAGTACTGCCAAACTCCCTTAAATTCTCTTTGGATGGAAATGACGGACTGCAAAGCATGGTATCTCTGCACTATCCAAATCGGAAAGTGGTTGGCATTACAGTTCTGGATAATACTGGTCCTTAACAAACATCTTTCGCCAACAATTTCAATTTCGGGAAATCTCTCCGGTTTTGCACTCTAAGTCGGTTGAGGTCCTCTTGCACCACCTTATAGACCAAGAGCTGGAAGCAAATTTTTGGAGTGGAGTGATAACCAAAAATAATGCACATATATGTGTAGATACACGCACCATTATATCAGATTCAACCGTCTGGCAGGTTTCTTTTTCAGCCGGGGGCGGGGGTGGGCGTTCGAAAATGGTAATTTTTCAGATTTTGAGGTCGAAGTGATAACCACATAAATGATACATCAAAAAATCAGAAAAATTCCCCTGATTACAAAAAACTCGGTCCCAGACGATTTGGTTTCAGCCTACTGCTTGCCAGACGCATTTTAACACTTTTCAAGTGCATTTTTCAGCTTAAAGCACTAATAACTTTTTCCCCATTACATATAACCAAGAAAGTGGTACACCACAAAATAAAAAAAAGTTACCCTGATTTCAAAAAAGTGTGTATTAGACGATTTGGTTTCAGTCTACTGCTTGTCAGACGCTCTTTAACATTTTATAACATGCATTTTTCAACTTAAAGTACTGATAACTTTTTTCCTATCACATATATAACCAAGAAAGTGGTATGCCAAAACATAAGAAAATTTACCCTGATTACAAAAAAGTCGGTCTAAGACGATTTGGTTTTAGCTTTCTGCTTGCCAGACGCATTTTAGCTTAAGCATGTTTATCAAATTGAATGAAAATCAAAAATTTCATTTAAATGAAATACTACAAGCAATTATTCATTCAATATGATAAACATGCTTAAGCTAAAATGCGTCTGGCAAGCAGAAAGCTAAAACCAAATCGTCTTGGACCGACTTTTTTGTAATCAGGGGAATTTTTCTAATGTTTTGGCATACCATTTTCTTGGTTACATGTGATAGGAAAAAAGTTACAAGCTAAATTGAAAAATGCATTTGAAAAATGTTGAAATGCGTCTGGCAAGCAGAAGACTGAAACCAAATCCTTTTGGACACACTTTTTTGTAGTCGGGGGAACTTTTGTGATGTTTTGGCGTACCATTTTCTTGGTTATATGTGATAAGAAAAAAATTATCAGTACTTTAAGTTGAAAAATGCGTTTAAAAAAATGTTAAAGTGCGTCTGGCAAGCAGTAGACTGAAACCAAATCGTCTAAGACACACTTTTTTGAAATCAGGGTAAATTTTCTTATTTTTTGGCGTACCCCATTCTTGGTTAAATGTAATAGGAAAAAAGTTATTAGTGTTTTAAGCTGAAAAATGCACTTGAAAAGTGTTAAAATGCGTCTGGCAAGCAGTAGGCTGAAACCAAATCGTCTGGGACCGAGTTTTTTGTAATCAGGGGAATTTTTCTGATTTTTTGATGTATCATTTACGTGGTTATCACTTCGACCTCAAAATCTGTAAAATTACCATTTTCGAACGCCCACCCCGCCAAGGCTGAAAAAGAAACCTGCCAGACGGTTGAATCTGATATAATGGTGCGTGTATCTACACATATATGTGCATTATTTTTGGTTATCACTCCACTCCAAAAATTTGGTTCCAGCTCTTAGACTATTAGACGAGGTATTCCCCTTCCGCGATTCCCTGCACAGTGCTTTCCGACCCGTCGAGTCGTAGCTTGATTTCCATCCGCATTACATGTCCCAGCCATTATAGTCTAGCGATGCGTTCTTTTCTAGCTATGCCTGTATTGCGGTACAGCTAATACAGTTGGTTATTGAATCTTCTTCACACATTTTCTTTACATACGGGACCAAAGATAAATCTTACTAATTTTCTTTCGAAACAACCATAGTTTTTCTAGAGAAGGGTCTGTATTTTTGCGTTCGACTATCACTAATGTCGAATTCCTTTAAAAAAAAAAAATCGACTGCAGTCGACTGCAGTCAATTTTTTTTGAAAGGAATTCATTTAGGAGGAAAAAAATCGACTTGCCGTCGATCTCTTTTTTGAGACGGATTTGCACACAGATTTTCACACACACAACAATTTTGACAGATCGAAAACGGCAAACAACAACATCAACATATGAAAAAAATTAAAGGAAGCAGAATTGTTTTGTATTTAGTTGTGAATTTGGAAAACATTTGGTGAAAAAAAATATAAAAATTGTGTGCTTAACAATATGAATGTAATTGTTTTGTTCCATGGTGCTTGTTTTTCTACATTAGCCAGTTGGACACACACACATTCATAAAAAAAAATCGCTACTTTTTTAATTTCCTAAATACCCAAAAAAGAATCGAATTTAGTAGCGACTGCAGTCGACTGCAAATTGGTGAAAGGAAATCGACATAACTCAAATGTCAAATGATTTATTCACAATGACTACTTTCATTATTCACAGTTACCTCGTTTCCACTTCAAATCGGGTAATCGAATCGGATTATGATTCAGATTTCGATGCAGGTATCTACTTACCCACTGAATCGAGTAATCTAGGTATAAAACACACTCTTTTGAATCGATCCAGCTACAAGAGCTGTATCGGATCGGGTAATCCTATTTCAATTCGATGTAGGTATACACTGGCACTAATTCGAATTGAAGTGTGATTCAATTCTAAGTGGAAACGAGGTAAGTAACAGAAATCCTTGTCGATAGAGATACGCAATACCAAAAGGAAAATTTATCGAAGCTTTCAACCCGAAAGCTATACTCGCAATCGGGCCTTAGCCGTTTGAAACCATCTAAAAAGTTCCTCCATTTTGCATGCATTAAAAGCATAAAAAAATAAAATAAAACATTAATCGATTTCATTCGGATTCCTTATGCTTCATAAAATTCGTTTTTCTTTAATGACCCTAGTGATCTTACTCACATCGACGCCCTGTGTCTCTCCCGCTTCATTTTAAGCTCAAAATGGTTCCATTAGGATGAGGAAATGAGGATACATTAGATCAATCGTGGTATCACAATGTCCCCGACGGGCCTAAGTGTGTTAGCCGAGCTGACAGCCATTTGAACATAACCTTATGCTCCATCAGAAGCATTCCATTTTTGCCCTTTTTGAAAATATAAGATCAAATTTTTTTGACTTAAGAATGCTTCTCGTGCCACAAAGCATGTTGCCTTGTTACAAATATTTTTTTTTTTTTATTCGCATAGTTTTTTTCTTATTGTTTTATCATTTTTTTTTTTTTATCATAAACACACACTTGTATTTATGGAATTTTTAAACGTTAACATAAAAAACATTTAGCTATTCTTCATTTTGTTTAAATAGAAAGGAAACCAAAATTGAATTAAAAATCTGCTGCTTCAGTTTCAATGGTGTTTTGTAACTTAAATAACAATAATAACCAATCAATTCAATGCAAACATTATGCAATATATAACATCATCTTGAAAGCAGCTTGAAATCAATGGAGCGGAAGTGTATTAACACAAGTAAACAAAAAAAAGCAATCATTTTTATCCATTTTTTAACGCTGGCAATATGATTATTAAAACAAAAAAAAAAAAAGACTAATTTATTTGGATAGTTTTAAAAAGCTAAAAAGGGGTAAATTAAAAAAAAAAACAAAAGAATCAATTTGACTTGTAGTTTCGAGGTAAGTACTCTCACACACTCACTCAATAATTTTTTAGGATAAACAAACAAGAACTCTGCTACGTAAAGCATTCAATGCCTAAGGACACTTCAACCACCAAACCTACTAACTTTTTTTCTCAAAAAAAAAGAAAGTAAACAATAAACTTTTTTTTTTAAATATTACGGCATCCAACAGATAATGAGATGTTTTAAATGGTGTTAAAGAAATCCTTTAGTTTAATTGTTAATAATTTTGTGTTTATTAATTCTGTGTTTAGGAAATGCGATCGGTGCAGATCGAAGATGACGAAATGGAAATGTCTGATGAAGATAGGGATTACCGCAGCTCCAGCAGCAAAAGATGTCGGTTCGATAATGACAATTTAAAGGTAGGTATCCTCGATGGTTTCTACATCCTTCGTGCATTACAATTTGATTGACCGATCACAAAGTTCCATTGGAGAGAGAAGATGCATGTGGATTTTTTTCTCCCGAACTCATTTTTTTTATTAATTTTTTTTTTTTTTTTTGAAAATATATTTCAATATTTTTAATAGGAAGAAAACGATAGTCTTCGTTGTCAGCTAGAAGCCTTTAAAAATGAAATGAATCTCGTCAAATCAGACATAAAGTCAGATACTGATTTTCGTGACAAACAGATCAAAGTCCTTCAAGAGACCATACGAAACATGCAGACTCAGTTGCTAGAAAACAAATCTAGGGAAAAGAAAGATGCAAATCGAATTGATGATCTCGAGCAAAAGCTCAAAGAAGCCAATGTTAAACAACTCCTTTTAAAGACTAAAATTGTCGAAGTGAGTGCAAAGCACAGTAATCACTCTTCCAAGAGCTCTGAATGTGATGAAGTGATTGAGAAGTCACCGCCAGTAGTTAAAAATGACGATGATGTCATCGAACTCGAAGAAGATGACGATGAGGATACAAAGAAAGTTGTTCAAGTAGTTACTGAAGTTGGAAACAACCAAGACAGAAACCTGAGCAAGGTAAAATTTTATAGTACTAGTATTCAGCCCTATCACAGATTCCATCGTAGAAAACTTCCACACGGAAAGCTAAGTTACGAACTACGAAAATTTGTGATCACAAAATCCGAATGGAATCGAAGAAAGTATTTCCAGTTGCCACACTAAATACCGCCATGCTGGTTATCGAAATCAGCTGTTTTACGCCAAATGATCAAGATCATTCACATTTTTCTGCAACACACAACTTCTTTCGTATATAAAAACGACGATTTTACATTCCACTTGGATTTGGTGATACCGAATCTACGAATTTCGAAATTTGTTCCACTCCGAATGGATTATGTGATAGTCACATCGGGAAACTGACGACTTTTTTCGATTACGATGGAATCTGTGATAGGGCTGATTATTTACTTTCTCATTCAAGTTCCGATTGTATAAATAAACAAATATCTTTTCATACATTTTCTTAGGAAGAACCTATCTCACCCAATCTCGACGAGGCCCGAATCATAAGCCTAGTCTCCACTTTCCTTGTGGTTCATCCAAGAGGCACAGCATCTGCAAACATCTGTTCCTACATACAAAGCATAACCAAAAATTCATCTATACATACAGAGCGATTAGATAAAATTTTGAGAAAATACTCAAATCTTTTTCAAAGTGAACAAACCAGATGGGTTTATTGTGGATATGAATTGCCCGACAATCGTAATGCTTGATACGAAATGATTTGTTAGAAATACAGCTGGGCTGTTTATTCTCAACTCCCATGAATGAAATCAAATCCAGGCCAGTAAAAGAGGCGATTGAAACTTGAGATTTTATACATTTTGCAATAAGCCTTCAGATATTTTAAAGAGAAGAGTAACTTTATTTATATGAATTTATGAATCATTGTGAGACAAATTGAAAATTCTTCCTTCCTTACATTAAATTTTAAAACTCATTACTTTAAAAAAAAAAAAGATTTTCCCATATAAAAATATAGAATTTAAATAAAATTTATTTTGAATCAATTTTTAAGAGAGGAAACATTACATATTTAGAAGAATTACAACCAAATATACTTTATTGACTAAAAAATGAAACACAAAAATATTAACAATTATATGAAACAAGAAGATTAACATTCTGTAGGGAATTTCAAGTAGTAACTTAGATGTAAACAATCAAAAAAAAAATCAAATAAACACAATATATTTAAGCAAATTGAAAATTCTGTTTTTTTATTTGTTTAACGCGTTTTGGTTCGATCACCACGTACTGAATCTTCCCATTTTTTAAATATTCTGTAGATCTGGGTTTTTTTTCTGGTGAGGCGAGTATCCACCTGGCAGAGAACTTTAAAATTTATAGTCAGTCTGCAATTTTAGCGTTTAAGTTAACAGTTTAGGGAGTCCAGATTGAAGTTTAATGGAGTAATTTGGTCTATCAAATGGTAACTTGATAAGTTTCTTTAAAAAGTTCCTTTGGAGTTTTTTGGTGGTTTCGTATTTAGATTTTAGATAGATAGATGATTTCTTTATTTTTTCCAGTACTAGTTACAATATTTTATAAAAGAATACGGACGTGGCTACTTGAGCCGTCTGCCGGTATTGACATTTAATTACATTAACAAAGTGATAAAGAAAATGAAATATATTTAAACAATTTAAAATAAAAAGATTTAGAAAAATAAAAAAAAGGCTTGGGTTGAAAATAAGTCATATACAATATGTACATAGATATTAAGAGTTACTATTTCAATGGACAAATTAGAATTAACTTTTTAGTATGAGATGCCAAAGTGTGAAAGATGGAAGAGCAAGGATATTGAGTGAGCAGTTTTAATGATTTATATATTATATATATATATATATTTAGAAGCTGTTGCGGTAAGATAAGGCGTGCTTACAGTATTTGAACAGACACTCCCAGCCCCGACTGCCATTCAGAATCTCGTAAAGACTGTTTTGGTTGAGGAAGCTTTCGTTAAAATACAATCTTCTTATCTCTTGCAGGATAGGGCAGATTGCGATGAAATGGTTCACATTCTCAAGTTCCCTTCTGTTACATATATCACAAGTTTGCTGTCTATCATTGCGATGCGGGATAAAATTGAGATCCAATAGTTCAACTCTCGCCTTGAAAATCACACTGATAATTTCCGCAGAAAAACAGTTATTGAAGTACTTGTTTTCAGTTAGCATTAGATGATTAAGATTTTTGTAGACTGTTCTGGACTCTGAAGAGCAGGCTCTGAAGATATGTTGATTGAATATTTGTTTGTCAACCTTAGCAATCACCCTATTAAACATATCTTTCCATTCTTCCACGTTAGCTATAGACGTTGGCATTGCAAGGTTATGTGATAAGGCCATCTGATTCCATTCCCTGAAAGGAGAGGCGTTAGTTACCATTAGTCTTTCTAAGATTTTTCTGTGAAGACTGTTTTCATTTCTACGCATAACTCTGATAAGGTAGTCCGAGTGGGCTTTTAAATTTCGAATGTATATAGGTGGCAAACCGGATTCGACATGAATGGCATACGTTGGTGTAGAGTTTGGTAATCTAAACAAACGCTTAAAAAAGTATCTCTGCATCTTCTCGAATTCCTCAATCGGTGAGATACCAAAGGCTTGCACTCCGTAGCACAAGCATGTGTTTACAGTTGCATCGAATATTTTGTATTTAGAGACAAGGTCAATATTTGGATTCGCGAAGAGCTTGGACCACATCAGATTAAGAGCAAGCTTGGCGTCCTGACTTTTCTGTCTGGCATGGGTATCAAAGTTAAGATTGTAAGAGATGGTTATGCCAAGATATTTGAAATTTTGAACTACTTCGATGCTCTCACTTCCGATTTTCCAGTTTTCTTCACGTTGTCTAGTGCGATTCCGACTTTCGAAGATCATAACTTTTGTTTTTGAAGCATTGATTTTAAGGTCCCATAAGTTGCAGAAAGATAAGAGTTTGTTTAATTGTAGTTGTAGAGAGAAAGGATTATCCGCTAGCAGAACCAAATCATCTGCATAGAGTAACACTTTTATAAGCTGGCCAGCAAAGCTTACTCCTCCTGGAAGAATATCTACTATTCCATCAATATATAATGCAAAGAGTAAGGGGCTAAGTATACATCCCTGCGGAACCCCTGCAGATGTGCTGAACCATTCAGACATATTCGTGCCATCCCATACAGCTGCACTCGATGTGGCGATTAGTTTGGAATAAACTTCTAAGAGCTTCCTAGAGATTCCCAATGATGCCAGTTTATATATTAATGCTTGCCTGTTCACTGTGTCAAAAGCTGCTTTGAAGTCAACAAAACAGACGTACATCTTCTTTTTTTTTCCGATGAATTTTCTCGCTATGCTAGTCAGTGCAAAGATATGGTCTGTCGTTGAAAAACCGGAACGAAAGCCAGCTTGGAATGCGCTTAGTCGATTTGTGTTTTCTACCCATTGGGAGAGTCTATTGTAGAGAATCGATGTAAAGACCTTCCGAAGTGAATTAAGTATCGAAATACCCCTGTAGTTTTCAGGTTGGAGTGGGTCACCCTTTTTAAAAATTGTAAAAATAATCGCTTTCATAAACGAAATGGGTGGGCAGGCATCATTGTATATTTTGTTGAAGAATTCTACCAGATAAATTTTTAGTTCTTCCGTGCTGTATTTAAAAAATTCTAAAGGGATCCCATCACATCCTGGAGCTTTGTTGTTCTTTAAAAGCGTGAGTGTTAATTCCAGCTCTCGTAGATTGATCGGGCAGTCCAGTTCAGGAACTTGTTCAAACTGCAGTGCATAACTGAAGGAGTGCAGGCTCTCGTCGGCTGTCAATAGAATTTTAAAATGAGTTGCTATTGTTTCAGCTTCGAGATAGTTCTTTGTGCATTGGTTACGTGGATTCAGTTCCAATACACAATGCCAGAATTCCTTAGAATCTCTCGCTTGATTGATTTTGTTCGCAATGTTTTTCAGATATTGCAATCTTTTTTGTTGACATAGCTGTTTATATTCTCTGTTAGTTCTCAAGTATAAAGTCTTGAATACCTCGAGGTTATTGTATCTAAACAGCTTTAAATATTTAAATGACAGGTTTCGAAGCTTTATGCAGTCTTTATCGAACCAAACACATTTAAAGTTGTATGAAACGGGGTTATTTGGGATTGATCCAGCATTACGGACAGCTCTTGTTATACTTTTCTCAATTTCATCGGTATTTGTTAGCATTTGAACCGGAAGATGACTGCACTGATGGTTTAGTAGTGATTTGTACCTCTCTGCCTTGCTTTCAACCCAGCGAAGTTTCTGAATAGCATTAGAGTTCAGCTGGTTGACTTCTTCCCTAAAGCGCGCTTTTAAAGCTATAGGTAAGTGTCCTGAGTAGTTTGCATTGAGAACCTCAAAATCGTCAACTGAATCCATCCATTCACCTGATATTGCACAGATGTCTATAACAGATTGTCCTTGTCCGCTTATGAACGTATGCTCACCATTCTTGTCGCCTTTTGAAACTCCGTTTGCCACAAAAAAGCCATAGTCTTCGAAAAGTTCGATCAGAAGTCTTCCATTACTATTCATTACACCGTCTTTTGAGCGTCGAATTTCCTCGAACTGTTGTTGTGGTTGTTGGTAATGTGTGAGAGGATTTTGATAGCTGCCAATGCGGCCATTTAAGTCTCCAATTATCATTATATTCTCCAGACATGTATCATTGATGAATTCTCGCAAGACTGTGTACTCATGCAGCCAATTGTTGTAGTTAAGATAAGTCGGGATGATGTTCAGCTTGTGCTTTTTGAGTTTTACCTGTATAACGAGTCTTGTTTCATAAATTGTACTCTGTATTGAGTTATTATATATATTTTTTATGCCACATAGTAGTCCTCCACTCGCTCTTCCATGTACATTGGATCTAATGGCTGGTATAAAAGTAAGTTTGTAATCTTTAAAAAATTTACTATAATCGCTTTGATTTTTTTCTTCAACAAATGTTTCGATTAGAATAAAAATATCAAAATCATGAATGAATTTAAAAAAGTCTGGTATTAATAGCTTATTTTTAAGACCAGTGATATTATATGATAAAATTGATAAATTTGAAAAATTGTTATTTGAATTTTGACAGACGGCTCTTAAAAGTTAATTTTTGTTACTATTAATAGGGTTTGAACCCTTACTTCTAGATGGCGCTGGTGGCGGTAGAGATAATTGTTGGTTGCCAATCGGAGCTAACTTCGCTCCCTCACCAACGTCAAAATACCTTTGTAGACAGCTGTCATCAAGCAATTTGCGCAGGAACATCAAATCGTCTGAGTTTTTGACAACCAACCCTCGTGTGCAATTGTAAACAAAAGTGCGGTTGTTGATTTGCAATTTGTTACCTTTTAAAAAGATGTTTAGTTCCGAGTTATTTTCCATAAGTTTTGCTTTGATATCGAGAAGTGTTTTTCTGCGCTGACGATACAAAAGAGTCTGCTCCCGGTGAATACTAGTGCCGCTTCCTTTAAGTTGGCTAGCTGCTGCCAAAATTGCTTCGGCGTTCGACGACGTTTGCAGCTCTAAGAATACCGTTCCTCTTTTTGTTTGTGTGTTTTGTGTGACCCGGGACTTGGAAATGTGTATTTCTTCACCTTCCTTTAATTTGAGAAGCCGTCTGCAAGTTTGTTTTGCTGACTGAACTGCGTCGGTTTGTCCATCTAGAGGAAGGTGTATCACCAGAGACTTGTCGTTAGTTTTCCGCGAGATTATTTCGATCTGGGACTCCAACAGCTCACATCGGTCTGACATAGCGGAGAGTTTCTGATACAGTTGTTGGTTCTCTTTACGCAATGAATCCAGTTCCAGTGCCAATGAGGACTTCAAATCATCAGAAAAAACTTTCATTTGCTCGGAGATTGACTCATTTAGAACTGTTTTCAATTCAGTGATAGACATATTCCCCACCGCCATTATATTCGTTGTATTTAGATGTTTTTTGATGAAGATTGGATGGTCGGGGTTTCGTATTTATCAATAGCCCAGACTTGGCCCGCATAACAAAAAGTCAACTTAACCACAGAATAGAAACTTTTATACTTAGCTGATAGACTGATTCGCCTATTCAGCAAGATGTTTTTTTTATGATTGCATTTAGAAGACTTTAGGATATCTTGGATTTGTCTTGAAGGAGTGAAATCTAGGTTTTGAACTAATTTTACCCCCAAATATTGCAATTGTTTGAATTGGTTTCTAGTGGAACGGTCAAATGCCATTATTTTTGATTTGTTATTGTTGCTAACAAGATCCCATTCTTGGCAATAGTCTGACAGTCGATTGATCATCGGTTGAAGATTTTATGGAGAATCCGGCAGTATGATCAGATCATAATCATACATTAATACATTAATTTTGAACCGCCTTTCGTCAGACAGGTAGGTAGAATGAGCTGACGGTTGATCTTATATCTGTCACACTTAGATCAATGTAGATCCATTGCGATACCCTGGAGTATTGTAACGTCAACGAAGTTCAACAGGCTGTTTTTTTGGAGTGTCTGATAATTCTTCTAGTTCGTTGAAGAAGTAACTGCCTAGACATTTTTTTCTGGTTGTGGCAGATTGCTGGGCAGTGACAAAGGAAGTGAGTGGTATCCTCATGTTCGTTTTCGTCATTGTATCCTCTACATAAGTCATCGGTGCAAGGACCTATTTTCTTTTTGTGGTAGCCGAGTAGGTTGTGTCCTGTTATAATACTGATAGATAAGCGATCGTAATGAAGGCCTATTCAGGGATATTAGCCTTTCAGATCTGTTCCTATCGTATTTTGGCCATAGTTTCCTGGAAGTGGCACAGGAATCTAGGCATGTAGGCATTCCCATCTTTCATTGGATTTTCGTATTATTTTGGAACCCTGATTGATTGGTCAATGAGAGAAGGGTCATGTGCTGAGCCTTTTCTCGATGATTCGTCCGCTTTTTTATTTCCCGGTATGCCACTGTGACCGGAAACGCAGCAGAGTCTAACGTTATTCTGTGTGCCAAGAACCCTGACGTTCGCCTAAAAGAGATAAGCAAAAGGGATAATGTAGCATCCTAAAGCTGAAAGAAGTTTTGAAATCTGTCCAGTAGTTTAAAGTTTCTATTCCCAATCACGTTCCCGTGAGAATATGGAGAAGAAGCTTTTTTTCAAATTTACTTACCTTTTAAACCCTCCTTGGACTTCCACAAATAATTCAAAATCAAAATTTGCCAAATCAGTCCAGCCGCTAGCAAGACTAAAGGCGGTATTACACTATCATATAAATATGGCAAGTTGACAAAAAAAATATGGCACGAAATCGTCATATAAGTGTGATGATAGTCATATATGTATGGCAGTATTTGTATGTCTCCATATATATGACAATGATTCTAGAGCCATATATATATGGCGTAGTGTAATACAAAATCATAATTGTCACCATATAAGTATGTTCGTCTTGTTTCAAGTAGTGTAGAAATATATATCTATATATATTTCTTCTTTTTTTTCATTATTATGTACATCTATGTACGAGTATGCATGTGTTATAACATTTCAGATTTCACATAAGCACTCCGTGCATTCAACGTACAAATAGAAATAAAGAAATAACTACAAATAGAGAAATAAAAATAAAAAACATAGGATGCCGATTGTATGACAAGCGCAAGTCATATAAAATCAATCGATTTTTATATGGCTAGTTCATTATATTCATGCTTGCCATACTTTATATGGCACAGGTTGTCATATAAGTGTGATAGCGATACTTTTCCTTGTCATATAATTATTGTTTGCCATACAAATTGTTCATATATATATGGCATAGTGTAATAGCACTTGAAATATTTACAGAAAGTGTGCCATACATTACATGACAACTTTGTTCATATATATATGGTAGTGTAATACCGCCTTAACAATTGATTTTTTCGGGGATGTTTGTGAAATTAGCTGATCAAAAAATATTCATTGAATGCAAATTTATGCTTGAAATAAAACGTAAATAAGTGTAGTACCTCCTTGCGCTTTTTCTAAACAAAAAAAATTAGGTAAAAGTACACTGTATCACTGTAAGCTCATTGAACACGTTTTTAATAGAATATTATTTAAATGTTTATTTAATTTCTCTATTGAGCAGTTATGTTTTTTTGACCTTTATTGGGTATTTAAATTGTTTATTTTATGGACTATAGGTCAATAAAGAAAACAAATTCTTGTTTATGACGACGTTTTGTTCATTATTATGAACATCATCATCATCACATTTATATTGCCCTTTTTATAATAAATTGAACATCACAACTTGTTTGTTACTTGTACACAAGACTGTACAAGTCTTGTTAAATTAATGTTCTTGTTACTTGTACACAGGACAGTACAAGTCTTAGACTTTTTCCAATAAAAAATTTACATCATAAGAAAGACAGTGTAGTATTTAGGGCGAATTCCTAAACGCAAGTCTTGCACAAATTATGCAAAGCAAACAGTTCCTAAATGCCGACAAAAAAAAATCCCTTCAAAGCAGAATGTCCCAAATCGTTGTATATTGCTTTTTTTCCGCAATTGTAAGTGAATTTGTGCAGCTATCAAAACACACTTGCATACTTTTAATTGCATTGCAAATTTTATTTGGGATTATTTTTGCTTAGCATTAGACTTGCTTGGCAAAGCTTGCGTTTAGGAATTCGCCCTAATACTACACAAAATTTCATCGAAATCGTTGGAGCCGTTTTCGAGAAAAATAAGTATTCAGCCTTAGGTCTGTTTCTTTACTTTCTGGGTAAAGTTTGGGAAAAAGCCCGGGAAAAAGTTTGGGCTCGAGCTTTTTAATGTTGTTTTTGTAATCTCCATCCGAAAATGAAAAGTAAAGATACGCCTTTTGGGATGTTTCCTGCTGAATGACATTTATCATGCACTCTCTGTAGAGATGTAAAAAAACATACAAACAATTTTGTTTCAGAAACGTGTTAAAATGAGCTCAAAGCAATATTGCATTGCATATTTAACATTATTTTGAATTTTCAAACCAACAAAGAGAGATTATGCTTTCCATTTTTCATTTAATTTCAAATATAAATTTGAATTCAATCGAAATGTTTCGATCAGCTGATTTCACAAACAGCCGATTTGACAAGCAAGAAAGTGCACGAGCAAATTGTTCGGGTGAATTCTTACTGGAGGGGAAGTGACAAAAAAGCAAAAGCTCTGCCACTTTTACGTCAAAAAAAAGTAAAGATACACGTTTCGGGATCCCGCGGGATCCCACGGGATCCCGCGGGTGAGTAAAGATACAGACCTCTTATTATGAGTTTCACGTGAACAGCTTGTTCGCCCGGAATTTTAAAAGCTATTATGAGTTTCACCTGAACAAAATTCCAAAATTACAATTTTTCCGCTTTTGTTGTTCACTTGTTCGCCTCACAAAAATAAGTGAAATAAATTGCTCTCAACGTTTTCACATTTCACGGGGAAAAATAGCTCATAATAAGGGAAATTTTTCTAACATGGAAAATTTTTCCCCCGAAACTCATAATAAGGGAAAAGTGAAACGAGATCTTTTTCGAGGGGAATGATTTCACGTGAAACTCATAATAAGGCTGATTAGCATATCGGTTGTATGGCAGGTACCGTTATTGGAAGACCTAGAGACTCAATTCCAAAAATACCTCTGTAGGCTGCCCCACAGACCCTAACTGCAAATTTTGAAGAAAATCGGTCCAGCGAGTGGTTCAAGCTGTAGATTCATATACGCATAGACAGACAGACAAAATTGCAGGACCCACTTTATTCGTATTCTCTATCATCGTAATGTCATGTATAATTGTTATCTCAACATTTTTTTCTTGTAAGATTGCCAAATTTGACTCATAGTCGCAAGTAAAAACAGTATTTTTCGAACTACATAATTTTATACCTACTTGACTTCTAGGAAGAATCTCTGTTTCCGGTCCATCTTCTCGGAGACTGTCAAACTTTCGTGCATCAAAGGCACCAAGTGTGTAAGTTGATACCACATGCACTAAAGGGAGCTAAAATCCGTAAGAATAGCTCAGATCTTTGGTTTCATCAATGAAACTCATCTGAAAAAGAGGGGGTACAACAGCTCTAAAAAGTCAAAGTTTAATACAAAAACGCAAACTATTCCATTAATGCGTTCATTAATTTATTTCACGTTTTATTTATACATTTACATGATCAGATTATTAGATGTAATATTCATCTACATTTCTTCTTCCAATAATATTTTCAATATTAGCTTTTGCTCCATACCAACGGATTCAATAACGTTTCCAAAAGAATGTCGCAAAATTTCCATCGTTTCCGTTTCTCTTGAACTTAGCTTATTTTGTACCTTTGTCAAAGAAAAAAAAATTAACATCTTTTGAGTTTTCTGTTGAAAACTAATCAACATACTTAAAATAAAAAATGCGTATGATATGACAAAATATTTTAAATCTATTCTTGAACTTCTTTTGATTTTACTCACCATTAAGGTTAAAGAAATAGAATTGATGGTTTTCGCTCCGATGGTTATTGCATTGTTCGAATCCAGCCATTACTTATTATGCACACTTCCTCCATGACCAATCCTTGATGATCAATGCTTCATGCTCTGAAGTGTTTGTGAAAAAGTAAGTGACTATACCTTAGACATTTAAAAATAAAAAAAATTATTTAAATTAAAATCTAAATCTTAAGATAAAATTGTTTAGTGAAAGAAAAATTATTAACTTAAGCAAGTTGAATACTGCACAACTGGTGAGTAAACAACACGTTCAACGATTATAAAAGTTACTAAAAACAAATAAAAAGAATCACTGAATAAGTTGCAGAGCACTCATTTATTAAATCTAACTTATGAGAAACTACTTTTGCGACCCATAATCATGGATTTACAGGAAGCAGGAGGAAGTGTAGAAAATACTCATGAAGAAAACTGAAGATTCTTGGCAAGCAATACAGTGGCCAAGTAAAAGAACTCGAATAGAGTAGTTTTCAATTTACCGTCTCCTTAACAACTCGACTCTGTTTATTATCGAATTAGAAGACTTTTTTCGATATTTCCAACCAATTGACAGCTGTTTTTCCATACGAATACAAAATTGAAAGCGTTTAAGATATTGAATTTAAACGCCAGGGGCCAGAATATGAGGAGAATCTTTTCTGGTAGGGTTTGGTATTATTGTTACTGCTTCGTGTCTTTTTCGGTTTAAATTTTGTCTGCTTTACTATCTGAGAAAATCCGGATATTCGTTGAGGATATCACGTTTTCTCTTAGTCATGATAGGACCTCTTTGATCGCCAAAATTTCCGCTGGGAACACGCAACAATGGTTAGGGCGGCAGAATGAGAGACTTACGTTAAGTCGGTTTGAGTACCTACACCCCGAAGCCTACCTCTTCTTCGGTTTTTGAACCATCTGTATAGAAATGAATTGAATCATCTCTCAAAAATTGAAGATATCTAGTGGTGTGAGGTTAAGGAGTGTATTTAGGGCAGCTGAGGGTGTTGATCTCAGTGCTCCGCTTATACACAAACAGGATGTTCGTTGGACCTTGCTTAGATTATCGAAGTAGGACCTTTTATCAAGAGCGGTCCACCATACCACTACTCCGTATATGAGTATTGGTCTGATGACCGCGGTGTAGAGCCAATGGGTGATTTGAGGGGAAAAACCCATAAATGGGGTTATTTACCAATGGCTTTTTATAGGAAAATAATGCTACGGTGGATTTCCTGATTCTTTTCTGTATATTGGCTTTCCAGTTCAGTTTTTTGTCTAGGATTATACCTAGATATTTAGCTTCGTTTGAAAGTTCAAGTGGGATTCCATTTATTGATGGAGTTGTTAGTTGAGGAATTTTGTATTTCCTGGTGAAGAGAACGAGTTGTTTTCTGAGGGTTGACCCCTAGATCACATTTTCCCGCCCATTTTATTATTTTATTTAGAGCGGTCTGCATCAGATCCGTGAGGACGTGAGCATGTTTACCAAATACCGCAATGGAGACGTCATCTGCATATGCAATCACTTTGAATCCCTCAGCTTCTAAGTCAACTAGAAGTTCATTGACGACTAGATTCCATAGAAGAGGGGATAGGACTCCGCCTTGCGGTGTTCCTCTATTGACAGATCTCTTTGCAGAGAAGTTTCTTAGAGTAGAGTTGATTCGGTAGGTATACATTATACAATACCAAGCTTCCTGATATCCCATATTCACTTCGAAATGCTGTTCTTATTTGCAATTGATTTTTTTTTGTGAGTTTAAAATGTGGCCATCGTAGACCTATTCACAATCCATCAGTCTGCGTGAGTCAGAGTTAGCTGTCTGCAAGCCGCGAATCAATTAGCCACTACATATAAATCAGTGGAAACTGCACTCCACTTTGTGGTTTGCACCATTTGAAAATCCCTGCACTACAAAGAATACTCTCTCGTCGCATTCCTAGACATAGAGGGTGCATCGTGCATTTAACAATGTAACCAATACAGCAATCACTAATGCTCTTGATGGGCTGCTCATAGAAGAACACATCAAGAACATGATAACAACAATGCTCAACAGCAGAATCATTAGTTCCGAATTGGGGAACTACAAAACAAGCAGAATGGCCAATAGAGGAACCCCACAGAGAGGAGTTCTATCTCCTCTGCTGTGGAACCTGGCACGACCACTTCCCTACGCTCAGAATGGAACAACATAGGTATACCTATCGCTACATGTAAACTCCTACTTAGACAAGACGCTTCGAGGATAACAAACACTAAATGGACTGAGAGTAACAACTGCCTTGTAACCAAAAAAGTTTGGCCGTGTGTAGACTAAAAGTTGCGCGTGGTTCGACTAGCGGGTTATTAACCGGTTAGTCCCGTAATGGAAGATAAATGGGTGATCAACTTGTTAATTTTACATAGGTTTTCCGAGATCAGTAGGTGATTAACTTGCTGATCTCTGTGGTATCTCAATAGGCACTTGCGGCCTAAGTGTGTCAGGCAATGTACTCATTGGCTGACAGCCACTTCCACCTAACCTAACCTAACCTATAGCATAAATAAGCCTATGCGTAGTCTTTTGTTATAAGTAATTTTTTTTTTTTTTAGATTTTATGGCTTTTGTAGCTGTTTCTTTAAAAATCCAACAAATAGCTAACGACAAATCATCTTGACACAATGACTTGAAAACATTTTCAATTAAAATATTCTTCCACTTAAAAAAACTAACTTTCAATAAATTTATGTTGCTACACTGCCTATATTCAAGCTTTTTTGAAAATCTTTTTTGAAATTTGTTATTATTAAAAGTAAGCTTCCAATATACATGTTTAAGAGTTTATTTTGCAGCTGACGTTTAAAATAAGTTGTACAAAATGATTTACAAGTTTTATTTCATACTCATCCTTAACTGATCCATTGTCTGCAAGGTTGGTCTTCACGATAATGATAACGAATTTTTTCTAAAAGTATAAAACATAAATCGTTATTTAATAGAATTTCAAATTGTTTTCAAAAATTTAAGACCTCTTCACTCATACCTTCGACCAAAACACATTTTTTTAATTCTGTTGTTTTATATTATTTTGGTAGTGATTTTATTTAATCCCACGCTTTCATGCTATTTTATATTTTGTGTGCTGTTCTTTCTGTTTTCATTTCTCCATTGTTAATCAAATCAAATTCAGTTGTTAAAAAATTTAAAAAAAAATTGATTTTGAATTCAAAATTACACCACTTTTTTAATCAAATTTAACGACAAATAATAAAGAATAAGATTTTAACAAATTTGAATATTTACTAGAAATATTATATGGTTATTAGATATTTCATTCAGGTAAAATATTGTTGTTGTCCGTAACAACGTTGTTTATGATGCTGATGTGTATCCAAAAATAATCCAAATGAAATGTATTAAATTTTTTAAATTTTATTTTGTGTTTCATTAACTTATCACATTACATCAATTCAATAGTTATACATATTTATTATACAATTTTATATATTAAAGTAATATATTTTATAAATATTTAAAAGGGAGTTTCCATTTTTTTTTTGTGTTTTTTTTTTTTTGTTTGTAGTTTTTATTTGCAATTCATTTAAGATTATTATTAAGTAGTCCATTGATACTATTTCAGTTTACTTTCATCTAGTTATGTTGATGTCTACCACGTGCATCTTTTTTTCTACCTCGGGTGCTTTTTTTCTTCGCCTTTTTTGGGTAATCCAGATCTTGGGAGAGATCGTTTGCGGAGTCTTCCTCATCACTGCTTTTATACAATTTTGAAGCTTTTGTCGTTTTAGCATAACGACCGGTTCGACGTTTTGTAAGGCGGGAGGGAGAAGATGCAGGCAAGATAGCGGTTGTTTTTTCGGCGACGAAAGTCGTAGGCTCTTCAATGAACATTTCGATTTCTGGGGGCACAAAGATTTGCTGCACCATGTTACTTTTTGAATATGTTCGACTTACCGCCAAGTTTCGAGATGTTGCCTCTAAAGGGCTATCACAGTTAATTCTGCTACTGGTTGACGACGAGAAACTTCCAAAACTTCTATCGACTTCCATATTTTCTGAGTGGACGTGTATTGAATTCGTGTCAAGGTTTTGAGCAACCAGTGATGCAAGTGCATCGATATTATTCGATCCTATTAAAGAAGGAACACATTCTTGTAATTCAGTCGTTGTGGTTCTCGGAAATTTATTTTTACTAGCACGTGAAATACTGTGCATTTTCATTACTTCAATCGTCGGTGATTCAGCGTGCGAATTTAGTGAACAGATTTCTTCGTCAAGTGAAAAATCCGAAAAATTGAAAACATCGGAGCAAGTTTTTCGTCGCTTTCTTGGAATGCTTCTTGAAACATTCTTTAAAGTACTTCCATTCCAGTCTGTAGAGTGCTTGCGCGGACGTTTCTGATTCGCCGATGGTAAGCTGTTTTCAAATTTTTGACGGTAATGACGCAATGAATTAGAATCCAATAAATGTCTGTTATCATGTGGAAACGAGAAAGATCGCAAAGTGTCACCATTGTTAGAACTCTTACAACTCTCAAGTCTCGCCGTTGGCATGGGTGACGTCAATGGCAGATTTTCATTGATAGCAGTGTTCGAGTCATCATTGATATGACGGATTATGGATGGCGGGTCGTCACAAGAGCGACGGATTATGGATGGCGAGTTGTCCGTTGAACAACACATCGAAGGATCGGATTTTTGAGTTTTTGAATCTTGCGAAGAGTCATCGGTGACAGAACTTTTGTCATCTAACGTGGTAGGCGGGGTAGGTGGAGGCGTGTTTAAAGATTCAATGTTTGGCACTGCAGCTCCATTGAATGAGCGTTCTTGAGGTGACTGTTCAAAGCCTTTTGTCGACGATTCAGTTCTTTCAAATATTCTTTTGAGAGCTTCACCTTTTTTCGCTAAACTTTTCATTTTTTTCGTTTTTTTACCATCATTTCTAACGGAACCCTTTTCTGCTTCCCTCTCATCCAGTTCATCTACAGCAGAATTCGAAATAATGCGGTATTCGTCTAAATGAGCCTTAATATTATTGTCTCGCTTCAGTCGCACTTTCACCGATCTTTTTGGCGGACGTTGCGGTTGGCCCATGCATTCTGTCGTTTGTGGTATCGGCACAGTTGTTGCAGATAAATCAGATTCGGATTCACTTGTATTAGGCAGGAGGTTATTGTGGTTGGTTGATGAATCGGCGTCATTGATTTCGAGTCGATCGAGAACATCTTCAGAAGAGTTTTCATTTGATTCTGTTCTTACTGGGACAACAACAACTGCCATAGCATTTTTGTAAGATGTTGCAGACTTCGAAGAACCGTGCAAAAATGCAGAAGACCCTAACCGCTTCGCTGTGGCGTATTTAAATGGCTTTTTGAAACAATCCGAAACTTGTTTAATTTGTGCCAACATTTCTGGAGATGGTGACTTCGACTCCAGTTCTTCCTTCTTTATTTTTAGGTCCATTTCGTATTGTGCCTTCCCTGTTACTTCAAGTGGTGGTTCTTGTGTTACACGTGTCACTTCTTCTTCTTCCACTTTACCTTCCTCTTCCTTTTCTTTTTCTTTATGTAGCAAACTCCTCCGTAAATCTGGTACTGGCGATAAGCACGGCCGGATATCGAGTTGTTTTTCAGCAGTTCCAGCAGCTAACTCTAATATTGCACTTGGCGTTTTAACAGTCTCATCAAGAGCTGAAGATTTTTCTTTGCCGATTGAAACAGTTCTTATTTCCTTTTCAATCATATCCGTTAAAATGTCACCTAAGTTTACTATCGGTTGTGATGTCGTTGGTGGCGGTGGTAATTTTAACTTAAACACTCCTGTCAACGTTTCAGTATAAGTATCTTCACCAAAATCCGTTTTGATGACCAAAACTGGTCTTGAAATCGGAACCAATGGCACAATTGGATTTTTCTTTCCACACAACTTTGGATCATCGGTAACAACATCCAACGACTTTTGTACACTAATATTGCTCGCTCTAGGTGTGAAAAATTCTTTACTTTGTTCAGTGTTTTTTGATTTTACTTTTTTCATATATCTACGTTGTTCTCTCTTTTTTGCCAACATTAGCAGATATTTATCAAATTCACTAGGCTTTTGTTTACAACAGGCTGTTCCTATTGTTGGTGTTGTTGTTGTTGTTGTTGTAACTGTTGCTGGTTGGGGTGTGACTTTTTTTCGATTATGGTTCATTCGATGGTTTTTATTGGTATTGGTGAGAGTTAGATACCTTGATCTTGTTGCCTCTATTAACTCATCAGTAACCTCAGTATGAGCTTTTTTGTCGACTTGTTTTGATTTTCCAGAATTAAAAAGCAGCGTTCGATATAAAACTGTAAAGGTAGAAAGTAAATCTAAAATTATATTTATTTTGTGCTTATCATGAATTTTATCTTAATAGTTAATAAATATAAAAGAAATAATTAAGTAATAGAAAAAGCTGTCATATCCACTGTTTTTATTTTAATATTAATACATACTATCAATAAAGATAAACTAAGTACACCTGGCGTACTGATTAAATCTCTCGCGAGGAATCGTATGTACGTCTTCGGAGAGTAATTGCCTGTGAAAAGCGTTTTGACAATCCTAGGCCATTTAAAATCGGATAGATATGGAGAGTCCTTTTAATTTCTCAGACATGCAAGTGGCACCGGATCATAGTTTATAGTTAACTTAATTTTTGAATTTATATTTTTCAAATTTTTTTACAGCTGTTCGATGATGGCTTAAACTGACCTTTGAACTAATAAAGTCAACTGTTTGAAATAACAAAAAAGAATTTGGCCGCATTACCATTGTTTAAGACCAAGTCAAATAAACGCTAACGCCAGCTGTTGGGCGCAGTTAAAAAAAACCGCATCAGATTAAAGTTTAAAGACTTCCGCCAACTCTCTTGCTATCAGGCACAAGAGCTACAACAAAACAATAGGGTGGCGCAACAGAGCGAGGAGCCCCTGGGCCTAGCACATTTCTCACAACCATGCCTTGAGAGGGAATGGAGGGGATCTACAATTTTCTGCCGGTTCCGAACGGCTAACTGAGGAAGCGCTTTTCATGGCAATGAATTTACTAACGGAGGACTTGCCAATTCCTCGCGAAAGGCGATACCCGTGGAAAAACATTTTTGCCTCTGCTGGGATTCGAACCTCGAACCTCTGGGTTAGCAGGTGGACATGCTAACCATCAGGCCACGGGTACCACAATAGCTGAATCAAGCTTAACGAATATACACACATCGCAGTCAAAGAACGAGTCAGTTAAGAACTACGAAAAAAAGGCAAGGGGATTTGAATAGAGCAATAACAGATGAACCTTAGCTTTAAATGACTCACGATTTTCTTCTCCAAGCATATGAGAGAAATGTTACCCTCTGCCTTCACAAAAGGATCTTTGAAGATCGTTAAAAGGGTGCCTGCTAAATAATTAGTTTTCCATTGTTGGTTCACCGCGGGTATAAGTATAAGGCTCCTAATGGAAAAAACATCGTGATTCCTTAGAGTATTTCAATGTTGGGTTGGTTAATCTCGAAAAAGCATTCAATCGTCAACCAAGATACCTAGTTTGCGTGACTCTGGGAACCTACAAAAAAGGCACAGTAATTGTGGTGCCCGCTTTCTCCAGAATGATTTTTGAATGCCATTGTGCTTCCCACATATATGTAGATCTCATGAAGGCTCTTTTTGTAAAATCTGGTAGATGATTTGGTAAACCAATCAGCTGTTCGTTAAAGTCAAATCTCAAAACATAAAAAATTGTATTCCAGGGAAGTCATCTCTTAAATTTAAGAATGTAAAAATCATTCAAAATTATTGTCTCCGTATTTGTATTAAAAGCAAATTGCTTTCAATGACACAGGCACCATGTCAAAAGTCGAAATTTTTTACTTTTATCAACTTTTAACCTACAAACTTTCTCACCTTATCTCGATTCACTTTTACCAATCGTTTACCCGGTTTCATGAACACCTATAAAACTTGAAAAACAAACTGTCTCAGAAATATCATAAAGACAGATTTAACCTGCTATTTTATTCACAGAATTTCGGAACCTACTTTATTTTATCTTTCATATTTATGTCATGTTAATGGACACCTGAGCCCCAACTCGTTGAATCTTCGAAAATATCCTAGAGGGAGTTTGCGAAAGGGAGGAGACTTAGTGTTAGGTAATGCAACGAAGAAGACAAGAAGAACATAACTTTAAAGAAACATGTTGATTGAGGCTAAGGTTCATACAGAACTGTCCACTTTGCCCCCCGATAACTAATTAATCCAAAGGAAAAAGCAAACTGTAAATATTGTTTGATAAATTTTCGTATAAACATTACTCATGAAACGTTGAACGAACCAAATGCTTACCCTATTCAATTGAACAACACAATTTCGACTAAATCGTTCTTTCCATAGATACTAATGAATTTTGTTCTATTTTTAAAATTACATATTCTTTAAAAATCTTCTATATACTACTACAACGGCACTATACTAGGAGCTACATACAAAAATACATATTTACGCAGAAGAAATGAATAGAAAAACTTTTGTGCGTCAGAAGGAGAAAATAGTTTCGTTGGAAAATACTTCCCAAAACCTACCAAACTCTAAATCCTTATAATAAAAATAAGCTAACTACTCAAAACTTTTCATATCACGGACAGGCAACAAGAAAGAGTTATGTTTTCTTGAAAATCGGCGAGATAAAATCCTATTTATTATCCTAAAAATTTAAAGCGAAACACTCCAAAAAGAGACAAATAAATACAACAAAATGAAATGTCCCAAGTTAATTAAGTGACGGTCTATGTTCTTAGTTTATTCATGTCACGGTCAAAAAAACAAAACATTTCAATTTTATGTCATGCAGCGAGAATGAATGAAATATTTTCATTAAAAATGAAATCAGCAAAGGATAATTGTTGCTGCAACAATAAAATCGTTTGCTTTTGTCGAGTTTACACAAAAAAAAATATGCTAGGGACCAAGTGCGCATGCGCGTAAGTTTGACAAAGAAGTGTAAAAATTTGGACCTGAACAGTTTGACATGTGGGGTGATTGAAACTTGCATTGAAGGATGTGGCTACAATAGTAAAACCGTAGTATTAAGTACTTAATAAATTAGGTTAGCACTTTTAAGCATAATATTGTCGTGGTTTATACATCGTTCTTTAAAGAAAGATTAAGATGTGAAGTTTACTCAAACAAGATGAAAAATGTATACTCGTTTGATTTTAAAACTGGGGGTTATTCCGTTGCGCTATTTATTGCCAGACGATTTCTTTTCAACAATTATCGTCGGAGGGACCACGTTTTCAAAATTAAATATGTTCTTTCCGTAGGTATCTCGATTATCGTCAAAACGATATCATCAGAACGGTGATGTTTGGGCGGTAGCTTAAAAGATATCGTCTTACTTTATTTTTTTAAGAAACCAATAGTTTTGCAATTTAAAGATTGAATTGTAATATTTCAACTTAGAATCAACAAATTGAAGAGAAAATATTTCGGCGCAATAACTTATTTATTTTTATTATTTTCTTATTTGTGAAATTGAAATGAAGAATAGAAGAAGCCATTTAGATCGAGTAACATTAAGCAAATTAGAAACGATATTGTCCACTGTTGTCATTTTGACGGAATGACCCTCCTTACGATATCTTCTCGGGTTTAAAGCCAAAAGAACTGAGAATTTTTGAACTTTGTCTGCAATTCTAATGAAGAAAAATTGAACATCCATTCATCAAAAAACATGTTTTTGTTCAAAGAACAATAGAATACATTGAAATGTTTTGTATTTTATTTGAATTGACCTCAAATTACACAAATTACACAAAAATACATTGGTAACACCAAATACATATAAGCAAATTTCAGTTCTTATTAATAAATATGTTTGCCTGTTCTCTGCATTTTTTGTATACAAATAAATCACGACGAGACGGTTTAACGTAAATTCTTCTTCTTGAATTTACAATATCCAAAAGGATCATTTGAGAAAAAAAGAAATTGGTCCTAGCAGTACTCAGGTTTTCATATCGTTAAAGTCTTGTATGCTTTTGCAATTTTTGTCCCTAAGTTTAAAGCAAAAAACTCGATTTAAAAATATTCGATTCTTAAATTTGAGAAACAAGTATTACGTAAAATTATGTTTAATATTGTTACATCAAAATTTAGAATATAGCTCAAAGCTTTTTATTGTAAACAAATATTGAAGTTTGTTTGTAAAAGGAACTCTCTTCAAGGTACATAAATATGTTCTACTATTCTACCCAATTCATATGGTACATCTCATTTTTTTTTTTACTGTCAAAAAAGGATTTTTATTACATTAGGTACAAATAAGTAATTGGAATGCCAAATATGAGTACAAAAAGGCAATTCAAATATACATGAGCGTTAAGCGGGGAATACACGATACAATTATCGTACCGATAATCGTACATCGCATAGGATGATTGTATAGTGTGTATGCAAAAAATTCGATTGTTTCGACATCGCAATGTCGAATGCCTTGAGTTGAAAACCAAAATCGATCGTATCGTGTATTCCCCGCTTAAGACAAACAATTCTGTTATAGATAGCACAACAACACTACGTCGATTTCTTATTGACATTGATATCATTTCAAGGTTAAAATAAGCAGAAAGTTTTGAAAACGAATAGATATACTTTTATAAATATACTTCTACTCATTTAATAAGAGCCTGGATATTTTGTTACTGAAACCACTCTGCTTCTTTTATGTGTTTAGAAAAAAATATGTGTTGTAACTTAAATGTTTTTAAAAAGATATTTTACATATTTTTCAATCACTGTCTTCATTTTTGGTGAATCACAACTTTTAAAGAATGTTCAATTCTGTACTACATACAATATTGACAAAAGGTTTTATTTTTTCAGTTTCGAACAGAGACAGATCACCGCGAAAGTGAACTGAACTGTGGGGCCAATGTGGCTGCTTTCAGTATCTTATCATTATATTTTGAGCACAAAAGTACGCTTGAGAAGTGTTCCGAAACGAAAAGAAACACAGTTCAAGTAAATATATACTCTTAATTTTTTTATCACTGTTCGGAACTTAAAAAGAAAAACCCATAACTATATTCATCAATCCGTTAGAATTATGACTTTAAGTTCAATAACATCACAGCTTTTACTTTTTTTTAATGAAAATTCTCATCCTACACTGACTGTTAGACAAAAAATTTTCGAATAAACTATACTAGCTACTTAAGAAAATTCAGTATTTTAATTTAGAGGGTTCCATTAGATCATCTGGCACAAAAATGACAGACGAGCTAAATAAAATTTAAAAATTTCATTAACGTTTTTACTTTTTCAAATATATAAAATGTGTACAGATACACATATACAAATGCTAAAAAGACTACTCTAGATTACTTTAAGCACAACACACTTATCTTATTACTAGTTCTTACTCTATAGGTATAATGATGTACATCATTAAATAAAATTCAAATGTCTGGTTTTGATTTTCAAATATGTAACTACAATTTAAAGGAAAACTTCTACTAAGTTTTTTAAGCTAGATGTCAGAATTTTTGTCTGTGTTCGTATCTGGTTGAATGTATGTTGTTTCGTATAGGTTCCGTAACGTTCTACGAATTCCAATGAATATTTAAGAAATTCCAAACAGGAATATTCTTTTCAAATTTTGTGTATTTTTCCATTTTGATATTTTGCAGGGTGCCGAAGATATTTGACTTTCAATTCGAATCTCCATTTTAGAGTAATAAGACACAAATAGTAGATTAAAGATTTGTTTTATAATCTACGCGCATATCAAGGGGCTATCAACATCCTTACAATGTTATGAAACACATTCTGAGTTTTATTGAAATAGCAGAGGGCTAAGTAGGAAATACCGTTGCACATTGATTTTATATCCTTGCAGATCGTAATGTAGGGGAAAAACAGAGTCAAGTAAAGCATTTCACATAAGGGTTGAGCGGCTAAAATATGAATCTCTATATTTGACGTACATCGGAAGTTCGGCTCAAGGTGATGAGCATTCCTCGGAGCAGGTGTTGCGGCCAAACAGAGAAATATAACTGGCTATTTCACTAGAGCACTTCTTAAAAAAGAAGAGATAAAAAGAGTGAGACAGGGACATGTAGGGTTTCGACGATGTTCAACAGAGTCAATCGATCCTAATTGAACTAAAACCAAAAAAGCTTTATAGTAAATAGGTTTTTAGATTTTTTAAATTTTAACTTGTAAACAACGTTAACGAATAAAAATAAATAATAATCTAAAATCTTATCTATAATAAATATAATCTTTACACAAATTGTAGACAACAAATCTCGAAATGGATATAACCTATCACATCAGTATTAAAGCTCTATTTTGTACTCTACCAGGTAAATGCAAGAATGTTTCAGAGTCGCCTGACCAAACATGAGAGTTATATTCTAGTTAAGGGCGAAAATAGGTAGACTTTATAAGCTGCAGACAGATTAGAAGGGGAGACAAATTTCCTGCATAGTTTTAAGAAATTGATGCTCTTTGCAGCATTTTTGGGACCTCAGAATAGTGGTCATTTCAACGAAGGTCATCGTTTACGCACATACCAAGAACTGACAGCTTTTCGTTTTCGTTGATGCATGTACCATTCATGAATAATGCCAATGGGGAATGTTAAGCTTTAACTACAAAGACAACATTCGATTGAACTAGGTTTTTATCACCCCATGTCACAATGGTGTCGAGGTTAAAATTCAATCAGTTAATCATAGTTAAGTTGGACCTACAGAAACATTTTTTTCTGGCTCAATTTCTGTAAAAAATTGAGTTAGCAGGTGAAACATATATATGTAGGAAGTTGCGAAACAAACCGACGATGCAAGATGCGAAGAAATCAACGAAACCAAACTAATTTTTTTTTTTTGTGAGAGTAACCCGTTCAAACACATTTTGTTTCGCTTTTATCGAAAAGTGTAGATAAAAATAAAAACTTATCCATTTCAAAATTTTTATCCAAAAAAAACGATGAAGTTATTTGGAAAGAAATACGTTTGTGTAAATAATAATCAATAATTGCAACTTCTTACCTCAGTTCACTCGTTTTAAAAATTAGATCAAACCAAATAGGTAATTTTATACTCGGTAGACTTCTTAAAAACTAAATAAGGGAAAAAATATAAACATATAAAAAACAAACAGCCGATATGACTGCTTTTAATAAAAAAAATGTAAGAAAACAAGAAAAATTAAATACATTTTGAATGTAAAGAATGCACTAAAGCCATTTTTTGAGCAAAACAATAAAACAACATAACCGTAGACTTGTATGGTACTTTAAAATGTTAATAAATATTTTTGCAGTATACTTTTAATGTGTACCGCATGTACAATCAAGCGAGTTAGAACAAAAACTTAATTAAAAGAAAATGATTAGTTAATTAAATAATTCTATTGATAAATTTATTATTACTCTGCCGCACTTCTCCCATTGTCAACATAATACTTTATATATACATACATATTTATACATAAGTATGCTGCTGCTCCTTTTGTACCATTATCTATATTGCTGTCCTCCTTCATTAATGTCATAAAAAAAGTTTTTCTTTAACGGACCCCGACTGCCTAATTTTTTACATGATTATCGCCCAATCATCAATCGTCGTCAAAAGATCGTTTGATGTAACTTCTCTGTCAGTGATAGAAGTATGTATATCTTTTTCACTATAATCTCATAGACTTTGGTGACTTTTTTGGTTTTTAAATATGTATTTTCGGTACCTAGATGTTGGTTGATAGTCATCCCAAAGAATTGGGCAACCAAGGCCCTAAATTCTAATTTATAATAGCATTTCTATTCTTCTGAACCGATCAGAGTATTCAAATCATTGAAAGAAAATATTTTGTTCTAAAAAGATTACATTCTGTTACAGTTAAGCTGAAAATCTTAAAACAAGTGCTTCATTATAGTCAATTCAGCGGTGGATCTTTGATGCCTTGACTGTGAATCTCAACCTACCTTGTCAAAAAATAAATATTTTCTCGTTTCTCGTTCTAAATCTAATGGTCACTTTTCGTTTAAGAGATCTGTTAGTAAAAGCATTAAACAACTTAATTCTATGTTAAAAAAAATTCATGTAAATTATTTAAAAAAAAGTTTTTGCTCATAGCACAAATGTTAAACATTTGGTGAAAAATAAATGTAGTAATAAATAATTAACCTAAAAGATTTGTTATCGGTAAAAAAAAATTTATTAACGATGATTTTGTCATATTTCTTATTGAAATTTTTCCAAAATTTAAAATAATATTTGTTTCATTAGCAATCAAGAGATATAATTTCAACAATTTAGCAGCAATCTAGTCTTATGAAAACTTGGCGGACATTTCAATTAAAAGGACATCCTAATTAGTGGAGAAACTAAAACAATCCAGGTTTAAATATTCCAATTTCTTCTGTGAGGTTTGCGGCACAGATATATGAAAGACATTTTACATTGCACTGCGACCCACATGAGATATAAACTTTCAAATATGTATCAGATACCAACAAATTTTTTTGTTGCTACTGTACAAAGTGATCTGGACGAGACACAGCCTACTTTTTGTTCAGTCAGCGAGAGCGGTGAGTAAGAAAAATTGAACAATATGATGCAGCGTTCGGTGTATGGAAATAGGCCACCTTATAAGGTCAAACACGATTTTGAGTTAGTTGATTGAGTGTAGTTATTTAGATTTTGCAAGTTTTGAGTGCCGAATAAGCTTTCACAGAGATGGATCTCTGAAAATATCTTGTAAGAAATTCCCTAAATTTTTTATAATTAAATGTGTGATGTGAAGTAATAACGCAATAGCAAATCAAACTTAACTTCAATTTGATAATTTGATAATTTCACGTTATGGGCAGCTATTCGAACAAATGATGCCTTCACTAGTACTGTCGATAGTGAAGCTAAAACACTCGAATGTAGTCTAGCGATCGATTTGCTATTCATAATGAGGACCCAAGCTGTCCAAACACAAACAGCAATACTCACTTCATTTGGAAACTATAAAACGGCTTACATAAAGCATTAAAAAAACGGATACTATTTTTTATCACGGGCACACATTTTTTCAAGTGAAAATAATGTTAACACATTCACCTTCGCCAACAATATAAAATGTAAAGTATTTATTTGCTACGATTTTTATATGTGAGTCAGCAAAAATCGACCAAACCACTGCATCTTAGAATCATACAAAAACATCTTATTTATGAACCCACTAGAGAAATTTTGACGTAAAATCGAAAACACTCCACTTTCTAGTTTTTTTTTTTCATATGGTTCTTTGAAATGTTTGGTTTAATATTAAAAAAAAAAACCGTCCACTGGTTTAAAGTCATAGGTGCTAGGTATGAAAACAGTAATAATGAATAAAGAAAACTCTTTAAAGGAATATTACCAATAACAAGAGAATATAGTCTCCTATAAGCAAAGCAACCTTCAGTGCTCATCTCACCTTACCTAATGACGAAATTGTTAGAATTAATCTCTCTGCTGCTAAGAAAATATTATTTTATGAATTCATTTATAAGAAAAATTAATAAACAATAGGAGAGATATTTCATTAACCGACCCAATAACAAATTATATTATTTTGTGTTTTTCGTTGTTGTATTGTTTTGTGCTCGCACGATGTCTTTTCATACAATATTAATAAAAGAAATACTTTATAATACCTTATTAATAATAATTTTTAAATTACCCATTTTTTAAATGCAAACGTTGAAAGTATAATTTAAAAAAATAAATTATATATGTTCTACATTTTATGTTCGAGGTGGTGATTCGAATGATTTGAAGTTAAATTAATTGTAGAAAAATAAAATAGTCTTTGTCAGCTTTTAAATTACAAATTATATCATCTTCGTTTTAAATCTTTTTTTATATAAATAATAATTCAAAAAGAATCAATTCTAATTGTCTTTTTTTTCTCTCAAAGAAACAAAGCACCACCATTCTAATAGAAAACTCTCAAGTAAATATTTTGTTGTTTTTGTTCATTTTGCTACGACGATATAAATTCAAGTAATAACTGTTGTCGTTATTCATTATTTTTATGATTCTTTTTTATCAGTTGATTGTTGTTGATAGAAGAATGTTGAATTGATGTATAAATGTTGATTGATGAAATGTGTTGATAGTTGTTTTTTACTTCTGATAATTGTTGATTGAAGGTATATATGTATACATATATGTATTTTCTTAAACATATTCTTTACATTTACTTAGTACTATAGAAAAATGTGATGCATACGAGAACATAATACGTTTTCAAAAAAAAAAAAGTATTTCAAAGGAAAATTGTTAAGAAAAAATGAATGGAACGCAATCTAAAGCACGCTGGTTTTTCAGTGAATTTCTCACAAAAAAAATTATCAATAACTTTTTCATTTCATATTCGACTATGTCAAATTCCCGATCATTTCTCGAAGCCTTACATTTTGCTTTTAATTGTTAATGGTAAATATAATAATTTACTTTACTTTGGTTTTATACTGTATTTACGTTTTTTCCCGATTGGCGGGCTTAGCTTGGTAGGTTCACTTACGTTGAATGTGTAGAAGTCAGTTAGGAATTCATCCTTTTTTTTCTGGTTAGCCCGAATGGCACTTCGAGTAACCCGGTTTGTTGGCGGTGGTGCTGGGGTCTTTCGAGGACGACCGCGCTTTTTTGGCATATTGTTTTGTTGCTGCATTAGCTGCAAAATTGGCGCGGGACCTGCACGCAGCTGCTGCTGATGATACTGCTGTTGTTGCTGTGCCTGTTGCTGTTGTTGTTGGGTGGAACTAGAACGCATATGAGGAAGTTCTGTATAGGATACTATCATATCTGCTACAAGTTTCTTACATGCCGGACACAGTCCACATTTAGGAATAAGTGAGCGGCGTGAAACCTGCGAGCTACACTGATGAGATTCGGCCAGCGAATGATTTTTCATCATATGCATGTTTCCACCACTTTGCTGGTAACACCCAGGTTGGGTGCAGAAAGTTTCATTCATCAGCGACTTGTTCGCTTGGTAATTGAATTGACGATTGTGAAGAAAATTGTTCAAATGGGTCTGATTCAAATCGTAGTTCTGCAAATTAAGCAGACTATGTATGTCAAAATCTTTGGTAACATGCTCTGGTGTAGGGGTCGGCGGAGGTCTTTGGTTGTACATACAATTCTGCGGATTGCATAGAGTTTGAGTGATTTGAATGGGGTGCGGATGACCTGTGTAGTCCATATTCATATTAGTTAAGTTCACCGGTTGTGCGTTCGAATACAAACTATTGGTACTTCCATTAGGAACAGAGTCGATTCGGATCGTTGTAGTGGGATAGGAGGGTGGTTTGTTAGGGATACTTGTGTCAATATATGTATTCTGCATTGGATAACCAATGTTGATAGTTTGCACAGTTGGCATTTGTGTTGCTGCAACTGGCGCAACTGTAGGACCTATCGTTGTTTGTGTCAGATCTGGTGGTCGGAACTGTGTCCGTTGATGTGCTACGGCAGGCAGACAATCGCGTATAACATCTGAATATTTGGGAGGTGGAACAGGAGGATATAACCTTTTGTGAGGAACGAGCTCTTTAGCTATTTCTTTTGCTATTTCTTTGTATTCGTCTTCTTCAAAATGAGCAATGCTCAGCATTGGCTCCGAAGGATACGATATTTCTTCTTCCTGTTCTATGTCAGGCAAACCACTTGCTTCCATAGTAGGAATGGACACAGTTAGTGTAACCAATTCCTTTTGCTTTGGCGAGACCTTTAAATTAAGAACACCATCTAATTCAAAAGTGTCTAACGTCTCATCCTCTTCTTTGTACTGCACATTTTCTTCACTATATTCAGAGAGTTTGCGACGTTTTTTTAAAGGCAAAGGTATATGCCCGCCTTCTCCAAGCAGTTTCTTAGCGTTAAGTGGTGAAAATGCACGGAAAATATCAAAATCATCCACTGAATCAGAACGCTGCGTGGGCATGAGCAATTTGTCAATTTGTTCGATCAAAGAAAGTGAGCATTCTGAGTCACCGGGGCTCAGCATTGAGAGCCTCTTTTGCATGCAGTCTTTAGGAACTTCGATTTCTATTGCAGATTCTACTGTCTTTTCATCTAATCCAAGTGCTGCTTCTAACAATGACATTGGGTTTGATGGAGGTATTTCTACAGGAGCTGTTGAATGTCTAATGCCATTGGCTAAGATTTCAGCAGCGGCCAGTACATCATCTGTACGGTTGTCATCATCAATGGCAGCAACTGCTTCTTGGAGATCTGATATGGAAATAGGAGTAGTAGAGGGAGTAAGATTTTTGTTCTCACAACAACAATTACTAGAAGAATTGTTTTTTTCCATCACTGTTATAATATTATTAATAAAGTGAGGTGTACATTGGTTTTTATTTTTAATATTATTGTTTATATTATTTTGGTTTGGGTGGGGCAATGAAATATTTTCCCTACTACTGCTATTTTGTAATTCTTTTGTATTATTTTTTATATTATTATCATTAAAAACTGACAAATTATTTTTTGCTATACAGTTATTATTCTTAGATAATGAATTGGAATTTTGCATACCTTGTTCTTGGTCTTTTTTCAATGCTGCTGTTTCTTCTGATGGTTCCGTTGTTATTGGATTTTGACGCTTAACAGGTTTTGGCAAGAGGTTAAGTTTAACTTTATTCGATTCCAAGGAATCTATTAACCCGGCTGTTGTTGAGCTGGCGGATGCGGTTGAGGTTGATGATGATGAAATTGCTGTCAAGAGTTGCTTGGTGAGAGATAATTTGTTGATAGTTGATGAGTTGATAGGGTTGATTGGGTTGATTGGTGACAATTCTTCTTGAGATGATGGTAACGATTCGAGACGTTCAATTTCGTGCACTTCAGCTTTTTCAGCAAACCAAACAGTTTTAGCCTTAGCGATAGGTTTCTGCAAGTGTTCGAAAAAAAGTAAAAAAAGGACACATATATTTGAAACGAACAAATACAAATTAAATAATCATTTAACGTATCTTCGGAAGCAGATTTAAGCTATCGACATAATAGTTTTCGAAGAGATCACACCTCTCCCACTTATCTGCTGCTTCTGAGTAGTCATTCGCCTGTGAGGTCGACGAAAAATTATGGACACATTTTAAAAAGCAAAAATAAAGGATGGCCACGATCATGGTCTTCAATACTAGGGCAGGGTAGTCAAATAGAGATGGTGGCGGACGAGCTCCTGGGGAGCCAAAGGCAGCTCTCACACGCCTGCAGCAGGGTACTGACACCGGCCTTTTGTCTAAGGGGGTCTCAAAGATCCGGGTCCTCTAGGTTGGGGGTTGTGCGTGGGGTTAGCTATCCAACCACGTAAAAACTATATGGCTTCGAATAACAACAATGATCTCAACACTGGGATGTTTGTCGATATATTTTCGATTAAGTCGAAAGCATATTGATCGGATTCGATAAAAGTCTCATTACAAACCAACAAGGAATGTATTTTACTTTTTTTTCAACATTAAAACAAACAAAAAAATAAACAAGAACAATTGATTCACTCACCTCAATTTTGTTTTCTTTCGGTTTTGAGTTTTTGAAATCAATAATAGACTTCAGTTTATCACTTGTAGATCCTACAACGGATTTCGGTTTGTCTTTTGCAGATTCAACGACGGATTTCGACTTTTCACTTGTAGAGTGAGATTCGACAGCACGTTGGATAGCCAATTCAGTGTTTTGATTTTGTACTTCTGATGCATGATTATCTTCTCCACCGTAATCCAAATCAAAATCTGGAAGAGACTGGTCGTTGGATGAAACACGTAGTGAAGGAAATGATGAGAGACGGCGTCCTTGCATGCTAAACACGACATTTGAACCTTTAGACGAAACCTCTACAGAATCTGGAATTTTCAAATAGCTTGGCGTGGCAACTCCTGACACTTTACTTGAATGCTCATCATCACGTAGCGATATAACCTTCCCACTAAACAATACCTTTTTGTTAGTTGCATCTTGGGTAGGTACTGTTAAGGTTTTTTCAGGGCTGGGTACATCTCTTTTGCCACCCGTAATTTTTTCAGGTTTCGTGTTCGTCATATCTCCATTATCGTTCTTCTTTTTTTGAACGATCACCTCTTCTTCTTTTTCATCTTCATCTTCGAGTTCACTACCGGCGCGGCCAACATAGCAACAACTTAACCGCCGTTGTGTTGTTATTGTCTTATTTTCACTTCGCGGGGATTTTATGAAAGACCTTCGTAGATACGTCTTAAGAGGTGGTCTTTTATAGCCACCAAATAACGTATCGGTACTTTCATCACTAGAATCAAATGCAGATGTAAACTTGTCAATGCTCAAAGTAACAGCCTCTTTGGGTACTTCTGTAGCAGTGGTGATTGTTAGAGATTGATCATCATTTGAATCGTTTAATGGTTGACTATTGTTCGTTGGAGGTATTTCTTCCTGCTCTGCTGCCACCTGTTCACTTTGTTTTTCCATTTCTTTTGCAAGGGCAGCATCCTTTGTTTGTGTTGAAACCGAAATGTTAATTGCTTCATTTGGTTTCCCAATAAACTTTTCTTGTGTCAATGAACAAGACAAACTTGCATTTTGTGCTGGAGAACCAGACGCACTAGAATTTTCTAACACCGCCGCCACCTCTGCCGCCGCTTCAATTAATTTTTTCGAGGACGTCGGCTGTTGTTCCACAGACTGGGAAAATGAGTTCAATTCTTTTTCAATTATTCCCGCAAAAGTCAAACGACGGTCAGGATCATCTGATGCCTTATTTGAAGCATCAATATGATCTGTCTTTCTACCCACTTCAGATTCTATTGTAGATTCTTCGCAGATATCCATAGACGAATCCAATTGATTGTATATACTATCCATGGAATTCGATTCCTCAACATGTGGCCACACTCGCTCCCTTACTGGTTTCGGTTCTTCATGTCTTAAGTTCACCTCCTCATTTTCATCATCGCCGGGTATTACAATAACAACATCTTCCTCCACATGCACTGCTGGATTCAATCTTGGAGGCAGTTTCAGTTCTTGTTCAACAGCTCGCACTACAAGTCTTCTTAGCCAAGGGGGATCGTCTACGCTGTCGGTCAAGTCGACAACTTCACCAATTTGCTGAGGCTCTTCTAGTTTGATATTATGCAATAGAGGAATGATTTTCTCAACTCTTATTACTGAGAGATCAATCGGCGAATATTCTTTATCATCTCCACTTAGATCCTGCAATTTTAGAAACAAGCAATTAAAACTTGCATAATGTAAATAATCTTACAACTGGTATAAATCATACAACATTTCAGACAAACTTGTTTTCATATAAAAAAGGAACTCTAGCACCATGGTTGTATAAAAACCAAAGTACTGGCTCAACCAAGAAATCAAACCTTTTACTTAGTCATCACTGATTATGAAGTTAAATAAAAAAAATTAAGAATTACTTACCACTAAAGATGGCCCGTTGTCTTGGACTCCATCCAATATTGAAGCCTGAGAAATTGTAGAGAAAAAAGTAATGTATGGAAAGTAAATATAATATAAATTAAAAAAAAAATCAACATGAATGCTATCTTAAGATGGAATATATAATTTGGAAAAAAGAATTCTTGAATATTTTCTTCGAAAAAACTCGAATGTGGCAATATCAACCCGATCCCTTTCAGATGAAATTTATTTAATCGACATAACAATACTATTGTATCTTCTTGAAAAGTCAGAAATTTTGAATTTTATTTTGTATTTGGTTTGGGTTTGCATGTCCCTTTTTAAAAGCTCTAAGAGAATTCTAATCAAATCTCTTCAACCAGATGATTCCTCCAGTTCCGGACTTCGTTTACCTACAGTTCGTTATAAACAGGGGAAATAACATCAGTGCGGAGATCTAACGGAGAATTACTTTTGTCAATAGCTGCTACTTTGGGTTAAGAAGAAAATTTAATCAAATAAACCTTCTCTCGAAAAACCAAGCTATTTTTTATAAGAGCCTGATAATCATAGTTCAGCTATACGACCAAAAAGAATGCAAATTATTCAAAGCGAATCACTGATTTTTTGTGTGAGAACAAAGTGTGAAAAATAAAATTCAACAACGAACTTTATAAGCTCTACAGCATACCTAAATTGGTACGCCCAGCGACTTTTCGAAAGCACAATGCAGGGAAATCACTCAAGTTGTAGAACTCGTCTTAGGTAAAGGAGACCTCCAGACTGACCAGAAGTCAAAACTTTTGGCGAAAAATATTGGTTGCGGCCCAGGTTTTCCCGATGACTCCTCAACCATTAGATATTTATATATTTTTAACCATCTCAATTATGTGTAAAAGAAGTTTCAGGCTTGGAACACCTATACCATACTTACATTTCGCAAATCATTAAAAAATACCAAATTTGTTAGAAAGTAACCAGTCGCATCGTCTCGTTTTGCATAGCAGGGTAGGTGTTTAGCGTACAGTTTATTTGATTTTATCGTAATCATTGGCTTCATGAATTTATTGGCGAACGTAATCACTCTTTGTTGATCTTCATAGTCAGTCCAAGCTTCTTTCCAATGGTAAAACGCTATTAAGTACTGAATAAACAAACGATCCTTAAATTCATTCTTAACCACAATGGCTGTTTCAGGAATAAGTCTCCTAGAAAAAATTCATGTGTTTTCAGAAAAAAAGTATCGAATAATAATCATCCAAAGGTTCTTACTGAAATATTTTTGACACAATTTCATTTTCCTTGCCCATATTAGGTATATACGCAAAGATTCTTAACTTAAAGTTTGAATCCGCACTCTAAAAGCAAACGATTAATAATTATAAAAATAACTTTATTATTTGCAAAAACCTACCTCCAGATGCAAGTTGATGTTGTGTATTATTCTTTCCGCAATTTTTATTTTAGAGTCTTTAAAATCATCCGCACTTTGAAGCTCAAAAAAAATGTAAATAGCGAGTAATTCGCACATTTTTTGTGTAAAGTGAGGACTCTGTTAAATAAAAAACATAGGGAAATCAAATGTTTCAAATAATAAATAGTTTTAGTGAATAGAAAGAATACTTACATCAAAGAAGTGTCTACTAAGGTCTCTTATTAAAAACATTGTGTGTGTTATATGTTTCGCCAGCACGCGACATCTGTTTGGGCACTTGTATATTTTTGATTGGTATAACTTCAGAGAGCTAAAATATAAAAAGAAAGAAAAAACTTGTCAGCTTCTGTTCACAAACAATATAAATATTGTTGTTTAGATCCTTTTCCTTTAACTTATGTACATAAAAAATCAATTTAAACCATTTTTTCGAGCCAATATTCTCTGCAACTGGTATTAATTAATTATAATTAAACACGACTATAACTGACTTAAACGATATAAGCTTTATACATCTCTAAGTCATCGTACAACTAATTAAACAATCCCAGCACGTTTGGAATGGGGGCAGCTAAAACTAATCTAAAGTAATTAACCGCTCTGATTAAGCGTAATGCCCTTACGACTTCACGGAATTTGTGATGATCTATATTACAATAGATGTTATGTAAAATGTGTTTCGCCATTACTATTGGAATTCTTTATTGGCTTTTAATATAAATATATTCAAAGTACATACTTGAGATTTGGTTTTAATTAACGAATTTGAGTACAAAAACTATGAAAAATAAAAAATAAAAAAAAATAAAAACTAAAACACAGCTTTGGTGAACATTTTAGGGAACGAAAACTAGTCTCAACTTTATATTTGATAGAATAGTCTCTTAAAATGTAGTAAGTGGTACCCAGATGTTCTGTGGAAGAGTCAAAGGGGTTCCGAGTTTCACTCATTCAAATTATCATTTTCCCGCAGTTTTGCACTTTTTAATGTTTTTATAAAAACTGCATGTAGAGACTGTAAACCAAGATCCGACCGATGATACCCACTGGTTCATCGGTGGTAGATAAGTGAATTGCTTTTTTTATCAGTTTACAAAAAATTAATGAACTGTGTCAATGCACATTGCACATTACAACTGAGGGTGTCAAGTTAACTGTGGCGTTAACTCTTTTCCTCATTTTCTTCGTCATTTAATAGAATGAACTTGGAAGTGTTTTAAGAATATGTACTAGACAGCGAAATGTTCTCTAAGGAACTAAGAAGTAAGATACTGTCTTGGTTTATAAATTGACAACGGATTGAGCTGACTGTAAAAAATAACTGCCCACATTTAACAAGTGAAAGTAACAATCGCTTGAATGGTTGCACGGTTCTTCCTAATACTATATTTTCACCTGGCACTGAAACGAGTTTAACTCAAAACTACACCAAATCAGTTACTAGCTTTCAATGAAACCTACTCGAAACCTACTGACAAATTTTGTGCTGAACGCACTATTTTCAATTTTCAAGTGAATTTAGTGTGTTAAAGAGTGGAACTGAGCGGATAAAGAATGGAATCTCTCATACGTCGCGTCGGTCGGCGACGTTACTTCTTACTTCTACTTTATGTCTGTCGCTTTTTAACAAAAGACAAAAACATCAACTCATAACTCGTTTTTTTTTTAGATGGACACACCACTATGTAGGTCAATTCAAACTATCGTGGAATAAAACCTCGTCCAACTTCAGGTAGACATAGTATAAAACATCGACACTAATCTTTCCATTTGTAAGTAATCAAAGAAATCTGTGGTACCCGTGGCGAGATGGTTAGCATGTCTGCCTATTAACCTAAAGGTTCGTGGTTCGAATTCCAACAGAGGCAAAAATGTTTTCCACGGACATCGCCTTTCGCAAGAAATGGCAAGTCCTCCGTTAGTAAATTCATTGCCATGAAAAGAGCTTTTCGATTAGTCGTTCGGAACCGACAAAAAAGTGTAGGTCCCTTCCATTCCCTCACAAGGCATGGTTGTTGAATAATCCCCTATGGCCTGGGGCTCCTAACTCTGTTGCGCCAGCCAATTCATTTTTCATTTTATTTCAAAGAAATCAGACTTGAAGACAGAAAAGGAGCTACATTTTTTAATACAAAAACTTTTTAAAAGAAAATATTTATATTTTAGTACATACTTCCTTTTCTTCGACTAATACGGTACCCGCAACCTTCTAAGACTTTAATTGCTATTAAAGTGATGGTGGTGGTGGCTCCATCAGCAAAATTAGGTTGATGTAGTTTCGGGTTCTGTACTTTATCTTTCACCAGGAAGTGAAGGTCTGTACTAAAAGCTAGACTTAAGGCGCCTCCTTGGTGTACATCTACTGTGACTTGGAAGGCTTCAGTGACACCAGAAGGAAATCTCCCTTCGACACTGCTCCTTCACACATATCCTCAATCATTTGGACAAATGTTTACGGAACTTATCGTTGTCGGAGGCCACTTCATGATGTTCCTCCATTAACATCCTTGTACTTTACAAAACGGCATGGGTTATCAAATTGCTTTATTATTTTCCGGAGTATGCTACCCAATACCAGTTCAATGACGATTTTCAAAGTGTGGGACATCAGCTTGATCGAACGGTAGTATTCGCAACATCCCTGGAGAGCTGTTCACCCAATAGACCATCACAATATTCTCGCCACATGTGCAGACCCTTTTCGTCATCCGCAAGAAATTGGCCTTGAGTATGATTAGTGAACTTTGGTGAAAGAATTTCCGGAACAATTGTCCTTCTTTCAGCGACTATTTTGAAATAAAGGGTCCGCCAAGTAACTTTTTTTTCAAAAAGAGGGAGCAAAACATCGAGTGTAGCTTCGGCTGTGTGGCACGTAGCGCCGTCCTGTTGAAACCAAATGTTGCCAATATCAAATCCAAAACCAAATGTTGCCAAATGAAAACGATCGCCATTGACTGTAACGGCCAGTCCTTGCTCATTTTCGAAGAATACCTCTGGACCAAAATCCGCACCAAACAGTGACTCGTTTTGGGTGTATCGGCTTTTCAATCTATGCATGCGAGTTTTCTGTGCCCCAAATGCGACAATTTTATTGTTTACATACCCGCCAAGATCAAAATGAGCTTCATCTAAAAATATGATTTTTTTGGCAAAATCGCCATTGGATTTTCAAAGTAATGTCGCAATATTTCCCAGCTTTGTTCAAGCGTATACATAACCATATTCGTTCAGCTGAAGGATAAAACTAATTGTCTATCAAATCAGACATGAGCTAAGTGTTACCGTTCACGAAATAAGCACTTGTTGAAAAAAAAACGTTAGATTTTGGACCTTTTAGTTTCTTATATTCTTGAAAAATGAATAGCTTGATTTGAATCAGGAACGCTAGTAGAAATTTCTTCCAGCTCCCGATAAATGCCCTCCGTGCTGTTTGTTTGACGTAATTCTTTTGCTCGACGTACTTCTTTTCCGATTTTTGCTTGCAGCTTCTGACGAGTCTTTAAATCCCCATTATCGAAAAAGCACTTTGACATTTCTTCTTGCTTGTCCCTACTGTAGCTTCATCATTCCACCACCATGTTTCTAACTATTCTTCATACTCTTTTACTTGAATTTAGAGAGTATTGTAACAGTGGCAGCACTGAATTGTCATTGTAAAGTATTGTAACAGTGGCAACACTGAAATGTCATTGTAGAGTTAGTGGAGAGAAAATGTAATTTGACACATGAATAAAAGTCCACTTGTCATTCAGCCATCAAAGGGAAAAAACGTGTTTTTCATCCTTCACATTTCGTCTTGCGATACACCACAATTGGCGACGAGGATTCCAAAGAAAAAAATCTAAAATACGTATATACGTACGATATATCATTTTAAACAATTAAAGAGTCATTATCATTATCTTTCGTAAAAATGCCAGCTGGGTCGGAAACAAATACGAGCACAGCGATCACGTTGTTCCAAACAGCAAATATTCCCGAATTTTCCCCAAGCAACGAAACTTTTTCGATTTGGAGAGAGAAGCTGGACATCTACTATTGCGAAATTAATTGCACTGAGGACAACCAAAAAAAGGCAATTTTGCTAAAATCAGTGGGTGCAGCTCCCTATACCATTCTACACAGTTTGTGTAGCCCAGATTCACCGATCAGCAAAACGTATAAAAGCTTGTGTGCAATACTAAGCACACATTATGACCCACCAACAATAGTTTTCCGCGAACGAAAGAATTTCTTTTCTTCGACAAAAAAAGAAGGTGAAACAGTGGCTGAGTGGTTTGCCAGAGTAAAAAGCCTGGCACTGAATTGCAAATTCGGTGCACATTTAGATGAATTTGTGCTAAATCAATTCGTTATGAGCTTACCAGATAAAATATTCGAAAAGCTGTGTGAAGAAGACGAGAAGTTAACAGTCGCAGATGCATTAAGAAAGGCGATGATTATGGAGACCAAAATGATAGGAAAAACTCACAGTGAAGAATCTGTTAACCTCATTACAAAAAAACGCACGTGGCCAAAGAACAATTCCCAAAGCAATCGTTCAAACAATCACCTATGCGGCGGCGGCGTTAATTCTAAAAATGCAGGCAACAGCAGAAGTGGAGCAGATAGCGGTGGAGCAGGTAGCGGTGGAGCAGGTGGAAGCAGGCAAAGGCAGAAAAGAAGTTGTACGCATTGTGGTTGGCGCAACCATGAATCTCATACTTGCAAATACAAATCGAGCAAGTGTAATTCGTGTGGAAAAATCGGGCATCTAGCACCAGTGTGCCAATCAAAAGAACAATTCAAAACTGTAAACTACGTATCAGATTCTGATAGCAATTCTTATAAAGATATGAATAACGATTTTTTTGATCTTTCTATTTACAGCGTGGTTTCAAATTCTTCTGCGGGCATCTATTTCTTGGAGGTTATGTTTGACGGCATGCCTATAAAAGTTGCTTGTGACACAGGAGCTCCGTGTACGCTGGTTCCAATTTCATTTTATGAAAAAAGTCATAACAAAAAGTCCTTAAGACCATGTCGAATTCCGTACATCGATTATAGTGGCAAAAAAATCCAACTTTTGGGTGAGTACGATGCAATAATATCATATCGAGGTACAGATAAAAAAATAGAAGTAGTTGTTACTAACACAAAGAGTCCACCATTGCTTGGACGGTCCTTTTTAAGAGAATTTAACTTTGAATTGGTTCAAGTGAGCTCAATTAATACTCAAGAAAACTTATCAACTCTTATAAATCAAATAAAAAATGAGTTTTCAGAAGTGTTCCAAGAACGACTAGGAGAGTACAAAGGGAACAAAATTTCGTTGAAAGTTTGTGAGAATTCCAAACCGATTTTTTTTAAGCCAAGGCCATTACCGTTTGCATGGAAAAGTACGTTAGAAAATAAGTTACGGAAACTGATTCAGGATGGTGTGCTTGAACTAGTAGAGAATTCAGAATGGGGTACACCTTTGGTTCCAATTTTGAAGCCAAACGGTGATTTAAGAATATGTGGTGACTATAAAGTCACACTTAACAAACATTTAGAGAATTTCGTTCATCCATTGCCCAGAATAGATGAAATTTTTGCTTCTTTACAAGGAGGACAGTTGTTTAGTAAACTTGATCTTTCAAATGCGTATAACCAGTTACTACTGGATGAAGAATCGCAACTTTTATGTACATGGAGTACACACATAGGTTTACTAAAAGTGAAAAGATTACCTTATGGTATCAAAACAGCAGCAGCTATATTTCAAAGAGTAATGGAGAATTTATTGGGTGGAATTAAAAACGTAGTAGTATATCAAGATGACATAACCATAACCGGTAGAGACATGTCACAGCATATTGAAACTTTAAGGTTAGTTCTGAAGAAACTTTGCTCAGCCGGTCTTAAGCTAAATTCAAGTAAATGTGAGTTTTTTAAGAACAAGATAAGTTATCTAGGATTTTCAATTGACAAAGATGGCTTGAGCAAGAACAATGACCGCACGTCAAGTATCGAGTTGGCACCAATTCCAAAAGATATCTCTGAGTTAAGAGCTTTTATTGGAATGGCAAATTATTACTCAAAATTTATAGATAATTTTAGCCAGAAAATGTTTCCTCTATATGAGCTCCTCCGTAAAAACACTAAGTTTTGTTGGTCACAGGAATGCCATAAAGCATACGAATCAATAAAAGCTGAAGTAGCATCTGATCAAGTTCTAGTGCACTTCAACCCAATTTTACCTATCGTTTTAACCACAGACGCTAGCAATAATGCGGTAGCTGGAGTTCTATGTCATAGAATTCACGGCAGTCTTAGGCCAATAGCCTTTATTTCACGAGCTTTGTCCAAAAGTGAATGTAATTACAGCACACTCGAAAAAGAAGCTCTTGCCTTAATTTTTTGCGTAACAAAACTAAAACAATATCTTTTGGGTAATGAGTTTGTTTTGCGCACTGATCATAGACCATTGCTGGGCATATTTGGTGAGCATAAAGGCCTACCTATCATGGCCTCTGCTCGTATTCAAAGATGGTCACTCATCTTATCAGGTTTCAATTACTCTATTGAATATGTAAAAGGTTCTTTAAACAATGCAGATGGACTCTCGCGGATGCCACAGTTCTCAGTTATAAAAGATTACACTGAAAATAATTATATTAATTTAATAGACAAGGAGAACAGTTTCGGTTTTTTTTTGAATTTCAAAGACATTGCACGAGAGACCAGACGCGATCCGATTTTGTCTAAGTTAAGTGAGGCTATTCTAAATGGAACAGTTCACATGTTGAAAGGAGATGAGTTTCTTCCTTTTCGCAACAAAGCGTATGAGCTTTCAGTTGATTATGAATGTGTTCTCTGGGGATACAGATCCATTGTTCCAAAAAAGCTGCAAAATGTAGTTCTCAAGGAACTTCATGCCTCCCATTTAGGAATGGTCAAAACGAAAATGTTAGCTCGTTCGTATGTATGGTGGCCAGGTCTGGACAAGGACATTGAGACACTGATCCGCAATTGCAACCCTTGTCAAGAGCTGCAGCAAAGTCCGGAGAAGTCTGCTTTGATACCATGGAATCCAACTAGTTCAGTATGGAGTCGGGTTCATGTAGACTTCGCTGGCCCTATTAAAAATTTTTATCTATTAGTCGTGATTGATTCATACTCCAAATGGGTAGAAATATTTAAAACAAAAGAGATTACAACCTCCTTTACAATATCCAAAATGAGGGAACTCTTTTGTCGATACGGCTTAATAGACGTTCTCGTAAGTGACAACGGGAGACAATTTACATCAGAACAATTTAAAATTTTTTTAAAAGTCAATGGTGTAAAGCATGTTTTCACTGCTCCTGGACATCCAGCGACTAATGGCCAGGCAGAAAATATCATAAAAACGATAAAAAAATCAATCTTAGCAAATCTTAAAATTGATAACAATTCTTGTCTAGACACAATTATAAATAGATTTTTGATTGACTATCGCAACACCAAACATTGTGCAACAGGTGAGTCACCCTCTAAGCTTTTTCTTGGAAGACTTTTGAAAACACCTTTAAGCAGGTTGAAGCCTCCTTCAACCAGGCAAACTATAATTGAAAGTCAAGATAACAACATAAATAATTACAAAGGCAAACGCAATACTCTGTTCTCGACAGGGCAATGCGTCATGATAAGAGACTATAAAAACCCTAATAAACCTAGTTGGACTCAAGCTACTATAAAGAAACAACTTGGACCTCGATCATACTCTTGCATCATTGCTCACAACAGCAAAGAAATCAAACGACATTTGGATCAAATACGAAATAAAAATACCAACCAAGATCATGAAGATGGAACCAACGTTCAGGAGGAACCAAGTGACATACAAAACACCGATTCAATGTCAACAAAGAACAATCTTGCTACTCCTACTTTGGACCGAACTCCAAAAGTTGCCCATAGTAGAATATTGAGACCACGACAAGAGGGGATATCATATAAGGAATGAATTAAACAAATACTTATATATATGTAGTACTGTACAAAGAATTTATTATATTTAAAATAATAATAGACTGAATTGTATTTAACGGAATAATCAACATTTACATTGAAATTGAAAAATAACACCAATCTTTTTGTACTTTATGAATAGAAGTGCTTAACCTATCAAAGATTCATGTTACTTCTCAATACAATTGTCAATTTATATCTTAAGCTTATATTTTAGGGGAGGACATGTAGAGTATTGTAACAGTGGCAGCACTGAATTGTCATTGTAAAGTATTGTAACAGTGGCAACACTGAAATGTCATTGTAGAGTTAGTGGAGAGAAAATGTAATTTGACACATGAATAAAAGTCCACTTGTCATTCAGCCATCAAAGGGAAAAAACGTGTTTTTCATCCTTCACATTTCGTCTTGCGATACACCACAGGTTTCAATTTCTTTTATGATAGATCGAGAACAACTGTCTGCTCATTTTCAGCTTCGCCCGCGCTGCATACAAGTTTAATCTTGTGGTATATTAGTCATGACCGTTCTCAACAGTACTACGAGTACTACCCCTGTATATTATTAATCTGCCGAAAAGATATACTTAACGGAAAAGAACTACAATCAATATCCTTTTTATTACATCTTCCTACATAATTTTAAACGAAATTTTAATAATTTCATTAAAATTTAATGAAGAGTATTTAATTATACTTTCCTAAAATAACCCCCTTGACTATGCAATGTTTGTGTACTGTACATCTGTTCGTAATGTATATTATGAATTTCATGCCTCGGTGTACTCTCCACCTCACAATTCGCCCCCAAAAGCTTCGCAATAACGTCTGCGCTTAAACTGACAAAGTTTCATATACACTTTCCTACACTTATTACTCCCAAAGGTTTTTTTTTAATCACACAAGTCCTTTTGGGATACGGATACATCACATAAAAACAATTGTATGCCGGTGGTGAAATAGAAAAAAGCAAATAATTTTTTTTTAAGTCTCAAATCTCTTGTTTTTTTTTTTTTTTTATTCTTGGGCATTAATGGTGATGGGTTAACCAAGCAACAAGCTACCAATTAGCAGAATGTTGCTCTTGTTTAGGGATGTCCGACAAATTGGATTAGAAGTGGTATTTTTCACTTAGGGCAAAAAGGTAACAGGACAACCAACATGAGTTTACACTGACCGCCATTCGATTTTGTTTTTATTTTTTCTTTTTGAAACTATTAGTTTCCAGGAAGAGTTACTGTTTGCACTGCTGGTACATATTTTCAAGGAGAAAATCGATATTCCTGCTCTATGTGTGTATTTGCGAGCAATGGACACGAAATTCCGTGTCTATTGTGATAGTGGGCTTGACCGGTCCGAAAATATGGTATATCTGGTTATGTATTGGTTTAATACAATGATGCACATGCCAATTTCTAGAAACCGAAGCTTATTTTGTGAGAGTAGTAGTGTTTAAGTATGGTAATGACAGATTTCAAAACGCAAATTCAAATATGTACCACCCACAGGTACGTATGTTAACAATGAGAATAGAAGGACATGTACGTGTACGTACAGTAAATTGAGAGATGCACATACGACATACTACGAACTGATATGCATGAATCCAGTTGACACTCATAATGTTCCTGTTTTCGGATTGGAAGTAAATAAAAATGAGATTTCATTTTACAATTACAATAAAAAAAAACATGTAAAACCAAACAAACAAAACCCTCCTTCGAGTACTCTCAAGGAACAGATAAAAATAAAATAAATAAAAATCCAATTAAGAAAAGGTTCGAGAACTCGTGTCTGGAAAAATAAGTTATAATTGGTCACACGCAGTATGATAATAACAAAGTCGTAAAGTTGTTGCTAATGTTGTTGCCAATCGAGATTTTTTTCCAAGAAAACAGGTGCGAAATTATATGAAACAAACAGAAAAATGATTTATGATTGAAAAAACTGTTTAATGAGATGTTTTTTTTAGAACCTGTAGGATTTGTTTTAAATAAATGGAAGATAACTCAACATCATCCGGAATATCCAAACAGCGATTGCTTCTCCATAAATGGTGCACTTAATGTTGACTTCCAGGGATGGAACTGATGTTGACTTGTAACATGGACCACAACAACTTCGAAAGATGAAAACCAATTATTGGCCTTATTTAAATCGAAGATTTCGCTGGAGTTTGGCATTTGTGAAAGAAACTTTTTTTACAGCCCCTCGTTTTCAGAAACAAAAAGAATGAAGTACTTAAAATATTACTATGGGTACAAAAGAATGAAAATAAATACTTTAAAGTAGCTTCAGTGTATGTGTGATGCCTTTTGGGGTGTAAGAATGCTTATGTGTTATATCCTATCTACGGCAATTATCTATTTATATACACATACACTCAGAGAAAAAAGGCAGGCTAAAATCAAGTACGAGCAAGCTTAGTTCTAATTTTTTGTATTCCTAGTTTTGGTATCTTAAAAACGACACGTTTTATTCATAATTCAAGAATTTTATTCTAGAAACAAGTATTTATTCCGAAAATAGGAACATAAAACTTGATTTTAGTATGACATTCTTAACATAAGATTTGTTTGAAGTTATAATAAGATACTCGTTCTTAAATTAAGTTCGTCAATATCTTGATTTAGTTTCGTTTTCTTATTAAGAACAAAACATTCTTAATTTTAGATTATTGAATGTTAAAACGGGCCGATACGATCTTAAACGATCTGAGATTATTATTCTGAAATTAAGCCGAATCGATCTTAAACTTGTATGATGCAGTTTGATTACAAAGAAGCTTAGATCATTGTTTCATTTTGAAGCGTGCTATTATTACTGTTCGGACGTGATATTCTTTTTGAGTGATTAGTGATTACTATGGAAAACTTTACTTCGGACGAAAATGACATTGAAAACAGTGTAAAATCTAGTAATGTATATTGTACCTATATGTTTTTGAGAACATTGACGAAAACTTTGATCTAGTGAGTGACAAAGTGAACGATGTAACAAACAATTGCCTATTCAGCCGAAACCGACGCGTTTACCACCATCATAGCAACGATTACCAACTACGCTGCTCTCACCGTCATAGGCACCGGCATCGGCAGCATCGATGAAGACAAGCTTTTGCAAATCCATAAACAATTTCTGTATCCACTGAACAATGAAAAAACCTATTTTAGAATTAAGTATACTTAAATATTTTTTGTAAAATAAAAGTTAATAAAAATATAAACACATTGAAATTATAAGTGCTTTCAATTTCATTTTGGAGGAGAGGGGTGTGGACGAGGGGGTGGGGACGAGGGTTGGAGACAAGGGGTAGGGACGAGGGGAGGGGACGAGGAGTGGGGACGAGGGGGTGGGGACGAGGGTTGGGGTTAAGGGGTGCGGACGAGTGGATTGATTCTGAAGGTAAGAGTTTCAAATCTTAGATCACTATTTCATAAGCTAGAAGCTATATGAAGGATACTTAAATAAAAGGGTTTTTGTTCTTATTTCAAGTTCGTTAATGCTTAATTTCAGTCTAAATTCAAAGTTAAACGAGCTAGAAACGATCCGAAAGCAGCTAAGGCAAACCAATTTTTGTTCTTGTTTCAAGTTTGTTAATGCTTAATGTATTAATATAAAACACTTGATTCAAGTATGCTTTATTCTTATCCCTGGTATATTTAAGAATAAGTGATCTTAATTTTAGGTTGTAATAGTCTGACATTAAGCTCCTATACTCTTATTATTTAGCTTAAATAATCTTATATTAAAATGAAAACATTCTTGAAATCAGAATTTGAGGCTTATAAAAAATAGGCTTAAAACAAGAATTTTGGGCACGGATTAAGAATTTTCGAGGTTGACAGACTTTCGTCAACGAATAGGCTTGTTTTGACACCGATTTACTTGAATTTAGCTCGTTTTTTTCTGAGTGTACAAGCACACAGTTTCGTACAGAAAATCAAAATTTTCTATACGAAAAACAAAGAGATTATTACAATTAATGTAGACATATAGAAGAGCCAGAATTATATGCATGAGATGCAACAAAACTCTAAAGTCTAAAGGGTGTAGGTTGCTTTAGATAACGGGCAGAGGTTGTAATGTTCTCATTCTCCCCGATAGTGTGAGTGGAGCAATTGTCTATCAGACAAATTGATGTAAGATGCAAAAAAAAAAGATTGTGGGGAGAGCCAAATATAATTAGTATATTCGAAAAGCGAAGACGCATTGACGAGTGAAATGGTAGAAAAAATAATTGACTGCACTTTCCATGAGATCCTCGACGTAACGATGATACTCAGGAGTTTAAAATATTAACAGGAGAAATGTGCTGAGAATATTATTTTGTTAATATCGATTCAAGGTGACTATTTATGCTAAGTTCCCATTCTTAAAGAAGTTAAACTTAAAACTACCACAAGAAAACTACGCGGTTTTCCATACAAAATGAAACCTTCTCAGTTACTGGGTTTCAACTCAACCTACGTGAAACCAACTACAGGCCCCGACCCATAGAATCCGTTGCGTCCGTTCGCTGCCGGATTCAACTGTCAGCAGTGAGTTTTACCGGACACAACGGATTGGGGTGACCCATAGAATCCGTTGCGGTGTGAAGAGAAAACTTCAAATTGGTTTTGACTGCGCATGTCATCAGTTCTGCCGGACGCAAAAGTTAAAAGTTGGGCTACTTTTTCCGTTGCGTCCGTTGCATCCGATGCTTATGGGTCACCTCTCATAAGATCGTGTGTATTTAATCGAGCTGTCAGTTGAATCTGGCAGCGAAAGGACGCAACGGATTCTATGGGTCGGGCCTTACGCTGAATAGACTATTCCAGTGAGATTAACATTTCAAAGAGTGGAAGTGAGCGGAGAGAGAATGGAATTTCTCATACGTCAGTGACGTTCTGCTAACATATTTGTCTGTCTCTATTTAACTAAAGATATAACATCAACTCTTGTTTTGTTCAGATGAAAACACTACCAGGTAAACAAATAAATCCTGGAATGAAACCTAGTTTAACTTCTAGTGGAGACAAAGGGCTTAGCATTACGCTACGACCTGTAGTTATACAAAGACTTTGTTCTCAAAGACGTTAAGACACAAAATCACCACACATCCCTGCCATTTAACGAAAAGTACATGCCATTTGAAAGCAACAAACAAAAACCTAGAGTAGCTTTAAGTTGAGTTAAAAAAAAACAAGGACTTTAACACAGAGTATGCAATTCAGACCAAGTTTAGGTTTTTAAAAACTGCTTTGTGGCGACACCACGCCGAATTCAGGGTATGAACCAACTACGGACTATGATAGCAGTATTCGCCGTTGTTCTTACTGCTACGTGCACAAGTTCGATTCTTCACAGCACTAGAAAATTTTACAACAAAATTTTTACCACTTTTGTACTGAATTTTAATAATTTTTATGCATTTTTTGAATTTTATATCCATTCCATTTTCATCAATGACGATTTTTGCTATTCATCTGTCATGGGTGTTGACAGCTTTAATCATGACAGCTATTAAAATAGCGGGCAATTCAAAATTAAGTTCCTTATTGGAGGACCATTTATTATTTTACTTTCTCTTTAATGAAATCACACAAGTCATAGATTTTTCTCTTTCAATTAGGTAGTAAGAACAGCAGAGGAGTCTATTATCTTTCACTACCATTTGCACTTCTTCGCCTTACTGACAAGATGAAAATGTGTTACATAACTGACAAGCTTGGCAGATGTAGGCGATCAACCCAATTTGATTGTAACTAAAAGTAATGGATCTACTGAACCATTTTGCTAAACTAAAAACAATCAGTTACAACTAACAAGGAACCACTTGATTGACTGTTATAGAGAAAATGTTGGTGAACCACTCAAATGTCAAGAAAGTGCTTCGTTCTGAGACCAACGCCAACGTGAGAAAACATATCACGAAAGATACCTATGTAGTATTATGGTTCATAAAATCTAAAGGGAAATTATGTAGTTTTCTGACAGAAAAAATATTCATGGTTGTATCTCGGTATTAAACAAACATTACCTTGAATTGCAATTGACATAATGATGATAAAGTACGCACGACATAATCAGTAGTATGTATTACGGACTATATTGAGATGTAGATGATGTATTAAGATACAAACTTTAACATTTAAATTGGAATCGCTCTGTTGAATATGTTCAAAACACTTAAAATCGATTCAATAAACTAAACCAAGTCACGTGCTTTCGAACTTGTATAAGCACAAAAGGAAACAAATAATGTGCTTCATACAAATACTTCCTTCTTTTTTAGAGGGGCTACGTGGGCTTCACGACTGCGAAAAATCGAAACTAATTTTACTGTCTTAATAAATTCTACAATATCTCTAAAATTTTGTCCTTCATTTGCAAGATGATGCGAGTAATAGTTTTGGAGATATAGCCTTGAGAGGTCACTCACTCGAGCCCAGCTAGAATAAGCGCTTAAAACTTTAAACACGTTTTTAATCAAAACAGTGTTTTTAAAATCGGTGGACAAGATTTCTCGAGAACTACTAAACTGATCTTGAAAAAATGCAGATATTTTGACCGAAATTTTCGTTTTTTTTGTAAAAATATCTGCACAAAAATTCAATTTTGATTTTCTTTCGTTCAAGTTCTAGTTTATGGTCTGAACTGAAACAGTTTTTTCGTTCACTTCAGATAATTCTATAAAAAGTTGGTGGTGAAAAGTGGTCTGAACTGAAACTGTTTTTTCGTTCACTTCAGATAATTCTATAAAAAGTTCCTTCCGCTGTCCACGCTAACGCACTTTTTTCCGAGTTTTAAATATGATTTTATGAAAATTTCAGAAACTGAGTATCTTCAAAACCATAAAAATTTCAATAAAATTTTTTTTTCCTTATAACAAAGAAAATTGTTGAAAATAGGACTTTTTGTTTTGTGACTACGTAACCTCTTAACCCTAGAAAGGCTACCATATTTTTTAGTACGTTCAAGATAAACATTCGTCGAATCGACGAAACGATATTCAACTGCGCTTTTAGAGAAAAGTTGTTGCTTATTCCTGTGATGTTAAATAATTTATGTTTATTACTTTGTTTTTATGAAAAAAAAATTCAGAAAGTTCATTCACTAGGGTTACACGAATGCAATTGGAAATGGCAGTCAAAAGAAAAATGAAAATATAAAATTGATGTTCGTTCAATCGACGAAGGTTACCTTTCTAGGGTTAAGTACGTAGAATAAAGCGATCAATTTATATTTTCGATGTGTTTAAGTAAACAAATGACGATTAATTTTGCTGTAATTTTGTAGGTTGCGATTGGTGTTGGTTTTTCAGATGTATAGGTACAATACAGTTGCAGACATGCAACACGATAAATTCATTTGTATTGACTTAATTTAATACAACATATCTGAACCTAGACACTATAATACAGCAAAGCCATATTTGATTTTACCACGGGAAATTTCAGAAAGTCTGCCAAACATTTGCTTATGATGAACTTGAACAAACAAAAATTAGTTATCGTCTCTTTGCATGTGGAGATTTAATTGCTTGTGTTGGAAATTACATCAATTAAAACAACGTTTCGGAGATTAAAAAATGAAACTGATGTAACGAAACCTATTGAGGGGGCTTTCTTCACATCATGGACGCTGTTGAAATGTTTCCACTCAAAATCTGTTTGCAAGTTCACAAGATTTTTAATATTAAAAGTTTAAAATAGACTTAAAGAATAATTAAGCAAAAAAAGTGTGCTTGTGTGGTGCTATGGACAATACTGGGTGCTATACGTAACTACGTTTCGTAAAGAGTAATATTTTCTTTAAAAAATTATTTAAACCACCCCAGTTGCTGAGGAACAGGCACCATAGATCATCCGCTTGGCCGAAATTCATTCTTTTATGTTTCTGCTCTTGCTTGACTTTGTTTTTCATATGATGTTTTGTTGGTACCATTCGTTTGATTTGGAGGAGCCCTTTTCAACGGTATACGATTTGTGTATTTGGATTTGGCTTTTCTACGCCTATTTTTTTTATTTTAAAACTTTATGTATTCACTATTTAACACATTATGTTTGATATAGAATCGATAGACTCTGACAAAAGCTGACGATTAAAACTTAAACGAAGTCGTAATTTTTTTTATTCAAAAGTTACACAAAATGGAAATCTCGACACGAAAAATGACCTCAAAATTGTGGCATCAGAAACTTAGACTTCCTAACTATAGCAGCGTTTGCAGGGCAGTACCCTAACTGTGGGTGTAGATGTTATAAAGGCAGGTGAGAATGTTAACATAAACTTTTCATTGACAGCCAACCGGCAGTAAAAAGCATTTTTCTATTAACACAAAAGCTTGTCACCTGCTGTCCCGCCGGTTAATTTTTAACATTGCAATACCAACTCCTTCGAGTTCGAATCCCACCAGAGGCAAAAATGTTTTTTCTACGGGTATCGCCTTTCGCGAGGAATTGGCAGGTCCTCCTCCGTTAGTATTCATTGCCATGAAAAGCGCTTTCTCGATTAGCCGTTCGGAACCGGCAGAAAATTGTAGGTCCCCTCCATTCCCTCACAAGGGATGGTTGTGAGAAATGCGCTAGGCCCAGGGGCTCCTCGCTCTGTTGCGCCACCCTATTTATTTATTTTATTTAATACCAACTCCTATTTATATGATTCAAATCATTCAGCTATAAATGCTACACTATTGTTATTGACTCTGCGGCAATAATAACCGCAGTGCTTAAACTGATATGTTACAGAAGATTTTGCAGTCCAATTACATGAGTGGAAGAGATTTAATATCTCTTCCACTCATATCATTAAAATTTTAATGTAAAATGGCGACAGGTAGAAATTTATTGACGTAAAAAAAAAACCCTGACATAAAAATTCACATAAAAAAAAGAAAACGAAGAAGAGAGTGTAAATTAATGCGGAAAATAATACGCCTATAACTGCATTTTTGTGATGGGGACAAAAAACATTCAAAAAAATAGAGAGTGCATTTTCAGTTTCATTTAATTGTCTTTTATCTCATTTATTTTTCATGGACACATTTTCTAAAAGTTTGCAACGATTGATAAAAAGACTTGCAGAAAGACAGAAACAAAAAATCTACATTTTACATACGCATGTCCAGTCCACATACGTAAAACCAAACCATACTTGCATTTTGTTCATTATTATTCCCCCTTGTGGTAAGGATTGACAAAAAGGAAATTTCAACTTTATTGTTTGATTTTTTCTATGGTTATTCAATTTGCCTCTTTATGAAGTGAGTTTGCAAAATTTTATTTTCACTTGTATCACATTTCCTTCTATAATTGGATCCTCATTCCAGCATACTGGCAAAACTTTTATAATTAGAAGGGATACCTTTGTGTGAACTGTGAAATGTTTCATGAATGTTGGTAATTTAATAAAGTTCTGTAAATTTTTATCATCATTCTTCAAGTCGAGGAACATTTTTCCATTTGAGGACTTTGTTTCAAAATATTCGATTATATTGTGTAGTTAACAGAAGACATCATATCAGTCTGCAGAGTTATTTAACGTAACCAAATTGAAGTTGATGATATTATTATTATTACTTTTTTTAATATCTATAACCAAAACTCAAACCAAGTGCAAGATGAAAATTGAATCACATTAACTTCAATATTCCGAGCTGTTTCTGAATGAAAAGAAACAAAACCACAACTGCTCCATTTTAAGCATTTACTTAGGTCTTGACGTTTTTTGAGATTCGCCTCGAATACAAAAGCTGCAAGAAAGAAGCAAAAAAAAGTGCACCCAACTTCCAGTATATAACACGGAGGGCATATATGGCGAGTTGGAAGAAATGTCTGCCCCGGTAGCTGATGCAACCTTCCCAAAATATGACAAAACAATTTGAATAAAGAAGCATCTCCAAAACAGACGCTCAAAGAAGAAGAAATGTTCAAGAGATTTGTTTGTTAAAGTTCATTAACGATGCTCAAAGACAGCTTCTTTTGTTGTGGATGACGTCAAAACTCTGCACATATGAAAAAAGGAGTAGTAGTAGTAGTAGTAGTAGTAGTAGTGATTTTATTTAACAAAATAATTCAAAATCGTGTTTATAAATTCACAATATATAGCATTGGCTTTTGCCGTCAGCCAGAAAAAAAAAGGAGTATTGTGATGGCCTGAGCAAACATTTTCTTAGAACCCTTTCCAGAAGCTGAAGCTAACTTAACAAGTGGAAGAAGGCAGTTAAAAACTCCAAAAAGGCAAAAGTGCTGGGTCGGAGAGATACTTTATGAATTTTGGAAAAAGATAGGAGACATCGGGCTAAGATGCTTTACGATAAGCAGGGAGGATAAAAAAGGTTTGCGATTACTACCATTGATGACCAAGGCTGTGAATGAAGTAATAGTGACGGAGGTAAGATTTTGAGCTGAAGTCACTGAAGCATTCCAAGTCACAGTTGGTTACGCCAAGGAAGCGTCTTGAGTATAGTAAGTTGCAAGCAGCTGAGATGAAGATGTTTGGTTTGGCAGCAAAAATAACAACGCTTGATCGTATTAGAGTACCATTAGGAAGAAAAAAAGGACAAACCCACACTACTGGTGCAGACAAATGCACGAAATCTGCATTTATTTGTCCTCCGACATGGTACAATCCAAAACCGGGATGTTTGTCCACTTATTCTGAGGTCAACGTACCCCAAGCGCGGATCACTAGTATGAAGCAGATAAGTGGGACAGCTGTAAGAGATTGATTTCATTTCTTTTTAGAGTATGTATACTTTAGACTTTAAAGAAGGTTCAATTATAACTAACATTGGCAGAAACCTTTGAACGCAGTTTCGCTCATAAAAAAATGAATGCATTCAAGGAACATGTGGCTGTCATGATCTGAAAAAGCTAGGAAACTGAATAGAAACATACTACCGAACTTAGCCGTTCGATATCGACATAAGATTGCAGGTCCTTGAAATGACTTAGGTTTCGAGGTTACCCGAACTTTGTTGGGCCATCCTATTTATTTATTTGAATTCAATCATTCTCATCCCTTTGTAAAAACAACCCTGTTTGTGAAGAAGGTAAGTTGATAATGTTCTTTGTAATATGTACGAGTATTTTGTCAAATCACCGATGTGAATAAAAAGGCAGCCATCTTTTTTTCTTTTGAAGTATTATACTGCTTTTAAATTAATTTTAACATATAAATAGAAAAAAAGAATTGAAAGACAATTTCACCGAAATCCATTGAAACTTCTTCTCTGATGATCAATGAGTAATGTACCTTTTTGTCTGATAGTCAAGACATATTCTGTCGACAACCATTTTTTTTTTTTTTTTTTAATAAAAAGAGGAGGCTTATGTTAATCTGGAGAACTCAGACCTAATATCCGGTCCATTGTACTACCAGACTAGCAGCCTTTCCCTTTTTTTGTGTTGCAGTAGCTGGAAATAAGTTGTTAGTAATTTCACATATATAACCTCAAGGGCGGCGTCCATATGAAACTGGGAGGCTGAAAGAAAAGTAGATGCCCAGAGCGGGATTCGAACCCACGCGTCCGGCCTATCTACTAAACACTCTACCACTGCACCACGGCCGCCACGTCGACAACCATAGCAAAATATCATCAGTCTCATGTTACTTGATTTCAACGAAATACCGTAATTAGTGGACAGGACAACCTATCTGCTTTCAAAATGAAATTGTTATGTTTCAATAACTTCCTTCTAATAAAAAGCAAGTTCTAAAAATACTACTGTTCAATAGAGAAAACCTTGGATTTGTCTGTTTTGTCATATTTTCCACCTTAAATATAACCAGTAAAATTGCTAAGCTCCAAATTCAGCCGCATTCTAGGAAAAGTTAAATCCCCTCATAAGAATTGAAACTGCGCGTTACTTAAAGTAAAAGTTTGGGGCATGTATGATCTTCCTTTAAGTGCTTCCTGGAAAATAGTAACCAAATACAAATCAATAGCCAACCAAACAAGAAAAAATACTGCTAAACAGAATTCTGTGTTAACGTGTGCATACTCATTGTAGGTATCACACCTTGGGTATTTATTTTTAATTACACCGAAGCATCGAATTTTATTTTTCTTATAAATATCAGAACGTATTAATACACATAAAGAGACGATCGTTACACCCTCCCTCCATCATTTAACCCACTGTAACGTTTGTTCATAGAATCCGCCGAATACTATTAAGTGACAGTTTCAATCATTCGCCATGATTTTGGTATTAGTGAATTCGACGAAAGGAAGTTGAATGAATGTCGGTGACATAACCTGCACCCCCTATGTTGCTATTCAACTTATTTGGTATTACTGACTTCGCAGACCATTCGACCATTCGCAATCCATATGACTTCTTTCATTTTATATTTACGCCAATTTTGTTATGAATCATAAGAAAATTATTTATAACAACAAGAAAACAAAACATGGAAAGCGCAGAAATGCGAGTTAGAACTTATCATAATGAATGCTTCAGAATCTATTTACATTTACATTTTTTTCAATTAAAATTCAAATGTAAAAAAATCACTTTTTTCTCAACTCAAGAAAAGGAATCGATTTTATGTTTCGACTTAAATAAAAAACTATAAACGTATTTCTTGGAAATTTGAAAACAAAACTAAAATAAGCCAGGATTATAATGCTTGCAGAAGTCGCAGGGAAATAAAAAATATGAAAAGCTTTACATACAGCTCAATAGAAACATCGAAAACATGAACTTGCTTTGGAAATGTCAAATTGTATTCCAATAAGTCTTGATGAATTTTTTCTTATGTAAAGATAGTAAGCAATCGAATCCATGGTTAGAGTAATCAGTTTTAATTTAACTTTTAAACTAAAAGTTAAACTTGCTTTATTTTAAACTAGCGACACGCCTCGGCTTTGCACGGGTACAATGCTGATACTAAATACACTACAGAAAAACTGTGAACATTTAATTTTGGAGTAAAACAATTCCCCTTTCCCTATACCATGAAGATTTCCTGCTATCTTTGGAATTTTCATACACAACATTTTTTCTTATTTACTTTTTATATTTTTACCTCGCAATTTTTAAATCTGTAATATCTTTGAAAATATTCATTTAAATCACAATTTTGATCTACATGAAATGTACAACGTAATATGTAATATGTATGTAAAAGATAAAATGGTTACTGTGGGTTATCCTTAGGAGATAAACATATGCTGTCGCTGACTTTTTTCATCTTTTTAAGACATACAATTCCGTAGTACATAAATTTGATCTATATCGTAAGGTTTAGCCAGCGTTTGCAATGTAAGCGCAGAAAAATATGTTTGTTACGACATCACATTACAAATCTTTAAATTTCTCGGCTTTTCTCTACTATAATATGCATGTATTATACACATTAACCTTCCTCTTGAATTACTCTACTCATTAAAAAAAAAAACCGCATCAAAATCCGTTGCGTAGTTTTAAAAATCTAAGCATAAATAGGGACATGGGGACAGAGAAAGCGACTTTGTTTTATACTATGTAGTGATTGTGTACATTTTTTTTACTCAACTTAAATGAGAATGTTGAAATGTCAACAAAAATGACGGCAGTGGTGATAAACAATAAGGTATTTCTGATATTGATAATACAGTTGATTCGTCGAACTCACTTATGAGAAATAACGCGAGTGCGAGTGTACCGCCAATCCTTTCAACTCTATGGTTGAAAGTATTTCTGCGAATTCATATTGGCATGATTAACATTTCAATGATGCAATAAGGCTTATCTTATTTGTAAATAGTCTTTCAATAACAAAATTTCATAAACTTTTCTCTTCACTTTTCATTGCGGTGTGTGTTCCTTTCGGTGAATCGATGTTTGATCCGCGCACCTCGATATCATATCAACTGAAGCAGAATGTTAAAACATCAACAACAGTTGAAAAAAAATCACACATTTTGTCGCAACTCAGCATTCCTTTAACTATAGCTCGGCAATGCACTTTACCACTGGACAAACTGCTCAACTTCTCAGTAAACCATTGTGGTGACAGATTTATCTATATGTCACTGAGGGATAATGTAACATCCTCGAGTTGAAAGAATTTTTGAAATCGGTCAAGTAACTTTAAGGTTCACGTTCTCCTTCCTGTTTCTGTTCCCGTGGGATTATAGGGATGAAATAAAGTCTAAGTTACTGATGGAGGGGGCTAATGTAGCACCCCTAATGCTGAAAGAATTTTAGAAATCTGTCCAGTAGTTTCTAAGATTCCGTTCCCAACCCCGTTCCTGTGGGAATATGGGGATCAAACCTTGACAGAAACCATCTCTTGACTAAAATAAAAAACATAAAATATTTTATATACAGCTGCGGTCAAAATAATAGTAGTATAGAGTTTCATAGATTATGAAACAACAAAATTGAAAAAAAACTGATCGGTCAATTCTAATTTAAAAAACCAATAACGTGGTTTTCAAAGTGGTGTTTTAAACTTTTGTTTACAAAACAAAAAAAAAAACATCAGTTTAATATTATTATCAAATAGTTGCAAATTTTTTAAACAGATGTTGAAATTCAACGGTCAAAAAAAAATAGTAGTGGTAAGAAAATCTACCTTGAAATATTACGAAGTCGAAAAATTAGGTCAAAATTTTTATTACAATATGTGGCTCATTGTTCGTACCTTTTATTAGTATTTAGTTGCATATCCCCTGTTAGCTATAACAGCAGTACAAAGAGGTTGAACAGAGTTTATCAGGTTTTCACACCTTCCTGTCCTTATCGAACTCCATGATTGCTGTATAGCTTCCCATAGGGCTGTGTTGTTGTTTTTTTTGCATCTAGAAACATATTTTTATATATCGCACCACAGGTTTTCGATGGGTTTAAGGTCCTGAGACTGTGCGGGCCACTCTATCACAATAACTCTACTTTCCTGGAACCATTGCTTCTTGCTGAAGACCCATTTCAGTGGCATTTCAACTTCAGTATACGGTAGCATTACTTCCTGCATTATCCTAACATAGATGCTGATCAATAATGCTTTAAATCCGGTTTATGGGTCCAACTCCGTAGAAGAAAAATCATGTCCATACCATTATGATTAAAAGCGTGGTAAAGCGTGGATTGTATTCGTTGTTTGGAGGTCTTCTTACATATTGACGAGATCCTTTTCCACCATATAAAACAATTAAAGTGTAACTGTTTTCCACTATCAACGCATAACAAAGTGAAAAAATACCAATCTGTGCAATGCTTTTACTCACACTACTATTATTTTGACCGCAACTGTATATAGATTGAGTTCATAATGATGAGATCAATTGTGAACTTTAAAGTGCTCAGTAATGATTTATTTTTGTGTTCAGTGGTAGAGTGTATATTGCTGAACTCATTATTATCTACACTCTATAGGATTGCTCACTTGCGACAAAAAAGCTTCTAATGAATGCTTTTTAATTTCCAACAGACAACTCCTCCTTAAATTTACCATTTTTGAAGATGGAATAAGTGGAATTTTTTTTTAAAGTTTAACAAAATTACTAAGTTTAAAAAACCACTATTTTTCATTTTCAGGATGTTAATATCTATCGAATCATCGAACTATTGGGAGTGTTAATTTTTCAGAAATTTCGCTTCATTAGTTTAGCCAGTGTATCCACCAGATTCGTCCAAATAAAATTTCTATAGTATTTGTCTTAACTTGAAAACGGGTTGAAACTTCTGATTTTACCTTGGTTGGAATTTGAATTTTTTTCCAAGTGACCAAACACGATTTACAGCGAAGGAAGGAAATTGTCAGATCGTGCTCAGTGAGCTGGAAACATATGCACAAAGGTACAACCTATGATACATGCTGCACTGTGTGTTGGTTGGCTTTATTTTACTTTTTGTCTGCTAAATATCTGAAATTTTTGATTTTTGGTATGATTGATAAGTTGCTACTTCGATTGGAAAAATGCATTTGCCTGTTTTCCGCCAGGCGTTTCAAAACATTTTCAAGTCTGTTCTCAAAGGATTTTATTAGCAATTTAATGAGAAAAAAAAGGGGAACCGATTTGACTTTCGTTTATTTTACTCAACCTTAGAGCTGAATGAGCTTTTGCATAAAGTGCGTGCTATAAAGCCTATCGCGTAAAATGCCTGTCACGTTCACATGAGATTGTTTCTTCTTCCTAAAGGCAACTGTTATGCTGCTGCAATTTGACATCGAGCAAGTTGGAGCAGCATATTTATACATGAATATTAGTTTTGTATATCTCTCATTCTTCAAAACATAGCCAGTTTCGTGTTACCTTCAACTCAGCAAAAAGGATACGCTTTGAAACTAATTTAACCCTAGATGGTCACACGGGGTCAAAATGACCCCAGGCCTTTTTTGTGAAGTCTTCCGATTTTCAAATTATTCCCAATATCTACATTTTTTTCGATATAATAAACATTAAAATATGCACAAATTATTATTGAAACATTTAGTTTTGACATTCAGGAATGTATAAAAAAAATTTGGAGACATTATTTTGAAAATTGCAAATGTTATCAACGTTTATATACGCTGGGGTCAAAATGACCCCGTGTGACCATTGTGTGATTATTTTGACGTGTGACCATCTAGGGTTAATTAAATAAATTCAATCATAAGCTATTATCTGCCACACCAAAATTGGAAAGCCTGTTGAACCTAATGCAAACACTAGATTTAAAAAACTGTCCGTAATCACTGTTATCCAACATGCTAATTAATACTAAGCTTATAAACCATTTCGCTTACTGGTATTAATAAATAATAGTAGGGGAGCCCAGGATGCTAAATTTGCAGTTACTAAAGCGTCATGGGGACTTATTGGATCGTGAAGTTTACGTTCTAAAACGAAAAAAAGTGTATGGCAGTTTTCCATTTTAGTGGGGCGATGAGCGTGTATATGAACTTTTAAAAATGTAAAAAAAAAACAATCGTATTGAAATACTCGAGTGCGTCAGATATTCATAGAGTATACGCGCTTTGTCTTTCTGATAACCGACAAATATTAATCTGACAATTATATAGAGGCGTACTCTTAGTCTGACAATTTTAAAGTAACAATTATTTGTTGTTTCTATTTTTATTACTGGATGCAATAAAAAAAACAAATTTTGTTAAAAATACTAAAAAAAAAAAAAAAACCCTGGAAGTTTGAGCCCTTAATATTAATTTTAAGTGCTCGATCAAAATGAAATTGAATTTGAGAATTGGCAAAGTCGTTACTCATACCGGCCAGGTGGTACGGGCCACTAAACCAGATTTTTCCATAAAATTCACGTTATTTCGCAGTTATCTCGTAAATAACAAAAGCTATGGAAAAATTATAAATTACAAACTTGTAGAGAATTAACACCCCTATTACAGATGACAACCCAACTGAAAATTGGGTTGTGTGCCCGTGTTATATATATGAGAAGACAACCCAATTTCAGTTGAGTTGTCATCCATAATAGGGGTTTAAGTTTCCTACAAAAAAGGTCTTGTGTACCAAATTCCTAATATCAATATTAACCGTGATATTGGCCATCATATATAATACCTTTTATTGACGATTTTACCTAAATCGCCCCAAGCAAAATGTCAGATTATGTATATGTTTTCCGTAATCCTGATGAGATTACCTTTAAAATAAAAAAAAAAATTAATCGCGCTCGAGTATTTCAAAATGTCGATTTTTTTTACATCTTTGTGACTCGTCTACTTACTTAGGCCCCGCTCAAATTGTCAGATTATTGAAATATACATTCTTCTGGATGTAATCAACCTACCATCTGCTCGAGTGTTACCGAGGATCGACTTTTTTTTTACTAATCTGACGGGCTGCCCTCAACGAACGCCCCAACATTAAGGTCTCATATATGGTAGGAGTACATTACAGGGTGCAAGGTTTCTCCCCATATGATTTTCTGACGCGCTCGAGTAACGCGCACAATCCCCTCTTGGGCTCCCCTACTATAAATACAAATGAGAAAAAAACAACTTCCTAGTTATGCTTTTAAGAATACACATTTATATTTACCTCCTAAAACAAACAAGGCATCGTTTTTTTTTTTTTTTTGCCTTGACAAACCATTAGTTGCTTGCCCTGACACTGAGACAATCATGTCGTTCATAGAAAAGGCTCAATTTATAATAAAAAGTGCAACTTAACTCCCAATCCTGCCCCTCTATTATCCTTCTATTTATCTTAATAAATACATATGCACCTACGTTCGTTTTGTAAAATCTAGTAGCAGCAATAGTACACGCAATTTCAATCACCTTTGTATTTTAAAATGGACAATACATACAAATGTGAGGTTAGCTTACCTTAAGGCGTTATAAGTTTTGTATATGTGATTGAAGAGCTATTTCTAATTAAATTTTTTTGCGCTAAACCTTTACTTAAACTGATGTTTGGGAATTGGTCATATAAACAATTTTGTGGAGAATGAGTGCCACAATAGGATAGGAACACCATTTTAAAAGCATTTCAATTTATTTATCATTATACATGACACTTAAACACAAAAAATACATGCAAAGAATTTAATAAAAACGCATTTCATATAAAATCAGTACACAAAACATTATAATGCGCATGTCAATTTTGAGAACACTGAATATACAAATGTATATTTCGAAATAACAATATCAAGAGTGCACAAAAAAACTACTTTAATTTATTAAATAAAATTAAATTGGGTAAATAAGAAAAATATATTACAATTTTCTGTGATAGCTAAAATACCCGGTATTGAAATATATTGTTCATGAGAAAATGCTATGGTATGCTCATAATGCACGTATAACCATCCATGTTGAATTATTATTACCAATCACCTGAGCAGTGGGTTAGTTGTCAGGGCAGCGCCAGCGGTGGGATATTAAAATTGGGATTTCTGAGAAAGCAATATAAAGTCATTTCGACTTGTTGTTTATTTGTTATTCCACTGATTGCAAAAAGGGAGAGGCAGACGTGGGCGATCATTAATCCATTAAAATGAAAACAACCCGTAGGTATTCGAATCGATTGGAAAATCTACGAAATAATTTCAGTTTTTGAATATAACTCACTCATCTAATGTCGAAAAAAGAATATTCTATTATTTGTTCTTGTATTAAAATTACTTTTTTTTATGAAATGATTCATGGGAGTCTTAAAGCATTTTTTCAAATACAATCCAAAACGTTAAGGGTCTAAAAAAGTTAAAGTTATTCAAAATCGATATTGATTTAAATAAATGTTAAATTATAAGTTTTTTATAACCTTTACTATTTTTTAATTAAGTTTTGAAGTCAAACAACACTTTTTGAAGCGCGCAAAAATATCAGAAATAAGAAGTTTTGACAAATCTGACCTTAATGCTCAGATCGGGAACCATACAAAGAACACTTCTTCATACTTAACTCAGTTTTGGAAAAAAATCTGACCATTGAAATATTCGACTGACTTTTGAATAGACTGACAAGAATTAGTCGCCAACCGTAAAATTGATATTCTTTCATCGGATGATAAGACTTCTGAGCACTTTTCTTATCCGAATCTCAGAAACATTCGGTTGTTTTCCATGAAAAGCTTTCTCATCAATTATAATACTGTGTATCTGTCTCCATGTTACTTTTTTTCAGTTATAATACTATTGAAAGTGGACACTATTGAACAAAATGAAAAATAGACAATGAATTATTATTTTGCTTTTTTATTTCTGCTTTGTTTATAATGTGTGACTTTTGAGTTTTTTATATAAATGTAACATATATTATTTTACGAAAATTTGCGACGAGTTTCGGAGATCACTCCATCATCGGGCAACTGCTAAGCTCATCAAGCCTATGTGGTTGAAAGTGGCATAATCGAACGGCAGTTCCGGGGTCTGATGCGATTCTTTTGACTATACCTTGGTGAGTAATAAGAATGGCCAACAATTTTTACCCGATTTCGAAAGGTAAATTGAGAAAGCGCTTTTCGTTGCAGTGAAATTACTTTAGGCGGACTTGCCAAGTCCCCGCGAAAGGCAATACTATTGGAATTATGCCTAACGGTCGCGGGCTTGTAATATTATGGAGTATGTTTAGCATCAGCTTTGTTTTTAGATGGCATTTTGAAAATGTCAGATTTTCCCGGGGCTCAATCTCAAGTCTAATCGTCTAAAAATCGCCAAGGCCAAATTCAAAAATATTTGGCAGATAGATTGGGCTGAACGTAAGCTTTCATTTGCTGCTGGTCTCATAGGTGTACGCCGTGGGCCCAAAAACGCACCACCTCCTTTGTTTAACAATAAAACCTATAAAATACTATGTCTTAACGTGTAAACCACCTTCAATTAAAAAGGAATAGAAAGAGACACCCTAAAGTACATATACAATTGTTATGTTTTGTTGTAACGTAAGAGAGATGATTTTTCTCATTAAAATTTTTTTATGGAGTGTAAAATTAAAGATTTTAATTTTCAAAAAGTGCAGCAAGTTCGCTGACCAAAAATTTTGAATTTTGACTGCCACAACGTATTGTGTGACGTACATTTTACCATATCTACATATGAACAATGCCTCCAAATCACATACTTCGTCCATCTAGCGTTTCAACTAGTAACTTATGAAATATTTAAAAGAAAAAAACGTTTATGTACACACAGTCATTTCCAGAGAATTTGTTTAGAACACTCTTAGATAGTTGTCTTAGCCAACTACCTATTTATAAGCCCGTTATATAAGACGTCAAATACTTATTGAGGTACCTGGGGCGTATTTCACAGATCATAAAAAATTAAAAATTCTGTTTTACAGAATACCATCATACATTATGTGTCTACAATGTAGTACCCGTGAGCCGTAACGTGATGGTTTGGATGTCTGCCTGTTAACCCAGAGGTTCGTAGTTCGAATCCCAACAGCGGTAAAAATGTTTTTCCATGGTTATCCCCTTTCGCGAGGAATTGGTAAGTTCTCCTTTAGTAAATTCATTCCCATGAAAAGCGCTTTCTCGATTAGCCGTTCGAAACCGGCAGAAAATTGTAGGTCCCCTCCGTTCCCTAACAAGGAATTGTTGTGAGAAATGCGCTAGACCCTATTTATTTTAATGTATGATAAATGTTCATACATTTGATACAGCAAAAAAATTCGCTTTTTCTTGCAGGCAGCCAAACTCTTGTTCTTTGACAAGTTTAACGGGGCTTTCGAATTGAAAATCGAGATTTTATGATAATCAGAATAGTATGAGAAAATTATTGAATGAATTGGTACTTAAATTTCCATTTACTTATGTATGTATGCCATCTTCGAGATCAGATTATATTTACCTCCAATTGCAATAAGACTTTTGAAAGCGTTTTGAAAAAAAGTCAAATTTTGCCCAAGGCACAAACGGTATTTAGCAGTCAAAATAAGGTTGAAATGAAACTATCGTTTCACGGAAAATGTGATGTCAAAGTTGAGAAACGCGCTATACTGCACAACAATTTTTTCTTGGAATATGACCAAGAATCACATCCCAAAGTATGTAACACGAATTACGAAACACCCTGTATAAACAAACTTTTATTTCACTGCTTATCAAGGTAGTTTTTATAGGTGTGTTTCTTTACTGAAAATTATGACGAAATGCACCAAAATTCGGCGAAAGTCAGTCTAATCCTATTCCAGCATAGCAATTTTTCGTAGCTGTGCACAAAAGAGAGTGCTCACGAAAGAGTAAAAAAGTAAAAAGTCCCCACCCTGCGAATTTTTGCCACCAAAATGTCTGTGGATAGAAATCGCGCACACCCAAAACAAATACAACAACAACTGTCCAACAGATTTTTTTACAAGCGTTGCTGCGAATGTTTTGTTCAAGTCAATTCTTTATTTTTCAGACAATTACGTTCTTTCAGAGAGTTTCTGAGAAAATTTTACCACCACTCCTCAAAATATGACATATTGTGAATTTCAGTGCACAAAGTAAAGAAACAGACCTTATTTAATTTTTGTCGACTCCAAAGGTCCGCTGATTTTCCTTTAGAAGTTGTTAAAATTCAAGTAAACAGTTTTTAGTCTTGTTTTAATCTAGTAATTTTACCACTGCAAATGTAATCACTTCAAATCTGTCATTTTCGCTTCAACGAATTCCAAAAGTCGACGAAAAAGGAGTGAAGGAGTGAAAATAATTTGGAAAGCGACAGAAGTGTTGTATGGTCTGTGAAACAAGCCCCTAGATTAAAATTTTGAATGAAAAAATAAATGGTGGCTTTCACGATTTGAATTTATGGTAACAATTTCTTTAGAGAAAATTTATCAAATTCGGATAACTTATAGATAAAATTATTGAAAATTGTATCTTTTGTGCATCCCAAACTATTTTGTTTCTTCAATCTTGACTCTCCCATTCTTTTTTTGCAAAATATTCAACAAAAATGTTTTTTGTTGTTCAAATCGCACGTATTGAAAACAAAGTGGCACTATACAAAAATTTTCATTTTCGAGTTAGAGCGATATCTAGATTCCAATATATGCCCCAGACACCTTTTACGAAGATCTTCGTTTTAATACCTCTTCTAGTTTCCGCAAGAGAATAAAATTGATTCTATGTTCAGTGAAATTAATTAACAGGCACTTTTGGTTTAAAGTCACTCTTTCATTACTTTTTTCTTTAATCGAAAAAATAAATAAATACATAACATGCACTATACCGAAGATTTTCAAAAAAAACCTTAATTTCTTAAACAAAAATTTTTTGTGTCATTTAAGATGACACGCCCATTTATGAAAGTAATAATGAGATTATATTTTAGCCAAGTAACATAACATTTAATTTTCAAAGAGCGACCATTGAAGTTAGTCCAAAACTTTAATCGGCCGTATTAAAAAAACAACGTTTTTTGTTTAGTGCAATTTTTGTTTTCAATGTGCGAAATGTCACTTCAGCCAAACCAACAAATTTCAGGGTCTAAATTTAGACACTCCTTAGACACAAATGAAAATGTTTATAAATACGATTTAGAGAGAGGGCACTACTTTAAAAGCTGTTTGAAGTTAGTCTACTATGGAATGGCATTATAAATACGACTGATATTAAAGAAGGCAATCGTTGAACTCTTCTAATGCCTGTTTTATTGTTTTCGTATATTCCGACATTGAAATCTTACTGTAAAACTCAATCTCAATGTACTCACTGCACAAACTGACATTCTTAAAAAGTGTTCAACTTTGCTGTGTTGTCTGTTTGCGAAAAATTACATCGAAATTATTGTTTGGACTTTTCACCACTGATAAATATATTTTAAGACGCTCGTAAATCGAAAAAAGAAATGGAAACAATAGACATGTGTTTTGCTGAGAAGTTTGCCCCACTGAAGGATTTTTACTGAGTAAAATAGACATCTGCTCTGCTTAATTGTTTATTCTATTAACTCTTTGGTTTTTTGGTTACATAAGAGGTCATTCAGTACTAGATACTTAGAAATACACAATGACACATATTAACCTTTTTTAAATGTTATACATTACAAAATTATTATAAATATAAACACAGGGTGGCCCGTAATTCGTGTTACATACTTTGGGATGTGATTCTTGGTCATATTCTAAGAAAAAAATTCTTCTACAGTAAAGTCTGTTTCTCAACTTTGACATCACTTTTTGACAATTTAAAAAAAGGCTAACTTTGGTGTACCCTGACCTGTGTTAAATTAGGTTTGTCTGTCAATACTGATGGTAGAGACCTAGTTTTAGACTCAATTTTTTGTAGAAATAGTAATATTTAAAACTGCATTTAAATTGGGCTCCTATAGGCTAGGGTTGCAAGATTTTCAAAAATTTTCCAAACAAATTTTCTTCCCCCAGCAAAGTTTTGACTTTGAGGTAACTTTTTTTTTCAGAAAATGCCTGTTGAACATAGTGTCTTTATTTTTTACAGATGAACAAAACAATAATGAAAAAAAATATTAATAAGTGCACTCAAACATTTTCAGCCTTATTTATAAACCCGTATTATCGGCGGATTAAGGTTACTACGAACTTAATACTCCTCTAATACTCCAAACCTTATTTATAAAAAAAATACACCAGTATTAGCGGCGGATTAAGCTAAGGATTAAGGTCATATTAAGGTCTAAATGTCATTTTGTTCAAATTTTTGGAGGAAAAGTGGAAAATTATTTTGGTTTTGTGAATAATTTTAATTCTTTTTCCGCCTTAACTACGAGATAAATAAATTAATAAATGAAAACTAATATTTCTTGTTTTGTTTTGTTTAATATCCATTTCGGAAAAATTTCCGCCAACCACAAAAAAAACAATCATAATGCTCGGGTTCAACGCAATTAAGTTTTTCTGATAATCTAACTTTTTTTGGCCTCTGATTGGTCAAAAGTCACGCATCAAAAGAAGAACTAAAACTCTTGCCAATCAGAGCCCGAAAGAAGTTAGATTATCTGAAAAAACTTGATGCATTGAACGTGCACAATGGGATTTGTTGACGTTTATAGTAACCAGAGCTATAGATGGGTCATTTTTTTGATGAAAAATTTGACATAAGCAAGTATTAACTAATACGGGTTGGAAAATGTTTTATAAATAAGGATTCGCTCGACCTGGCGTAAGGGAGTATTAAGTGCTAATACTAGTATTAACTAATACCAGGTTGAACCGAGTATTAGTGAAATCTAATAAATAAGGCTGTTTGTGATATATACTTTGAAAAATCTAGTGGTGGGTTTTTTACGGACTTTTATTGCAACAGCTTGCAATTGGAGTAGTTTTCCAAGAACTGATTGTTTCAAGGAAATTTATATGACTGTGCACTGATGAAAAGGGTAAAAAGTGTATTTGACCTGCTACCAAAATCCTAATTGACGTACTTCTTCTCAGGGAGATTAAAGTTTGGGGTATGAATGTTCAATGGGTAAATAAGTCGTATAAAAGAATAAGAAAACAAAATTTGTTCATCAGTTTATCAAAATAAGTCACGATTGCAGTTTGATCAGAGAACTTTTTGAAATGCCTTCATTTACGAAAGCCCAGTATGCTAAATTTGCAGTTACTAAAGCGTCATGGGGACTTATTGGATTGTGAAGTTTACGTTCTAAATCGAAAAAAGTGTATGGCAGTTTTCGATTTCAGTGGGGCGATGAGCGTGTATGAACTTTTAAAAATGTAAAAAAAAACTGTCGCATTGAAATACTCGAGCGCGTCAAATATTTATACGCGCTTTGTCTTTCTGATAACCGACAAATATTAATCTGACGATTAATTGGGGGCAAATGGGCGTAAAAAGAGGTTGAAAAAAAAAGTTATTCGAACGTGTCAGATTTTTGAAGTGACTGTAAAGTGTACTCAAAAAAGTGTATAATTGAATAATCTGACAATTTGAGCGGGGCATAAGTCACGGCTGATTTTTAAAAATGTAAAAAAAACCCTAAACCTTGAAATACTCGAACGCCGTATAATAAATTTCCCTTCGTAAGGTCACCATCTTTTTACGATCTGCCATCTTTTTATCTTTGGCCATCTTTTTGATCTTCGGCCATCTTTTCGGATTCTATAAATGACATATGGCAATGTAAATAACAAAAGCTATGGAAAAATTATAAATTACAAACTTGTAGAGAATTGTTTCCTACAAAAAATGTCTTTTGGACCAAATTGCTAATATCAATATTACCATTTACTAACGATTTTACCTAAATCGCCACAAGCAAAATGACAGATTATATGTTTTCCGTAATCCTGATATAATTACCTTCTAAATAAAAACAAAAAAAATTAATCGTGCTCGAGTATTTCAAAATGTCGATTTTTTTTACATCTTTGTGACTCGCCTACTTAGTTAGGCCCCGCTCAAATTGTCAGATTATTGAAATATACACTCTTCTGTATGTAATCAACCTACCACCTCTTAATCTGACGTGCTTGAGTTTTTCTGAGGATCGACTTTTTTTACTAATCTGACGGGCTGCCCTCAACGAACGCCCCAACGTTAAGGTTTCATATATTGTAGGAGTACATTACAGGGTGCAAGGTTTGTCCCCATATGATTTTCTGACGCGCTCGAGTAACTCGCAAAATCCCCTCTTGGGCTTCCCTACTATTCGTATATGAGTTTTGCAATGGAAAGAAGAGTACAACGAAGATACCGATAACAGACGACTTCGTTTTCAAAATATTTTTGGAAATACCTGTCGAAGGCTTCGAGAAACTGGATAAGTATAGTAGAGTTATCGAGAGCAAACATCCACAGTGAAATCCAAAAACGGGCTCTGGCATGCATTCAAAACGAAGGAGGGCACTTTGAGCATTTGTTATAATTTTTTTTTTATTAAATACATAAAAAAATTCTAAAAGTGGCCATATTATTGTTTTATTCAAACAAACCTCAGGGCTAAAAATCTTTATTTTTTTTTTTAAATTTTACCCATTTTGTAATTTTCAAGTATCATAAAATGTATGGGTTTTTGAGTGCACTTATTAAATGAGTTTTTTTTTATTATTGTTTTATTCATCTGAAGATGCTTCGGATGACAGCAGGAGTAACAAAGCTTGATCGAATTAGAAGTACTAAGATCCGTGGAAGCCTTCATGTCAAAAGTACCATCTTGGACAAAATTCAGCACGACCGGCTCAGTTGGTATTGTCATGTTCAAAGGAGAGACCCGCAGAACCCCGTCCAAAATTCAATATCGTACAACGTTTCAACAAATTCACGACGGAAAAGAAAAGGCAGGCCAAAACACTCCTGGTACAAGCAAATGCAAAAACAGCAGCATTTGGTTGGCCTCAGACATGGAACAATCCAAAACCGGGATGTTGCCGACGCTTTCTGAGGTCAACGCGGCGTACCCCACAGGCGGATCATTAGTGTGAAGCAGAAAAGTGGGAGAGTTGTGATCGCTTCAAGATCACTACTCGTAACGCCGGAAATGAAAAGAAGATTGTTTTATTCATCTGTAAAAAATAAAGAAACTCTATGTTCAACAGGCATTTTCTAAAAAAAAATTACCTCAAAGTCAAAACTTTGCTGGGGGAAGAAAATTGGAACACCATTTGGTGTCTGGCAACCCTAAGCCTTTAGGAGTCCAAATACAGTTTCAAAGATTATTATTTCTACGAAAAATTAAGTCTTAAATTAGGTCTCTATAATCTGTTTTGACAGAGAAATCGAATTTAACAAAGATCAGGGTACACCAAAGTTAGTCTTTTTTAAATTGTCAAAAAGTGATCTTAATGTCGATTTCCAGTGGTACACAAAAGCACTTTTAAAAGTGCTTTTTCGCTCGAAATATGTTACATTGAGGCACTAGATCACTTTTTTTTTGCCCCGAAAAAGCACTTTTACGAATCTCGATTCAGAGGCAAGATTTACACGCACTTTCACGTACACCAACACAAAACATTTGACGTTTACCAGTTTGCAGTTTGATTATTTTGCATTTTTGGTTAAAGGACTGTGAAAGAGAGATAATAAAAATAAACAATAAACTGTTTTGTGAAAATGGATCGCTCAATTTTAGCTGAAATTATCAAAATATATATGAGTCGTCATCTAGTTCTGATTCTAACGAAGAAGTGTTTGAAATTCTGAAATTCCTTACACAAAACGAAAGTCATTCTGTGAATAATTTTGTTCAAAGTGTTGTGTACAATTATTCGGATGAGGAAGTTTCTTCCTAGTGCATTTATTAATAAAGTTTCGAAAACATTCTTTCTATATAAATTGCAGAACAAAACAAACGGGAAGAGCTGGCTGTCAAAAATAGCACACATACAATGATAAAAAAAGAATTTTGTCTTTTCTGTTCCAGTGAGCACGAAAAAAAAGCACTTTTTTAGAGTGCTTTTGTTTTTGCAAAGGAAATCGACATAAGTTTAGAAACGGACTTTACTGTAGAACAATTTTTTTCTTATAGCGTTTTTCATTGAAATTCGAAAGATTTACTCTCAAATCGAGAACTACTCATTTCAATGAAACATGCTTTTAAGTTTTTTCCTGATTTTAGAGGTTAAACTGGTGTTCACATATAGGAACTCAAATTTTCATGTTTTGTAATTTATTTTATCCTGCAAATTACTGAATTCCAACTTGTTTATTTGTTTCCTCATAATTTATAGCAATTTTTTCAACCTGACACTGGCACAACCAGTTTAGGATAATCAAATTATTTTCCATTTAACGTTTGACAGAACAAATGTTTTTGCATGTGTGCGTGAATTTAGAGTAGATCTCCCAACCAAATGGGAGTAGATCTTTGGCCTTTAGAGTAACTCCGGATTTACTCCTTTTTTCAATGAAACATGGAAAATGGAAAAGGAATAAATCTTTTCACAAAAGGAGTAACTCTTTTCGTCAATGAAAAACGATATTAGAATATGACCAAGAATCACATCCCAAAGTATGTAACACGAATTACGGGACACCCTGTATATCTCGTTCCTTCATTTTCGTTACCGGTTTTCGATCAAAAAACATAAAAAAAAACTCAAAATTTTACTCACCATATATACTGTTGAGCAAAATCCATAACTCTTGACTGGCAATTGTTGGATCCAAAAACAGATCGCATTTTCAAAATTACATCACGCACATTGGGATAAAGATTCATCGCTGATAACTTCTTCTTGACCGTTGGCGTGGCCGTTGCTGGTGTTGTTGACGGTGCTGGAGACTGTGCTGTAGACTGGGCGGCAGACATCGATGGTCGGAATAACGTCATTGCTGATTTAAAACTAGACGCCATATCGGACACTGATGATACTCCTATTTGATGGGTTGGGGGTTTGATGACTAAAGAAGGCACAGCCTCGTCATCACTATCACTGATATTAACAACCTCGTCCATGTTTTTGACCTTCATTCTTGCGCGCTACTTTACACTCTGAAAAAAGCGGAAAATGAAGTTGATGTATCGAGATGTCGGTAAACAATTATCGGTGGAAATGAATGTTTATTTCAAATAAGGCGCATGCCAGAGCCAATATATTTTTTTTCAATTGGTAGGTCACTCACAGAAAAAGAAATCAAAAACCCCCGAAAAAAGGATAAATATTTTTTCTCGATTATGTTTCAGCATCAAATTATTGAGACTTAAAAATGTAGAAAAAAAAACTTCAAATGTTATTGTAAAAGAGAGCCACGATAAATATAAATGTATACTAATAACAGAAGCCATTATCTTTTATTTTATTTAATGAGGAGCAATCAACTTTCGGCACCTCTGCCTCTGACAACCACTCTTTGACTGAACTGAACCCTGACAGTCAAGGGCAGTACAATAAAAGGTCGAAGGGCTTATTGGTTTGCATTTTGGTGTATCTGGATCAGCAAAACAATGCTGTCTCTTGTTGATTCAGTGGCAAAAGGCGCAATAGCTCACCAAAAAATTGATGCATGTCCATCCACATCCACCCACTCCAAAACAGACAAGAACTTAATCAAACTTATAACACATACCAGACAGACATGCACGGCAAGTTAACGGTGTGAAAACACACAAAAAAAAAAACAAAAATCACACACACTAAACGCATTTACCTTTTGGGTAAAATTGAAATTCAGTATCCCGAAATGCATTGGTCGGCTACCAGCAATGATTTTTCCATGAGCTCCACCGCAAGATTCCAGTATATCATGCGCATGTTGTCCAAACTAGGAGATTTGGGTTGTTTTTTTCTCTTTTTTTTTTAATTCACAATAGGTACAGAATTTTTCAACATTTGAAATGAATATTAAATATTACGTATTTATCAATTCAATATTTGTTTCTTTATAAGAACATATTGCATTTATTCAATCAAAGCATCAATGACTTTGTTTTGAAATTGTTTAGTAATACGCGGCAAACTGATTTTTTTAATTCATGAAATGTTAAAAGTCGGAAAAAGAATATGGCGACGCACTACATTCCACAATGTTGTGAGGAAAAATTCTTTAGAGTACTCGTTTATACTCTATTCTCCGGTTTTTGAACAGAAAATTAGTTTAATATGCACTTTGAATGTTTAGTTAAGATTTGTATTATATTTTCTTTGAGAAATAAACGCTTTATTTATTTTATTTTCACATTTGTTTTAGGAACCAGCAAAATACATATCACCTTTTGGGATAATAAAAAACGGGTTGCATTATTTTTTATTTCGAATTTTCGAAGTATGGAAATTTTCTTGATTGGTATATGGTATAATGACATGCAGATAAGGTAGTTCTAGAAATGTCATGTACAGTAAGAAACAGGAATTAGCAGTGCGAACAAAAATCAGAAAGAAAGAAAAATTAATGGTGGACTTACATGCATCTGCAATTGCAGATGAAAATCGGAAAAAGACACAAGCCGCCGTATTAATAAACGCGGAATAACTGGGAAATACTTATTCCATGGATTAATGGTGGATTTACATGCATCTGCAAATGCAGATGAAAATCGGAAAAAGACACAAGATGTAAAATTCATACTTGTCTGATAGAGAGGGAATGAACTTCCTAGTTATGATTGCAGATGAAAAATTATGGTTGCAGATGAACATGTTCATCTGCACCTATAATTTTTCATCTGCAACCATAATTTTATTCGTTCAGGTGTTTTATTTTGAGGAAAAAAATTTTTTTGTTCCTAGCACTCGTTGCCTGAACTTCAGTGACGACACTAGAAACGTCAAACTCATCGGTTCTTCTTCTTTGTTTATTTGGATACCAAAAAATGCGGTAAGTGAATTCTTTTCTTAACTTTTTAATTATAAATTTTTTTCCTAGGTCGACGAAATATTTGAAATGTGAGCTGCATTTATTGGACTTAAAATCCAGAGTTTCTCCACACATTCAAACAAGAGGAGGTGTGTTGGAGAATCAGATTTTCTCTGGATTCCAAAAAAATCATCACTACGTTCAGAGGATCGACGGTAAATATATTCGACATATGAATGCAACGCGTTATGCACTCTTTCCTTGACGATGGCTATATTAAAGGATTCTCATTAGCACTAAGTACGGACGGCAAAATGCTTACCATAGTTGCGAAGGAGCTGTCAACATTTACCAATATGACAAAGTGTTTTGCTTCCAAGGCTGCACAACCAGAGAAGACGCTTCTCAACTTAACAGCCTCCATTACCCAACTACACTTCAACCACACTTCTGAGCTTCTTGCCATGTGTTCCGATGTTGTTCCCGTAGCCGTCAAACTTGTGCACTTCCCTACAGATACCGTATATGCCAACTTCCCGGGCATATCCGGATCAAAATCCGAACGATTAATTTCTCCACAGCCAGCGTATATCTGGCAATGAGCAGCAAACAAAAATTTGCGCCCCGTATGAACTCAAACAATTCAGCAACTACTAGTTTAGTACAAATCCTATGGAATCGTTTATGGCATGGGAATGCGAGCTTGAGTCGAATCGTTGAAATGCAACGAACAAGAATCAAAAACTGTTTCAGAACAATTTCATGCTGCAAATCCTTGAATTCGGTTGCCAAAAAAAAACAATTTCATCTGAAAATGGTTTTTATTTACTTTTGTTGTACCTATTTTTATATTTTTAGCTTGTATGCAGAGAAAATAATAAAGTTTGCTAGGCAGAATGGATATGTGGAGACAATAACAGGGCGAAGGCGGCATTTAGACAATAACAGTGGCGAACCACAGTTGAAAAGTATTCCTTTATCTCTTACCTAAAGTCAGTTGCTTTCAATGCGAATTTTCTTTTCAGGTCAAGCCGACCGTCAGGCCATCAAATCAACTATTCAGGGATCCGCTGCTGACATGGCAAAAATGCAATCTTAAGAATGGAAAAGAACATTGGCAAGTATCGCGGGAATATGGGCTTGACAAATCAATGTGTTAGTTTGAAAACTTAGTATTTCATCTGGATGACGAACTGATATTTGAAGTTCCCGAATATAAAGCAAAGAAAGTTGCTAAAGTTCTGAGCATAACAATGGAAGACTGTTCGTTGAGTGTTCCACTAAAGGTGAAGCTGAAAGTTGGTAAATCCTGGGGTGATTTGCAAAAAGTTAAAATGTAAATAGTTTATTGTTTTAATTTTTGAACATTTTTTACTAAAATGCATAATATATGATATACACAAAAGTGCTGTTTTAAAACAGAGGAAACAAAAAATTAGATTCTCACATGCTCTTGGACTGAATGGGCCCAGAAGGAAAATTAAATTCTCACATGCCTTCCTTCTGAGCCCATTCAGTCCAAGAGCCTTTGTATGCCTTTGCGTTGCTCAAAGTAATATCCTTGTACAGAACTGCATCGAAATACCCAGCGATTCCATTCAGATCGCAATCCTGGGTGACATTAAAGCTAAGCGTCTTGAAGTGCGTTACTTGATCACGCACTCCAGTGTGTATTTCTTGATGAGCCTGAAAGTTTCATAATGCCAAGAATTGTTTGCTACATATTTCGCATTGAAAGGGACGCTCGCCGGTATGAGTTCTTACATGAATTTGGAGATTATAATTTTGAGCGAATCGGCGAGGGCAATAGTTGCATACGTAGGGCTTCTCTCCAGTGTGCGTTCGGATATGCATTTGAAGCTGTGCAGCGCATTTAAATTTTTTGTTGCAGTCATAGCAGGTCTGTGGCATTTTTTCTAATGCTTTTGGTCCACGTTTCTGATGGTTTTCTGGAGCTTTGCGTTGATACCGAGATTTGCGTTTACTAAAATTGAACAATTGAACATGCCGAAACATTCTTTTAAACCGATTTGCATTACCCATCTCTTCCGATTTTTAGCTTTATCCCTTTCGTCCTCATCTTCATCGTCATCTTTTTCATCATAAAATAATAATAAACCTAGACCTTGCCTCAATCACGTTAGTGGCAAGCACAATCAATGTAGAATGTAGATGCTGTTGTTGCATTTGCCTGCACCGTGAGTGTCTGCCTAGTTTTCTCTTTGTTTCAAAGTAAAAAAAAAAGGACGTGTTGAAAAAATGCAAACGTTTCGAAAGGACATTGGCTGCGTTCGGATTCTTACCTAAGACGAACTAGATACCTTTCGTGACATTTGTTGTTAGTGTAATCCCATGTTAAAAAGCAGCTGACTGCAAAACATCTTTTGAGGGGAAAGCGATCCAAAGGTACCTTAAAAATCATGGTATAGCAAGCTACCCAATTTGAAATTTGAGAACAGCTGACTTGGATTCATTTTTGTTTTGCTTTCTGTCATAGTGCTTTGTTGCAAAATTGTTTTTTCTAAACATAAAATTTAAAATATGGTGCTCCTAATTAATCTAAACGACGTTGTTTACGAAGTAAACGATTGTGAAGAAGTCTGCAATCGAATAATAAGTGGTACGTGTTGTTTGCAATTTTTAAAACACATTTGGTTTGGTTTGTTTTCACTTCGATTTATCAGCTGTTTCTGATTTGACAGATACCTAATCTTAGTCGTTCGAAAACTTACCCGGATACAAAGGTATCCTAGTTATGCTACCCATTTTTTTTCGAACGCACCCATTGTAAAATGACAACCATCCCCCACCAAAAAGATCCGTGGAGTTTGACTAGATTTGGGAACTCGCAGCTGTTGTCAGAATAATTTCTTAGCTTGAATTAAAAAGTCTAAAGTGTTTTCTATTTGCATAAAAGTTAAAGAAACGTGCGATGTAAAATAAACGAAGGAATGTTCTTGAAAGAACGAAAAAATAAATCACTTTAAAGGCCAACCAAATTTTTTTTTAATGTCAAAAACATATGACTGAAAGCTGTCAACCGATTATAGCAACTTTGAAAGGAGATATCGGTTTTCTCTTTCTGTCTTTTGTGCACACTATCTATATCCGTCCTGCTTTACTTTTCTGCACTTCCGCACTTGCAGATGCATGTAAATCCACCATAAGTTACCATTATACCATTTTCCATTTAATTAAAGCCACCATTATACCATTTTCCACTTAATCCATGGAATAAGGCTTGGCCCAGCTATTCCGCGTTTATTAATACGGCGGAAGATGTAAAATTCATACTTGTCTGATAGAGAGGGAATGAACTTCCTAGTTATGGTTAAAACACAAAAGTTAAAAAGAGAGACGAATAGGATTATGGTTGCAGATGAAAAATTATGGTTGCAGATGAACATGTTCATCTGCACCCATAATTGTTCATCTGCAACCGTAACTAATGAAGTGCAGATGGTGCGTTCCCTCTCTATCAAACAAGTATGAATTTTACATCTTGTGTCTTTTTCCGTTTTTCATCTGCACTTGCAGATGCATGTAAATCCACCATTATTGTTAATTTTTATATTCACTTCACTTAGCCGCTCAATAAAACGCTTTAACCCTGCAGCTACACGATCAAGATATGGTAAGCCATCAGCCTACATATACAATATGTCAAATTCCTGTTCGTGTTTCGGCTGTGACGTAGGCGACCTACAATTTGCCAGGCAAATGGCTTTCAATCGACATGTCATTATATATTTTCAAAATGGCACCCACAAGATATTTTAAATTCAAAGTTTTTTTCCAGGCACTCTTTTCTCTTTTTGAGCATTGAGGGTATTTGACGAAGCTGTCAATTTCATGGCTACTGAAGCTGCTTCTCGGGTGGCTTTCAATATTCTATACCAGCTGGGTTTCAATTTCGAAAAATTTGATTGTATATGTAAGAAAATTAAAATGTATTGTAAATGGCTTACCATATCTTGATCGTGTAGCCCCCGGGTCACAGAGTATAACCAGAGAGTCCACTGCAGCAAGGTAGTGCGTTTTGCCTACAAGCTAAACTAAACCGGATGACCCCACCCGGATGATCTCACTGGCCTTCACTTCCCACAGATCAAAGTCAGTAGTTGAGTTTGAAAAGCAAAAAATTTTTTTTTGGTAAAAAAAAATCGATAATTTTTAATTTTCATACAGCCTAGAACTTAGAAAAATGAATTTAAGTTGCAGGAATTAACTTTTTTTCCATTTTGACCAGTATTTCACTGAAAAAGACAAAAATTAGTAAAAAATTTCATACCGATGCAGGCGTTTAGTTAAGTTTTTACAGTTCATACTAGTGAGCACAGAGCCTCAAATTATTATATTATCTACTCTGTGCCCCGGGTAAGCCTTGCGCAAACCAATGCGGTGAGTGCGTGCGATGCGATTGCGATAAGTCAAATCCCTATGTAATCTTTTGGACGTTTGACTTAATGCATAGGGATTTGACTTATCGCAATCGCATCGCACGCACTCACCGCATTGGTTTGCGCAAGGCTTTAAGCCTTGGCCAAACCAACGTGGTGAGATCGTACGATGCGATTGCGATAAGTCAAATCCCTATGCATTAAGTCAAACGTTTATGGACGTTTGGTTTGGCAAGGCTTTAAGCCTTGCGCAAACCAGTGCGATAAATAAGTGCGATGCGATTTCTGTCAAAATGAATTACATGTAACCTTATGGTGGTTTGACTTAACGCAATCGCATCGTACGCACTTATCGCACTGGTTTGCGCAAAGTTTTACTCACTTATACAACTTTATTCCATAAACTCTATTTACCAGCCATCCTTGTTGTTCACTTCTGCAAGTGACTTATTTTTGTCCACTAATCGATGTTTACTTTAGATTTGTTTTTCCCATGTGCTGAAGTGAATACAGATTCCCAATGAAACTCGGCTATTGTTTTCATATTTCAATTGAGTTATTTTTTTTTTTTTTTAAATTGATAGCACAATTTTCATAGCCTTTTTAAAGGTCCTCCCAACCGAAGCGCTTTTGCAGTGACGATGGCAGCAAATCCAGTAAAATAAATAAATAGGGTGGCACTACAGAGCGAGGAGCCCCTGGGCCTAGCGCATTTCTCACAACCATGCCTTGTGAGGGAATGGAGGGGACCTACAATTTTATGCCGGATCCGAACGGCTAATTGAGAAAGCGCTTTTCATGGCATGAATTTACTAACGGAGGAATTGCCAATTCCTCGCGAAAGGCGATACCCGGGAAAAAACATTTTTTTGCCTCTGCTGGGATTCGAACCTCGAACCTCTGGGTTAGCAGGTGGACATGCTAACCATCGCACCACGGGTACCACAAATCCAGTAAGTTGTCTAAATTAAGTTACGCTGTGACAAATGAGAATACCACACTGGCGCGACAGAAAAACGCACCGGTTTGACACGTTTCTATTGCTGCAACGGCTAAAATGATGACAACAGTGCGTTTTTGTTGCTGCAGCAACTGCAAAAATGCTTTGGTTTGGGAGAACGTTATACAACTAATCAAAATACAAACCACGTCCATCAAACAGACAGATAATTGTTTTGGCTTTGAGATTTTGCTCCATCTAAAAATCGCAATCTGATCACAAAAATGGAAAGCAAATAGTTCAAAACTAACATTTAGACAGATTTGGATAAAAACATTTGATTCTTTTTACCAAAAACTCTGTACTACCCATTCTGCGACAAATCCAGAGATAAGAAATTAATTAGATGGCAAACCTTTACTTCTCTTGCCCCGCAACAACCATTTGTTTACATTGTTGTTTTTGTAATCACATCCTCTGTCTGTGAATACGTGGAAGCTGTACTCAAAGTGGTAGTAGTGAGATTTGCTGTACTCAAAGTGGTAGTAGTGAGATTTTGTGTAAAGTAAAGGTGGAATGGAAGCTGTACTCAAAGTAGTAGAGATGATTTTCGGTAAATCAGCTTGTAGGCAGTTTCAATGTGTGTGTGAAGTTTGCCATCTAATTAATTTCTTATCTCTGGACAAATCTAGCTTCTTGTACAAAAAGCGCTAACTTTCTCTTTTTTTACTCTGTGAAGAAATTCTACAAACTTTTTGAACACATCTTTGATCACTGACCGCTTCTATCAAAGTACTTCGTCTGTCATATGTCACGCAATTTTGACAGCGACTCAAACCGACAACCAAAACAGTTTGCTCTTATTTTTCCCATAATTTTTCTTTTACAATTTGTATTTATCCAAATCAAACAAATAATACTATGCTCGATAAAGTAAAACATGTTATCCTCATTCTATCTGGCAAGGGTGGTGTAGGAAAGTCCACTGTGAGCACTCAGCTAGCACTCGCTCTCAAAGAACATGGACTTAAGGTTCTTATTATTTGCACCTCGTAAAACGATCAAATTAAAATTTGTTTTTTAAAACGGAAAGGTTGGCTTATTAGACATTGACTTGTGTGGTCCGAGTGTTCCCTACCTACTTGGACTCGAAGGAAAAGATATTTACCAATGTGATGAGGGCTGGGTTCCTATTTACTCTGGTGAAGATAAAATGCTTTCGGTCATGTCTATTGGATTTCTTTTGAAAAATCGGAATGATGCCGTCATTTGGCGAGGTCCAAAGAAAACAATGATGATTCGACAGTTTCTCACCGACGTGAAATGGGATGAACTAGACTATCTGATCATTGATACCCCACCAGGTAAGAGGTTAATTTAAGATTTTTTTTAAATGTGTTACACTTGCTCTTTAGGGACTTCCGATGAACACATAACTGTGATGGAATGCATGAAGGAAGTGAAATGTGATGGCGCAATTATCGTAACAACACCTCAACAAGTTGCACTAGACGATGTGCGTAAGGAAATCACTTTTTGCAAAAAGACAAACATCAACATTATTGGCATAGTAGAAAATATGAGCGGGTAAGGTGTTCAAGTGAAAACAAATCAGGGAATGATAATTATTGAAAATATATACATACACAGATTTGTCTGCCCTCATTGCACAACATGTACAAACATTTTTTCGTCAAACGGAGGAGCCGAGTTGGCTAAATTTGCGAATGTTCCTCACCTTGGAACCCTCCCAATAGATCCGAGAATCGGAGTCTTAAGCGGAACTACTGCATCTGTGCTAACAGAACTGCCTGATTCACCAACGGCGCAGACTTTTAAATCCATCGTTGCTTCATTGACCCAGGCAGTCAAGTAATCGTTGAATTTTGTGTTTCTTGTTTTCTAATTTAAAAAATTTGTAAATAAAACCAGAAAAACCAATCGATTTACTACTTTTTATTGAATGTACGGATCAATGTCCAGTGAATTTCTATAACTGTCCGATTCAGCACCAACTGCACACGCCATGAGTGTGTTAATGGATTTCTCTTCGCCAGCTTTGTAGACATACCCGTTGGCTTTGTCGATGACATTCTTTAGTCTCAACAAACTCTCGCTACTTTTTACATCTAAAGGTTGAAACGATACGAGACTATAATCCTCTACCATAGACACAATCGCTGCATTTAGCTTTGCATATTTTTGCGTTGAGGGCGATACATCAAGGGCTTCCAGAATGTACTTCAAATCCAGAACGTCTGTATAAAAATCTAGATTGAATTGCAACTTTGATTCGTTTTTTTTGAAAAGATCAGCTTTGCTTAGAACATTCACATGTGGCAAAGCCATCTGCAGCATTGTACTCAAGGCCATCAGCAGTGTAGCAACAAATTTACTGGGCTCTGAACAATAATGTGAATCAATAAGGTTCACTACACATAAATGATATCCCAAACGCTCAAGTTTGGCAAAAATATTTGTCATTGATTTGTGATGAGTGTACAATTCGACTTGGCCAGGGCAATCGAAGAGGAAATAGTTGCAGGTTGATTTCTTGAGTTCACCAAGGAACCAGTCAAAGTTCTCTTCTAAGTATTCCATGCAGTACATAAGGGCACCGTTTGGACCAAGATTCAAATTATTCATGACATCGTCCACTGTGATTAGTTTCATTACATCGATTGCGGGGGTATAGTTCATATTTTCGTTGGCAGGATCAAGATTTACAACTGCAACATTGCGACCGAGTTCTTTGTAGAAGTCGTAGACATGTTGACAGTAGGTTGTTTTGCCAGAGCCAGGTGGTCCGATTATCAATTGTCCGTAGATTGGATTTAAATATTTAATATTGCTTGCCGCTGACAACATTTTAAATGAATAACAAATAAATAATGGAATAGATATGAATACTGGAAGTTTGTTATGCGCAAAAATAAAGTGACAGGAAGTGACAGCATAGTAGCAAAAGTGACACATTCGTCAAGTAAGTGCGTTCAGAACTTTCGGATAAACATACGCATTCAGCACTTTTTTTTACTTTTAAAACTACATTTGTATTTAATGCTGTGTCCTCCCCTGGGGTCGGACTCTGTAACGTTTTGGACAACTTTCATCTCAATCTTGGGCAGTAAAAAAAAAGTATTTAATACACAGAAAAAGTTGCCCAAATTTGTAAGACGATAGTAATACAACTTTCCGCCAACCAAGCAATAAGGTTATATGAAACAATCTTTTAACGATGCAATCTACGATACACGATTGAACGATAATCGTCTGAAAAGTTACGGAATCTGGGCCCTGGCACTTAAACTTGCTCAACTCAAAACTATCCCAAACCTACATGATAACCAAGTGGTTTCGTTTTTTAGTAATTGGGTTTCATTTCAACCTACTTGAAACCAACTGCGCTGAATGCATTATTTCCAATATTCCAATGAATTTGAAGTTTCAGAGAGTGGATGTCAGTGGAGAGAAAATGGAATCTATCATATCAAAATTTCATTTGGTTTCATTCGGATTCGACTTAATTAACGATTATTCGTTCTGCTAGTGGAAACTAGAGCCCCCGTTTCCATTAGCGGATCGAGTTGTCGAATCGATTTGGAATAAATCGGAATGAAATTTACATTCAGAGTAGAAACCTGTGCCCCTGTTCTGTAACTATTGCCTCGATAAAAGCAGGCGATAAACGGTGGAAAATGGAACGAAATCCTATTAAATTCATAAGAATTTCGTTCCATTTTCCACCGTTTATCGCCGAGGCGATAGTTACAGAACAGGGGCACTGAATGTAAATTTCATTCCGATCATAGGATCGAAAGATTGATGGATAACTGTGCGCCTACACGATCAAAATCCAGCTGGTATCTAATATTCCAATCCAAAAGCAATTTGAGTAGCCATCAAAACAGAAACTGCTCTAAAAGCAAAAAAAAAAAAAAACGTAAATAAGGTATATACCCTTATTACACGCACCGAAAAAATATATACCCTTACTACACGGTGTCTGTAAGGTTTTCTGGTCGTGTGAAAAGGAGATATACACCGGTAAAGTAAAAGTATGTCGACGTGATGTGTAAAAGAGAGCGGTATGCTTTACCGATGCGGTTTCATTTTTTTGTTGTTGGCTTGTCTGGTGTTGTAATTATTTTACAGGTTTTTTGTAGTTTGCTTGGCATTTGGTCGATTTTGTTTGCTATTTTTTATTATTGAATTAAAAGAAATAAAGAACAAGGCTGACAAGTGCTTCAAATTGGCAATTTTTTTTTTTTTTATTGTGTGAATGCCAATACAGATTCACAAAGACTTGCCGTTAAGGTGCATCGACACTGCCGTGTAATTGAGGTAAATAGGTAACTAATGCTGGGTTTACATGCATCTGCAACTGCAGAAGTGCAGAAAAGTAAAGCGGGAGGGATGAAGATTATAAAACACAAAAGTTAAAAGATAGACGAATAGGATTATTGCTGCGGATGAGGGATTATGAGTGCAGATGAACATGTTCATCTGCACCCATAATTTTTCATCTGCAGCCATAACTAAGGAAGTGCAGATGGTGCGTTCCCTCTCTATCAGACAAGTATAAATTTTACATCTTGTGTCTTTTTCCGTTTTTCATCTGCACTTGCAGATGCATGTAATGCTATGTCCGCACCTGAAGATAACCTGGGTTTCGTTCCAGGATGGTTTGAGTTAACCAAGTAGTGTCCGCATATGCAGAAAAGTTTTGAGTTTATCTTTTTGTCTTAAGTTAAAAAGAGACAGACATACAAGTGTGAGCAGAACGTCAACGAAGTATGAGAGAATTCATTCTCTCTCCACTCACTTCCACTCTCTTAAATGTCAAATTCAATGGAATATTAGAAATAGTGCATTCAGCGCCTTTGGTTTCGAGTAGGTTATCTCGAAACCCAGTGACTAAAAAGGTTTCATTTTGTATGGCAAACCACTTGGTTATCATGTTGGTTTGGGATTGTTTTGAGTTAAACAAGTTTAACTCTCAGGTGCGGACATAGCATAAATCCACCGTAACTCGATTTCAAGAGCGACACAGCCCTTTGTGGAAACAGGGTAAAAGATGACATTTGCATTTCAATTCGTATAAAACTCAACGTTCGTCAAACTTTCCAGTTTCGTCAGAAATTTAATAATTGCCATATATGGACATTTCGTATGGCGAGTAGACAGCTGCTAGACAAAAAAGTGTACTGGTTGAACTGAGTTTCTTGGTCGTAAAATTAAATTTTTATAATCTAATATATAATCTAAATAAAATATAACCAAAAGCTTCCACTCTTACTCAAAATTGTGCGAATATTTCTGTTTGAAGCAATATCCAGTTAAATAAAACATGGCTTATTCCAATAGTAAGTGCAGTCGTGTGTGCATTTCTTCACGCCACAGTGCCGGCTAGCTTTTGCCAGATTAATTGTAGAAAAGAAAACCTACCTTTTACAAAGCAAACTGGCCATAATAATATAAGTTACATTTACCCTATGCCCATAAAAAGATAGTTTTAATTTTTTTTCTGTGAAACCTTTTGTAGAATTCATTTATGCTTCTCTGCCAAGAACCCAGAGGGGACAGCCGATCGTTTTGGGAGCCGATCCAAAGGGGAAGAATTTTCTTTACACAAATGGAAATTCAGTGATAATTCGTAACATCGAAGTGAGTAATTTGATTTGATTTGTAGTATTTTTGTTCATATTGTCGAAAATAAAATAAAAATCACTTAAAAGTTGTAATGTCTTTAATAATGAGATAATTTCTTTAAATGTAAAGTCCCACGCAATAATCTATTTTTGGGGTTTTCTATCTTTTCATCCCAATTAGAATCCAGCGATTGCCGATGTTTATACAGAACACTCGTGTGCCGTTAATGTTGCCAAATATTCACCCAGTGGCTTTTACATTGCCTCAGGAGGTAAGTGCTCATAATTTAAATTTTCTTTTTGTTTTAAATAAAGTTGAAATCAACAACTTGTGAGTCAGAACCGGAGGTGTTGATTCTAACTAGAAAGTCTTAAAAGAAACCTTTCAAGTGACGAACTTATCTTGAATTATGCTGATAAATTTCAACTTTGAGATAACATAGCCGCAAAATCATACGTAATCGTGTTGAATGAACGGATTTGTGTGTGTTTGAATAATAAAAATTATATAAATACTTTTAAGAATAATAAGCAATAGCAGCTGCGTCCACAAGAAGTGAAAAAAACGTAGAAACTCCGACTAAAAAAAAAAAAACTGGAATGTTAAAATGCGAAACCGCTTTAATAAAAAATTCGCATGAGAACGATAAATCAAGATATGTACTAATTTTAGGAGCATATTCATGAGTCAGATGTGATGTAGGTACAGGTGGCAGCATGCAAAACAATAAGGGACACTGAGTCATTTTAACTGCAATGTTTTTTTTTTTGCTGTTATTTTACTCTAATCAGATTCGTAAAGTTTCATATATCTTTTATCGTTATTTTTACAAAGTAGTATTTGTTTTAGTAGTGAAGCAAAATAGGTAATTGCATTCCTCTTCTCAAACAATTAAACTACAATACCAGCTTCGCAAGGAATGCGCATCAGTTCTTATTTCGGTTGCATAGTAAAGTACTAGACTTTATATTTGAGGCCCTCAACCGTGAAATGCTTTATTTAACTAAAGTTAATTCGGATGAAAGATGCATATTTTAAAGATTTTTTTTTGGCGTAACGGGTAGAGTTTGTTTATTGAAAAATTTACATATAATTAAGTAACAATTAAACAACATTCTCCTAAATTTGCATTGCAAAATATTCAAAATTTACCGAGTGAAAATTAATCCAGAGTCGCCTCAAAAGTTGGTTCGCGGTGTGCACCATAACTCGGAACAGAATCATCTGAAACAAAAAATCAAAATGCAATCGTTAAAAGAGATGTAATGACGGAAAGAGTTTTTTTTCGATTTTTTGTAGCACATGGAAGCCAAAAACCCGATTTCCGCTAAAAAAAAATCGGCTAATTTGTTGTTAAAAAATAATAATCATCAAAAAAAAAATTTAAAAAGCTCTCGACAATACCTGGTGAATTATGTGAAAAAGTACTGTGCACAACTTTAAAGCGATTGGTCCAGTAGGTTTTGAGTTATCGTGCACACGGACTTCATTCAGCTTGGACGATGATCAAGAATGCCGTCCTCCCGACCTAGAAGAAGTTAAGCTTGTCATATGCAAACTTAAATCAAATAAGACTGCAGGTGCAGATGGCCTTGATGCCGAACTTTTCAAGGCAGCTGGAGACCAGTTGGAAAGGAGCATGCACCAGCTGATCTGCATGATATGGTCGGAAGAAAGCATGCCCGATGAATGGGACCTCAGTATCGTATGCCCGATCCTAAAGAAGGGAGACCCTCCCAATCGCGCCAATTATAGAGGGATAAGCCTCCTTAACGTCGCTTATAAGATCGTGTCTGCTGTAATATGTGAACGTCTGAAACCCCACGTCAACAACTTGATAGGTCCTTATCAATGTGGTTTTAGACCAGAGAAATCCACAATAGACCAAATTTTCACATTACGGCAGATCTTGGAAAAAACCCGAGAACATAATATCGATATTCACCATCTTTTTATCGATTTCAAACTGTACAGAGCCATGTCTAGTTTCGGCATCCCTGCAAAACTCGTACGACTATGCAGGATGACTTTGGAGAATTCACGCTGCTCCGTCAAGGTCGGTAAAGAACTCACCGAGACCTTTGATGTCGAAAAAGGTTGTCAACACCAGAGGAACAATCTTTCAAAAGTCTGTGCAATTACTCGCCTATGCAGACGATATTGACGTATAAAAAGCCGGATGTCATAGGTGCTTTTGCGAGTATTGAAACAGAAGCGGCAAAAATGGGTTTGATGGTTAATGAGGGCAAAACGAAGTATATGCTGTCATCAAACAGGGACACAGAACATCGACGAATTGGACAAATCGTCACAATAGACATAACTTCGAGGTAGTACAGGACTTCGTCTACCTAGGATCCGCTGTAGACACGGACAACAACATCAGTGCGGAGATCAAACGGAGAATAACTCTTGCCAACCGTTGCTTCTTTGGGTTAAGAAGGCAATTGAGAAACAAAACCCTCTCCAGAAAAAGCAAGGTAACCCTCTATAAGACCTTGATCATCCCAGTCCTGCTGTACGGCGCGGAAGCATGAACTTTATCGAAAGCGGATGAGTAAACCCTTGGTCGTTTCGAAAGAAAAATTCTCCGAATGATCTTTGGTCCCGTATGCGAAGACAATGTGTGGAGAAGAAGATACAACAACGAGCTGTATGAGCTGTACCGCGACATGGGCATAGCCAGATGAGTACGCATCGCGAAGCTACGATGGTTGGGCCATGTTGAGCGGATGGACCCAAACGCTCCGGCTCGTCGGGTGTTCGAAAGCACATTGCAGGGAAATCGCGGAAGGGGAAGACCTCGTCTTAGGTGGCGCAATCAAGTGGATGAAGACCTCAACCGACTTAGAGTGCAAAACTGGAGAGAACTCGCCCGAAATCGAAGTCGTTACAGAAGGATGTTGGTTGAGGCCCAGGTTCACCCCGAACTGTAATGCCCACCTAAGTAAGTTAGTAAGGACTTCAAGTATGACAAGTCTCAGAAAAACGGTTTGAAAAACACAAAAGAGTTTGGTAGATAACTTGATGATTAACATGTTTGATCATGTCTAAACATGTATGTAAATGTTCTCCGTCTTGGGCTTAGGTGTTAAGACTGTGGTCTTCATTGGTCTGTCTGTCAGCTACCACTGATACTGGCCAATCAACGGTTTCAGAAAGGTTCCTGGTATTGTTTTCCATACATAAGTACATATGTATGTACATACATCTTTAAAATCCTCGTTTTCCTCTTCTAATCTCCACCAAAAAATAAAAAATTGTTTTATGAAATGGTGTTAAGTACTTATCCCGTGAAAATTTACTCCGATCCATCTCTTTTCTTTTTCTTTTAAAGAAACAATATGAGTTCACTAAAAATCAATTTCTACCCCTTCCTGTTTTCATTTCCACATTAGGAAGTTTCACTTCTTCCGCGCGGGGGGACTGCACGCACTATTTTTTTTTAATTTATTATTATACATTTTTTGTACTCAGACGCCAAAATAAAAACCCAAAATAAACAAATAAAAAACATGAGAGTGTACTAGGTAGGTTTTGCTTAATCCCTGATAGGTAGGAATATGTAGTTTATCGAATACGAATACTTTAGTACTACAGATATTTCAATGGTAAATCGGTTTAGTGGAGAATGGCTCGGGCTTATTTACATGTACCATTTCTGAGATTTGTTCCAGATGTACGTACAGATGGAGTATGGATGGAGGCATGACTCTCTTACGAGCTATATTGTGCAAATTCCAAAGATTTTCTTCCAGATTTTGGCTGCTTAGGACGATTCATTCTCGAATGCTATGCTAAGGCGTTTTATTGCACCGCCTGGCTTTATAATAAAAATCGTTTTCGTTTTTGAGTGTTTGGGCAACACAATGAAACTTGCGTGTCAACGGATTTCTTGAGTACTCTCGAGTGAATTTCCGAGTTGCATAAGATTTTTCACACTAATCGTTTGATTTTGTTTGTGGCAGGAAATTTGAGTTCCCTAGTGCTTCAACTAACATCTTTAGATTGTTTAGCTAAATTTGTTGAGAAATTATGTCCACCATTATGCTATCATTTTAGACTTTATGAAATCACAGTGACATTGATTTTATTCATACTTAATTTGAAATATAACCCTGGCATTTCTTCTTTCAGATCAATCGGGTAAAATTCGTATCTGGGATACTGTCAACAAGGAACATATTTTGAAGAATGAGTTCCAACCGATTGGTGGTCCAATCAAGGACATTGCTTGGTCACCTGATAACCAAAGAATTGTGGTTGTTGGTGAAGGTCGTGAGCGCTTTGGACATGTTTTCATGACCGAAACCGGAACATCAGTTGGTGAGATTAGTGGCCAATCGAAGCCGATCAACTCTTGTGACTTCCGACCAGCCAGGCCATTTAGAATTGTGACAGGCAGTGAAGACAACACCATCGGTATCTTTGAAGGACCACCCTTCAAATTTAAGATGACCAAAACAGATCATTCGAGATTTGTGCAAGCAGTGCGATATTCCCCTAGTGGGCATCTCTTTGCTTCAGCAGGATTCGATGGAAAAGTTTTCATCTATGATGGTGCGACTTCTGAATTGGTAGGTGAGGTAGGCAGTCCAGCTCATAAGGGTGGTGTGTATGCCGTTGCATGGAAACCAGATGGAACTCAGTTGCTCACTTGCTCTGGTGATAAGACTTGTCGTCTGTGGAATGTCGAAACACGTGAACTTATAACGGAGTTTGTTATGGGAGCAACTGTTGATGATCAGCAGGTCTCATGTCTTTGGCAGGGAGAACATTTACTCACGGTTTCATTGTCTGGAAACATTAGCTATTTAGATGTCAACGATCCAACAAAACCATTGCGCGTTATTAAGGGCCACAATAAACCCATAACAGTGTTGGGATTAAGCGATGATCGCAGCACAATCTATACAGGTAGTCACGATGGAGTGGTATCGAACTGGAACTCGGGAAGTGGTGCCAATGATCGTATCGCTGGTGCTGGACACGGCAATCAGGTAATTAGCATAGTCATGCTATAAACTATATTTTTTTTAAATTTTCAATTACCCAGATCAACGGAATTGCTGCATGGGAGGACTTTGTCTATACCTGTGGTATTGATGATTCTCTTCGAAAAATCAGTGTAGAGGGAAACACATATACAGACTTTGTTGTAAAACTGAACTGCCAGCCAAGAGGCCTTACTATTTTCAGAAAAGAGAACATCATTGCAATAGCGTGTGTGAAAGAAATCACTTTGGTTCAAGATAACAAAAAACTTTTATCGCTTCCAATCAAATATGAAGCCAGCTCGATTACTGCTAATTCAGAAACAATGGAATTAGCTGTCGGGGGTGACGATCAAAAGTTGAGAATATACGCACTGAGTGACAATCAATTGGAGCTGAAAACAGAATTAGAGCATCTAGGAGCTGTCACCGATTGCACATATTCTCCTGACAATAAACTGCTTGTGGCATGTGACGCCCACCGTAAGGTTGTGCTGTATTCCGTTCCTGAATATAAGGTAAAGTAGTAATTGATCATTATTAGTATGGCAGTTAAAGTAAATTAGTAATGCTTGTATTTTAATGCTACTCTTATTGCTTTTCGTTGGGAAAAATGAATAGACGGTGAGCTAGCGCTTTTGAAAACAAACAAATTATTTTTTTTTCTCTTGTTGGGTAATATATGCTGATTTATTTTACTGTTTTTTTCAGCCTGCGCACAACAAAGAGTGGGGATTCCATAATGCTCGTGTTAACACTGTTGCATTTTCACCAAATTCTCTTCTAGTCGCTAGTGGATCGTTAGATACAACCATCATCATTTGGTCTGTAGCAAACCCGTCGAAACATACTATCATCAAAAGTAAGTACAAACCATTTAACAAAATAATTTGTCTTTACATTAAACTTGCTTTTTATTTAAGATGCCCACCCACAGTCACAAATTACTCGTTTAGTGTGGTTAGACAACAATACTGTGATCTCAACCGGACAGGATTGCAACACAAAAATCTGGGAAGTCGAAACTATTTAAATACCAACTCTTTATCAACGAAGTTTTTAAAACAGAGTTATACACACATACAATTACATATTATTATATTATTATTGTCATTAAAATACGTATCGTGTTTTTGATTTACATTATTTACAAACAAATTTATATTTTCAACCAAATAACACGTTAATAATTTATTTTTCTAATAATTTGTGCGATGAATTTGCTGTTTGTGTTTTAAATAAAACAAAATGAAACAACACTAAAGCAAATATTTTCATACATTAAGCTAAATAAAACAAAAAACTAAATATTTCTAAGAGGAAAAAGTATTTCATTTATAAATTACCAATTGTTATTAAAATGCATTTTTATTGTAACATTTATTTATTTTCTTTGTCCCAATTTTGTCATTTTTATACATCATTTTCGAGTCTTGTGCTGAAAACTTTTGATATATGCAATTTTTGTTCATTTTGTAAATTATTACGCAACGTTTTAATAATTTAAATAATAAAAGAAAAAAGAAAAGTAAAAGTCATTGTTTCTTTTTCCATTCAAATACTCGGAGTAATATTTGTGTTACTCTTAGCGGGTTACTTTAGTGTGTTAGCTTAATTTAAGAAGCACACCCGTAATAAATAAATGTTTGGGTTCATTTTCGTTCACATCTCTCAACCATTCGTGTGTGATAAGGAGGGGATGTAAAATTTTTTTGATGGCTGTGTTACTCTCGGAAGGCATGCCAATTAATCGCTAAAGGCATTACTTAATTACTGTGATTGGCAGTCTAATCACAACATTCTACTACTCAAGTTTTGATTTGTTTCCCAGTAAATCACATGGTTATGACTGCTGATTTTTTGGAGAATCGGTCTATAATTATCACGAAGGGGCCTAAATTATGAGGCCATTGGCGTAAAAAGTGGGATACTACGTGGGAGTTTCGACGTTCGGAATCAAAATGCGCTCTCATGTTTTCCTAACTCTTCTTCAACGTCTGTTCGTTGAACTTTCCCCAGGGTTGACCCAGGTTTTCTTGATAACCCTATGAGTTGTCAAAAAATCATGGGTTTTCCAGTCCTGAAAAAACGCTAAACTACAAATCACCACGCATCCCTGTCATTAAAAAAAAAATACATGATATTTGACAGCTCGCCACAGCAAAAGGCTAGTGCGAGTTTATTAAAAACCTAGGTCAACCCTAGGGCTCAAAAAACACTCAATTTGACAATCAGGGCGTCTTTGGGTTTCTCAAAAAACGCTTTATGGCGACCCCAGGGCTACCCTAGGGCTTCAGCGAACAAACCTTTTGTAGCACCATGATACTCATTTATTTTATTTGCATAAAAGTCTCATCTTCTTTTTCCTTACCTTTATTCTTCAAATTTCAGACTCTAGTGATTGTGTTATTAGTAGACGAACTGCATTTGAGCATATGAAATATATGCTAGTGAAAGCAAAGAAAGTTCTTTAATGTAAAATCTTAAATCTAGCTTAAGAAACTCGAAAAATTCGCTTTCCAACTTATAATTCATTTCCTAAAAAGTAATACTATTTATGTAGAAGAAGACGTTTTGGTGGGCGTGTCGATTTTTATAAATAAAATTATAATAGGTGGGTTTAAACTATTGAGCGGTGTTGTTATGTTCACGACGTTATATGTATAGTTCGTTGCTAAGCAAATTCAGTGAAAAGGCGGTCCGCAACGAACGATATTTGTAACGCTATGAGTCATGACATGAGCTTAACTTCGCTTCGGCGTGAGCCATCACCAAAAAGAAATAATAATATACCCTAATTTCTTTTGCTACGAGCAGACGGCATATAAAAACCGCACACGTTTCACCTTCTGACGCAAGTAAAATTTTGAATATCCAACGCAAATGTTGTAGGTACGTAAATCAGTGTACAAATATCGTATTCTAGATATCCACGATAAGTCAGGCTTATATGATCTAGCGAAACTGTGTTGCGTTGGTACTGTTCCTGAATGCTGGGTCCCGATCGCGTTACATTTAAGACGACTATCGGTCAAGATCTACCTATTAAAAAATATTTTTCGAAACCGACTGTGCAGATAAATTTTTAAAAAATTGAGAGCATTTATTGAAATTAGTAAAAGTAAATATTCTACTGATATTAGGTTCGTAGTTGAACTTCATCTGAGGTCAACCCAGGTTTGCTTGACAACCCTATCAGTTGCCAAGAGTTTTTTTTTGGTTAACAAAAAACGTTAAGCAATGAAGTCACACCAAATCTCTGTAATTTGAATAAAAATATATGCCATTTGACAGCCCTGTGTGTTACGTACCTGCACTCGCCCCAGCAAAAACCAAGGGCTGCTTCAAACCGAGATGAGGGCAAACACAAAGCTCATAAAACACTCATTTTGTTATTGAGGGCGAGTAGAGGTTTTTCAAAAAAAAAAAAACGCTTTGTGGCGACCATAGGGCAAACCCAAGGCTTCAACGAAAAAACCTATTGTAACGTTCGCTGAGTTCGAAAATAAAACTTTGGTTTCACTTATTATCTGCCTTTAATTAAACCACTTTTGTTCCACACTAATTAATCTTATGTCACTTTCCATTAGAAGAAAAGAACCGTCCAAGAGCTTCCTGAAGCATTCTCAAACCGTTCCATTGGTGCAAAAAGATCGCTTCTTATGATTCTGAGGAGTGACAGCCGCTTCTCGATTTGAAGTGAGAATCGACTCAGAATCACTAACACATGTTACTAAAATGTCAACAAGAAAATTTTCTTCCAGGAATATTTTTTAAGAGCCATATGTGTTGCACTCACACAGAGACAATTACGTTAAACTGAACAGAAACAATTTTGGGTGTTCCATTGGTTTTTAAAATGAGTGCTTCCCCGAGTGAAGCCAATGGAAAGCGACATTACTCTACTTGCGCCACCAGACTTTTCATACAAGAAAGCATACCACATGCGAGAACCTTCCAACAGTTTCGAACAGTTTGTATTCTAGCTGCTCCCAATTATTATAATTGTGAACCTATTGGTCTACAGATACACTGTCTCCTTCTGGTATACTCATCAATTATGTTTTTGTGCACACACACACTGACTCACAAGCAACGCCTTCCATTGGATGATTGGATGTACATTGCACTGTTATTAGCTTATAACTACAATTGAAAAAAGAAAACAAAATGGCGGCTCTCCGGCCCATCAAAGTTAACAACTCAGATTTACGCCGTGCAATACCCAGGTCCAGGAAATGATCTGTAATCAACGAGTAAAATTTTTTCAATAAAATATATTATTAGGTCTGTTCGTTGAACTTTCCCCAGGGTTCACCCAGGTTTTCTTGACAACCCTATGAGTTGTCAAAAAAACCTGGGTCTTCCAGTCCTCAAAAAACACTACACCACAAATCACCACACATCCCTGTCATTAAAAAAAAAATACATGCCATTTGACAGCCCTCAAATCGCCACAGCAAAAAGCTAGGGCGAGTTTGGGGAAAACCTATGGCAAACCTATGACTCAAAAAACACTCAATTTGACATTCAGGGTGAATTTAGGTTTCTCAAAAAACGCTTTGTGGCGACCCTAGGGCGACCCTAGGGCTTCAACGAACAAACCTATTGTGATCTGCATGAACCTAACTTTGGGAAAAAAATGGAAAAAAAAATTTTGAGACCAAAAAGCGAAATTGTGGAAAGCAATGTTATTTATAGCGATTATATGTACACAAATTGGTGGAAAATTTCAAGTATTTGTATTTGTATTTGCATTTGTATTTGTATCATATTAAATATTACAACGACACAGCAAGATTCAATCTTTTATAGCATCTAAATTAAATAAACCAAGTATTTTTATATAACAAACGATTATAATAATAATAATAATAATAATAATAATAATAATAATAATAATAATAATAATAATAATAATAATACTAATAATAATAAAAATAATAATAATAATAATAATAATAAAAAGAAAATAAAAATTATATATAAAAAAAGAAATAGAGAACAGAAAAAAAGCATAAAGGTAAGCAAAAATTATCTTTAAAATTAATGAAGAATTAATTACAAATTATTAATTACATTTTGATTCAATGTCAACAAATAATTAAATAATTCCTTCTTAAAAATGGTTGGTGAGGTAATCCTTTGAAGTGCAAATGGAAGGCTATTCCACAATCGAACAATTTTTACAAAAAAATATCTTTCTGCAATGGTATATGTAAAGCGCGGTAAAATCAATCGTAGTCCTCTTTGAGACAGTGCAAATCGAAGCATCTCACCCAAATACTCAGGACTTCTATTTTGAATTATATTGTTTAGCAAAATAACGTTACGGAACAGTAAATATTTATCAAAATTAATTCCTAACAACGAAGTATGTAAATTTGACACACTTTCGTGTCTAGGAATAGGAATACAGTGTATGAAAAGTAGACAATCATTAAACGCGACGTGAAGTTTACGTTTGCACTCATAGTCAAGAGAAGGGTATACATTGCAGTTAAAAGTAAGAGAGGGCATAACAAGACTCTTCACAAGATGTTTTCTCAAAGCAGGATCCAAGATGTTTGAAGAAGTCCTTAGAGAACGTAAACTACTATAAACGCGTCTTATGGATTCAGAGATAGCGTCACAGCAAGTAAGCTTGTTATTAATTTGGAAGCCCAAGTATTTTACTTTTGAAACATATTCAACAGCTTGAGAGTTTAATATGAATTTGGAATAGTCTTCAAGATTAACTTCATTTCTCGAGCAAATCATACTAAGGGTTTTCGATGGGTTTAGCTGTAGTTTATTTTCAAGCACCCAATTTTGAATATTCGTAAGATCTTCGTTAACCCGGACAATGCAATCATCCATTAATCCTAATTTTCTAAAAATATAAAGTATCACATCATCTGCATACATGTGGAAGAAGCAATTATGCACAACATCTGGAAGATCATTTACAAAAAATGAGAAAAGAAGTGGTCCGAGTACTGACCCAAGTTGTTCACTTCATTAGTTTTTGAGTTATGTTGAATGGCACGCGTAGAAAATGCGAGTTTCGTGAAAATCGCGTTCAAAACCGTTTTTTTGAATTTATTTTGAATCACAAGCCTCGTCAGAAGTGTCCCCTGTTACCAATTAGATGAACTAGAAAAATTTTTGGGCTCAAGACAGTAGATATGATGCCTATCAGTCTCAGGACTACCTAGTGTTTATTGAGGCTTCCTATAACGCTAAAACTACTTGAAATAGTTAGTATAGATCACAGTTAGTATAGAATCACATTGAGCATTAAACACAAGTGCAAAGTTTTCCCTCTTTAATTATATTTATGAGACAATAATTAAGCAGCTGTCTTTTTACCGTACCACGAAGCAATCTTTTGACGATAAAAGCGACAAAACAGACGATTGGACGATTATAGTCTAAAAAGGAACACGGTCGGAGCCCTGTTCTCTCCAAGTAAAAGCGCCAAGAAGCAACAAAATGAAACAATTTGTTCAACTGTACAAACAGAGATGTAACATTTCTTTTAGTTTTATTTTATTTCTTTTATTTAAAATTCTTAATAACATTATATTGGTTTATTTTTAATAAATCTATGTGTAACATCAATGCGCAATACTTATTATAAATTAAACATAACAAAATAATTTAAACAGGTAAACAATTGTCTTTTTTGTGTGCTTGACTATTGGGATACTCTTCGTTTACGTATCAATATAAATAGTCAATCTAGTGTATGGTGTGTTTGGTGTAAAAGGTCAAATAAGTACCCAAAAGGGCTAATGAAAACAACATCAAAATAATAAAGAAATTTAACAGAAATAAAAAAAAACTATCATAACAAATTATTATTATTCACAACGGTTGTATTTTTTAAAATCAACTCTAGCCTCATAGGCTTTAGTGTATGGAGGATTTGTCTTGTCTACATATTAATAAAACATCTCGTATACAATATGTCTGATGGTTATTTGACTACTAGGACTACGAATGGAAAACTATCAAATAAAATCTATCGGTGATGGGGATTTTCATATTAAATTTGTTTTGTTTTTAATAAATCAGCAGATTATCTGTACTATCACAGCCGGGGATGAAATACTAATAAATAGGATTTTATGATTACAAAATGTATGGGCGGTGCGGCGGGCGGGTAGGTAGAACTAAAGTGACCTATTGTTTGGTAGAATTGTCGTTGGGGAAACTTGTGGAATTTTGCTGATGATCGTTGGGTGGTGAATTCGGAGTACCTTCACGTTTAATAATCGCAGCTTCATTTGCCGTTGATGCTACTGCTGTTTGTAGTGAACTGATCTGTGATGAAGCCGTTGGGGTTAAATGAAATTGGTTGGGCATAAACATAAAGGCCGGGTTGAGTTGTGCTGCAATTTGTTCGTGTTCAGAAGCTCTCGCCATGGGGAAGGTTGTGCTTAGGCCTTTTGCTCGTTTTCTTCGAGCTTCTGTTTCACAAGGACTTGGAGCTCCAGGGTGTCGATATGATACGTGCTTACGAAGTGCGTCCTTGCTTCTTGACACATGTGAGCATACGTTACAGGCGTACCTAAGTGAAGAAAGATGTAAAACAGATTTCATTAAAATTGGCTCAGTTGAAAAGCAGTTTAATAATAAAAAAAAAAAAAAAATTGGCTTTCACTTGACAGTGTCCATACTAACCTGACATTCTGATGCGTTTCTAAATGCACTCGCAAGTTATATTGGTTGCTTAGCTGTTTGTGGCAAATGAAGCACGTGGCGTAGAGTTTTGAGTTTGAAATTTTCGATTGTGGACTTGAGGCGGGCTTATCCATCATACTGTCCAACTGAGTTGCTCCTGATGCTGACGAGCATATTGCAGTTGGCGTTGCACGGTTCGAATTTGAATTGCCAGTATTATCTGTGGTCAGTGATTTTTCCTGTTCAACTTTCACTGACGCTGAATTTCCACTGTTTGTAGCATTTGATGAGCTTTGAGTTGTAGAAAAATTAGGCAACATCTTTGACGGAAAAGAAGGAACTGATGGTGTTATGGGTGATGATGGAGATCTCGTTGAAAAATCAGAATAGCTTCTGGCCACCTGAGCTGCTGCAGTGTCAGTAAGTTTCATCGATTGTGAAGCGCAGCGTAAGTTTTCCACAATCTTGTCGATTCGTTTAATGTCTTTTGATTTTTTTTCTCCACTGTTCGTTCGTTTGTTGAAGCCACTGTCGTCGTTCAGAGACTGATGACTTGATGGTGGGGTAAAATTTTCAGTCTCCTTAGTGGCATTGTACATGCCACATTGTTGTTGGTACTTTGCCAAAAACTCCGATGTCTTATTTAGGGCGGATTGTGAAAAATTTAACGGTTGTGGGATGAGGTTTGGGTAAAACTGTAGAGACTTGAGAAAAAAATTTTCCAAAGGAGTCGGGAGTTTGTTCGTTATGAGTGGTAATGACGGAGGTGGTAGTGTGGGGGATGGTATTTCTTCGTCTTTTACTGCTGGTACTGGTATTTGTGGTTGTGTTGGAGGTCCTTGCGGCGTAAAGTCATGTCTTTTTTTCGTCGCATTTGAGTTGTGCATCTAGAATTCAAAATATTTGCATAATATTGAAGGCATAAGAAAATACTGAGTAAAAACTTACATTACTTTGGACATCAGCCAGACCTTTGATTCCAAGAGTTTCTGCTAAACTTAAAAGTGTTGGTATTTGTTCTTCAAAAACATTTACCTCGCCTGAATACATGAACGTTAAAAGGGCAACAATAGCAGCAAACGATGCTCCAGGTATTATAATAACTGGATGGTTTGATGAGTCTAATGCTCGAAATAGTTCTAGGAAGAATGTGCTGCAAGCACTTAGTACAACTCGGTGAGCACGTAAGGTTCGTCCTTCAGCCGATAGAGTGACGTCTGTAAGATGCGATTGGTCCAGTAAAATGGGCAAGGAGCTAAGGAGACTCGTCTGAAAAGAAAATTTAATTAGCTAATAGTCAATATGAAGAAAAAAAAAAAAATTGCTCTGCCTACTTGTTCTATTAGTCGGGGAATTAAATTAAGAAAAGAGCTAGTCGCAAATTTTGAGAGTGAGTTGCAACACAAAAAGGTTGGTATTTTCCGATTGGATCATTGAGTAAATGTAAATGTAAATCATTGAGTTTTATATATAAGATGTCAAGGTCTTGCAGACACTCTTGTTTGGGCCCTTGGAAGTTATACTGCATCTTTATCCGAAAAGTGGAAGAGAGTCAAAAAAGTTACAGCCTTTTTCAATTTTACCGGTACCAGACAAAAATTCGAATTTCACATGTAGGTTAAAATAATTAAAAGTAAATAAATAGGGTGGCCCAAAACAGCGGGGAACCCCAGGAGTTATCGAATCTCTCAACCATGTCTTGTGAGGGAATGGAGGGGACCTTACATTTTTTGCCGGTTCCGAACTACTAATCGAGAAAGCGCTTTTAATGTCAAAGTAACTTCTGTCGAGGGACCAGCCAATTCCTTGTTTAAGGCGATACCAACGGAAAAACATTTTTTTATTTTCTGTTGCGATTCGAACCACGAACCTCAGTGTAATAGGCAGACATTCTAACTGCTACGCCACGGGCACCACCTCTACTAGATTAGATGAAATTTAAAGAAACTTCACTTATTCGTTTTGGCTGTAGTTTAATATACACTTAGACACATATGTAGATGCACGATGGCCGACTCTCCAACACCAAGCGCACAGACTGACATACTCGTACAATATGAAATAACACCTTTTGTGATCTTAAAATTGCTCACTAAAGCCCAGGATAAGCATGTCCTCAAACAACATATCCCGATAACGATTCCAAAATTCCAAAACCTGGCGTGTTGTTTTCACATGAATTTCAAGCTGTTAAAGGTCGTAAAAGTATAATATGACTCTTCGGGGTAAAAGGATCACTCGGAGAATTTTTTTGATTTTCACAACCAACTTAAGAATATCCCAAAAGACAATTTTTTTATGAGAGGTTTGAAAGGATATGTGGTAAACACAGACTTGGACTATGGAGATACATGGGATACGGTTCTTGGTCAATATATACCAAAAATATGCAAATCACACGTTCACATCATGTTCATTAAAAAACACTCACACCTTGTTCTTTACACCAATGGTAGAAACAAAACCCAAGTTGACTACCATTTGGAAGCCAAACTAATGACGTCTCGAGTGAGAGAATTCAAACAAATTCTGTTCAAACGAAAAAAGGTTAATAAGAGAATCAAGTAGTATAATTTGAATATAGAAAAAAGTGAGCAATTCATTCCAACATAAAAAATCTTTTTGTATTACGCTATCAACACAGTTCAAAATACACCCATCAAACTTGCTTATAGAGAGCCAAGCCATTCCTAGGAGCTTCAAAGGGAACACTCTCAACAAGCCTATGAAAGATTGTAGTAAAATGCTGTACATAGCTAAAGCAAAGCAAATTAAGAAGAAAGCGGCTTTGAAAGCATGGCCAAAGTGCCTCTCAAGCAATGGAGATGATAAAGCTCGCTCCGAAGTGCAAAAGGTAAGCTGCAAGAAAAAAAGGTAGAAGAAGTGCGTCGGCAGCTGGAAGATGATGTATTCCAGAAATACGATCAAGCAATTTGAGTATTAGGGAACCATTTTTAAGGGGGGAAGCTGGTCTAAAATTTTGAAGCAACCGAAATTTTTTTTGTCTTACTTTAGGGTCTTAAAAATAACATACCAAAGAATGGATGCCGGCAAAAATGTCTAAATGCCCAAACTTTCCATTCTGCAGCAGTGGCCCTCAGATATGCCATATGATTTTACAGTAATTAAAACTTTGAACGCGTTTTCTCGAAATCACTTTGAACTGGCCGAAGACATAACTCGAGCAAATCTTCACAGATCTATACGAAATTTTGACAGTACATTCGAAACACCTGTTTCCGGAGACGTACACGTAGGATTTTTTTTTTATATTGCATAGTTTTTTTTTAATCAACAATTTTGTCTTTTTTTTATAGAGAAAATTTTAATATTTTGTTGAAACGTGCACCATTTAGCGAAAAAACAAAATATGGAAAAAATCATACGTACGGCTCTTGCTGTTAGAAACTAAAATTTTTTTAGATTTTGTTAAAGGACCAAAATTAAGGAGGTTAAATCTTCGGCTATGGACCCGTCTAAAAAAAGAGGTGACTCCGAAGAAATGCTATACAACACCAATTTTGAATTTAATTGACACGAAAAAATTTGTCAAACCTCTTTCACAGGTTTTCGATTGATCTTTTTGTTGATTCATAAATTATGTCCATTTTTTCACGCTCTAAACCAGCGTTTAGATATAGATAGAGAATAACTCTTGCCAACCGTTGCTTCTTTGGGTTAAGAAGGCAATTGAGAAACAAAACCCTCTCCAGGAACACCAAGGTAACATGGACCTTATCGAAAGCGGATGAGGAAACCCTTGGTCGTTTCGAAAGAAAAATTCTACGAATGATCTCTGGTCTGGCATGCGAAGACAATGTGTGGAGAAGAAGATACAACAACGAGCTGTATGAGCTGTACCGCGGCATGGGCATTGGGCATAGCCAGAAGAGTACGCATCGCGACGCTACGATGGTTGGGTCATGTAGAGCGGATGGACCCAAACGCTCCGGCTCGACGGGTTTTCGAAAGCACATTGCAGGGAAATCGCGGAAGGGGAAGACCTCGTCTTAGGTGGCGCAATCAAGTTTATGAAGACCTCAACCGACTTAGAGTGCAAAACTGGAGAGAGCTCGCCTGAAATCGAAGTCGTTATAGAAGGATGTTGGTTGAGGCCCAGGTTGACCCCGAACTGTAATGCCCACCTAAGTAAGTAAGTAAGTAAACCAGCGTTTCCCCATAGTCATAGTCATATTTTGGGTACAAATGCACATTTTTTCATATTTTACTTTAAAGAATATATTTCGGCATGTTTTGGCATTTTCCGTGCAAAAGATGCAAATATGCTAAATGCATGCTTGCGAGTAAAAGGGGCGGCCGTGGTGCAGTGGTAGAGTGTTTAGTAGATAGGCCGGACGCGTGGGTTCGAATCCCGCTCTGGGCATCTACTTTTCTTTCAGCCTCCCAGTTTCATATGGACGCCGCCCTTGAGGTTATATATGTGAAATTACTAACAACTTATTTCCAGCTACTGCAACACAAAAAAAAGGGAAAGGTTGCTAGTCTGGTAGTACAATGGACCGGATATTAGGTCTGAGTTCTCCAGATTAGCATATAAGCCTCCTCTTTTTATTAAAAAAAAAAAAAAATGCTTGCGAGTTGTTCAAATTTTCATTTCATAAAGAAAAATTTATATTTGCGGATCGCAACTGCGCACCAGCAGGTACAACTTGTTGGCTGCCTGCGGTTGTAACGTTGTAAGCCCTTTTGCCATCGGGTCATCAAAATAATAATATAATAACAATATAATAATAAACCACACGAGGACAATTTCCTGAGGTCGATCTTCTTATTGCCAATGAAAACAAAGTGTATTTGAAAGCTTCTTCAAGTTTAAGAACTTTTAAAGAAATTGAACCGAATCTATTACTTCCCCCGCAATAACCGGTTGCTTGTTGGGGGATCTGGATACAAGCATTTTCACACTATGCAGAAAATTATGAAAAAATTATAATCTTTTTCCAATCATTATACAAAGAGGATTTTGCTGCTGTCGGCACTTCCAAATTATTAAAACGAGGATATATAAAAACTGACTTGGTTTTTTTGGCAGCAAAATACGACGTATGTCGACATAGGTAAAGATGCAGAAATATCAAAGCAAGTTCCACTGACTGCGAAGTAGGAGAAAAAAAGAGGGATTGTATTGGTGGTGAATGCTTTGATCGTTTACATATCAAGTGCAAAGATTCGTGAAAATCTTCACGTTTTTCCGCGGGTACCGAAAACCAAATATAAGTACATATATCAACTTTGAAACAACTATGTATAAGTCAATAATAAAAAACAAACATAAAAAACATAAAAAAGAACGTACGAAAGATTGTTTAGTCGGTCCAATATGATTTTTCTTGATTTTAGACAACTCGAGCAATAATAAGAATGGATCCGTGATTAGAGCATTCTATCAGAGTGCGAATTTTACTCAAAACTTAAAACGTGTTTATCTTGAAACCATATTTTCAAAGTTGGTGATCACTGTAGCTTGGTAATGACTTTATCGATATGTTTGAAATTATTCTCACTTATTCTAAATATGGACGATATTTTTAAGACGATTAGATCTTTCTACATGCAGCCGAAAATGTAAGTGAAATTTCGGTCTTCAAAGTTGAAAGTCATACACCCACACCCATTCTTTGAAAAAACAAAGTTTTTCAAATCATCGTTAATTTTCAGCAGTATCTTATTCAGAAATGATCTCCCTATTTTTATTTAGTGACAACCTGCAGTGATCACAGCTAGCCCTCTTTTTTACAATAGCAAACAAAACATACCTCCGTACTTCTCAATATTGATTAATAACAATTTAATAGTATTTTGTTCAAAGACATAATCTTTCATGTCAAAAAATTTTTCATGTAAAGGCGTGCCAGAAAATTCTTTATATTTTTAAGTGCTATTTTTAACGTCCCATAACTTGGTCCATCCCCTTAAAATGTTCATGCGCGCCTGGGCTAATATAGAAAATTTATTGCAAAGCCGATTGTCCAGCAAATTTCCCAGATGTGTTATTGTACGTGACCACACAAAGTGTATATTGTAAGCACAATATCAAATGTTCCATCCACGATCCACCGTTAAGTAATAAATGTACTCTAGTCTGAAAGTTTCAGTAAAGATTTTGTTCTCAAGATAATTAAATGCTGCATTAATTCATCGATTTTTTGAAAAAAAATCAACAACTCCTCCTCCATATTTAGATTTTTTTTTAGTTTTATACCCTTATGATTTTGCTTTTTAAAAAGTTTTGTAGGATAAGAGAGCACCGGATATATCAGGGATACAGCAATAAAGTGCTCCACTATTTCTATATATGAAACCACCATTTGACTCCATCACTAAGTGGGATGAAATATAGCCTATGTCTCTTCTCAGGCTCTAGAGTCTAGACCATTTTGTTCCAACTTTCATTAAAATCGACTCAGTCATTTTGGAGCCTATTCAATATACATTTTCAAACAAAAAAGCATAAAAATCTATCTCTTTATAGGAATTCGTCTAAGATTCGTTTGAAATTTTTTTATTGATTCTTATCCAAGTCACCCTATCTAAAGGTTCTTTTACTACACCCCATATATCAAATCACAATACTTGACCACATCAACCTGTCTTTGGACTGTTTCCTTGCTTACAAAAATCTCGAAAAGGCAATATCTCTTTGGCTGACTGTTCCAAAGGTTGCCACATTTCTCTTAAAAATTCACTTCGTTTGGCAGCATCTATTTCAGAGGACTTGCCAATTCCTTGCGGAAGCTAATACTCTTCAAAAAACATTTTGAATATCATTGAGAGTGGAACCTCGACCATTTACGTAATAGTGCAGAGCGTTTTCTATTACACCATGTGTACCACTAGCTTGACTACCTTGAGATTTTGTACTTTAATTTGTTTTTTGATCCATTATCCATGTACGAAAATAGTTTCGAATTTACTTTAATTGTACGGTTAAAACTTACCTACAACAAGTAAAGGCACAAGAGGAATCAAGTGGTGTATTCTTAACAAATAATAAATAAGTAAATTAAATAATAAATTCGGGAAACTCCGAAGCGTGACGAAACGCTTAAAAAACAAAGGGCTAACGCATTTCAACGGCCTACAATATAAAGCCGCTAGTTCCCCAAACTTCAAATTTCAAAATCAAACTTTGAACTCTCAATGTACAAGGCAGACATGCATGCATTACTTCACGGGCACCAGTAAAGAAACCAACGAACATTCTTTTAAACCCGATGAGCAAAACATGTGGAAAAGGAGTTTCAAATGAACAATACTAATAAGTAAAAAAAAGCCCTAACTACTAAGTAATGGTAGTACAGAATCTGTGAGATGAAAGCGAAAGGAGTGCTACTAGTATTTTAGTGTTTTAGAACACTTATAATTTTAGTCCGGTACGTTGATGTTAATCAAGCTTGTCAAGATCTACGACAAAGGTATTGAATTGCCTGTTACGTAGGAGGTTCGGGGTTTGAATCCCAGAAACATAAAATTTGAATTTTTTACGGGAATCGTTTTTGTGAGGAATTAACAAACCTCTGAGAGCAATTACAAACTGCCACGAAAAAAGCTTTTTAACTTAGTTATTCGGAATCGGCATATAATTCTTGTTCCTGGAAATGCTTGAGACTCCCGGGTTTTCATGGCTAAATTGAGCCCCCCTATTTATTTTTTATATATTTAAATTTGAATAAGAGACAAACAACTCTGGAATTGGCAAGTCCTCCGTTAGTATTCATTGCCATGAAAAGCGCTTTCACGATTAGCCGTTCGGAACCGGTAGAAAATTGTAGGTCCCCTCCATTACCTCACAAGGCATGGTTGTGAGAAATGCGCTAGGCCCAAGGGCTCCTCGCTCTGTTGTTGTGCCACCCTATTTATTTTTTTTATTTAAAAGAGGCAAACATTTTCAAAATAGCCAATCAAGGAAGGAGGAATGCTCAGGAGATTTGTTTACCGAAGCCCACTTACAATTTTCATTCTTCTGAATGTCAAGGAGTCTCTACAGGTGGCGAGAATATTGTGATAGTCTTTTCAACGAAGAGTTTTCTCGGAAGAAGAAGAACAAAAACATGTTAAGCGATTGGGCCGGATGAGATATATACGAGTTTTATAACTGATGGGAGTTATTGGGTTTAAATGGCTACAAGATTCTCATCTCAAAGTCTACTCTTACCAATTGCAATGCCGGGAATTTACATTTAAAAACGCAGAGGAGATACCTGAACCGGTGATACGTTTTGATAAAGCCCATGTCACACACTTTGAAAATACTTGAGCGGAGTTTGGATAGCGCAAAAACTCTAAACAAATGATAAAATGCAAGCACAACAATTTTAAAAACAATAACACTTTACCAAAGAAAGCATATCAAAATTATAATTAATCTCTTTGCCACTTGGGTAAACTCAAACACAAAGAAAACGGAAAGTACAAAAAGTAATAATTTCAAGAAGAAATACATATAAAATACACTAAACTATCTTTAGCTCAACTAACTGATGATATAATAAGCAAGTGCTTTTAATACAACACCATTCCAAAAATCTCTTTCTAAAATGATTTTTTGTTAAAGACGCAAGAAATCTTTATCAAAAAAAAAAAAACCAAAGCAATAGAAATGATGCGAGCTAATATCTCAGGGAGATTACCAAGAATAGATAGAAGATGCAGTTAAGACAGTTGCGAAATGAATGGCTCGCCAAATGAAAGCTGAGTATTTCGATCATGACCAATAAATCAGTCGATAGCCAGCAACAGACAACGATGAGTTTCAGGGACTTATGTGAGGGTGATCAAGGATATCCATGAAGGAGCAGAAACGAAGGTAAGATATCAAACCAACGCAGTCCAAGGGAGAAAGCGTCCTGAGCCCTCCACACTTTATTACAGTCCTTGGTTACCTGCTGGAAGTTAAAGTTCAAAGCGCCAAAGTATATACATTGTTTTTTGCTGACATTGGAGATATCATAACTCTTGCAACCAATACTTGAAATATATGTAGATGATTAAGAAAGAAGCGAGTTTCGTATTATAGTATTCCTATTTCAAATATTTATTTGAATAAAAATGTGCTTCCCAAAGCACAGTTTGAATAACTGTGACCTGTGAACTATGAACTACCAACGACGATGACGACATCAATTATCATATAAGTGTGCAAGTGGATGAAGTGGGAGAACACTCCTCAAATTTATTTCTATGAGGAGAAAAATGTTCCTGGGTTGAATTAAAGACTTTACACAGCGGTTTTGCGTTCACCATTCACATATACGGTTGACAATGTGCAAAAAGCATAAGAGTAAGTTGACGGAAGCTGGCATAACATATGCCTTTAATGTTGGCAGAAGTAACAGCGCTTCATAGAATTAGAAGTACATACTTTGATGAACGAGAGTCTGACGTGAATCTAAAGAAAAAAAGTAAAAAAAAAAAACCAACTCCTACTTTGGAAGCAGATATGCTAACCTTTCATGGACGCACGGGCTTGACCCGGGAAGCAATTCAAAAATGTGAAGAAGACAAGCACGAGAGATGTGATATCTTCGTGATCGCGTTACATATAGGGCCGCTTATGAAAAAAGGATTATTTTAACTTCTCATTTGAAGATAGAGCAGTCATGAATGATCTGAAGTTTTTGTTTTTTGCAAGAGTAAAGCTTTTTCGTAGAGTAATTGTAATTAATTATCAATACATAAGGCGTTGGAGTCCTTTTTTCACTTTCGCACTGGCCTATGTATGTATGTACAAATGATTGCAAAAGAAGAGCACACACAGTTTTGCTTTTAGAACTACTTTTTTTTTTTTTATTAATCAGTGAAACTTGGAACTGTGGAAAACGTTTAAAAAGCATTTCCCAATTATGTGAAAACAATTAATTACTCATTGCCAACAAAAACTCAAATGTCTTCAATCTTTAAAAAAAAACCGCTAATTCAAGTTGTTCTCAAATAAGTATGATACCAGCAAACAGAGTTTTCCATAAATATCAGTCCTTTGTCCCCTTCAACCACACCTTAGACCTAAAACTATTTTCTGGAAATACAAAACAAATTCTGCCAACAAACCTGAAGTCAACAAACCCTAAAAGTCTTAAATGACTCAATCCATGTAGACGAAGAAAGCGTACAACTAAAAATAACAACACGCAAATTCTTTCTATTTCTAAATTCCGAATCGATTGCAAATACTTTAAATTCGAGGACCGAATAGTTGATCGAAAATCCTGGACATTTAGAAAAGAAGAAAATAAAATCCTCCCGAACCCTTGTGCAATGTATTTTTAGAACAATTTTTAATTTTGTCAAAAGAAAGAACCGCCTTGTCTTGTGCTTCCGGGCATGTGCAAACCTATTCACAACCTAAACTTATTTCGCACTCTTCTATCAAACATCAACGTACATAGTACGATCACTTTGCAACATGATGCTTCGGTTCTGGAATAAGCACTAAAGCACTCGTGATCATTTATCGCTGTATGCCTCTACACTGTATATCGAAAATGAATCTCAGCAACAAGTGTTTTTGAAGAATACTTCTTTGGCGGTTAGCCCATAAAAGGTCACACAACACAAAACAAATGGAAAATAGAAAAAAAAACACTTTCAGATTCTCTGTGATGAAGGCCGGAGAGAACTACCTGATGATTGTGCCATCTCAAACAAAATTGCTGATGATGATGTTCCTGTCGTGAAGTAGATCCAGCATTTGGAAGTTCCATGATAGCCTCTCAAGGGAATGATTTATTCTTGTTGCTGTAGCTGGTGGTAAAGATTTTATCATTTATGTTAAAAGCCACGTGTGAATTTATTTATGATAATGCACTGCATACAGATACACGTCGAAGATGTGGCAATTGTTTTATAATTTGTAGGACACTTGTTCGACTCGACACTCACATCCACTAAAATTTTTTCTCTCTTTTGTTTTAGCTATTTTTTTGTTTTACTTTTGCGCGTACACTATTCTATATTTAATATTATTCAATCGCGTTGCAGTAAAATAATAACAAAAAAATAAAAATCCGAACAACAAAACTCGAACTGACACTCTCCGATTAAATACATTTGTACAAGCATGCCATGGATGCAATTAAATGTAGTTGTGCATTAGAAGCATACTACAGAGTGTAGAGTAGAATAGAGAGACACTTTAAAACGTATTTATTTTATTATTTTTTTTTACGAATAAATTTAAATTGTTCTTCACACTATATATAAATAAAAATCTATTTAAATTTACTAATGTATGTGCAGACACAAGGGCTATTTTTACCGGTTTTTTTTTTTTATAAAAAAAAGAAATGACTTCGATTTTTTTTTTGCTAATTCCAAATGCAGTCCGAGTTCACAAGAAAAAGGCTTAGTTCCAAGTAATTTTTTTGGACGAACTGTGATAAAAATAATATTTTTGTAGGTAAAATATATAAATAAATAATTTTTTTTTTTTAAATCCAGCCCGGTTGTACTATTAATAGGTGTAAGTATTGAGCTGGAGGATGACTAAGACGTTGTCACACTTTTCTCGTTGATTCACACTATACAAGTTTTGTCAACACAAATAGAGATAAAAAAAAGAAAGAAAATAAATAAATTTTGAACATCGAAAAATCGCTACGGACCTCTTAACAATAATTATGCATGCCCGTGCCCGTGTATAAATGATTTTCGATAGATGACCACGGCGAATAAATTGTAATCCCGAAAGTCATATCGCAGAAGACACTCCGAACCGAAGAGGAAAAATTTCTGTGGAAGAAAATTGAATGTCCATCGCGGTCGTAACTTGGCGATGTACTCAAAAGAGTGTTGTCCCAATGTACTTATCTTATTTTATTTCGAATAGATTTAAAGATCTAATGAGATTCTATTTAAGTTTATTTTGTTTTTGTCTTCGCCGCTCTCTAGTTCTCTATATTTTCTTATATTTTATTCTTTTTGTTTGTTATATGTTGTTGTTATATTTTGTCTTTTGCTGGTTAAATTTTCTTGTTAAGTTTTTAGTGAGTTGATATTTTTTGTTCTTATTTTGTTGTTGTTGTTGTTGTTGTTGTAAGTCTGTGTTCTGCTTTTTGTTCTTTAAGTATATGCGGTATTAATACTAATGGCATTTTCAGTGACACTTTTTTCCTTGGTTGGTTTGCCTTATACACGTACTACCTCTCTATTTCTGACCTGGAGCTGACGATTTTTGATATAAATAAAACACATTACAACAGAGAGACAAGACTACACAAGTACCACAGCATCATCGCCAGAGAGGTAGGGACATCTTTAAAGTAGCATAGTGCATATTTTATAAATTAGACTATTTGATCGACGCGCCATGGTGAGACAAAAAAAAAAAAAACGATTTTTAGATCTTCAATAAAGAAGAAGCAAAAATGCAAAAGAAAGCTCAATGAAGATGTCCTAATCGTGTCTAGAACTCGTTGTTCTTTTATTTATGATTTTTTAAGAACCCCTCACATCATAAAAAGTGATGGAATTCGAGTGTATGCAGTTTGGTAGAACACTTCAAATGTATCCAAAGAAAATTAATTAGACTCACATGTTCAAACGGACAAGTTTTTATTTATTTAAGTTGGGAATATTATGTGGTGATTGGAATTGACAGAAAAGGTGCCATCGAAAATGTGTGAGATTAGTGCCATATTGTTTGCATTATAACCATTCAACATTGACTAATTGCTTCATTTCTGGATATTGGGTACACTGGGGCGTATACGCGCTATTTTAAAAACATTCTTTGCCTTTTTTTGTTACAAATTTATTGGTTGCGAGCAAACATAAATGACAAATGATTTGCAAGATTATCTGTTTAATAATTAAGAATTTCTAGCGTGGAATTATTATTATTATGGAAAAATTCCTGAAAGTTGCCACTCAGCAAATGAATAAAGAGGTACTTGCTTCTCTAAATTAATTGAGAAATTTATTGAATTGATTGAAATAGATGTCGATTTGCGATAAATATTTGCATAAAATATTTACATTAAATCATACCGAGCAAAAACCCTGGGATTGAACAATTCCGATACATTTTAATTTTTAGGTTGTTTAGCTCTAAATACTAATCCAGGTTATTGAAATAGATTTTTAGCAGACCTCGGCTCTCTCTGTTGAATGGCATTCTCACAGGCCACAACTCGTTGGGTACCCACATGATGAGAATGGGCATTAGCACATCCGACTTATGTATGTAGAGGATGCCAAGATGAAGAGGCAGAGGAAGGATCATTTCACTTCCTCTGTGAGTGTCCCAGCTTGGCCCAAACTAGGAAAAAAGCCCTCGGAGAATACTTCTTCGACGAACTGGGTGACATCTCTAACCTCCCATTGAGCAACGTCCTGAAACTTACTCAGGGCTCCAAATGGTTCAGTGGGGGTTCCCTATCCCAATTAACCAACCACCAGCCCAACCCTCTACCTCTCCAAACCTCCCACCTCCTCATCCTCTGTTTTCCCGGGGAGCACAATGGATCCTTGAGATCCGAGTGAGGTGCTGCCACTTGTGGCTGTACCTCCCATTCAACGTAACCTAACCTATGTCCAAGCTGCTATAGGATCCGAGTATATGCCTAGCTCATGGCCAAGAGAAAAACTTTGGGTACAAAATGAGCAACATCCTCGCATAATAATATTAACTTAACACTAACGATGCGCCATTGAAATAAGGCCAATGATCTTATACTATATACGTTTAACGTTAAGTCCTTCAACCGACAAAGTGTGACCAAACTAACGGAGGCTTTTGACTGGTTCAAGGCAGATATACAACTTCCATCAAGGAGTAGGATCCAATATACCTATCAAAAAGGTGATGAAAACTACTTCGGTGAATTTAATAGACTACGGGACAAAGGTTTTTTGGAAGAAAATTTGTCATTCGAGACAGCTTTAAGACAAGGCATTTGATACACAGCGACAAACGAGCGTCCCAAGACAAAAAATCCGATATAAAAGCTTTCCTTCTTTATGGTGTGGAAGTGCTGATCCAGGACAGAGTAAGGAACTAATCTACCACTTCTGCTCTGTAAGTCTGTGAAGCCGGGGCTTTTTTTATCATAGCTGTAGGCGGAGGAGTAGAAGAGCTCTTTCGGTTCCGAAGGGACTCTTCAGGTGGCTATCGGATCGAAGTTGCAAATCTTGGGTAGAGCGGTTGAAGCTGTAATTGAATACTCGTATATGAGACTTTGAGAGCAGAAGTGGGGTAGACCTGAATTTTTCAATTTTGGGTTTATTGTTTATTTATTATTGGGTTATTTCTTCCTTTAGGTAGAAAATGACAAAACAATTTTTCTGCACGGAGCTTTCTCTAAAACGGATATGGGGTAACCCACTTACATGTACAATGTAAAAAAAAATTTTAAGTTCGAACTCATTAGGAATTTGATAATTTTTTTTAATCAAACCATTTTAATGTGAACAAATCAAATAAAACATTTTTCTTAACTACAACTAACTACTCAGTCGAATATGGAGACCAGCTAAAACATTCACCGTAACTTTTTATGCTTCAGCTAAATAAAAAAAAGCTAAATTAAAATATACTATTAAAAAATCGATTATTTTCTGTGGCTAATTCGATAGTTCGATAGTAAATACTCTCAAAAATATCCTGTGAGAGCCGCTAGGTCGTATCTTGAATAGTTTTAGAATGTCAGCGTTCTAAAGAGCTACCGTTCGAAGGTAAAAACCGCGATATTTTAATTAACATTAAATGCGATTTTGTCGAAACGACCTTAATTTGGGCTAAAAACAGTACTCAAACGGAGAGGGCGGTAAGTTCAAGTACTGCATTTGGCTGTATTCAAATATATATAAATAAATATGGTTTGAGATGAGGAATTATTTATTACAGGGTATTTTTTTTTCAAATGCCACAGATGTGTGGTGATTTCGTGCTTTAACGATTTTTGTGATACGATTTTTTATACAACTCATAGGGATGTCAAGGAAACCAGTAATGCGTTTTTTTTTTCAAAACCCTCTAAAATTTTTGTTGCTCAGATTTATTTTGGTTATTCTTTCATTAACCTTTCAAAATTCTCTGAACACTTATTGATTTTCAATCTTCAGAGCTTTTTTTTCATCAAAATCGAGTTTCCCTTTGCTGGCTTTTCTATTAAGAAATACTTTATGCTTATTTTTGATAGACCAGCAAAGTGTAGCATCGAGTCGTTCCGAAATTAAATCATAACTATGTAACAAAGACAAACATACACAACAGCAACGATGATCTTGACACTACAGCATCGCGTAACATCGAAAAGAAAAAAAGGAACGCATTACTTGGTAAAGTTCAATGAACGAACCAATATTACTTAACTTAATGTCTCCCAATAAAAGTTCAAAAATAAAAGAAATATAAGTGATGCAACCCACGAAAACTCTCTATTCAATGATTTTGTGTTAATTTAAAACTTAAACATGACATGACCCTATGTTTTATGTTATGTAAAGTTCTTTTGTCTTTTTAAAGAAGCAAATAGAATGTTGTTGTTTTTTCTTGAATCCTGAAATCATAAATATCCTGATTTAATGAGTTTGAAGTTATCGGAGTTGGTCTTTTTGACAGTATTGTCACTTGATTTATGTTAAGTTTGATTTGAAATTTTATCGTTGAAGAATTGAACCCGCAAGACTACTGGGCAATGCGTACGTCTCTAAACGAAATCACTGTTGAGGCTGATTTTTACATAATTCCGAGTTTTAAACCTGTGAGTTACAAAAATGGAGGAGGGAGGGAGGGTGTTAACCCCGCTGAAGTATTTTTCAATGTTTGATGTGAAGGCGCTTGTCTACACAGATAAGCTCGCAACGATTGACGCCTTGGAACTAGTGATCTAACACAATTCAAGGACCTTGAATATTATGTCTATTACGTGCAATATTATGTTTCTGAGAAAGGAAAGATATCAGCTTGAACGTCATAAAGCACCCTAACATCTCAAACGAACAAATATTAAATGTGAATGGGCTGAACTAGAACGAGAACGTCCTGCTATTGAATTAAAGCTAGCGAAACTTCAACAAGACTCTGATATTGAGATGCACTTTAATTAGTTTGGTTTCGTTCTTCCTCTCTTTTCTGATTTTGTGTTACTCAAAGTAAAGAAAACAGCTGCATATCTACGAAATTCACTTTCTTCATTCTAATGTGATCATTGTGGTGTATGAGTTATCGAACGTACCTGCACCTTGCAGTTCAGCACTATTTTTATAAAAACTAATCAGGCATTGGAATGGAAGCCAAAAAAAAAAGAAATGAAAAAAAAAAAAAGAAAACTAAGTAGGACACTCCCGATTTCTATGTGTGGTAGGTACTATACCCACATAATTGTGTCCTATGTATCGACTACGACTTGCTATCAATTTATCATGAAGAATCATTGTCGGAAGACAAATTGCAATTCACACTCACCCTACAGATGCACCTGCCATCCAAATAGTAAAAACAAAGTGCAACCCTCCCATATCCAAAATAAAAATACACTCTTATCCATTTCTCAACCCCCCGCCCTGATCCTAATTCTAACGCGAAAAACAAGATAATTTCGCAATTGCAGTCGCAAAATACTCTCGCGGCCGGCGTTGTAAAAAGACAAAAAAAGATCTTCACTGGTGGAATTTCAGAATTCGGCTTTGAGTATAAGAATAGTTGCGACTTTTCTCCTCTTCATGCATCAGTTTTCATGAACACTAAATAATGAACTACATATACATATGTAGACATATGTATATGCAAATGAACGTGGATATTTTTTGGCGGCATGTAGCAGTATGCGAGCTGCTAATGCAAAAGCACAAACAGAAGTACACAGACAAGTGAATAATGGAGGAGTTCCTTGGCTAAAGATTATCAAATGCTTTGTGTTCTTATTCGATACTCTTGGATTGAAGAGAAAGGATAGACGGATGGCATTTCACGTTTTGGATTAAGCATTTAAAAACGCATAAAATCGAAAGGTGCACATTGCACCACATCAATTAAAAATAACAATAAAAGTGCTACGAGCAGATTTGCAAAATAGATACGTAAAAGAATATAGTGACATAGATGATGATTAAAAAAATATGCATTCATTTGACGACAGTAACATTATTGATGTCAGATGTAACACAACTACACATACCGTTTAATTTATGATTGATTTTAATTTAAAAAAAAATTAATGCCTTCGGCTGATTGAAAAAAATTAATTTTAACCTTCTCAGCTGTTTGCGAATATAAGTGCTTTGCTGAATAAATACTTTCCCATAGTTTCCTGAACTAACATTTTCAAAGCAATTCAGGAACCCATTTTTTGCCAATTCCAAACGTCTGCGTACTTTTCATGGCAATGTAATCAGTCTGTCTCAGAGCAATCACTCACTACAATAAATAAATTTTAAAATAAGTAGTGCTTTGTAACAGAGCAGGTAGTTCTCGACTTTTCCTCAATCAGGAATGGAGGAGGTCTAAAATTGTTTGCATATTCCGCACGTGTAATTGAGAAAACGCTTTCTAGGCAGTGGAATTACTATCGGAGGTGAAAGGTGGAAAAACAATTGAATGTTTCTGTGAGTCGATCCCCGAACTCTTACATAACAGGTGGACACGCTTACCACTATACCACGAAGACTACATTTATGTCCAGTTTAGCCTCCATTTAAATTTCATTCGTGTAAAAGTGTCCTGGAACCCAAATTAAAGTTGCGGTATTCGCTGCGCTGAACAGTCTTAAGTTACTGTGACAGTTTTCTGCCAGTTTAGATTTAGTGACTATGGATGAGATAGCTTCTATGGTCTCTTGGCTATCTATAAAAAAATGACGACCTTTTTGTTGTTTTGAAGACTGTTTGGAAGACGATCTAAAAGTTTGGGAGCCAAACGAAGTTTGATACCAGGTAAGAGACAATCGAGTTGATAGACATTGAGCTTTTGTTTAATCGTAAAGCGATATGAATTAGAAGCGTTGACAGGCTGTGGCAACCATGTTGCTTTTCTGGCGTCTGCAAAGTCTGAAGCCAGATCACAATCACATTATACGATTTCGCAGAAAGTTCAAATGTAAAGTGTAAAAAATTTATCACACTGTGGCTATTTAAATTTTTCTCACTTCAGTCACGGTTTTGGTCCTTTGCAACAAGCAGTGATATCTAATTCATTGCACAGTGGGTGTGATTGAAAGTACTGACTACATTCTACAGTAAACGGAAAAGCTAAATAGCACATACTCTGAGCAGTTATGAGGAAAAATCGGTATGTTGCCTCTGGTCTAGACTACTGTACAGAGGGAATGCTCCACCCGCTATTGTAACACAGGTCTGCGAAAAATATTTTTTTGTCAGCTGCATGAGATATTTTAACTGAATTATAGGTTTTAAAGTGCGCTGATTTCAAAAGTGATGGCCATTTTTTCCTATCACATAAGGCTTTGTTGAAAATTCAAACACAAGAAAACACAAAGCTCATCTTGCAGCCTTGAGCTTCGTATGCTGCTAGCATCCGTTGCACAATGGTTTTATAGTTAGGATCCTTAGTACACTTCGCACAAAAATTAAGGGAGCAGAAAAAAGTTTTTTGGGGATTATCAACAGGCTGTAACTTATACAAAAATTGTCGTACACAAAAAAAAAAAAAGAAGTAAATTGAAGCTCTAAGTGTCTAGTTTTCGATTCGGAGTTTGAAAATTTTTTTTCAATATATTTTTAGAGTATGTAATCATAAAAAACCACAAAAAAAAAATTTTCGAATTTTTTTTGGTTTTTTTTTTAATCTAATCTAAAAATCTCGATACGAGCATTTCACGCTGAGATATCGGTATTTGAATGGAAAAATATCATTTTGTTTTTGATTACCAATATCTCAGCAACCAATGATCGCACAGAAATTTTCAGGTTAGTTTCAAAAACTTGAATAAATTCTCTACAAGAGTTGGCAATCGAATTTAAAAAAAAAAAATATTCAATCATTACATGAATTTCCCAAAAACTTTCGCCCTACGTTCTTGAACGATACCCAAGCTTCTTTTTATTTCTCATTCATAGTTTCCACAAATGAAGGGTCCGTATAAAGTTTTCTTATGTCGGGGCCGGTGAAAACTCCCTCTTTCAACTTTGCTTCTGACAGCTTCGGGAATTTTGTACATAAATATTTGAAACAGTCTCCATCCTTTTGCAGTGATTTTACAAATTGTTTCATTTACCCCAATTAGATACGGAGAGGGGGCTACTAAACCTTTTCTGATGGTACCAAGGTAGAGTTTATAACATTTTTCTCTCCAGGTTTTAAAGTTTCTCGGGATGGCCAATCACCTGGCTCTACTATCCCACAAGCATAAGAAGCATGGGTATATGTAACCTGCCTGCTGACCCAAAAGCATTGTCAGTATTTTGAAGTCCTCACAAATCATCCATGTCTACTGAGAGCTTTTCTTTGTTTCAAGCGATATACTCGTACGTCATTTGACTTGTCATGTGAAAACATTCCCAGTCTCACCAACAGTTCAGGTTGTTTTTCTCCATTATCAAATAAAAGTCATATAGGTTTATTACCAATGAACATAGATACTGCAATATACATAAAAACTTATGTGATATAATAATTTGAATATTTTTTCTGTTTTTGGGAGGTCTAAATCTGTAAGAAAATGTAAAAAAATCCTATGCAGTTTTTTGGTCGCAGACCTGTGTAATTAGAGATGGCAACAATAAAAACAAAATTTTTTTTTAATAAAAATGAATTTCTTATGTTTCTGCACACTTCCTTTCTTTTTATTTTACTTCCTTTTGGAACTGTGGTCAGTTGCTACGGGTACCTCATACTTTTGGCTATGGCTGTATGTTGACAGCAGACGTATGTCAAACGACACGTGCTGCGTGCCATGAAAAATGCAATTGAAATAGGTTTCTCAAAGGATTTGGTGAAAGGTCTGAAAAATATTGAGCATAAGGGTAATGTCGTGGAATAGTTCAAATTAATTAAGTGAATTAGTGCAAATTTCAACCTTTTTGGGCTATATGGCTGCTTCTTAATAAAGAAACATCAATCTGAATTTTAGGATTGCACTTTAAAATGACTTCAATCAACTTAGCTTTTACATATAAAAAAGGTGATCATCAAGGCTCAATGCTCATGTTATTTGTAACTTACTTGACAATTTTTTTTATATTGCGTTGGCCAGTGGCGTAGCTAGGAAATTTTTCGAGGGGGGGGGGGGGGGGGGTTATATGTAAATAATTGTACATAAGTAAAAGACATTGATAGTGTAATGTCCGATGGACTAGGCATGCGATATGCATTTTTGGGGCCATTAGAGACAGCTCATTTAAATGCCGAAGGAATGTCTAATTACTTTGAACGTTACTCGGCAACAATGTTTGCAGTAAGCGAAACCATGGGCCCAATACCAAAAATGGGGGGAGAAACTAACGCTGAAATTGCAAAGCAACTAGAAGCTATGGTGCCACAGGATAAATTGGCTGAAAGACGTCTCTATCGTGACAATTGTCTTACCAAGTTGTGTATCCTTAAAAATGAGGTCAGCAAAGGAAAATAAATGTTCAAAATTGTTCTCTTCGGAAATTCGTATTTTATTTACAAAAAATCTGTAAAATAAAGAATATATTTTTAATATAAACATAACCATTCGATTGGATACGTGCTTTTTTTAACATAGTAAATTTAACTCCAACTTATCTTAACATACTATAGCTCTAATAATTAAGTACAGAAATTTGTCTTAATTTAAGATTTTAAAGGAAGAAGAACTAGACTATCGCTAGATGCAATAAATGGAGGATGAATGTTACTTCATACGTTTTCAGTTTTCAGTATTGGGTTTGAAGAACCTTGTTACAACTTGGTTTCGCAAATGCAAAATATGCGAGTATATCTTTATAGATGGGCCCAATTTAACTTTTAAAATATCAGTGAGATCTGATTGATGCATGCTCACTATGCTCAGCAAGGCAACGCCGTCTATGTCTTCTCGCTGGAAGAGATGGCCTATGGGGTGGCACTTTGAAGTTATGTATTGGGCAGTCTCTTTCGTTGTCCATTCAAGTGGATTCTTTTTTATGGCACTAGAGTTGAAATTGCTATTGTCGCGCCATATCATGAAGTTCTGCTTAAGACGTGGTCCGTAATCGCAGAGATATTCGCTTGGTATTTTTATTTCTTTGTCTGATGATGGAGGAGGAGGCGTTTGCTTTTCTTCTCTGATGCTGGCTCGTCTGACATCGGATTGACGTATTTTTTGTTGTTGTTCGTACTGCGAAGGCGACAAGGTTTTTTCCATTTCTATTTTGGTTTTCACATCTTGATTGCATGGCTGGTCTTCAATCTCTTGTTTAAACTGTTGTAACTACTTCGTCGACAGAAATCGCATCGCACGACGTTATCACACTGGTTTGCGCAGGCAATTACAGAGTTTCTTGGTTTTCCTTCTTGTTCTTTATTCCTCTAAGGTGTAGGACTGTAGGTCTCACGATGCGACATTTTTTCGAACAGCAACTCCTCATCAAGCTAGTGGCGGCGCTACTTCGGTTAGAGAGAATTTTTATTTTGCTGATAAGATTGAACATGAACGTTGACTTATGATAGGCCAGTTCCACAAACAGTTCTGAGCCCTTTGAGATTTTTTTTATGCAGTTTAAAATCTCAGCTAAACATGTTTGAGAGATATTAGTTGCTTGACGTTTTTCATATCACAGACCTACTGAGCAATGAGCGATTTCGCAAGTGCTGCTTTAATTATTGCCTTGGCAACGAAAAATATTCATCCGTACTTCTTGAAAATTGACATCTGTTTGAGCAAAATTCAACACACACGACTCAAACATGTTTGTGCAAACACGGAAAATTCAAAATTTTTTGAATTTCTTCAAACCGTTTGCGCAAACACTCAACATCGCTACACATTACTCAAATAGTTTGCACAAACATTTTTACAAAAACAAAATACATATGTTTGCGCAAACGGTTTGTGTAGTGTAGGTTATTGTTATTTTTTTGTCGGATATTTCTGAGACGAAAAAATGTATGCATCGTTTTTCTCTCAGCAAGTTTGACATTTATGTGTCATAATTTTCGTTGTACATTCTGATGATGATGAGTTAAAGTTTGAAAACAAAGACACAGTTGAAAAAATATAAGCCCTAAAAAGCTGAGAATTATGTTCCACAAAACTGTTTGCGCTCCGTCAAAGTGACATTGAGCGCTCAGTGAGATTTTTCTTTGTGGAACTGGCGCAATAGATCAATGTGATTAAAGCATTGCATTGACTTATTATACATGGACTGCTAGTTGCATTAATTCTCCATACAAAAGTTGGATAACAATTGGGGTTTTTCTTTTTTAGTTCCGAACAGTGAACTGAACTGAGAACGAACAGCGTGAACGTGTTCTGAACTGAGCTATGTGAAGTTGGCAGCGCTCAGACTTTTGTTCTAGATGCCCCGTCATTTTATTTCGAGCACGTAGAGTGCGCTCGCGAGCTCGCGTTGTTCTGAATAAAAAAAGAAAAGCATTTTGAGCCTTCAGGTGTTGCCGAATTGAAAAAGAAATATTCTTACGTTTTTGACGTTTCACTTTTCTGTTCGGAACTAAAAAAGAAAAACCCCTAATGGTTGCACTTATTTTTGGTTACACTAGCCCGCCATATCGTACTCTTAACTAAAACACTAACGACATCTGCTGTGATTTAGCTAGCGTGATTATTTAGCAGTGTCAAGAATGTTTCACTAGTTTTGTTTATCCCCAAAACCCCCCCTACGCTACGCCACTGGCGTTGGCTATAAATTTGTGGGATCTTTGATTATAAAATTGACAGCACTGTTTCTACTGATCGTCAATTTAGCGGTAAATTTGTGGTAAGTTCGTTTTACCATTTCAAAATAGACTTACTTCAGAACTATGCTTGTTGATTGTCATTACCCCAGTTGCTCGTAAAAGTGGTCGAAAATTGTACTCCCCGATTACACTTTGAGCCAGACGTGAAGCACATAAGGCCAAAATGGTTTTTAAGCGGTAACGACGTGAGATTGTCTTTTATTTAAGAACAATACCAAGATAATGAAACTTATTTTTACGTGTTTCAATACATTTTGAATTTATATTCTTCCAAAGAAACACCCTTTAGTAGAAAGTAAACATTCTCAGATAAATAGAAATATTTTTGCAATTTAAAATTTCATGGTTAAATAAATCTTTAAAGATAATAAAATGCTACCGTCACACTTGCTATCCTAAAAATTGAACGATTTACATAATGTTATGTTATTATAACCACGTATACATTTGACTTTAAAGGATTCAAATAGACACCGTATTACCACCTTACAGCTGCATAAGCTCAACTCACCATATAATCTAAAGATGCTTGTCCATTTGAGAGTTCTTTTGTTAATAACCTCTCGCGAGTTTCTCCCGGGTGCCTGTCCATTTAAGAGTTAGTTTTTTTAAATTGTCATACCGAGAGTTAATTTGTTCAGTTTTGATAGATGATTTCCTGAGAGTGATTTAAAAACTTTGTCCATTTGATATATTTTTCCAGCTTGTTAAAAGTCCAAAGTAGTGAATATAGCATGAATTCCAATTATCAAATGGAGAAAGTGGGGGGCCACTTTTCTTTAACCCAGCAAGAGTTGAAGCTGGACTTATTTTTTTGGGGGTAGGGGGTGGTTTCAATAGTACAGCTTTAAAATATTACAATGATCAAACACCGGTAAATTGGTTTAAAAAATGTTTTAGTTTTCTATTTTCACATTATGAAAGGCGCCTTTCTTTTAGTCCTATATGAGTTGAAACTCGAAAATTTTTTTTTGTGTAGGGGGTGGTCTCAATAGCACAGCTTTAAAATATTATAAAGAGGAAACACCGGTAAATTGGTTTAAAAAATGTTTTGGTTTTCCAATTTTACCTTATGAAATGCGCCATGAAGTATGCTGTGCTTAAGGCCCTTCTCAACCCTCTAACCACTTCGAAAGTGATCCAGGAATGCAAGAGCTCTCTGAATGCGATCGGAAGATTAAATTCCTTGAGTCTCATTTGGGTTCCAGGCCATCACGGCATAACTGGAAATGAGATCGCCGATGAACTCGCTAGGCAGGGATCTCAGACAGCTTTCTCAGGACCTGAACCGTCGCTAGGTCTGCCAGCGTCCTCAGTGAGGGCTTCAATCAACGATTGGATCTGTGAAGAGCACAACCGTAGATGGCATGCCTCCATTGGATGCAGACAAACCAAGCGTATGCTCCCCAACGTTAGTAAGAAGACTGCAACATTTTTGCTAGCTCGTAGCAGAAAAGACTGTAGGAAGCTTATTGGCGTTGCCAGCGGGCACTTCTCTTTTGCCAAGCATTTAAACGTGTTAGGCTTAAGTGATACCACACTCTGTGAATCTTGTGGAGAAGATGAGGACACCGCAGAGCACTTCCTCTGTGAATGTCCTGCTTTTTCTCGCATGAGGTTACAGATACTCGGCGCAGACATGGTGAGAGCTGGTAACTTAGGCTCCTTGCCATGGCAGCGTCTTTTGGCTTTTCTCCGAACATCTGGAAAGCTATAACAAATAGAAGGTTGCTATCTGGTAGTACAATGGACCGGTATTTAGGTCTGAGTGCTCCAGCTGGTATTTAAAAAAAAAAAAAAAAAAAAAAAAAAAAAAAAAAAAAAAAAAAAAAAAATGCAATATTTTCAAAACATGATGGAAATACATACAAATTTACAATAAATGTTAGGAAATAGAGTAGTGAAAGTATAAAAATTCATTAGGCAAGTGCTTATGTGCAATTAATTTCCGTATACAACAGCTTTCCGCATGGCCCGCTTCGCGGGGCTCATTATTTTAACCCTTTTTCCGCAGGGTTAAGCTGCTCATGCTAATATGGAAATAGCAATTACAGGAACAGTGAAAAGTTCACAACTTTAATAATTATAAAGTGTTTCCTCAATTAAAGATTGCTAAAAAGACTGTTTTTAAGTGATTATCTTTGTACTAAAACAAGTTTTGTGTGCGAAATCATGCTGGGTTAAAGGAAAGTAGAGCCGAGGCAAAAACATATTTTTCCACGGGTATCGGCTTCGCGAGGAATTTAAAAGTAATCCGTTGGTAAAATCATTGCCATGAAAAGCACTCTCTCGATTAGAAGTTCGGAACCGGCAGAAAATTGTAGGTCCCCTACATTACCTCATATCATAAGGCATGGTTGTGAGAAATGCGCTACGCCCTGGGGCTCCTCGCTCTGTTGCGCCACCTTATTTGTTTATTTTTAAAGTTACAAAGCTGGTTCGGCCATTGATTTAATAAAAAATAAATGGGTTAAACGATAGATAAAAATATATTCATATTGAAACTTTATTGATATGAAAAATGTCAAAAAGTACTTTCCCACTTCTTTTTAAATTAATGAACATACTCGTTCACAGAAAATTTTTTTAGGAAAGCCATGCGTATACTAACACCTTTTCAAGGAGTGTTAAGAAAATATGTATATTTTTAAGGGCAAACATAAAAAATGTCAAAAGTTATTTGCACGTCATTTATTTTGGGATATTGTTTTAACAGATCTATACAAACTTATTACACAGTCTTAGTAGTGGAGGACCGTAAGCTTTTTACCTAGGAATCCAGGGCCAGTCCATGGATTTTCATGAAATTTTCGGAAATGTGTTTTGAATGGCGTATAGAAAAAAGTTAAAAAAAAAAATTTCACCGCTCTCAATTTTTTAATTATTTTTAAAATTAATTATTAACTTTTAGAATTTTATTTTATTTATTTAGGGTGTTTAAGATACGGTTTTCCAAAGAGTAAGGATGGATAGGTTTTGTCAAGACAAAAAAAAAGTTGTATGGGAAGGGGGGTCTATATCCCTCCGTGTAGGCACGAGGGGCAATTTTATATGAAATTTACTCCATTTTTTAAAAAATTATTAAAAATTAACTTAACCACCTACTTTCTCATACTTTAGTGTTTTTTAAAAGCTATTGCTTTGTTCTTTAATAAAAATTTTAATTTGAGTTTACTTAATGAACAGTTTCTGAGAAATCAAGCCTCAAAGTCAAAATTTTGAAAAAAGAAAATATTTTTTTCCTAATAAATTTTTTTTAAAATAATTTTGCCCTATTAAGCGCCATTTCTTCTTTTCATATTCAATGCTTTTATTAATTTTTATTCAAAAGCAAGAAACCGAACAAAAAAATTTTTCTTGGTTTAAGAGAAATTAACAAAAAAACCAAAGGTACTTTTTTCTAGAAAACAAAATGTCGTTAATTTCCCGCTAATTGAACTTTTTTCCTGGAAGTGAAATATGAAATGTGTCTTAAATAGCATATAAAAAGAAGTTAAAAAAAAATTTTTTGTATGATCTTAATTTTAATATAAATTATAAATAATTAATAAAATTTTAGAGTTATCTTTTAATTATATTAGTTTTAAGTTAGATTTTAAAACTAATACCTATTACAAACTTGAACTTTGGTCTCAAAGGATAGCACATGTAATGATTTGTGCCCCAAATGCTGTTTCCGGTCAAACGTGTTGATTAAACCGAAAAAATGTGTTTTTTTCCCCAAATTTTGAGTTTTCAACCAATCAAAGAGACTTAAATCAGTTAAATTAACGGCTCGAAGTTTTTTTTTAGGTGCGGAGCATGCTGATGTAGTGTTCTTTGTTTTAAATAAGAATTGATGCATCCCTTATTGATATATGTTTGTTTGCATACTGAATGCACGTTGAAAAATTCGCGAGTATTTATTTTGCAAAAAACCATATTTTTTCGGATTCATCAACACGTTTGACCGGAAACAGCATTTGGGGCACAAATCAGTACATGTGCTGTCCTTTGAGATCAAAGTTCTAGTTTGTAATAGGTATTAGTTTTAAAATCTAACTTAAAACTAATATAATTAAAAGATAACTCTAAAATTTTATTAATTATTTATAATTTATATTAAAATTAAGATCATACAAAAAATTTTTTTTTAACTTCTTTTTATATGCTATTTAAGACACATTTCATTTTTCACTTCCAGGAAAAAAGTTCAATTAGCGGGAAATTAACGACATTTTGTTTTCTAGAAAAAAGTACCTTTGGTTTTTTTGTTAATTTCTCTTAAACCAAGAAAAATTTTTTTGTTCGGCTTCTTGCTTTTGAATAAAAATTAATAAAAGCATTGAATATGAAAAGAAAAAAGGCGCTTAATAGGGCAAAATTATTTAAAAAAAAATTTATTAGGAAAAAAATATTTTCTTTTTTCAAAATTTTGACTTTGAGGCTTGATTTCTCAGAAACTGTTCATTAAGTAAACTCAAATTAAAATTTTTATTAAAAAACAAAGCAATAACTTTTAAAAAACACTAAAGTATGAGAAAGTAAGTGGTTAAGATATAGATATGGTATGGATATAGACCCCCCTTCCTATACAACTTTTTTTTTGTCTTGACAAAACCTATCCATCCTTACTCTTTGGAAAACCGTATCTTAAACACCCTAAATAAATAAAATAAAATTCTAAAAGTTAATAATTAATTTTAAAAATAGTTAAAAAATTGAGAGCGGTGAAATTTTTTTTTTTAACTTTTTTCTATACGCCATTCAAAACACATTTCCGAAAATTTCATGAAAATCCATGGACTGGCCCTGAATTCCTAGGTTTTGCCTTTTTTATGTCTAACGGTCCTCAACTATAGCTCAAATGAAAGAGTGTTCAATGAGAGAATAAAAAGGGAAACAATCTCTTTTGGTGTTATTAGCTATTATTAACGGAAGAGTGATTTTGAATAACAATAAGTCACGTATGTATAAGTACGTGAACTACTTACTCATCAAATTAAAAGTAATGGGCTCAAAACGACCACGCTTAGGCTAATCAAACCCTCTGTCACCCCTCAGTGAGGTAATTGAATTTGAAGCCTTAAACTGGTCAATCAATCAAACAACAACAAAAAAACAAATGAATTCATTAAGATCTGAATTCAACTAGTTGAGATAATGCACAGCTATAAAACATAATTTCCATATTCAGTTGTTAAGTGAATTTCGTTGAAAGTGGTTCCCAAAAAATAAATCAAAAATCAAAAGTGATTATAGTGAAAATACTCGTTGCAGTAGAAGTACACATCAATTGATAGTGAAATTAGCGATGTATTTCTTGGTGTTTGTAGTTCTTATTGCTGGTTTCGTACTATCACCAGCTGAAACGACTGTGGCTTCATCCAGAGATTCAATACAAGCAGTAAGAATTGATTTGTTTGGAGATTAGAGATTGGAAATAAATACGCAACTAGATTACTACTTACACAACGCAAACAATTACTGTGCAGTGAAATTATCTTTAAGTCCACCAAAAAGACTTCCACAAACAAATTGAAGCGAATGCTAGTGTAGATTTGTACAAGAACATTTGTGTTTGGTTTCATAGATCAAACTGCTTTGACTCAGAATTGATTGAAAAATAAACAGAATGTGAAAAGATTCTATTGCCACGATGTGTATAGATTGATTTAAGATAACAGACCCTTCTAAGCTAAACTACTAGTATTTGCGTAGGTGCTATGAACTTTGAAACTCAATGAAATTTTATGAATTGAATTTGCATTTAAATTCTTCAGTGATCACTGATCAGCTTTCGTAACAGATTTCAACTATTTCAAAACATATGTCCAACAGTTACAAATTTAGCGAACACGCAGTCAAATTAGTGCTACCTCAAAAAAGGATTTGATCAAGAGTAAAATATAAGATAAATATGTTTATATGTGTTTGTTGTTGTCGTTCTTCATAGTAATGATTTACCTACAAACATAGCTTTTTCCTAGTTTTGCCTTTCGCCATTGACATTATTTCTTCTTGCTTCCTAACGTTTTGCGGTAAAAAAATAAATATTTTGATTTAAGCATTGCGGAGATCTGAGAAGCTGGTTAGAGCATGTGTGCGTCATCGTTTATATGGAACTGAAAACTTAATGGATTGAGGATAATTTTTGCTTCCTTAGAAGACAATATCGAATTTTTGAAAGTTTCGTTTCGTTTACCGCGTAGCTGAAACGAATACGCGCACCAGCTTGCGACATCTTATAGAAGGGCATGGACAACAGGATATACGATTTTCATTGAATTTGAAGGGTATTTCCTTTGGGTTTTGTATTGAATTTACATAAAATATTCATGTCTTCTAAACCATGTGACCTATAAATATTTTAGTGTGTTTTAGTACAATGAATATGACCTAACGAAAAAGAGTGAAAGTAAACTTGCGGAAGAATTTAAAACTTATAAGTGACAAACCAAAAAGATCACATTCCCTGCACTGAATGCTACGATTGAGTGCATATATTTTATTAAAACAATGCTTAGTATTTTTTGGGGTCTGGGCCCCAGTTCCGAAAGAAGTTGATAGTGTGACGATATCTTTTCGACGTTAGTACCGCTCTAAGTAACACAAAAAAGTGCTTCCCGTATTATGTTTATCTGTCGAATAGTGGGTTTTTGACAAAGGCTATAGTTCAATAGCTATTTCGCTATTGTATCAATACAATTTTTGACAATCGTCAAGAAAATAAAATGTTTTCAAAAAAGAGAATAAGCTTGATTGCATTTAAATGTATTTTAATACCATAAATTTTTTCCTGAGATCGTCTACGCATAATTGGAATATTTACTAAGCAAAAACAAAAGACTTTTCAACATAACGGTCTCGTTAAGAAGTTATAAAAGATAAACCACATACATATGTACATACATTATTAATTGTGTCTTTCTAGCTTAACATTGAACTATAGAAACGTCGAGTTTGGTGATTAAACGTTTAGTTTTGGTTTAACAAACATATTGTAATTAACACCCAACATTTATACCAATTTCCTAATCGAAAACGTTTAACCGAAAACACAACTGGCAACACTATAATGGAATGGTATAAATGACAGGCATTGCTTGTAAGCCAGTGTGTGTGAGTGTAGAGATGCTTGACAGCAAATGTGGAAACCATGACTGCTATTATACGGTGCAATTTGTTGCACGAAACTGTTCGAACACCATAAGTGCAAAAGAGAACGAAAGTTCGAAAAACAGAGATGGACAATGTGCTACCGTGTGTCGCATGGGTTATGGTTTCGTGAAACAGCTTTGACGTTTCTCTTTGGGTGGGTTCGAGAACCTATCGGATAGCCTATCTCGGATAGCCGTATCTTGGATACCTTTTTGAACGATCCAGATATCTTTTTCCAGATTGCTGCAGACAACAGCTGTGAAATATTAAAATTCGACTTTTGAAAACAATAAAACATTCGAAATATCATTGCTAGACGATTATAACTTATTTTTTTCGATTTCCCATGCGTTTTGAAAGACTCTTTTGCTGAAATAAATGCACACCAAAACAAAAAATCAACATGGAAAGAAATTAAAATAAATTTTCTATCAGCTGATCACTTGAATAGAAAGGTATACCAAAAATAACAACAATAAAAATAAAAAAAAACAATAAATAATAACAACAACAAGCTATCCGGATACGATTCTCGAACGCCCCCTTTGTCTTTGTTCGTGTTTCTGTTTATTCTGTTTCATTTGGTTCAATAATAAGTAATAATACTAATAATAATGACTTTTTTGTTTTTCAATTGCCAATAAAAGAGGTTTTGAAGCAACCAGGCACTACTAGATAACTATTTTTCCCCAAAAATAAAAACACCAAATGAAAGATAAAGAGAAATGTGAAACTAGTTTCATGAAACTGGATTTCATCATGTAATAACACTTGCGACACGGGATGACAGAACAAAGAAGAATTCGAAGTAGTTTCGTGCAACAAATTTCACCGTATAATAGCAGTCCATGGAGAAGAAACTGGAACGCTCTAGATGAGTGTTGTTCTATATAAATAGGCCGCTGACGCAACGAGGAACGAGCAGTCAGTTTTGATTATAGAGTGATAAAGTTAAGAGTAAATTGTTGTATACAAGTGATAGTGCAAAAGTCGAGTTGAGATCGAATCAGAGATAAGAAATTAATTAGATGGCAAACTTCACACACACATTGAAACTGCCTACAAGCTGATTTACCGAAAATCACCTCTACTACTTTGAGTACAGCTTCCACTCCACCTTTACTTTACACAAAATCTCACTACTACCACTTTGAGTACAGCAAATCTCACTACTACCACTTTGAGTACAGATTCCACGTATTCACAGACAGAGGATGTGATTACAAAAACAACAATAGGCGTGTTTTTTTTTATGCTAGTATATAGTACAGCATTTGAGTTAAAAAAAAACGATATATCCACAGTATTTTCAGTTCTATTTTCAGCAACAAGATGGTGCTCAACGTCAAAGCTTGTTGTCACTTTTCAAAGCTCTCTGTGAAATTCAAGATGAAACAAAATCAAGTTCATACCAGGTTTGTTTCGTTAATTGGTCTATCAAATGAATAACGATACAAAGCCAGGTATGAATTTGTATTTTTTTTCTTATTTTCCATACATCAGATTCTCTCTTACAGCTCTTTTTTACTATTTTTGGAGGCATCGTCCAGCAGTGAAGAAAGCTCTATGTCAAAGTCAGCTGTTTTGTTGAAAAAAACTTTCGGGTATGTTCGGGGAGTATGTAAAAAGATATTAAAAACTAATCTTTGATGAGATTTTCCATTGGTAAACAGAATCAATTTATTTTTTATCCAAATCTTTGGGAAAGCAATTCTACGCTATTGACCAGTCTTTTCGATAGGTTAAGAAGGAAAATAAGTTGTTTCTATTTACAAAACCGTGAAATTGAACTATAATACTACCGCACAAATAAACACAACCCAAATTAAATTAAGTTGAAACACGTCTCAAACTTGAATTTCTATTGAAGAATGTTTAATTTTTATACATTTATCTTTCCCTTTTGATCATTTTTTACTGCATTGTTTGTTTGTTTGATTTGTTTTTTTCTTGCATTGGGCTATATTTTTTAGTCAAATAATTCCATGAGAAAAGCTATTAGCTTCAGCAAAAAAGAACTAGTGCAAAATCCTGTATTATATACACCACCAGGTAAGAAACAGGGCGAAAATTCAATATGAATATAGTTTTTATTTCTTTAATTTTTAATCGAGAGAAAAAATTTCTTTGCAAATACCACATTTTTTTTGAACACGTCCTTTCGAAAAAGCTTTGATGAACTGAAATCAATGGTGGTGCCATCTTATTTTCAAAGCTGGAAATTATCAATCCACAGCAATGCCATCCCTGTTTTCACTGTGGAAAATTACGACAGTAAAATGTTTTGTTGTTGTTCCCCAAGGGAAATTTTTACTGTACTATATACTAGCATAAAAAAAAACACTTTTAATGTAAACAAATGGTTGTTGCGGGGCAAGAGAAGTAAAGGTTTGCCATCTAATTAATTTCTTATCTCTGGATCGAATTAAGTATAGATACTGAATAAAAGTGATAGAAATAAATTGAAAGGTGAAGTTTTATTTTGCGAACTAAGCGCACGTTACAATATGCATAAATATGTACCTTCAGAACAATTACGAACATTTACAAAGAAGCATTTTAAAATAAATTGTTGAATTTCAAGCTAATTGTAATCAGTTTTGTTTTGGTATTTTGGTATTTGAAATTTAAAATAAAGATATGGTTTACACTGTACAACTAGTTAAACAGACTTTGATTTGAACGACCAATGTAGGATAGTGTAGATTCTCCACGATACTTTGTCCGGCTTGTTTTCAAATTTTTATTTTTGAGGATTTTGAAGTCGGACCGACAAATCTGATACCGCCGTATTAATAAACGCGGAATAGCTGGGCTAAGCCTTATTCCATGGATTAAGTGGAAAATGGTATAATGGTGGCTTTAATTAAATGGGAAATGGTATAATGGTAACTTAATCCATGGAATAAGTATTTCCCAGTTAGAACCGAAAAAAATTAAAAATGCCAAAAATACTGATTTAAAGCATTCATTTCCGATTTAAAAGAATGTTTCCTTTTTAATAAAAAATTTCCAATTCGAAAAATTATTTTTAACAAATATTCAAAACTATTTGGACCAAATGTGAACGGACGTGTCTATATGCACCCAAGGTGTAGTTGGTGTAGGCGGTGGTACATCGCATTTTTGAGAAATCTCCCAAAGAGAACCAATTGCAGTCGATTGAGTTGAAAATCTACAGGCGTTGCCAGAGTTCGCGCGATTTTGTAGACTTTATTAGTTTTGTCATTGAAATGTAAAGGTCATTATGTATCTAGTTCGCCCGAAATTTTTAATATTGTTACTGCAAGTTCTAATATTTGTTTTGTCGTTGAAATACCAGGTAAAAATAATCACAATGAGCAAACTACATTTTACTTTTGCTTGAAATTGAATCTGACCTCAGAATTGTTCTGTAAAGTCAAGTATGTCAAATATGGCGTGAAAATGGAATCTATTACATCAAATTACTGAAATATTCAACTTCAACAGTTGTAAAGCACGGTACCACGACTGTGGCCAGACCAGATTTGAATTCAGGGTAAAAATCCTTTGGACAAATATTGTTTGCTCTCTGTTGCAAAACTATTGATCTGCCTCTAAGGAACAAATTAATAACGTGGCGCAACAAAGCTAGAGGTATGTGGGTTTCGAGCCTCGAACTCACACGTAACAGGAAGACATGCTTCCTACTACTTTATGGGCACCACACTACGAGAAAAATTTTGTTTTTTCTCAATGGAATTTTTTGTTTTTTAGTTCTAATCTAAGACTGAGCCTGGCATTTGCGTTGAGATTTCACTGAAGTGTTCTTTTGGATAATCAGTTAATTGTTCAAAACTAAAAAGAAAAGCCTTTACCGCGGTCTCCCCAGACGGTATTCGGTTTTTAGATAGTTGGTGTTTTAGACGTGAAGACCTCCATGGACGCATGTAACTCCGTACCTCATGGTGTAAAATTCCCCTTTCGACTTAAAGGGATTTTTGGACCACAAAAGCTAGGAGAAATTTTCTTTTACTTTGTCCTAGACGCTCAAGAGATGGTTTATTTTATTAACACAACCCTTCGCTATCGACAAAAGATATTCTTATTTCAAGTCATTCGAAAGTAATTATTGATTCTACTTTCAAATGCCAATAAACTTCCGAATTTTGTTTAAGTCTTTCATCAACTTTTAAGTCTGTAAAAGACAGGAAAGGAATTTTAGGTATTCGAACTCTTTTATTGTAGAATCGAGTTAGGTATAAGGCCCTAGGTTTTTAGGATTTTTATACTTGCCAATGACTTTTCCGTTCAAATAAGCATTTCGGACAAGCGTGTGTGAACCAGGAAGCAAGCAGCACATGTAATGTCTTTTTTCGCTATTTTTTCCCTGTTGGAGGTTTTTTAAAATACTAGCTGGAGCACTCACACCAAAATACCGGTTCAATGTACTACCAGATAGCAACCTTCTTTTGTTATAGCTTTCCAGATGTTCGGAGAAAAGCCAAAAGACGCTGCCATGATAAGGCGAATAAGTTACCAGCTCTCACCATGTCTGCACCGAGTATCTTTAAACCTCGTGCGAGAAAAAGCAGGACATTCACAGAGGAAGTGCTCCGCGATGTCCTCATCTTCTCCACAATATTCACAGAGCGTGGTATCACTTAAGCCTAACACGTTTAAATGCTTGGCCAAAGATAAGTGCTCGCTGGCAAGGCCAATGAGCTTTTTACAGTCTCTTCTGCTACGAGATAGCAAAAATATTGCAGTCTTCTTATTTACGTTGGAGAGCATACGTTTGGTCTGTCTGCATCCAATGGAGGCATGCTATCTACGGTTGTGCTCTTCACAGATCCAACCGTTGATTGAAGCCTTCACTGAGGACGGTGGCAGACCTACCGACGGTTCAGGTCCTAAAAAAGCTGTCGAGATCTTTGCCTAGCAAGTTCATTGGCGATCTCATTCGCAGTTGTTCCGTAATGGCCTAGAACCCAAATGAGACTCAAGGAATTCAGTCTTCCGCTCGCATTCAGAGAGCTCTTGCTCTCCTGGATCACTTTTGAAGTTGTTGAGCCTTCGCTAACAAGGTCCCAATCCTCATACATCAGCAAATAATAAATAACAAATCAGATGAATAATGATTGCAATAAAAGGAACAGTACTCAACATCAACACATCATGTACATTTACTGTAACTGGGATATTGTCGGCTGCTCCAGCTGGACTTACTTTTGTTACTGTTCCATCTTAAATTACTTTGATTATCGGCACATAGGTTCTAGAGCTGTCTTGCCTATGCGTTATCGAAGTCAAACAACACATTATCAAATCACTTCCAGCTTAGAGAAAAGAACTGTGAGCCAGTTTTGAAAGCATTTTTTAGTCTCATTTTCATTGAACTTATTTTGAAAATGCGATGCGCAAAAACTTATATTTAAAGAATTGAGATAAGTAACAGAAGACATTAAACTTGTAGTGCTGGTCGCTGTTCCTTAGCTTGCAAGTTGTCATTAGTTATAGCGTATCCCGTTCCACCCTAAAAACAAAGAAAAAATATCATTCAATTATAACTTCGATTATTAATTCATGTTCTTACCCTTTGCAGGAGAATAACATCTTTTTCCTTCAATTTTTGGCTCGTCAATGGGTGTATCCAGTCCTTCTTAATCAATTTCTCTACACATTCCACTGTGACAACGTCGCCTCTGTAAATTTAATAAAATAATCAAATGAAATCTTGTTAATTTCTGGTTCTTACGTTGGTCGCAGTACTGCACAAGGAACTGCATTACTAAGAACGTCCCTAGTTACTGGGCACATGTAACGATTTTCTTTAGCCACAAGCGCTTGTTTGTCTTTCTCATCGATCAAAGTGAATTTAACATTAATCAAATCCCTTGCCTTCAATGGCTGCATTGAAACAGGACAGTAAATTGTTGGATCAGGTTTCTTTGCCTTTGCTAGTCCAGCATTTGGACATTGCGACGGAATCCAGAAACTGGGCAATTTGGTTTCGTGTCCATTGGTCATGTTAGATATCGATGAGGAAGATGTGCTTGCCACAACAGTTTCTTCACGGACTGAAGTTGAATTCGAGACAGGTTTGGCGGAATTGATAAAATTGTCAATGCATGATTGTTGTTTTTTGGACATTTCCTGAGAGACTTCCAACTCCTCGGATTTCTTTAGCTTTTCATATTCTTTCAATTTTCGGCTGTATTCGTTCTTTTTTCTTATGATGTATGTGAGTATGGCTTCCTTGTCGAATAAATAGCCATCTTTGGTGACCACAGGGTTGCGACAAGGCTGTAAGGTCAGTGAACAACAATCGAAACTCTTGACTGAATCTTTGCCTATGCGTTGGCTATTCGTGCCATAGCCAGACTCTTGGGCGTCTTTTTTCTTCTCGTTATAAGTGTAAACAGCTCCGGCTGTACAGTTTCTAGCGTGACGAGTCATTTTTAAAAAGATTTTAGGTTTTTAGGCAAATGAATTTACTCTTTTTGGGATAATCAACAAACAATTTTCTTAACTCGAAAAAGAAAATAGAAAATACGCACTGACATCTGACACTGACATTTAACGTTTGAGATTAGACAGCCATAACACAAGAGTTGCATGGGTATTTTTATTTTGAAATCTAGTACATTTAGCAAATTTATAACAGAACCGATTATTTTGTAGGCGGTTTTAGTGGTGATATCGAAATGTTAAGGTTCAGCAGAAGCAATTACTCTATTAAATTTATTTTCGACAGTAAATTTCATTCAAAAACTATTTCGCCACCGGAATTCAGATGTTTGAGATACTCAACAAACCCAAATAAGGTGATATGAATCCAAAGATAAATCAACATGTGATATTTTCGTAAAGTGGAAATACCAAAAAGCTTTTTGTTATCTCCAACAGAAGAACTTTATTCCGTCGTGTAGGGGACTCTGCGCAGAAACTGTGTTATTAAATTTATTTGTTTGAGGTTTTTTGTTCTTCGCAAGTTTGTGAGTTTCTGTTCTCTTCTTCCATATTCAAATAGAAGGTGTAAAATTCTGAGAGGCTGTGCAGGTAAAAAAGAAAATTCAATATGAGCACTTGTAGTATTTATTTCCGTGGCTTAAAGCAAACATTCACTGCAATTTGAATTGAATTTTGTGAAAAGAAAATAGTTAGAGTTTTTCGTAAATCATCGAAGGAGAAGGAAGTGGGTATGTACTGCTAATGGCAATTTAAAATAAATTAACGAAATTGAGAAGAATAACACAAACAAGCCAAGAATTGCCACTCTTCAAAGACAAACCAGGAACAGGGAGGCATAAGGCACTGCCGATTGCGACTTACAAGTTACAATATGTCAACAATGAAAAGTATAACGCCAACAAAACAAAATAATTACCGAATTGCCATGCCACCTTGCAAAAGAAACTGTCAAAAAGGCAAAAGCACAAGTAGTTCAGTTCTGTTCGTTTAAATAATTGACTCTGGATAGAAATAAATCCGGATTCCCGGGAATCCATTTAAATATTCTCTACTACCCTGTTACAAAAAACTTCTTTCTTTGGCATGTTTTTCTCCGATTTTCACTGAAATCTTTACAAATAGAGTTAAGAAAACCATTTTTTAGGAATTCTCTTCCAAAAATGGACGCCAATATTCCATTTCCACGAAATTGAACTAGAAATCGGATTTTAATTATGCAGGAAGTTGACTCATTTCCGGTGCAATCATATTTCTAAGCATTTCCTCATTAGTTTAATCAGAATGCTGACCAAACATAAAAAATACCTTTGAACATTCTTAAATTTTTTATTTATTCAGTTTATTTTGGATTTTACCTACCCTACACATTTAAACACCACAGTAACAGAATCTTTTTTTGCTTTCAGACAATGCCACTGCCCGAATATGAAGGTGATTCCTTCAACTACTTTGGATTTGGCAGCAATTTGTTGGCCGCACGCATACACATAGAAAACGAATCTGCCGAACGCAGAGGGCCTGGAAAATTGAAGAACTACCGTCTCGACTTTTATACCTTCACGAAAAGATGGAACGGAGCTCCAGCGACAATAGTTCCAACAAACAATTCCGAAGTGTATGGTGCCATATGGAAAATCAAACTAGAAGACCTTCCAGATTTAGATAGGTACAAGCCGCTCTTTGAACTTTATGTGCAATAGTGTTTCAAATAGTTTGAAAATTACAGACAAGAAGGTGTTCACAGTAATATGTACGCTCCAATAAGTGTTCCAGTGGAAACTTCGGATGGAATTATAATGTGTCGTGCTTACCACTTGACAAATCAACCCTCAAACAAACTTGAGAACCAACAGGATATTCCCTTTGATAGGCAACCATCGAAAACCTACTTGAAAACTCTTGTCAAAGGAGCAATTGAGACAGGAATCCCAGAAACTTATGTCAGTTGGTTGAAAAGCATTAAGCACAATGGCAACATCGTTGATAAGTTCGAAAAGGAATTAGAACTGGAATCAGTCGAACTTTTCTCTTAGCTTACTTGTGATAGTCCAAGCCAATTCCCATGTTTTACGAGTTTTAACTTAAATATGAATATATTAGCAAAGTTGCAATATACCAATTAAAAAGCAATTTACTGTAGTGTTTAGCAAAAGTTTTACCCCTCAGACAATATATAAGCAGCACAAAAACACTGTGTATGGGAGAGTAGAAAACTATTTAGCCCCTTTTATGGGATTCAAAGTAAGTATAAGTAAGTAGGTATATTGGTGCTACAAATATCTCAAAGGAGTGAACTTCTTGAAGTTGTTTCTTTGAAGCAATGAATTTAAAATGTGATAGTCTATCTATTGGCGTTATGTTAGCTATGCATTCTTGTTTTGTAAAACTTTGTTCGTGATGAAGAAAACTTTAACGGCTAGGCAAAGAAGTAATAAAATTTTACCCGAACTATGCTTGACTTTATAAAGGGTTAATTTTTTTACATCCTAAGTTAAGTGTGAAGAAAAATAAGTACGAGTAAATCTACCACATCATTTAACAGGAGTAGAATAAAACTAAAAGGAAATGAAATGGAAAAAAGGAAATGGAAAATAAGCTTCTTTGAACGATTTCATAGAGCATTTTAAAAATATTCAAGGTTTCGAAATATAATATGTAATACTTTTACAAGTTTCTTTACAATCACTTTTTCACAATCCTGGGATAGTTTAAGGAGATGATTTTTTTTTTAATATAAAAAGAGGAGGCTTATATGCTAATCTGGAGAACTCAGACCTAATATCCAGTCCATTGTACTACCAGAGTAGCAGCCTTCCCTTTTTTGTGTGTTGCAGTAGTTGGAAATAAGTTGTTAGTAATTTCACATATATAACCTCAAGGGCAGCGTCCATATTAAACTGGGAGGCTGAAAGAAAAGTAGATGCCCAGAGCGGGATTCGAACCCACGCGTCCGGCCTATCTACTAAACACTCTACCACTGCACCACGGCCGCCCCTTAAGGAGATGATATTCAGAGGCCAATGAAAAAAATTCAAAAACAGTCACAAAGTGATATTACACCATGACATTGTCTCACGATGCTTTCGTATTTCAGTTCTCATTTCTTTAACAGATATAACATCTGCTCTATGATATATCACAGTCTATCAGCCTGGTTTCGACTATTGGGGCGGCAACCTAAATCTTTTTGTTAACCTCAGTAAAACTTCTTGTAGTCCTTTGAGGAGGTTACAAATCCTTTATTAAATTATAAATTATTATAGGTATTTATACAAATTTCTATTTCCTATTCTACTTACTTGGTTTCTCTACTTATATTTACAAGTTAAGGTTACTTAAGCCAAAGCGAAATCGTGACTGCTCGTGGTTCATGGATACTCCTGCCGGACATAAGATAAATTTAAAGATGGCCGCAAGAATTGACGAAGTATAAATTTAAAGATGGCTGTAAGAGTGCGAAGAGAAGAAGGGAGCTACTCCCTCTGTCGACTAGTGAGAGGCTACTCTTGTGGTGCGCCCACATCTCTCTCAACAAGCCCTAATTCGCTAAACGTTCAAGTTATGTATTTTGCTATTGTTCCAAAGTTAGATAAATAATGCATATTGAAGGTAATCAATACAAAATTTGAACAATTTTTTGGAGAACTTCAATATAAACATCGTTACTAGATACTTTGTGCTTGGAAGAAAGAAAGTGTTTTTTTAAGGCATGTCACAGGCAGCAGTGTTAGAGGGTTCAGTGCATAGACGGGACTAGTGAGTTCCAATTTTGAGTCGGACATCTTATTTTCTTTCAGGCTCTCAATTGACTTTTCTCGTGACAAAAATCATAACTTTTGAGAGTAGTAAAATATCGTCAGAAAATTTTTATTCTCTGTAACAGAAATTTCCACAGCCATGAATTGAAACAAATTTGATTTACAGGGTGTTTTGCAATCTTTGGCTGAAGTAAGATATTCGTAGAAAAAATCTAACGAATAAGGCATTAGAACAAACTTTGGAAATTAGTCCTAAATTTAGCGGAAATAATCTGCGACTATTAAAGTATTCCCAAGATATTCTAAAGCTAAATTGACAGCAGCAGTTGATGTAAGAAGTAAACCAACAAAATTCTGTATTTTTTTGCAAGTGAGTTAAAACACAGTTTCTGCATTTTGTGGCGCATCAGTATATCTCATAAAGCTATAAACTCATTGAGCTCTATCAGCCGTATTTATAATCGCATTTTAAACTCCGCGGAACTTTAAAACACGCTTAATCGTTGATTAAAACAAAAATCGTATTTATAATCATTTTTCGGCAGTGAATAAGGGCTGATTAGCTTAAACGCAGAAATGTGTGTTTTAAGCGTGTTTTAGCGTATAAATCGTCGCCCGAGAGTTGTTTTGTCGTAAGCGCCAAAATGGGTTTTTTTAAACTGGATATGCAGTCTTATGTTTTCGAAGGTGCTCTTTTCATTTCTGTTGTCAGAGTTTGCCTATCTCTTACCGTTGCTGAGATAATTAGTATGCATTTTGTCGTATATCCACAAAATAATCACCCCTTGAGTTTTGTTTTGTCGTAACCGCCATTTTTTGGCATATACGACAAAAATTCCTTGTGTTTTCCCTCTTTTTTTTTCTTAATGTTGTTTTGTCGTAAGTGTATGGGCTTAATACATACGATCAAAAATTTAAAATAAAACCTTAAAATTGCTTTGTCGTACATACACTTACTCACATATAAGGTCTGTTCGTTGAACTTTCCCCATGGTTGACCCAGGTTTTCTTGACAACCCCATGAGTTGTCAAAAAAACCTGGGTTTTCCAGTCCTCAAAAAACGCTAAACCACAAATCGCAACACATCCCTGCCATTGAAATAAAAACACATGCCATTTGACAGCCCTGAAATCGCCACAGCAAAAAGCTAGGGCGAGTTTGGGGAAAACCTATGGCAAACCTATGGCTCAAAAAACACTCAATTTGACATTCAGGACAAATTTAGGTTTCTCAAAAAACGCTTTGTGGCGACCCTATGGCAACCCCAGGGCTTCAACGAACAAACCTATAATGTAGGACTGATCGTATGCAAGTACGACAAAAATGAGAAAAAAAAGGATTGCGGTTTGGTTTGTCGTACGTGTATAGATATTTCAACTGGGGCGGCGCCGGCGGTGCAGGAAGTACAAAGTACAAAGATATTGCCAGCGCAGTTTTAAAAATACTGCATCAAATATTTTCTGACAATCCTTTTGTTGAAGTTCTGCCTCTTTGGAGTGACTCCTGCGTCCCTTAAAATTAAAACAAGGCCATGTCCACTGCTGTGATTTTTCTCATTCAAAATTCAACATTCTTAAAATAAATTACACAAAAATTTTCAGAGCCTGGAGATTCTCTAATTCCAGAGGCAGCTTGGAAATATTTAGCCTGCCTTCGCTTATGCGACATCTTAAAAATATGAACTTTAAGAACGTAAAATTAAAATTAATTCAAATGTTGCCAACAGATTTCAAAGCATTTTCAACCTAAGCGGGCCAATTAAACTTTTCGTCAATTCCATTTAGCAAAATAAAGTTTCTTAAACATATTAAGGGCGAAAAATTTACACTCTATTATAAAACGAACAAAAGAGAAATTGGGTATAAAACAGCTTTAGTATAGAAAAAGTCAAACAAAAGTAACCGGACAATTCCAACAAATTTGTTCTCTCAAAAACGTCTTGTTTTTATCAGGTAACAAGTCAAAAAAATGAACTATCTTAAAAGTTTATTTGTTTTTGTGCCAAAGGTAGGCTAAAGCTACTACGAAGCCTTGTTCAAATCAAGAGCGTAAGAATGAAATCATCAATAATTTATTATTTGAAACTATACCTTTATACTAACTACTATGGTGTGCTTATAAATCATACAGTGTTACTTATGTAAGCGTTTGGTTTACTAACAAAAATTACATTTTCGATCTCAAAGATCTAATTTTATATTTCATAGTTAGAAAATGACTTTTTCGTTAGTTTTTATAACCAAAATGTGAATGAAATTTTGTACCTGTAAATGTAAATATCATTGATATCTTATGGTCATAGGATGCCTTTTTTGTTATTGAATTTTTTTTATTATTATTCAAGTTAATTTTTTTCACACCAAGATTTTGCCTATGAACACAAAAACTCTTGTGATGTAGATATGTATTCCTATTTTAACCTTTATAAAATAAATAAAATTTAATTGTTAACATTGAAAATTTAATTTTTTTAATTGGTTCTCATACCAATTTCTATACGATTTAAACAAGACGCTTGAATATTGAAATGTCGTACGTGCTTTCACTTTGTCGTACGTGTATGGGATGGAAACAAAAAGCTTATTTTGGTGGCGTATACGACAAACTCATTTTGGGTAAAAAGCTCTATAATTTGAAAACCAAAACAGTTAGGACAATTCTGAATACATAAATAAAAAGAAGATACTCCACACAATATATTCTAATTAAAAAAAGAACAACTTAATCGCTTCGTTTTCTTTTTATAGTAACGTAAACCTTTAAATGCGATTTCCCAAAATTGTGTTTTTGGGAGATACGACAAAACAATTCTCGGGCGACGAAATGTCATTTGATTTTGAGTATTGAGTTGTCATTCAGTGGTTTATTTACATCTTTGAGAATTTTAAAAATAACTAAAATGGAAATGTACTCAAATTACATTAACTTTATAAATAATTTGGATGTAGTAAATGTGTTTTCAATTGACAGAAATATGCATTGTTTTCCTTTTTTGTAAATTCGTTTCTTACAAGTTTTCCAGTTCGGAAACGTTTTTGATTTTCGCTTTTTGGACAAAACAACAAAATTAAAGCCAAAGAATAATAGAATATATACATATATATAGAACAATGTATATTGCGTGACCAACATTTCATCGTCCATAGCACAGAATAAGGAATATACAAAAGGTCATCTTCATCCAAAAAGTTCATTTTGCCTACAAGCTAAAACTAGCGGAAGCCCCCGGGCCGGAAGCCCCCGGGCCGGAAAGTGTGGTCAGTGGAAAAAGACGGTTGAGGTGAGATCAATTCTAAAAATTTAACGTTTTTTATTTTGTTGCATAAAAGTTGATATTTTAAAGCTTTCTTACAGTTTAGAATGTTGAAAAACTGATTTATGTGTCATATATAAACTTTATTTTCCATTTCAGGCAGTATTTTACACAAAAAGAGAAAAAAATAACCTTAACTGCATTCCGACGCAGACGTTCTATTAAACTTTACCACACATAGCTTTAAGCTCACCACTCGAAAGCAAATGGTGTGGTAGGCTTACGAAAGAATAAAAAAGAGCATACATTTAGGAGGATTTGGGATAAAAAAAATGTACGACAAAAATTTTATTTCTTCTTCTTCTACAACTCCCAAGTGCACTTAAACTTAATTATTACTTAACCCTACTGTGTTTTCAAGATTAAATCTTACAAAAAGGTTGAGTTCTTGTTACCAAAAGGAAATCCTCAATTTAATTGAAGCACGATTCAATAAGGTATAGTTCTAGGAGATCCCGCAAAGCTTTAGTCAAAGTTCTTTTTTCTGTATATCTCACCTCAGCAATGAACTTTTTCAATGAACCATCCTGTTCACTCAAGTTCATTTTTTCAAAATTTGCGGGTTTTGCGGGTGGAGATGGTGGGAGATGACCTTCTGTATATTCCTTATTCTGTGGTCCATAGCACAGAATAAGGAATATACAGAAGGTCATCTTCATCCAAAAAGTTCATTTTGCCTACAAGCTAAAACTAGCGGAAGCCCCCGGGCCGGAAGCCCCCGGGCCGGAAAGTGTGGTCAGTGGAAAAAGACGGTTGAGGTGAGATCAATTCTAAAAATTTAACGTTTTTTATTTTGTTGCATAAAAGTTGATATTTTAAAGCTTTCTTACAGTTTAGAATGTTGAAAAACTGATTTATGTGTCATATATAAACTTTATTTTCCATTTCAGGCAGTATTTTACACAAAAAGAGAAAAAAATAACCTTAACTGCATTCCGACGCAGACGTTCTATTAAACTTTACCACACATAGCTTTAAGCTCACCACTCGAAAGCAAATGGTGTGGTAGGCTTACGAAAGAATAAAAAAGAACATACATTTAGGAGTAGGTATAAAAAAAGATACAAAATTTTATTTCTTCTTCTTCTACATCTCCCAAGTGCACTTAAACCCAATTATTACTTAACCCTACAGTGTTTTCAAGATTGTCTTACAAAAAGGTTGAGTTCTTGTTACCAAAAGGACATCCCCAATTTAATTGAAGCACGGTTCAATAAGGTATAGTTCTAGGAGATCCCGCAAAGCTTTAGTCAAAGTTCTTTTTTCTGTATATCTCACCTCAGCAATGAACTTTTTCAATGAACCATTTCCTTTTCACTCAAGTTCATTTTTTCAAAATTTGCGGGTTTTGCGGGTGGAGATGGTGGGAGATGACCTTCTGTATATTCCTTATTCTGTGGTCCATAGGTTAGAAAATATAAACAAAAACAAATTTCTGTTGTCAGTTCAACCATTGAGAAACCAAAATAAGAGAGTTTCTTTATGATTTTGACATAAGGGATGATTAACTAGTATGGGCGAAAAAAATGATTATAAATAAGGATTTTTTATTCACTGATTAAAGTCTTAATAAGTTCTTAATCACTGAATAACTAATATGCGTTTTAAGCGTGTTTTAGCGAAGTCTAATAAATACGGCTGTATATCTTTTATATGAAACAGTGTAGGAAAAAAGTAAAGGGACGTAAAAAAAAACAAAACAGGAATTCCATATTTATATTTTTGAAATAAAATAAATAATAAAATCAATCACTTTAAAAAAAGTGAACTTTCTTTAATTTCTCAAAAATTGAGGAAGATTTTCAAGTTCGATTTTCAAACTTAGAACTAGTAGGAGCCCTGATTATTTGAAAAAGGTGATAGTTAATAACGCAAAGTTTTTGAAATTTTTTATTTTAAGAAAATAAATTGATTTTTTTTTTTTTTTTTCTTTCAAAATTTTGACTTTGAGACTTGATTACTCAGAAGTGGTTCACTAAAACAACTTGAAATCAAAAGTAAATTAAAGAACAAAGTATCCGCTTTCAAAAACAATGTAGCACGTTGTCGTTACAGTTTCAAGCTAATTTTTATAATCATTTTAGAATCATAAGTCAGTTTTTTTTTGTAAAACTGCTCCTTCCGCCTAAACTGAGGGAGATAGACCTCCTTCCACACCATTAGTTTGTTGTCTTGATCCAACCTTTTCGTTTTGGGGTTTTATCGCATCCTATGAAAATAAACCAGTATATGAACCGGGGCGTGGAAGTGGATTTTCGATCGATTAAAATATTAGCAAAACTACTTTAAGGGGGTCAACCCATGTGACGGCTTTTTTTTTGGGGATTTTTTAGGATTTTTTTTCTACAGTAAATAAATAGAGCCTTAATAATATAAATTGACATTACAACTGTAAATTTTCAACTCGAAAAAATGGACTTGCACCTCCACGATTGCGACTGATTGGCTTATCCGAAACAAAAAAATTAGAATTTTAATCTGTAAGCTTAAATGCATGATGTGAACAATCATCAAATCATTTGAAATGTTTTTTGCTTTAAAAAATTTTGGGAATTTTTGATTGATAAATAGTTTATTCCAGGCGTTTACATGTGCTGATTGAACCTTTAAAATTTAGAGTCATTCGGTCAAGTTGTTTTAAGATACGATTCAGGAGTGATTGAAAAGTTACTGTATTCTAGACATGTTAAGGAAGCAGTTTGTGAAAGAAAGATTTTTGAGTTCATTAAATTGATACAAAAAGCAAGAAGCAAGACGCTTTCAGCTCTTTCACCCCACAAATAATTGAAATACTCATTAAAGAAAATTGGTTTTTAGTCCAAAAATAAGAGCACTGGGAACACGACTTTTGCAAAATGTATCTCCGAAAATTGTAAGTTATTGCAGCTACAACTTTGCATATGGTTTTACAAATACCATGGTCGATTTCCGCTGGCCTCAGTGAGGCTTTTTTGCAGCTCAACTCAAACCCAAAAAACTGTAAGAATTTTTTGTTTTGTTTTATTTATTAAAAATAAGAAGTATATTCTTTTTTCAATAAAATTTTACCTGTCTTATTATATGAAAATACTGAACTACATTCAAGAAAACTAAGATTGTTCGTCAAATATTTCACAATTACAAAAAGAAAACAAAGAAATTATTTTTTTTCTGTTTTTTTCACCCTAGAACAAAACTTACCAGCTCTGTAATCAGAATATTATTTTTTTTTTTGCTGTTTTTGAAGCTCTGTTTATATGTACTTCTATAAGAAATAAAAACAAAACAGTAAAACTAAAACATCGAATTTTGTTTATTATCCCAAATGGCGTAACTCGTGGCAAGAGTTATGCCATTTGGGACGACCGACCGTGCGCCGCCGCGCCATTGCACTTGCATTACAACCACCTTCTTTCCATCAACTGCGCAAGAAAAGGAAAGGTGGCTGGTAGTTCGATAATCCGCCAATGCGTTGAGTGCTCAAGCAAGATTTTTAACTCGGCAAGCCGAGCTGAAATGTTACGTATTTACAGCTCGAAGTTTGAATCCCAAAAAAATCTACTTAGTTTTTTATTTAGTATCACCTTTCGTGAAGAATTGGTGAATCTATCGAGAGTAATCACACTGCAAGAAAAAACTATTCATTTTGCCCTTCAACCGGAACCGGATGAAGGTCCCTGCATTTTTCAAAAGTTCTGGTTAAGATAAATATGCCAGAAACGGCCATCGCACATTTATGAAAATAATCAACGTTTTGAATTTCTATAGGTTTATTTCATTTTTAATCCTGCAAAAATCTAAGCTCGTGTTGCACCTTCTAGCTTGACAAAGCAGCTGATCGCAAATTTATTTGATCGGAATTTTTTTCATGAGAAATAAATTTCCAAGAAACATAGAGGATCAAAAATTTAATTAATAGTTTTTATTCATATTCTTCTTACTTTTTTCGGTGTTATGATCACTTAAATCTGAAAGAGATCACAGTCCTCCCAATTATCAAGACGGTTCATATTATTATATTATTTAATGTCATATTAATTACTATTTATTTTAGTTTATTTACTTACGTTTTATAAAAGTGAACGCTGCAAACGGCCACCCATGCAACTTTATAGTACGGTTTTAAAATAGTTTTGTTATTTTAGTGTGAGCAAATCTGTCCGGCAAGAAACAACCGCTTTTATAAACAACTTATAAGGACGAATAGACTAACACTCCTTAAAGTTACAGAAACTCCAAATAAACATTTTAGTTTACTCAGCGTCGAAAATTTCTTTTTATAAATACGGCTGAAGATTTTTAACCGTCAAGGGTTTTCTCACTAAGCCATTCGGAATCGGAAAAAGTTATTTATCCTTTCCATTCCTATCGATTTACAAATATGTTTGGTTAAAAGAAATTCACCCTACTATTTTTTTAATTTATTTAATTTAAAACCAGCAACTCTTTCTTCAAGCACTTGGGTTGGTATGACCTTTATCTAGAGTGAGGGGATACCAGTCCAAATTAGTTCCAGGTTCGAAAAGAATTTCATAAATATATAAGTTCATTATTATAATTTGAAATGAAAATCAGAAAGAACACATTTTATAAACTTTTATTTTCAGACCTTTAATTCGTTTTTGAAACCCCGACATTGATATAAACTCCAACTGGAGACTAGATAAAAACAGAACCTAAGCCGAAAAATAGTATCTGACTTAATACTTTCCACAAAAGGTATTTTTAGCTGTGTCTGTTTTATCAGAGGAATGCCATTGTATTTTTAAACAATTCGTTTGGATTCTAAAACTTTAAGAAGAACTTTAACGATTAGAAGCCACTCCATCAGGCAACAACCACAACCAACATATTTACACAATTTTTGAATTCAACTGAAAACCATAAAATATCACTCTGAGTCCCCAACATCCATTCAACGATCATATTTCATAGATGTTATTACCAGGGTGACACCGCATCCAAATCTGCATTTATATCCGCGTCGGCACTGCGAATTTAAACAGGATTACAAAAGTTAAGCCCTTCAATAAAGCTGCACGATATTGCATATGGTGTGCGGTGTACTAACCTTCCGACAATTTTCTGACTTTAATGATTGACATTAGGATTTGCCATGGAAATAATTTGCAATATAAAGTCTGCAGATACAATGCAGACGATGATGAAGAAGAAAACAAAAATGTAAAATCTCATCCAGCAACCCCGCAACACGAATCAACAAAACGTCGAGGCTTTTCTGACTACTGTCAATATTCAATAATTTCGTTTATGGTCACATTCATGCCACACAAAAACAATTTGCCAAGCGAAACAACGCGTCAGGGTGTAAGGGTTGAAGGAGTCAGTCCAAATGCGGATAGCAAAGTAAAGGCTCAGCTGAAAGGGTTAAATTCGAACGGCCCCCATGATGCTTTGTAAAGCTGTATAGAGGTGATTCTGGTTTTGCGTTTATTATTGTGCATCCTTTCTATAACTTTGTACATGACTCGAAGATAAGTCTGGCAACTTTGATTGAAAGAGTCCACTGTTTAATTAAATTTTTGAATTCAAGTATACATCTGAGCCCTTCGTCGTAAACTTTTACAACGTCAATGGTGCTGGTAGTGTGGTTGCCATTTCTCATCCCTCTTTGAGCTGTGCACTGACGGGTTCGAAACTGACAACAACGGCGACGGTGACGACGGCGACAACCGACACGACGCGACGACGATGACGATACGACAACGAAACTAAATCCACTCTAAATTTTTACGATTATTGTTGTGATTATGTCAAATTACTGAGGATTAGTTCGCTTTCGCGAATGAAAAGTAGAAAAGTTTTACCAAATTCATTTATATGAATGTTTATCAGGTGTGAGCATAGTCATCTCGCTAAGAACGTTCGTCGTTGTCGTTGGTGGTTCGTATGATGCGAAACTTTGATTTAAACGTCATTTAGTGTGATGTGGTGAAGCAGACAAGGAGAGCAGTCACATCTGTGGGTAGGGTTGGGGTGGCATCTCTCGAGAAGATCTTATAATGTAGCATCTTTTTTATTATATTAAATGTGGTCTTTTGGGTCACGTGACTAAGCACCCGCATACAAGATAACAGTACACTAAGAGCAACACACATCCTGTTTTATTTTTCTATTTGACATTCAAATTACACACAACCGGAAGATTTTAGAGTGAAAAATTGTAAAATATGCAAAACATAAGGATCCAAACAACCCTTTTCTGACGTTTGTACGGATATCATGTATTGTAAGGGTGCTGCATAATTTATTGATGCATTCGTTGGCAATTTAATATCGGCATAAGAGTGAATTGCATTTGTAACGCCTGTATGGGTTTCGATGTAGTAAATTGCATGTATGCTCTCTCGTCGCATCCGATGTTGAAATACGCCTTCTGTCAATCAAATATTACACTCGTACAGTGTGTATGAATATGGCGTAATGGTATAATATTTTGTCCGCACCCGCACAACATGCCTACTTTACTGTAAAAATAATTTTCCCATGTCCTGTAAAATGAGAAAATTAAAATTTTAAATTGCATAACACGGTATGTTGTATGGTTACGGTAGAAATGTTGTAAGTTGTGGTAGACTTTGGTGACAGGTTTTAAATTATACACTAACAGTGTGATGATGAATGTTTGAGGTTGGACGGAGTTTTTTTTTCACTTCGAAGTTAATTCGTACGTTCATATGGCTTTGGTTTGTTTAACTAATAATGTGTGTAATTTGGGAGTTCGAATTACAATTAATATGCCAAACCGTTGTACGAGTCCGGTAAATTGACTTTTAATTGGTGGTAAAGGATATCGAGTTACGTGAGCTCTACGATTGCTACTGTTATGCATTACAAATCAATTTTTCCTCAAAACAGTAGACTAAACTATTATTGTCCTAGAAACGCAAAACTTCAAATTTTACACTTGGCACTACACCCTCTAAGCAGATAGCCGTGTTTTTCCTTGAAGTCTTACTTACTTACTTAAAGTGGCGCTACACTACAGTCCGGGTCGGACTTCGTTCTCGTCTGCCTTTGACAAGGTCCATGCCTCTGCGCCATATATAAGAACCGAGATGATAAGTGTCTTATACAGGGACACTTTAGTTGCTCGAGAGAGGACTTTACTACTCAATTGCCTTCTTAGTCCGAAGAAACAGCGATTGGCAAGAGTTATTCTTCGTTTGATTTCAGCGCTGGTGTCGTTGTCTGAATTAATAGCGGCGCCTAGGTAGACAAAGTCCTCAACTACCTCAAAGTTATAGCTGTCTATCGTGACGTTCTGTCCAAGACGTCGGTGCTGGGTGTCCTTTCTTGATGACAGCATATACTTGGTCTTGCCCTCATTTACCACTAAACCCATCTTCTTCGCTTCCGTCTCAATGCTCATAAACGCGCCATTGACATCACGCTGCGTTCTTCCAATTATGACAATATCGTCGGCATATCCGAGCAATTGAACGGATCTTTAAAAGATTGTGCCTCTTGTGTTGACGTGGGAGTTTTGCACTATTCTTTCAAGAACGATGTTGAAGAAGTCGCATGACAGTGCATCGCCTTGCCTAAAACCTTTTTTGACATCGAATTTATCGGTGAGATCTTTTCCGACCCTAATGGAGCAGCGTGCGTTCTCCATCGTCATCCTACACAATCGGACAAGTTTGATAGGGATGCCAAAACTAGACATGGCTCTATATAACTTTCCTTGAAGTCAATGGCTTTAATACTACATTCTTGTTATTTACAGCACAAAGATTCCTAATTTTCATTTTCACAATGTTTTTCGACAGTGAAAAATTTTGTTGTGTTTCGCCGAAGGGAATTTTGATGGTATTGTAATGAACACCCAACATTTATACCAATTTCCTAATCGAAAACATTTAACCGAAAACACAACTGGCAACACTATAATGGAATGGTATAAATGAGAGGCATTGCTTGTAAGCCAGTGTGTGTGAGTGTAGAGATTTTTGACAGCAAATGTGGAAACCATGGAGAAGAAACTGGAACGCTCTAGATGAGTGTTGTTCTATATAAATAGGCCGCTGACGCTGACGCAACGAGCAGTCAGTTTTGATTATAGAGTGATAAAGTTAAGAGTAAATTGTTGTATACAAGTGATAGTGCAAAAGTCGAGTTGAGATCGAATTAAGTATAGATACTGAATAAAAGTGATAGAAATAAATTGAAAGGTGAAGTTTTATTTTGCGAACTAAGCGCACGTTACAGTATATAGGTTTCTTCGTTGATTGTTTTTCCTTGATCGAGTTCCGACAAGGAGCAAAACTCACAAATGACATGTGTTTTTCTTCAAATGACAAGGATGTATGCTGATTTTTTGGTCTTTTTGAAACCCCATTTTTTTTACAACTCATAACTCATAAGCCAAAGAAACTTGAGCTAACCCTGAGCAAAGTTCAACGACTGCTTTTGTGATACTGATGATAACGGTTGACAGCTCTGCTGTTAAAGTGATTGTGTCAATTTTAATTTCACTCTGAGAATTGTTTTTATTTTTTTTTTAGTATAATCCAGAACGCTCTGCAATGATAAAGAGTCAAAGCTAGAAGCTCTTGCTATATCTGCGAAATGATATTTTCTGTAGTCAGCAGCGCTGTTGCAGAGAAACTCTTCCAAACTTTCAACCTGCACAGAGGTTTGGATCAGTTAAAAGTGCATTAATAAAGGAGAAGAGTGATATAGTAACGAAGATAAATTTTCTACTGTGATTTCTGCTAAGGAAATATTGCACAACGTTGTCAATTAGGTAAGCATTTAGTCTGTATATCTACATCCCACACGATTAAATCTTTGATCGAAAACCTAACACAACTTTTTAATGGGATCACCAAAGAAAGATTTTTAAGGTATAATGATTTAAATTCATCATTTGCCTCATTTTTGATGATAGCTTTACGAATAGTCAATGAATTCGGTCTTCAAAAGCATTCACAGAGAAGCCTTGGACTAAAAGACTTTGAGTAAAATGGTTGAGCTCATGATGTGAATATTTGGGGGAGGTAGGTTCAGCAGACATCGAAAGCTGCAACAGGGTGTTGAAACTTTTCAAGACATTCTATTGAAATTTAGACGAAAGAAGCAACTCCGTATTTATGTGAAAGATCGCGTTCATCAAACAACAGGCGCACAAATCAAAGGCTAAATGTGCGTTTTGAAAAATGCATAAAAAACTTTGAATTAGTATTATATTTCCTTTTCCAACCCCGTTCCCGAAGGAATCTTCCGTTCCCGTAGAAATATGTGAATGAAATATAAGTCTACGTCACTGAGGGATAATGTAACATCCTGGAGTTGAAAGAGTTTTTGAAATCTGTCGAGTAACTTTAAGGTTCCCGTTCTCGTTCCCGTTTCTGTTCTGGGATAATAGGGATGAAATACACGCCAAGTTACTGAGGAATTATGTGGCATCTCGCAGTGCTGAAAGAATTTTTGGAATCTGTCCAGTAGTTTCTAAGTTTCCTTTCCCAACCCCGTTCCTGTGGGAATCTTCCGTTCCCATGGAAATATGTGAATGAAATGTATGTCTATGTCACTGAAAGATGATGTAACATCCTAGATTTGAAAGAATTTTTTAAATCGGTCCAATAGCTTCTAAGTTTCCTTTTCCAACCCCGTTCCTGAAGGAATCTTCCGTTCCCGTAGAAATATGTGAATGAAATGTATGTCTATGTCACTGAGGGATAATGTAGCATCGTAGAGTTGAAAGAATTTTTGAATTCGGTCAAGTAACTTTATGGTTCCCCTTCTCGTTTCCGTTTCTGTTCCTGTGTGATTATAAGGATGAAATATAGTTTAAAATACTGATGAAGGGAGATAATGTAGCACACCTAGTGCTGAAACAATTTTTGAAATCTGTGGAGTAGTTTCTAATTTTCCGTTCCCAGCCCCGTTCTTGTGGGAATATGGGGATAAAACCTTGACAGGAACCATCTCTGGACTAAACTATGTCTACCCTGAAAATTTGATAATAATACTTTAGGTGGTTTAGGAGTTTACAGCGGACGTACATACATACATACATCCTATTTTATATATATAGAAAAAGAAAATAGATAGATGACAACCATTTTTGAAATTTATAATCCACTTAAATACAATACTTGGTCTTTTTATTCAGTGAAAATTATCACGAAATGCATCGAAATTAACCTAAAATAAGTCTATTCCTATTCCAGCACTTTTCGTAGTTGTGCACAGAAGAGAATGCTCACGAAAGAGTAAAAAATTTCCCCTCCCTGCGAATTATTGCCACCAAAATTTCTGTGGACAGAAATCGCGCACAGCCAAAACAAATACAACAACTGTCAAACAGATGTTTTTTTCAAGCTTTACTGTGGATTTTTCGTTCAAAACGTTTCTTTTCTTTTCGTCTGAAAAAAAGAAAAAATTATTCTCTTTCAGTGAATTGTGGGCACATCATTGAACGTCCCATCAACAAAATAACGTTTTAGAAATGTGGCGGGCATTTCTCCAATTAATCTTGTAATTCTTTTAGCCATAAAAATGGTGTATCCAAACCATTTTCCAAAACCGTGTGTTGGTAGAATGGGGCTTTATCACTAAATTTAGAAATTCCGTAGTGTTTTGAGTATCGACTGAAACATACTCGTACTTATCAAGATAAGTTCAAGAAAACATAAGAAAAGGTCTATGAACAGACAGTAGTTTCTCTCTTTAATTTTTGTTGTTGGAAATTCATTCGCACTTTATGCTTCCCAGTGTGTACTTATTTCCCATAAGAAAGTGGAGCTGGTTCTCACTCAATGGGATAAAAGGCCACTTTAGTAAAGTGGATTTCGTTCCCATTAAGTCCATCTTGTATTTACAATGAGAATTTCACACCCAATCCTTAAAAGGTGCAGGGAAACAAGTCCCCAGGTACTAAACCACTGAGGGACTAAATTCTCATTTGTACAGGGAAATAAGTCCACAGGAACTAACTAAGGGTATAAGTTCTCACTTAATGGGAACGAAATCCACTTTACTTTGTTCCCATGTGCAGTGGAAAATTCGTTACAAAAATCTGTGGGTTTTAGTTCCCTCTGAATGTGAAATAAATTCTTATGTTTAGCCCGGAAAAAAGTAGTTCTTTTAGTATTTTTAAATTTTATTAATATAAAAAAAATACTCTTTCTATCGAGATACCAAATTCAATTAATAAAATTGTTAAAATTTCGAATAAATGGTAATACTCTTGAAGTAGGTATCTGTTTAGTTTATTTCAAAATTCAGTTTCTGAAAATTGAATCAAAAATCATCAGTTTATTTCGAAATTAAGTTTACGAGTTTTGGAAATTATTCAGTTTATGTATTTCAAAATTCAGTTTTCAAAAATAATCCAAAAATTTCCAAAACTCGAAAGCTGAATTACGAAATAAACTGAACAGTAAAATATTTTACAAAACTCGAAAACTGAAATTCAAAATAAAAGAGTTTACGATATGCTTTTTGATTTACTTTTCGAATTTTCGAAAATAATAAAATAGTATCGAAGAGGTAGTTACTTACATGTTATGCGTAATCGAAATGAATAGTAGTTAGTTGTTTGTATCCATGTGATGTGGACACATCATTGAACGTCCCATCAACAAAATAACGTTTTTGAAATGTGGCGGGCATTTCTCCTATTAATCTTGCAATTCTTTTAGCCATAAAAATGGTGTATCCAAACCATTTTCCAAAACCGTGTGTTGGTAGAATGGGGCTTTATCACTAAATTTAGAAATTCCGTAGTGTTTTGAGTATCGACTGAAACATACTCGTACTTATCAAGATAAGTTCAAGAAAACATAAGAAAAGGTCTATGAACATACAGTAGTTTCTCTCTTTAATTTTTGTTGTTGGAAATTCATTCGCACTTTATGCTTCCCAGTGTGTACTTATTTCCCATAAGAAAGTGGAGCTGGTTCTCACTCAATGGGATAAAAGGCCACTTTAGTAAAGTGGATTTCGTTCCCATTAAGTGAGAACTTAGACCCGCAGTGGACTTAGTTTCTGGGGACTTATTTCCCTTCACCTCCTTAAAATATGACTGATTGTGAATTTCTACGCACAAAGGGAAGAAACAGACCTACTGATTAAAAATTCTGGTAAAAATTAAAAAAAAAAAAAATACATATAATGGCCGTAATTAGTCTTCATCACATGAAAATCATATTATTGTGAAGTATTTTCATAACTTCGAAGACTTAACTTTAAGAATTTAAAATTGTTTCTGGCAAAAAATTGAATGGAATATGTGTTAAACCGATTTTATAAAAAATTGAAGTTTTCTCATGTTAATCAAATGGGAAATAAGAATATAAATAGAGTTGTGTTGAGTTAGAGTTGAGCTACAGGGCTCATCTTTTGTGAGGATATTTTTTACATAAAATAGAAACTTTTTAAACGGAAAGAGTTGAATTTTTTTTTTCGAAGCACCCTAATTATACAAGTTCTTATTTTTTAAAATTTTGTTGGATGCCATATTGGATTTATACAACTTTAATTTGCTGGCGGTCATATTGGATTTCCATATTATTTTCTTAGAAACCTTTTTCTGCAAGTCCAGCTGATACCTTTTTTTGAAGAAGTAGTGAGAAAATATGTAATCCGCCATGTTATAGCGACGTCCATCTTGTATTTACAATGATAGCGAATATATTAAACAGGAAGGCGGTAAAATTTCAATTACAAAGCTGTTTATTTACTGACTATCAACTAAGGCCATTATTAGAAGTTCGCTTGAGAGATTCAAATCAGCTCTAATTTTTATTTTTAGCAAAGCCGCGAAAGTAAGCTTTGACAATTTTGACTCAATATGCTTGGTCTAAAATAAATTTGCTTTATATGTACAGAATTATCATAATAATTGTGACCTTTGGAAAGGCTTTGAAGGACAATTCGTTAAAGGAATACATACGATCTGGGTAGTGTTGACGGGAAGCCAATTCCTATTACACTTTTCAACAATCGCTTAATGCTGTGCTGAAGGCTTTTAAGCAAACTCTTCTACTTCACTTAATTCAGAAATATAAGACTGTTGAAAGCCTCATCTCGGAAATGACTTAGGGAACCTAAGTTTTGACCGGAGAAGAATCACTGGAGGATACTAACGAACTGACGCAATGTCAAAAGTTTGCCACCAACCGTTCGTTTCGCAGTCTGTAAACTAAAAATGATTGTTGTGTACACAAAATAGTTCAAGTTTAGTTGCTGTATTGGAAATCTATATAAAAATGTGAGATTGAGTTAAAAATCACTTTTTTTCACTTTTGTGAAAAAATCGCAAATGAATCTTTGGAAAGTGAAGACAGGACACATAAGCCTTATTTATTCAAACAACGAGAGTAGAACTGACTTTATAATGCCGATTCTTTTACTGTGAAAACTTCCTACTCTGCTCGTTTGTGCTGCAGTGGTATAATGGTTAGTGGATGGATAGAGGTTTAAATCCCAGAAATATTAAAAAAAAAAAATGTTTTCCAAGGGAAAAATAGCAGTAATTGGCAATATCTCTGATAGTCACTTCATGCCATGAAAAGAAGTAGATCCCTTCCTTTCCTTCACAAGGCATGGTTGTTAGAAACGCATTAGCACCGGGACCTCCCGCTCTCTTGCGCCACCCTATCAACTTATTTATTTTTTGTTCGTTAGTGCACACCAAAAGAAATGCTCAGGGATATAGTCGAGACGCCCACACTGCGGGATAATTCGGTTGCCATCAATCTCAATGGAGTTGTTGTATAGAAAGTATTGTCTAACACTGACTTTTCTCAAAACCTCTTCTTTCTAAAGCTATAAAATTAGCTTATCATTTTTCAGAAAGTAACAACTTATATTTTTTTTACTATTCCTTCATGAAACATTTTACTGTAAAGTAATACAATTCAACCATAACAGCAGACGAGTGAGTTGCGTTCTCGTAAACACTCTGTCAGATACTATATAAATGGCGGAATATTTACTGTGCTAAAACGTTTCAAAAATACTTAGGTTTTTAAAAGTAACTCTCACTATCAACAACTTCTACTTGCTAAAATTTTTTTTGTAAATCAAATCAAATCAAAAGATCATTAGCACTGCATTAGTCCTTGTCAAAAACATGCCAGTAATCCTTTAAGTTAAAAGTAAAAGCGTTTTTAGTAACCCCCAAAAATAATCCTCAATCCATCAAAGACTTATAATTTATTGAAATTCAAACAGAGATCCCTAAGTGCCAATTCCAAATAGTCTTTCGGTTTCCATAAAATGTTATTACCATTTTGTAGAATAAGGTGACAAAGTAAATTGACCAAAACGTCTGTCGTCTCTGAGTCACCCCTGGACGATTTCCAAAATTCATGCCACTTCAATGTATCAACTGTTGTAGAAGTCATTTCAAAAAGTCTCCTTAATGTCCATACTTTCATTTGACCCTCGATCAAAAAGAAATTATACAAAGAATTTACTGACCGCATAGCCATAGCCACCCACTTTTAAATGATGGCGATGGAGGATAAGAAAATTTCAAATATAAAGACGAGGGATGAACACGAATTAAGGAAACTTCTACACCATAAACAACCTTCAAGAAAAGAGAATACATAAAAGAAAGTCCTTTTGAGTAAGATGGATTTGAATGGAAGTGTTTCGCATCTTTTGTGCAAACTTCCCTTGTGAAATGTAACTTTCTTCATAGTGAATGCACTGATGGTATACTGATGGTCTCTAAATAGGGCTTTCAAAGTGTCTGTATACACATCCTTTTTGTGTTGTCGAAGACGCTTTGTGAAGCTCAAACTGAAAAGGACAAGTAATTTTGTGCTTGATGTGACCTAACCACCCATAAATTATACTCACCTGCATGGCAAATAGAAAGGAAGTGTTGTCTTTTCTTGTTTATAGGTGTCTTGATTACAATGGTGATGTATTGCCAGTGGGATTTACTGAAGCCATAAATTGAAGTGTCTAACTTAAAACGGCAATTTAACCAACAAATTGGACATAATTTGTAAATGGTAATTATCTAGATATAGACATCCTTGAGCTCCTTAATGTTTTATGAGTTTTGAAAGTCGCAGCTACAAAAATGCAACATGCATTAAGCCCCTCACTCGATTTTTGAGGCGACCGCAGTCCATTATTGGTTTACCTTTCATTAAAACCGAGGCACATGGTTTCGAAAGTTTGTAAAGAACACATTTTGCCGACTTTATTAACCAAGTGTCACAAATGCATTTAATTTTGACCAATGATTGAAAATGCATTAATTTATTAGCCAGCCACATCACAGATTCGTTTTAATTTTTAAACAGCAAGCAAACGGTTTGGTGTGGAAAATGCATTAAAAAAGAAGTAAAAAATAATAAAGAAAAAAAAGAGCACACTGTGCACACAACAACGGTGGAAACAAATCCAATTACACGTATCGACACACCAAATTGAACACATTGGAAATAACCATCGTGCACAAAATATGAATATTGACAGAATTGTCAATGAGTCACCACCCAAACCTACTTACTATTGATACACTTCCTGCAGGATACCACAACCGAGAACTCCTCTCCTTTATCAACCACATCCATGAAACTGGTAAAGTCCATTATTGCCCAGGATAAGATGAGCACTTACAATGTTGTTTAACCCAATAACGGTTAATATGCTCGTTTTGCACACGTTATACGATACCTGGCCTAGCTTCATATCTGGTTATAAAAGAGATAGGTTCATCATCCTATAGGGAAGTGGAGGTGAAGCAACAATAAGAATTGCCAACTGAGTTGGAACTTATCTTTTTTTAGGGTCATATTGTTTGGCTGGCTTATGAGCAAAAATGTTTTATTTTATAGACATGCATAGTTGGCTTCCTAATTGCTTGAAATATTTTTCGAAGCTGCAAGGAAGACGTTTCCTATATTAGTTTGATCGAAAGAGAAAATTTAAAATATGTAACGCCTTTCGCAAGGTATTGACAAGTTCTCCGAGAGCAGTTAGGTTGCAATGATATTTTAAAATTGGTAATAGGTCTTTCCTTTTGTCACAACGCAACGTTTAGTTCAGAGAAATGCCCTGAACACTGTTCAATTTGAATGTTCAGAGCAGGAAACCATAGTCGATGTGGCCTCTACTGGAGGCCTCTCCTATGTGGTGATATCGATGATGATGGTGATTCTGTGGAACCGGATTCTTAACAAGTTGCACAAACAAGCTCGACAATGAGCCATTTTAGATAAACAGCTTCCTTGCATTCCTTCCTTCCTTGAGCAATATACTAGGCTTTAGTGCTACTTAAGGCCATAGCTGCTTGTTTCTCATATTCCCAAGAAATAGCGGCACCACCAAATATAAAACCATCAAGGGGTTATGAATACCCTTATAATATAATGTTTAAAATGCAGTACAAGCACTTAGGAAAATAGGAGAGGATTTAATAGAAGACACCGATGCACATTGCTTTTGAATTTTTGTGAATCGTAATGCAGGGGACAAACTGACTCTGGCAAAGCATTCCACATTCGGGTGGTGTGAGGAATGCAACTGGCTATTTCACTAGAACAATGTTTTTGCAAAAAGCAATAAATTAAAGTGAGACAGTTAACGTTTCAACGATGTTCAAGAGAATTCATCGATTATACATTTGAAGTATCACCTATCAGTCTTAAAGCTCTGTTCTGTTCCCTATCAAATAGGCGTAAATATGTTTGGGGAGCACGTAACCAGATGTGAAAGTTATACTAATCACTACCCGAATGTGGAATGCTCTACCTGGACCTGTTTTTCCCCTGCATTGCGATTCACAAGAGTTCAAAAGCAACGTGCATCGATGTCTCCTTTCAAATCCTCTCCTATTTTCCTAAATGCTCGCTCTGTGTTTTATAACATTATAAGGGTAGTCATAACCCCTTGATGTGCGCGTTAATTATAAAAAAAAAAAAATAATAATAATAGTATAACTTTCATATCTGGTTACGTGCTCCCCAAACATATTTACGCCTACTCGATAGGGAACAGAACAGAGCTACTTGACTGTACGCCCGAAGTTGGACTCAAGGTAAAACTGATGAGCGTTCCTAGCGATTGGGGTGAGGAATTTCCTGCATCGTCTTATGAAACCTAAGCATTTAGCAGCATTTTTGGCTACTTCAATTATGTGGTCATTCCATCGAAGAGTACTGACAGCTTTTCGGTTTCGCTGATGCAGGTATATATAAAAACAATGGGGAATGTAAAGCCTTAACGACAGGAGACAGCATTGAGTTTTTTAAGGCATTGATTTCTACTCGATTTCTACTATGTAACAATGCTGTCAAGGTCATAATTCAAAGAGCAGGGCCGTGAATTTGAAAACGAATACGAAAAGCTGAGGGTTGTGTCGTCAGATATAGAGAAAATAAAAAGTTTCAGACAAGATATCGTTTATGAAAATAAGGGGATGGTGGGAGACAAAACGGAGCCCTGGGGCACCGCAGCGTTTATAAGGTGATTATCAGACCTTAAACCATCCTACACAACTTGTATTGAACGGAAAGATTATTTCTATACGCAAATATACATGAATCCAGAATTTTGTAAATCAAGAAAGGCAGAAAACACACATATGTGGGAATATTCACTCTCAAATTGAAAACTTCGGTGAAAAAAGTCTTAAATTAAAAAGTTCTACAAGGAAGACAACTCAAAGATAAAGTTATACAGCTAGTAAATGAGGGCGCTATGCATACATATATATGATCACTCTGCTCACACTTTACGGGGTTGGCTGTCCGGCAGGTAAGTCTTATGGGGATGTTCACGAACATAACACTTTCAATTTAATGGCAAGTCAGTAGCGTGGTTTCAATTTTGGGGTCAACAAACGTAAGTTATTCTTCGAATAGCCTCATAAAAGCTTCAACAGTGGCCACTGATTGAAAAAGCGTTCCCGTAAGGCATATACTAAACATTCAAATTGAGCAGAGCGTAGGTCTAAGAACTCCCCGAGTTCTGTTATTTATTGTATTGACTACTAGCTGACCCGCCCGGAAACGGCTTAGCTCGGGTCCTACGGTGAGCTGGTGTGTGTGTAGCATCGACTCAGCAATATTTTCGTCCATCCAAAGAATTTTTGAAATTTGTCATGGTACTTTCTTAGTTCCTGGTTACGTTTCCGTTCCTTTTGGAATATGGGATTGAAATTTAGTTCATGCTACTCGGAGATAATGAAGTACTCTTACGGTGAAAGTATGTTTAAAATCGGTCCAATATTTTGTAATGCCCCGGTTATGTTCCCGTTCCTATTCCTGCCCCGTTGGAATATGGGAATGAAATATTGTTTAAATCATTTCTTAGACTCTAAACCATCCTTATTCTAAATATTATTCGATTCGGCTCAGTCTTTTTGGAGCATATTAAATACATACTATAAGTTCTCGTTTACGTTCCCATTTTCGTTCCGGAAGGGATATCGGGAGAAATATGCCCGATGTTACTTTCCTGGCTCAATACAATCTCTGTTCCAAATTGCATTCAAATCGGCCCAATTGGAACACAACAACCAAACAAATCTTTCTCCTTTATAATAGTGTAAAGATAAGCCTTTTCAGATACCCTATACTTTATCTCAAATAAGTTGTACAGAAATTTTATACTTTCTTCATTTCTTTTATATTTTTGAACGGAGCAGATTTTATTTCACTTTCAATAATGGTGAGTTAAAAATGTCTAAAATAAGAAATTTTCATTTAACTTGTAACAATGATAATTCTTAAACTTTTACTCCCTTTGACATAAATTCATTTTCCCTTAAAAAAGTAAAGATTTAAAACTGTTCATAACAATATCTCTAACAAATCGTTTAGAAAAACAACCATAGTTGGCAACAATGTCAACATTATAACCACGATGCAATGCAACGAAGTGCATTTGATGGGCATAATTAAAACAAACTTGTGTATGCTAACTTCATTTACTGTGATGGTTTTGCAGTAATGGATGTTTAATTTATATGCAACTTTGTCCCTTTTCAAACGGAATAATGCGTTCGCACCCAGTGTGCTGGGTGTCGAACACATGCAGGATGGATCCAGTCGGCAAAGGACACAGTCCCATCTCTCCTGCCTATGGCCACGTATAACATGTGTGAATAGATATAGAAGAGATTTTAATAAGTCTACTATGTCGAAGGCTACCTAACTGGTCTTTTTTGAACAAATGAAAGGCCAGCTACAGCACACAAATGTAGATACACAGAGAAAGAGACACATTGTAGAGAATTCATTGTAAAGTGATTACTCCAACCAGACCATTAATACGTTCTGTCTGAAGTGTAGCTATTTCGATCGGCCAACCGAAACGAAAGGATATGTGGAAAATTGAAATTTGAAACTCTGTCATGAGCACGATTTTGCACCTTTAATTAAAACCGAAACAAGGTTATTACTTTTACTATACTCGTATGATGAACGAACAGAAATATCACCGTTTGTTATCTATATGCCATTGTTGCTGTGTTGTCCTTTGCGCGGATGTTGTCAACCGCTGGCCGCAGCCGATTGTGACGACGACAGATTGGTAATTTTAACTGAGGAATTGGTTTGTTAAAATCTGTTTCATATACCAAATTGACTTAATTGATGGCTTTTATTGGAAATTGATTGGTTTTGTTCAGTGAATGTCACACATAGTCAGATCTTCGGGTCAATTTAACGGAAGTTCATTCAAAATAAAAACCATTCTTCTCATGGAGTGTCTAGTGTTTAGGGATGCGGATGCCTTTAGAGAATGTCAGAGAAGCCTCTTATTCCAGAGCTACCGATGGGATGTGTTGGCAACAATCTTGCTGACAGACCACTTGATTTTCCTACAAAAACTTTGATGCATTTGAACACAGCTCATCACACTCAAACCACACTGTCCGACATAATGAGAAAAGTGTCTGTTAATTCCAGAAAAAAGTTGAGGACGATTTGAGAATTGACAAACTACATAAACTTAAGGACGATTCATACTTGTGAACAATCCAAGACATTTAAAAAAAGCAGCGAACCGTGTAATTTACAAGACTCGCACATTCCGAGAATTCTTCCCTTTGATGGCTTAGTTCCTGGAAGAAACAAGTCCTACTCACCAATTTAAATAGTTCCAGTCATACAGTAAGGAGTTGCACAACCGCCCATTCAATTCAAACCATCATCGCACTCCGCACGTTCTTCGGTTTCTGTAATGGTCGTAAAAATCGATTGCTTTGGTTAGCGCAATTTACTAACTTCTATGTCTCGTGCAGCAACTATAATCGTAAGTGGCAAACCGCAAATTTAATGAAACTTTCATTTTGTCACATAAATACCTACGACTGACACGTCAGGCAAACTATAGCAATCGACGCACACATGAAGAAGTAGAGCCTTTGAAGTAACGTGTTTCTGTCGTATGTAATTATCTCACTTGGGCGTAGCAATTTAGTTTTAGTTTTCAAAAGTCTTTTGACTTTTAGCTATACCATCACCGATCAAAGAAAGGCTTTTGTAATTCCAGGAAAAACAAGGAATTCTTACAATCAGGAAACTCCTTTCAAATTAACAGAATGCTTCATTAGTATGCAAATAAGTGATTTTTATTTTTATATCCTTCAAAAGCAGACAAATTAAACAATTTTTATAGAGTTTCTGTTTTTATGATCTCAAATTTTAATTATTTTATTTCTATGTTTGCGTAGGTATACTTCAAATTAAAGGTTTTCATCGAGATCATGAATGAAGTGCATCTTCGTGGCCTTATTTTTTATGACACTTTTTAATGATAAAAGTTAAATTAAACCATAAAATTATAAGCGGTAGTAATTTTGAAGTTAAATTATGTGTAAGGGTTAAAATAAATATTTGGAAAGTGTGAGAGCGATTTGTTTTCTTCTTTTTTTTTTACTGTTTTCATTTCGTTTTGTTCCTTTCTTCGTGACTTTTTTTTATGTTCCCAGAGGTGTTGTTAAGTCAACGGTTTAAAATCATAAAATGTTCCTACCCTCCTCGCATCGTCTTTAGTTTAAGTGCATGAAAAAATACTGTGTACCGTCTGAGTTCAGTTCTATCAACTGGAAATGAAAATTACTGTCGATGGGAATGAGTTGATGCTTTTGCTCAGATGTTGAAATCATATGAACGAGTTTATCTCCATTGAAGTTGGAACGTTTTCGCTTTAAAATGTGACAAAATGTAAGGATTGATACCTCATAAGTTGCATCTGGTGTTCCATGATATGAAGTATTGTATTGCGACGAAGTATGTGAAGTTATTTATGTGAGCTTATTCCGTTGTTGGAGATATAAAAAATCATGGACTAGTAACACATTGAATCCATTCAAGATTGATATGATATTTGATAGGTATGGTATTTTGCGTATCCTTACAAAAAATCAAGCACAGCATAAATTTTAAAAGCTGACACAGGTTTTTTTTTTTTTTTTTTTTATAATTAACGCGCACATCAAGGGGTTATGACTACCCTTATAATGTTATTAAACACAGTGCGAGTATTTAGGAAAATAGGAGAGGATTTGAAAGGAGACATCGATGCACGTTGCTTTTGAACCTTTGTGAATCGTAATGCAGGGGAAAAACAGGGCCAGGTAGAGCATTCCACATTCGGGTGGTGCGACTAAAATATGAATCTCTATACTTGACTGTACGCCCGAAGTTGGGCTCAAGGTAAAACTGATGAGCATTCCTAGCGAGGCGGGTGTTGCGGCTAAATTGTTTCAGGGGAGGAATGCAACTGGCTATTTCACTAGAGCACTGTTTATAGAAGAAGCGATAAAAGAGAGTGAGACAGGTAACGTTTCGTCGATGTTCAAGAGAATCAATCGATTCTACGATTGAACTATCACCTATCAATTTTAACGCTTTATTTTGTACCCTATCAAAAAGGTGCAAAGATGTTTGAGGAGCACCTGACCAGATATGGGAGTTATACTCTAGTTTTGGGCGGATGAAGGCCTTATAAATTGCTGCCAGATCAGAAAAGGTGAAGAACTTCCTGCATCGTCTCAAGAAGCTAAAGCATTTAGCAGCGTTTTTGGCGACTTCAAATATGTGGTCATTCCAACGAAGATCATCGTTTACACACATACCAAGTACTGACAGCTTTTCGGTTTCTTCGATGCAGGTACCATTCATGGATAATGGCAATGGGGGAATGTTAAGCTTCAACGACAAGAGACAGCATTGAGTTTTCGAAGCATTGAATTCTACTCGGTTCATAAGACCCCATGCAACAATGCTGTCAAGGTCAGAATTCAATGAGCTTATCATACGCAACCGTTCCAATTCCACATCCGAAGAGCAGGGACGTGAATTTGGAAACGAATATGAAAAGCTGAGGGTCGAGTCGTCAGCAAAACAGTTAAGAGGATTAGAAGTTTCAGACAAGAGATCATTAATGAAAATGAGGAAGAGAGTCGGAGACAAAACGGAGCCCTGGGGCACACCAGCATTTATGAAGTGGGTATCAGACTTGAAGCCATCCAACACAACTTGTATTGAACGGTCGGAAAGGTAATTTCTAATCCAACGAAGAAGTGACTCATCGATACCAAAAGCACGCATTTTCGATAAAAGAGCCTGATGCCAAACTCTATCAAATGCTTTAGAAATATCAAGCGCAATAATCTTACTTTCTCCAAAACAATGTAAAGATTGGTTCCACTTTTCGGTGAGATAAGCCATCAAATCACCAGTGGACCGTTTGCTACGAAAGCCGTACTGACGGTCATTAAGAAGCTTTCGTTCTTCAAGATATTTCATAAGTTGACGGTTTATCAACGTTTCCATGACCTTGGAAAGAAGGGACGTTAGTGCAATTGGACGGTAATTGGAAGGGGAGGAAGATTCGCCTTTTTTAGGGACCGGCTGGACAAATGCAGTTTTCCATCTGCTCGGAAAAATCCCAGCAGAATAGGAAAGATGGAAAAGTTTACGGAGTGGTTTTGCCAGCGTAGAAGAACACCTCTTCAGAATAACGGCGGGGATACCATCTGGACCAGCGGATTTATGTATGTTGAGATCTTTGAGGACTCTCGCAACCGAGCGAGTTCGAAAAAATATCTGTTTCATCAAAGAATTTGCAGACTCGAGCTCAGGTATAGCCAATATGCTATAAGAAAGTGTCGAGTTGGCAGCAAATTGAGCTGCCAGCAAATTGGCTTTGTCGATGGAGCTGACATACGGAGAGTCATTGAAGACGAGCGTTGGGACCGATGACGTGGTCGAGTTCTTAACGTTCTTAACAAAAGACCAAAAGTTTTTGCTTCCTTTTGGACACAACAGTATTTTTTGCCTTACTTTTTGGTCATGTAAGAACTTGGCCTTTTGTATATGAGCATTACAGATATTTCTGGCCCGTTTGAACAAATTTCGATTTTCTACTGTAGGGTTGCCTTTAAATTTTCGAAAACTACTTTCTCTATCCCTAATCGCCTCTTTGCAGCTTGAATCAAACCACGAATTCTCTTTGGGGATGATACTTTTTGTTCTGTGAGGAACAAAATTTCTCATGCCGTTAAGAATTACGTTAGATATCATATCAGCTGATGCGTCAACGTTTCCGTCGAGAAATGCTTTTTTCGTGGCAAATGCATTTGTATAAGATCTCTCAAAGTCTTTTATGAAGTACGTAAGTGGTTTTCATTGAACCTTTTCACAAACATCCACTTGTTCCAAAATCGTTTGAATTATTTAGAAATTTCTTCAGCAATATTGCATATTATTCAAATATAAACTTAAGGTCTAACAAGTTTGCAGCACAGAAATCACTATAAGGAGCACTTTTCGTACATTGGTAATGGTCTCTATTTAGATCAACCATTCTTCTCGTTCTCCTGATTGATTTTGAAATAGTATAAGTGGAGCTCAGCGTTTTATTGTAGTCAAACTTTAACCAGAGACTGATTTTCCACAAATCACAAAATAGTTGAAGTTGAAGTTTTAGAACCGATAGACACTTAAGTTCTTGAAGTTGCCAGCTATAACCAAGAAAGTTTACAAAAATTAATGTTCCAACTTAGCTAAATTACTCTAAGGAGCTCATTGGGACACAGTGAGACTTTAGTTTATCTTCGTACTTTTAGAACCAGGTTCATCATCAGCTCAAGGCAAAGATCGATTTAAATAAATTTTTGGCCTTACGTGCTAAAGCTCACATTGATTATCTCCCCGTGATAGCAACAGCAAAGCAGCTACCTACTTGTAGCGCCCATATAGCCGATATAATCTTCTTGACTCGACCAATAAAACTCTAAAACATTTTCAAAAACAGAATCGATGTTTTTAATTTACATAGAAAAAAAGTGGCAAACAACATCGAATGACTTCTTTTGGCCCACCTTGTATAGAATAAATCTTCGAAGGAAAGGTTTAATTTTTTTTTTTACTTGAGGTAAAAAATTTATAAAGCAAGTACACAACTTGCTAGTGTTCATTAGGGTGTCCCAGGCTTTTGAGGTTTGATTCCATTTCATCTTGAAGTGGTAGATGCATAGGTATCATTGAATAGAATTGCCGTAACACGCGTTAGCAGATAACTTACTCACTAATCATGACTTGACTTGAGCTACAAGTCTGCATTTGAATGAGCGCTGTTTTTATCTGCCTAGGAATTGCCGTAGAAAATATCGCAGTGTTCACCACTTTTTATTATAATGCGCTATACATTGCATTTTTGGGATGTTGTAGATAACGCCACTGGTCTACTGAAGTAAAAGCTACTTCTTCAGCTACTCGAGGTCGTTGAATGGATCAAATGGTTACCATTTCTGCCTGTTTGAGGCTCGAATCCCAGCAACATAAAATACTTTTTCAAAGGGTATCGTCTTTTGCGAGGAAAGTAATAACACCGCCATGAAAGGTGCTTTTTCACTTAGCCGTAAGGAATCGGAACGTGCTAACGTTAGATCCAACATAGGAAATCTATTAGTAGATAATAGGAACGTAATGTGGGCCCTTGACTCATTCTCAGCATGCAAATCTGCAGGCCTGACAGCATTATTCCAATGATGCTCCAAAGTCCCAAAGACTTGATTGTGCCGATTATAGTGGAAATATTCAGAGGCTGTCTAAACCTCACCTTTATTCCAACTAATTGGAGGGAAGTTAATGTCATATTCATTCCCAAAGCCAGTAAGCCCTTACATACTGAACCCAAAGATATCAGACCAATAAGCCTAATCCTCCTTTCTACTTAAGACTCTAGAAAGACTTGTAGAAACGCATATCCGAACAAAACTGAATAATAATGTGATCTCTACAGGCCAACATGCATATATAAAGGGCAAATCAGTTGAGACTGCACTACATGAGGTAGTCGGAACCATTGAACAGTCAATCCAATATAAAGAGTACACTTTGGCTGCATTCCTCGATATAGAAGGGGCCTTCAACAACGTTGAATACAGTGCTATTCGAATGGCATTAAGTTCCATAAATATCGAGCCAACGCTTTCAAACTGGATCGCCTCCATGCTCCAAACGAGAACAGTAAAAGCAGAAATGGGTGCAAGCACCCTAAAAGTCAAAACTTGTAGGGGTACACCTCAAGGAGGAGTGTTATCCCCGCTACTCTGGCTCCTAGTAGTTAACCAAATCCTGGTTAAACCTGACATGAGCGGAATAAAAGCCGTAGCCTATGCTGATGCCATCGTCATCATAACTTCGGGAAAATTCACAACAACTCTTTGTGAACTCCTTCAGACAGCTCTAAACAAGCTCATCAGCTGGGCAAAAAACTGTGGGCTAAATGACAACCTTACAAAAACAGAACTTGTTCTGTTTACGAGAAAACGTAACATTCCGGATATACTTCAACCCACCATTAATGGTATACCAATAAACTTATCTGGTACGGCAAAATATTTCGAAATTGTCCTTGATCGTAAACTTTACTGGAAAGAAAATTTAAAAGAAAGAGAAAGGAAAGCTCAAATCGCTTTCTACACTGTAGTATAATTTTTGGGAAAAAATGGGGACCTGGTCCCAAAACTATTCACTGGATGTATACATCCATTATAAGACTCACATATGCCTGTCTAGTCTGGTAACCATCATTAGAGAAGGCTTCAAACCTTAAGACCATGACCAAAATCCAAAAGCTTGCATGCATTGGCTCAACTAGTGCCATGAGAACAACACCAACTGCAGCTCTGGAAACCTTCCTGTCGCTAGCCCTCCTAGATCTTTTTACTAAGGAGATGGTGGCCAAAAGCGCACTGCGACTCAAACAATGCAACAATTGGAAAACAGGCATATCAGGCCATAGAACCATCATGAACCAAACAGATATATACATTAAAACAGACTAAACCCCCCGCATATTGACTTCAATCCAGTGGCCCTAACAGTCTTTCCGATAAGAGAAAGCTGGGAGGAAAACAAGGTTATAAAAGAAAATCACATTCCGAAGATGAAGGGGGGTAGGATCAGGTGTCTTCTCCGATTACCCCACCATGAATAGTTCAATAAAGCTTCCTAGTGTCTTTCAAGCAGAAGTACTCGCAGTGTGCGAAGCCGCAAAGCACCTAGCTACGCAAAACTTGATCAACAAAAATATTGACCTCTTCATAGACAGTCAGGCGGCTATTAAAGCTATCTCATCCATTATCACAAAATCCAGACTAGTAGACAGCTGCCGCAGTAACCTTAGACTGCACAGCGAAACAAACACATTAAGTTTAACCTGGGTTCCAGGACATCGTGACATAATAGATAATGAAATGACGGATAAGCTGGCTAAAATCGGGGTCAGCACTCGAATCCAGCGAAACGAACACCTCAGTTCTAAAGCCACTAGAGGAATAAAAAAGGAATCAAACATAATTTTCTAAAAATCGCCAATGACAGGTGGTCATCTTTAAAAACATGCCGAGTCTTTAGTCAGATATTTCCAAGAAAAAAACTGAATTTCAACTCCAGCTAAGCAGACCTCGGCTCTCTCTGTTGATTGGCATTTTCACGGGCCACAACTCGTTGGGTACCCACATGATGAGAATGGGCATTAGTACATCCGACTTATGTAGAGGATGCCAAAATGAGGAGGCAGAGGAATAATCATTCCACTTTCTCTGGGAGTGTCCTAGCTTGGCCCACACTAGGAAAAAACCCTCGAAGAATACTTCTTTGACGAACTGGGCGACATCTCTAATCTCCCATTGAGCAGCGTCCTGAAATTTACTAAGGGCTCCAAATGGTTCAGTGGGAGTTCCCTACCCCAATCACCAACCCAACCCTCTATCTCTCCAATCCTCCCACCTTCTCATCCTCTATTTTTCCCGGGGAGCACATTGGATCCTTCAGATCCGAGTGAGGTGCTGCCATACTTGTGGCTGCACCCCCCATGCAACCTAACCTAACCTAAGGAATCGGAGTAGTAGGTCCTTAAAATGCGTTAGGCTCCTCGAACTTTGCTGCGACTCCCTATTTATTTATTTATTTTATAGGTCTAAACATACGATTGCGTTGATTATCTGTACCTACACTACTTTCTTTTGCCTCAACTACTTCCGTCTTTTCTCCTGGGAAAAAATTAAATCAAATAAAAATATGTACCTATAAATAGATTTAAATGATCTTTTCGCTTACAGATTCAGAGATTCTTCTATTAAGAGCCTAGTATTCTATTCTTCTCATCATAAACCATAACTTCTCACAATGCCCAAGTAACAAATCAAAGTTCGCCCGTTGCTGTGACTGAGACTTGGGAATCCTATTTATTTTGCGAGTTGGCAATTCCGATTGGTTCAAAACTTTCCGGAGTTAATGGTTTTTCAAAAATTACAAATTAATCCTTTCAAAATGAGTTGGCACAGTATTTGATTGAATGCCTCTTAGTTTTGAGAGAAGTTCTAAAGTCGATACTGCCCGGGCAACCCTAATTTTTCGAATATCCACTTCTCGCATCAAGCTTTTGTGTGGTGGATGGGTAATTAATAACGAAACATTTGCCATCATAACTCAGCTTGGTTGAAAATTTAATCCCCTATGATTAAACGATGGGGGGAAATTGCAATTATACACCGCAGTTCTTTAAATCTCTGGGGGATTGTTTTACAAATATGCCTAGACTATAGATACAAGCCAGAGAAGCAGACATCAATTAAAAATCTGTCTTAAATTTAAATTCTACTTCTTTGAGGACTAAAAGGTGAAAATTGTCAACCCTTAAAAACAAAACAAGTGTCTTGACTTGAAAAAGAGAGAAAATATCAATAAAAACGTGTGTCGGACATTGTCAATTATATTCACAAATTGAATTTGTGTTCTTTCTCCTTAAAAAGTCTACAATTTCTATGTGTCATCCCGAACTTCAAGCAGCTCAAGTCCACGAAAAAAATAACCAACCAAAAGGATAGACAGAAGATCCCTTCAACTTAACCCTTTTGCTTCTACGTCAGTGCACCCGCTTAAAAAAGACTTCTTTCGAATTATACATTATGCTCGCGTAGACTAGAAACATTTTAATTAATGAATCGCATTAAATTTAACTGTATTCTATGACGATATTGCTGTAGTGATAATAATTTCTCTCTTTTTTCCCTTTCTCTTGTTTGGAAAAGTCAATTTAACTTTCACCAGGGTAGCGCCTCTAATTGAGGTCGCAGGTGCCCGCAACAATTTTATTGCGGTCGTTGGAACGCGCACTGATGTCCCTGTTAAGTTGTATAAAAGGTTAACTAAGTTGGAAAATGGATACTTTGCAAGAAGATATAAATAACGGAATGAGTGACGAATAAAATTGAATAAAACCAAGGGACTTATAGGCGTTAAGGTGTTTGCATTTTTCCTTTACGCGGCAAATGTCTTTTTTTATGTTCATGAAATTGGTCTTCAAAAGTAGCACCCTTGCTTACACAGGGAATATGAAAATAAGGAGTTATGTTTATGGTTTTTTATTATGTTTGCAATATGATTTTTGGACATTTTGGATGATAATCCCTTTAGGGTGTTGAGATGGGTATATTGCGGGGGTATTTTGTTGCAAATTGTGCGAGGAAATTCAAATGAGAAATGAAAAGCGATATCTTGGCAAATTATAGATTCCAGTTTCATTTTAAAATGAAAAATTATAATGGAGAATGGAATATAATGAAGGATCTCTTGCAAAATCGCCTTTTCGCTCCTAGCGTTTGGCGGGAAATTTGATATTCTTTTATTCGATGTTAATTAGGATTGCGAACTTTTTAAAATGCTCAACGCACCCTGAAGGCCAAAGCAACCGAAAAGCGAAATATAATATGCAACAGTAAAGGTATAGTACTGAGGTATGGTGATGCATTTTTTTCTGTTTCGCGATGTGACTTTGTTGCCCTCCTTGTCAAGAACAGAAAAAACACTTTGCAGAGATAGTCGATATTTGACTTGACTTTTTAATTGGTATGCGTAAACCAAGAATAAGAGTTTGAGATTTGAACTTATTTTTATTTAAGTTTCGGCAACATGTACGCAAAACATTCTTTTATAGTAAGCAACTAACTATTCCTCAGGACACATCGGCAACTCCCGAAGAAATACTTACTTACTTAGGCGGGCATTACAGTTCGGGGTGAACCTTGGCCTCAACCAACATCCTTCTATAACGACTTCGATTTCGGGCGAGCTCTCTCCAGTTTCGCACTCTAGGTTGGTTGAAGTCTTCATTCACTTGATTGCGCCATCTAAAACGAGGTCTTCCCCTTCCGCGATTTCCGTAGGTTAGGTTAGGTAAAATGGGCTGACGGTTGATCTTATTACCATCACACTTAGATCAATGTAGATCCATTGTGATACCCTGGCGTATTGTAACGTCCTAGAAACCTATGATTTTATGTCTGTTCAGTATTTAACCATTTTGTGGTCTTAGTGAAGTTTAACAGGCTGCTTTTTGGAGCGTCTGATAATTCTTCTAGTTCATTTAAAAAGTAATTTCCTAGAAATTTTTTCCTAGTATGACAGAGTGCTGGGCATTGACAAAGGAAGTGACTAGTGTCCTCATGTTCATCTTCGTCATTGCATCCTCTGCATAGGTCATCGGTGCAAAGACCCATTTTCTGTTTGTGATAACCAAGTAGGTTATGTCCAGTTATGATACTGATAAGCATTCGCAATGAAGGTCTATTCAATGATAGCAGCTTTTCAGATTCTTTCTTATCATATTTCGGCCATAGTTTCCTGGAAGTAACACAGGAATCTAGGCATTCCCATCTTTCATTGGATTTTCGCATTATTTTGTTACCAATGATCTGTTTCATTTCACAGGGTGGGATCCTGATTGATTTATCAATGAGAGAAGGGTCAAGTGCTGATCCTTTCCTCGCTAGTTCGTCCGCTTTTTCGTTTCCCGGTATACCACTATAGGAACCCAGCAGAGTCTAACGTTATGCTGCGTGCCAAGAACCCTTAGCTCTTCGCGACAGCAAGAAACAAGCTTTGATTTGACAAGAGTGGCAGAAATCGCTTTTATTGCTGCTTGGCTATCAATGAAAAAAGTGATATCAGCATGTGATAGCGCCATCATGGACACCTGTTTTGCAGCGTTTGTAACTGCCAAGATCTCGGCTTGGAAGACGCTGCTGTGATTAGGAAGTCTGAAAGAACTGGCAAGTTTTAGGCTTTCTGAAAAGAAACCTGCCCCTGTTCCAACTTCCATTTTTGAACCGTCGGTATAGATTGATATAGACGTCTCGTCCAGGTAAGGTGTTTCATTCTCCCAATCCTGTCTATTGGGGAAGCTGGTTTTAAAGGATTTTTTAAAGTCCAGGTATGCAGTTATGTAATCCGTGCAGATGTTGTTTTCTGCGTATCGCGATCGCGATAATATATGTGCGTGTCCTGTTTGGCTGGTTTTCCAGACATTACACTGGTTTAGTCTAAGTGCACTGTTTGCTGCCGCTTCTTGAACATAGAGATCAAGAGGTGTGAGATTGAGGATTACTTCCAAGCTCGCGGTTGGTTTAGTTCTCATTGCATCAGTTACGCAAATACAGGCTGATCTTTGTACTTTGGTTAGGGTTTTTAAATGCGTGGATTTTTCCAGCACCTTCCACCAGACCGAATTGCCATAAGATAGGATAGGTCTTACAATGGCAGTATACATCCACAGGATGATTTTGGGATTTGGTCCCCAGTTTCTGCCAAAAATCCTGTTACACGAATACAGTGCTATCATAGATTTTTTGTATCTTTCTTGTATATTGGGACCCCAATTTAGTTTTTTGTCTAAGATCACTCCCAGGTATCTGGCTTGATCAGAGATCTTAAGAGTGGTCTTATTTAGTCTTGGTAACTCAAAAGTAGGTATTTTTCTTCTATTTGTAAAGAGTACCAGCTCTGTTTTGAGGCAAGGCCGCATCTTTTTGTCCAAGCGCTTACCTTGGTTAGTGTATAATTCAATTGTGCGCTAATAGTGGAAGGGAATTTCCCCGTTGCCAGAAGAGCTAGATCATCGGCATAGGCGACCACTAGGCCATCATGTTTGAGAGCTTACGAGGATCTCATTCATGACTAGGATCCAGAGCAGGGGTAAGAGGATACCTCCTTGTGGGGTTCCTCTTGACACACACTTTTTCAAGTTTGCACCTCCCAGTTCACTGTGGATCTGACGTTTTGTTAGCATATTCATGATCCAATTTGTTATTGTTTCTTCAACTTCTAGATCGTTTAGGGCCTTCTTAATTGCACTGTTCTGTACATTGTTGAAAGCTCCTTCAATGTCTAGAAAGGCTGCCAGAGTGTATTCCTTATCTTGCAGCGTTTTTTCTATGGTTCTTACTACACAGTGAAGTGCTGTTTCCACACTTCTTCCTTTTGTGTAAGCATGTTGAAAAGTGGATATTACTTCCGGTTTCATAAAGCTACGGATATGTAAATCAAGTAACCTTTCAAAAGTTTTCAGTATAAAGGAGGTCAGACTTATAGGTCTGAAGTCTTTTGCTTCTGTATGGCTGGGTTTGCCGGCTTTCGGTATGAAAACGACTTTAACTTCCCGCCATATTTTGGGAATGTAGCCCCATATGAGGCTACTTTCAAAAATGTTCTTGAGATGTGGGATGACTTTTTCTCTGCTTTTTTGAAGCATCATAGGGAAAATGCCATCGTGACCCGGAGATTTAAAAGGGGAGAAGGAGTTAATAGCCCATTCCAACTTCTCTTCTGTTACAATATCTGTCGGGATTTCATGTCTAGAGTAATTAGTGGTATCTACTTCACTGTTCTCTATAGGGCTGCATCCAGGGAAGTGCGAATCGAACAGATGTCCCAGACTCTCTACCGGGGATTCAGTCCAGTGGTTATCCGGTCTCTTCAGAGAACCGCGATTTCCCTGCAATGTGCTTTCGAAAACCCGAAGAAATATTCTCCAAAAAATTTGTCCTAGTGTGGGCCAAAATATGGGACTCAGAGAGGAAGTGGAATGATCCTTCCTCTGCCTATTTGTATGGTCATCCTCTACATAAGTCGGATGTGCTAATGCTGATTCTCATCATATGGTTACCCTTTGTTTATTTCTAGCACTGCAAAAATATAGGGCGTTCACATCATTTTTCACTTTCCTTAGAGTTAGTGTTTAGTTTTAGTTAGTTTAGTTTATTAAACATTGTTAAATAAAGCATTCCTATAAATATTACATGATATGCATTTGACAAACAAAATTCATTATGACATGGCTTCTGCCGTCTACCAGATTGACAATTGTGTTTACCGTTACATATAATTACATAAAATAAAAACTTTTTAAATAATTATTATTCTTTTTAAATTGGAAAGTAAACACAGATAACAATCAATATTGAAATAGGCCTAGTATAATTTTTTCATTTTTTTTTGGGGCACTTCCCCAGCTTTCCTTAGAGCTGGAGTTGGTAGAGGGCTGAAAAGCATCAGGTCATTGAAGGGAAACTTAGATGTCTGACCTGGTTCTACGATGTTAGCTGGGTTTTGTCTATGACCGTATGTGAATTAACTAAGAACAAGCTGTATAGTTGTGGTGTTTGTTATAGAAAGAGTAAAACGGTTAACAGATTTGAATTCTAAACCTTGATTTGAAGGTTGTTAAGCTCCAAAACAAGGTCTTTTTGTAGCTTTAGAAGTGGTGTATTGGGTCCGAAGTGCACACTAGATAAGATTAGATTTAAGGGACGGGTAGAGCTTGCTCAGCTCCGAGCACTGCGGTGTCTGAATGAAACCAATTGTGCCAGCCAATGTGAGGTTTCAGGACAGTTCTCCTGCTCCTGAATTGAACCAGAAGTTAGCATTCTTCTGTGGGTGAATGAGTTTGAGTTTATATAGGGGGATAATCTCATAGTCAAGTATTTGCTTTCTAAGGCGGAAAAGTGCTGGACATTCTGTAATAATGTGCAGAGATGTTTCTTCTTTTTCGAGGCATAGTCTACAGATGGGGTCTGCTACCAGCCTCATTTGATGAAGATGTTTCTTTAAAGAACAGTCACCAGTTAGTAGTCCTGTGCAAATTTTTAGGGTTTTCCTATTGAGGTTCAGTAGGAATTTTGATGTTTTTTCAGTATATTCTGGCAATTCTGAGTTTTGAACAGATTTGACCAGATGAGTTACTCAAAGTTTTATTTGATTTCTCCAGTAGGATGTTCTTGGCAGTATATTTGAAGGTGCTTTTATTTACACCGTAGAAGGGTTCAGAACCGACGAATGGTTTAGATGCGCCGTCTTTAGCTAAGATGTCTGCCTTCTCGTTACCATCATAGTCTTTGTGTGCTGGGATCCAGTTGAGGATTATAGTGTTTTTCTTGGATTAGTTTGGATCTTATGAAAGTGCACACTAACCTTAACTCTAAGACCGCTTACTTTCTTTCTTGATTCTTGATTTAAGAAAATGGTGTCTTTTTGGGATGATTTTACGGGTTGTTATCGTCAAATGTAGTTTACTCATTGTTAACATACACTTGTGGCCATACAATTAAGTCATTGCATTTTTAGAAGATTTAATACATTTTTTTTGTCTTACATTTGCATCAACAATTGTTGTGTGACGTGAAGGTCAACATTTATGGAAATGATGGCAAACCGTATGTTAGACGTCCCAGAAATGCTGAGCTGAACCCAAAATACACCAAAAAGACCTTAAAGCATGGCGTCGATTCTATAACGGTTTGGTAATAAACGGTAAAATGACTACCGGGATATACTGGATACAAATCTTTTCGGCGCCTACCAGAACCAATTACCATAAGGATGGATCTTTCAGCACGACAATGACCCCAAACACACGTAAGGAGTTGTGAAATCTTTCCTTGGAGAGCGTAGAGTGATTGTTTTGGGGTGGCCAGCGCAGTCACCGGACTTAAGCTAGTCCTAAACGACGAACGAGCCGCTCGCTGTTGGCGAAAATTTTCGATTTTGTCATGTTCGTTGGCTTCGTTGTTTGCCATGTAGGGTCATGGTCGCGAACAAACCGGTTTTTTACTATGAAGCAAATCTCATTTCTGCTGTGGACGTCGTCGTGTGCATATCGCGGATAAAGTAAAAAGGCAACAGACAGCCACAATTTAATAAATTTAATAAAAGACTACACACGTTTACGCTGTGGGTAATCATCATGAAATTAATGCTCGGCAAATGTGTTCGTCGTCTAGGGGATAATGCAAACGAGCATGCTCGGCGAGCATGTTCGTCGTTTAGGACTAGCTTTAAGCCCCATAGAAAATTTGGGGACATTCTCAAAAAAAAAAGTTGCTGCAAAAATACCAACCAGCACCACTACTCTCTGGAATATTTTGCAGGAAGAGTTTAAAAATATGAGCGTAGAGCAATGCAAAGGTTCGGAAGACTCCATGCCAAGGAAAATATCCGCCGTATCAAAACAGAAAGGCTATCCTACGATATATTAACGGTGCGGTTAAAAAAACTATGCTTATTTACATATTTTTTTTTACTTTTTTTCAGGTGACTTAATTATATGACCACACTTATTTTATATATTATTGATTTTTGTTAAAGAAATGACTATTGTCATTTTTTTTTTTTCGTTTTTTTTAATGATTGTGATTGTAAATATTTAGAATTTGAATGAATTTTGTTTCTGTTGTAATTTGTATTTAATATATGGATATGTAGACGTCATTTATAAAAATGACTTAATTGCATGGCCACAAGTGTATGTCAACTTCACAGACAAAGTGAAAATTGGGATCACACATTTGCGTCAAGAGGAAGTGTGAATACCTTTCCAACATAATCACCCAAATGAGGTAGACCAATAGGGGCGTTCAGACTATCCAATTTGTTTGTTTAGTATCGTGTTTGTCAAGTAAATTTGTAAGTGTGAACTCTCCATCAGGCGGCTAGTCAAATTTGTGCGGGATGGATTTCAATTTTTTTTGATATTTTTGCAAGTTGGACAACTAGTCAAACTTGCAAGAAATTTCAATTCCCAAATGTTTTCAGGTAGTGCACATCGCACGGAAAGAATATTTTTTCTTTGTTGGGTACATTGAAATAGGAATTTATGATGTTTTCAGGGAGTGCACTTCTTTACATCCAACACGCTTTCTTTTGTTTTTCTTGCTGTTCTAAAATTTCATCCCAAAAATGCGCTGCTACCACTATCTCTATCATGGTTGAAATTCAAATCAGAATGAAGTTTGACGAATTGTTTGAAGAGTGTGAACGCTATGGGTGTTTTTCCGTCAAACTTTCATGCAGCAAATTTGACTAACAAATTGGACAGTCTGAATGCCCATATTTTTTCTAAACCAAAACGTTCTTTGCATTTAGACAAACTTCTTGGTGAATTATTTTGATGTTTGAATAATTTTGACCTCATCCAAAAAAATTTTGCGGTATCTATGCACTTACTTCATTGTTGGACATCCTTTCCATAAAACTGTGCAGCCTATCTCCTTTGATCGATAAGAAGTACGAGTCGTATGAATTCATCCCATCACATGCCCTGATTGTGTCTAAACTAAATGCGTGTTTAGATACCAATCAAAGCCCACAAAAATGTGTGAGAATCAAACGCACAAAAGTGAATTTTCTGCCTCACGAGCAAACAAATCAAAACAGACAAAAGAGAAAAATATCCAATATCAGTGTTAATCAGTACAATTAAAGTCCCATCAACCATATTACTTGTAGGGTAAAGACAAATAGCCGTTGGTTAGTATGTCTTCGATTTAAGTTATGTCTGTTGTTTCACATTCATTTATGATTGTATGCCATCAATTCATTTACACAGCAAATCGTATACCTTATCAATGGAAACCAATTCTATCATTCAACAGAATATTTGTTTATGCTCAATGGTCATTAAAAGGACACGTGTCACAAGCACGTGACATCCCAAAAATACACGAACAATGATTTTCAAATAAAACAAGTAAAAATATCCACTAAAAGAAATTCAATACTACGTCGGAATATATACGAATATTCGTCCATTCCACCGGAATAAACAAAATAATTGAATGTAAGGACACGCAAACAAAAATCATCAAATTGTCGGTTTCCAAGTGAAAACAAGTTGGTCGGAGGTTTAATTTTCGGAAAGGGTATCCCATGCAAGAACAATTTGTGTTTCAATTGTCCATAAGTGCTTATACATGCATTCAGGACCTACAAACTATTTGGTATACCCTTTGGCAAAAAATCTGTTCAAGGATTTCCTCACAGCAATTGGTTACAACAAAAGAAATTGTTGCAAAAATTTGCATTCAATTTAAGGAGGTATCAGAACAATTATCCCTTTATTGCCAATCGAACTCAAAATCGAAGGTTTTGCTTTCCCAAATCGTGAATCAATTTCAAGGATAAATTGAGTGAGTATCACCACACGCTCTGTTGGTATGTATTATTAATTTAAGCGGATAGGTTTTCAATTTGTAAGAAATCCCTGCCTAGGGTATGAAGGGAAGCTCATATTTGCATACATGCCCAACAACATTCTATTCCGTGCAGGGGTTGCTCATGAACGCCGAGCAAATTAGGGGGATGTAAACATTTGTTCAAAAAATCAAGAATTGATTTTCAATTTGCTTACAATGCTGCAACAAAATTAGATTGCTTCCCATTTTTTTTTTTTGTGTGACGATGAGAGCACTGGGACAAATAAGGACTAAAAAATTTTTAATTCCGAGAAAGACATTCTCATCCGAATTCTTTATTTGGTTGGAGTTGGAAGTAACTGGAAATGTATGTTTGTTTGGAGCTTGTAAGTACAGTCTCGCCCCTTTGCGTCATCGTGATGGCCATCATTGTGAATTAATTTATCACATACACGTTCCTAAAGCATTGAAAATACTACACAAACGAAAAATCCTTGTTGTTCTCGGTTTAGATACGCAGAATAGCGATAGAGAAGAATACCTGGAGCGGAAGCGAATTTCATCTGCAGACGAGACCCGAGGCAGGAATTGTAATTGCCAAGCAATTAAATAACCTTGGTAGACGATTAAATGAGCTCAGGTGTAAAATGGTGTACACTTTTATTGAAAACCCTAATTGAAGCATCCAAAAATTGTTAGCCGAGTGAAAAAGGGATAATCAACCAACAACAACGACAATCAACAATGAGATCAGAGAATAAATGTTTTTGCTGACAACTAAGGATGATGGTGGGCAAAGGAGCGATTTCTTATGTTTTAATAAGGATGCTGGCACTGATTTATGGGCTTTTCTGTTTTGATAGTTGAAGCAATGTGTTATCTTAGCTCAGTGGCGGATCCAGGATTTGGTCAAGGGGGGGTCTATTTCTCAAAATTTTATTTATATATATATATATAAACATATGTATATATATATTAGGGTGGTCCTTATTTAGGGTTTGTCCGAATTTTTTGTCACGATAGTCCTAAATCGGTTCTAAATCTATTAAAAAGAATTCATGCCTAGTTAAAGCTCTTAATTTTAATTTTAACCCGACCCCCCCGATAGCCAAATAACACGGGAAAAGTTCTGTTGATTTTTTGAACTTTTTTTTCATCATGAAATAATAAACAGATCATGTCGACCAATAACAATTCTTATAAAAAATTAAACGCTCTACGAAAAAGGTCCTTATAATTTTCTGGTAACTCAAACGGTTTCTGAGTTGTTTGAGGTCATAGTTGAAGTTTAAGTCAATTTTACTATTTTTCTATTTCTACCGTCTTTTATTGATTTAAAAATGAAAAAAAGATAGATGACAATTATTTTTTTTATTTTTTTTTTTTATTTTTTGTTTTTGTTTTTAAATATACATTTCGGTTTTATTTTAACATTTTTAATACACCAAGACAATTGTATTTACAAAAGATATTTAAGTTAACATTTTTGTTAATTTAGTGGTATTCTGTTATTAATAATAATCTGTACTTGTAAATATTATTCAAAAAATTGCTTAATGTTTTCCAATTATATTCGTTTAAGATGTTTATAGTCTCTTATAATGTAAGAGTATTTTTCCCGAAAAAAAACGTCTTTCAGATTTGAATATTGGGCATATACTGATGAAGTGTAGACAATCTTCCTTTGATTTTAAATTACACAGTGTACAAAATTGATTGAAACTACCATTGTAAGGATTTCCGTTTAAGTTCAGAACCTCGCATCTTGCATTAAATATTAATGATATTTCTGCATAACTTAGTGAATCGTGAAAATAGTTTTTGGTACCGAGATTGTAGTTTAGCTGACTGTAGATTATTCTACTGGACGACTCTTTAGCTTTTTCTATAAAAGAACACCTCATTAAATCCTCATTTTTCTTTATGATGCTGTACAGTTGTTCTTTCAGATGGTTTATGTTGCTGAAATTTTCATCAAATCTCACTCCACATTCATTGGCAATAGTCTGCCATCTTGCAAGCAACCAGTCCTCGTTTCTCAGCTCATATAAAAGCAGTTTTTTAGAAAGCCTGGTCTCCTGATAGCTGCTGCTGATTTTGATCAAATAATCAGCTTAAGAATTTAGCGTACTTGTCAGAAGTTTTGGTACCCCGGTTTCTAAATATATGGCGTAGTTAGGTGTATTCTGTGGTAGGTTGAAAAGTTTCTTTATGAAATTTCTATAAAATGATTCAATTTCATCGTATTCTTCTGATCCGCAAATCTGTGCAGCATATAAGAGAGTCGATTTCACCACCGAATCAAAGATTTTGTATTTTGTGGATAGAATAACTCTTTTGTTGGAAAAGATATTTTCCCATGTTAGATTTAACAAACTTTGTGAGCTGTTGGCTTTCCCTGATAGATGAATTTTTTAGTTCAATGTTGGGTTCAGTTTTAAGCCTAGATATTTAATCTCTTTCACTACCTCCAGCTGTGTATCATTATATATCCATCTTCTTTCATTGTAGGCTCTTAGTGTGGGTCCAAATACCATTATTTTCTGTGTTTATAGTTAGTCCTCATGTGTTGCAGTAGCTAGATAGCCGATTAATCATCAGTTGTAAACTTTCTGGTGATTCTGACAGTATGACGAGGTCATCAGCGTATAGCAGTACATTGACAGTGCAGCCAGCTATTCTTATTCCTCCAGGAAGTTCATCAGCGACATCATTTATAAATAACGAGAACAAAAGTGCGCTAAGTGGGCATCCTTGTTTTACTCCTGTGTTAGTGCTAAGGCACCTCGAAAAGCTCACTTCATCCCAAACAGCTGCTTTCGTGTCTGTGTACATCTGTCTAACTAATTTTAGAAACTTTGTAGATATACCCAACTGTGACATCTTATAAATGAGTGCATTCCTCTTGACTAGGTCAAAAGCGGCTTTGAAGTCAACGAAAAATGAAAACACCCTTTTGTTTCTTGCTTGAAATGCTTTGACAATAGACGATAAAGTGAAAATGTGATCGATCGTTGAAAAGTTTTTTCTGAAACCGGCCTGTAGATCCGATAAAATGTTATTCTGTTCGACCCATTTTTTTTGTGTATAGGGAAAATGACAGATTTTTCAAATGATGACGGTATGTCAGCGTTTATAAAGATTTTATATAAGAGAACTTTTAGATGATTTAGAAACATGGGGGTTGCGTTTATGAAAAATTCATAAGGAATCCCATCTTCACCTGGTGAATTTTTATTTTTTGCTTTGTTTAGCACATCTTGAATTTCATCGATTTCTATGTCTACATCCAATATTTGGTTGGTAATCAAAGGATCCGCAGTGTTAAATAAAAGACAAAAGTCACTGGTGAGAAGATGACTAAAGTGAGTGGCAAGGGTTTCGGTGGAAATTTCAGTACCTATTATATAGATGATTCCATTAATTTCCTTCGCAATTTTCCAGAAGTCCTTAGTGTTTTTAGTATGGCCTAATTGAAGTGCTTTTTGATCTTATCTTAGCTAATATATTGTTTTTGACAGTGGTAGTCAATTGCCAATTGAAATCACTTTGCCTAAAGTCACAGCAGGAATAGTCTTCAAACCAACATATTTTTGATTACAGTAAAAAGACTAGGCATTGAGTTAAGACAATTAAGTTAGATAGACAACAAAAACAAATAAATATTGCTAAGGTTGTTCATTATTCTAATTGTAGCAACATAAATATAAGAAGCAACAAAGCTTATTGCTAAATTTTTTTTATAAATCTCCTCACCTCTGGTGGGGAGATTGAAAAGCGCAAATTAAAAAAAGCACTGATTCGCACGAAAGCTTCGAAATCATTCTTTTATTTTCAAAGATATTTAATAACAAGAGAAAAAAATATTTGGCATGCTTTACATTTCCCAAACAATTCTTAGACGATTTTTGATTTTCTCTAACAAAACATTTGCTTACAAGTTTTTATATTTAATCGGGCTTTGAATAAGTTTACAGAAGTCATTTAGAGCTTGAAGACTGTTACTTATTTTCTCCAACCACTCTTCACTTTGATTCTCAGTAGCTGCATAGCACACGTAGTTCTGTAGGTCTGGTCGAAGAGGATCTGTTGATTTCAACAGAAATCTGTTGCTAGGTAACTTTTCCAAACGCATTTTGTTGACCTATAGAATAGAGACATCAATTTATTGTTGGCCATACTGAAGGATGGTACAATCTTACTTGTAAATGAGAACGGTAGACAAATGAAGAACTTTTGAACTGACTGCTTCTGCCAACCATATCCGCAAATATAATACTTTGTTCAAATAGGAATACCTGAAGCTGTCTGGGCCTTTGAACCGCTGAGCAATTTTTCTCAAACTTCTTTCCTCCTTCAATACACCACAATGGACCATGGAGTAAGAGTTTACCTTGAGCATGGATGTTGCCATCAAAGTTTTGTAGCCTTCGTACAACCATCGTATCGTCGACAGCTTTGCAAATAGTCTTCAGACAAAATACACAAATACAAATACATTTCGATGAACAGATCCAATAAAAAAATAAATACCTACGTTTATGATTTCGCAACATTCTTTCATACTTATTAGTTCCTCTTCCAAAATGGCTTTTTCGGTGTGCTTAGTTATCTCTCTCAACAATAATCCATATCTGGTTACTCTTTGCACTGGTTTGATAAGTAAACTACTAAGCTGTGAAAATGAGGCAAAAGTAAAGAAATGTGCAGCATACAATGTGAAAGGCTTACATCGTAGCGATGATGAAGTTTCTGTTGAATTTGATCGAAGTACGTAAAATGCTCGCAAAGGATGTGTTCTGATATTGGTTTATTCTGACAGTAAACTATGTACATATTGTGAATTTTTCGTTCATATCGCTTGATCATCGGAACAAGTTCAGATGGCTTTTCAATGCAGAGTTGGAGAGCTTTTAAAAAGATACTGATTTAAGATATGAATTGTTAATGTTGCAATTTTAATTAAAGAATCATTCTTACTCTTTATGCCATTCGTAGATTGTTTCAATGTTCCCAAAAACCAATCGCACTTTTCCGCCCTTGAGGCCTTCAGGCAGAGGTATGTCACTTTCTGGATTGCGTGTTTCAGCAATATACCTGTAAGAGAAGCAGTTTATATTTAAAAAAATGCACACAAATTTAGCTAGTAGGTAATTAAGTTTTTCAAGCCCTCATCACCAAAGGTGGTATAAAATAGTAAAACGCAATTATGTTAAAAGGCATATTAGCAACGCCATCATGTTGCGTTAATTAACCTCGAGTAGAGCTATGTAGAGCGGTTGAACCCAAACGCTCCGGCTCGACGGGTTTTCGAAAGCATATTGCATGGAAATCACGGAAGGGGAAGGCCTCGTCTTAGGTGGCGCAATCAAGTGGAGGAAGGCCTCAGCCGAAGTCGTTGTAGAAGGTTCTGTGTTGAGGCCCAGGTTCACCGCGAACTGTAATGCCCACCTAAGTATGTAAGAAATAAACTCGAAATTCTTGAGTGTTTTTTCCATAATTGATCGCAGTTTTTTACAGCGAATAATTGAACGCTATGGTTAATTAGAAGAAAAACGCTTAGACGACCAAAATCAACTGTGTAAACGTCATCTTATAAAACTACTTGTTACACACAGTATCATAAAAAGTTTTTAGAAAACGAAAATGAGGATAATCTTCTGAAGAAGCAGTCTTTTGAGAAATAAGCTTTGTCAAGGATTATTCGTGCCGAAAGTAAAGCCTGACACTTTATGTTTAAGGATTTACTGAGGATTTATAGATAAATTTTAGGGCTTCGTATATTTATGTACTTGGAAGAATTTGTTGTTGGTCTTGTCTCAAATACTGTTGTGTCCAAAAGGAAGCAAACATTTTTGGTCTTTTGTTAAGAACGTTAAGAACTCGACCACGTCATCGGTCCTAACGCTCGTCTTCAATGACTCTCCGTATGTCAGTTCCATCGATAAAGCCAATTTGTTAGCAGCTCAATTCGCTGCAAACTCAACACTTCCTGATAGCATATTGGCTCCAAGTGAGCTTAAGTCTATAGATTCAGTTATGAAGCAGATTTTTTTTTCGAACTCGCTCGGTTGCGAAAGATCTCAAAGATCTCAATATACATAAACCCGCTCATCCAGATGGTATCCCCGCCGTTATTCTGAAAATGTGTTCTTCTACGCTGGCAAAACCTCTGCGTAAACTTTTCCATCTTTCCTATTCTGCTGGGATATTCCCGAGCAGATGGAAAACTGCATTTGTCCAGCCAGTCCCTTAAAAAAGGCGAATCCTCCTCCTCTTCCAATTACCGTCCAATTGCACTAACGTCCCTTCTTTCCAAGGTCATGGAAACGTTGATAAACCGTCAACTTATGAAATTTCTTGAAGAGCGAAAGCTTCTTTATGACCGTCAGTACGGCTTTCGTAGCAAACGGTCCACTGATGATTTGATGGCTTATCTCACCGAAAAGTGGAACCAATCTTTATATTGTTTTGGAGAAAGTAAGATTATTGCGCTTGATATTTCTAAAGCATTTGATAGAATTTGGCATCAGGCTCTTTTATCGAAAATGCGTGCTTTTGGTATCGATGAGTCTCTTCTTCGTTGGATTAGAAATTACCATTCCGAACGTTCAATACAAGTTGTATTGGATGGCTTCAAGAATGATACCCGCTTCATAAATGCTGGTGTGCCCCAGGGATCCGTTTTGTCTCCGACTCTCTTCCTCATTTTCATAAATGATCTCTTGTATGAAACTTCTAATCCGCTTAACTGTTTTGCTGACGACTCGAACCTCAGCTTTTCATATTCGTTTCCAAATTCACGTCCTGCTCTGCGGATGTGGAATAATGTGGATGTGGATAAGCTCATTGAATTCCGACCATGACAGCATTGTAACATGGGGTCATAAAAACTGAGTAGAATTCAATGCTTCGAAAACTCAATGCTGTCACTTGTGGAACATTCCCCCATTGCCATTATCCATGAATGGTACCTGCATCCAAGAAACCGGAAAGCTGTCAGTACTTGGTATGTTTGTAAACGATGATCTTCGTTGGAATTACCACATATTTGAAGTCGCCAAAAACGCTGCTAAAAGCTTTAGCTTCTTGAGACGATGCAGGAAGTTCTTCACCTTTTCTGATCTGGCAACAATTTATAAGGCCTTCATCTGCCCAAAAGTAGAGTATAACTCTCATATCTGGTCAGGTGCTCCTCAAACATCTTTGCACCTTTTTGATAGGGTACAAAATAAAGCGTTAAAATTGATAGGTGATAGTTCAATCGTAGAATCGATTGATTCTCTTGAACATCGTCGAAAAGTCACCTGTCTCTCTCTCTTTTATGGTTTTTTTTTACAAACAGTGCTCTAGTGAAATAGCCAGTTGCATTCCTCCAGTGAAACAATTTAGCCGCAACACCCGCCTCACTAGAAATGCTCATCAGTTTTACCGTGAGCCCAACTTCGGACGTACAGTCAAGTATAGAGATTCGTATTTCAGTCGCACCACCCGAATGTGGAATGCTCTACCTGGCCCTGTTTTTCCCCTGCATTGCGATTCACAAAAGTTCAAAAGCAACGTGCATCGGTGTCTCCTTTCAAATCTTCTTCTATTTTCCTAAATGCTCGCACTGTATTTTTATAACATCTTAAGGGTAGTCATAACCCCTTGATGTGCGCGTTAATTATATATGAAAAAAAAGTAAAATGAACGCTAGTTGATTTGCGATATTTCAAAGATTTCATTCAATTTTTAAATCAAGCTTCATCAAAATCAGCAGAGATTTTATCATCTGTTATCGGTCATAAGTTATCTATGATCATTATCCGTAACCTGTGATTTGTGATCTATCATCTGTCATCTGTCATCTGTCATCTGTCATCTGTCATCTGTCATCTGTCACCTGTCATCTGTCATCTGTCATCTGTCATCTGTCATCTGTCATCTGTCATCTGTCATCTGTCATCTGTCATCTGTCATCTGTCATCTGTCATCTGTCATCTGTCATCTGTCATCTGTCATCTGTCATCTGTCATCTGTCATCTGTCATCTGTCATCTGTCATCTGTCATCTGTCATCTGTCATCTGTCATCTGTCATCTGTCATCTGTCATCTGTCATCTGTCATCTGTCATCTGTCATCTGTCATCTGTCATCTGTCATCTGTCATCTGTCATCTGTCATCTGTCATCTGTCATCTGTCATCTGTCATCTGTCATCTGTCATCTGTCATCTGTCATCTGTCATCTGTCAACTGTCATCTGTCATCTGTCATCTGTCATCTGTCATCTGTCATCTGTCATCTGTCATCTGTCATCTGTCATCTGTCATCTGTCATCTGTCATCTGTCATCTGTCATAAGTCATCTGACGTAACTACCTGTATTTCTGGTTCAAATAACTTCTATTTTTGTTTGTTTTTAAAAGTGGAAAAAAGTACGTACCCATTGACTATTTCACCCAAGTCTTTAATATAGAGTTCTTCAGTTGACAGCAGCTCTTTCATCGCACATTGCCGTTTTCTTTTAGCAGCTTCTACAACATCATTTGCATTGGATTTTCTTCTTAAAAGCTAAGAAGCAAAACAGTAAAATTGTTATAGAATTTTTCTGAATGAAAAACTCACATTTTTAAATACTTTTGATTTCCGGATTGGTTTCAATGGAGGCACCGGTAAAGGTTGCTGTTGCTGTTGTGGATTGTTAACTTGTGATATGTGCTGTTTTTCTTTTGGGGGTGTTATGTTTCCAACCTCGTGCTCTGTCTGATATGAAATCAATTTTCAACTATAATTACTACAAAACTTTACTATGAACGTTTCGCATACTCACTTTAAGGTTAGTGATCGGTGGTTCATCTACATAATACTCGCTTTTAGTCTTAAGGAAACGGCGAATTAAACTAAAAGTGGAAAAAGTATAAAAATTTACAAATTTAATAGACAATAAGGCAATGTTCAAGGTTGATATCGTTAATGTTTTAAAAGTTCGCATTGCTGAGTGGCACAAACAGACTTCAATTTACCAAATGTGATTTCTAAGGTGTTATAGACCATACTGAAAGAAATTGGCTCTAAGGAGATAAATCATCAGAAAATTAGCCAATCACCAACATTCCTTCTCTATTTTGAGCTTAACGATGCAGTTGGGCTTTGAATTATTTGCAACTTCTTAAGACTGCTTTTCAGTTGTTGATGTATTTCTACTTCAGTCTTCCGTAAAGCAAAATTGTTCATGATTAAGTTCACCAATTAAAGGCTGTTCACAGTTTGTATTCTTCTCATATTTTTAAGCACTTTACACTTACAATCCTTTCCAGCTTAAAAGTTCTTTTTATCTTCTTCTGCTTCTTCCAGCGGCGCGGCGGGCGTGATCTCGAAGAGATCACAGCGCTTCCTTTTAACTGCCCATGGGGTACGCCGACATTTTTTCATCTGTATTCTCTCAATATCGGGAAAAACCCAAGTAAATTAGACTTTAATACACGTATTATTGAGAGCTAGCTTTGTTAACAACTATTCGCCACCAGTACAAATAAAAACTCAACAGCAAACTCACGCTTCTCTTAAACTATTTAAATAGGCAGTTGTCACTTGTCGCATCACTGCCGCGGCTTGCCGTCGAAATCAGTAAAAGTAAAAATAAAAAAAAGGAAAAAAGCAAGCGTCTTCAAAGCATAAATTAACCATTTACCAGATAAGCAAAGGGAAAACACCAAAACCCGGTTCATAGAAACACAAAAGAAATAGTGCATAGGAATTCTTGAGAAGTAGTTCGATGTGTGAGATAAACTCAAAGTGAACTGGAATGACAATTCACCACATGAGTTCTGCGAAATAATTGTTTGTAAAAACAATATGAAAATTTGATGAAATAGAAAATAAAAACAACAAGTTGGCCAAATTCAGAAAACTTACTTAAAAAACATATTTTTCACTTTTTATCGCACAACAATTCGCAACGAACAATAACGAGTACAACGATACACTAAACGTGACACTTATTGTTAGAGTTCAATATTACTCAGGTTTTCTGTTTTTATTTTACCCAAGCCGTAAACCCCAATATAAAGCGTAGAGAGTGGGACAGTAATTTTAGGAAACCAAAGGCCTGGAAGGGGACAACAAAGCATTGTGAGTTGTTTTGATAGCAAACAAGGCTTTAACTTTTTTGAACTAAATTATTCATCATTTAAGTTAGTGTAGATAGCAAAATGGTGAGTAAAAGCCCAACTATATGGTTTTTTAAGTACGTAGAGCGTCAGAATGCTTCTCATTGCGATAAGGTTCATTGTTGCTCACATAAATACGCACTTAGAACTCAAAACAAGTGAGAGAAAAAGTACATTTGAAGATAAGTCTTATGTTAAACACAACGACGGCTAAAAGGTCATTCCTCCTTTCGATCTTAGTTACTGATTCAAAAAGATCTAAACCAGTGTGTTATCTTAGCTAATATATTGTTTTTGACAGTGGTAGTCAATTGCCAATTGAAATCACTGTGCCAGTAGCCACAGGAGCAATAATCTTCAAATCAGCTTATTTTTGGTTACAGTAAAAAGGCCAATACAATTATTTTAGATAGACAACAAAAACAAATAATTATTGCTAAGGTTGTTCTTTATTCTAATTGTAGCAACATAAATGTTAGAAGCAATACAGCTCACTGCTTAGTTTCACCTCACCTCTGGTGGGGAGATTGAGAAGCGCCAATTAAAAAAAGCACTGATTAATGCGAAAGCAAAAAGAAATCTTTCTTTTATTTTCAAAGATATTTAATAATAAGAGAAAAAAATATTGGGTATGCGTTGCATTTCCCAAACAATTCTTAGACGATTTTTCATTGACAATATCTTTTGACTCTCGAAAATCGATTCATTAGAAAACTGATCATGTTTTGAAAACATTTCTGTAAATCATTCTCTCACAAAACGTTTGCTTACAAGTTTTTATATTTAATCGGGCTTTGAATAAGTTTACAGAAGTCATTTAGGGCTTGAAGAATGTTACTTATTTTCTCCAACCACTCTTCACTTTGATCGTCATTAGCTGCGTAGCACACGTAATTCTGTAGGTCTGGTCGAAGAGGATCTGTTGATTTCAACAGAAGTCTGTTGCTAGGTAACTTTTCCAAACGCATTTTTTTGACCTATATAATAGAGACATCAATTCATTGTTGGTCATACTGAAGGATGGTAAAATCTTACTTGTAAATGAGAACGGTAGACAAATGAAGAACTTTTGAACTGACTGCTTCTGCCAACCATATCCGCAAATATAATACTTTGTTCAAACCATATGATTATTGTTTGACTCTCTTTGTGACAGTAATATTTGGCCAGCTGGTACTCTTGTCAAAGAATTCTCAGGCTACAACAAAAAAGAATAAAAATTTATTAAAGAGTATTCCAAAAAACTAAAAAGATTTTCCCTCTTCTACCAAAATGTTAGAGGGCTTCTCAGTAAAACTGCAGATTTATATGTGAATTCTCTCGTTTTCTCACATGATGTGTTTGCTTTGACGGAAACGTGGCTTAACCCATGCCATTTGAATACCGAAATCCTCAGCCAAGAATTTTCTGTCTACCGTAAAGATCGGCATATAGACAAACCAGAAGCTGTTGGAGGTGGTGTTCTTATTGCGGTCAGGAACGCGTTTATGTCATCTCGTATACACTTTCCGTTTGATTTGTCTATTGATGTTGTTTGTGTGAAAGTTTGTACCTTGTCCAAAAATATTTTCATCATAAGTGTTTATATTGTCCCTAAAAGCTTAGCACCAGCTTATGCTGAGCTATCTCTTATTTTGGATTATGTCTTCGAAATATCTGATCTTGAAAGCCAGATTCTATTACTGGGTGACTTTAATTTACCATACATTCAGTGGCTACCCTCTGATGATGGTTCCTTTCAAAAAGCTTCCCTGTCTTCACCACAACAGGAGCTTTCCTGTTTAGACAACATAATTTCTTCTGACTTACGGCAAGTAAGCTGTATTAGAAACTATCAAAGTCGTATGTTAGATTTAGTATTTTCTTCGGACGCTATTAAGACTGTTGTAATGCAATCAAATTCTGGTATCACAAGAATAGATGACTTACACCCACCTTTAGATATCTTTATTGAACTTAGCAATGTGATTGACGAAAGAAGTAGTCCATATGACTGTTCATATACCTTTGACTTTCGAAAAGCGAACTTCGATTTGCTTTCGGATGAATTAAGCAGGGCTGGTATTGAAAAAATATCAACTCTAGCAAATCTTGACGAAGCAGTCAGCTGTTTCTACTCTATTTTAAAAGATTGCATGAATAAAACAATTCCGCTAAAATTGATTAAAAAAGAAAATTATTGCTAGCCGTGGTTTACCAAAGAACTGAAAGTTCTGCGGAATAAAAGAAACAAGGCCTGGAAAACTTATTTGGCCACTCTTTCTCTAACTGACCACCAAGTGTTCATAAGTCTTTTTGAAGACTTCAGAACGCTTTCTCAAAATCTTTTTTTTTTTTTTTTTTTTTGTTTATTTATTCCAGCTATGTAACTCAAATGAGTTGCTCTCTTAAAAATGATCCAAAAAGCTTTTGGTCCTTTGTTAACTCCAAAAAGAAATCAGACGGCTATCCAGCAAATTTTATTTATAATAGCAATCTTTTGAAGGATACTCCTGACATATGCAATGCCTTTGCAAATCAATTTTGTGGCTCTTTTTGTAGTACACCTCTCAAAATTGATGAAAATTATTTTGAGTATTTAACTCACTGTTCTCAAGTAAGTTTTAATAGTATCCCCATTTACAGTGATAGAATTATTCATTACCTTTCTTCTCTAAATGATGACGTTTCATCTGGCCCGGATATGATACCACCTATAGTTTTAAAAAAGTGTTCTTTTCGCTTAGCCTTCCCTCTCGAATACCTTTTCAAGCTTTCTTTAAAGTCCGGAAAATTTCCTAGTTTGTGGAAAATGTCTTTTATTACCCCTGTTTTCAAGAAGGGTGAAAAAATAGATATATAAAAAACTACAGGCCAATTGCAAAGCTTTCATGCATTCCTAAGCTGTTTGAACAAGTAGTCTGCGAAAGTTTATCATTCTTTGCAAGGAATATAATCTGCAATCAACAACACGGATTTATGCAAAGAAGATCAACGGCTACTAATCTTCTCTCGTTTTACCATAAATGCTCTAATACACTCGAAAAAGGTTATGAGTTAGACTGCATTTATACTGATTTCTCTAAGGCCTTCGACCAACTTTCTCATAATATTATATTATATAAACTAAAAGCATTTGGATTTCCACCAGTATTTATTGTTTGGATAAGTTCATACTTAAAAAATAGATCTTATAAAGTCAAATTTCGTAACGTCTTGTCAAATTCTTTCAATGGTCTGTCTGGTGTGCCACAAGGGAGTCACCTTGGTCCTTTGCTTTTCATTATTGCAATAAATGACGTCATTTCTTGTATATCATACAGCAACATTCTAATTTTTGCTGACGATATGAAGATTTTCAAATCGATAGAATATTCGTCAGATCGCAATTTATTACAAAAAGATATCGACAGTTTTGTTACGTGGTGTTCTAAAAACGGTCTTAGTTTGAACCCTTCCAAGTGTCAAAGTATGACGTTCTCACGCAAAAGGATTCTCACTATCGCAAATTATTTAATATCTCAGCAATCATTATCTCAAGTCTCGAATTTCCGCGACCTTGGTGTAATTTTTAGTACTAACCTTGAATTCAATGAACACATCAATTCCATAACAAGTAAAGCAAATTCTATGCTTGGGTTCATAAAGAGATGGGCAAAAGAATTTAACGACCCCTATGTTACGCTTTCCTTATACAACTGTCATGTTCGTCCCTATCTCGAGTATGCTTCTCAGGTTTGGTCACCTCTATATGAGGTTCATAAATCTCGTATTGAGGCAGTACAACACAGATTTATACGTTTTGCCCTAAAAGGTCTTCCCTGGGAAGATCCTTTTAATCTCCCCCCTTATGAAAATCGTATTCGTCTTTTGAATCTTCAACCACTCTCACAAAGACGGACTAACAATGATTTAGTATTTTTCCATCAACTTATAACAGGTTCGATTGATGCTCCCGACTTGCTCTCCCACATAGGATTCAACTATCGTGGAGGATCTCACCAACTACGTAATTTGGAGTTTTTGCATTGCTACCACCACAGAACTAACTATGGCATGCATGAGCCGATAGCTCGCATGAGTAGGTTATACAACTCTAACCCTTTTACTTTAGATTTCAATCTTAGTAAAAGTAGTTTAAAACTAAAACTCAAAACCAGTGCTCCACAAGCATGATTTTTGTTTTGTATTTAATTTGTATTTAATTTGTATTTAATTATTAGTTAACGGTAGATTATTTAAATTGTATTTTTCTTCTTTTTTTTATATACTTTTAATAATGTTTATAGTTTGATTTTGTTTTATCGATGTAGTAAAAGTTAATTATGGTAAATGTTATGTCCTTGTTCGAATACGTTCTTTTGTGCTTGTGTTGGCGTTTTTTACTAACCCCTAACACTTGCATTAATGATGAAGAGCGTAGATAAGTGCGTACATATGAGCTTGCTCTAAGCTCAGTACCGCTTAAGACTCTGAGATGCAAAAAAAAAAATAGGAATACCTGAAGCTGTCTGGGCCTTTGAACCGCTGAGCAATTTTTCTCAAACTTCTTTCCTCCTTCAATACACCACAATGGACCATGGAGTAAAAGTTTACCTTGAGCATGGATGTTGCCTTCAAAGTTTTGCAGCAGTCGGACAAACAAAAAATACACAAATACAAATACATTTCGATGAACAGATCCAATCAACCTACGTTTATGATTTCGCAACATTCTTTCATACTTATTAGTTCCTCTTCCAAGTTGGCTTTTTCGGTGTACTTAGTTATCTCTCTCAACAATAATCCATATCTGGTTACTCTTTGCACTGGTTTGATAAGTAAACTAATAAGCTGTGAAAATGAGGCAAAAGTAAAGAAATGTGCAGCATACTGTGATTGAAAGGCTTACATCGAAACGATGATGAAGTTTTTGTTGAATATGATTGAAGTACGTACAATGCTCGCAAAAGATGTGTTCTGATATTGGCTTATTTTGACAGTAAACTATGTACATATTGTAAATTTTTCGTTCATACCGCTTGATCATCGGACCAAGTTCAGATGGCGTTTCAATGCAGAGTTGGAGAGCTTTTAAAAAGATACTGATTTAAGATATGAATTGTTAATGTTGCTATTTTAATTAAAGAATCATTCTTACTCTTTATGCCATTCGTAGATTGTTTCAACGTTCCCAAAAACCAATCGCACTTTTCCGCCAATGAGGCCTTCAGGCAGATGTATGTCAGTTTCTGGATTGCGTGTTTCAGCAATATACCTGTAAGAGATGCAGTTTGCTATTAAAAAATGCTCAAAAACTTTTACTTAACATCGAATTTCTTAATACGGGTTGAGAAGGAGCTACTTTTAGATTAACAGTGTTCCTAATCCAATGGAATTATTTGAGGTGATTGATGAGGTAAAAACCACCATCAGCTAACAGCGGTTCAGAGTTTGTGTCCTTGCTCCAATGTCCCGAGACTTCACACTTTTTTTATGTCTTCTTGAAAATTAAGGAGTTCCAAAGCTGAAATTGTTATCACGGCTACTTGGTATGATAGCCGGAAGTAAGAAAAGGATGTCATGGACAAACTCGAAAAGTGCAATTACGTTAAAAGACGCTTTAATAAATAAAATAAAATAAAATAGGGTGGCGCAACAGAGCGAGGAGCGCATTTCTCACAACCATACCTTGTGGGGGGACCTACAATTTTCTGCCGGCTAATCGAAAAAGCGCTTTTCATGGCAACGAATTTAATATCGGAGGGCTTGCCAATTCCTCGCAAAGGGCGATACCCGTGGAAAAATACTTTTGGCTCTGTTGGGATTCGAACAACGAACCTCTATGTTAACAGGTGGACATTCTAACCATCACGCCACGGATACCACTAAAAGACACTTAACAACGTCATTTGTTGCTCGATGTTGCGTCAAATAAGCTCGAAGTTCTTCAATCTTTTTTTCTATAAACGATCGCAGTTTCTTACACTGAAATATAAAACGCTGTGGGTACTTGGAAGGAGCTTCATGTAGAAATTTAACGACCAAAATCTACTGTATAAACGTCATCTTAAGAATACGTGCTAAAAACAGTGGCAGAAAATGTGTGTAGAAAACGAAAAAGAAGAGTTCCTAAAGAAGAAGTGTTTTAAGAAATATGCTCTGCCAAAGCTAATTCAGGCGAAAGCAAAGCCTGAGAGCTGAGACTTTATGTTCTGGGATTTCCTGAGGATTTTTAATAGTATTTTTGTGCTTCGTATTTTCATATACTTGACAGAATTTGTTTCTCAAGTCTACACTAGTTGATTTGCGTAGTTTTACTTCAAATTTTTAAATTCTACTTCTCTGCAGAGATTCACCATCTGTCATAAATTAAATATTATCTATGCTGCTATGTAGTCTGTATCTTATCAACTTTCCTCTGTCATCTGTCATCTGTCATCTGTCATCTGTCATCTGTCATCTGTCATCTGTCATCTGTCATCTGTCATCTGTCATCTGTCATCTGTCATCTGTCATCTGTCATCTGTCATCTGTCATCTGTCATCTGTCATCTGTCATCTGTCATCTGTCATCTGTCATCTGTCATCTGTCATCTGTCATCTGTCATCTGTCATCTGTCATCTGCCACCTGTCATCTGTCATCTGTCATCTGTCATCTGTCATCTGTCATCTGTCATCTGTCATCTGTCATCTGTCATCTGTCATCTGTCATCTGTCATCTGTCATCTGTCATCTGTCATCTGTCATCTGTCATCTGTCATCTGTCATCTGTCATCTGTCATCTGTCATCTGTCATCTGTCATCTGTCATCTGTCATCTGTCATCTGTCATCTGTCATCTGTCATCTGTCATCTGTCATCTGTCATCTGTCATCTGTCATCTGTCATCTGTCATCTTTCATCTGTCATCTGTCATCTGTCATCTGTCATCTGTCATCTGTCATCTGTCATCTGTCATCTGTCATCTGTCATCTGTCATCTGTCATCTGTCATCTGTCATCTGTCATCTGTAATCTGTCATCTGTCAACTGTCATCTGTCATTTGTTATCTGTCATCTGTCATCTGTCAGCTGTCATCTGTCACCTGTCATCTGTCATCTGTCATCTGTCATCTGTCATCTGTCATCTGTCATCTGTCATCTGTCATCTGTCATCTGTCATCTGTCATCTGTCATCTGTCATCTGTCATCTGTCATCTGTCATCTGTCATCTGTCATCTGTCATCTGTCATCTGTCATCTGTCATCTGTCATCTGTCATCTGTCATCTGTCATCTGTCATCTGTCATCTGTCATCTGTCATCTGTCATCTGTCATCTGTCATCTGTCATCTGTCATCTGTCATCTGTCATCTGTCATCTGTCATCTGTCATCTGTCATCTGTCATCTGTCATCTGTCATCTGTCATCTGACATCTGTCATCTGTCATCTGTCATCTGTCATCTGTCATCTGTCATCTGTCATCTGTCATCTGTCATCTGTCATCTGTCATCTGTCATCTGTCATCTGTCATCTGTCATCTGTCATCTGTCATCTGTCATCTGTCATCTGTCATCTGTCATCTGTCATCTGTCATCTGCCACCTGTCATCTGTCATCTGTCATCTGTCATCTGTCATCTGTCATCTGTCATAACTGCCTGTATTTCTGCTTCAAATAAGTCATTGTACGTTATAAATATACACCATTATGTAAGAGCAAGACTAATTCTAGGTCAGCAATTAAATTTTCTTATGTCGATTTCCTTTCACCAATTTGCAGTCGACTGCAGTCGCTACTAAATTCGATTCTTTTTTGGGTATTTAGGAAATTAAAAAAGTAGCGATTTTCTTTTTTATGAATGTATGTGTGTCCAACTGACTAATGAAGAAAAACAGGTACCATGCAACAAAACAATTACATTCATATTGTTTAGCACACAATTTTTATATTTTTTTTCACCAAATGTTTTCCAAATTCACAACTAAATACAAAACAATTCTGCTTCCTTTAATTTTTTTCATATGCTGATGTTGTTGTTTGCCGTTTTCGATCTGTCAAAATTGTTGTGTGTGTGAAAATCTGTGTGCAAATCCGTCTCAAAAAAGAGATCGACGGCAAGTCGATTTTTTTCCTCCTAAATGAATTCCTTTCAAAAAAAAATTGACTGCAGTCGATTTTTTTTTTGAAAGGAATTCGACATTAGTCATAAAAAAAAAAAAAAAACCAATGTTAAAAAGAAAAGTCTCAATAAATAATTCATTCATTCATTCATTCATTCTGCTTCAAATAACTTCCATTTTGGTTTTTTTTAAAGGTGGAGAAAAGTACGTACCCGTTTACTATTTCACCCAAGTCTTTTATATAGAGTTCTTCTGTCGACAGCAGCTCTTTTAACGCAAATTGCCGTTTTATTTTAGCAGCATCTAATACAACATCATTTGCATTCGATTTTCTTCTTAAAAGCTAAGAAGTAAAACAGTAAAATTGTTGTAGAATTTTTCTGAATGGAAAACTCACATTTTTCAATACTATTGATTTCCAGGTTGTTTTTAATGGTGGCACCGGTAAAAGTTGCTGTTGCTGTTGTGAATTGTTAACTTGTGATATTTGCTGCTTTTCTTTTGGGGGTGTTATTGAAGTTCTGTCTCTAATCTCGTTCTCTGTCTGATATGAAACCAATTTTCAACTATAATTACTACAAAATCTTACTATGAATTTTTCCATACTCACTTTAAGGTTAGTGATCGGTGGTTCATCTACATAATAGTCGCTTTTAGTCTTAAAAATACGGCGAATTGAACTAAAAGTGGAGAAAGTATTAAAAACTAACATTATTAATGCAGAAGTTGAGTTTAAAGTTGTGAGGGAGAAGCGGATGCTGAAAAATTTTGACAAACTGTCAATGATCGAAAGATAGCCCCTTGAGTTTGACTTCGGAGGAATTTTCGGTAGAATCGTTAGCATTGATTCCATTTGAATGAAAAGATAAATAAATAAATAAATGAAGCGGCACAGCAGAGTGGGGATCGCCGGCGCCGGGGCCTAGCGCATTTCTCACAACCATGCCTTGTGAGGGAATGGAAGGGAACTACAATTTTCTGCCTATTCCGAACGGCTAACCGAGGAAGCGGTTTTCATTTCAATGAACTTACTATGAGAGGGCTTGCCAATTCCTCGAGGGAGGGTAATAGCATCGGAAAAGCATTAAGATTCGAACCAAGAAACTACAGCGTAACAGGTAGACATGCTAACTATGAGAAGATGGATAGAGTATGATCCTGAAATACAGTGCAAATGTGGTTCGTTTGCAGTTGTTGCTAGCTCTTGAAATTTCTCTAGCTTCTAGACTGCCCTTATCTCTTTCGTTTTGGCAACAATGCCACTGCTACACATTCTGACATTTGGTTTTTATCCTGACGTAAGTCCTTACGAGTAACTTGATTGCTATATAGACCATACTGAAAGAATTTGGCTCTAAGGAGATAAGTCATCAGAAAATTAGCAAATCACCAATATTCCTTCTCTCTTTTGAGCTTAACGATGCAGTTGGGGCTTAAATTACTTGCAACTTTTTAAGACTGCTTTTTAGTTGTTGATGAATTTTTACTTCAGTCTTCCGTAAAGCACAAAGGCTCATGATTAAGTTCACCAATTAAGGGCTGTTCACAGTTTGTATTCGTCTCATATTTTTAAGCACCTTACACTTACTGCCTTTTCAAGCTTTAAAGTTCTTTTTATCTTCTTCCGATACTTCCTGTTTTGGCGGCGGCGTGATATCGAAGAGATCACAGCTCTTCCGCTTAACTGCCCATGGGGTACGCCGACATTTTTTCATCTGTTTTCGCAATATCGGGAAAACCCAATTAAATTAGACTTAAACAAGTATTATTGAGAGCTAGCTTTGTTAACAACTATTCGACACCAATACAAATAACAACTCAACAACAAACTCACGCTTCCCTTAAACTATTTAAATAGGCCGTTTTGTCACTTGTCAGATCACTGCCGTCAAAATCAGTAAAAGTAAAAAAAAAAAAAAATTAAATAACCAAGTGGCTACAAAGCATAAATAAACCGTTTACCAGATAAGCAAACGGAAAACACCAAAACCCGGTTAATAGAGACACAAAAGAAATAGCGAAAATAATTTCTTGAGAAGTAGTGCGATGTGCGATGTGTGAGATAAACTCAAGACGAACTGGAATGGCAATTCACCACATGAATTTTGCGAAATAATTGTTTGTAAGAACAGAAACAATGAATTAGAATTGACATTCAATTTCGGTATGAAAATTTGATGAAATAGAAAATAAAAGCAACAAGTTGGCCAAATTCAGGAAACTAACTTAAAACACATATTTTTCACTTTTTATCGCACAACAATTCGGCAACGAACAATAACGAGTACAACGATACACTAAACGTGACACTTATTGTCAGAGTTCAATATTACTCAGGTTTTCTGTTTTTATTTTACCCAAGCCGTAAACAAGAATATAAACCGTAGAGAGGGGGACAGTAATTTTAGGAAACCAAAGGCCTGGAAGGGGACAACAAAGCCTTGTGAGTTGTTTTGATAGCAAACAAGGCTTTAACTTTTTTAAACTAAATTATTCATCATATAAGTTAGTGTAGATAACAAAATGGTGAGTAAAAGCCCAACTATGGTTTAAGTACGTAGAGCGTCAGAATGCTTCTCATATTATGTTCCCATAAGCGATAAGGTTCGTTTTTCCTCATATAAATACACACAAGACATAGAAGAAGTACATTTGAAGATAAGGCTAAAGGTCATTCCTCCTTTCGATCTAACAGCTAGGTTCCACATTTCACTTTCACGTGAAATGAAATCCAAATCGATCGAAATTAAAATCGGGTGTTCTACATTTCACTTTTATCGATATCGATTTCATATTTTTCGAAATCGAAATGAAACGAAATGGTTGTGTTCCACAATTCGATTTCGTCGATTTCCAAGTGATTTGAAATCACGTTAATTTATCTGTGTGGAATTATAGAAGAAAACAGACGCGCTTAAAAATGTAGGTAAAAAATTCCGTTGCAACCACACAAAATTTGTTTATTTTAATAGAAATTTGTTTTAAACAGGGAAAAGCATAAAAATACTGCACAGGAGGAAATTTTCTTGAGCTTTATGAGCCAACATAAAGATCTTGCCCAAGGATTCATGAAAGGAGATCGTGTCGTCTCAGATTCTTTGTGGGAAAGTTTAAAAGACGACCTCAACAGCCATTTGCGTGCGACCAACGAATGACGAATAAATCAAGAAATGTGATTTTAAGTACCCTACAAGCATAAATTCCTCACGAATTTTTTAGGAAACGATGGAAATATAGTTCATACTTATTTTTAGATGGATAAACTCTTCTTTTGGTGCCTAAAATTAAAGCAATAGAGAAAAGAAATTTATTCGTTACGAATTAATTTTATTCGTAACGAATAAATTTATTTTCTCTATTCCCAAAAGCTTAGGCACAAAAATAATAAGTATGAACTATATTGCCATCGTTTCCTAAAAAATTCGTGAGGAATTTATGCATGTAAGGTACTTAAAATCACATTTCTTGATTTATTCGTCGTTCGTTGGTCGCGCTCATGTGAATTACCCTTTAAAAATGTTGTGCTTTCGTCAACTGAAGACAACATTGCAAGAATTTGCGGAATTTTCACCGTTGTTGAGGGAATTGACAACACATTTGATTTTGGTTTGGTGGACCAAATCGAATGTGAAAATAATATGAATTCCATTAATTCAAACGAAGATGTTACATTGGAGTCAGTGCAGGAAGTTGCTGGACCTAGCCGAAAAAGGAAAAGAAAATCGGCAAACAACAGCATCGAAGGGATTAATTGCAGTTTCCGATAAACAAAACCGTGTTACGAAAGACATTGAACACACATTAGGGAAACTGCAAAAGATGGTAGAGCCTCTGAAAATGTGTTTAGATGCCCACACCGAAGAAACAAAGAGGCATAACCTTGAAAAAGAAAAATTGCGAAAAGAAGAAATTCAGTTAAGAATTCGCGAGATTGAAATTCAAGAGCTTAAGCTGGATATTTCCAAAGAAAAGTGAAATTTAAAATTTCTTTTAGTTTTTTAAGATTTAAGTTTTAAAGATCAAGACTGAAAAAACTTTTTTTTTCCTTTTTTTTAAGTTTAATGTGAAATCTTTTTTTTAGTTAGTTTCAAAGTACTTTTTTGTTCTAAGCTCAATAGCTTAATAAAATGAATTGAATGTTATTTAAATTTTATGTTGTTACTTGGTTTAGTGCCTTAATAAGATTCCATTTGCAATGTGGTCTCTTAGCTGGTTAGCCTCATTGGAACTTGGAACTTCTTCGTTTTCTATATCCATTTCATTTGACTCATTTTCAACAGGAAAGCTTTCATCTTCTTCTTCCCGTAGCCTATAGTGTCTGCAAATATTATGCAACGCACAGCAAACGTTTATTATTTGCACCACTTTGCTTGGCTGATACTTAAGCGAGCGAGCTAAGCACCTAAAACGATTTTTTAATACGCCGATTGTCCTTTCTACCACGTTTCGAGCCGAGGAATGTTTTAAGTTGAATGTGTGCTCTAAGGTTCCCACTTGTGAATCCCTGTAGGGTGTTAGAAGGAAAGGCTCTAGTCCATAGCCAGCATCTCATAAAAGCCAGGAAGTACGATCTCCTCCATCATATCTTCTTTGAAAATAGTTCCGAGCTTTGCTCATGCTCCATATCAGAGCATCATGACTTGATCCTGGACGACGGGCGTCGATAGTTTTGATTACTAAATTGTAATCGCATATCTGTTTAAAAGAAACGTAAGTAATATACTATCTTTGAAAAATAAAACAACCTACAATCATTGCATTTATCGAAAAGTACCCTTTTCTATTATAGAAAAGCGTTGGATCTTGATTTGGCTGCGACATTCTAATATGGGTCCCGTCATTGCATCCTATGACGCCAGGAATATTAAATTTGTTAAAAAAATGCAATTTCGATTTTCTTTCTTCTTCATCGGACATAGCAAGTTTTATCCAACTTGGACAAATTCGGTCCTCCAAAATCTTTAGCATTTCTGTTAGCATTTTGGAAACAGTGCTTCGACCTAAGCGACATCAGCATCCTTCCCAACTGACCTCTGGAAGCTTCCTTCGGCAAGAAAACGCAAAACTGCGACTAGCTGCAAAGTTGCAGGAATTGAAGACTGCTTCAGATGTGGCTCAACATTTTCCAACACCATTAAGAAGGCACTTTTATTCAATCGGTAGTATGAAATGAACCTACATGTAAACAGAATAATAATTAAACATTCACTTTTGTTTTCAATCTTAACATACGCGGTATCTGGAATTCCCAAAGGATTAGATACATCTCGCAACCTTCGTCTTTTGATTTTTTCATCCGCATATTTCTTTCTTTCTGCTTGCAACAGTAAAACTACCAACACAGCACTCATTATACAATATATTTTAGCACTTAAATAGTATCTTTCGTTATTTTAATATGTAAACAATACAAATTGTTACCGAGAAAAATAAATTGAATAATATCCCAAATGACAGATGTCAGCTGATTTCTATTTCACGAAAAGTGATTTCGAAAAGAATTCGGAGCTACCAAATCGATCGAAGTGCAGAACACTGAAAATAAATTCACTCGATTTGCAATTTCGGTTTCGGTTTCATTTCACTCGATTTCTGGTAAGTAAGTAACTGATTCAAAAAGATCCAAACGCTAAAAGATAAAGAAATATAATTTTAGAAGTCTTTGGAAAAGATTTGGGCCTCTCGGTTAAAGTTCTCGCTTCCTTCATTCGGCCAGAGGTCCATAACCTACCTTCTTCGTGCTTATTAAGACTCAAATTAAGTTTGAGAATACAATACGATTTCATTCCCTCTGATTGCTGCTGACCTTAGCTCCAAATTACCTTCTCTACCAAACAAAGGTCCATAAAGGAATAAATGCTTTCAAACAAATAAATGTGCAGACAGAGATGAAACCCTTTCAATCCAAATCAAACAAGATCAAGTATCCCTCAGAATAATGCACTCTCCAAAGTGCATTTGATGGAAACTTTTATGGCTGCCTTACATTTCAAATAACACATTTGATTAGCACTCAAACTAAAGTTAAATGTAAATGAAGCAGACCAACTTGCCCTTTATATTCGCACAAGTCTAAACATATCCAACGGATACAACAGCTCTCCGGCTCATTAGAAGGAATAGGTATATCTATTTCATACGTTCCCCATTGTTTGCATTATATTTTACTACCTTTAGCTGGAGAGTGCATCAAATGATAATGGAAAATAATTTAATATCAATTCCATTTGAAACTGCCACCCCCAACAGGATAAAGGGTAGCGCTTTACATTTCTGTGGCTTTTGTTCGATGTTTAAGTTCAAAACAGGGGTGCACTTTAAAATGTGGAAATGATGTTTTGATCGCGAACAAAACAGGTTCTTTGTTTGAAAGAATGCATACAAATATCTGTGAGATGCATCTGCATGCCATAAACGGGAGTTTTATAGCTAAACGTAGTTTTTATAAGGTTGATGGGGTTAGTTTGGATACATTTTTCGCTTTATCATGGCATCACTAAATAGGGCAGCTATATGCTCAGTGGCTGTGTCCTGCGGGTTGGGTAACCCTTTGTGCAAAATCAAAAAATGCATCCTTGCATGATATAGAATTTCCGCTCGAGGATACCATTATCCTTGCAATAACCGAACAAATAATTAAATTTTATTTTATTTATTTTTAATTTCCCATTCATCATAGTCAGAGAGCTATGTGTAATTTAATAACCGTTGCATGCGCATTTCACACAAACAATCCGTGGTGCACTCTCGAAAATAACGAATGCTTGGGGCAATAATTACACTTAGATTTTGACCACATGCCGAGATTATGGACAGAGTTGTTGGTCGGTAGATAAATAACCAAGCTATAGCTGGAAGAATCATCTAAATGGCACAATGATTTCTTGCATTTATGTGAGTGCACCCTTGCAAAACGTCGCGTCGATGCAACCAAGCGACACAATGTCAACCCGACGACCAAACCATCTCCCCCATTTGCATGTGCAAGCGATGTATAAAAAAAAGAATCCCGAATACAAACCCCCAAAGCTGAAAGTATAATAAAATATAAACTTGTTAGAAGTCATCATAGGAACGCGCTAAATTGCGTCCAGATGCACACTCCAGTGATTATCCCTTGAGGAATGCAACAGACAAATGGGGTTATCCTTTGCAGGAGGATGACACGAAGGAACGTTGCATGCGACAGTCATGCACACGTACAATAAGCAAACATGGTACATATAACTGTACAACAACGCTGCTCGGGGCATAAAAAGCTTTTTAGCTCGCTCGGCTTAATCATTAAATTTACCACATTTTGAAGGACTCCCTCCTGTCATAGAGATTATGACCAGCCGGATACTTGACTAAAATTTGGCGCCAAATATAATTTCCACCTGAAATACTTTCAGGCATTTTTTAATTAATGGTGTTGTCGCCTTTGTGCAATAGACTTTTTTTTTACTGAACGTAAACGGGAGGAAGTTAATATATTTGCGAGTCATGTCATGCATGTGCGGTATCATTTCTTTTTATGTTTTGTGTTGCAATGTGCTCAGTCCGATTAGAGTGTGCCCGGAAGACATATTTGAATGGGAGACGTTGACAATAACAAGCTTAACCACTTTGATATTTTTTTTTTCCTTAAGAGGATATTCCTTTTGGTATGCAGTTACTAGGGAAGTGCTTTCGATGAGGTTGACAAAGAGTAGGAGGTTATTGTTCTAATAAATAAAAAACAACGAGTGGTTTTTATGTTTTCATACAATTTTGTAGCCATTGCTGGAGGAAGAACTGCTCACGACATCCCTACCTTAACAGAAGGAGTATGAAGAAGTAAAGTACTGAAGTACAAACATTTTATAGTAGCACACCATTTCCAAGAGTTTTCCGAACATCATTTGATTTTTTTTCTACCATTTGTTTCGTGAAAAATTCTAATTAAAAAAATACTAATTTCTAAATTCTGGATAGGTAGAAATTCTGCTTCTCAATTTTGCGCTCCAGGAGAGTGTTTTCAAAATCTGCAAGGAGATAATAAAAAAAAAAAGACTTGTGAAGCTCTTAAAACTGCATGCGGTTTTAATTACATAAAAAGTATTGTAACGTATTCCAACATTCGTTTTCATCCTTTTGCTTTCAGGCTAGGGTCAAGACCATAAGGGCAAGGCACATATAAAGATCGCTTTATTTTTTATCATAGAAATTGCATTTCTTAAAATTTTTGCGTGCGAAACTAACAACAGCTTATTCTGATACATTCAACACCACTATCTCTTCAATTCAAACGACTGTGGATTTTTTTTTCATCGGAAGTGACTTACTGATTTCGTTTGAAACGAAACAACACGAGTCGAACCATGACATTTTCAATTAAAACGATTTCAATAAAATCTTATGAGATTGACCAAAAGGAAACGTAATAAACTTTTTCATCAGAAGTGATTGAGTGGGTTCATTTTAAACGAACCATCACGAACCATCAGGAGCCAACATGAGTCGTACGATTTGTTTTTTCCCTTTTCAAATAATTTTTAAAGCCACGTCCTAGATCAACATCATATTGGGGGGTTACATAATTCAATTTTGTTTCAGTTACGAAATTATTATTTTTAGGCAAACGGTCTATCTATCTTAATTTCCAAACCGTCCAAAGATGGTTTGAGTAGTAGAGTATTGATTGAAGAAAGAGTATTGATTTGATGAAATCAATACACTTGCTAGTATCTTGCTCAAGGAGCACTTCCAGAAACTTAAAAAAAAACCCTTTTTGTAAGCTTTGAGCACAAAATGCTATTGAATCCTTCCAAAGAGCTTGTTGTTAGGTTCATTGTCATATGGCAGGATATTCCTTTTTTATAGTTAAAAATAGTAATAAATCAATTGTAAGGACTAGTTAAAGTACATAGAAATGTATAAAAACGAACGAATGTAATTGTCAATAATTTCTTTCTTGTTTATCCAACAGAAGTTAAATTCGATTTTATTACTCTACGGATTTCGACTTTATTTCTCAACTTTTGGCATTCTTATTTTTGTCAAATATTTTCGTTGGGAGCGGGCCAAAATTCTGGCTTCAAAATTCTGCTTTTCAAAATTCTGCTTTTAAAACAAAAATTCTGTTTTTCAAAATTCTGTTTTTTTTTTAATTCTGGCTGACAAAATTCTGCTTTCCAAAATTCTGGCTTTCTTTAAAAGGAAGAATTCTGCTTTTATTCATATTCTTTTTTATTTGCAGAAGAACAAAACAAAGTAGGAGAGCGACAAGAAAGTAAGAGTTTGCAATTATTATCAATATTCTGCCAATTATAATGGAAAAGATGGTGTAGAAAATGTTAAGCGCGCGCTTTATACTCTTTCTTTTTTCCTTTATCCTCTCCCCATGCTTCGTGCGCTCAATTTCTGTTTTGGCTCCTTTCGTAGGTCTCCAATTAATTTATAGACACCTGCGTGGCTACGGGCAAGGGCAACTATTACTTTAAGCCGACGATTCCGAGCCTCTGCATTGTTTTCCGTTCTTGGGAATGCATCTCTAGTTTTATCACAGTTTTATCATAAATTAACTGAATTATGTAATTCTTTTAAGTAGGAGAGCGACAGTGAGGAAATCAAAAAATTACTTCTCTACTATAAAATTCTTTAGAAAGCAAGAGTTTGCAATTATTAATTATTAATATTCTGCCAATTATAAAGAAAAATAAGGTTTGGAAAATTTAAAAAGCGAGCGCTTTTTAACATTTTCCAAACCTTCTTTTTTTTAATAATTGGCAGAATTATGATAAGCTGAGTTTTGAAAAGCAGAATTTTGAAAAGCAGAATTCTAAAAGCAGAATTTTGAAAAAAGAATTTTGATCCCGGCAGAATTTTGACCCCAACCCATTTTCGTTTTTTCTTTTCGACATTATTACCATTTCAATAGCAAATAAAGTAGAAAAATATTTTTGTTGTTGTTTTCGGCCTTATTTCCCAAAAAAGGTAATAAGGCCGATTCGACCTTACTTCACGGCACCTCATAGAAACACAGAAAATGAAGGTGCTTTGATCTGATCAAAATAAAATAATTTACAGCTAGTGAATATGAGCAAAGTGTTTTTTTGTCTACGTAGGAATTATTTTATCTAACACCTGGCGAACGTAGGACTCAACGGTGATCGAATTGAGTGAATTTAGGAAAGTAGCTTTCAAGTCTCCATTTGGGGATGATATACGAGTATAGTCTATGAATTGGTCCAGTATATTCCGAGTTCCCGCTTATGTTCCTGTTCCCTTTACCGTTTCCCAGGGAATATGGAAAAGAATTCTAGCCTATATCTTTTCTCAGATTCTAGATCATTTTAGTTTCAACACTCATTTAAATCGGCACAGTAGTTTTGGAGTTTTTGCAATTCAAACACTAAATTCTCGCTTTCGTTCTCCTTCCCGTTTTCGTACCCGTATTAATTCCCATATTACGTTGTGAAAATCGGTCAAGTAGTTTGTAAGGTAGGTTAGGTTAAACGCTTCTTTCAGATCACTTTATATATTTACAAAAAAATCGAAACAAAGTCGCTGCGTAATTTTTAAGATCTTAGCATAGAGACAGCGGAAAGCGACTTACTTTATATTATGTAATGATAAGGATAAAGCTGCTGGCTTACTTAGACAAAATATTCACGTATTGGGAAGAAACGAGCCAATAAGTAATACTAAAATAAGTGAAATTACTCAAACATAGAACAGTCCAAAACAGGGAACCTTGTAAACGCTTTCTGCCCGATTCGCATTATTACGATGGCTGGGACATTTTAAACCGCTAAATATAGTGCTGAAGATATTAGAAGGACACCGCAGTAGAGGGGAACAGTTAGTTAGAAAGCGACCTAAGCCTAAGCTGTTTATCAAAACCCAGTTCGATCCATTGATGCTTACATCTTGGTAAGTGGTAAGCTTTCGTGGACTGTCAGCAAATGTGGACTGTCGTATGAGGTTTTACATGTCCAAAGCACGAAAATGATGATGCAAACGGGAACAAGGCTTGCTTTCGACCAGGACCAGTACAGCGGGATTTTGCCGAATTCTCAAAAAGAAGAGGAATCTGCATGAAAGCGCTCGTTTGAGGAAATTGAAAGATGCCATGACAGGAATGAGATTCGGAAGGCTTACCAAAAGGTAAAAAGATCATGCAAGGGTGGCAAGCCCCGAACTCAAGCCGGTAAGGACCCGGAGGGAAACATAGTAATAGAGTCGCAGTCGCTACTGAGGATCTGGAAAGATCGCTTCTGCAGACTGCTTAAAGGCTATGAAGACGCTGTCATGCAAAATGCCCCATTGAACTTGGACGATGTTCAAGAATGCCGTCCTTCTGACCTACAAGAAGTTAAGCCTGCCATATATGCTGCATAGAGTCATGTATGGTTTTGGCATCCCTGCAAAATCGTTGTGCAGGATGACTTTGGAGAACGTATGCTGCTCCGTCAAGGTCTGAAAAGAATTCACCGAAATCTTTGATGACGACACAGGATTGCAACAAAGCGAAAAAGTGTCATGCAATTTTTTTTTACATAATACTTGAAAAGATTGCACAAAACTCAAGCGTAGGAACCAAAAGCAGAATTTTTTAAAAGTCTTTATAATTACTCGCCAACACCAGCGATATTGACTTTATTAGAAATAGAAATCCCGATATTAAAGGTAGCTTTTGCAAGCATTGAAAGAAAAGTGCGTCATCAAATAAGGACAGAGAATATCGACAAGTTGGATAAAACGTCACAATAGACAGAGAAATCTTCGATACAGCACAAGACTTAGTCTACCTAGGATCCGCTATAGACACGGAAAACAACATCAATGTGGAGATCAAAGACAGAGTGTCCTAAAAATTGTGGGCGCCAGAAAATTTTTTAAAAAGGGTAAATTTCCAAAACCTTGATGCTAAAAAGTAATAAAAAAATGAAATATCGACCACAAAGGAAGAACAACGGTGAGTAAATAATAAAAGAAGAAATGTATTTGAATTCCCAAAGGGAAGTTTAAACAATTTTATTGTGTTGGGAAAACCATGCCTAGACTGGAAAAAAATCTAAATATCATAAATGAAAGTATAAAAGTTGAAAGTCGTTATTAAGAATGCAAAATGAAGCTGTATTAGTTTCCAAGAAGGTCAGATGGACCGTTGCAATGTTGAAAAGAATAAAGGGGACCGAAGGTTGAACGGTTAAAGGTATTTCCCGAAAATTCCCAAGTTTGTCGAAAATTAAAAAGGTCACGCACCAGGCAATTTCCTGGATAATTCGCAGAATAAAAGGGGCCACACAGTATTTCAACACAGTATATTGCTACCAGTAAAAAAAATACGTCCCACCAAAAAAAAAGCTCACTATACTTATGTAGCTTTATTCAGATTTTCTCCTACTACAACTCCCTGCTCGATTTATTCTCCTGCGGATCTATCTATATCCTTCTTTGCTCCGAATCCTTCCTCGATGCACTCTCTATGTTTCTTTCCAATGAAAACTCAAAAAAGGTACTCAAATTCACTAAAATTTTTCCTGCGTAAAATTTCTCGTTCTAAATCAAAAACTTATTTTCAATTTCTCTTCTCGATAATTTTTCACTCTCTCCGTATGAACACCTTGATAGCTAACCAAGAAGTGTCCACCACTTCAAGCCTAGCTCTTTGTCTGGCCTCGACCCCGCTCTCAGACACACACATTCATACGTTCAACCAATCACTTTCGTGGATTCAGTCTCACGACATCAGCCACCGTTGGTTTGGTGTGCTGTGCCATGTGCCATCGCTGTCGAATTCCAACGAAAGTGCGCATGCTCAACCACCACACACATAAAGTTCGACAAGTTGTTGGTGTCGTCCAAAACTTGCCTTCTCTCTTGCCAATCACCAAGTTCGAAAGTTCGACAAGTGGTTGGTGTCGTCCAACACTTGCCGATCTTGATGGGTCAGTCCAGACCCCTCGAATACCTAATCTCACAACCTTCGTGAAAAACATCGAACTTTTCTGAAATTGAAAATAAGTTATCACTGAGCATTCTCTCAGTTACATTTATTCGCGTGGAGAGTGAATCGAGTAAGTCAACAAATACAATTCCTAATAAACGTTTTTAACATTTCCTTTCGGGAGAACTATAGGAGGAGGAAATCTTAACTAACCGTCAATCCCTATCCTACACTGGTGGCCTCTTTTGCAGATTTGGGGGAGGAGGGAAGAACTTTAACGTTTCAACCTTAGGGTACTTTACCCTAACTCTCTCAGAATTGTGCAGCCACACCCAAAAACGATGGAGAGGTAGGGATACGTGAAAGGATGCGAAGGATACTTTTTGTAGCACGAAGAATAACTCTTGCCAACATTTGCTTCTTTGGGTTAAGAAGGCAGTTGGAAAACAAAACACTCTCTAAAAAACCAAGGTAACCCTGCATAAGACCTTGATCATCCCAGTCCTGCTATACGGCACGGAAGCGTGGACTTTCTCGAAAGCGGATGAGAAGTCCCTTGGTCGCATCGAAAAAAAAAATGCTCCGAATGATCATTGGTCCCGTATGCAAAGACAATGTTTGAAGAAGAACCAATGAAATTTGTAAATGAAATTTGTAAATTGTTGGTTATCGGAAGATGTCTGTTGAGTAAAGTTTGAATCTCAACTCTTTTGTATTTTATAAAAGTATAAATTGTGAACATTTGGTTCCAATTAAAGCAATTTTCAATACGAAGTAGTGTCAAAGTCGGAAATTCTTCTACTCCTATTGCAGTAATGCAACCTCCAAGAAAACTGATTTTTCTGTTGAGCATCATCATTCTTAGGCTTTTTTCAAAAAAATATTGCTTTAAGCTTATGGTTATGAATCAATTGATAAAGCTTTATAACCTGTTCACAGCTCTGTTTCAATTACAAGAAGCATATATACACTACAGTGTTTTTGAATTGTACACCTAAAATTCAGAAAAATTATCAGCTTCGACCCAATGGTAATTGAAGTTTCCTTTTGAAGAAACATTTACCAAACCAAATCAACCTTTGTCAAATAACAAAGAGCTTGTAAGAGTCCAATAATTCGGCAAGAGAATTCCTCCCCACTCAACTTCCCAACTTTTCAGTTATTTATTCGGTTACATTAAGTAAATGGATAAATATTCCCCTCTGAATGTTTCTCCGTTACTCTCTCCAAGTACCCTATTTAAAATGCAATTCTGAATGGACTACATTCTCTTCTCTAACAGAAAGCAAAAATTTTAAGAGAAATCCAATACAAGTTCCGCTTATATACAAACGCTCAGCTCGTACGTGTTTAACTTGACCACGTGAATTTCGACTTTCCTGTGTTTTCACAGAGTAAGGAAATGCTGCTCTCTGAACGTGTTGCACGTTGACTAAGTTAATAAAAAAGTAAATAGAAGCAACAACTTCAAAGCCAATTCAACCCCTCCTCATAACCACTGATTCTAGTATTTGACAATTTGTGTGTACCAACAACAAGGGGTGGTTTGGTTGATTTGGTGGTAATATTTCGCATGTTGCTTTTAAGGGTGGATAAATATTCGTTCATTTGATATCGCTTGCCCTTATAATACTCAGTGATTAGAGGGTTTTCAGTTCAGTTTAACAGAAATCATCTAACTGTAAGGACATTCGATAGAATTCGAGAAACAAAAACTTCCGCAATAGTTCGAAAATAAATTTTGGCGGCAATATGGCAGTTCCGTTTTGTGTTCCTAAAACCTCCAAGGCCCAACCAGCTAAAAGTGTTGGAAATAATTCGTCAAGTGCCGACGCTGAATTGGCTCAAATGATTCAATGGAAAATGATCGCTCTCGCCATGTGTCAGGCTCTACGCGAGTACTACCTTCAGTCACTCATAACCAAAGATGGATTTATTAGCGGACCTGTGGAAATTTTGCCAAATGGCAAGTTAAAACCACTTCAAAAGTAAATCTACTAAAACTCTTGGAACAAGCAGCTCTGGAAAGCGTATTGTGATTTTTTTGGAACAATTTTTTACTTGTGAGATGATTTTTTTGAAAATCCGTCGGCAAAATGAAATAAAAAAAATTTTGTGAATAAATATTTCATACAAGTTGTTTCTTAATAGTAAATGTGATGGTACAACGACGAAAGTTACATAATTAAGTCCACTATGTTAGTTTTAAGGATATATGCACAAATGTATAAGTATTTTTAAGGGAAGTTTTACTTATTCAAATCTCTCAGTGTCTACTATAATAATGTTACAGTGTCTAATGTGAAAGATTTATGTAAAAGCTTTGTTTCATTTAATTTTCCTTTTTTTCAACAATTGGTATGTTATTTTGCATTTAGTATTAAATGTGTAAGACTATTTTTTGTAAGACGTCAAACTTTACCAAATTTAAATATTCAAGGTATGAATTGAAACATTTTGTACTTTTTTATAATAAATTTATAAAGTGTTTTTAAATAAATAAAGTCTCATAGTTTATTTAACATCATACATAAATGTGGTTTACTTTTTCTTGTTTTAAATGCATTAAGAGAAAACCCGTCGGAAGTGATTGTAAGTATCGTTCTGTTTCATTGCCGTCGGAACTTATGAAAGCTGATGTAAGTCAACATAAGGGGTGTAATTTCAAAACTCTTCCTTTGCACTATTGAGATTTTGCGTAAAACGAAAAAAACCGGTAGAAGTTGCTGAAATCATATTAATTATAAGTTTTTTTTTATAATCACTACCCATTTTCAATTGTCTTACACCACTAAGACAGGCCAAAAAATTATGAAAAATAATTTTAACTTGGAAAAGCAGAGTTTTGAAAATACCTAGCGATTGTAATAGTTGAGTTTTGATTCAACTCATTTTCGAATAAAGGAGCTATGAAACAAAAAAAAAAAAAATTTTTTTAGGATTTAATTCATTTTTGCTTTTTTTTCACAGAAAAATTTAAACACGCAACAAACTAGAACATAACTAGAAACTACTAGAAACATAAGACTTATAGATTGCAGTTATTCTGGAGAATTGTACACATCTGTGGTCCCTATTTTCTTATTTTCTTCATTGTTGTGGTGTAGAATTTTTGGAAGGTTTTTAGAAGAATATCTATCAAAATGAGTTGTGAGTCTTAATACTGATTTAAAGGTAACGTAATAAATCATTTCCTACTTTTTTCTTTCTTAAACATTTTTCGCTGATAGAATTCTAAATTTTTTACCCCGATGGCTGCATGATCTATTAATACAATATATTAATTTATTAAACAAAAATATTTCACAAATCGCTATTTTTCTTCTGTAAGATTACCAAAGATGTTTTTTTCACAAGAATTAAAGCAACGCTAAATGAATCAAGCCATACTATTCTTCAAATAACAAAAATTCCCGCCTTTTTATATGCTATTGGAATACACGAGGTTTGAAATCGTTTAATTTGATATGCATAGGAAAAGAATAGCTTTGGTGCATAATTGAGTTTATATGGGACACATGTTTTGAAGTGAGCGCCTCAATAGAATAGTGTAGTTTTGAGAAAACTTCCCTTTTGAAGTGCTCAGAAGAATAATAAATAATAATTTTTGACAAATCAAACCTAAATATTTAGATCAGGGCCGATCCAAAAAGCACTTTCTCATACTTAACTCATTTTTGGAAAAAAGTGTTATAAAAGAGTTTTGAAATAATAATGTAAATATGTATTGGTGAATGTAGTGCAATGTTGTCACCAAAGTTTTTTCTTCCGGAAACAAATGAATTATGGCTTAAATTTACATTATCGATTCTTTCCGTAAGAATGTTTTAAGTGACAATTCAAAAAATTTAACAAAATTGAAATAAAAAACTTTTTGTTTAGTTGTTTGCTTGCGAATTTAAATGTATATGAACATGGCATCATTTACAAAATTTGTTTAAATGAAAACTATTGGAGCATAACATTTTAGCTTTGGTTGGTTGCATTAAAACCATTGTCATGATTACAAACCGCATGTTATTGTGTTTATTTTTTTCTTCGAAGCAGTGCTTTTGACGTCTGCTTTTTAGTAAAAACATTTTGAAGACTCCCGCAATCTTTTATCAAAAAGCTACATTCACTGATCTCTTTCCAAGCCCGATTTAATTACATAAGATTTTACTTATTCAAGCTGAAATTTTCTTTAGTGTGATCGGAAATAGTAAATATTTGTTTTTTGTTTAAAAGTAATCGCGTTATGAAATATACATACCTATATATGTTCATTTCACAGATATTAAGATTTGTTCAGTCTTACTCAGCGATCTAATTTCAATCGTCGGATAAAGGGTGATTTTTTAACACTGGTTGGTAATGGCGCCCAAACGATATCTGTAATGTGTCAGTATACTCTGCCATTTCATTATCAAAAGGCTTACAAACGCGAGCACCGATTACAATGTGTTGAAATTTATTAACAAAATTCGTGCTCTGTGAAAAATGTGCATCAGCAGTTGTTTCGAAAAATTATGTTCAGCGATTGGGTTCACTTCTGGTTAAATGGATACGTTTATAAGCAAAACTGTCGCATCTGGATAGAAAAACACCTCATGCCATACAAGAACCGACCGATGCATCCCGAAAAAACGACAGTGTGGACAGTGTTTCTTCAAATACGACCGCGAAAGAAGCCATATCGAGCAATGGTGTCTCTTGAAATGGCCCTGAGAGTTTACCGCCAAGATCATGCGAATGAGTCCTTACAGGATAACATAACACGCGTAATTCGTGGAATAAAGCCCGTAATGAAAAGCGGTGCCAAATTGGATCTTCCAAATGGACCATTTGAGCAGCGGGCAACATTTACATGAAGTTGTTTTTAAATCGTTAATGGCTTAATCCAATCTATCGGATCCAATAAAAAAATTCATATGATGGAAATCCGAGACTTTTTTAAAAAAGCTACACTAAACAAATGAGCCTTTACAAGACTTTTGTTTTGACATTTGTGAAAATCTCCTAAAGCTGGTAAGAATCTGACTTTACCTGCAGTCATTGATATAGTATAGTTTATTCTGGGTTCACAGAAAATAAAATACACCGCTTTCTGACTTATGCAATTCGAGAGTAAGTGACATGGCTGTTGGCTTTGGGAGCAATCAATCGGAAAATTGAATAAGAGTAGATATAAATTTTGTCTTGCAACTGGACTAACCTACTGATGTATTAGTTTGTGTTATTTTTTCGTTTTGAACCGGAAAAATTTGGAACCAGTTATGATGTCAATACCGCCAGTGTTTGTACGACATGTTTTCAAAAAGCCGTTGCGACTACGAGAATAATTGGACAAAATGTTTTGCTGCTTTAGCCATTCTTTGACGGGCAAAAAAGTTAGCTCATTGCCAATAAAAAAAGCTAAACCTAACTTACAGTGATATATTAATAAGAATAAAAATTCAAAAGCAATTTGCATCGGTGTCTCCAATTAAATCCTTTCCTATTTTCCAAAATGCTTGCACTATGTTTTATAACTTTATGAGGGTATTCTTAACCCCTTGATATGTGCGCTTATTACTAAAAAATAAAAAATAAAAAACCGAGATTACAGTCGAAGAAGCTAGTGAAGCAGTTTAGAACTTCAAAAAAGTCGTAGGTGAGACACCTTATGAGTTATTGAAAAAGATGGGAGACATCGGGCTTGCCTTAGATGGCGCACGATTCTCATCTGCAAGCTTATAGGAGGTGAAAACTTGACTCTTGACTGAATGGAGTTTCTACCAATTTACAAAGAGAATAGAGAATCATGATGTTGCGACAATAATTCGAACCAGTTGCTGTCTCACATTTTGAAGATCGTAAATTAAAAATAATAAAGCTATCTAATAAACAAAGCGGGTTTGCCGGGGTAAGTTAGCAATTGATCCCTACATTCCAAAGTGTAGGTATCGTAATGGAAAAAATCGTAGATCCTTCACCTTTAGGGATTAGTATGTTGCCCTGGTTCACTTAGAATAAATTCAATCGATGAAAAGTTTTAGAGCATCACTTCAGTTCTTATTGTGATGCTTAAAGAAGAGATCCATTCAAGAATCCCGTCAAAAAGACAATGCCATATATAATGTTTTTACACGATCCTGGTACAGATAAATACAGTGACTTCAACATAAGGCCAACCGCCTCAGAAATGGAACAATCCAAAACCGGCAGCCGCGACTGCAAAAATACTTTGGTGTCTGAGTTCGTTTTTTTTTAAAAAGTTCGGTATTTTTTACGTTGAAATGACTAAAGCTGTCAGAACTTGTCAGATGGTAAGCAAAAAAAAAAACAAGCTAAAAGTAAAAAATACATTTTCTAAATTTCAGCGAAATACATACGTTTCAACAACGAATCGAAATTCACTTCACAAATGCAGAAAAATTAGCCGACACAGTTAGTAAAACTATTGAATCGATGAAATTTCTAGGTTTCGTGAAGCGCCTTTTACGCCAGTATAATTTTGAAATTAGTGAACAAGTTCGAATGATAGGTCAAGGAAGAGATTTGAAGAATCGAACTTGTGCAACAGAAGCTGAAAATATAGCTGCTTAGGCCATAGTGTTGAGGAAAACCAAAATCTCAAGAACAAAAACCATCAGCAAAATAGTGTCTTAAAAAGCATAACGATACCAATTATCTTTTGCGTGAAAAGTTTCCTGCCCGTCTGATTTCTAGAAGAGGTTATCACAATTGGCCACCGTTAGACTTTCTCTCTGCGGTTACTCAAAAGGTTAGGTATAGGCCAATGATCATAATCGTTTCAGATCACGAATGTAATTCATAAAGCTACCGACAACATACAGACGCGAATGTGCGAATTGATGACGGGAAACTTCGTAAAAAAATGATCCGATAGGTGTAGCCTTCGTATCCATTTGACTGATATTGTTTTTCATAAGTGGCATACTCATTTTTTTTTTACAATAAAACAAACATCCATTGACTTGCCATTTCCTTGCAAAAGACGATACCCGTGGAAAAACATTTTTGCCTCTGTTGGGATTCGAACCACGAACCTCTATGTTAACAGCAGACATGCTTACCATCACACCACTGTACCACAAAGGTTTGGGCTTAAGGCTTAGGTTTGCTAAATTCAAAGAACGCTTATTGTACTTTTTTGAGTAAAAAAAAATTACAAAAACTTTTTCGATGTCTTATTTATGTAAGCAAAAATTTACAGTTTCTTATGAGTGTATCTGCGGTTGTTAAGCTGATGTGGTGATTAAAATGCGGAGCTACAAATTGTTAGTACAGGTATGCCATTTTAACAGTTGTTGCTGATATGACTAGTTCTGGGAGTAAAACCGCCATGAAAAGTTCCATTTCCTGACAGAAAGTTTTAAGTACCCTTTTCTTGTCTCAGAAATGGCTGAGAGCAGTGCCCTAAGCCTTGAACCATCCTAAGTTTGTGGCGCCCAAAGACTTATACTTTTTTGCTGCTGATATAACGTCTTTTATACTTTCAAATACTCACTAAATCCGCAACCCATGAAGCGCAGGACCATCCTTTAAATTTGACTCTTAGTACCGCTTTCGACTTAATTCTGTACTTTCGGTATAACATCCACACCAAACGACAAAGACTTACATGGTAACTGGTAAGGACTCTGGGCTTATTGTTTGAGTCAAGTTGTTGAACAAATTTTCTGCCTGAATAAATATTCAAAGTTAACTATTCAAAGGAATATAAGAAAGATAACTGATGTCCCTTTCAATAAAAACATGGGCATTGCATTGAATCTTTGTTTAAAATAATATTCGAAGTCAATTGAAGAAAATATAATCAATTTGCTTTGGCTACCATTCATATAATGAAATCGATCCGAATCCCAAAGGACTTTGCCTGTATGAACCCTTTCAACCAAAATTTTCCTTCCAAAAAGTCAGCAAATAAAGTGACCCAAATGCCAAAAGAATTATTCAAAACTTACAACCCCCAAAAACAACAAAATTTGAGATTTATCTCTTTACAATTTTTTTTTTCGAAGTAATTTCCCTGGGCTATTTCGCATAAAAGGATAACCACATCGTCACTGTTTACTTAGAATGGTTAATAAATAAATATTTAGCCACACAACCTCTGAAAAAAAACCTTTTATCAACTGCAAAATTGACATAATTGAAAGCACACATATCATTATTATTGATGTGTGGAATATCCTTTCTCGCAATATTTGCAAAGATTTCAAATAAAATGATGCGTTTCAAAGGATACGATGCCTTTCGTCAATGTTTGATCAATCGCATGAACAAAAATACCACTCTCTAACTTGAGAGATTTGATATTTTGTTCGCATTTGTTTTGTTTTGTTTAACCATTAAAAATAAATTGTGGAGTATTTCCTTTTTCTTTCAATTTTAAAAATGTTTGCACAGAAAACCACCCAAGTATGCAGTTGTGAATCGTGCTCAAGTGGGGATAAAAGTAACTTTGATATGATGGTCACAGAAATGCGGAAAAGGGATGTGGTTTAGTGAAAAAAGAACTTTTTTGAAATCATTTCATAACTGCTTAACCTTGCAAAGAGATACCTAGTGAAGAGCATTTGCAATTAACCTGGATTCCCAACTGAATCGTCCTTGTTTCTATCAGAAGGATGCTCAACTGTGTAGTTCGTGATTTTTATTCAATTTGCGGTTAAAGAGTCACTTACAAAAAAACTTCTATTCAATGTCAATAACTTGATTCTAATCCCCAACCAATATATGGGAACTCCTCCAGCTGCTGGGCAAAAAATAAAGAAAAACATATCAACATCCCGTCAATGTGATTTCAAGGCTGTTATGGCTTCCTTCCGTATTAGTGGATGGATACACAAATCCGCTTGAGAGCTTCTTAGTCAATTTAATGCATGAATAAGAAATAATTTGTCCTTTTGATTTCATCAGGAGGATTTTTTTATCCATATTCAAATGGGAAACGGCTTCCTCCCGCCCTCACTCATTTTCGAAGGTTTATTACATTTTTATGATCCGAGAAGCGACATAAAAGCGAAATGCAAAAGCGCGTACACCGTACAGTGTATACACTTGTTATCCTTGATGCGTCTTCTATCGATACAATGAATCGAAAATTCGGTTTATCTTTCATTTCATTAAGATTCTTGGCATAATTTATTATTATTAGTCCTTTTACAACATTCCGAGGTATTCAAGTCGCCATGTATTTAACATATAGGGCTTGAGTAGGACTCTTAAGAAATGAGTATCATTTAAATATTATTAAAAATTTACAATGCTCCTTGGGGTGGATTATTGAAATTTGTTTTTTTCTTAATTTTCCAATGGGTTGGTGCCGGTTTTTTTTTTTTTTTGCATTATCCTGTAAAAGGTAATCAGACAGGAGAATGATTGTTTATTTGTGTTTCATGCATGAGTTGGTGCTGTAGGGAGATGGAGTGTGCGAAGCTTCAAAGTGAAACTTCCAACATTTTATTTGCGGTGACATTTTCGTCAAAGGAGGTACATACAACAAAAATATTTTTCTTTTCTGGGATAAGGTATTTTACTATTATTATTATTTTTAGCCCGTCAGTCTTACTTCGCGCAAAGGATAAGAGAAATCAAACATGAAAATTAATAAACGTGAAAGCTTTGTGTTGTACATGCACATACTACGATATTTCTGTACAGACGTATATTTTCTTTGCGAACAAAGTGTTTTGCCTTTTGTTGATGGGAGCTGTTAGTGGGAATGGTTACTACTTATGAATGGATACCTTCTTGGTTGTATGCTTCATTAAATGGATTTCCGCGGTTGGGTATTGTGTGTTGGAAATACAATCGCGCATGCAAAAATTTAAATGAATGGGAATATATTACCTTTGACATTCTAGCGAGTAATGAATGTTCTTTGATGTTTTTGTGTTATATTCCATTCCAATTCTATTTTTAATTTATTTTTGCCTATTTAGAAAATTACAATTATTTTTGAGGAATTTAAATTTGGGACTCTTTAAGGATTATAAATTACATTAAAGTAGCTATTAGTACAGTCATTTGGTAGTTTTACCTGGAAAGTTTTCCGGGAGTTTTGAAAATTGGCAATTTTATAGATTTTGATGTGCTCTTTCCGAATTTCAACTTTGCCACCTCGTACTTTTGCCGCTCGCGCCGCCATATTGGGAAAATGGCGCCTAAAATTGGATTTTAGGGAATATCTCCCTCCCGACTCATTTTACGATAAAAACATTTACATACAAAATAAAACAAGAGAATTTCCCACAATTTATGTATCAATACTTTTTTTCATAAAGTCAATAGTTTTGGCGTACGAGCGCCACAAAGTGTACTCCAACATGCGTCTTGGCCAAAAAACTCATTTCTACACCACCTTGAGGTAGAGTAAGCTGCGCGTTTCATTCTCCTTCGCTTCGCTGTACTTGATGGACAAGGTGTTGCGAATTCATTGTCTGTAGTCGAGGATAATGTTTTGTCTCGTAGACTCTAGAGCGAATATCCTCTATAGCGATTGCTGCTCCCGAATTTTTATTTTTACACCACACATCCATACTCCCATCCGATAATTTTTTCCGCTTCGCTTTTAGCTTCATTATTCTATCCGTGAGTAAAAAGCGAATCGAAGCGTACGAAATTTCGCTTCGGGTAGTATGGGCTTGTGGTTGAACATAAAAAATTCACACGAACAGATCAGGAGAAAGTAGCTATGAGCAAAACAAACATTAAGAAAGTAGATTTAGTTATTATGTGCGCATAAGAAAGTGAACTGAGTTTCCATCATCCTTTGTCAAATAAAAAGAAACTAGAATATATACATTTAGCCTAACAACTACGATCTTAATTCTTTCTAAGAAGGTAAACTAGTTTTAAGATCCCATGTACATCAGACTCATAAAAATGCTGCTTCAAAATAGCAGCAAAAGACATGGGCCTTAATTCTTTTCTTTGGTGGGTCTTATTGCCTCTTCAAAGTGGAAACAAAGCCCGTGGGTGTTATTTCCACTTTCTTGGGCAATAAGGCCCACGGGTCTTATTTCCGCGGGGCTTAGTGCACTGCATCGTGAACCACTATCGAACTCAGTCCCACCAAAATTTGATTCTTGTCGTCCATTATTTTAATACTTTACTTATGAAAAGTCTCCAATCCTCATTCTTTTACTTCTATCACTTCCCTTTCTTGCAATGGATTATCACAAATAAAACAGTTTACTTCATTGGAAGCCATGGCTGTATAAATGAAAATGACTCTGTAAAACGATAAACGTGCACTGATGACTCAAACTAAATATTTCTATTGAGCTCTACCAGCAGATGCTTCGCAGTTTTTATATTTAAATAAATTTTTTAATTTACAAATAGAAACAGTTAAAATAAATGCCACGGGTTGGATATATAACGAGTAATGACCAAAACGCGTGTTGGAGTACACTTTGTGGCGCTCGTGCGCCAAAACTATTGACTTTATGAAAAAAAGTATAAATACATAAATTGTAGGAAATTTTCTCTTGTTTTATTTTGTACAAATGTTTTTATCGTAAACTGAGTCGGGAGGGAGATATTCTCTAAAATCCAATTTTAGGCGCCATTTTCCCAATATGGCGGTGCGAGCGGCAAAAGTACGAGGTGGCAAAGTTGATATTCGAAAAGCACACATCAAAATCTATAAAATTGCCAATTTTCAAAACTCCCGGAAAACTTTCCAGGTAACCGCTAATTTTCCTACCAAATGACTGTACTATATAGCAAGGGTGATTTTTTTAAGAGTTAAGTTTTTCGGTTTGGCTGCACTGGTTGCGTAATGACGTCCAAACGTCATAAGCTTTCAGCATACTCTGCCATTTTGTTACGGAAAGACTTCCAAACTAGAAATTTTTGTAAATTGTTGAAATTATATGAAAACATTGAAATTGAAAATATGTACTACCAATAAAAAAGCTATGTGAAAATTGCTCATCGTGGTGTTACGACCATATTATGTTCGCCATAACCAACCTGGTAAGTAACAATTCGTGCTGTTATCACCAAATTTCGCACCATATTTTACTTGCGTTCCGTAGAGAATATTGCAGTGGTAGGGTCCGCAGTGTTAATGGGGATCGTAAAATGTCAATTCGTCTTCGCTCTCAGCAACTGGGCATGTGTTACTCAACCATATGGAGAATTTTACGTGTCGATTTGGGGCCTAAAAAAATGTCTAATTTTCGATAAAAATCCATGCAAATCCGCAGCTTGGACGAAAAATTTTGCGATGAAGCTGATTTTTGGCTCAACGGATACGTAAGTGACCAAAACTGTTACATCTGGATTGACAATCAGCCACATGCCACAAGAATTACCGATTCATCCCGAAAACACGAGAGTTGGTGTGGTTTATGGACTGGTGCCATCTTGGGTCCATTTTCTTCAAAGACGACCGTATAAGAAACGTTACCGTCAACGGTGAACGATATCGAGCAATGATACGCAATTTTTTTTTCGCCCCATAATTAGCTGAGTAGAACTTGGTTGACATTTGTTTTCATCAAGACGACGGTCACATGCCACATCAACTAATCTAACAATGGACTTGTTGAAGGATGAATTAGTTGAGCAGCTTATCTCTCGAAAGGGCTCTGTGGGTTGGCCGACAAGATCATGTGATTTAACGCCTCTTGATTATTTCTTGTAAGGTTATGTAAAGTCGTTAGCTTACGTGGACAAGGCGACCACGATTGAAGCCTTACAGGATGACATAACACGCGTAATTTGTGGAAAACAGCCCGAAATGCTCAAAAAAATGCCGCGAAATTGGACCTTCCAATTTCCAAATGAACAATTTGAAACGGATCAAGAAAATATAATACCGATAAATCTTCGTAGTTAAGTCTTAGATCTCTAAGCTTGAAGATTGATATATCTGTGCAAATTCAACGAATTCAAAAAATTTTCTATCCTCATAAGATTCTGATAAACAACATATTTTTTTTTAAGTTCAAAACCATCAAGACAGACAAATGCGACTTACACCTGTTGCGGCAACTTAACTTACATTAAAGCTGCTGAAGTTTTCGCGAATGAAAGGAGGTTCAGCAAGTATTTTTGATTAAGTCTTAAAATGCTCTTGTTTCGATGGACCTATGACAATTTCGGTGTGGCAAAGTGTGACTGATTTATCGAGGTAAAAAACAAACCACGGTGTGGGCGCACCAATGCAGACTACAGAGTAGCGGTGAATCTAATCTAGGGTACAAAAACTTGTCTGAAGCATTTCGCTTTGCTAGTCAGTCAATCATGAAAATATTTGGCACTTAAAAATTTTGAAAAAAAGAATTTTAAATTAAATTTTTCGAAATGTTTAGGTACACTGAATAGAAAAAACGTCGTGCCTTGTGCCTTCTAAAGTAGTGCCTTCTTAAACTACAGTTCCATTGGCTTTTAGTAGGTTTTCGTAACCTCTTTCCCTATAGCAAACTTTTTAAATTTTAAAACACTGGAGCTTTGACTATCTAAACGTAGAGATCTTGTGACGTTTTTCAAAATGTTGCACACCATTTTAGTGTCAGGTCTCAGGTGTATCAAAATATAATTAGCTCAATCGGAAAAACTTGATAGTACAAATCGTGCAAGCAGCAAATTCTTGCCGGAAGCGCTTTGCTTACTTGCAAACGTTCGGAAAACTTCTTGAAACCACTTTTCAGTAGGCCAAACTGGAAAAGTTTGCTCTCAGCAAACCTTTTGCTAGGAGAAAGCACTGTCTTGGCACAATTTGGCAACACCTTTACATTGGCTTGAAAATTGAAAAAGGTGGTAAATAGGTTGCGGCGTAAAGGCTAGCATGTCTGACATCAGGGTTCGAGGTTCGTATCCCATCGGAAAGATAGAAAAATTGCTTTTCAACGGTTCGCCCTGCGATGAGTTGGATGTTTCTCCAAGAGTAATAACAGTGACACAAAAAGGGCTTTCGCACTAAGCCGTTGAGAATCGGCATGCAAATGTAGGTCCTAGAAATGCGTTAGATCACGAGGGTTCCATAACTTTGTTGCGATGCTAAATTTATTTCAAGTATTTGGTTGCAAAAAGCGTAGGATGTGCAATAGACTAGTAAAGGGTGATTCATTTCGTGGCAAACTCAGACGAAATTATTTATTTATTTATTTACGATAATGGATTGCTTTAAAATATAACATCGATTAAAACCTACTACAAATATGGTGATTTAAATTAGCCACTTTTTGCGCACTACGCGAAGTTATATGGTCGTCACAGTCGGTAGAATTGTGAAGAAATTTGAAGAGAGTGGAAGCATTACTGATTTTCTAAGGCCTGTGCGTCATCGTCATCGTATAAATCCAATTTAAGTCGAGAACTTAGCTACTGTTGGTGCAAGCGTTGCTGATGATCCGAATTTTTAGGTTTCCTGCCGTCCGCAGCAATTAAAATGTGCCGTATATAATACTATGGCGTATATTTAGCATTTGGATTTGCAACTCCATCTTTATAAATTTCAAATTAGGCAACAGTAGAAGACTGCTAAAAATCAGAACGCAGATGGGCTTCTTGGGGTGGTGGAACAACAGATAATAAAAACCGACTCTTCAGATTTATCACATGGTGGATGAGTAAACAGCGGGGCTCAAATCCCCAAAAGTGATCGAAGAGATTCCGATGCTTCCAGACAAAGAGACTGTTTTATGTTCTCTATGATCGGTAGGTTTCATGCCGCACTTCTTAAAATGTGTCAATGGACAAACGGGTTCAGTCGATTCGAAGCGATATGGTCAAATGATAAAATTTTCTTATTTGGCAGGGATTGAAGACCAGTGACTTGGATAATATGTGATTTCTAGATGAAGGGGTAACGTAACAAGTCACACAACACGAAAATTATGTGAAAATATTGTGTAAAGTTTACTCGGTCAAGTAATTTCACGTCGGAGAATTCAATTGGCCACCAAGATCATGCGATTTGACATCGTTTAGTTTTATCTGTGTGCTTACGCGGAAGACTGTACATATGTGCTCGAATAGTCCCCGAGCTCTAGACGCATTAAAATCCTGCGTGCGACTTAAGTTATGTCCAAAATACCCTCTTGCGAAGGCTTTCGAGTCAGCATATTGAATGACGTTAACGAAATCCAAATTTTAAAATGAATTATAATCTCCATCAAAAATATACTCCTTTGTGTGCTTTACTTAGCCTTGCCTTCAAAACCGAAAAATGAATGACCCTTCACATTTCTTTCAACCATTTCTGTGAAGAAAGGAGGTGAGCAACAATTCTCTGCAAATTCCGAAAGGCTATGTAAGGAAAAGAACTTTTTAATACAGTTAGACTCTCGGGGGCTTAGCGATTACTCTAGGTGGTACGGTCAAATCATATTGAGACACGAACCCCGATCTCCCTAGTCATATTCCGGCACCTTAACCGCTACATCAATGGACCTCATGTCACTATTCAAATAAAAACTAGTAAATTTTGCAATATGGCTATAATAAGCAAAAAAGTAGATTTTTTTTAAATACATATTGAGTATTCCGTTCTTTAAAGATTAAGGTTTTATCAAATTAGTAAATCAATGCCAGTTTTCCAAAAAATAGTTCAAAAAATTCAAGTTTATGGTATCCCAAAAAGTATGTTATCCCATCACATCAAAAGAAAAACTAAAAAACAGAGTATATGACGTACGTATAAGACAATAAAAATCTGGACACGGGATGAAAAACAAAAATAAAAAATAAATAAATTTAAATTTCTTTTGTGATTTGCAAAAGGTCCTTTGTGATGGGTTTACTCCAGTTTGCCTACTTATCGCTTATTTTTATAGCAAAAAGGATTACGTGCGAACGAGCCATTTGGGTCAGGACACCTCATTTTGAACGAATAGAAAAAAAATAAGACTCGTGTGTGAAATAAAGGGGGAAATTGAATTTCACGCATATGTGATCATATTCAATTTTGCCAATTTGGGAAACCATTTTCATACTCAATACTTTTTTGGGGCATAAATTTTATTATTTTTTATTCGCCGCAGGCAAAGTTGCAAAACAAAAGCAAAACTTTTGTGTGTCTTTGTTGGGGCCTGTTTTTTGTTTTAAATTCAAATCGAAAGGATGTTCACTCTCAAAGCCTTTGAAGTTTGGTGCTTTCTTTTTTTACCGCATGCGAATAAATTGGTGTCTTGATAGAATTCATAATCTCCCTCAGTCCATCAGTGAAGGACAACCTATAATTTTCCAAAGAAAAATGGACTTATGCAAGTGTCACTCGTTATAAAATTTAAACAAAAACCAGCACACGCGACTTTAGAATCAAAAATACGGTCCATTTGGTATTGACGTGTGTCAATAAAAAAATAATAATAATGAAGAATTTCTAATAACAAACATTCTCCTTTACCAAATTTCTGGTTTCCATAATTTTCAAAGGACCTAAAGATAACAAAAGCTAAAGGAGATTATGTGGGCAGGGAAATAGAAAACCAATAAAAGGGACGTGATTTCAGTTGTGATTAGATTGATTGCTGGGGAATGTGTTTTTTGTCGTTTTCCTTTTTTGAAGTATTCAGTTCTTTGTGGTGATGCAAGACATCAGCTATGTATACAGAAAAGGAAACCCTTTTCATACATTTCACGCTGTAGAAAAAAGGATCGAAATTCAATTGGACAAAAAGGGTGAGCTTCATTGGTGGTCTGTCTATGTGATAAGGTACAAAGCGGAAAAATATCCTTGCGATTATTTTGACAGTTCTTCGCACACTAATCATGATAGGTATTCGTATGTGGGGACTTTTGTTGCTTAGCAGAGTTACTTTATCTTGACCAGAAAAATATTGGATATCCTGGCATGGCATGGATTACATTGACATACGTGAGCTTTTTGTGATTTCATATTTGAGATTATTAATGCGAGGGCATGCGTCATTGTATCCCATGGCAATCTGTCATGTGATTTATTTTTGATTTAAGGACCTAAAAAAAACAGGGAAACTGGGTTTATTATTTTGAAGATATACTTTGGTTTCTTGCGAAGAGATTTAGATCAAATATCCTTTGATAAGTTTTGTTTGATTTGCTTTTTCCCGAAGGAAGTAAATAGTTGTGTTTGAATGAAGTGCTTTTGTTCGAAGGATGAGCTGGGGAAGTTTACATATTAAATTGTCATTTATGATAAATGCGATAAACTTAGTGATTCAGGATATAAGTTCACGGTACATAAAAATATTCATAGAGAAGAGCATCTTCGAAAAATTTGGTCAAAGTGAAGACATAAAAAGGATATAAATTCGCTGAGCTGAGCTCGCGGGATCTTTCAAATCTCTTCAAATAGCTCGATGCCATTCGCCATTTATTTTCAACATGAGGCTTCCGCGAACATACTCTCACCAGAAAACAACGATGAAGCGTTTGGTTGTCATTGTCAGTATTCCGTGAATTGTAGGACTTAAATTGCATCCCATTCTATCGAGCTCCATTCCATCGAGAGCCAGGAAAGAACCTCGTACCGAAAACTTTTAATCCCGACACCAATACCCAACAAATTTGTGCCGTAATAAGAACTTTATTCCTTAAAAAAAAAAAAATGAGTACTGAGAAGATTACAAACACACAGGAATACAAAGCAAATTTCCAAATCAGCAACAGATACTCGTTTGACTATAGAGGCAAAGACACCACGCCATCACCCAAAAGAAACCTCCTTTCGGTAACCAACAACAGGCACTAATTGGAGATGTGCACTCGGCATAGCTATGTTTTCAGGGATTAGTACTTTACGATTACGATTATTTCGGCATCCGAAATTCCGAATTTCTAATTTGCATAAAACAGCCACAACTCATTTGTGCGAGATTTTCTATTTTGATATACGAGTCGGTTGCGGCACTGGCAATGCGATGGCGGGGCTACGTAGTACACAACATTTTAGTATATTTCCCGAAAATCCAGACTGGCGGCTCCCTCCCTCACATCTATGCCATAATACCGCTGCTTTAGAAAATAGCAAATAGCGTAAATAGAGGGTTCTCATTTCACTCAGTGGGCGGTCATGGGGTGGCATGATGAGCTGCTCAATGGCATTCCTTTTTTCATTTTGGTGTTTTTGTGTCTGTTGGGTGTTGTGTTGTGTCCCTGTATCGGAGTTTGGCAGTGTTAAATGAATCCAATATGTCATTTTCAAGTTTTTACGATACATCCAGTCGCCCGACTCAATGGCAGAATCAGTCGACTTTTGGGTTATTGTTTGTGGAAAAATGTTACCGGATGCTAATACTCACTTCCTCTGACGGATTACATTTTAGCCTCACCACCATTGTCACCGTATCAGATAATTTGGTTTTGGCTTTTAGGTACTTCGGGTATTGCTGCAGCAGTAAGCTCAATCACAATGGATGTTGTATAGTATATGTTTTGTACGGACTTATGGAGCCTGGTGTGGAAGGTATTAAGCGAGAACCATTTTCGAATGGAAATATGTAAATTGCATATTTTGTGGAATGGAACTTTACTGCCTTGCGGAGAGCACAAAAAAGGTGATGATATGATTTGTTGGATTTGTCTTTTTTTTCTTCTTTTTGTCATTTATCATTGCAATTTGTGATGATTGTTGTGAACAATAAAGTAAAAATCGTAAGCTCTGATGGAAATAATTTGTTGGTCGAAATCTTTTGGAGAAAATTGTGTTTTAGAACGATGCCAGATTCAAGGAATGTTGACTTTAAGGCAAGCATAGGCTTTCTTGTTTTCTATAGTGGTTTGATAAATTAGTTAACGGTAAAAGCTTCAATTCGCAATTTTCAAATGCAATTTTTGAAAATCTCTCTTCAATTTTTACTCAAACAAGCAGTGGTTCTTTAATCTCAATAAAATTTAACTAATCAACCCCTGATTGAATGAGGCAAGTGGAAACCATAAGGTTGGAACCGTTAGTGAAATCGTATCTTTTTTGAGAGTCATATTGAGACTTGTCTGAATACTATACAGAGAAAGTCCAAATACTGGCAACGTACAGCAGAGAGTCTCTTTCCGAAAAAATTACTCTTAAAAAATTAAATCAGAAACAGAGCGAAGATCCCCAGGGCCTAGCGCATTTCGCGCAACCATGCCTTGTGAAGGAATGGAGGGGACTTACAATTTTCTGCCGGTTCCGAACGGCCAATCGAAAGCTCTTTTCACGGTAATGAATTTACTAACGGATGACTTGCCAATTCCTCGCGAAAGGTGATACCGGTGGAGAAACACTTTTGCCTCTCTTGGGATTCGAAATACGAACCTCTGGGATAATAGGCAGACATGCTAACCATCACGCCTGGGTTACCAGGAATATCTACATACATACATCAAAAAACATCAAAGACCTGGGGGTCAATTCCCGATCTGTGAAGCTGTGCATATGATAAATTTCTTTTCATTGCCGTATGAGTCGGTGAAAAATTTAATTATGAAAAATGGCCGCAAAACTCAAACGATGAAAAATCCAATTGGAATCCAATTGAAATGAGAGAGAAAATGAGAGAAAACCGTCAGAATTTATCATTTAGAACGTTTTAGTACTTTTTAGATCCGGAATCGCTTAGAGTGGGTTCGTGAAGTGATAAAAAGAAAAAACTGTATGAAAACTGAAATGATATTTTTTTTTTCACTTCACAGCTTCACAGATCGGGAATTGACCCTGAAGAACTCTGAGCTCAAAAGTATGTTGGAAGAAAAAAAAAACGAGACAACCAATGCTGTTTTATAAAAGTAATTGAGATCACCTATAGGGGAAGGCGGGGCATAACGGGCCCTTTAAGGTTTTTTGATAATAAAAACATCAAAAACATGTTTATCATGTCCAAAACAATTTTATTCATTAAAGGAACTTTAAATGCATTAATTAAAGAGACATAGAGTAAATAAACTTAAAAATTCTTCAATCTGTATTAATTTTAAATAAGTGCTTACTAAACCCATTTTGCCCCGTGCATGGGGCATAATGGGCAAAGGTAAGGAACGGTGGGTATTGAGTTAATGTTGAGTACAACGTGTGCAAACGTGGCTCGATTCATCATCTCCATCCTCCTAGCCGGCGCAACAGCAATGGGCCCACTTTCCACAGGCTCTGCAAGACACCCATCCTTCTGTTGATTCGGAATATAAATGCCCACAATAAAGACATTCTTCATCTTCTTCGCTTTCCGAAAGTTATATTTTCTCTTCTTTTTAATTTTTGCAGCGAGCTTTTCTCCTTTCTTTGCGGCAGGATTGAGCTTTGGAGTTTCAGCCTCAAGTTGAGCCTTGTACGGCGATTCGGCTATTACAGCCGTTTCTTCTGCGCTCAGAAACTCTTTTTTTTCCTGGTGCTTTTGGAATTGCAATGATTTGAGATGGTAAATAATTTTTCCAGCCATTTGTGTCTCGAACTCTCGATGTCGAAGTTGTTTGCTATTTTATTTTTTTCTGCCAGTTCAAATGCAAGTTGCCGAAATTCTTTCATAGAGCACCCAAACAAACGACCTTCCATATCATTGAGGTAATTGCTCAGTTCTTTTTCTTGGGACACCGAGAATACAGGTTTGAAAGCTCCAGGTTTTTTCTATTGCAATTGCAACTCGGGGGTTTAATTCGGCTTTTTTTAAAAATTGTTGCAATGTGCTCCCGGGAATTTCATAATTTACAGAAGCAGCTTTACAGCTTATTTCCTTTGTTCTTACAGCTTTAACAGCTCGCCGTAAATTATCTTTGTCCCATTGTTGATGTTTAGTTTTTCTTTTGTAGTTGTGAACCATCTAAAAAAGTGTGTTGCTTTTAACAGAAAACATATAAAAAAGAAGCAGAAAATAACATATAAATGGGGCATAATGGGCACCCATGCCCATTATGCCTCGCCCATTATGCCCCATGTGTTATCTTTTAAATAAAAATGTAGATTGTTGTTCTGCTAGCTAAATTAGATGAAATAACTAGATTAACACAAAATAAATAAACTTACTTTGATGTTAAAAGAGAAAAATTGAATTTAATATTCACTCCACGTATAAAAACATGCACTTTATTTCACTTGATAATAACATCAAAAGACCAAAAAAAGCTTTTTTTTCTCAATGAACCGCAGATGTCATTTTCACTTAAAAAGGGGGTTCCCCCGTATTGCCGCAGATAATTTGAAAAAGAAAGAGGCAAAATCGGAGCTGCCACTTTACTCAATCAGGAAATACCAGGGGGGCCCATTATACCCCGAGGGCCCGATATGCCCCCCCTTCCCCTACTACTTAAGCTTTCTTCTGAAATTGAAACTTTACTTAAGGAACTGTATCAAAGCGCTACAGTGTTCTTTCAAATTGTTTGTAATAAAGCACTTCACCTCATGGACAAATGAAACTAGAACTTTTTACTACCTTTACCAAAGAAATACGCTTAGTTACAGTCTCAATTTGAGGTAATTAGCATAATTTTATCGGGTGAAATCTACCATGGGAGACTCCCACATAAAGTTCGGCAAGTTTGTTCTTACTCTTCATCTGTGTCGATAAAAATAGGTCCAAAATGCAATAATTTGTCTCATTTTCTTCATTTTCTTTAGCTTTTTAGGTTTGATCCTTTCTTTCATTGGTCTGTTTGATACTTATCATATGCTTCATCGTATTGACAACACAAATGTCTTTGTTGTTTCGTCGAGCACGAACTCATTTGAATTATTTGACAATGTTTAACTCCTGCGATATGACAGACACACCACCTCACTAAACTGACCCAAAAAAATGCGTGTCGAACGAAACCTCACGAACCGACATAAGGCTTTAATATAATGGGTATTCTTAAACAGAAAAAATGTTCTACACAGTGTGCAGGACTCTACAGGCTCGTCATGTGGGGCGCCCGGTCAGGCGCAGGGTCGTTGCCGGGTCGGCGAGGTACAACACTTAACACTAAAATTTTCTACATACTATATGCATGCACCTGCATATGTCTTGAAATTAAAAACAAAAATTTTCAGATAATTGTAGGTATGATTTTAATGAATTCTTTAAGTTAGCTGACAAGCTTTCACAGCAACATAAAATTTTCCAGAGTTTCGATGAACAGTATCTCCAGTAAACTTAAAAAAAAAAAAAAAACAATGCTAAGCCAAAATAATTAATTCAATTTTGTTTCAATTACGAAATTATCATTTTTAGTCAAAATGTCTATCTATCAAAATCTCCAAACCCTCCAAAAATTTGATGAAATCAATACTCTTGAACGGTTATAAATTTTGGTATACTTTTTAATACAGCCCTTGTACTATCAGTCAAAAATAAAAACTTTAATATTTCTGTATAAGGGTTACAATTTGTAATTCAAAACCGATTAAAATGTAACCAACACGATTGAAAAACATTACTTTAGTATTCAAATCTAATTATTCAGACCTTCTTTAAGATTGTAGGCCTATTTGCTATTTAAATTTAATACCATGATTCTTAGCTTTCAACTTCTTCTATATTACAATTTAATAATCAGGGGTTATTTTATTCCTTTTGCTATGTCAATGCATTGTTATTCAGTATTACATTGGATTCAAAAGTTTGGTGGTATCCGCGTTCTGTGACGGTTATAGCATGTCCCCCTGTCAACCCACAGGTTCAAATCCCAACAGAGGCAAAAATGTTTTTTCCACGGGTATCGCCTTTGACGAGGATGGTTAGCAAGTTTGATTCTAATAAATTTTTGGTGCTGTCATATATCATATATGCAACCCATAAAGTATTAAAATCAACACCAAAATTGTTAACCGTGTGCTTGTGCTAGCATCTTGCTCAAGGAGCACTTCCTGAAACATGAAAAAATTCCCCTTTTTCGTCAGCCTCGAGGACAAAATGCTATTGAATTCTTCCAAAGAGCTTGTTGTTTGGTTCATTGTCATATGGCAGGATATTCCTATTTGATAGTTAAAAATAGTAATAAATCAATTGCAGCTGTAAGGACAAGTTAAAACACATAAAAATGTATAAATACGATAGCATGTCATTGCCAATAATTATAATTTTATTCTAATTTATTTCTTTTTATGGAACAGAAATTTTATTTATTATTTTTTATTTATTTGTTATCGATAACATATTAAAATACATTATTAATAAATATTGTACAAGAGCACTAGCAGACTTTACTTACTCAACGGATTTCGAGTATATTTCTCAACTTTTGGCATTCTTCTTTTTGTTAAATATTTTCGTTTTTTCTTTTCGACATTATTACCTCTTCATTGGGAAATAATGTAGAAAAATATTTTTGTTGTTGTTTTCGACCTTATTTCCCAAAATGGGTATTATGGCCGATTCGGCCTCATTGCTTTCGACCTTATTTCACGGCACCGAGACAAGTAATTTTGGTCCTCAGTATTTATTGGTTTTGGTTTTTAACAATGACATCATAACAACAAATTGAATATGTGTCCTTTTCCAAAACTACAAACACACAGTTTTTTTTAAAGAAATACTACTGATGTAGTATCTTCCTATTCATTATCCTTAATTGCACATATTAACTTGATTTATATTATCTCGTTCGAATATTTTGCATAACAACTCCCAGCTACCCTTCTTATTAGTGCCTTCCCATTTCCTACAAAATTGCTCATAAATATTTAAAATCTATTCGAAAAAGGACACAGTTCTTTTTTCCTCTGGACGTTACAAATAGCTTCAGTTAGTCATAGATTAATGGAGGAGCATCCGGACTGATCATTCTGATACAACACGTCTTCATTTTTTTCAAATGTCACCATCACCAGCCACCACATCTCGATATCCTGAGACTGTCTGTTAGTATTGAAGAAGACAAACTACCCCAGTGAAATAAGTGTTCATCTTCTCAGGATGAATTAATTGGGGGTTGGGTGAGTACAGAGCAGTTTACTTTGATCCTTTAAATTGTTTCAGTTTTCCTTAGTTCCACAAATCAAACTGGTGAAATGCACAAGTACGATAGCAAATTAATACACCGTCAATTTGTATACGGTTGAAATTTGTGAACAAGCTGGAAAAAATTATTAAAGAAATATATCAAAGCATATTTGTTCCACCATGATGCGACGGCAACGGTTCGATAAGATGGTAATTAATAGCCGTGGATGCGCGGAAGCCTCACTGAAAATATAAATTGACGTTGGTGAACACCACTAATCTTGATTGAAAAAGTCAATTCCCTTGGGTTGTTTGGGAAGGTGAAAAATGCGGTTAATGGAAAGCAACACTTTCAATTCAACACTATTTGCCCCTCCACTTCTATATTTATATGAGGACCCAACCCTTATACCGAAAGAACTTTCACCATTATCATCGTCACAATCGGTTTAACCCTTTTGCTAATAATAGTTTGCTCGTTGTCTTTCATTCACAGTGGGAAACCATAATATTTTGGGAAAACAATACAACATACTGACTGTACTTTTTACATTTTCGTAACTCTTTCACTTGTAGACAAATCGGCCTCCTCCGTTTTCTCCTCATCATTCGTCCACGGTGTGCGTTGCATTAATTATGAGAATCCTTTTTCTTTGAATTGCTGTCAAAACTGTTGCAATCAGATACACGTAATTACACTTCGGACAGACGTTCGTTCTCCGTCTAAAATAGAAGTGGCTTTGCCGGGCTCATCATTAACATTTTTGCTGATTGTTTCCCTAGGTTGTTGGTCACGTGTCCAGTGCCCGCATAAACTCATTGCATTCTGGAGTGAAACTTCCGGACTTCAAGCAACAACCGTGCGAAACAATAAAACATTGAAAACAAAAAAACATATAAAATACTTCAAAGTGAAGACAGTCAGAGATTCAAAATTTATGGAAACATGAAACCCTTTTTTTGGTTTTGTTTTTAGAAAACATCATCAAAGGGGTGGCAAGAGAAATTGTAGGTAGGTACTCAAGATCAATTTGAAGCAGTTTATAAAAAGGTAAAGCTAAATTTAGAGTTCATTGAGGAATAAGGGTTGTTTGATATAATTTGTTGTTTGGTGGGAGATCGAATTCTCTATTGTGCCGTTGAATGCAAACGTATTTAATTTTGTTTTTGGAAGTTGTGACATGCCGTTGACTTCTATGAGATTTATTGGTGAGAAATAAACAAACGAGGAGTTAGGAGTCCTTGATGCCGAAAGTGATAACACCAACTACCAATATGCGAACTACGTCCTATGAGTATAAAGGTAGTATGTATTTGTATCTTTTTGAGACTGCGAAAAGCCGTATCACCAGTGAGTGTTCAAGGCGTACTTTATAATTGAGAGCCCTAAATACTTGTTTCTAATCTACATAGCTCATGAAGCCAAATAAGAAGCCGTGTCCCGAGCCAGGTTATGCTGTTAACGTTATGCTTTTAACACTTTGTGTCCAGATATTGTTTTTATTCCTTGCGCAAATCATTAAATCGCATATTGAATTAAAAAAAAAACATAACCAGTCTAGACATAAGTAAAGCGTTCTGGTCAGGCAGAAAATCTAGTTTTCGTCGTGAGAATCACGTTCCTTCCTTCCTTCCTCACCTTGTTGGCCCAAGAACCAACCGATATAACGTTATGAGCATAAAAAATATAAATAAATAAAGTGGTGCAATGAAGCTCGAAGCCTAATTCATTTCAAGGGCCCACAATTTTATTCTGATTCCGAACGGCTAAGTTAGAAAACATTTTTCATTTGGCACAGTGTGTAGTTACTCTCGGAAGACTTGCCAATTTCTGATACCCGTGAAAAGTCTATTTTTTCTTTCATGTTTCTCGGGCTCCCACCTCGAACCTAAGTTTAAGTTCAGTTTAGTTTATTCATCAAACAAAGTTACAATACTTTAGTGATTACTAGATACATAATACATTTTAAACATTACCACCAACAAAGTTATTTAAAATTAACAATAATTTTTATTTAAATAGATATCTATACTCAGATTAAAATCAATCATATTGCAAGCAGAATTCGCTTCTCTTAGACATCTTGATAATGGTTCGTTGGCAGCATATACAGTTCTGTGGAATGGTATTTTGAAAAGTACAGGGTTTCTAAGCATTCTCACAGGAACATTGAAGTTAATTAAAGCTAAAATTTGAGAACAATCAATATGGTCTGTTAATATGTCGCGATTAAACATAGTTGCAGTGAACTTCCTTCGATAGCTTAGAGGCAGAATACCGAGTAATTGACATCTTGTTTCATAAGATGGCATATCAATGTCCCAATTAAGTCTTTTCACAACAATTCTCGTAAGTCGTTTTTGGATTTTTTTTCAATTCGGAATGAATGAACGGCATATGCGGGATCCCAAATTATGCTGCAGTACTCCAAATTAGACCTCACAAAGGCAAAATATAGACATTTTAAAGTATGTGGATCGGAAAACTCTTTGGAGTTATGCAAAATAAAACCTAACATTGAATTTCCTTTAGCAACTAAAAAATCTATGTGTCGTATAAAGTTCAGCTTCTCGTCAAAAAATACACCAAGATCTTTCTTAAAATTTATCACAGACAGTTCTTTCTGATCAATTTTATAAGTAAAATTAACTGGCGATCGGTTTTCACAAAATGTTAAACTTTGACATTTAGAAATGTTAAGATTAAGAGAGTTAGTTGTACACCACCTTGACAACTTATCAAGATCTTCTTGTAAAGCAAGGAATCAATTTCAGATTTTATGCAACGAAAAACTTTCAAACCGTCCGCATACATTAAGCACTCTGAGTTTAAAAATATTTCAGGAATGTCGTTGATAAAAAGCAAAAAAATAAGGGGACCGAGGTGGCTTCCTTGTGGAATACCCGAAGTAACATATACCGGTGTAGAAAGAACATTGCTTATACAAACGTACTGAATACGATCCCATAAGTACGAATTGATCCAGTTTAAGAAGTTCGAGTGAAAACCAACTTTGTTTATCTTCTTCAGTAATACGTCGTGATTTACTCGATCGAAAGCTTTGGAAAAATCGGTGTAGATAACGTCGTACTGAGAACCATTCTCAAGTCCATTTAAAATTAAATTACAAAAAATTGTAAGGTTAGTGGTAGTAGATCTACCAGCTTCTAAGCCATGTTGATAGGGAGAAATTATTCTTTTAAGAGAAGGTATGATTTTATCATAGACCACTTTTACAAAAATTTTAGGAACTATAGATAGTTTGCAAATTGGGCGGTAATTTGAAACCTTTTGCCTGCTTCCCGATTTAAAGATGGGTTTGATTGTTGATCGCTTCCATTTTTGAAGAAACTCACCACTCACTAGCGAGCGATCAAAAATAATTTTTAAACGAGTTGCCAAAGCCTTAGCACATAATTGTAAAATTATTGGAGGAATTCTATCTATATCTGAGCGTTTGTCAGTCTTAAGCTGTGACAATGCTAATTCAATTTCGGAGGTAGAAAGACTTAAATTACCAATATTCAAAGGGCTTTCAGGAGTATTAGTGTTGGTAACATAAGAAGTGGCTGAAGAATCATTTAGATTTTAGATAAACGGACTGGAAATGCTTAGCGAACAGATTACAAACAACTGAGAGATCAGAAGATGTAATGCCATCATGATGCATACGATTGGGAATACCATTTGAATTTCTCTTGTCAATTATAAATTTCCAAAAGCTTTTACTATTTGACTTTAGCTTACTTTCGACAGAAAACAGATATTGATTATATAGAAATTTATTCAAAGTATCGAATTCCTTTTGCAACACTCGATCACGATCATTATTTGACCTACGAAATTGCTTATAAACCATGTTTTTCTTATTATTTAGATTGATTATTCTTTTATTAAACCAAACGGGTTTCTTGGCACCAATCGTTTTAATTTTAGGAGTATTTAAGTCAATCGCACTTTTAACAATATTTAAAAACGATTTGTAACATTCATTTAAACTTTTTCTTAAGAACAGCGCTTACCAATTAGTACCACTAAAATTGCACTTAAATTAACTTCCGCAAAATTACGAAATATAGAGACATGATAATCACTCCACGGGCACCACATATCAGACCAGTGCTTATTGTTGTGTCTACACCTAGACCCACAGCCGTATCCACTGTAACAGGCAAACAGTATTCACTGCCTTTCAAAAACTATTTCCCCAGTTCAATAAAATACAATAAAAGTTGTGTAAGCAGCCATTTTCAGTGTCGTATCCGCAGTGCATTCTACAATCGTATCAACAGCCTTTTTCAAAGACAGCAGTTTTCAAAGTTCTATCGGTCTATATTTTTGTAGCAATAGCTTTCCGAATAAGAACCGTAAATAAATTTGATGCGTCAAAAATCTAGATAATGTTACGGGAAGCCTTTATCACATTTTATTTTATGTTTTATGTACGATCATTTGCGTCATTATTATGTTGAAAGTTGATGAAAAAACAACTATTTCTATTGCTTGTAAAAAGGACTAGCTCATTCTCACTAAACGATCGTTTAAATTCTTATAATCACATTAAAAGCCACTTGCCAATTCATTCTTGGAATATTAATAACGTTATTTAGCAGACATATTAAAATTAATACAATCATCAATTAACACCACATGAATGCTAACATGCAATGCATGTAATTAAAATATCATGATTCCAGCAGAGTTTTCGAATTCATATGCACCACAAAATAATGTCAATGTTGAATGTAGGATGTAGGTACTTGTACGCGTACATATGCAAATTATTATGCCAATAACAAACTTGTGTCAATACCAATGCCAGTAGTAAAGAACCAAAGGCACGTTTCGACAATAAAATTCAAATTCTAAAGGACTTTCTGGCCACACAGGAAGTATTAATAGAGTTTTTATTCAAATAGGAATTCAAATTGTTACGTCCATCCTTCGCGTAGCTATGTGTGAGCGTAGGGAAGAATTTCGAGAAAAAATATGTTACAGCATCACATCGAAACAATGAGAGCGATATAACTCATTCCTATGGTTTCCTTTCGATGTTCTACACTCTCTTTTAGTTACCTACTCTATTTTCAAGTCCGCCTATAAATCAGTCCGAACAGAATCATTCAAAGGATAAGGAATGCGTTGTGGTTTGCATATGTATGTTCGTTTTTGTATGTTTAGAGTAAACAGTAAGGAGCCTAACGAGGTTGCATTATCTTTCTCATAGACCCATAGTCACACAATGAATTTTTGATTGATAAACCCTTTACTGAGTATTCTTAGACTAAATCCGAGCACTTCTATTTGCAAAAGTCATTAAGTATGGAAACCGCTGTGCATTCTGGTTTTCTGAATGCAAATGGATAAAGACCATCAATGAAAATTCAAACTATTGTTTGAACTTACCAGATAAAAGAATTTCTGCTTTGAGGAAGGCTCTGGCAAACTCAGGGTTCCATTTACGAGCCTGCCTTGTTTCCAATTGAAGATTTGACAAGGGAACTGATACGAAGCAAATATTTTACTGTGGTACCCGTGGCGTGATGGTTAGCATGTCTGCCTGTCAACCGGGAAGCTCGTGGCTCCCAACAGAAGCCAAAATGTTTTTCACGGCTCACGTGTATCGCCTTTCGCGAGAAATTCGCTCCGAAAATTGTAGATCCCTTCCATTCCTTCACAAGAGCAATGGTTGTGAGAAATGTGCTAGGCCTTGGGGCTCTTCGCTCTGTTGCGCCACCATATTTACATAACATTAAATATTTTGCTAGAAGTTTTTAGGGAAACATTTCGGTAGCGATGAAGTTGCGAGGTACTACGGGTAATTTTTGAAATTTTTAGTTTCTAGGACATGGGGCCTCAAGCATCGAACAATTGAAAACTGAGATATAAGCGGCGTACCCCAATGTCAAATGCGAAAAAGAGAAGTGGGAGAGCTGCGATTCCTTGCAGATCACTATGCTCGTAACACCGGAAAAGAAGTAGGCGATTAGCTTTTACAAGAATTTTTGATGATTATTTTGCCAAAATAAAGCAAATAACGCTGCTTGAAAACAGCTCTCGAATCAAATACTCATCCTTTAGAACAAAGCTTAAAGTATACGTGTCATTTGTGAAAGGACGAGACAATTGTTATTCACAAGTCGGTATAGCATATGCTAATGTGCGGTGTTGGAACGAAGAAGTAGGTAAGAGGACACCATATTTCCATGCTATTTTTTTCGTCTATAGACCATTAAGTGCTGAATTTATAGTCATATCTAAATTCTATTTTTATTGAGTTGTACTTCGAGGACCTCCTTTATATGAACACCTTCAGAGACATGTAAGTACTATGTTCCTCTGGCACCGAATTAAAATTTATATCATCACACGTCATTGAGCATTTAGAATTTAGATGCTTTTAACACCGATGATGGGGGTAAGCCGGTGTCAATGATCCTGTTTTCCTGTAAAAACATGCATTGTGGTGCATCCCCCATTTTTTTTCCCAATTGATATGTGTTGTGATGTGATGTAGAAACGCAATTAAGGGCTTGTACTGTCAAATTGTTAGATATCGACTTCGACAGGGGTTATACTCATATTGAATTTGACTGCATACGAAATTAAATTCATCGATACGGCTGTTAATCGGAGAGTTTGCATAAAATGCAATTGCTAATAATGTGATGTGATGATGATGGGTGCTTGAAAGGGCGTACGGCAGCGTGCGGCGCGGCGGCTAAAGGGCCCGTGCATGTCATTTTATATGCGTAACTATGTATATGCGAACGAAAAACGAAGTTTTACGAGTTGTGCATATAATTTGCGCAACGCGCCGACACAATATCTCAGCGACATTTTTATAGTGCAATTTTATTTTTATTGACGAAACCTCGTGATGCGTGTCTAATTAATGAATAACTTTTGAAGTGTTGAAGAGGCACTATTGGGCGTGTGTTGTGATCTGATTGCCATGTTTTATATGGTTGAAATGAAATGTGCAATTTTTTTTGTTTGAAAGTTTATTGTCTGACATTTACGACTTTAAAGCAATTTTTATTGTTAAAAACAGGCGATGAGGCTTGGAAAAACTGTAAGGCCCATCTGCTCGTGTTTTAAATTGGAAGGAAAACATTTAACATACGCAAGTATGTTCATTGCTTAAAAAGTGAATGTTTTCTTTTGAAAAATAGGAAAAGTAGTAAATACCACTTAAGTAAATGGGGGAGTTGGCATCATATGTGTAAAAAGGGGCGACCAAATAAATTGAAATAGACCAAACTTTCTAAAACCTCTAGAATCAAACTAACATCTATCAAAGTTTTTAGGAATTTTCAGCTTACTGGGAAGGTTTTAATTCTAAAAACGTGATTGAGCTTGTGTTGACTTTTGAATCGGCTACGTTTTAGGCAAGCTATGAACCCATTTATTGCTAATTATATTTAATGTTGAATAAAATACAACATATCTTTTGTAAGTCATTTAATGGCAAAGGACAACCATTTTCAAAACTGTCGATCGAAGAAGTAGAAATGGCCAGAAAATTTGATAGCCTAAGTTGACCAATGATACTCAGAAAAGGTCCTTGATGATGACAACAAAGTTCTGTACAGATATACACTACATGGTTCAATGCAGTCCTCTCGAGTAGGATAGCAAAACGCAGCTAACTCAAACTGCTTTAATTGTTTTTTTGTGGCAATAGAAACATTGAAACATTGTTGCGAAAAAACTCTTGTTTCTTTTGTAATTGAAAAATATTTCCGAAGTTTAATTAAGCTAAATATATGACTACACTTCACGGTTGTTCGCCCCGTAGAAAGCTCATCCATAAGCTAAATGAAGACAGCTACATAGTAGATGAAAACCCTCACCTTTGGAAACATTTTGTGTTGAAAAGAATGGTTCTTAACGAGTAAAGTCGAAAAGCTGACGTGAGAGATCTACATATGTGTGTATGTGAAAACCAGTTAATACAGTTATCACAGAGTCACAGAGTAGAACCAGAGATAATGCTATTTTGGCTACAATCAAATTTTAACCGACAACTTTCGACCCGGAACCATCGTGCCATATTTTTTTTTCAGTTGGTTTGAAAATTTAAGAAAGTAGGTAAATGCTTATGTGGTATTTTTGGGGGCGTCACAATGGAGAATAAGAAAACTTAATTCAAAACTGTCGTCATTTTAAAAACTCAATATTTGCCATCAAATGAAGAACACAAAAAAAGTGGAAGAAATGGAACTCAATTGTAGCCAAAAGACGTTAATTCTAATTAGACGCTATCTTTGGTTTTACTTCCGAAAAATTTTTGTCTCAAAAATAATGAAAGCATTTATTATTATACTAGCTGTGCCCGCGACTTCGTCCGCGTGGGATAGTGACTTTCAGCAGCATTTTTAATTTTTAGGCGAGTTATTTTGCAAATAAGACAAATTCATGCGTTTTAGTTAACTATTGTTTAATTATTTTATTTCAGTACATTTTTGCAGACGACGATCTTACTTTTTCCTTCTTTTATCAAATAAAAAGGTTTTGCGAGTTTGATACACTCTTTTAAACTAAAATGACTCATCATCTCAGGTCCTGTAACCCCGCTAGGGGCATAGGGCGTCAACGAAACGTCTCCATCCTTCTCGATCAGCAGCTAGATACCTTAACTGTGGCCACGTCTTTCTCTGGGAATTAGCTTCTGATATCACTGTAGATTTCCATGTTGTTCTTGGTCTTCCAACCCGCCGTGACCCCTGAGGACTCCATTCAAAGGACTGCTTCGCAATATCATCGTTTGGTTTCCTCAGTGTGTGACCAATCCATTGCCATTTGCGCTTTCTGATGTCGATGTCCAAGCGCCTCTGACCTGACCTACGCCACAATTCCTGGTTGGATATTGTTTGTGGCCAGCGAATTTTCAGGATGTGACGCAGACAGCGGTTCACAAAAGCCTGCGATTTTCTCGAGATGGTGGCCGAGACTTTCCATGTTTCACAAGCATATAATAGCACGGATTACACATTAGATTCGAAGAATCTCAGTTTAGTGCATAAGGAGACTTGACTGGATCTCCAAATTTGGGACAGAGCACCAAAGGCAACGCGAGCTTTATTAGTGGGAATGAAAGAAATACGGGGAATCAATAGTTTTCTAACTACGCTGTTCCAGTCATTATTAAAACTTTTATAATGCCGCATCCCAGATGTGTAAATTGTAGCTGTGTACAATTCTAGATTTCTCGGTATTGGCACTGGAACTTGCAGCCACTCTTGGTAATTCTAAGGAATTGAGAAACACTATAGGGTATGATGTGACTTGCTCAGTGTCCATTATATTGTCTACTGATAGATATTCGACAACATCCCCCAATATGTCAAACATAATAAAACTATCTCATTAGTCGGCGCCGAAATCGACTTTTCACACAGTCATTGCCAATATTTATTTGAAGACCAAGATAGACATTTCTTCTCAGGTCAACTGTGTAATCGACAATTTGACAGAAATCACCTCACGGTGAGAGAACTTTTGAAATCGGTCCTGTAGCTCCAAAGTTCCCGTTTACGTTGCCGTTCAAGTAGGAATATTGGGATAACAAATACAGCCCATCTCTTTCTTCAGGCTCAAGACTATCTCTGCACCAAAATTCATACAGATTGGTTAAATAGTTTGGGCGGTAGATGGTAACAAAGTAAAACAGACAGACGGAGTTGATTTCGGATCTATAATGTTAATAAGTACTTCCGTTCCCATGGGAATATGGGGATAAATTAAAGTTAATGTTTCTTGAGATAATGAAGCATTCTAGCGGGGAAATAATTCTTGAAATCAGTTCAGTAGTTTCTAGGTTTCCGTTTACGTTTGCATTCTTGTGGGAATTCAGGGATAACATATATAGCCTTAGCCTACTTATGTCCATCTTCAGACTCAAGACTATATCTCTGTACTAAAATTCATATAAATAGGTTTAATAGTTTGAGCGGTTTTTGATAACAAATAAAAATAAACAGACAGATTTTATTTCAGACTTTTGATATTAGTAAAGACTCCCATTCCCGTGGGAATATGGTGATCGTTCCTGTAGGAATATGGGGATGACTTACAGTTTATGTTACTCAGGGATAGTGTAGCATTCTAACGGTAGAAGAATTTATGAAATCGGTGCTGTAGCTTCTAAGTTCCCGCATACATTCTCGTTCCCGTAGGAATTTAGAGATAAAATATATAGCCTATGTCCTTCCTCAGGTTCTAGACTATCTCTGTACAAAATTTCATATCAATCAGTTAAGTAATTTGGGCGGGAGATGGTAACATAGAAAGTCGGACAGACAGAGTTACTTTCACATTTATAATATTAGTTAGGATTAGGATTAAGACTCAAAACTCAAAATTAATTTAAAGAAAATGTTTTGAATTTTTTTTTTCCAAAGTTTTGACTTTGAGGCTGATTACTCCGAAGCCATTCACTAAATTAACTTGAACTAAAATGTTAATCGAAAAAAGTATTAGCTTTCAAAAACACTATATTATGTGAAAGTAAGAACCTTAATTGATTTTTAATAATTCTTTTCTCGCCATGAAATTTTTTTTCTTTTCTTGGCCAGTCTTTTGTAGCATAGGTAATCTTTGAAAGTTGTGGAAGTAAAGTTACTCCACAAAAATTCTTAAAATGCTTTGCTATGTTCAGTTTTGGTATATCAAAGAGCATACAAATTTGTGGAACATCAAAACATATTCCATAACCGACCACCACAGCCTTTTTGAAAACTTTAACACGATCGCGCTCTCCAAAATTCTCTACTGTAGCTATCTTAATTGGATGATTCCTTCTTTTAAGTATGATCCAAAATTTTGTCGTCGCTTTGCTAGCTCAAAGAAAAAATCTGACGGTTATTCAACAAACTTAATGTGAAACTTCTTTAAAGGATACTAACCACTCATTTTGCAATAACTTCTTAAAAATCCATCCTATTTTTAAAACCTTCGAATACTTTCATTTTTGGTTTACATTGTCTTTACCTATGAAGTTTTGTCGAATTCAGATCTTCGCAGAGGGTGTGAAAACTTGCAAATCCATTCAATTCTTTAAAAAAATCCCGGTAGGTTTATAAAATGATGTAAAAAGAATGGTCTTAGTCTCAACCCCTCCAAATGCCGAATAATGACATTTTCGAGAAAAGCAAAGCTACAGGGCTTCAAGTTTGCGTGAACTTGGTGTTAACTTCAACATTGGCACATAAACTCGACTGTAAGGAAAACAAGCTCTATGCTAGGCTTCAAAACGGGAGGCGCAATATAGCGGAGAGCCCCGGGGCCCAGTACACTTCTCGCAACCATGCCTTGTGAGGTAATAGGGGGGACCTATACAATATTCTGCCGGTTCCGGACGGCTAATCGAGAAAGTGCTTTTCATGGCAATGAATTTAGTAACTGATGAGCACTTGCCAATTCTTAGCGAAAAGCGATTCGCATGGAAAACATTTCTTTTCTGTTGGGACTCGAACCACTCAGGTTGTCATTCATCATGAGTTTTAGTTTTCAAAAACTCTTTGTGGCGTGGCGACCACAGAGTAAAACTATAGTGTCAACTGAAACAAGGTAATGTTACTTTGTCATAAAGCTAAATTAGACTGGGAGCACACGTTGCTTTTTTTTGTCGGTAAGTTTGAAATCATTAAACAAGTGAACGAGTTTTAGATATTTTTACGTTTGTAACAGTTGAGAATGTTGAATGTTTCTTTGGAAACTGCCACAATAGACAATATTTGCCATCAATATCAATAAGAAAAGCAAAATAATAAAGCAAAAATAATGAATTCAACGATCAAAAATAATATTGCAGCGAAGGAAAATATAAGAAGTTGGTTTTGAGAACGTCGAAAAGATAAAACATAACGTTGAAAACTCCAATAAAATGTAGTAGATTTGTCCAATGAGTCAAATTTAACTTATAGAGATTTTTTAATTGATTTCTTTTGAGTGAAGTTGTAAAAGCTTTTAATAATTTAATCATATGAAATAATCTTTATCAAACCAGTGAAAACATAAAACGAAATGATTTTATTAAGAACATGAAAACATAAAATGAAATATTGAATTCAATCCGTTTCATTATGACTTTCTTTCGAAAATTTTCATTTGGTTCAATAGGTGTGTTCATTTATAAAAGAAATAAGAATTCTAGCAACAAACAGACCTAAACACAGCTTTTGCCAATTCGATAAAATTTTGAATAGTATTCTTAAAACTATTTTGGTAGCACATTTTTTGCTATCGGGCTAAGGATATAAGGCAAAATGTTTGTTTTATGTAGTTCATAAATTTTGCTAACCTGTAAAAACTTTGGATGCTTGAAACAACACAGCAGGCTGTATGAAATATCCACTTTGAGAAAAATTTGCAGCATGTGTCATCATTTATTGATTGAATATCAAAACCCGCCATTGGGATGAAGACTCGTTAATTCCTTGCACCATCTTGACGTGTTAAAAAAATCAAAACAACTACGAAGCGGATCAAAATGAATTGACTAGGTAAATGATAAATAGTCCTCCCCCTTTCAAAATACTTCACAAATGTTACCTTCAACAACAAAATGAATAAGATAACACCCAAAGTAAGTAGTTTGAGTTGCATTTAATATCCATGGATGCCTGCCGTACCTGCTGCTCAGCTTATGATATGAATTTGATGTCCCAGCCATCTCTAATCCTCAAAAAGTGCGATTAAGGTGATGAGAAAATTATACTTCCTCCATTACCTTTCCACACAAAAAGCAATTTAATTTACCAAATGGATGTATTTAAAATGTTGATAGCATAATTTCTCATTGTGCGATTTATTATATCGTCTAAAAAAAAAATCCCAAAGATAATACCTCCCGCTCTCAGCATCATGCCAATAATTTATTGAGAGGGCAACAGCAGAGAGAAAAAAAAAAGAACACCCAACAACTTGTAAGGACTTTTCGCATTAATTTAATACATTCCAAGGGATTTGTAAACAAGAACACAGATTGAACCTGTTTGCAATTGGAAAAATAATAGGTTCATCAAGACTAAACGGCCCAAGCTCCTGGCCATGGGTTCGGTTCGGGTTCGGGTATATGGGTTTGGGTCTTGGTCGCTCTAAGTACGAGTATGTGTATGTGAGGACGTCTTGTAGCCCGAAGGTGATGTGACGTACAAAGCAGATTCCGAACCGCCACCAATGTAGCGACATGAAACAACGGTAAATATACTTAGGGGTGAATTTCTTGTTTGCACAATCCATTTGGCAATAAAGTAGTCAAATACACCATAGGTAAGTAGTCGACGACAGCACAAAAACGACGACCTTTTTCCCGATTAGAAGGGGATCCTTATTTTCTGTTCCTTAGATATTTTCTATTTTATTTTTTTTTCTATTTTTATTTTCTAATGGATTTTAGGATTGCTAGAGTGACATTATCTCAAAGAATAAACAATTTTAATGGATGGATCGGATATAAAAAAAAAAAAAACAGAAGAACAAGAAGAAAGCTGTATTCCTTGCAGCGCAGTGTCGCAGTGTGTTTGCTTGTGCAGCATATAAAAATTATAATCCTTTAATTTAAATTTTGCAAAGTAGAAAAGCAAAGAATAGCAACGCGGCAGGGTTGGAGAATGAGAGGAGGGCGCGAAGTGCACGATTCTTATTATGACGGGCGGGGGTATAATAAAATAATGGAATTAAGTTTTATCGTTTATGAAGTTGTAATTCATTTATGCGTACTTTAAACTTTTTCCCCGACTCGGTATGGGAACGGGAATTATTTTCTTTTCAATTTTTCTCAGGGGGGATGTTGTTATACTCATAAGTTGCTACTGCAAGATGCTGGTTTTTATATTCGCACTTAAAAATAACAGAATATTATTGTTTTTTGTTTGCCTTCCCATAAACAAGAAGTTTATTTTTCTGATTAAATAGAAATGTGAGCAATTAAACTTGTAAGAAGAATGCAGTGTTGTTGTTTGCCTTTTTATTATTTTAAGTCATACACATTTATGTTAGTAAGCAATTGGAATGCTAGAGGTAAAGGACATATTCTTGCAGGATTCGTTGTTTGGCAAGGAACTTCAGTTGCATGCATTTATGAGCCATAAAAAAGTTAAATCTGCATTGGGTTGAAATTGCTGCCAAAAAAGATGAGCTTTTTCGGAAATTCTTACAATGGGTCTAAAGGGTTTTTGTTTAGACGCGTGGTTTTCAATCAGACAATACCTACTTTTTCGAACTTAGTCTTTTGACAGTTTTCACTTGATTTATGCTGAGTTTGTTTGCCATTCTATAATCAATAAACTTTTCTGAACAGCGTTTGTAAAGTGTGCAAATTTATTTTTTATTCGGATGTCGACCGATTGCCCAGCAGAGTCGATAATTTGAGCAACCACGAATTGGTTTTTGCATCACATTTAATTAAGTCGATAATACGCCTCCTCAGAGATGTGGTACAGTACTCACAAAAGGAGCCATTGTTGCTGTGGAGCAGAGTATCGAAGAACACCCAAATGAGGCCATCCGACATTGCGGGCCACATTTGGAACTGTGCTTATCCACTTTATGGAAGATTTTGCGGAAGAAGTTTGGTTTGCAGCTCGTAAGTCATGAAGTCGAACGATGATCAAGAGTATCGTACAATCAGTAAATGGGCCCGAAATGTTAAGGCCACCGATCCCAAACTTCAGACGAAAATTTTGTTCATCTCACTTCTTATTGAATTACGTTAGTAAACAAAATTGTCGCAGTTGGAGTTCACAAGCATTTGATTGTTCACAAGCCAACTTCCTACCATTTCACAAGCTCCTCCAGTACCTTATTAGATGTGTTTTTTGTAAATAATACTGATAAAGTCTTACTTTACGATCAAATTTCTGCGCCAGCGTTCTCGAAGCATGATCTTCTGTTTTTAACGTATGACTTTGACATTGTGAACTGCGTTAGTAGTTCAAGATACACTTATAGAGATTTTAAAAATATTGATTATGTTTCTCTCGAACGGCAACTGAACTCTATTCCGTGGAACTTAGTGCATTATACGAACTCGCCAGATGATCAAATCGAATTCATTAATCGTAATATTAACCTTCTTTTTGATTCACACGTTCCAATTAAAACAGCAACTAAAAAACAAAAAACGAGTGTTTGGTTTACCAATGAAATTCGGGAATTGATGAAGCGTCGTGATTTGGCTTATCAACAGTGGAAACGCTTTCGGGTGGATGAGCTCCATCGACTGTATAAGAATTTACGAAATGCTGTTGTTTGTCAAATAAAATCTGCTAAGATGGAATACTATTCCAATCGTCTCGGGTCGTAAGATATGGAATAATATTCGTGAACTAGGAATCGGGAAAGTAAGGCTATCTTGTCCCACTAATATTGATCGAAATGATCTTAATCGTAAGTTTGTGCATAAATCAAATTCCAGCTTTCCAATTATAGATTCCCAGACGGATATTGGTGTCCCACAAGCAGAAACATCCTTTGTTTTTAGACGAATTGAGGACGTAGATATTGTGGAAAGTTTTCTATCTGTGAAGTCAAATGCCATAGGGGATGATGACATCCATCCTACTTTTGTCAAAGCTATTCTGCCATCACTATTGCCATTTATTACACACTTAATTAACACAATATTTATGACCGGCGCGGCGTGTTTCCATCTAAATGGAAACGGGCAAAGATTATACCAATCCCAAAAAACTCAATAGGTGATGAATTCAGACCAATATCAATTCTGCCCTTTCTTTCAAAGATTTGTGAAAGAATCATGCACAAGGTTAGGTTAGGTTACAATGGCTGTCAGGAATACACCCGACACACTTAGACCAATATTGGGTCCATTGTGATACCATAGAAATTATGCGAGGGAGTACCTCGCTTAACAAAACCATTTGGAGCTTACAATAAAGCGAAGGAGATGCAGGGGATCTGTGTGCGCCAGATCGCTTGGATCATCGAGAAAATATTTCCCCAGATGCCTCTTTCTTTTAGAAGAGAGTGCAGGACATGAGCAGAGGAGGTGTGAGATTGTCTCCTCCTCCTCCTCATCTAAGCAACTTCTGCAGAAGTCATTAGAGGGAACGCCAAGTCTTATGGCGTGTCTTCCTATCAGACAATGTCCGGTAATGACATTGATTACGGAGCTAACTTGCAATCTGGTAATGGATAACAAATGTCTTGTGCGTTTTGGATCTATTCCTGGCCATATACGTTTTGTTGCCACGCACGTGGTGATATTGTTCCACCTGTGATTTGTTCTGTCCATCGCCTCTTGCTTTAGCATAAGTTTACATGTAGCGATTGGTATACCAATATTCAACCTGCTGGTAGAGATCGGTACACTGAAAAAAATATTGTACTTAAAATCTATGAACAGCGTTCTTAGAGCCAAAATGGCATATTTTTCCCGAAAATGTATGAAAAAACGGTCATAAAATTCATGTATGGGTGTTGTTTTTATGAATCTAGATTCCTAAAAAAATTTGTATGGAAGAATTTCGTTTAAAATCATTGATCATAGATTTCATGTATTTATACATACGAGCATGAACGGTTCCTGCTTTAAAAATTGCACTTTTTTATGAATGATACATATGATTTAGGAATGAAATCATAGGTTGTTCCTATAAATTTAGGATTTTAAGTTTGTATGCATAAATTCATGAATTTAATGTCTATTCCTATATTTTATGAATCATGAACCTGGACTTTTGAAATTTTCCAACAAAAACTCTATGAGTTAGGTACCTATTTATATGAAATGAAATCCTAAGTTGCAAGTATAATTCTTATAAATTTAGGATTTTAAGTTTGTATGCATAAATTCATGAATTTAATGTCTATTCCTATATTTTATGAATCATGAACCTGGAATTTTGAAATTTTCCTTTAAAAGTTTTATAAATTGTATATACCTATATATATACACTTGGGACTTGACGATTTGGTTTCAGCCTACTGCTTGCCAGACGCATTTTTACACTTTTTAAGTGCATTTTTCAGCTTAAAGCACTAATAACTTTCTGTTACAAATAACCAAGAAAGTGGTACGCCAAAAAATAAGAAAAGTTACCCTCGTTCCAAAAAAATGTGTCTCAGACGATTTGGTTTCAGTCTACTGCTTGCCAGACGCACTTTAACATTTTAGTAAAATGCATTTTTATACTTAAAGTAACTGATTATTTTTTCTTATCACATGTAACCAAGAAAATGGTACGCCAAAAAATCACAAAAGTAGGCTGAAACCAAATCGACTACAAAAAAGTGTTTCCAAAAGGATTTGGTTTCAGCCTTCTGCTTGCCAGACGCATTTCAACATTTTTCAAATGCATTTTTCAATTTAGCTGATAACTTTTTTCTTATTACATTTAACCAAGAAAATGGTACGCCAAAACATCAGAAAAATTCCACTAATTACAAAAAACTCGGTCTCAGACGATTTGGTTTCAGCCTTCTGCTTGCCAGACGCATTTTAACATTTTCATTTTTACATATACTTTCAATAGGATATCAACGGGTAAAAAATAAAAACTCCATGGAAATATTGTTTTTGAATATATATCACTGTTTCAGAACTCCAAATTAAGCTGCGTAAACGAGATTATGACTTCTCGAGATGTAAAAAAATTCTTTCGGATTGCGATCGACGCAATGATGAGCAGAAGAAAAAACAAAGCGACAATAAAGGTGACCAGGAAGAAACCAAGACGGAGAATGATATTAATTTTCAGTTTGTTCCTACAGGTTTCATCCTTGGCTTGCCGTCCTCATAACAAACAACAGCAAGAGGCTGCATTCGCTCAATTCCAACTACATAAATGCAATTCTTAGTCGTTCCGATACACAGTTGTTGATTCTTTCATTGGTGCGTGGTGAGGTCTCAAAGCATGGACTTATAATTCAACTGTCTAATCCGAATCCCAGTTAATCGGAGGCTATATCAGATGTGTTAACTTTGTCTGCCCGCTGCTGGTCAGTTTCATTAACAATTAGCAATAAATAGCAATCACCATCAACAACAGCAATACTTATTGCAAATCAGTTGCAGAATCTTGCCTAGATGTAGCGAATGAATAAGAGCCCAGTTGCCCAGAAACACTAATAAAGTAGGACGTCTCACTGGAGGTTTTCAACCAAAACCACAAAAGTTGAGGGTTTGGTACGCATTGAAAACAATGTTCCAAGTGCGCTCAGTTCCATTATAATTCATGCTTTAGATTTAAGTTCAGTTCTTGCAGAGACACGCTATTGAGGTGATTTTGAAGAGAGAATAAAATCTATAATAAAAGCGATTGAGGCAAAACCAGGTGCTATCCTTTTTATTGACGAAATACACACTATCATTTTACAAGTGGTAGCTTTCTTGATTCAGGTAACCTACTCAAACCTGCGCTTGCAAGAAGTACACTGCGTTGTCTACATAGGTGCAACTACAAATAGAGAATACAGCAATAGTTTTGAAAAAGATAAAACATTAGCGAGGATTTTTCAAAAAATTAATGTTAAAGTATCTTTTGTTAACGAAACGATAAAGATACTAGATGGTAAGAAGGGTATCATGGAGTATATTATACAAAGAATGCCATTAGGTCTGCGGCTGGACTTTCGCATAAGTATATTACTGGGCGAATATTACCTGATACAGATGCTGATGTTATTCAAAAAATTATGTCTCGAATATTGCACCACAAATAAAATTACAATTTGAACACAATATTAGCATTTATCTTGATCTTGTTGGTTTACAACACATAAAAATACTCTTTTCGGGAACAATTATTGAAATAGGAGCCTGAGTCGTCGTCGTCGTTAAACTCTTCACCACTTTCGCTTACATTCTCTGTAACGTCATTTGTTAATGGCTTGCTCCATTCGAAGTAAACACCAAATCCATTGTAATTGTTATCGAAACACGAACCTGGAAAAAGATCATAAGTTTTAAGTAAATAGTTAATATTCTTTTTGATTTTTACTTACAGTAACAGTGTCACCATGGCCAATATTTATGATGCCATCTCCACGGCCAGCAGCAACTACCACATTTTAGCTATACTAATCGTCACATAGCCTTAGTTGTCGGAATCCTTTTTCTGTTCAGATGCTAGCGATTGTTTGGAATCTAAAGATTCTGGTTCTTCTGCTCCAACATTCTGCAAAATGTTTGGCGATTTAGGATTAGAGTGCAAGTGCAGTTGCTGCATGTACTGGTGGTATTGTCAACAGAACATCAATCCAGTCTTCAATTGCATCCAAACCATTTTCCCGCTGTTCCAAATTTGTTAATTGAACAATTTCAAGGTACTTCATTAAATCACTGTCACTTCTACTGCCGAATTATTTCCTCGTGGGTGTGAGGCTAGATTATCTTAAAAAAAAGAGTAATCACAACAATGTTTTCCTCTTGGTGGTTTCGTTACCTTACCGCCTCACTTGTTATTTATTCATCTAAGGTCTAAAGTCAAAACGTTTCTAATTTTCTATGTATCAATTTCACTTTCACCACTTCACCACTTCATCACTTCACCACTTCACCACTTCACACAAAATTCACAAAATTCACCAAAAAAAGTTTCGTTTACAAAGGCAATAAATAGGTTTGTTCGATGTGCGCTCTGGGTCGCTCTGATTTCGCAAGTTTTTTTCGGGGCGAGAATTTCAGAGGTGTTCAAATCAGCTGTTGACTCGTCAAAGTATAAACGTAGTACGTAGGTATATTTATTTCTGTATATTTCTTGTCGATTGTTGAAATTATACTTAAAACGTCTTCTAACTTCGAACGTCAGAAAAAAACCAAACAAAAAATTGTAAGTAGGTACCAAAAAAAAAAAAACTGAGCAGCACTAAAGCGTTCGATATGAAATAAACCCAGAGAAATTTTTCAGTTTTTTGACAGCTCCATTCAGTGCTTTGACATACACCGGAGCGCCCCAGTGCTGGTAACATCGAACAAACCTAATTATACATTTTATCAGAGAGTTACTGAAAAGAGAAAGAATCGCTTTTCGTTTAATTTGTATAAAATAGGTAAATACGTTTAGCTTTTTTTCACGATTTAAAAGCCTTTACTACTTTGGACCCTTTTTTCTAAATTAAAAAAGTAAAAAAATACCTTTTTTAATCAAAATAAAAGCTTTCTATCATTTTTATAAGCTTTAAAGTCAGAATTACTATCCCAAAATAAGTTTGAAAATTTTCTTATTTTTACTTTTTACTTTCATTTTTTTTATGGGATTTTTCGTTTGGTGTTTATTTAAGGAGCATTTATTTGCACACCAAAATGCATGCATGTGAAAGAGGCCTTATTTTTGACTTGTTGGTAGGTAATTCATACATAAATCGTAGGAATTAATACTTATATTGCATGTATCTCCGAATTATTTTTAAATTGAATTCATACAAAATATGTATTTCATTCATAAATTAAACGATCAAAAACATTTATTTCTTTAGCATTCATATAATGTATGTACTCAATCTTTCGATTTATGTATGAAATACATATTATGCACGAATTTAATTTTTTATGCAATACATGTATAAATTCCTACGATTTATGTATGAATTACCTACCAACAAGTCTGAAAAATAAGGCCTCTTTCACATGCATGCATTAATAAGTGAAATGAAATAGAAAAGGAAATAACAAATAAGTAAGGCGCGACGCGCATGAGCAGAAAGATTCTTATTTGGAAAATGTAATTAAAGCTGAAATTTACACAAAAATCATAATTATGTATGTACAATTTATATTAGGCGTGTTTTTTCACAAGGATGTTATGTACATAACATGATATCCAAAAAAAACGCTTCGTTTATTTTTATTTGTGGGTTGGTGTTCTTGATCATTTGTCAAACCAATAAAAGTCAACAAATGAATTTTTTTTGCCAAATTCGCACAAAAACGCAAAAAATGTTTGTTAAATTCCTAGAGCAATTGTATAGAGTGGAAAAAAAGCATTCCGTAGTGAAATTAATGCAGGTAAACAATTTTTTTTGTCCATTTTTTGTTAGTTTAGAAATGTCAAAAATGGGTCCGTTCAGAAAGGTAACAAGGATTTTCTCTTGACTCTGTTTACATGCAGGGGTTGTATTCATATGAGATTGTGATTTATATGTGAGTTGGAAGAAATGTTTTGTTACTTGTTTCAAACGAATAAAACTATTAATAATAAAAAAATAAAACCATTTTTATGGCATAATTAACGATTACCTTTGAAAAAATGTCAACATTCACAGTGAAAAAAAATATGCAAAAATTGCTTTCAGTAACTAAATAGACCTTTTTTAATTGCTATTATGTTGTTTTTTTTTATATAAATTTACAAATCTACCTCTTGAAATCAATAAAATTCTAAAAATCAAAAATTTTCAGCAACAAAATTGCGGAGTGTAAGAGTGGACATACGATTTTTTTCAGTTTTACATTTGTGAACAGGCCCTCTGACAACCATTTTGCTTTTGTTGGAGATACATGAAAGTCTCTGGACGCACCAAAATTAAAAAATGAAAAGTCGAAAAGCCCATTCGATACTCGACTAAACGTCAAAAATCTATCCCCGACCAAATCTTGACCATCCTTTTATCCATAACATCGGTTGTCGGGGATGTTGTTTTTGCTTTGCATGTAAAATTATGTTTTGTATATAACAGACTTGTGAAAAAAACACGCCTATTGTACCTTTGTGTATACAATGTGTTTTTTTCGTGTGTGTAAGAAACTGTCCATAGTGTATTTTCGCCGTGATTTCCATAAGCATTTCGTTGACGTGTTGGAGAATTGCAGAACACAGAAAAAGGAAGGATTATTTCCTTTTTCACGTATCCAACTGTGGACTCCATGTGAATGGAGCCTTAAAGATTCGAGAAATTAAAAATGCCATTTTACTTTTCTCTTTTATAAATTTCTTAAAATATGTAAATCGTACAGCAAAATATGTAAGGTTTCTTATTAATTATGAAAAAAATCATGCGTGAAAGGAATTCTTCAGAAAATCAAACCCTTAATCATATAATATGTGAATAGCTTCATATTTTCTATGAATTTGATCAACAAATTTATTTGAACAGGATTATGAGAAGAATATACAATTTACTTTATAAAAATTTAAGTTTTTTTTTAAGAAAATACATAACTATGTTATCTCTGGTACAATATTGGAAATGAGTTATTTTTATTAGTTTTTAAATCCAGTCTCAGTAAAAATACCTTCACTTTGGTACATGTAGTGTATCAAAGCCACTAAGCCATACGCAGAAACCGATGCGAGTACCTACATAGAAACATCCATCTCTTTTTTCTTTCTATTTCCATCATCACTTCATTTTCAATTTGATTCACCATCTATACAGGGCCTTAGATACGAAAAAATAAATGTTTCTGAACAGGCCTAATTCATTGTGGTGAGTTAAGAATTTTTGTGAGGAGTATGTATATGTATCTCATACAAAGAGCGTAAGAACGCATACATAAAACATAAGATAGCATACATACATTCATATGTTCCAGACTTAAACTACATGAATAGAACATGGAGTGTAAGAATACATACATTCATGTATGTGTATGGATACATGTTTTTCATGAATATGTGCATATTTTGCATGTATTATGATAAAAGTACCGTTTATTTTAGGACGCGCTTTCGTATTTTTCCGCATTAACCGTTTTATTCTTGATTTTGCTTGTGCAGCAAAACAGATTTCAGACGCTCATTTCATTTGGTCACGAGTTTTTTGAGATTTAAGTGTTTGGTAGTTTGGTTAGTTAAAAGTGAAATAAAATACAAATAAATTAAAAGGAAAAAGCAATTGTTAACAAGAAGAGCCAACAACATAGATATTCGGTAAGTTTTAGTGCATTTTAATAAGATATAATTATTCACATACATATCAATTTCTTTGCTGATTTCGCGTCATTTAAAATTTGTTTGAATCTACTAATCAGAACCTAGGGCTCCGCAAAAGGAGATTATGCGAAACAAAATACAATTTCTTTTGAATATTGTGTTTTGTGAACATTTTTTTGAAAACAGATATGTATGTAAATGCATTCCAAGTTGGTAACAAATTTTCATATACCAATTTTCTTTCTTTTCTAGCAATTCATTTGGTCACGAGTATTTTGAGTAAAATACAAATAAATTAAAAGGAAAAAGCAATTGTTAACAAGAAGAGTTAACAACATAGATATTCGGTAAGTTTTAGTTCATTTTAAGTAGATACAATTATTCATATACCTATCAATTTCTTTGCTGATTTCACGTCATTTAAAATTTGTTTGAATCTACTAATCAGAACCTAGGGCTCCACAAAAGGGGATTATGCGAAACAAAATACAATTTCTTTTGAATATTTTGTTTTGTGAACATTTTTTTGAAAACAGATATGTAAATGCATTCCAAGTTCGTAACAACTTTTCATATAGCAATTTTCTTGATGATTTTGCGTCATTTAAAATTTGTTTGAATCTACTAATCAGAACCTAGGGCTCCACAAAAGGGGATTATGCGAAACAAAATACAATTTCTTTTGAATATTGTGTTTTGTGAACATTTTTTTGAAAACAGATATGTAAATGCATTCCAAGTTCGTAACAACTTTTCATATAGCAATTTTCTTGATGATTTTGCGTCATTTAAAATTTGTTTGAATTTACTAATCAGAACCTAGGGCTCCACAAAAGGGGATTATGCGAAACAAAATACAATTTCTTTTGAATATTGTGTTTGTGAACATTTTTTTGAAAACAGATATGTAAATGCATTCCAAGTTGGTAACAACTTTTCATATACCAATTTTCATGCTGATTTCATTTGGTCACGAGTTTTTTGAGTGTTTGGTAGTTTGGTTATCGATAATTAGGGAAATAAAATAAAGTTAAATTAAAAGGAAAAAGCAATTGTTAACAAGAAGATCCACAAAAAGAGATAATGCGAAACAAAATACAATTTCTTTTGAATATTGCGTTTTGTGAACATTTTTTGAAAACAGATATGTAAATGCATTCCAAGTTGGTAACAACTTTTCATATACCAATTTTCTTGCTGATTTCATTTGGTCACGAGTTTTTTGAGTGTTTGGTAGTTTGGTTATCGTTAATTAGGGAAATAAAATAAAGTTAAATTAAAAGGAAAAAGCAATTGTTAACAAGAAGATCCACAAAAAGAGATAATGCGAAACAAAATACAATTTCTTTTGAATATTGCGTTTTGTGAACATTTTTTTGAAAACAGATATGTAAATGCATTCCAAGTTGGTAACAAATATTCAAATATCAAAATGTTGATGTTTCAAAATACCTTTAAATTTTCTTTATTCTAACGGCTTGTCTCTTTAATAACTTGGTGACTTACAGGTGCTACAAGGTTGTGTTTTTTGTTAGTTGGCAGCTGTTGATTAACTTGAAGGTATGTTGCACACCTATGTACATATATGTATATATATGTAGATATACATAATATGTTCAAAATTTAAAAATTGCATATTTTCTGCCGTAATGGAGATTATCCAGAAAAAAAAATTATTTTATAGTATATCAATATTTTATTAAACAATTTCGAAAAATCTGATGAAATGCTACAAAATTAGCTAACATTTTCTCTATTCATTTTTATTTAACAGGTTGTCGCTTTAATTTGTTGGGAGCTGTTACCAAGTTCATTAGCTATATCAAACTGTCAGAAACTTGAGGCATCTTTGTATCTATTAGTTTAAATTCTTATAATTAATATTATATTTCTTTAGCTTCTTCGTCAAAATGCTTTGTTTTGTCTGCCACAATAAGTGTACAAATTTTACATTACTCATGCATCATCTTAAAAAGAGACATAATCTTAATTGTTCTAGTACGTATCGTTGCCTTGAATGCAATTTATTGTTTAATAACTCTTCAAGTTATAAAAGACATATGCTACGATTACATTTCACTTCAAGTTCAAACATTTCAAATTCTAGCGAATTTCAAGGACAAGCGTGTAGTATTGCAGAAGATTTAAATAGAGTAACTACTTCTTCAGAAGAATCTAGTTGTATCAACGTAAAAGGTACAAACGTGGAAGAGAAACTAGTTGTTCCATCCTCATTGTCATCATGTCAAAAGTCTTACACCAAAAAAGAGAATTTCGACGAAGAAATCAAAAATTTGCTGGAAAGTGCTTTCAAATTTTCTTTATCATTACATTCAAATGACAATTTCTCTAGAAAAGATGTAGTAAACATTCAAAAAAGTGTATCTACTCAGATAGTCGCACCCTTACTCCAAATCTTTGATAGCTTCTCTAAAACTAGAATTTGCCATGACCATGAGGCTTTAAATGAAATTTCAACTATAATTTGTTCTTGTAAACACCTGTTTGAGGACTGTTCATCCGATTATCTCTTATTACAAAAACTTAAAAAGAGTGGATACATGAATGATGTTAACGACTTTGTTATAAATAACGAAATGGAAACGGTTTTTCATTGCGGAGAGTTATCTTTGAACGAAAACTTAACTAAAGGCGTCGTTCTTCCATTACGATCTCAGTTTAAACTTTTGTTTGAGACAAACAATTTTCTTAAAACAATGTTACAGCACATGGAAATGTTGGAAAAAAGTGATAGAATTAGAAGCTTTATCAATGGGGAGTTATGGAAAGAAAAGGTCAAAATGTACCCAAATAAGTTATTAGTTCCTTACTTCTTATATGGGGATGATTTCGAAATAAATAATCCTCTTGGATCCCATTCTTCAGTTCATTCAGTATGTAACTTTTATTATTCCTTTGCGTGTATGCCTATTAAAGAGTCTAAATTGGATAATGTATTTTTAGCTGCTGTAATAAAAACAAGAGATATGAAAGCATTTGGCAATAGTAAATGCTTAGTCCCTTTAGTAAATGAGTTGAAATTTCTTGAACAAGAAGGGCTTCCTATTGAGGCATCTGATGGTCAAGTTTATCGCATTCATTTTATTTTAGGCTTGGTTTTAGGTGATAACTTAGGACTTAACTCATTAATGGGTTTTAACAGATCGTTTTCTGGCGTATTTTGCAGGTTTTGTAGATTAGAAAAAGATAAATGTAAAACAACGTGTTTTGAGGATCCTAATAAAATGCGAAATAAACGTAATTATGATGAAGATGTCCTTCAAAATAATAACCAAATAACTGGCATATCAAGCAGTTGTCCTTTTAATGCAATTCCTTCATTTCATGCCGTTGAAAACTACAGTGTTGATGTAATGCATGACTTGTTTGAGGGTATATGCCACTATGATCTTTGCCATATTTTATCAAATTTTATACAAATAAAGAAATACTTTTCGTTGGAAGTCTTAAACAAACGGAAACAAACGTTTGAATATGGTCCTCATGAAATAGGCAATATATCAAATGAAATATCACAGACACATCTCCAAAAGCGACATTTACGCATGTCTGCAAGAGAAATGCTCACTTTTATTCAATACCTTCCAATCATGATTGGCGATTTAGTTCCATTAGATGATGATGTTTGGCATTTTTTATTGAATTTGATAGAAATAATTGATTTAACTTTGTGCTTTGAAATAAATGACTTTTCTATTTCTTCTTTAAGGAACAAAATACAGATACACCATGAGCAGTACCTTTTACTTTTCAAAGATAGTTTAAAACCTAAGTTTCATATTCTCACTCATTATCCTACGATTTTAAAAAAATCAGGTCCACCTAGAAATTTTTGGTGCTTTAAATATGAGGCCAAACATAAAAATTTCAAAATTTACTCACGAACTATTACTTCTAGAAAAAATATTTGTCTAACATTGGCCAAAAAATTTCAACTAGGTTTTGCAAACAGGATTTTAAATTCTAATGATGATGACGATAAACATGAATTTTTTAAAGAAAACAAAATTAAAACTGGTCTTTCTTCTTTAATAAGCAAAAAAATGGGTATCCAGGAAGAAAAATTAGAATATTTAAGTAAGACTGAAATCAATGGCTATAAATTTCAAACTGGTTTTTACGTATCTAAACTCTTAAATGATTATAAAATTTTTGTCATAGTAAGTTTAGTCCAACATTTAAAAAAAATTTTGCTTTTTTGTCAGGAAGTAAAGGAAGTACTCTATGATCCCCATTTTACTGCTTTTGATATAAATCCTGCTATATTAGGAGAACATTCTATTATTGATCCCGATGAAATTGTTGGGCCTCCAATAACAGCTATAAAAACAGCTAAAGGTAGAACTATGGTTCGAATAAAAGATTACACTTTACAATAGATAGATAAACATAAGGCCACTGCCGAGTTTGATACAAAAATTAAATCCAGGTGCAGTTTAATCTTTTTAGAACAACAATTCTGTTTCTGTTAGTAAAAAGAATTATTGATATTGGGTCTATGAAATAACTCCCACGAAATAAATCCCATTTTTAAAAACGAAATAACTCCCATCAAAAATTGCTATTTGAAAGTGGGAGTTATTTCGATTTTAAAAGTGGGACTTATTTCGTCAATTGGTGGGACTTATTTCGTTACGCGTTTTTATTTTAAGTGGGACTTATTTCGTTTTGAGTGGGAATAAATTCGTTTTGTAAAGTGGGAGTTATTTCATACCTTCAAATATTTATCTGATAAATAAATGATTTTTTTATGGAGGGGTGCGATAGAGCCATGAAATATAAGACCATTATGGCTTTATTTCTCGTTTTTTTTTTCTAGTTATATATTGGACATTTCGTAAAAGGGACAACCATAATTTTTTGTCCTTATCTCTCATGGCCAAATACTTCTTATTAGAAATCGCATTAAACAATGAAAAAGTGGGACTTATTTCGTTTTTAAAAGTGGGACTTATTTCGTGGGAGTTATTTCATAGACCCATTGATATTACGCCCAAGCAGTATATACTTTTAAAAATAATTGAATATGCAATGTCGAAAAGGGCACATATCTGAATACTTAAACATTCCAGGAAATGAAAAAAACTAATTATTTTGTAATTAAGTATAATATTTAGCAAAAATATTTCTGAGTTACATTTTAGGGTATCGTAACCCTCGAAAGTTACAGAAATATTTCAATGTTAACGTTATTATATATGTAGATTTCGATATTATAAATTCATGAGATGTGCCCTTTTCGAAATTTACCACGTTGAGTATTCATAATTTAAAAAATAACTTCACCAGGTTTGTTTGGATCAAAAACATATTCATAATAAGTCGATACTTGAAAATTCACTTTTTGATTTTTAGGCACATCTTTTCCATAACTTCTTACTGATAAAGGTTTAGCTTTAAAATTTAGTTGAACCCATTTTTTGAAATCTATTATATCTTCTGTATTTTCTTATACGAGGTTAAATTTTTCGGTGTTGCTTAAAACAACGGACTTATATTTAAAAAAAAACAATTAATTCGAAAAGGGCACATCTATTTGTGTGTTGTGACCTTTTCGAAATTATTTCTCTGCGCGCCATAACATCTACCATAGAACGAATATCGGAGATATGCTTTTTTCGAATATAATAGGTGCATACAAGTATTAAGAACACAATGACATGAAAAAAGGTTTTTGACAAAACATCCGAGATGTGCCCTTTTCGAAATTGCATATTCGATTTAAACTTTGTTTTGTTAGTTAATTTAAAAAATGTTATTAAGCTACTGGCAATATTATATTCATACGTAAATGTGTACTTTTTTTTGTAATTATATTAAATAAATTTTTTTTTCTTTAATAAAAAATTAATAGAGTAGCTAAACATTAAATATGAAATAAGCTACTTTTAAAATTTTATTTGTTTATATAAAATCATGGGTATGAATAAAATATACATCTACAAAAAATAAAATAATATACTGTTGAACCAATGTTAAGCGTTGTTAAACAATATGTTGGTATATATATATTTAAATATGGAGTCTTAAAGAATTTTAGTTTTTATTTATTTAAGTAATTTGATATAATCTCAAAATTATAAAAAAATCTCAATCTACTTCATTTTTTTTCCTCTGATCTACTTCAATTTTTTCCTACAATTAGTCGTAATGCTGGCTTATAAGTATTTTTGTTGCCAAAAAAGTAATATAACATATCGTGATATGTTCATATGTATGCATATCTCCTTCTTTAGTTGTTCTTCTAAATACAAAATTTAAAAAAATATTTAAATAATTAGAGAATGAACTACTAAAAAAGAGGATATACAATCAAATATTATTAGTTCTGAATATTTTCTAAAAAATACTTTGGGTTTCAGAATGGATAATATAAATGTTATATCATTGGAACAACCCTCAACTCCTCCCGAGCCTGGGGTCGAACGAATAGTTTATAAAATAGTTCAAGAAACAGCAACTATGTCAAATGAGTCGCAGTCCCAGTTGGAAATTAAAGAACTTCTGAAAAGTTGGAATCTTGGACACCTATCAGATTTGTTTATTAGTAAGTCAAACATTTTTTTCTCAATTATCAATTATAGTCTAGTTAGTCTTAGTAGCTCCTTTTCTAAAAAAAAATAAAAATAAAAATAAAACGATTTTCTATCTGTTTTACGCGTTATATTATAAACTAGGTGTGCCAGCGACTTCGTCCGCAATAATTGGCATTATTTTTTTATTTACCAACCGATTGAAATGAAATAAAAACTAAATGTTAAGTGCAGCTTACCACAATATATTACTGAAAACCCTATCTAGATAGGAGAAGCCGTTTCTGAGATTAGCGTGCAGAAACAAACAAACTGTTACGTTTTTATTATATGTATAGCATAGATATGATAAATAATAATGATAAACGGGAGGCCTCAAATTTTGCAATTTTTCGATCCGGTATTGTAAGAATAATACCTACATTCACATAAATTTGATTTATTATAATCTTCATAAATTTTTCAATAGTTCTTGTTCAGTGTATGAGATATGAGATATTACTTAAAAATTGCTATGTAAAGAACAAGAAAATAATATTTTTCTCCATGCTCATTGACCTGTGTTATTGGTGTCTTGTAGCACAAACACATGTGTTTTCATGTAGCACATCAATTTTTAGTAGAACTTCGATTATATAGCTAATTTTTAATAGCATATGCTGAGATTAACTGAATGACGTATTGATTTTTCAACAGCTGAGCGAATAACGGTTGAAGTCCTTAAAATTCTAAAGGAAAAACATTTTCCTTTGCTTTTCAAAAACAGTTCAGTTGGAGATCTGGCAATGTTTGAACATAAGCTAATGGAGTGGAGATCCTCTCTAGGTATCGAAGAGCAGCAAATTGATATGTTTACCTTGCGGGAAAACTCATACAGCCCATCATTTTCATCGTCGCCAACGTCTTCATTAAGAGAAGATCCATCTGTGCCTGCTACATCTCTTTCTCTAATTTTAAAAAACTCTCCAAAGGGGAGAGATATAGAAAAATTCTATGAACAAAACTATAGGCTTCAGGATATACATCGGCAGTCGTTGATCACATTAATATGTGAATATTTCATCGACAACAATCTTCACTTGAATTTATATAATAGCTACATGCTAGAGGAAGAAATATTACAAAGATTCAAAGGGGAAAAGCTTGAGTTTTACCGCACTGGTAAAAGAGGTAAAATATACGCCAAGTTTTGCAATTCGAAGACTTCCTCTAGATTGGCTGTTAAAAGATCCATCCTTCCTAATTCTGATGTAACTCAGAAATCAAAGAAAACAAATTCGAGGGAATTCAGTAAGTTTGTTTTTTATTTCAATTTCTTTTTAAGAAATTAACATTTCAAAAAATTTAAAAATGGTCTTATGCAGTGATGGATAAAATATTTTAACGAATTCATCTCTATTTTTTGATTTTTCACCAGAGCCAGAGATTTTTTAACAATTCAAAATAAGCACCAGTTTGATGATAGTTCCCTCATAGTTTGGGAACAATGTACTCCGTGAACCATGTTGTGTTTATTCTTGAGAGTTCTTGAAAATCATAATCATTTTATTTCCAAAAAAAAAGACTAATTGTTAAGGTATCCCTATTGGGCTTCTTGCTTTGTCCGTCACTGTATATATGATTTTATTTAACTCCGGAATTGAATATTATAATCATACCGGAATTGAATATTACACCTACACTTACACATAAATTTAAATCTAGCTTAAGAATAACGGATTTTATTTACAATTTTTTTAAATTATCTTTTCTTCATCTTTATTTTGCCATCAGCTCCGGAAGTTGATGCAGAAGAGTGTATTAATAGCATCAAGTATGATAGCTTGTCAACTTCAGAGTTCGATAGCTGTTGGCAAGCTTGTAGTCAATTTAGATTGGATCAAATAAATAAAGAGACATCATTACACAACATTTTCGAGGAATGGCCGGATTACAAGAAGCCAGGAGGTTATCGTTTGGTAAGCTTTAATTTCAAAAAATTATACTTAAACTTCGAACCTAAAAATAATCAAAATTTTAAGATTGACAAGGATTTTGGGGTTGTTTTCCGAAATTGTCCAGGAATTCTTTTGAAGTATCCAGAGCAGGCTGATAATCTAAGAAAGTTTTTATTAGATGAAGAGCACCTGCGAGACAAGAATTTGCGAAATATGGTGACCCAAATTGATGAAAATGATATTAAAACTGGTAAGATTTATAGAGGATTAATAGGTATTAAACAACAACGGCAGTATGTACTTAAAATTCCATGCTGTTTTATTTCAAAAATTTGTTTTTTGAAACATAATGGCTGTATGTGTTTGGGGATTTCCAATCAAATCCCGGTAGCTAAGTAGTTCCTTTTTCTGAGCTGCGGTGAGCTGGCAGATAATGGATTGAGGTACCGATAGATAGGCTCATTTCTGTAAACTAAAAGTTCCTAAGCTTACCTTCCTTTAAATTCCAACTCAAAAATATTTTTTTAAGCAATTTTTTATAATTATTCATCAAACTACTAACCTTCTCATAAATTAAGTTTTTATTCTAGAAAATCCTTAGATAAAGTTTAGTTAATCTTTGCCCTTAGTTTAAAATTTAATGTTTTTTTTTATAGAAAGTGCTGCAGTAAAATTATTTTGGTGTCTCCACGGGTATTTGATACCAACACAAAAAGGCAGCCGAAAAGATAACTCTGGCAAGAGTAGCACTGTTAGATTTACTATTAAAAGCTCTCAAGAGGCTTTCCTATTTATTGGATCAAGCGTTCAAGAACTCGATGACCATATAACATTTTTGAAAAGCAAGTCAGAAAATATACAACCATTTATACTTGCCGTTGGGGATAAGGATTTTGAACATTTTTTGAGCTACTACGTTTACCTTGATGGCATTAAATTCATGTTTCCAAATTTTTTGAGAGCAGTTGATATATGTTTCAAGTGCTTCAACTTATTTAATTTGGAGTATCCGTTAGCGTGCTCACAATTATGGACATTTATTGAGTACTACTTCTACGAACTCAACGTTTCTAAAACAAAATCCCCTAAAATGTTTTTACTCATAGAAGCGTTAAAGAAAAGGTGAGCAATTTTTAATTTATATATGGATTAACTTTTCATGCGAGCTTCTTGAAAATATTTTTTCACTTCAAGATTATGGGCGAGTTTTTATATTTCTAATATGTATGCTTTTAATTATTATTTTGTTTATGAGACAATTTATTGTAGAATTGAAATGCATGCATATATGTTCTATAACTTCTTAAAATCGTTCAAAAGCTTAAGAACAAGTTGAAAGGACTACGATTTTTGTTTTTTTTTTTTTATCCATAAGTAAATCTCAGTGTTATTCGAAACAATGTTAGTTCGAACAATCCTAAAACAGAATCCTTGCAAACATTATTGAGTAATAATGGACAATTACTTTTATGAAACGTTTATGTGTATAAATTACCAATTATAAGCTCAATGTTTTCATTGTTGAACACTTGTTTTTTTTTTTTGAGTAAAACAACTTCTAATAAAATTACCATTTAAAATACAAATTTAATTCTTTTGTTTTTCTTTTCATTATAACAGCGCTCTAACTCAAGATGATGGAGTTGCAGATTCAGAAGTCGGCCTCTTACCTCTGGATGTATTTAATTAAGTCTTATTTATATTAATTTTAATGTTGTGTTTTTATTATAAATTATTGCATTGCAAATTAAATCGTGGCTTGTTTAAGTGTAAAATGTTGAATGATTTCTTTTTATTGACCTAAAATTATTTAAAAAAATGTTTCAGGTATGGTGGCAAGAATCTGTATTATTTACCTACTGAATGACGTAAGGTACAAAGTATATTTATTTGAGGAACAAAAGTAAGTATAGTTTTGAAAGAATGCCAAAATTTCAAAAACCTTGAGCAATTTATTAAACATTTTGACAATGCTCTTTGAAATAATGTTATAGTCTTAATAAACTATAACATTATTTCAATTTGTTAATACAATGAAACGAAATTCTGCTTTTAATAAACTATAACATTATTTCAATTTGCTAATACAATGAAACGAAATTCTGCTTTTTTAATGTTATAATATTATTTAATATTAAACGAAATTCTACTTTCAATTTTAGATGACTTTAGCCTCTTGATACAAAACTGTAAGGAGATATAGGAATAGGAGCATTTGATGCATCTATAAAGGCTATGTAAGTAACTCATGAATAATATAAATTTTTCTTTATTTCTATTAATATTTAGCCATAATACGTATGCATTTGTAAAAAATTTATGAAACTTCTTATAACTTTTATAAAACCTAAAATTTTGTTTCTTAGCTTTTGTGTCAACAGTCATTATTGCTATGTATGCATTTTATGAATAATATAAATTTTTCATTATTTTCATAAATATTTACTCATAATACTTAAACGTTTTATGACAAGGTATTCAGAAAAATAAGGACTGATTCATATTTTCATGAAAGCAGCACATAGTTTTAAGGAATGCAGTCATAAAATCTTGGGACAGAATTTTGGGTTTTATGTAGAGGATTCATAAATTTCATGTAAAATGCATGCGTTTTATGAATAGGTATTCATAAAAATAAAGATCTATTCATATTTTTCATGAATGCTGTACATAGTTTTTAGGAATAGATTCATAAAATCTAGGGACAGAATTTGGGGTTTTATGTATAGATTCATATTTTTCATGAATGCTGTACATAGTTTTTAGGAATGGATTCATAAAATCTAGGGACAGAATTTTGGGTTTTATGTATAGATTCATATTTTTCATGAATGCTGTACATAGTTTTTAGGAATGGATTCATAAAATCTAGGGACAGATTTTTGGGTTTTATGTATAGATTCATATTTTTCATGAATGCTGTACATAGTTTTTAGGAATGGATTCATAAAATCTAGGGACAGATTTTTGGGTTTTATGTATAGATTCATACTTTTCATGAATGCTGTACATAGTTTTTAGGAATGGATTCATAAAATCTAGGGACAGATTTTTGGGTTTTATGTATAGATTCATACTTTTCATGAATGCTGTACATAGTTTTTAGGAATGGATTCATAAAATCTAGGGACAGAATTTTGGGTTCTATGTATGGATTCATATTTTTCATGAATGCTGTACATAGTTTTTAGGAATGGATTCATAAAATCTAGGGACAGAATTTTGGGTTTTATGTATAGATTCATATTTTTCATGAATGCTGTACATAGTTTTTAGGAATGGATTCATAAAATCTAGGAACAAAATTTTGGGTTTTATGTATAGATTCATATTTTTCATGAATGCTGTACATAGTTTTTAGGAATGGATTCATAAAATCTAGGGACAAAGTTTTGGGTTTTATGTATAGATTCATATTTTTTATGAATGCTGTACATAGTTCTTAGGAATGGATTCATAAAATCTAGGGACAAAGTTTTGGGTTTTATGTATAGATTCATATTTTTTATGAATGCTGTACATAGTTTTTAGGAATGCATTCATAAAATCTAGGAATATATTCATAAGTTCTATGAATAGCAACTGCATAAAAATTACATTACATGATCTTAATTCATGCAACTTAAGTATTCAAACATTAGATTTATGAATATCAAATACCTACATTTTATGAATGAATCCTGAATCACAGGATTCGTTCATACTCGTATGAATGAATTCATACAATAATACCTAAATCACATGAACGCGATGTTTAGCTCGTTTTTTATGTATTTATACATGAAAAATAGGTCATAATTCATGATAATTATGTACCTTTTTGGTTCAGTGTAGAACGGTTCTTTCTCTGGCGAGTTCGTCGGCTTTTGCAGTTGCCCGCGATATCTCTGTGCCCCGGCACCCAAAAAAGGTGAATATTGAACTGTTCAGCCATCTCCTTAAGAGATAAGCGACAGTTGAGGGCGGTTACTGAGTTCGTAGAAACAGCGCCGAGTGATTTGAGGGCTGCTTGACTATCTGAGAAAATCCGGATATTCGTTGAGGATATCACGTTTTCTTTTAGCCATGATAGAACCTCTTTGATCGCCAGAATTTCCGCTTGGAACACGCTACAATGGTTTGGAAGGCGGAACGAGAGACTTAAGTTAAGTCGGTTTGAGTACACCCCGCAGCCTACCCCTTCTTCGGTTTTTGAACCATCTGTATAGAAATGAATTGAATCATCTCTCAAAAATTCTTCGTCGTCCCAGGTCGTTCTCGGTAGGATTGAGACTTGGAACTCATTATCAAAAACCAATTGGGGGATGGTGTAGTCGGAGTGACAGGGGATTGATCCGAATAAATTCAGGATTGCAACGTGACCGATGTTGTTATCGGTCCATTGGGAGATAGCTCTCATACGAGTGGCTGCACTGGCGGCCATTTGTTTGCTGAAGATATCTAGTGGTGTGAGGTTGAGGAGTGTATTTAGTGCAGCTGAGGGTGTTGATCTCAGTGCTCCGCTTATACACAGACAGGCTGTTCGTTGGACCTTGCTTAAATTGTCGCAGTAGGTACTTTTATCAAGAGCGGTCCACCATACCACTACTCCGTATGTGAGTATTGGTCTGATGACCGCGGTGTAGAGCCAGTGGGTGATTTGGGGGGAGAAACCCCATTTGTTACCAATGACTTTTTTGCAGGAAAATAAGGCCACGGTGGATTTCCTGATTCTTTCCTGTATATTGGCTTTCCAATTTAGCTTTTTGTCTAGGATTATACCTAGATATTTGGCTTCGTTTGAAAGTACAAGTGAGATTCTATTTATTGATGGAGTAATTAGTTGAGGAATTTTATATTTCCTGGTGAAGAGAACGAGTTCAGTTTTCTGAGGGTTGACCCCTAGATCACATTTTCCCGCCCATTTTACAAGTTTATTTAGAGCGGTCTGCATCAGGTCCGTAAGGACGTGAGCATGTTTGCCGGACACCGCAATGGAGACGTCATCTGCATATGCAATCACTTTGAATCCCTCAGCTTCTAAGTCAACTAGAAGTTCATTGACTACTATATTTCATAGAAGAGGGGATAGGACTCCGCCTTGCGGTGTTCCTCTACTGACAGATCTCTTTGCAGAGAAGTCTCCTAGAGTAGAGTTGATTCTCCTGCTTTTTAGCATTAGATTTATCAACTCCACTATGGAATCATCTACTTTGAGCTTCGTCAGTGCCTTTGTAATTGCAGAGTTGCTGACGTTGTTGAAGGCGCCCTCTATGTCGAGGAAGGCGGCCAGAGTGAATTCTTTGTGATGGAGGGAATATTCTATAGTACGTACCAGGGTGTGTAGGGCCGTTTCTACAGATTTTCCCTTGCAGTAAGCGTGTAGATAACAATTTTGGATCTATAGCTGTACGCAGGTGGATATCAATCAGTCGTTCTAAAGTTTTAAGAAGGAAAGATGATAGACTTATTGGTCGGAGATCTTTTGGGTTTACGTGGGATGATTTCCCAGCCTTAGGTATAAACACCACCTCCACTGAGTGGGGATATAGTTCAAGGTGGTACAGCCGATGAGAATTACTTCAAGGACAGGGATAATAATGTCCGCGGCCTTTTGAAGTTCGGCTGGAATTATACCATCTGGTCCAGGGGATTTGTATGGGTCAAAGCTGTTAATGGCCCAAACTAATTTTTCCCTTGTAATCAGATCGGGGTTATTTGTTATTATGCTACCTGGTTCTGTGGAATCATAGTTGCATAAGTTCTTAGAGCTTCCTGGAAAGTGAGTGTCCAGAAGCAAATTGAGCGTTTCTTCGCAGGATTCTGTCCAGCCGTCAGCGGTTTTCAAACTGCTAGGCATGGGCGGACTCTTTGAGAGGATTTTTCTTAGTCTAGAAGCTTCTGAAGTATCTTCTATTTTTCCACAGAAGTTTCTCCAGGAAGTTCTTTTATTTTTCCTCAGTTGATATTTAAAAGTTTTGAGGGATTCCTTTTAGGAGTCCCAGTCTATTAAAGTTTTAGATTGTTTAGCTCGGTTGAAAAGTTTTCTACATTCCTTCCTGAGCGGTTCTAGTCCCGAGCTCCACCACAGTGGTTTCTGTTTTCCTCTTATTTTTATAAGAGGACAGGATTTCTGCAGTGAACGGTTAAGGGCAGTGGTAAGATCATTGACTTTTTTGTCTAGATCATGTTTGTTTGTAGGGTTTTGTAAAAGTTCAGGTTTAATAAACTTTTTCAAAATTACCCGATATTTTTCCAGTCAGTTTTCCGATAGTTTCGGAAGACTGGTTGCTTGAGAGGTTCCTCATTTAGATCAAATTGAATGTATCTATGATCAGCAAAGGAGTGTTCAGTAGATACTTTCCAATTAGTAATCCTATGATGAACCGAGTCGGAGACAAGAGTGATATCTAAAACTTCTTGTCTGTTTTTGGTAATGAATGTTGGTTCATTGCCAATATTACTTACTATAAGGTTAGTACTTAAAATAAAATCAAAAAGTGACTCACCCCTTTCATTTATGTCAGTACTACCCCATACTGTGTGATGCGCATTAGCATCGCATCCAATGATGAGGCAGATCTTCTGCAGTTCTGCTGCAGCGACAATCCTTTTAAATAAGTCGCATGGAGGAGGGCCAGGATGGTCATGGCCGAGGTAAGCTGATACCAGCCAGTAGATGTTGTCACTGGTCTGGTATCTTATTGTGGTTACATCACGATTGCTGTAATGAGGGAGTAAAAATACATTAGTGCTACTTCTTACCAATATGCAGGATCTGGGTTCACCTTTGTCCTTCATATACAGTAGAGTATATCCTCATGCACAAGCAATTGACTGAATTTTTTACTCGTTATAAGCTATTAATACCAGTTCAGTCAGGATTCCGTGCGAAGCATAGCTGTACAACAGCTGTACTTAATGTAGTTGAAGAAATAAGAGAAATGCTGGAACAGGACTTTGTCACATTTCTAGTCCTTTTAGACTTCTGTAAGGCTTTCGATATGGTGGTACATTCCATATTAATCAATAAATTAAAAATTTTTTTTTCAGTTTCTAACTCAGCAATTCGACTCATCTCTTCATATCTAAGTGATAGACAACAAGCTGTTTTACTAGATGGAGTAATGTCCGAATTCTTGCCCCTAGTTAAAGGTGTTCCCCAAGGATCAATTTTGGGGTCTCTTCTATTCTCAGTGTACAGATATTGTTTCTGTTTTAATTAGTTCTTCGAAACACATATACGCTGACGATGTTCAAATTTACCGAAGTTGTCCTTTAGGCCATGTCGAGGATTGTGCTTCAAATTTAAATGAAGATCTAAAACGTGTTTCGGAGTGGGCAGCAAAATGTGGCTTGGCACTTAACCCTGCGAAATGCAAATGTTTAGTAATTTCTAGAACACGCTTGGACCTATCATATTTTCCTAGTATAATGTTAAACAATTTCAACATTGATAATGTCGAGTCCGCAAAAAATCTCGGTGTTATCTTTAATAGAACACTAACTTCGAAAAACCACATAAATTCAGTGGTGGGGAAAGCATACGGTGCTCTTCGAAATCTATGGGTTGTGCAAAATGTAACTCCACTTAAAACGAGATTGCTGCTAGCGAAAACCTTGGTAGTTCCTTTGCTAGTTTATGGGTGTAAAATATTTTATGGGTGCGACGCTGCGAGCAAAAGGAAATTACAAGTAGCTTTTAACACCTTAATTCGATATGTTTACTGCCTTAGAAGATATGACCATGTTTCACACCTAGCTAAAAGTCTAGTCAATATGTCTTTCGAAAACTATGTGAAATTTCGTACGCTGATGCTTCTCTTTAACACTATCAAAAACAAAGAACCTTCTTACCTTCACGAAAAAATCAACTTTCCGACGTCTAATAGGTCTGCTAGCTTACAACTGCCGCGGTTCAGTTACTAAACCTCTGAGAGACAATTCTTCATCGCGGCTATCCGTCTCTGGAACTCAATTCCACGCAATATACGTGAGCTAAATGATGCGCAAGGATTTAAGAAGCAGTTACAACATTTCCTTAATCAGAGCAACTAACATTTTTAAAGTTTCCCCTTCCCCTTCAAGCAAATTCTGGTAAAATTTTTAATTAACTTTAAACAATAATAAAATCTATTTATGTACAAATTCTTTAAGCTGTATTGACTTTCATTACAGCAATCAATTTAAAAATTTAATCTCTTATGTACTTTTTACTGAAACTACATATTTGTTATTTTACTTCTCTTATGTACTTAAAAAATTTTTTTTTTTATTTAAGTTTATATAAATTTTAAAATTTTATCTTTCACAACCTTATAAGTGTACTCTTACTGTGTTAGATGTTAATATTCAAATAAATAATTAAAAAAATAAATAAGCCATTGTTGTTTCGTTGCGCTGTTACTCCCTCAAAAAGTCACGAATCATTGGTCCATATTTCTTTGAGAATGAAGCCTCAGCTACACTCTATGAGGAACGCTATAGAGCCATCATTAGCGACTTTTCTTGTCTGAATTTGAAGATATTGATGTGGACGAGCTTTGATTCCAACAAGATGGCGCTACATGACATAGCCTACAAGACGATTAATTTACTGAAGGAAGCTTTTGGTGAGCCCGCTATCTCACGTCGCGTCGCACAGTGGGCCCAAAAGGCATTTAGCGTCTCAAATATGCTTTTTTCGAAAAAATGTGTGAGGATATTGTAATACAAATGAACCAAGGAAAAGTCAAATTTTGTACTTAATTGCTATTGTTAAGTGAATAAAGTTGCAAAGTTGAAAGGCATGGCTACTTGAAGTAGCCGCCCCACATAATCTCATGAATAGAGAAATAAGGATCCTTTTTTATCGAGTTTTCTTCGAGTGATTTGTTAAGTGATTACACAAGTGTTATAAATCGTTGGAGACTTAAGTTTTCAATACCATTTAATTTTATTTTAAAATTTTTTTTTTTATAAATATGTATATTTAATCATTTGTATTAACATGCCTTTTATTCCTTTGTTCTCGTCTATGGTTAAGGTTTTAATTAATTGCGCTGCCGTTGGCTGTTTTCCTTCATGGTCTATCTTATTCCTCAATACATTAGTAATAAGGAACAACAAAAAAATAAAATTGCTTCGATTGTGCCCTTTTTTGAACATTGACAATATTATGTCCGTCTTTCTATGTTATCGTCTCCAGCCCAAAACATTAAACCTATTTATATGAATTTCGGTGCAGCGATAGTCTAGAAACTGAGGATGGACATAGGCTATAATATGTTATCCATATACTCCCACGGGAACGGGAACGTAAAAGTCACTATTCAAAGTGGACGAAGTCGCTGGCACAGCTAGTCTTATTTCTATATATGTATAGTCTCTTATTCAGGGTGTTTTGCATAAGATGCGACAGTATATAGATTTATTGGGTCAAGACGAAAATCGTATGAGAAGGATGCCCTTTTCTCGATCCGTTCAGGCAGCAAGGGTAATCTTATAAAAAATTTACTTAATTTTCTAAAAAATAATTATAAGGCAACTAAGCGACACCGACGTATTACCACATACTATTTTTGAAAGCTTATACCTAATTTGCTTTTTAATTGCAATTTTAGCTCAAGTTAATTTAGTGAAGGGATGATTTAAAAAAAAATCATTTATTACTTAATCTTCTAAGAAAAAAATTATTAAAAATAAACTACGAAACATATTCTCATGTACTATAAAGATTTTGAAAACTAATACTTTGTTCTTTACCTTTAAGTTTTAGTTAATTAAGTAAAATGCTAGGGAGTAGTTAAAACTCAAAATTGAAATTTAATAAAAAAATTTTAAAATGTTATCCTTATTAAGACTTATTTTTTAAGCAGTCTTAGACTTATTAAATCTGAATCAAGCACAGAAAACCAAACGTAAAAATCTTTCTTAGCTTTTGAAAAATAAAAAAAATTTAAAATATTAAAAGTACGTTTTTTTAGTTAATCCAATTTTGTGGGTTTTTTCCCATATTAGACGTTATTTGCTGAACAAATAGATGTTTAAGAAAAAGTGCCTTTTTATTAATTCTCAAAAGCTAAGAGATTTTGAGGGTCAGTTTTCTGTGTTTAACTCAGAAGTCAGAACTAATAAGAGCATTGACTTTTTCAAAAAACAATTACTCGTAAACCACGGTTGCCACTGACCAAAAAAATATGTGCCCAAAAATGAGAATAAAATTGACCAAAATTATGATTGATTCCGATGAAGAAGGAAGTGAGGAACTCCAAATTCTCAAACGGGAAATGCAGTATGAGAAGCACTTGTTTAAGGAAATATAGAAGTTTCATTAAAGTATGAGCTTCAGAGTTTGTAACAAAAGTTTAAAAAATCATGCCAGGGTGAAAAACCGAGAACCAATCCCATAAAGACCACCAAGCGAACATAGTGGTGGAACCGCAGTCATTTCTAAGGATCTGGAAAAGTAACCTTTGCAGACTCAACTTAGATGATGATCATGAATGCCATACTCTAGATCAGAAGAAGTTAGTGTTGCAGACTCGTATGTCAGCTTAAATCTAACGAAATTAGATTTGCAGACGGTCCTGACAACGAAATTTTCTAGGAAGCTAGAGATTAGCTTGAAAGGAGAATACACCAGCTGCATGATTTAGTCGAGAAAAGCATGTTCAATGAATGGAAAACCTTACAACTGCACCAATTACGAATACTCCTCCTGCGTATGACAGTATTGTCAAAAACAAGCTGTACAGCGTCATTTCTAGCTGCCAAAAAACCTTGGTTTTCGGTTCTTAAAACAGTTATAATCACGAAGTCACCACACACGCCGGTCATTTGAAGAAAAGCACGTGTCATTGGACATCAATGTTTGCTACCTGATCTTTCCCCAGCAAGATCCTAATTCTACTTCAAAGCAAACCAAGAACTCAAAAAACACCTAGCTTGGTATTAAGGGTAAACGGTTAGGTTATTGCTGAAACACGGTCCAAGTTCTGCAAAAAGTGGAAAGTTGGATCTATCGACTGGAATTCATTCAGACCAGCTGCGGCGGCCACTTGCCCGAATACATTTTAGCAGACCATTATTTTTATAATAAATCAAGATTCTTGACCATAACATTGGATTATATGCGTTTTATTTTTTGTTAAAAAAAAAAAATATAAAAAACAACCTTTACTTAAGGCCGGCAAAGGTTCCATAAGTGGCGTACCCCACGATGGTATCACTAGTGTGGAGCAGTTTAGTGGAAGATCTGTGATTCCTTTGAGATTACTGTGTTTTTAACACAGAAAAAAGAAGATGAAGAAGAAGATTTCTAGAAGATCTACAGCACTAATCGATGAGCAACAAGTGATTGTTCTTTGGAGTCCGAGCTCCCTAAATAAGTTCTCACACAAGACATCAGTACGTTTGACGTTTCGAAAATCATGCAACGTGTGCTGGTAGACGCCAACCATTATGCAATGACTAACCCATTACCTTCCATGGGCGCCGTGTTAGGCTTTTACGCTTTTACCACTCAAAAGTGCATTGAGAACTCAACAAGTTGCATTTAGCGATTTAAAATCGCATAGGATCATTATTCTGGGTAAATTTAATTGCTAAATAACAGTTCATTAAAAGTCATGAGTATATGCGACCAATTTTCCAAACCACCGGGCATCACAGCCGCATAATCCTTTTTTCGTATCAACTCATGCGAGTATTTGCTCGCATCATACTTCTAATTGCCAAGTTCGTTCTTCTATTTGTAAACTCAAATAATTGCTAGATTCGCATTAATACGGTAATGCGGGCTTACAGGAAGGACGGCCTTTCGCTATATTCCATTACCCATTGCATGAAAAATGTAAACGCCTGCCCGATAAACAACATTTATTCAAGTTAATTTCAATCCAAGTGAATACACACTGACAATATTGTTTAGTTGTTAAAATAAATCAGGACACACTCCGCAATTCTTGGCTAATACCCCCCGGGTGTGAAAGTAAGTCAGCAAGGGTTTTCTTCAGCAAATTGCTTCTTGAAAAAAAAACTGTTCAACAAAACGTCGTCCCCGTTACTTTGCTCGCTCACAAAATTCAATTCCAAATGCGTGTATATTTGTATCTATATTGGATGCGGGGGCTTGGGATAAGGAAGGTTTCATTTGTTTTGTATTATTATTCACCCAGGTATTAGCAGCGCCTCAATGTAAATTCTTACCACTGTCGCGGTACACGCACAATGTGTTGTACAACTCGTTGTACCTACAACAAAAGTCAAATACAAAAGCCTAAAAAGGACTTATCGAGGATGCTTAAAAAATCATTGCAGAGTGTGTTGATTTAGTGGCACAGCAGAGCTAACAACAGAAGGATATAGTGTTGATGGGATATGCCTTTGCTTGGCATATAAAAACAAACAAAAGGACGCATTTTGGAAATTGTAGAAACAAACTTTTCTCGAGTTTACACGTGTCCGATGTAAAAGGACACGTGACCACCGTCATGTTTGCATACGATCAATCACATGTATCTTGGAGTTATTTAATTTTTTTTTTCGTCAAAAATTTGATTGTCATGTACTCGTCTGGAGATGGATTGCTGGCACGGTGAACGGAACAGTAGTGCAGCGGTGGCATTGTCCAATGTCCGTTTCAATGATTTCAACAATACAAACATCCTTCGTCCGAAGTGGGGGATGGGATGGTGAGCGTTTGGTAAACCATCTAGCTAATCGGTTAGGGATAGTTTTTTTTTCTCTTTGGTTGTGTTTATTTGTGATAAGGCAAGTAGGGTTGTTGTGGTGGAAAGAACAGAATTATTTGAAAAAGCAACCACATGACTTAACTTATAGTCTTAAAGACCGGTGTTACCTAGAAGTTCTGTCTGCCTGTTGTGACATTTTGTCCAGTTATAAGATTTTGTCTGTCCTTTTATGTTGACAAAAATTTTTTCTTCTTCTTTTATGGAATCAGTAACTCGTGATCTCGACGGAATCGCACTCTTTCACAAGGATACTTGCTATATGTTACAAGTGATTTTTCAGTGGGGTACCTGCGGTATTGATAAGCCTTATAATGTTAAACAACACAGCTCGAGTATTTAGCGAAATAGGAGAGGATTTAAAAGGAGACACCGATGCCCGTTGCTTTTGAAAACACAGAGTCTGCATTCCTCATAATTTATTGTAGGTACGTACAGAAGAACACTCCTAGCAAGGCGGGTGTGGCGGTTAAATTGTTTCAGGGGAGGAATACAACAGACTTTTTCACTAGAGCTTTGTTTCTAAAAAAAATCCATTAAAGAGAGTGAGGTAAGTAATGTTTCGACGATGGTAAAGAAAATCAATCGATCCTACTTTCGAAAAACTATCACCTATCAGTCTTAAGGCTCTGTTTCGTACCCTATCACGTAGACACAAAGATGTTTGGGGAGTACCTGACCAGATATAAGAATTATGCTCTAGTTTTGGACTGATGTAAGGTTTATAAATGCATATGCATATCATACTTAACCGTTCTAGTTCCACATCCGAAGAACTAGGACGTGAATTTGGAAACAAATATGAGTTAAGTTAAGGATTGAGTCGTCAGCAAAATAGCTAAGTGGATTAGAAGTTTCAGACAAGAAATCATTTATGAAACTGAGGAAGAGAACCGGAGACAAAACGGAGCCCTGGGGCACACCACATTTAAAAAAAAAAAGTACAGCTTGTGTTGGAGCGGAAGTTTCTAATCAAGCGAAGAAGAGACTCATCAGTACTAAAAATACCCATTTTCAATGCTTGATGCCAAACTCTATCAAATGCCTTAGAAATACCGAGGGCAATAATCATACTTTCTCCAATACAATGTAAAGATTGGACTTTTTGCTATGAAAACCGTAGTGTCGGTCATTAAGAAGCTTTCGTTCTTCAAGATATTTCAATCAGTTGATGGTTTATCAACGTTTCCATTACCTTGGAAGAAGGGACATTAGTGCACTTGGACTGTTATTGGAAGGAGAAAAATTCGGCTTTTTGGGGACCGGCTGGACAAATGCAATTGTTTATCTGCTCGGGAAGAAGAGCACATAGGATGGATAGAAAAGCTAACGTAGCGGTTTTGAAATCTGGACCAGCGGATTGATGTTTATTGAGATCTAGCGCTTCGAAAGTATTCGCTTCATCGTTGAATTCAAAAACTCAAGTTCAGGTGAAGCCGATATGCTATCTGGAAATGTCGATTAGGCAGCAAATGGAGCTGACTTGCGGAGGGTAACTGAAAACGAGCGTTGGGACCGACGCCGACGAGATGATGTATTAGACTTTAGATTTTTTAATTCATTGATTGCATACACAGTAAGAAAGATATCTTATAAGATAGTGTTATGCAAAAGAAAGCACTACAGATATTTCTAGTCAGTTTGAACAATTTTCGGTTTTCTACAGTAGGGTTGACTTTAAATGTTCGAAAACTTCTTTCTCTATCCCTAATCACCTTTTTACAGCTCGAATCAAACTACGAATCCTCTTTGGGGATGATATTTTTTGTTCTGTGAGGAACAAAGCTTCTCATGCCGCTGAGAATTACGTTAGATATCAAATCAGCTGATGCGTTAGTTTTCCGTAGAGAAAGCACAATGACCAATTCAAATTTCGAAAGAAATTATTCAGACCGTCCCAATTGGTTTTCTCATATTGCCACACAGTTCTTTTGTTGAATTTTTTTTTATCGCGTTGGAAGTCGTAAAATCTACCGATATGACATAATGGTCCGATATGCCTAGAAGAGATGATACTAAAACCATGTATTTTTCGGGAAGAGAAGTGAGATATAGGTCAAGAGTGTTGGCCGCATTTCTGAGGCCAAACAAAAGCTGATGTTGCTGCATTCGTTTGTACCAGAAATGCTTTTGTCTGACTATCTTTTTCTTTCTTCGTGATCCTGTCTAGACGTTGTATGGTATTGCGCTTTTGAAGCGGTTCTCTGAATATCTAATTCGAACATGAAAATATCAATTTACCTGGTCGTGATTTACTTTTTCCTTTGGCCAAAACTTGACCAAAACCGGACTGGAAGTTTGCTATCCTTAAACATATTGCACATGACTTAAAGGTTGACAAGCTAGAGAAGCCATGAAGACGAGGAGAAGGAGGAGTAGAAAACCCGACACCTTTTTTGTTCATGTCCTGCTCTCTTCTTGAACTTAAAGTAGATCGAGGAGATTTCTTTTTGATCCAAATGATCTGATGAGCGCAGATACCCACCGCTTTATTAAAAGCTGTAAATGGTGAAAGGCACTAGCTCTGATCTTTCATGCGATTTTGGTCTAAATGTATCAGAGTTTTCCAGATAGCCATTTTTACCTAATTTAACATCAAAACCTTAGCTGTGTTATCACTTTTTACCAACGATAGTTAAAGGTAGTTGCAGATACCTGAATTCGACACCAGAGAAAAGAGCTGCAGTCATGACGTGACTAAGCTCTCTCGACAGCAACTAAAACGATTTTGTTTGGACATCCGTTCAAGGTTTTATTTCATGAGCCTAATAACAGTTGGACGAAGCGAATGTTTTAAGAATGTGGTACAAGAAGTGATGGTTGTCCAATTTATCCATACATTGATGGAAGACAACCTCTTAAGTGTTATAACAGTAAGTCGGCCTCACCCCACGTTCCTTATCTGGTTTAAGAGTGCAACGCACATGCACGTAAAATGACCAGGATAGTTTATTTTGCGGAAGACTCATGCCAATAAAGAGCAGTTTTTGTCATTGGTAATGGAAACTCCTAAACATAAAAAAGAAAAAATATTATAACGAGCCAAGTCAGCACATCAAACAAATTGCTGTTACGCGACATCCGAATTTTTCTGGACAGTCCCAGAGAAACACCGAACGTGCAAATCAAACTGAATTAGTAGGACTTATTGGCGCTCCAATCGTTTAATCAAAGGTTTCATAAAGATTGAAACATTTGAAGAACACAGTTGACGCCACATTTTCCACCACAAACGGTGATTAAACTTGCAAGATTATGGGGTGGTAGCCGTATTTCTGCTATAAAATTCGTTAGTAAAATTCGTTAGGGAGTATGTCGACCTCAAGTGATATCTTTTATTCTACTATAGCTTACATTCCAGTTTCCGTTACAAAATAATTGCTCCTGAATGACTCAATCAAATGTTGCTTGATCACTTAACACCTAATTAATTTGTATTTTATATTACTTTGTTTGTGCCTTACCATAAAAAACCTGTACGATTCTTTTGAGCATGCAGTATTTTACTGGAACGTTTACTTAAGTTGATCCCCGGTTCATCCCAGGCGATTACACTAGCCCATTTGTTCTGGTTGAATAGTCCTTTCCTCTTTTGATATTTCGACAAACGAAAAAAATTTTAAAACTCCCAAAAAAAATTCGTACCTCATTGCTTTTAACTTTGTTTTTCAGTTTTGGTATTGGTTTGAGATGACCAAATTTTTCTAACTAGCCCTTCTTTACCTTTGTCCTTTGTCCTACCGATTTCAAAGCCAGACAGCGAACACCTTGCTTTTAATTACAAGATGTTATAGGTAGACGTTGTATTCGTGGCAAGATTACCTTTGCATCTATTGTGACTTTGGCGTAGTAAAAAAAGGAACAAACTTAACATAGCTAATTTTGCTTGTAAAGAACACAATAAACCCCATACGCCATACGCTGCTGTGAGAATTATTTCGAAGGTAATTGCGTTCAGTTTTCTTCAGAGAGTTCCATTCACATTATCATTTCCATGGCAGTTTCTTTTCAAAGCAATTGTCCTTATCAATGCCACTGTCTTCTCCCAAAACACTTTCAGGTGCAATTCATTTTTTCATCTCATCTGAATTACCCTCTTCCAGTTATATGCTTCTATGTATCTGTCCAAAGTCAGCAGGTTTTCTAAATTCTACCGTCATTATCGTTTTGCAACAGCAATAAACCTGTATTGTATATTTTGTCTTGATCTCCCCCGGATTCATGTAAGGTGCTCCTTCACACAACATGTAACCAAAGAATATTTCCCTACACACTGAGTGCATTCCCATAATAACCCTTTTGTTCATTTTACGGGCTAAGACAAAAGTACAATAGAAATCGTTCTTAAGCTGCAAGTATACAACCCAAACCGATTTTGCCGAATTGCATATGAAAAGATCTTCTCTCTCTCTGTGTTCTTGTTCTCGTTTTGTTGGTCGTTCTAACAAACATACACAACACACACGCCATGCTGTCTCGAATAATGGAGTTTTCCTCCTGAATTCGTTTCAGACAATGGAAGTGCATTTAGACGAACCGAATCGAAATGTGACTTTTTGAAGCAACAGACGTTGGGGATGGCAATGGTGGTGGTTGTAGCAAAAGACCACCCGAAGACCGAGTTGAAATTTAATTAAGCTTATTTAAGCGTTAAAAGCCAATGATTCAATAATGCCCAACAATGCTTCTGGCTGCCATGCTGGGCGAAATTTAGTCCAACAAAATATTGAAGGTGCCTGACGATATTTTCAGCCAGTCATCCTTTTTCGTTGAATAGCTTTTATATATGAACGTATAGGTAAGACTGCATCCTGAATGATGTTGCAAATGCACCATCTGTAGTGAAACCAAACCACACATCCTCCAGCATTTTCTTTACTCTTTACTGTGACTGCGAAGGCATCGTCGACTACGACGACGACGAGTGACTTTGCTTGGAGCTACAGGATTAAGAACTTATTTTCCGCAGGCTTTGGTATTGCCTTGCATTGTAATTGCATTTTCATTTAAAGCGATTACGCGACGAATATCCTTGGGCGTCAACGACGCACGGTAGATTGCCAGATTTGCGTTCAATGCGAGTGTGTCGCTGCATAGTAATTAGAATGCATTAAACTGCATGGTGTTTCGATGAGTAGGCAGTTGGCAATTTGTTTGTTCTTAATCCTATAGAATGCATTCAGGTTGAAGAAATGCACACAATCCGCTGTGAGTTACATTTCTTTTTTTGTTTTTAACTCTAAACGGCAGAAAAAGGAGGCGAGGCATTTGTCATGACTCATTATGGTGAAGTCAATGAACGGTAATTGAATTAAAAAGGAGTTGTTGTCTTAGGATAAGTAAAATATTAAGCACATGACGTTGTTTCTTTGGTACGTAATCTAAGCTAAGTTTGAACGACGGATAACTTGGAAAGAGTCCTTTATTTGAGTTCTATTCATGATTTCGTATTAATCTCATGCCACACACTTCCCAAAACTCATTTAAATTCCTTCGCCTCATGTAAGGATTGCTATCCCTTAACGCCAGAAGTTCATATCGATGAGATTAAGGATTAAGACATAAATTATTATCATCTTAACACCGCATATCGCTGCAGGTCCTTCTCGAGTTTTAATCTCCCAACATTGATATTTACTGGAAATTAATCGCCTGAGCTTGTCAACGATTGCTGTAGCAACAACTGCAACAAAGCCCACTGTCCAAGAACATATTTCATCTGGGTAATCTATATTACATGTTGAAAACATAAATTCTGTCGCCTAATAATTCATATCAGCATTCAGCAAGCCCCATGCAGAAAGGACAATACTCCACTATACGGTTAGGTGATATTAAGCCAAATTGAATGCAATTACAGAGTAGACACAGTGATACACCGATAGGCACATATGCGGCAGTGTATTTTTTATGTTTTTGGGGGGACGCGCGATTATAAAACAACCGAACGTTTAATTGCCTTTGGACGGAATTAATTGGTGGTCGGGGACTTACTTAATAACACGCGGTTGGACAAAGCCATACAAAGGTAAATCCGCATTGTAAAACTGTCACCATCAACCAACCAATGATTCTCATCCCAAAGCAAATAGGACTTCAGCCATGTGGGGGAGTTTAGCAGTGTCCAAAGCAGCAGCACTCATTTGGAAGACACAAAGATGACAGCACTTGGCAGCGGCAATCATATAATAAGCGTTTCTCATCATAAATGCCCGGCGTTTTATCTCATACAAAGAGATGCGGTGTGACGGAAAGTCCACACAAAAAAAGGACATTCGCAGGAGGATTTTCAATTAATTGCGATTTAGCCAACTGATGCTTATCCGAGTATGTAGGTAGTCTGAATGGGGGGAGACGACCGACGCGACGCGACGTAAACCAAAGGTTTTGTCAACATTCTGTGCAAAAAGAGGAAGCATAATTATAGAAAGCAGCGAAGCGCAAACATATGTCGCCGCTAAATGCATAAAACTTGGAAATTGGATCAAAAAATTACCTTTCATCTTTTGAATTCGCTTTTAACTGTTTTTTTTGTCAGTTCTCTTTAGCTTCGGTCATTTGTACTAAGCTGAACAATAACGAAACAATCCAAATGATTGCGGTAAAGTTGCCAAAGGTGTTTGTATATGTGTGTGTGCTTCTGGAAGGATAATGCATGGTAATTTTATTATAATTTCTCAGCGGATTAGCCATCTTTTGTAGATTTTGAAAAGTATGCTCCGTAAAGCATGAACTTTGAATTATGATGGATGAATAGAGACTGCAACAGCTTTTGATCTTTTTTGCGAGGGCATTTACGGTTGCCAACGAGATAAGATCTGTGTTCTAGCGAAAAGTCTTTAATGTGCTTGATTTATGAAAGACATCGAGTTTAGCCTGTGGCATTGCAGATAAATTGATTAGTCATACAAATCAAACACTCACATCGAAGAACTTCGACCATCACAAACCAATCTATTTGCTCTACAAAATTAAAGTTCAAATTACGAACGATATGAGGTGGTCATGTTTGAAACAAATATTGGCAATATTACATTCGAATAACCATAAACGGTGAGTAAATATTGAGTCAAACAAACGTGCAATGCCATCATCCGCTTCGTCACCACTAACCACTGTGACCACTAACCACTACTGCTAAACACCCATCCTACACCAAACTAATACACTTGTTCATGTTTCGATGGACATATTTTTGAATAGAACAGAGGATTCCATTACTTTGAAGGACATTCTGTACAAAGCTAAGCAAATAGAATTGTCAATAAGGTTTTGTTTGCATTGGTACCTACCTATTTACATCATACTTTCCATGCACGAGGGGCTATCCATGCTTTGATTCTAACTGTTGACAGGAATTGAATCACCGATTTATGGTTTTCAATTTGTGGGAAGAAATGCATTAATTGCAAAGTTTTCAGCAGTCATATATGTATGCTCTATTCAATAGTTTGGGAACAGTTTTTTATTCTAGGACACTATTTTCTGATCAGATTTTGATTAGTTTTTTTTAAAAGAATTTCAAAGACGAGTTTAGAAGGTAGTCTCAAATTTTGCCTCAGCTCTAGAAGACAATGACTAAAAATATAATATCCCGATACAATAGCCTACTTATTCTTTTTTTGAAAAATAAAAAAACATAAATGTCGAAAGACTCGATTAAAATTGTGTTTTTTTCTTCTTCTACTGCGCGGCGGGCGCTTAGAGTACCGTGATTTCCTCGGGATCACGGCTCCTCACTTAGAACTGAGGTATGGGGTATGGCTCAACTCGCAGGATTGAACTGAAATAGTTTGAGTTGCACAGGTTGGCTCTGATGATGACAAGTTTGGGTTTCGAATCTTAGACGAGTTTAAAACATAGTCTCAAATTTTGCCTCAGTTTGAAAAGACAAGGACTAAATCTATAATATCCCTATACAATAAATGGCAAAAAGATTCTAAAATAATTGTGTTTTCTCAGTCTTTTTCTTCTCCCTCAACGGCGGCGCGGCGGCGCGGCATCGGCCGGACCCTAGTGTATCGTGATGTGGAGGAGATTATAACTATTCACTGATATCTGAAATATGGTTGGACTGTTAGGATTGAACTGAGGTAATGATGATTCTGGGTTTACGGCTTGGCTCTGATGATGAGGAAAGCCTGGATTTCAAATCTTAGCTCGAACACTCGAGCTGAGGTGATAATGATTCTCGATTTTAAGGCTCAGCTATGAGACTCAAGCTGAGGAGATAATGATTCTCGATGTCAAAGTTTGGTTTCAGTATTATGACTTAAAGGTAGTTTTAAGTATAAATACTTAATCCAAGTTTGCTCTCTGGGGTCTTTGAAAGTTCCTGAAACATGAGTTCTTACAATTTCACACGTTACGTTACGTTACAATTCAACACTCAGTCACAATAGGCGCTTTCTTCAACTTCTATTATTGAGCATTGTTATTTGACAATTAGTTAAGAATTATCGTTGAATCTTGGGTTGGCTGGACAAAGATAAGGTTGTAAGCTCAGCGTGCGTCCTCAGAGAAGGGTATTGCTTCTTAAAAGCACGCACCCTGATATGATTTTTTCATGCAGTAGTGCCATCGTATTTAATTATCGGGGCTCGGAATGCCTTCCTCTGCTCATGTTGTTTTATGATTAAAGAGTAATCTCTCTTCAAAGCTTGCAACGCGGTACTTGATGCTTGACTTCATCTCAGTTGTCATCCATGGGGAAGTTTGATGGTAATTTTGTGGCGGTTTGCGGCTGATCGCGTGCTTCTACGTCTGAAGCACGGGCCAAATAGAGCAGCTTGGCAGCCGCTTCTCCCCAGCGGCTGGCAGTAGCAGAAACAGGCAGCGGCTGCCAGCCCGGTCAATATAACGGCTGCTAGTCGCCAGCTTCTATGAATGAACAGCTACAGAAAATTTGATTTCGACGGCCCCTCTTCGGGCTGCAATGACTCGCAATATCCAGGTAGCATATACGAGAGAATTTTCAGCATACCAAAAATTCTTGGCGATGTTGGCGCAAAATGACGACACCGACGCGACGCGACGTGAAGGTGTTGGAGAGACTAGGTTCAAAAGTTTGAATCCGCTGTGAGGTATACAGTGTTGAGTGAGTTTGTAGTGAAGAACTCCATTGAACAAATGGACTAATTATTGTGCTGTGTACACTAGGGTGTCCCACAATATTTAGGTTTTTCTTAACGCGATCAATTGCTTCTTTGATTCTATTTCATTTGAAATAGTAATCGTACCTTCTGATTTTTGTTTGAAAATGTCAACTTAACACATTTCGAACGAATACCAGTGCAGTTTCTGACAGCTTAGGTTTTCTTTAAATAACCTCAAACTGAGTTCTTTTAATAATAACTCCTTTTTTTTTTTAGATGAAATAGAATCAAAGTAGCAGTTAAAAAAGACCTCAATAATTTGGACACCCTAGTGTCTCTGTGATATCTCGTTATGAATTTGTTTTTTTGGCTTTTTGGATTGGGCTTTCTTCGCTATTTTGTTATGTATGGGTTCTTTTTTGGTAGAATGCGAAAAAGTGCATTGATTTATTAAAGCAGTCAAATTTGAGAGAGATATTTCAGCTGAAAGACAGTCAGATCAATCTCTTTGGTTCGAAAAAAAGTCTGTTGAAATGTGGCCTTGTGATGCTTATCTAATACTACTTTAGACGGTACCCAATAACTGCAAAGCTTTTGGTATGTATGTGATTGAACAATTTTCATTATAAGAGTCTAAGGCGACAGACTTCAGAAGCTTTTGTTTAACTCCCCAGATAAGGAACACCATCTTATCTAAGAGTACGAGTTGGGACCGGCAGGCACCCTATAGCTTTTAGGTATATTGCTTTAAAAAAGTATAAAAACATCAAAAATAGCCCGTTTTGAAAACATCGAAAACAATAATTAATTAAAATTACGGACGGTCCAGGATGTGGGCCTAGTGAATCCCTCTCGTGTGAACAATCGAAATCACCCAAAGGCTTCCCTTGAATCCGAATGACAATAGTTAAGGAAGAACTTTGCATTGCCTGCCGGTCCGTATCATTTTCGGAAGACTGGCAGTCTTTCTCGACTGGTAGTCATTCAGAGAGTGCGGTGTGTGGGATCTTACTGAAATCTAAGCCATAATCCCCCAGTATTTCAAGTAGTAATTCGACTTCTTAACAATATTACATAAGGAGCTCAATTTTTTCTTACGATACCCGTAAAAAAACAAATCTTGTGTTTGTGGAATTCAATATTCGAACTCACACACGCGAACAGTCAGAAATGCAAAAAACCTCGAAGTGGACAAAAAAAAAGCAAATTTGTACTACATAGTTACGAAAGTGTAGTTTTTGGTGGGTTTTCCTAAGAAAAATGCAAACGTCTAAGCAGAGCTGGCCCAAATCTGTGCTTCAATTGAACATTAGTAACGCAAAGCTCTTGGTTTTTACAGATTTATATGAACAACAACAAAAGCCATCGTACTTACAAGTTTCCAGTGAGAGCGAATCCTTATTTTTCCATAAAGGCGTTTTGGGCATTCAGATCTCAAATGGATCGCAGCTCTAGAACTAGTCTAATTTACACCAGTAATCTTCCTAAAAGGTACGACGCCCGCTTTGAACTCAGAAAGCCAATCATATGCCGTAACATTTGTATTATCTGAAGTGTATTGGTGTGGCTTTCTTTCTATTTGCTCACGTCTATGATCGATTTACGAGTATGATATTCGTTTTTGACAAAGCCTCGCTTTTTTTACAATAAAATCATTTCACGGATCTTCGTACTTGTAATACGATCGAACATTGGGTACTACTCCTGCCGCCATACGGAGCATCTTCATCTCAACTGCCGCCAAATTACTTGCATATTGTTCAGAACTGTGAACTCCTGCACAACCGTGTGAAGCCTCCACTTCAGCTTAGCTCTACGATTTAATTCTATAGATAGTGTCTTGCAGTACACCGCCAACTAAAGGACAAGTTCTGTTTCGTACTCTGCCACTTGACGTGCTCGCAAAAGCAACACATAACTGATAAAAGGATTCCATTGGAAAACATCATTTCAAAAGTTAATCCAACTGAATAAAGATTAATAACGTAACAATCAGCTGATAATCGCATAAACAAATGTTTGGATTTGTTCAATTTATGGTTCTATTAATTTGCCAGCAGCAAAAACCTTCCAAAAAGACCCAACTGTGGTCGCTATAGTCTACTCTTCCATGCTTCCAAACACGAGATTAAAAGCTTAAGTTGTGTCATCCTCATCCGTGGACCCCTGTTTCTGTACCAAATTGCTTGAATAAATCATTTATTTTGTAATTTTAGATTAATTCCAAATGCAAATCAAAACATTCATTCGAAATAACATCAGCTAGCCTAGCCACCACCACAACTATACCACCAGCCAGCACTCCCAATAACCCGACTCGACGTATTCGTTGTGTATCGGTAGTAACTTGCTTATGGTATCGCTACAAAAACAAAAGTGAAATCCTGCCAAGGAATTAAAATGCGAAAAACATCGCACACACAACAACAACAACAATACTCCCCATAAATCAATTAAGCAAACAGCTTAGCAGGTGCATTTACTGTGAATTTTTACTCAATTAATCCAAATTTAGCCGACCATAATTTTGGAGTTTCACATCAGCTGAACCAACTGACAGCAATGCCGGTCAGGAAACACAAGGGCAGGTTTGAAAATCCCAAAACATTGAGGTTGTGAGGAACATTTGGAGATACAATGTTGCACAACTCTATATCATATTAGCCTGACAGGAACAAGGCATGAAACGTTGGTGTCCGCAAACAACAAGAACAACACAAACCAATCCAATGGGACCGTTCTCATTTATCTGGGATTAGTTGCGCTCCATTTTGGTCAATGCCACCACTGCCATTGCTACTGCAACAAAGTCCTGTAGTAAAATGCCCAATATCCTCGAACGTCGACAACTGATTTCTCTCGGATATACCATCAGGACCCTCCATGTCACATACTGGCTATCGAAAGATGGGTGGCATGAGGTGGCATCGAAATGTCCATTGTATCTCGAATGAATGGTTTTTGTGTGAGGAAGAGGAGTTGTCCACATTTCTGTCATCAAACTCACCATACGGTTGACATATTCCTGTTAATTCTTTAATTAAAATCGATACTGAAACTGATTGAAGGATTTCTCTGGTGTGTTTTACTGTCTGTCTGTTGTCGGTAGAGTGGGTTCTGTTCTTCGGAATGGAAAGAGCATAGGCATTTGGATTCGACTAAATAGCTTCTGTTTAAAATGAAATTTCCCTCTCAAACACATAAAATGTCGGTTCTACTTCCAGGAAAGAGTAATAAATTAACAATTGGCATAAGTTAGGGGACAGCCATAGTGTCCTGTTCCTCCTGTGTGTATTTGCAAATGAAGCTTTTGCCATTCAGATCCGATGCCAATCATTTTGTCAGAAGTGATGTTATCGACGGACTGACTAGTTCGGTTTTATCTTGGTTTGCCACATGAACACAATCACAACAACTGTTGCACTTTTCATGAATGCGGCCAGCACCTCTTAGTCATTTTGAATACTGTTTCGATATTCCGATGTCCTGTCGTCATCCTGGCCTCACCTGGCCAAGCCAAAAAGGGTAGTTAGAGGGAGCAAAGAATTTAATGCTTGTACATTCACAACAGATGCCAATACAATAACAACAATGTGAATGCAGAAACCATTTGGTGTTCGGTTTATTGCCATATAGCCGCTTAAAGCTCCACAATTCATCCATTGTCCTGTCGGGATTGATTGAAATTTGGTTTTGCTTTTAAACTGATTGAAATTATTCAATTGAAAGGAAAATTTATGTTCTATCTCTGTATGTGCATAGCTATACATATATTGAATTTTGGAAAGCTTGCGTGGAAGAATTCGAGTTGGTACATTGGATGGAATTTTAAGTGCAACAGAGAACAAGCAATAAAACCTGAAAGTGGTTAACCAGCATGTCTGGGTTAATTTAATTAGATGTCGAAATTTTTTGGACAGATTTTCAAAATTTTTTAAAGTGCTGTTGTTCCAATCCGAAATGTTAAGTTTAAGTCTGAAAATATTAAAAAATATAGCCGAAAAGAAAAAATCATTGCTCATAAAATTTCGGCTTCCGTTGTTCTTTTTGTTTTTCTCATAGAAATAAACATAAGAAGAAGCAGCTTTTAGAAGTGGAAGCAAACCAAATGTTTTTCAATTTTCAACGGCGCGCGCCGGTCGGCGCGACGCCTGCGGTTATAAACTAAGCCTGCCTATAGCAATTTTTAAGGAAAGTTTTGACTTTCTCAGCTGTTTTAAGATATATTTAATAATTTGCAATTTTTACTGTTTGAGAGACGATTGAAAGCAGTCGTTTGTACAGCCCGCAGAAATTTAATTTTCAGTTACGAAGTGAACTTTGAGTGTATTGAATATTTTCAAGATTTCCTTAAAAGCGACGTACACGTGTCGGTCGATGAATATCAGGGTGTTTGACAGAATCAAAAGATCTCCACAGCCGTCCAATTAGTTTTACTTCATGCACCGTACCAAGTGGCGAAAAATGCAAAGTAAAACTTATTTGTCGACTGTGTTTTTTGGAGCGACAGCTAAAAAAAGCCAACTACAACAAACAACAAAGCTATCAGAACTTTATATGAAAAAAGCCTAGTCTGCAAACAGAAAAGCTTTTAATCTTGGGATGACGAAAAATTTTCAATCGAAATTACATGCAAAATGAACCCGAATTGTTGGCTAGGAAGCCACAGATGAGTAACGATCATCACCCAGTCACGTACTAAACCGATTTAAATAAATCAAAAGAAAGAGATTTTCCCATGTCTTGACGAATTCAACTTTCTGCTTAGCGTGGTCAAAAACGCTGGAGTTCTCGCACGGGTGAGCCAGTCTCAGATTAAAACTAGCTCTGCCGTCATAGCCTTGATAGTTGTGCTCAGTTTTTGGGAAAAATATAGGGCCTAGAATTAAAACATATTCTTGTTGGGATGATGTCCATTTCAGCTCAGTGATGCATCAATTAAAACGCCATTACATCAACATTGTCAGTAAAGGAAAACTTAGGATGCTCGTCTCTTAGTCTAATGATAAATTTAGAGATTTTTTTAAGGCTCTATAGAGCTGGCAAAATTTTCTCTCTTTTTTATTTAATTTATTTAAACTTCAATAGTTTTCCGTACTTCTTTTTTTTTCATTAATATGGCGGTTCAAGCATTATGTGATTCTTTACAGATCAAAACTCTGAAATTATCCGTTTTTGTGGTATTCCTTGATGACACTTAGATATCTTCCATAAGGCGAACTGGTTGCTAATATCGTTGCATTTTAGGAGCGAACGATAGCTTCTCAATGACTAACCGATTTTCGTAGCAAAAGGCCCACTGGCGATTTGATGGTTTATTTGACCAAAAAGTGCAAGCAATCCTGACATTTTTTTGGGTAATAAAAGCCGATTAGAATTCAATGCACCAAAAATCCAATACTGTTTTCTGTGTCCATACATGAAACCTGCATTTAAAAAACCCAAAAGCTGTCAGTAGTCGGTATGTTTGTAAACGACGATCTTCGTTGCAATGAACACTTATTCGAAGTCGCCAAAAATGCTGCAAAATGCTTAGGTTTCTTAAAGCGATTCAGGAAATTTTTCATTAAGTTAAGCATGAAGCTCTTTTATGGCAAATGTGTGATTTTGGTATAGATGAGTCTCTTATTCGTTAGAATAGAAATTACTTTTCCGTTTGTTAATATTAGCTGACCCACCCGACGCGACGGCGCGCGTAGCTCGGCTCCTACGGTTATCTAGTATATACCAACGACTGTTCTGAGTATTTGATGTAATGAAATCTATGACACTGAGGAATGTTAAAGCATTCTTCTGTTGAAAAAGCTTTGCAAATCGGGCTAAAATACAGTGCACGCTACTCGATGACAATGAAGCTTTCTGACGGTGAAAGAATTTTCGAAATATTTATAAGTTTGGTCAAGCTAAATTGTTTTGACGAATCTACTCTCAGTTTTCATGTTCGTTCCCAATTTTACGTCCCTGCTCTTCGGATATTCAATTGGAACGTTTGCGTATGACTAACGTATTGAATTCTGAAATTTACAGTATTGTTTCATGTCGAAATTTTAGTCAGTTTGGGTCTTTTTTCAAAATTATGCTTTTAAAATTATGCTTTTCAAAATTCTGCTTTGTATCTAAAATCTTGCAAGTTCTTGGTATCTAAAAGTTGATTGGAAACTATGTAAGACATAACTGTAAATAATATCCTCCTGAGTTTTGAACTGTTTATGATAAAACCAGATATGCATTCCCAAGAACGCAAAACAATGTAGAGGCTTGGCATCAACGCCGACGCCGACGGCTTAAAGTTATAGTTGGCCGTAGCCACGCAGTTGTCTATAAATTAATTGCAGACCTACAAAAGGAGCTAAGCAGTGCCAAATGCCGAAATTGAGCGTGCGAAGCATGGGGAGATAATAAAAAAAAAAGAAAGAGTAGCTATTTTGGAAAATAAACAAATTAGGGAATTATAAAAAAGAGAAGAGATTTAACTCACACTGGATATCTCAGGCGTATTGCAAAAAAGTTTCTTCTTTGTGATCTTGTTTAGCTTTATAATTTTATTTGGATTGTTTTTTTACTTTGTTTTTGGTCTTCAATACAAAAAAAAAAAAAATCAGCAGAATTTTGGAAAGCAGATTTTTGTTAACCAGAACCAAAAAAAGCAGAATTTTCGTTTTAAAAGCAGAATTTTGAAAAGCAGCAGGTACTTTGAAGCCAGAATTTTGACCCGCTCCTATATTGGTCGTGTAGCATTCAATGCCACGAAAGCCCAATGCTGGCCTCTTTCATTAAAGTTTGACATGAAATACCATTCATTCGGCACGGCATCAACGATACCGAAAAGAAATATATATGTGCTTGGTATGTTTGTAAGCGACGACCGTCGCGTCCATGGAACGATCGCGTATTTGAAAATGTAAAAATACCGCAAAATGTCAACGATCCTTAAATCAATGCAGGAAATTTATACACTTCTGATTAGTCTACAATTTATAAGGTCTACTTACGCCCCAAACTAGAGCACCATTCCCATGATTGGGCAGTTTGTCCTCGAACATCATTGCGCCATATATGATTAGTACCTATAACATGAAGCTTTAGATAGATAGATAGATAGATACAAATTTTTATTTATAAATTTCAGTAATGTGGCACAGGTCTTAGACAACATTTTTGCATAACCTCCTCTCAAAAGATTTAACCGCAATAGCTGCCTCATAAAGAATAGGCATCAGTTCTTCCTCCAGTTAAATTTCGGTGGAACAGTAAAGTACACAGGATCATATTTTAGCCACACAATTTGAGTGAAATGCTCTACCATAATTAATTTCAATATCGCAATACGATGTACCGAAATAATCTTCGTCGGCATCTCTTTTCTTTTCTTTTCGTTCTTTTCTTAAACCCAAACTGTCCCTACAAGTGAGCGCAAGTTATAAAAAAAGTTTACAACCTTAGAGCTTGCGAGACTTATGAACAATGAACACCCTTTCTCATTAGTTGAAATTTCTGTTTAGTAAGGTTTGGCAGTTCATCCTGAAGATTAGGGTGATTTTGTAGAACTTTAAATCTTTCTTTGCAACTTAACTGGCTGTTATTATTGATTACAATCTGCTTGTTACTGATATTTCTGTAAAAGATCACTGCAACGCATTTCAAATATGCATAGGCTTTGTCAGAAATATGCTTTACAGTTGTCACACAGACACTGCTTTGTGTTCTTGGTCCAAACTCCAAACATACCTGCTCCTGTACCTTCCACTTTTTTTGAAGAAGGTATCCTTAGAATTCGCAAACCAAAGCTTTTGCATTTTATAGGCTTAATAACTCGGTTAACAAAAGCAATCATGCGTTAACAAAATTCCAGGAAGGCAGGTCTACTTAACGCCTCAAGGCGATCGCCAAAGGCACTCAATAGTGTTACGAAAATGTTTTTTCTTTGCCTGTTATGACTTTTTGCAGATGGAAATAGGAAAAGAAGCTATGTCAATCACATAAAGGTAACGTGCTAACAACTGTTAAATGTTTTGTTAAAAAATAAAATTGTTCAGATGGACTTAAAAGTTACGTGAGTTGAAGAGATAGTTTTTCACTTAAAACGGCAAAAAGCAGATTATAGCTTTAAATCAGAATCCTTAAATATTCCACTTTTCATATTTATAAACAACTACCACGAAAATATTTTCTATCGGGGGAGAAACAATAAAAGCTCAAAATCTATACAGGGCAATAACGAATTATATCCATCGTGCATTTCTATTTTTCTTGCACACCATCAAAACAGTTTTCTGGAATAAATTAGACTATTCGTTTTTATGTTTTTGTTCTCTCTTTTATAGTTTTTTATAGCCGCGTGTCTTGCAATCCTTTTTTATGGTTTTTATCGCACAAATATGACATCAGTGATAGGAAACTATATAAGTTGTGAGAAAACGTTTTATGGCTCATTTCATTGCAAAGGGCTTCACGATCCTCTATTCCATTCCTCAAAAACCCATATATTACGTATTCTTCAGCATTTTATTGCAACTGATAAGAAATTTGAATAGTGCCATCCATAGAATTGAAATTTTTTTTATAGCTTCGAGCTCAACACACATATTCTGGAGATAAGTGTTGTGACAGACCAGTAAGTGGGTCTTCAGACATTAAATGATCTACCTACCACCCAGTTTGACAAGCTGACATTATTGTGACATCGTTTGTGTTACAGTTGATGGATGCATTTTTGTGTTGGATATGATGAGTCATATCTTACTCTGACCCAAATTACGAGAATGGTGTGTATTTTCAACCTGATTTGGTGTTGCTGGTTGTTCTATTTGATTGTTTATTTTTCACACAGTGTTGCGTCCGTTGGATTAGTCATTTCATATTAGTTTCCTCATAAAGTGATTGCATTGGACTATGCATACACATGGACGATGTACGACGAACAACTGGAGGCGACGATCAGTCTGGAGAAGATTGAAGTAGGTAAAATGAGAACCGGATAGTTCAATGACGCTCTTTGGGAAGTGAGTCATTCAGATAAAGAAAATGCAAGCAGCAGTCCAGCAGTGTATCTTTTAGAAATCTCAATAATGTCAAGCATGAAAGTTATGCACCTAGCATTCGAATTGATAATGTAGGGTTAGTTTAGTTATAATGTTCCACTTCTATTATGAGCCGTTTTAATCTCAGAGTTTGCTTTTATACTTTGAATATATTGTTGTTGAGAACCGTGTGGGTCGCAAAACTGCGGTGTAGTTCTTTTCCGCCTAAGTGATACTTCTCGATCAGAGAAAAAAAAAGAAATTTCTAACACTTCAGGTGCTTACTCGATACCATAAGGTCAATATTTTGTTGGGACCTTAAAGTACTTTTCAAAGTCAAAGTCAAATTATGTTATGTCTGGAACAGGTGTATGATATTTCAAATAGAGGATAGCGCAAAAGTTCATTTTTCGGTAGAACTCACTTTCCGGTAAAATTTTGAGCCCGTTACTTTAACCTTAGAACTGGTAGTAAAGAGCATCAAGACGCTTCTTTAAAGTACACCTACTGTTTTAGAATTCTTCGCCCACAGTAAATCTTAGATAAACCAGCCTTTGGCTAGATTCCGCAAGAGTGAGTTAAGAAAAACAAAACAAAAACACTCACGGGCCTCTGAAAACCCACGCTCTGAAAAATGGTGGGTAGATTTGAAGGTTGGTGTACACGTTTCCTGTCAAAAAAAACTCAGCTTCACTTTTGCAAGAATCTAAATAAAAGAGTGTACACATTTTTTCGCGTACATAGTAAAAATTCACTCTTGCGGAATCTGGGCCCTGCATTACTTCGGTTGGAATAATAGTTAATGAGCTGCCGAACCATGTGTTTTAACCCATGCTTCAGGAAGGCCAATTATCTAACGGCAATTCAAAAACAATATTTGAAGAAAAATTTAGGCTATAAACTTTGCAAAAAGTCTTCAAAAATTGATTGAAAAGTTATTTTCGGATGTTGGTTCATAATAATATAAGGTATCGAACGACGGACGATGCTGTGTTTCATTTTTATGGACATAGACATAAGTTTGACTTCACAAAAATTGTAGGTAATTAATTTAATAAAAATCTTCATTATCATATGTTGGATGGCCATTACTCCTCCTGACAAACCAGGATTTTTTTTTCTGAATTGCAAGTTAACAATCTCTATGTATAATGTTTGACATAAACATTATCAAGTTCTTATGACTTTGAGTATTTCCTTTCCATTTGGCCATCCTGAAAAGATAACTTTTCTCCACAGATTGGAGAGCCTGAGAGCTCTGATAACTTTGTAGCTGAGCGTCCTGAGCTATCGCAACCCGATATCTCTAAGGATCTCGTCTTGCTTACTCGATTTGTCTTTTAGTGGAGGTTTTCAATAAATGATAGACAATTTCCACTAAAACGTCGATTACTTAGACAAAGCAACGTCCAGCTATCGTAAAGCACTGCAGGGAATGCTGTTTAGCAGGCAAGACCATCACAATACTGTAGCCCTACACATAATTTCGTCAACATCTACAAGAAGCTGCTCTTGAGCAGTCTATGTAACTTAGTAAAAAAAGGAAGATAAACTTCAAACAATTCAGGCAGACGACAAAATTTTGTCATGCCTTTAACTATTCGTTATGTAAAATAAGTTAAACGAAAATGTATATTATTGTCAATGAATCAAAAATCTAAAAAAACCTTAAAAAAAATCTGTCCTTGAGCATCGACAATGCTTTTTGGCGAATAAAATTTCTTGATTTTTTCTCTTTCTTTTTCTTTTTCTTTCTTTCTTTTCTGAAAATAGTTGCTCCTTCCGCATGCAGCTTCTCTATTTAAATTCGATACATGTTGTGGCAAACATGGTGGCCAAAATCTTAAGAAAGCTTTTATAATACCTGCTTAGTATGAACATGCTTTATTATCAACACTCCATCTCAAGGTTGGTTTGGTTTGCTGCATAGAAGTCCGTAGTCCCAATGACCGTCGGGACAGGGGGAAAGCCCCAGGGTTTAGATTTCGTAAGTTTTAAGACGATTATCGATCAACTCTCTGTCATCGATTGTATCTTCAACTGATTGGTTCAAGTACTTTCGCTGTGAATAAAAGAGTTAAACAGTTAAACTTCAGTCTCTTTAACCATTTGAATAGCTGATAAATACTAACCCAGGAACACATGAGGGGAATACCGGTTTTCCTTTCGATGATCTACTGATCACACCACGCTAACTGCGATCGGCACCACCACCCACATTGGTGTGCGAAAGGGTTTGAACTCGTTCAATACTCTAGAAGTTTTGAAACTTTCTCTCTTACGGAATGCGTTGATTCGATCTTCAGAAATAAATATAAATGAATATGCTTGCGAGTCTGTCTTTATAAAAGAGAATCTTAGTAATATTTTATTTTTTGATTAAGAGATTTCGGAATATATAGCTTATTCACTTGATTTATGATAAATTATTTAAAACAAACTGGAATTACAGAATAAGTGTTGAACTAAACAATAAACGATGATAAAAAAAGAATCGGGATAGTGTGCCAGCAAAAAAAAAAATTTGATCAATTCTAAATTTAGGGGTTTTTCTGGTTTAGTTCTGAGCATTGAACTGAATCACCAAAAATGCAACAGAATTTTTTCAGCGACATCTACAAGCTCGAAGCCAATTTCCTTTTCCCCGTCGCTAAAAAATAAATAAGAATTAGTACCTAGCTGAGCAACTGACGAAAGCAACTAAATTATATGTATTATCACGCTTATTTCAGACTACGTTCGTGGTGTTTAGTTTTAAAGTTGAGTGATCTGTTCTGAGCTAAAACGAAGAAACTCTCTTTAGGCTTTTTATAAATGTTCTTTTTTAGCCTGTTTCTTTCTATTAAAGAAAGTTATTTATACAGTAGAGGAAACCATGTTGGGCTTTATTGGAAAGCGCCGCAAATTTCATAAATGGCGTCAAATATTAATTCAGTTTTCACAGTTGTGGCTGAAGCGTATGTTGCTCCTAGTCTCAATTGAAGATATAGAAAATTGTATTAAGAAATCGCGGTTTTTCAATAACACCAAGAGTCATTGTTTCTTGTGTGCTGCTTATGTTAAAGAATTCAGTGTAAATTTTTTCAAACAGTTGGTTGTTAGAGAATTTCTCATTTCTGAGTCTGATGAATCGGGATTGAATCAAGGAAGCGGCACGAAAAAAGGCATGCTGCACAAACCTTTACCAGTATAAATATGGGAATTGACGGATATAGAATTAACAATGATGAAATTGAATATACGTAGCGCATGTAAGCATAACAACTATCGAAACTTTGCTGCTTTCAAAATTGCCACTCATTCAAAAATCCAAATTAAATCTTAACTATGTATCCAAAAAAACCTAAATTAGTTGTTTTAAAAAATCAACAATAGCAACGGACAATTACTAGTAAGCTACATCATTTTCGAACGCTGGAAAAAACTTTTATGTGAAAATTAACATGAACAAAAAATTAATTTCATTATTTTTATACTACTTCAACGATCCTGGCCTACACCGAAAGAAAAACCTTGGTAAAATCAAACATGAAGCTTGTTTGTTTTTGCGTCAAAGCACGAACATACTTAAATTGAACAAGCTGGCATTTTCATTTTATTTATTTAAATGCTACAATTTTCATTGCTCAAATCAACAACGTCATTTTCAATTTCATTGTTAACCAACAACTGTTGTGATACTAGAAACATACATGTCCATGATACTTTAACAACGTTTGTGTTTCGTCAACAATTCTGAATTGTTGGTAAAATATGAACATTGTTGATCAAGTATGTTCGTGAGAATTCAGCCACGTTTTTATTTGCCCAACAGTTTTAATGTAAAATTTCTATGATAAATGCCTGAATTGAAGTTTGACCTATACATTTGATAGGTCAAACTTCAATTCAAGCATTTATCATAGAAATTTTACATTAAAACTGTTGAGCAAATAAAAACGTGGCTGAATTCTCACGAACTTACTTGATCAACAAAAGAATAATTAATTATCCCTTAAGATAAAATGGTCACGAAACGTATCATAATGAATTGAAGTTCCGTTATGCGACTTCACGTTTTCTGTGGTCTTAAGTATGAAAAATATTGGAATTCAAAATGTTACTGATACTTTAATTATTCTTTATTGATTAAAGAAGTATGAACATTGTTGATCAAACATATTGGTGATAGTTCAACAGTGTATTTGGTATTTCAATCACAAACGTGATAGTTTTTGTAATTTCAGCCTTAATTGTTAGTTAAATATGTTTGTTGTTGATCAAGTATGAAATCAACAATCACGTTGTTGGTTAAAAATTAGAAAATATTCAAATCAACTACGAACATACTTAATTTAAACATTTTTATGATACTTACCTGAAAAAAAATTGATCACGGCAGCATACTTGATTTGAAAATGCGTTCTTATTTGTATTCATCACGAAACTTGGTTAATTTCACAACTTTAGATGAATTGTTGATTAACAAAGAAACATGTTTGAATCAACCAAGGTTTTTTCTTTCGGTGTAGGAAAATACGCTCATACATCAAAGACTACACGGTATTAGAGATATGTAGCATGACCTTAGGGCAAAAACTTTCCGGAAGATGCTGTTGCGATAATTGCCAGTAAACTAAGTTGCTAAAGACGTGTGCTCCAAAGTGTTATTAAACTTTAAGGTGTGTTTTTAGACGTGTGGATTTTAATAAGAAATAAAACTCATATAAGTTATTATTACGACCAAAAGTTTAATTTTATTATAAAAATAAGAGTTCGCCAGTATTATTCGCGGCTGTGTCGAATATATTCCAGCCGAGAAGACTAATTTCCTACCACTTTTTGCAGCAATACACGATGGTAGATTGGCAATCCAATAACCAATAGAATATTTATTTCCAATGCGTCAATTAGCGATTCTACACAACTCCACAAAAATAGTTCAGCGGTGTTAAATTGCATGATCTTGAGTAATTTACAGCCAAAAAACTCAAAATTAGGTAAAAACTAGCGTCAAAAGCAATATCGTTTTGAGACAATTTAGCGATTGTATATGCAATGCACAGTGGCCGTACGTACGACCACGATGAAACTGCAAACCAAATAAATCGAGTAACAGCTGTCAAAAAGATAAAATTGAAAATCACGCGTCTAGAAAAATATCCTTCGTATCTTTACTTAGCTAGAGTACATTCAAGGGAAGGCTTTTAATTGGCATATATGTATCAATTAATTTTATTTTTGTTTAAAAAAATAGTTTTTTATTTTTGGAGGATAACGTCCTCTATATTTCGTGACTTAAATCGAAAAATCGAAGTGACGACAAAATTATCTCTTAAAAGTAACTTAAGCTACGGAGTCTAACTCGCACGCTGAAAGATCCAGACGGTGTCAAATTTACGCTGGAATGTTCGTCGTCAGCGTCTGGCACAACAAACAACAACCCCACCCAAGATCTTATTTGTTGCGATCGTCGGACACTTATCAGACATAAATGTCGTTAACTATATAATCTCGAAGAACTTGCCAACTCTGCATGTAAGGTAAAATAATATTTTCTCCGGCTCAAATTTTGAACTCCTATGTAAACAAAAAATCCTAGCCATAACTCTACGAATATCTCAAGAGACGTATATCAATACTAGGTGTGCCAGCGACTTCGTCCGCAAGAATTGGCATAACTTTTTTATTTATCAACCGATTGACATGAAATAAAAACTAAATGTTAAGTGAAGCTTACCACAATATATTACTGAAACCCCCATCTAGATAGGATAAGCCGTTTCTGAGATAAGCGTGTACAAACAAACAAACTGTTACGTTTTTATTATATGTATAGATATAGATATAGATAGATATAGATATGGAAGATATAGATTTATGCCTCAGGTTTGCACGACAGCTCTTTTGTTTGATGTTTTCTTATTTGCTTAAAATTTGCCAGCTTTTGGCTTTACTAATGGAATATACTTTGGGGAATATAAGTTCATATTATATTTTACCAATTGCTGATTCTTATTTCAATCCAACCGACTGAGGAACAGTCTTGAAACAATAGCTTAAGGAACGCTTAGTGTTGTTTTACATATCCATAAAATTATCTCTTTCAAAGCTCAAAGCAATAGGATAATTTTACAGTTTCCTAGTCATAGCAGTTGATTTCTCAAACCGTAGGCACATTGGCTTGAACTTATGTAAATAACTAATTTTTGTTTGTAAGCTTCTCCGCTTCCAAAGTTAGATCAATGGTGAAGAGCATACGAATGGGAGGGTTGTGATCACCTCGAGATCGTAGTGCTTCAACTCATTTCAATTTAATTTTGTTGAAAAGTTTTTCAAGATAACTGTCTCCTGAAACGTTTTCTACAGAATATTTCTCGGTATGTAAAAAAATCTGGACACATTCTAAAATGATTAAACAATTTTTTTTTCAAAAAATTTGCTTTGGTTTGGAAAATCATGATATTTTGAGAAGGCCTCAATTAAGCATAAAAATTAGAAAAGATTATTATTATTATTTCTAGACAGCTTTTCAATTGTGTCTCGCGGACCAAAACGCTTCCATTTTAAAAAATCTTAAGATTTTCAGGTCTGTTCGTGTTGTTGACTCATTTTTTTTTTTCTAAACCTGTAACCAAGCCAATAGCTTCCTTGCTAGTATCCACCCATTGATGATTCATTGTTTTGGCTAAGGGCAAAAATGTACACTTTTTCTAACTTTCATAGAATCCCCAATAGCCTGGAAGAGCTCCTCCCTTAAAAGAGGCAGAACATGCCCAAAACACGCCTATTCTGTATATAAAAATCAAAAAAGAAATATAAATCAAATTTTCTCCTTAAAAATCTATCCAAAAATCTTAATAGAATAAAATACCCCAGCCCTCAAAAACTCAAGCACTCAAATGAAATACATAACCCAAAACATCGTCTTAACCTTACGCACTGTATAGCTACCTTCGTTCTCTCAGCCTAGAGCATACACATAATCTAGAGAGAGAGATGCACCTTATGTACTTGTTAGACGAGGGCTTCAACACCACTTTATTACCCGGAAGGGGAAATCATATCCACGCTTCTGGCTGACCAAGTTCTTATAATAGTACTACAAACGCGTCATGCTGTAATGTTAACCACGTTGCCTAGCCCCAGACAATGTATTGTAAATGACATTTGTTGAACGTTCTTTTAGAAGCATTTATGTAATTTTTTGTTGTTGTTGCTTTTACTCTATCTGCCTACCTACTAAACCTCCGAGTAACAACAGTAAGTTCATTGTAACCAAAACCAAACCACCCTAAATTGAATAGTCAGGCAATACATAAATGCACGAGGGATGATTTGATTTTTGGGCAAAAACACCAAACGTAACGAAAGAAGAGACAAGCCCGCAAGAGTTCGAGTTCGAGAATAACAATTGACTGCTTGGCGGCCTTCGACTTTATTTTCAGTTTGTTTTGAACCATCAAACGAAGAGGTTGTGTGCTGTACAAGAGCAAAGTGAAAAGTGAAATTTATTTTGTGATTACGTGAAAAAGATAATTAAGAGTGAATAAATTTGTAAATCGAAAAGACATTAACTTGTAAGAAATGGCAGTGGCTTTCTATATTCCCGATCAGGAAGTTTTGCTTCGCAAATCCAAGGAAAAAGAAAAGCAGATTTTAAAAATGCGAGAACTCCAATGGAAGCTGATAGCGACGGTGGTTTTAGAGGCACTCAAACGACACATCGAGCAGACTTCGTCAAAAACCAATAAAAGAATTCGGCGAGCAACAAATTAAGTGTGAAAAAAAAAAACAATCGAAACTAAAATTAAAAAAAACTTATCAGTGATAAAACAAAGGGCAGGATCCTTCAGCAAAAAGGGAAATGAATACAATTTCATCCTTCAAACCATCGCGATGATGACGATGACCAAGGCCGACGGGAAGTCGACAGAACCAAACGAAATGAATATTTGTGAATTGCAATCATTTTGCGATAAAAGTAAATAACTGTAAACGATTAAAGGTTGTTAAATGTATGAACTAGAAATGTTATTCGTCCTTTAAATTAAATTTAATTATTTTTTTCATAAAATTAAATATATTTTTAATTGTAATTTATTGAAATCGAAAAGTAGTAATAAAATAATGTTTAACAAAGAACAATACACAATTGGCATTTTATTTTTCTCATTGGGGTCATTGACACTTGACACATGATGGTGATTCATAAAAATTATTTTTGTGCCGCCGCCGTTACTTTCTTTTGTGTGGGCTCTTTGTTTGTTCATATTTCATCAAGTTGGGTTTTTCCTCTTTATTGTGACGTGGAATGCTATTTTAATTGTCATAACGGGAACTGTACACTCATTTATTCGACTCAGAAGTAATGTCGAATTTATGTATTTGCATTAAATGAGTTGGCATGACCGGCACCGAATCTGAGCATTGTATCGAAAAAATAAAACAGGTATGTAGGAGACCGCTACAAGCTGGCACGGGCACCTGATTGAGAAACCGGTTTTCTTCTTGGCACATGGCAGCGCTCTCTCTCTCTTTTGAAAACAAATAACAGGTAACAGGTTTGCCAAATTTTACCTCGCCCACGGAAGACGGAATGCGGGGAATTAAGATGTTACTGACCTACAAAAATATGCGTAAAATTGAAAGTTTTGCGAACAGACGTAACAAAGTCCACTTACAAAGAAGTCGTTTGAAAGCGAATGAACGAATAAGCAAATTCACTTGTTGATGGTTGATTCGTATATTTTATGTAGCAGGTAGGTGACAATAAAGGCAGATGTTTATTTAGGTTACCTTGGGCAATTAGAAACACTTGTGGGATACAATTATTTGATTCCTTGTCGGCCTTGCTTTTGTAAAATGGATTGGGATTTTGAGTCTTGACTATTAACATTGCAAGATTTATTTGCTTTTTTGGTAATGATGTCGATGTGTAGGTACGACAAGGTGTGTTCTAGAAAGATTAAGGAAGGCATTTAGATGTGAAACAAGTTTCAACTTGCCTTTGAGTGGCTACTTATGATGCGTATGATGTTTAACTATAGGTCAGGTACCTCCAAACGTGTACCTACTGCAGAATTAGGTAATTAGCATTAGTGATGAGTATTTGACTGTTGATAATTTTTCAATTATTGGCAAATTATTGCCATAGAAATGATCAACCATCTAGTAAATGAAATGACGAATGTAACCGCCCTTCTGAAACTGGCCTTAAATATGCCGTAATAAATGATGGAACAACCGCTTTTCTCGTATCAATAAAGGATCAAAGCCCTTTTGACAGTTGAAACAATTATCAAGAAAAGAAGAAGAGTAGGTACCTACCACTCGAGAGAAAATAAATCGCAAGGTTTTGCATGTTTTAGTGTTTGTATAAGTAGGGAAGCCTTACCTTATTACGGTTTAACTTGCTTTACATTTCCTTTCAGTTTTAGTAGGTACTAAGCATGCCTATCTTTTCGACAAACGTAAAATTGTAATTTTTTTTGGCAATAGGAAAAGCTTGCAGTTAAGACACTGGAATGTTTCTGTTCTGCTGGACATTTAAAGGCTCACAAATACGCATGAGTATAGTATAAAGTAGGTCTTATTAAATTTTCCTGATTTTTTGATAAGAGTTTTGTGGAGCGTCATGCGGAAAAATAACTACACTGGGAGAGCCAAATCGTTTATATTTCAAAAGTTAATGGTAAGAAAACATGTGTGGAAGAAATAAGGTTTCTTCTACTTACAACATTTTTATTTAGACCCTTGTTTCTATGGAATGAGATTTGACTGTGCACACAGAATATATTGACCTATATTTATTTATTTATTACCTATAGAAAAATGAAGGACCTTATATGGATCCTTGTGAAATACCAGAGAAAGCTATGAATCACTTAGCAGTCTGTATTCAAAATCTTATGAAATAATAGTGGCTTACTGGGGGGTCTGCTACTACTCGAGGAGCCCTGACATTTCTTACCCATACCTAGTTGAAAAATACAGGGGACTAACAAGTGGCGCTTTTCACCTCAGTATGATGATTCCTCTCGAGATTCGACAATCGGGAAATATAATTAAATGCTTCTGAGATTTGAACACACCTACTTAGAGTGAGATTTTCTACGGGGACCACTAAATGAATCAAATGTATTGGAAAAACTGAACAACAATAGTTGTAAAGAACCTAAGTTTGTCGTCTTGGAAAGACCCATGCAATGAATTTGTTTGTTTGTGAAGAAAATAAGTAAAAAATGCTTCTAAGTTCAAAGCACGGTTGTGGATCTGAAATATATATAAGTCGTAAAGAGGAATAATTTCATCAAACAAATAGAAACATAAATCAAACTGCTAATTCATTAAATAACAAACAAATTTTATCAAAATTAAATTTAAAATTTAAATTATTTAATGTTAAAATTATTGAAAATAAGAAAAAGTTTGCTAAAAGATTACAAGTGGAACGTAAGAAGGCAGTTTTAGTCAAATTCGCTTTTGTTGCTTAAAATAAATAGGCACGACTGGGTGCACGAACTTGCGATTGCCTATGGTTAAAGTATTCGCTTCACGTAACATATTTTTTGGTACAGGCTTGTCAACTACACATTTATTATGAAAATTGAATAAGATCACATGAAATATTGAAAAAAAAAAAAAAATTTACATAAATACTCCAAAGATTTCTAGTGATACTATAAAAGCGCCACTTTACAGAAGTTGTCAACACATACAGACGTTCAGGGTCTTAATTAAAATCCTTCGACCAGAAGAAGAACCCTTTTTTTATTTTTAACTTTTTTTTAAATTCTACTTTTTCTAAAAATCAAATAAATGCAAATTAGAAGATCTTGGAAATATTTGGACAAAAAATAAAAAAAAAAAAATTTAAAGATAGGTTAAAATATTAAAAAAAAAAGTAAATAATTAATAAAATTATCAAAAAATAAAGTTTTTTAAATATTGATATGCAGTCTTTCCTTACCAATCTTGGACTTCTAAAATATAAGATTTCGTTAAAATGATTTAAGCCATAAATGTGAAATTTAATTTTGAAAAAAGAAACCGTACTACATAGCTACCGTTGTTAGACCATTTTTAAATAACCGAAAATTAATCTCTCACACAAAATTTAATCGAAATTGTTAGAGCTGTATTGGAGAAAAATAAGAAAAATCATTCAAGACAGGAAAGATAACGGGTTGCTAATCATTATGGAGAGGTATGGTAATTAACACATTACAACTATCAGATATCGGGTAATAAGAAAGTTTGATTGAACTCACAATTTCTTTCCTTCAAACAAAGCCAGCTAGTCTGTTTGGTTATTGCAGTGTGCGCGCTAGCAAACAAACCAGGGGCTTAATTACCGCATCAGAGTGAAGAGTGTCAATTTGTGGTACAAAAGTGCTCGCTAATGTGAGAAGTTATGCCAAAAACACAGTCACTTATTACTCGATCACGTGAACAGTAATTCGGACCCTGATCGGCTAACTAAAAGACTGCAGTTTGCGGGTTCTTTCAAACATAGACAAATAGACACTTCACGCATTACACGTCTATTATGTTTGTCGTAATCGACCGACTACGCAAGCAATCGCTAAGAATAAGTGAAGATAGTAGGTGAATTGATATATGGTTTTGAACCAGAGCTGTCGATAAAGCTGTTTAACGTCCGCAAAATTATGACGAGTGCTTAAATATATCTAGTCGTAGTAACGTAATAGAAAATCCTCATAAAAAAATAAAAAAAATAGGGCGGCGCAACAGAGCGAGGACCCCAGGACCTAGCGCGTTTCTCACAACCATGCCTTGTGAGGGAATTGAGGGGACCTACAATTTTTTGCCGGTTCCGAACGGCTAATCGAGAAAGCGCTTTTCATGGCAATGAGTACTAACGGAGGACTTTGCCAATTCCTCGCGAATGGCGATACCCGTGGAAAAAACATTTTTGCCTCTGTTGGGATTCGAACCTCTGGATTAACAGGCGGACATGCTATCCATCACACCATGGGTACCACCAATCTTCATAGTAGGATTATTTAATCTGTATCGGTCAAGCCGAACGCTGTTGTTGCCATGACTGTGTACATGATGGTAAGGTAACCTAACTTGGGAGTCGTATTCAAGACGAAGCCTAACGAATTCATTCTTAAATTTAAATTTAGTGTTGTGACCTTGTGACGAAATGATAACTAGATGGGATGTCAATTTGGTTATTCAGTTGGTGACGCAATACATCTTTATAATGAGTCCACAAAGACTGGTTCACTGTTAGCAAAATATTGCTGCTGAGATAAAGGTAAGCATTTACGAGGGAAAGTTAAGGCCAAGAAGTTATTGAAGTAGTTTTTTTCTGTTGGTAGCAAAATCGCATTGACATTATACATACTAGCGCATCTCTCACAACTCACAACCATGCCTTGTGATGAAATGGAGGCGACCTACAATTTTCAGCCGGTTCCGAACGGTTAATCGAGAGATGGCTTTTCATGGCGATAGATCTATATTATCACAAGACTTGCCATTTTCTCGCGAATTGCATTGACATATAATTAATAAATAAATGAATAGGGTGGCGCAACAGAGCGAGGAGTCTTTGGGCCTAACAAATTTATCATCATCATAACTTTTAAGGAATGCAGGAGATCTACAATTGCTTGCAGATTCCGAATGGTTAATCGAAAAAGCGCTTTGAATGGCAATGAATCAACTATAGGAGGAGTTCCCGCTCCCCGGCGTGTTATAATGAGAATCTAACGTCAAATCCTTCACGTAACAGGCAGATAATCTAACTATAACGCCACGGCACAATTTTGTATTGACAACAAGAGCTGTAACTGTATCAGTCACCTTGCAACATTTGTGCATAATCATAGAATAAAGCTTCTTTTAAACTTCTAAGCCTCAATGAGCTCAATGTCGTTAAATGTCAAAGAAAGGTCTTAAGTGACCGGCAAGTGGAGCTATAAGCGAGAGAAGGAGCGCGTACTGACGGTGTTAACGTATTTTCACGGAATTCCTGTTATTTTGCTTTCGACCTCTTTTTTGACTTACCTTGCGCAAAAGAAAGACAAATCCAAAACCACTTTGAACGCGTGTTGTTGATTGAGAGGAATCAAAATAAATTTAGAAGTACTTACTATTATTGCCACTCGGAGCCGGGCACGGTTAAAAAATTTTGTGTTGATTTTAATATTTTATGGGTTGCATAAATAACAACACACAAATTTATTAGAATCTAATAAACTGCAAATATTAAAAGAGAGCAGTTAATAAAACAAATATTAAAATGTAATAATGTTGAGATATTAAAAAGTTCATTCATATGGCAATGAAAAAATAACCAATTATTGCCAATTCCTCACCGAAGGCAATACCCTTTGAAAAACATTTTTGCCTCTGTTGGGATTCGAACCGCGAACCTCTGGGTTGACAAGCGGACTTGCTAACCATCACAACACGCGAGTACCACCAAACTTTTGAATCCAATGTAATACTGGATATCAGTACATTGACATATAAAAAGGAATAAAATAACCTCTGCTTATTGAATTGTAATATAGAAGAAGTTGAAAGCTGGGAATTATTTTATTAAATTTAAAATTAGAAAAAATCAGAAAAAAATTTCGCCTCTGCTAGTGAAAACCTGCGAGGGAGTCCTAATAGGTCCATTTTTTTCTTGCAAAAGAACTCGATTAATACTAAGCGATATGGATGTCCACGAAAACAGATATAAAAACGATTTTAAGTGAACACAGGGGAAATTTTGCACGTTGATTCGCCCTTTTCATCTTTTGAGCCATTTTTTCAAATGTGTTCGTAATGCGTCCAGTTTAAATTTCAATGACTGTTTGTAAATCATTGAGCCAAAACTTGGATTGATAGTCGTACCAAGGTACCACCAAATTTTCGACAAATTTTTCTTACATCTGGTCAAAATCTGGTAGTACACCATGTTCAGACTTCAATATAAAAGTCTACCTATCGTATCTACAAATTTCATTGATCAAACGTTGTCGAAAGCGACAAAATGTGAGAAAAGGTTGTGCCGAAGTGGAAGTAAATTTCGTTGAAATATCAAACTTTTGCGCGAAAACAAAATAATTGCTATCAAACAAATGATTAACTAATAAGACCATCATTCCGTGGGTAATCAAACAATATTCCAAGAACAACTGACTAAGATAATAAAACTTCCGCAAAGTAATGTGCTAATAATTTATGTCAACTAAAAGACTTAAGAGCCAACATTTCCATTAAATATTCATAAATCCACAAGCATATCATAACAAGGACTCTTTTCTCTCCTCGAGAGTGTAAGTACACGAACTTTTGCAAAACTTTTCCAAGTAATTTCCATGGTAACTTAATAGTCAATTAAATCCATGGCAATATGCACATGCATTTAAGCAAGCCTGAAAGAACTCTCTCAAATTTCAGTCTTCTATTTTTTGAATAATAAAAAAGTCTACTCCAACGCGCTTTCATATGAATACGCAAAAAGCAGGCAGGTACATAGGAACCTTCATCAAGTACACTTCCCTCAAAAAGTCATCAAGAGTGCGACGACAAAAACCTCATTTTATCCTCATAATGGATAAGGACAGGAACCATCTTCTTCAACTTCAACTCAACTACCGAGAGAAAGAGAAGTTTTTGAGAAGCTTTTAAGTAAAAACTTTGCGCACACAAAACCATATCCGTAAATGAGAAACGATAAAGTTGATGTGCCACCACTTCATCTATTGAAATCTGTTAATAAACAAACAGAAGTTTGCAATTAGATTATTTCAGGAGCCATACAAGAAAATTGTCCCCTCAGAAAATCCGACCGTAACCCAAAATGCACACAAATTTAATTAAGTAATCAAATCCATTAAAATGAGCACTCGACATCCTCAAGCTGAATTGTTGAACGATGTTGGTATTTTACGTAAGTATTTCGTTGCATTTCACTTCTTCTCTTGACTGTTGTTATAGAATCAGAATAAAATAGGTAGCATGTGTTGTGGATGGTTTCTCCAGAAGCAGAACTTTCGGTTCCTACAATTTAAATTTGAAAAGGGATCACTAACCCGGCTGACAGGTTCTCATTCTATTTCTTTGGAATATTATCGTATACTGAGCTCAACTCATTTCGAATTTGTAAAGATCTCCATACCTACCTATTCGCATTCACATTCACATTGCATTATTCTAATTGGATTCTGCAAATGGATTTGTTTTGCTTGAACACAATAAATCTTTTGTTGTGTCAAAACACCTTTAAGACAGGAGGCAGCATGTCAAAAGAGATTCATTATAGTTTGACACTTTGAGAGAATAAATGAACCAATATGTGAGTAAGCTTTACGGACGACTACTCAAATTGGAATTCTGTCAAGTTGTAGGACGAAGATGCGATTGGGTGAAATTCAGCAGAGTGGTATCGGTGAAAGCGAATTTTTTTTCTGTGCATTGTGATCAGTTGCTCGAAGGAAACGTCACCTTAGCCTCTATTCAAAACAGCCTCAAAATTGATGATATTCCTCTTTTTAATGTGAATAAATCAGTAGGGTGGTGCACCAGAGCTCGAGGAGTCTCGGGGCCTAGCACATTTCAGGGACCTAGAATTGTTTTCTGATTTTAAAGTGAGAAAGTGCTCTGCTTGGCTGTTTGACTACTCTAGGAGGACTTGCTAATTCCTAGCGAATGGAAATGTATGTGAAAAACAATTTTCTGCTTTAGGGATTCGAACTCGAAACCACACTTATAAATGCAGACATTTTTTTTGTTTTTTTTTTTTGTTGGAGGTTTTTAAAATACCAGCTGGAGCACTCAGACCTAAATACCGGTCCATTGTACTACCAGATAGCAACCTTCTATTTGTTATAGCTTTCCAGATGTTCGGAGAAAAGCCAAAAGACGCTGCCATGGTAAGGAGCCTAAGTTACCAGCTCTCACCATGTCTGCGCCGAGTATCTGTAACCTCATGCGAGAAAAAGCAGGACATTCACAAAGGAAGTGCTCTGCGGTGTCCTCATCTTCTCCACAAGATTCACAGAGTGTGGTATCACTTAAGCCTAACACGTTTAAATGCTTGGCAAAAGAGAAGTGCCCGCTGGCAACGCCAATAAGCTTCCTACAGTCTTTTCTGCTACGATCTAGCAAAAATGTTGCAGTCTTCTTACTAACGTTGGGGAGCATACGCTTGGTTTGTCTGCATCCAATGGAGGCATGCCATCTACGGTTGTGCTCTTCACAGATCCAATCGTTGATTGAAGCCCTCACTGAGGACGCTGGCAGACCTAGCGACGGTTCAGGTCCTGAGAAAGCTGTCTGAGATTCCTGCCTAGCGAGTTCATCGGCGATCTCATTTCCAGTTATGCCGTGATGGCCTGGAACCCAAATGAGACTCAAGGAATTTAATCTTCCGATCGCATTCAGAGAGCTCTTGCATTCCTGGATCACTTTCGAAGTGGTTAGAGGGTTGAGAAGGGCCTTAAGCACAGCTTGGCTATCGCTGCAAACAAAGATACTTCTCCCCGTCCATCCATTGTTCGTTACGTGGCTCAAGGCCATTAGGATAGCATAAGCCTCCGCTTGGAAAACGGATGCGTATGATCCTAAAGATGAGTGCAGTCGTATGTCGTCGTTCTCAACAAAGGCACCAGCACCAGAACCCTCGTCGGTTTTGGAGCCATCTGTGAAGATACGATAACAATTCTTTCCGGGCTCAGATTCTGGAGCGAACCAGTCCTGAACCGAAGGAAAGCTGACTGAGTAATTTTGACGCAGTTTGAGCCTTGGGATCATCGTGTCAGACGGCATATCCATTAGACGTGGGTCAAAAGATATGCTGCTTGCGAGTTCCTCAAAGCTCCAGTGCGAATTGTGCCAGAGACCACATCGTTTTAAACGAGAAATGGTCTTGAGAGTACACCCCATGATGAAGGTATCAAGGGGAGGAAGGTTCAACAGTGCGTCGAGAGCAGCACCCGGTGTGCTGGGGAAGGCCCCCGTAACACCCAGACAAATTGTTCTTTGAAGTTTGGCAAACGAGGCAATAACGTATTTACGCGAGAGCTTATTCCACCAAACAACTGACGCATAGGAGATGATTGGTCTTATCATAGCCGTATAGATCCAAAGGACCTTTTTCGGTGAAAGACCCCATGTCTTGCCAAAGGCTCCTTTACATTGCCAGAAAACTGACAGTGCTTTATTAGTTTTAGACTCGACATGTTTCGACCAAAGAAGTTTGTTATCCAGGATTACTCCAAGATGCTTGACTTCTTTTGAAAAGGGGATGTTGACGCCTTTAAGCGTAAGTTGGGTCAGACCAGTCAATTTTCTACGTCTCGTGAAGAGGACAACCTCGGTTTTAAGAGGATTGACGGAGAGACCGTTTCTAACACACCAGGTGTCAATCATACAAAGCGCAGCCGGTGCTCGGGAACAGACAGCTTGGAGGCTGGAAACAACCGAGTGCACGGCGACGTCGTCTGCATATGCTTGGGCATGAACGCTAGAACCATTGAGCATTACAAGTAGAGAGTCGATCAACATGCACCACAGAAGAGGAGATAAAACGCCACCTTGTGGACAGCCCTTATTTACTCCCGTTGCAACATATTGTCCACAGTCCGCCTCAGCGATTACGGTTCTCTTCATTAGCATTGCTTTAATCCACAACACTAATGACTCGTTCACACCGTGTTCTCTGGCAGCATTACACATACCATCGAAGCTAGCATTGTCAAAAGCACCTTGAATGTCGATGAAAATGCCTACCGCAAATTCTTTCCTGTCAAGCGCGCATTCAATCCTGCTAACAAGATTTTGAAGTGCGGTCTCGCAAGATTTTCCTCTTTGGTAAGCATGTTGCATCTGAGACAGAGGGTGTAAGTGGAGTGAGGTTTTACGAATGTAAATCTCAACCATTCTTTCCAGCGCCTTAAGCAGAAAGGAGGTAAGACTGATGGGTCTAAAGCTCTTGGCGAGTGAGTAGTCTTGTTTACCAATTTTTGGTATGAAGGCGACTCTAACACTCTGCCATGAAGTTGGTATATACGCTAGGGCTAAACTACCAGTGAAAATATTTTTCAAAGTAGGAAGCAAAAGGTTTATACTTTCCTGCAACATAGCTGGGTAAACACCGTCAGTGCCAGGTGACTTGAAACTGTCAAAAGATGCCACGGAATATTTGATGGCTTCGTCGGTAACAACTAACGATGACGTGTACCAGCTAAGTCGAGTGGATTTATCGGATTCACCTGATCTAAGGGAAATAGATTGCTGTGGTCCGATTGATATCTGGTTTCCTGGAAAATGAGTTTCCAGCATAAGACTGAGTGTCTCTGCTTTGGACTCGGTATAGGAACCATCTGATTTCCTGAGCGTTTCTAGTTTGTTTACCTTGCTCCTTTTAAGGGCTTTAGTAAGTCGACTAGTTTCACTGAGTGTTTCTATACTTTCACAGAATTCTTTGTAAGAGGCATTCTTTGAACTTCGAATTAACCTTTTAAAGTCCTTCTGTTTAGATCGATACAGGTTCCAGTCGACATCTGATTTGGTCTTGAGGGACCTATTCAGAATACTTCTGGTTTCCCTGCGAAGTTTCTGTAGTTCATTGTTCCACCACGGAACCATAGATCTACTAGGTAATTGTCTAGCTGGACATGCCAGCTCGAAGCTACTTGTAAGGGCACAATTCACTTCTAGAACTGCATCTTCCACTTTTTGTGATGTTGAGAGCTTAGGTAGGGTTTTGACGAGATTACCGAGCTCATCGTTGAAAAGTGTCCAGTTATTTTTTCTGGGATTTCTTGTAACTAAAGGAGTGGGAATCACATTTGCTACATGGAATTGAATGTATCTGTGGTCTGAGAGTGACACGTCCAGCAACACTTTCCAGTTGGTAATCTCCTTGGCATATCTGTTAGATAGTGTCAAGTCGATTACGTCCTGTCGTATAGCCGTAACAAAAGTTGGCGTATTACCAACATTGTTAATGTTCAAGTCAGAAGACAGAATGTAATTAAGAAGATGGTTGCCTCTCATGTTGCATTTGACGCTACCCCAAACTAAGTTTTGAGCGTTAACATCACAGCACATGATAAGCCCCAACTTCCGGTTTTCACAAAACTCCACCAAATCCACAACCTGTCTTGAGGGAGGGGGTAGAACTGAGTTCCAGGGAAAGTAAACTGACGCAACGACGAAAGTTTTCCACTCACCGTTCGTTTCGTAGTTTATCGTAGCCGCAACCAGGTCTTGACCACAGAAGTGATCAAGTTTAGTTGCTGCAAAAGAGCTCGGTATGATGAGACAGGTCCGGGGTAAGTCAGACCGTTCGTCATAGAGAATATTAAACCCTCGTAGCCCTCCAAGACCAAGAACTCGGCCCTTCCAGGCCCATGGCTCTTGGATTGCTACGAGGTGAGTTTTTGTATTCAACACGGAAAGCCTGCTACATAGGAGTGCAGTAGCAGCCTTAGAATGTTGAAGGTTTATCTGAGTTATTTTCATTGATAAATACTAGTAATCCATCCATCATTTTCACCGATTGGAATTTAGTTGGAAATAAATCCTTCCAAGATGAAAATGCAGACGGGAGTCGTACCTAGCCTTGATGATAGCCACAGAAGCTTGATCTACTCCCACAACAAGGTAAGAACCGTCTTCACCATCCCGATTCCTAGCCTTCTTGTGGTAATAAACTTTCCACTTCGTAGTGTCGATACCATCATTCTGGGTAACGAGGCGTTGAAGCACATCTTCAGTTTTCCTGAGTTGCCCCGGGATAAAACAGATGGCTTTCGTCAAAACTGGCACCCTGTAAATTTCAAAAGAGGAATTTAGGAGGGGTGGAATTTTAGGCACAGAGGCACGTAGCCAGTCAGCGGTCTGCTGATTAGAACACTCGACCAAAAAGGTTCCGTCCTCCAAACAACATCCCTCAGACTGGATCTGCGTACTCTCTGCCATAGCCAGCTCCCACAGATGATCTTCACAGTGCTTGCGCTCTGTGATGGTCATGCTGTTGTCATTGCCAGCCTTACAGATACGCACTTTGAAAAGCGGGACAGCCGCTCTTTTATTTCGCTGTGCGACGGATTTTTTTTCCTTTCGAGGCTTTATCCCGTCCGGTCAGTGTCCGTGGACCAGACTGACTAGCAGTCACGGTTTCATTCACCAACGTTTCGGTTGGACCTCCAGGAGTTTTAACCATGCCGGCTTCGTCCCTTCCAGCCAGTGTCCGTGGACCGAATTCGCAAGCCTTGCGACCTGTTCCTTCGGTTTCATTCACCGACTTTCCAGTTAGACCAAAAGGACAATTTGCAGAGCTTCCGGAAACCTTCTTCCTTTTGACCCTGTTCGCATTTGCAGAAGTTGGGGTGACTTCGGTTACAGGAGACCGTCCTGAATTGGTGGGTGAGACCTCTTTCCGAAATGAAGACATACTTGCCATTAAATCAAAGGTATCATACGAATGGAGGAATTATTTCTTTATCACTAGGTGGAGGTAGGGTAAGGATGTAGAAAACCTATAATTTTTTACATCAAAACCTTTCTAAACAAAACACTAACCGCAACATCCATCATTGTTGCAGAAATCCACCTGCACTGATGCCATTCAGAGATGAAAGTTAAATTCGTTTCTTTACATCAATGATGGAAAGCATAGCTTACAAAAACTGCATCCCTGCACCGGTGACTACGATGATAAAAGGAATCCTCAATGTAAATCATCTCTCCAAATTGGATTTTTCATTTTTTTCAACAAAGCTCGCATAATATCGCCCATTAAAATTATTTACGTTTACACCTTCTGTAGAAAGATGAAATGTACGGAATGATGGTGCCACACACCCACCTTCTATACATTGGATGGCATCCAACAATTTTTTAGTATGGCAAAAAGTCATCATTGTCATCCGTTGATATCATTCATAGTTTTCTTTAGCGAATAGCATACAGCAACATTGGCAACAAAGTAAATTTTTATTAATATTAACGACAATAAACATACATTTTTATGGATGAGATATTGCTTGCAGATTTCCGTTGCGTTACCGTCAGTCAAGAAAATGTTTATTGAAAGGAAACACTATAGACCTGTAATAAAAAAAAGAAAAATGAAAATAAATATATGAGAAATTATATTACTAGACACGTTTTTGCCTTTTGGCATACTCGTATCTAATAAAAATGAAAAGAAACTAAGGACTAAGATGATCCGCCCTCGGTACACCTCCTCGAGGAAGTCAATTTTTTGTGTGGATTATGTTTAGGAGAAAATTAATTGAATGTGACTAGAAGTAATAAAAGTGTGTGTTTCTTTTGTGTCTAAATTGTGAATTGTGTTGAGGAAACAACAATAAAATGATTTTCTATTGCCCATTCACTTAACTTCTGCCTCGGGGTCTGGGTCAGATGGATTTTGTTTGAATGGAATTCGTTTTTTATTGACCAATGATTTTAGTTGCATGAGAACGGGGATGTTTGTTGTTTTATTGTGAAAGAGAAGCACGGATTGAGATTTATATTCAATAGCTGCTTCTGTAGCTTGGACTTAGAGGGTATCAAAATTATGGCTAAACATATGATTTTATATTTTCACAAAAAGCTTTATGTGCAATCGCAGTATGAGTTGGAAGTCCACAAGCAAGCCTTTTTTAGCAGCCATGGATTTGTATGAATGAAATCTAAAAAATTCCGGGAAGTCCTTATAATGGGAGCGAAACATAAAGGAACCTTCCGAAAATTAGCTGAAAACATCCCCTTTTTTGTTTAAGGTGCTGCATAGTTCTCATTTTTATAAATGACATTAATTATTATTCTCAAAAAGGAGGCATACAAGCAAACTTTTCTTCTAAGCTTCCGCAGTGAGAGTTACCAAGGTAGCCATATCACCATTCTGAATTGAGTATATTTTCCACCCACCAGCCTACGCGAAGGGACTGGAACATTTGATAAAATGAAATATTAATCTTTCCTTTTTCTAAATTTTTTTGAAATATTAATATTTCACAAAGTCCATATTTGTAGGTTTACATGAAAGAATGGTAATGCAGAGTAAACAAAAACCTAGGTCTCAAAAGTTCTCCTTTTTTTATGGAAATGGTGTGAAGTACGATCCCAAATCTTTGACAAAATAAAATGAACTTCTTAACAATTTTGAAGAAATAAAGCCCACAGCCTGTCTTAAATATGGTGACTAGATGGCTCCTTAAAAAATGAAGGTCGCCTACAAAAATTATGAGCAATGACTTCGCGACTATCGAGTTTTCTAATAAAAACTTGATAATTTATCACTTTACATATGATTTTTATAGTTGCTATGAATTTTTATATCTTAGTCCCTATTTAAAATGCTACACATCCTAAATAAAAATAAAATCTGAAAAATTTGACTTGACAATCTTTTTAAAAAGCAAACAATTTGAGATATTTGAAAACTTTATTATGGGCTTGAAATCAGAATATATATTAATGGAACTGGACTCCGCTCATATATGGCCGCCAGCCGCGGGTATACGTTTCCAGCAATCGATTCGTTGAACCCAAATTTCGTTGACTCAGTCACGCATTTCGTTGGAAACGGCCGCTTTTTCGTGTTCAATGCTGGAGTTGTCGGCAATCGGCATAAATCAATCATTTAAGGGGGACATCAAAGTAGCACACAAAAAATAGGCATATTTTAGAGACTTAATTTTGGCTGAATAAAAGTATCAATCGAAAATCAGTAAAGAAGGTTTTATAGCAATACTAAAAAAGTAAAAAATGTAGCTTTTTCATTAAAAAATAATTTAAAATGGCGGGTGCGCGGAATATGCCCCAAGGCGCATATTTTTTCAAACGTGTCGGTGGCCGAAGACGTAGATACCTTACTTTTTGACCTGGAAAAAGAAACCAACATTTTTTAGTTTTCATATTACAACAGCTAGCGAGCTTCGTAGAATTTTGATGATATATTGATTTTTTCAAAATGGTTCATGTTTGAAAATAAAGTTAAATTAAAAAAAAAAAAAAAATGCCATAAAGTCGTCGATAAAAAAACTAAGCCATATAAAATAAAAATCTTACGTAGCTCCGTGAAGAAAGATATTCCAAAGCTACTGCGAAAATTTCAAGTCGACCGGTAAAGGTTTGGTCGAGTTATGTCTTCGGCGAGCTAAGAAAAGTGGTTTCGAAAATAAACTCGTTTAAAGTTTTAAGTACTGAGAAACCATATGAACATTTCTTAGAGGCGTTACCGCAGAATGAAAAATTTGGGCACTCGGACACTTTTCCCGGATTAAATCATTTGGTATATTGTTTTTAAGACCCTAAAGCACCTTTTAAGCTAAAAAAGTTCTTCTGTGATTTCCCCTCTTAACGTTGCTCCAAAGAAAATAGTCTAAGCGTCATTAAATCGCTCGAACGCGGTTGCCCATCGACTGGCCCACTTTATGAGATAACACGTTCATCAAACTTGCTCTTCAATAAATCGTTGTAACGCGTGCTGTGTGACTTGTGGCTCTATCCTGTTGAATCAAAGTCCATATCTTTCAATTCGAGAAAAAAATTAATCGGTAATCGTAGCAGCGCTGCCCGGTCACAGTAGCGTGACGATAGTTATCATTATTACCGAAAAAATATGGCCCAGTAACGACGGCATGTAAACGACACCAAACAATTATTTTGGATTTTGGTGTGTGAAGTGGTGATTCATGAAGCACCTGTTGACTTTCAACCGTCCAATGACGCAAATTTTACTTATTGACGACCGAGGCGATTGCGATGAAATTCATCATTTTAGTGTATCTTCTGCAATCTCAGCTCAATCAGAAAAGAAAAGGTACGTCGCTTCGAATGGTCCATCAGCTTCAATTTTTGAGTCAGCTTGATCTTGAATAGGTGTAAACTAAGACCAAAAAACGCCTTAATGTGGTCTTAGCGATGCCCAACGAACGAAGTTGAATTGACTGATTAGGATCGTTTGGTACAGACACCTGAACGGCAGTAATATTTTCGACATTTTGACCATCCCGTTGTCACAAGTCTCACTGACACGGCATCATCACATAACAGATATGTAGACTCAAACTCTTGCACTAAACTTGTTATTGCCTGTCTATTAGGGCGAGAATTACGACCGAAAATTGGAGTTAGCGATCTTAAAGCTGCGTTTACTGACTCCGAATTTTGTTAGAACATTAATTTAAGATTAAATTAAGATTGTAGACCTAGCTCGTTCGTGTTCGCGTAACTTACTATGATGAAAATGTTGAGTAGATTGACAAAGACAGTTCGATGATCATCGCATGCGCGCATAAATTAAATTAAAAAAAAAAAAAAAATTTTCCCCTTGGGAAAACCTTTCACTAAAGGCGCTGTGAGCTTCGAATTCTCGATGGAATCACAGTTTTCTCCCTTGTGTGCTTCATACTACTTCACGTTAAACACGTTTACAAGCCTCTCGGTTTTGGTCTAGGTGTGTATAGAATCTCTGAGGCAAACCAAATGCTTTTGTGCTTGCATTCTATGCTTCACTATCGATCACAAACATTCAAAGTTTACAATTAAGATCCTTCTATTTGAATTGCATAGAACCCAAACTTAAAAACCTTAGTCTGTGCGGCATCAGCTTGTTCGAAAGGTATCTGCCTTTCTTTTGATAATTAGTAAAAAATGGTCTGCATAACTTACTTGTAATGAGCATCTACACCCGATGTCTTTATTTTTATACCAAAACTCAGTTGCCCATCATCTTTGTCATCTTACAAAGTTCTTAGTTGCCACGATAATTTTTTTACTGCCATCTAGAGTATTTGCATTAAGTTAGGTTTAGTTTCTTCAAAGCGCTCTTGAGGAAACCGTAGGTAATTTCAACCATTTGTTAGAATGTTATCGCCACACGTGTAGAAAGGAGTTTGTCGTCATCCACACAAAGCGGTCCTTGAGCATCGGGAATAAATTTCGGGGAACGAGTCTCTTGAGCAGTTCTTCCCCTTTGAGCGGTTTTTTTTTAAAGATGGTTAGCCACTTGTTCAAGTTCTTTTGCCGTTTCTTTCTTCTAATTTTTTGAGTAGATTGGTTTCCGATGCTTTATGCCTTCCGTAAAGCTTACTTGGAGTTGGGCGCACTTCTTTTACGCTTCTTTCTCGCTGCTTCCCATTCGAGGAGATAATTTTCATTTCTATTTTTTAATGATTGTAAACGAACAGACTTCTCGGTGTGTTTTTTACCTCAAAGAATTGTGTTAGCTCGTATAAAGAGCATCTAGGCATGTCCTCTATAGACAGACCATATAGGTATTCTGTCTTCCATACCATTAGATACGGAAGGTGTCTACTCACCTCCTTCTAATGATCTTTTCAGTTCGAAACTTCGACCTGTCATACTTCCAAAATACTCCTAAATTTCTTTTTGAATTAATTATTTTTCAAAATAGTTTGCCTCTTAACTTGATAAAAACTATTTTAAAATCCCACGTATGGTACTTCTTCTTCAATCCCTCCGCAGAAATTATTCTAATAAATTTTCCATTCTAAAACCAAATGCAACCCCAGGCATACCCCATTCAACAAATTTATTTATTTTTCAAATTATCCACCAAAGCGCAACAATTCAAAACCACTCAATCAAAAAATAACCCATTTAAACAAATGGAATTCCTTTCACTGCCACAAACACTCAACTAGCATCCCAATTACCCATTAATCGCTTTTCGGGTTCGCTCTCGCTGGTCGGTTCTGTGCTGAAAAATGAACGAAACAAGACAAATAATTTGATTTGAATAAATTGCGAGAGATTGATTCGATTTAAGGGTTAATTTGCTTCTCAAGTACCCACTCCACTCAATCAGAGAGAGAATTCACATTTTTAAATCACAACTCCTTTTAGAACAAAAAAAAAAAAAACCCGAACCAAAGAAACAACATTCCTTCTGAGGGTAAAGAAGAATTTCGCTTAGTCCTTTTTTTTCTCTTGGCGCTGCTTCTTATGAATTCGATATTCTAATTTCAGTTTAAATAATTTTTTCCCATTCGTGTCGTCCCGCATGTTACGTTTTTTTAACGTGCGTACACGCTCCAAATGATTAATCAAACCTGACTTCATCTTTACGTAGAAAAATTCGATAAATAAAAAGCCAAAGGTAATGTACAGTGATGGGAACGCATTAGCATTTCAAAGAAGGCGGTAGTGAGTGGTAGGTTGGTACAGTTTGCATGAACGGGGTATTAGCCATCTGATCTCATTTAATTGACAACACTTTTGTTGAATAGCGGCGCGGCGCGGCGTGACGACTTCGGCGGTGGTGTTGTCTTGCTACCCGCATGATTTCAAAAAAAGGAATGAGGGTGCGTTTGGGAGAGAACAAACCCTTGCCTTATGAGCTATGCGTAAATAATGCGTCTGAATGAGTTAAAGCTTTTGTCCACTACCGGAAATAGACATCTTCTCTTTGGAGGATGTAGAGTGATCAATTCTTGTGTCAAACTAAACGGAAAAACTTACTCTGCTTAGAACGTATAAGAACACCAAAAAAGTCACCGCCAAATTAATAGCCTCTTAATCAGAAGCCCGCCACCGACAAAATATTAATCAACACTCGAGATCCTCTTCGAAGGTCCTTTGTATTCTAGTCGCAGCCACTTAAAATTCAAGAAGAGCATACCTAATGCGTCATATGTCGGAAACGTTACGGCAGTCACGCGCCCCAGATTTCATGACATCAATAATTAATGTATATGCGAAAGAAGGACTCTCATCTCTGCGTCAAAGGACAATCAATCAAAACTAGTGGCGGTGTGCCATAAAGCATAACGAGTAGGTAGGTATGAAGTACGAGCATAATGATAATCGAAATGAAAAGAAAAACTAATTTTCTCGTGAAAGCTTTTTAGCCATCATTAATTTTCATCGCAACGCTCGCTTTTGGAAATTAGATTTTTCAAAATGTTTTCAAGATGTTCAAGCTATCTTCTTGCAATGTATTCTGATACATTCCTCGATGACAAAAATTAAATTGAGATGACAATCTTCAGTCGAATGATTAATGTGAACGATATTTTCCATATCAGTGGTTTGGATTTTTGGTTTCCTTTTTTTCGACATGATATCATCATCCCTGAGGCGAAGAGTATTTGGACAATTTGAGTTGACATCAATTCTCCATTAAACTAATTTAATTTGTTTTTGCTTTTTGCCCTTAGGTTGGGTAAGAGAAGAGGACACAACGATGACTTATAATTGTAAGTATTTTACCGACAATTTGGAGACATTAGCTTCCAATGGTTTGAAGAAAAGGCTGGTACGGCAACCCAGCTCCTGTAAAAATTTATTGAATAATGAAATATATTTCGTCGCTTTTCAGAAAGTAAAAGGACACAAAAGATCAATGAAGTCAAAGTGCATGGCAAAGCCTAAATTAAATCGTACCATAGTCGAGTGTTTCTCGATGGACGTCGCTATAAATGCAACAAGGAGGGTGTGATATCTACATTCAATGAAGCTGATAGAGTATTTATTGTTAATCTTTTGCATAAAACCGATTCAAACTTTACTGTCGATTTAAAATCATTAAATAGTAAGAAAATTAATTAGCAACCACATGCCTGTCAGGTTCTTTTTTATAATATTGCTGGTCTCGCTAATAAATCATTGTTATGTAACTTTTTTTTTAAATATATTTGTAAATATGAAATTTTCTTTCTTTTTGAAACCTTTGTTTTTGCTGAAAACTTTAAAAAATTCAAAAAATTCTTTTCCGGTTTCAAGCTGAAATGGATCTCAGCAACAAAAATAAATATCTTCGGGAGGGCAAGCGGAGGCTGTGTTTTTGGCTACAGAAAAGACATCGAATCCCTTTATAAACTTAAGTTTTCAAATCTTGATGACATGGTATATAATTCTGCAGGGACATTTCGCTGGAAATCATTTGATCTTTATACCACTGTATTTAAACTGTAGTCATTGGAACAGAGATTTTGTAGCACTAAAGAACTTTTTCTCAACATTCAACTTGCAAAACTTTATTCTTGGTGGCGACTTTAACGTAAGAACTGGCACAAAGGGCACCATAGAAGGCAACTCAATTTCTCCAGTTTCTATGGAAGAAGAGCGATGCTCTAAGGATTCCATGTGTGATAGCAACTGCAACACCTTCATTGAATTTCTGAAAGATATTGGTGCATTTATTCTTAATGGAATAGGATTTAACGACAAAACAGGCGAATTTACGTTCGTTAGCACGAGGGGATCATCGCTTATTGATTACTGCTGTCTTTCATACGCTGCGTCACATATGGTAGATGATTTTTTTGTTGGTTGCAAACCCTTCTCTGACCACATGCCTATTATCTACTCTATAAAATCTGCTAATTCGAACATGCCATGATAATAGATGTATTTCCTACAAGACACGTCTTGAGCTACTCGTACCTTGAAATATAGTTCATACTAATAGTATTGAAGAACGCTGTATTGGCATCAGAAACTGCATTTATGAAGCAAACGGTGTTCCTGCTACACAAAAAATCAGGTTCGAGCCCAAGAAACCTTGGTTCGATCTAGCTTGTTATTTGGTCAGGAAAACTGCGTTTAAACACCTCAAAGCTTTTAGAAAACTCAACCTTGATACTTGTAGAAATAATTACAACACTGCTAATAAGAAATTCCGGAATTTATGTAAAATGAAAAAGGAATCGTATTTTCAAAATCTTGCAAACAGTTTAAAAAACGTAAACACAGCCAGAGAGTGGTGGAAGATTGCCAGAGAAATACGCGGAGTCATTTTTAATACGCCAGCTCAATTATCAGCCGCTGAATTCTAAATCTATTTCCAAAATCTGCTGTCCTCATCGCCAAACTATAGTTCCTGTTCACCTCTAGTCCTTACGCCTCAGTTAGACCGCATCATTGAGCTTAGTGAAGTTTATTCTTCAATATCGTCTGCGAAGGATCATAAGGCCCCGGGTATGGATGGAATACCATTTGAATTCTATAAGAATGCAAGCCCGTCTCTTGTCATAGCAATTCATAAGCTATTCATTGAAATTTTTGAAACTGCAATTGTTCCAAACTCGTTTAAAAAATCGATCATATATCCACTGTTTAAGAGATGTTCGCGCGAATTTTTCATTATTTCCTTGAATAAAGCACTAAAACGACAAGATACACAAAAACGAAAAATTTGCTTTTGAAATACATATAAATTTATTTAACATATTTCAAAAACAGATATTTCATTTAATATATAAAATGAGTGCCATCCAATAATATACAGTGAAAGATCTGTTTTTGAAAATATGTTCATTATTTTAATTGACGTTCTTAGCTACGCATATTCGCAGCTAAGTAGCCTTATGTTGGACTTACATGCATCTGCTAGTGCAGATGAAAAAAGGAATTAGACACAAGATGTAAAACTCAATCGCGCGAATTTTTCACTATTTCCTCGTATATAACACTAAAGCGACAAAATGCATAAAAACGAGAAATTTGTTTTTGAAAATGTGTTACATAAAAATTTATTTAGCATATTTTCAACTTTCCAAGTCTTCGTTTCAAAGCGCTTTTGTTTTGAAAATATAGTTTGACAATGTTTTGTTTTTTCAGAATTGAGTTCTTTTATATATTTTTTTAATATACAAACGCGAACTATTTACATTTTTGTACCTTTGTTTATTTTGTAAAACTTTTTTTGTTTGAAATAAACCGCCCAAAAGCTAAAATTTCTCTTTTGTTGAATGTCTACAATCTTCAAACTGCAGGTGGGAAATAACTTCACACAAATTTCAGGTGAAGTTATTTCCCACCTACTGTGAGAAATATCTTCACCACAAAAAAGTGAAATTATTTCCCACTTGAGGTGAAGTTATTTCCCATGTGAAGGTAGTACCCGTGAAGTTAGTTCCCTGCACCGATGAAACTACTCTACCGTCGATCAAGTTTATAATCTATCTTGTCTAATACAACTTTAACTTAGTCAAAAGAAGAAACTCTATGCGTTTTTCATCGATCTCAAAGCTGCCTTTGAAAATATCAACAGAGAAGCGTTATTTTACAAGCTTTCTGCACTAGGAATCTCTACAAAAATGTTATCTATTATCAAAGCACTTTATTTGGATACTTCAGCTGCTGTCTGGGATGGGAAAGTTCCGTCCGATTTCTTTGGTACTAAAAAAGGAGTCAAACAAGGATGCGTTCTGAGTGCTCTGCTCTTTGTTCTTTATTTGAATGACCTGCATGATAATCTTCCACTGGGTTTATCTATACACTGAGCCAAAAAACATCACCAAATCAAAAAAAATGGCTTTGAATCAAAGAAAAAAGGCAACAATTTAGGACTAAAGGCGTTTTTCTTAGAGTCAAAGCTGCGACGCTTTTGAATAAAAATTGAATGAAAACTCCATTTGAAATAAATGCTTTTTGTCAATGATTTAAACGACAGGAGACCTGTAATTCTAAAAACTGTTAGCTCTGATTTAATTACGGATGGCTTTTCTTTTAAATTCTTATTGACCATAAGTGAAAGACAATCAATTCTTCTTTGAATTTCAATCGAAATACTCTGAAATCAAAGCTTTGATTCATTCAACCTATTGCGCTCGCTACTTCAATTTAAATAAGGGTCGTATTCGAATTGAATCAAATATGTTTTCAATTAGTAATCGCACGTATGGTAGTTTCGAGTAATACCAAACTAGACTAATTAAAAAAATTTAAATAAAAAATTAATTTGTTGAATTAAAGTTAGGTAAATATTTTATTTATATTTAAAAAAGTGTTATTAACTAAGCATATACATTATTTATAAAGTCTAAAAATAATTATTTCTATCTAAATTTCAATTAGTTAAATAAAAATTAGTTTTGACATTACTGACATCGATTCCATTTTAGGTTTTGATTGGTTTGATTCCATTTTTATTTATAATGAGTTAAAAAATAGAAAAACTGTAAAGAAACTTAAATGGCATGAGATTTAGTCTTAGATGGGTTTAGTCTTGATGTGCTGGTATTAAAGTTAGACTTGCAATCCTTACGCGCATTACCAAAATATGTTTTAAGGGTCCTCATCTCTTTATTCCTGTAGGATAGTGCACCAAAAAATTATGTTTCGGCTTAAGGGTTGCTCCATATAGTTTCACGTAAAGTTTATGGTGTTCTTTCTTGAATAAGCTTGCTCACAAAAAAAAAAAAATACTTTAAAAATAAATTGCAACAGTTACCAAGATATTGTGGTAAAAGTAATAACAAGGAACAATACTTACCAAAAATTTCATTTTACTTCACTCGTTTGCAGAACTTGACTCTTTTATTACTAATACGCGAATGTCGCAATACAGATTTCAACAAAGAAAACCCCTTTGAACTATTGGAATAGAAAAGCGTTTTCGTTTGCTTCAAATGTGTTTTTACTTTAATTTTAAAGTATTTTAATAACGAAAATGCAAATGCATTTTTTTTTTTCAAAAATTGAAGCGTACTCTCGTTTATTTTTAATACATTTTCTTTTGATATAAATTCGAAAAAGTAAGATTTCGATTCTATGAAGTGAACTATTCAATTCAAAAGCCAAAGTCACTTATCTGCTTTCGCAAAAGCAATTTGTATTTGAAACAAACTACTTTCAATTCAATTCAAATGTGTTGCTTTAAAAACGCTAACAACTGCAATTTTAATGCTTTCCCATTTAAATATCGGACACAGTTTTTCCCTCAGTGTAGATAATACTGGTACCAACGCCCTCCTTTATGCTGACGACATTGTACTCCTATCAGACAGTTCTTCGAAGTTACAAGAGCTCATTGACAGCTTTGCAGTATATTGTAACAAATGGAACCTTTCAGTCAATCTTGGCAAGTCCGAAATAGTTATTTTTCGGAACGAAGGACGCAGAGCTGCTTGCGAGAAATGGTTTTATAATGACACAGAAGTAACGGTATCGAACCAATATAAATATCTTGGTGTTGTGTTCAACTACACCATGTCTTGGAACGAACATTTAAATAACAGGCTTCGCATCATCCAAAAACTCCATCATAAACGCTACTTGGTCCAAGCTGCTCGGAAATAAATCAGTTCAACACTCAGCAAAATTTAAAATCCACGTTGCTGCTACGCGATCAATTATGTTGTACTGCGCTCAAGTGTGGGGATATAGCGAACATATACAAGTCGAGAAGTTACAAAGATTTTTTATCAAAAGATGTTTTCTCCTACCAGATACAACGCCCAACTATGCTTTACATATCGAGACCGGACTTCCTAAAGCGTTCCTAACAACCCTGGAGTTACATTTCTCTTATATACGGAAAACACTGCATCATTCCAACGGTAGGCTATCCAGAATACTGTCGGAAGCAATTATAAGAAAGAAAATCTTCTGGGCTAAGGAATGGTTAGATCTTTTCCACGAAACGTCAATTGACTTTGCGTTCACCATAAATGTAAATGAGTGGAAAGGATTGCATAACATACTTTTGTCGAAGCTTAAGGAAAAACATTGGAATAGATTTGTCAGCAATGCGAAGCAATCCCAATTTCACGATGACTACTGCAATGTGCTCTACACCGAAGTTCCAAACTACTTTAAAGACACCAACCCACGTGATATGATCTGCTTAAACTAAAAACTCGCTTTGGACTCCTCAATCTGAATGGAAGAGCTTTCCAAAGAGAAACCAATGGTTTATGCACACTTTTTGCAAATAGAATGCCTCTGAAAACACTTTTCACTTCGTTGGAGTATGCCCGATCTTTAGAAGTTATAGAACAACATTTCTTGGTAATGATGTACTCTCCCGAACACAATTTTTCAATGTTTTGAATGGCAGCTGCTACTCTAGTCTCTATAAGTTTTTGAAACCTTCACTAAAATATCGAAATCTGATTGTAAATGAATTTTCTTAATTTATATTACTCACTAAGCCAAATTCTTTATTGTTACTTTTTAACCTGACAGGCAACTTTATGTTATTGTCATAATTAATTTTATACCAGCATATACAATGTTTTTGTTATACCTTTTTTATGGAAATAAAATTATATATCTATCTATCTATCTATCTATCTATCTAGTCGAGTGTTTCAACAGAGGCACGATTTAATTTTGGCTAAAAAAGTAAATCTCATTGGCTTTAGTCAATCTCATTGGCGTTTTCTTGTTCTGTTTGCATTTAATTAAAACACTTCAATATGCAGAAGCTCGGCCAACACGTGTCACAGACTGATAACATATGCATGACACTTTAAACGTCACTGGTCACTTCAAAAGACATTTTTGAACAAAGAAACGCTTATCTACCGAGTTCAATTTATTTTAACTACGTTTCCTGTTCCATACCCTTTCTGTTTACTCAAGGAAAACTGACCACCTTGTTCAAATAAAGGCTTATTGCAATCCACCACGAGCCCCTACCACTGTCCAACGCATATAAGAGAGGTACTCTCCAACCAATGTCTCAGAATAAAATTAAGTTTCTGCTCAAAGAACAAATACAATAAGCTTACGAGATGAACCACTAATTGCATCCTGGCAAACAAACACGACGCGTATTCTTGTTGACCAATGTCAATAGCAATTAGGATTGAAATCCAGCAATATATGTGATGATGTTGTGTAAATAGCAGACACATGGATATCTCGATACATATACAAGTATATTTGTGCGACGGTAACGAACGGGTATTGCCGAACGTCGGAAGTGTTGGGAATATCCGGCATCGAAGGCAGGTCAAGAGCTGCTTAAGACCAAAGACGTGTTAACATCATTAGGATGCGAATGTGATACGCCATGAATATTATCCTTTCTTGGTTGCAAATATTTGCTTTCTATTTCGTCCTGCCAACTAATTTTCAAAGCTACACCACTCGGAGGCCTACACCGTATTAGATGCTTCACTTATATTGAAATCAACCCCATCTATGGAGGCTTGTTATGCATCGAACGAGCTAATTTTGTCGCACCTTCCTAATTGCCCTTTCCATTGCGCAATGGGTAAGTAGACGAGATGCAAAGTTTCTCCAAGGAATTGTCAGCTCATCCGTTTGCTGTCTTAGCATTATAATTACAAATCTAAAATTTGATATTGTCGTTCTGTACAAATAAACGAATGTTGGATCGAATTTACCCCCAAAAAGTCGGCTGTCTTTTCAATCTTTTGCAGGAGTAAGGAAAGAAGTTATATCGCCTTTGCATCTTTAGAGAATGTGTGCTCTCAAGAGTGCTGCCGACATCGACGCTGCCACTGTCGCCGTTGTCGCATTATCCTAAACCTTCATCAAGGCAAACTTTTTCTTATAACAATGACATAAGAATACGCTAAGGATGAAGCTATACCCGTCAACCGGAAGTGGGGCTGGGGGGCCCTAAATGAAATTCATCGAATTACACGGTTGTCTTAACGCTTGGTCGGTTGCACAAGAAAATTAATTGTTGAGTAATTGAAATTTTATTTATATTAGTTTCCTTTCCGGCTTTTGTCCTTAAGCTTCACTGGATTCAGATATTTTCCTGTTTACATTTATATTCTTCTTTTTTCTGTTGTCCTTTACAATTTCAAAGAGAAAACACGAAAGAGTCTATGGAATGGTTTGGTGTTCTTCTTGGTGTCAACTTGATTTCTTGGTCAAACAAGACAATTTTCTTTCATCTTTCTGAGGTGATTGGGGTTGATTGTAAAGTTTATTTTCCATTGGTCTTGGCCCTAAGTCTATTCTGATTGAAAAAATGCGAAGTGCTCGATTCAGGTAACCGTCTTCAGATAAAAGTATTGGACTTTTTCTTGCTCTATTTGCTTTCTTCTCCTCAATCTGAGCATTAAAGATGAGTTTAGAAATCAGGCTGATAGATAGATTGATATTTGACAGCGATTTGCTTCAAAATTTACAATATTTTGAACCCACACTGACTTGGTTAGATCTGTAGCTATGCTGAAGAAGTAAAAACTGAGAAATCATACCATAGACGATATTCCATGTTCTAGCAGCTAGCGGCTGTTGGTCGTCGTGAATAACAAAAGAAAAGGTCTGCGACACGTAAGATTAAACTAAATATTTTGAAATTAATGAGTTTAAGGATGCTGTTATGTTTAGAGATGTCGCCCAGTTCGCCGAAGAAGTGTGGGCCAAGCTAGGACACTCACAGAAGAGGTGGAGTGACTCTTCTTCCTCTACATAAGTCGGATGTGCTGATTTTCGCTGTGATCATGTGGGAACCCTATGAGTCGTAAGTCGTAACCTGCGAGAACGTCAATCCACAGGAAGAGTCGAGGCCTGCTAAGCTGGAGCAGGATTTCTTTTTTTTTTATATAGGTTTCTGGCCATATGTTTCCAAAAACCCTACATGTTTCTAAAGATGGCCACCTGTCATTGTCGGTTTTCAGAAATCGTTGCATTCTGTTTTTTTCTTGCTATAGCCGCTGGAGATCTGAGGTGTTCGTTTCGCCGTATTCGAGTGTTTTAGACTACTGCGACAGCATTCTACTCATATGCATTTTGTTACAATGGATGAGACAACTTTAATGGGCCGGTTGGTTGTCTGTGAAGATGTCAATATTGAAGCATTGATGTCTGTTGTAGTAAATTCTTTATGTTTACAATTTACAAGTTAAACACAGCTATAACGATTTTTTTCACGGATCGAGAGCAAAATTTTTTGAGACCAGAGACTTCCAGTTCCCCTTCCAATAAGAAATACCGCCCTTTTACATTGGCTACAGGCTTCCACATTGACGAAATGTAATATTCTGGTGAAACAAGACTATAATTTTTTCAATTTACCGTAATACCCTCGTTTAACAGTTAGCATGTCTGCCCAAAAGTATTCAACTGACTAAACACGGGTATCGCCCTTCGCGAGGATTTAAAAGTGTTCCAAAAGTAAAGAAAATGGCTTTTCAACTTAGCCGTTTGGAATCAGCATAAAAATGTAATTCCCTGTAGTCTAGGCTCCCCGGTAAATGTGTTGGTAAGCTCGAAAACAAATCCGCCAATCCGATTAATTTTTTAATAATGTTGAACATTGCAAAGTGAAAGTTTGCTTGTAAAAAAAAATGGCAACATTTTATGTTATCCTTATATGACGAATTTTTCAAAAATTAGTCGAAGCTCTCGTTCTTTTTCTTAGTTCGAAATAGCTGTCTCAGCATCGCCTGGGAACGGCTTGACCGATTTTAGAATTTTTTTTCACAATTTTAAGAACCGTCCGATGGTTAGTGTGGAAAAGATTTTGATTGTTTTTAGTTAAATGGTAAAATAAAGGAGATATTTTTTCAAACATACTTTTCAAGGTGTGGAAATAATTTTATTTTTTACACAATTTTGTTCAATCTTTCTAAAGCACAAAAATATATTTTTAAATTCAAAATGTCGGCTCACTATCACATTTTGCCTGCTCTCTCCGACGCGAGGTCGCAAACTGCTTCATTTGTCATAAACAAGCCATTTGAGACATATCAATGGGATGGATTAACTTTTGGAAATAAAAAAGGAGTATAAATTTGAATATGAAATAAACGTTTTAAAAAGTCTGAATTTATGGCTATATTTTGACAGTTTTGTATATATGCAGGGTGCACCGTAGTTCGTGTCACTAGCCTTGGGTTGTGATTCTTGGTCGCATTAAAAAAAAAAAATTTTATGGGGTGGGGGTCTTTCTCCCTCCATTTAAGCGGGAGAGTCAGTTTAACAAAAATTGACCATATTTTTTTTTATAATTTTAAATCAGCTAATCCACTTACTACCACATACTTTAGTGTTGCGAAAAAGTCTTTCCTTGCTTTTCAGAAATTTAATAAAGACTAAAGGTACTTTCCTCCAACATAATTGAAAAACATAAATATTTAGGTGAATAAACAAAGACAAAAATATTTCCGAATTTTCCGAATGACATCCTTTGTTATTGTAAAGTTAAAATTACTAACAAATTTGAAAGAAAAACCATACAGCTTTACGTCGTAAGTCATGTTCAGAAATAGTGTTCAAAATTTCAAAGTTCGGTTCAATCGGTTCCTTATTTTTCGAGTTATGAGGGTCACCGACTTTGCAAACGTGAAATGTGAGAAAAAAGCTTTAACCCTTTGTAACGCAACATCGTAAAATTTATAAATTCTACAATTTTATGGTAGTTTTCAAAAAATAAAAATGTACATATTTTTTTATTTCACTGTTTATTCATTAGAAAAGTATAAAAATGAAAAAAAAGGGAATATGATAGTTGTGTGTCATTACCACAAACTGCTCCTTTAAGATATATGAAAGGTCTTATAACAATTATTATGTTTATTGTGGCATAACGGTACACCAAACTTCTCAACCATGGTTTGTGTTGCGCCAGTTCATTTAATTTTCCAATGTTCAACCACCAATGGTTTTTAAAAATTAACGGCAAACGAACTTCGAATCAACTTTGATACAAGTAACGGCATCTAGCTTGAACATAAGACACTAAATATGTGTGAAACTGTTAGTTACCGTTGTGGCGCAGTGATTTAAATTGGAATAAAACGGCAACTTGAAATTTTTTGAGGTGGTTTGTTACAGTTATGTCACAGAGGGTTAAGACTGTCATGTCCCAATAGCGCGCTCAGGTTGAACAGGTATAAAAGATTCAAAACGTCATCAGTTTTGCTTTGATCGATTTGAAATTTTTACACAATATTCTTGAGACATTAGGTCGGCTTCTTTGCTGAAGCATATCACGAAATACACCGAAATCCACCAAAAATCAGTCTAAAAATCAGTTTTTTCAAGCGTTGCTGTGAATATTTTTATCAGTACCTTTCTTTGTTTTCAGACAATTACGCTCTTTCCAGTGAGTTTCTGGAAGAATTTTACCCCCACTCCTTAAAATATGACAGACTGTGTATTTCTGTGCACTAAGTAAAGAGACAGACATATAATAAAATCATAAAAAAAGGAAAATCCTACTTAAGGGGCATAATTAGCTTATGTATTATAAAAATTACCGAAAACATACAGCTATACGCTATCAGTCTGTTTTGTTTCGATACCGAGAGTGTCATTTACCACGGTGTGCATTAATACATCGTTAAATATCGACTATTCTGCGTTGTATCATTAGTTTTAAGTGCATCCTGAATATTTGCGCGAGTGGGGATCAAATAACGCAGCATTTGAAATATTGAGCTTTTCTACGTGCTATAGCTTTTTTTGTTTAACTCTACGGGTTATAATTGAAAACAACAAAAAAGTTGTTTCTTCCTATCGGATCAACTTATGCCTTTAGAAAAAATATAATTTTGACTGTTCATACAAAACGCTTTAATTTCAAGTTACCAGAAAGCCTGATGAGCACATTCAAATACAACTGGATGTCATAACAACGAATGACCTTGAAAAAAAAGATAGACTTTACCACCACTCAAAGCAAATAAATAAATAGGGTGTCGTAGCAGAGGGAGGAGCCCAAGGGCCTACCGCAATTGTCACAACGATTTCTCTCCACTGTCTGTCTATATGCTTTGATCTTTGAAACCACTCAATGGATTTTGATACGGTTTAATTTTTATCGATAGATAGAGCTATCCAAGAGAAAGGTATTATATATTTCAAATATTCTCACGGGATCAGGATTATGTACGGCTACATAAATGGGAACTTAGAAACTGCTTGACCGATTTCAAAACTCTTTCACCGTTAGAGTGCTATTCGTTCACATATGCCCACGGGAACGGGAACGTAAACGAGATCTAAGTTTTGTATTGAAACGGTTCCAAAACTACTGAGCCGATGTGATAGAAATTTGGTACAAAAATGGTCTAGAGCTTGAGAAATGACAAAGGCTATATTTCCTTTCCAAATTACCTCGGAAACAGAAACGGGAACGAAAACGATACGGGGAACTTCAGAAAAGCTAAACCGATTCTAAAAATTCTTTCACCGTAAGAGTGCTTCATCGCCCTTGAGTATCATAGACTATAATAATTCATCCCCACATTTCCACGGGAAAGGGAGAAGAAAATAGCCGAGAACTTGGAAAATATTTGACCGATTCCAAAAATGTTATCACCGTAAGAGTGCTTCATTGCCCTTGAATACCATAGACTATATTTCATCTCCATTGTCTTACTGGAATGGAAAGTTGGAAGCTACTTTACTTAAATTACACAATTTGATCAACGTATAGGGCCCGAGCCACGCCGTGGTTATTAAAAAAATTGTAAATTTCTATATGAATATATCCCGTAGGAAAGGAATCAGTCTGTCCCTTCATATTGAAAATTTATTTAATAAATTGCACTTCACAGAAGTGGACACACGACCACAGAAAAAGAGGCTCTAATCAACCGTTTAAATGTTTATTGTTTAAGTTCTCTGACGGCCGAATTCAGTTCCTGCAAAGGCTAATGTTGCTAACGACTCGGTCATACTAACAAAAAAGCCAAAGCTGGCTTTGACAAACTAAACCCATTTTGATTTTAGGAATCAACTTCACAATGCAATCCAAGTAAGTACCCACTTATTAGTGTCAAAGCATACCAACCCTTCAGCCCATTTTGAAAAAAAGAGTTCCCTTATATTAATTAATGTGACTTTATAAGTACCACGAAACATTAACCAATCTTGGTATCGTATCGCTGATAGTAAAATTTTGTGGCACAAACCTTTAAGACAAATTCGAGTTAGCAAACCTCGCATAAATAAAGGTCAGTTCCGTACAAGTTTTGGCGACTATATTTTGACCATTGTTTAACAATAGAAAACAATTTTTATGTGTCTAGCTGATGGTATCTCCCAAAAGAATTGCTGTAATTTCTCGTCCTTTCTTCGTTTTTGATTGTATATTTATATGTATATATTGCGGTTTCGCAATCAGCCACATACTTTACCCTAATACACCATAACAATGGAGAACCATTCGAGAGTATAAATCCACGTCCTTATCTAACTATCGTAATTTGTATCGCATGCATTCTGTGTTTGCCAGAATGTTGTACAGTTCTATAGTTTATGCATTGATAGTTAATCGTCCTGGCAGCGAATATTGGTGGGAGAAGCTATGGTGGCATTGCGGGAAAAGTTCTTCGAATTTCTGAACAAATGCGACATGCAACTTTCCGGATTTTCACTTCGGTTACCTAAATTACGGTTTAAATGGTAATTATTTTCCGCTGTTGTACTTTTGTTACACGCTGTTGCAATAAATAATTGCACCAATTCTGATAAGGTAGATGGGTGCATTTTTCAACAAATTGCTTTTATTGGTCGCTGGTTTGGAAGGTGTGTGTCACGTAGCGCCTTCCGGTTTCGGTCTCATAACAGCTTGCGCCATCAGAGAGTTTATAACTTAAGTGCTTAATTTGGTAATTATGGGTTTTGAAATCATGTGATAAAAATAATTGAGTCACAAAAGCTTTGCCATCGATGTGGCAGTCGGAAGGCCTTTACTTTCTAAAAGGACATTTGAATAGGATGTCGTTGAGAAGTGTATTGAAAATCTATTGGCTTCAATCGGTTATCAAAAAGCAAGTCGAAGTCAGTTCAGTGAAGTATAACCCTACCCCATTCGAAACCCCCTTCATAACCGCATTTGTTTTAACGACCTTGTCAGACTGCTACTTAAATATTTTCACAGCAATTCACCGGTATGTTGATGTATCCTGTTTGGCAGTGCCAAAAGTATGAATGGCTTTTTATTTTGCTGGCCATTTGTTGGATCCATGAACCGTGGTAACATTTACTCCGGCAGATTGGCATCAAGTGCATGACAAGCTCAATAAGTACTGCTAACCAACCGCTTAATGATTGTCTGAATTATTTTAAACAATGAACCCATCCTGAGAAACTACCTACTTACATGGTGTTCGGTGTAACTGTTTGCAGAGTTCACCATTGGAAAATATAGCAAATAAAATAAAATGTAACAACACAAAAGGACATCATCAGATACATTTGCTCACTCTACTCAGCTCGCACTGTGTTCGTTTCGTATCCAATCACACATTGTGCTGGTTTGTATATTGGTTAAGCATTTTTGGAAAGTGCTCAAAAGCCATTCGGGATTATAACCCGAAACAGAGCAAATGGCTTCAGCCTGGTTTAATGTTTTTTAATTTAATTTGCGTTCCGGGGCTATTTCAGTTCCGAAATGGCTGCACTTTAATGTACGGAACGAAACATAATTGCCGGTCATTGATGCTGTTTTTGTTGTGAAACTGCCAACTGGTAGGTAACAGATATGGACTTGGACAAGGACATGGTGTATGCAAATCACCGTTTGTACGTTGTTGGCCAGTTTCTGTTTTAATAGGTACGAAGTGGTCAGGGAGAAAGAGTTACAGAGTGCTCTGGTGTGTATAGGAGTCTGAATTGGAAGTTGTTGTCGAGGACGTCATGGTGGGTTTTATGGCAGATAAACATTGAAATTTTATGTTGCCTGTGGTGGTGTTATAATATTCTAGGCAAGTTACTACCAAGCTCTTAAGGTCGTAAAGTGCCGGTGGCTAAGTACTTCTGTCTCTGCACAATTGGAATGGGCTTTGGTGTTTTTTTTTCGCACTGGAAGAAGATTTAAATGCGAAGAGTAAAATTTTTGTCTTTTTCGAGGGATGGACTATGCTGATCCTATTTCATTCTAACCCATGATGAATGACTACTGAAGACTCTCCGAATATCATGGAGAGCTACAACTTCTCTGAGTTCAGTAAACTTTGAGAATGAAATCAAAGTATCATGAATCCATCTCATTATCCCTGCACTACAATGACTCAGCCCACCTTGGAACTGATCAAAGTAATTCGTCCTTTTTACATTATTATTCTCGATATCCTTTGTAGTGACAATTTGCTTTGTCATCCGACTTTTCTGTTATGACTTATCCATAGATGAGATGAAATATGCCTTTTTAAAATTTCTCTACAATGTCCTTTTATTCTTTTCCTCCAATAAGAAAAAAGTAGAAAAAAAAAAACAGAATCGAAACCCATCATCATATCAAATAATCCGGGCATCATTTGTGTTGAAATGTCTCTGCAAACACCACAAAAAAAGTCTCTCAACAGATTGAAAGTAAGTTCACACAGTGTGCGGTATCATTACAACGAATCAGAGGTAGAGTCTTTGGTATAATGCCCTGTAAACAAATTCCATCTCCCAAGACCGATAACAATAACTTATGCTGAAAAGTGAACAGTTTTCCCTTCTCGAAGGCTCAGAAATTGAAATGTGGGGCTTAGAGTGTAAACGCTATCGGTTTTATGGTGGCGCAACTGAAAGGGCGTCAAATTTACCAAATCCACCGTAGTCAGAGATAAACTCTTCCACAACAACCCTTGCCTCACAACACCCCTTTTATACATAGGAAAGGAGACGATACGATGTAGACCGGAAAGGAAGCCAAAAGTCTAATGATTGACATAGGGATTTAACAATGACACGACGAAAAGTGAAATTCAAATTGAAGTGATTTCCAAGGAAGGGTTGTCCCCAGTAACAGTAGTTAGTACTGTAGATGATGTTCTTTCCTTTCTTTTGGATTGATAGAGGGTTAAGGGTTAGAGGTGGTGGTGGCTATGGCGTCACTTCGTTGATAGGGAAATTGACAACACCAGTTGTTGTTGTCGTTGTTACACTATACAAAAGAGCATCACTACTTGCCACCGAGCTATTCTAATCGCCCGATAATTCTGAATCTATTAATTTGGGTTATCTGTTTCTCGGAAAACCTCCGGTTAAAAGGGTTCAATTTGCAACAGAGAGTCCGTATAGGCGAACATAAAAAGGAAGAAAACTGATGAACGCGGTTAAGGAGGTGTCACTCGAGTCTACACCAAAACGAGCGGAATATTTGCTGAGTAATAATAATAATCAATTTTTTTTTAGTCCACATAAAAAAATTTGTAAAGTTGTGCGCATCTGTGTCTTACACTTTAATCCTGTTAAATGGAGTATTTGACAATCTGGGTACACCATAAATGATTACGATTATTTACATGATTTAGCAATATAGGGTAAACGCACTAGTAGCCGGACAGTGTTAGTAGCCGGACACATTGACCTTTTTTTGCGATTAATAGATACATCACTCAAAAAAATCCACAAACAACAACATACATGGGTCCTTCAATGTGTCTTATACATGCATGCAAAGTTTCAGGTACTCGAAATGCGTACTTTAGGAACTACGCATCATTTTATTGTTTAAGGTTTGAAGGTGCGGTCTCGTTGTCGATTTGTGTAAGAAAAAAATAGTGCGAACACTTTTTAGTAGAAAGCAATTGAACAAGTAATAATTAATTTATTGTCATGGAAAGACATTGGTTTCGTTGGAAATATGACTAACTAAAACAATTTGCAAAAAAAAACATAATTTAATAAAATCTTTGCCATTATTTGTGGTGTCCGGGAACTAACACCAAAATTGTATATGTTTTTCAGTACCCAGACATGCTGTCCGGGTACTAACACAGTGCGATTATCATGCATATTCAGTACCCGGACAGGGGTTGTTTCTTAAAATAATTGTGTATGGATACTGAAACAAAAGCGTTCGGATACTAGATCAGTCATTTTAAGAGACTTAATCATTGAGAGATTTGATCATTTTAAGAGACAAGCCCTGTATGGATACAAAAAATGTGCGCTTGTCTTATATTTTCAGTACGCAGACATGGCTTGTCTCTTAAAATGATTGTGTACGGGTACTGAAACAAAGGCATCCGGGTACTAGATTTTGATGTACGGGTACTAACGCAAATGGAACTTTTCTGAATTGTTATTTTATTAATTTTAACAATGATCTCTTTGCAATTTACTTGAACGCCATATTATTGAGAAATGTCTATATTCTTACAATCAATAAAAGTTTCCGTGGTAGCATTTATGGTAACAAAATGGTTTGAAGTCAAAGTTGAGAAAAAAGTTAAGTGTCCGGGTACTAGTGCGTTTACCCTATCAACCTATTTGAGTTTTCAATTTGATATTTTTGTGATCTTTGTAAATATGAGGAGACTTGCATTTCGATATTAAAAGCCCAGCGATTGTGTAAATGGAACTCTAATGGCAGAAGTAAATAGTAACGAAAGTATTAACAGGAAAGACTTTTTACAACCATCGCTTTAAATTTTTGTTGGGAACCGTTGATATAATCAATTTATTGATTGGATATATGTAAATGGACGTTAGTCCATTTTGAGAAGTGGTAACTAAATATGCCTTCCGCCAAGTTCTTAGGCAGAGATAAATATGGAGGTACTTCGAATCTAAAAAAAAAAACAACTTTTTCAACCGACATCGTTTACATTTCCAAAGTTGACGAAAATAAACACAACCCACAACGTCTTCATTTCAAGAAGATTTGTTTTAGCTACCGAACGATTAAAAATCTGCAATACCGTATCACAGATGAACGGATGTCGATAGGTTTGTGGTATTTGTATAGGTATTTCGAATTTAGTTTAAAGGAACTGCGGTTAACTAAAAGTATTTCAATTTTATATTTTCTTAAATAAAAAGATCGAAAAATAACAAACAGAAAATTGGTATTAGTGAGTTGATATTGTTTGGGGAGGTTTCGGGTCCAGACTAGGGATGCGCATGGAAAAAAACATCGATGTTTTAATCGATGTGATACATCGTAACCTTACATCGATGTTTGTCGATGCATCGCATAAAAACATCGATGTTTTCGACGTATCGATGTTTTTGAGCAATCCTATCCTAACTTAGACATACTACCAATTACGAAATGTTTGTTTTTATTTCTAGCGGTTAGTTTTCCTCGCTCTTCTTTTTTTGGGAGCATTTAAAAAATAGCGAACCAAAAAAATTGCAATATAAAATGAAACATAAGTATCGCAATTACATTCGAAAATTAACAGCTAAAGCTAATTGTTGTTTTGTTTTTGCCTTGCGCTTGCTTATAGGTTAAGGTTACTAGAACAGTCCTGCATCAGCATCATAAGAAACGAGGCAAACACTTGCAAATGTTCGAAGAAAAGCCAAAAAACGCTGCCATGATAAGGAGCCTAAGTTACCAGCTCTCACCATGTCTGCGCCGAGTATCTGTGACCGGATTTGAGAAGATGCAGGACATTTACATTCTTACATTTACAGCCTAATGGCAATGGCGTCTCGAAAGGAGTACAGTTACGGTGCCCTTTATCTCGGAACTGGACCATTCAAATTTCAAAATCAAAGTCATTTCGTTAGATAATAGTTTGACCCAGGTAATACCGGGACGGTTTTCCGAAATTTCAATGTATCACTTTTGAAAGCACTTGAAAAGAAATTTAATTTTTTTGAGAAAAAATCGGCGCAATTGTTAGGTATTGATAAATTAAAAGTATTGACAAATTCAGAATTTCTCCAGCGGTACCTAGTACAGAAGTATTGTTCAATATATTATAAGATTGGTGCAACAGTTTTGAAGTTATGAAGTGCTCCGGCTTTGAAAACGTGAGTTGTGGCAAAAACACTTTGAAAATTAAAAATACCTGCACAAGACATTCACAAACCCGTTTTATCGACTCACTCAGACTAAATTATTGATGCCAATGCCAGTACCGGGTAATTTGCACTTTTTGCCCGTGTCGAGGTTTCGATAAAGCCGCGAGAACGGCTTCGGTAGAAAAGCTCCAAAATGACATAATTTTTTTTTTTTCGAAAAAAAGTTTGAGGAAACATTTGTTACCTCATTGGTTGCTGGATTTGGTACAGCAACCAAAGAAGTCATAATCAGTAAATATTTTAGAAGTGTGTAATGTGTATATGCATTATGCACCCATGGTGTTGGTCGTGTTGGTTCGTTAAACACCGCATTTTTAGCAAATTGAGTGGAAAAAATCTCGTGTGACTAGTGTTGGCTCGTTTAAATCGAAACCATTCAGTCATTTCTGATAAAAAAGGTTTCCTTTTGGTCGATCCAAAATGAGCTTATTGAATTTGGATAAAAATCTCCTTGTGTTGCCAAAACTTACGTGAATTCGAAGATGTTATTAGTTTTCTTATTGAAATCCAAAATTATAAAAGTTTTATTTTATCTATACATATAATAAAAACGTAACAATTTGTTTGTTTGTGCACTAATCTCAGAAACGGCTAATCCTATCTAGATGGGGTTTTCAGTAATATATTGTGGTAAGCTTCACTTAAATTTAGTTTTTATTTCATGTCAATCGGTTGATAAATAAAAAAGTTATGCCAATTCTTGCGGACGAAGTCGCTGGCACAACTTGTAGTTAATATATTTTATTCTGGCACGGAAAGCTATTATTTTTCTAACTGCAATTTCTGCGATTAGAAATAAAAAAATTTAAACCTGTATAGAAAAATAAATTAAAATTCTGGCAGTGCCATGAGATTTTAAACTTAAACAACTACAATAAGACGGTGTGAAACGAACCAACACGAACCTACCCGAACTTTTTTCGCACCTAAAATTACTTAAAATGCGGTGTTAAACAAACTCACACGCCCCACATCGACTGTGAATATTTATAGACACCTCCCAATATTTTCACCCGTTGCGCAATTAAATAACAATTCACTCACCTTACATACACTCAATCCTACATGTTATCTACACTTGAGAATAACATATCTTTTATATATATGTATATATACGTACAAAACAAAATTAGAAAAGATAAGAAAGAACTGCACATTCTCAATATGGTCAGAGGGCATCTGATCTATTCCTTGGTCTGTGTAGAAATTTGTGAAAAGAGAAAGTGTTTGATTGTGTCTAATACTGCAGTTTTTTTCGTACGATAATTATGAAGCGTCAGAGATCTGTCCGGTTGTATTCCAGTTGTTTAAAACATTTAAATTAAGCCCACTCAATAAAAATGAATTTTTTCAGATCTAGCTGTTTCGAGGCGGAAGGGTTTTCGAAAGCACCTTGCAGGGAAATCGCGGAAGGCGAAGACCTGGTCTTAAGTGGTGGAATCAAGTAGTAGAAGACCTCAAACGACTTAGAGTGTAAAACTGGAGAGAGCTCCCCCGAAATCGAAGTCTTTATCGAAGGATGCTGGTTGAGGCCCAGGTCCACCCCGAACTGAAATGCCCACCTAAGTAAGAAGTTAGTAAAAAAGGAGCCTGTGTAAAAAAAAAAAAAAACACCTCGACCGCACCTACACATTGTTATAGCTGCAACTCCAACTACTTCCAAATATCGACTGTATCCCATCTAATGGCAGCCCATTATAAGAACACACAGTTTTGTAGTCAAAATTTATTTTGCTGCTTTGCAGATAAGTATTTCCTTCTCCTGCTCAACGGACCTAACCCCACTTGAAAGTGAAACAAATCAAAAGATTGGAATGAGTAATAGCTTTCAAACAATAAATGTCGAATAGCTGAATGCTTTTTTTACACAACAAGTCTGCACACAGAGAATGTAGATATGTTAAAAGATGCAACTACAGCGACAGCCGAAGCAATTCATCTAATTTGAATACCACGGTCATTGTGGCACCCATCTTCGGAAGCATTGTTCGTCACAACACTTTACCACTTTCCATCTGTTAAGGGCAAACAATAAATAAAATTAAAATGATCCAAACAATGGTTCCCGCCACCGTTGCCACCGACCGTAGTGAGCTTCCAACGCCACCCTTGGTAACAGAAAACCATCAGCTCCCTCTTTGAATATTCAACCAAAACGAGTTCATTACTTTGAGAGCAGCCCTCTGCCACCTTTTTCCATTTCCATTTCATATCGCGAAATGCTCCTGACCACCACCATCACTTACACATATGAATTCGACAAACATCCGTATCCCTTTTTAATTAAAATGTTGACATGTACATGTTGCCCATCTAGACTGGACGTCGATAAATGACTTTAGGAGCAAATCGTTGTCGGGCATCCCGCATAGGAAACCTGTCAAACAAAAGGACAAAAATGTCAGCGCGTTCTCGCATTTAAGTTGACTTTTTTTTTGGTTTGTTTTTTTCTTTGCTTGGCCTGGCCTTTCGTCATTCTTGTTTGGCTTCGCTTTTATTTTCCGTTTGTGCGAATCGTTTTAATTTTTATTTTTGCACAAAGCATTGTTCGACAATTCCAAAGGACGAAATGGCGTGAATTTTTTTGAAAGCATTTTAATCAACATTAAGCTTCATGGGTCTCCACGTCATTAATTTGCAAATGTCATTTTATTTTTTGGACTTGTCTTTTTGTTAACAGAATATTTACCTACCTATACACTTTTTGTTGCTGTGTTGTGCTTCTGTATTCAAGAGGCGAAAATAAAGCAAATTAATTCGTGCAAAAATCAATTAATGTCGTGTGCAAGAGTGAAATCTCACTTACGAAATTAATCTACAAAATAATCATTGGAATAGGGATAAACGGAGCGATTTTAATTTATCGACGTTCTCTTATTTATGAATTAAAAGACTTCCTGAAGCACGCTTGTTGAGTCGAATTGCTGCGGGAGCCATAACTCAAAAGCTTTCCTCCTAGTGAGACGTGAAACCTTGTAACATTCAAACTACGGCTGGAACCATAAATATTTCCATTTCGATGAACACAGTTTGGCACGTTGTGTAGCGTCGCCGTTGTTGGTCGTCCCGAACACGAAAGGGGAGAAGAAGGAAGGATGCCAGTCTTTTTCTAAGCCCACCCCAGGGAGAAGTCAAATGACATATGTATTTTGAATACAACCAGACCTCGATGAAATTTCAGGTCACAGGTTGAATAGGGAGTGAAAAGAAGACAGTGTGGTGATGATGGTAAAGGCTACCGTGGATAAAAGTTAAGTGAAATTTTAAAATGTTGTTACGCTGAGATCGCGGTCTTTTTTAAAAGCATTCACTCCATTTCAAATCGGCTGAGATTTATGTAGTTGAAAGATACAGTCTGATTGTGAAGTGCGTTAAGTGCTTTTCAGCAATAAAAATTTATGTAGCCTTGGTTTTTTTGAAAGACAACGTGTGGTAAGCAATTATATAAAACAAAAATACGAATCGTATTGGTAGTCCCATATTTTTCAGTGTCCTCTTTACGCGAAGAAGTAGGTACCGCTTTTTAGACTTAAAATTAATAAAGTTATATCTAGGATATTCTTGAAAATAAAAAGAAATATTTGGGCTGGAAGAACTTTGAATTGGCCAGTGCTTGTCAAATATCCGTCAACTATTACTCTGACAAATGTGAGAGACTTTAAATTTTCTACCGTTTTACAATGGAAATGTCAAAACTGGGTTTCCATATAGAATTTTTTTTTTTGGAGAATATTGTATTGAATAATTGGTTACGGTTTTCATTGAAGTGTTAAGCGATAGAGCCGCCTTTTTATTTCTCCAACAGATCCTTTCTTGGCTCTCCAGATACTATTCGCTCTAATTTTTTGATGCGTTGCAGTTCGAAACATTATCGTGGGCGATTTTTTTGCTACTTCTTGCCAACACTGGTTTTGACAGCTTATTCACGATTCGTGTGTTTTGTCACTGTCAATCATCTTCAGTTTGGCCTATAACTTCGTCATAAAAACAAGCAACGAACAAAATGATTACTCTGTTAAGAAAGTTCATGGCGCGTATTTTTCATTTATGGCCAGTTTAATCGACCTTCTGAGGCAGCCGTTGTCTTGTGACTAAGTTCCATACCAAATTTTCATTGTTGGACATTAAACCCCCGACGTGCTCAAGTTGAGGGAAATCAGAGGAAATACCGCAATTGTGTTGGCCATGTCATGTCCTTAGCGACAAGTCCGCTTCGATTGACGCACTGGAAGTCAACATTTAAGCATTTAAGATATCGGTCGAAATATTAGAAAAAGTGCAAAATTGGACTAAGCCGATGGACCATTTGAGCCGTCTGCGTTTCAAATGGTTCATTGAATAATTTTCAAACACTAAATTATTTCGACCGAATCGATTGAAATAAAAGTTTCATAAACTTTTCTGAATCTCGTGTTTTTTTTCAATTTCTACATTTGTATACACTTTCCTCATTTCGAGGTAACTTCAGGTTTGAAAACTAACTGTCATATGCTTTTGTCAATGACCTTCGTATTTAGGGCTATATTCAGAAAATTATCCTTTTTTCGTTAGTAATGTAACCTGGATAATAATTAATAATTAAGTAATGACCATGCCGTAATTGTTAGCATGTTTCCTTACTATTAGGGAGTTAGAAGCTCGAATTCCAGAGGCATGAAAATGTATTTTAACGGGTATACGGTATAGGTCCTCCAAGAGTACTTCACTGCCATAAACAGCGGTAAAGAGAACCTGTTATGTTGCTCCTAGAGTTGGATGTTCAATCTGTAAAAGGTAAAAGTGTTTTGTTTTAGATGTATAAACTAAAAACCTACTAAAACATTAATAAAAAATTAGTAAAAATTTTAACAGTTAACACACTTTTTATATTTCCTCAGATACACATTTCGGAAGCAATGCTTCCACCGTGAAACATAATAAATTAGTATTAATTGCTATGGAATTGACTTTACTAGAAAATAGTCTTTGCTTTCCTATTTGAATATGATTTCAGGAATGTGGACACTGCGGCTGGCGAGGGTGAATTGAGGATAAATTTCCAGCATTTGCGCTCGTGTATCGCCAATAACGGGCGAAATGTGTTTGAAGTCGTCAATTTTCCCAGGTGTCTGGCTTATCGGAGATTGTGACTTCACACACCGACAGAAAAGAATCTAACGATGTAAGAAAGCACGATATTGAAGGCGAGTTCATATCCCCAAAACGCGAAACTTTTCACCAAACGTTTCCTTTAGCAAATCAACCGTGGCACTCGCGTGTGACACAACACATATTACCCCTTCTTCTTGAAACCATTGTTTTTCCACATCACGATAATTCAGTTCAGAAACGTAAAAGCCATGGTCAAGGCTCTACAACTGTCTCTATTGACTATAATTCTCTGACACATAAAGAAAATTAATGATTCCATTAACCCATAAAACACACCAAAAACCATCAAGTTTTCTGGTTATTCCATATTCGGTGAGTATTACAATTCAGGTCAACCTTGAGGTCATCCACCGTCGCGTCGTTCGACAACGATCTCGATTTCGGGCGAGCTTTCTCCAGTTTTACACTCTTAGTCGATTAAGGTCTTCTTAAATTTGAATCTGATACCTAAGACGAGGTTTTCCTCTTTCGCGATTTTCCTGCATTGATTTGTCGAAAACCCGTTGAGTCGGAGCGTTAATGTCCATTTGCTCTACATCTTCCAGTCAGCCATTGTTGTATCGCTACGCACACACTACTAGCAATGCTCATGTCTCGGTACAGCTCATACAGCTGGCTGTTGTATATTCTTCTCCACACATTGTCTACGCATACGGCACAAAAGATCATTTTGAGTATAATTTTCTTTCGAAACGACCATGGGTTTCCTCATCCGCTCTTGATAAGGTACATGGATTTTATTTTTCAACAGACTTCTTAAGCCAAAGAAGCAGCGATTGTATAGAAATGTTCTACATGGTTTGATCTCCGAACTGATGTTGTTTACCATATCTATAGCGGATCCAAAGTAAACGAAGTCCTGTAATACTGCGAAGTAATGTCTTTCTGTTGTGACGTTTTGTTCAATTCGTCAATGTTCGCTGTCCTTGTTTGATGACAATACATACTACGTTTTACCTTCATTAACTGTCAAACTCATTTTTGGCGCTTCTGTTTCAATGCTCGCAAAAACACCTACGACATCATGCTTCCTTCTTCTTATTCCGTCAATATCGTCTGCGTAAGCAAATTTTTGTACAGACTTCTGAAAGGTTGTTCCTCTGGTGTTGATATTTGAGTTTTGTACAATCTTTTCAAGAATGATGTTAAAGAGTTCGCACAAAAGTTTGTCGCCTTGCCTAAAGCCTTTTTCGACATCAAAGGTTTCACTAAGTTCTTTATCGACCTCGACGGAGCAGAATGAATTCTCCAAAGTCATCCTGCATACTCGTTTTGGTTTTGTAGCGATGTCAAAGCTAGATAAAGCTCTTTATATTATAGCTCGTCTCTGTAAATACTGTCACACGCGGGATTGAAATTGGTAAATATCGGTATTACATTTGCTGGTTTTTTCCAAGACCTGCCGTAATGTGTCCCAACAACGGCTTGAGGATTATCTACACTAAAAATGCGACAGTTTTGCTCATTGAAATAGTCATTGGTTTACCAAATTGACGGCGCGGCAGTATTCGTTCGTCTTAAATTCTTGCACGACTTGAATTTTGTATGCAAAATTTTCCAAAAAGTGGATTCAATTGTTTGTGTGCGAAGGCGGATGGACCCATTCGGATCTTCCTTGATGCTGCGTTCTACAAGCAGAAAGATCAGCTAAGTCCTGTAGATTTGCCTTAGTCGTTCTATGTTACGGTAAACAATGAGGATTACATATAGGCACGGAATCATTATGCTGGATCAGTTCCAGTTGATTCGGAATTGTATAGTTACAGCTCTTAGATGTTAGTTCTTCTAGAAGCCTTCTTTTTTCTAAGCACAAAGATATAAAAACGAAGCTCTTCTCTTTTTATATTCCTTTTCGAATATACAGGGTGTTTTGCATAAGATGTGACAAAGCTCAGGACCGATAGGATGTGTTAAGACATGAAAGAAATCGTATGGACCCTCTGCTCAGGCGGGAGGGGAAATTTACTAAGTATTGAATTAATTTTCTAAAAAAAATTATTGAAAATCAGCTAAACCATTTACTACTATATGCTGCAATGTTTTTGAAAGTTAATACATTGATTTTTAATGAAAACTTTAGTTCAAGTTAGTTTAGTGAATGGTTTTCGATTAATCAAGTTTCAAAGACAATATAAAAAAAATAAACAAATTTTTTTTTCTTACTGTAATATATCATTCTTCTTAGTCAAAAATTTGTGGCATTCGGGATGAAATTTTATGGTCTGTTAACTTTCAACTTGAGCACAAAGGCACATATTTTGTCTTTCTGTTTTAGTTAAAAAAAAATTTAACTCATTGAATTTTATACAAAAAAATAGTACTGATTTGAGCAAAAGCAGCGATTGTTTGGATGTGGATTTGTTGTTGGAACTAGACTCAGGCAAAAAGTCTTGAGTTTCAACTATGTGAACGAGCGCATAGCAACAATCCGCATCAAGGCTAAATTCGTCAACATAAGCCTCATTTACGCACACGCCCCCACAGAGGAAAAGGATGAAGACACCAAAGACGTATTCTACGAGCTCCTGCACAAAACATATGAGCAGTGCCCTGGCTATGACATTAAGATTGTTCTAGGAGATTTTAATGCCAAGCTAGGAAGAGAGGATATCTTTGGTGGAATAATCGGAAGATATAGCCTGCACGACAACACCTCCGATAACAGATTCAGGCTGATCGATTTCGCTGCGGGACGAGATGTTCTGGTAGCTAGTACGCGGTTCCAGCACCTCAATATCCACAAAGGGACATGGAAATCTCCTGATCAATCAACCGTCAACCAGATTGACCACATTGCGATCGACGCACGACACTTCTCCAGTATAGAGGATGTCCGAACATTCCGAGGGGCCAACATTGACTCGGACCACTACCTTGTTGTAGCCAAGGTACGACTGCGGATATCCCGATCCAAGCCAACACAAGGAAATACTGTGAGAAAATTCAACGTTGGACGACTACAATCGCAAGAGATCGCCAAGTCCTTTTCCGATCGAGTCTCTTACAACCTCTTAAGGAGTCCTTTGCCGCCAGCATCAAGTATAGAGAACCAGTGGCAGCACTGCCAATCAGCCATCAGAGATGCCGCCTCTGAAGTGCTGGGTTTCACACGGCCACCACAACGAAACCCCTGGTTTGACGACGAATGCCGGCAAGCACATGCAGCAAAACAGGAAGCATACAAAGCGGCGCTGCACAAAAAGACTAGAACTGCTTACGAGCTCTACAAGCAGAAGAGGAGAGACGAACACCGGCTTCTCAGACGGAAAAAGAGAGAGCATGAGAAGCGCGCGATCGAGGAGATAGAAGGGTGCCACAGCAGGAATGAGGTTCGGAAGTTTTACCAAAAGGTAAAAACAACAGCCTCGGGCTATAAGCCCCGAGCCGAAGCCTGCAAAGACGACCAAGGGAACATCGTGATGGAACCGCAGTCAATGCTGAGGATATGGAAAGACCACTTTTCCAAGCTCTATAACGGCGATGATGAACCCAATTCCGCTGTTAGAGAGATAGAACCACTCGATTTAGGCAACGTAGACCAACAATTCCGCCAACCCGACCTGAACGAAGTGAAGACAGCAGTATCCAAGCTAAAGTCCAACAAAGCTGCTGGAACTGATGGCCTCACTGCCGAATTGTTTAAAGCGGCAGGCAATGACCTGGTCAGGAGTATGCACCAGCTCATTTGCAAAATATACTCGGAAGAAAGCATGCTCGATGAATGGAACCTTAGCATTGTTTCCCCGGTCCTCAAGAAAGGAGACCCTCTGAACTGCGCCAACTACAGAGGTATCAGTCTTCTTAACATCGCATATAAGATCCTCTCTGCCGTATTGTGTGAGCGTCTGAAGCCATTCGTCAACAACCTGATAGGTCCTTATCAGTGCGGCTTTAGACCAGGAAAGACCACCATATACCAAATCTTCACACTACGGCAGATCTTGGAAAAAACCCAGGAGCTTCAAATCGATACCCACCACCTTTTCATCGATTTTAAGGCCGCGTATGACAGCATCTATAGAGAGGAGTTATATAGAGCCATGTCTAGTTTTGGCATCCCTACCAAACTTGTCCAATTGTGTAGGATGACAATGGAGAACGCACGTTGCTCCATCAGGGTCGGAAAAGATCTCACCGATACATTCGATGTCAAAAAAGGTTTTAGGCAAGGCGATGCACTGTCATGCGACTTCTTCAACATCGTTCTTGAAAGAATAGTGCAAAACTCCCACGTCAACACAAGAGGCACAATCTTTCAAAAATCCGTTCAATTGCTCGGATATGCCGACGATATTGACATAATTGGAAGAACGCAGCGTGATGTCAATGGCGCGTTTATGAGCATTGAGACGGAAGCGAAGAAGATGGGTTTAGTGGTAAATGAGGGCAAGACCAAGTATATGCTGTCATCAAGAAAGGACACCCAACACCGACGTCTTGGACAAAACGTCACGATTGACAGCTATAACTTTGAGGTAGTTAAGGACTTTGTCTACCTAGGCGCCGCTATTAATTCAGACAACGACACCAGCGCTGAAATCAAACGAAGAATAACTCTTGCCAATCGCTGTTTCTTCGGACTAAGAAGGCAATTGAGTAGTAAAATCCTCTCTCGAGCAACTAAAGTGTCCCTGTATAAGACACTTATCATCCCGGTTCTTATATATGGCGCAGAGGCATGGACCTTGTCAAAGGCAGACGAGAACGCTTTAGGATGCTTCGAGAGAAAAATTCTTCGGGTGATTTTTGGTCCCGTCTGCATAGATGGAGAGTGGAGAAGAAGATTTAACGACGAACTGTACGGGCTGTACAGCGACACTGACCTTGTCAAACGAGTCAAGGTCCAGCGGCTTAGATGGCTGGGTCATGTAGAGCGAATGGACACCAACGCTCCGGCCCGGAAAGTCTTCGAATCCAATCCCGAGGGACGGCGCAGTAGAGGAAGACCGCGACTCAGGTGGCGCACGCAAGTAGGAGAGGACCTCAACCAACTTGGCGTTAGCTAGGGACCGAGCTGGCTGGAGAAGCATGTTGGTTGAGGCCCTAGTCCGACCCGGACTGTAGCGCCACCTTAAGTAAGTAAGTAAGTACTGATTTGAGATGAGTTGTAATGAGTTTTTAAAGTTTGAAGACAAAACAGTATAATATGGTAACTACCCACGTAGGTATTCAAATTTATATTTTAAATTTATTTTTCGGTCGGCTTAAGATCGTAAAATAAAAAATAAATAAATAAATAATATTTAAATAAGAGCCTATAAAAAAGCCATACATTGCTCCTCTATTAATTTAAAAACTTGTAAATTAAGCTTTATGGAAAATAAAAAATAAACTGCTGTTAGCTTCAATCCGTTTGAACAGATTCTACTGGATAATCAAAAACTTCCTGTGTTCAATAGTTTTCAGAAATTGCAAGATAAAAACATCAAAATTGCTTTCACTGTGAGCCGTAAGTTCTTATGAACTGAAATCGCAAACTAATAAATATTTCAGATTTCTATTAATACCTCTAGTGAACGATTTAGTGTTCAGGCTCATTAGCAGCAACCAATCGCATTATGAGCTGATATTGGAGTGTTCTGTTTTGCATGACGAATTGCCAATTAGACTTCGATTCTTCATTAATAATTCTCGTTATTGAAACCACAATTAACATTGCCATTCAAACTGTTTCTTTTCTATTTTCGCACAGTCTCAGTTTCAAAAACGTCAAAACAGTTCCATTTGTTCGATGCTACAAGAACATCACAATCCGTACTGGCCCATTAATTTCAGCATTCATCGTTGCCATATTTTATTATTTTTATGAGCGCCTTTGCACAAAAAGAAGAATATCACAGCCCAGCTATCCTATCGACATTCAAGCAGGGGCCTGGTGTATCCTTCAGAGATCTTTGCCGCGCATTACGCAATGACTATTTCTGTCATCATAAATTCGTAATTTATGGGCAATCAATGTGAGCGTATGTCAAACGCATCAAACTCATCAGTTCTGGCACATCAGAGTGCGAGAAGAGTTTCCTAGATGTGACGCGGATTGATGCACATCATCGTTGTCGTCATCATCAAAACGGATAGCAAAGCACACAAGTCCCTCCTTAGCCAACAGTTTATTAAAGATCAACGGATATTTTTGTACTTTTTCTGTATGCGGAATTCGCACGGAAACTGGCAGACAGCGGGGTGTTCTTTCCATGATGCTTAACTCATGTGGTCCTGCAGGGGCCTGCAATAGAATTATAATTATATTCATATATGAACGGCAAGGGATGACATTCGTCGACCTTTGAGTATTCAAAAACTCACCTAATGCTGTACACATTTGCCATTGCCATTGTTGCGTTTGGGTGATGATTTGATGGCTGACAGTGTCAATGTGTTTTTCACCGAAGGTCGTTTGTTTTTATGACAATTTTATTTGTTGTGCAAACAGTTTGGAGGCGGCTTTGAATTGAAATACATTATCGTTTTATTTTTGTAACACCGCTTATGGGGGCATCAAGCTGAATGTAATCTGCTTGGCTTTGCATTCACATACTGCATGCAAATGTGCGCTCTGCTTCTGCACAGCGGAGTTGGTATTTCCGTTCGGTGTTTGGATGTCATTAGGCTTTAGCAAAATTTGTAGTTATTGCGAACTATAAAGAACAGAATTAATGCTTAACATACGCCAGGATCATAACCATGAATAAAATGTAATCTTCCAAATGACACGTTTTCAGAGAAGTTTTGTCTTGAGCACTTTGTTTTAGCCTATTTGTAACTTGAGAATAGAAAAGAGATTAGGGGACGATAGGTATACCCAGTGCTCAAACAAATGGAATTTTTGCTTCAAAATGGACTTAATAGAATTTTTACATCCGGTTCTACGCTTCTATTCTTTCATGAGGCAATTACTCCTTAAAAATTGAAGAGGGCCTTAAAAAAAAATCCATGAACTCATATGTCTTTTTCCTTGGTTAAGCCAGAACGACACTTTTACACACGCCAAAGGTTATTTGTTCGTTTCCTTCCTTCTTCAAGTTTCCCAACTGTCAGGATAAATCACAAACTGACAACAACGAAACCTCCTTTCAAAAATTCTATTTCGGATTAAGTCAGACGAATTTTCCGCTGGTAATTGGTAATCAATCAGAAGATATCACCACAGCATCTTTGCACAACATCCACGTACAATTGAATGGTTTCTATAGAGTCCGTCCATCCACATTAGGAGTGAGGTAACATCGGCACAGCGCAGCGTACGAAATAAAAAAATATAACAAAGTCCTAATGGCAATGTGGTTTTGAATTTCCTTTCTTCCTTTACGGCAGAATGATCAAATTTTAAACTTTTCATGATTTAATAAATCCTTGGTAACCCGAAGGTATATTCTTGCTGGGGACACACATCTCTATAATTGGTTATGAAATTTTATAGCAAATGGACTTGGGACAGCAGCAGAAAGTTTTTCCTTAAGACAAACAAGTCCGATAAGCTTATGTCTCTGACTTGGTAATTTGATTTATTTTGAGAAACCAAGAAAAGTGATATCGATATGTGGACGTGTGTGTGTCGGAAGATATAGGAAGCGTATGGTTCAGTGCATTTAAGAAGCCCGAAAGTCCCCTGGGGATACGGAACTTGGAAGTTCGTTGAAATCTTATGGATTCTCAATGAGTGGTCTGAAAACGATTTTGCAATAAGCAATCAGAGTATGAGTTGAAAGCTTGGGAGTTTTCAATCAAATTTAAAGTTTTCCGAAGACTTGCAAATCAAAACAAGGGCTAATTCAAGTTGGTCGTTTTTGATTGAGAACTAACATAAGTATGTGATGTGATCACAAAATAAGCAATAATTTAAAACTCATCAAAATGATAAAGTAGAAAGTGTTAAGCCCTGCACACACCTTACGAGGCATACAGTACATACCACAGATCGGGGTCCCAAGCAGCGTTACTTTGCAGAATGCCTTAAAATGACATCTATAAGTAAAACCTTATCACTGATAAGTTATCAGTTTCCTTCAAGTCAAAAAGAAGTTCATATAAGAGCAAGAGGAGGAAAGAGAAAGGGAGAAGGAGATAGAAGAAGGAAGGTAGAAAAAAGAAGATATAAGGTAAAAGGTAGAAGTTAGGAAATAAAAGGTAGAAGGTAGAAAGTAGAAGGTAGAAGGTGAAAGGATAGACAGATAGATAGATAGATTGTTTTATTCATACATTAAAAAAAAGTTACATTTACATTTGCGCTTCATAAAATTGAATATATTAGAGCATTGCATTACTGCCGTCTGCCCGAGTGACTGTTCTCTAACTTTTTGACTTATTGCAGTGTTTTCTTTCATGACTTTTCATAACAATTGTTGTTTTATACATATTAAAATATGTTTAAATTTAAATCCTGTAACTTTTAATACTGATTTTGAGTTTAAATAAAATTTATTTAATTTTAATAATGACTTTTAGTTTAGCTAAAACGAATTTTTTTTTTTTTACTTTTAGTTTATTTAAAACAGATACAATTAAGTGTATTTTGGATACTGAAAAGAAGCAGCTACAAAAGTTTTATGATTACAGCTTTTAGTTTAATGACTTTTAGTTTAGCTGAAACGAAAGAAAGATTTTTCTCAAGAAAAAACGCAGCAATGTCTGCACAGTTTCAGATTCTTTAATACCAAAGGTTTGAGCTCCATAAAAAAGGATAGATTTAGCTGTTGCATTAAAAACTTCGAATTTAGCTTTTGTCATTCCCAGGTAAGTGTATTCTTTCAGCACCTATAACTCGAGACTCGACCTCACCATATCTCCAGTGTTCCTCTCTAGATAGTCTTCCTGCACCATTCTGGAATACCATCACAATCTGGCAGACAGCAATGCCATGCTATATCTGATATTGTATATTATTAATTGTTTTTATAAAATATTGAATAAAAATCACTTAATCTAATCTATCCATCACTTTGGACTTTTCTGTGTTTACTTCTAAACACCATATTTTGCAGTACTCAAAAAGTCTGTTCACATTCAGTTGAAGCGAAGAAGGAGATTGTACCAATATCAAAATATCATCTGCATACATAATAACTTTGATTTTTAAATTTCCATATTCAACTCCACAGGGAAGGCATTCTTCAATGTCATCCAGAAAAAGGCAAATAACAACGGACTAAGATAACATCCCTGTCGAACTCCGCAATTTATTTTAATATCTTTCGATGTTTCTGCTCGAATGAATACGCGTCCAATTGTTCGTTGATACATTTTTTCCAATGCTCTACCGAATTTAGTGGAAAAAGATTGAAAAGTTTAGAAAAAAGTGCTCTTCTTTCAACTTTATCAAAGGCAGCTTTAAAATCCACGAAAAAAGCATATAGTTTTTTGTTTTGGTTAAGCTTCGAACGGGCTGAATATCCTAGCACAAAAATATTATCGACTGTTGAATAGCCTTTTCTAAACCCGGATTGGAAATCGCTCAATTTATTATTAATATTGACCCAATTATTAAGCCTATTATTAAGGAACTTTGTGTATAATTTCAAGCTTGCATTTAAATAAGAGATTCCTCTATAGTTTATGGCGTCATTTGGGTTACCTCTTTTGTGAATTGGCCAAATGAGAGCTTCTTCAAAATGATTCGGATAAACTGCGAAATCAAAAACAACATTAAGTGCTTGTGTAAGCTTTTCTTTCAATAACGTCGAAGAGTGTTTGAAAAATTCTGTAGGTATACCGTTAGAGCCAGCCATTTTGCCATCTTTAAGTGTGTCCAGAAATATTTCTACTTCTGAGTTCTGACATTGTGATTTCTTCGTTTAAAATGTTATCGACTGTTACAGGTTTTGCATAGCTCCAAAACATCTGATCATATTGTGAGTACAGTAACGACGGCGACGCAAAGTGTTCTCTTAAATCTGAAATTGCTATCTCTGATGATTTCGGAGCTGCTTCTTTTCCATTAATTTTTATTGTTATTTTCCAAAACTCTGATATATTTTTCTTTTCTCCTGGCATAATCGCTTGTATTGCTTAGTTTTTTCCACATATTCTGTCCGTGTTGAGAGTAAATTGACTTTTCTTGAGTTTAACAAACTCAGTGATTGTTTTCTTAGTTTTTCACATGCGTAGTCGTACCAATCCTCTTTTCGTTGCAATTTCTTGTTTTTCTGCATAACAACAGCTGCTTCTTTGATAATTGTTTCAAGTTCAAATAGTTTATTTTGCTATAGAATATCTTTCTTTCCAACAAGATATTTAAATTTGTTATGTAGTTGCCTTTGCAGCGATTCACCCATTTCAATTTTTGCATCTAATGTTTTTTGTTTTCTGTTACTGCCTTGGATACTGTCAATTCCAATTTTGACTTTAATTGGAAGATGATCCGAGTAGGCAATGTCTTCCACCATAAAATCAAAGCCAGTTTCCACTGATAAGACAAAGATCTATTGTTGAGCAGCCCTGTTTACCAATGAAAGTAAACTCACCATTTTTGTCTCCCTCTACAGTTCCATTTAAAATACTTACTCCAAAATCGTTGCAAAAGTCTAAAACTGATTTTCCTTCTGCATTTATTACTTTATCCTTAGAGGTTAGAGCTGCGATTTCTTAACTCCATTTTAAACGCTGATTCTTTATCTGCTGTTCTAGCATTGAGATCACCAATTACCATTAAATTTTCAGTTTCAAAATCGTTTTGCCACTTATTACAGTTCAAGTAAACTGGTAAGATGAAAAAATTTTTATCATAAATTTTGAGTTCAATACTCAATACTTCTTCATTAATTTTTACAGTTGAAAAGTTGACTACATATTCATTGATAGCAGCCATCATTCCTCTACTTGCTCTACCCTTGGCTGCAACCTTTATAGCAAAAATACAAAAGCATTTGTATTTTGGAAAATGTTTTTCAAAGCTTAAACAATTATCTTTAACAACTTAACTTAACTTAAGGTAGAAGGTAGAAGGTAGAAGGTAGAAGGTAGAAGGTAGAAGGTAGAAGGTAGAAGGTAGAAGGTAGAAGGTAGAAGGTAGAAAGTAGAAGGTAGAAGGTAGAAGGTAGAAGGTAGAAGGTAGAAGGTAGAAGGTAGAAGGTAGAAGGTAGAAGGTAGAAGGTAGAAGGTAGAAGGTAGAAGGTAGAAGGTAGAAGGTAGAAGGTAGAAGGTAGAAGGTAGAAGGTAGAAGGTAGAAGGTAGAAGGTAGAAGGTAGAAGGTAGAATGTAAAATTTTAAAACTAAAGGTACCAATTCCAAACATACGATTAAATTTAACACTTTTCAGTATCGAACTAGTGGCTGTAGGGTAGTTTGGATAGTTTATGACCTCGTGAAGAAAAGGTTGGAAAGTTAAAGCCAAAATTGTTAAAACTGTAGATGTTGCTGGTGGATGATTGTGATTGTTCAGCGTGTGTGAATCGAAACGACATATCTCATCAACCTAATTGAAAATTCGAACTCCGATGTGATTATATTCTAGCCTTTCGGCAGCAGCGGAATGTGACGTATAAGGTTTTTGTTGCCTCGAGATACCTGCCCTGTGGAACGTTATAGACATCTTTCGTTTCTAAAATTGACATTATGATTTTAGTCCAGCTGCCGAATCATATTCGTGATACGAGTTTGGGCTAGCTGTACTTGTGCTGTAATAGCGTCAACCCAATTGAACCACTCTACTGCCGAATATATTGCCGCATAACCTACTTTAGAGGTTAATGCTATTGTTAGTATCATGACAAAGTGTCTAAATGTTGAGCCTAGTAGGTGTTAGGTGTGTAGCCAGCGGGGTGTTTTGAACAACGATTCTAATGCTTCATTACATTACTTGGCACCTGACACTACCAATGTCTCAAAAGGTAGTAGCACAAAATGGTGGGATCGTCTAGTCAAAGATGTGAAATTTACTTTAAGTGTGGGTGTTTTGCGTTCAATGAAGACTCGCAATCTTCTTACTGTCAAATGTAATCCTTAATGAGATGAAATTCAAAATAATAATTTCCCTTTGAATGTCTTATCTGATCAATTAAAACAAAAACAAAAAAATAAGAGGAAACCTCTTCGCCTGACAAATAATCATTTTCATTTATCCTCAGCTTTCCACCCATTTTAACCCCACAAATTATATGTCTACTTGAAACGGTTAATCTTTGATTATAAGACCCTTTTTTTCCTCTGAAGCCGAATAACAAAAAATCACCGACCCAAAACACCAAACCGCCCAAAATGAGAGTAGGTATTTGGTGCTATGCAAAAAAAAAAGGGTTGATTATGGTTTTTGCGGATATCCACCCACTCTCACACTTTGTCAGTCACTAGCATCCCGCCAGAGCAATGGGATGAAAAATATTCTTTCAGATAAATAAAACGAAACAAACAAACGCAAAAAATAATCAAAGAATTAAAAGCAAATGAGCCGTCGTCGTCGTCATCGTCCTCCTCGTCATCTTCTATTTTTTTTATATTTTGTGTGTTGAAAAGGATATTAAGCATTCTCTTCTGGAGCAACATCGCATTTTTCTTTCTGTTTATTGTTATCCACATTTTTTCGTTTGTATGTTTGCTGATGCCGTTTCCGTTTGCCCTTCTTTGATGTTGAAGATGTAATTTGTAAGAGTGCATAAGCTCTCTGTTTATAATTATTGTCCTTTTTCTCATTATGGTTGCGCTCCAGTGTTTGTTTCGTTCTTTATATATTTTTTTTTTCCTTATTTCTTATGCGCTGCTCTAATTAAAAGTACGCGTTTAAATAATGCAGGACTCTTTCCGACAAATAGATTCCACTGCACCGAGGCGAGCAGAGCGCAGCTAGTAATTAGGAAATTGTTGTTTATTTCCCTCTTTTTGTTAAGTCTCATTTGGTGGCTGCTTCATTCTTAATTAACTTTTAATCCTGTGGAATTTTAAATATCGGATTTGAGTTAATTTGAAAATATTTATGCCAGGAGCATTAATAATTCTGAAGGAACTGTGTGGTCCTTAGTTGGAGGGGAAAAGCAGTCTAGATACTCGTATATTAAAGTGTTTTTTTTTAGTTGTTGTAACTCTCATTGCATTTTTTAAAAATCATTTTAAGGACTTCTAGCTTTATTGGTTTGGAATGGAATTTTTAAGAATGAAGTCGTTGTATAAGGTCCAAGTCTACTCAAGACGGTAACACCTTCTTAGAAAATTAGGATAAATTCATAGGGTGTCACAACAGAGCTAGAAGCCCCTTGGCCAATCGTATTTCTCTCGGCCATGCCTTGTGAGGGAATGGACGGGACCTAGAATTTTCTCCCGATTCCGAACGGTTAATCGAGAAAGGATATCAACTAAATTTAGTGGCTGCAAATCTATGGCTGTATGAAAAGTTAAATTTCTCTCTGCAATCAGACTGATATCAATCAAACAAAATGTATTCCAATATTCTCACAACTTTAAACTCACTCTAAATAATTATTACTGTTTCAATATTTTAACACCGCCCTCACTTCTCTGGTGGGATTTCCACTTCTACACGTCCCCTGATTCCTTAACACCCAAATTCTTAAGAAAAATATCCCCAGAGATTTCAACTCCACCCCAAACAATGAAATGGAATATTATATGAGTCCATTCGTCCTATTCATAGAAGCAGTCATTCCTTTTCGCTAAGCATTGTATCAGCTTTTATGATGGGGCAGTAAAAAATGTCATTACTTTTGTTGGTTGATGACGTTTTACCTTGAATTTACGATATCCCCATAGAAGATGCATTCAACAGAGCAACGGCCATTGTTATAATGACGAAGGAATATTAATTTAAATTAGAATTTCTTATTTTGATGTTGAAGTTGATGGTGTGGGAGGGTGAGGAATTTTAATTACTACCCGAGATTATTAGCATTCACATCGCTGTGTGGAATTTATGTAGACGTGTATAGTACACATATACAACTAATTGATGAAAATGCATAAATTAGTTCAAGACACTCAACTTGCCGAGATCAATAGACACTTCATTGAACCTGACATTATTTCCGAGTCCATAGTTTTACGACACACCATCAACTGTGATAAAATCCCGAACATTGCACTTCCAGCTGGGTGAAAAAGCTTTAGCTAAAAGAACCAGTCTAAGGGTCGATCATAAGTTATTTATGATCCATCAATGTGACCGTATGTCAAACCTATATCAACGTCATCATTTCACACTGAAGTGCTGAAGTGAACCTGGACATCGATTTTATTTGCCGTACATGTGGGGATAGCTTTGCAGAAGGGACTGCCTTACTCGTATCTTCAAGTTTTGACCATTGCATCTTGATTGGGTTTTATATCTTTTTCCAGATAATAGGATTTGCTGAATTTGAAGCACGTAAGACTTACGATACGAACAACTACTTTAGTCATGTTAATGCGGGTTGTAACTTAATTTATAGGGGGTGGCTAGGATCAAGGACTATACGAATGAGAAAAAGTAAAAACCAACTGGCGACGAAGAAAACATATTCCAGGATTATAACACAGTCTTGTGTGTACTTTTTTTTTTTTTCTGCTCTGTAAACGAAGCAATAGCAAAACAATTTAATTTAAGCTGAGATTTCAACAGCCAATTTCATTCGTACCTACTTTCGACTCACCTATTCAATTTAAAGTTTTCCCATTGTTCAGAGTGAGGGAGAGAACTTACACAAGTTTCAATGGAGTGAAAAGTTTTCGACTTTTATAATCGTGTTCGCGAAAACGCGCTCGAATGGAGCTAATTAAATGTTAAGATAAGTAAAGTTTTCGCCTTTTATCGAGCTTCTCCAAAGGGAGCAACAGGATAAGTTTTGGCATGAAATAGATTTTAATGGTGGGTGATTAGACAGAAAGCAGAATCCTTTCATTTGTAGTTAATAATTATGAGCAGTGTAAAGGGAATAAAGGGGGTGTACGAAACAATGGCATGGTAAACTGTATTTACAGGTACAGCGGCATCCCTGCAAAACTCGTACGACTATGCAGGATGATTTTGGAGAATGTGCGCTGCTCCGTCAAGCCCACCGAGACCTTTGATGTCGGAAAAGGATTTAGGCACGGCGACACACCGTCAAGCGATTCCTTTAACATCACTTGAAAAAATCGTACAAACTCAAGTGTCAACATCATAGGGAAAATTTTTCTAATGTCTGCACAGTTACTCGCAGACGATATTGACGAAATGGGCAGAAGTAAGCGTGATGTCTATGTCATAGGTGCTATTGTCAGCATTAAAATATAAGCGACAAAGATGAGTTAGAGGGTTAAGTAAAACGGAGTATATGTTGTCATCAAACAAGGACAGTGATCAGAGACGAATTGGACAAAACGTCACAATATACTGACATAACTTCGAGGAAGTACAGGACTTCGTCTATCAAGGATCCGCTATAGATAAGGCAAACAACACCAATGCGGAGATCAAACAACGTAGAATGACTATTAACAGTCGCTGCTTCTTTGGGTTAAGAAGTCTATTGATAAATGAAGTCCTTTATAGGAAAACCAATATAACACTTTATAGAACCTTGATCATCTTGGTCCGGCTTAATAGCGTGGAAGCGTGGACTTTATCGAAAGCGGATGAGGAAACCCTTAGTCGTTTCGAAAGAAAAATAATCCGAATGATCTTCGGTCTCACAGTGGAGACAATATTTGCAGGAGAAGATTGAATAACGAGCTTTATGAGCTGTGTCGCGACATGAGCATAACTAGAATAGTTTGCATCGCGAAACTACGATGGCTGGGCCATGTAGAGCGGATAGACATCAACACATCAACGGTCCGGTTCGATAGGCGACACATTGCAGGGAAATCGCTGAAGGGAACACTCTTAAAAAAGGACATCAACCGAGTTAGAGTGCGAAAATGATGGAGCTCACCCGAAATCAAAATTTTAATCGAAAGATGTTGGTTGCAGCTCAGGTTCATCCCCAACTGCAGGGAAGGCCCACCTAAAAGTAGGTGCATAAATGAAAAAGCAAATAAATATCACTTTTCGCTGAACAAGAAGAAAGTGTCGCTATCGGATTTGCTTGCCTAAAGTCTTTAAGTTCAATTAGCAGCACTAAGGCAGATAGATGTTTCAGTCACTGTTGATGTCTTTTTTTGTTTTTCAAAGAGCTTCTCCGAGTCGGAATAATTGACAGTAGAACTGGAGTCCCATCTTCACTTTTAACACAAATTTTTGTCTTTTTTTGAAAACTTGCATCTCTGGAAATTTTAAATTTACAATGGAGATGCCAAAATGATGACCGGAGTTAGGAATGAGCACTCTATACCCTTTGCATTCACGATCTCTTCTTTAATACGAAAATTTTTAACAATTCAGCAGGTTCCTCTTGGGTCGATTTATTATACAAGTTAACGCAAATAACACCAAATCATAAGCTCATCATTGTAAGTGAGAAATCACAAATTTTTTCTCACACTAATTTCGCTGACGCTGCGTCTGGACAGAACGAACATCCAGAAGCTACATGCATTCCAGCACGTAGCAAGCAGGCGAATACGACACCACCTGTGGGAACATCTGCAGGTACCATTCGCAATGGGAGCGTAGGTTAATTTAATTTTAAGAAGAAATAATTATAAGTTAGTCTTAATTTGAACTTGTCACAATAAAGAGCTCTATGCTCCGAAAAGATAATTTTTTTAATAAACAAATCTTTATTTAATTGATTTACACATATCTAATCTATGCCAATAATGTTTTTGATCTGCAGAATTTAGTCAGCGCAATTGGTAAAGTTGTGTAAGGCTAGAAGTTATACAACTCGGCCTTCTCGCTTAAAAATATTCTATTGGTTGTACAAATTTCATCTTTCTAGGATGTGAAAAGGACTCGAGTTGTTATTGCAGGGGACAACAACCGTTTTTAAAAATAATAAGGCGTATTTAATTGCAGCTAATGTTTCGTTGGTAGTTTTGGTTTTCTCCTGGCAGCAGTAGCTGTCATCGGGGATACGACAACATGGCCTGCCGAATTCCATGCTTGGGAGTGTTAGGGGTTACACTGAAATTCCAGTTTGAAGTGCCTTGAGTGATGTGGTTTTAGTTTTACAATGTGGGTGTATGGCGAAAGGGCAGGATCCCCCTTGTCCAGCCAGCTGAGTTGTGTCTCGTGAGCGTGCTAGGTCCCTTCGTCACGATGCTTCTTTTCACTGCGTTTTCCCACTATATACTATTCTTCCTCTTTAATTTCTGCTTCCCCTTCTCTGCTTTCCCTTTACTTGCTTTTCCTGTTGGCATAGTATCCTCTTTCTTTTTTTCTCCTTTTAGTTTGTTTCACCTCTCATATCCCTATTCACTTTCCTACTGTCACCCATTTCATTCTTTTCTTCTCACTTTTTCTGCCCTCTTTCGCTTATTTCTTTGTTTCCCTACTTTACCTAGCCCTACATATCTCTCTTCCTCTTTCCCCTACTCCCCTTCCTCTTCATCCACCTCTTCCTCCTCCTTTTCCTCCTCCTCCTCATCCTCCTCCACCTACTCTTTTTGAATGATTTCTCAGAAGATTATGTTGTTCGTGTACCTGAGCAACTTCTGTGAGACTTCCACAAACGTCCTCTCAGGATGTGCGTTTTGATTTCCTAATTTATTTTGAGAAGACATTGGCGGAGTTTTAAAAAACATGTACTACTTTTACGCTTCCTTTAAGGACTAAACTTTTATAAAAATTTAGCTCCGAGCGCAAGACTTGCAGCTTCTTATTGTTCCTTGGATTTATTGCTGTCCAGAAAGAATCCATGGGCTAATTTTTGATTGTGCTCAATGCATATAAATTTTAATTTAGATTAAGGCAATTGCATGCTGTGGCCCTCAGACACCGAGGAGTTCCTGAAGCCTATGTGCGAATAATTATGGACATGTACGAGGGAGCAGTTACAAAAGTGAGATGCCCAGCTGGAGTCACCGAAGAATTCCAAATAACAGTAGGTGTACATCAGGGAAGTGTCTTGAGTCCACTGCTCTTTATTGCTGTTCTGGATTGTTTGCTCGAAGGAAAAGTAAAGGACAATAAAATACAACAATTATTCTTTGCTGACGATGGAGCCATCATAAGCGAGGATCCTACATCCCTGCAACGAGCACTTGACGTTTGGATTGATGTTCTGGAAGGAAATGGGTACCGTATTAGCGCTAAAAAGACTAAATACCTGTGCTGCCCTTTTTCTGATCCAGACAAGCCTATTCCAGACATTTATTTGAATGGAAATGTGCTTCCCAAGTGTGAAAAGTTTAAATATCTGGGATCTATGATCAATAGTGAAGCAACTTGTGATGACGACATCAATCATCGAGTAAGCGTAGGGTGGATGAAGTGGCGAGAAAACTCCGCTATCTTCTGTGATCGAAAAATGCCCCCTAAGCTGAAGGGAAGACTCTACACAGCGGTTGTCCGTCCAGCTCTGACATACGGTTCACAATGTTGGACAATGTACAAAAAGTATGAGAGCAAATTGACGGCAGCCGAAATGAAGATGCTTCGGATGACAGCAGGAGTAACAAAGCTTGATCGAATTAGAAGTACTAAGATCCGTGGAAGCCTTCATGTCAAAAGTACCATCTTGGACAAAATTCAGCACGACCGGCTCAGTTGGTATTGTCATGTTCAAAGGAGAGATCCGCAGAACCCCGTCCAAAACGCAATATCGTACATCGTTTCAACAAATTCGCGACGAAAAAGAAAAGGCAGGCCAAAACATTCCTGGTACAAGCAAATGCAAAAACAGCTGCATTTGGTTGGCCTCAGACATGGAACAATCCAAAACCGGGAGGCTTGCCGACGCTTTCTGAGGTCAACGCGGCGTACCAGGCGGATCACTAGTGTGAAGCAGAAAAGTGGGAGAGTTGTGATCGCTTCAAGATCACAACTCGTAACGCCGGAAATGAAAAGAAGAAGACTACTATTACGCTTCCGTTATGGACTAAACTTTTATAAAAATTTAGCTCCGAGCGCAAGACTTGCAGCTTCTTATTGCCCCTTGGATTTATTGCTGTCCAGAAAGAATCCATGGACTAATTTTTGATTGTGCTCAATGCATATAAATTTTAATTTAGATTAAGGCAATTGCATGCCGTGCTGAAACGCTGGGAGACGTTGCTTTCATTGTGAAACTTTAAGAAAATGTATTCCTCTGCACAAAAAAAAGAAAAATTAGAGCTAAGCTGAAGTTAAGACTTTATAGTTTCCGATGTCAACGCTTTAGATACATTCAATTTCAATAGCAGCATCTTTTCTATTTTTCACGATAATTTTTTCTATGAGAATGGAAACATGGTTTCTACTTATGCATTTGCAACTTTTGTAATGATGGACTGGTAGATCTCAATTCCTTTCAAATAAATGTCTGCTTTCAAAAACTCATCGTTGCCATGCACTCTAATAGGCGTATGGTTCATTGGTGAGAATCCTATAGCGGATATACCAAGCTAAAAAGAAGATTAAAAATAGTTACGACTTGTCCTTAAAATAAAAAGGTGAACTCACTGCTCTGGGATATTTACTATCGGTACTCCCCGGACAAACTTCAACAGATGTCTTACAACCTCTGAAAATTAATCATAATTTCTAATTATGCTTTTCAAACAATGATAAACGAATTCTTTTCAATGTGGAAATAGATTAAAACGAAAAAAATTCTTACAACTCAGTAAGGGCCTCTGCAAAAGCTGTCCAATAAATATTGCTCGAGTCTGTTCTCGTGGGTTCAGCCTTAGGGTACTTGAGTTCGTAGAAGACTTCAACATCACCTCCGGCTTCTTCACACCAAGTCTTAATCTATATTAAGTAAGGAACGAGAAAAGTTGTTGAAAAATAGAGATATGGAGTTTGAGGTTGAATAAAAACCTTCTTGTCAAACTCCTCATGGTCCACGTCTAAGGGTACACGAATGTCAAAGACGGCGGTAATTAGGGGTGGCACAACATTCGTTTGCACTCCACCGTTAATCACAGTTAAATTTATAGACATAACATCACCATGCTTAAGACTTGCATCGTTTTTGAGGCGATCGACTTGGTGCTGTCTTAAGTCATTGAACTTCTTGAGAAGGTAGTTGAGCTTCACACCGCAAGTATTCTCATGTAATATAGATCCGTGGCCTGTTACTCCAGATATTTTCAAGTGAACGCCTTTAAAGGAATATTTTAAAACGGCCTTTCTTCGAATACAATCTCAAATCTTACGCCAAGTGACACGTTCGGCGTAGAAAACATAAAAAGTTTCATTTGGACTAGAACAGGCTTCGTCTAAGTGAAATCCAACATTGAGCTTCCGGAAATCTTCAGTGCGAACAAACGTCCCCATTCCCAGCTTGCCTCCAGCTTCTTCATCTAAAAAAGTGGAAGGGTAAATGAGAACATTTTTTCCTTAACAATATCGCTCTTGAAAAAGCCAACTTACCTGGAACAAAAGTCACATGAACATTCCTTTTCAATGTTACGCCAGCTTTCTTCAGAGCACGAATCGCAGCTAAATATTGCGTCCCAACGCATTTCATATCCTGGGATCCACGAGCGTATATACGCCCCTCTGAATCCATATCTGCAGCAAATGGTGGATGTGACCAAAGCTTTGGAAACACCGCGACTACGTCCATGTGAGAGTTGAGCATTATAGATGGAAGCTCAGGGTTTGTTCCTACCCAAGTCATAACCACAATTGGTTGGTCATCTCCAGCAGGTCGTAGAACTTTAACGGGAAGTTCTAAACTTTTGGCTTGCTCTAACAGGAAAGTAACACATGGTTCTAAAGTAATAACGAAAAATCGAAAGCAATTCTTAGTTGTCGTTCAGTTTTTCCTCTGATTTAAGAAGCATTCAGCTTACCATAACCGTTTTCTGGTTGAACAGATGGAATTCGCAGATACTCCCGAAATATTTCAATTTCTTTATTTTCCTGCCAAGCACTCATGTCAATATAATATAATATTTTGTTTTGTTGAAAGTGCTTTCCAAATGCTATCAGAGTATTTATGAAAGTGGTAAGGTGTTTAAACTTTGCTAGTCATTTTATAGTAAGTAATCTTCATAGCGAAATTGTTATCAGCATTGTGATAACACAATAAGACTTTTGGGCAACTTTTGACAACAAATTTGTGTCAACGAAGCCGACGGCTAAACCATAAATGGCCAGCTTCATATAGAAGACTGCTGCAATAAAGATAAGAAGCTTTAATAGCAGTGGGAAGAGATTAGTATGATTGATGATGATTAGTATTATTGAGTATACAACCAGTAGATAAGTTTTAAATAGAAAAAAATATAATGCCATTTCGTATTTCATAATTAATAGATACTTGTAATAGATGAAACTTTTTCTTAAACCGTAATATTCCTTAATCATTCATTCAAGATCGATCACTTGAAAAAAATCCTGAAATAAAATATCCACACACAAATTTTTTTTTGTCGATTTTAAGGCCTCGTAGGACTGTATTTACAGCTATATACATATACAAGCTGTGCAGAGCCATTTCTAGTTTTGGCATCCTTGCAAAGCTCGTGCCACTTTGCAGGATGACTTTGGAGAATTCACGCTGGTCCACCAAGGTAGGTAAAGAACTCAGCGAGATCTTTGATGTCGAAAAAGGCTTTCGACAAGGCATGGCAACATCATGCTTGAAAAGATTGTACAAAACTTAACATCAACACCAGAGGAACCATCTTTCAAAAGTCTGTACAGTTACTCGTTTAAGCGTACAATATTGACGTAGTTAGAAGAAGGAAATGTGATTTCATAAGTGGTTTTGCAACCATTGAAACAGAAGTGACTAAATTGGGTTTAATGGTTAATGAGGGCAAAACGAATTATGTGTTGTCATCAAACGTCACAGTAGACAGACACAACTTCGAGGTAGTACAGGACTCCGTCTACCTAGGATCTGCTTTAGACATGGAAAAGAACATCAGTGCGGAGATCAAACAACGTAAAATAACTCGCTGCTTCTTTGGGTTAAGAAGCCTATTGAAAAATGAAGTCCTTTATAGGAAAACCAATATAACACTTTATGAAACCTTGATCATCTTGGTCCTGCTTTATGGCGTGGAAGCATGGACTTTATCGAAAGTGGATGAGGAAACCCTTAGTAGTTTCGAAAGAAAAATACTCCGACTAATCTTTGGTCCCGCAACGGTTTCAATATGTGCAGGAGAAGATTCAACAACTGTGACGATACGTCACACTTTTTGTACCGCCGCCGAACCACCTACAGATCACCCTACGATTTGCACCATCTACTCGACGCAACACCAGACGTAATACGGGCACCGAGAAATAATCTACGCAGCCACATAGAAATACACACATCGAAGCAGCGACCGCCGAAAGCCCACCATGTGCGCATACACATTATTAGGTTTGCACACTTTATGAGTTTGGCTCCATATGAAAATAAATTCAAACAAGCAGTGGCAAGTAAGCTGCCATAGACCGGCGAATTTATTTTCCCCTAGGTTCGGCTCACCATGGAATGTACGTATAGTGGCCTTGGAAGGTAAACACGAGGGGCGAGCGTGTACGTGGTCCGTGAGATGTAAATATTTCACTCGCCTAATACACCTCTTGGCTACGCGTAAAAATATTATAAGTAGAAGTAACAATTTGCCGAAAATAGAGAGAAGAATCGACAGCTATTAGTTGTTTGTGGCAATACCACTTCAATTTGTGATATTCATCTTCTCTGCTCCCCGACCGTCCTGGTGAACTTGCTGGAAAGGAGCTTCTTAACGGAGGCCGCCAGTCAAATTCCCAAAACACAATTTTGAATTAACAGGGAAGGAGCTTCCTACCAGAGGCCGCCAGTTGATTCCCCTGCAAAACGCATTCAAAGCATTGAGACTATTAAAGTAGTCCAAGCAGTATTTTTGCAAAACTTTCGAACTAACCGAAAAGGAGCTTCCCAAAAGAGGCCGTCGGTTAATTCCTCCACTGTGGTCTTATTATAGCCACTCCTCCCCCCTATGGTTCATAAAAGCGTCGCTCCTTCTTGAGGACGACGTTCCTAACTATAGTCATTTTACTTCATTACAGGAGCGCATCTAACACTAGGCCCGCCCCGTTCAAATTAACCACTTGAAGATCTCGAATTCCCGTGCCGTCCGAAAGCGAAGTAAACGACCTGCATTACTCTATCCGAAGGAGAAACGCCATCCGCCCGAAGCACACCGCTCGTATCAGGCCAGCGAGCCTGCACCGTGATCCGCTCACTCATATTGTGTTGAAGCCAAAAACCAATTAAATCAATTATTGTAAAGACTCATCTCTTGTCTATTTTGAAAAGTAATAAATCAGATTGTAATTCATATTTGCCGTGACTCGCCTCGTTATTTTAGAAGTTGGACTGCCGCTGCCCAAGTTTTCGAGCTTCCTAGGGAAAAAGCCCTGGACCCGCTGAGTTCTGCCCCAGCTGGGACTGGGAACGAAGAAGCCTCACACAACGAGCTTTATGAGCTGTGCTGCGACATAAGCAAAGCTAGAATAGTTCGCAAAAAAATAAAAGTAAAATAAAAATCGAAATTTTAATCGAAAGATGTTGGTTGAAGCTCAGGTTTATCCCGAACTGTAGGTAATGCCCACCTAAAATAAGGCATATCGATGAAAAATTAAATCAATGTAACTTTTCGTGGGACAAAAAGAAAATTTCGCTTTCGGATTTGACTTCAGAACTTATGTAAGTATAATCAGCAGCATTAAAGTAGACATGATGTGTTTCAGTCACACAAACACAAATGCGTCAATTGGATGAGTTATAATTCAGAGAGCTTCTCCGAATAAAAATAACTGACAATAAGACTTGAGTTGAGACCCATTTTTTGTCAATTTTTGTCTTTTTTTGAAAACTTGAGATTTTAAATGTACAATGGATATACCCAAATGATGGCCGATCGACGCACGTCTGTACTGAAGTTAGGAATGGACACTCTACCCTTTGCACACCTCATCATCATCCATTCACGATCTCTTCTTTATTAAGAAAATTGTTTACAATTCAGCATCAGCTTCCTGGTGGGTCGATTTATGATATCAAATCTGTGCTTTCGAGCCTATAATGTTTTTGATCTGCAGAATTTTGTCAGCACTCTTGGTAAAGTTGTGCAAGAGGCTAAAAAGTTTGACAACTCGGGTTTCTCTATTAGGAATTCGTTGTACTTATTTCACATTTCAAGGACTTGAAAAGGACACGATTCGTCTTTCCAAGGGAAATCAATCGTTTCTAAAAATTAATAGGCGTGTTTAATTGGAGCTAATATTATTTGTGAATTTGATAAGGCTAAATAAGAGATGTCTGGTCGTGGTAAAGGTTTACTTTCCCGTAGGCCGTATCCATCGTTTGCTCCATAAAGAAAACGAACGCGTTGGAACTGATGCTTCAGTGTATTTACATATGTATGTAGCTGCTGCTATGGAATATTTGGCGGTGAAGTGAAAGTTTTTTTAATTACTTAAGTAAACATTTATTTATTCTTTAAAGCGGATTGAAGTCAATCGTAAAATCAGATTCTGATTGCAGTGAGTTGTGTAACATCATTTCAGCTGTCCTTACGAGTTTTAAGTATTGCGGCGTGAACTGTGTCTCCAGGTCAGAGGATTGGAAAAATGAAAAGTTTTGCTTGGATATAGTAGCTACTGTTTTCGACGTTTTGCTATTTACTAGAGCTCTATTAGCTCAGCAGCCACAGAGTAGCTCTGTGTCAGCAGCAAGGCTTTCGTTAATGTATAATAAGTTTGAAGAAAGATTGCAGTTCGGCTCGAAGTGGAACACCGGATCGAGAATGAGCTAGTTGCTCAATGATGGCATTGATAGTTTTCATTGCCGGAGAAGCATCAGCTCAGTGCGATACATTTCCGATTCATTGTCCTGAGTCCTGATGGCGTAAAAGTTTTGTGTTTGCTTCGTTGACGATACTTTGTTGTCCCATAAATAAGGCCAGAGCACTTTCAGATTGACACTTGCCTTTCCACAGCAACATATTCAAACAAAACGAGAACCAAAATTTTGTATCAACAAAACCGTCTTCCCACAATTCTTTTATATCCCGAAGCATTTGCTGACTAAGTACTTACCAAGTCGAATAACCATTGAATGAGCGAGCTTTCCAAATGTCAAGTTTCCTTCAAAAGTTTTCTTGCATTACCAAAGATTAGATATGTTTATCACAAAAATAGCCAGCTTTAATTTTTTGCTTCACTTTTAAGTCTTTAACAAGAGGAATTTGAATGAGAAATGTCATTTGGTATATTGGGTGTGTTCGTTGCGTTTACAAATTGCTCATTTTTGTGAACAAAATATTTGTCAATTAACATGAATTTGCTAACAATTGTTAGAGTATACATAAGTTTGTAGCTACACCGAACAAACCCAACGACAGCTTTTGCCATTTTCGATAACATTTTCAAAAAATAGTTTGGTAGCACATTTTTTGTTATAGGGCTAAGGAAATAAGCCTGAATAAATTATGAGGCAAAGGGAAGCCCAGATAGCTAAATTTTTGTTGTATTTAGCACGTGAATTATTCTAAGTTTAGGCTTGAGAAAAAAACACACCTACTGTTCGTCCTTTTTCTTTTGTGTGTGCTTCTTCTTCTTTTCTTTTCCTTTGCCTTGCTTTTCCTGTTG